>CM060420.1:137711523-140693263 GCA_030545235.1 Helianthus tuberosus
ATATATTGACGTACTCCATCTGGAGAAAGAGTGCTCTAGAATTTTACGAATGAAGATTTCTGACAAGAATAGAAGAAATGGTTCCTATGATTCGTCTGTAAGTTTTACCTTACACTTAATATATGGGGTTCTTATGGGAAGATTTTAAAAGTTTGCCATGCTTACAATTTATGAAGGATTTATTGGTACCCGAATCAAAACAGAACTCTTAGCATTTATATTACTGATAAATGAAAAGGAATGTACCTGATGTTATTATTGATATGAACTGCCTCTGGCATTCATCAAAAGAGTTTAAGCGCTATCATTCTTAGGCTTTCTATTCTTAGCCGAACCTCCTTTGACAGATTTAGGGCATGTAGTCTTGATGTGGCCTTTCTCACCACAGCCAAAACAGACTGCATTCTTTATGTCCTTACATTCAAGAGAATGATGACCAGTGCTTTTACAGATGCCACACGGTCTTGGCCTTCGTTCCATTCGACACTGCCCCTAGTGTCTTTTATAGCAAGTCTTGCATACAGGTTTCTTATTGGACTCTTGCTTACCCTTTTTCTTAGAAATCTAGGAGTTATCTTTCTCCCTTTTCCTTTTTGGTTCAGTCTTTGCACCCGAGGTATGAACAAGATCCTTCTCTTGAGTAATGAAGTGTGGTTTTAATTGGGATTTGGAGCAAGTAGCATTAGGCTCCTTGAACTTTTTCACGACCTTTCTCATAGCTTTTCCAACAGCTGCGTCAATCATAGCTAGGAGAACATCTCTGTTAATTTTGAGGTTCACAATTGTAGCATCATTAGCATGTGTCGCATCATCAATGACGCGATTGACGGTTGTCTTATCCGAGTTTGTCATACTCGAGACTTGGTCCCTAACACCAAATGAAACAAATACTTAGTTGCACTATGACATCTATTCATCATCCTGGTGACCTAACATATACTAACCATGGTATCATTAAACCATACAGGCTAATATGGTATGAACATTCCCAATGAATGTTATTTAAATGTATATCAATTATATTTAGCCTAGGTCACAAAAGGACCATCAATGGCATTTAAGGCTTGGACCTAGTCCATTATCTTTTTGACAGGGGATCAAAATGTCACATATGTCTTTGTCATATTGATGATTTTGGATAGATTGAAAGCTCGCTGCAAGGACATTGGAAAAGAGTGTTTCCTAATTATTATAAAGCATCCATCTAAAATTGTTGAAGCAATCTCTAAGGTTTCATCGGCCAATTTTACCTCATATTTTATGTCTAGAGTTCTAACAGGTAGATTCAATAGCTCACAACATTTATTGCCCACAATAGACTTAATTGTGGCAGAATCAAACAAAATTCTTAGTATAAACCTTATTGATAAGAAGGGTACCCGCTATATCGTTATCATTCTGCACTATCTCCTGGGCGTTCATCTGGAAGACTCGCGCGTTTGTTTTCTTGGCCTCTTCAGGCTTCTTTGCAAGCTTTGGGTAGTTGGTTTTGATGTGACCTTCCTCGTTACAGTTATAACAAGTCGCGTTCTTCAACTCCTTGCATTCTAAAGTCTTGTGATCCTTGGTCTTGCAAATTCCACATAGTTTAGCACGTGGGTCGATCGTACATTTTCCATAATGACACTTTCTGCAGTTACTGCATTTGGGTCTGTTATCAGACTGACTCGAGTTTTTATTGAAATCGGAATCTCTCATGTGTTCAGAATTTCCCTTCTTCTTCTTCTTAGATCGATGAGAGTTTTCCTCTTCTCCTTTCCTTTTTCCCTCGCCAGAAGTCTTAACAGACTTATTCCTGATTGCATCTAAAGTGAGAGATAAGGATAAGTCTACCACAGACCTATATGTGGTAGGCCTAGATGCTTTAACATTTCCCTTAATTTCTGGTGCTAGGCCTCCAATAAAACGCGCTATGCGTTTAGGTTCAGGGGTGACTAAATAGGGAACTAGGCGGGACATAGTGTTGAAACTTGTCACATATGTCTGACAATCTAAATTCTTCATGACCAGAGTCAAGAAGTCTGTTTCTATCCTTTCTACCTCATGCTGAGGACAGAAGTTTTCCTTGATCAGTGCAATAAATTGATCCCAAGACAAGTTATAAAGCGGGGTCTTTCTCGTGGCTTGGATCAATGATCTCCACCATGCCAACGCTTCTCCTTTAAATGATTGTGAAACAAATTTCACAATATGCTGCTCGGCACAACCACTGATGTCTACTACAGCATCCATCTCATCAAGTCATGTCATACAATCAATGGCTCCTTTTTCTCCTGTGAAGTCCCTTGGTTTACAAGAGATAAAGTATTTATAAGAGCAGGTCTTAACACGTGGCTCTTGATTGAGCACAATTTGTCCGGATGGAACACTTCTCTGATTTGAAGAATGATGAGAATCATTCTTATAAGATGTATGTGTCTTAGAAGGTGATTTTGTGTGAGGCACAGATTGGGTCCTACTGTGAGTACCACTTGATTCCTTGAACTGTCTGTTAATGGCTCGGGTGACAGCATTATCTATCATTGTCTGTAAATCTGCAGCCATTACATTCATCCTTGTATTGTCATTCCTCATATTGGGATGAGTGTTGACTTCGTCTGATTCAGGCATGTTGAAGCTTGTCTTCTATAAAACAATTGTCAATAATTTGCTTAGAAGTCTATTTTAGGATCATCATATTCGATGATTCATTAACCATGGTATTAATAGACCATATTTGGTTAATTTGATAATCAGGTTTATTTTAAACTTTTCATTATAGTTAATCCAGTTATAAACTATTAAGGATATTGAAATGGCACAAAAGGCCTTGTCACGAGGACAGTTTTGAATTTATAAGTCATGATCTTATAGGATCGAGGCATTAAGGTTTGAACATAGTTCATTACCTTTCTTGACAGGGAGTCAAAGACTACAACTGTCTTTTGTCTTTTAGGACAATAGATATAGCCCGTAGGCACTTCATCACTAATGGATGTTTATGATATGATCATTTTATTTGATGATTTGAGCCATGATTTCTAAATCACTAGGCTTAGATAAGAAATTGGAAGAATTCAATATAAGGATGACTATTGTGGTTTTCTCGAACCACATTTGTCAAGAGTGCTAACACGTTCTTAGGTGTTAACAAGGATGTATCATCTTAAAAAGGCTTTACCTATTATAGCCATGTCTAAAATAACATATAGGCTAGGTTATTCCTTTAAGATTTTCTTTGAGATATAAAGGCAAAGCAATCATAAATTGAAATGACGTTCTGATTTAGGACATAATACATATGTATATGTTTAATACCAAAATAAATTTCAAAAAGTAAACTTTTCATAGAAAGTCCTAAAGAATCATAATAATTGCCCTAAACGGGTCTTACAAAGAGAGATTCGCCCACGCAGGGACTTAGAAGATATATATGTCCTTATAGGGACTACTATAGGAATGAAATATAACAAAAGAAGTTTCTTCTTCATTTTATTCTGAAAGTTTTCTCCCTGGTTCACTGAGTGCGGTACGGATACTGAAGGTTTTTGTGGGTAGTCGGAATCTTCTATATTAGGAATCTTTGCAAAAGTGGAATCCAAGGATTTTATGGTTAATGAATAATATGGATCATAAATAAGGTTAGGACATGTATAATCCAAGTTTGGGATTCCAAGACTTGGAGGTAAGAGGTAAGAGGTATGGGTCCTTTGGGTCCATAGGTATTATCTTTAGAATGGGAGCTTCAGGGACAGCTGGTATGGACTCCTTTGATGTTGTCTTCTTATTTGAAGTTTAAAAAGTCTTAGGTACAGGATTTGAAATATAGATAATGGGTTCAAAAAGGTCCTTTCTTCATACTGGTCGTACGCTTATTCGAGCTGTGGTACGAAGCTTAACTTTCTTAGACTTCGGGTCTTGAGAGCTTACACCAATGGAAGCTTTGCTCGGCGACACGATCCTGAGATACATAAATATCGAAAACAGTGCATACATATAATAGGGATGAGATCATTCCTAGTTCAAGTCTAGACTCGGGAGTTAAGGAATGTGCTACTGTGTCATTGAGATTAAACACAAAAGGCTAGTGTTTAATTCACTCAATGTTGGCTCTGATACCAACCTGTCACACCCCGATAATTCCACATATTACCGGTGGGCCCGGTGGGGAGTATCGTGATGTAGTTGATATCATCATAGTCAAATAATCACAGTTCAATGCACAGCGGAAGTCTAAAGTAATAACAATACAAACCGATTCGAAAGTGTAATAAAATATTACACAACGGTTGTATATGGATCCACAGGCAGATCTTAAAACAGAAATATAAACATTGCTCAACAGACTTTAGACGTTTAGAACTTGCAAGATCCCTTATTAACGCCCTGAGTTCCCAGCCAATTACGTACAGTACCTGTCACTTTATCTTTTTGGAAAATACGTCAGTTTACACTGGTAAATACAATTAACTGACTCTTTTGTAACTGTTTTAAGAAAATTGATTTATATGCACAAGGCACAAATATTCTTTTATAACTTGGGACAATTATATTAATAACAATCTTGTATCAGATTTACATGTTTGTCCAACATTTAGGGCCGGTATAAAAGCCGAACAAGATTAATCGACACACCACAAATATAAACTCACAAGAAGTTTCCTCACGAGTGAGTATATCTTTTACATACGCAACAGACAGGTGTATGCCTACACCCCGTGCTTAAGGTGTGGCCATTTACGATTTTTAAATGAGCCAAGGATATCCAGGACACGGTCATTAACCCCCAATGTTATATGTTATCAAGCAATACTGATTAAAACAGGATTATGCAATTTAATCATCTTCGATTAAAAGGTTTCTACACCCGACCAAGCGGTAATAATTCGGGTTGATTAAGGAAATCTGAGATTTTGATCAGCCTCTACTGTTTAAAATAATTTATTTAATATATAAAATCAGTAGAAAAAGGTTTGATATGTAAAGGATGTGTAAAACTCATTTTATTAGCAAAAAGGGCATTATCGTCAATTACCGAATCTATGCAAGAACCCCATGTTATGATCAGTTTAAAATTCAAAAAAAAATTCCAAAAATCCCTAAATATTATATCTTAACAGTAAGTGGTAAGTTTGGTGTCAAAAGTTGAGTTTAAATATGATTTATGCCAAAAATGCTATTAAATTTAACAAAAAGCTTTTGTTTTACGATATTGTGCATAACTTCTATTTTAGACCAGATTCAGATGTCAAATTTTTAGGACATACTAATATATCAGTAATAAAGGTTTTTGTCCTCTCACATTTTCAAAAATCTCGTTTTAATATCAAAAGGGCGTAATGGTCAACTTCTAAGCATTTAACGGAAACATGCAATGAACTAGGATTTCTATGGAACCAAGTTGTATAACCTCAGAGGGTTATACTAACTTGTAATATGGTCCTAAAGAAACCCTAAGGCGTATCTAAACTAAGCTAAATCGGGTCAGAACTGAAAGTCAAAGCAAAAGTCTACTTTTGCGACTTTCGGTTGTGAACCGATCCTAAACTCAGAATTATCGAGTTGAACATGCCTAGACATGTTCTTATATTATTTACCAAGTTATTTAAGTGTTAAAACATGTTCCATAACTTCAGCATTATCAGTTATGAATTATTTTGCAAAACCTGACTCGTTTGACTTTTTTATTAATAAGTTTGACCCGACAATTGACTGAGATAACGTGATAATTAGAAGGTGCCCTTTTAAGGGTTTATCACCTACATAATTACCAACACATAGCCACTTTCATTATGAAAAGTGGCTGGACCGATAGTGATTAATCACAAAGTCAAAGCGTAATTACGATATCTTTGACTTTCGGTCATTAAACTAATAAAACGTTAACTACGGAGACTAAGAACACTTACAAGAGTCCTTAGCACGAAGATTTAGACTTGAGAAGCTTCCTAGATAACCAGGGTGCTCAGAGAAACTCCAAAGCTTGAGAGTATGAAAATTTTGAAGTGTGAGGAATGAGCTCCAAGCATGACCCCCTTTATATAGGTTTTTGAATGATCTAGGATCAAAGCAAGTGTCCCCCAAGTGTAATCTGAAGCCTACAGGTGTCTAAGTGGTTTTTAAAACCATCAAACAGCCCTAGGTTTCGAGTTATGTGAGTGTGGAAGTGGTTTGGAGAAGATAACTTGCTGAAACTTGCAGTTGTGCAAAGTTTCTGCCCATATCAGGCCATCGCGTCGCACGATGGCAGAGGAGGTTTGCTGTGGCGTGACGCCACCATAGAGGTAACCAGCTCAGCAAGTTTCAAACTTGACACTTTCACCCCCTGAACCTTTTAAAACGTAATAATTTCCATTTTAAGCACATTTTACTCATAAAATTTATATTTTTGTGATCCTTAGGATATAACCAAACATCATTAGGTCTGGTTTCCTTAAATGATAACCGAAAACACAACTTTTGCCTTGTTGACGCTTTTAATCCTTTATTTTGCGATCTTGCGTGTATTATCGCGAAATGGCGTAAAAGCCTTACGAAGTTAATAACAAGCATTCCTAAGAGTATAATGGAGTATTACGACACTCCAGTTCACACCAGTTCGCTTAAATGGCCGCTCAAAGGTGTAGTTTCAAATGTTGACGCTTTTGGTCCTTCTAACGCACAAACTTGCGCGTATTTCCGCTTTATTGCGTCAAAGCCCTATGTTATCCTTATTGGGCAATCCCGAGAGTATTATCGAACATTACAATGCTTCGGTTTTGTTAAAAGGTCACTCAGAGGTAAGAATTAACATGTTGACACTTTTAACCCTTTACCGTGCAAACTTTCGATTTATACGCAAACGGTTTCACTTATCCAACAAGTGGCTTAATATGAGAATACGAATATCATGAGAGGTTATTCAGAGACTTATTTTAAGCATGTTAACACTACCCGTCCTTCCATAATCAAAGTTTTTTATCTTTCACAAAATTAGTCCCTCATAGTCAATGTTTGACTTTATTGGGGTTTAATACACGTGTCAACACATCATTGGACGTGATTTTTACGAGGTGTTACAATACCGAGGTCGTCCAATAACACAAGAGCTTTTAGTATCGGTTTATCCTCAACGTCTAATAAAATCAAAATTTTAGAAAAGGTTTTAAACATGAAAATATAAAAATAAAACAGATAGACAAGATGAATCACTTAGATCCGACTCGCCTTTAATGTATCCTTTGATGATTTCTGCACTTTTGCACTTTTTAATACATTATCTTAGTTATAGTAGTAGGCCCCTCTTTTGAAGGTGACGTTACCCTCAACCCAGTGGTTTGAGTCAGCAAGGATATAATCCCAAAGTGTCGGAATATTGAAAGATAATTAATTAACTTATTAATGCGAAAAGTGGTAGGCCTCTCTTTTGAAGGTGACGTTACCCTCGGCTAAGTGGTTTGAGTCAGCAGGGATACAATCCTAAGTAGCCAGTTTAATGTATTAATAGTAGTTTACATATGAGGAGATCAAGCCATTCGGACCCCCGCCATCCAATACCAGTGGGTATTGAAGGAGATCCTAGTAAGCTTGACCCAGGTCCTTGCACGATCTATACACTGAACAAGGTAATAACCTTACTAAACCATTCCCTTAACCCCTGACCAGGTAGCCAACATATCTCTATATAGACCGTATAAATATAAATGGTGAAAATCTTTTACTTTATATAGATAGTAAAGTAATGCCAAGACACCACGGACAAATGATAAAGAAGTTTCACCTTCAACATAAGAAACTAGTTATTAAAGTCATTAATACAAAACCAAATAAACAGTGCGAAAATATTAAAAATCAAAAGTAATACACTAAATGCTTGTCTTCACCAAGTAATGTAAGAGACTTAGCCAAACATGGCCTTTGATTGACAAGAACTCTTACGATCAATCTTGGATCCCGAAACTACTACACACACTCTAAGGTGGATGATGGATGATGGTGGTGGATGTGGGTGTTGTAGTGGTGGTGGAGTGGTGGCAAAGTGGGAGAGAGGTGATTTGCCAAGGGATGCCTTTGAAGTGAGCCAAGCACCCCTATTTATAGCCTGAATAGTAGCCCGGCCACGGCCCCGTGTCCGCTGGACACGCCCCCGTGGCCATCTTCTTTCTCTTCCTTCATTAATTACAATTGTTAGCATTAGGCTCCACACGGCCCCGTGTTCGCTGGGCACAGCCCCATGTGCAGAAGCGTATCTGTACTATCAAGATTTGCAAGATTATGCGAATCTTAGCGTTGACCACGCCCTGTGCTAAGCTGGGCACGCCCCCGTGCTGGGAATAGAAGCTTCCACAGCTTTGTCCATTTCTGCAGACACCTGACCATGCCCCCGTGTCCGCTGGGCACGGGCCGTGGTCAGCCTTCTGTTTCGTGTTTTTTCTTGGGGAGATGCTGTCGAGGGGTCGTGCATGCCACATTTGTTCCTTTTCTTTGTATTTATGTTAGTTTTAGCTGCATGTTTGTTCCTTTTGTCCATTTAAGCTCATTTGGTCCCGAAAATACAAAAGGAAGACAAAAGTACACTTTTTCCAACATTAGTACTAAAAAATGGTTAGTTTTATGCCTCATTTAATGTAATTTATATGTTGCATTTTACACACATCACCTGCCTTCTGGCAAGTGTTAATGGAAATTCTAAACAAGTGTTTATCATCAAAGATTGGGGGTACAGATCAGATAAATAAAAATGTTCTGACAATCATGTTCAGCCTCATCACTGGGTTGAACATTGATTTTGGAATAGAGATATTTAATCTGATCAGAAGATCAATTCTGACCAACACTGGAATGATAGATTCACATCTACCTTTTCCCAGATTTCTGTCAATCATAATTTCTGATGCATTTTCTGAAAGGAATATGGAAATTCCTATATCAGAAAATATGTGGAGTACAGAGATCATGAGACCTTGGTTTGCTGTGGGGTCTTGGAAATCAGATTTTGATGTACCTGTTCTGTTAGAAAGTGTGATGAATCTGATACCAGAAAATTCACCTTACAAAGCAGAGTATCTAAAGATGTTAAGCAAGAAGCCAGAGAATAAAGAAGTTTTTGATAGTGTGTCCCCTATGGAGCATCATGCATAAGAATCAAGTGCACCAAGAATAGAGCAGGAGGCTCAATCAGGACCTCATCAAGCTAATGAAGATGTGTACATGAGTCTTGTGGCAGAAGAGCATCATGCAGAAATCTCACATATGGGAGAAATAGGTGAACAACACTTTAGACTTGATATTGTTCATGATTCTGAAAATGATTTTGATGAATCAATTCATGGAAATTATGAAATTTCACATAGAAGTATTGTTTCTGAAAAACAAGATGTGAGTAAATCCAAAGACCCATTCTCTAAATCAGATTCTGAGAATGAGAATGTGGTGGCAACAGGTGGAGATCAGTCTACTGATCAAGGAAACCTGGATGAGAAAAATAAGAGTTTCTCAACAACTCATGGAGAATCTGAAAAGGTTCAAGGATATGAGGAAAACCAGGATTTGAATGAGTTTCAATTTTCTGGTAAGGGCATAGAGAATTGGGAATATTCCCAACCTCTTAACCTTAGAACAACAGCAAGTGTGTTTTCTGCTGGTGTTCGAGGTGGAACATCTGTTGTTCCTCCTGTCACCCAAGAACATCAAACTATGTCAACAGAGCATCTACAAAAGGAACTTGATGACATAACAACTGTTTGTACTGGCAAGACAGCAATAGAAGAAAAGCTTGATCTGATACTGGAAGAGATCAGAAATCAAAATTCAGACATTAAAGCCTTATCGGAATCTGTTGAAGCTGTAAAGAAACAAACAGAAAAGAACACTACAGCTCTCAACAAACTACAACAGCCACAAGAAACCAAAGAAAAGTCATCAGAATTTGAGAAAGCTCTCAAAGAATTGCAAGAAATCAAGACAAAGATGGCAGAAGTTGCAAGTGTAAAGGAAAGCTCAAGTTCTGGAAGAATCCTTGAAGAAATTCAGTTCCTTAGAGCCAACAACAGCAGCATGGCTGAGGCTCTTGAGAAACTGATGGTGGAATTGTCTGCACAAAAGAATCAAGATAAATTGGAGTTTCAGAAAATGAAGAAACAAGAAGAAACAAATGCTCAAACTCTTGCTAATATTCAAATATTAGTAAAGAGGTTGCAATACAATGTTGCCAAACTGGCAAATGTTGATTTACATAAACTGAAAACTCCAATTCCACAAGATGAACCAGCAAGAGAATCAGAAACTCCTCAACAACAATTCAAGCAACCAGAAGTCACTCAACAAGAACTACCCAGGCAATCAGAAGCTTCAGCAACACAAAAACAGAAGCAACCCATGGGTCCTCCTTCAAGTATGCCAAAATTACTCATGGGTCCTCCAACAAGTACACCAAAATCAAACAGAGTAAATGTGCCAAACAAAAGGCAATTCCAGTCGAATCATCTTCCATGGCTCTCACAGGTGAAACAGAATTCTGCAAACAGCTTAATGCAAAAGAACAGAGAAGAAGGGAAGATGAAGTAACATCATCAAAAAGACCAAGGACAGTATTTGAAGAAGGTCCAGATGGAAAACCCAAAGAATTCACAATGCTGAAAGGTGATCTACATACAATTATGTACCCTGAAGAACACTTGAAGCATTACTACTAGAATAAAAGAAGATAAAAAAGAAAGGCCACTCTCTCCAGTAAGCAGAAATATTCTTGAACTCAGAAATGAAGGAAACTGGGAACCCTTGCACAAACCTGTTGCAAATCTAATAGTTTCCATTGAGAGAATTGGCACTATGAATGTTCAAGGAAGTGTCTTAGGTACTTATGGACAGAACAAATACACCTTGATCAGGGAAGATAGAACTCCATCAATTGTTACTGATGGAGATCTGGCTGATGATATTCACCCACTGGGCATAGTAAAGTTGAAGCAGCTCATTGATAAAGACAAAAGCAACTCAGTTGTGATCAGAAGAGCTCTTGACAGCATCAAGGATGCAGGAGAGAAGATATATCAAAGGGCTGCACTAACAGACTTTGACTTGTGTATCAACTTTGAGTATAGGAGCAAGGTACTAACACATCCTCCTAACAACACCATCCCAACTGAAATTCCTCTCTCCAAAGTAAGAACTGGAGCTATCTTTGATAAACCAGAAATGTGTGTGGTTTTCAAATATGCTCATGATGAGAAAGCTCTGTTCAGAGTCATTGAAATAAACAGGTATTCAAATCAAACTCTGAATTATATAAAGAACTGCATGAATGAGAAACAAGAGCAGCTCAAGAAGAAAGAGAAGAACAATGAACAGCCGAGGAAGGCAATTGAAGATAACATTGAAAGATGCAAGGAAGCTAGAGGTTGTTACAAAGAACTTTACAAAACAACTCAAAAGACAATTGATTACAAGAAAAGGTTGAAGCCAGGAGACAAGTTCAGAAGTAGGGTGAATATCAATTGATGAATTCATGAACTTAAATTCTGTTTTTGAAAACAATATTTTGTTTTGTTTTGAACATTGGTTGGTTTGATTTTGTTTCATATTTCAGAATCTAGTTGTTTGAACTCTCTTTTAAAGGATTGGTTGAAGTTTGTTTATGTTTGATATAGATAGTTGTTTTTCTTACAATACTTAGGGGGAAACTGTCAGGAAACTTTATTTGTAAGTATTGAAGAAAATCCAATTCAGCTTGATCTATGAAGAAGATAAAGTCCTGAAGATCAAAACAAGAAGAAGAAGACCGGATAGGGCAACTGGAAAGAAATCCAATTCAGCTTGATCTATGAAGAAGATAAAGTCCTGAAGATCAAAACAAGAAGAAGAAGAAGAAGAAGAAGACCGGATAGGGCAACTGAAAAGAACAACATCTACTTCAAAGAATCTGAAGTTGATCAAGAACTAAAGAAGATTATCAGAAAAGGCTATTCTGATGGATCTGGTGATATTTCTGATGAAATATCATCAGTTTCTGGCAATTCTGATCATCAGACTTTCTGATGATTTGTTCACCGTAATTTTTGATGAAGTGGTTATCAGAAATTATGATAAAACCCAACTTGTCTGAAAATCAGTTCTACCGTGCCACAATAACCGAAGCAACTTGACATTATTGGATATCATGATGACAAAGGCAACTTGATTATTGGATTCAATGAATATGTTAAGAAGCTACTTTTTGCAGGACATATACACGAATAAAAAGGAAACAAATGTTTATTCATGTATCCAGGCCTTCTATAAATAGAAGGCTCATCAAGCAAAGGAAGATGAGTTAAGCCAAGCATTCAACACATACAACAAAAACTCCATTGTCCTTTCACCTCAGAATTCACAAGTATTCATTTGTAATAGATAATAATCTTACAATCACCTTGTAAACCATTTTGTTTCAAAGTGATATAAACTTGAAAATTATGTAAGTCTTGTTTCTTGAAAGTCTGATTCCTATTTCCGCACACTATTTTTAGATTTGTTGAAATCACTTGCCATATTATGTGAAAAGAAGTGTTTAAGTCCAAACTAGGACCAACAATAACGCCATTTAAAAAAAATCCAAACTTGGAAGATGGGACGTCTATCACCCTAGAACTGATAATGCTGAACAAAACAGTAAATGCACACAGTAACTGAAAAGACGGTTACTTTATTACTATCATTTATTATAATAAAAATCCGCCTAAATTACGCGCCAAAAAACTCCTATAAAAGAGGGGTCTATACACAATGAATTGATCACACCCATAAAAACAAATGACATGTTCTCTAGAAACAACTCACTTTAAAACGCCAAAAAGTTAGATAAAATGACCACAGATGGCAAGGCTTTCACTGAATGGATTCTTCTCTGAGGTGGTTATCTCTATAATCTTTTACTGAATGAGATGGACAAATATTCAAGAAAAAGAGACTGATGACAGTGATATGTCATCATGTGAGCTTTGTTCTTAATGAATATATATGCATGGCATGCAGGGATCAACACAAGTGTAAAATGCTATTTTGGACTCTATTATTATAAATAACATTCAAGCAAGAGTTGATCTTTAATGACATGCCACCAAAAAAGAATATCACACCAAAAAACAGGATGCCACTAACAAGTTTCATCTAAAAAAAACGGGGTTTATGTAGGAAAGTTGGCATCTAGCTAAGGTATTCAAAGCTTCAAAACGCCAAAACAAATTCAAGAAGAAGAGTCTGATGACAGTGAAGATTTGGATGAGAATTTAGATTACCATTTTTTATTTTTTATTTTTTTTCTTTTTCATTTTCTATTGTTTTGTTATATAATTATCTGTTGTTTGTTATCTAATTCTCTAATATTAAAATACATTATTATATAAAACGTCAAAAACTACAAACACCAAAACGCAAATAGTATGAAACTGTGAGAATGGGTGCTGTCAAAGCATCTTGTCAATGTATTAAACACCAAAAAAATTGACTAAACACCATAAAAAAAACATTTAGTCTTGTTGTAATCTTATGAAAATATTAATGACTTGTAGTGAATTATTATACAACGCCACAAAACACAAAAAAAAAATGACCAGGGAAACGCTATAACGCTAAAAAATTATCTATGTTACACAAAACAATTAATTCAACGTAACAGATCTAAAAAAAATAAAACGACAATTAGTTAATGAATATAATGAACGCCAAAATAACCTTAGACGCCAAAAATGAAGCAGAATGTTACGCAAAATTAGGAAATAAAAGAAGATTGAAAAGACAAAAAAAACCCCTCACGCGCTGATCATATCACGCGCCACGTGTTAGGCCAGGATGCATTCTCACCATTCTCACACTTTAGGGTGTTTTCTCCTGATCCCGTACCTATATATATATATATAGGAGAAGAATCCGTTAGGAACCACCCTTTATTGCGAGAACCAGTGTGAACACAACCAAAAAATACATAAAATAATCAAAAAAACACTCAAAAGTTTTTTTTAGTATTTTTTAAAAAAAATCGTTATATTTCGTCACCGAAAAAAAACCAAAAAAAAATTCGAGTAACAATTATCCATGCACATGTGCATATGTATCATTTTTTTACAAATTCCGTAATACATTACTAATATCAAACAATTGCACTTTCGTTTACACTACCATTCATAATACATTACTTTTTATATTAACAATATTAGAAATGCACATGTGCATCTATATGTATGAACTTGTTATAACATTAACAACACTATAAATGAACATGTGCATCTATATGTATTAACATGTCATAACGTGTTTTTGGTACACCACTTTGAATAACTTTCCATTTCATCTATCATACCATCCATAATACACTACCATTACCTACTACCATCCGTAATACAATACCATTACCTTCTACCATCCATAATACAATACCATTACCAATATTTCATTTTATTACATGTACATCAACACCCTTTATACCTTCGAAACAACATATTACATCATCAAGTGACAAATATAATCAAATCATCAACCACTAGCTATAACTAAATAAAAAACATGTATATGGGCCTAATTCATCATTTAAAATCACAATTTTTTTGTATCGAAACACGTTATATCATGTTATACATAATGATGCACATGTGCATTTTTAATATTGGTAATGTAAAAAATAGTATATTTGCATTTGTCTACTACTGGTAATAAATTACGGAATTTGTCCAAAAAATGATATATATGCACATGTGCATCCATAATTGTTACTCGAAAAAAAAGTTTTTTTTTAACGAAATATAGCGATTTTTTTAAATTACGTATTATGACGTATATTGTCAATATGTTCCATATTATGACATATATTGTCTATACGGGTCGTGTCGGTGATGTTTGGTATTTTCACGTTTATTGTCTGTAAGTGTCGTATTAGGGTGTAGATTGTCTATAAGTGTCGTGTTATCGCGTATTATGGTGTAGTATGTGTCTACTTATCGTATTCTTCTGTATTATGATGTATTATATCTATACGGTATCGTATTTTGGCGTATATTGCCGGTTACTTTACGTGTTGTATCCATTAAACAAACAAAAAACACTTTAAATACATTATACAAACAAAATACTTTTAAAATTACAAATTAGCCTATACGATACATATACGGGACCTTTACTACACCTATATATGCTCATACGGGACATATCCCTCACCTATACTCTACTACATTGTACATGGTATTCTTAAAAATTTAAGAAAGTTTTTATTTAAAAAAATAAATATTTTTTTAGAAAACGTTGTTAGAACCATAAACAATGTATAAAAAATTTTGTAAAAAAATACCTCAACTAATACATCCCGTATAGACCTATACGACCCGTATATATTCAGTCAAATAGACAAAATCTGACACATCAGTCTTTATTGGAAATTGAAAAAACAATACGACCCGTATAGGCTTATACGACCCGTGTTAAAGTAATACCACCCATAGAATATAATTTTTACCTATAATTCTATAAACGGGGTTCTGTTTCACATAAATTTTTCGATGAAAATGTTATTTACCAACATGGTTCTATTGCTTTTTAGGCGGCACAGTGTGAGATAAATTGTTACCACAAAAACCAACCCTATTTTTATTTAGTGCTTATTTTTTTGCTAGAATAAACTAGTTTTTTTACCGATTAACTGTGTTATATGTCTTAGTTTGACATGAAAAATTATCATAATTACTTGGAGTATTTTTTTTTTATCTCAGATATATGTTTGAGAATTAACAAGAACAAAAGTTAACATTCCTTGGTTATACTAATTTATATGATTAAAGATATATAGTTGTAAGAAAAAAAACAATGTACATCAATGGTGAAATTTGAATATTTGATAGTAACATAATTCATTGTATATTTCTTATTACTTTATCATTTTCCCAAGGGGTGTGTCATATATAGTGTCTCCATTCTTTCTATAGCACAATATCCTTCACCTCCCTCTCTCTCTCTCTCTCTCTCTCTCTCTAAAAATGATGATGAGACGACAAAGATCGAATTCTTGAAATTCTGAGAAAAGCCACATAATCAAAGCTAAAGAGGTGGCTTAAACAGCTGATGACTTGCACTGGAATGGCTTTCTTCTCCACCAATTTCATGTTACAATCCTCCCAAGAAGATGACCATCATGCCCCTACATCTCTTTCTCCAATCCTCCCACCTTGCAGTACCACCACTCAAGATTTCAGTGGTAATTAACTCAACTTAATTAAGTTACTTATGACAACATCTCTCTCTTAGATCTTGATGCAGCTTGTAGTCATGAGTTGTGCTGTACAACTCGTTCATGCATTAGGGTTTCAGTTTTTTCAAAAAAAAAATATTTTTTCTTCTGTTTCAAGATCATGATGCAGTGATGAGTTGTGCTGAACACTTGAACAGCTCATTGATGCATTAGGGTTTTAGTTTCAAGTTCTTTTTTTTCTTTCATTTTCAAGCACTAAATCCATATGGGCTTGAAGAAAGTTTGAATCTTTATATGTTAGTTGATGATCTTGGTGCAGGTGCTGCTTTCTTAGGAAAAAGATCTATGTCTTCTTACTCAGGTTTGAACAACAACATGGACGGATGTGATCAAGAAGGGAACATGAATGGAGAAGATGAGTTATCAGATGATGGATCACAGCTTCTTGCAGGAGAGAAAAAGAGGAGATTAAACATGGAACAAGTGAAGACACTTGAGAGAAACTTTGAGTTAGGAAATAAGCTTGAACCTGAGAGAAAAATGCAACTTGCAAGAGCACTTGGACTACAACCAAGACAGATTGCTATATGGTTTCAAAACAGAAGAGCTAGATGGAAAACTAAACAGTTGGAAAAAGACTATGATGCCCTCAAGAGACAGTTTGATGCTGTTAAAGCTGAGAATGATTCACTCCAATCTCAAAATCATAAACTTCATGCTGAGGTAATATTAGTTTGATTGTTTATTGCATCTATCAATCATTAGATTCTACTCTTTACTTGATCACACAAAAAGTAACTAAACCTTTTTTCCTAATGGCAATCAGATAAAAGTTTCTGGTAAGCAGCCATGATCTATTTATTCTTCACTATTTGAGTAAGTTTAAAAGTTGCATTTATCCCCACCAATTATATACAACACTAAAATAATCATTAAACTGACTGTTATAATTACTTTCCGTAAACGGTATGCCAAAACTTAAAATGATTAACAATTTTATAAGAATGGAAAGTAAAATCATTACACTATTTCCCATATTAGTCATGACCAAAGTTTGTTTCTTTCTGAAGGGTAAAAGGGTCAATATGCTTATATGCAGCATGGGCAAAAGAAGTAGAATATATATATGTGTATATCAAAATTCATATCTTTATTTTCTTTTCAAAGTTTAGGTAACAAAAAGAAGAAATTATAAACGAGTTTGTTACAATTCCACAAGTACATGAAGAAACAAAATTTGTTAGTATTTTTATTTTCCATGTTTTTAGTAACTTCCATATCAATTTAGCACTAGAAGATAACTTTTTTTAGGACTCGGTAAACCATACAAGTAGGGTCATACTTTATCGTTTATCCATTAATGTATATCCATAAATTCACTGATCATGCGGTATTTCCTTTGTTACACTGTCTTGAACAAGTATTAGTACATGTAGTTTCTTAAAGATTGTTTAATCAACCAAAAAGATTGAAACTTTGCAGATAATGGCACTAAAAAATAGGGAGCCAGCAGAACTAATCAACCTCAACATAAAAGAAACAGAAGGATCTTGCAGCAACCGAAGCGAAAACAGCTCTGAAATCAAACTAGACATCTCAAGAACACCGGCTACCGATAGCCCTTTATCATCACACCATCAACACCAACACCATCAGCAGCCAATCCCTAATCTTTTTCCATTGTCGAATATCGATAGGCCTAATTCGAATAACATTGTGGCTCATCAACTTTTCCACAATTCGTCATCAAGGCCAGCAGATCATCAACTTCATTGCCACAAACTCGATCAATCGAATGCCATTAAAGAAGAATGTTTTAGCACAATGTTTGTTGGTATGGATGATCAATCAGGGTTTTGGCCATGGTTGGAACAACCACAATTCAATTGATGGAATCAAGAAGCAAAAAAGCAAAAGAAAACGGTACCCGATCCGCCTTCTTGGCTTTGGTTTGATTATATTAAAGACGGAGATCATCAATCTGTTTATTCTCTAAGCTTTAAATTCTTGTTTTTGGTACTTAAATTAATAGAGTAAAAATTAGAAGAAAAAACGTATTATTATTTTAAATTCAAGATTAGTGTTTGGATAATCCTTGTATTCAAAGAAATAAAAGGGTATTTGCATTATTTTACTAATATTTGGGGTGTGAAAAAGAAATGACACTCCACTAAATGTTTCACTCATTTTTTTTTTTATATAAATTTAGCCAATAACCCCATAATAATAACTGGCTGCATATATATTTCTTCATGGTTAGTCCTCTTTCTTTGTTGTTTTGGTATTTTTAATAATATGGTAAAAAAGAAAAGAAGTATTATCTTAGATTCAGCATTAGGGTTTATATAATCCTCATATTCACAGAAATAAAAAGGCGTATGCTTTTTTGCATTATATCAGAAAAACACGGTCAGTATATTATATTAATAAAATAGTTGTGACATGATCTTTTTATTCTGTAAAAGTCATCTAAATTTAATTTCTTCAATCAAGGACTGGTTGGTGTGACACTTTTGCTGATTTTGATGAAATCAGTGTAGGTCAGGGCTAAACGGTAAAAGAACAAAAAATATTACCATATATAATCAATGATTTTAGTTTATAAATAAAAATTAGTGTTATATAGTTTTTTATATAAAAATAATAAAATATAATACGTTTCCTTACTTTGGTTTTGAAATTTTCAAATGAATTAACAATCGTGACTTTGACAAGTAACATTAGTTTTTTACTTTCTTGTCAAAACTAAAAGGAAAAATTACAAGTTTTGTCCTTTATTTTTATACCATTTTTCAGGCGGTGTCCTTTTTAACGAATGTTGACAGGCGGTGTCCTTTACTAAGTATTTTGTTGCAACTTTAGTCCTTTACACCCAACCCAGTTAAAAAACCCTGTTAATTGTTGGGTGTAAAGGACTAAATTTGCAACAAAATACCTAGATAAAGGACTAAATTTGCAACAAAATACCTAGTAAAGGACACCGCCTGTCAACAATTAACAGGGTTTTTTAACTGGGTTGGGTGTAAAGGACTAAACTTGCAACAAAATACCTAGTAAAGGACACCGCCTGTCAACATTCGTTAAAAAGGACACCGCCTGAAAAGAGGTATAAAGATAAAGGACAAAACTTGTAATTTTTCCAAACTAAAATTAGGGTTTTGTCGAATAGCACACGTACGGGCATTCTTAACATGCATCAAACAATGTCAAACAAACATGACCTCTAAAGTATTTACATGAAAAATCAAAAGATGAAACCCTTTAAATGAAAATTTCAACCTTTACCTACTAAAATTATCCTCTTGAAGTTGATGAATGAAATCTAGCAAATGGACAAGTGTGTGTAAAAGGGATTTGTGTGAGAGAGAGAGGAAACAAAGGGTATCAAACACACATTCCAAGGTAGAAAGAAGACAAAGAGATGGAAAGTGTAGAAGAAAAGCAAGAGTTGGAAATGGTCACTTTCTTGAAGGGAACATTTGGCAAACTTTTATCCTGCCATTTTTGACAAGAAATTTGGGGCATTGCCCATCATAACACTCCTTTAGTTTTTGTACCCCTTTCACTTTTTTATGTTGTCACTTTATGGATGTAAGAGCTAGCTTTTCCTCAAATCTATTCCTACACTTTCTTCTAAGACTAATGGGTATGGGGGCCGGCTAGGCCCGGCTAGGACCGGCGCCGGTCCCCCACACCACCCCTCTCCGGCCAAAACGTCTCCCCACAGCCGGCGGCGCCGGGCTCCTTTCTTCTCTCTCTCTCATCTTGGTCTCTCCTCTCTCTCTGTCTCTCTCTAAAGTTTTATATTTTTTTATTGTTGTGGGGCCTCATCCTCCACCCCCTTCCACCCCCTTAGGTTCATCCCCTCCAAGCCATTCCTACGTGGCGGCTCATCCCCTCCAAGCCCATCCTCTCCATACCCTTTAGTCTAATTTGGTTGGAATCAATTAAAATTTAGCATGTTATTGGATCTTGATCCTTTTAAATTTGATTGATTTGAAGCAATTACAAGAATCTAGCTTATTCAACACGATACCTTGAATTTTGGTAGTTTTTGCATTTTGTCATCTGAGTTATGCTTGAATGAGTAGAACATAGGGTCCATGGTTCAAACACTCTTTCCATATTTGTTTGTGGCATGTATCATTTGCAATTAAGTCTAAATCTTTGAATTATTCTCTTGAAATTTGGCATAATAGTTTTAAGGAGTTGGTTGATGTTTGGCTTAATATGTTGAAACTTCCATCTCGTACCAATTCATGAATTTGGTTCTTGCTCGGATGTTTATCATATAGGATTTCAATCAAGTTTAGATAAGACCTTACCTTCACCTTGCTACTAAGCAACAATTTAAGATCTAGTTTTTCTCTTTTCTTGAATATTGTTATATATTTTAGTCATATATCATTTTTTTCTTTTCTGTATAGCTTAATTTATATAAGTGATTTATATGCCAAGTAACTTAACTTTAAAAACAGGATTATATTGTTTATAAAAAAAAACTACAGAAAATTTATAAAGAAAATCATAAACATATATCTAGGGATTGAAAATAAGAATAGTAGTTAAAAGAAAATAGATTCCTTCCGGCAAGTTCATGTGAGGTACTGTCACCCACTCCCTACCATCCAACACAATACAGGGACCCACTCTCACCCATCTCTTTCTTTCTTTCTACATAGACACCAATCTCCAACTTAACATGTCTCTTCTCTATCAATAGTTTCTAGATTCACTCACACGTTGTAAACTTTTTTTTTTTCACATCAATATTTATCTTTCATTGTTTTAGTATAAGCATTTAATACTACTATAAGCATTTAAGACCAATGGCGGAACTAGCTCAAAAAGTTAGGGGTATTCTAATTTTTTTTAGGATTAGGGGTATTCTTTATATAACAGAAACGGAGTTGAGTGTTATTTTTACACTACGGAAATGGAGTTAAGGGGTATTTTTACACTCGGACTACCCCTAGTAACACTCTAAGTCCGCCTCTGTTTAAGACTTGTGTATATTATATAATTTACATATTAAGATCATATGTCATTAATCTATGTATTTTTCCTTTTGATTAACTAAGAAGTTTTTTAAGAATGAACGTTGGGAAAGTATAGTTGTAGAAATTTATGATTCAACACACAAACACAAGATAACACAAGAAATAGCGACAAAACAGGTGACAAAATCTTATTAAACCAACCCAAAAGGATTTGCCCCCCAAATACCCAAAGATCTTACAATAGTAAGATCAAACAATACAAAGTACAGAAAGAGAATAGATGATCATCCATTGATGATCATCAACAGAACAATATAAACAATACAATCAAACAATCTCTCAGATACAGATGAGCCAAGATGACCGAAACCCTAGCAGAGAGAATGAACTGATACAAGTACAACAACTAAACAATAATGAACAATGATCAAGCCTTTTATACACTGAAACTTAGAAGTTTCACTTTAGTCCAAAAGTATAGAGCATGATGATCGGAGTCCCTGGATAGTTACACTTTAACCCTTGAGATATTTTTATTTGTTGCAACAACACAACAAACTAACAAACTCATCAGTAACAAGCCCAAGAGCCAAGAGCCCAATATCACTTATAAGTCCAATAATTAACCAGCCCAATGAATGACCAAAATACCAATAGAATAAGAATGTTAAAATTTAAAAGTTCCAAACAATACTTCCTTTGACTAAGACAGGCACTATTTTTATCATATAACACTTCAATGCTAAGGAAATATTTTAACACTCCTAAATCTTTAATTTTAAAAGTTTCATTTAAGACATGTTTAATTTTTTTAATTTCATCAACAGAATTACCTGTAACAACAATGTCATCTACATATACTAATAAAAACACAGTTACATTCTTTTTTGACAAGATAAACAAAGAATGATCACATTTGCTTTGTATAAAACCAAAGTTCAACAACACATCAGTTAACCTTTCATTCCATTTCCTAGGTGCCTGTTTAAGACTATACAAGGACTTAAAAAGCTTGCACACTTTTGACTCATTTTTAGAATAGTACCCTTGAGGTAACTTCATATACACATCTTCAGTAATTGTTCCATGTAAGAAAGCATTATCAACATATAGTTGATATAAAGGCCAATCAAAGTAAACAGCTAACGTTATAATCGTTCTAACAGTTACCATTTTAACAACAGGTGAGAAAGTCTCTCCAAAGTCAAGACCTTCTCTTTGATTGAAACCCTTAGCAACTATTCTGGCTTTAAACCTTTCTACTTCACCATTTGACTTATATTTGACTCTAAATACCCATTTACAACCAATAGCCTTCCTGCCTTGAGGAAGATCAGTTAGAACCCATGTATTGTTTCTGAACAAAGCTTCCATCTCTTTGTTCATTGCCTCTACCCACCTGGGATCACTAGCTGCTTCCTCATAACATGAAGGCTCAACTATTTTATTTAATGAAGCAGTGAAGCACATATTATCAGAGGACAAACATGAATAATTGACCACTTTATCTAAACTATATTTAACTTTACTACTCAACACAAAATGCTCAAATTTTTTTGGCACAACAACTTTTCTATTTGACCTCCTAAGAGAAGGACTTATTCCCTCAGATGGGTTGATCTCATCATTTGAGGTACTAGTGTCCTCTGCCCTACCAGATCCTTCACTACTACTACTTTCAACTCCATCTATGGAATGTTGATGTTCAACATTATTTGGAGTGGCAGATGTAGAGGGGATTGGTTGCTGATCATCACCAGTAACCTCATGAGACTCGTGACTCCCCTCTTCATCATTGGGAACTATAGGATTAGTTGTTAATACCTCAACACTATCAAAAAAATTCAAATGATTCAACTTATCAGTTAAAGTTTTATCTTGATTGGTTAACTGATTTGATTTATAAGGAAAAACAGTTTCTTAAAACTTTACATCTCTAGAATAAAATTCTTTTTTATTATCTAAACTCCACAGTTTATAACCTTTTTTAACATTAGAATAACCAATCAGGATACATTTTTCAGCATTATAAGACAACTTATCTAAACCATTTAGAATAGAGCTAAAGCATAAACAACCAAATATCCTAAGATGTGAAAGAGAGGGTTTAAAACCAAACATTAACTCATATGGACTTTTTCCTAGAAGCACAGATGAAGGTAACATGTTAATAAGATAAAAAGCAGTCAACACACAATCAGACCAGAAACTAAGTGGAACACCACTTTGGAACAACAGGGATCTTGCCAAATTTAAAAGATGTCGATGTTTTCTCTCAACAACACCATTTTGTTGTGGTGTGTAAGAACAAGATGTTTGATGCAAAATTCCTTTATTTTTACAAAAATTCTCCATTTTGCTATTTACAAATTCAGTTCCATTATCACTACTAAAAATCTTAACTTTTTTCTTAAACTGAGTTAATACTAACTCATAAAAGTTTTCAATATTTTCAAACACTTCCATTTTATTCCTTAACAAATAACACCAAACAGCACGTGAATAATCATCAACAATGGTTAAGAAGTATTTAAATCCATCTCTACTAGTAACCTTATATGGTCCCCAAACATCTAAGTGAATAATATCACCTATATTCTTTGTTTTATGTTCACTTAAAGGGAATGGAACCCAGACTTGTTTAGCTCTATGACAAATTTCACACGGATGTTTTGCAGGATGTTTTGCAACATCAACAACACCTAGATCACCTTTTAAAATTGACAAGATCTGATCAGCAGGATGTCCTAACCTACTATGCCACAAATTACTGTTGTTCAAACTATTAAAGGACAAATTAATAGAACTGCCACCTTTATTTACAAAGTAAAGACCATTATCCTGTTTACCAGTCACCAGGATTCTCCCTGATTTCGAATCCTGAAGTAAACAAGTATTTTCATTAAAAACAACAGTGATTTGATTATCTTTGGACAATTTATAGACAGATAAGAGATTAACACTGTAAGTTGGAACAAAGAACACATCATTTAAAATGACATCTTTAGCAAGTTTTATGCTACCAATTTTAGATACTTTAGCCTTGGTTCCATTTGGGTGAGAAACAGTTAGATCATACTCAGACACATCAATGCAATTAAACATATCCTTATCAGTTTTGACCATGTGCTGATTAGCACCAGAATCACAAATCCAATTATAGCCAAACCCAAAATTGATTAAACTAGAACAACATACAAATTCACCTAAAGAATTAAAAACACAACTAGACTCACCTCCCATATTATCAGGTTGGGACTCAGTACTTGTTTTTTCACCCATAAGACTCAAAAGTTTAGCAACCTGTTCTGGAGAAAAAAGGAGATACAGAAGGAACAGAAGACACATTTGATCTAGAGTTTGAAAATTTTTTCCCAACCTGACCTCCAGACTTCCTTTTGAATCCTGAAGGATACCCAACCAACTCAAAACATCAATCAACAGTGTGACCAATTTTATTACAATGAGTACACTTAAGGTTAGGATTAGGACCTCTAAACTTTTTTTCTTTTTTGTTCAAAAGACTTATTTGTTTTAGAAACAAACGACACATTTTGACCTTTTGATCCTACACTTGTATTTCTATGTGATTCTTCTCTGGACACAATTGAAAAAGCAACCTTGACTGAAGGTAATGGCTCTCTAGTTAACAAGTTAGTTCTTACAGGTTGATAGACATCATCTAAACCCATAAGAAATTGCATAAGTTTGATTAAAGTAGAAAAGTCATTGTAGTCTTTAGCTGCTTGACATGAACATGTAGGCAGTTGAAGTACAGCATCAAACTGCTTCCACATTGTGTTTAGTTTATGATAATATTCAGAAACTGAACTGCCACTTTGAGTAACACAATTGATTTTTTTATACAGATCATACACTATAGAGCCATCAACTTTATCATAAGTTTCTTTCAAATCTATCCAGACTTCAGAGGCTAACTTTGAAAAAACTTGCCCTAAGTACAACTCTTCTGAGACAGAATTTAACAACCAACTTAAGACAACAGAGTTACATCTGTCCCACTGACTACTCAAGACAGCATCATCAGTATTCTTTTTACATTTACCATCTATGAAACCAAATTTATTTTTAGCTGCTAAAGCTAATTTCATAGCACTAGACCAAACCCTATAGTTTTCAGTTCTTTTTAACTTTATACCAACAATAGTTAAAGAGCTTGAGTCACTAGGATGTAAAAACAAAGGATCACCTATATCCAACTTACTAATCAAGGTCTGAGAAGGACCAGTATTATCACCCTTATCAGTCATGATCAAGAATTAACAGAAAGACAAACACAAAAAACAAACAGAATATAGATAACCACACACAGAAACAACAATCAAGACAGATACACACAATACTCTAAGGCGAAGCTGTATCAGTGTCCAGATTCCAGGTTCATCACTTATAGTGCCTGGACAGGTCTTAATACAGGAGCCAAACACTAAGACAGAACCAACAAATGACAGAAAGATAATACACAAAGAACCAAATAATAAACAACAATCAATCAAATAAAAGTGTCGGTCCTCACTACCCCGACTTCAACTATTCCAATCAACTGAAGATAAAAGAGGAGAGATAGAATGATCTCACAGCGGGTGCAAAGCAACTCCAAAAATTACTAGATCTGAAGTTCACAAGAACCAGCAGATCCAATAAAGCCAACAACAAGAACAACACTACTGGTCAGTTTGCTCTAAATCTTCGAGGATTTAGAGACCAACACAGAGTGTAAGAATCACCAGAAGAGAGGAGACCTTCACCACAATCAAGAGACCCTAGTTAGGGTTTCAATAGCTCGAATACAGAACAATAGCACTCCCAAGATCTAGCAGATCAATCCAATGTCAGACAACAGATCTGCAAACTTGAAGCAGACCTAACACAAGAATAACAAAAAAAATCAGATCAACAGCGGAAATAAGACCGGATCAAGAGCATAAGCTCTGATACCATGTAGAAATTTATGATTCAACACACAAACACAAGATAACACAAGAAATAGCGACAAAACATGTGACAAAATCTTATTAAACCAACCCAAAAGGATTTGCCCCCCAAATACCCAAAGATCTTACAATAGTAAGATCAAACAATACAAAGTACAGAAAGAGAATAGATGATCATCCACTGATGATCATCAACAGAACAATACAAACAATACAATCAAACAATCTCTTAGATACAGATGAGAGATTGTTTATACAGATCTCCAAGATGACCGAAACCCTAGCAGAGAGAATGAACTGATACAAGTACAACAACTAAACAATAATGAACAATGATCAAACCTTTTATACACTGAAACTTAGAAGTTTCACTTTAGTCCAAAAGTATAGAGCATGATGATCGGAGTCCCTGGATAGTTACACTTTAACCCTTGAGATATTTTTATCTGTTGCAACAACACAACAAACTAACAACTCATCAGTAACAAGCCCAAGAGCCAAGAGCCCAATATCACTTATAAGTCCAATAATTAACCAGCCCAATGAATGACCAAAATACCAATAGAATAAGAATGTTAAATGATAACCTTTTAACAATAGTTTAGTATTAATAATGATAGAATTTTTTGTTGCTAATAATAACTACATGATCGTTATGAATATTCAAATGGTTAAAATTTTAAAATTCTCTAGTTAAATTATTAATGAAATATTATTATTAATTAATACCTTAATACTTCTCATATTGAAACGCATATATGTATATTATTGTTCTTCTCTTCATCGTCAAAGTAGCTACTTCGTGGCAGAGTTGGGGCGAGGGCTAGTGTTACAACAACAAACAATGTAGTGTTGTGAGTTGCTTACAGGTAACAAAAATGAGGAAAGATTTAACGCTCACAATGGTGGGCATTAAACAAGGCGGCAACGAGAGTTATATGTCAACCAATAGGGTAGTGTGTGCGACCAACAAGGCACATCGGTGGTTTATTCTTCTTGGTCACTATTTCTCTTTTGTTTGTTAGTGGTAAGTATGCAGTTTTCGGTGGAATGGAGAACATTTGACTAGAGGTAAGGAGGTGTGTTCAGTGACGATGACATGACCAATTGGCAAATGGCCGTGGTGGTGCAAAGGTGGCGACATTAGAAGATATAAGTTTTTGAAGAAAATGAGATAATAGATGTAGTATTAGAGAGTGAGTTGCAGTAAAATACTAATGGCACCCTTTTTATGTATCTTTAACACAAACTAAGCTCTATGTGTAAGTGATATAACAATTCTCGTAGTTTTGAACACACTTTAGTTTCTTAGTTTTATGTAATATCATGGATCATTAATTTAATGTTTCTCGCTGAAGATCACAATCCATGACTTATAAGCACAAATGTGTGTGCATCGTTGTGTAGGTGTCATCGAGGCACAATGTGGGCTTGATTACCCAAATACCGCACCCGATCATCTACAATACGCCCCGATCACCCTTAAAGGTAAGCTATTCTAATTCCATTTTCGTCATATTTGATACACAAATTTGACATGTATTTTAAACATTTATATGTGTATGCAGTGTTTTTGACGAGAAATAGAAACTACAAGTATGGATAATTTTTAAAATAAATCATGACAACAAAATTAAAGTCTGTATGATTATTTTAGTAAACTGTCAACTGTTACAACTTACAGCCAACAATTTTCATGCATTTTTTTAACGGCAACAATCTCATACATACATACATACATACATACATACATACATACATACATACATACATACA
The DNA here is from genome assembly GCA_030545235.1 of Helianthus tuberosus. Taxonomy (NCBI): domain Eukaryota; kingdom Viridiplantae; phylum Streptophyta; class Magnoliopsida; order Asterales; family Asteraceae; genus Helianthus; species Helianthus tuberosus. The sequence continues at coordinate 137,739,423 of CM060420.1, forward strand.
TAAATTATATAGATAGATGTTTAATATATAACTCACAATCTTTCTGTTTCTTTGCACGTGACATAGTATATTCACAAATCGGGAATTGTGCAATTATTTTTTTCCAAATCCAGTTTGATCTAAATGTAGGATAAAATACAGATGGAAGATCAAACTAGTAGTTCGTGATTAATTATTATATATACTTTTTAAGTTAATTTAATTTTAAAATTTTGTATTCTTTCTTGGATCATGTGAAGAACGTATAAATATTCTATCGGAACATGGCATGAAACCTTGGCAAATGTCCTTTTTAAATATTTTCTAATGGATTTTCAAATGATTTAATAAATTAAAAAAAATAACAACATTTAATTTAAGTAAAACTTAGTGGCCACGTGCATGACATGTTATGTTTTTTTTAAAGGAAAACTTCATTACATGACATGTTATGTAATCAGTATTTTTATTACTTCAGATTGTGTTAAGAAAACGTAATTTAATCTATTTTTAAATTGACAAAAGTATTACGTTTTTCTAACATTATTTTTAAAAAATGTAAGAAAAATATAATTGTTGATACGTTATATAATAAAGTAAATGTTAATATTGCCCTCACAAAATGCATACAGATTTTCAAATATAGAATTAACTAGGTTAGAACCCCGTGTAATACACGGGTTGGATAAATATAATTTTTATACCAAATAATAAAACAATATATCTTTAAAAATCTCGTTTATTACATGGGAAATAAATGTATTTTTTATATTAAATAATAGAAAAGTTATATCTTTAAGAACCCCGTGTATTGTACGGGTTTAGTAAATTTAATTTTATATATTAAATAATGAAAAAAGTTACATTTTTAAAAACCTCGGGTTGAGCACATGTAATTTTATATACCAATCAATAAAAAATTATATCTTGTTATATCTTTATATACCCTGTGTATTATACGGATTGAATAAATCTAATTTTAGATAACACATAATAAAAAAAAAGTTATATTTTTAGAAACCCGGTGTATTACACGAGTTGTATAAAATGTGATTTTGTATAGTAAATAATAAAAATATCATATCTTTAAAAAACCTCATTTATTACACGGGTTGAATGAATCTAATAAAAAAATATATCTTTAAAAAAACTAACGGATATACTCGATATATGATGGATTGGGTGATTGTTCTTATAAATGTCACGTAAACATGGTGAATACCGCATTTGAGTTGAGAGTTGAACACGAAAATAAAAGTATAGAACCAATAAGCATTGATTAATATTTTTGTTTACCCCTTATAAACATTTTTAAAATAGGTTCTACCTTAACTACTTTAGTTTAATAAAATAAACATATCATTTACATTATACTAATTTATATTTAGTATACGTCTTTTGTTAGTTTTAGGATAAATAATTATGAAATCTAATAATATTTCAAAATATTATATTATCTCCTATACGAATTGTTTAAATTTATATTAAATTAAATTTTATAATTAACTTTTAATTAATCTTAATTATTTATAATTAAGTAGGATAGAGATGAAAAAACTAAAAAATAGATAGCTTCAATGAATGACATGTGTCCCCTCATTGGTTTTTTTATTATATAGTCAGTTGCGCAGTATAGAAGGGGTGGGGAGGGGAGCCCAACCCCCCGAACTTTTCGTTCAGTAGTGTTATATATACGGTTTTCGTATAGAAATTTTTTGGTATATATGTTTTCGAACCCCCGGTTCTATAATTTTTTTTTTTGTATATACGTTTTCGACCCCCCGTCATTCGGGTCAAGCTTCACCACTGTATATAGTATAGGTATAGATGATCTTCTATACACCAATAATATTATTTTATATATTATCTTATACAATATAATTTTTTATCATACAAAAATATATATTTAAGCTATACTACATATTCATCTATTTATTTATATATTTTTTTAACAATCATCAGGGATTATCATACACTCATAATTTAAGTGGTTACGGACTGAAAATTTGAAGTAAAAAATAAGCCTTTAACAACCTATTTTATTAAGATTTTAAATAATAAATAATTATTGATCATAATAAGATTTTAATCCTATAGGAATTGTTTAAATTTATATTAAATTTAATTTTATAGTTATCTTTTAATTAATATTAATTATTTATAATTAAGTAGGATAGAGAGAAAAAAACTAAAAAATAGATGTCTTCAATGAATGACATGTTTTCCAAAGTTGGTTTCTTAGTATAGATTAAAATTACATATACCTTAGTAGTTAATCGTAGTATTAGAAAGTTGTTAAGATGAATATTTGCTGTATGGCATTTAAAATACAAAACTAAACACTTATTTTGAAACGAGAAGATGTTGCAATGAATTTGTAGCTACGAAAAAGGAAAGATAAATGTATAGTTGATTAAGAAAATAGAAAATAAATTGTTTTATTAGTATAAAAAATAAGGGAAAAGGTACGGGTAACAATGTAGTCATCTTATGTCGTTTTAAGTTAATAAGACAAGTGTAAAAGCTTTGAAACTAAAATAAGAGATAGCTATAACGAATTTCGAAGTTGCTACTAGGTTTTCTTGATAAGGGTGAGGGGGGCACTCCCCTAAGAGGGGAGTCCCCTCTCTTACGTATAACCAATCCTCGTATGCCACGTCAACTCCCCTCTTAAACTTCCCTAACACCCCAATTTGATGGCGGCACTCCCCTATTAGGGGAATTGTTTTTTTATTAAAAAAAAAAAAAAAAGGAAAAGTTTTCATTGGTTGTTACAAGCTATGGGCCCCACCATCAACTATCTCCTTCTTCGGTGAACTCCCCCCGACCACCCTCCCCGAATTGGGTCACCGCAGGGATGGCGGCGGTGTTCCCGATCGGGGAAAGTGGTCACCGCGGCCACTCCCCAAGTACGCCCCGGACACCCTAAGAAGCATCATTAAAAAATATTTAATTAAAAAAATAAAATATAATTTGCACTAACCTATCTTAAAGCTGGTCATACTTATGATATTACAAATAATGGTAGAGTTTCAAATAAAAAGTTTATTTTGACTAAAAATGATAGAAAACAATAGAATTATAACATGTGACAAAATTTAAAATAAAAAGAAAGGAGATATTTTAGTAAATTTTATCCAAATCGTCCCCCTTGTTCTCTCAGAAACTTCAAAACCAATCATTTTCAAAACCCACCATCTTCAACATTTTCTTCACTTTCTATCTCAATAATCACTACATTATAGTGTGATTTTCGTCACCAATCAATGATTCAAACATCCAATCAACGTGTTTTTCAACTTTTTTGAAGAAACCCAGTTTAATTTCATACAATATCTCATTTTTTCTCATGATTTTGAAGAGAATCACTCGATTCGTTCGATTCGATCGCTGATAAGTGTTTCTAACATTCAAATTTCGTCAATCGTTGAAGAAATCTAAAGAAACGGCTTCGATCTATGTAAGAAATTTTTTAATTGCATTTTTACGATCTGGGTTTTTGAATTGAATCGTTGCATTTTACAAAGTAATGAAAAACACCGTTTTTTTTTTGTTTTCATTCCATTGGGTTTTAGAAACAACACATTTTATTGTGTTTTTAGTTCATTGCGTTTTAGGTAAAACACATTTTAAGTGTTTTTAGTCCATTGCATTTTAGGAAAAAAAAAAACATTTTCTTTTGTGTTTTTATCTATTGCGTTTTAGGAAAACATATTTTTATGTGTATTTTGGTCCAATGTGTTTTAGAAAAACACATTTTGGAGTGTTTTTAGTCCATTGCGTTTAGGTAAAACACATTTTTATGTCTTTTAAGTCCATTGCGTTTTAGAAAAAAACAATTTCTTTTGTGTTTTTAGGCTATTGCGTTTTAGAAAAAAAGACATTTTTATGTGTTTTTGGTCCATTGTGTTTTAGAAAAACATATTTTGAAGTGTTTTTAGCCCATTGCGTTTTATGTAAAACACATTTTTATGTGTTTTCAGTCCATTGCGTTTTATAAAGAACACTTTCTTTTGTGTTTTTAGGCTATTGCGTTTTAGAAAAAAAGACATTTTTATTTGTTTTTTGGTCCATTGCGTTTTAGAAAAACAAATTTTAAAGTGTTTTTAGTCCATTGCATTTTAGGTAAAACACATTTTTATGTGTTTTCAGTCCATTGCGTTTTAGAAAGAACACTCTCTTTTGTGTTTTTAGTCCATTGCGTTTTATAAATAAGACATTTCTTTGTGTTTTTAGTTCATTGCGTTTTAGAAAAAATCATTTTTTACGCTTTTTGTCCATTGCGTTTTACGCAGCTGGGTTTTCGAATTTTTTTCGAAAATATACCAATAGTTTACTTGTTTTAAAGACAAAAAAGCTCGTTTTTTATGCAATTTTTATAAAAAAAAATAATGTCGTATGAAAGAGTTATTATTGTTTAAAAAATGGGGGGGGGGGGGGGGAATTTGAGGAGAGAGAAACTATTGTCTTTAATTGACTAGAATGCCCCTACACAAACTCGCGCGCCTCATATTTTTTCTTCAATTTCACTCATTTAATCTTAGCCATTGATTAAATCAATTAATGGTCAAGATTATTTTCTAGCCTTCTTAGCAAAAAAAACTTCCTATTATATCCTAACCCAGATTTAATTTGTTGCAAGTTTCTCATTAAACTTTATACAACTTTTGACTCATTTTGGTTTTACCTAAACTTTTGTAAGATTTTACCCATTTACCTGTTACACATAAAATATAAAATCATATACGCTCATTATTAAGTAAATGAGTCGTGATTGGTATCCTATATCAAATATTGTTTTTTCTTCCTAAGAAAATATTCCATCTCAAAACTTTTTCTTCACATAAATTAGGAAGCTATTGCGATTGGAAGAACCTTTGCTTCAATGAATAACTACGTAGTCGATGTGAACAAAGAAATGATAGCGCTGGGAATGATGAATTTGGTAGGCTCGTTGACATCATGCTATGTAGCAAACGGTAAACAAGCCATGCGTTAAGCTTTAAACAATTAGGCCCATATTTTTCTAAACAAAATATAAACATTGTATAAAAAATAAAATGGTGAATAATGAACCTACTAGCATCATGTCATTGAGCCTACCGCCTTCATCGTGACAAAATAATATTTGTGAACTCTCTTCAAACTTCGTTCAAGTTAAGAAAAGAACCTTTCAGGTTATGGTTTGGGTTTCATGTATGGATGTATGTACGTACGTATGCATGTGTGTATGCATGCATGCCTGTATGTATTCATGTATGTATATATGTATCTATGTATGTGCATGCATAAATTTTTACACATAAAAAATTTTTTTTGACATAATTTCTTCGGAGCTTTTTCATAGAAACAAATATAGTAAAGGTTTAAATGAAAAAGTTTACTTTGTAATTTACTTTTTTTTACATTTTTTTATCTGTTTTTTACGCTCTTTTTATTCTTTTATTTTTCATTTTTTTATTAAAACAACATCTACATGTGTTTAATGCAAAAGCTTCGGAAAAGATTAGGTACATATTATTTTTTTACATATGAAAATGATTTTTATAGATTTTTTACTCGATTCCCCCAATTCCCTAATTTTTGTGGCTCCTCATTGAGCTTCACAATATATGTATATATAATAAATATGTGTGCATATAATATATAGGGGAGGGTTATTTTGAGAACTATAAATATTACGAGAACTACTAATAAAAAACTAATCAATATCATTTTTTTTTACTTCCCTTATTATTAAATTACAACACTAAAAAAGTACTCTTTCAATAATTTTTCTATTCTTTCAAAGTCACTCTTAATAAATTTTATACGCGTGTAAATGAAACTAATTTACACATGTAAAAATGACAAACTTACAAATGTGTATTTTTTTATATGAATACATATAAATTTAAACGTGTAAATTTTTGTATTATAATATTGTATTTTAATAATAATGATAAGTGTGTTTTTTTAATTTGAATGATTTTCAATTAAGTTTTTGTGGTACTTATGAAATATATGAATTCTTATTTTAACCTTACCCTGTGTGTATATGTATGTATATGTGGGTGCGGATGGTTCAAACAAGTAATATATGTTAAAATAGGGTGTGGATGTGGCCCACAAAATGACATCCTAAATTTTCAGATGAGAAAACGATCATGAATAAACAAACCGGATAAACAAAACACGCATACAAATTTTTCACGCTACTTACTCACTTAGCCGTCACCTATGCTTCATCTTGACAACGATTAAGGTGCTCTAAAAGAGTAAAAAAGAAGTATTTTGTGATAAAACACCAACAATGACTAAAAATAGTAAAATACAATATAATTTCTAAATCATAACTTCTATTATTACTATATATTAATAAATTACTATTACTATTACTATTACTATTACTACTATATATTAATAAAAGAAATGAAATGAATAGTAATTTTAATATTATAATAATACATATTTTTTAATACTTTTATTATTTTTATATTATAATAATAGTTATTTTCTTTACTTTTTAACTTTAATTTTTTTTCATATCAGGGGTTGAGATAAGCTAGGTGCCAACCGGTATCGAACCAGTATTGGTATCGAAAATACCGGGACGGTCCTATTCGGTATCAGTACATGAAGATAAAATCCGGCACTAATACAGAAAACGTCAAACGTTGGTGACGAATTGATATTGGAAATCTTTTGGTTCGGGAAATTCAGTGCTGCTACCCGGTACCATTTGCTCATCCCTGATCACGTTTACCGTACGAAAAACGGTATCGTAGAACTTTTTTTTGTTGGTTTTCTTCAACTTTTATTTTTTTTTTAGTTTCAGAGGTAGGGACGAGCTCGGTGCCAACCGATACAGAATCGATACTGATACCTGTTGGTGCATATTTTGTGACAACAGCTTAATAGTTTGTTTATTTAGTCTTTGGATATTTTGTATTGGTCTTAGCATTATTGGTTAGGGAGTTAATTAGTGTTATGGGCTTGGAGAATGGCCTGGCCCAGACCAAAGCTCATGTGCAAAGCTTGTCCTATATAAACAAGGCTTGGCATTAGGGTTCAGGTTAGACATTTAGAGGAATCGAGAGAGTGTGAGAAATCTACAGAAAGTTGATGAGGTTAAGGATGGGAATCAGGTTGGGTCAAACAATAGTGTAAAAAGTAGTTGTCAGACAAATAAACCTGAATTTCAATTTAAACCTTCAACTTCGAAAAGATTTGATAGACCAAGAAGTATCTCTCCACAATTTAGTCATTATAATGGTAAATCAAATCGTTTTCAAAGTCAAAATAGAAATTTTGGATATCAAAATCGATACCAAACTGCTGGTAATCGAATTTTTCAACAAAGAAATGGACATAGGGGTTTTTGTAACTCGAATGTTCAACAGCATCCAAATTTTTTTCAAAATTCATGGTATGATTATGGGAGAAGAAGGTATCAAAATAATAATTTTCAAAGGTCAGAAAATCCAAGAATTTATTGGAATTCTCACGATCAAAGACCTAGTGGAAGTTATCAATCTTGTTCAACAACGGGTAAAACATCCAAGACACCAGTAAGGTGTGATGGATATTGGTTAGAAGCATCTTATATGGATTTACATGGTCGACCCAAAACCGGTAAGGTTTGGGTTCTCAAGTCTAACTAAGTTGTTGAGTGAATGCAGGATGACCAAGAAGGACTATTGATGTGTTCAATAGTGGTTATTCCTGTAAAGCATCTGAGGTGAATAGTAGGTTAAAAATTGGTAACGAACTATTTACTTCTGTGATTGTTATGATTATTCTATACTTTAAACGTGAAAAACTTTTGTCAGATTTAGAGTGGGAGTCTGTTTGTGTTTAAATTTGTGTTTCTGAAACTTACTCCATGAAAACAAAAATTTAGGGGGAGAAATTCCTCTATGCCAAAAAGAGTTTAGTTAGTGCGTGTGTTTAGGGGGAGTAAGTTATAAAATTTTAAAAATACAAAAACATTGAAAAATCAAAATCATAAAAAATAGAAAATAAAAAATGAGTTATCACTGTGTGAAAAAGAAGAAATGATAGTACATCAGCAAGTTAGACTGTCACACTCAAACTGAATTAAAATGCTTAAGTGTGACAGCAGCTTCATCATATGATGTACCAGTAGGCAAAAGCATGAAATAATCAACTTACCAAAGTGATATAAACCTAAATGCACTGAGTATGATTGGGGAACACATCAGTGGTGTATGGTTTAATGACCTTAAATCTTGCGTTGATTGATTGCCAAAATCTGAAGTTTTGGGTCTTTATACTGATATTTCATCTGGGGATATCAGGGTTGTCCTTCTGCTGCATCCAGATACATGCTTACCTAGGCACAACCAGGATATCTTAAAAGAGCAAAAATGCCAAATCCCTTAAATGAAGAAGCTCACCTAGAGAGTCATTCAAAATGTGCAAAAAGCATAAATCATACCAAAAATGGTATTTGTCTTAGCCCTCGTTAGATATTTTGGTCTCTTTGCTGTACGGAAGTACTGACCTGATCACCAATTATCTAAACGTTGAAATACAAAACGGATGAATTAAGTATACTCACCTACTACGATGAATCTTTGTGCATACCTTGATCGCGAGGGTACATCCTGAAGTGGGACACACTAGTATTTCAGTATTAAATTATACCTTAATGTATCATACGGTAATGGTACTTGAAATGTTCATGCATTTTGTTTAAGTGGACAAACATACTGGTATCGTCTTGGACTGATTTTCACGAAAAATTACATATAGAATTATCTAAAGTGTGATAACAGTTTGATTTTGTTGATATGATCTTCTTGCACATGATTCTCACAAAAAGAAGTATTGTAAATATTTTTGGTTTTAGTTTAGTTTGTTTAGTTTTTGAAAAATATCAAAAATACCAAAAATCTTTCCTTTTAAAAGATCTCCCATTTTAAACTGACAGATTGTTGTTTTTGCATGATAAGATAAAATATTGGTTTATCTTTAAATGTGAAAAAGACTAATGGTTTTTCGAGATACTTGCTTGTGTTGCTAAAGAGATAGATGCGGTTATCAAGATGAAGTGCAGAATACAAGTAAAGTGCAAATTGAAGTGAAATGTAGAATGTGTGAAGATGCATGGTAGGATCCTTCTACTACATTGCAGAGAGAGATATGGAAGAGTTTTGGAGATACTTGCTTAACCAAAGATTGCTAGTTCACTTGTCTACAATGAATGAAAGTTTTGGAGATTGGAAGCATCAGCTAAGGGGGAGTTTGTTGATGTCAGAAACTGTGTAGCTGACGCTATCCAAAGACCAAAAGACTGCAAGATGTTTGAAGACAAAGTTACACTATGAAGCTATTGTCAAGGGGGAGTTTGTTGGTGCATATTTTGTGACAACAGCTTAATAGTTTGTTTATTTAGTCTTTGGATATTTTGTATTGGGCTTAGCATTATTGGTTAGGGAGTTAATTAGTGTTACGGGCTTGGAGAATGGCCTGGCCCAGACCAAAGCCCATGTGCAAAGCTTGTCCTATATAAACAAGGCTTGGCATTAGGGTTCAGGTTAGACATTTAGAGGAATCGAGAGAGAGTTAGAGAAATCTACAGAGAGTGGCTAAGAGATTTCTTGTGGGTCTTGAATTGATTGTAAACTTTGTGTTGGATAATCAATAGAAGACCGGATTGAAAGTGCATCGTGTTCTTGATTCTGTTTCTACTCGTTTTTCTGTGAAATCTGATCTAGGGGATTCCGCACTCTAGGTTAGATCGACGATTTTGTTACGATCCACACGGACACAGGGGACCGACAATACCGAAAATATCGGTTACGGTACCGTTATATGAAGGTAAAAAACGGTAGTGAACCTGTACCAGGAATGCCAAAAGTCGGTACCGAATTGGTACTTAAAATCTTTCGGTTCAGCAAATTTGGTACCGGTACCCAGAACAATTTGCTCATCTCTGACCACGGGTTTCATACGAACAACATCGTTACCATACAACTTTTTTTGGTTGATTTTCTTTCGGTTATCTTTTATTGTTTTTTTCTACATTTCTTTTTATTTTTGTCAGCAGTTGCGTTCGCAACACGCTCGTAGTGATTTCAAAACACATGTAAACACAAACTAAATAACAAAAGAAATTCGCCGCAACGTGACGAACTTCTTTAAACCTAGTTTAACAAATAATTCACGTATTTTTGTTTGACTAATAAGACAAAAAGAAAAAAAAACATAGTCACGTCCGGCATCAAATTATCTACCGATTCATTTTTTTACGCGCGTGTTTGCAAGTTACCAAATGTTTCATACGTGATAAAAAACCATCATTTTTTAGTAAACTTTCTAATTTGTAGAATTTATTATGTATATAAGTTACCAAATGTTTTAAACGTGATACAAAACCATCTTTACGTAAATTAGTAAAATTTGCTAGCTTGGAGAATTATTAATGTATATTTGTCTTCTATGTAAAAATTAAAGAAACCCTCAAAAAAATATATGATCGGTTGAATGTAATCCTTATATCCAATTACATAGAGTTATTTGAGTTTTATATTTCAAGCATCTGACATCTAAATTGTAGCCGACATAACATCTAGCCGTGTACTAGCTTCATATCAAAAGTGTTAAACTAAAATTGTAAGTTATGTTCATTTTAAATACATTATACAATTAGTTGTTACGATAAAATAAATAGCAAGTTCGTTTTCCCTTCTTTTTCTAAAGCAAACAGCTTGCAACTTGAAAATATCAGCCTAACAAACCTACATCATGGCTCATGGGCCTTGGCCCATTAGCAATATGATAGCATGGTACCCATTTTAAAACCAAGTAATAGGATACACCATGACCATTTCACCTAGGTAGTGTAAGTTGTAATAGGATCCGTATATCATGTACCCAAAAACATACATCTTTCTTATACATAGGCATATGCATGTAATAGGGCCTGTTATATCTTAGAAACGTTATATATTGCGAGTGCATGCGTGCAACGTGCGTGTGAGCATAGTATCGTTATATGTCTCCCCTTGCTTTCGAACAAACGCCTATTTAATTACTTCAAAAAGTTTTCAATAAAGATCAGCTTGCAACTATATCAAACTACAATTATAGCTTATAGCATTTTGTATGTAAAACACGCATCACCTCACATGGTCTTCCTCTTCTTCTGCGCTTTCTGCCATTTGAGGTAAATCTGGTACGACAATCCACTAAACACCATAACCACACTACCCCATTGCTTTCTAGACAAGGGGTTGCCACTAACCACTGATGACACCACAATACTCACAAACTTTCTAGTTGTTGTGATAGTGGTGTTAGTTAACGAACCAAACCGGCTAATGGTGAAAAATATGAAATTTTGACCAATTGCACCACACAAACAGTAGTATAGTATATCCCACCCGGCTTCAGGGTGGTTCTTGCAGAATTCAATCGCTTGGTAACCGCTTGCTTGTGGCCAACCAAACATGAAGACAAAATTGTAAATAGCACCCCATAAATTCATCCCAAGCATTATATCCCACGCACCCGTTTTTGGGTACCTAGACAACACAAAAAGTAATGTCATTATCAGATGAGTTAGATTGCTGACACCTTTCACGGAAAGCTTAGCGAATATATTACCTTGCGGAGATTGAATCTTGTGTTGCGTTTGTGAAACCATCAAAGGCCAAATTTAGGAAACAAAGACCGTATCCAAGTGGAGCGTTAGGATGAGCCAACTTGCTTATTGTCTTTGAGCTAGACTGGAAAAGGACAAAAATGTAAATTCCCGTGAAGAAAAACAAGTCCTGTGACTACTTTGTAGTTTGTTCTCGTGTCGAATTATATACTCACCTTTGCAAGTGCAAATGCAGACACCCCTCCAGCAACAAGGAGAGTGCAGAGATACTCCGGCAAAGTGTATCGGATACCATAAACTAGTGTCCCCATTACCATCACTGCATAGAAAAACAACCATATAAGTTTTTAAACACAACAGTTTCCACATCTGCATCGCTATATATATGTAAAATAACATAGACAATAAATTAATTTCCATCCTAATCAAAGCCAAAACTAACCCGGAATCATCTTCGAGGATTTTGCCAGGACCTGCGAATGATAATAAATAAATGAGAACCAAAATTGCATATTTACAACATTTTGAACAATTAGATTGAGAAATTAAAAAATACCTGAGCGGGATAACTGATGTATTTCAAAGCTTCAATCCCCATAGCTGGACCAATAGTATTAGTAATGCCAGCACTCCAGTAACTCCACCATGGAGCACGACCAGTGTCTTTACTGGGCCACAGCTTTATCACTGTTCATCGAGTAAAAAATGTCAATACAAGTATTCATAAATAAAATGTAGATGATGAAATAAGAAAAATATAAACAAGAAGTGCTTACTCATGAATGACCATATTAAACAAACAGAACTCTGTGCGAAGTTTAGAAATGCCAGATGTTCAAACCTTTCCTTGTTGGGGCCGAATCGTTTAGTAGACCTGAGATTTCATTTATTAGAACTCTCGTATAGTAGGTTAAATACCATAACAAGCTTAACAACGTATTCAAATAGATGTAAAATAAATTTCCCATTCTAATTAACAACGTATAGTCCGTCTCTTCCAAAAGGCAAGGTCAGAATATTACTTTCTTTGTTGGAGATCATAATAAAGTAGTTAAGCGTACAATGAATTAAGAGACAGCCCGACTATCATTAAACTCTCAATAGACCGCCATTTATAGTAAGTCTTAAGAGGCCATGGAACACATTATCGAGTTCAGAGACACTGATTCTGACCTAATTAACTTCAGAACTTGACATTTTCATCCTAAGTAAACCAAATGTTGATGATTTCCATACTGGTTTGTGATCTTTGCACCTAACTACTTATTCACCTTTCGATAACTGTTCTCAAATGGATGACCTATACAAGATTGTAGTATCTATTCCTAATTATTCTACTCTAAATAACCCTAATTCGTAACCGAAGTCACTTAATAACTTATAAAACTTACAGTTCTCTTTACAAAGCCAGCCCTATCAACTCTAGTCCTAATTCAAACAGAGCATAGCTGAGATAATAAACCAATATCAGCTTAAGACAAAATCACATATCACCAATCCAATTAAGCTCCAAACAGATACAATCAAGTTCCAATACATGCTAAAAATCACAACACAACACATGAATAATAAAATAACATCAACATTAACCACAATCAATTCTAATCCTAATTCAAACAAAGCATAGCTGAGACAATAAACCTGTATCAGTTTAAGCACAAAATAACACATTACCAATCCAATTAAACTCCAAACAGATACATGCTGTAAATCACAACACAACACATGAATTGCAAAATAACATCAACATTCATCACAAAACAACCAGATTTCCATCTCCGATTTGAATTAAACGCTATCAATACACGAATTAAAAAGTCCTCCATCATTAATGCGAACATATAAACAATCACTAAAATTAAACTTCTATACGAATCGAAACAATATGAAATCAACAAAAAAAAGCAAAAACTGCTTACACAGTCTCTTGAAGAACGCCTTGATAAATATAAGCGGACCAGATACCGGCGACGCAAAATGCGAGCTCCAGAACACGGCGGAAACTGACGCCGTGTGCTTCCATCGGCGCCGGAATGATCAGATCCGGCGATAATGTTTATTTTCCGGTGGTTGTTTTGGCTGGATCGGAGATTGAAGTAACGGATGAACGAGTTCAAGCGATGGTGTAACTGAAAACTGAAGGCAAATATATGATTTATATTTTTTATTTTTGTTGTGAGTTCTAGTGGCAATATGGTTGAAGCTACGTGGGTTTTCCATGTGGAAGGATTTGATTGGATGGTTGACTTGAAGGAGTTGTATTATTGGCTGAAGGAGTTGCTTGTGACGTTATATAACAGCTTTTTAGAAAATAAAAAAGAAATGAAATCATCTCAAGATATCCACGACCACATCTAGGGGTGTGCATGGTCGTTTTAGATCGGTTTTAACTATGGTTGTAAAAGTCTCGTTTAGGCTCCGAGTACTTCCTGAATACTCGGTACAAGGTAGGCTGTCGAGGCCCGAGTACCGTTCACCTAGGCCCATTACTCCCCGAGTAATCTCCGTGTAGGCCGAGTACTCCCGAATCCGACTAGGGAGCACCTAGCGACTTTTGCAACCATGGTTTTAACCGAAAAACATAACTATAACTGTGAACTGTGATGTCGGTTAATAGATAACCATAACCATAACCGATCAGTTATGGTGGTTATGATTATTCGGTTTTGATGGTTAGGATATGCGGGATCGGCAACCCATATTCCGTGCGGCATGTCCACCACCAAAGTAGTATTGCCGATCGGCAACTATGATGGAGAAGAGATTTCGGCAAGATGTTGCCGCATGCGGCAAAAAGAGGGAGAGGATAAGTGGTGGTGCTCATTCCCAAATCAACTAATCACATGTTTTTTTTAAACTAGTTTGCCTAACCTCATTTAGGCATGCATCCCTTATGTTTTCTGGGCATTAGACAAGAATGAGAAGGGAATTACATGGCACAACATGATTGGGTGGGAGAAAGTTTGCCTAATCTCAATAGACATGCACCCCTTACACCCTTAAAACGGGTCGGTTATAGGTGGTTGACCGAGTATTTAACTTAGCTAAAAATAACTTAATTTTTTTAACATGGGATAACTTGTTATTGCATATTTATATATATTAGTATATTACATAGTATTAAAAAAATTAATATAATCTATAAAATTAATACCAATTATTATTGAATATTGAAATAAAGTGATATGATACATTCAATAAATTCATATAAACATCCAACCAAAACCACAAAACGATATGAAAAACCATAAATACTAAAAATCTTCAATAAAAAACATCAAATATTAAAAATATGGTGAAAAGTCATAAATCCTACAAAAATTTATTATATGTCGGTTCGGTTTGGTTATGATAGGTATGGAAAAAATGATAACCATAACCGACCCGCTACTTTCGGTTTTCAAAAATATCATTAACCGACCCACCGGTTTTTTAGTTGGTTCGGTTTTTTCAGTTCGATTTTGCCGGTTAATTTGATTGTGGTTCAAATAATTCGATTTTTCACACCCCTATCCACAGTACATCATTCTCTTTACCTCTTGTAAATATCACCTTTTTACCTCTTGTAAATTATAGTAAGAGATTATTCACTTTTGAGAAAGTATAGAATTTTCTTAAATGTTTTATATAATTATAGCTATTTAAAAGAATAATTATATCTATATTCGCTTGATACATGATATTATAGTCATGTATCTAATTTTGAGTGCGTAGACATTTAGACACGCCTAAACAATAAATTACAAGTTATTTAGACACATGATATTGTTATGCATCAGCAATGTTTTTAGAACTGAACCAAACGTTGAATCGGTCTCCTTACCGGTTCACGGGTCCGACCATCGGGAGGTGCCGTAAATATTATAAAAATTAATAGCGTTAAATCTGGAAAATATATAAAAAACAGTCCAACCCCTTTAAAAACCGGTTCGACCGACCGGTTTCCCGGTCCAACCGCCGGGTCACCAGTTCAACCTCCGGGTCACCCGTTCAACCTCCGGTTCAATGTTATTCTGGCCCGATACCTAGACCCGGACCGGCCAAACCTTCGGTTCCCGGTTCAACCGGCCGGTCCAGGTCTAAAAACATCATGCATCACTAGTATTTTACCATGAAAGGTCTTCATAATTGTCACACCCCGAAATTATCAGAGCATTGGCGTGACTGGACTGGTATCTTCATTGCACAGCGGAAGTAAATAATTTAGGTCGTTTAGAAAATTGAACGCCCGCTAAGTACTCGAGTCTCCAATGGTTCTCCTGTTCCAACCGTGCCTTGTCTTAAAATGCAACCTGAGAAAGAACATGCGAGAAAAATCAACAAAAGTTGAGCGAGTTCATAGTTTGTTTGTAAAAGATTTGAAATAAATCTTTTGAGTTGTGAAAGGTTTGAAATAAATCTTTGGAATTGTGAAAGATTTGAAATAAATCTTTGGAATAACCGGTTTTTGAAGTAGTATTGAGAAAATGAATTTAAAAACCATTTTCTTGCAAAGTTATATGGAAACGTTGTGTTTGTAACACGTTATGTTCATAAAACCATGTTTTTGTAATGTTCGTAAAATCATCAATGCCCACCCGGACTTTGACCCGCATAATCCTATGCCTTAAATTTTGTATAGAACATGGTATTTAATTTGTATGAACAAGTATGTTTCGTAAGTATAAAATCCCTGGTATGTAGCAAATAAGGGGACTTGTGATCACCAATGGTTTGCAAGGCCACTGATATATGTGAAGTGCAAATAGGGAGACTCAAACCTAGCAGATTTATGCCACGGCGTTAGTATGTGGACAAAGTCACCCCAAGGTCCGTTTCTAGTTTGGCCTGGGGCTGGGCTCGCTACACCCAGATAGATCTACCGCTCCTGTCCCTCGGTCCCGACATGAGGACTAATGGCCTCATATTGCTCCTACCCACTCACATGATCGGAATAATATACCTCCTTACGCTACCCATACCGTGTATAAAATAAACCCCTGGTCACCCTGACCAGCCCGGTCACCCTGGCCGAATATCATTCACATTTCGAAAATAAGTATTTGTTTTTGTAAAAACCGGTATGTTTAGTATAAACCTTTCGTAAATCATTTGTGTTCCTCGAAATCCCTTTCGTAATATGATTTAGAAATACGAGTTTTGCGTTAGTTCAAAACTTTGTATGTTTTTGCAAAACGTGCATGTCTTTCCACCCCGAAAACATTTATAAAAATGTAAAGCCGTAAAAAGTGGGGTTATGAACTCACCTGAATATTCTTGTGCAAAGCGAGCTAATTACGACCTCGTGATGTCGTTTCCAAGATGAGACTCGCTAGCGTGCATTCTACAATATTCCTAACACGGAATATCTAATAAGTTTCTAAATAAACGCAGTATCTAAACTACGTGTCATCGAGCTCTACCGAATCGTTAATCGAACGATTCAACGATAAGTTGTTAACTTAATAGAAACGATTAAGTTATACGAGTTAAGTCTCGTTTAGTGTCATTAGCAATTTAATAAGTCTTGAAAAAGAGACTTAGTTTCCGAGAGACTTAAAATGAATAAATATTTATATAAAAATATAAATATATTGTCGTAAGTGTGTTAGCCGTCTCGAGTAGTCGTACGTGTACAAAAAGATTATTTGTATGAAAATATCATATAACCAACTCGTATTATATATCGCGTTTCGTATGATCTTTGTCAAAATATACGTATGTGCCGTTTAAGCGTATAAAATAAATATGAAAAGTTGTATTTATTTTATAAAAGAATCGTCGAGTTGCTTTTGAAAGTAAATACGATCTATATTTATTTTCATATAGAGAAGTCGTCTTGTTTGTCGTTTGAAAAATAAATAATCTATATTTATTTTTATGAAATGATTTCGTTTTGTTCGACGTTTGAAATAAATATATAAATTATATTTATTTTAGTAAAAGAATCGTCGAAAATGACATCCAAATCGTCGTTGTCGTGATGTTGTAAAGTGTTATCCGAAATGTTATACACTTGTATTTTTCTTTTATAAAAATCATTTGCAGTCAATCGGTTATGCTTCGTTTTATAATAAAACATAATTATTTTACGGATTTTCTCGAAAAACGGGCAGAGTTTCTTCTATTTTTGGACGCCCCGACAACACATGTTGTCGCTTTATTTTCAAACATTCAACACAATTTAATCAAGATTCAACTATGTGCAAACTTGTCAAATATATAACGAATGTAATTTATAATTAGTCGGTTTCGAGAGCTCGTTATCACGTGGTACGTTAAAAGTATAAAACACGAAATAGTAACGCCGTTAAAATCTTTACCACTTCTTCAAGTCGACACGTCGAGCCGCTTGGCTGAGTTGACTGAGTCAACTGGTTTGACCCGCTGAGTCGACTCGGTTTGACCGAGTTGGACCGAGTCGACCGAACCGCTTCCTAATCTGACCCGAGCCGTCTGACCGAACCGAACCCGAAATTGTCCCGAACATTTTTGTTGACTGAGTTGACTCAGTTGAGTTGACCGAGTCAACTGAGTTGACTCAGGTTGACTGAGTCGAAACTAAGACCCGAACAATGCTGACCCGTTGACTCAGCACCCGAACCGAAATCTGAGATGGCCGAAACAGCATAACCACTCCACTGTCATTTTCGATATCATCTTTAACCAAAGACAAAAGTTTGTCTTAGATTTCCAGTCCAAAAACAAACAAAATGAAAACAGAAGATGATTTACCGAGTACTCGCCGGACCAAGTCTCCGACCGCCGCCACCACCGCCGTGTCTTGCCGGTGACCACCCCTAACCCGAGACGCGGCTGTAACCCGAACCCGAGACGCCGAACCCGAGACCTGAACCGAACCGGAGCCTGTTGACCAACGGATAAACGAACCGACCGGCGGTCCGAGCCTCCGACCGCCGGTTCCCTCTTTCTCTCTCGGTCTCTCTCTCTCTCCTGGTCTCGCCGTCGCACCGCCGCACGCCGCCACCAGCTGGTGGTGGCAGCCGTAAATCAGCAACATAAAAGGGGGGTGGGTGTCGGTTGTTTCCGGATAAAGGAAGGAGGAAAGGGGGTGTTTGGCTGCTTGTTTGAAAGAATGATAGTGGGTTTGTGTGTGTTGTTTCTCTGTGTTTTTATTAATCGTAGAGAGAGGGAGGGTATAAGATGAGAGGTGGATTATTGTTGTGTGGTTATGCAGACAAAAGAGGGTCCTATAAATAGAGATTTGAGGGTTCAAGTTTGTATTGTGTATTTCCTTTATATGCAGGTCATATATTTTACATGGTTATAGGCTTTATCCAATGACCTAAAATCTCTTGTAGAGATTTATTGTAGATATTGTAGATCTTGTGAGGATTTGTAGAGATTTAGTAGGGATTTTCTAAATCTAGTAGAGATCTGACATATTATGTGTAGGTTTAGGCTTGGGCTCAGGGCCCACAAGCCCACCTCATGCGCAAGTAGCCCGTAATTCCTGCGAGACCCGTTGTCAAAACCAGAACTCCGTTTAATGTCAAAAATTAAAGTACACAAAAATACGGTCGGTAGTTGTTTGCACGCCCGGTCGTCGACTACGGTGATAATCGCGAAAAATTGTATCGTTGCCGTTTTTAATCCGTTCCTCGATCCGGTTCCGACTGTTGTCACAAAAATTTTACTACGAAGCCAATATATATCGTAAAAATTTAATATTTGTCGGCGTTGTCAGTATTCTGTTCGGTTTCAATCCGTTGCCGTTTAACGTTTCACCGGTTTCTCCGTAAACCACCATTCGCGCACTGTAAAGACGGATAGACGTTCCCAGGCACTCCAAAGGCCTAATTAAGTTAATTCGCGCTGTAAACACTATTTGTTATTGCGTTAATCACTTGTTAATCACGTAATTAAGAGCCGTAAATCACGGGTTGTCACATTCTCCCCCTGTTACAGAAATTTCGTCCTCGAAATTTAGACTATGTTATCTCCCCAGAATTGTGTTATTCGCAGGTAAGTCCGAATAATAACAAAGTGAATGACCGTGTAATCGAAACAAGACTTATTCGAATCATGTGAATTCAAGGGCATTCCTTCACAATAGGAATCCCAACAGTTTAAAAGAAATGTGTCTCAGTAATTGATGTCAAAGGAAACGAGACGTATAGGTACAGTCACTAATGTGACTAAGTTAACAGGGATCCAACAGGAACTTCGACCAATCGAATTCCATATGAACGTTCACAATAAGTAACTGAGTTCTAGAAGCGATAACATCCACTGGATGAACTTAGAATCGACAATCTCAAATGTATTAGTTTGCATGAAACGTTCGATCGTGATCAGCGCAAGCTGCAAGTTATACCGACGCCACAAGGTGTCGCAATGAATGAAACAATTCAATCAATAGTGGTGATCGAACAAGAATCACCTGTGTTTTGCATGAAACGCTCAATCATGATTAGCCCAAGCTACAAGTTTGTACTGACACCACAAGGTGTCGTAGTGATTGAAATAATTCAATAATAGCGGTGATCAAACAAATTCACCGTGTTTGAAGTCAAATGAAAGCGTAATAAAGTGAATCCGAAGGTTTGTTTCAAATGACATCATAGGATTTTCAATTGAAAATGAATCATCAAGGAAACAATGTTTTCGATCGAAGGTGAAAAAGCAATGAATGTCGCAAAGCATTCGATCGATGTTGAAAGAACTGTTATGAGGTACACCGGAATATGAAATGAATTTGTGTACCATTGTCTTAACACACTATTTGTATTAAGACCGCTTTGATATAATAAACCGAAGCGGATTGGAAAGAATCAATAAATAAATATTTAGATCCGTGCATAAGATGCGTAAACGAGTTCAGCGCGAGCTTCAAATTAATGAAAATCACCATCACATGGTGTCGGAATCAACAAACAATTTAATGGAGTCGAATACCAAACAAGTTTACCACGACTCGGAACAAATGAAGTGTTCGTTAAGAAAATTGATTTGAATATGATGCTCCCAATACATCATATGGTGTCTCGAATCGAATAAGTGTAATGAGCAAGTTCAAGCAATTGAACTTGGTTTTAGCGCAATCCGACAATAAATATATGTATTGACAAGAAAACTTTAGGCATGGTTACAACGAAAAACCATGTATGTAACTTGTAAAGAAATGATCGTGATACAATGACCATTAAGAGGAGTAGAAATACGAAAATCTACTCAGTAAGTGTGAAATTCGAAATTTCAATAAAAGAAATTTGAGGACTTTACCTGGGGTTTCGTGTGATATACGGTTGTTAGGTGACATTACCATGGAATGTCGAACATAGCGTATTCGTCATTAGTTAGGTAGGGGGGATTGCGGAGACAATAGTCTTCTCCCTGGCGTGATTCGTGTCGTTGCAGGATCGCGTGACAAGTTGTCGTTTCCTGATCGTTGGTTATCCTGCTGACAGGAATCTAGCGTCGTCGTTAGATTGCGTCATCGTTCCTTTTCAAAGGCCTCGCCTCAGTAAGCGTACGTGTCGTACTTCAACCTCCGTTGACGTATAGCTTAAGTTTCACGTATACCTGTGCACTAGCGTTGTGTGCCGCGTAGAAGGTGATGTACCCCGACATCCGTTGGCGTAAAATTTGAGTTCCATGTATTCTCATGCGCTAGCGTTTTGTTATGCGTAGGCTGTCTGCTCGGGAAGTTAAAATATTATAGGCAACATGGAATATAGTGTGTGCCCGAGTTAATATTCGCGGTTCCTACGTGATGACCTTTAATGAACACTAGGGGTGAGCATGGTGCGGTTTGGTGCGGTTTTAGCATAAAACCGCAACTCATACCGCGAGGTGCGGTTTTTATTTTTTTAAAACCACATGTTGCGGTTTTTTTGCGGTACGGTTTTTGCGGTTTATTTGCGGTTGCGGTTCGGTTTCGGTGCGGTTTCGGTTTTAATAGTTGAATACATCTAAAAAAAACTCTCAGCAATACTTGAATACATCTAAAAAAAACTCTCGGTTTTAATACTGGAATACATCTAATACTTGATGGTAATTAGAATATAATTTTTGCAAGAGCAATGTGAAGAGCATATGTATGGGCTAGAGGACATCAATCAAAACAAGAGTTTGTACTAGAAACATGTCTAGAATAATAGTTGCTATGTGAAACGGTGAAAGCTTAATCACATAGTCGTATCCAAATAAAAACGTAATATTGTTTCCAACTCATTCTTGTTTCCAACTTTCAATCTTTCCAACTTTCAATGTTTCCAACTATCATTTGCCATTAGTGTTTCCTAGATAGAAAAAAAAAAAACAAAAAATATATGTTAGTAGGTATTTGAAATATAAACTCACACATGTAAAGAAAACCTTACCAATTTTTAAACCCGCCATCTTCTTATTAAATTCATCTATGTCTTTATTCTTCATAGAACATCCGAGCTCAAGATCAACCCTTGTACACCTTATCCAATCTTGTGCACAAATCAAAGCTTCCGCAGTTTCGGTGTTAAGTGAACTTCTATACTTGTCGATAACTCTACCACTCGTACTAAACGCCGATTCTTATACGGAAAATGTTTCCAAACAACGGACTTCAACTTTGGCTTATTTTCTTCTCCGGGTACTTCAACCTCATCATCATTTTGATCATCCACATCAATTACAGTTTCATTAGTAGCCATTCTGAAAACATAAAAGAACTAAAATCAAACAAAAGCCATACATTGAGATGAAACTTATCGATAAGCAACAACAGGGGCTGTCACATTTGATGATAACTCATAAATGTATAGACATAACTTATGTGTTTCATATACAAGCGATGAAAAAAGAACCAAAAACATGAACCTAGCTATAACACATACAAGCGATGAAACAGTACACAAGAACCAAAACCAAAACCAAAAACATGAACCAAAAATCACATACAAGCGATTATACTAGAAAGTCTTGTACTTAGAAATCAAAAATCACATACAAGCGATGAAACAAGAACCAAAAACATGAACCTAGCTCAAACATGAACCAACACATACGTACCAGATGAAGATGATCGCACCGGCTGAAGATGATCGCACCAGATGAAGAAAAGATTGTCGGCTGGATGTTAAATTAGGGAAATGAAGGGAAAGGTACGTAGGTTTCTTTTTTATCAAAAGGTTATTGGGTTGAAAGTTGGGCTGTTTGGAGTGCTAATTTAATGGGCTTGTAACTAGTAGGTTAACATCATTTTTTTTGAGAGGGAGCAGACGATAGTTAACTTAACAAAGTCAAGTCTGTACTTTTTTTAACAAACACAGATTATATAATATATAGGGAATTTTATATTTAAATCTTTAAGTATATTATATATATATATATATATATATATATAATAATTTTGCGGTGCGGTTTCGGTTTTTTGGTGCGGTTTTTAAAGCTAAAACCGAACCGCACCATACCTTTGCGGTTTCGGTTTTTGCGGTTTCGGTTTTTACGGTTTTTGTGTCGGTTGCGGTTTTGCGGTTTCGGTTTTTACGGTTTTTGGTGCGGTTTCGGTTTTCGGTTCGGTTTTTGCTCACCCCTAATGAACACACACATGCACAATTAATCAATCATGTAATCAGATAGGCATGTTGGTCACCAATAAACAATCAAGTAATCTCCCCTAGTCCCACTAGTCTATCCTCCCAGCCTCTCAGACTGAATCTCCTAGTCCCACTAGACTATCCTCCCAGCCTCTCAGACTGACTCCCTAGTCCCACTAGACTATCCTCCCAGCCTCTCAGACTGCTCTTCCTAGTCCCACTAGCCTCCCAGCCTCTCAGACTGACTTCCTAGTCCCACTAGCCTCCCAGCCTCTCAGACTGCTCTTCCTAGTCCCACTAGCCTCCCAGCCTCTCAGACTGCTCTTCCTAGTCCCACTAGCCTCCCAGCCTCTCAGACTGACTCTCCTAGTCCCACTAGCCTCCCAGCCTCTCAGACTGCTCTTCCTAGTCCCACTAGCCTCCCAGCCTCTCAGACTGACTCTTCTAGTCCCACTAGCCAAATTCTCTCAGCCTCTCAGACTGACTTCCTTTTCCGAAGGTCTTAAATGCATGTTTCCTAAATTCTCAGAGTGTTGGGTACTGTATGTAATTGTTTCGCGTACCGTGTGTAAAACACAACTTTAGAGTATGTTTGAAAACAAAATTTTGACTGTTTGTTTTTCGGCAACGGTTGGAGACCATATTCGAGTACTAGGCGTTCTGTATGTATTCAACGTCTCACTAGTCTAAGTCCCAGAGAAAAGTGAGGTTAGAGCCTAGGTATCACAACAGAAACCTAATTCGCTGTAACCTATAGCTCTGATACCAATCTGACACACCCCGAAATTATCAGAGCATTGGCGTGACTGGACTGGTATCTTCATTGCACAGCGGAAGTAAATAATTTAGGTCGTTTAGAAAATTGAACGCCCGCTAAGTACTCGAGTCTCCAATGGTTCTCCTGTTCCAACCGTGCCTTGTCATAAAATGCAACCTGAGAAAGAACATGCGAGAAAAATCAACAAAAGTTGAGCGAGTTCATAGTTTGTTTGTAAAAGATTTGAAATAAATCTTTTGAGTTGTGAAAGGTTTGAAATAAATCTTTGGAATTGTGAAAGATTTGAAATAAATCTTTGGAATAACCGGTTTTTGAAGTAGTATTGAGAAAATGAATTTAAAAACCATTTTCTTGCAAAGTTATATGGAAACGTTGTGTTTGTAACACGTTATGTTCATAAAACCATGTTTTTGTAATGTTCGTAAAATCATCAATGCCCACCCGGACTTTGACCCGCATAATCCTATGCCTTAAATTTTGTATAGAACATGGTATTTAATTTGTATGAACAAGTATGTTTCGTAAGTATAAAATCCCTGGTATGTAGCAAATAAGGGGACTTGTGATCACCAATGGTTTGCAAGGCCACTGATATATGTGAAGTGCAAATAGGGAGACTCAAACCTAGCAGATTTATGCCACGGCGTTAGTATGTGGACAAAGTCACCCCAAGGTCCGTTTCTAGTTTGGCCTGGGGCTGGGCTCGCTACACCCAGATAGATCTACCGCTCCTGTCCCTCGGTCCCGACATGAGGACTAATGGCCTCATATTGCTCCTACCCACTCACATGATCGGAATAATATACCTCCTTACGCTACCCATACCGTGTATAAAATAAACCCCTGGTCACCCTGACCAGCCCGGTCACCCTGGCCGAATATCATTCACATTTCGAAAATAAGTATTTGTTTTTGTAAAAACCGGTATGTTTAGTATAAACCTTTCGTAAATCATTTGTGTTCCTCGAAATCCCTTTCGTAATATGATTTAGAAATACGAGTTTTGCGTTAGTTCAAAACTTTGTATGTTTTTGCAAAACGTGCATGTCTTTCCACCCCGAAAACATTTATAAAAATGTAAAGCCGTAAAAAGTGGGGTTATGAACTCACCTGAATATTCTTGTGCAAAGCGAGCTAATTACGACCTCGTGATGTCGTTTCCAAGATGAGACTCGCTAGCGTGCATTCTACAATATTCCTAACACGGAATATCTAATAAGTTTCTAAATAAACGCAGTATCTAAACTACGTGTCATCGAGCTCTACCGAATCGTTAATCGAACGATTCAACGATAAGTTGTTAACTTAATAGAAACGATTAAGTTATACGAGTTAAGTCTCGTTTAGTGTCATTAGCAATTTAATAAGTCTTGAAAAAGAGACTTAGTTTCCGAGAGACTTAAAATGAATAAATATTTATATAAAAATATAAATATATTGTCGTAAGTGTGTTAGCCGTCTCGAGTAGTCGTACGTGTACAAAAAGATTATTTGTATGAAAATATCATATAACCAACTCGTATTATATATCGCGTTTCGTATGATCTTTGTCAAAATATACGTATGTGCCGTTTAAGCGTATAAAATAAATATGAAAAGTTGTATTTATTTTATAAAAGAATCGTCGAGTTGCTTTTGAAAGTAAATACGATCTATATTTATTTTCATATAGAGAAGTCGTCTTGTTTGTCGTTTGAAAAATAAATAATCTATATTTATTTTTATGAAATGATTTCGTTTTGTTCGACGTTTGAAATAAATATATAAATTATATTTATTTTAGTAAAAGAATCGTCGAAAATGACATCCAAATCGTCGTTGTCGTGATGTTGTAAAGTGTTATCCGAAATGTTATACACTTGTATTTTTCTTTTATAAAAATCATTTGCAGTCAATCGGTTATGCTTCGTTTTATAATAAAACATAATTATTTTACGGATTTTCTCGAAAAACGGGCAGAGTTTCTTCTATTTTTGGACGCCCCGACAACACATGTTGTCGCTTTATTTTCAAACATTCAACACAATTTAATCAAGATTCAACTATGTGCAAACTTGTCAAATATATAACGAATGTAATTTATAATTAGTCGGTTTCGAGAGCTCGTTATCACGTGGTACGTTAAAAGTATAAAACACGAAATAGTAACGCCGTTAAAATCTTTACCACTTCTTCAAGTCGACACGTCGAGCCGCTTGGCTGAGTTGACTGAGTCAACTGGTTTGACCCGCTGAGTCGACTCGGTTTGACCGAGTTGGACCGAGTCGACCGAACCGCTTCCTAATCTGACCCGAGCCGTCTGACCGAACCGAACCCGAAATTGTCCCGAACATTTTTGTTGACTGAGTTGACTCAGTTGAGTTGACCGAGTCAACTGAGTTGACTCAGGTTGACTGAGTCGAAACTAAGACCCGAACAATGCTGACCCGTTGACTCAGCACCCGAACCGAAATCTGAGATGGCCGAAACAGCATAACCACTCCACTGTCATTTTCGATATCATCTTTAACCAAAGACAAAAGTTTGTCTTAGATTTCCAGTCCAAAAACAAACAAAATGAAAACAGAAGATGATTTACCGAGAACTCGCCGGACCAAGTCTCCGACCGCCGCCACCACCGCCGTGTCTTGCCGGTGACCACCCCTAACTCGAGACGCGGCTGTAACCCGAACCCGAGACGCCGAACCCGAGACCTGAACCGAACCGGAGCCTGTTGACCAACGGATAAACGAACCGACCGGCGGTCCGAGCCTCCGACCGCCGGTTCCCTCTTTCTCTCTCGGTCTCTCTCTCTCTCCTGGTCTCGCCGTCGCACCGCCGCACGCCGCCACCAGCTGGTGGTGGCAGCCGTAAATCAGCAACATAAAAGGGGGGTGGGTGTCGGTTGTTTCCGGATAAAGGAAGGAGGAAAGGGGGTGTTTGGCTGCTTGTTTGAAAGAATGATAGTGGGTTTGTGTGTGTTGTTTCTCTGTGTTTTTATTAATCGTAGAGAGAGGGAGGGTATAAGATGAGAGGTGGATTATTGTTGTGTGGTTATGCAGACAAAAGAGGGTCCTATAAATAGAGATTTGAGGGTTCAAGTTTGTATTGTGTATTTCCTTTATATGCAGGTCATATATTTTACATGGTTATAGGCTTTATCCAATGACCTAAAATCTCTTGTAGAGATTTATTGTAGATATTGTAGATCTTGTGAGGATTTGTAGAGATTTAGTAGGGATTTTCTAAATCTAGTAGAGATCTGACATATTATGTGTAGGTTTAGGCTTGGGCTCAGGGCCCACAAGCCCACCTCATGCGCAAGTAGCCCGTAATTCCTGCGAGACCCGTTGTCAAAACCAGAACTCCGTTTAATGTCAAAAATTAAAGTACACAAAAATACGGTCGGTAGTTGTTTGCACGCCCGTTCGTCGACTACGGTGATAATCGCGAAAAATTGTATCGTTGCCGTTTTTAATCCGTTCCTCGATCCGGTTCCGACTGTTGTCACAAAAATTTTACTACGAAGCCAATATATATCGTAAAAATTTAATATTTGTCGGCGTTGTCAGTATTCTGTTCGGTTTCAATCCGTTGCCGTTTAACGTTTCACCGGTTTCTCCGTAAACCACCATTCGCGCACTGTAAAGACGGATAGACGTTCCCAGGCACTCCAAAGGCCTAATTAAGTTAATTCGCGCTGTAAACACTATTTGTTATTGCGTTAATCACTTGTTAATCACGTAATTAAGAGCCGTAAATCACGGGTTGTCACAATAATAAAATGAACAATTATTTTTTAATTACTTTGTAATATTAGCTATGTGAGTGGGGTTATGCAACATTTTCAATTTATTGACATGACATAGCTACATGTGTCGAAAGTGAAGCCTTTGTCTAGTTTGGTGATCATTTACAAAGAGTTAAGCTGTATTGCCCGTTTGTAGTGTAGTTCATTTATATTTTCTTTGTATTAGAGGACTCGGGGCGCCCCCGTGGTCAGCTCATCTTCACGCGTGAAAGATAGTGAAACACCGCCGCCACCCCAAATTTTCACGCGTGGAATACATAACGCGTCCTCACCATCACGCGTTGGAATTCATACGATGCGATTAATATTAAACTGAGCCAAAATGATTACCTAAGATTTGATAAAGTATCGAGCAAAAGCAGAAATAGAAAATCGATAACCTAGCAGAGGAGACGAGGGTTCAAAGAGACGACTGAATTTGGGTAGATGCACACTTTGGGGGTGAACTTTTGGGCTTCGTTTAATGGGCTTGGGCTTTCTGATCCATCCATTTCAATCTAGACTAGAATTGTTTTTCTAAAAAAAGAGCTTGGGCTTTCTTATACATCCATTTCAATCTAGTCTAGAATTGTTTATAATTTATTGTTTTATTGTTAACTAGTTGATTTTATGTTCGCGCGTTGCAGCGGGGACCCAATGACTGCAAAACGCGTGTCAGCAATGGCAAGCAGCTACCGAATATCAAAAAATAAATAAAAATGACATGGTAAGGATAGTCACTCCGTTCTAAAAAAAGATTTTAAATAACCTAATATATAATAATAGGACCCCACACGTCCTACACGTTGGAAAATCGGTTGTTTTCAGTTTAGTTATTTTGGTGCTAACACGTTAAAATATGGATGAGCTCGGTACCGGTAACGGCACCGAAAGTACCGATCCGGAAAATCATCAAAATTAGGTACCTGCACCGAAAATGCTCGGTACAATACGGTATGGTATTTGAAGGTAAAAATCAATAAATACAGGTATGGTGCTAGACCGGTGTTGAACCGAAAGTAACACTTCTGAAAACGCCAAAATGTGGGTACCAAATTTGTGCCGAAAATGATTTGGTATAGTAAATTTGGTACCGATACGATATCGGTTTGATTACAGGATTTGATACGATTTGCTCATCAATAATCTAAATATCCAAGTTAATTTTACATGCTATAATTTATTCATTACAGAAAAAGACAAAAAAAGAAGCGAAATAAGTTGTGTATATAAAACCTCATTCAAATGAAATACAATTACTTACTGTGTGTATGAAAAGTAATCTAAACGGTGCAATTACTTGCATTGTTACGTTGCTACAGGATTTGATGAGCTCGGTACCAACCGGTATCGAAAATACCGTTACCGAAATCCCCAAAAGTGGGTACCGGTATTGAATATACCTGGTACGGTACGGTTTGGTACTGGTCGATACTGGTACGACACCGGTATTTGAGGGTGAAAACCGGTGAATACCGGTGCCGAACCGGTACCGAAAATACAACCGGTTTGCTAAATTTGATACCGGTACCGGTACCCGATACCATTTGCTCATCACTTAGTGATGTTACTATTGATTTAATTATATTTTTAATATATAGGCCCAAAAGTGGGTACCTGTACCAAATATACCTGGTACGGTACGGTTTGGTAACGGTCGGTACTGGTACGACACCGGTAATTGAGGGTAAAAACCGGTGTCGAACAGGTACCGAAAATACACCCGATTTGGTAAATTTGATAACGGTACCGGAACTCGATACCATTTGCTCATAATTCCATTTGCTAATAATCATTATTATTGTATTAATAGGTTATTATAATATTATAAAACAACTGTTCATTCATTTGTATTATTATCATATAGTAATTTATATTTTAAAAATAAAAAAAAAACCATCACTAGTGATGGACATTTCCACTAAAAATCCATCACTAGTGATGGTATAAAGCTCGATGACGTGGCAGAACTTAATTGGATGTTGTGAGTGATGAAATTTCATCACTAACGGAGCGTCCCTACCCCTTATGCAGGTTTAATATGGTTGTTGACATATGAATGACTCCTAACCACTTCATCATAGGGAGAGTACACAAAAAGAGAAAATGGAGATAGATGGAAAAAAAAAAAAACATTGTATTTGCACTTTATGAGGGATGACAAATGAACTAGACTGAAACCTAGAAATTTAGGATGGGTATTAAGGTATTGAACAATTTGAAAAGTTTTCTATTGTCATTAAGTGATACCTAACCCAATCACATGAAACATATATACCCTTAACCCAAACCATATATGTATGCATTTATTCCGTTGTACTCTGGTAATATAGTAATCTACTAACTTTGATAATAACATTATATAAAACTTAGAATAGTAAAAATTGCACTTGTAAATTTCAACGAATTTTTTTTTAACAAACTAAAGGGTCAATGACTCTACCAGATATCTAATGGGTAATAATTGAGTAACTGATTGGTATAGTAAATGGTTTAATAGATGGGTATGGGAGTGTGATTACAAAATGTGTTCCATTACCATCATTACACTTCGTTACAATGATGACACATTAGCATTCATATCTTCGATAGTTGGCAGTTTATAGAAGTTGTTTTCAACTAATTAACTTAGTGACTCTGATAATTGGGTTAAACGAACATTACAAAATCATGATCAACAAGTTACTCTAGGATTGTGATGAGTTTGGTGACTCTACCCACATGTTTTGACTGATTATATGTTCTACGAGACATGTTAAGCGTTATGTTTGCCTTTACCATGCATGGTGAGATATGCGCAAATTCTTTAAGCAATAGTTTCCTATTTTATATAATACAACAAATATATAATCTTAAATGAAGATGTACAACCAATGGGGTGATGGTCCATTAGTAAAAACAAAACCTTTAAACAACTGGGTTTGAGAGAAGAAGGTATTGTGTTCAAGACTCACAAATGAAAAGGATTAAAAGAAATTTAACGATTCACATTCTAGGTCGAAAAGACTTCCTGGATTACTTAAGTGACTTTCATGTTCATTATTGATTCCGTCCTCTATAAATAACCTCGTAGGCGTCACAATCTCTCTTATATGCGTGTGTTTAATCTAGAGTTGTATAAATGTGGGCATCATTCATGCCTTTATAGCAATGAATCTTTATGCCAAACTGTTACGCATATGTGATCAAAATGCCTACATACGAGCCACAATCATGTAGCTAATGAATAGTTGTGAATTAACTACTTCCGAATAGAAGATTCATGATGACATACAACTAAAATTTGTCCAACGAGTCCAAAAGAGCCACGATCGTGCATATACGTATACATTAATTGGGATATAATCTAATACGCAAGCAACACGTTGAAACACAATTAGGGGACATGTATGTGATGGCTACAACAAGGTAGTGTTTGGAAGGCAGGAATGAGAGGCGGAATGGAATTGATCATTACGAGAGAATGAAGAAAAGGGTGTTTGGTTGATCAATAGAATTGAATCATCTATTCCATAAGGCATTCAATTCCCTCAAAATCATTCCATCCACCCCCATGTTTTTTTTTCATTTCATCATCTCTTGCTCCATTCATCAAGAACACCACAATCCACCGCCTTCGCCACCATCACCGCCCACCATCGTTGCCGCCACCCGCAACACGCCTCCGTCACCACCCCGACAACCACCACCGCCGCCGCCACCCACCCCCACAGTTGCCACCCACCGCCGCCACCAACAACCATCACCGCCAACGCCACTCGTCGCCACCACCACCACCATAAACCACCACCGTCGCCGCCCCCACTGCCACTTTCGTAGCCACCAACCACCACAGATGACCACCACTATCACCACCCGCCGTCGACGCTGCATCGCCACTCGCCGCCACCACCACCATCCATCGCCACCGCCGTCGCCACCCACCACCGCCACCTATAACCACCCACAATCACTACCACCGACCACTACTACTTCGTTTTTCTTGCCTACCAAACAATACACAATGATAATTCATTCCATTCACACATGGTAACCAAACAAGACATGGAATGGTAAAGATCCATTACATTCCCTCATCCATTCTATTACCTCGTCCATTCCATTCTCTCGTACATTTCATTATCTCATACCAAACAGACTAGAGGTAAAACACCTAAAAATAGGGTTGTAAACGAACCAAACGTTCAGTGAACCGTTCATGAATTGTTCGAAAGGAAATTCGTTCATGTTCGTTTATTTAATAAATGAACGAACATGAACAATTTTTTTTCATTTAAATAAACGAACGAAGATGAACAATGTCCCGTTTGTTCATTTACCATCGTTTATGTTCGTTCATTTACGTTCGTTTATGTTCGTTCATTTACGTTCGTTTATGTCCGTTCATTGAAATCCATTCGTTTGTGTTCGTTTATATCTGTTTGTTTATGTTCATCTTTTAAATTTAGTTATTAGTAATTAAATTTAAAAATCTATTTAATTTTCTTTGTCATCCCATAACTAACTTTGACTTTCCGATTTCAAAACTTTCTTTTATATGGTACTAGGTTATCTACCCGTGTGATACACGGGTTGAACAATTAAGTTGGATAAAACATAAAAATATGACAAAATAACAAAGAAGGAAATAACATTTTCATTCAACAATCAAAAACCAAAAAAATATAAATTACAAATAAAAGAAATAAAAACTAATCACAAGTCTCTGAAAATTTCCTTGTAAACAACATTTGTCGTTTGATTTGTAACATTCCCTTCTTTGTCTAAAATTAGTAGTTTTGCTCCGGCTCTACTCTTTACTCTCGAAAGTGCAACATACAATTGTCCATGGGTAAATACAGGTTGCTTTAAGTACAAACCAACTCGAGATAGTGATTGTCCTTGGCTTTTGTTTATAGTCATTGCAAAGCATACACATAGTGAAAATTGCCTTCTCTGAAACTTGAAGGGAATTTTTTTGTCTGAAGGTATCATATTAATTCTAGGAATGTATGTTCGAGTACCGATAGTACCTCCAGATATTATTTCAGCTTCTATTACGCGTTTACCAAGTGTTAGGATCTGTAATCTGGTACCGTTGCACAAACCATTTTGTTGATCAATATTTCTTAGAAGCATAACAGGAACACCAACCTTTAACACCAACCTATGATTTGGCAATCCAGATATTTTAAGTCCATTAAGAACATCGGGAGAATATATACGTTCTTGTGCTGGATCATTAAACTGTTCTGATGGACAAATACTATCCGAGCTAAGGTACTCCTGTTCTTCTCCAGGAAAAAGTGATAGCAGACGATCGTTAATCTCTTGAACAACTTCATTTTTAGGTGCTAATATTGCTCGTTCACGGAAGAATTCTGGATTTTTGAAATTTTGGAGAATTGACGGGTAAACAAAGTCAATTAAATTTTGAACAGGATCAGATGAGTGATTTATTAGAAGATCATCAGGAATGTCTATAGTTGTTTCGCCATCATTGTTACCTCCGACCTTTCCCTCACCAATGTCCAAGAGCCATTTTGCAAAATTTATTGTTTCTTGCATATCAGATGTATTTGCTCCAATCGTTAGCCTCATGTTCTTGGTTAACCTTAAGACTTTACATTTACTCCACAAATAGGAAGAACTTAAAGAGGCATTCACAATTTGTTGTCTGCTGCCATTCGGAACAACAGGAAGGATTTGTCTAAAATCACCACCAAATACAATAACTTTACCTCCAAACGGTGTTTCAAAATTTTTTGAAGTATCACAATTGAAAATGTCTTTTAGTGTTCTATCAAGAGCTTCAAAGGCATGTTTATGTACCATCGGTGCTTCATCCCATATAATCAATTTTGTTTCCTTTAGTAAATGAGCAACAGGACTGTTTGGTTTGATGTGGCAGATTGAATCTTCGTTAAGATTGATAGGAATATGAAATCTAGAATGCGCTGTTCGGCCTCCTGACAATAGCAAAGATGCAATACCACTCGATGCAACATTTAATACAATCTCACCTTTAGATCGTAATGCAACTGATAATGTCTTCCATAAAAATGTTTTACCCGTTCCACCGTATCCATAGACAAAGAAAACACCTCCTTTGTTACCATTGACAGCTTTGATAATTTCATCAAAAACACATCTTTGTTCATCTGTCAATGAATTAAAGAGAGGCTGAAATTCATTACCTAGATTGGTCCTGTCATAAGATAGCTCCTCATTGATCAAACGATTATTTGCTGAAGCTATGGAGTCGTCACTCGGATAAGGCATACATGTAAATCTCTTTAGGGTAGAGTTATTGCGTAGTAAGTATTTCTCAATCTCACCCAAGGTCAAATTTTTTATTTGGTCCTCAGTAAGTGATAAACCTGTAAAATGTACAAAATAAAATACTAAAGATCTTTCATATAGAAAAACATTAATTAGGCAAAAAGAATAATTTAAGTTTAAAAATAGTGATAAAAAAATTTGAGAAAGAAAAAAATAATTACTTTTTTTAATTTTAAATATAAATACTTTAACATTGAAAATCAAAATTGTTTACCTGGCATATGTTCCTTTTTTTGGCGTGCGTGAAGAATTCCATCAGATAAAAACTCTCATGTTTTTTCCCAAACGAATTCTGGTCTAGATAGAGTATTAGACAACAACATTGTTCCAAATAAAGCACGAAGATAATAACCACAACCTGTAATACTTGCTTCTTTAATTGCCTCGATATATTCCATATCATCGTCTAGAAGCCCAAGCGCATAGCATGCATCTCTAAAAGTAGGAAGTGTTTGCCCATTTACCGTTCTAATATCTTCAAAATATTTTGGTCCTTTCACTTTGTTGAGAAGAATCCTCAGAAAATAAGCCTCACCAAGAGCTGGGGAAACTGAATGAATTCGTCCAATTGAACGACCTATTTTTCGTGGTTCCCAACAACGATCCTTTAGTTTCCAAACATATTTAGTTGGGAATTCAACATAACTAAGTTTTCTTGCTTTTTCATCATTTTGATTACGGCTCATCCAGGCTAAAAACTTAGACGAAGAAACAGATTGTTTGTTGAGAACATCATCAATATCATCATATGCGCCATATACGACGTTATGTTGACCTGGTAAATGAAAAGGAAGTCTAATAACCCCAGGATACCTATAATGAACCTCATATGCAAAAATTCTCCATAACGCTTCACATGCGGAAATGTATCTGCAATCATAATACTCCTTTAATTCGTCCCTTGCTAAATCTTGTTCATCTTGTTTGCCAGCTTCTTCAAAAGCCACCGATGCTCTATCAGGACCTTTGTTAATATACTTGAATAAATATTTAATTGATCCAGCCTGGTTGCACCACTCTACATTGATATGTGCTTGATATCTCTTCAACAGTGTTTTATTATACGGCACAACACTTCTATTATCTAACTTAACACCCGACTTTTCAACATAGTTACCCGAATCTGCTCTTTTGTATACAGGGAAGCCATTTGAATCAATACAGGTGTGAGGTGCAAATTTCTTGGGAAAGTTTTTAGAACACTTCCCATCTACCATACATGGACAATTCGGTTTAGCACTGCCACATGGACCATGAATCATGTATTCACTCACAAGAGAATATAGTTCTGGATCTTCTTTCTTATCAGGGATTTCAGCAGAAATAAACGGTTCGATATGGTCAACAGTGGGGAGCTTATGATTAACATCCATGAATAAACAAATATGGGCATGGGGTAAACCACGTTTCTGAAACTCTACTGTGTAAACAACTACATTAAAAAATTAGGATACATAAGAATATTTGAAAGAAATTTTATAATATAAATATAATTTTATAATAAATGTAGTTAAATATTAAAAATATAAATTATATTTAGAAAGTAGCGTACCTGCTTGTACAGTTCCCAATAATGCATTCTCCTTTAAATCTGTGATGATTGAATCAAGTTTGATTTTGAATATACGGCATAATATATCAGGCCTATCTTCCGGATTTATGGTCGTATCCTTAAGAAACCTTTTTACCTCTGGCCATTTAGGATTACATGTAATAGTTATGAAAAAATCTGGGTAGCCATACCACTTACACAGGGACATGGCATCTAGATAGTTTTGCATCATGTATCGCGCTCCACCGGTAAAAGAAGATGGTAGTATTACTTGTTGTCCAACTTTTGATATATCTTGTTTACCCTCCTTTTGTAAGTTTTGAAGAGTATCATATGACTCACATCTAAGATCCTTCTGTTGGTAACGTATGACGTTTAGACGTTCAGTTTCAATCATAGTGTAAGCATCTACCAAAAATTGTTGGAAAAGTCTACGTGAATTAAGAATCAATGAGAAATTATTATCCCTATCCTGAACTCGGTATGCAAACCATTCTCGCATGGTAGAATTTGGACGTTTGCTAGTGCTTGAAGTGCTAAGTTCTCTATGAGGAATATCAACACGATAACAATCATCACCATACGGAAATAAAAGTGGATATTGAAGAGCTAGATATGAAGGATGTAGCTCACTTATACGTTGTAGGTCACCAGTTTGAGTTTCAACAATAATATCTCGTTTTTCTAGCGAATCAGTAATGTCTCCAACAATCAAAGCAGCAACTTCAGAAGCCGTTGGTAAATTGTATATTCTTCCATCTTTCTCTCTTTTACCAATTAGTCGTAGCTTAAGATTAACATGAGGATTTACCTTGAAAAAATCTCGTACACTCCTATAAGTTTTCACGAGCTGATTATTTGTATCTAGCATAATCTTTAAATACTGTATAATCTCAGTATCTAATGTCTCTGATGTTGATGTTGAACGGTTTCTTGATTGACTAATAAAAAAATGTATAAAGTCAACATACAAGTAAATTTTAATGAAATGATAGAATATTAATAAAATAGACATAAGTAAATTTTATAGATGCATACCTGAATAATGTCTGTCTATTTGAAACTTCATTGTCAGTATCATATATGTACAACTGAGCAAATTTTGGGTTTTCTCCATTTTCGGGTAGAAGACTTCCCATAGAATGATAATTTTGACCGCCAAGTCTGAATATGTATGGAGCATTACCTTTATTAATAGATGAATCAATCTTCCCACCCATCGAAGTAAAAGGAATTGAATTCTCATTGGACCCGGATTTGTCTAGAATTGACTTAAAATCCGCAAAAACGAACCCATGCTCAGATCCTGACCAGCTATTGCATTTTGTGATCAAAGTGTTGTAGAAAAAAGTAACCTTCTGTTCTTTTTCAGCAAACTTCAAGGTAAACTTGTTTTCGGCAAGTGATGGCCTATGGATAAAGAGGCAATCATCTTGAATCAGATGTTTCTCAAATCTGGGAAAAAACTTTTGTAGACAACTTGCGGTAACTTTTGTCCCCTGGATCATATATTTTAACATTAAAAATGATCATCATAAAACCACATCTTAATAAATTGCGCATATAAAATATACCTGTTCATCCATCAGAATCATTTCAATAGACCAGGTTTCTTTTTTGTTATCCTTCATGGGTCTCCTCCAAAGCTTGACAATCTTGACCTTTATGGTGACGTTTTTTGAATCAACGTTTAGTTGATTCAGGAAAGTGACATCCGTGTTTGCCATTGCTATTTTATGATGTATTAAAAACAAATATTAATAACGTAAATTGCTAAAAACGACTAAGATATAATAACAGGATAATAGAATACTAACTTCGATATGAAGAAAGAAAGAAGCAGATCTTGAAATGAATGCTGAATTAGTAATGTGGTTATAGGGTTTATATAGGATTCCTAACCCCTATTTTTATGTTAATTTGTTTAACTAATTTGTTTAACTAAATATACAAAAGCAAATGAAGATTATCTTTAAAAAAATCAAAATTTTAAAAACCTTAAAATTCGGATATGTTAAAATCAGTTGTCAGATAAAATTTTAAAAATGAAGATTATCTTAAAAAACATTCAAACTTTAAATTTGTTTAACTAAATATAAAAAACAAAGGAAGATTATCTTTTAAAAAATTAAAATTTTAAAAACCTTAAAATTCGTGAATGATGTTAAAAACAGTCATCTGACTAAAATTTTAAAAATGAAGATTATGTAAAAAACATTCAAACTTTAAAATGCCTAATATTCGGATAAAATAAAAGTTTAGACCAATGAAAAATAACAAAAAAGGAAATGGGTTAAAAGTCCCAAAAATTTACTTTTTAATGTGTTAAACCTCATCTTCTATATTTCATTCATACATTAACGAAGTCTTTGTATATCTCGTGAGATCTAATTGTTCAACCCGTGTATCACACGGGTAGATAACCTAGTTAACCATATATTCAGAAAAAAAAAATACAACTGGATAAACTTGACCGAACGTGTTTCAAAAAATATAGAAAAATGACCCCAACCCGTTTTAACCTGTTACCCAACCTGTTTATTGCAATATATAGAGGCTAATGGCATGAAGAGCGAACCTTTGGAGCACCACTAACAATTCCAATTGGAAGTGCAACAGAAAGGGTGTTCCAGCAAGTCAGATTATCGAGCAACTCCCAGTCACCTTTAAGAACCAAAAGGGAGCCATAACGATTCAAGATTATCGATAGATTGTTGTTGTAATAGAAAAAAAACATGAAACAACAAACAAAATAATAGTGTCTTACGGTGGAACTAATATGCATCACATGGGAGTACCGTTCAACGGTCATATGCTTTTCCACATTAACCGAACCAGGTTTCGTTACCTACATCCGAGTTGCATTAAGAAAGTAAACATTTTAAATAATTATAAACTACGAAAGCATCTTACTATTATAAGAAAAAAAAGCCAAACTAACCTTTCCGACATCATTCCTCCCTAAGTCAACCAGCATGATGTGTTCCGCACATTGCTTTTCATCACTTAACAGCATCTTCTCCAAATTTAAGCTGAAGATAAATTTCCCCTGAAAAGGATACCATCCGAACCCACCAATGTAGGGCACATGTCTTGTAACTTCCAGGTTATCGATTAGTTCTATGACCTTCACCTGCATCAGATAGGAATTTTCATGGGTATGGGTCGCCTCGGGTTATGTTTTATCCGGTCAAAAGTCTAAGAGTTGAAAAATAACTAACCGGTAAATTAGCTAAAATGAAAAATAACTAAAAAGGAAATGGGTTAAAAGTCTCAGAAATTTATTTTTAATGTATTAAACCTCATTAACCATATATTCAGAAAAAAAATACAACCGGATAAAGTTGACCGGACTTGTTTCAAAAAATATAAAAAAATGACCCTAACCCATTTTAACCTGCTACCCAACCCGTTTATAATGCAATATATAGAAGCTAATGGTATGAAGAGCGAACCTTTGGAGCACCACTAACAGTTCCAACTGGAAGTGCAGCAGAAAGGGTGTCCCTTTCTAACATCTAATTTCAATGCTTATACATGGCACCAAAAAAACACAAAATAATGATTGGGAGACCGAACAATAAAAAAAATCAATGGCTCTTAGAATTGGAAGTGCAGCAGCAAGGGCGACCCTTTCTAACATCCAATTTCAATGCTTATACATGGCACCAAAAACAAAAAATTATGATTGGGAGACCGAACAATTTAAACCTAATGAATCATGATAAACCCTAAGGACTCAACAATTCAAATCAGGACCAGAAAAAAACAATTCAAAGCCTATAATACGAATTATGAAGTACCATGTGGTTAAAAAACAAACAACAACAACAATATGTGAGTTAGAGAATCCATCGTCAATTCAAACCCTATTGTGACGATTGTGAAGCCTGCAACCACAATCCTGTGCCCTAGACATGTCTCGAGTCCGATTGGGGGTGTTACAACCCAAAAGAAGCCTGTTTTGGGGCAATATGTGTAAACAATATGTGAGTTAGAGAATCACTAACCTGAATTGATATGTAAACAATATGTGTACAAATCGATAGATATAGTGTACAAATCGATGTTAGAGGAAGCGATGTTTCAACAATTTAAACAAAAAAAAAAAAACAGAAAATAATGATGGGGAGACCGAACGAACCTGAGATTAATTGTGGATCGGATATTAGAAAGATGTTGTCTTCAATATTTTGGGGTTTTGATGTGGACGGCATTTACATTTAGGGTTTCAGTCTCTTTTGTAAGATAAAAGAGAGAGAAGGTAGCGAAGATAAGAAACAAAAGTGGTATTTGATATGGGTCGGGTCCAAAAAAACTGATCCAATAAGTTGAGCGGGAAACCCACAAAATCAATGGCTCTTAGAATAGGACACGTGTCCCACATTAAGTTTTATTTATTATATATAGAAGATTAATATATTTGATATATATTTTCCAACTTAAAAGCAATCTTTTCTATCATATGAAACGTGAATTAAGGTTTACCTATATTTAGGTTCTTTTTCTCCTCTACTATTGTTATACAATTCAAAGCTTGTTCAATTATGTTCGTTACGATTTGTTATGTTCTTTTATGTTCAATTATGTGTGTTTGGGTGCGTTTATGTTCAGGAACCGTTTGTTTATACTTTTAGCGAACGAACATGAACATGTTTATTTTCTTTACGAACGAACACGAACAAGAAAATCCGTTCATTTAAATGTTCGTGTCCGATCGTTTGTTCGGTTAAAGGTAAATGAACGAACATGAACATGCCTTGTTCATGTTCGTCCAGTTCATTTACAAGCCTCCCTAAAAATGGTTAACTTCATGATCTTCACTTTAATTAATCTTATTATTTTTCATTTTTATTAATCAAATAAAACGTTACTTTGAAGAGTTTATGAATAATATACTAAAAGAAGCACCGTTCATAGTCCGAACGTGACTATATTTCAAAAAGAATGTGACATCAAATTCTTACCTTCATGTTCACATGTCTCAATTAAATTATAACTAGTATTAATCACTTCCGCATTACGGCGGAGGCGAGCATTAATGCCACACTACTGCCAGCGACCACCGACACTGAAGTTGCGGTGTTAATGCGAAGAAATTAAACCGAAACATAAAACATACAATAAAATAACTAAGTTGATATAGGACTCGCGTGTTACGATGAACCCGCGTCTATTTTTTCCCGTTTGACAGGTTCAACATAATATATATATAGGGTGGGAGTTGGCTACAAAGTCCATTTTTCCTACAAAGTGTAAAAAGTCATAAAACACCACAATTCCAACCATAAAACACACTCAAAACGTACAAATAACAAAGTGAAGATTATTAAAACACCATATTTGTGGGTTTTGTGTTGTGTTTTAGATTATAAGGCTTTGATTATTGAATGACTAACATTAGTGTGTTTTATGTTAATTATCATGTTGTGTTTTATGTTCATAGTTCTACGATAATGTGTTTGAAGTTTTTATGGACTGTTAGGGTTTGGATATTGTGTTCTAGTGATCTTCACTCAGTTATTTGTGGGTTTCGAGTGTGTTTTATGGCTGAAATTGTGGTGTTTTATGACTTTGTACACTTTGTAGGAAAAATAGACTTTGTAGCCGAACCCCACCCTATATATATATATATATATATATATATATATATATAATATATCATTACCACTATACAAACCATAATGCATACATTACAATAGGGTGAGGTTCCTCTACAAAGTGTATTTTTCTTACCAAGTGTAGGAAGTGATCTTGACCATTGGATAAGTGTGTTTGATAGTTGAGATCATCTTGGTGGCATTTTGATAATATGTGTGTCTTAAAAATAGGATGATTTAATTAATTAGGGGTAGATGTGTCATTTCGTTTGTTTTAAATATGGAAACAGCGGTCATCCCATAAACCACTCCACATTTCTCGCGATTCTCTCTCTCTCTCTCTCTCTATTCCTTCTCTCCTTCTTGAAGAAACATAATGTCAAGAAAACACATCGTGAATCATGAAATATCACACATTGTGAAAGAACCAAAAATATTATAAAACACAACGTCAAGAAACCATAAAAGACATGTCATTTGTGAATCATAACTGGTATAACACATTGTGAATTAACCTGTAATTGGTAAAACACATCGTCAAGAAATTACAAATACATCTCCTTCCTGAAAACACAATAATAATTACAAAATACATCTCCTTCCTAAAACATAAACTGCTATCACACACTGTGAATTAACTTGTAACCGGTAAAACACATTGTAAAGAAATATTCATGAAAGATTGCAGCTAGTAAAACACATCGTAAAGAAATTGTTCATGAAAGATTGCAGCTGGTAAAACACATGTTACACCGTGAATGTTTAAAACACAATGACAAAAAATCCTCAAATTAATCCAATGATAAACTAATAAAACACAAAGGCATTAGTGTGCTTGCTGCTAAAACACAACGGTATTAGTGTGCTTGCTGCTAAAACACAACGATATTAGTCTGCTTGCTGCTAAAACACAACGTCAAGAAATTCTCCAGCATTAACTTAATATCGTAATCCTTGTTAGATAAATCATACAATTGCTACAACACATCAAACAAAAATTCAAGTTTATGCAATATCATAAAACTTTACCATCACCGCAATCAACCATAACATTTGACACCATGATTTTGATCAGTAAGGATGTTATGAAGAACCAGATGCA
Organism: Helianthus tuberosus; assembly: GCA_030545235.1. Taxonomy (NCBI): domain Eukaryota; kingdom Viridiplantae; phylum Streptophyta; class Magnoliopsida; order Asterales; family Asteraceae; genus Helianthus; species Helianthus tuberosus. Next base: position 137,781,654 of record CM060420.1, read on the forward strand.
ATACGAATCCTTTGGGGATATGTTGTATTGATTGTATAATTTAAAGGAAACCGTCAATTTGATTTTAATGAGATATTTAGTTTCCTTAATTATCTGGCTAGTTAGTTAATTTATTAATATAATCCATAATTAAAATAATAATCAAATTACCTTAATACCCTTTTGATTAAAAACTCTAATTGCTATATGTCACATGTAGGAGGCTTCCTACACTTTGTAGGAAAAAAATGGCTTTGTAGCCAACTCCTACTCCATTACAATAACTATTGCATTAATATGTTGCAAATTATATTTATACAAGATTTTGACTAAATTAATTAGATTATTATAAATAATAATAATCTATCTACTATACTAAAAGAATTCATCTTTGCCACCTGGCCTATTCTTAGCCAATCAATTGGGTGATGTGGACACCCTCTTTGGCTAGATTATTGTTGAAGAGCGCCAAACCCCCTTTTCCTTTATTCTCCGCTCTTTTTCTACTCTCTCACACAATGCATCTTATTTCCCCTTCCTTCGGCCGTAAGATTCAAACCCTAAAAATCAGACGATGCTTCCCTTCAACGATTCCATTGAGAAAACCCTAAAATCTTCCAATGCATTGCATCGCATCTATTTACTCTGATTCAAGTTTATCGATCGTTGATCTCTTAAACCAAATCAATCTTAAAGTATATTTGTTTTTAATTCATCGTTTCCATCTGTTTTTAGAATATTCAGAAGATCTGTGTAGCCATGTCTTATGCTTACCTCTTCAAGTACATCATCATCAGAGATACTGGTAATTAATTCAATCTGATTTCTTTTTATTATATGTTGTAAAATCGATGATTGTTGCAGATCTGAAGCGGATTTTGTGTTGATCGAGTTATTTTGCATTCGAATTGTTAGGTTTGTTACCAGCAATCTAAAATTGGACACAGTTAGTATTTTAGATATAACCAATTAATCTGGATATTGAATAGTAATATATTAAAAAAGTTGAATTTTATTTGCAGTGAAGCTGTATCATGATATTGTTAAATGAAATATGCATGAACAACAAGTCTAGGGCTTCAACTATCACATGTATTTGCATTTGGGGTAGTTTAGGCTTTTTTGCTTAGATTTATCATTGATCTTGAGTATTTTTCTCAAGTTATATTGAATAAAATAATATAGTTTTGAGTGAAAGAAGTTCATTTTTAGTTGAATTGTTACCGGTTGAATGTGTGCCTTTAGTTAATGAATTGTTCACTCGTGAATGGTGTTTATGTCTCTTTGTTAGTTTGATAAACAAACATAGGAATCTGAAATAATTTGGAATTAACATGTTTTGATGTTGCATACTTGCATGCATGGATATGAGCAGCTATTGTTTATTTAACATGTGGGGTTTTGGGTCGAAAACAATTACGGTTTCATCTAGGCCGAGAATTGACTCTGCAAGGCCCAGTCAAGCTTCTTCAGACTGCTCTGATGATGAGATCTCGGTAAATAACAGCAGGGAAGAAGGTTTAGAGTGTCCGATTTGCTGGGAATCGTTCAATATAGTGGATGTTGCATACTTGCTCTAATGTAAGCTTTTACACGCAAACTGATTAGATTTACTGTTTCTATTCCTGTTCAGGGTAATTAGTTCAACCGTTCAACACATACACTCAAGTTAATTGAAATCTAGACTTGAGTTGTTATTTTAATCGTAACTGATGTTGTTCTGCATATCTATTAAATGACAATAGGTTTGTTTGGGACATGTGATGATGGGCGACAACTCGATTTAAAGTGGCAAGAGGGAAGAGGCGATCTACAGAGGGCTTCTCTTAATTAGTTTCAGTAAATAATATCCTAAATATCTTTTCGCATTGTTTTTGTTTTAATTACAACCAATGTTTTAAAAACTGGACCTGGATAAATTAACTAACAAGAAACATATCTATCTATCATTTGTCTGATATTTCAGGCCCCATTTCAGGCACGGTGTAAGGTACCTACCGTGAGGTAGCGATGTAGCAGATCCATTTCATTGTTCAGAGTGTTGTGGTCTCGAAGTGGTCGCTGTCATATCTCTTGGCCGACGGTCGTGTGTTCATATATCATCATATGTCAATCTCATCGTTTAATTAATTCAGCCACTGCCTTCATATTCTCATTATTATTAGGTGAAACCATCTTTATTTTTGCTTCAATTCATTCATCCGATTACGCTTCTTTTCGTTTTTTCAGTCTCCTTTAACTTTTTAATTGTTTTAGTTATAGGAACCTAATCACAAATTAGGTTTTCTATTAGTAACGTTCAATCTATTTGGATTATGAAAATTAGGAAAAAGAGGTGAATGCATGTTTCTGAATTTGTGGTGATGATTAATATGTTGACGATTTTGATTAGATTAGATTCACTTATTATGTTGGATATATTCTAATTCGTTTTAATTTCTCTCGATTCCAACGTGGGGAATTTGGGCCTTTTTTTGCTTTTAGAAAACATTATTATTTTAGCTGTTTATCGACTGTAATGATGCATACAATAAGCCTTATACGATCTTGGTTTTAAAAAGCGAGAAGCGCACCCAGGTGACATGACAGAGTCTTAAACCGAACACAAAAACTATATGCAAAACATTCTGCTGTACAAAAACTCACCATGTACAAGAGGCGTGCATCAGGCAGCTTTTCTGTCGGTGGTTTGATTCAAGCATTGGTGGTCTGATCAGCCAACGGTGCTGGGATGAGCAGGCACGGTCGCAACGTACAGGATCTAAGGTAATTTTCATACAGAGGAGCAAATCCACTTAAAATTAATCGTTAAATTACCATAATTGTATTTTCTTTACTGAAAGTGTCGTTTTTTACTTTTTTTCTAGGTTTTGATTGGAGATGAGTGGTATAGTCAACAAGCATCACAGGCTGTAAATCAAGCAGTTGGATGGGTCATTCGTCATCGTCATGATCATGGAGCAATCATTTTTTGTGATGAAAGGTTTTTATTTATTTATTTATTATTTGTTTGTTTGTTTATTGTTTAACTAGATTATGGTACTTATTTTAACATGTGATAAATAGGTTTGCAAAACCAAATCATCAGTCCCAAATATCACTCTGGATACAACCTCGCATCAAGGTGAACCATCCCAAAATTAATGCTATAAACATGTGGCAAATTTGATCCATTTATTTATTTATGAACGGGTTGATTCAGGTTATGTTTTATATTAAAAAAAACAGCTTAGAGGGAAAAGCGTTGAACGGATTGAAATTCGAAAGTCACCTAAAGTGTTGTTTACCGCAAAGGAAACCTCTTTAAAAGTGCTGTTTAACGCATAGGAACCTCTTTACAACCAATTATCAAAAAATAAATTGTTATTAAAATGAAATTACTTTTGTACGTGTATTTAAAGTTACTGATATGTTCCCTATGCAGTGTTATTGAAAATTTGGGGATGTAGTTTTCACATTGACAAGATTTTTTTGAGATGCTGCAATCAACTGTCCAACAAAGCCGAAGTTAACACAGATTGAGGAACCAGGTTAATAAACTTTTATACATATTTTGAAATGAAGTTAACAATATGCTTACATTCTGATGTTGATGTCTTTTGCATGTTTTGACTTTTCAGGAGTCAAAAGTAGTCTGGTCAAACTTGACCCTGACATATTTCTTAAGCCCTTAGCATGTACTTGATTATTCTGATTGCATGCTTTGTATTATCTAGAGTTTGCAAGATGGGCCATTGGGTAATGTGTCATAGTGACCAAAAACTGAGTTCAAGCTCAAAATTTACAAATAATAAGATTTTAGAAGAGAGACTAATCATAAAAAGGAAGCGGTTGATTTGACCGAAGACGTGATACCAGACGAAGAAACGTGCAGTCAACTAACCGCACCCTATTTTGTATTCCAAAGGTATTAGTACAGCCTTTTCCAGAACATTGTGTATATTGTCATGTTAAATAGTCGTAAATTGGTGGAGAGTCACTCTGAATGAATTTTTAATGCATAGATCTTGCTAATGGTTTGTAAATGGGTCAAAATAACAATTTGTAGACACTTTGACGGCCAACGGTTTAAAATTTTAACTCTTTAACAGTTTTATCTCTTTTTTTAAACAGGTTGGTTAGTTGGCAACGGGTAGCCAGGTGACAGATCAACCCTGACCCGTTTAGTGCCAAAGCTAACCCATTTATTTTGTGTCATGCGTTTTGTTTTGTTTGCAAGAGGTGTGGTGTGGTTGAAGACACGTAGAAAAAAGGAAGCTATGTATGCAGTTTTCTTAATGACGATTCTGAAGATGTTGTGTAGAAACGAAAAGGTTTTAATGGTATTAGGGCGACGTCGTTTAGAATGGTTGAAGATATCAAGGAAGCCTCTTACTGGTGGATGATCAAAATATCTAAGGTGGCGGGAATTGATCCGAGGAACGGGTACAATTTTGCTGATATAGACTTTGATTACTACTTGATTACTACTTGATTGCTGATATAGACTTTTTTTTTTTTACTTTTTTCTAGGTTTTGATTGGAGATGAGTGGTATAGTCAACAAGCATCACGGGCTGTAAATCAAGCAGTTGGATGGGTCATTCGTCATGATCATGGAGCAATCATTTTTTGTGATGAAAGGTTTTTATTTATTTATTATTTGTTTGTTTTTTATTGTTTAACTAGATTATGGTACTTATTTTAACATGTGATAAATAGGTTTGCAAAACCAAATCATCAGTCCCAAATATCACTCTGGATACAACCTCGCATCAAGGTGAACCATCCCAAAATTAATACTATAAACATGTGGCAAATTTGATCCATTTATTTATTTATGAACTGGTTGATTCAGGTTATGTTTTATATTAAAAAAAACAGCTTAGATGGAAAAGCGTTGAACGGATCGAAATTCGAAAGTCACCTAAAGTGTTGTTTACCGCAAAGGAAACCTCTTTAAAAGTGCTGTTTAACGCATAGGAAACCTCTTTACAACCAATTATCAAAAAATAAATTGTTATTAAAATGAAATTACTTTTGTACGTGTATTTAAAGTTACTGCTATGTTCCCTATGCAGTGTTACTCAAAATTTGGGGATGTAGTTTTCACATTGACAAGATTTTTTCGAGATGCTGCAATCAACTGTCCAACAAAGCCGAAGTTAACACAGATTGAGGAATCAGGTTAATAAACTTTTATACATATTTTGAAATGAAGTTAACAATACGCTTACATTCTGATGTTGATGTCTTTTGCATGTTTTGACTTTTCAGGAGTCAAAAGTAGTCTGGTCAAACTTGACCCCGACATATTTCTTAAGCCCTTAGTATGTACTTGATTATTCTGATTGCATGCTTTGTATTATCTAGAGCTTGCAAGATGGGCCATTGGGTGATGGGTCATAGTGACCAAAAACTGAGTTCAAGCTCAAAATTTACAAATAATAAGATTTTAGAAGGGAGACTAATCATAAAAAAGGAAGCGGTCGATTTGACCGAAGACGTAATACCAGAGGAAGAAACGTGCAGTCAACTAACCACACCCTATTTTGTAATCCAAAGGTATTAGTACAGCCTTTTCCAGAACATTGTGTATATTGTCATGTTAAATAGTCGTAAATTGGTGGAGAGTCACTCTGAATGAATTTTTAATGCATAGATCCTGCTAATGGTTTGTAAACGGGTCAAAATAACAAGTTGTAGACACTTTGACGGCCTGACGGGTTAAAATTTTAACTCTTTAACAGTTTTATCTCTTTTTTTAAACAGATTGGTTAGTTGGCAACGGGTAGCCAGGTGACAGATCAACCCTGACCCGTTTAGTGCCAAAGCTAACCCATTTATTTTGTGTCATGCGTTTTGTTTTATTTGCAAGAGGTGTGGTGTGGTTGAAGACACGTAGAAAAAAAGGAAGCTATGTATGCAGTTTTCGTAATGACGATTCTGAAGATGTTGTGTAGAAACGAAAAGGTTTTAATGGTATTAGGGCGACGCCGTGTAGAATTGTTGAAGATATCAAGGAAGCCTCTTACTGGTGGATGATCAAAATATCTAAGGTGGCGGGAATTGATCAGAGGAACAGGTACAATTTTTCTGATATAGACTTTGATTACTACTTGATTACTATGATATTTATCAAAGAATTCACCGGTAGTAATCAAGTGACAATACGTTGCAAATATTCTTTTTTGAAAGAGCGAAGACCGGATATCGACGAACTGGGATAAAGTGACAATTGTGGAGGACCTGAATCCGAGCTTGCGTCTAATCTATCAACTATTTCTCCACCAAATTCATGTGTGAACACTGTTGAATAATATAATTTATTGTAAGACCACCCGTGTACCTATATATTTATAATTTTTTAGTTCAGTATAATTTTTATACGTTTATATTGAAAAGTTTTTTCATTACAATGTTCATCTCAATGTCATTAATAGTATTGTGTATAATCTTTGTCAGGTCGTATAAAAAGCAGCACTGTATAGGATCCGCACATTGTTTTCAGTTGAAAGCCAAAACTACTTTGACCTGATACATAGCTTCTGAACCCGTCAACCTAGCCCAATTAAAAGGATTCTTACCTCAACTGATGAGCCAGAAGGGTTATAAAGGGATACACTTGGCTTCCACTTTTGAAGTTCCTTCTATGAGTAGACACCAAAGAACTGGCGACCGGTAATTTTAATAGATTATTACTTGATAGCAGTTACCTTTGTGTATTTACTGAATTTTTTGTTCACATATACTATGCATGTCGTACTATTTCATCAATTTTGGGTGTTTGGTATTATGTTTTGAATGTGAATATGTGATATAGAATGATTAGATGGTTATGTGTGATGATCATGTAGCCTTCTATTGTTACCAACGACACTCGGATATGTTGATACTCCCTTGATTCTAGATTTTATGAATCAAACAGTGGCTTATTTTCCCAACTATGATTCTACCCCATATATAGATTCAGAAGTCGTTTTATATTTCATATGTTACATCGTTGATGTAGTTTTTTATGTTAATTTTTTCGTTCTCTTTTTTCAGGAGGAGGTTATGACTGGGCTACCAATGAATGGAATGACTACTCACGAAACATAAATCCTGATGGAGTCAATATCCCTCATTTAAGATTTATTTTGGTCTAATTAGTTGATAGCCTGAAGCTTTTTATGACTTTAATGATAACATAGGGTCGTGGTTTTACTATAGGGGGTTTATGGTGGTATGTATGGTTATGGTTATGCACCTTATTGTCCTTATTTATCTACTGCTTCTCTTATGCCAACAATTGGTCATGGTGGTCAACTTTATGATGCCCAACAGTACCAGCATCCGAGTTTCTATTTTCAATCAATCAAATAAAAAAATCCAATCATATTGGGTAACTATCGGCAATTTATTTATTTGTATCTATAATCATCATCAATGTTTGTGATCGACTTGGAATTTTTTTGTATTCATTCTTTATATTCAATATAATTTAATATTTACATAAGGAATGAACATTTCTTTCATTTCAAATATTCTATCAACACTGTTTTGGGAGATATTAAATATTCCTCAATGTTTGCTATATCTTCACCTGTTTCTCTGGTATGTATTCCTCACATACAAAAAAAAAACATATTGTTGACTTAAGTTTTATACTTTTAATATTTCTTTTTCAACTTCTTGCACAGGATCTGGATACCCGAAACCAAGCATATAGGCTTCAGTACAAGTGAGGCGTGATTTCAGCAATGCCTACAAACTTATACGGTCCTAACGACAATTTCCACCCCGAGAATGCATGTGTTTTGCCAATATTGATGAGGAGGTTTCATGATGCCAAAGTTTCAGGAGATAAGGAAGTGATGGTGTGAGGTCCAGGGTCATCGATGCGTGAGTTCCTACACATCGATGATCTGGCTTATTTAGTGCCGTTTTTGTTGGAAAAATATTCAGATCTGTCATCGTAATCTAATATATTCTGTTGTCTTTTAAGACGTGCAATAAAAATTGATGAGGAGGTTGCATATTGATGGTTAATAAAATTTTTTTACATGATCCGTTTCAAGACGTGTATATATTCATAACATTTTATGTAAACAACGATGATGAAGCGATATTATCTTTAATCAACCCGTGTAATACACGGGTCCTTAGGCTAGTTTACAAATAAAACAACACAACTTTGAATGGATCAAACCAATTGAATATGGTAAGATAATGAAACCATTATTTGATTAGGGTACAACCACTTAAGCACAATTTACAACCATACATGCATACAAAACATATTGAATTTGGTAAGGTAATGAAACCATTATTTGATTAAGGTACAACCACTTAAGCACAACTTAAAACCAATATTTGATTAAGGTACAACCACTTAAGCACAACTTACAACCAATATTTGATTAAGGTACAAGCACTTAAGCATAACTTACAACCAAACACTTAAGCACAACTTACAACAAATATTTGATTAAGGTACAACTACTTAAGCTCAACTTACAACCAAACATGCATACAAATGTTTCAAATTAATAGTATTTAAACTAAATAATAATAATTATAATAAAGCAATTCACAAAGAAAATTGTACAAAAAGTTAAATTGATACATTATTATGTCCTTTGACCATTAATCTTTGGTTAAGCAAAAATATAAGTATGATATCACACCGACAATATATGTAACTTTGAGTCAAAATTTCTTATGGTTCTTTTATTGTTTACTCCAATTATACAATTGATAAATTTAGGCTAAAGGGTGTGGTCATGACCCTCCGTATAGGCGTCATGTTACTCACTTCTAATTCACTATCCAAAATCACTACTCTAAGGGTGTGATCATTACCTAAACCACTATCTCCTTTATTATTTTATTTACTTTTTTAAGTGTCAAAATCTAGAAAAATAGAAAAGGTTGGCTCGTCGTAACCGTGTTTCAATACACGCCAATCACCATGAATCATTGAGGGGGTAGTGTAGCATTCCATTCATGTTCCTATGTGGCGAATCATGTTCCAACCATAACCCCCACACCCTTTAGTCTTAGTTTAACTAAATTAATCATGTAAACTAGTCAACTTAAAATAGATACAAATGAGTGATAACCATTATAGCTGCAAACGAACCGAGTGTTTAGTGAACAGTTCGTGAATCGTTAAGCGGTAAATTATTTTGTGTTCGTTCATTTAATGAAGGAACGGACATGAACAAGAAACTCTGTTCGCTTAGTTAAATGAATGGACATGAGCAAATATCACGTTTATTCATTTATGTTCATGAACTTGCTCGTTTATGTTCGATAGTTCATTTGGGTTTTAATTTTTATATTTTTATTTAAATACTTCAAGTGTATTTTAGGTGGATTAAATGAAGACTTCAAGTTTAACATGATAATTTTGTTTTTAGAGACATTATTATATGTTAATTATGTGTATTAAGATTATGTCAAGTATGATTGGATAATTAGGTTAGTAAATTTTAGGTGGATCTACGTAATGTTTGTGATGAAAGATGCTGAGTTTATTCGAAATTTAATATATGTTGGTCGGTGTTCGTTTCTGTTAATGAACACTTGTTTGTGTTCGTTTCTTTCATCCACGTCTCATTGTGTTAATTTGCGTCCGTTGCCTTAAATTAACGAAATGACACAAAAGAACACAAACACGTTCATTTCCTTAATGAATTCAAATACGAATATAAAATCTTGTCGGTTAGTGTTCATGAACAGTTCGTGAACACATTTATTTCCTTAACGAATGAACATGAACAAGTCTGTGTTCGTGTTCATATTCTTTTGATCCTATTGAAACCCTAATCACAACCAACCATCATCGTGTCACCTACTATAAGTAGCCTCCACCACCCCATAGCATGTGCGCATGTGCTGCTGTCACAACACCTACTGCAATCACTACCAACATCACCTCCACTATTGTATCCACCACCGTCACCGACACCTCCACTTCCTTTGTTACTGCCTTTACCTGAACCTACTTTCATCCGTTACCTGATCCAATGAAATGGCCCAAACCCGGGTTTGGGTCTTAGTTTTTAGATTTACTCTTTGGAAAATAGTTTAAAAGGTAAAAGTTCATTCATTCTCAGCGACCATATTTAAGTCATTGCAACCAAATAAATTAAAACATCGTCTTAAAAACAATATTAAAGTGGGTTGCCATCTGTTAGGGAGTCTCTACAGCATGTCAGCCTTTGTATTGTCAGTCAACCTAAGGTGCATAATAAAAGTCAGATACACTGAGTGAGTACTAGTTTAAAGCAGTAACTATAAACTTTAACATTCATTATATACATTAAGCAGTTAAAGTATGTCTCATACATTGTCATACATATTATCATCGTATTAATCATGGCACATTACTATGAATAAAGCTTGAATTTTGTAGTACTCGTAGTTGTATAACCACTAGCAAGCAACAAATGCACCACCATTGTAATATGACCCCACAGGTACCGCCCATTGTAACAGACCCAAGTGTAACCGCCCAACATAACAGCCCCGGAGGTAGCTACCCATCATAATGGCCCCGAAGGTAACAACTGTAAGAACCCGCACGTTCGTGTGTTGTTGCTACTCGTTGTACTCGTTATGCCTAGCACCAGAGATTCGGATCATAATGTAGCTTTATTGCATACATCGCTATTTCGCAGTATTTTCGCATATTACGCATATTACGCATACTTTATCGCCCTAACACATTGCATCACACACATTAACGCTCACGATGACGTTGAGTGAGGACCTATTCTACCCCCCTCGATGGCCGTGTATATACGAAAATGAGGATGAAAATGTGTAACCAAACTATCGCAACGCTTAACGATCGAAACGAAACGCCGAAACTCAACTCGCCGGAGGCATTTGATCGGACAGCCATTCGATCGGACAGCCGTCCTGTCGGATAGCCGTCCGATCGGACAGCCGTCCGATCTGACTCACTGCACCACCTCCTCTCCTCTCTTGCCTATAAATACCTCCACTTTCACATTAATAGCCTTGATGTGGAGCTCTCACTCGACCAGCACGCTTTGGGGCTCTTTCCTCTTAATTTCTCGTGATTCTTGTAAGTTTCTACCTCAAATTACTTTTATGATCTACACGCACTCCTTCATCCCTCTATCTTTTGAATCTCAACTTTTAACCGTGAAATCAATGGATTTGAGGTGTTCTAGGATGATGTCTTCATGGAGTTCTTATGAACTTCAAGCTTTGGCCTCATTCCACCAAGAGCAACTCAGATCTGAAGAATTTCCACATGATTAGACAATGTACTCGCATAGATCTACACGTAATCATGTTTAAAAGGATTGAAAGATGGTTTTCCAGCTTTCTTTCAACTCTTTTACACTTAATGCACTCAAAAACGATAGAATCGGAGCTTGTACCGACATTCTACTGATACTTAGTGTTGTGCTGGTTCAAGATCTGGTTTCTATCAAATAGACGACCGATTTCGGGTTAACCCAGAACGACCGTCATGAACCAGTAAACCGGTCAGATTTGGGTGATTCCTGTCCGATCGGGTCACTTGGTTCGAGATGGGGTTTCTGTTGTTTAGCACGTCATAACACCATCTCGATCAAAACTGTAAAACCTTCAAAAATAACCAGGTGCCAAAGATGATCAGATCATTGGGACGGATTGTCGTCCTGTCGGACATCCGTCCTGTCTGACAGACGTCCTGTCAGACAGCCGTCCTGTCGGATTGCCATTCGACACTCAGTCACATCTCATCGTTTAACGCATTGTTCGACGCTTACGCTATCAATCTGTAATCAGGCTAATCTAAGGCGCACTCCCTTCAATCCAAACAAGTTGTGTTTACTTGTTGAACACCGACGGTGAGTATACTCGAACCCTTTTTATCGCATTTTGGGTGTAACATACGTTCCTATTAAACCGAATTTATCAAAACGAATTATTCAATCAAACTGCTTATCACTTGCGAATAACTGTTATGCATATTTACACGTGATGCTAGTTACATATGTGTTAGGACTTATACTCACGAGGTCCCGCCTTAACTAGTATAGTACTATAGCACCCGACGGGGTCTAGTTAGGATGAATAGCAATCACAATCGCAGCTCGAGTGACTTAGCTGGTAGTATCTGTCTTATGCATGTATGTTGAGGTATCTCGTTTATGTAATTGGTAATTCGCAGCACTTTTTATCTACTTTTCGCTACTATCAAAACTTGTATACTCGCCAATACTTTTGTATTGACGTTGTTTTAACGTATGTTGCAGGTTTAGTCGCAGTCTACATCAAATCAAGCTAGGAAGTCTAGAAACTCACCTAAAATCTAGGTTGTCGGATTTGTATTGTTCGAGAGGACAAGAAATCTGTGATAACTTATGTGATTGTATTGTTTGTTAGTATGGGATAACAAATGTAATCAATATTGTCGCTTTAGTTGTTATGGATTCTCTTGAGCAATCTGATTCGCCTAGTTCCGCGCCCCGATGATTCCGCCATCGGTTGGGGTGTGACAGATTGGTATCAGAGCCATAACTATAGGGAATTAGGCAAGACTTGACGTGGTCTGGGTCAATGTCTTAGAAACGACCTAGTCTATAGTCTAGGTACCTCCAGGCTGACTCGTGCGAACCCAATAGGATTTGCACGGGCCTACTTGATACTCTCGTTCGAATTCGCTAAAAGCTACTACTTCGCGTGAACACCACATACTACAACTTCAAGCGAAGAGCCTTTCCTAAGGCTGGAATGTTACTTGGCCTTTCCTAAGGCTAACACAATATACACGTTTTCGAAAATATTCACGTAACACAACCGAGTGGTCCATTCGAGATCAGGCGTGAAAACCAAGAACTCTCGACAAGATCGCTCACTCATCGCATTTTTCTAGCACGAGAACCTTCCGTTGAGCTAGGAGTGACGTCCATATCTCACCGAAAGCCTCCATTTCAAAATCTAGTGGGACTCCCGAATTTATTCGAAAAGCACAACCACAGTTAGGAGCGAAGTTATTAAGTCAGGGGTGAAACCCATACCTTAATAAACCGCTCCGCTCTTTATAAAATGATTTTCAAAAGCTCTCACCAAGGACTCGACTATAACGATAACTCGAGCCACGCAAAGACCAAAGAAGACGAATGCCATGAGCTGCATCCAAGTGGAAGCATAAGCCTTCTAGGGCAACGCGCGTGGACGAGCTGGTTGGTTATGGTTGAGTTACCTTAGGCAGTCGACGCCTAAACACCCGAGGCACTCTATCTACTTTTCTAGCTTACGACTCGCCGATTATACGCTTATTAGAATCTATTTATGCTTATGTGTTTACGCTTTTAAACTTTATGCTTTATTGATTTCTCGATTTATCAATTTATCAATCTTCGCTCCCTACTTTCGCAACCGCACAACTCGCACAGCCATCGCAATCTAAAACGAAAACTGAATGTTCACAACAAAACTAATGTCTAATTGCTCGTTTTCTCTCTCGCTCTCTCCCTCTTCATCGCGTCCTCGCGCATACTACCCCGGCATGTGTGTGTGTAAGTACAAACTACAACTAACTATATGTACAAAACGAATTAATTGTGTGGGAATCTAGGAATCTTGTGTCTCCTATGTGGCTCCTATGTGAAATCTATTATATTACTCACAACAAGTTTTGATCGCGCTCAATCGCATCGCAAACTCAAAATCATTATGATCGAATCTCACTCCAAATCTCTCTCTCTGTCTAGATGTCTTCCAACGACTTTACTTCGAGACAAACAGCTAGGAAAAGAGCCAAACGAAGTGCCGAGAAGAAGATTGCCTCGCTTGTGGTCAAGGAAGTGGCCAAGGCTGTTCCTCAAATTGTCGCTCAAGTGCACTCTCTCAGCAACTCTCGAACCCCGGAAGACTCTAAGACAGGAGCGCCGCAATCTGTTTTCCTCTACAAACACTTCAAAGCCTGTGACCCGATGGAGTTCACGGGTGAAGGAGGTGTGTCCCAACTACTCCAGTGGTTCGATTCTATCGAAGTTACCCTTCGTCAGAGTGGGTGTCCCGATGGTTTTCGTACCACTTGCGCTACCGGAGTATTTCAATCGCGAGCACTCGACTGGTGGACCGCCGAACGTAGCAAACGTGGGATCTTCGCAGCTTACGCTCTCTCTTGGGATGAGCTGAAAGAGCTCATGAAGAAAGAGTACTGCCCTCCCCATGAAGTCCAGAAGCTAGAAGACGAATTTTGGGAAATCAAGCAAATCGAAGGTGACAATGTTGGCTACACTGCAAGGTTTAAATAGCTTAGCATAATCTGCCCAAGTCAAGTCAACACTTCAGAAAAAGCTATCACGAAGTACATTCGCGGCTTACATGATGGTGTGGGCGATTTTGTCGAAGCTGCAAGACCTGCTACCATCGAAGAAACCTACCGCTTGGCCGCAGGAATTAACGACAAACGAGTCTTGAACGGATTCTTCTCCAAGAATCCTATCAAACAAGCCCATCAAGCAATCGTCATCGATTCATCCGTCGATTCTTCCAATGATTCTAGTGATGATTCTTCTGAAGATTCCTCCGACGATGCCTCTAGCGAATCATCAGACGAATCCGCCGATGACATTACATCATCTCAGGAAGCTCAGCCCAACCGTAAACGAAAGACCATGAGCCCAGACTCCTCAACAACTGGACTGTCGCAACCAGAACCTCTCCGAGCAGCTCTAGTTCACTTGAAACGTGCCTACAACGGAACCCATCCCCTGTGTTACATGTGTACGTATCATCACCCGCCAGAAGCTAACTGTCGCTATTGCACGAATTGCAATTGGTATGGTCATCTTACGCAGCACTGTCGCACAGGACCGTAGCCTTGAGGATTTTCAACAGCAATCGCAGTCTTCGCAAAAGTACTCCACAGCAACGCTATTTTGCTTATTAATGTTGTTGTAATAATACGACTTATCGCCGTCAATACTCTTTTGTGTGTGGAAGCTTATTCTATTTCTCGACGCGATACGGACTCTATTTATCTCTCACTCTCTCGCACTCGGGCACAATCTATATGCTAGCACTATGAACTATATAATTTACCCCTGCTATGCGTTCTTGAGATAAGGTACGATAAACGTGCAAGAATCAAATTAATCACGGGTGCACACGGGATTATTTTGGTTAGTACACAGAGATCGTAGTGAGTTTCAATGATGCCTTAACGTTCAGGGCATGGTTAAGCGTGGTGGATACGCCACTGGTACTTCCTATATATAAGCGTCTTGACCATGTCTGACGAAGTATGACACCTATTCACGGAACGAAGGCGTATAGTTGAAACATGACGGTGTTTTGCCATGCTAACCGAAGTTTTGTGAAGAATGTGCCATGTGGAGTTGGAACGTAGACCTATTATACTATCGTGGTTGTTTTCGACACATTACACTACATCGCAGGGTGTAACAATCTCAATCGCAACTCAAAGCGTGTAATCGCAAGACTTTTCGTAAGTCAACACGCTCGCAATCGCATTATCGCTAGAATCTACCTCGCAATCGCTATCGCTTATTATGAGTATTTCGCAATCTCAATCGCTTATTATGTGTTCGCTCAATCGCTTATTATGTACATCGCGCTATCGCATATCGTGGGTATCACTCTATCGCTTGTATTGTTCCATCGCTCATCGTGTGCCGCTTAACATAATCGCTATCGCTCACCAATATCTGTGCTTTCTGTGTTAAGTTAGCACACATGACCTCGCTTCACGGGACGAAACTCATATGGTTAAATTATGGTGGGTACGCCGCTGGTACTTCCTATATATAAGTGTTTTAGCCATATCAGCGGACTTTCGTGGAAAAATGCCGTGTGGGGTCTAATGTTAGTTAAATTTTGTGGTGTTGATCAATACAATCGAATCGCATTAATCGTGCATATCTCCCATCGCTTGCAACGCATCGACCGTTGCCTATCGATTGACGGTTGTCACTTATCGCTCATCGCTTTTCTCTTGTCGACGTCGTCCTTGCTTATTATGTTTAATTTGTGCCATAAATTATCGCGTACTGCTTATTGCTTGTCGCACTCGCTCGTATCACTAAACTGAGTTTGAAAACGGCATCATCACTCTGTTCGCCTTTCAAGACTTGATTCCACCCTTCCTCGTTTGGATCAAGTGATCGCAAATCTGTCTGTACTATGTTGACACGTATGACACCGCCTCACGAGACGGAAGCCATATGGCTAAAACATGGTGGATACGTGATCGGATTGTCGCTCTCCAATCAAAGATAATATTTATAAGCCCAAATTACCCTTAACAAATAGCTAGTGGTAGCAAGGGGTCGATCCACGAAGAGTATGTGGTTTGCGAATGGATACTAGAACTAAAATGGTTGTCACAATTTATGAAGCTTGCTAACTTGTTTTTATAATTTTTGATTGTTGAAAAGATGTTGAACCAAATTAACTAAATTGATGAGATACAAAAAATGGTGAAATTAGTCGTCCCCTGATTCGAACCCGGGTCTAGACTTACACCCTTTCGCGCGCCTAACCAACCGAGCTAGGTGCCTAGTTTGTGAAAGTTTGGTTTTGGTTAAATATGAATACTTCCTTGGATAACAACTCCTAGTTAACAATTGTAATGAATATTTAACTTCTAACAAATAATAAGTAAAGGAATCACACCCGGTTTCGGTAATTACTAACTTATGGTTTCTACAAGTTTTAGGCTTCAACTTAAATGCATACAATTAACGGATTTAGTGTATATGACTTAGGTGCCAATAACTATCAACGCTTCAATGAACGGACAAGAATGCACTTTGTTATCAAAACATGTAAATCCTAACCAAGACAACGCATATTACACATAACCATTTCATAAAGTCATAACTTTTAACATCGCTCGACAATTTATGAATACGAAACAAATGTAAGCTTATCGTCAAAGGTTTCTAAAATCACACACAAATTGTCACAAATTGAAGCAAGAACAATTCAAAACCATAAGTAAGCAACTACCTACACCGGGGTGAAACCGAGATGATTAGCCACTCATGGATAAAGAAGCTTGATCACCATATGAACAAAACACAATGAACATCATCTTGAAGCTGGATATCTTGTGTATGGTCTCTCTGAAGGACTTTAGAATTCTTGAGCTTTTGAGCTGATTGATTTCTCCCAAAATTTCTCCCCAATAAATTATATTATCCTCCCATATGCTAAAAACCCGTATTTACCTCAAAAGTCAACTTTTTCAATCATTGAAAAGCATTCAAGAAATAATTGATCCGGAGTGATTTTCTGGTGCCCGTCGCCGACGGGCTCTCCTGGTGTGCTTTTTTCGTTTTTCCATTTTTAGCTTCCGGTTGACCCGTAACACGTTCCGGTGTACCGTTCTTCGACCTGATGACTCGTAAAGCTCCCAAAAAGCTCCTTAATTTTGTCAAACCTACAAAACATATTTTAGATTAAAAGTAGGCCATCCAAAAATAAAACTTACGTAAAATCATCAAGTTACACGATTATGTTCACCGGTTTTCAACCACGCATCACATCCCCACACTTGTCTTTTGCTTGCCCTCAAGCAAATCTGTTTTTTTTTTCACTTTCACGTGGGTCGAACAACGAATACACTTCCCATTCCCGAGACAAAGGTTAAGGTCTATTGTCATACAAAAGTTCAAGCCTTTTACCATTTCCAACATATTTAACGATAACGTGAACATGCACATATACAATGGTTATCCAAGATTAACCCGCCCGTGAAACTAGCAAATCATACATATTCCTCACAATGTTCTCTCCACTTGGCTTAACAATTGGCTAATATGTAATGTATTAGCATTTCAACAATTAATCGCTCAAAACCGATTAGAACACGTACCCGCATAGGCTTGCAACTCAATCATTCTCCACCGCCGAACACGAATACTAAGCATAAGTCATAAGGTCTTTGAAAGGGTTGTAACGGGGCTAGGGCTAAAGGTAGGGAATAGGATATTTTTAAGTGGCTAAGGTGATGAAAAATTCGATTTTTATTATAACACAACTATTCCAACTTAAGCAAACTACAAACATCAACTACAAGGCAATGATTTTCACCTTTTATTCAACAACTAGAACCACATATTTTTGTTCTTTTCTCAATGTTTTTCTCATCTTTTTCATAATCATTTTCTGAATTTTTTTTTATATATATAACCAAACAAACACTATACAAACTTGATTCCTAAATAATCGAATTTCCATCACACGGGTTTAAACGAAAAAGGCTTATGGTTGTTGGCTAAGTGGGTTGTCAAACGAAGGTTTAGGCTCAATATTGGCTACTAAGGGATAATTTTTGGGTAAGGGTATAAAAATGGTGTAAACGGAAAAGGTTTACCTATTGCCTTAATCATTCTCATGCTTGTATTCGGTCTATGGTCTCAAACGTATCAAAAGTTGCAAGTTCTACAATACGTGACTAAGGGTCCACTCAAACAATGAAACATGTATTTTTATGATATAGACGTGGCTCAAAACCTCACGTATAAGGGTATGATATGTGATATGCATCAAATGTTAGTTTCTTAGGCGAATTATTCCCAAATAACCACCCGTTAAATACCCTTCATGTTATTTAGTTTGAACTTGACCATGACAAAAGACCAAATGGGTTGTGCCAT
The DNA here is from genome assembly GCA_030545235.1 of Helianthus tuberosus. Classification (NCBI taxonomy): domain Eukaryota; kingdom Viridiplantae; phylum Streptophyta; class Magnoliopsida; order Asterales; family Asteraceae; genus Helianthus; species Helianthus tuberosus. The sequence continues at coordinate 137,800,258 of CM060420.1, forward strand.
CCCTCGTTGACTTAGCTACTTGTGCTTTTAAGATTGCTTTTGAAACAAGAAACTTTTGAAAAATTTTTGAAATTTTCCCCCATCCCCACACTTGAGGTAAACATTGTCCTCAATGTATAGTATTTAAATGAACGGGTCAAAATCTAAAACTTTTACTACTCCCCCATCCCCACGCTTGAGGTAAACATTGTCCTCAATGTGTAAGAACTAGAGTTTTTAAAACGCACAAGGGATGTGACACGGCTAACCCTCCCAAAGTTCACCCCGGCTTTCAAACAATTAACAAACACTCCACTTATTATTAATAATCAAGGTAAAATGGAAATGCATGCACCTGATTTTGTTGCTTGATTGTTCATATCTCCTTCTTCTCTTCATAAAAAAATGGTTGTCTTGTGAACATCATGTACCTACAAATTCTAACCCTTGTGTAGAAGCATGCTTCTCACAACCATTAAAACTTGTTAGTTACCTAGTTCTACCATTTTTATGAACACATTACCAAGTCATGCATTATTCTACCTTTATTTATGTGAACAACAAACGAAATGAAAATAAAGCACACAAAAAAAATAACTAACAAAAACAAAAACAAACATACCACACCTTTACCGCTGATATCGTTCGTTAGGATCAACTGTCGGGTTCGGTTGGTATTGATAACCAGTTAGGGCTTCAAACATCTCCCTATAATCATCGAGCGGGCTTTGGTTTCCTTGTGGTTGTGGTTGGTAGGGAATGGGGACAAAGCTTGAACCTACCGCTTCGGGCCAATGAGGAATCGGATCGGATGGGCCCAATGGATGGGGAAGGTCGGGGTAATTGGTCCACCCCGAGTGTTCGGCATATGGAAGGCCAGCTAGGAGGTCTCTTTGGTGGCGCTCTTGATCGTGAAGCACCTTGGCGTTATTAAGAGCCATTTCATTAGAGAAAGCTAAAGCTCTCCATCGACGTTGCTCCATTTCTCTTGCTTCATTTAGCCGCCTTTCCTCCTCTTCTTCCCATGCCCGCCTTCGGGCCATATCTTCTTCTTGCAACTGCATAAAACGCTCCATTTGTGATCGTTGAAGCGCTTGTTGTATTTGTTGCTCTTCCATGAATTTATCCATTCGCTCACGATAGGCCGCTTGGGAATCCCATTGTTGATGCAAGTAAGCCCCTTCCGATCCTTCCCACGTTTCTCTCCTTTGGTTGTATTCTCGGCCTTCACCTATACAAGCCAAAATATTGTCATAGTTTTCTTGCTCCCCCCGGGTGAAATTCCCATACGTTGGTACTCGTCGTTGCTTCACAAAATTAGCCACATCTGCATTGAGTTCTCTATGTGGCCTCATGTACCTTCGTCGTGGTTGACGGGGACCAGAAGGCCCAGCTTCTTCTTCTTCTTCCATCATCTCTTCATCTCCCCCAGCCCCTTGAGGATTTGGGTCAGGGAAGTCGTACCGATGACCCAATTTGTCGGTCACTACGTAATCACTTCCATGCAGCTCTACATTTATTCCCCAATTCTTCCTTATTGATGCTTGATCAAATTCCTCAAGGGGTTTGGTCACCCAAAGTGAATTCGAAGGCAAACAGTTTTGTTGAACGATCATGGCACTAATGAGGCGTGCGTATGGAATAAAACGCCTTTGTGATGACTCCCGAGTATTCCACGTGTTCATCATCACTATGTGTCTCCATGACAATGCAGGAGTTCTGTATATCAAAGAATGCACCACCCTAAAGTCACCTGCTTTAACACTTCCACGATCACCAAACCTCACCAAAATGTTCTCAACAGAAATCCCATGGAGAATCTTTCCCTCAATCGACATGTGTTTCCTTTTAGCATCTCCTCCGTCATGGTAAGGCAACAGAACCGTAGTCATCTGATCCGGGTCGGTTTCATTCATATGACTATCCAAAAATTTTTCCATGTTCGGATAGTCATATGCTGGCACCCCCAATGAGTCAAAACGGGCGATGCAGTTTATTGATTCGAAAGACATTGTCATTGTCCCTCGAGTTGTTTTCCCGACCAATCTCCATTCAGAAGGGTGCTTATCTTTATCCACAAACCGCAATGTCGACAACCATTCACAAACTTCTGACAAATAGATTCGCGAAGTGTTATCTTCGCACCAGTCTAGCACTCTTTCCCAACCCAACCTTTCAAACATTTGGGTGATTCCGATTTGCTTAAATTCTTCCACATTAACCACCCTTTCACACAACACCCTTTCCAGAATTGAAGTACTAACTTTGGTGACCATCTTCCATCTCCAAAGTTTCGCCTCTAGCTTCCTATCATTGTATCTGGATAGAGGTTTGTTCTTCTCATTATCCCATACTGTTGCATTTTGACTATCTCGATACTTTGCCCATTCCCAGTCTTGTCGAAATAGTCTCGGATCACCTTCTTCCATGGAACTTAATTGCTCCCATTTCCTTGGTAATAAACCTGAAGAAGACCCTGCCCCAGCTGATGAACCTTGTGCTGTGGTCTTTTGCTTCTTTCCACCACCGGCCATAACTATAATCACAACAACAATAAATCATCAACATGACCCCAACCTTACTAAATCCTCAAACTTTGAACATGATGTATGATGTTGAAGTTTTAATTAACAAGCATATGCAAAATCGCCATTTTAAACTTCCAAAGTTGCTCATTTTGTCATAAACTTATCAATTTCTTGTTAATCTTACAATTTCTTATAATTTCAACAAAATTCCAACATCATCTTCATGTTCAATCATGTTCATACCAAGTGTAATCACTTCACTATGGCTAACATGCTCAAATTTCATCCAACACAACCAATCTAACTTAAAATCATGCTAGAACATCATACATTGTTTAAACAACCTACTCTTAAACAAACAAGTCTAAAATTTCGGAAGAAAAACACTACACATATGATAATCAAACATAATTTTTAAGGGAAATCCATACCTTTGATGTTGAAAGCACAAGGAACTAAGAAAGGATAAAAAGCAAGAAGTTTGATGAACACCCTTTCAAAAACCCTAAATTACACGTCCAGAGATCTTGCAAACCAGCAAGAACTGATGCAAACCGTGTTGGGGATTTTGTTCCTTTCGAAAAAATACTCAAAATGGACTCAAGAATCGGTTGATTTGGTAAAGATTTGATGAAGTTATGAAAGGATGAAAGATTTGTGTTCTTGAGGGATTTTGGGAAGAAGATGAAGTTAGGTGATGATTTTTGGTGTTATGAGGGGTCAAAACCCGGTTTTGTGAAGTTTAGAATGGGAAAAATGACGTTGGGTTCGAGTCTTGGCATCAAAAAACAAAAAATCCCAGAGTGACAAACGGAAGCCCGTCGCCGACGGGGTCCCAACCCGTCGCCGACGGGTGCTGGATTATGCGAAAGTGGGCGACGGCTTAAGCTACTGGATACGGGACTTTGTGTGCGACAGCTTAAATTTTTTTTTTTATAAGCTTAAAAATTAAAATTAAACATACGAAAAATCGTAACGATTCTACCACCCCCTAAATTAAACGTGTATTGTCCTCAATGCACAAATAATTTCTAAAAACATACCTTTACGTCTTCAAAACTCACTCGGTATATTTGGACTTCACACATTCAAACAAGATTAGTAGAAAACGAGAACGATTATATCTAAAATACACACAAAAATTTTAAAACTATGTACAATTCTAACTACAATGGTACAAGTCCTTTTAATTGACTTCGTAAATCGGATTGCTTACCACAAAGCTTACCGATTCTCTGTTTTTGTCCATGTTTTCGTTACCATCAAGAAACGGTTTTAAGCGATGTCCGTTTACCGTTTGTTTTGACCCATCCTTCGGGTCCTTGATCGTAACATCACCCAATTGTCCGACCCGGGTGATCACATAGGGTCCCATCCACTTGCTCCGTAGCTTTCCGGGAAAGAACTTTAGCCTTGAATTGTAGAGCCATACCTTTTGCCCTACTTCAAATTCCTTCGGCCTCAACTTTGCGTCATGTGCCCTCTTCATATCATCTTTGTATTTCGAGGCACATTCATATGCTTCTTCCCTAAGCTCCTCCAATTCGCAAAGCTTCAACTTGCGCTCTTTACCTGCATCATCATATTTCATATTAACTTCCTTGATAGCCCAACAAGCACGATGTATAAGTTCAACCGGTAGATGGCAATTTCGCCCATAAACTAAGCGATAAGGTGTTGTTCCAATAGGTGTTTTATGAGCCGTTCTATAAGCCCATAAAGCATCATTTAACTTCGTTGACCAATCCTTTCGATCGGGTCGAATGGTCTTTTGCAAAATTTCTTTTATTTGCCTATTGGAAACTTCCACTTGACCACTTGTTTGTGGGTGGTAAGGGGTAGCGATTCGATGGTCAACACCATACCGTTTTAAGAGTTTGCCGAAGTTAGAATTCTTAAAATGAGATCCCCCATCACTAATGATTACCCGAGGAATCCCAAATCTAGAAATTATGTTCGTTTGTATAAAATTGCAAACAACGGTATGGTCATTTGTCTTGGTGGCAATCGCTTCAACCCATTTGGATACATAATCGACCGCCACCAAGATGTATAAGTTGCCATGCGAATTAGGGAATGGACCCATGAAATCGATCCCCCAAACATCAAAAATGTCTACAATGAGGATCGGTTGCATGGGCATTTCATCCCTTCTTGATATACCCCCTAACTTTTGACATTCTACACAGTTTTTAGCGAAATTAAAAGCATCTTTAAAAATAGTCGGCCAATAAAGACCGCTATTGAGCACTTTGTGCCCGGTTTTGTGACCACTAAAATGGCCCCCACAAGCAAATGAATGCAAGTGCATCAAAACACTAGGGATCTCCTCGTTGGGTATGCATCTTCGAACTACTTGATCCGGACAAAACTTGAATAAGTCCGGTTCTTCCAACGTGTAGTACTTGATTTTAGATAGGAAGTGCAACCTCTTTCTTCTATTCCAATGAGCTGGCAATTCACATGTAACTAAATAATTAACGATATTAGCATACCATGGTAATATGTCAACTTTTAAAATTTGCTCATCGGGAAAGTTTTCATTGATCACTTCACGGGAAGAATCCTCCTCTACAAGCAATCGAGACAAGTGGTCCGCAACCACATTCTCACTTCCTTTCTTGTCTCGGATTTCCAAGTCAAACTCTTGTAGCAAGAGAACCCATCGGATTAATCTCGGTTTTGCATCCTTCTTGTTCATAAGGTACCTAACTGCAGAATGATCAGAATATACAATGACCTTAGTACCCCATATATAAGCACGAAATTTATCCAACGCATATACCACCGCAAGTAGTTCTTTCTCGGTAGTTGTATAATTTAATTGTGCATCCGAGAGAGTCTTACTTGCGTAGTAAATGGCAACCGGTTTCTTGTCTACCCTTTGACCCAATACGGCCCCCACCGCATAATCACTTGCATCACACATAATTTCGAATGGTAAAGACCAATTCGGTGATTGCAAGATTGGGGCCTCAACCAACTTTTGCTTCAAAATGTTAAAGGCGTTTTGGCAATTTTCATCAAAATCAAATGTTTTATCTTTTAACAACAAATTGCATAGGGGTTTTGTTATATCACTAAAGCTTTTTATGAACCTCCTATAAAACCCCGCATGTCCCAAAAATGACCGAACACCCTTAACGGTTGTAGGATAGGGCAAAGTGGATATGACTTGCACTTTTGCTCTATCCACCTCAATCCCACGACTCGAGATAACATGCCCCAACACAATCCCTTCTTGAACCATAAAATGGCTCTTTTCCCAACTCAAAACTAGATTTTTTTCAACACATCTTTTCAAAACTTTTTTGAGTTGGTCAAGGCATGTATCAAATGATGGCCCAAATATTGAGAAATCATCCATGAAGATTTCCAAAGAATCCCCCACCATATCTGAAAAGATACTCGTCATACACCTTTAGAAGGTGGCGGGGGCATTACAAAGTCCAAAGGGCATTCGCCTAAATGCGAAGGTACCGTATGGACAAGTAAAGATAGTCTTTGCTTGGTCTTCCGGATGTATGGCAATTTGATTGTAACCTGAATAACCATCCAAAAAACAATAAAATTTTTGTCCGGCCAATTTCTCAACAATTTGGTCAATAAATGGTAAAGGGAAATGATCTTTGGAAGTTGCAGCATTTAACTTCCTATAATCAATACAAATACGCCACCCGGTTACCGGCCGAGTGGCGACCTCTTCACCTGCGTCATTCGTGACGACTTGAATACTCGCCTTCTTTGGGACTGTTTGTGTTGGGCTCACCCATTCGCTATCCGAGATCGGGTAAATGATACCCGCATCAAGCCACTTTAGAACTTCCTTCTTGACCACCTCTCGCTGTTTGGATTTAGTCTCCTTTGTGTGTCGCGAGAAGGACTCATACCATCTTCCGTGATGATCTTATGCATCACCACCGAGGGACTAATGCCTTTCAAGTCCGCAATGGTCCATCCAATCGCCGCCCGATTGGCAAGCAAAACATCCATCAATTTCTCTTCTTGCTCCTCGGTTAAGTTTGATGCAATGATAACCGGGAGTGTGTTGCCTTCACCTACATAAGCATACTTGAGATGCTTGGGTAGCACTTTCAACTCTAACACCGGAGGTTCTTCCAATGATGGCTTCAACTTTGTATCGATGCTTTCCGGAAGACTTTCGACGTGGTGTGTCCAAGTGGGTCTTCCTTCTTGTGCCGTCATGACCTCCAATTCTTTCATCTCTTCATCCATGCTCCGATCCGTCTCCACCTGTGACCTGTCAAACATATAACAATCCTCCATTGTGTTTTCCCCGTTCACGATTGTGTCGCAAAGAGGTATACACGTGTCAACGATGTCTGCCATATAGCATTCATCATCAACTGAAGGGTTCATAAGTCCGGAAAAAACATGCAACCTCAACCTTCGGTTTCCAAATGTCATGTCAACCGTTCCCTTTTTGCAATCAATTTGAGCATTTGCGGTTGCTAGGAACGGTCGACCTAAAATCACCGTAGGTTGCTTGGTTGGGTCCTTGGCCACATAATCAAGTACTAAAAAGTCCACCGGATAGTAAAAATCTTCGATTTTTACTATCACATCCGAAACAATTCCACGGGGTAGTTTGGGTGTTAAGTCGGCTAACACCACGGTGGTGTTTGATGGCTTAAGTGGGCCAAACTCGTATTGGTCATACAAACTACCCGGTAAAATGCTCACGCTAGCACCAAGATCTAGAAGTGCCCGGTTGATTTTGAAATCGCCTACTTGAATTGAAATGATAGACGCACCCGGATCTTGGAGCTTAGATGGAAGTGCACCCAAAAGGATCGAACTCACGTTATTGGTTAAATCTAATTTCTTTGGAAATTTATGAGTTCGCTTTTGAGTACACAAATCTTTCAAATACTTAGCATAAGATGGTACTTGTTTAATTGCATCCAAAAGAGGTAAATTTATTTTTACTTGTTTGAAAATCTCCAACAACTCTTCTTGTTGTGGACCTCTTTTGTTTACAATCTTTTTCACGGGTCCCTTCAATGCTTCGGGATAAGGGGCGGTATTAGCCTCCACACCCTTTTCCTTAGCCTTAGGGACGGGCATGGTCACAACGGGAGTATTAATATTCTTTTTCAAGTCATTTTTATTTTGACCCGTTTGACCATCCTTTTTTTCATCCTCACTAACATCTTCCACCACCCCTTCAACAAATTGGGGTGGTGGTGTTTTGACACCATTATCCACTACTCGACCACTACGTAAAGTAAGTTTATTAATTGGTACCTCACGTGTGTTCCTTGAGCTTGACCCTTGATGTTTGGGGTTTACCGTGGTGTCACTTGGAAGCTTTCCTCCGCTTCCCCTCACTTGAGCCATTTCCTCCGCTAGTTGGGTTACTTGTTTCGCTAACAACTCATGTGCCTTGTCCCGAATCTCATTCCCCTTCTTGGACTCTTGCATCATCGAAAGCATAGCATCCAACTTCGCATTCAAATCATTGCCACCCCCTTGGTTGTTTGACCCGCTTCCATTACCGCCTTGGTTGTTGTAATTTCTTTGATACCCACTTTGATAATTATTATCTCTACCTTGGTAAGCATTCTCTCTACTTGGGTACCCTTGGTTGTAAGGACGTTGATAACCCCCTTGGTTACCACCTTGGCGATTAGGATATGATGACCCGCTTTGATTACCCGGTTGAAAATTCAGGTTCATTTGGTTTGCGGCGTTCCCATATCGGAAGTTGGGATGGTTTCTCAATCTCGGGTGGTAAGTGTTTGAATTCATGTCATTATTTTTTCTATCACCGAACACTTGGTTGACTTCCTCGGTGTACTCACTAGGCCCCGTTGGACATTGATCGGTCCTATGGCCGATTTCTCCACAATCCTCACATACCGCAAATTGGACCACATTCACCTCCTTCTTTTTCATACGAGCCAATTCCCGCTCCAAGGTAGAAATCCGATCCTTTGAGTCAAGATCGGGAAGCGAACGGGAAACGGGATGCTTCTTTGCTCTATCGGCCGACTCCTTTTCCTTTGAGCGTTTGCTCATCCGCTCAAGAAATTCACAATCGTCATCTTCATGATTGCTCAAAAGAGTCCCGTTGCTTGTTGACTCGAGGCGGTTCCAAGTAGCATCATCCAACCCCCGTACAAAGCACTTCACCAATTCCCACTTTTCTATTTGGTGATGTGGGCATTTCCGCATTAATTCCTTGAATCGAGTGAATGCTTCATGTAACGGTTCACTCGATAGTTGCCGAAATGACCTTATTTCATCCCGTGCATCATCGGTCTTCGACATTGAATAGTATTCATCTAGGAAGACTTGTTGCATTTCCTCCCATGTTCGGATGCTATTTGCCGGAAGTGTTAGAAACCATTGCTTCGCCTTGTCTTTTAACGAAAATTGGAACAAGCGAAGTTTGACTTCCTCTAATGCAAAGTTGTGCCCACCAATGGTATTACATATGGATGAAAATTCAGCCAAGTGTGTGTACGGCTCATCATTAGACCTCCCATTGAAGTGGGGAAGTATATTGATGTAATGAGGCTTGCAATCAAACATTCTCCTTTCACATACTATAGGAGAGTCATTGTCGGTAACTACCGGTCGAAAACGGTCATTCACTCCCCGTGGAGGTTGTTGATGACGTTGTGGACCGTTAACTTCTTGGTCGACCGGTCTTCGATTATCCCTTCTATCACCTCTTCGATCATCTCTTCGGTTTCCACCTCGGTCACCTACTTGATAACCTCCCCCCACGAAACGAGGAATCCGATTAGGATTACCATTGTTGTTATTGTTGTTGTAAAACCCATCATTTCGGTTCCTTTCGTTTCGTGGTTGGCGATTATTTCCATACCCATCATTCCTCCCCACATAATTGGCATTTTGATAATCAAACTCCTCACCTTCAAATCTTTGATTATTGTAAATATTGCCATGGTTCACGTACCCCCAATCTTCGTCATCATAATAGCTCCCATCATTCGAATGTTCCGTATGAACACTCACATGCTCCGGCGATTGATAACCGGGAACACTAGGTGGTTCGTCATCTGGAATGGCGTTCCTCAATTCGTTGAGATTGAGAAAATGGGCTTCATTCATGGGCATGCCATGAACTTGGTTAGTTCCACGGTTGGTGTGAGCATTTCGGTTGTTTAAGTTGGGTGGTAACGGGTTTTGTGGGTCAAGGTTTTGAAATGGTGGTGTGGGTGGTTGTTGGTCGTTATTGTGGTGTTGAGGTTCCATTTGATTAGGACCAACGGATGGTGTAGATGGTGAATTGGTGTTGGGTTGATTAGAAGCAAGTGTTGCCTCTAACCGAGTGGCTAAGTTCCTTCGAACTAAACGCTCAACCTCCGGTTCGAACACTAGTGGTGAGGTTCTACCGGAATTCCTTGTATGCATGCACTACTTGTAAGTGTAACCTACACAAGTAACACACCCGCGTAGCAAGAAAAAATAGAGAAAATAGCAAAAAGAACAAAGCACTTTAAACAGTTAATCACAAAAATTATACAATTATCCAAACGCAAAGCGCACGAACTCCCCGGCAACGGCGCCAAAATTTGATCGGATTGTCGCGCTCCAATCAAAGATAATATTTATAAGCCCAAATTACCCTTAACAAATAGCTAGTGGTAGCAAGGGGTCGATCCACGAAGAGTATGTGGTTTGCGAATGGATACTAGAACTAAAATGGTTGTCACAATTTATGAAGCTTGCTAACTTGTTTTTATAATTTTTGATTGTTGAAAAGATGTTGAACCAAATTAACTAAATTGATGAGATACAAAAAATGGTGAAATTAGTCGTCCCCTGATTCGAACCCGGGTCTAGACTTACACCCTTTCGCGCGCCTAACCAACCGAGCTAGGTGCCTAGTTTGTGAAAGTTTGGTTTTGGTTAAATATGAATACTTCCTTGGATAACAACTCCTAGTTAACAATTGTAATGAATATTTAACTTCTAACAAATAATAAGTAAAGGAATCACACCCGGTTTCGGTAATTACTAACTTATGGTTTCTACAAGTTTTAGGCTTCAACTTAAATGCATACAATTAACGGATTTAGTGTATATGACTTAGGTGCCAATAACTATCAACGCTTCAATGAACGGACAAGAATGCACTTTGTTATCAAAACATGTAAATCCTAACCAAGACAACGCATATTACACATAACCATTTCATAAAGTCATAACTTTTAACATCGCTCGACAATTTATGAATACGAAACAAATGTAAGCTTATCGTCAAAGGTTTCTAAAATCACACACAAATTGTCACAAATTGAAGCAAGAACAATTCAAAACCATAAGTAAGCAACTACCTACACCGGGGTGAAACCGAGATGATTAGCCACTCATGGATAAAGAAGCTTGATCACCATATGAACAAAACACAATGAACATCATCTTGAAGCTGGATATCTTGTGTATGGTCTCTCTGAAGGACTTTAGAATTCTTGAGCTTTTGAGCTGATTGATTTCTCCCAAAATTTCTCCCCAATAAATTATATTATCCTCCCATATGCTAAAAACCCGTATTTACCTCAAAAGTCAACTTTTTCAATCATTGAAAAGCATTCAAGAAATAATTGATCCGGAGTGATTTTCTGGTGCCCGTCGCTGACGGCTAGCCTGCCCGTCGCCGACGGGCTCTCCTGGTGTGCTTTTTTCGTTTTTCCATTTTTAGCTTCCGGTTGACCCGTAACACGTCCCGGTGCACCGTTCTTCGACCCGATGACTCGTAAAGCTCCCAAAAAGCTCCTTAATTTTGTCAAACCTACAAAACATATTTTAGATTAAAAGTAGGCCATCCAAAAATAAAACTTACGTAAAATCATCAAGTTACACGATTATGTTCACCGGTTTTCAACCACGCATCAATACGCCGCTCCATATTGTCGAACTTTCGTGGGAAAGTGCCATGCGGGGCCAACTTTAAGATTTAAAATTTGAATTTTTTAGATATTATTTAAACCTTTTGTGTAAACAAAGCTCTCCTTACAAAACTTTTCTAAAAAATGATAGAAACCTTTGAATAAAACTAGATTATCTTGTAACGATGGTGTGACAATCGACTTAAGTTACTGCCGCATAACGAGAAAATTTCGTAAAACGAGTTTAAAACACCATAAAATCTTTTAGTAACCTAATAAAACCCTACTCATAGCGCGGGTGTAAACGTCGAAGCAATTTAACACCACGCTGTGGGAAGATTTTTCATAAACAAGTTTCTTCAAACCTTTTAGAATTATTCAACTTTTCGAGAATTCAAAATACTCTTGGATCGCTTTCTTTGTGTTGCTATCTTTTGGGTATGAATCGTCTTACTCGCTGCCATCGCTAGTCATCTCAACGCTCTCTCACATCAATCCTCAATCAATCGCTCGCTTATTCTTGATGCTTTATCGCTACTCTCATTCGCATCGACCCTCACGACCCTTCTTATGGATTAATTTTGGGACGAAATTTCCTAAAGCAGGGGAGACTGTAACAACCCGCACGTTCGTGCGTTGTTGCTACTCGTTGTACTCGTTACGCCTAGCACCAGAGATTCGGATCATAATGTAGCTTTATCGCATACATCGCTATTTCACAGTATTTTCGCATATTACGCATACTTTATCGCCATAACACATCGCATCACACACATTAACGCTCACGATGACGTTGAGTGAGGACCTATTCTACCCTCCTCGATGGCCGTGAAGCTTCGAAAAGTAACGCATGAGACTAATTATAATGTATATACGAAAATGAGGATGAAAATGTGTAACCAAACTATTGCAACGCTTAACGATCGAAACGAAACGCCAAAACTTAACTCGTCGGAGGCATTTGATCGAATGGCACTTCGATCGGACAACCACCCGATCAGACAGCCGTCCGGTCCGACTCACTGCACCACCTTCTCTCCTCTCTGCCTATAAATACCTCCACTTTCACATCAATAGCCTTGATGTGGAGCTCTCACTCGACCAGCATGCTTTGGGGATCTTTCCTCTCAATTTCTCGTGATTCTTGTAAGTTTCTACCTCAAATATTGTACTTTTATGATCTACACGCACTCCTTCACCCCTCTATCTTTTGAATCTCAACTTTTAACCGTGAAATCAATGGATTTGAGGTGTTCTAGGATGATGTCATCATGGAGTTCTTATGAACTTCAAGCTTTGGCCTCATTCCACCAAGAACAACTCAGATCTGAAGAATTTCCATATGATTAGACAATGTACTCGCATAGATCTACACGTAATCATGGTTAAAAGGATTGAAAGATGGTTTTCCAGCTTTCTTTCAACTCTTTTACACTTAATGCACTCAAAACCGATAGAATCAGAGCTTGTACCGACCTTCTACTCATACTTAGTGTTGTGCTGGTTCAAGATCTGGTTTCTATCAAATAGACGACCGATTTCAGGTTAACCCAGAACGACCGTCATGAACCAGTAAAGCGGTCAGATTTGGGTGATTCCAGTCCGATCGGGTCACTTGGTTCGAGATGGGGTTTCTGTTGTTTAGCACGTCATAACACCGTCTCGATCAAAACTGTAAAACCTTCAAAAATAATCATGTGCCAAAGACGATCAGATCGTTGGGACGTATTGCCGTCCGATCGGACAGCCGTCCAAGCGGACAGTCGTCCGGTCGGACAGCTGTCGGACAGCCGTCCTGTCGGATTGCCATTCGACACTCAGTTACATCTCATCGTTTAACGCACTGTTCGATGCTTACGCTATCAATCTGTAATCAGGCTAATCTAAGGCTCACTCCCTTCAATCCAAACAAGTTGTGTTTACTTGTTGAACACCGACGGTGAGTATACTCGAACCCTTTTTATCGCATTTTGGGTGTAACATACGTTCCTATTAAACCGAATTTATCAAAACGAATTATTCAATCAAACTGCTTAACACTTGCGAATAACTGTTATGCATATTTACACGTGATGCTAGTTACATATGTGTTAGGACTTATACTCGCGAGGTCCCGCCTTAACTAGTATAGTACTATAGCACCCGACGGGGTCTAGTTAGGATGAATAACAATCGCAATCGCAGCTCGAGTGACTTAGCTGGTAGTATCTGTCTTATGCATGTATGTTGAGGTATCTCATTTATGTATTTGGTAATTCACAGCAATTTTTATCTACTTTTCGCTACTATCAAAACTTGTATACTCGCCAATACTTTTGTATTGACGTTGTTTTAACGTATGTTGCAGGTTTAGTCGCCGTCTACATCAAATCAAGCTAGGAAGTCTAGAAACTCACCTAAAATCTAGGTTGTCGGATTTGTATTGTTCGAGAGGACAAGAAATCTGTGATAACTTATGTGATTGTATTGTTTGTTAGTATGGGATAACAAATGTAATCAATATTGTCGCTTTAGTTGTTATGGATTCTCTTGAGCAATCTGATTCGCCTAGTGCCGCGTCCCGATGATTCCGCCAATTTAACATTCTATCAATTTAACATTTTGTCACTCTAAAATTATATACTTTTCTTTAGCAAAACCATTTCATTGTCTATCACGTTTAAAAGAAAACATCATCACTTTACATTGAACACATTGTGAGTATGCACATCGCCTCAAAACAATAATGTAAGAGGGGTCCAGAAACATACTTGATTATAGTTAAATATTTTGTGTTAGAGTGTCTAGGCTAGAAATAAACATCACTTGTCACTTCTAATACCATCGTTGAACAGTGGCACCAGACATTGTCGCCTAACTTGCGTTAGGTCTTTCGTATTATCACTATGTCATGGGTTGCGACACTCTTGAGTGTCACCGACACTTTTGAGTGTCGTCGGCAGTGTCGCCAATCATTGGACAACCTCGTAATCAGTGCTTTATCACCATCTTCAACTAACAAGTGTCGCCCCGACCATAGGAATGTAGCCATATGAAAGTCCAGTGTTATCGGTTGAAGAATCGACCATTTCAGGTCCATGTTCAGCTTAAAATCATAACTTTTTACGTCTAAAATGTTTGTTTAACTTCCATGAGGCAATACAAGGTTTTTAGTCCTATAATCACGTAAAAATCCATCCTCTAGGTTAAAGACCCAACTTTTACCATAAAACCCTAGATAAAAACAATATAGAGGTTTGGAAGTCGATTCTTACATGGATTTCGGCCAAAACACTACTGTGATGATCCCTAGTCAATTGGCAATCGATTCAAAGCCTTCCACCTTTGATTATTGGCCTTGTTTCACATTTCCTTCACTTTCTCTCTCTAGACCCCCACTTTCTCAATCTAGTTTATGGTGAGATGGAAGCTTAGGGTTTTTAAACCCTTTTATACCCCACTTTGTTGATTTCCAGGGTTATTTTAATCTTGAAATCAAAAAGAAATTTTCTATTAAGCATCATTAGGTCAACAAAGTTTCGTGTTGGAATTGGAGGTGGGGTATTCGAGGGGGAACTTTTTTTTGAAAAGTGAACTTCATTAAGAGAAACACCGACCCAAACCGGGCCAGCACAGAAACAAGACAAGAAACTACATATTCACAAATTTACACCAACTATCCCATGAACAATCCTTCTTTCTAGATCTAGACGAGAACCATAAGAAACCCGATACCTTAATGTCGTTGTAAATGTTTGCTACCTTCAAGGGGGACGATTCAAAAACCAGGGTGTTCCTCGCCTTTCAAATACACCAGCAGCTAATGAGAATCAGCCCATGAACCAGGTCCCTTCTACTGTCCGGAATACCAATCCCCATGATGAAGCTCTAGGAGATCCCTGAACGAAAAAGCGTAGAGATAAGGGACTTTACACCAAGCAGATAACATTTGCCAAATAGATAAGGCCACCCAACAACTAGTGAAAAGATGATCGGCAGATTCGTCAGCAATGTTGCAAAGAGGACACAACACATTCTCGATGCCAATATTCCTTAGACGAAGGGCAGTTTTCGACGGGATTCTTTCCTGTTCACAGCGCCAAGCGAAAATGTTTACTTTGAGGGGGACCCACCTGCACCACTCCATAACAAAGCGGCTGCTGGAGATGGAACGGGGAAATTAGGAAGGCCAATTACATGTTCTTTCTATTGATGTTGTATCTTTCTCATGGTAAGGGGAGAAGAATAAATGGATTTGGGAATTGGATGTCGAAGAGGAGTTTTTTGGTATCCTCTATTAGAAAGCATATTAATGGGGGTCATTCTTCCTAACGAGGTGAGTTTGACTAGATGGAATCAGTTTGTGCCTAGGAAAGTCAATATTTTGGGTTGGAAAATTAGGGGGGAGGGGGTGTTTCATATTACGACAATGTGTAATTTGGTTGACAAAGGTGTGGATCTCCCAAATACTCTTTGTCCTCTTATCCAAAATTATTTGGTGAGTGTGATGTTGCTTAAGATCTTGGGATTTGGTGGCTCGATGGCTTAATATTACTTTTTCGATCTCCAAAACTTCACTTTAGATTTTATTGATTTGTTGTAGTCAGTTTCTATGCCGAATGAGAAGAAAAGGTTAATATAATCCATTATCTATTCGGTGTGGTAGGTCCTGTAGTGGTTTCGGGATGACAAAATCATTGATATTGATCAATGTTTGATAATTCTATCTTTGGTATGTTAATAGGAATAGTAAAACAAATATCAAATGAGTTCAATGGTTGCAAAACCATTTTCTTGTCTTGTAATGTTCGTCCTTTTCGTTTTTAGCCGGTTGTTTTTATAAAGTTTTGTTGTTCGATAAAATTAATGATGGTTGGATTTAGAGCATACATGTGTTGCCTTTTTATTAGTTGAAAACATGAAGAAATATTGTAGTTTGACGTCAAACATACCATCACAAACATCGATCATATAGTTGATGCAACTAATAAACATCATATAGTTGATGCAACTAATAACAGTTCTTTCTAACAATAAGTCCCTAGGGATGAAAAGACGAAACAAATCTTCTAATAAGTTCTAGCCATACAAAATTGTGAAATACTATAAATCGGCGAAGTAAAGAGTGTCTCCGAAATGTACACATTGTCCGTTTTCAACCAATCAACTATAATGTATTGTAACCTTCGATATATTTGGAATATGAACATCTTTTAAAACTGTAGTGAATGTAGAAAGAATAAAAAAATGGTACCCCTAGCTGCTTCACCAACAACTGTTATCAAATAATCATTTACAAGTGCTACCAAAGAAAGACATCACCACTTGCATGATATATTACAAAGCAACAATGAACATCAGTTGACCTTCTGGTCCAAAAGATCAACCATATCCCTTTCAAGAAGACTGCTTGTGGTACGTGGAGCAACTTAGCGAAAGTCTTCATCAACGTTAAAGTTAGTTCTGAGCGGATTCGGAGCTGCTTTAAAGGGATAGTCGGAAGAGGTGAAGATATTGCGTTCTGGTTGGACCCTTGGATTATCAACGAGCCATTAGAAAACAAATTCCCAACTCTTTTCTCGTTGGAAGTTTTTAAAAAATGTAAGGTGAAAGACCGTATTAGGCAAAGGAACGATCTGGATTTCATTTGGAATTGGAAACAGCGGCCGGAGTCTCCTGCCTTAGCGGCTGACTTGCAGCAGTTAATCGGGCTCCTCGCTTCTGGCGTTCTCGGCTCTGCCCCTGACAAATGGACCTGGATAGGAGGATCTACAGGCGAATTTTCGGTTAAGGAGGTCAGAAGTCTCCTCTCGATGGGTTTCAACACAAGCAATAGGTACGTCTTCAATTGGTGTAAATGGATCCCGAAGAAAATTAATATCTTTGCTTGGCGATTCGAATTGAATAGCATTCCCACGGGTGTGGCCTTGAGGATTAGGAACGTTCCTATCGATGACGTCTCGTGCCCTCTGTGCAACTTTGGAGATGAAACCGTCGACCATCTGTTCACGTCTTGCTTGGTTGCCGCCGCTGTGTGGCAGTTTATCAACTCGTGGTGTAAAATTCCAAGTATTTTCTCGTTCTCTTTCAAGGATTTCCTTGACCTCCATTTCATGGCAGGTTCGTCGGAGAA
Source organism: Helianthus tuberosus (assembly GCA_030545235.1). Taxonomy (NCBI): domain Eukaryota; kingdom Viridiplantae; phylum Streptophyta; class Magnoliopsida; order Asterales; family Asteraceae; genus Helianthus; species Helianthus tuberosus. The sequence continues at coordinate 137,817,762 of CM060420.1, forward strand.
AACAAAAGACGCGATTCAAGGCATTATTATCATTGGTTGTTGGAGTATTTGAAAGGCTAGAAACGAGTTGAAGTTTGCGGGCAAGTCGATTAAAATAGAGAACATCACAAGCGAGATAAAGGCTTTAAGGTTTTTATGGTTCTCCAATAGATCAAAGCATAGGAATTTTACGTGGGAGAATTGGTGTAAATTTGTAATTATGTAGTCGTCTGTTGTGTCGTTGCCGGCCCGATTTTGGGTCGGTTGTGACGACGAGGGTCACCGCTTGGGCTCCTCGTCTGGGCTCACCGCCTTAGCTTGATGACTGGGCCCGAGCCCACTTGGATCTTTCTCGGTATGTTTAAATTGGTTCGAGTGGGCCATGTCTTGATAAGCCCATTCTTGGGCCAGCCCATTAGGGTTATGGCCCAAGTGTCTTATTATAAAAAGGAAGCTCATCTTCTTGAAGAGGCAGACCATATTTTCCCACAGAAAGAAGGTTACTACTTCCTCCTCCTTCTCACATACATCTGCCCCTTCTCTCTAAATTACACTCTTTACTTGCACTTATAATTATCTTCTTCATACAAGATACTACTTGAGCGTCAGAGTGCCCTCGGGGTGAACCCCTTCAGGGCTCGGTCCCTCTAACTAGATTTTCATGTTGCTGCAGTTCAAGACCCGACATCCCGAAAGAGAAACTGTCACCACGACGACGAGAAGACGAACCTAGCTCACCGAATCTAAGGTTAGTAGCGCCAAGCCCTTTGAACGGCTTCAGGGATTTGGGGATTCGACATTGGCGCCATCCGTGGGAACGGGTACAAGCATGTCTTGGTCTCTTCACACAAACGGCTGGACTTGCCCTCTCCGCGAAGACCAAGTCTGCATTTTGACTTCGGTTAACAGGTTCTAAATCTCTAAACTTCCTCCACTAACAACGATATTTGACCTAGTGCAACCTACGGATCTTGAGATTGTGGAAAGGCTATATATATTTTAGTTTCCAAACTTTTCCATATCCTTACCTAAAAAACCACAGATCTGTTGAAGTATATGAGCCTTCTTACTTTTACTGTATGCATTTTTGTTTTCTATTTAAAAGAAAAGGAATGTATATAATATTGCAAATGCTCTTGCAAATAGTACAAGTATGAGATGCATGGCTATGACATACCTTCACAAAGGAGTAACTGACATCATACATTTAATTTACTTGAAAAATTAGATTACAAATGTTTATGCATCATGTATTAACATACGATGCACAACCTTGGTATTTAAGTACAGTTTCCAAGCTACAAAAAGTAAATTGCACATACATATATCCATATTTATATATACTGTGCAAAAATATAAGTTTGAAGTATCCTTCATGAATAAGGACAGGTTGTGCCATATACTTTAATAAAAATAAGGGCAACCTTGCAGGATGGTTTGATATTTTATTGGTGATTAATTGTTCTATCTAATCATCGAAAGAAAGAAAAGTTGTCTTTTTATCAAAAGATGGGTGTAACTTTATTTCATGGTCATAAGTGTAATTGTTTTATTAAAACCCAACTCTTGACAGAGGTTAGATGTCATTTTTAATTTAAAAATTGACATAGTATGGAGTACACTTTACTAAAAAAGTACACTCTAAAAAAGGGGGATGTGACCCTCCAATATACAAGTACAACTCTTGTAGCCTATAGTACATACTTTTATTAAAGTGATCTGACCTTACCTTTTGAAAAAAGAGAAAGAGTAATGATACCTTCACTCCTACCCATGTGATAGAGTTTCTTAAAAAAAAGTTACTTGGACTTTCTTATGAAAATAATAATATTTTACTAGTACAAGGTCCTTCCTCAGGCCCTTTCGCGGGGTCCATTCCCCGGGCCCTTCCTCAGGTCTTTTCACAGGGTCCTTCCTCAGGCCCTTCTACCAAGTTCCTTCCTCAGGCCCTTCTTCCAAGGTTCTTCCCCAGGTCCTTCTTCAGGCCCTTTCGCGGGGTCCATTCCCCTGGCCCATTTCTCAGGTCTTTTCACAGGGTCCTTCCACAGACCCTTCTACCAAGGTCCTTCCCCAGGTCCTTCCTCAGACCCTTCTGCCAAGGTCTTTTCCCAGGTTCTTCCTCAGGCCCTTTCGCGGGGTCCATTCCCCGGGCCCTTTCTGAGGTCCTTTCATAGGGTCCTTCCTCAGGCCCTTCTACCAGGTCCTTTTCTAGGTCCTAACACAAAACACTTGCGCAAGGCCCTTCTTCGAAGTCTTGCATCGTGTGCCACTTCTAGACACAAATTTATTGTTCACATTACAACGTTGTTAGGGTACGTAGGCTACCCCTATTAATGATATGATGGTCACACGTCCTCACAAAATAAAACGTGAGGCACGAGTGCTCGTACACATAATATAACATGTTTAACGCATAAAGAAATTAATGCTTGGTATAATTTACCGTATGAAAGTGTTTTTGTGGCAAGTATCAAATCATGAACATGAACAACACAAGAAGCTATTAGCCACGACCTACATGATAGGTCGATAAAGGCTAATATTGGACTGGATGATGTGCGCTAGAGAAACAAGGCATGATCTTTGAAAAGATACTGAAGAATAGTGACCACCTTAAACATCCTTAAACAAGGATATAGCTTCGGCTAGGAGGAAAGCGACACAACATTAGTGGAAGCAAGAAAAACCTTTATGCAACATTAAACTGGGGTTGGTAGGGTACAACACCATCGTTACACGATATCTATTGGACATTTATCGACGTTCTCGTGTCAAGCGGTTGATCAGAAATACGGGCTCTATATTTCTCACGAACATTGTTCACCCGAGTTTTCTGCTAACTTATGGTTATTCTCGTTCAACAAGAATCACCACCGATCGTCTAGACGGACGGGCTCAAAAACAACTTATTTTATAAGTTCAGTATTACCAACTAAGTTTGACAACACTGAACTGGGAAACTAGCATGGTATAACACCATTGGGTTCTACATTGAAGACTTCTAGAAATGATCTTTATTTTTGTATTGCCTCCTTCAAAAGGGATTAAGCCCCCTCCATAAGTTCTCATGTTCGAAGATCTCTATAAAAAAAAAATTAAGGAGGGGGAAGGAGCATGGACTGCCTTGCTAATTCCTCCCTGGAAGACAGGGAAAAGCCTGGGCTGTGTATTTGGCTCATTCTTTGAAGGAAAAAGAATCCGTGGACGACAATCCTCCACTTGAAGAAAGTAAAAGCCTGGGTTATGTATTTGGCTCCTTCCCTAAAGAAAAAAGAATCAGTGGACTACGTTATTAATCCTTGAATAAACAAGAAGCCTGGGCTGCGTACTTGGCTCCTCTCCTGGGGGCGAAAGAATCATTGGATCACGTGGTTAGTCCTTAAAGAAAAACCGGACATTGCTTCCTTGAAGACGGAAGAGTCATTGGACTATGTTGTTAGTCCCCATAGAAGAAACCAGATGCTCTGTCCTTAAAGACGGAGGACTCCTTGGACTACGCTGTTAGTCCCTAAGGAAAACCTAAACGGTCCTTCCTTGAAGGAAGGAAGAACCCCTTCCTGCGAGCAACTAATTTAGTCTCTTCCATGGAGAAAAAATAATCCGCAAGATAAGTTCCTAAAACTTATACTCTATACCTTAGGTGGAAGTGAGCTCCTCCCATCAACTACCATCTACAAAGATTCTACAGGGAAAAAGAAAAAGAGGGAAACCTTAATAAGTACATCTTCGCTTTAAGGGGAAAGTGAAATCCTCCTACGGTCTGTCGTGCTCAAGAAACCCTTATCTGCCGGAACAAAACGACATCCTCTCCTAAAGGCTAAAGCGTTTCGATAGTTACTTCCCTCAACAAGAAAATCGCCACTTCTATGGGATAAGGTACCTCGGCGGTTCCTTCCAAGAACAGGAACGTATACTTTCCATGGAATTAAGCCCAGGAAAAGTTCCCTCCAAGAATATGAAGAATATCCCATTCTCTGGGATCAAGTATTTTAGAAGTCCCTTTCATAAATAGGAACATACCCCTTCCTTGGGACTAAGTCTTGAAGAAACTCCAACCAAGAATAGGAAGGAACATATCCCTCCCTCGGGATTCAGCCTTGAAGAAACTCCTTCCAAGAATAGGAAGGTTTAATTGCTTGATTCGGTGAAGTTAAGGAGTTTAGAGATAAAGCGGAACAGACGAAGATGATAAACGAGGTAAACAAGATTGCTTGGATGCGTTTCGAGGTCGAGTTGATGGCTTGAATATGCAAGTAATATGAAATGATGAAATACAAGGGCCGTTCGGTCATTAATCAAAAGTTGAGTTGAATGAAAATACAAGAGGAATGTGAAGTAAATAATTTGGGGGTCCAATGTGTCATTATTTGAAACTTAAATGTGGGAGGTGCCTGAACTGGGAGTTTCACGATAGGGATTAATATCCCCGGGGATTAAGTCTTGGAGGAGCCACCTCCGAAAAAATGAAGATGTCCCATCCTATGTGATTAGGGGTCTCGTAAGTCTCTTCAACGAATAGGAACAAGTTTCTCCCAAGAAAAGGAGGGTATCCCCTCCCGTGGGATTAAGTATTGCAGAAGTCTATTCAACGAACACAAGTGTACCCGGCTACGGGATCAAGTATTGGTAAAGTTCATTCTAAGGACGGGAAAGTACCCCCATCCCTGGGATTTGATATATGAGAAAAATCCTCATTGAGATTTCGCACCCGAACAACTTATTAAAAAAATGGGGTGGGGAGAGCCCCCTTGACAAGGGACTTCGAATCTGAAGAATCCTTTCCTTGAAAAGAAAAGATCTCTACCACAGGTCTGTGTTTTAGAAAGTATCTCTCCAAAGAAGAGGAGCCCCACCTCGGGGTCACATATGTTTGAAGAAGTCTCTCCAATTTTTAGAGAATTACATCTCTCCAAGGGAGGAAAGAGCCCTTAATAAGGACTCATGGGAAGGCTCCCTCTATATAACAAGTGTTCCTAAAGGGCTCATAAAACCTCTCCAAAAGGAGAAGATGCCACCCCTTCTCGAAGAACAAAAACCTAAACGGTTTGAGGACATTGCTAACGGGTCAAACAGGATCATCTAGGCAGACGTGCCGGACGATTTTACAATAAAATGAACATGTACATAGGCATACAGACATGCCGCCTTAGTCAAAACAAGGCAAAGCCCGGCCGTGGGGCTAGGACTAAGTCGACTACGTCCAAAAAACACCAAGGCATGTATATGAAAATCCAAGTGACCCAAACGCCCTTGGACAACAAGCCCAACAGGAGCTTTAACAACTTAAACAAGTTACAAAGCGGACCTAGGCAGAGCCTTTACAACTTGAACTAGTTACAAAGCAAACTTATAAGAAAGCTTTAACAACTCAAGCAAGTTACGAAGCAAACTATAGAAAGCTTTAACAACCCAAACACGTTATGAGGCAAACTTATAAGAAATCTTTAGCAACTAAAACACGTTACGAAGCAAACTATAGAAAGCTTTAACAACCCAAACACGTTACGAAGCAAACTATAAGAAAGCTTTAACAACTCAAGCAAGTTACGGAACAAACTATAGAAAGCTTTAACAACCCAAACACGTTACGAGGCAAAACTTATAAGAAAGCTTTAACAACACAAGTAAGTTACGAAGCAAACTATAGAAAGCTTTAACAACCCAAACACGTTACGAGGCAAAACTTATAAGAAAGCTTTAACAACACAAGCAAGTTACGAAGCAAACTATAGAAAGCTTTAACGACCCAAATACGTTACGAGGCAAACTTATAAGAAAGCTTTAGCAACTCAAGCAAGTTACGAAGCAAACTTATACAAAGTTTTAACAACTCAAACGAGTCACAAAACGGGTCTATACAAAGCTTTAACAACTTAAAAAGTTACAAAGCGACCCGTAGAAAGCCTTAACGGCTTAAACATGGTACAAAGAAAATTCATGAGAAAGTTTTAACAGTTCAAGCAAGACAAAAACCCTCATTAGAGGAACACCATACAAAGAGTATGACACGGTAAATAAGGCATCCCAATTGATTCCCTTAGAGAAATTACTCTTGAACGAGTACCTCGATTGAAATGCATTTAAGAGGTACATACAAAGATAGTCTAAATAGCACAAACGCTCTCAAAAAAGTATTCCCAAACGCGTACATTGGGTAAAGTGCCTTTAAGGAGGCATAGATTGAAGTAAGGTATTGTGCTACCCTACTTGAGGGGTCGCCTTGCCATTTTGAGTACTAAATGCAAGGTTGTCCCAAGGATAACTAAACAGATAACTTTGGCATAACGTGCCTTAGACTACATGTACCAGACGGATAGGGGGGACAGTTAAAGGGCGGATAGCGACCTCCTAGATTTTTAGGGACTGGAACAAGTCCTGCACCCATTCATGAGTGAATAGGCTTGGACTAAGGATGACTTGACGACGAGGGTCACCGCTTGGGCTCCTCGTCTAGGCTCACCGCCTTAGCTTGATGACTGGGCCCGAGCCCACTTGGATCTTTCTCGGTATGTTTAAATTGGTTCGAGTGGGCCATGTCTTGATAAGCCCATTCTTGGGCCAGCCCATTAGGGTTATGGCCCAAATGTCTTATTATAAAAAGGAAGCTCATCTTCTTGAAGAGGCAGACCATATTTTCCCACAGAAAGAAGGTTACTACTTCCTCCTCCTTCTCACATACATCTACCCCTTCTCTCTAAATTACACCCTTTACTTGCACTTATAATTATCTTCTTCATACAAGATACTGACTTGAGCGTCGGAGTGCCCCCGCGGTGAACCCCATCGGGGCCTCTAACTAGATTTTCATGTGGCTGCAGTTCAAGACCCGACCTCCCGAAAGAGAAACCGTCACCACGACGACGGGAAGACGAACCTGAACCGGAGCTCACCAAATCTAAGGTTAGTACCGCCAAGCCCTTTGAACGACTTCAGGGATTTGGGGATTCGACAGGTTGTTTCTAATGAAGTTCACTTTTCAAAAAAAAAAAAAAAACCATAGTTCTTCATTGGCATGCATGTTCTATATTGATTTGTGTTCTCTCTAACAAAATACGTAGGCCTCACGATCTCTCTCTTTATACGTGTGTCTAATATTGTATTGGTTTAAATGGTGATGTCTGATCCTCGTCTTTTATAGAAAATGAATGTTATGTCATTACCAATGCAATGCAATGCACGATCAAAATGCCTATACGTGAGCCACCATCGTGTAGAAAATGAATATTTGTGAGTTACCTATCACTTTTTTTTAAAGGGAGTTAAGTGCATTTATATATGTGTTTTTTTTAAACTGAACCCGAAGACTGGGACGGACAACAAACAACAAAACCGACTACATAAATACAAATTTACACCAGTCCGACCAATTTAAATCCCCAAAATTTGACCTGTGCTTAAACCATAAAAAGCTAACCGACCTAACATCGCTAAAAATGCTCTCGACGCAGCTGCTCTTGCCATTGAAATGATGATTATTTCTAGCATTCCAAAGAAACCAACAAGCAATGATCATAACCCCCTGCAGTGCCTTCCTTTCCGACGCCCCCAAACTGCCGAAATTATGAATCTCCATCAGGTCCCTAAATGAAAAAGCGTAGAATTTTCGAACCCAAGCACACATGAAAGCATCTCAAGACTCTAACCACATTACGTATATTAACAGATGACCATTAGCCTAAAATTAGTGCATCGTCCGCGTAAAATAGATGTGAAACAGATGGGCCATCATTGGGAAGCCTAATACCTTTAACAATATCCGAATCACAAGCTTTGTTGATCATGCATGATAGGGCTTCCATAACAACAACGAAAAGGAACGAGGAGACCGAATCCCCTTGCCTCATACCTTTTTGACACTTGAACTCAAAAGTCAGAGCCCCATTAACCAAGATCGAAGCCCTAGCCGAAGATAGAACCCCCATCACCAACGAACACCATCTACTCGAGAATCCCATTTGAGCAAGGATGTCAATCACGAAATTCCAATTTATATTATCGTACGCCTTTTCGAAGTTGATCTTCAGGAAGAAAGCCTTTTCCTTCGATTTTTTAATCCAATTCTGAATCTCGTTCAAGACAAGCGGCCCATCCAAAATGTATCTCCCTCTCAAAATGGCAGATTGTGATGAAGAGATAACGGAAACCAGAACTTTCTTCGGTCTGTTAGCCAGAATCTTGGAAATAGCCTTATTAATGATCCCTACAAGGCTGATGGGCCGATAATCCTTAAGGCCGTGCGGGTCTTTCACTTTCAGAACAAGAGCAATAAAAGAAGACCCATAGCCCACGTTAATAACCCCAGAATCATAGAAGGCCGCCAAAATATTATATAAATCCTCCTCAAAAAACTTCCAGTATCGCTTAACAAAACGAAAATTAATACCGTTGGGGCCCGATCGTCTCCGCACCCAAAGATAGCTTCTTTGATCTCTTGCTTGGAGAACTGAGCTTCCATATCCGAGGCATCAGCTGCCGAAATCTGCTTTATTCTAGGACATACCTACCGAGGGAGATCTCCAATTTCCTCAGTGAATTTATTTTAAAAAAACCTGTAAACTTCCTTTTTGACAAGTGACGGCTTCGAAATCCAAGTTCCTTCCACGAACAGGCCATGAATGGCATTACTTGCTTTCCTACAATTTATCATGGTGTGAAAAAACTTCGAATTCTCATCTCCGTCCTTGGCCAACCTAAGCCTCGATCTATGTCTTAAATCTCTGGATTTTCGCTCTTCTTCTTCTTCTTTTAAGACTTTTTTACTCTCCAACATTATCCACTCTCCTTCTTTGGTCAAATCCCTGACTTCCATTGCAGCCTCGACACCTTCCAGATCCTCCAAAGCTGCCGAAACCACCTCCGAGTTCCTTTTTAACATCTCATCCCTCCAGGATTTAAGCTTCGACCTGAGGTGGTTTAGTTTCCTCATGAGAACGATATCGGGGGGGGGGGGGGGGGCGATCAAAGCAAGAGCCCCAAGCAAGGCTTCCTCAACAACCTCATCGAAACCTGGTCTGCCAAACCAAGAATTCAACACCCTGAAAGGCCTGGCACCGAAGTTAGCCGAAACGGAGGACATGATAATTGGACAATGGTCCGATAAAAATCTCGGCAAAGCCTCGACACACGCTTCCAGCCAACCATTCAGGAAAGCCAGATTAACCAAGAACCTGTCGAGTTTACTTAACTTCTTACCGTTATCCGAACAGCATGTAAATTTCCTACCTTTCATGTTAAATTCTAACAAGCCAGCTTCATATATCAAGGTATTGAAATTATTCGCACATGTCTGCTTGAAAACACAGTTTCTTTTTTCTTCCCGGGTCCGAACCGCATTGAAGTCACCAACGACCACCCAGAGACCATCATTAACTGCAATCACCTGAACCAACTCGTCCTACAAATTTTTTTTTCGCCGAAACACCCTGGGGAGCATACACGTTGAGCACGTTAATAACCTCCCCATTTCCCGATAGACTTCCCCGGATATGAAGAAAATTCCTATTTTTACATATGTGTTAATGAGGATATAGTCCAATATGCAATTAGGAGGCGTGTATGTCGGGGTTTTTTTGGCGTTTTTCCCTAAAAAACACTCAACCACGCCTATGGACCGCCCCCCGTGGGCTTTTTTAAAAAAAAAAGTCAGCAACGTTATTTTTAAAACGCCAAAATTTCGCGCATTTTCAAAATTATACCATTGCTTCAACGGTAACAAACAAAAACTTTTAAATTTTTTATTCCACTTTTTAACCTATAAAACACCCCACTCTTCACTTATTTTTTATAAAATTTACCCTACTCTCTTCTATACTACTTCAAATATTATAAAAAAATTACATCATGAATCCCTTCTGACCCCCTTTTGGTGTTCCGTCTAGACCCGGTAACCCCACTACATATCGCCCAAACACCATGATGGAGAGGGTGAAACCCGAGCCTTAGAGTGTTTAAATATTGTGTTTTATGTATTTACTTGCTTAGAATGAGATAACCACAAGAAATTTATGAAACGTGACAACCTGAAACCATTAGTGAGGGTTTTTTTTTGAATCTGCTGGTTACGAATGTGGCTCCGCGGTTAGGAGATCTGATGGGCATTCGGAAGTGGGAGCTAGTGGTTCTTTTTGCCCTTATGACTGGGCAAGTTCATTTGTCTTTTCGACCGCTAGTGATGTTGCATATCTGGCAGAGCCGAAACAAAAGAAAGAAAAAAGTTGATTCCCTACGCCCAGTTAATTAGTGGTTTCCTTCGCAAGCAAGGGGTCGTGCCAATATCCGAGAGAATATAAATTTTGTCATATATGCGTAGGAAATACCTACTAGCTTCCTACAGATTTCTAACGAAAGATTTTTACATTTCGTCTTTCTAAAGTCCAACATCGTTTTTTTTTTCAATCAATCTTTGGTACAACTTTATTATACATGATATACTTTTGTTTTACAAAGTTATACCTATTATATTTATAGATACTTACCAATCCATCTTTCGTTTTAGAAAGTTATATCTATTATCCTATATGTATATGTATATGCACTTCCGAACCCATTACACAAAATATAATTTGGCAATCTGTGTAGGTACATATATATATTTAGTGGAAATTTGTATAAGTACATATATATTTAGTAGTTTATATACACTGTGATACATACTCATATACATACACACAAACATATACGCACAATACACCCATACACATCCATACGTATATACATGCATATACATAGAAATCAAATACATGCCATTGAAAGAGACTAAGGATGTTGAGGTCCTGAATCGAGAAACTAATATAAAACCGTAACATCCTTCTAAAAGTCCTTAACCTTAATCCTACGTCTCCTCGAACTCCTATCCTCCACCATGTCCTCATAAAGGTGTAAGTCTACCAAATCCTGCCTAATCCGCTACTCCCAAGTCAATTTCGGCCTGCATATATATAAACACACACACACACACATCCTGCCTAATCCGCTACTCCCAAGTCAATTTCGGCCTGCATATATATAAACACACACACACACACACATACATACATACATACATACATACATACATACATACATACATACATACATACATACATACATACATACATACATACATACATACCCACATACACAAATACATATATACATACTCACATTATACTCATATCCATACGTCGACATAGTTACGTACATTTAATATTTAAATCCTTAAATGACAAATCCTTAAATGTCGTAAGAAATGTGTCACAACTTGCAATGGATTTAAGCATTTTGTCATAAATGCGTAGGAAATTCTATTCATACATGGATTGCTTCCTACGCCTTTGTGACAATTATATTTAAAAATAAGCATTTTGTCGTAAATGTATAGGAATATGTTTATTTTATAATTATTATATATTAGTTTTATTATTATTTAACCTTTTGTAGATTATTTGTGACAGATCTGTGACGCAACTGTCAATCAATAAGGATTTTCTTATTTTTTGTCAGAAACTTGTCACAAGTTGTGACGGAATTCCGACGGATGGTTTAAGTTAATTAAAAAATAAATATTTCGTCATAATGTGTAGGGAACGATATTATTTTCCCTTATTTTTTAGCTTATATAAATATTTATTTGGAAAAAAAATAATTAACCTTTTGTAGATTATTTCCGACAGATTTGTGACGCAACTGTCAATTAATTAGGGTTTTCTTATTTTTTGTCATAAATGTGTAGGAAACGATATCATTTTCCCTTATTTTTTTTGTTTTGTAGGTTATTCCCAATAGATTTGTTACGCAACTGTCAATCAATTAGGGTTTTCTTATTTTTCATGATGGATGCATCGAAAATTTGTAACAAAATCTTGAATTTTCTTTTTGTAGGAAATTCGTCATAAAAGTGTAGTAATCTGTGGCGAAAAAAAATTGTGTAGGAAATTTCTGTAGGAAATTGTCCCTTTTTCTAGTAGTGAGGGTTTGGATTGTTTGAGAGGTTGAGAAAAGATCGTTGATATAAAGTTTGGATTTCAAATGTGGGATGTATTGTTTGGGGTTGGAACGATGACAAGTTGTTTAAGACTAGCTTAGAATGAGATTAAACACGTCTAATAGATAACACCAAGTATATGAATCCTAGTAACATTGGTCAAGGTCTCACAATACCACAGAACTTCAAGAGATGGAGTAACACGCTACATTTGACAATATGATAGGGACACTTATATATAGGAAGTACCAGCCGCGTATCCACCATGGCCTTATCATATCGCATTTGCTTTGTTATTCCAAATCACGATAGGTTCTATGCTATGACACACTACAGAACTTACTGTGATTTCTAGCGCCGAATTTTATAATTACGTGTGCACCCGTAATTACTTGATTCGTCACATAGTCCGCATAGTTCATCCTATTGTGTGTGGGTCAAAAGGCACAACAAGTAAGGTCTAGTTAACACACTCTAAGCAAACACATAAAACAAGCATATCATGATAAAGATAAACATGGCACCAAAAAGTTATACGTGATGTTGCGCTTTCCAACCAACAGGTTGTACTAACGTTACCTAGCTCCTCGAGTTGAACAAAAATACGTCAAACTCGAGAGTTGAACAAATCCTCAAGTTAACGAATGATGATAATGCATGATAAGAAATGTATTCATAGTCTAGTGAAATATACACAAATAACCACTGTTATAAGAAATGATTGGTTTACGCATATATAGATAATAATCAAGTTTCAAGTTCATAGATAATGTGTTCACAGATAATCAAGTTTCATAGATTAGTCGAATTCAGACATGATTATGAATAAGTTTATAAAGAATCAGGGTTTGTGGATTGAGGGAAAGATTTTCAGATTCTTATGTTCAAAATTTTAATGTTGTAGGATGGGATCTTATGATGACAAACGAGTGGGAATTTTAAACGTTAAATCATTTGCTAAGTAGGGGACTTTGGTTCTTAAAGTATGCCGAGGGCGGTTGATTACTGAAAATGGATGATGTAGTTTAAGTTGGTCTAAATTGGAAGGTTCGGAAAACTGCAAGTATGATATTAGTTATAAATTATTCGGTAAAGTCTAGAATAACCTCTTGTGTTTTGATTAATTTGAAAAAAAATATTTGTGAATATTAAAAATAAGAGGTTAGGTTTGAGAAAAATTTCCCTTTTGCTAATGTAAATAGTTATTTGTTGGTAGTTTACAAAAATCATTTTGTGGGTAAAACATGGAGGAAGGCTTACACATATTGAAGAAAGTGGGTGTACCAGGAAAAAGGGTAATAATTTTTTTTTTAAATCTTGGATATTGGAATGTTTCTTTCTGAAGGCAGATTAGAAAAATAAATGTGGGGAATCATCATTTGGATGGTAACTACTGGATAATATATGGAAAGTCGTGAAGTGCTAAAAGCATATATGGGCCATATAGGTTTATGTGGAGATGAATCTTTGTTCCTGTCGTAATTGTTGAATATGGTGTTCCATTGTTGGTCTAATTGTGCTACTAAGTTGGGAATGGTAGTAGGGATTTGAGTTGGGAGATGGTAGTGGTAGGATAGTTAGGTAATATGAGGTGTGAAACATAGGAGGGATTAGAAGTGAAAGTTGAAAGCAGCGAGAAGCACAAAGGATCATGAGAGATGAGTTATTGATAAAATAATATAAAGATGGACATGTAAAATAAGTAACACGAGTGATGTGATCGTAGTTATTTATTCAATAACTAAAACAAATAAATGAAAACGTTGATTATTCAAAGTGGCGAGATTTAAAAAAAAGTTTTTATTTATTAATTTATTATTATTATTATTATTATTATTATTATTATTATTATTATTATTATTATTATTATTTTGCTCAAAGCTTAGGAATTTTCCTAAAGTCTAGGGATAGAACAAAAAACCAGATACAGAGATAAGAAACTAACCTATAGATAAGGTAATGTTAGGGATAGGGAAAAGGACGGTAGTAGCGAACACTAAAAAAAAGAAGGCAATCCTAGGGTTATAGTCTAGGTTTTAGGAAGTCTAATAACCTAATTCTCTATAACCATGGCTCTGATATCAATCTGTAACACTCCAACCGAAGGCGGAAGGATCGGGGCATTACTTTGGTAGATAATTCAAAAGCACATGGAACTAAAGTTTAAATTTTTAAATTGAAATTTAAATTATCCGATACAAAAGAAATAGACAAATTGTTCACATAAAACCAAATTCAAATTTTAAACTAAAGTCAAACGACATCCTATGTGATCAGGTATCTTGTAAGCATCTTCATGGATTATTTCCTGTAACATGTGTAAAATAAAAGTCAACTAAAAAGCAGGTGAGCACATAGGGTTAGTACATATAATATAATAGATATATAAAAGTTCACAATTCATGGTATAGCATGTATCTGATAGCAATTGCATAACTTAGTTAACAAATAAGTGGTACATCCAAACCTTAGTTGACTAGTTGTAGGAACCCAAAGGGTTAACCTATGGTATGGTCGGTTTTTATCATTCTCAAATGGCTCTCCCCCTAAAAAGGCCAAGGAGTGGGAATGGGTTGTCAGGCCAATAGATCTATCATATACTACCGTTCAGCTTCTACGGAGTTAATGAATGTACATTGGTTTATAAAATATTTGGCAAACAAGTATAACAATAGCAAATAAGATAGCAAGCAACCATGGAATTGAATTGTGCAAGTAGTTATGTAAGATATTGTGTTTTGATAATGGACACATGAAACACCCCAAAAGTGTAAAATAGTAAAAAGGGGAAACTATGTACTCACTTGGATGCAGCTTAGCAATAGAACCAAATATGCGTTGTTGCAGACCGTTGAAAATTCCAAAGAATTACCCTAATCGAATTATAAGATAAGATTTAATAAATGGATTTATATTTATGTTTAAGGATTTAGAACTAGTAGGGAAGCTTGGGAATTTCCAGATAAAATTTGGAAATTTTAAAGATTTAAATAATTAACTAAATAATTATAATTGTTTTCTGATTTTAAGAAAAAGAAATAATAATAATATTAATAATAATAATAATAATAATATCAACGTCCAATGTTATTAACAAGAAATTGTTTTTAGATATTTATTAAATGTAATTTATAAATAGTAATCAGATTTTCATTTTCTTTCTAAATACAAAAAAAAAAACACATTTTTTTACCAAACAAGTATGAGTAGAAATTAAATTTGATTCACTTTTACACGACATATAAAAGTTCAAAGAATAAAGTATCTATAAGATGAGTTTAATAGCTTGGTTTATTAACTTATGTGTCATATAATAAACTGGCTATGCATTTTGAATATTTGTTTATTGGCAGGGCCGTCCCCGAGATTGATAAAAAAAATTTGGGCCTCGTGCAAGACAAAAAAATTGGGCCCTTTTAGTATAATATAAACTTATGAATTATATATCCAAAAACCACAATACGACAATATTTGATTAATTGTTATAAAAATATACAAAGTTAAAGTTCATGTGAAAAAATAAATTCATGAAAACAACTTCTTCTTTTATTTTAATGCCATATTAGAAGTTTACAACCATTATTTTGGTTCAAGTTTCAAAGGCATAATACTATAATAGTTCAACCAATCAAATACACACACTTTAAATTTCAAACTTCAAAAATAACCTAAAAACTTTGAAACAAAGTTTCTGAATAAAGATCACAAACAATTGTCTGCAAACTCTGCATATTTGAATGAAAGATATTTTCAATTTCGTAAACTCTAAACAAAGTCAAATCACTACGAAACTTAAACAATTCCAAAGCCTTTTCCTTTCAAATAGACAAATACAATTCCTGAATTCTATAACCATACCGATGAGGCGAGCCGCGAGCGATTGACTGATGATATCGGCCAAAATTTCGCAATTCCTAATCGCTTAGGTAATCGTGTGCAGCAAGCTTGGAGCCTTGGAGATGAATCAAGACAATGACAACTTCCTGCGTGTTTCTTTTTGCGCCCCCACAGCCAACAGGAAACATAATCGTAACTGGATTTAGGGATTGAGGCCCAAATCTGAGTTGGGTTTTTTGTTTTGGACTTTAGACTATCAGATCAAATTGTGTTGGGTTTTTATTTTGATCTCTAAACTAGCAGATCTTATAAAGAACACATAGACACTTAAAAAAAATTTGGGCCCCTTGTCCATTTGGGCCTTGTGCAGTGGCCCGACCTGCACAGGCCCAAAACCGCCCCTGTTTATTGGCTATGCAGTTTGCATGAAGACGTGGGAACCAATTAGTTTGTGGCCCATAGCATGACCATCCAAGACTGACTCGCCATGGTGAGAGCAGCATGGTTCGTATTCTTTACCATTAACGAAGTAAAGGAACAACATCATGGTACATAACAAGCGGAAAACATGTAAAAAAAACTTACCTACAAGCTGGGCAGGAGGTTTGATTGAAGTTGGCAGGAGTTTAAAGATTTCGACGAAGGTTGAGAGAAGGATTAGAGAGCAATTGAGAGTCAATAAAAGTCGAGACGAGGTCAGGGGTCATGTATATATACTTGCATACGGAGATAGTTGGAAATGGATTAAGTTTGAACTTCGAAAGCTTTGGGATTAATCGGATAAACGTTAGTTGTAGCGAATTATGGGATAAGGGTGCGGTAACAGATTATTATCGAGTGGAGATAGTGATTAAGGAAAGTAAAACGGGATTAAGCGGATACGATCGGCGGTTCCGGGGTTGCCGGAATCTCGCCGGGAAAGACGGAGAAGAAGCCTGTAATGCGGGTGTTCTTCTTTTCAACTTTTTAAAATGTACACATTCAAATGTCTAAAACTTGTTTTTGTTTTTCCTTTGTTTTTAAACTTTAAAACTGCCAGGTTTTGTCCTTGTCGTCATAAAAAAATTGTTTCTTTTATAAACTTATAAGGTTTTATTTTTTTATAAACTTTATAAAATCTTGAATCTTTTTAAAATATGAGATATTATAAATGTTTAAACCTTATTAAGATATATTTCAGTTTTTTTTTAAGAAAATACTTTCTTATCTTATTTATTTATCACAATATTTAAAAATACAAAGAAAAAGAAATAAAATAAAATAACATTTGAAATGTTATAATAAAAACTCCGAAAGTTACATGGGCAGTTCGCAACCGTTCTTTCACGGTCCACACGACTTTGCATCCATGAACGGTTTGCAACCGTCTCGAGAAGAAACTGAACCCGACGTAGAAACGGTATCGGAGACACAACCCGTGCCCGTTCCCGTTCCCGAGGCATCTCAACGTGATAAACTGTCTCATAAAAAAGGAACCACACGCTGCACGTCGAAATGGAACCTACCTAGCTTGGACAAAAGATGATGAATACGTGTTAGCACGGGTGTGACTCGACATATCGGAGGACCCCGAAGTTGGTAAGCGTTTTAAAAATATATTTGTTTTATTTTTTTAAATAACTCGTGAACGCTTATTTTTATTTTTTAAGAATATAACATTATATTTTTTATATTTTTTGCAGCAAACTATCAAACTTCACCAATTTTTTGGAATAAAATTCATGAATTTTTTTAAAGCGATGGGTAAAGATGAGTATCGGGACAAAGATTCGATATCTAGCAAATGGACCGATATAAACCAAAAATGTCATCAGTTCCAAGAAGTCGTCCAACGCACGAGGGACAACTAGGGTAGCGGACAAAACGATGCGGGTATTTTAACGAGAGCGTTGGAAGAGTACAACCAAACGAGAGGCGTTTTCACATACTTGAAATATTGGGAACTTTTACGCTGAAGTCCCAAATGGTCTAGCGTACCGACCATGACGTCTAGTGGTAGACGTAAAGCAAAACAATTACCTAGTATAAGATAAGGGTGTGTACGGTTCGGTTCGATTCGGTTTTTTAGCAAAATCAAAACCGAAATCGAAATTTTGGTTTTCGGTTTTTCAAAACCGTTCGATTTTGGTTTTTTCGGTTTTTACACCGGTTCGGTTCGATTTTTTGGTTATTTCGGTTTTTGAAACAAACGTAAGTAAGATTCAAAAATAAAAAAAAAGTATAATTCAAAATTTAAGAATCTTTCTTATATGGTTACATTTAAATTAGAGTAAATTACGATTTTAGCCCCTGTGGTTATATCCCTTTTACTATATTAGCCAAAATAAGATTTTTAACATTTGTGCCCCTATGGTCTATATAACTAATTATTTTGGCCCCTGAGTCTAACTCAAGCCCTTACCCTAGTTAATTATTTGTCACATGGCAGACACATGATGAGCATATTTGTAATTTCATCTCCCCTCTTTACTGACTATATAAAGAAAATCTTAGACATTACTTTATCAATTCATCTTCTTCATGAGTTCTTCTCAAACCCTAATTTGATATGCATATGTGTCTTTGATCTGCATATCCTGAGAAAACCCTAGACATTACTCGTTTTCACATTCTTTTAATCTTTATGCATACCCTCTTATAACTAGCACCCTTTTCACTAGAATCCTCCAGCATTGAAATGGGTTTTTGTTTTTTCAAGATTCTAAAACAATCCATCGATTTCAGTTAAAAACCCCAACGTTGAAGTGGGTTTTTGTTTTACAAGTTTAATTCGCACACAATCAATTAGTTTCGATCAAAACCATCAACATTGAAGTGGGTTTTTTATTTTCAAGATTCTCAAACAATTGGCCAGTTTCAATTAAAATCTCATCTTTGAAGTGGGTTTTTGTTTTACTCCATTAATTTCAATCAAAACCCTCAACATTGAAGTGAGTTTTTTATATTGTGAGTTACAACACCCCTGCTCCGATTGCTTGTGCTTGTTGACTGTACTGCTCCGATTTCTTGTGCTTGTTGACTGTACTGCTCCGATTGATTGTGCTTGTTGACTGTACTGCTCCGATTTCTTGTTTTACTGCTCCGATTGTTTGTGCTTGTTGACTGTACTGCTCTGATTGCTTGTTTTACTGCTCCGATTGCTTGTGCTTGTTGACTGTACTACTTCTGATGCTTGTGCTTGTTGACTGTACTGCTCTGTTTCTTTTGTTATCTTTTCTTGTTTCCAAACACCCCTCTTTCTTCAACATTGTGAGTGTAACAACCCGACTTTGGAAGTCAAAGTACAAGTCAAAGTCAAAGGAAGAAAATATCGCTAATTCGATATGTCATTCCTTACTTAATTATTACTTGTACTCTCAAGCCTTGTTAATCGATACTTTAGTTATGCTACTTTAGTTGTATTATGTGGAGTAACAATGCAATAAACGCTATTAAACGCTAATCTACTTAACGCTATCCCATCGCTATCGCATCGCAACTCAAAACGCAGGTTATGGATATTGTTTTACGTGTGTGTGCTATTATGTGTTACTTGTGCATGTTTAATTATGTTAAAAGTGTTAATCGCAAACGTAATCGCAACTCTATTGCAACGCAATCTCATCGCGAACTTGAAATCTAAGGTTTACTTTTATGGTTATTAGTAGTTATGTTATTTGTGCAACTATTGGTTAATACTATCGCATCGCTTACTCGCAACGCAACGCTCAACACACGAAACGATAAGTCGGAAACCAACTCGCAACAGCCCTCCGATCGAAGGTCCATTCGACCGAATGGTCATCTGACCGGATGACCATCCGATCAGATGGCCATCCGATTGAAAGGCCCTCCGATCCATTACACTACACCGCCTTTCTCCTCCTTTCCCCTATAAATACTCACCTGTCACATCACTGTTCATGATGTGACAGCTCTCCTCCGACCCAGCGCATACTCGACCTCTTTTCTCTCGATCCCTCGTGATTCTTGTAAGTTTTCATCTCAAACCTGGTACTTCTACAAATAGTACACACTTTCTCATCAATTTGACCATCAAATCTCATCATTCCACCCTGAAATCTTTTGATTCGGGCTGTTCAAGGATGATGTCATCATGGAGTTCTTATGAACATTGAAGTGTGACCTCATTCCAGCAAGAACAACTCAGATCTAACAGATTTCTACAATGTTTAAACATTGATTTCGTCTTAATCTAAACATTTTCCAACTGATTTCCACTTTTCTTCAATATTCTTAACTTTTCACTTGAAAACCGATAAAATCTGAGCTCATTCAGGCATTCCACTCGTCCACTAGTGAAGTGCTGGTCTGAGAATGGATTTCTATCAAAGAGATGCTCGATTTAACAGGTTGAACATGAAGTTCCGTCAAGAACAGTTACTGATCGGACGGGGTGATTCCCATCCGATCGGATGACTTAGGCATGATGGAGTTCCCATTGTTTGACACGTGGTCATAACGTCTCGGTTCAAACCGCAAACTTTCTAAACCTAACTAATTTTACAAGTTTTCAAAATGAACAGATCGCCGAACGAATTGTCGTTCGATCGGATGATCCGAACGAATGACTTATGGCTTTAAACACTTAAACATTTTACATTTTACAAAACTTAAAAAAGATCAGTTCCAAACGAAAGGCCATCCGTCCGGATGACCATCCGGCCGGATGACCTGATTTGTAAGAACACTTCTAATTTTACAGAATGCTACAACGAAAACTTCAAAGTTCATACACAGACACATCCATCCCAAACGGACAACCCTCCGACTAAATGGTCATCCGTCAGGGCGGTCATCCGATCGGATCACTGTTCGTCACCCGTTCCATTCGATGCACCGTTTTACGCACTGTTCAACGCTTATACTGTCATTATCTTATCAGGCTAACTCTCCAACGCTCCCTTCAATCCAAGACTGTGTTTATTCGTTAAACACGCTCTGTGATTATACTCGATCCTTTTTTGCTTAACGTACTTTTGGGTGTTACATACGTTACTTATATCAAATCACATCGATCACACAACGCAAACACTTTGTATACGCTAACCATTCTCGCATGTTATACGTGTTATTCGATGAATGCTTGTATGCTATGTTTACACAGTGATTGTTTCCTGACACCTTAGCAACGATAGTACTATAGTTTGGACTCAGCACCTGTCGTGGACAGGGGTTGTTAAGGGCTTTTCTTCACGTGTCACAGTGGTGATATGTGTTGCGCATTCTACAACTCGTAGTCACGTCTATGCATATTTCATTGTTGATAACTTACTTGCTTCACATTTCTACGTGTTACATGTTGGTTATGCGTAAATCGCTTTCGCTACTATTATACTATTAAACTTGTATGCTCACCTTTACACAATGTGTATTGACTTTTATTTTAACGTATGTGATAGGTGTTTAGGATGCTTACTGTGTTTGCTGATCTCTGTGGAATCAAGCTAGGGGAGTCTAGAAACCTACTAAATAAAATTTGAGTTGTCGGAACAATTTATTTGTCTTGAGATACTATGTTTGTAATAACTATTTTATTTGATATGTTATGGTATGGGACGTAATGTTAAATATCTGGTAATTTTAGTTGTTATGGATTTCTCCTGGACAATCTGTTTCGCTCAGTGCCGCGCCCCGATGTTTCCGCCTCCGGTTGGGGTGTGACAGATTGGTAGCAGAGCCATAACTATAGGGAATTAGGCAGGACTCGACCTAGTCGGGGTCGATGTCTTAGAATTTACCAAGTCTATAGTCTAAGTACCAACAGACCGACTTGTGCGAACCCTGTAGGGGTTTTGTACAAGCTTACTTGATATTCTCACTCGAACTCGCGAACACCACGCAACTTTTCCTAAAGCTGGCACGACACACACAATTTTTCGAGAACAAACGAGTGGTTGAGTCGATATTAGGTGTGAAAACCGCAAACTCTCGATTAAATCGCTCGCCCGACGCGCATTTTTACTATAAACACGAGAATTTGCGTTGAACCAGGAGTGAAATCCATACTTCGACGAAAATTCTCTGTCTAGCTCGAGGAATGCAGTCATTAAGTTAGGGGTGAAACCGGAATCTTGATGACTTATTCCGCTCTACATTTTGGTTTTCACAAAATTCTCACCAAAGTCTCGACAGACTCCAATGACCCGAGTCGCGTAGTAACTGGAAGGATGCGTGCTGTTCGCCCAGAATGAGGCGAGAGCACAATCCAGAAGGCCAAAGTGTGTACTCGAAGTCCTTGTGAATAGTCAGATCACTTTGGGTAGTCGATGTCTCGCACCCAGACAATCTAATTTCGATTTCAAGCTCGCAATCGCTGATTTTACGCGTTATGTGTTTCAATTCTGAACTCGCTACCACTGACTCTGTGGATTCTTCGATTTTATGTGTGGTTTTACGTGATTTATGTGTGATTTTATGTGTTTCATGTGGTTTTATGTGTTTGTATGCTTTGATTTTGGAGACTATATGCTTTTTGCTTTGATCAACACCCACAACTCGCACCGCACATTTATCCCAATACGCTAACAAATCGCATGCTATGTTACTCGCTACTCACACTCGCAACTTTGAATCGTTTTTCGCATCCTTGAATGATAGGTGAATACGTGCAGTATATGTAGGTGAATACATGCAAAATATAGTTGAAGATGTGCTTATGTGGACTACCTGCTTCTGTGCTTACGTGGACTACATGCTTATGTGCTTACGTGCTTTTGTGGATTATGTGCCTACGTGATTATGTGTCTGTGTGATTAGACGTGTTCCTGTGCTTTATATAGAGCATCGCGAGATGATACTATAGACTATACTCAATTTAATCGCGTCTGAGTCCTATGATGATGTCTGTTGCAGACAATGTCGTCGTTTGGATCTCACACTTCCCGAGCCGCATGTAACAACTCTCATTAAAAAGTCCTAATTATTATATTAATTGTCCAAATAGGAAACCCTAATTGAGACACCCAAGTAATTCTGCGTAAACCCTAAAATTTTCAGAGCAATCGGAATTAGAATCAGGGCCCCTAAAACTCAGGCGGGGTAAACCCTAGTTGATATTATCTTAACAGTTTTACGTGGAAATTGAATTTGAACGAATTGTCGACTCACCTGAGCTAGTTGGACACGTACCTACCCTACCTTAAAAAGGCACCTCTCGCGCCACGCGAAAGGAACAGGAAGACCTGTCGCGACACGCGACAGGGATCATTTTTCAGATATAAATAGGGGTGTCTGGGACTTGATTTTGGGCACTGAAACGACGTAAATTCTCATAATATACACTGAGATACGTTCTGTTTACCACAATTAACACACACGGATCACTAATCGACGCCGCAATCAGGGTATTAACTCGATCGCTATTACGATTCATTTTCCGATCGATCAATGTACTCAATGGATGTTTAAGTGCTGCCCACATTAGGGTGATGCTTTGTCATTAGTCGTTAATTCGATGGATGTTTAAGCATAGCACTTTGTCATTCGTTGTGAGGGTTGATCTCGTGAGTTATCGTAAATGTTGTATTGATTACTAACCCAGAATTGTGTGCCTGTTATTAAATTTAGGGTAAAAGGCTAATCAGTAGGCTAAACTCTACTCAAATTAAATCTGCAATGTGAGTCATTCTCTTTTTATCAACTATTTTACAATACCTCAAATTATTTTCAAAAGTTATAATTACAGGGACTAAGTCGTGGATATCTTGAATCACTGGCTAGTGGGGTATTGTGCACATTACTAATTTTCTCCCAGTTAGGTTCATTGACCTACTAGGGATAATCATCACTATTTAGGTTCATTGATCTAATAGTGGTATGACCATCGTCACCATTGTGACTTGTCACCATTGTGATAGAGCGCCAGATAAAAATAAGATAGAAGCCATTGTAATCGCTCTTATGCTGTAATTGATAACTATGCATCATTTTATGTAAATAGAATGATTCACTCAGTATTTCCCGCTGACAAAACCTTTTTCAAACATGTTTCAGGTGATCTGTTATGATCCAGGAAAAGTGCCATGAAGCACTACAAGCTTAAGAAAGTGGCT
Source organism: Helianthus tuberosus (assembly GCA_030545235.1). Taxonomy (NCBI): domain Eukaryota; kingdom Viridiplantae; phylum Streptophyta; class Magnoliopsida; order Asterales; family Asteraceae; genus Helianthus; species Helianthus tuberosus. Next base: position 137,841,594 of record CM060420.1, read on the forward strand.
CAGTATAAAATAAAGAAACATGTTTTGTAAAATAAAAGATTTCTCCGTGAAATCTCAAGATTGTAAATTACCGGGTTTTATCCCGCGTTGTGAAATAAAATAATCGGGAAATATTTCAGTTTTAAAAAGATCCTGATAATAAACTTCCGCTGTTAAACTCAATTAATTAAATACCACGGGATTTCTGTCCCGCGGCTCCTGAAACGGGTCAAACCGGGCCGGGGGCCGTGACAGAAAAAGGTGGTATCAGAGCCAGGTTCGAGCCACTGATTAAGCCAATTAAGTATTTAGAAAATACTAAATTTATATTAATTACTATTTTGTGATTATGTGTTTTATTATCTGACTAATTTTGTAGAGTATGGGCAGATCTTTATATGCTAGCCAATGTAGCAATAAATACAAATCTTTAAATATTTTGATTCAAGTTTTAGCATCCTTATTAAATATAAACCAGAAACCTGATTCAGTAAATAAATAAATTTACAAATAAAACTTAGTGTGTTTTAATTTTCAGTTGTTTTAATATTTAAAAGTTTTTCTATAAAATTTTGTTATGATTTTTAACTTAGTAATTGTGTGTATTTTGCTAAACAGCATGAGTGACTTGTCTGACGCCCTTCAGAATTTAAATCTCTATCCAGTAAGAATAGAAGTTTCCAGAGATTTCAATAGGTATATACCAGACATAGAAGAACCTATAGAATTCAACGCTTTACCTCTCGAGAAACCCAAGCCTAAGAAAATGGAAATTGGGGAAAGCTCTAGGAAAATTGAGGGGTTACCATCTCAGGAAGAGTTGGATTTTATAATGGCAAGCTATAAGACTATTAAGCCTATTAATGAAAATAATTTTATTCATTCTCTTGAAACACAACTACCAATGAACTTAGAACCAGCTATTCCAAACCCTTCAATCCACTCGCAAATAGACGAATGGTTGACTAATGAAATACAGTTACAAAACAATCCCTATAAGCTTTTTCCTCAGTTCAATCCAGAACCTTTACCAAATCCACCAATGAGTAACGAGAATATGGCTGAACTCCATCATTTTGGCGAAGAACTAATGGATGCTGAGAATAGGATCCAAGAGATTGGGGGACAGATCTCCTGGAAATACGATGAGAGGGAACGCCATTACTAGAATATCATCTGACAAGGAATAGGGAATTATGGAACTGTGATTGTGTAATAGTAATAGTAAAAATCAGTCTGTAAAATAACTACCAATAAAATTCTGTAAGATAATAGTGTGTATTGATGCATACTATTAAATATAAATAGAAATCGAGAAATCGATAATTTTGGCTATATTGGTGTTATGAACTTTGTATAATTGTGTTGTGTAATTGTTATTTATTTGACTAATAATATATATATATATTAATTATCAGATGGAAAACGTGAATAATGAACCCGTTAATGAGGTTAATCAATCTGAGCAACAACCGGGGGATCGATATATGACAAGGCAGGATATAGAAAATATCGTTGCTCAAGGAATAGCCAACACTATTCCAGCAATAGTTGCTCAAGGGATAGCCAATGCTATTCTGGCAATAGTCGCTGCTGTCCAGAAGCCTGCTTAACCTCAACAAATAGTTCCTAGTAAACGTATTTCTGAAGATAACTTCAGTAATAGCATAAACGGAGGCAATGATCATGTTAATCATAATAATGAACCACGGCAAGCTCCGCTCCCTAAGAAAATGAAAGTTGCAACGCCTGGTTGCACTTACAAAGAATTTCTTGCTTGTAAACCCACTGAGTTTGCAGGCAATGAAGGAGCGACTGCGGCACTGCGTTGGTTAGAGAAAACCGAGGCAATAATTGCCATAAGTAAATGTGCTCAGGATGATCAGGTCATGTACGCGTCAAACCTTTTCAAAGAAGGGGCGCTAGAATGGTGGAATACGGTGTTACAAGCAAAAGGAAGAAGGATGGCGTATGCTATGAACTGGGATGAATTTAAGATCTTTGTAGAAAGAAAATTTTGTCCCGAGTATGAAAAGGAACAAATGACAAATAAGTTTCTAACCCACCGGATGGTGGATGTAGATTGTCGAGGGTATACTACGACATTCTTCGAGTATGCTAGAGTGGTACCAACCCTGGCTTCGCCAGAGCCGGTACTTATTTCTCGTTATATTTGGGGATTGATTGCCGAAATCCGTAATATCGTCAAGGCTGCGAAACCTTGCACGATTGATGATGCGGTGGAATTAGCCAATACTCTGACTGACGAACTAGTCGGACAAGAGAAGAAAATAGAAGGAAGGAAGTAGCCCTAAAGATTACCCAAGGATTCCGTCCGGGTAACCATAACAATTTCAAGAAAAGAGGGAATGGACAATCTACCATTAGCCCATTTTGCAATTCTTGCAAAAGGAAGCATTTTGGAAGATGCAAAGGATATTGCAATTTTTGCAAAATTCCAGGGCATCAAGAAGAAGATTGCAGGAGGAAGAAATTTTCAGTCTGCTACAACTGTGGAGAAACTGGACATCTTAGGCCAGATTGTCCAAAACTGAACAAACCATCTGACAATAAAGCTAAACCTGCAGAAGGAGCAAACAGGAATGTAAGGGCCTTCCAACTGACTGCTAAGGAAGCAGAGCTCATTCCAGATGTGATAGCTGGTACGTTCTTAGTTCACAACATTTACACCAAAGTATTATTTGACTTTGGTGCAAACCAAAGTTTTATAAATACTTCATTCTGTCAAACTCTTAACTTACCTTTAACCAGCATTAGGCAAATTTTTACAGTAGAAACGACATATGGGAATTCAGTTAAAATAAATAAGGTTCTGCAAAACGTAGAAATAGAATTTTTAAGTCATAAATTTTCTGCAATCCTATTATCTATGAAATTAGTTGAAGTTGATGTGTGTTAGGAATGGATTGGTTAGTAAATAAACATGCTCAAATTATCTGTGATAAGAATTCCATAAGAAATTAGTGCACCCACTGGAGAAGTAATAATGATTACAAGAGATAAGCCCTTTAAACCCATAAAGTTCATATCAGTAATAAAAGTTGCTAATTACGAACGAAAGCAAGGAATAGTATATATGATTTCAGTAATCATTAATACTAAAGATAAAGAACTTAAGGAAATTTCTGTAGTTTCAGAATATCCAGAAGAATTACCAGGATTACCACCAGATAGGAAAGTAGAATTTAGGATTCATCTAATTCCAGGAACTACACCGATAACCAAGGCACCTTATCGGTTAGCTCCTACCGAAATGTTAGAAATGAAAAAGCAATTAGATGAATTACTAAGTAAAGGATTCATACAACCTAGCTCATCCCCTTGGGGAGCTCCAGTATTGTTTGTAAGAAAAAGGATGATTCGATGAGAATGTGTATTAATTATAAGGGAATTGAATAAGGTTACAAGTAAGAATCGATGCCCATTACCTAGGATTGATGATCTATTCGATCAACTTCAAGGAGCTAGATATTTTTTTTAAGATCAACTTACGTTCTGGATATCATCAATTAAAAGTACAAGAGGAAGACATACCTAAGACTGCTTTCAGAACTAGGTATGGTCATTACGAGTTTACAGTCATGCCCTTCGGATTAACGAATGCACCTGCAGCATTCATGGACATGATAAATAGGATCTGTAAACCATAATTGGATAAATCTGTAATTGTTTTCATCGACGATATACTTATTTATTCCAAAAGTTAGGAAGAACATTGTCAGCACTTGCATGCACTCTTAACTTTGTTAAAGAAAGAGAAGCTTTACGTCAAATTCTCGAAGTGTGAATTTTGACTGCCAGAAGTACAAATTCTAGGTCATATGGTGAATCATGAAGGTATTCACGTAGATCCTGATAAGATAGTAGCAATTACCAAATGGAAGATTCCACAATCCTCAATGGAAATTAGGAGTTTTGTAGGTTTAGCCAGATACTATAGGCGGTTTATTTTTCCAAGATAGCTATACCATTAACTAAGCCAATCTGTAAAACAGTTAAGTTTGAATGGAGACCTAAACAAGAAGAAGCCTTTAGAATCTTGAAACAGAAATTTACCAATGCTCTAATCCTAGCCTTACCAGAAGAAACAGAAGATTTTAAAGTATACGGTGATGCTTTAAAACTAGGATTTGGAGGTATGTTAATGCAACGCAAAAAGGTAATTGCGTATGCTTCAAGACAGTTGAAAAAGCACGAATAGAACTATACAACACATGATTTAGAATTAGGAGCCATAAATTTTGCTCTTAAGATTTGGAAATATTATCTGTATGGAAGTAAGTTTATTGTCTATACGGATCATAAGAATTTAAGATATATATTTGGGCAAAAAGAATTAAACATGAGGCAAAAGAGATGGATGAAAATCCTAAGTAACTACGACTGTGATATTCAGTATCACAAAGGAAAGGCTGAAGATGGCTAGAGATCGCCAGAAGAGTTATTCAGATAATAGACGAAAGCTGTTGGAGTTTCAAGTTGGAAACAAAATGCTATTGAAAGTATCTCCTTGGAAAGAAGTTGTTCGATTCGGTAAGAAAGGAAAGCTAAGTCCAAGGTACGTAGGACCATTTCCAGTGATCCAACGTATAAGACCAGTTGCTTATCATTTACAACTACCAGGAGAGTTAGCTGGAGTACATGATGTATTTCATGTATCCAATCTCAAGAAATGTCTATCTGACGAATCTTTGGTAGTACCTCTCCAAGATATAGAGGTAAACGAAAAGTTAAAATTTGTGGAGAAACCTCTTCAGAAAGAAGATAGAAAAATCAAAACACAAATGATTAGTGTTAATTCAAGTAAAGAGGTATTCAAAGATAGGACCCTAATACACTTGGGAATTGGAATCAGAAAAGAATCAAAAAGTATCCTCAATTATTCCAGCAAATCTCGTGGACGAGATTTTTATTAAGGTGGGGAGAATGTAACAACTCTCATTAAAAAGTCCTAATTATTATATTAATTGTCCAAATAGGAAACCCTAATTGAGACACCCAAGTAATTCTGCGTAAACCCTAAAATTTTCAGAGCAATCGGAATTAGAATCAGGGCCCCTAAAACTCGGGGGGGGGGGGGGGTAAACCCTAGTTGATATTATCTTAACAGTTTTACGTGGAAATTGAATTTGAACGAATTGTCGACTCACCTGAGCTAGTTGGACACGTACCTACCCTACCTTAAAAAGGCACCTCTCGCGCCACGCGAAAGGAACAGGAAGACCTGTCGCGACACGCGACAGGGATCATTTTTCAGATATAAATAGGGGTGTCTGGGACTTGATTTTAGGCACTGAAACGACGTAAATTCTCATAATATACACTGAGATACGTTCTGTTTACCACAATTAACACACACGGATCACTAATCGACGCCGCAATCAGGGTATTAACTCGATCGCTATTACGATTCATTTTCCGATCGATCAATGTACTCAATGGATGTTTAAGTGCTGCCCACATTAGGGTGATGCTTTGTCATTAGCCGTTAATTCGATGGATGTTTAAGCATAGCACTTTGTCATTCGTTGTGAGGGTTGATCTCGTGAGTTATCGTAAATGCTGTATTGATTACTAACCCAGAATTGTGTGCCTGTTATTAAATTTAGGGTAAAAGGCTAATCAGTAGGCTAAACTCTGCTCAAATTAAATCTGCAATGTGAGTCATTCTCTTTTTATCAACTATTTTACAATACCTCAAATTATTTTCAAAAGTTATAATTACAGGGACTAAGTCGTGGATATCTTGAATCACTGGCTAGTGGGGTATTGTGCACATTACTAATTTTCTCCCAGTTAGGTTCATTGACCTACTAGGGATAATCATCACTATTTAGGTTCTTTGATCTAATAGTGGTATGACCATCGTCACCATTGTGACAGAGCGCCAGATAAAAATAAGATAGAAGCCATTGTAATCGCTCTTATGCTGTAATTGATAACTATGCATCATTTTATGTAAATAGAATGATTCACTCAGTATTTCCCGCTGACAAAACCTTTTTCAAACATGTTTCAGGTGATCTGTTATGATCCAGGAAAAGTGCCGTGAAGCACTACAAGCTTAAGAAAGTGGCTCAGTATAAAATAAAGAAACATGTTTTGTAAAATAAAAGATTTCTCCGTGAAATCTCAAGATTGTAAATTACCGGGTTTTATCCCAAGTTGTGAAATAAAATAATCGGGAAATATTTCAGTTTTAAAAAGATCCTGATAATAAACTTCCGCTGTTAAACTCAATTAATTAAATACCACGGGATTTCTGTGCCGCGGCTCCTGAAACGGGCCAAACCGGGTCGGGGGCCGTGACACCGCACGCCGAAACCATGCTGACAAACAAATGGGTAAGGTCATTCCGCAAATCTTCAGAGAACTCAATAAAAACGCTAGCAAGTCCTCTGAGGAATCAAGGACTGAATCGCCTAAAGCTACTTTTAGCTTCAAGCAGTTTAAGGCCTATGGCCCCAAAGACTTCACCGGTGAAGACGGGCCTACTGCCATGTTTCAATGGTTCGATTCAATTGAAGTCACTCTGCACTAAAGCGGTTGTCCTGATAACCTTCACTCTGTCAACGCAACCTGCATTTTCCAGTCCACGGCTCTGGACTGGTGGACTGCTGAAAGGAACAGGCGAGGGAACGACGCAGCCTATGGGCTTACTTAGGAGGAATTGAAGGAAATTATGATGATAGAGTTCTGCCCCCCGTACAAGCTTCAGAAGCTGGAGGACGAGTTTTGAAACATCAAGCAAGAGGTGGCGACAATGCTACTCTTACTTCCCGCTTTAAGCAGCTTAGTATCATTTGTCCCAGCCAAGTCACTACTCCCGACATCACCATCAAGAAATACATCCGTGCTTTACCGGATTGTGTTGCTGATTTTGTCCAAGCGGCCAAAACCACCACCATTGAGGAGACCTTCCTGCTGCCGAGATTAATGACAAGAGAGTTCGGGCTGGTTACTTCGACAAAACCACCAAGAGTCTCCATCAAGTTACAGCTACTTCCACCGCGGAAACCGCCGCACCGCAAGCTTCCAAGTCTTCACGCCGCTCCACTCAATGCTGTCCCTGCCTAACCTCAGAACCAGAACCGCCAAGTAGCAGCACCAGCGACCAATGCACCGCCAGCTAAGCGTGCATATACTCATCCACACCCACTGTGCCCTACCTGTACCTACCATCATCCTGTGGGGATCGCTTGTCGATTTTATGTTCACTGCAACCTTTACGGCCACTTTACTACAAACTTTCATACTGGTCCCCATCAAGCTTTAGTTCAAGCTCCTGCACCGCCAACTCCTTTTCCCACTCCTCAGGGATAACAAGCAGCTCCTGCCCCCGCTACTCACGCGAGAGCCTGCTATGCGTGTGGTGATCCCAACCACTTCGCAAATGTCTGCCCAAACAGAGTGGTGAAGCAAGAGCCACATCAGCAACCAGCGCAGCAACAACATCAGCAGCAGCAACCAGCTCAACAAGCAGACAACAACGTGGTTAATGGTACGTTCCTCGTGAATGGTATTTATGCTTCGTGTTTGTTTGATACTGGAGCCAATAACTGTTTTGTATCGTTCGAATTTGAAAGGATCCTAAACCGTAAACACGTTAACCTCCCATCGACATTCGATGTAGAAGTTGCCACTGGAAGAACCATCACTGTTAGTTCTGTTTTACATGATTGTACTCTTGAGCTCAATAATCACGTTTTCCCGATCAATCTTATCCCAATGCAGCTCGGTAGTTTTGACGTCATCATAGGCATGGTTTTTCTAAATCATGCTGAAATTGTTTGTTTCGAAAAGATGATCCGTTTCTCTCTTTCAAAAGGTGATAAATTGTGTGTCTATGGAGAAATCGCTTCGAGGAAATTACAACTCATGTCGTGCGTCCAAGCAATCAAGTATCTCCGCAAGGCATACAAAGCTTTCTTGGCACACATCGTAGTAGTGGAGAAGGAAAAGAAAGATAAGACAATGGAAAAGGTGCTCGTGGTTCGTGATTTTCCTAATGTCTTTCCTGATGATTTACTTGGTTTACCGCCGTCTTGTGATATCGATTTTCGAATTGACCTCATTCCTGGAGCTAATCCTGTCGCTAAAGCACCTTACCGTCTCACTCCCTCCAAAATGCGCGAACTCTCCAGTCAACTCCAGGAATTTCTTGATAAAGGCTTCATTCGCCCTAGCACCTCTCCTTGGGCCGCACCTCTCCTTTTTGTCAAAAAGAAGGACAGATCGTTCCGGTTGTGCATCGATTATAGGGAACTCAATAAGCTGACTATCAAGAATCGTTATCCCTTACCTCGAATTGATGATTTATTTGATCAATTACAGGGTGCTACGTGTTTTTCCAAGATCGATTTACGCTCTGGCTATCATCAACTATGAATCCAAGAGGAAGATATACCCAAAACTGTTTTTTCGCACTCGATACGGCCACTACGAGTTTGTTGTTATGCCCATTGGTCTTACTAACGCCCCCACAGTCTTTATGGATCTAATGAATCGCGTGTGTAAACCCTTTATAGACCGCTTCGTCATCGTGTTTATCGATGATATCCTGATCTATTCAAGATCGAAAGCCGAACACGCGCAACATCTACGTTTGGTTCTCGAACTGCTCTAAGGGAATTGACTCTATGCCAAGTTCTCCATGTGCTAATTTTGGCTGGAGGAGGTTCAATTCCTCGGTCACATTGTCAATAGTCAAGGTATTCATTTCGATCCCGCGAAGATTGAAGTTGTTAAGAGTTGGATTACAACAAAGAACCCATCCGAAGTTCGTTCTTCCCTCGGATTGGCAGGCTATTACCGTCGATTCATCGCTGATTTCTCGAAAATCTTTTGTTTGGGGAACTGAACAAGAGGAAGCCTTTCAATCCCTGAAGCTTATGCTCTGCAACGCTCCCGTGCTCGCACTACCCGATGGAAACGACGACTTTGTAGTCTATTGCGATCCCTCTAAGCTCGGTCTCGGTTGTGTTCTCACGCAACGGGACAAGGTTATCACGTATGCCTCTCGTCAGCTCAAGATCCAAGAGAAGAACTATATAACCCACGATCTCGAGCTTGGTGCAGTTGTTTTTCCGTTAAAGATTTGGCGACACTACCTTTATGGTACCAAGTGTACGGTCTTCACAGATCACAAGAGCCTACAACACATCTTAAACCAGAAGGAACTGAATATGCGCCAACGCAGATGTGTTGAACTTCTCAACGATTACAAATGTGAAATTCACTACCATCCTTGCAAAGCAAATGTCGTTGCCGATGCTCTAAGCCGACAAAGCTATCTGCATAGCGTTCGTAACACTCAAGCACAACATGACCTCGAAGCTCTAATTCGTGATGCTCAGCACGCATGCTTCATTGAGAACACCTTGAGAGAGGAAATGAAGAAATGCGGTGCTGAAACCTGACTTGTCACCAAATTGAACGGTATCTTCTACTATCTCAATCGCATCTGGATCCCCAGTCGCAATAACCTTCGGGAGATATTGCTGACTGAAGCCCACAAATCTCGATATTCCATTCATCCCAGTGCCAACAAGATGTACCAGGAACTGCGTGCCAGATACTGGTGGCCTGGAATGAAGAAGGATATCGCTATCTATGTTTCAAAGTGTCTAACCTATTCCAAGGTCAAGGCTGAGCAACAACGACCCTCTGGCTTACTCGTGCAACCCGATATCCCTATGTGGAAATGGGAGAGTATAGCTATGAACTTCATAACGAAACTTCCCCGCATGCCATCGGGTCACGATAGCATCCGGGTTATCGTTGATCTACTTACTAAATCCGCCCACTTCCTGCCGATACGAGAAGACTTTAAGGTAAAACGATTAGCACGAATCTATACCGACGAAGTCATCTGTTGACACGGGACACCTCGTGACATCATCTCTGACCGCGATGGTCGATTCACTTCGCGCCTCTGGGAAACTTTTCAATATGCCCTCGGTACTACTCTTAATCTAAGTACTGCTTTCCATCCCCAGACCGACGGTCAGACTGAACGTACGATACGCACCCTTGAAGACATGCTTCACTCGTGTGTTATAGATTTCGGTGGTAATTGGGATTCGCATTTACCTTTAGTCGAATTCTCGTACAATAACAGTTATCATTCTAGCATTCAAATGGCACCATTTTAGGCATTATATGGAAGAAAGTGTCGATCGCCTATTGTATGGCACGAGATCGGAGATGCGCAAATTACCGGTCCCGAGTTATTTCAAGAAACGACTGACAAGATCCTCCAGATACTAGATAATCTCCTGAAAGCTCGAAGTCGTCAAAAGAGTTACGCCGATAGACGCCACAAGCCGATTGAATTTGACGTTGGCGATCACGTACTCCTAAAGGTTTCACCTTGGAAGGGGGTTATCAAATTCGGCAATAAAGGAAACTCGCGCGTCGATATGTTGGACCCTTTAAAATTCTGGAAAGAATTGGAAAAGTGGCCTACAAACTCGAACTACCGGAGGAACTCAGCAACGTCCACCCGACTTTCCACGTCTTGAACCTCAGAAAGTGTCTAGCTAAGCAGAATTTACAAGTACCACTTAAGGATCTACAAGTGGACGAAACATTACACTTCGTGGAAAAGCCAGTCGAGATCATGTATCGAGAAACCAAGAAACTCCGACGCTCACGCATTCCCATAGTTAAGGTTTGCTGGGAAGGCAAACGCGGCACTGAGTTCACCTGGGAACTCGAAAGTGACATGAAGGCTAAGTATCCACAACTATTCTTTACGCCTGCACCTTAATTTCGGGACGAAATTCCCTAAAGTAGGGGAGGCTGTAACAACCCGACTTTTGAAGTTAAAGTACAAGTCAAAGTCAAAGTCAAAGGAAGAAAAAATCGCTAATTCGATTTGTCATTCCTTGCTTAATTATTACTTGTATTCTCAATCCTCGTTAATTGATACTTTAGTTATGCTACTTTAGTTGTATTATGTGGAGTAACAATGCAATAAACGCTATTAAATGCAAATCTACTTAACGTTATCCCATCGCTATCGCATCGCAACTCAAAATGCAGGTTATGGATATTGTTTTACGTGTGTGTGCTATTATGTGTTACTTGTGCATGTTTAATTATGTTAAAAGTGTTAATCGCAAACGTAATCGCAACTCTATTGCAACGCAATCTCATCGTGAACTCGAAATCTAAGGTTTACTTTTATGGTTATTAGGAGTTGTTATTTGTGCAACTATTGGTTAATACTATCGCATCGCTTACTCGCAACGCAACGCTCAACACATGAAACGAAAATTCGAAAGCCAACTCGCAAAAGCCCTCCAATCGAAGGACCATTCGACCGAATGGTCATCCGACCGGATGACCATCCGATCGGATGCCCATCCGATCGAAAGGCCCTCCGATCCATTACACTACACCGCCCTCCGATCCATTACTCCCCTATAAATACTCACCTGTCACATCACTGTTCATGATGTGACAGCTCTCCTCCGACCCAGCACATACTCGACCACTTTTCTCTCGATCCCTTGCGATTCTTGTAAGTTTTCATCTCAAACCTGGTACTTCTACAATCAGCACACACTTTCTCATGAATTTCACCATCAAATCTCATCATTCCACCCTGAAATCTACTGACTTGGGCTGTTCAAGGATGATATCATCATGGAGTTCTTATGAACATTGAAGTGTGACCTCTTTCCAGCAAGAACAACTCAGATCTAACAGATTTCTACAATGTTTAAACATTGATTTCGTCTTAATCTAAACATTTTCCAACTGATTTCCACTTTTCTTCAATATTCTTAACTTTTCACTTGAAAACCGATAGAATCTGAGCTCATTCAGGCCTTCCACTCGTCCACTAGTGAAGTGTTGGTCTGAGAATGGATTTCTGTCAAAGAGATGCTTGATTTAACGGGTTGAATATGAAGTTCCGTCAAGAACAGTTACTGATCGGACAGGGAGATTCCCATCCGATCGGATGACTTAGGCATGATGGAGTTCCCATTGTTTGACACGTGGTCATAACGTCTCTGTTCAAACCGCAAACTTTCTAAACCCAACAAATTTTACAAGTTTTCAAAATGAACAGATCGCCGAACGAATTGCGTTCGATCGGATCACCATCCGATCGAACGATGATCCGAACGAATGACTTATGGCTTTAAACACTTAAACATTTTACATTTTACAAAACTTCAAAAAGATCAGTTCCAAACGAAAGGCCATCCGACCGAACTGCCATCCGTCCGGATGACCATCCGGCCGGATGACCTGATTTGTAAGAACACTTCTCATTGTACAGAATGCTACAATGAAAACTTCAAAGTTCATACACAAACACATCCATCCCAAACGGACAACCCTCCGACCTAATGTTCATCCGTCGGGGCGGTCATCCGATCGGATCACTGTTCGTCACCCGTTCCATTCGACGCACCGTTTTACACACTGTTCAACGCTTATATTGTCGTTATCTGATCAGGCTAACTCTCCAGCGCTTCCTTCAATCCAAGACTGTGTTTATTCGTTAAACACACTCTTAGAGTATACTCGATCCCTTTTTGCTTAACGCACTTTTGGGTGTTACATACATTACTTATATCAAATCACATCGATCACACAACGCAAACACTTTGTATACGCTAACCGCTCTCGCATGTTATACATGTTATTCGATGAATGCTTGTATGTTATGTTTACACATTGATTGTTTCCTGACACTTTAGCAACGATAGTACTATAGTTTGGACTCAGCACCTGTCGTCATGGTTGTAAAACAAGGTCTCCAAGGCCGAGTACTCCCCGAGTATTCGCTACAAGGTAGGATGCCAAGGCGACTTTCTTCAACTCCGACTAATTGCTCGGAATCGATCAAATGCGGTCAACATCAGCCAAAATTGGATCTAGTAGGTCAACTCGGGCCAAGTTTGACTTAAAATAAAATAAACCATAATTTCTATGCCTATAATATTAAAGAATAAATATCAATTTCACGTATTTTGTTATAAATATTAGTAAATTTATGTTATTTGACATATATTTAATTTTTGAAAACTAATTTCTTTATAATTTGGCATGTCCGAGTACTCCCCGTGTACTCTCCGCCTAGGCCGAGTACTCTCAACTCCCCGGTCGACCGACTAGGGAGCGCCTAGCGACTTTTGCAACCATGCCTGTCGTGGACAGGGGTTGTTAAGGGCTTTTCCTCACGTGTCATAGTGGTGATATGTGTTGCGCATTCTACAACTCGCAGTCATGTCTGTGCATATTTCATTGTTGATAACTTACTTGATTCACATTTCTACATGTTACATGCTGGTTATGCGTAAATCGCTTTTGCTACTATTATACTATTAAACTTGTATGCTCACCTTTACACAATGTGTATTGACTTTTATTTTAACTTATGTGACAGGTGTTTAGGATGCTTACTGTGCTTGCTGATCTCTGTGGAATCATGCTAGGGGAGTCTAGAAACCTGCTAAATAATATTTGAGTTGTCGGAACAATTTATTTGTCTTGAGATACTATGTCTGTAATAACTATTTTATTTGATATGTTATGGTATGGGACGTAACGTTAAATATCTGGTAATTTTAGTTTTTATGGATTTCTCCTGGACAATCTGTTTCGCTCAGTGCCGCGCCCCGATGTTTCCGCCATCGGTTGGGGTGTGACAGTGAGTTACAACAACAATCATTATAAATAAGTTGAACAAACCCTTGATGAATTATGCTAAAAAGTTAGTGAATTTGCTCAGAAGATTAAAGCTTAGAATTATCTCTAACCATCTGATTAACTGATTTGATAAAGGGGGAGGGGAAATTACAAATATGCCCATCATGTGGCTGCCATGTGACAAATAATTAAACAGGGTAATGGGTTGAGTTAGACTCAGGGGCGAAAATAGTTAGTTATAGAGATCATGGGGGCACAAATGTTAAAAAAATCTTATTTTAGGCTAATATAGTAAAAGTGATATAACCACAGGGGCCAAAATCGTAATTTACTCTTTATGCTATTGTCACACCCCGATATTTCCACATAACCCGGTGGGCCCGGTGGGGAGTATCGTGACATAAGTTGATATCATCATAGTCAATAAACACAAAATAGCACAACATAAGTCTTGGAATAAAATTACTATTACAAACCAAAATGTTCAAAGTTCAAATATAAGATACAGATGTTTGTAATAATAGACCCACAGGCGGATCATAAAATGTACAAACGATAATGTTCAACAGACTTTAGGCAATCTAAGGATTTGTAAGATCCTCTTATATACCAAGCAGCTTCCAGTCTATTTCGTGTTGTACCTGTCACTTAGTCTTTTGAAAATACGTCAGTTTACACTGGTAAATACAATTAACTGACACGTTTTGAAAACCTTTTCAAAATTGATTTAAGTAAACAAGGCACATGAAAATCCTTTTATAACTTGAGACAATTCATAATTTAAATCTTGTACACAGTTTTACATGTTTGCCATTACATATGGGGCCCAGTATAAAAACCGAGACATGATTAACTGACTCGCCACTTATAAACCCACAAAGGAGTTATCCCCAACTTGTGGGTAAAAATATTTATTTTAGCATTCGCATTTGCCAGGTGTATGCCTACACCTAGTGCTTAGGTCGTGGCCATTAGTAACTTAAATGAGCTGAGGATATCCAGGACACGATCGTTAACCCCCAATGTTTAAGTTATCAAACAAAACAGATTAAAACGTGTTATGCAGATTTGATAGCCACAATCCGGATAAGTGATCCCATACCCGACCAAGCGGTAATAATTCACCGTATCCCAAGCCCATATAGGGAAAATTAGTTAAAAGTATTTACCTGAGCTACTACTCGATTCAAATGCAAGATTTAGGTTTCTCGGTCGTATTCAATTTAACTAAGCGTAGATATCATTTACTGGAAGGCTCTAGTCTGGAATGATGGTAATAATATCAAATTAGAATGCTAACGGGTCCTATTTAAGTCATAGACTTAGACCGGCTAGCTTAAAGGATCAAAAATGGTACGATAAGCTAGATTAAGCGATGACCGGAATAAAATGTAGTTTAGACCTAACAAGTATGAAGACTTGTATATTATGGGTAAACTAATTACTTTCTGGAAATTGAAGTTAAAAAGATAAGGTTAAACCTGTTTCGGTGAACTTATGTAAACTAGTTACATAAGTCGAACCGTGTGCGTATAAGCGTTAGCGGGTAACCGGATGAGTCATATACAAGTTCCATATGTTATTATACTTAAAACATGTTATAATATCAGTAGGATATCAACATGTGTCCCCATTAAGGTTTTAAAACCGAATTAAGCCTCATATAAGCGTTTTGGTAATTTTACGACTTATAAAAGGAGCTTGCAAGCAAACTGATGTTATGATCATAAAAATTCTGGAAAAACAGTTAATTTATGATATAACACATAGTTTGAAAACTTATTTGGGATTCTGAGTTCATGACTTATACCTACTGTAAAAATATTTAAAATGATTTAGAAAATCAGTAGGTAACAAGTCTTGACCGATAAATATGGTTTAAAACCAACTATGCCCCTAAACGGCGTTAAAGTCGTTAAATGACGATTTATGTGATGGTTTATGAAATCTGACGTTATGACCAGGTTTATTTAATTAAAATATGTTATTTATTATAACATATCAGTAAGCAAAAGGTTTGGTATAAATATTATGCTTAAAAAGCATTTTAAGTGTCGTAAGGGAGTTATCGTCATTTAAGCTCATTATACAAGAACTTGTGCATAAACTCAGTATGTAATCTGACTTGACATCCCAATTAATCCTAAATATGATATTACATCAGTATGTAATGAGTCTTCCCAAGAAATTATGTTTAAAACTCATTTTAGATGAAAAAGGGCATTTTAGTCCTTTTAAAAGCATGATTTACGATCTTATAAATAAACTTAGTTTATGATCAGAATGTTAACATTAAATGTTCTAAATATGTTAACATATCAGTACTTAATTCATTTGCATGCTCATTTATGTTTAAAACCTTGTTTTTAATCAAAAGAGCATTTTAGTCAACATTTAAGTATAATAACGAAACTTGCAATAAATTCAGATTACTATATGACCATGTAATATAACCTCAGAGGGTTATACTAAAATACAATATAGTCATAATGGAACCTTAAAAACAGAATGAAACTAATCTAATTTGGCTCAGAATCGAAAGTTAAAGCAGAAGTCAAACTTCGCGACTTTCGGTTGCGAACTGACCCTAAACCTAGAATTGACAGGCTCAACATGTTTACACATGATCTAATAATTATTACCAAGTTATTAAAGTGATAAAACATATTTTATAAAACCTACATTATCAGATTTGAATTATTTTAGAAACTGACCCGTTTAACTTTTTAAATTAATAACTTTGACCCGTCAATTGACCAAGCAAACACGATTCTTAGGAGGTGCCCTTTTGAGGGATTAACACCTACCTAATTACGATCACGTAGCCATATTTGCCTCGAACAATGGCTGGACCGTTAAGGTCTAAACCGAAAGTCAAAGCGTTTATCAAAACACTTTGACTTTCATCTTTTAAAAGCCTATAAACTGATAAAGCAGAGGTTAGGAACACTTACAAAAGGTCCTAGCTTGACTTTGAACTTAGGGGGGAGTCTCCCTTCAGTTGGGAAGCTCTAGAGATGAGAAGATGTGTTTGAAAAGAAGGTGCAAGTCTCAAATGAGGAATATGGCACCTATTTATAGTGTTGGAGATGTTTTTGGATGATCTCCAGGTGGTGTTATGGACCTTCACAAGATGAGTACAAGTGTCCTAATTCGTGTATTGAGCAAGCATGCAACCCATGGTTTCATATATGAGAGTTATGGTGGTAAGAGTGGGCTACAAGACAAAATTCTGCCCAGATGACAGGTTTATGGACCGTAAACCAGACTTGGTTACGGTCCGCAAACACCTCCGGTCAGCAAACAATTGTTTCAAACTTGACACCTTTGGTCCCTTGACTTGTATAACCTTATGTATAATCATTTAATTTATAACAAGCCATGTATAGCCAATATTAGGCATACCCGGGGGTATGTCCGAACATCATAAAGTTCCCGGTTCGTTAAAAAGCCACTCAGAGGTAAGAATTAACATGTTGGCGCTTTTAACCCTTCTTCTTGCAAACTTTCAAATGTTTTTACAAACGGCTTCTCACGTCCAATAATTTACTCGATTGAGAATACGGACACCGTGTAAGGTCACTCAGAGTCATAGTTTCAGCATGTTGACACTTTTAGTCCCTCCACATACATCTTTTCATTGATTGGCAATTACAGTCCCTCCTAGTCAATGTTTGACTTAATTAGGGTTAAGGACACGTGTCAACACATCATTGGACATGATTTTACGTGGTGTTACAGTTATTATACTTAATCTTTTTAACTAAAAATGTTTAAATAAACCTAACCTTCTAATCTATTTTTATGTTTCTTCAAAGTTTTTGTTAAACTTTTTCTTTTATAATACTTTGAAGATTGTTTAATTTTTATATTAAATTTTGTTATTTGTTATTGGCAATAAATAAACCATCTCAATTATAAATAAGCATCTAAATGTTTTTATTACAAGTACTTAATATTCAAGAATAAAATTAATAATCTCTAATAGCATGGTTAAACACTTAAACATAAAAGTATATGTTTTTCGTTTCGGTTCTGTTTTTTTTTTTCGGTTATTGAAAATGGTTATCCAAAAACTGAACCGAAATTTTCAGTTATTAAAAATCCGAAAACCGAACCGTCGGTTGTTGTTTTGGTTCGGTTTTTTTGGTTCGGTTTTGTCGGTTTTTTTGGTTACGATTCGGTTATTTCGGTTTTCTGCTTACCCTTTTTTATTATAAGAGGATTCACAATCCCTCCCTTATGTGAGGAAGCTTTTTATATTATGAAAAGTGATTATAGGTGGTTGGAAATGGTTGTGAGTAGAGAAGAGAGAAATTGTTACTGTTCATCTGCAAATTTGGGAGGGTACTATTCACACTCTATAATTTTTTAATATATTTTGAAAGTGATTGTGAGTGGAGAAGAGAAAAAATGTAATGATAAAAGTAGAGAAAATATTATTTAATTGAAAGGAGAAAAAAATATGGTTATTTTCAGTGAAATTATAGGGCAAAAAAATGAAAGGGATGTATTCATATTTCCTCCTCTATCCCATTCTTAATATAGTACGCTTCTTTTTGTCGAAACAAATTACCTAGCACAGAGCATTCATATTTTCATATTTCATCCTCCATACCATACTTCATCGTCACATTTGAGGGAAAATGGCAAATGACAAAATAAATAAATAAACAAATAGAATACACCTCTACGTCTCATCCTTTATCCCTTTCCGCGTCTTCCATTATTTTATGGGAAAACAAACACATCCCCCAAATTTGTTTCTCACTATTTATACTCCATAATTAATATATGTATATATATATATATATATATATATGTGTGTGTGTGTTATGAGTGGATGTGAGCTGAAGAAAGAAAAAAAACAATAAAGAAATATTATATAATTGTATAGAGATAAATATGAGGAATGAGTAACACATTTAGCAAAATATGAATTTTATATACGGCTGGGAATGGAGGAGATGTGAATGCTCTAACATTGGTAAAAATAGTCATTCAGAAAAATATGAATTTTATATACGGTTTGGAATGAACAAGAAGATGTGAATGTATAGAAGGGAAAGTTTCTCTACCCAAAGTGGGTGAGATATGCATTTATATATACCGATACATGTTACAACATAATCAAGGAAATAATTAATACACTGAATACAAATATATAATCAAGGAGTAATAAACGTGATTGAAGATAAATTAGTGGGATTACAATATTTGTTGTCTATTATCCCATCGCAAGCGAAACGACGATGAACACACACGTAGTAATTCTCGAAAATGCTCAAATTGAGAGCGCAGCAAACTCTTGGTGAAAATATCGGCTAGTTGAAGCTTGGTCGGAATGAAACGAGTATGAAGCTTGCCAGACATAACGAGCTCATGAACAAAGTGATAATCCAAGTCAATATGTTTGGCCTGTTTGTGAGAAATGGGATTTTGACTCATGAATAAAGCGTTGCGGTTATCACAGAGTAGTGTCGGTCTATCCTGTGGGAGAGCATGAAGCTCACGAAGCAAGTGAGTGATCCAAATGATTTTAGCGGTGGTAGTAGCCAAGGCCTGATATTCCGACTCACAACTTGACCTAGAGACAGTCGGTTGCTTCTTGGTACTCCACGAAACCTGATTGCGCCCTAAAAATATAGAATAATCATAAGTCGACCGACGTGTTTCGATGCATCTAGCCCAATCGGCATCGGAGTATCCCAAGATAGTAGTATGCTTAGGTCGTTGGAACACAAGACCATGCGAGATTATCCCCTTAACATACCGTAGTATTCTTTTAACAAGATGAAAATGATGGCTGGTCGGAGCATGTAAAAATTGACATGCTTGATTAATAGCATAGGAAAAATCGGTCCGAGTAATGGTCAAGTATTGTAAAGCTCCAACGATGGAACGATAAAAGGTAGGGTTGTGGAATAGGGTACCGGTGGATGGGAACGAGTCGGTAGTGGCAAGAGGCATTGGAACAGGCTTGGTGTCAATGAGCCCGACTCGAGTAAGAATGTCTTGTGCATACTTAGCCTGACTGAGGCACAATCTACTTTCTGTTTGAACAACTTCCAAGCCCAAAAAATAATTTAGCGCCCCTAAATCCTTTATGGTAAATTCATTGTGTAAACGATTGATGAAGTTGGTAAGCATAACATGGTTATTGCTGGTGAGGATAAGATCGTCCACGTAAACAAGGAGATACATAAGACAATCTCCATGATGAAACACGAATAAGGACGTATCAGCTCGACTACACGTAAACCCGTAAGTGACAAGAAACGAGCTTAATCGTTGAAACCACGCGTGTGGTGCTTTTTTTAGACCATAAAGAGCTTTATGTAGTTTACACACATGATTTGGAAAGGCCGAATCAACAAATCCTGGTGGTTGTTCCATGTATACGGTTTCGGTTAATGCACCATTTAAAAAGGCGTTATTTACGTCCAACTGGTGTAGTGGCCAATTGTTGATAACAATTAAAGATAAGACGATACGAACTGTTGTGGCTTTCACCACGGGGCTGAAAGTGTGAGAAAAGTCAAGGCCTGGGATTTGAGTGAAACCTTGAGCGACGAGTCAAGCTTTATGTCGGTCAATAGAGCCATCCGAATGATATTTTATATGGAAAACCCATTTGCAGCCGACGATATTAGTTGATGGGGGTCGAGGAACGAGGCTCCAGGTGTTATTTCATTGAAGAACGTTGATTTCTTCATTCATTGCATCCATCCAATGAGGACTCCTAGCAGCTAAACAAAATCCTTTTGGATCAGAGCCAACGAACAACGCCACATAGAGGTTGTGACACATGACATGGGCAAGATTAGCACAATGCTTTAGATTGGGTTTGAAGACACCGACCTTTGACCGAGTAACCATGGGGTGGGACGAGGTAATTTGTGTCGGATTTGTGAGGCCCGCTTGTTGTGGGGAGGCGGATTGTGGTGAGGTAGTTGAAGGAAAAATATTGGCTGGTGTAAGACCCTAACACGTAATAACTCAAAAACGACGCAACTAAAATATAAGCTCAAAATTTCTTTATTCATTAACGACAATACATATGTAAAGGGTTAAATGGTAACTGTGAAAAGTCTCATATAGAAGTTTTACAACATTCATACTTAAATTAATACTTCAAAACGATACATAATTTAAACCATGTGACTACTCTTCCGTACAACCCTTGCTCCGTGACTCGATCAACGCATGCTTATCTTCGGTAGTAGTAGTGGAAATCCGTGCGATACCTGTTGACATCCCATACAACTTAACCATTAGTCATCGACAATATCATACTACATTATTATCATATAAATTAAAGACCGTATAACATTCGACAATATAAACTTTAATCCATTTGATTATCCTCTTGAATTCTCTTATTCCGAGTTCGGCTTCAAATCTTCATGAACCCGATGTTCACATACCTGCATTACATTCCAATCTCAATACACAACATTAGTATTCATCAACACTCAAGCGTATTGATACCATTCCTACGTACATTCATAGCGGCTTACATTCATACATGCATACATTCCTACATTTATACATACTTACGAGCTCTTAGTTACCACTTTTATTTTCACGTACTTATTCCAACACATCATATTCGCAGCTTTCTATTATATAAATTTTATACATATTGACATACATACTTACTCGTCCCTAAACACATTCACTATAGATTTCCTTCACTAACACAAAGGTAAATCCATACTTATACTATCCGGAGACCCATAGCACTTATTT
The DNA here is from genome assembly GCA_030545235.1 of Helianthus tuberosus. Taxonomy (NCBI): domain Eukaryota; kingdom Viridiplantae; phylum Streptophyta; class Magnoliopsida; order Asterales; family Asteraceae; genus Helianthus; species Helianthus tuberosus. The sequence goes on from CM060420.1 coordinate 137,863,017, forward strand.
ATAATCAAAAACCATCTTAATCATTAGTTAAGAGACCTTAAAAACCAATTAGAACAAGTTCCATGGCCAAAACGAACAAAATAAAGATTTTTACCAGTTCTGTAGGCTGTCGTGGGCCGCGACAGCTTTGATCTCATCATTCGTGGGCCACCAGAACCGGTGGCCGGGCGTGACAGACTAACCTTTCTCCGTCGCAGGGCACGACGGCCACTTTTCGACATAAACTTATTTTCTTTTTGAGCTGCAGATTCCCAGCTCTAAATACTCAATCCTACTTTGCATAAAACGTGCATAACTTTCATTTTACAACTCCGTTTTACAATCTGTTTCTTCCTACGCAATCATAATTCAGTCCTCTAACGTATGGACTCAAAATCTAATATCCGGACTAAGGAAATTCTTAACTTATACATTTTCGACTTTTACATTCATTCGCTAGTTAATTGACCCGTTCATGTCGTACCAAACAACTCATTCATTTATACTTAAAACTCACAACCGAGTCTTTTAACTATTAATCCGCATCTCCGTTTCTCGATTAGCGTACTAATATGCAATTATATTTATTACCTAAGGATTATTCTGTCATATCAATAGGACCTCATTTTTGACCCTTTCGGTCTACTTAGCTAAAATTTCTGAAATTCATACAACCAAACCATATTTAACTACAATCGTCAATATGCTCAATTAACTAGACGTTGTCTTACTTAAACAACTAAGAAGTGATTTCAGAAATCACTTACCTCGTGCGTCCAAGTTTGTGCATAGCTTCCTTACTTACTCTTGACCCATTGCCCTTCCATGCTCGTATCCATGTTGACCTGGCCCCTACACTTTCATGTTATCGTCAACACTTTCTAGTTAGCACACATACCATTATACTTGATTACGAGCATTCCATTTGCATAATTCACATTTGACTTAGTCACATTTTCACATACATGAAACATATATCAATAGCTACCTCATTCAAATCTCACGCAACTAGATTACCATCACACATAGCATATAAATCATCTAGTACATGACACGGTAATTCTCTATTCTAACATTTGTGTCCAAAATCTTCTCCATTACATACATACACTGTTGACTTTCAAAAGTCAACGATCTAACTTACATGTATACCTTCAAATTAAACCAACACATTCAAGGTTAATCACATTTACAGAACTCTACCTTCTTTACTCGCTAGTGAGCTCACACGCTTCATATTTAGTACATGGTCATTTACTAGTTATGATAAAAAACTTAATCCCACATACGGTGTGCATCACACACTCAAAGCATGTAGTACAACCTTCTAATGCATGTTTCTTACCATATCATCTTATCGAACTAATTCCCCACTTGTAATCCATCTAAAACACATTTCTTTTTCTATTTCTATTATCTTCTACATCCTTATCACATTCTACATATTTTATCCATTGTTAGCATACAATTTCACTTATCATTTTCACCTAAGAATTTTATCAAACACTTGGTGTGCATACCACTTTCTAAGCACATAGTACAAGTAATTTAAGCATATTCTTCCCATATTCACCTCATGAACTATTTTATTCAAGCAAGATCACATTGTCATAAATTCTACATCATGTTTCTATCAAAACCTACCACATAACATATGTATCAACATATTCAAAATTATCAACATACTCATGTTCATCATAATCATTCTCATATTCATAAACATGGGTTTCATTCTAAATCACTAAGATAACTAAATTCAGCCATGATTCGACTTAAACATGATAACATTAGCAAACTTTCATCCCAATTTAGATCAAACTCCCATATTCATTAAAACCCACTTCATGGTTGTTCATCAAAACTAAGAATTAAGACATACCTTGGCTAAAGATTGCTTAGATAATCACTTTTAAGGCTTATGCAAGTTCGATTTCAGCCAAAATCCATCCAATTTATCGATTAGGGTTTGAGAGGGGTTCCCCCCTTTCTTCTTCTCCTCTGATCGAACACACACACTCCCAGGTGTGTGTTTGGGAATTTTATTTTTATAATTTATCTTTCCATTCATTCCAATTTAACCCCTCATGTTTGTCACTTGTTCATAACTAACCCAATTTCATATCCTTATTTGTTTTAACCAAGCATTTAACTAGGTTTAATAACCTAGTTATTACATTTCCTTCTTTTAAACGTGATAACATACTAGCAACTAAATAATTCGAGTTTTGGGGTGTTACAAATCTACCCCCCTTAAAGAAGGTTTCGACGAAACCTCTTTCTTTTCTTCTATAACCCGTCTAGTTTTATTCTTCGTTTGTTCATTCATTCAGGTCACATTGGAAGACCTATATAAGTATGTTGTGAGAATTACCACTAGTCACACATCCCATAATCCATAATTTGAAACTAAGATCCCGACATACATTCATACCTATCAAGATTTTCATTTTTTTGCGAAAACCAATCCCTAGTTATCATTATTTTATTCATGATGCATGTCATAGGTTTTTTTTTTTGATTCATCAATTTATAACACTTTAACTTTATACTCTATCAATTATGTCTGAAAGCCAATCCATGATGCTCATGCATTGTTGACTTTTTTTTTCAACTGCCCTACGTATATACCTTCTACTTATGAACATGAAATCATTCTAAAACAGTAGACGATAGTATTAATACCTCCATAAAGGAGCACCAACCAATAGTATGCATTCATTTAACCGCAACCCGAGTGTATCCTCTTTCACATATTCATGTACATACAAACATGTCCCCTATATTCTTCACATATACTAGCTCATGCTACTTATACCTACCATGAATCCAATATACCTTTCCGCATACAATTTCGTTCACTCGAACGCATTCAACATATCGTACTTATTCATACATGTAATCATCTGACAATAGACCTACTTATAAACGAGTTCCGTCCCTTCGTACAAATAACATATTTTAACACATTTGTATATTCAAGTTCTATTCACATATGGGTTTTAGGGTCTAACGTGCACCTTACTAAGTACCGGGACGGAGCTGGAATCAGCCGGACATGCGAACTTTCATCTTAAACCCGTCGTAATTTACGGCTACCAGCCGTAACTTACGGTTGCTACTTACTGTTAATCTCATTTCATGAATTACTTATTAGGCACTAACATTCATACAGCTCGAAAACATTAAGTTCGGGTTGAAATTCATTCCTTGGTCGACCTATAAGAGTCAAACTTCCTTTTCATATCACATTTTGCGCTATCAATAATTCACACGGAAGTACTTATTCAACCCTTCACTTAATCATTTATATTCAGATACTAAACGATTCACTAACCTTACTATCTCTGCACAATACTACGACAAGCAAAAGCGAACCAGCCCACTTCATTACGATTCCATTCCCCCCTCTGGATTAATAACGTTCATCCATGTGATGAGCTTCCGCTCATGAGCGTTACTTCACCAACCTTACAAGAATTACCCCAGCGAGATTTCTGCAAAATCATCTGGCGCAAGTCAAATCCATTGACTTGTTATCCATGCCTTGCGTTGACTATTTCCTTCCAGTTAGTGGCATTACATGTCCATACATTATGCTCACCTACAAATATATGACTTGACCATTTCAAACATTAAATACCGGGTTCAAATGGCAATCACCATTTGACCCGCATATCTCATTGTCCTTTCAATCATTCTTGCATACAACGCATTAGCAAAATATATATATATATATATATATATATATGTGTGTGTAAGTTTAAAGCATATCTTGAATCATTTCTGCTTTAAAGAATATTTACTTGTTTGGTTTGTACTTACAAATTTCGAACCTTTCATTCTTATTATTTATTCTTACTTGTTTGATTCGTACTTACTTACGAATTCAAACTTTTCATCCTATCATTCATTCCTTTCTATGTTTCGAATAACAAATCATTCATATCCTTCGTTCCTTCCATGTTCGAATCCATCTCACGGATTCGAACGTATCACTCACATTCTTCATTCCTTCTATGTTTTGAATCCGTCTCACGGATTCGAACATATCATCCACATTTTCCATTACTTCTATGTTTTGAATCCGTCTCGCAGATTCAAACATATCATTCATACTTCTTTTTTGTATTTGGTACTTTCAATTCCTTGAGAGTCTTACATCTCCCTTCACCCTCACGTCCACCTACTACCTAATTCTAATGGACATACCTGTAACGATTATCACGGTCTCACGAACATCATATGTTTCTTGTGTACTGGCCAGGTACACAATCCACATACTAGTTTCGTGTCTTCATGTAATCGTCACCTTACGTCCAAAGAATTAGGTTTCGGCACGTGTAACGTTTTCAAAACTTCATTACCATTCTATTATTATATTTCATTTAAAATTTTCCTTCACTTGATAGGTTTTACAATTACATGCGCCCACATATTAAATTTACGTACCTGGGGTCATTTTGTCTTATTACATGCCTTGGTGCCGGTCCTAGACCACATTCATGGATCCTCCACTCCAAACAATTATGCTTACCTTACAAATAACATACTATTAGTTTTCTTCAATTACATATTTAAGTACATACTTACCTTTCCTTCTACCCTTAAATCTTGATCGAGTCCTGGATTATACGTGTTCCATGTCACAAGAGCACACAGGTTTGAGTTCAAGTATTTACCTCCTCATACTTGATTTCCCTCAAACCAAGGCTCTGATACCAACTTGTAAGACCCTAACACGTAATAACTCAAAAACGACGCAATGGAAATATAAGCTCAAAATTTCTTTATTCTTTAACGACATTACATACGTAAAGGGTTAAATGGTAACTGTGAAAAGTCTCATATAGAAGTTTTACAACATTCATACTTAAATTAATGCTTCAAAACGATACATAATTTAAACCATCTGACTACTCTTCCGTATAACCCTTGCTCCGTGACTCGATCAACGCATGCTTATCTTCGGCAGTAGTAGTGGAAATTCGTGCGATACCTGTGGACATCCCATACAACTTAACCATTAGTCATCGACAATATCATACTACATTATTATCATATAAATTAAAGACCGTATAACATTTGACAATATAAACTTTAATCCATTTGATTATCCTCTTGAATTCTCTTATTCCGAGTTCGGCTTCAATTCTTCATGAACACGATGTTCTCATACCTGCATTATTTTCCAATCTCAAGACACAACATTAGTATTCATCAACACTCAAGCGTATTGATACCATTCCTACGTACATTCATAGCGACTTACATTCATACGTGCATACATTCCTGCATTTATACATACTTACGAGCTCTTAATTACCACTTTTATTTTCACGTACTTATTCCAACACATCATATTCGCAGCCTTCCATTATATAAATTTTATACATATTGACATACATACTTACTCGTCCCTAAACACATTCACTATAGATTTCCTTCACTAACACAAAGGTAAATCCATACTTATACTATCCGGAGACCCATAGCACTTATTTATAATCAAAAACCATCTTAATCATTAGTTAAGAGACCTTAAAAACCAATTAGAACAAGTTCCATGGCCAAAACAAACAAAATAAAGATTTTTGCGAGTTCTGTAGGCTGTCGCGGGCCGCGACAGCTTTGATCTCATCATTCGCGGGCCGCCAGAGCCGGTGGGGGGGGGCGCAACAGACTAAACTTTCTCCGTCGCGGGGCGCGACGACCACTTTTCGACAGAAACTTATTTTCTTTTTGAGCTGGAGTTTCCCAGCTCTAAATACTCAATCCTACTTTTCATAAAACGTGCATAACTTTCATTTTACAACTCCGTTTTACAATCCGTTTCTTCCTACGCCATCGTTATTCAGTCCTCTAACGTATGGACCCAAAATCTAATATCTGGACTAAGGAAATTCTTAACTTATACTTTTTTGAATTTTACATTCATTCGCTAGTTAATTGACCCTTTCATGTCCTACCAATCAACTCATTCATTTATACTTAAAACTCACAACCGAGTCTTTTAACTATTAATCCGCATCTCCGTTTCTCGATTAGCGTACTAATTTGCAATTATATTTATTACCTAAGCATTATTCTGTCATATCAATAGGACCTCATTTTTGACCCGTTCGGTCTATTTAGCTAAAATTTCCGAAATTCATACAACCAAACCATATTTAACTTCAATCGTCAATATGCTTAATTAACTAGATGTTATCTTACTTAAACAACTAAGAAATGATTCCAGAAATCACTTACCTCGTGCGTCCAAGTTTGTGCATAGCTTCCTTTCTTACTCTTGACCCATTGCCCTTCTACGTATACCTTCAAATTAAACCAACACGTTCAAGATTAATCCCATTTACATAACTCTACCTTCTTTACTCGCTAGTGAGCTCACACGCTTCGTATTTAGGACATGGTCATTTACTAGTTATGATAAAAAAACTAAATCCCAGATACGGTGTGAATCACACACTCAAAGCATGTAGTACAACCTTCTAATGCCTGTTTCTTACCATATCATCTTATCGAACTAATTCCCCACTTGTAATCCATCTAAAATACATTTCTTTTGCTATTTCTATTATCTTCTACATCCTTATCACATTCTACATATTTTATCCATTATTAGCATACAATTTCACTTATCATTTTCACCTAAGCATTTTATCAAACACTTGGTGTACATACCACTTTCTAAGCACACAGTACAAGCAAAGAATTGATAAAATTCTTTTGATTGATAAAATTCTTTTGCACCTTTAACCTTCCCATCAACCATTTTCCCGAAGATATGTTTAACTTTTTCATTAAACACTTTTTCAGCATCAAATTCTTTCTTACCAGCAAAGAATTGATCTGAAATTTCAGTTTTACCAACTTTTAACTTCAAGTTTACTTTTAACAACTTTGGAAAGTTTTCATCGTTCAAATCCGGAACGGAATTCTCATTCTTCTTATCAACAGATGACTCGTCTGATTTTATGGAATCAGATTCATTGTCAGAACTACTCTCAGATTTAACAACCCATCTTTGTTTGTTCAAATCAACTTTTCTTTTGTAAAAATGCTTCGAACTTTCACCAATTTCGAAAGTAGAGTTTTTGAACATTTTGATCTTTTCTGTTGGTTGTACTGTTTTGTTAACCCATTTTTCATTCATTTTTGTTTTAAAAGAAACTCCCTGTTTTGATTTGTTGAGATTAGAACAATTCCAAGCTATATGCCCAATTTCGTGGCATCTGTAACAGGTTCTTCTTTCAACCCTTTCCTCAGACTCTTTCATCATCTTCTTTTTCTTCTCAGCAAGAAACTCTTTATTTGTCTGTCTCCAAAATGGTTTCTTTTGTTCTTCATCTGAGCTTGTTCCTGAAACAAATTTAGTTTTTGGTTTATAATTTTTCTCATTTTTATGATTTTCTGGGGGAATGAAACCTAAACCTTTCTTTTTGAAATTACTGTTATGGTTTGGTTTCTTTTGAGAACCAGAACCAGAACTGTAACCTTTTTTCTTGTTCAATCTCTGTTGAACTCTTGAAGTGTAATTTTTAGGTTTTTCATGAAGATTTAAATCTTTTATTTCAGAAATATTAATTTCTATTAATTTGAAAACCTGTTTAATCATTTCAGATTTGACACTTCTTATTGGAAATTCCTCATCAGAATATAATTTGTCTGAATCATTCAAAGTATATGCTACTTTGATTGGTCCGTCATTCAAATTAGATTTTGATAACATGAATTCTTTATTGTAAACCCGCTTGACTGGTGAACTCGGACTCTTTTCTGACGAACTCGAACTTTCAGATCTAGACTCTGACTTTGACTCTTCATCCATATCCAACACCTGATCGACCACTTTCTTTAACAACTCAGACTCATGATCAGTGTCAGACGCTGTGAATGTGACATCAATATTGTCTAGTAACTCATCAATGGTTTCAGACTTTAACTTTATGTTGAGAGCCTTATTTAAACGTTCCTCATTTGGCTTTCTAGGAGAATAACTATTCTAAATCGGGGGCGGACACTTGTTATACTTGACACTTTATTTCTTACCAGTATCCGTATCTTCTGTCTTTTTATCTTGAAACGCTTCAAGGCCTGCAACAGTAGGATAAACTCGATCAATTAAATAACCACATGTTGTATAACTCAACAACAGACGTTTGATTCTTTCACTCTCAATTTTTTCAAGTTCCAAATCCTGCTTTAGCTTTGCACAGTCTTCAATATACTCATTGATGACTTTCTGCTTTGTCATTAAAGTAGAACTCATCATTGTTATAGCAGCATCAACTTCAAAATTTGTCTTTTTTAGAGATCATCAATTGTTCTGTTCAGCACACCGTATGACTCTTTCACATACTTCACATCAGACAACAAATTTTCTTTCAACTCTTCCAGTTCACTAATCTTCTTGTCTTTCTCCTCACAATCTTTTCAAGACTCCAAACATTTTAGACAAGGTTTAATTACCTCAACTATCTTTTCAACCTTGACAACCTTCTCAATGTTGGTGCATGTTTGTGACAACAGCTTAGATTTGGTCTTTGGATATCTTGTAATTAGTTAAACGATAAACGGTTAGCGGGTTTAGCTTTGTATTAGTGAGTTGTAATGTTTGGGCTAACCAAACCCACACATATTGGGTGTATGGGGGCGAATTGGGCTTACTCCAATTCGCAGTCCATGAGGTTTAACCAAGCCCAAGTAGCAAACCTTGTGTTATATAAACAAGGCTATGCTTTAGGGTTTAGGTTAATCAGCCAAAACAGTGTTTGAGAGATAGAGATTTCGTGAGAGCTTGTGCTTGGATGAATTTGAGTGTTGGTTAGGATTTTGATTGATTGTAATTCTTGTGATTGATAATCAATAGAAACCCAGTTTGAAAGTGATTTCTGTTTCTACTCATTCTGTGATATTCTGATCAAGAGGATTCCGCACTCTTGATCGGATAGACAATTCTATAAAAGATCCATACGAATCAAGGGGACCTAAAATTGGTATCAGAGCATTAGGCTCTTGAAGGCTCGGTTCAGAATTGTTGGCTGCAGAAACAGGAAGATTGTTCGAAATTTTGAAACCCGAAAAATTAGGGTTTCGAAATTTTTATTGGTTTGATATAAATTTTCAAAATTTTTGGCTGTTTTTGATCTTCTGTTTTGTTTGGTTGCTGATTTGCAGGTTTTCAGGACAGTTTATGGTTGATTGGTTGAAGAATTTTGGCTCGAAAGGCTTGAAGATTCAAAGATTTTCTTCGTGTTCTTCACGTTGTTCATCTGTTCTTCGCTGTTTTTCGTAAATTACTGATTTGTTTGCTGTTTCGATTCTGCAGGAAGGTGTTAGGAGATCTGGAAAATCATCAAAATTTTCGAGAAGATTGAATTTCCAAATTTACAGACCTGCGAAATTATCTGGACCTGCGAAATTAACATACCAGCGAACTTATCGGTGAAGTTAAAATCCAAAGACGACTTTGGTAACCGTATAATTTTCCACAGCGAAATTATTACGGTGATCGGCGACTTTACTGGTTGTCGTAATAGCGAATTTGGAGTGAAATTGATCAGCGAACTTAAGCAGCGAACTTGACTAGCGAACTTGATTTTCAGCGAAATAGACCCAGCGAATTTAATCACTGACCCAGCGAAATTAACTGAGGACTTAAAACCAGCAAATTTAAAAGGGTGGAATTTTCGTTGGCAAGCGTCGATAAAATTTCAGTGTTTTGCAAATAAAAATTGATTAGTAGCTCATTTGACAAAACCGTCTGCACCGTTGAATTCCTTGCATTTTTAGGACAAAAAAAAACTTTGGAAAATCACGAATTCGGTTTTCGACATTAGATATCATTGGATTCGTCTTTTTGAGACGATTCTAACGGTGTAATTTGGTAACCACTGTTTTCGGATAAATTTTGTACGGTTTTATCAGTCTGTTACGTTTAAATGTCGAACATGTCAAGTTTGAATGAGCTTTTGAGAATGGAGCATGAGGTTGGCACTACCAACAAACCGCCTAAGATGATGAAGGTGGAAAATTATTTGACTTGGAAGGATCGTTTTCAATCCTTCATTGAATATCAGGACACTCGCATGTGGATATGTATCGAAGATGGGTACACAAACCCAACACACGACTTTGAGGGAAGACCACGTAGAACAGCCTATGTGAACATGGAAGAGGCTGATAAAAATATGTATGAGGCTGAAAAGAGAGCCTTGGCTGCAATCAAAATGTCTTTGCCTGATAGCATCAAGCATACCTTCAAGAAGTACACAAATTCAAAGGATATGTGGGATGCATTAGAGAAAAGATACGCGGGAAATGCAGATGTCAAGAAGAACAAAGTTGATCTACTGAAGAAGCAGTTCGCTGTTATCAAGTACATGAAACATGAGTCACTTGAGGACATCATCACACGTTACTACCATGTGATGTCAGAAATGGAAAGTTATGAGATCGATTGCTATTCTGACGTAGAGAAGAATGACAAGCTGCTCGATGCCTTACCTACTAAGTGGGATATCTACACTCTCATGATTAAGGGATAGGCTGATTATGAGACAAAGGAGCTGGAAGAAGTAGTTGGCAAGATGAGAGCTTATGAGCTCAGTATGAAGAAGAAAGACACTGGATATGATCAGGTTCAAGATCCAGCGATTTACAATGGGCTTACATCTTCTTCATCTCACAACGCTTCTAGCGACTCTGCTACTGCGTTTCTATCGTGTGAGAATGAGCAGGTCACAGTGAATGAGGATGGTGATGTGTGTTTTGTAGCTGCTTCAGGAGGATCAACAGGAGCCAAGAGAACATCAGCTTCTAAGCAGAGTAGTGGTGTCGATGCCTATGGGTGTTAAGTCTGCAGAAGAGCATCTCGCTCTACTTGCTTCATTTGTTGCTTCATATGAAAACTACATTCAGGGAAAGATATCTGAACCTGCCACTTTAGATGAAGATTACGATCAGATTGACCCTGATGATCTTGAAGATATGGATTTGCAATGGCAAATGGCCATGATTACCAGACGAGTGAAGAGATTTATGAACCGAACATGAAGGAAGTTTATAGGAAAGACTGTTGGTTTCGATAAGACCAAAGTGAGATGCTTCAACTGTCAAAGTTATGGGCATTTCGCTAGGGAATGTCAAAAACAAAAGCAGGAGACTTTAAGTCAAAGTTCAAAAAACAGGAATGCATCAAACAACTCTATCTCAAAGGCTTTGATCTCTACAGCTAGAGAAGGTTCATATGACTGGAGTGTTCACTTGGAAAATGATGACAATGTCACTCAGGCATTCATGGCAGAGATAACGCTAGTTGATGATGGTGAAGTTACAATAGATGATGCTGAAGTTGAGAAGAAAAGTGAAGCTGGGGTAGATAAGGCTGATCAGACAACACGTGCTGAAGAAGAAAAGCAAAAGTCTGACCATGAAAAGGAAGCTGAAGAAAAGGAAGCCAAATACAAAAGAATGGAAGCTCAACTTGCAGCGCTAATGGCCAATCTTGAAAAACAAACAGGAAAGGTAAAGTCTAATTCTGTGTGTTTAAAATGTCATGAATTACAGGGTGAAGTTGACAGGTTACCCACACAAAACCAAAGTTTAGTAAGTGAGATGTCTAACATTAAAGAATCAAACTTTTTTGCTAAAAGAAATGAATCGTCATACTTGAAGAAAATAAAAGGTTATGAAAGTAAAATTGAAGCATTAACCTGCAAATTAAACGAAAAACTTCAAGTCATAGACTTAGCTCATGAAATGATGGCTGAGAAAACAAAAGAGATTTCTGATAAAAGCAAAGAGTTGTCAGATGCACAACTCAAAATTGTTGAACTTGAAAAGAAATTAGGTCAATTCAGGGACTCTACTTTTTTTATGAAACACATGATGGGTGGCTTGAAGAAAAGTAATGACAAAACCAGTGTGGGATTCCATGGTTTCAATGAAGTTCCACCTCCTGTTAGTCATGACTATTCTTTCTTGCCTAATGAAGATGAGCTCATGGACTTTGTGTCAACATCATCAAGTAGTTCTACATCAAGAGAAGGAAATGTGTCTGAGAGTGATGATGCTAAGAAGGATAATAACAGCAAACCTGTTTTGAAAAAGAAAACTTCACATCCTAAGAATAACAATCCAACTTTTGTTAAAAAGGTTAATTTTGTTCAAGGAAGTGACATGAAAAACGAAACAGTTGTTATTGAAAACGAATCAAATGTAGAGTTTGCTAAAAACAAAAACAAAGAAAATTCTGAAACTAAGCAAACTGACCTAAATCCTTCTAAGGCATCATCATCAAAACCTGAATCTAGTTTAAAGGCTTCATACAAGAAGTCTTCGAAAAAGAGATCGTGCTTCAAATGTCACACCAAGGGACATGTAGCTAGTTGTTGTCCTAACAAAAAGAGTGAAGCACAAATTAGTGAGAAACAGAGAGGGAAATCACCTGAGAAGAAAAGTGATAATCAGGAGAAGGTTGAAAATTCTCCAAAGAAATCTGCTCCTAAGCAACCAGAGAATGTTGCTGTTGGTGTAGATAAGGCTGAAAAAGGAACTCCACAAGTTCCTCGTTTTCAAAGAAATCAACCAAGATTTCAGCCTAAATCTCCACCAGGCAGATATGAGAGACCTCGAAGCAGTTCACCAAGAATGAAGAATTATAATTCTAATAATTTCAGAAGTCAAGGTCAATATCAAAATCGATACCAAAATGATGGTGGTCGAACTTTTTATAACAATGGCTTTAGAAATTACAACAATAATGCTTCTTGGAATCAAAATTCAAGGTACCAAAATCAAAATTTCCAAAGGTCAAATAGTCCAAACACATATAGGAACCCTCAGGACCATAGACCTAGTGGAAATCAAAATCAAATTCCATCAACAGGTTTGAGATCCAAGACTCCAGTTAGGAGTAATGGATATTGGATGGATGTTCAAGTGGTTGGTGAATTTGGACGACCCAAGACCATTAAGGCGTGGGTCCCCCAATCTAACTAATTGCTTGGTTGGTGTGTTCAGGAGCTGCTAAGGAGGATTATCAACTTATGGTATGTTGATAGTGGCTACTCCAGGCACATGACGGGCGATGCGAGATTGTTAACTGAGTTTGAAGATTATGATGGTGGAAAGGTGAACTTTGCGGGTGCGAAAGGAGGTAGAATTACAGGACGAGGAAAAGTGACCAATGGGAAGATCACACTGGACAAAGTGAACTATGTTGAGCAGCTTAAACACAATCTGATGAGCGTGTCTCAAGTCTGCGACAAGGGTCACTCGGTCCATTTTACCAAGAATGAAGCATTAGTGTTGAAACCAGGTTTGGTAATTCCGGACGATTGGATAGTGATGAGAGCGCCAAGGAGAAATGACACTTATGTCATGGACATGGGTGCTAAGGATCCTACTGCTGTGGTGGCATGTTTACTATCAAAAGCATCTAAAGCTGAATCGATGTTGTGGCACAGACGCATGGCCCACATTCACTATCGAAAAATGAATTACCTTGTTAAAAATGAGCTAGTGAAAGGGGTTCCAATGCAGAGGTTTCAAGTGGAAGATAAATGTCTTCCATGTCAAAAGGGAAAACAACACAAGAAACCTCATAAGTCTAAAATAGTAAATTCCATAGATGCCCCTTATGAATTACTTCACATGGATTTATTCGGTCCAGTGAACGTGAGGAGCATAGGTGGAAAATACTATTGTCTTGTTGTTACTGATGATTACTCACGATATTCATGGGTTTTCTTTTTAGGTACAAAAGATGAGACGGCGGAGATGCTGATAGATCTTTTTACGAAATTGGAAAACGTCCATGATGCAAGGATCAAGAGGATAAGGAGTGATAATGGCACAGAGTTCAAGAATCGAATTCTGGATCTCTACTGTCTTCGAAAGGGAATTGAACATCAATATTCTGCTCCTTATACACCTCAACAAAATGGAGTTGCTGAGAGGAAAAACAGGACGTTGATTGAAGCCGCTAGGATAATGCTTTCAGATTCAAAGCTACCAGTTCTTTTCTGGGGAGAAGCTGTGAATACAGCTTGCTACGTCCTAAACAAAGTTTTGACTGTTAAACGTTTTAATAAAACTTGTCATGAATTGATGTTTAACAAGAAACCAAACTTGGAAGGCTTTGAACCATTTGGATTACCCTGCACCATTGTGCGAAATAAAGATAAACAAAAATTCGGTGAGGTGGCTGACGATGGCTACTTTCTAGGCTATGTGCCTGGCACACCGAATAAAAGGGTTTTTAATCTGAAAACTGGTAAAATTGAGGGTGTTTTTAATGTAGAAATTACTACCTACAAACCTCAACAATCAACGAGTGGTCCAGCTATATTATATGATTATGAAAGCGTTTTTAAATCATTTAATATTCCTGAGTTTTCCAATGCAGATGATTCTCAGCTGATTCAGACAATAATTAGTGAAGATGATGAAGGCAAGTTCATGCCTAGATCGAATGTTGATATGACAGATGCTCCGGAAACTTCCAAAGGTGCTGTTGATCCGGATTCAAGCGATAGTGACTCTGAACCCATTCACGAGGAGGATTTCATTAATCCATTTGCAGATCAGAACATTCAAGGGGAGGTTGGATCAAACCTGGGTGATAATTTAGTAGTGGATGCTGTTGCTACTACACGAGCAAATAGAGATCATCCAGTTGACATGATACTTGGGGATCCTACTGCAGGTGTTCAGACAAGAAGAAGTCTAGCAGCAAATTCTGGTTTATTTGTTTCGATTGAGAAGACTGGGATTGTGAACGAGTGCTTGTATCGTTGCTTTATTTCCCAAAAGGAGCCGAAGAACATTCATATGGCTCTTAAAGACAATTCATGGGTTGAAGCTATGCAAGAGGAATTGGCACAGTTTGCAAAGTTGAAGGTTTGGGAGTTAGTTGCCCTTCCTAAAGGTGAAAGAGAGATAGGCACTAAATGGGTATTTAGGTGCAAGAAGGATGAAAGAGGAATTGTAATGCGAAACAAGGCTCGATTGGTGGTAAAAGGTTTCAATCAGCAAGAAGGGATTGATTACAATGAAGTGTTTGCACCAGTGGCAAGGTTGGAAGCAATTCGTTTGTTCCTAGCTTTCGCTTCATTCAAGGGCTTTAAAGTTTACCAACTAGACGTGAAGAGTGCGTTTCTTTACGAGAAAGTCCAAGAAGTGGTGGATGTCTCACAACCAGATGGGTTCGTTGATCCAGATTATCCAGATCGGGTGTACAAGCTTGATAAGGCTTTGTATGGATTACATCAAGCTCCCAGGGCGTGGTACGAGAGACTGTCTACACATCTGATCAAGAATGGTTTTGAAAGAGGTCAGATTGACAGTATACTTTTCATCAAGAGGAAGAAGGAAGATTTTCTGCTAGTACAGGTGTACGTGGATGACATCATCTTTGGGTCATCAGATGAAAACATGTGTAAAGAGTTTGAGAAGGTGATGAAGAGCAAGTTTGAAATGAGCGCTATGGGTGAGCTGTCTTACTTTCTGGGATTACAAGTTGAACAGAAGGAGGATGGGATATTTATTCATCAAACGAAGTATGTGTATGACATTTTGGATAGGTTCAAAATGAATGATTGCTCTACTTTCAACACACCCATTTGCGAAAATCACAATCTTAGCCTAGATCATGAAAGTACTGAAGACGTTGATCCAACTCAATATAGGGCAATGATTGGTTCTCTAATGTACTTGACTGCTTCAAGACCCGACATCATGTTTGTCGTATGCTTGTGTGCCAGATATCAGGTGAATCCAAAAGAGTCACACATGAAAGCAGTGAAGCGGATTCTTTGTTACTTAAAGGGGAAACCTAAACTTGGGTTGTGGTATCCAGCTGACAGTGATATGAATTTTATTGCTTACACTGACTCAGACTTTGGAGGATGCAAGTCAAACAGAAAGTCTACAACAGGTGGTTGTCAGTTCTTAGGAGGCAGGATTGTGTCTTGGCAATGCAAGAAGCAATCTTGTGTGTCTACCTCTACGTGTGAAGCTGAATATATTGCTGCGGGTAGCTGCTGCTCTCAGGTTCTTTGGATACAACAGCAAATGCGCGATTACGGTTTGGATTTCACTCGTACTCCTATTATGATAGACAATAATGCCACAATTTCTATAACAAATAATCCCGTGAAACACAGTCGCACAAAACATATTGACATTCGTCATCATTTTATACGGGATTGTGCTGAAAAGAGACTAATTGAATTACATAGCGTCGACACACTAGATAACTTGGCAGATCTTTATACTAAAGCTTTTGACAGGGCTCGCTTTGAACATTTAGTCGAACTCAACGGGATGAGGAATCCTGAATAACTGGTTTTTCATAAGAATTTTGTAAATAGTTTACTGTTTTCTTAAAAATCAAAAATACAAAAACATTGAAAAACCAAAAACTTAAAAAAAATAGAAAATAAAAAATGAGTTATCACTGTGTGAAAAAGAAGAAATGATAGTACATCAGCAAGTTAGAATGTCACACTGAAAATGAACTTAAATTGCTTAAGTGTGATAGCAGCTTCATCATACGATGTACCAGTAGGCAAAAAGCATGAAATAATCAACTTACCAATGTGATATAAACCTAAATGAACTGTGTATGAGTGGGGAACACATCAGTGGTGTATGGTTTAATGACCTTAAATCTTGCGTTGATAGATTGCCAAAATTTGAGGTTTTGGGTCTTTATACTGTTATTTCATATGGGGATATCAGGGTTGTCCTTCTTCTGCATCCAGATACATGCTGACCTAGGCACAACCAGGATATCTTAAAAGAGTAAAAAATGCCAAATCCCATAAATGAAGAAGCTCTCAAAGAGAGTCATTCAAAATGTGCAAAATGCATAAATAGTACCAAAAATGGTATTTGTCATAGCCCTCGTTAGATACTTTGGTCTCTTTGCTGTACGGAAGTACTGACCTGTTCACCAATTATCTAAACGTTGAAAAACAAAACGGATGAATTCAGTATACTCACCTACTACGATGAATCTTTGTGCATACCTTGATCGCGGGGGTATATCCTGAAGTGGGACACACTAATATATCAGTAATAATATTACCTTAACGTATCATACGGTAATGGAACTTGAAATGTTCATGCATTTTGTTTAAGTGGACAAACATACTGGTAATCAGCTTGGGCTGCTTTTCACGAAAAATTAAATAAAGAATTATCTAATTGTGTGAAAACAGTTTGATTCTGCTGATATGATCTTCTTACCAGTGATTCTCACAAAAATAGAGTGTTTATTGTTTTTTTTACTTGCTTTCAGATAATATAAAAATCCAAAAATAGTGACTTTTTCTGTTTAAAAATTCTTAACGTACGGAAAACTGTTATTCTTGGAGGAATTGTTACTGATAGGGAGGAGACGGTGTTAGAAAGTGAGTTCAAAATTTTAAACCATGCAGGTTCTTGGGTGTTGGACAAAAAGTTTTGCGTGTTGGTGATAAGTTGAAAATGCTTAATCTGTGATACAGTTTAACTATCTCTTGAAAAAATAATAATTTATTTAACTGTGTTGAAAAATTCTTATGTTTTCTCGAGATGTTTGTTTTATAGTATACAGATTGAAGCAGTGTGTTGCTGAGAAGTTAAAGTGATGAGTTGCTGTGAAGAGGTGAGAGTTTGATTGGATGCATGGTAGAACCTCCTTTCTACATTGCAGACAAAGATGAAGAGTTTGAAGATTGTTGTGCAAATGCTGAACTGGAGTTTACTCAAGTGCTAACGTGTTGAGGATTTGGTGATTGGATGCATCAGCTTAGGGGGAGTCTGTTGCTGACAGAAGCTATTGAAAATGAAGCTATCCAAAGACCAAAGACAGTGCAAGACTACATGAAGATTGCAAGAAGACCGAAGACAAAGTTATTTTATGAAGCTATTGTCAAGGGGGAGTTTGTTGGTGCATGTTTGTGACAACAGCTTAGATTTGGTCTTTGGATATCTTGTAATTAGTTAAACGATAAACGGTTAGCGGGTTTAGCTTTGTATTAGTGAGTTGTAATGTTTGGGCTAACCAAACCCACACATACTGGGTGTATGGGGGCGAATTGGGCTTACTCCAATTCCCAGTCCATGAGGTTTAACCAAACCCAAGTAGCAAACCTTGTGTTATATAAACAAGGCTATGCTTTAGGGTTTAGGTCAATCAGCCAAAACAGTGTTTGAGTGATAGAGATTTCGTGAGAGCTTGTGCTTGGACGAATTTGAGTGTTGGTTAGGGTTTTGATTGATTGTAATTCTTGTAATTGATAATCAATAGAAACCCGGTTTGAAAGTGATTTATGTTTCTTCTCATTCTATGATATTCTGATCAAGAGGATTCCGCACTCTTGATCGGATAGACAATTCTGTGAAAGATCCATATGAATCAAGGGGACCTACACTCAACTTCAACGAGTTTCTCAATTTTGACTATTTTTTCGACCTCAACAATTTTTTCGACTTCTTTCTCCACTATCTTTTCAACACTATCTGTTTCTTCATTAAATTCTAATTCTTTTTCCCTTTCCTCAGCTTCGACCTTTTCTTTTGAATTTTCTTCAACTTCTGCTTTTTCAGCTTCCAATTTCACCTTTTCTTCAGCAAATTTTCTGATTTCAAATTCTTCCAATTCTCTTTTCAATCGAGCTGCTCTTTTCTCTTTCAATTTTTCAATTTTATCTGCAAAAAACAAATTAAAACTAAATGAGTCTAAACTTTTTCTTGCATTATTAATGTGCTCTTCCTCGTCATCAGTATCATCATCACTTTCTGATGATCTCAAGATTTCCGTTCTTTTGACTTCTTGTTCTTCCAAGATTCTAGCAACAAGACCTACCAGGTGGAATGTATTTGTCCCAGCTAAATCCCTCTGCAACCTTTTCATCGTCTTGGTCAATTATACCATAACAAGCTATTTTCTCTTTTTCTTCAATGGCACGTGCATGTGCAGTTTGTGGTTGTTGAGCAATCTGATGAAAATTTGATTTTTGATAATAATTGTTTTTTCCAGACTGATCTTGTCTTCCATTTGCTTCTTTGTTTTTGCGCTCACGTTTAAAATGACCTTTTTCTCAACAACGAAAACACGTAACCTTTGATTTGTCAAACCCTATCGGAGATTTAGACATTTCACTAAACTCATCTCTTCCGGTGATTTGTTGAAACTTTTCTGCCCTTCTAACAGCACTTGCTAAACACAACTTGACGTCCATCAACTCAAGTTCCTCAGCATCAATTTGGTCATAATCTTCTTTGGTAAGCATCGGATTTCCAATTCTGCCAGCAATCAAACTTTCATATGATTCCAACATAGCAACGAGTGATGCCATGTGTTGCTTAGCTATTTCCGGAGAAAAACTTTGACCATTTTGAATGTTCAAGGTGACATTGCATTGCAGATTCGTTGAATTCTGTCGTTTAGGACTTGGTGTTGTATAATTTGGATCAAAGCTTGAAAACGAAGATGAATGTCCACCACTTTGAGTCACAGTACTACCCTTTGTTCCAGAAGAACTATCAGCACTGAAACCAGTCTGAATCTTCGGACTCGGAGTAGTTTTAAATTTATTTTCTCTATAGTATAAGCTGACATCTTGTTGAGCATTTGGATTATTCATGATTGTCGTTTTCTGGATATCCAACTCATGCTCTTCAATCTTCTGAATAAACTTTGCCAGATTCATATTTTCAGACTTTCTCATGTGCTTTAAGATCAACAAATAAGTTCCCCATTTCTGCTGTGGTAATGCATCAGCTAGCTTATCAACCCATTCTTCGTCATTTTTCTTTATATCCAATCTTCCCATTTCCAAAACCAAATGACAATATCTATCAATGGTCTTTTTTGTTGTTTCACCTTCTAAGGCTACAAACATATCAAATGATTTCTTTAGTAAAGCCTTTTTGTTTTTTATCATATCTGCACTTCCTTTAAATTTTTGAATCAATGCCGTCCAAATTGATCTAGCAGTACCCTCATGTTGGAGCAAAACAAAGATATCTTCTTTAACTGCTTGTTGAAGAATACTGATCATCATTTTTTCACTAGTATATTTCAATTTTTCAATCTCTGAATAGTCACTGAAAGCTTTTTCAATCCCACGTTCATTTTTAGGTTTCTCATAATCTTTCTCTAATGAACACCATGCGTTAAACTTGTAAGCTTGCACCCAGTTCTCAAATCGATTTTGCCATCCTCTAAAATCTTCAATGTACATAAGCTTCGGCGGTTTTTGATAAGTTCCCGTCTCATTCTCACTGTAAAGAGTTTCAACAGCTGTAACAGGAGCAACAGGTATAGCAAACGCATTGTAGAATTCCTCTTCCATGATTCAATAATCTGTATCACAAAGTCAACAAAGTTTAAACAATAATGAAGGTTCACACGAAATATGAGTTCAAACGAAATAACACAATGATGCGAAATCAGTTTGGTGCAGAATAACGATTTGGTGCGAAATAGCCTTTCAAACGAAAATACCACTTTCAAACGAAATCTGTAATTTGATTTCGTACGAAATTAGATGTATGCTTCACACGAAATAATATTTTCAAACGAAATCACACTTTGGTGCGAAATTAGTGCTAATTTCGTGCGGAATTATGTAATTTCGTGTGAAATGAAACTCAACCAGTTAATTTCGCGTGAAATTAGAAAACAAATTCACACGAAATCAGCTATTTCACGCGAAATACTACTGACGTCATCATGTTTGATCTGATTTTCAAGCGAAATTATGAATTTTACCAATTTTAGATCGAATTTAAGTCCTATTCTCTCAAGGATTCATTAAACACTGTTTCGCATGATATATTTAAAATTTAATCCATTTTAACCGTGAAATCTTGTGAATTTTGTAAAAGAAGGTGTAGAACTCAGATTTTTGAAGAAAACAAGCTGATTTTGGTAAAAACTCTTCCTCTTGAGCTCTGATACCACTTGTAGGATCGAGAGGCGATCGAAACGAGTCTATCAGAAGAGTTCTCAATCTAATCAGAGGCGGAATTCATTGATTAGACTTTGTAATAGCTTGTTTCACTTCTAATTGTCTTGTTTTATTGATTTAACATGTTTACAGATCAGTAGACACGTCGGCAGCACTTCGGTACCGGAATCACGAACATTCCAAATGAAATCACAACAAGGGTATATATAGGGTTGGTAATTTCGCATGGAATTACACCTGCTATTTCGTGCGAAATAGCAGATTGCTATTTCGTGCGAAATAGCTAGATGCTATTTCATGCAAAATTAGCCTTTCACACACAAACCCTAGATTTCTCATACTACTTGCCCTGATCTAACATTTCTAATACAAGACTCGATACAAGACGAAGTCGACAGACGTATGCACCAACATTTCACCTTCAACATAAGAAACTAGTTATTAAAGTCATTAATACAAAACCAAATAAAAAGTGCGAAAAGAGTAAAAATAAAAAGTATTACACTAAATGTTTGTCTTCACCAAGTGATGTAAGAGACTTAGGCAAACATGACCTTTGATTGCCAAGAACTCTTACTATCAATCTTGGATCCCGAGACTACTACACACACTCTATGATGGAAGATGGATGATGGTGGTGGATGTAGGTTGTGATGGTGGTGGAGTGTGGGTGAAGTGTGGGAGAGGTGGTTTGCCAAGGGATGCCTTTGAAGTAAACCAAGCACCTCTATTTATAGACTGAACAGAAGCCCGGACACGGCCCCGTGTCCATCCATCTTCTCTTTCTTCATTAAATGCAGTTTGTCCGTATTAGTTGACCACCCCCCCCCCCCCGTGTCCGCTGGGCATGGCCCCATGTGCAAAAGCGTATCTGTACTATCAAGATTTGCTTGGATTCTGTGAATCTTAGCGTTGACCACGGCCGTGTTGAGCTGGACACGCCCCCGTGTTGGGAAATAGAAGCTTCTACAACTTTGTCTTTTCTGCAGACACTTGGGCACGCCCCCGTGTCCGCTGGGCACGGGGGGTGTTCAGCCTTCTGATCTCTTGTTTTTTCTTGGGGAGATGCTGTCGAGGGGTCGGGCATGCCACATTTATTCCTTTTCTTGTATTTATGTTAGATTTAGCTGCATTTTTGCTTCTTTTGTTAATTTAAGCTCTTTTAACCCTGAAAATACAAAAGGAAGACAAAAGCACACTTTTTTTCCAATATTAGTACTAAAAAAGGATTAGTTTTATGCCTTATTTGATGTAATTTATATGTTGCATTTTACACACATCAAATACCCCCACACTTGAATCTTTGCTTGTCCTCAAGCAAAACTATTTTTAATGTCGCTTACACACCCAAATGGAATGGGTAGAAGAGAAGTTTTGGGCTTGTCTTGAGTGTCGAGATTCTAAGATCTTTATTAGGTTTTATTTTTATGTTATTTACAATCCTATTCGTTATGATTTATTTAGAACGTTTCTTAAGATAAATTACTTATTTGGGCATAACATGCCTCTTTAAAATTCCATTTATATACAAGTTCACATACCTCACGGGAGATCACTCAACACTCGGACGAAGATGTATTTTTGTGAAACACTCGAGACCGGCATGGAACTTACTTTTACCATATGTTTGCCAAGCGATCAATCCTCCTCCTTTTTAACTATAAACCTTTGTAAATATCAAGAGGACTTGGGGAAGGGTTAGGCTTGGGTTAAAGGTAGGTGGTTTTGGGTTAGTGGTTAGTAGAAAAGGGCAAAAGGCGTAAAAAGCGTCGGTTTTCGTAAAACTTTTTGTTTTTGTGACTTTTTATTCAAATGAAGCATCCTTCAAACAAAGTTTCTTTTTAGGAACTTGTTTGTTTATTGCTAGACTTCATCATTTTTTTTTTTTTGATAAGTAGTGTCACATAAACACCGAGCTTTTTACTAAAATAAAGGGTTTAAAATGAAAAAGGTTTTTTTTTTTGGTGGGAAAGGGTGTTTGTTTTGTGGGTTTAGAAATGAAAAGGTTTAGGCTCAAAGGGGTTAACTAGGGGGATTTTGAGTAGGTGGTAAAAAAAAAGAAAAATAATGGTGTTGAAAGAAAAAGGGTTAGTCCTAATGCCTCCATCATTTACTTACTTGGGTTTAAGTTGGTAAGGACCGGGAATGTATCGTCATGGCAAATTCTAGAGTCGTAAGAAACCAAGCAGCTATTCACACAAGAAACGAAAGATGAGCATTTAGTCTAAAGATGTGTTTTTGTATGCTCAATAAAGGCTCAAAACTCACTTTTTTTGTGGGAATGGGTTTTTAATGTGATCAAGGATATATAATCAAATTTTAACTAGATTTGTCAAGCCGTTTCATATTTTTTTTATGTTGGTTCTTTTTATCACGACGCTATCGGTTGTAAATTTGTAAAAATATAACCTTTTTAGAACTTGTTATTCCCAATTTAAACCAAGACAAGTAAAAAAAATGAAAAGTTTTTGAAAAATTTTGGGGTGTTTAGCGGTTCCAATAGAGTTTTGTGTAAGGCTTGTAATTAGGACTTGCAAAATTCAAGGTTTTAGAATCCCCCCACACTTAAATTATACATTGTCCTCAATGTGTCCCAAAAATAAGTTTTTAGGTTGATTGAATGTGTAAAAGGTGTGTCAAAAACAAAAATTTATGTTACTGGGCATCTGAACACGGCCCCGTGTCGAATGAGCACGGCCCCGTGGTCAGGTTGTCAGTAACGAGAACTTACTGAAAGTGGACACGGTGGCGTGTCTAGTGAACACGACCCCGTGTTGGGCACAACTTAAACAGTAATCTGCAGAAATTGACAAACAGCAGGTCTGGGCGGTGGACACGGGGGCGTGCCGGCTGGGCACGACCACGTGTGGACAATCTGTAGACATTTAAAACAGGTTTCGGCTTTCGGTTCTGCTTTCCCGGCTTTAGTAGCACTAATATTTAGTGCTTTAAGCCTCGTAGGTACCTGTTTTACTAATAAATACCACACCAAACAATAACAAACATCCTAATTTACCAACATTTCATCATCCACATCACAAGTTAAAAAGAAAAGAAATGCAGAAAATTAAAAAGTGTTAAGAGAAGTAAATTGTTCAACAAGTGGCACGCAGGCCATGAGATTGTTTTTGAGAGATAAAGGGTTAACCTGTTAGACCTTCAACCGTGTGATGCCACCTCCAACTCCTCCAGCTCAATCCATGTCCTCATCGTCATCATCATCATCCCCTCCGTGGCCCGCCATATATTCCGGATATTTCCAATATCATCCTGTATGTCAGAGATATTTCTTTCTATCACTCCGACCCGGGCGTATGTGTTGCTGGCCATGTTGTAGGTGTTCCTGGTGCACATAAGATTTTCCTGCAATAAATCATGTAAGCTTTGAAAGTTAGGAAAACCACCTCCTTGAGAGGAGGATTGACCCGGATCACCATGGGGCTGGTAGTGGTACTGGGGAGGAGGACGGATTTATGGAGCGTGAAGGATGAGAGCTTCTTGAGGGTTCCATGCATTCCCTCGAACTGTCTGAAATCTGATTGTCCCGTCATCCGCTTCATTGATTAAGCTCATGGAGTGACATATGACAAGGTCCACCTTCCCCGACCATGGGCCCTTTTGAAAGGACCTCGGCATCCTTGGCACAAAGTGCTTGAAAAGGTGGTAAATCCACCCTACAAAGAAGATAGGAGTCGGGGGAGTATCAAGTTGGTTCAAGTGCATGTTGTGGAGCAGTAGGTATGGAATATTGAGGTTGACACGGTTGTGAATGCAATGGAGAACTAACAGATCACGCAACCCTACGACACCACCACTGTCGTGCCTCTGGCAGAGAGAGTAGCCGAGGACCCTATAAATGTAGCGATAGAGAGGGTCCCTCAACATTGTGCTCTTAGTTTAGCTCGGGTTATAGTTTCCCTCCCCAATCTGAGCCCAAGCAGCTTGGCGTTGATTTTCTGGAACCTCACGGAGACCGCCGGTGTTTTCTTCATCTCCAGCATCCTCTTCCGAGTACAACCCGACAATTGCCCCAAATTACGCGATTGAGATCGAGTACATGGTCCTTGCACAACGGAACTCTACCCCCTCATTGTCAAACGGATCCGCTCTTGTCTTGAAGACAAATGTGCTGTAAAATTCCATGTTGTGTTCATGCACGGAGTGAAGCCGAGTGCAAAGAGCCGCTCGTAGTGGGCCGGTAACAATGTTGTTGAAGCGGTCTATTTGGTTCACTGCTTCAAGAGTGTCCATGCACACCTGTCGGGGATTTTCTTCGGGCCTAGTACTTAGCACCTCATACCGCGCCTGAGCAGCCAACTCACTTGCGTTGAATCTGGTAAATTTCTTGGCCATCTGAAAGAAAACACCAAACAATTAGCATGAAACAGTGAAATTTTCGAAGAAAACTAAAAACAGTCAGCTGAACACGGCCCCGTGTTCAGCAGACACGCCCCATGTTCGCTGAAATTAGCTGGACACACCCCCGTGCTCGCTGAGTACTACCCCGTGTCCAGGCGTCTGTTTCCCAAAATTCCCATTTTTCGACCCGATCCCAAAAACTTGAAAATTTTTGGTCCTGTAGGGGCGGTTTTCACCGAAAATGAAACCCTAAGTGCCAATTTTCCCAAAACAAACCGTTTACCCCTTCAATTTCATCTTTTTCTGCTCAAAAACAAGGGTTTGAGGTTTTTGTGAGAAATCGGGCAAATCTACGAACAATACAAGTTGATTTACTTCCTATAACATGTATCTATACTAATACTAACAGATCTAAGCAAAAATTTGGGGTTTGATCTGGTTCAAGTTGAAGAAACCTAGATTTTTCCCCAAATTTTGATGTTAAACTACATGCAAGTACTTAAACTAACTAATTATAAGGATAGAATCATACCTTAACGTTGTTAGAAGAAGGGGAAACATTGAAATCTGCAGAAAATTTCGCCAGAACCAGAGAGTTTTTGGGGAAACGGGGCGTGTGGAATGAAGAACTGACTTAGAAAAGGAGTTTTATCCCCGTCAGTTGCGCGAACACGGCCCCGTGGGCGGGCAAATTTAATTTTTTTTAGTGCTCGTGTTAGTGCCCTGTTTCCCGAAACTTGGTTTTAGAAATCTTACCGATTTAGATGTTTTCCCGATGTTTGTAACTTACAGGGTTTGATGTTGATGCTTGAACCTTCGTTTCATTCTTCGGTCGCTTGAAGCGAGATTTCCTCCTCTTCATCCTCAATAACTCCTTGATAAAGCTTTAGCCGTTGGCCATTGACTTTGAATGGAATTCTATTCCGAGATTTAATTTCGATTGCACTGTGTGGGAAAATATGGGTGATGGAAAAAGGTCCTGACCATCTAGACTTTAATTTACCAGGAAATAATCGAAGTCGTGAATTAAACAATAAAACTTGATCCCCTAACCGAAATTCATTAGGTTTAATGAGTTTATCATGCGAATTTTCCATTCTTTCTTTATAAATTTCGGAGTTAGAGTATGCATAATTCCTTAATTCGTCTAATTCATTTAATTGGCAAAATCGATTTTTACCGGCAATTTCTAAGTCTAAGTTCACGTTTTTAATTGCCCAGTAGGCTTTGTGTGCTATTTCTACCGGCAAATGACATCTTTTTCCATAGACAAGCTTATATGGGGTTGTACCTATTGTTGTTTTGTACGGTGTTCGAAAAGCCCATAAAGCATCGTCTAATTTATCGGCCCATTCTTTTTTATTTAACCCTACAGTTTTTTCAAGTATTCTTTTTAAACCTCTATTAGTTACTTCGGCTTGTCAGTTTGTTTGAGGGTGATATGCTGTTGAGACCCGGTGATAGACCCCATATCTTGTTAAAAAAATTTCAAGTTGATGATTACAAAAATGGGTACCTTTATCACTTATTAATGCTTTTGGTGTTCCAAAACGAGAGAATAATCTTTTCAGAAATCTTACCACGACTCTTCCATCGTTTATTGGAAGTGCCTCGGCCTCGGCCCATTTAGACAAGCAATCTACTGCCACAAGTATATATTTGTTTCCTTTTGACGGTGGGAAAGGTCCCATAAAGTCGAGCCCCCACACATCAAAAATTTCACAAACAAGAATGCCATTTTGTGGCATTTTGTTTTTGGAAGAAATATTACCTGATCTTTGGTAAGCGTCACATGTCTTGACAAGACTTTGGGCGTCTTTGTAAATGATTGGCCAATAAAACCCTGAATCAAATACCTTTTGTGCAGTACTAGCGGCACCATGATGTCCTCCGTATGGACCTTCATGAAAATGGCGGAGAATTCTTCTAGCTTCACTACCATGTACGCATCGACGGATGAGTTGGTCGGCACACATTTTGAAAAGATAAGGATCTTCCCAAAAATAATGCTTTACATCAGCAAAGAATTTCTTTCTTTGATGATGTGGCCATCCTTTTGCGACTATACCGCTAGCTAGGTAGTTAGCATAGTCGGTGTACCATGGTTCTTCTCGGTATTCCACCATTTCCATTTCTAGGGACTCTGTTGGGAACTTTTCATTGATTAGCTCTTCCCTGGTTGCCTCCAAAGCTGGATCTTCCAAGCGGGAAAGATGATCTGCTGCGGTGTTTTTTGCTCCTCTTTTGTCTTTTATTTCAATGTCAAATTCCTGGAGGAGTAGAATCTACCGAATCAAACGTGGTTTAGCATCCTGTTTCTTAAAGAGATATCAAATGACTGCATGATCTGTATAAACTATCGTTTTAGAAAGAACAAGATAAGAACGAAATTTATCAAAAGCAAATACCACGGCTAGTAATTCCTTTTTTGTTGTTGTGTAATTTTCTTATGCATCGTTAAGTGTTTTACTAGCGTAATTAATTGGGTGATAATGCTTATCTTTTCTTTGTCCCAAGACGGCTCCAACTGCAAAGTCACTTGCATCACACATGATTTCGAAAGGTAGTTTCCAATCACGAGCTATCATGATAGGTGCGTTGACTAGCATTTCCTTTAGTGTTAGAAATGCTTGATTGCAATCCTTGTCAAAGATGAAAGGGGCATCTTTTTCAAGTAATTTTGTTAGAGGCCTTGATATTTTCGAAAAGTCTTTGATAAATCGTCTATAAAATTCGGCATGCCCTAGGAAACTTCTGATAGCTCTAACGGAGGATGGGGGTGGTAATCGAGAAATAGTGTCTATTTTTGCTCGATCAACCTCCATTCCTTCGCTTGAGATTTTGTGACCGAGTACTATTCCCTCCGTTACCATAAAATGGCATTTTTCGCAGTTAAGGGCGAGGTTAGTTTCCTCACATCGGGATAGCATTCGTTCAAGGTTATCGAGGCATTGGTCGTATGAATCTCCAAAGATAAAAAAAGTCGTCCATGAAGACTTCCATTGTCTTTTCTATCATGTCATGGAAGATGGCCACCATGCAACGTTGGAAGGTTGCGGGGGCATTACATAGATCTAAAGGCATGCGTCGATAAGCAAAAGTTCCATAGGGACATGTGAATGTTGTCTTTTCTTGGTCTTCGGGTGCTATCGGTATTTGAAAGTAACCTGAAAACCCATCTAAGAAACAATAAAACTTGTGACCGGATAATCGTTCTAACATTTGATCAATTAAAGGCAAAGGAAAGTGATCTTTCCTTGTTGCTTCATTTAATCGATGATAATCTAAACATACTCTCCATCATGTGACGGTTCTCGTTGGTATTAATTCATTTTTCTCATTAGTTATTACCGTCATACCTCCTTTCTTTGGAACTACTTGGACGGGACTTACACAAGGACTATCGGAGATTGTGTAAATAATTCCAGCTTCAAGTAATTTGATGACTGCGTTTTTAACCACTTCTTGAACATTTGGATTTACTCTACATTGTGGTTGTATTACCGATTTATAGTCATTATTCATTAAAATTTTGTGCGTGCACGTGGAAGGACTTATTCCTTTAATATCTACAAGCTTCCAAGCGATCGCGTTTTTTAGTTTTTTCAAAAGCGTAATTAATTTTTCTTTTTCTAACCTAGTTAATTTTGATGAAATAATTACAGGTAATTTACCACCTTTGTCTAGAAAAGCATATTCCAAACCTTTTGGAAGTTCTTTGAGCTCAAGAGGTGAGTCTTTAGGAGACTCCTTATTTGGTTGCTCATTCTAATCAAGAACCGCAAAGGTTTGTTCTATGGCGACCTCTTCTTCAACAAAGTGGTCAACTTCTTCTCTTGTATCGGGTGGTTCAGCTTCATCTTCAATTAGGGAGTCATTATTGCCGATGGATATTTCATTGAACGCTCAAGATCGACACTTTTTTAAATGCCCCTAATTGAATAGATAAATTATTGTACTTCCGATTTTTCAAAGCTTCGTGAGTCTTTACAAATGGTCGTCCCAACACTAGAGGAGTGTCATCAAGGATGACAAAGTCGGTTGGGATTACCATTTGATTTGTTTTGACCAAGACATCCTTAACTACCCCTATTGATTTTAATATTTTCCGATTAGATAGAAAAATGGGTATTTGAAGTGGAGAAAAATCACCAATACTTAATTTTTCGAAAATATAGTTTGGCATTATATTAACACAAAGATCTTTATCAATTGTAGTATTACTAATAAAGGAATTTTGAAAAAAACATGGAACCGGTGTAATGTTAATTTCAAATGGATCTTCTTTTATTAGCGTAGTTTGATCATTTGTTAACTTAATGCTTACCGTTTCGTGAATTTTAGTGTTAGTGTTTAACTATTTTAAAAATTAGCATGAGTGGGTACTAAACAATGATTCTCGAAAGAAGGTGACAAGAGATTAATTTCTTTAAAATTTGACTCTTCTTGAATTTTAACGTTATCGGACTTACCTGTTTCGTTGTGTAACTCATGTGACGGCTTTTCACTTACTTGTTCTTCCATTTTTACCTCTTCAACTATTTCTTCTTTATTACAAGTTAATTCTTCCCTTGCGCGGGCTTCTTTTATATAGCGCTCGATAGTTTTAAGGTGTTCTATTATCTTTTCGGCTACGGGTGAAATAGTTAGTGGTTCGTCAAAGTGAGTTGAATAAGTATCATCAAAGCTTGAATTCGGAAGTTCGAACCTTGGCTCCTCATAGTACTCATATGAGGTAGATGGTTCACACCATTGTTCCTCATGGTAAGTATATGATGGATAAGGGTCGTAACTTGGTTCTTCATAATACTCATATGAGGTGGGTTGTTCACGCCATGGTTCCTCATAGTAAGCATATGAAGGTGGAGGCTCATATCTTGGTTCCTCAAAGTATGAGTATGAAGGCTCATACCTTGGTTCATCAAAATATGAGTATGAGGGAGAAGGTTCATACCTTGGTTCTTCATAGGGTGTGTATGAAGTTGATGGCTCGTACCTTGGCTCCTCATAATAGTTGTATGAAGTGGATGGTTCAAAGAGGTCACAATATTGTACCGAGTGAGGGTTACCACAAATGGTGCAATAGTCTTCCCTATAATCACCCTCCTCATAGTGGTAGTTGTAATCTCCAGAGTATTTATCCATAAGAATCACTCAGCAGACTACAACAGAGTCTCGGGACTAGAAAACAAAAATAAAAACGGAAACAGAGGCTGCACACTACCCCGTGTTCAGTGAGCACGGCCCGTGTTTAGGTTCTGTATCTGGGTGTTTTAATAAAAGTGACTGGTTTTGTGCAGCACGGGGGCGTGTTCAATGAGCACGACCCCGTGTTCAGACTCTGTATCTGGGAGTTTTTAAAAAAATGTGCAGCACGGCCCTGTGTTCAGTGAACACAGCCCCGTGTTCAGTCTACTATAAATGCAAAAACTAACTAAAATGCAGAAAATGTGCGCGCGTTTTTAAAAAGGTTTTGAAAAACTGATTAGGCCGTCGATTTTAAGCTTTCTTAAAATCCTTGTGTCCCCGGCAACGGCGCCAAAAAACTTGATGCGTGTGTAGCGTTATATAATTTTAAGTTATATTTTAAGCCCTTTTTAACACTTTAGTCAAGTTTTAAATTTATAAAACATGATATTTTACTAACACTAAACACACATATCGGCAAGTGCACCCATCGTGAGTGTAGTATAGCGTTGGTAAGATACCGAGGTCGTCCAAGGACACAAGATCTTTTAGTACCGATTTATCCTCAACGTCTAATCAAATCAAAAGTTTAGAAAAAGTTTTAAACATGAAAATAAAAACTAAAAATGCTGAAAAATAAAATAAAAATAAAACAGATAGACAAGATGAATCACTTGGATCCGACTCGCCTTTAGTGTAACCTTTGATTATTTCCGCACTTTTGCACTTTTTAAGAGATTATCTTAGTTATAGTAGTAGGCCCCTCTTTTGAAGGTGACGTTACCCTCAACCAAGTAGTTTGAGTCAGCAAGGATACAATCCTAAAGGGTTAGATTATTGAAAGATAATTAATTAAGTTATTAATGCGTAATGTGGCAGGCCCCTCTTTTGAAGGCGACGTTACACTCGGCTAAGTGGTTTGAGTCAGCAGGGATACAATCCCAAGTAGCCGGGTTAGTGTACTAATAGTAGTTTACATATGAGGGGATCAAGCCATTCGCACCCCTGCCATCCAATACCAGTGGGTATTGAAGGAGGTCCTAGTAAGCTTGACCCAGGTCCTTGCAGGATCTATACACTGAACAAGACAAGAACTTTACCAAACCATTCCCTTAACCCCCAACCAGGTAGCCAACATATCTCTATATAGACCGTAAAGATATGAATGATGTAAATCTTTATTTTTTATAGACAGTAAAATAATGCCAAGACACCACGGATAAATGATAAGGAAGTTTCACCTTCAACATAAGAAACTAGTTATTAAAGTCATTAATACAAAACCAAATAAAAAGTGCGAAAAGATTAAAAATAAAAAGTATTACACTAAATGCTTGTTTTCACCAAGTGATGTAAGAGACTTAGGCAAACATGGCCATTGATTGTCAAGAATTCTTACTATCAATCTTGGATCCCGAGACTACTACACACACTCTATGATGGATGATGGTGGTGGATGTGGGTTGTGATGGTGGTGGAGTGTGGGTGAAGTGTGAGAGAGGTGGTTTGCCAAGGGATGCCTTTGAAGTGAACCAAGCACCTCTATTTATAGCCTGCACACAAGCTCGGACACGGCCCCGTGTATGTTGGGCACGGCCCCGTGTCCATCCATCTTCTCTTTCTTCATTAAATACAGTTTGTCTGTATTAGTTGACCACGCCCCCGTGTCCGCTGGGCACGGGCCCGTGTGCAGAAGCGTATCTGTACTATCAAGATTTGCTTGGATTCTGCGAATCTTAGCGTTGACCACGGCCGTGTTGAGCTGGGCACGCCCCCGTGTTGGGAAGTAGAAGCTTCTACAACTTTGTCTTTTCTGCAAAAACTTGGGCACGCCCCCGAGTCCGCTGGGCACGGGGCGTGTCAGCCTTCTGATCTCTTGTTTTTGCTTGAGGAGATGCTGTCGAGGGGTCGGGCATGCCACGTTTATTCCTTTTCTTGTATTTATGTTAGATTTAGCTGCTTTTTTGCTTCTTTTGTTCATTTAAGCTCTTTTAACCCTGAAAATACAAAAGGAAGACAAAAGCACACTTTTTCCAATATTAGTACTAAAAAAGGATTAGGTTTATGCCTTATTTGATGTAATTTATATGTTGCATTTTACACACATCAAAAGGTAAAGGAAAATGATCTTTCCTTGTTGCCTTATTTAATCGACGATAATCTATACATACTCTCCATCCTATGATTGTTCTTGTTGGTGTTAATTCATTTTTCTCGTTAGTGACCACCGTCATACCTCCCTTTTTAGGAACTACTTGGACGGGACTTACCCAAGGACTATCGGAAATTGGGTAGATGAGTCCGGCGTCAAGTAATTTGATGACTTCATTTTTAACCACTTCTTGGACGTTTGGATTTACTCTACATTGTGGTTGTATTACCGATTTGTAGTCATCATTCATTAAAATTTTGTGCGTGCACATGGAAGGGCTTATTCCTTTAATATCTACAAGCTTTCAAGCGATCACGTTTTTGTGTTTTTTCAAAAGTGTGACTAATTTTTCTTTTTCTACAATAGTTAATTTTGATGAAATAATTACAGGTAACTTACCATCTTTGTCGAGAAAATCATATTCCAAACCTTTTGGAAGTTCTTTGAGCTCAAGTGGTGGGTCTTTAGGCGACTCCTTATTTGGTTGCTCATTTTGATCAAGAACCAAAAGGTTTGTTCTATGGCGACCTCTTCTTCAACAAAGTGGTCGATTTCTTCTCTTATATCGGGTGGCTTATCTTCATTTTCAAATAGGGGGTCATTATTGCCGAATGGATATTTCATTGACCGCTCAAGATCAACACTTCGTTTGAATGCCCCTAATTGAATGGGTAGATTTTTATGCTTCCGATTTTTCAAAGCTTCGTGGGTTTTTACAAAAGGTCGTCCCAACACTAACGGAGCGTCATCAAGGATGACGAAGTCGGTTGGAATTACCAATTGATTTGTTTGGACTAACACATCTTCAACTACTCCCATCGATTTTATTGTTTTCCGATTAGATTGAAAAATTGGTATTTGAAGTGGAGAAAAATCACCAATACTTAATTTTTCAAAAATGTAGTTGGGCATTATATTAACACAAAGATCTTTGTCAATTGTAATATTACTAATAAAGGAATTTTGAAAAAAACATGGAACCGGAGTAATGTTAATTTCAAATGGATCATCTTTTATTAGTGTAGTTTGATCATTTGTTAACTTAATGCTTACAATTTCGTCAATTTTAGTGTTAGTGTTTAACTCTTTTAAAAACTTAGCATGAGTGGGTACTAAACAATGATTTTCGAAAGAAGGTGACAAGAGATTAAGTTCTTAAAAATTAGACTCTTCTTGAATTTTAACGTTATCGGACTCACCTTTTTCGTTGCTTAACTCATGTGTCGGTTTTTCACTTACTTGTTCTTCCATTTTTACCTCTTCAACTATCTCTTCTTTACCACATGTTAATTCTTCCCTTGTGCGGGATTCCTCTTCCCTTGTGCGGGTTTCTTTTATACAGCGCTCGATAGTTTTAAGGTGTTCTATTATCTTATCGGCTATGGGGGAGATAGAATAAGGATCCTCAAAGCTTGAATTCGGAGGTTCGATCCTTGGTTCCTCATAGTACTCATATGAGGTAGATGGTTCATACCATTGATCCTCATTGTAAGTATATGATGGATAAGGGTCGTAACTTGGTTCTTCATAATACTCATATGAGGTGGGTTGTTCACTCCATGGTTCCTCATAGTAAGCATATGAAAGTGTAGGCTCATATATTGGTTCCTCAAAGTATGAGTATGAAGGCTCATACCTTGGCTCATCAAAATATGAGTATGAGGGAGAAGGTTCATACCTTGGTTCTTCATATGATGTGTATGAAGTGGATGGCTCGTACCTGGGCTCCTCATAGTAGGTGTATGAAGGGGATGGTTCAAAGAGGTCACAATATTGTACCGAATGACGATTACCACAAATGGTACAATACTCTTCCCTATAATCATCCTCCTCATAGTGGTAGTTGTAACCTCCTGAGTATTGATCCATAAGAATCACTCAGCAAACCACAACAGAGTCTCGGGACCAGAAAACAAAAAAAAATAGAAACAGAGGCTGGACACGAACCCGTGTTCAGTGAGCACGGCCCCGTGTTCAGGTTCTGTATCTGGGCGTTTTAGAAAATGTAACAGGTTTTGTGCAGCACGGGGGCGTGTTCAGCGAACACGACCCCGTGTTTAGACTCTGTATCTGGGAGTTTTGTAAAAATTATGCAGCATGATCCCGTGTTCAGTGAACACGGCCCCGTGTTCAGTCTACTGTAATGCAAAAACTACCTAAAAATGTAAAAATGTGCGCGCAGTTTTAAAAAGGTTTTGAAATACTGATTAGGCCATCGATTCTAAGCTTTCTTAAAATCTTTGTGTCCCCGGAAACGGTGCCAAAAACTTGATGTGTGTTTAGCGTTATATGTTTTTGTTTATATTTTAAGCCCTTTTTAACACATTAGTCAAGTTTTAAATTTATAAAACACGATATTCTACTAACACTAAACACACATATGGGCAAGTGCACCCATCGTGAGCGTAGTATAGCGTTGGTAAGACACCGAAGTCGTCCAAGGACACAAGAGCTTTTAGTACCGGTTTATCCTCAACGTCTAATCAAATCAAAAGTTTTAGAAAAGGTTTTTAAACATGAAAAATAAAAACTAAAATTCTGAAAAATTAAAATAAAATAGAAACAAATAGACAAGATGAATCACTTGGACCCGACTCGCCATTAATGTAACCTTTGATGATTTCTGCACTTTTGCACTTTTTAAGAGGTTATCTTAGTTATAGTAGTAGGCCCATCTTTTGAAGTTGACGTTACCCTCAACCCAGTGGTTTGAGTCAGAAAGGATACAATCCCAAAGGGTCGGAATATTGAAAGATAATTAATTAAGTTATTAACGCGTAATGTGGTAGGCCACTCTTTTAAAGGCGACGTTACCCTCGGCTAAGTGGTTTGAGTCAGCAGGGTTACAATCCCAAGTAGCCGGGTTAATGTATTAATAGTAGTTTGACCCAGTAAGCTTGACCCGGGTCCTTGCAGGATCTATACACTGAACAAGGCAAGAACCTTACCAAACTATTCCCTTAACCCCCGATCAGGTAGCCAACATATCTCTATATAGACCGTAGAGATATGAATGGTGAAAATCTTTTATTTTATATTGACAGTAAAATAACGCCAAAACACCACGGACAAATGATAAGGAAGTTTCACCTTCAACATAAGAAACTAGTTATTAAATTCATTAATACAAAACCAAATAAAAGATTAAAAATCAAAAGTATTACATTAAATGCTTGTCTTCACAAAGTGATGTAAGAGACTTAGGCAAACATGGCCTTTGATTGTCAAGAACTCTTACTATCAATCTTGGATCCCAAGACTACTACACACACTCTAAGGTGTATGATGGATGATGGTGGTGGATGTGGGTGTTGTGATGGTGATGGAGTGGTGGTGAAGTGGGAGAGAGGTGGTTTCCCAAGGGATGCCTTTGAAGTGAACCAAGCACCTCTATTTATAGCCTGTACAGAAGCCCGGACACGGCCCCGTGTCCGCTGGACACGGCTCCGTGGCTATCAACTTTCTCTTTCTTCATTAATTACAATTGTCTGCATTAGGCTCCACTCGCCCTCGTGCCCGCTGGGCATGGTGTAACAACCCGCGCTTTCGTGCATTGTTACTACTCGCTACACTCGTTACACCTAGCACCAGAGATTCGTATCATAATGTAACTAAATCGCATACGTCGCTATTTCGCAGTATAATCGCATATATTCGCATATTTTAACACTACATCGCATCGCGAATACTAACACTCATGATGACTTTGAGTGACGACCTATTTTATCCTCCTCGATGGCCGTGATGTGTCGCAACGCAAACAATTAACGCTAACAAAGACTCTCGAGTGAGTACTATAGCTCCAGTCGTCGTGATGACGATGACAATACGAGCGAGTAGTACCCCGTCAGTCATTGTGGCACAACGCATCACAAACTCGAAAGCGCACCCGCAATCACGCGCAACTCGATTATCGCAGGATTCGAAATAAGGATACATATATACGACCTTTTTGTGATTAAAAAATAATAAATATACATATATGTATGGGTATGAAAATGTGTAACCAAACTATCGCAACGCTTAACAATCGAAATGGTATGCCAAAACTCAGCTCGTTGGAGGTGTTTGACCGAATGACACTTCGGTCGAACAGCCATCCGGTCGGATAGCCATCCGGTCGGATGACCATCCGCTCGAACAGCCATCCAGTCGGACCACATCACCTCCTTCCTCCTCCTTTGCCTATAAATAGCCCGTGTCACATCACTTGAACAGTGATGTGACAGCTCTCACTCGACCAGCACACTCTTGGACCCTTTTCTCTCGATTTCTCGCGATTCTTGTAAGTTTCCGACCTAAATCTTGTACTTCTATGATCTACACTCAATTCTACACCTTTCTATCTTTTAAAAATCCAATTTTAACTGTGAAATCTGCTGATTTGAGGTGTTCTGGGATGATGTCATCAAGAGTTCATATGAACTTCAAAGTGTGACCTCATTTTCATCGTGAACAGCTCAGATCTGAGTGATTTCCACATGTTTTTACACAAATCTCGTACAAATCTATGTTATCTGATCAAAGGGTTATGTGATTTCGGGTTAAACATGGGAAACCGTCAAGAACGGCCAAATCAGATGGGACGGGGTATTTCCCGGCCGTTAGAACGGGTCGGACTTGAGGGAAATTACAGTTGTTTAGTACGATATCACACCACCTCGGTCAAATCACCAGTATTCTTTTTTTCAAAGCCATCAAGTTCATGACGATCAGGACGTCGGAACGGATTGCCGTCCGACCGGATTTCCGTCCGATCGGGGTGCACTTGGAGCTTTCAACTCATCATCTCAAACGAGTGACCATCCGACCGGATTGCCATCCGATCGGATAGTCACTAGACAAACATCCTCCAAACAAGTGACCATCCGACCGGATTGCCATCCGACCGGATTGCCATCCGACCGGATTGCCATCCGACCGGATTGCCATCCGACCGGATAGCCACTAGTCAATTAACATACCATCCGACCAGACAGCATGCCATCCGACCGGATCACCACTAAGAACTATAATTCAAATTTTCACCGTTTAACGCACTGCGCAGTGATTAGGCTACCATTCCATGATCAGACAACTCATACGCGCTCTCAATCAATCCAATCAAGTTGTGTTTGCTTGCTGAAAACGCACTGTGAGTATACTTGAACCCTTTTTGCTTTTACACTTTTGGGTGTAACATACGTTGCTATCAAATCGAATTATATCAAATGCTTAAACTACTTATCACTTGCGAATGACTTACGTGCATAGTTATACGTGATGCTAGTTACATATGTGCTAGGACTTATACTCGCGACGTCCCACCATGACTAGTATAGTACTATTGCGCCAGACAGGGTCTAGTTTGCCATCGCGTATTCGAGCATCGAGGACTTAGCTGGTAGTATCGGTTTTGTGAGTATGTATGTCGTGTATCTCGTTTATGTATGTAGGAGATTCGCGGCACTTTTAAATCTATTATGCTATTACATATCAAACTTGTATACTCGCCAATACTTTTGTATTGACTTTATTTTAACGTATGTTGCAGGTTTAGACGCAGACCACATCAAATCAAGCTAGGAAGTCTAGAAACTTAACAAAAATCTAGGTTGTCGGATTTGTATTGTTCGAGAGAACACAAAATCTGTGATAACTTATGTGACTGTAATTGTTTATTAGTATGGGATAATGAACGCATTAAATATTGTCACTAATAGTTGTTATGGATTCTCTTGAGCAATCTGATCCGCCTAGTGCCGTGCCCCGATGATTCCGCCATCGGTTGGGGTGTGACAGATTGGTATCAGAGCCATAACTATAGGGAATTAGGCAAGACTCGACCTAGTCCGGGTCGACGTCTTAGAAATTGACCTAGTCTATAGTCTAAGTACCAACAAGCCGACTCGTACGAGCCCAGTAGGGCTTGTATTGGGCCTACTTGATACTCTCGATCGAAATTGCTAAAAACTACAACTTTGTGTGAACACCGCGTACTACAGCTTCACACGAAGACGCCTTTCCTAAGGCTGACACAATGCACATGTTTTCGAATATACTCGCATATCACAACCGAGTGATCCAGTTGAGACCAGGTGTGACAGCCAAAAACTCTCGCTAGGATTGCTCACTCAGCGCATTTTCTAGCACGAGAACCTTTCATCGAGTTAAGGGTGACATCCACATCTCGACGAAAGTCTCCATTTCGAACTCTAGTGGAACTCACGAATTTATTCGAAGAGCATAACCACAATTAGGAACGAAGTCGTTAAGTCAGAAGTGAAACTCATACCTTAATGAACTGTTCCACTCTTTAAAATGGTTTTCAAGAAGCTCTCACCAAGGACTCGATCATGACAATGACTCAACCCACGTGATGACTAGGAAGAAAAATGCCGTGAGCTGCATCCCAGTGGAAGCATGAAGTCTTCTAGGTCAACGCGCGTGCACGAACTTGTTGGATATAGTTGAGTTACCTTGGGTAGTCAACGTCTAAACAACCGAGGCACTCCAATTATTTTACTAAGACTACGACTCGC
This sequence comes from Helianthus tuberosus, assembly GCA_030545235.1. Lineage (NCBI taxonomy): Eukaryota > Viridiplantae > Streptophyta > Magnoliopsida > Asterales > Asteraceae > Helianthus > Helianthus tuberosus. The sequence continues at coordinate 137,902,187 of CM060420.1, forward strand.
CGGTTTTTACGTACGATAAACTTGGTTACGCTTTATTTTACAATCTATCAATTTTCGCTCCCTGTTTTACAAAACGCACAACTCGCACAACCATCGCAATCTAAAACGAAGACCGAATGTTCGCAATAAAACAAATGCCAAATTTCTCGCTTACGCTCTCGCTCACTACCACTCATCGCGTCCTCGCATATTCTACATGTATGTGTATAAGTGTAAACTACAACTATCTATATCTAAATACAAACAAATCATTGTGTGAGAACCTAGGAATGTCGTGTCTCCTATGTGGCTCCTATGTGAAATCTATTTATATTGCACGATACAAGTTTTGATCGCTCCCAATCGCACCGCGAACTCAAAAAAAAATCATTATGATTGAATCTCATTCCAAATCACTCTCTGTCTAGATGCCTTCCAACGACTCTACCTCGAGACGAACAGCTAGAAGAAGAGCCAAACGAAGCGCCGATAAGAGGATTGCCTCACTTGTGACCAAGGAAGTGGTCAAGCTCATTCCTCAAATTTCCGCTCAAGTGCACTCTCTCAGCAACTCTCGAGCCTCGGAAGACTCCAAGACGGAAGCGCCGCAATCTACTTTTCTCTACAAACACTTCAAATCCTGTGATCCAGTGGCCTTCACAGGTGAAGGAGGTGTCTCTCAGCTACTCCAGTGGTTCGATTCTGTTGAGGTGACCCTTCGTCAGAGTGGGTGCCCCGAGCATTTCCAAACCACTTGCGCAACTGGAGTATTTCAATCGCGAGCACTCGACTGGTGGACCGCCGAACGCAACAAACGTGGGATTCACGCAGCCTATGCTCTCTCCTAGAATGAGTTGAAAGGGCTCATGAAGGAAGAGTACTGCCCTCCCCATGAAGTCCAGAAGTTGGAAAGCGAATTTTGGGAAATCAAGCAAGTCAAAGGTGACAATGCTGGCTACACCACAAGGTTCAAACAGCTTAGCATAATCTGCCCAAGTCAAGTCAACACTCCAGAAAAAGCCATCACGAAGTACATTCGTGGCTTGCCTGAATGTGTGGGTGATTTTGTCGACGCTGCAAAACCTACTACCATCGAAGAAGCCTACCGCTTAGCCGTAGAAATCAACAACAAACGACTCATGGAAGGGTTTTTCTCCAAGAATCCTGTCAAGCAAGCTTATCAAGCAATCGCCATTAATTCTTCAGACGACCCTGTCGACGATTCTTCTGACGAATTTGTCGACGATTCTTCTGACGAATCTGCCGACGATTCTTCTGACGAATCTGCCGACGGTTCTTCCGACAACTCGGCCAAAGATTCTGCAAGTGAGTCCTCAGACGAATCCTTCAACGACGACATCTCATCGCAAGACACCGACAAACCCAGCCGCAAACGAAAAATTTCAAGCCCGAACTCATCAACAACCGAACTGCTGCAACTGAAGCCTCTTCAAGCAGTTCTGGTGTTTCCAAAACGAGCTTACACTGGAGCTCATCCCCAGTGTTACTCATGTACCTATCATCATCCAATTGGGGCTGACTGTCGCTATTGCAATAACTGCAACCGTTACGGTCACTTCACCCGCAACTGCCGCACCGGATCAAGAACCTGAGTACAACAACCGCAGCTCCAGCAAAAGTTTTTGATATTAGACAGACGTAGGATAATGTTGTAATAAAACAATTTTAGACGTAATTTCATGTGTGGAACTATCCCTACTAATTGATGTTGTCGCTATGCGCAACGTTCATTCGCACTCTCTCTCGCATTCGCACTTAGTCTAGAATCACACACATGCTATATATATATATATCATGATATAATGTGTTTTACCCTCACAACACTCTTAGGATGAGGTACGATAAACGTGCAAGGAACGAGTAGTCACGGGTGCACACGGGATTATTTTGGTCAGTGCACGGAGATCGTAGTGAATTTTAATAGTGCCATAACGTTAAAAGCATGGTCGAGCGTGGTGGATAAGCCGCTGGTACTTCCTATGTATAAGCGTCTTAACCATGTCAACAAAGGGTGACACCTATTCACGAGATGTAAGTAGTAGGGGTCAAGCAAGGTGTGCTTTATCATACTACCGAAGTTTCGTGAAGAAAGTGCCATGTAGAGTTGAACGTTACTCGACCTATTATACTATTGTGAATATTTTCAACACACTGCACTCAATCGCAAGGCGTAACAACTAAATCACATCATCGCAAGACTTGTCGTAAGTCTGCAAACGCAGTGCAATCGCCTCATCGATGGACTCTGGAGAGTCTTCCTCGCAGGGCAATTGCATCAACGCAAGACTGGTCGTAAGTCTGTATCGCAACTCAAAGCATGTCATCGCAAGGCTTTTCGTAAGTCAACACGCTCGCAATCGCATTATCGCTTAAATCTATCTCGCAATCGCTACCACTATTTATGCGAATCGCTACCGTTTATCGTGCAAATCGCCATATCGCTTGATGTGTGTCACTCTATCGCTATCACCATCGCTATCGCCTACCGTTATCGGTGATATTTGTGTTAAGTTAGCACACATGACCTCGCTTCACGAGATGAAGCTCATATGGTTAAAGCAAGGTGTTTTAGTCATATCAGCAGGCCTTCGTGGAAAAAGGCCATGTGGGGTCTAATGTTAGTTAAACTCTGTGGTGTTAATCAATCGAATCGAATCGCATAAATCGTGCATATCCCCATCGCTTGCAACACAACAATCGTCGCTTACCGCTCATCGGTTGTCGCTATCGCTCATCGCTTATCGCCATTCGTTTATCACCGCCGTCATCGCTTGTGTTGTGCTTGTGGTATTCGCTTAATCGCCTATTCGCTTATCGCTTATCGCTACATGTGTTACGTAAGCACACCTGACATCGATTCATGAAACAGATCTAGTATGGTCGGAACATGGTAAATACATCGCTGGTACTTCCTATATGTATAAGTGATTCAGCCATACTAGCAAACTTTCGTGGGCAGATGCCATGTGGGGCTTAACGTTGGTCAAATTGTAAAAGCCATGAAGACTAAATCGAATCGCATTACTCGCTTATCGCGTATCGCTTACCGTGTATCGTCTATCGCTCATTCACTTATTGTGTATCGTCTATCGCTTATCGCGTACCGCTCATCGCTCGTCGCTCATCGCTTGGTATTCATCGCAGTCTGTGTGGTATTAGTATGCATGACATTGCTTCATGGGACAAAACTAACCTGGTCGAACGTGGTGTTTCGCCATGTTAGCAAACTCTCATGGAAACGTGCCATGTGGGTTAATGTGGAATCTAATCGAAATCGCGCTATTCGCTTATCGCTCGACGCCTATCCAGACACGACACATCAATCTTTCGTGTCACTAGTCTACTCGCGCACGCTGTTATAGCTACGTTTGTAATTCAACTCGCCTGTTTAACCTATTCGATTCTATCTTCAACTCGGTCCGACATCCTATCGATTGGACCGAGGTAGCACAATTCTATCTGTGTCATATTGCCACACATGACACCGCCTCACGAAACGGAAGTAATATGGGAGAAACATGGTGGATACGCCGCTGGTACTTCCTATATATAAGTGTTTTAACCATATTAACAAACTTTCGTGAGAAAGTGCCAAGTGGGGCTCGATGTTAATTAACTTTTCAAACTGTTAAAAACTGTCTTTTATAAAATTTTTATTAAAACCATTGGACAAGTGAAATTTTCTCACGATGTGGAGATAACATCGAATCAGCTTAACTCCATGCCCAAGGGAAGTCTCATAAGTCCATTTTTCTTTAAAAACTTTTGCAACAACAAAACGAAATCCTTCTTAAGAGATTGGTTCGACATCGAGTTCAGCTTGAACCCATGTCATAGGAGAGTTTCCGTAACCCCAGTTTTCATTTTCGAATTCCTTAAAACGTTTAAAACCTAAACTTTCTTGCAACGTCGGTTAACATCGACTCAGTTGACCCTACGTTATAAGAAAAATTTTCAAGATTTCCTTCCAAACTTCTTTTAAATATCTAAGAAAAAAAGAAAAAAAGAACGTTTCTTGCAACGTTGGTTAACAATCGACTCAGTTAACCCTACGTTATGAGAAACCTTTCAAGTTCTTTAAAATTTCAATCGCATCGAACTTACAAATTCTTCGCGACTCGAGGTACTTTTGAAACGCCAACTCGTGGGATGCTCCTTTTGTCATTACGTCGCTTCTCGCTATCGCGGTCGATCTCTCTTACTTGAAACGCTCTCGCTTGTCAACTCTCACCCGATTAACTCGCTGTATCGCTACTCATACGGGATCAACTCTTAAAAGTCTACCTGTTGGATTAATTTCGGGACGAAATTTCCTAAAGCAGGGGAGACTGTAACAACCCGCGCTTTCGTGCATTGTTACTACTCGCTACACTCCTTACGCATAGCACCAGAGATTCGTATCATAATGTAACTAAATCGCATACGTCGCTATTTCGCAGTATAATCGCATATATTCGCATATTTTAACACTACATCGCATCGCGAATACTAACACTCATGATGACTTTGAGTGAGGACCTATTCTACCCTCCTAGATGGCCGTGATGTGTCGCAACGCAAACAATTAACGCTAACAAAGACTCTCGAGTGAGTACTATAGCTCCAGTCGTCGTGACGACGATGACAATACGAGCGAGTAGTACCCCATCAGTCATTGTGGCACAACGCATCACAAACTCGAAAGCGCACCCGCAATCACGCGCAACTCGATTATCGCAGGATTCGAAATAAGGATACGTATATACGACCTTTTTGTGATTAAATTATAATAACTATACATATATGTATGGGTATGAAAAAGTGTAACCAAACTATCGCAACGCTTAACGATCGAAACGGTTTGCCAAACCTCAGCTTGTTGGAGGTGTTTGACCGAATGACACTTCGGTCGGAAAGCCATCCGGTCGGATAGCCATCCGGTCGAACAGCCATCCGGTCGGACCACATCACCTCCTTCATCCTCCTTTGCCTATAAATAGCCCGTGTCACATCACTTGAACAGTGATGTGACAGCTCTTACTCGACCAGCACGCTCTTGGACCCTTTTCTCTCGATTTCTCGCGATTCTTGTAACTTTCCGACCTAAATCTTGTACTTCTATGATCTACACTCAATTCTACACCTTTCTATCTTTTAAAAATCCAATTTTAACGGTGAAATCTGCTGATTTGAGGTATTCTAGGATGATGTCATCAGGAGTTCATATGAACTTCAAAGTGTGACCTCATTTTCATCGTGAACAGCTCAGATCTGAGTGATTTCCACATGTTTTTACACAAATCTCGTCCAAATCTATGTTATCTAATCAAAGGGTTATGTGATTTTGGGTTAAACATGGGAAACCGTCAAGAACGGCCAAATCTGATGGGACGGGGTGGTTCCCGGCCTTTAGAACGGGTCGGACTTGAGGGAAATTACAGTTGTTTAGTACGATATCACGCCACCTCGGTCAAATCACCATTATTCTTTTTTTCAAAACCATCAAGTTCACGACGATCAGGACGTCGGAACGGATTGCCGTCCGACCGGATTTCCGTCCGATCGGGGTGCACTTGGAGCTTTCAACTCATCATCTCAAACGAGTGACCATCCGACCGAATTGCCATCCGATCGGATAGTCACTAGACAAACATCCTCCAAACAAGTGACCATCCGATCGGATTGCCATCCGACCGGATAGCCACTAGTCAATTAACATACCATCCGACCGGACAGCATGCCATCCGACCGGACAGCATGCCATCCGACCAGATTACCACTAAGAACTATAATTCAACTTGTCACCGTTTAACGCACCGCGCGTCGCTTACGCTACCATTCCATGATCAGACAACTCAGAGGCACTCTCAATCAATCCAATCAAGTTGTGTTTACTTGCTGAAAACGCACTGTGAGTATACTTGAACCCTTTTTGCTTTTGCACTTTTGGGTGTAACATACGTTGCTATCAAATCGAATTATATCAAATGCTTAAACTACTTATCACTTGCAAATGACTTACGTGCATAGCTATACGTGATGCTAGTTACATATGTGCTAGGACTTATACTCGCGACATCCCACCATGACTAGTATAGTACTATTGCGCCCGACGGGGTCTAGTTTGCCATCGCGTATTCGAGCATCGAGGACTTAGCTGGTAGTATCGGTTTTGTGAGTATGTATGTCGTGTATCGCGTTTATGTATGTAGGAGATTCGCAGCACTTTTAAATCTATTATGCTATTACATATAAAACCTGTATACTCGCCAATACTTTTGTATTGACTTTATTTTAACGTATGTTGCAGGTTTAGACGCAGACCACATCAAATCAAGCTAGGAAGTCTAGAAACTTAACAAAAATCTAGGTTGTCGGATTTGTATTGTTCGAGAGAACACAAAATTTGTGATAACTTATGTGACTGTAATTGTTTATTAGTATGGGATAATGAACGCATTAAATATTGTCGCTAATAGTTGTTATAGATTCTCTTGAGCAATCTGATCCGCCTGGTGTCGCGCCCCGATGATTCCGCCATCAGTTGGGGTGTGACACACGGCCCCGTGTGTAGAAGCGTATCTGTACTATCAAGATTTGCAAGATTCTGTGAATCTTAGCGTTGACCACGGCCCGTGTTGAGCTGGGCACACCCCCGTGCTGGGAATAGAAGCTTCTATCAGTTTGTATTTTCTGCAGGCACCTGGCCACGCCCCCGTGTCCGCTGGGCTCGGGGACGTGGTCAGCCTTCTGATCTTTTGTTTTTGCTTGGGAAGATGCTGTCGAGGGGTCGGGCATGCCACGTTTATTCCTTTTCTTTGTAATTATGTTAGATTTTGCTGCATATTTGTTCCTTTTGTTCATTTAAGCTCATTTGGTCCTGAAAATACAAAAGGAAGACAAAAGCACACTTTTTCCAACATTAGTACTGAAAAGTGTTAGTTTTATGCCTTATTTGATGTAATTTATATGTTGCAATTTACACACATCACTTACTCTCATGCCCCTCAATGTTTTTAGGAGTTTGCCTTTGAAACCGCGGTTTACCTAATAAATCGCATGCCCTCAAGAATCAACTCAAACAAATCACCTTTCCAACACTTATTCAACCGACAACCTGATTACTCATTTTTACGAGTCTTTGGGTGTGAATGCTTCCCTTCCTACGCCCGTATAATCATCATAAAATGGACTTCCGGTCCACCCTGTCTGTTTTTCTAGGCTACAGCTCAGTTCATCATGGGTATCGCTGCCTAGATTTATAATCTGACCGGATTTACATTGTTCGTCATGTTCGCTTCAACGAACACATTTTTCCATTCAAACCACCACTCATACCCACATCCCCTACACAATCACCTTCCTACTATTCTTCCTACCCCATAACATCAGCCTGTCCTTCCACTTCTACTTCCCAGCCTTCAACCGAACCTCACAGAGCTGAAACACAGCCTTCGGACCACCATCAAACCCATAACCAACTACCCTCGAACTTGTTCCACACAACAGGCCATGAACCCACTCATTCCAGCCCTGAACCGACCCTTTCCATCCCTCCTTTCAGCCCTGAAACAACCTGTTCCACCTCAATTCCTACTACCTCACAATCCTCAACTCACATTTCCTCTTCACCACCACGTACCCGTCTACCTAATCTTCACCAAAATCCTAAGCCAACCATTCGGTATGATCCTTCAGCTTACCATTTCTCTACAAATTCTTCCGAGTCTATTGAACCTTCCTCTTTTACTATCGCCAACAAATCACCGGAATGGCACCAGGCCATGGCTGAAGAGTTTGATACTCTTGTTCGGAACGGGATATGGTCTCTTGTTCCCCGTGTTGCGAATACCAATGTTATTGATTCAAAATGCGTTTAGAGGATCAAAAAGGATGCACATGGAAAGGTCACTCGTTAAAAAGCAAGATTCGTTGCCAAAGGTTTTAACCAAAAACCTGGTGTTGATTACCAAGAGACCTTCAGTCCTGTTGTCAAAGCAACAACAATACGGGTTCTTTTGTCTCTTGCTGTGACAAATCAGTGGTCTCTCAGACAGTTAGACGTTTAAAATGCCTTCCTTCACGATGACCTAAAGGAAACTGTCTACCTTTAACACCCACAGGGATTCTTTGATAATACTAAACCCGATCATGTTTGCTTGCTGCATAAATCTCTTTATGGCCTGAAATAGGCACCACGAGCATGGTTTGAACGTCTTAGCAGCACCCTACATCATATGGGTTTTACCGGTTCTAAAACAGATCCTTCACTTTTTATACTTAAAGCCCGTGGGACCTTGGTCTACGTTTTGGTATATGTCGATGACATTATAGTTACAAGGAACAACACAACAGCTATCAGTGATGTCATTGCAACATTAGGCACGTCATTTGCAGTAAAAGATCTGGGGGACTTGCATTATTTTTTGGGTATTGAGGTTATTCGTCATGGCAACAACTTAATCCTTTCTCAGCGGAAATACATTTCTGACTTGATTCACAAAGCTGGGTTATCCGAATGCAAACCAGTTCCTTCTCCTATGAGAACATCTCAGCTTCTCACCCTCGGTGACAGCCAACTTCTTGCTGATCCAACCAAGTATCGACAAATTGTGGGTGCTCTTTAGTATGCATCATTATCTTGACCTGGCATCACTTTTGCAGTAAACAAAGTGTGTCAGTTCATGCAGACTCCCACAGAAAACCACTGATCGGCTGTTAAACGGATCCTGCGGTATCTCAAAGGTACCTCTCATTTTGGTCTGTTTATTCGTCATGACTCTGCCTCTACTCTTCATGCCTTTACGGATGTCAACTGGAACACCACTTTGCAAGCTTTTTCTTATGTTGATTGGGCCGGCTGTCCAGACGATCGACGGTCCACCGGGGGGTTTGCCATATACTTAGGCTCCAATCTTATATCATGGAATGCTTGGAAACAGCGTACGGTGTCACGTTCTTCTACTGAATCTGAATATAAAGCTCTAGCCGACACTGTTGTTGAATTAACATGGCTAGAGGCCCTTCTACATGAACTCGGTATCATCTCTAAGATTACATCTACACTCTGGTGTGATAATCTAGGTGCCACGTATTTGTCCGCTAATCATGTGTTCCATGATCGCACAAAACATGTTGAGTGTGATTATCACTTTGTTTGCGAGAAAGTTGCTCAGGGAAAACTTGAGGTCAAGTTTATCTCCACACATGATCAAATAGCCGACGTTTTCACCAAGCCGCTACCGTCTCAAAGGTTTCTAATGCTGAGGTCCAAGTTGCAGGTCGTTCTCCGCCCTCAACTTGCGGGGATGATAGACCATATAATTAAGTTAAAGATTAGTTTTATATATCATTATATTTAGTGGTACTAAAGTGTATCTTTATGTTCATATATATGAGATTCATGTAATCATTATTTATTTAAAATTAATAATACAATCTGTACTTTCTATTACCACCACTGTTTTGATATGTAATCTGACCTGCTCAACCCACCTAGGTCATGTTAGAAACCGTAACACCCAAAACATGTGATTTTGACTTTAGGGTAGACAAAAGAAAGGGTATGTTAACTTTTACAAAGTCAGAGAAACATGTAATAAAAAAATTTACTTTATTAATATTAGCGTGTCATCGTGAAAAATACCAACGTGGTCAAATCAATCACTATTGTTTTTATAAGTGGACCTGCTCTCTAGTCACTTTTCTTGCTTTTGATTAATGATTAATAGTTATATATATGTGGACGCCATCATATAACTATTATAAATTTATAATTATATGTTATCTTAGAAGTGAGTTGAATTCTAGTTCTAGACTATAAACAAAGTATTTGCTACATCTTAATTTATATTATATATATTGCGTAGGGTCTAACCTTTAAAGCGCGTTTACTAATTTTTTTTTTTGTTTTATAAATGAAATCTGACGTTGTACATGTGTAAACATGAGACAAATTTGTTGACAAGGTGATTTGGGATAGGAGCAATATACAAGTTTAAGAATTCAAATGTGAAAGAGACAGGAAGACCATGGTTAATGGTTTATTCTATTTTTTGTATTTACTGAACCTTATATAAAGAGGGCATATTCAATTAAATTGAATAATTATTAGATTTTACTAAACAAATTGAAAACTTATTAAAGTTTTCTAGTTATATCAAGACATATTGGATATTGCTTCAATTATTATTCACTAATTTTTTTTTTTGAAAGGTGAATTTCTTTAATCCCTGTCGTCTGTGGGACTTGAACCCAAGACCTTCTCATTCCCAACCTAGGTGTTTTAAAGGCTTTGCCTTTGCCAATGGACCACCACCCCATTGGTTATTATTCACTAATTATATCAAGACAAATTGGATTTTGCTTCAATTATTATTCACTAACTATATCAAGACATATTGGATATTGCTCCAATTATTATTCCCAAGTTAATTAATTATTATCTTAAATGAATCTAGTAAATTATAGGATCTTGTTTCTCTTTAATATTTTCATACATCTACTTTTATACACGTAAAATTAATTAGGGCTTACATGTGGTATCAGAGTTGCTCTATGGATTTCAAAGACTTTGTGCGACAAGTAAAATCAGCCACGTGCAGTGAGGGCTGACGTTGCATCTCTTGGCTATATTCTACATACTCAAGCCTTAGCCTTCATTGAATCAACTAATCAAGGCCCTATGGTACATAAATCGAAGCGTAATCACCAAACAAATTGTCCTATGATAGCCAGCTTCTTGTAAATGGGCCCTATACGGCAGACCACCAACCCAACGCCCCGTAAAGAATGGCCGTATACATTGTGTCACCAACCCAACGCCCCATAAAGAATGACCGTATATAGTGTGTAAACACACAAGCACAATTTAAATAATACTAGATACAAACACAAAAACATTACAACTGTATTAAAACCAATCATGATGAAACAAGCATGCGCATCTAATGCTAGATTGTAAACATAAATCTATATCTATATTAATAATTAATCTAAACAACAGATGGTCCATATATAAAAAATCTATACGGCTGCTCCTATTTAAAATAGTTGCCACAGTTAGTTACAGGGAATTTCGTGTTGAGTTAAATATTCTAAAAAACCACAAACGTGTAACAAAATTCCAAAAAATAATAATATCCCATCGTGGGTACCAGCATGTCTTGTACTAGTCAAAGTACATTTTCAGAAGTAGTATGCTCATGAAATTTCATTTCGGCTTCTGTTTTTCAGTTTAATATTGTGAACACAAATCCCCTTTCTCATGAGTCCATATAAGTTTATAAGATCTCACTAATAATTCACTCACAATTTTCAATACAGTTTAAATTCATCTCTATGGGAAACTGTATGAATTCTTCTGCTGCTAAAGTGGATGCAACAGTTGCCTCTAGATCCCCAAGTAAGTTTATCAATTTGATTCAAATTTGTTTTTAATTTCAGTTAATTGAATTACATTATTACAGTTGATCTATATATGAATTAAAGATCTGGAATTGAATCATTTTTCCCACAATCTTGATTTCAAGTGGGAAAATTGTGTTTATAATTTTGCAATTTGATAATTTGATAATTTTGATATTATTCATGATTAACAGGGATATCTAATAGTAAAACCGGGACGTATTCGGGTCCTTCGAGTACGACGATTTCAAGTTACAGTGGTGGAAGTAGTAGTATTGATAGTATTTGTACACCTAGATCTGAAGGGGAAATAATATCATCTACTAATGTGAAGCCTTTTTCTTTTATGGAGTTGAAAAATGCTACTAGGAACTTTCGACCCGATAGTCTTTTAGGCGAAGGGGGGTTCGGGTATGTTTTTAAAGGTTGGATTGATGAGGCTACTCATTTGGCTTCAAAACCCGGATCTGGAACCGTTATTGCTGTTAAAAAACTTAAAACCGAGGGGTTTCAAGGTCACAAGGAATGGCTGGTACGATTTTTTTCCATTTTTAGTATATTTTTTTATTCGGGATTGGCTAAACGTACCCTGTAGAAGACGTGATAACCCATTGGATCGGCTAAACGGGGTGCATTTAGTAAAAATGACAGGAAGTGGTACGTTTAGCACAACCCATTGGATTTTCGTAAATGTTTGCTGATTGTTTGTTTGTTTTGCAGACGGAAGTAACGTATCTTGGTCAGTTGCACCATGCTAATTTGGTGAAACTTATTGGCTACTGCGCTGAGGGCGATAACAGGCTTTTGGTTTATGAATATATGCCTAAAGGGAGTTTGGAAAATCATCTTTTTAGAAGTAAGATTGATTGATTCTGTGTGTTTGTTTGTTTGTTTGGTTATACTAGTCTTCATATTCTTATATGATTTTGTTTGGATTTGCAGGGGGTCCTCAACCACTTCCTTGGGCAACAAGACTTAAAGTGGCAATAGGTGCTGCAAGAGGCCTGGCTTTTCTTCATGATGCAAAAGACCAAATTATATATCGCGATTTCAAAGCTTCAAACATCCTTCTTGATTCGGTACGGTTAAAAAAATCAATTCTTTAGAATGGATATGTTGTTAATAATTTAATTGGTGTTAAGTAAATTACCAATACCAAATACACATAATAACATAGGTGGTGTTTGGATGTGTGTTACACAACAAATTATTTAATTGTAGTAACAATCAGAAATATTCGGCCTTTACCATGCCAGAAGCTGTTTTTACCTAGTCTGCTCGGTTAGCAGTGTATTGGTGGGGCTCATGAGTTTTTTTTTTTTGGTTGAAAAAGCAAACAATAACACTCATTTTGTTTTTGTGGCACAGGATTTCAATGCAAAACTATCAGATTTTGGTTTAGCGAAAGCAGGGCCCACAGGCGACAGGACTCACGTGTCGACTCAAGTAATGGGTACACACGGGTATGCTGCACCGGAATACATCGCTACAGGTCCTTACTCTCTACTCTTAATGCATCAAAACTTGTTCTTATTACTTCTTAACATGATTATGAAAGCACATAACACATTAATACTCGTGTTCTGACGAACAGGTCGGTTAACTGCAAAGAGTGATGTATACAGCTTTGGGGTTGTTTTGCTAGAGCTACTCTCAGGTCGTCGTGCTGTGGATAAAGATAAATTTGGTGTCGAGCAGGATCTTGTTGAGTGGACAAAACCGTATTTAGGAGACAAACGAAGGTTATTTAGGATTATGGATACTAAATTGGAAGGACAGTATCCTCAGAAAAGTGCCTTCACTGCAGCTACACTTGCTTCACAATGTCTTAACATAGAACCTAAATCCAGACCGCGAATGTCTGAAGTTTTAGCCAGTCTAGAAGAGCTTCAAGCCGCCAAAAACGATTCAAGAGATCACCGTAAGGTCTCTAGTCCGGTTCCTAGATCACCAGTGGGGCATCGTCAACGGCGGTCAACACCCTTGGGATCTCCATTGGCGACGCCACCACGACGAAGTACTGCTCAAGTACGATAATAAACACACATATGTGGTAACTGTTGTTGTTTGTGTGTATAGGATAATGTATTTAGTATCTCCCACGACATATAGGCGATTATAAGTTGTGAATGTTCTTTTTGTCAGTGAAGTAGAAAGTATTTGTCTAATTCATTGGTTTTTCTAAAGCTGCAGGTTTGTGTTTTTGGTTAACTTGAGGGATGTTTGGATGTGTGTTGTGGAAATTGAAAGTAAAAAAAAAAAAAAAAACTTATTACATATTTTCAGTGCCAGAATAGGTGTGATGAAAACGTGTCCCTACCCCTGAGGTCGAGCGTTCTAGTCCCATAGTGGACAAAAGTGTAAATTTAGGAGTACAATTAGAGTCTGTGAGTTAGCCGGTAAAAACAAGGTGTCAGAACAGTTACCAGAAAACGAACTGCCAGTTTCTAGAGATCGATCAAAGCAGAGAGTACGCTCTGATACCATAAAGACATTTAAAGAAAATGATTTGTGTGTAATCTCACTAGAATGAATGATCAGTACAACAAAAGGCCTCAGAGCCTGAATAGAAAACAAAACGTGTGACAGTATAACATGAAAAAATATAACATAGCTAACCGCATAACTGTTAGCTCTAACAGCTTGAAAACAACTCCAGAATAGTGAAGGTTATTTATCATTTACGATCAATAAAACGCCACAATTTCATTTGTGTCCCGGTTTTCAAGCCCATTTTGCCATGAGTGACATCCCACCAGCACCAAGCAAGACTGCGGCATAAGACTTCATTTGAAGCTTAATGCTTCCTTGAAGCTTGGGGCCCATGAAATCAGCAGCGAGAAGATCGACTAACGCCATGTAGATAAGTAATCCTGCTGACGAAGCGTTGAGTACCCCAACTGCAATTAAGGCACCCGGACTATTCTCTTTGTATGACTTTGACAACAGGATCCCAAGAACAATTCCAAAGGGAGTCGTTACCGAGAAGAAAAAAATCATTACAGTTTTCTTCAGTGTCTTATATTCGGCCTGTTATTGTTTATATATATTTATTTAGTAAACATATATATTACTTTTAACATATGCATATATAATAATGTGCCAGAGAACTTAGAAGATAATATATACCTGAAGAATGCAGCCACCAAGGCCCATGCCTTCAAACATCTGATGGAAACAAAGAGCTGCCACCAATGGCTTAATTGTGCATACATCATTCGACGCCCCGACTCCAAGTCCGATCACTATCGAGTGAGCAACTATTCCAAGTTCAAGCACCTGATAATCCATAATTGTAAATCTTAGTTTATAAAGGAATATTTATTCGTTTGTAACAGAAGAAAACAAGTAGAATGTTTTGAAAAACATAACTATATTCATTTTTTCACATATTAATGTTTATTAGAAACTGGCTAACCATGGCTACAACACGATAACGTAGAAGTTGTTGTCCTAGTGTGCCCTTTGGCCCGTGATGGTGTCCATGGAGATGCATGCCGCCATCATTTATCACAGCTAACGGCATCTCCTGGTCTCTGGGCTCAACGTCTTCATCTGCTACAGCATTGTTCGTCCTTGTATACATGCTTGTAGCCATAGAGTCAACCATGAGCGTGAAAACAGCCGACAACATAGCAACAAAACCCGTGAATGGAAACCTTTGCCATGGGTTACCATCCAAGCAAGGTGATCTCAACATGTCAAAAGAATCAGGCAAAACATGCATAAATCCAGTAGCCAAAATGATGCCAGAAGCAAAAGCTTTGACGATCACAAAAAGGCTACGGTCTGGGTTAAGGGCAGGAATGGAACGAGTGAGTAGAGGTAAGCATACGCCGATGATGCTTGTGACGAGGATAGCTGCTATACCAATGAGCTTTAAGGGTAAAGCCTTGGATTTGTTGTTACAAGGGTTGTTGGTTTGATCTTCACATTGTGACAAGGCTTTGGTGCATAGACATGCCACAAATATGATGAAAATTGAGGCCTTTTTTGAATTGGAAGCCATTCTTAATTAGTTGAAGATTCCTTCAACTTTGTTCGTTGGGATGTCCTTTGAGTGATGCTCATGGGCGTTGCTATTTATATATAAGTTTGTCACATCATGTGTTTATGTATATGATATGGATCTAAACATACAAATCAATATTAGAACTTAAATAACTAATCTATACCACTAATTTCTTTTTCAATAATAAGAACTTTATTTTAAACTAAAAATATAAAAATAACATTCTTTATACCCTCTCTAGTTAACTATAATTTGTCAATGGATTTTTTTATCATTTTTTAAATTAACATAATGTTGTAATTACACATATATAGTTACCTACATATATGCGTACATAATTAGCATAATGTTGTAAAGGTAAGAAGTTGTGTAGAAAAAGCGTCTTTCCTCATGTGATTCAGAGTTCAAGTCTCTCACGATAGACATAAATGTAGATTGTAAGTAGAATTAGAGGGTATGTGATAGCTCTTAAAAGAATAGGTAACGTTGTAAGTAGAAAAAGTAAAAATTTTATATATGAGGTAAGTGGTATATTGGGAACACATTTAATAAAAACCTTTCATATCTTAGCATTTACTAAAATCTCAAAACTTTCTCAATAAAGTACTAAATTGTCCAGGGTTTCTCAATACGCAATAAAACTTCTCCAAAACATCGATCAAAAGCAACAACTTTAACCTTTTGTAAAGATGCATATTCATGATATGTAATCTGACATATAGGTGAAAGAAGTAATTTTGCCCCTACATTAGTATGATCAAAGGTTGTAAAATGATGGTGTAAATAATTTAACCAATTTAACTTTATTTTTAATATCAAAAGGTCATTTTGAAGATTTTTGTGTAAGAATTTTAAATCTAACCATTAATTCTTATCTCTCTAATTAATTAGTAAAAATCATTTTATACTACACATGTATAAATATATCCCAGTGGAGGGTTCAAATGAGAAGAAATTCTTTGTAAGAAGAAAAAAGAAGAAATTTCAACCAATAGAAATGCTTCATTAGACTTCATTTAATATTTGTACTTAATGTAACTATAAGGGTATATTAGTAAACTTACATACATCATTAATTGGTAGTTTCATCTTTAATAACTAACTATATTAAATTTGTAACTTATTTTTAAGATATATATTTTTTCACAAAAAATAAAAATTCATTTAAAGTGTAGGATAAATACTAGGCGTGTAGGATAAATTACGAGTTGTGTAGCATAAATTTCAATATGTGTAGGATAAATTTCGAGATGTGTAGGATAACTTTTGATGTGTGTAGGCAAAAATATTTAGTGTGGAGGATTATAGTCTTGATGACTAATTAATTAGTCAAACATAATAATAAATGAGATGAGAAAAAAAACTATTTAATGTTTTACAATTATACCCTTTTATTCTTTTTCTTCTCAATAAAATTTTCTTCTCAAATGAACCTTCCCCATATATCCCATACATATTGAAATTTATCTTATCTTATATATATATATATATATAGGGTAGGGTTCATGCGAGAACCGCGAGAACCAATGTGAACATGGGGCAATTTTGTAAATACCAAACAACTTTTAAAAACCCGCTTACCTGCGCATCCCTTTACCATCGGACTTCAACATAAATTAAATTACATTTAATCAAAACTTTCACATCCACTATCATCTGAACTGTGATTCAATCCAAATATCTCAACATTTCTCAACCTGATTCTCTCAACAATTCGTCGATTACAATCGTTTACATCATCATCCCTGATACATCATCACTTCACCATCATCCGTTCACCATATCGAAGCATCTGGATTGAGATTGTATCTCAGATTTGGGATTTTAACAGCAGATATTTCATATTTCGTCATATAATCGAGGTTAGTTCGCAAAATTCGTCCGATGATTATAAGAATAGATGATTCAATGAGTGTGTCACTACGACGGTATCGTCGGGAATCAATCGCCGACGGAATCGTTGACAGATTTGTAACATAGATATTGTCATATAAATCGAGACGCCGTTTGCAAGTTTATACAATTCCTTTATACTGTTATACGATAGATAACTTGTTGTTTGTACTTTTATATGATAGATAATTTGTAAATTTAAACTTCATTTTGTACTGTGTGATATATAGTTATGCACATGTGCATATTTTGACATCATAGGTTTAACAGAATTGTATATTAAGGTAATTTTTGTGTGATATGTAGTTATGCACATGTGCATATTGTGCAATAACATGTGAATAAGGTAGTTAATGTTGATGCACATACCATTGAATAAGGTATTTAGTTGTATTTTGGTGTGATGTATAGTTAAGCACATGTGTATTTAATGTTAGATAATGTTAATAAGGTAGTGTTATGTGATATATATATATACGTGTGTGCACATGTGCATAGCTTTACAAAATATGTTAATATGCACATGTGCATAATTTGTCATAATAGGTTAGTAAGGTATTTAATGTTTATCCACATGTTCATTGTAGATAATCAATGGAAAAAAATCGAAAAAAGTAACATTTGTATTAAAGTCAAGGGATGAAGGGTCATCAAGAATGCCTGACGCAACACCCGGACGCAACACGGAAGACG
Source organism: Helianthus tuberosus (assembly GCA_030545235.1). Classification (NCBI taxonomy): domain Eukaryota; kingdom Viridiplantae; phylum Streptophyta; class Magnoliopsida; order Asterales; family Asteraceae; genus Helianthus; species Helianthus tuberosus. Next base: position 137,920,170 of record CM060420.1, read on the forward strand.
AATATGCGAATGTTAAACAAAAAGGTTAGAAGCTATTTATTTAGTATTAGGTCAACAAGGTCATTTATGATGGTGTACATATGTATAGTCATGTACATGTGCATATTTTACCATAATATATTTGTTGATGATTAATGTTATATATGGTTAGTGATAATACGAATTTTGATTTGGTACAGGATAAGGTTTATTATTGAAGCAAGCCTGTTGATGAGGTCAGTAATGTTAATGCACGCGTGCATAGTTATGCACATATGCATGTTTTGATAAAGTAAGTTAATAAGGGCAGGCATATGGATGCAAATGTGCATAGTTATGTACATCTGAATACTTTGACAGAATGGGTTAATAAGGTCATTCATGCTAATGTACATGTGCATAATTTGCCATAGTATGTTAATAAGGTCGTTTATGTTGATGCACATGTGCATAATGTATATGGTGATGAAAAAGTTAATGTTAAGGCACATATTAATTGATAATTCATGTTTATTGATCCTATTTTTTTTATTTGTTTATTATTGTAGATCAGCAATGGAAGAACATCGAAGAAAGTAACTTTTTTTTTTTGAAACCAAGGGATGAAAGGTCAAATAAAATGCCGGATGAAATGGAATATGATTACGCGACGGTTAAACAAAAAGGTAAAAAAGGTTGATTAATGTTTGATGATCCAGTTGGGAATTTATGCACATGTGCATCCCTGTATTAAATTCATGTTAAATGATATCATTTATGTAAACATATTAAATATATCGTGCAGGTGCACAATAAGAAATAAACACAAAAAGGCGGGCAAGTAAGCGAACTCGTGATGAAACATAAAAAAAAAGAGGTGATGGAGTGCGTGCGGTAAAGAACAAAAAGTTGGCAAGATCAACGATAACGGCGACGGTTGATACTGATGACCATATGGTTGTATTCATATTCAACACAGGGTATCCAATATAGCGTGCCATTAGGTGTAGAATGTAAATAGTTGTAATTGTTCCTGTAGTGTAGAAAGTACAGCACTTGTATTGTTCATATATACATAAAAAGTAAAACATATAACATTCTAATTAATAAGGTATGTGGCGTGTGTACGCACTTGTTCAACATTTATTCGGTGATGATTACGGGGCGCTGGTAATGTGATGCACATGTGCATAACATTATGTACTGATGGTTAACAGTTTATTTTTAGTTTATTTTTGATGGTCATGTATTGTTAGCAACATAATGCAAATGTGCATGCCTATGTAATATATGAAAATAAAAGTAACGACTGTAAAAATAACGGTTATTTGTTTAATGTTTATTAGTGATGAGTACTGGGTGTTAATAATGTGATGCACATTTGCATAATTATGTACTGTTGGTTAACAGTTTTTTTTTTTATGATTACGGATGGTTGGCAACATAATGCACATGTGCAGGATTACGTTATGTATGAAAATATAAGTAAATTATGTAATAAACCAATTGTTTGTTTAATGTTCAATGATAAAAAAATAAAATGGTTAATAATTAAACATGGATTATGAGGTATTGCCAAAATAATGCACATGTGCATTATTATGGTATTTTGATGTGATTTACTTGATGAGAGAATAACGGAGCATGTAAGAGTAAACTACGAAACACACTTTAAGGGATTTAATAACGAATCATGTGAATGTAAACTACGAAACACGTATAAATGTATAATGCCTTTAATCTCAAAACGTATGAATTGCAACAGTTGTTAATTTAAATTTGTAGATGTTGTTGCGGTTGATGTTGAGGTGGTATCACAGGAGATTGAGTGTTAAAAAACGATGGCATTGTCTGCTTATATACAAGGGTCAAAAACTCGAACCAACCATCGATGACTGAGACCACCCATAGGGTGAAAATGACCTACATGTCCATAAGTTATTTTTGCATCTTTCAAGAAGATATTCAATACATTCAGGTGATGAACACTTTAATGACATTTACATGAAATATATATAGGCACATAACAAAGCGATGATTCTTAAACTCAAAAGACATGATCTTCCCAGTCGTTGTAAAATTACAAATTAAAGCCTTGACAAGAAACTTGGAAATCTTAAATGGAAAAAAAAACAGAAAAAAAAACGATCGAAAGCGAATTAAAGCAATAGGGGATTATGTATCCCTAGATTCATAACCTGCACTTTGATTCTCGACCACAACTAGATCGTCACCCGTTTCATTGACATGATTTTTCACCTCACTTGTTTGTTCAACCTTAGTTGTGCTGCAGCCCTCTTTGTCGGTAACCTGCATTTGACGCCTTTCTATGCCAACATATTGGCTTTAGGTGCAGCCCAGCTGTTCCAGGTCATTACAAAGCCACTCGACAGGTCCCCACTTGTGGTACTCAAATACTCTCTAACGGTTTTAACATTAAAAGTCGACTTATTTTCCGAGTGCCAACCCCACCCATATTGACCCGTCTTCATTCTGGTGTCTCTCAGCAACGCTAAAAGCTGCATAAAATCCACCCATGCCTCCCCGGTTGTTGGCTTGTTCTTCCATTGCCAATCCCACACAGTCACCTCCCCTATTTTTTTGTAGTTGTCCGCCACCCAAGACCAGTTGTTTGCTGCCATCCTGTACATAATTGGATAGTTATCCATAAGGCACTTGTTCATAATCCATACATCAACCGACATAGTCTAATTTCCAACATAATGCACATGTGCATATAATTTAATACAATATCATTTGCAATCAACATAATGCACATGTGCATATAATTTAATACAACATCATGTGCAGTAAATATAATGATTTACAAAGTATATACATGAAGGGGTATGGTCCCAAATATCGCGTCAGCACGACCGCGAATGACCATTACCCTCGTCAAAAAACCTCCAACAGCAATAAACTCTCCAGTGTCCGTGTGGGCACACGCGAACACTGCGGTCCAATCTGTCCATTGATGAGAAGACTTTACCTTAAGGACGGAAACTAATGTTACGCATAGCGATGCGGCCTTGCACCGCATCCTATGAACATTTTCGTCACGACAAGGGATCTGGACAACAGTAACAGTCACTAGCAGCGATGCGGCCTGGCACCGCATCCCGCGTAAATCATGGATGGAACAACCAATGCGGGAACATCATCAAATGACTGCAAGCAGCGATGCAGCCTGGCACCGCATCCTGCCTTCAAAGCAAGTAGGCCTGACACCACAGTGCAAGTGGCACTGGGAACAGTCGCCTACTAGCCTACGTATGTACAACAGTCTGACACCATAGCAGGACGTGGCAACACCACAGCAGGACGTGGCATCACCACAGTATCCGACAGGTCTGACACACCTGCAAATAGCTGTGCGATGTCAGGCTAACTACTCAACTACCCTCCTTCACTCTCGGCTATAAATACTCACCCCAAACTAGGTTTGAGGTATCACTTCTCAACTCTCTCAATACTACTACTATCATACTTTGCTTCCCAAGCAAATTACTGATTCTCACGCCGGAGAGTGGTAACAAGGAGCACCCCCACCCCATCCTCCTTGTTACGAGTCACGGTTTGTTTCCTTGTGCAGGAAACCCACCACCAGACGATCCAGCCAGCGATCCTCGGAAAGAAGGGATTAACCCTCTTGACGAGACCAGTGAGTTGACCCTACCCGGTTAACCATTGTTTCATCATTGGCGCCCACCGCTACTCTTAGCACTTTTTTCCAATCATCATTTTCTTTCCAAAGATGTCTGATCGTCAAAACAACACTATCGGGGATAACCTAAACCCCGCAAACCAAGGGCCTGCGGGAACCATTCCCCTAGCCCCAAATGCCCAACACATTGGCACATCAGCGCAAGGGGGCGCATCCCTTATGTTTGGACACGATCTGTCACAATACGCTGCTGTCATACCTCCAGGCATGAACCCTCATACCTGGTATGACCAACAAGCGGCCCTTCTGGCCGCAACGTACAACAGAGCTTGTGCAGACGAACAAGGAGGTATCGGACCTACCCCGATACCGCGTACACCTGCCGGTCGTGTTTTACGATACGACGACAGGGCCCCCACACATCCAGCCTCCAGAAGCAGACAGGAGGACCGCGGCTCCTCTTATTGTGATGTCCGCACACTCCATGAGGACGATTCCTCATACGGGTCCCGCCGCAGGGACTCCGTACATAGCCGTTTAGGCCCCCACGAAGAAAGAAGGCGACAATCTACAACTCGCCGCGACACAAACATTCATAGTCGTCTGGGACCACAGTCCCACCGTGAAGGGTATGGTCATACCGATCCAGATGATAGTACATACCGCGGGGAATCCCATTCCACTAACAGCAGACCGGGAGGACGCAACTATGTTCCTCCCACTCAACCCCGCACTACATACCTCCGCGCTGCAAAGCACCACTAGGGCAAACCTTATAGGCCAAAATCTGCGGCCGAAAACTCTAAGTTTGTCCCAGAAATCGCCAACGCCGATGTCACCACCACAAAATTCCCATTGAACATTGGGAAATACAACGGCTCGACCGACCCAGATGATCACAACAACATCTTCGTCGGCGCTGGGTGCAACGGTAAGTGGGACGAACCTACCTGGTGCCATTTTTTTCCCACAGACCCTAACAGGTCTGGCCAGGGCATGGTTCGATTCTCTGCCACCAGGGTCACTGACCTCATTCGAGGACTTACAACAAAAGTTCCTCGCGCACTTTAGCCAGCAATGACGCCATAAACGTGATTCAATGGACGTCATGAACATATGGCGCAGAGACAACGAATCGCTTGACGCATTCGTTGTCCGTTACAATAAAGAGATCCTAGAGATAGGCGACGTTGACAACCAGATGGCACGTAACCATTTCATTGTTGCAGTCAAAGACGAACAAATGGTTATGAATATTTCTGGCGGTAACGGCTTGCCTAAGAAGTGGGAAGATGTCATGGCTAAGGTCAAAACATATGCCCAAACTCAGCGGTCTCTCAGACCGCACATGTCAAAGGCACAACCCCTAGCGGAAGGCCAGTCTTCCCGCCAAGAATCCAAGCGCAGCAATAAGCGCAACAGGGACACATGGAATCGCGGCAGCGATCCCAGGCCATATGTCCCCCGGAACAACCAGCCCGACGCAAGGGCTACAATCAACGCCCAACGAGAAAACCGGGCGTCAAAGAAAGAGTCTCGGGACCGCAGCTGGACTGAGATCAACCAGTCGCCAAGCGACGTTCTCCTCACGGATGCGCAATTCCTGAGACCGGCCCAACCAATGAAGTCGAAAAAGAATCAAGATCTCGCACTCTACTACGAGTATCACAAGGACTCGGGCCACACCACGAACAACTGCATCAGTCTCCGACTGGAGATTGAGCGAGCCCTAAAAGATGGGAAACTGCAACACCTGTTGACAGGCGCACAAAAAGCTACCAAGCGCATCACTCCCCACAACGAGGGCACCTCCACGGGTAAGATGGCCATGTACGTGGCCTCTACCCACATGATCAATGGAGGAAAAGGAAGACCGCGTAAGGCGGCGAGAAGACCGGACAATGACTGGAAGGACGAGTAAGTCGTCTTTCCAAAAGTCCGAGGCGGACCGCGCGATAGGCGCGCCGTGGTTATCACAGGGCACCTAGCTCACTACTGCACCGAACGATTGTTCATCGACCCGGGCAGTACGTCCGATATTATATACGAGCAGTGCTTCAACCAGTTCGATCAAGAAGACAAAGATCGACTGCAGCCTGCGGACTACCCGTTGGCGGGGTTTTCAGGGGAAACCGTATTCCCCCCTGGGACAAATTACCTTCCCTGTGCGCCTTACCAACGGAAGGCACACAAGGACGGAGGAGGTGAACTTCATGGTTTTACCTCACACCTCAAAGTATGACGTAATTCTCGGGAGGGAGTCCCAAGGCGACTTCAATATGATAACATCCGTCCCCCACTCTGCCATCGGTTTTCCAACCGAAACGGGGATCGCAATAATATACGCCCAAAGAGAAGTCATGTCTACGGACGAACTGCGTCCGACGAAGGTAGCAAGGCCCACCCCTAAAACGCAACCAGAAAAATGGGTGCTTAATGCAAGGCACCCAGAACAAACGGTTACGTTGGGCCATGCCTTAACACCTACCATCAGAGCGCGCAGAAGCAACTACTCTTCAGGAACCAAGACATTTTCGCGTGGACACCCGCAGATATGACAGGGGTACCACGCGAAATTGCGCAACACTTCTTGAATACCATGCCGGGTATCAAGCCCGTGATCCAAGGCCAACGCCACCTTGGATCAGCAAAAAACACGGCGATGGAAGAGCAGGTACAGGAACTGCTCTCCGCAGGCATCCTGCGGGAAGTGAAATACCAGACTTGGCTGTCCAACCCACTCATGGTAGAAAAACCAAGCGGGGGCTGGCGCATGTGTGTCGATTACAAAGACCTCAATAAGGCCTGCCCCAAGGATTGTTACGCACTTCCAGAGATCGACGAGAAGGTCGATAACCTCGCACCATTTTGATGGAAGTGCTTCCTCGATTGTTACAAAGGCTATCACCAAGTACAAATGGCAATCGACGATGAAGATAAAACGACATTCCGCACTCCTATCGGGAATTACTGCTACACCAAAATGCCATTCGGGCTGCGCAACGCGGGCGCAACCTATCAAAAGTTGATGAACGACACCTTTCGCGGTCAAATCAGCAAGAGTGTCGAAATATATATGGACGACCTGGTCATCATGAGCATGGAGGAAAACACCATGCTCGACGATGTCGAAAGAACATTCCAAACTCTGCGAAGCGTCAACATGAAGCTCAACCCAGGGAAATGCTCGTTTGGAATGGAAGAAGGCAAATTCCTTGGATTCATAGTAACCAAAGATGGATTCAAGGTGAACCCATAGAAAGTTCAGGCGATCGAGCGCATGCCATCGCCTTCTACGATGAAGGAAATGCAACGACTAGCCGGCAGGCTAGCTGCATTGAATAGATTCTTAGCCAACCATGCAGCTAAGTCTTACCCTTTCATCAAGACCCTGCGGAGCTGTATAAAAAAGGAACAATTCCAATGGACCGCAGAGGCCGAAAAAGCTTTCCAGGAAATGAAAGAGTGTTTGATCCAACTCCCAACTTTAACCGCACCACGAAAAGATGAGCCACTTATCTTATACCTGTCCGCCGCAGACAACGCGGTAGGCGCGGTACTTATAGTGGAGCGAGAAGGAGTCCAAACACCCATCTACTACATCAGCAAAATGCTCAACGACCCAGAGACAAGGTACTCCATCATGGAGAAATTGGTACTGGCACTAGTGCACACATCGAGACGTTTACGACGTTACTTTGCAAACCACGTCATCACAGTGTTAACCAACTATAGGATCGGCCCGATCCTATCCAAACCCGACATCTCTGGGAGGTTAGCCAAATGGGCAATTGAACTAGGCGCGCTTTCACTGAACTATAAGCCGCGCCCCGCAATCAAAGGCCAGGTCTTGGCTGACTTCGTTGCTGAAGTACCAGCAAACCGCATTCAAGAATGCGAAGAAGAACAAAACCCTGTATCACAACCATCCTCCGCAGAAACCTGGACACTATTCACAGATGGTGCATCCAACGAAGATGGCTCTGGCGCAGGTTTGCGACTTGTTAGCCCCGACGGCCAAGAGCTAACCTACGCAATACGCCTTGATTTCAAAAGCACGAATAACGAAGTGGAGTATGAGGCTCTACTGGCAGGGTTGTGTTTAGCAATTAAGCTCGACGTCAAACATTTGGAAGCACACGTCGATTCACTACTAGTTGCAGGGCAGATACGCGGTGACTATGCCGCAAGAGGGGATATCATGATCCTCTACCTCGAACAAGCCTTGCAACTGAAGTCAAAGTTTACCTCCTTCAATATTCGACACATCAACAGGAGTGATAATAAACCTGCGGATGCACTATCAAAACTCGCATCCACCAGCTTCCAACACTTGGCAAAAGAGGTACGCATCGAAATTCTGCAAAATCCCTCGGTACCCCTGCGCCAAGTCAATGTCATCCAGTACGGTACAACATCCTGGATAACACCGCTCATTGCATACTTACAATCAGGTGTTACCCCCGAAAACAAAGCAGAGGCACGCAAATTGCAATACAAAGCGTGTCATTACCAAATGGGAGACGGTATCTTATACCGTAAATCATACCTGAGGCCACTCCTACGATGCGTCAACCCCCAAGATGCCACATACCTTATCACAAAAATTCACGAAGGGATATGTGGCATACACGCAGGACCACGCATGGTGGTGGCCAAAATCATGAACGCCGGATATTATTGGCCGGGCATGCACCTGGACGCAGTCAAAGTCTTGCGCAAGTGTTTCAATTGTCAGCGACATGCTCCCAAGACCTTGCGTCCCAAGAACAACCTGATCCCCGTCACCACCGCATGGCCATTCCAGAAATGGCCAATTGATGTGGTGGGACCATTTCCAGACGCACCAGGAGCAGTGAAATTTATCATAGTAGCTGTTGATTACTTTACAAAATGGGTAGAAGCAAAGCCACTTGCATCAACCACCGCTATGATAACAAGGAAATTCGTATGGGAACATATCATCTGCCGTTTCGGTCTACTAATGTGCATTGTCACCGATAACGGTACCAACTTCGCTGCCGATGACTTTCAAAAATGGCTAAAAGAGCTAAACATTGAACACATATTCTCCTCAGTGGCGCATCCACAAGGGAACGGCCAAGTCGAGAGTATCAATAAAAGCTTAGTCGAAGGCATCAAAGCACGGTTGGGAACAGCAAGACGCGGTTGGGTCGATGAACTCCCAAGTATTTTATGGGCTCACAGGACAAGCCCAAAAACAAGCAACGGAGAGACCCCCTTCAGCCTGGTCTATGGCACTGAAGCGGTGATCCCCGCGGAAGTAGGCATCCCCTCACCTAGAATGTTGGCCATCAACAAGATAGACAACAATGAGGAACGCAGGGTTGACTTGGACCTTTTGGAAGAAAGGCGCGAAAACGCTGCCATCAACGAGGCCAAGTACAAAACCAAACTGGAAAAGTACTACAATGCACGCGTTCGCATTTGTACTTTCAACCCGGGAGACTACGTCCTTCGTGACAACGAAGCATCCAACGCGGAACGCCCAGGGAAACTTGCCCCCAAGTGGGAAGGACCGTACCTCATCCAAGAGGTTCTGGGCAAAGGCGCGTATAAACTAAAAACAATAGAAGGCGAAACTTTCGCACGCACGTGGAACGCACAGCAACTTCGACGCTGTTATATGTAAGCCATGTTTTCTGCATGTAATCTATTGGGCCGCAGGCCATTTGCAAATAAATAAATAGACGATTTAATGCAATATTGTTTATTTATTTCTATTACAAATGCGTGTCCCACTCTGAGGTATACACAAAAACAGATTAGCAAAATCTTCATTCGTGATACCCACACAGAGTGGTAACCACACGCAACTATTGTAATAGGCCAGCAATGGCAATACTGTTTGTCTAACCAGAGACAAATCTTCATACTTACATATCACCTAAATATGCAAAAGGCAATACAGATTTAGTATTACTCACAGTAACACTAGACGCGTACAAATTCAAACATGCAAGTAGTAAAAACACTTGTAAAAATTGAAACAAAACAATTCTTTATATTCAAAAAATTTCCTACACCCGAGTGGTGCACAAGGAATTTACATAAAGTGTTGTAACAGTTGCATAAGAAAAAAATAAAATAAAAAGTCACGCAGGCCAATCTAATCTTCCTTTGTGCCACTGGGGCCTGCACCATCCTTGCCCTCAACAAATGGTTTTTCTTCGTCGTCTTCATCAGCGTATAAGACTCGCAAGCGGTCCACATAATCCTCCGCTTCTAGACACTTTTCAAGTTCTTCAAGATCTGTGAGGGTTGTATCATTAAACTCCTTAACCGCAGCAGCATGAAGCGCTTCAGTGTCCACGCCATGAAACCCAGACCGCTCATCAGTAAGCCCACCACGCGCTGCAACGTTCAAATGACTAATACAGCGGTTGTAGCCAGCTTTGAAACCAGCATCCCGGGCACGCTCCCTGATCTCGTTAACACCTGCTACGGTCTCTGGTGCGTCAAGAATGGCAGTAACAATCTGCGAAACATGAATACAATGGTTATCAAAGGCAAACCTACAACAAAAATAACAAGGCAACGGATACTTACATGCCCGATCCCGTGCATACGCATCCATTCATGATCAGCCTTGAGCAACTCAAGTGAAGAAGCGTGGCTATCCCTAGCCTCTTCAGCCTCTCTTGCCCGCACTTCAGCTTCAGCAGCACGGGCAGAGGTTTCCTCAATAGCGACCCCCCGGGTCCGCACTTCAGCCTTTTAACAAGAAATCAAAAGTATACAAGAATAATCAACAAACCTGTGAGACACAATTTCAAAGTTAGGATAAACTTATACCTGAAGGTCCAAGATAGTTTTGCTCAACTTGGTGCGGTCAACATTTGCCCCTTCAAGAGCCTTTGAAGCACGAGCCTCCGCCTCCTTGGCCTCTTCCAGAGCCTTGGCAAGACGAACCTCTGCTTCCTTGGCCTCTTGAGCAGCCGCAACGGCCTCAGCTTTCTCTTTAGCCAACGCAGAAATCGCTGCCTTGTCATTTATAAGCTCCTGACGAACATGAAAGAGAGTTTCATTCTATTTACCCCAAGATTCTTTCCAAGTCTTGCGCTCATCAGATAGCGTCTTGCGCTGATTAGAAAGGGTTTCTTTCCAACGATTACGCTCATCAGACAGCAGTTTTGCAAGGGAACGAACCTGTTTAAGCTCAGCAGTTGCAGACCACTCTTCAGTCTGCTTATGCTTCTCAAACGCAGCTTTATCCCTCTCAAGCTGCTCTGCACCCTCACGTGCAGCCTTCACCAACTCCTCGGCCTCAGCCCGTAAACGCGCATTCTCCTCCTCCTTGCGCTCCTGCACCTTGTACTTTTCCATAATGGCATTTGCCATTATGGAACTCCCCACAAGCATAGAAGAGAGTTGGTTCATCTGGAACTCAGTCGGTAAAGAACGGGCCCGGTTTACCTCGAAAGGAGTGCCCAAACCACTCAAAACCTCCCTACAAGCGGAGGGGTCAACTGTAATGTCATCCCCTTGCAATACAGTCCACGGGGGGCGGTGATAGGCCGTAGCCCGATCTTGAGTATAGGAGCGGTAATAATATTCCAATTCAGACTCTTCAGGCTGAATGGGAGTCTCTACAAAATCCGCACCACCAGAAAAGGAACCGGAAGCCTTCTCGGCAGCTGGAGACTTTGGCTTTCCGGTATAACCGAACTTCAAGTCAAGATCACCAGTATCCTCTAGGGTGATAACATTATCACCCGAATCAACTGTGTCGTAGATTTGGGCCGCGGGACCTTTCCCAGTGCCCACCTCCCGCACAGAGGCTTCAGGAGTAACAACCTTATGAACCCCCGCACCCGCAGCAGTGTCATGCGGAGGAGGGGGAGGAGGAGCATCAAAGATGGAAAACCCTTCATCTTGCGGTTCTAAAATCAAAACAAAAATACTTTAAAGCACAAGTATAAGCACAAAATACTTGTTAAAGAAATGCATCACATACCAGAAACAACCGCAGGCTTCTTTGGTCCAACAAAAGCCCTGCGCCTGGTCTGAATCTTCGGCTTCTTCCCCTTACCAGCATCAGTAGCTTCCTTCGCTTTCCTCTTCTTCTCATCACCAGGTTTGGAACCCGCAGTAGTTCCACCTGTGGCCGCACCAGCACCTGGAACACCCAAGCCCTCAAGGGTGTCAGATACTACCACGTAATCGGTATATCTGCGGAAATGAGAACAGGAGATACCTGCTGCATGCGGCACCAAAGGCGGAACAACATGAGCCTCAGGGTTTTTCTTACCGCGACCCCGCACGGCTTTATCTACGTGCTTCTTCTCAGCATGTTTTTTGGGAGCACCCCTTGACTCAAATTTGCCAAGGTTCCCAAGTGTACCTACGCATAGAGAATCAGCAAAGAGCCTTATAGAACAATAGCGAAGGTTATGAATCATACCTTTACCCTGCGGCAGGGGTGCGGTCATTACCTCGCGTGAAGCAATGCGGAAGTAAGGGACAATCGACAAGTTAAAACCTTTACCTTCCGCAGTCTTAACAATATCAACCTTGCCAGTAAAGGTTGGATCAAATATCTTCCACACTTCCACAATTTCTGATAATACATATACAAATTAATGACGAACACAGGAATAAAGCAACTGCACAAGAGTGGTAACACTTACCACCAGTTTTCTCCCGCACAATAGGCATGAAATTCCTATTAGGCCGGGTCAACATCATCTGCAGCACCCACAACTCATCGTTGGTCAGCTGCCTATGCTCAATGGTTTTCAGCCTCGAGAACCACTCCGCATTCTCCGCGGTAGGTATAGCAATATCCTCCGCAGGGATAGGCTCATTGACATTCCGCATGGTCATATTGACAACAACTGCGGCAGCTTTAACAAAGAAGAACTTGCACTTCCACTTAGTAATACCCTTCGGAGGGGTCATCAACTTGGTACTTCCGTACCGTTCCCTGAAGGAAAAGAAACCGGTGTTCACCGTCAACTGATAAAATCCCCGGAAATTATCAACGGTAACCGGCAGACCCAGAGCACGAAAAGTCGATTCAAAATGCCTAATACGGATCATCCCAAAAGGACTCATCGGGGAGATGTGGACCCTGTAGTACTCTAAGACTTCAGCAACAAAAACGGTCAATGGTAAACGAAGGTTACCATCGGTAAAAGAATCAGCCCACATGGTGATATAACCGGCCGGAGCACAGGCACCGGTGTCACCAGTTTGGGGATAAAAAGCTCCAAACTCATGGGGCATCTGGATACTGACCATCAGTTGGTCGAATGAAGCTCTCGTCCACCTCAATGGTGGTAGGCCACCACCAGGAACACTGCCACCATCATCTTCTTCTTCCCCGGCCACCGGAGAAGAAGCTTCAGGGTTTTCACCCTCCACATTATGTGGGTTAGATGGATCAGCCATCAGAAATATGAAGAGAAGTTTCGAGGTACACAAAAACTCAAGAAACTCAGAAGATCATCGGAATAAAGGACAGATTGATCGAAGAAGATGAAGGGAATGCTCTCTCTCTCACCAGAAATTTTTCGAAAAACCTGAACAGTAGGGAAAACCACAAAAAACGGTTGCCCTTTATATACTCATCGCAATAAATGCGATACAGTAAACCGCCTCAACACGTTCAAAGTAGGAGAGTTACAAGGCGACACGTGTTCAGCGACCTTTCCGCTGACGATTATCACACGCGCGTGGCCGCCCACGCGCCTGACAGAGAAGACCTTTCCACTCCCTGCTACAGTGCAGTTATGACCTCGGTCAGTGCAAACGTCTTTTCAAATCAGCATATGTCAGAGTCCTACCAACTTCAACAACCAACACGTGCAATCGTGACGTAGGCAACAGAAAGCGACAACCTTATCCAAACATAAGCGGCATGCGGTTACTCTGGTTTACCGCACCATAACCCATACCGCATGTCGTTTTTTACATACCCCTCAAAAAAGGCAAAAATATATATCTTTAAATTATATAAAGGGGTATAAGTCATAAACCGCACATATCCACGAGCACACGTGGAATATGCGGAGATGACACACACCAACCCGCACAGGTGTGTCAGATACTCAGAACCAGCACGGTTCTTTGGACTGCGAAAACCGCTTCTCAGGATGCGGTAAACCGCACTCCATGAAAGCTTCTTCAAGCTTCAAAACCCTCATTTCCGGTTCACAACCACAGAGGGAACGCAAACAGCTTCTCCTTAAGGAAAAGGACAAGTATGCTGAGCAACCGCACATCAGCAACCCTGTTCCCTGAACCTTCAAGAGCTACATCTAGACTACAAAGCTTCTAGAAGCGAGTTCTTTGCTGCAAACCGCAACCATTCGTACGTAGTTACTGCAAACCGCAACTATGCGAACGGTAGCTACGGAAGAGCCACAACTAAGTCACCACGCAGAGGAGCAAAGCTACTTTAAGGAAAACCGCTTTCCAAATAACCGTGAAGGAAAGTGGCTACAAAATGAATGCGGAAGAGTTTCAACCAACTTCCCAAGTATCTAAGGAGATCTCTTCCGGCAACACTACTTACAGGACAACTACTTTCCAACAAAGCGTGAAGGAAAGTAGCTCCAGAACAGCGGTAACAAGTCTGCCTATGACTTGTTATCCACTTATGGACCGCATAGAATAAACAATGGCAGGCACAACCCTGCCTATGACCATGTTTATCTGCCCATAGTCCAAATTCACATTGTTCGACCAAACACGGCCAACAATAATGCAACTACCCCACGATCCTCAAAGAAACATGGCAAACAAGGTTCGGCAACGAGGTAACCGCAAACAACGCGCGGTTACTAGTGAGCTAAACCTCTGAGGACGTGCGGTTACTTGAGAGATAAACCGCAGAGGACGTGCGGTTACTAGGAAGCTAACTGGAGAACACGAACACCCCACAAAACAGGGTTCTTCATTGCATGTCCAGTTGCTAAACATAGAGCTTGAGCAAAGTACGTACAACTTTGCACTAGCTGAAGCAGAGGTTCCAACTAGACTGAAGAACACACCTTCAGTCACGATCTCAAAGGTTGGTTCGAACCCTGCTAACACCTTCAGTCACCGTCTCAAAGGTTGGTTCGAAACACAAACAGGTGGCTGATGACATCAACAAAAGGCAGACTAAGAGACAAGTCCATGGCTGAGAATTCCGCATCAGACGGAACTTGCTCACCATGCACCCTTCTCAAAGGAAGAAACAATCCACTCGAAAGGCCTACTACTTAAGGAAGGTGCCATCTGCATGGCACAAACTTAACCTTCTAAACATAATAGTCCAGTATCCCTCCCACATGCAACTCGCATACGGAAGGAACACTAGACTGGGGGGACTTGAAGGGGTATGGTCCCAAATATCGCGTCAGCACGACCGCGAATGACCATTACCCTCGTTAAAAAACCTCCAACAGCAATAAACTCTCCAGTGTCCGCATGGGCACACGCGAACACTACGGTCCAATCTGTCCATTGATGAGAAGACTTTACCTTAAGGACGGAAACTAATGTTACACATAGCGATGCGGCCTTGCACCGCATCCTATGAACATTTTCGTCACGACAAGGGATCTGGACAACAGTAACAGTCACTAGCAGCGATGCGGCCTGGCACCGCATCCCGCGTAAATCATGGATGGAACAACCAATGCGGGAACATCATCAAATGACCGCAAGCAGCGATGCGGCCTGGCACCGCATCCTGCCTTCAAAGCAAGTAGGCCTGACACCACAGTGCAAGTGGCACTGGGAACAGTCACCTACTGGCCTACGTATGTACAACAGTCTGACACCACAGCAGGACGTGGCATCACCACAGTATCCGACAGGTCTGACACACCTGCAAATAGCTGTGCGATGTCAGGCTAACTACTCAACTACCCTCCTTCACTCCTCGGCTATAAATACTCACCCCAAACCAGGTTTGAGGTATCACTTCTCAACTCTCTCAATACTACTACTATCATACTTTGCTTCCCAAGCAAATTACTGATTCTCACGCTGGAGAGTGGTAACAAGGAGCACCCCCCACCCCATCCTCCTTGTTACGAGTCACGGTTTGTTTCCTTGTGCAGGAAACCCACCACCAGACGATCCAGCCAGCGATCCTCGGAAAGAAGGGATTAACCCGCTTGACGAGACCAGTGAGTTAACCCTACCCGGTTAACCATTGTTTCATCAATACATAATTTACAGTCAACATAATACCTTTAGTCACAAATCGAATGAATTGCAACTCTTGATGTTCAGTATTTGTAGGTATCTTGTGACTATAAACTGTAGTATCAGTAGATGGACCAACAATGTCAACATCAGATGTTGTATGATGAGGATTATCAGAGATTGTATGATGAGGAACATTAGATGTGTGAGGATCGACACGTGATGAATCAGAGGATGCCATGTATAGGGTGTAAATGGTGGGTTGTTCATTGTGAATGCCGCCGGAAACGCCGTGCCCAGATGTCGCCGCCGTGAACTCCGGTGAGTTGCGTGAACACCGTCGGCCGTCGTCTTCAATGTATACAACAATCTAATCTGATGAATGAAACCCTAATAATTAAAAGCTGTAGATCGTGAACAGAGTGGTGAGAAGAGGGGCGCGTGTTTTGTAATGAATATCACATAATTACAATTTTGCCATGTGTTCACACTGGTTCTCGCAATAAGGGGTGGTTCCTAACGGATCTTTGTCCTATATATATATAGGGGAGGGTTATCTTGAGAACGCTAAATATTGCGAGAACCGTGAGAACGAAAGAAAAAACCAATCAAAACCAATTTTTTTTAATACAAACCTAATTGTAATTAAAATACAATATCAAAAAAAAAAAAAGAATTTACAACATCAAATAATTCATTTCTCCTTTCAAAATCACTCTTTTTAGATTTTTTACACATGTGTAAATATAACAGATTTACACATGTGTAAATGGCAAACTTACACATGTGTAAATTTTCTTTATTTACGAATTCACGTAAATTTAAACGTGTAAATTAAATTTCTAACATTGTATTCGAATAATAATGATAAGTGTAGAAAATTTTTTTGAATTCGATTCGTTTTTGACCAAGTTCTCGCGGTTTTTTCATTTGTTCTCACGGTTCTCACAATATTTAGCGTTCTCATTTAAACCTTCCCCTATATATATATATATAGGGGAGGGTTATCTTGAGAACGCTAAATATTGTGAGAACCGTGAGAACGAATAAAAAAACTAATCAAAACCAATTTTTTTAATGCAAACCTCGTTGTAATTAAAATATAACATCAAAAAAAGAATTTGCAACATCAAATAATTCATTTCTCCTTTCAAAATCGCTATTTTTAGATTTTTTACACATCTGTAAATATAACAGATTTACACATGTGTAAATGGCAAATTTACACATGTGTAAATTTTCTTTATTTACAAATTCACGTAAATTTAAACGTGTAAATTAAATTTCGAACATTGTATTCGAATAATAATGATAAGTGTAGAAAATTTTTTTGAATTTGAATTGTTTTTGACCAAGTTCTCGCGGTTTTTTCATTTGTTCTCACGGTTCTCACAATATTTAGCATTTTCATTTAAACATTCCCCTATATATATAAGGAGGGGCTCATGCGAGAACCACCCTTATTGTGAGAACCGCGAGAACCAATGTGAACACAACCTAAAATAGCTAGAAAAACCTAAAAAAACCTAACCCCTACCCCCCCCCCCCCCCAAAAAAAAAAAAACCTAAACCCCCCCACCCCCCCCCCAAAAAAAAAATACCTAACCCCCCCCCCCTCAAAAACCTAAACCCCCCTCCCCCACCGCCCCCCCCCCCCCCAAAACCTAAACCCCCCTCACCCCCCCCCCCCCCCCCCGCAAGCTAAAATGCTAAAAACTAAACCCCCAAAAAATCTAAAAAAAATCTAAATTTTTTTTTAATATTTTTTATGCTCAAATCGCTACTTTTAGTGGCCAAATTTTTTTTTTTTTTGCTTCGAAAAGTATCGATTTTTTATAAAAAAAATATTTAAAAAAATTGTGTGATTTTTAGCTATTTTTAGGCATTTTTGGTTGTGTTCACATTGGTTCTCGCGGTTCTCGCAATAAGAGATGGTTCTCGCATGATCTTCTCCCTATATATATATATATATATATATATATATATAGGGTAGGGTTCGGCTACAAAGTCTATTTTTCCTACAAAGTATACAAAGTCATAAAACACCACAATTTCAACCATAAAACACACTCAAAACCCACAAATAACATAGTGAAGATCACTAAAACACAATATCCAAACCCTAACAATCTATAAAAACTTCAAACACACCATCATAAAACTATGAATATAAAACACACTAATCTTAGTCATTCGATAATCAAAGCCTTATCATCCAAAACACAACACAAAACCCATAAATATGATGTTTTAGTAATCTTCACTTTGTTATTTGTGGGTTTTGAGTGTGTTTTATGGTTGGCATTACGATATGTTTTATGACTTTTTATACTTTGTAGGAAAAATGGACTTTGTAGCCAACTCCCACCCTATATATATATATATATCCTACACATATCAAAATTAATCATACGTGTATCCTACACATGATATTGAAATATATTATACACATATTGAACTTTCTTCTACATCTATCATATACTTTATCCTACACATCACGTTGTTGATAATATATGATTACAATTCAAATTAATTTTTGAGTAAATTGCCATTTTAGTCCCTGAGTTTTGTCTAAATTTGCCAGTTTAGTCCAAATAGTTTTTTTTGTGCATCTGGGTCCCTGACTTTTACATTTTGTTGCCATTTTGATCATTTTGTCTAACTCCATCCAAAAACTCAGTTTGTACTTAATCACTAATGTTTTCAGTTGCCATTTTGATCCAATTTCAAAAAATCAAAAAAATTTCAAAAAATCAAAAAAATTCCAAAAAAATCAAAAAAAATCTAAAAATAAAAAAATTCTAAAAAATCATTAAAATTCTAAAAAATTCAAAAAAAATCTAAAAATCAAAAAAATTCTAAAAAATCATAAAAATTCTAAAAAATCAAAAAACTTCTAAAAAATCCAAAAATCGTTAAATGTTTCGGCACGAACCGTTTCGACCCGTACCGTATCGAACCGAACCGTTTCAAGCCGAACCGTTTCGAACCCGTACCGTACCGAACCGTACCGTTTCAAACCCGAATCGTTTCGAGCCGAACCGTTTCGACGCGAAGCGTTTCGAACCGTACCGTTCCGACCCGTACCGTATCGAACCGAACCGTTTCGACGCGAACCGTTTCGAGCCGAACCGTTTCGACACGAACCGTTTCGACCCGTACCGTTTCGAACCCGAACCGTTTCGAGCCGAACCGTTTCGACGCGAAGCGTTTCGACCCGTACCGTTTCGAACCGAACCGTTTCGACTCGAACCGTTTCGAGCCGAACCGTTTCGACACGAACCGTTTCGACCCGTACCGTTTGATACGGTACGCTACGGCTACGGTTCGGTTCGATACGGTACGCGTCGAAACGGTTCGGTTCGATACGGTACGCGTCGAAACGGTTCGGTTCGATACGGTACGGGTCGAAACGGTACGGTTCGAAACGGTACGGGTCGATACGGTTCGGTTCGATACGGTACACGTCGAAACAGTTCGGTTCGATACGGTACGGGTCGAAACGGTACGGTTCGAAACGGTTCGCGTCGAAACGGTTCGGTTCGATACGGTACGGGTCGAAACGGTACGGTTCGAAACGGTTCGTGTCGAAACGGTTCGGTTCGATACGGTACGGGTCGAAACGGTACGGTTCGATACGGTACGGTTCGAAACGGTTTTGTTCGAAACGGTTCGGTTCGAAACGGTTCGCGTCGAAACGGTTCGCGTCGAAACGGTACGGTTCGAAACGGTACTGGTCGAAACGGTTCGTGCCGAAACATTTAATGATTTTTGGATTTTTTAGAATTTTTTTGATTTTTTAGAATTTTTATGATTTTTTAGAATTTTTTGATTTTTAGATTTTTTTGAATTTTTTAGAATTTTAATGATTTTTTAGAATTTTTTTATTTTTAGATTTTTTTTGGAATTTTTTTGATTTTTTGGAATTTTTTGATTTTTTGGAATTGGATCAAAATGGCAACTGAAAACATTTTTTTAAGGAAATCCCCAAAATACCCCTGTTACAAACTGGGTTTTTGGATGGAGTTAGACAAAATGATCAAAATGGCAACAAAATGTAAAAGTCAGGGACCCAGATGCACAAAAAAAACTATTTGGACTAAACTGGCAAATTTGGACAAAACTCAGGGACTAAAATGGCAATTTACTCTTAATTTTTCGATTTGTTAATGTAATTGATGAAAATTTTGTAGTTTTTTTACGTATGGTTACAATAAAAAAAAAACTTATTTAAGTGTAAAATTTTATAAATAAAAAATGAAGCGTTATTATTAAATTTAGATACTTAAAAAGTTAGTTGGCTCAATTAATATACTCATGTACCTAGTAGGGGTGTTCAGAATTCGTTTCGAATTCGAAAAATTCGAAATTCGTTTAAATTCGATTCGATTATCAAGAATTTGTTTCGATTATAAGAATTCGAATTCGATTCAATTCGAGTCAAGTAAATCGAATACGAATTTACAATTTCAAATTCGATTCGATTCGAAATTCGAATAAAAATTATACATTTTTATTTATTTTTTATATATAATACATATATAACCTTTATTAGGCTATACTACAAATTATTTTCAAAATTTATTCCAAGTATTAAAATTACCTATTACCAAACCAACTACATGACCAATAGCTAAAACCTAAGTAACAAATTTGTCAATAGATTTCTAACCCTAAAAATATTAACTTGTAATGTGGAGTGGTTATTCCTGACCTTTCGGTTTGAATTTTAGATTTATGATACTTTATTTGGAACTGTTTTAATATGATATCGTGATTTATGGTTGCTTTAAAATTTATCGTGAATTTTAGATTTATGATACATGTTTTTAAAGAATCTAAATCAAATCAAATTTATTCGAATTCGATTCGAATTCGAATTTTTAATCGAATACGAATTGGGTTTTTTATTCGAATACGAATTCGAATCGAATTTGGTAGATTTTAATCGAATACGAATTCAAGGAAAAATAAAAATTATTCGAATAATTCGATTCGAATACTCGATATTCGATTCGATGAACACCCCTAGTACCTAGGGGTGCAAACGAGCCGAGCCTGAGCTCGACTAGGCTTGAGCTCGTTTAACATATGAAAGCTCGAGCTTGAGCTTGGCTCGATTCGAGCTTTATTTCTAAAGCTCGAGTTCGGCTCGAAGGTAATTTTTAAAGCTCGGCTCGGGCTCGACTTGTTTAGTATTTATTAATGAATTTATATTAATTATAGTTATTATTATACATATAATTTAGTTATTTTTTTATATTTATATAAATGGTAATTATTATTATATAAATATATGTTTTAATATATTAATAAAAGATGAGTAAAATGCACGGATAGTCCCTGTGGTTTGGTGAAATTTCACCTTTAGTCCCCAACTTTTTAGAATTACACTCTTAGTCCCTGTGGTTTGACAAGTTGTTACCCAGATAGTCCCTAAAGCGGATGAAGGTTGCTCGGATAGTCCCTGTGGTTTAAAGTTGTTACTCGGATAGTCCTTGTCATTTCACACCCACTTAACAAGAAAAACTAACCTCCATCCGCTTTGGGGACTATCCGAGTAACAACTTGTCAAACCACAGGGACTAAGAGTGTAATTTTGAAAAGTTGGGGACTAAAGGTGAAATTTCACCAAACCACAGGGACTATCCGAGCAACCTTCATCCGCTTTAGGGACTATCTGAGTAACAACTTGTCAAACCACAGGGACTACGAGTGTAATTCTGAAAAGTTTGGGACTAAAGGTGAAATTTCACCAATAAATGGTAATTATTATTATATAAAGTTGAAACCAATAAGAATTTAAAAACCACAAGTTTAATAAATGTTTTCAAAACATAAAGTTTTACAAACCACGCCACTACAATAGTTGCAACGTCCGTCCCAGCTGTACCTACTGACCTGCAAAGCATGCAACTACGTGTCCACAATAAAGTTGCCGAATTCACAAATTTTAGTTAAGCAAAAGTAAAGCTCACAATTGTTTTTGGTTTATGTATGACTTGGGTAGCTAACCTTCATTACATGACTAAACTGTGTACCGAATGCTGAAGTTTCGTTTGTGCCCTCATTAATGTCTATCAACATTAATGTAAAAGTGAAGGTTAGAAGTTCACGTCTGGCTCCCAGCACAATGTGAGGTTTGTCAAACCTAATGGCGCTCCGAACTAATACCCCGCGTATGCCCACCGATAATCTAATCGGTAAAAATGTATGGACTTTCATGATAGAGTTTTCGTTTAGTTCAAGTATACTACTCCACCTCTAGTGGATAGTATGTTTCACTGGTCCCAACTAGGAACGTGTGCGTAGCCTCAACCAGGGCCACCGTAAAAAGTGTTGCTCCAAACTAGGAACACATGCTTTTGGAAAAGGTTGTGAACTCCCCTTACTTTGCTCGGCAGAAATAAGTGTGAAAGGTGACCAGGAATGGTCAATCTCTTCCTGATATGTTTACCGTTTCAGTTAGTTTAATTTATGTAATCCTACACGTAGTCTAACACATAGCCATAGAATCACATTTGGCATACAATTACCGGTTCGTATAAGTTAGTGCATGTGATCATATTACTCCATATAACACACTGTTAGACACCCACTAATGTTTCAAACGATTACTGCACCCTATGATAACCCATATGTACACTCAAAACATTCAAAAATCATTTTCTGCATGTATCAGTTTTTCATCAGATATTATGCAATATTTTGGAATATATTTGAAATACTAAACGAATTAAAATAATTATGATATTTTAACACAACATGTCATTTAGTTCACGAATACTTATGTATTTTTCTCATGACATAAATACTTACAGAAAATTCACAAAAAAGAAATCATCTTTCACACCTAGGTCTGATTTGTAACATTCCAATGATAGTTTACGACAAAAATCATTTAAAAATTCTCGTTAACTCTTTTAACAAAATTCCAGTGGGAGTTTTTCACTATCACCTGGAACTACGTACAATAAAAGTTTTAGGTAATAACTCAATTTCTACATTGAGTCATGACATTCGTAATAGGCTGTAAATTCTGACAGAAAACGCACTCTGGACTTTTGTTACAAAAAAATCATTTAAAATATCAAATTGCGTCGAAAAATTATGATTCTAGTGGGGTTTGAAGCGTATTTCAAAACACTATATTTTAGACTCAAGAAACAGTGGATTTTGTTATGTTTTGACCTTGTTACAGCCAAGCAACAAATCAAAGTGGAATGGTTTTTTGAAGGCATAATTTCGAAATTATGATGGAGGTGGGGCTACCGTACGTGTTTGGGGGTTTAGGGTTGGGTTATATCTTTTTTTTAACTAATTAAAACCCATGGGTGGGCCTTTTGGTGAGCTTTTGTAACTTTTGGTGACCCTTTCTAGCTAACACAAGCCCACTGATGTATTGCAAAGTACATCCTTTATTCGTGTATAGTGTGTACATTTTATCATTATTTATAGTTTAGTTTTATTTAGAATTACGTGCTATTGATCAAGTTCGTTTTTCCAGGTTTTGATACGTTACGTGGCTGAAAATTGAGTGGAAACAAGCTATATTGCTGAAGCATTACATCTTGGAACAAGTCACAAAGAGTTAGAATAATTCTTGAAAGCTTTTGGGAGTGAAAGTTAATTTCAGGATGCAAGTTGCTGTGAAAAAACACCCTTGGTGTAGCACCACGGGTAGGAGGTCAGTTGCTCACGCTACACCACCAACAATCAACAAAAAAATCTGATATTGGAGGTGCTGGTGTAGCACCAGCACAAAGGGAAGACTCTGTCACGCTACACCACGGGTTGGCTGACGAAATTAGGTGTTTATGGCTAGGGTTTCATATATAATCATGAGTTAATGATCATTAAGGATCATCTTACGAATTAAGAAACCCTAGGCGACCTTTTGGAGCAGATTTTGAGGTTTTTGAAGAGTTGAAGCTTGCGGGAATCATCCGGTTGAAGCTTGGAGCGTGGAAGTGAAGATTGTTCGGGTTTTATCTCCCGGTTTTCTTTAATTTCGTGTTTTCAATATTTTCCGATGAATTCTTGTTTTGAACTTGATTTGTTTGCTATAGACAACATGTTTCTTGGCTAAACCCTAGATACTACCTAGACAAGATGATAGTTTGATTAAAGTTTGGATCTTTTAACGGTTTTTATTGTTTGATTATGGATTGATTTCTGAAAGTAAAGTATTCTAGAATTTCTGATTTGGTGCACATGCGTATTTACTTTTGATTGTTGATTATTTACTGTTTCACATAGATTTTGGTGAATGTCTTTCACATAATAAATTGGGGCAATTACATATATCCCCCTACAAACTTCATAAATTACATATTTACCCAAACCAAAAATTAAATTACATATTTCCCCTTACTAAAAACTAAAAATATCAAATATACCCATTTCATTAAAAACATATTAGAGAATGACTATTTTGCCCTTTTTTTTACTAAACCACAAAAATTTCAAATTTGCAAAGTAGTACTTTTTGTTGCCTTTTTCTTGAGCGTTTTTTAGGACTTTTTTCCTTTTTTTCCCTTTTCGTTATCGGTTTTATCCTTTAATTTTTTAAATAATATCGTTTCCTAGATAAAATTAAAGAAAAAACAAACAAACCAGACATGTAAACATGAAACAAAATGTAACAAAGAGAAACAAATGCTTTAAATTGCAACGAACAACTGTTGCCTCATCAGTTTAGCAGTTAATGGATCACATCTGCGTTTTGGTATGCAGAAAAAAATCAATGAAACAGACAATGGAAAGGTAAGAAAACAAGTACAAGACACACCAAAATACATTTCTCCTCTGGTTTCGGTCAGGAATCTGAACACATCGCTGGTACTAATAAAAGACGTGCCCGTTCTCGTCTCCAGTTACGGTTAGGTTTCTGAACATGATGGTGTGTTGTCGGTTATAGTCATTGGTTTCTTCTCGTCACCGGTTAGGATTGGTGGTTCGCCAGTGGTGTTAGGATTAGTAGATCGCAGGTGGGGATTTCAGATTTGGCAACGATTGTTAACACACCAGGGAGGAGGAGTGTGCGAGGTCTTGGGAGGGAGAGGATGAAAGGTTATAGGGTGTTCTTTTTATGTTTGAAAAGGGTAATTGTGTCATTATGCCATAAGAGGGGGAAATGTGTAATTAAATGTTTGGGTTGGGTAAATATGTAATTAAAGTTTTAAATAAGGGGATATATGTAATAATCCCTAATAAATTTGTGTTGATTGTTCGATTCTTTGCGGGTTCGGGTAATCGTTGGGTAAATTGGCCAATAGCCTTAGAAACAGTAATTAAAATACAATTAGAATTAAATATTCTGCTTAACTTGTCGCTGAGAGGCTCGAGTTAGTTATTAGGTCACGGTGCAATATATATCTAAGATAGGTTGTGAGAGAAGTCAATCTTAGTTCCCTAATTGCATTTGTGTCTAGTAAACCAAGTTAGAACCTAGAATTGCCTTAGTTTATCGGGCTGAGAGGTAGATAGTCATATTAGGGCACTTTTAGAGTCGTTAGAGGACTGGGAGGAAGTCTAACAGTCGGTGTTCATAACAGCCTTGTAGGGTTTCCTAGGTTTCTTCCTGAGAAGGGTCGGGAAGTCTTAGCATTGAAATACCTTAAGGTTTAGTATTTTACGATCCCGGCTCCATACAACAATAATACCGTTAGAAGTCCATTCCCAGTCAAACTGGATTCGAGTCTAGGTAGTCGTTAATCTCATCTAAATCAAGCATTAGTCTTTGTTCGTGTCTTAGTTTAATTCCATTTTAATTTCAATTTTAGGATTTTAGTAAACCCCCCCTTAAAACACAACAATTGTTAAGTCGTGTCAGTGTCTAATCTAAATAGAGTCGTTAACGTAATTCATTAGAGTCCTTGTGGGTTCGACATCCGGACTTACTTTTCTTTGCTAGAGTCGACCGGTTCACTTGCCAGTGAGTAGTTTAGTCAAGTTAGAGAGTCTAGATTATTATTACTTGAGTCTAAATTAGGGTTATTTTAGTTTAATTAGTTGAACTACTTTTTCCACATCAAGTTTTTGGCGCCGCTGCCGGGGACTCTTGGCAATGGCGTTAACTATTTTGTTTGGATTTCAACTGATATCGTTACGTGCTTTTTGTGTGTTTTTGAGTCGTAGGAGTCCAAGTTTATTTAGTGTTTTTTTCGTATTTTTAGAGTCTTTTGTTGGAGTCGTCTTACTTGTTTGTTCTTGGTTTTGCAGTTCATGCCCCACACGCATTCGCAGGGACCAGTGAAACCACCGATTGACAAGTCTTCCTTCTCCACACCCGGTATTCAGGTAAAAAAATCCTCAACTTAATCTTCAGCCCTTTCTGACTCTACACTTCAATCTAATCCACCGAACTACGACTTCACCCCGAAGTCATCACCCCATAACTCCCCACCACCCTCCCGTCACCCTAGTCCACCACCAGTTCACCAAATGACCGATAACCAAACTGTCCAGCAGCGTTCCACCTCAGGTTTCATCGCAAATTCACCCATCACCATCCCTGAAATCACCAATGACAAGTCCTGGAAAATTCCTTCATACATCATGACCGCCATTAACAACTCTTGTCAGTTCCATGGTCGTGATGATGAGGATGCGCCAGCACATATCAACCGTCTCACCCGTCTGTGTAGCACCTTCGGCATCGAAAGTGTTAATCTTGATACCCGCTTTCTCCAAGTCTTCCCCTTTTCGCTTGCTGGCCGTGCAGCCACATGGCTCGATTCGCAGCCAGCAGGTACTTACACTACTTGGGCTGGACTTAGGGATGCCTTCCTTGCTAAGTATTTCCCACCTGCGAAGGCCTCTCGCCTTCGAGATCAGATCCATTCCTTCATAATGGAGCCTGACGAACCATATCACTTTGCTTAGGAGAGGTTTCAAACTTTACTCTCACGTTGTTCCCAACATGGGCTGTCGGATTGGGTTTTAGTAGAAAAATTTTACAATGGTCTTACCCCTGAGTGCAAGGCCCGATTTGACACATCTGCGGGAGGCCACCTAATGGGAAAGAAAACTGTGGCTGACTGCAATGATCTCTTTGAGAGCTTCACTCATGCTGATATAGAACATAGTGCTACCAGCAGGAATTCCAATCCTGTGATTACTTCCTCATCTTCTCGAGGAGTGAACCAAGTCGTCTCAGACTCAAAGGTAGTATCTCAACTAGACTATGTCACCAAAGAGTTGCTAGAAATTAAGAAGAAGGTAGATAGGTGCGACGTTTGTAGAGGTGGACATGACACCATAGAATGCCCAACACTTACCCTAGAACAAGTCGAGTACATAGTAGGTCAAAATAGGGGTCCAACTAACCCGTTCAATAATAGTAACTCCAATTGTCGTGCTAATAGTTATCGCTCTTCAGGTAACCCCCTGGTTTTCCATCAGGTCAATATCAAAGCAGGGGGCCAGGTTTCTATTCTAGTGGGGGGGGGGGTCGGGTCAAACAGGTCAATTTGCTAGTTCAGGTTCAGGGGGCAGTTCAGAGGTGAGGGGTCACACCAAGAGGTTCAACCTAAGAATGAGGGGTCAAATAGTAGTCTATCTAGGATAGAGGACCTTCTTACCCAACTAGTGGTTAAGGATCAGGCTACCCAACGTACCTTAGAAGAACACGCTACTTTCTTAAAGAATAATCACTCAAATTTCTTAGATCTTCAAAGGCAAGTTGGGGATATTGCACGCCAGTTGCAAGAGCGACCTCCCGGTCAATTTTCGTGCAACACGAAGCCCAACCCTTCCGGCACTTTGAAGGCAATTTCGACCCGTAGTGGTAGGACTCTATGAGAAGTAGTGCGACCCGAGAGTGTCGAGGTAGAAGATGAGGACCCCGTAGATGAGGAGATTGAAATGGAGGCGCCCGGTAAAGTGCAACCTAGGTTCATCCCAGCAAGTACCGCATACACCCGGGGGCCTTCATGTGAGAAGAGTGTAGGAAAAAGGCCCATTCAAGTTGTTCCACCACCTAATGTTGATATTTCCCGTGCTCCATTCCCTTCCCGCCTTAAAAATCAAACTTATTCCAAAGAGTACGGGAAATTTTTAGAAATCTTTAAGCAACTTAGAATCAACCTCCCTTTCATAGAATCCCTTCAATCAATGCCAAAATATGCAAAATTTTTAAAGGACCTTCTAAAACGTAAGGATAGGTTAGGAGAGGTTTCTAACATCCCCCTTAGTGGAGGGTGTTCGGCCGTAGTCTTGAACAAGGTCCCGGAAAAATTGACGGATCTGGGCCTTTTTACCATCCCGTGCTTGTTTGGGAGTGATACCGAGTGTAGGGCCCTAGCCGATTTAGGAGCGAGTATAACTTAATGCCATATTCCTTGTATCAGAGGTTAGGTTTAGGAGAGTTGTCCCCTACACATATGTCTTTATCTCTAGCCGATAGATCCGTTAAGTATCCACGTGGTATAATTGAAAACCTTCTAGTCAAAGTGGATAAATTCGTCTTTCCCGTAGACTTTGTCGTTCTTGATATGGAAGCCGACGAGAAGGTTCCTATCATTCTAGGACCCCCATTCTTGTGTACCGCCAAGGCTATCATTGATGTCTTCGATGGGAAAATTACACTTCAAGTCGGTGAGGAAAAAGTTACGTTCGAGATAGCACGCTCCATGGAACATCCTAGTGGTTCCGATGATCTTAGTAGTCCTTGTCATTCGGTCTATTTCATAGAGTCTTTCTTATCTTGTGTCGACCATTGCTTTGACTATATTAGTGGAGCCGATCTAGTGGAGAGTAAGATAGATGAAGTAGTTGAGAAGGTAGAGGAGGTTGCGAGTGAGAGTGAGGAAGTAGAAGAGAACGAGTGGGTCCCTGAAGTGCTAGAATTGAGTGAAGTGGAGAGTGAGAGTGAGAGTACACCTATAGAGCGACCCGCCCCATTAGAACTCAAAGTTCTCCCATCCCACTTAGAGTACGCGTTTTTAGGTGAGGGGTCCGAGTTTCCCGTCATTATTTCATCTAAGTTAGAAGAGGGAGAGAAGGGTAGGTTGTTAGAGGTGTTGAGAGTGAATAGGGAAGCAATTGCATGGCGTCTTTCGGATATCAAGGGCATAAGCCCCGCCTATTGTACCCACCGGATACTCATGGAAGATGACTATAAGCCGGTTGTGCAACCTCAACGGCGCCTAAATCCGAACATGCAAGAGGTCGTTAAGAAAGAAGTGCTTAAGTTGTTAGATGTCGGGGTGATATACCCAATTTCCGATTCACCATGGGTTAGCCCGACCCAAGTCGTCCCAAATAAGGGTGGGATGACGGTGATCATGAACGAAAAGAACGAGTTAATCCCTTCCCGTAACGTTACCGGTTGGCGTGTATGCATAGACTACCGAAAGTTAAACGACGCCACCCGAAAAGACCACTTCCCCTTGCCATTCATTGACCAAATGTTGGAGCGTCTAGCGGGTCAACAATTCTATTGTTTTCTCGATGGATTTTCGGGTTATTTTCAGATCCCCATCACCCAGGAGGATCAAAATAAAACGACGTTCACATGCCCTTACGGCACTTATTCGTATCGCCGCATGCCTTTCGGGTTATGCAACGCTCCGGCTACTTTCCAAAGATGCATGGTTGCTATATTCCAATACATGCTTGAGACTTCCATGGAGGTTTTCATGGATGACTTCTCGGTTTATGGCACCACTTTCGAACAATGTCTTCTAAATCTTGATAGGATGCTTAAAAGGTGCATAGAGACAAATCTTATGATGAATTGGGAGAAATGTCACTTTATGGTGACTGAGGGGATAGTTTTAGGGCATAAGGTGTCGAGAGAGGGTATAGAGGTGGATAGGGCCAAGATAGATACCATAAGTAGATTGCCTCCACCTACTAGTGTCAAGTCCGTTAGAAGTTTCTTAGGTCATGCGGGCTTTTATAGGCGTTTCATCAAGGATTTTTCCAAAATTACTCGCCCCATGACCCGACTTTTGGAGAAGGATGTGCCTTTCGTCTTCGACGAAGAGTGCATCAAGGCGTTTGACTTCTTGAAAGAAAAACTCGTTAGTGCCCCGATAATTGTTTCGCCTAATTGGAGCTTGCCTTTCGAGCTCATGTGCGATGCAAGCGATTATGCCGTAGGTGCGGTCCTAGGTCAAAGAGTCGATAAACACTTTCATCCAATCTACTACGCGAGCAAAACTCTAAATGATGCTCAAGAGAACTATACCACCACGAAAAAGGAGCTCTTAGCCGTAGTGTTTGCGTTTGATAAGTTTCGCTCATATCTCGTGCTTTCCAAAACAACTGTGTTCACCGACCACGCCGCTTTGCGATTTCTATTCCAAAAGAAAGACGCGAAGCCGCGTCTCATTAGATGGATTCTTTTGCTCTCCGAGTTCGATATAGAAATTAAGGATAAGAAGGGAGCGGAAAACGTGGCCGCCGATCATTTGTCACGTTTAGAGGATCCAAAGAGAGAGGAAGTTCGTGAGGATTCCATAGGAGATACTTTTCCCCACGAAACCATAGATTTTGTTAGTGCCGAGGTTGAGGGTTTGCCATGGTTCTCAGATTTGGCAAATTATTTAGCGACCGGAGATCTTGTGAGGGGTATGTCATATCAACAAAAGAAAAAGCTTCTTAGGGATGCTAGGAAGTATATTTGGGATGACTCGTACCTATTTAGGATAGGTGGAGATAGAGTGCTTAGGAGATGTGTTTCCAAGGAGGATGGTTTAGACATCCTTAGACATGTGCACGAGGGTTTAACGGGAGGCCATCACGGAGCGAATGTGACAGCACAAAAGGTTTTTGATAGTGATTTCTATTGGCCAACGGTAGTGAAGGATGCCGTAGAGTTTGTTAGGACATGTGACCATTGCCAACGTACCGGCAACATCTTATCCAAAGATGAAATGCCTCAAAATCCCATCCAAGTTCTTGATGGGGCATTGACTTCATGGGACCTTTCCCATCTTCAAGTGGGAACATGTACATCCTCGTGGCCATAGACTATGTCTCTAAGTGGGTGGAAGCTCAAGCTTTGCCCACTAATGATGCCCGAGTGCTGGTGAGATTCCTTAAAAAGCTATTCACGCGTTTCGGAGTCCCTAAAGCTATCATAAGTGACCGTGGCACGCATTTTTGCCATTCCGCCATGGAAAACGCACTTGCACGCTACGGTGTCACTCATCGTCTTTCCACCGCATACCACCCGCAAACTAGTGGCCAAGTAGAGAATGCTAACCGAGGGGTGAAGAGAATCCTAGAGAAAACGGTAGGAAAAAGTAGAAAGGATTGGTCGGAAAAGCTCGACGACGCTTTGTGGGCGTTCTGCACCGCCTACAAAACACCGTTAGGAACGACACCCTTCATGATTATGTATGACAAAGTTTGCCATCTTCCGGTAGAATTAGAGCATAGAGCTTTGTAGGCTTTGAAAACCGTTAACCTTGATCTTACCGAAGCCGCTAGAAGGAGATTCTTCCAGATTCACGAGTTGGAAGCATTGAGGGATGCTGCCTATCAACGATCTTGGAGTATCAAGGAAAGAACTAAGGCGTTGCATGATAGGAGGTTGCGAGGTTTGAAAGAATTCAAGGTAGGTGATAAAGTGCTTCTATTCAATTTGAGGTTGAAATTGATAGTAGGAAAGTTAAAATCAAGATGGAGTGGACCGTATGTGGTAAAAGAAGTATTTCCATACGGCACGGTTGAATTATACGACGAAGTTGACAAAGGAGTATGGAAAGTAAACGGTCATAGACTGAAACATTATTTGGGAGGTCCGATAG
The DNA here is from genome assembly GCA_030545235.1 of Helianthus tuberosus. NCBI lineage: Eukaryota > Viridiplantae > Streptophyta > Magnoliopsida > Asterales > Asteraceae > Helianthus > Helianthus tuberosus. The sequence continues at coordinate 137,951,724 of CM060420.1, forward strand.
ATACCACCGAAGAGGAGGAAATTCCTCTAGAGGACCCACCCACCTTCACCGAGCAGTGAGTGCGAAAAGCTTCGTTTGTAGAGTATGTACCGTTTGTAAATTTCGTTATTTTTCATGTTTTTTGTAGATTTTCGTGTTTGAGTTTTTGTGTGTTGAGAAATTTGCAGGAAACCTACCTTTGAAGAGCTGAAAATGCGAGGAAAAAGTCATTCCAGGTAAGTCCCATACTTAGAAAAGATTTGGGAAGGTTTGGGGAAGGTTGGGAAAGAGTTAGAAAAAATTCTAAGGCACAAAACTCAATTTTTCACGCAACTTTCTGCTGAAAATTGACTCTCGCGCTACACCACCACCATACGCATCACTTGGTGGTGTAGCACCACTATACAGGTCATCTAAAACCCTTTCTGAACCTTTTGAACCCTATCAAATGTTTTTTGAACCCTCATCCAACTTATCAGTTATCCCAAACACAAAGCCCAACCCTTATTCACCCTCCTCCTCATCGCCGTTCACCCCTCTTCACCATCTCATCTCCATTACACCTCCATACATCACCAATCACATTCCAGTTCCTCCACCATCGCCGACGTTTATTCCGCCGACGACCGCCGCACATCGACACCCCTTCTCCGCCACCAACACCACACCGCTGAAAACCCTACCACCCTCGTCCTCATCCTTGTTCCGCCGACGACCGCCGTACATCACCACCCTTTTCCATCTCCGACCGTCGTTCTCCTCCGTTCGAACATCACCACATCTACCATCCGGCCGTCTTTAAGGTCCGATTCGGGAATTGCACAACTCGGAATTTTTGATTTTTTTGGCATATTTAGTCGCTTCAGGTACGGTTATCCTCCTTACTTCTCTTCTATTTGTGTTTTGTCTCTTCAGGGGTTCGAAGGTGCGTCTGCAGGCTAGTTGTTTGGGTCATGTTCATGATTTGTCCAGTGTCTTATGCGGTCAGTTGAGTATTGTTTGAGTCACTCTGTGCGTGCAGGTCAGTTGGTGTCTCTTGTTGATTTAGTTTGAGTCGAGTCTGTAGTATGTGTCTCGAGTTTGATGTCCAGTTACTCTCTGTTGGTTCGACTATGGGTTTTGATTCTCAGGTTTGTTGTATCGATGTTCATTGGGACAGTCCAGTTGTCTGCTTCGAGCGAGTCGAGTCATTACTAGAAACTTCGGGTCGAGTAGGTCCTGTCGATTGGTCAGTTTTTGTGTGTGTCGATTCGGTAGAATCATGTCTCGGGTCAAATGTCAGTCAGTTTTAGGTCAGTTGTTGGTCGTAGAGTGAGTCGAATTGAGTCTTTGTCCAGTCAACTGTCGGTCGTGGTGCGTTATTGAGTCGCTAATAGGTTGAATAGAGTCCGTTGTGTTGAGTAGTTCGAGTCGGTATCCTGTGTTTTTGTTTGGAGTTAGTACATTGTGTCGAGTCCGTGTCTTTTGGGCAAGTAGAGTATAATTCGAGTCCTTGGTTGAGTCTTGTGTGTGTCGAGCTGCGTCTTGTAGTTGATTTTTAATGGGATTGCGGATGGCTTTAATTGGGATATGATTGCTATATTTGACATCGAGATTGATATATTTAAGTTTATGGATTCATTGGTTTAAGCTTAAATATTGGGATTGGTTTTGGGTAGTCGGGTTGGTATTGCAATTGATTGCTAAATATTTGAAGGGATGGTTTGACACATTGACTTGAAGCTTCGAGTTTGCGCTTTGGAACTAAATTTTTGCATTTCGAAAGAAGCCTCCTTTCACTAGGCGGAATCTTTCGACGCTCAAATTTCTTTTCATAAAATTACAAGGTAGTTCCATTTAAAGCGCGACTTCGACTTCAATGTCATATTTCGGCACTTTGGCTCTTAATTGGGACAATTAAAAGTGCCGATGGGGGGTAGTGTACACTGAGTCTAGTTTAGTGTTTTCGCATCGTCTTGGTGTCGTTTTTAGCATAGTTTTAGTAGTTTTTAGTCTTGTTTGGGTTTACTTGCACATACAAGTGGTTTAAGCTCGCCCGTACTCAATCTCCATTCGGGCGAGTTTAGCCACCACTTAGCAATTGTAAAAAGTAACCCGTTTGTGTTAGAATTAGCCGCGAACGAAATGCTATACGGCTAATCTTTATTATCTAAATTTTTTTTTTCAAAAATTCAAAAAAAAATTATAAAATCTAAAAATACCAAAAACAGTTGTTATTTACTGATTGTCTGCTTGTTTTGGCTTGAAATTTATCTGTTTTGCAGGCATGGCTAGTAGTTCTCGCCGAGGAAAGGGTAGGAAAACCGGAAAGGGTCAGTCGGCACCGCAGCAGGATCCGGTTCCTCAAGAAATGCCGATAATTCAAATAGCGGCTGATGATCCGAAATTAAGGAAAATTAAATATCAAACCTCGTTTAACTTTATTCCAGATCAGAAAACACATAGAGATGATCACCCGATTCTGAAGTTTGAAGAAGATTCACCCGAATGGGATAAGTTTGAAAAACTGAAAGATACTGAGCTACTTCAGCACCGGGTTATTAATTGGAATTGGTTAAGAGAGATAGGTTCAGAGCAGGAAGTGAGGGATCTTTTGGGTGAAAGATGATTGAGGCGTTGGACTGTATAGAGCCTCAGTATGAGGAGCTAGTGCTAGAGTTCCATAGCACTTGGGTGCATAAGGAAGGAAAGTTCGAGCAGGGCACGGCTGTGTCATTTAGTTTTGGAAGGCAAATGTATGAGATGAATGTGCCGAGGTTTGCTATCGTTTCGGGTTTGTATACCGAAGAGGAGGTGAAGAGACCGGAGTTTGCTACTTACTTGAGGGGTGCGTATAATAAACCAAGGGATTGTAGTGTTGGTGGGACTGAATTGAGAGAGTTCTGGAGTTCCATTTCTGATCGTAAGTTTGGGTCTTCGAATCTGATCACATCGGTTCGTAATCCGGTGTATAGATATGTGGTGAAGATCTTGTCGACAACATTGGTGGGTAGGAGGTCGGGGGAGAACAAAGCAAATTGGATCGAGCTTTTTATCTTGATGTGTAGAGTGCGTGGAAAGGAAATGAATCTGGCTACTGTCTTAACAGATTCATTCAGTAGAGGCCGAAGATGAGGTATTAGAGCTAGGTTGGATATGGGCCCCTACATTACCAGGATTGCAACAAATCTGGGAGTATTTGAGAAGTATCTTCCCGAATTTCTACATAAGGGGCCCACAACAGCGATGTTTGGATTGCAAGACCTGCAGAAGGCAGGTATAGTGTCGTGACAGGAACCTTGGAAGCCGATCAGGGAGGGTCCACATGAGCAGCTACCACAGGTACGACCAGCTGAGGAGGTCGTGACTCAGACTGAGCCTACACATGAGCGGCCACCACAGGTGCACGAGCAGTCGGTACGTCAGTTCCAGAGGAGACATCCTCTACCTGAGCCTCTTACTTTGGAGTCATTCTCTGGCTATGTGGAGCAGATATTTGACAGGTTGGAGCAGTTGATTGAGGCACTTCAGAGGGGTCAGCCAGGGCAGGAGGGCCAGGCTGGTCCGGAGCCTCCATTTCAGGTATTTGAGGAGAGTACTCACGAGTCCGATAGTGGATAGTGAGGAGTAGTGTGGGGATTGCACGAGGATGCGGAGCAACAGCTGACTACTATATCTTTTGCTGATTATTTTTATTTTGTGCTGTTTTGATCCTCATTTTTGGTTTGTACTTATATTCATATACTTTAAACAGGTTGGTTAGGGATGGATGGGTTGGTTGATGTGATGAAACTTCTGAACTACTGATGCGTTTGATATATATATATATATATATATATATATATATATATATATATATATATATATATATATATATATATGATGTTATGTTTTGGTAGTTTGTTTGATTCAGATAGGTTGTCTGTGTTAGCCGCTTTCGTTCGCGTGTCCGAGGTTAGAGTTGTTTGCTGAGCGCATTTCGAATTGGAGGGCTTATGTGGAAACGACTGGCACTTTGACAGTCTCACATATCAGCTAAGTCGTTTCCCTTTTTGTTGTTGTATATTTATTTATTTCGTCGTTAGTTCGTTATTTATTTAGTAGTTAGTTAGTAGTTTAGTAGTTATTAGGTAGTTGAGTCGTATTTCCATTCTTGCATTAGGGACAATGCAATCTTCAAGTGTGGGGATGGGATACATGTAAATAATCGAGTCTTATATTGAAAAATACAAAAAAATTAAAAAATTTGAAAATCCAAAAAAAAAATTGAAAAATCAGAAAATGTCTTTCGAATAAAAAAAGAAGTTTGCAAATAAAACGGAAAATGATAGAAAAGGTGAATTGTTGCTTGGGTTGAATAATAATAATATGAGATTAAAATAAATCGAGCTTGCGTCTAGTTAGGGATATGTGGATAGGCTCGGGTTTGGTTTTAAGTCCCTTTGAGCTAATATACCTTAATTGTAGGTCTGCTAGTAGGTTTTCGCCTGGGAGATATGGGAAATTTAAACTGCCAATAATAGTATAAGGGGCACCGTTATAAGTTAAAACTGTTAGAGTTTGTGATCATGCGAAAAAAAAATAGAATAAAAAGTGAGCTAGAAACTAAATGAAAGTAATGCATTCCTATGTAGTCTGAGCTGGGGATAGCGACTCTACAGCAAGATTACCGCTAGGGTGTGTGAAATCGACCGTGCAAAAGAAAAAAAAAGTACCGAAATCTAAGTAATCTGTGGTTGGGGATAGCGACTCTACAGCCGGATTGCCTCTTGGTTAGGGAAAGCATCGTCTAGACTCACGAATGAAAAAAAAAAAGAGAAAAAGTGAAAAAAAAATGGAAAAAGAAAAAATTTTGATTGTAAACTCTCTTTGTTTTGATATAAGACGGTTGGGAATTGGTCCAGTGATCGTTCTCTTAGTCCTATAAGCTTGAGGTGGGAGTAGGTGGACCGTAGATTCTAGTGTGAGACCCTAGGTGGATTGACCGCACTTAAATTAAATTTACATGATAAGGGCTTAGGATTGGATTCGGGTTTAAGGGGACAAGTATAACGCAAGCCTTGGTTTTAATAAGATATAACTAATTTTTGACCCAAGTGATTATTTGTATCTGATTCCGTTGCACAATTTTTTTTCGAGGACGAAAAAAGAGCAAGTGTGGGGATATTTGATGTTTTGCAAAATACATCCTTTATTCGTGTATAGTTTGTACATTTTATCATTATTTATAGTTTAGTTTTATTTAGAATTACGTGCTATTGATCAAGTTCGTTTTTCCAGGTTTTGATATGTTACGTGGCTGAAAATTGAGTGGAAACGAGCTATATTGCTGAAGCATTACATCTTGGAACAAGTCACAAAGAGTTAGAATAATTCTTGAAAGCTTTTGGGAGTGAAAGTTAATTTCAGGATGCAAGTTGCTGTGAAAAAACACCCTTGGTGTAGCACCACGGGTAGGAGGCCAGTTGCTCACGCTACACCACCAACAATCAACAAAAAAATCTGATATTGGAGGTACTGGTGTAGCACCAGCACAAAGGGAAGACTCTGTCACGCTACACCACGGGTTGGCTGACGAAATTAGGTGTTTATGGCTAGGGTTTCATATATAATCATGAGTTAATGATCATTAAGGATCATCTTACGAATTAAGAAACCCTAGTCGACCTTTTGGAGCAGATTTTGAGATTTTTGAAGAGTTGAAGCTTGCGGGAATCATCCGGTTGAAGCTTGGAGCGTGGAAGTGAAGATTGTTCAGGTTTTATCTCCCGGTTTTCTTTAATTTCGTGTTTTCAATATTTTCCGATGAATTCTTGTTTTGAACTTGATTTGTTTGCTATAGACAACATGTTTCTTGGCTAAACCCTAGATACTACCTAGACAAGATGATAGTTTGATTAAAGTTTGGATCTTTTAACGGTTTTTATTGTTTGATTATGGATTGATTTCTGAAAGTAAAGTATTCTAGAATTTATGATTTGGTGCACATGCGTATTTACTTTTGATTGTTGATTATTTACTGTTTCACATAGATTTTGGTGAATGTCTTTCACATAATAAATTTGTGTTGATTGTTCGATTCTTTGCGGGTTCGGGTAATCGTTGGGTAAATTGGCCAATAGCCTTAGAAACAGTAATTAAAATACAATTAGAATTAAATATTCTGCTTAACTTGTCGCTGAGAGGCTCGAGTTAGTTATTAGGTCGCGGTGCAATATATATCTAAGATAGGTTTTGAGAGAAGTCAATCTTAGTTCCCTAATTGCATTTGTGTCTAGTAAACCAAGTTAGAACCTAGAATTGCCTTAGATTATCGCGCTGAGAGGTAGATAGTCATATTAGGGCACTTTTAGAGTCGTTAGAGGACTGAGAGGAAGTCTAACAGTCGGTGTTCATAACAGCCTTGTAGGGTTTCCTAGGTTTCTTCCTGAGAAGGGTCGGGAAGTCTTAGCATTGAAATACCTTAAGGTTTAGTATTTTACGATCCCGGCTCCATACAACAATAATACCGTTAAAAGTCCATTCCCAGTCAAACTGGATTCGAGTCTAGGTAGTCGTTAATCTCATCTGAATCAAACCTTAGTCTTTGTTCGTGTCTTAGTTTAATTCCATTTTAATTTCAATTTTAGGATTTTAATAAACCCCCCCTTAAAACACAACAATTGTTAAGTAATGTCAGTGTCGTATCTAAATAGAGTCGTTAACGTAATTTATTAGAGTCCTTGTGGGTTCGACATTCGGACTTACTTTTCTTTGCTAGAGTCGACCGGTTCACTTGCCGGTGAGTAGTTTAGTCAAGTTAGAGAGTCTAGATTATTATTACTTGAGTCTAAATTAGGGTTATTTTGGTTTAATTAGTTGAACTACTTTTTCCACATCACCCACCAAACCATATTTACTAATTTTTAATAGCCCAAGTCTATAAAAATAAAACCCACTAGTTTGTTTTTAAAAATAAATATTTTTGTAACGCTAGATCACATAAAAACGCACATTGTTCGCAATTACGAGATACAACTAACAAGTAGTCCATGTAATCAAATAACATATAATTCCACTCAATTATATTATTATATCTATGTTTGCAATACTATATCCATGTTTCACCAACGTTCGGGTCAGACTTGTGTGCAGTTGGTAATTCGGTTGATTCGTCGAATTATTGTTACGTGAGTGTTTGTGTACTAACTGACACACTTAACCAACCAATATGAAGTGAAATGCTACAATGAATGTTTTAAATCATGTTAAAGATAACAGAGTTATGTTAACGAAGTTAACCTGAAAAATCTCAGTTGTCACACAAACACTGTATGGTATTACACATATATGTAATAGTAACTTTGATATATGTACACACACTGTATGGTATTACATGTGTGTATAGGAAAATTATAGAGAGAAATATATATTGAGTCAAGAAAACCAAACAAACTTAAATGGGTGGACACAAATATGACACGTGTTACACTTTCTGATGTATCACTTTTTTGACATCGTAGCACTTTTGTGTTAGAGGCATGAGAAGTGCATGTGTTACATTTTTTTCATCGTTCATTTTTTTAACTTCGCATGTTACACTTTTCTTATGGGTTCCGATAACTGTTTTACAGAAATTACGAAGTGTGTAGATTTTAGAACATAGAATTTACGAAGTTTTATTTTTCTTTTGGCATTGTATTATATAGAAAAACACCAAACATAACAATTTAAACACAACACAATGTATTATAGGCATGGAATTTAAAACTCAGATAAAACACATTGCTCAATTTTCTTGGCATCGTGTTTTAAGTTTTAAGATTAGAATACATTGCATCGTGTTTTTAATTGTTATTTTTGGTGATGTTCTATATAATGCAATCTAAAACATCATGTCTAAATTCAAAATATGATGCGTACATGCCAATTCCTATATCTTTTTAGTCTTCTTAGGATTTTCATAGAGGAACCCTTTTATATATGTATGTATGTATGTATGTATGTATGTATGTATGTATGTATGTATGTTGATTATGTAACCTTACTGTATGAGATTTTATGCTCATGTTCGTTTATTAAAGAAATAGGTGCCTTCGTGTTCATGTTTGTTCGTTAGTTTTAGATAACGGACGCAAGCGAACATAAATAAGAGTTTAGGAACATAAATAAACATATATTAAAAGATACGCAATATACAATACGCTAATATTTAGATATTATTTTATTAGTGATAATTAAAAAAAATATAAAAATTAAAAACCCTAATGAACTATCGAACACAAACAAGCATAAACGAACATGTTGTCGAACGTTCATGAACATAAATGAACGAATGCGACATTTGTTCATGTTTCTTCATTTAATTAAACAAATGTTGTGTTTGTTCATTCACTAAATGAGCGAACACAAACGGATTATCCATCAAACGATTCACAATAACTTGTTTTTGTTAGTGCACGGAATGTCTGTTGACTTCGTCTAAATCAAGTTTTAGGTCGATATGAGTCAACATAGGGTTTAGAATGTCAAAATCATGAAATATGTTGGCTGGTTCGCTTATATGACCATGTTTAGGTCTGGTTCGCTCCTAGGTACATAGGTCTGGTTCGCTCTTGTGTCATGTGGCTGGTTCGCTTTTGTGGCAGTCCACATAAGCGATCCACACACACTATAAATAGCCTTATGTTGTTTTCATTTGTAACACTTGGAGCGAACCTAGGTGATTGTTGCTGGAACAAAACTTTGTCAAAACAATATCAGAATGCAATAAAGAGATAGAAATTGGAAAGGAATAGCTGTTGTAGACTTTATATGCATTGATTCCGCCTTTACATATGAAGATGAGCTACTCGGATTGACGTTTTCGGGTCAAGGAACGGTCCAACAGTTTTCTGACAAAATTTGAACCAAGGTTGGTATTAGAGTTTACTTTGTTTGATAGATAACAAAAGATACACATAAATATTGGATATTACTACATCAGCTGATTCGGCTTTATAATCTCATTTCTACTCACTTTCTCTTTTATTTTTCGGTTTAAACAAGTTCTATCGGACATAATGGTTTGAAGTTCGAGTATATTGAGTGAAACTTGTTATTAAACAATCAGTAACAGTTTCGGACTTTAAAACATAGTAAAAATCATTCAATTTCATCTAAAACGTGATCGGTTTTCGGACAGAATTTAAAACTCAGATCTAGAACGGATTAGCGGTCAGAATTGAACGAAAATTATATCATGGTGATCGGAATTAAGAGTAGTTTAACCCTTGAAAGTATCAGATTGTGTTTCGGACTTAAAATCAGTTAAAATTTGTGATTCGCTTTTACGGACATCGCAAGTTTCAGATCTGGAATTCTTATCTGGTCCGCTCGAGAGAACATATTGGACGTAGATCTGGTCCGCTTATCCAGACATAGATCTGGTTCACTTATCTGGATATTGACCTGGTTCGCTCGAAGGATCATATTTGATTCGCTCGAAGGATCATATCTGGTTCGCTCGAACAATCATTCTCTGGATCGCTGTTACGTACAATAGCTGGTTCGCTCGAACGAACAGCTTGTGTGGTTCGCCTATCCGAACATCTGCTGGTTCGCCCGAATGAATATCAGCTGGTCCGCTCGAACGGACAACATCTGATTCGCTTATACGGACAAAGTCTGGTCCGCTCGAACAGACTTTCTGGTCCGCTCGAACAGACTTTCTGGTCCGCTCGAACAGACTTTCTGGTCCGCTCGAACAGACACTTTCTGTTTTGCTCATTAGTACACTGTTTGATCCGCTTATCTGTCACGTGCACAGATCGATAATTCACTGTTACGTATTCAGTTCGTTTGAACAAATTGTTTGTCTGTATTGCAGGTGATTCGAGGTGATTTACAAGGCACAAATACCAAGAATTAAAAATGTTTGACGAAAAGGAAAACAAGAATCTTGAAAATTTAAATGATTGGCATTGTGAATCTTGGCGTGAGAGATTAGGTGATAAGGATGTTTATATTAAAAGATGGGAAAATTTTGTATGTAAGAAGAATGAATCAGTGGAGGAGTTGAAAGAAAGGTTTTATGATCTAATCATCAAGTTAGAAAGACATAAGATATATTATTCAAATGATGAAAGAATTTCAAAATTTGTTGATGCTTTACCTTTGAAATGGGAGAAATTTGTGAATGGACTGAGAAGGGATTCTAGTTTATCACGCTTTGATTTAAGAAGTTTCATCAATACAATAACAAATCATAGGAGTGATGAAGATTCAAGAAAAAGGAAATTATTGGATGAAATAAAAGAAGAATCAAGAAAGATAGATTTGTATGTGATCATTGAAATGAGAAATCAAATCACTGTGTGTCTTGAAGCAAAAAATGTTATGAGATACGATATTAAGAGGGGTTGTTATATTGATGAAAATATGAATCCTCTTGATTTTGTTAAAATTTTCTGTGCAGGAACATACAAGATGGAAACAAAGAAAGAAGTTGTTGATGGAGAGATGAATGGAAAATGCTCGAAATGCAAAAAATCAGAAACAGATAATGTCAAACTTCTGAAGAATATAGAAAGTTTAACATTGGAAATCAAAAGCTTGAAGGATGAGAAAGAATCTGATAATAAACAGATTCTTGAAATGAGAGAAAATTGTGAAAAATTGACGTCTAAAAATGACAAACTGTTGAGTGATGTGGACAGTTTGACATTGGAAAACAAAAGTTTGAAAGAAAAAGAAAAAGATTTTCAAAATCAAATCAAGATTTTAGAAGATGAGAGAGATATTTTTGGTAAAGATAATCTTGGAAAACAAATTGAAATCAATTCTCATCTTGCTAAAATCATTCAGCTTGAAAAAGAAGCTGAAAAAGCTCAGTTTAAAATTAAAGAGCTTGAGGTGAAATTGAAAGGTTTTGAGAATTTTACATCACATGTTTCTCCATAACCGATAAATTTTGTTCCAATAAGTGACAATGTCAAAGTTGAAGATTGTGATGAGAAAACTGATAATGATGAGAAAAAGAAAACATTTTTGAAATTAAAAGAAATGTTTAAAGAAACTGTTCTACATTCTACTGAGAAAGGTGAATGCTCAAAGCAAAAACCTGTAAAGAAGAATGTGGAACAAAAACAAAAGGATAAAAAACAGGAAAATGTTCAAAAAGAAAATAAAAGCTCATCAGTTCAATCATCCAATCGTGATAAAAAACCACAAAAAATGGAAAATTATAACTCAAAAACTGTTGGTAATAAGTGGTGCAGGTTTGACTACAGTGCTTCAAAGCCAAATCAAATTTTCAAGAAGAGTGATGATCATCACAGAGCCAGACAATGTTATGATCTAAGCATATGGTGTGAAAGTGGTGAATGGTACGATAACAGAGTGTGCTACACCTGTGGTGTGAGAGGACACATTGCTGTTAACTGCCAGAATTGGAGTTATGAGTCAAGAAGATGCTATAATTGCCAAATCAGAGGACATATTGCTAAAGATTGCCCAAGGAGATCGATGGGAAGATCGAGGGTTGAATCTCAAAGAATGGCAAAGAAACCAGTCAATGTCAAGTCCCATGAGCAGAAGGTTCTAAAACCTAAAGTTCAGGATCAGAAAATTCAGGAGCAGAAGAGTGATGATCATCACAGAGCCAGACAATGTTATGATCTAAGCATATGGTGTGAAAGTGGTGAATGGTACGATAACAGAGTGTGCTACACCTGTGGTGTGAGAGGACACATTGCTGTTAACTGCCAGAATTGGAGTTATGAGTCAAGAAGATGCTATAATTGCCAAATCAGAGGACATATTGCTAAAGATTGCCCAAGGAGATCGATGGGAAGATCGAGGGTTGAATCTCAAAGAATGGCAAAGAAACCAGTCAATGTCAAGTCCCATGAGCAGAAGGTTCTAAAACCTAAAGTTCAGGATCAGAAAATTCAAGAAAAGAAAGTTAAACTTTCACAGGGGCAGAAAGACAGACTGCGAAAGAAAAGGAAGAAGGCGAGAGAGTATCTCGAGAAAATTTTGTCTTCGGGTTCACCAAACAGATTGAATAAGAGTTCTGATGAATCAACTAACTTGATTGTAAAGTCAAGCAAGACAAATTCATCAGATACAAATCTGAGGACGAAAGAGAAAAAGGAGAAGAAGAAAATGGTTGGCGATGAAGCTGATGCGTTAAAGTCAGACAAGCCACCATCAGGCAATGAATCTGACAGGTCAAAGTCAGATAAGCCATGTTCAGGCAATGATTCTGGTTTGTCAAAACCAGAAGAGCCATCTGTTGAGGTAAAAACTATTAAACCCAAGGCTGGTCAGGCTTGGGTGAATCTTTTCAAATAGAAAAACCTGACTTGCCGGAGCTTCCAGGCTGGTAAGCGTGAAGCAGGTATCGGCATCATTCTTGAGAAATTCACAGGATGGTAACTGTGATATTTCGATTTACAAGTAGTAAATCAGGGACATTAAGTTGTACTTGATTTTCTACTAGTGTTTGTTGTTGTCAAGGGTCTTAATTGTTAATTTTTTTTAAAAATGGTTAAAGGTAAACAATGTGATGAAACCCCGAGTTTGTGAAAAGACAAACAAAACTAATTTTCCGGAAAAACCATTTGATTAAAACAAACTTAAGTGTTTTGAAATCATAATGGGAAAATAGTTTGTTGTCAGGGGGAGTTCTGATTGTTTATGCCAAGCGAATGGCGAATTGAAGCGATTCGATATCAGTTTGTCACGTTTCTTGTATAGTTTGTTTTCAAATTTTCCTTGAAAATCAAAATTGAAACATATTTTGATTTTAGGGGGAGAAAATTTTTAAAAAAAATTAGAAAATTTGAAAATGTCAAAAACATTGAAAAATCAAAAATGAGTTTTGTGTTAAACAAGAGGAAATGATAGAAAATCAGTGAACTATCACAGCATGCTAAAGAATTGTAATGTCAAATGTGATAAACGGTCTCACTAAAGATGTGACGGTAGGCTCAGCTAGACTAGTAGATTTGCGATAACAATACAAACATAAATGAAAAAGCCTAGTTCTAGTGGGAAACATGGTCAAAAGCATAGTACTTGGTTTTGTCCTTCTTGATTGTGTACCTACTCAGTAATTGCTGATTGTCGAAAGACATAAAACTGGTTAAGTTTGTGAACTTTCACAACTTTGCTGAAAAGTCGCTGTGATTGTGCATTTTATTTTGCAAAGACTTAAACTTGTTTTATTTTCTTTATTTTGTTTAAGCATCGGACATCCTCTGCGTATACGTGAGTATCGACCTGGATGTTGTTGCCTAAACGTTCTGCTTTATTTTCTTTGGTGTTTCGTTTAAGATTTGGATCACCTCTGCGTATACGGGAGTATCGACCTGGTGGTTAAAGCCTAAACAACTTCAACTTATTTTTATTTTCTTATTTTGTTTAAACATTGGACTTTCTCTGCGTATACGGAAGTATCGACCTGATTGTTAATGTTTAAACATTCTGCTTTATTTTCGCACAAATCACAGTTGATAAAAGTTTAAAGGCATTACTTGAGTTAGTGTATTGCATGATGAGGGGATATGCTGAGATTGTGGGGTCCATAAGAACTTAGTGCTATCTTAATATACCTTAAAGTATCGGTAAGCAGATTGAAAGTTTTTAGTTTGAGTTTATGTGGACAACAATATCGTTAATCTACGTGAATCGTTTAGAGCTTAAAATGATTAAAGCTTAACGGTGCTTGTGATTTGTATCATAAACTAATATGATCCTCTTACACAAACTCACAAAAATATTGTTTGTATATATTTCTTTACTGCATTTCAGTCAAGATAAAAAATTCAAAAAGATTTTCTGACAACTGATGTTGAAGAGCTGATATTCAAAATTCCAAGTGTTAAACATGATGAATTGGATTGGGAGAATATGTTGAAAATTTTGATTGTCATATACAAATATTTTTGAAAGATTGAGAGGTTAGTTAATCAAGGTCATTTATTTGAACTTGATGTAACTATACAGATGGTTGGATTATAGGATGTCTACCAGTAAGTTTTTTTTTTTAAATCTAATTGTTATAAATTTGTGAAACTTATGTTGTGGTAGAGAATATGCAGGTTTCAGGAATTTCCACGGAAACTAAGTGTCAAAGCTTGAACCAGATACCTCAGATTCCAGCATACTGAGAGGGGAAGTTTGTGAAAGAGGGAGTCTGGATCAACAGTTTTTGGGAAGTTGAAGTTAGAGCTAGATGATGCTGAAACCTGTGAAGAATGCATGTGAAGATAGACAGAGTTGGAGAAAAGATCAAGACCAAAGACTCAGGTGCTGAAGATTGCTGAAGACTACGTCAACATCCAAGGGGGAGTCTGTTAGTGCACGGAATGTCTGTTGACTTCGTCTAAATCAAGTTTTAGGTCGATATGAGTCAACATAGGGTTTAGAATGTCAAAATCATGAAATATGTTGGCTGGTTCGCTTATATGACCATGTTTAGGTCTGGTTCGCTCCTAGGTACATAGGTCGGGTTCGCTCTTGTGTCATGAGGCTGGTTCGCTTTTGTGGCAGTCCACATAAGCGATCCACACACACTATAAATAGCCTTATGTTGTTTTCATTTGTAACACTTGGAGCGAACCTAGGTGATTGTTGCTGGAACGAAACTTTGTCAAAACAATATCAGAATGCAATAAAGAGATAGAAATTGGAAAGGAATAGCTGTTGTAGACTTTATATGCATTGATTCCGCCTTTACATATGAAGATGAGCTACTCGGATTGACGTTTTCGGGTCAAGGAACGGTCCAACAGTTTTCTGACAAAATTTGAACCAAGGTTGGTATTAGAGTTTACTTTGTTTGATAGATGACAAAAGATACACATAAATATTGGATATTACTATTACTAATACTAATACTCTTAAAAAGTCGGTGGAAACCCCACCGACTTTGCCTCCCCCATACTTTTACGATTTGCAATTTTAGCCTCTTGACTTTGGTACCTTCAAAGTTTCATAAAATGACAAATTTAGTCTCTAAACTACTACTCCATTTTACAAATAGTTTGCTTTGGACACCCCAACTTTGTGGTAGTTTCCTTTTCAGCCCCAACTTTGTCATAGTTTCCTTCTTACCCCAAAACTTTATCAAATTTTATCTTTACCCTTTCTTAGCCCTTAAGTTTAGGAAATGAAATTTTTAACCATTTTTATGAACTTTGTAAATGCCACTTTGATCCCCTCGAGAGTTTTTTGCTTGACGATATAAATTCGAGTTAGTCGGGTTGCGTATAATACATTATCATTGTACGATATAAGTTCGATTTACGTTACGTTTAAATCCATTCGCAATGCAACTATAGGATACATTGAGTTCAATCGGATACGTCAAAACGTGCGTTTTCATATGGTTAATATATCACAAAACGATTGGACTAATCTGTGACAGCCGACC
The DNA here is from genome assembly GCA_030545235.1 of Helianthus tuberosus. NCBI lineage: Eukaryota > Viridiplantae > Streptophyta > Magnoliopsida > Asterales > Asteraceae > Helianthus > Helianthus tuberosus. The sequence goes on from CM060420.1 coordinate 137,967,082, forward strand.
AAAACTGGTAATTTCCTTACTATTTTATTAATTATTTATTCCTGCAATTATGTGCTTAAACGTCAACACTAAGTGCATGTTTTATACTTGCAACATCGCATTGTGCATTACATTAAGCGTTACGTCAGAAAGACTAGTAAACTCACCGGTAAGACACACTGTGTCAGCACTTCCACAGAAAGCAGTCAGACATTAGATTTCGGGCCTAGGAGTAGGTCCAACATCAAAAATACTTTAAAACTCAAGTGTGGATACAAGGGTTAACATATACATTTTTCGGAAACTAAACTATGCCTGAAAGACACCCGAAACTCACTTTAAATGCTGAATTCTGCAGAATTCAGCAAAAAATCAGCTAAAAACAGCAATTTAACACCAAAATATTATGCAAAAATGATGTTTTAGTGTCCAGAATAACTTACAAAGTGTCGGGAATTAAAACTGTCACAAAAGGTGCTTCATAACTAGTAAAACTGCGCAATTTAGCACTTTAATGAACCGTGACGAAACGAATAACTGGACACTATCCAAAACATCAAAATTTAACTAGAAGCATTGTTTTTATGATATTAAGCTAGTATTGGTGATAGAACACCTTATAAATCGTAAAAACACCTAAACACACTTAAACTAACTTAAACCTTCTAGTTTACACTTTAAACCTTCAACTTCCAACCTTATACAACTTACCCCCCCCCCCTTCATCCTTAGCCGGCCCCATGGGCCTGACATCTCTTTTGAATAAAATAATCCCTCATGTTTCCTTGATATTAGGCAAATAAACTAGTGGTTAAAGCTTGTGGGGGATAAAGGGACTAGAACACCTAAACTTAATATCATTTTCATTCTCACCATTTCAAGCACACTTCTCCTTCCTCTCTTCTCTCAAACTCACGGCTCAACACCCCCACACTTCACCTCCATTTTTGCTTCACTTTCAAGGCAATCCAAGCATATACGAAGGTGTATGGAGGCTATCTAAGGAAGCTACAAGTGCTAGAACTTGAAGGACCTCCTTTTGGAGCTATTAACCTCTCAATATCATCATCCTTCATCTTCGTCCTTCTTGTGCCACTTCCCTAGCCAATAGAGCTAGTTGTAAGCCTCCTAATCACTATTTTAGTTCATGTTTATGTTATGTACAAGTCACACCATCTAAGTAACTAAACTTTAAAAGATGAAAATGAGAAGATCTAACCTAATCATGAAGAAAACAAGTAATTTTAGTGATTTTTAGTGTATGTGATGAAGTTGTTGTTGTTGAATCTTGTGTGTATGCTTAGATCTAGTATGTTAAGCTTGTTAGAAGCTTAGATCTAACAAGTCTAAGCATGGATCTTGAAAGATCCATGGTTAAACTTGAAGATGAACTTGTGAAACACTTATGTGAACTTGAAAGATGAATTTTGAAGCATGAACTTGTAATCTTGAAGTAACAAAGTGCATGTAAAACTAACTTTTGAAACTAAAATCCATGAAAAGATTGTTAGAAATTCATCAAGAAGCTTGTTTTTGAAGGATTTAAAGATGTTAAGTATGGATCTTGGAAGATCCATGATGAAACATGGTTTTAAACATAAAGATCTTTCTAATAAACATAAAAATGGTTTTTGAACATGATTTTCAAGACTTTGAAACCAGAAAATTCATGGATGGATTGATTAGTAAATTAAAGTTTCCTAAAAGTTTGTTTAAAATTTACAAGAACACTTGTTTTTGGAAAGGTCATAGTATGTTAAGTGTAGGTCTCAAAGACTACACATTTTTAACAAAAATCAAGTTCATCATAATGTTTTACATGAAGAAATTAGTGTATGTTATTTGTGAAAATTGTTGGAAATTGTTTTTGGTGATGAAAATAAAATAAACACATTTTTTGAAAACATGGGAAACCTCCATTTTTAGGGGAAACTATGTCAAAATTTTTATAAAATTTTGACACTTAGAAAAATATAAGTTTTGAGGAAACTTATTCCCTAAAAATTCATTTAAAAATATTTATCAAGGTTTCCTAATTTTTGTACAAATTTCAAGCTAAGAAATAAGAATTTCTTCAAGTTAAAATCAATATTAAGTATGTATATTTTAGGAAAAATATTTGTATTTAGTGATCACCACATTTTGTGTTAAGTGTATATTATGTGTAATATATGTAGTAGTGTATTAGGTTGATGAAAATACACTAAATACTCCCAATGAGTATCACCAACAAAATACACATAAAGATACATGACAAATATCCAATATTACTCATGCAAAATAACCCGTGAAAGGGTATATGGACAAACACAAGAAAATATATTTGCATAAATATATTGGACTATTCGGACAATGGACACATTGGACAAAATATGTAAATATTCCGGAAATTTAACTCGTATCTTGACAAAATTGGTAAACGATACTCTCAAAACCGAACAAACGACAAAGTATGTATTTTTACAATTATTATGAAAATATATCATATTTTGTCAACTTGAAAATATATTATTTTGGAGTGTAAGGAAATATATATTTTCATAAACAACTCAAAAATATATTACTTTTGTGGAAACTAAAAATGTATATTTTCTAACTTTGATCTTAAAAATAGATTATTTTTAAGATATACGGATACATACATATTTTACCAAGTCAAATTATAGATATTTTTTCTATAAAATTTTCTTAAAATATATATATTTTTTAAGCATATATAAATGGTGATTTTAATAATGCAAAAACAATATTCTGGAAAATTACATATAAATTAAGTATGAAATACTTAATAAATACAAGAAAATACGTATTCCTATACGTATAAATACATACCGACATACACTACCAACACTTGGTAAAATGCCCATAAACAAGTATTATGCATAAATATGAGAATACAAAATAACATACTCAAAATACAAGTATACTTACCTAAGTATACTTACACAAAATAATATTGAAAATATTTTTTAACAAATCACTTATACTTATTTTTGGGAAAATAATATAAGTAACATATTTGGAACAAGTTAAAAATATAGAGTATTTTTAACACCTATCGTTTGTCAAACATTACATGAACAAATATATTTTAGGGAGTAAAATATATATTCACAAGCAGACGACACCGAATTCAAAGTATGATAACACAACAAACGGGCGAGACCCGATAAACAAGGGCACGACCCTCACAAATGTTGAGCATACAAAAGACGAATGCATAAACTTATGATGGTGACTTGTACTCGTGTGTTACAAGTCTAGTGATTAACGTACATAGTACACATATAGGTTACGAGGTCTACAAAACAAGCCGGTGAAGTTTACGATGCAAGTTACGCAAATTAGTGAGTTCATGTCCCCCTTTTCTTTGAACTATTTTCGGATTTATAACTTTCAGGGGTGAAATACATGTTTCAATGGTATGGTTTAGCTAAGGAATGAATTGTTAGATCATGTGGATGGGTAGGCGCACACTTAAGGCCATTAATCTTGTTTAAGACCGAGGGGAAGGAGTGGTAGATCTATCGAGTGTAGCGAGCCCCACTCATGGGTCCTTGTGTGGCCGCATATAGTGACTATGTCGTTCCAGTCGGGTGGACCGGAGGAAATTCGCTAGGTTTGTGTCTTCCTACGCCATCGCACACATATTAATGTCCTTACAAAACATTAATGATCTGTTCATAGACGCTTTACATACCTGTTATCAAAAGAATCTCTTAAATGTTTACAAGTTTATTTGGAACTCATACCAAACGCATGAACTCGCTCAACTTTTGTTGATTGTTTTCAAACTTACATGTATTTTAGGAAACTAGATGGATCTTTGGCGCTGGTGTTGTTTTCAAGCTGCAAATTTCAAGTTTAGATGTCATCCACTTTTGAAGGGTTGATTTGTATATCTAATCCTTGGTGGGATATATGAAGCAAAGCCTTGTGAAACTAGTCTTTTTGTCAAAGAAGTCCTTTTATGGAACTACTTATCTTTTGATGGATTGTAACCTAAACTTAAACAACTTGTTTTTGTAATGTTTTAAACTTATGAATGGATGAAAATCATTTTAGTCATATAGTTATTTATTATAATCGAATGCAATTAAAGCTGATCAAGTCACACGTATACGCTTCCGCAAAATTCAAGGTGTGACATAATCCATTCAATATTTGCGAAGTACCCGCGCCGCAATGCGCGCAGATATTATTATTAATATATTCATAAAACATACAATTGTGAGAAATGAAGGGGATGGATGATGATGAGTATATTAGGTAAGTCAAAACACAGAAAGCTTGTTAGCAAAATGACACGTGGGATATTAACTCGCATCTTCGTTTTAGAGTATCTACAAGGATATTAGCAAGTCTAAATCCAGACTAGCTAGTCAGCATGCCATATCATTCCAAACCACCACCATTCCAAACCTCATCCCCCCCCCCCCCCCCCTTCCACCCCCACAACGTTAAACAGTTCCAAACTAATTCGAACCTCCACCTCATCACCTACTTTTTCTTTTATATTTAACTATTTATAATATATATATATATATATAATCTATTTTTAATTTATTTACTTAATTATATTATAATTAAATGCCATTTTAGTCCCTGTGCTTTGGGTCATTTTGCAAGTTTAGTCCAAAGGTTTGAAACATTGCGATTTTAGTACAAATAGTTTCAAACGTTGCCATTTTAGTCCACTGGGTTAACTTCATCCATTTTTTCTGTTAACGAGAAAGGCAATTCGGTCATTTTAAATGTAATTCTATTAACTAGAAGGGCAATTCGACCATATAAAATGACTGAATTGCCCTTCTCATTAACAGAAAAAATGGATGAAGTTAATCCAGTGGACTAAAATGACAACGTTTGAAACTATTTGGACTAAAATGACAACGTTTCAAACATTTGGACTAAACTGTCAAAATGGCCAAACCACAGGGACTAAAATGACATTTAACTCATTATATTATTTATAATTAAGTAAAATATTAATAAATATAGAAATAAACTATATATAATCTATATAATCTTTTTTGATATGATCCATTAAAAAACACACAATTACAACAACTTTAAATAAAAAACTAACTTAAAACCTAAAAATAAAAACTTATTTATCTGTTTTATTTATGTTTATTTATCTGGTTTGTTTAGGTTTAATTATATGGTATATTTTGGTTTCATTACGTGGTTTGTCTAGGTTTATTATCTAGTCTTGTTTGGGTTTTATGTAATGTTTTTAATTTTAATAAATTTGTTTATTTTTATTTTGTTTTATTTTATGTATTTGTTTTTTTAATTTTTGTGTAACTTTATTGTTTAAAGTTATTTTATACAAAAGTGTCTTTTATTTATTAACATTTTTTTAATTTTAATCAAATATATAGCATGGGGCCCATCATAAGTCAGCCAAACTTGGTCCGCTAGAGCGGACTTCTCCCCCACCAGACGAACGAGTCACCACCACACAATGTGGTCGTCTGTTTCTTTGTTTGTCCGATGAGCAAACCAAACGCATTGGTCGTCGCATTGTGGATGCTCTTAGTCCATGTGTGGCTTGTGTTTCATGCCATGTCGCCACAACTTAACTTCACATTCACGATTTTGAAATCCCGATTACACGGATGTTGTTGTTAGACTATTAAAAACTTATAAAGAAGCAACATATTAGTGCATATATGTGTTGTAACTTGGGCTTTGGGAGTATTTCAAAAAAAATGAAAATTTTCCTTTTTAACCCTAAAGGTTTTAATGTTTGACAATTTAAGTTTAAACTTCTAATCTTAGTTTCCTTTTTAACCCTAAAGTTTTAATCTTTCACAATTTACCCTAAAATTTTAATCTTTGACAATTTAAGTTTAAAATTTTTAATCTTTCTTTCCTTTTTAACCCTAACGTTTTAATCTTTAACAATTTAAGTTTAAAGTTTTAATCTTTGTTAATTTAACCCCTTTGATTAATTTGATTTTTTACTTCTAATTCAAACGTTTCCATCTTTTACGATTTAACGACTTTGATATTTTTTTACTTATGTGTTGTAATCTTGGCTTTGGGGGTTTTTCAAAAAAAAAAATGGTTATGCATATGGTTGTTGTAACCTTGGCTTTGGAGCTTTAAAAAAAATTGATTTTTTTACTTTTCACCAAAAAGTATTTCATAGATTACTTTTAACCCAAAACTATTTGTTTTTTTTACTTTTAACACAAAACTTTTTATCTTTTGCAATCTATCCTCACAACTTTTTTACTTTCAACTTTTGTCCTTTATAGTTTTCGTTTTCCGCAAATTTTTCGCTTTATGCTTCGTTCTGAATTTTGTGACTTAAAACATCGCAACGTGCGTCTATGGTTTAGCATTTTTCACGTTTCGTTCTAAACTTTGCGAATTAACACGACGCAACGTGCGTGTGTGGGTGAACATTTTTGCATCGTCTATTTTTTCCCGTTTGACAGGTTCAACATAACGTGCGCGTCCTAAATCGACTTAGTTATAACTAAAGAATACCCGCCGCATTGCGGCGGGTCGTATTTCTAGTTATTATTAATAAAAATACTTCAAGCAAGGAAAATGGAAATAGCTAATCTACTTTGAATTTACACCATTATTGCTTATTCGCTTCTTATAAAAAGAGACTATTTACAAATTTTGATACCACATAGAGCAAAGCCCTTTTATAGAAAATGGCCATAGTGATAAAAACAAATGGTGGTCATATATAGGGGTGTTCATCGAATCGAATATCGAATTTTCGAATTATTCGAATAATCTTTATTTTCCCTTGAATTCGTATTCGAATTCGATTAAAACTTACCGAATTCGATTCGAATTCGTATTCGAATAAAAACCCAATTCGTATTCGATTAAAAATTCGAATTCGTTTCGTATTAGATTAAAAATTCGAATTCGAATCGAATTCGAATAAATTCAGATTCTTTAAAAACATGTAAAAACTGTCAAAATCAAACATAAATTTAAAGCGGCCATAAAATACGATATCACATTAAAAAGTTACAAATAAAGTACAATAAGTCTAAAATTCAAAATGAGAAGTCGGGAATAACCACACCACATTAAAAGTTAATATTTATAGGGTTATAAATCTATTGATAGATTTGTTACTTAGGTTTTAGTTATGGGGCCATGTAGTGAGTTTGGTAATGGGTAATTTTAATACTTGAAAAAAAATTTGAAAATAATTTATAGTATAGCTTAATAAAAGTTATATATACATTATATATAAAAATAATAAATAAAAATGTATAATTTTTATTTGAATTTCGAATCGAATTTGAAATTATAAAGTCGTATTCGATTCGTATTCGATTTACTTGACTCGAAATGAATCGAATTCGAATTCTTTTAATCAAAACAAATTCGAATTCTTTTAATCGAAACGAGTTCTTAATAATTGAATCGAATTTAAACGAGTTTCAAATTTTTCGAATTCGAAACGAATTCTGAACACCCCTAGTCATATATTCACCTTATTCTAAAATAAGCTTCACATTAAATGGGTCAACTTTGGTTTGGTAATATTTAATTCCATGTCTAAAAATAAAAAAAGGTTATATATTTGGAGTTTTTTTTTTCTTAAAATGGTGTTGGTGGAAGAGTTATTTACCAAAATGAGTGATTTGCAAAATAATTACCAAAATGGGTGTTTTTCTATATTTCTTCATTTTTAACTAATCTATTATAATTCTTCTATTTTTATTTAATCAACCTATCACATTTATATTCTTTTCTTCGATCTAACTCATTATATAGATTTTTTAACCAACTTATTAATTATTATATATATATATATATATATATATATATTTATATAATAAAACCCATGTTAAAACAAATTAAAATCGTTGAATTCATTTTATTTTTAAATGCTAATAGCTTCTAATTTAATATTTTTTAGGGTAATTTTTTATTTACTATTGTCTGCGTAGTTTATTACCAATTCAAATGAAAACCCATAATATAGTGTTTCCTAAAGTTACATAAATTTTATTAATGGGAAAAATATTTACGAAGATTGATTGGTTCGTAATTTCATTGGCCAACTCGATACTAATTATTATTATTATTATTATTATTATTATTATTATTATTATTATTATTATCAACTTATTTTTTAATGGCCATGAACAACATTTATTTCATTCGGTTACTGTAAACATGAACACATGTCTTGTTTACAAAAAAGAAAACCATGTTTGTGTTCGATTATTTGTTCGTTTAAAGTTAAATAAATGAACATGAACATGTTACTTTAGTGTTCGTTTACATCTCTAAAATGATAGGAGTAAGCTTTATATTAGAATGATTTAGCTTATATAAATGTAAAAAGAAATAAAATAAAAGGCGTTAAGAAAAAAAAAGAATTATATTTTGGTTAGTTAAAAAGTAATAAAATATAAAGAGTAATTGTTTGGAGAAAAATAAATTAAAAACATATTAGGTTAACTGAAAAAAATAAAAAATATAATAGATTAGTTAATAATAAAGAAATAAGAAAAAAACACTTATTTTAATAAATATTTTTTAAATCACCCATTTTGGTAAAAAAAAAATTCCACCCTCACCAATTTGAGAAAAAGTCATTGCAAAACACCTATTTTAGTAAATGTTTTTCAAGTCGGGTCAGGATATACTAGGAAGTTTCTATGGGTAGGAATGATAGGAAGTAATCTTAACCATCTATTTAATAATCAAGGGTTAAGATTAAATGGGTGGAATTGAACAAAAAGAGAAGGCGCGTGACTTTTATGTAAGGGTATTCTAGTCCATCTAAGGTAATAGTTTCTCTCCCCTTTAATTCCCCCAATTTTAAAACGTTAATAATTTTTTCATACGACCTTATTTTTTTATAAAAATTGCACCATAAAAACGAGCGTTTTTTTTATCTTTAAAACAAGCACACTATTGCTATACTTTTGAAAAAAAAAAGTTTTCGATAACCCAGATGTGTAAAACGCAATAGAAAAAAAACACAAAAAGAAATGATTTTTTTTTTCTAAAACGCAATGAATAAAAAAATATCCCACCTTCTTTCAACATGTATTGCGTTTTCTGGAGAGAGGCTGCCATTTTCTGCATCTCTATTGTAACCTCAACATTCAACTCCTAGCTGCGATAACAGTTCGTGAAGCTATTATTGTTCGATCAAGAAGACAACTGGTTGGTTTCCTTTATGCTACTGTTGGTAAAAGCCAACTCTAAAAAAGAATTATCTTTATTAGTATGTTCATATTTGATACTACAGTGAGAATGTATGACATGATTTTGTATTGCGTATTATCTTTTTTAGATGATTGTATTATTTTTATTATTATTATTATATGTACTGTGTTATTGGATGGATGAATGGTATTATTATTTTATTATTATATGTATTGTGTTTTTGGATTGGTGATAATGTATAACAAGGAAAGAGTTGACCAATGGGAAAAGTTAATAGAATTTGTGAATTGCTGCAGAATACCTTCTTGAATTAAGTCCATTACTGCAATTCATTGTTTTATGTTAAAGCTTATAAATTATAATACAATATATATGTAGTCTGCTCTATTACATAAAACGCAATAAATCTTCCAAGAGCATGAGAAACTGTCAACAGGTTCCAACTGTTTAAAAATTTTCCTGTGTGAAAATCAGAAAGTAGTTTTTATCATATTTTAAAAATCTTTCTTTTTCTCTACATTCAGAGGACCAAAGAGAATAATCAAACTCCAAGTAAGCCACATGCCAATCATATTGCAGTGGCTTCACTTTTTAAGAGTGATCAACAACAGAAAGGAGGACAGAAACGATATGAGCATCTAAAAAGCAATGAATTAAAACACAAAACAAAGTTTATTTCTAAAACGCAATTGACTAAAAATATAAAAGAAAGTGTATTTTCTAAAACGCAATGGACTAAAATCACAAAAGAAAAATGTCTTTTGTAAAACGCAATGGACAAAAAGCTATGTTTTTTCATTATTTTGTAAAACGCAATGGACAAAAAACACATAAAAATGTGTTTTTTCATTATTTTGTAAAACGTAGTGGATAAAAAACAGTGTTTTTTCATTATTTTGTAAAACGCAATGAACAAAAAACACTCAAAAAGTGTGTTTTTTCATTCTTTTGTAAAACGTAATGGATAAAAAAACTGTTTTTTCATTATTTTGTAAAACGCAATGGACAAAAAACACCAAAAAGTGTGTTTTTCATTCTTTTGTAAAACGCAATGGACAAAAAACACCCAAAAAATGTGTTTTTTCATGCTTTTGTAAAACACAATTTTAAATGAAAGTCTAAACTGAAAGGTGTTTTGCAATTTTTCTTTGAGACATTTTGTCAAACACCTGGTGTGCAACTTTTTATTAATGATTTCTCAATGAAATTGGAACTAAAGATGTTGCCCAAACACATGAATACATCAAGAGAAAGAGTAGAATCAGAGATATCTTTACTTTGAACACAAAATGTTTGAGAAATTTGAGAAGAGGAGTACCTGTTTTAACAGAAATCTCATGTTACTGTAACGCCCCAAAATCTGAATGTTAATATTTGTCGTGTGTTCCAATATGACACGTCATGAAATAAATAACTAGGCTATTTAACCTAGTTAAGGGTATGGTCAAAAGAATTAAAAGAGGAAGGTAATGTCAGTTATGTTTTAAAGGTAAACCCGAGGGGCTAAAGTGGGAAAGATGAAAGTTAAGTTATTAAATAACTTATCACACACAAACACACACACACATACGTGTGTGTTCGAGAAGGAGCAGGAGGCTCCTATGGAGCCTCAAACCCTAGCATCATCTTTATGCTCAAATCGGAAGGCAAGATGGAGCTTAAATCCATAACCGAGCATGGATTAATGATCACCAACACGAGAGGATCATAAGGTATGTTTTAAATCTAAGATTGGTGATCATGGGTGAAGTGGGTTATGCTCTAATCCGTGAGCTAATATGAAATTGATCATGTACAAGGGTTAGAATCCTCGTATAAAACATGGGTTATGTATGGTTTGTGTTAATTTGATGATTTGAGGTGAAACCCGTTAGTTAGGGTGAAGATGATGACTAGAATCACCTCCTATGTTCAAGTCTTGTTGAATGATTGATGTATTATGTGGGTATGATGAATTATTGTTAGATGAAAGTATAGGAATATGATGATGTTATGTTTAATGTTCATTTGGAATGATATATGATGATTGGTAGTAGGATTTGATGGGTTATGTATGAATTTAGAAGATTTATGCATGAAATAGTTGTACGTTATGCTTAAAAGGTAGTACTCGCATCAAGTATATGATGAAATGTATATAGTGTCATCCGTATAACCGAATATGATGTTACGAGTATATAATGATAAGTCGGTGGTTAAATATGGTATATAGTTGACTTTCGAAAGTCAACTAAGCATAAGAAACATGAATTGACACGTGGTCGTAAAGGCAGGATTATAGGAATCCGTATGGTACATGTTATGTCAATATGCGTTGTTTGTGATTATATAATGAATTACATGAGTTTAAACGGATATGAATATAATCACATGAGTTATGTATGTTAGAAATGACTAATGAAAGTTAAGGGTGAAATATGCGATTGATATGATTGTTATCATGTACGAATGCATATGTTAATAGGAGCGTAATCTTGATGAAAAGAGAGTATAGGAATCATGTCAAGACGGACGCAAGCATGAAAGGATAGCGGGTCAAGAAAAGGAGAGGAATCGGATACGAGCACGGACGCATAAGGTAAGTGATTTCCGTAATCACTTCTTAGTACGATTAAGTAATAAGGTGTTTTAATTAAACATACATGTTGTTTGAGGTCAAAAATGTGTTAAAGTCTTTCGTCGTAAATGATGGAATTAAAGTTGACCAAAATGCCCTTGATGGGTATTTTGGGGCAAACGATCTTAAAAGTAGCTTAGAAACAAGTTATTCGATTAGTGTAATGTTTTGGACAAGTATGGATGTGGGGATTATGGTTTGGTTAGTCGTAGACCAATTAATGCACGAATACCCTTAACGGGTCAAAAATAAGCATATGAACGATAAGGTGTTAAGAGGATGCAAGACATCCAAGAATTTGGTAATTTATGATAGACGTCACTTATATTATTATGTTTATAAGAGGTTTTGGTAAAACGAACAAGTTATGTTGACGTATGCATGAACGGGTCGAAAAGTGGTAAAAGGGTAATAAGCCGAAGAGTTAAAAATCAGAAATTATATTAAGTCGGATGTTGGATTTTAGTTCCATTAGATGGAGAATTAAATTACGGACGCGTAGGAAAAAGAATCGGGTAAAACGGATCAAAAACGAGGGAGTTATGCTCGTTTCCGTGAAACGGGATCGTACTGAAAGTATGCAGCACAGCAGCAACAACCTTCTGCTGTTTTAGGGGGGTCGCGTAGCGCGACGGGTCAAGTTTCTCCGAAAATTGTTTTCGTGCCTCGTTTTAGCTTGGGAACTCGTTTAAACGTGTTTTAAGGTGCGTATGACTAGTTTAACTCATGTTTTGTGACCAATAGGGTAAACGCACGTGTGGATAGGTATGTATGGATATTGTATATCTTTATACACGTAGGTAGAAGGGTATGTAAGCGTGTATGCGCGAATGTATGTAAGATTATAGTGTGTAAGCAGGTACATAAGGATATATATAAAGACGTATATGAATAGGTAAGTACGAGTTGGTTATGTTGAAACAGGTGATTATAAATATACATGTAAGTAAGTATATAGGCATGTACGTATGTATGTTGTATAAGTATAAATGTATGTATGTAAGGGTGTATGTAGTTAGTATGTATATGTAGTCAAGTGAGCATGTACGAAGGTATGCACGTATGTAAGTTGTGAGAAGGTATGAAATAAGTATGTTCGTATGTATGTAAGTATGTATGGATGTTTGTATGTATGTATGTAGGTACGTATGAATGTATGTAGGTATGTAAGTATGTAAGTATGTATGTATGTATGATATGAATGGATGTATTTAGGTATGCACGTACGTATGTATGTAGGTACATAGGTACGTATGTTGCTATGTGTGATCATAAGTGTATGTATAGGTTGTATGAAAGTATTTACGCATGTATTCAATGAAATTGGGTACTAACGATAATAACAGCGTGTCTGGTGATGAAGTGTAACGCAGGAATACCCAGGAAGTCTCACTACGGATCGTATGATCAAAGGGAAAGACGGGATGTAAAGAGTTAACGAAATGAAAAGTAAACGTGAACAAATCTTGTAGGCTTATGATACGTACTAACGTTATGAATTTTATGTGGTGAGCGCAGGTAGTACAAGCCATGAGGATTACTAAGGAGTAGAGATCGAAGATCGAGTCACAAGACGGATTGTACGGGAATGTTTAAATATGTAATTTAGTGTCGATAAGTTATGTTCTTATATTATAAAATGAATTTTTAGAATGTCAAGATGTATGTCACGAAAGAAATTTTCAGACTCGAAATTCCACTGCGTCGTTTTAAGGTTAAACGTGTTAGGGTCTTACAAGTTGGTATCAGAGCCCTGGTTTGAGGGAATCAAGTACGAGAAGGTAAGTACTTGAACTCAAACTTGTGTGCTCTTGAGATAAGAAATCCGTACAATCTAAGACTCGATCAAGATCCAAAGGTAAAGGTTGATGAAAGTATGTATTTATGTATACGTATAAAGAAACTGACGGTTTTGTATGTGCAAGGTAAGCGTAAGTGTTGGAAGAGGATGATCCGCGAATGCAGTCTAGGATAAATACTAAGGCAGGCAAAGAGGTAATAAGACAAATAGGCAAATGAGCCCAGGTACGTGAATTTAATATGTGAATGTAGGTAATGGTAAAGTTCATTAAGGGAAGGAAAAATGTTAAGATGAAAGACAATGATAGTATAGTAATGAAGCATTGGAAGCGATACACGCGCCGAAACCTAAGTCTACGGACATAAGGTGACAATTACATGAAGGCACGAAACTACTATGTGGATTGTGTACCTGGCCAGTACACGAGAAACGTATGACGTTCGTGGGATCATGATAATTGTTACAGGTATGTCCGGTAGAGTTGGGTAGCAGGCGGGCGTGTGGGTGAAATGGGAAGTAAGACTCTCGGGAAATTGAGAGTACTATGTAAGAATGAAAAAAAAACATGCCTGATAAGAATAAAGAATGTTGAATCCGTGATTAAGTACGGATCAACAAGATAAGAATGAATGTTTGAATCCGCGAGACGGATTCAAGGAAGAAGGGTATGAATGTAATGATTGAATCTGTGAGACGGATTCAAGGAGGGAAGGTATGAATGTAATGTTTGAATCCGCGAGGCGGGTTCAAGGATAAAAGGCATGAATGTAATGTTTGAATCCGTAAGGCGGATTCAATGAATGAAAAAGCATGAATGATGCGTCTGAATCCGTGAGACGGATTCAAAAATATAAAATGATGAAATTAATCCGCCTAAGAAGATGTCGATAGTTTGACCATGATTGAGTCGAACGGGTCATAGAGAATAAGTATAAAGTAAAAAGGTGATAGTATAATAGACGAAGTTTTGTATAAGTGTCACGACCCCCGACCCACCCTGGACGGAATCGGGTGCCGTGAACAGTCCAGCGGTACCGGTGATTAATTTTAAAAACGTTGCAGCGAAAATTTCATCAGGACCGTGAGTTAGGAAAAATATCAGAGTTTAGAAAACACCGGATTTTATTTAAAGAGATGGGATAAACCCATGTTTTTTAAAGTGAATTTTGTTTACAATATTTCTTAATTTGATTTAAATAAAATAAGCCACTTCTTGAAGCCTTTTTAGTGTCGTATCCAGCTCTTATTCCACTTACCTGAAAAATATTTGGAAAAGGTTTTGTCAGCGATAACACTGAGTGAATTCATTCCATTTTATAAATATATTGTTATACCTTACAGTATTAAGGTTTTTATATTTATAATTACCCAACTTAATCAGTATTTGTCAAATGATGACAGTTTCAATGTGACAGTAATCATATTAACTTATTGACTCACTTTAGTCCGATATTGAATTCATCAAATAATTCTATTTGACTATTATTCAATTTATCGGTCACTAGGCGATTCCTGTGACTATAATCATATCAATATTGATTATTCTTTCAATTAATGATTCTGGTCATATCACTGTTGATCATTCTTTCAACTAGTGATTCTATAACACTGTTGATCATTCTCTCAACTAGTGCTTTTTGGTCATGTCACTGTTGATCATTCTTTCAACTAGTAACTCAGATTATATTACTGTTGATCATTCTTTCAACTAGTAATTTCTATTCATAACACTGTTGATCATTCTCTCAACCCGTGTCTTCAGACATAATGATGTCCCGTAACATTTCTTTGTCAAATATATTACTTTTGGCATAAAACCATTTAATCCAGAAAATGACATATATCAATTTATGTCAAATTAATATAACTTATCAAATATGATAATTAAATAATTGTAATATCATTATTTAATATTTTAACGTGACTAAGACTAAAATATAATCTTAGTAAAATACATAATTTCCACTGTTATTGTAATCATGATAATATTACCTAACTTCCTGGCAAATAATAATGAGAATCAAATAATATATCAATCTTTCATACCAGCAGTTAATATAAAAACTCAATCACTGTAGGTATAACTGGTAATCATTTTAGGATTCTGTAAAATCTTTGTAAATATAATTGTTTCACAAAAAGGTGATAAAACTGTGAGAAAATATAATGGACTCACAAACTGTGAGAAAAGAGAAATGAACTCACATTGCAGATTTCTACGGGCAAAGCTTAGTCTACAGATAATCCTTGATATATTGCAGATTCAATTTGAGCAGAGCCTAGCCTATTGATTAACCTTTTAACCTAATGCATATGAACTAGGTAAGTAACTTAATATAGCATTTACGATAACTCACGAGATAAAACCCTCACAATGATTGACAAAGTGCAATACTTAACAATTCAGCGGATTCACAACGAATGACAGAGTATAGTCCGATTTCGAACAGCACTCAAACATTCAAGTCGAAATCACGATGAATTGTGACACTCTAGGTTTTTCCGAGTGAACGCCTTGTAATTTCGTTATGCGTATATATGTGTTATTAAATGAAAAGTTGCGTTTTACCTTAATGTGCTATGTGTGGTATATATATATATATGAATATGTGTGAACCGAACCCGACTTGAGACCACTCGGTCTCGAGTAAACAGAAACGGTTGGGCCGGATTGGGCCATATACCCCCCTTCGAGCCCAATCGGAACCATTGTAGGGTGCACCACCTAAACCGAGTATAAAACCCATGCCCAAGCCCTCCTTCTCTCATTTGACACTCCCACCATTCACACACCCTCCTACATTCTTTCCCTCACTAAAACCCTAAAAGCTCCACCAACACCCTCCTCTTTTCTTCTCGGAATCACCATCGGCTAAGGAAGGGCTCTCGGACCTCGGTGAATCCCTACACACCTCCACACTTTAGAACCGGTTAGTGTTTCATTCTATGCTAAGAAAATTAGGTGTGCTTAATGATTAAGATGCATGATTAGTTAGAGGTCTTGTTGTATGAATTCTTGTATGACTAGCGACTTGGTAATATGATGAATGATGTGTGTGAGCTATGGTATGATAATGTCTTGTTAGGATGCTTTTGTAGGGAAAATGATTAGGCTATCCGATTCATGTTAGATGTTTTGTTAGATAATCTTGTTGATCCGATTTATGTTAACCGATGATTGTATATTATGTTGTAAATATGTTTAGATGAATGATAAAGAATGAATATTAGCCATGTTGATGAGGATTAGGTGCTAAAGCTAGGGCCGAAGATGATGCCTACATTATGTTTTGACTTAGGATGAATATAGGATGAATATATGATGAATGTGCTTGATGAACTATTTGAAGATCAATGAAAATATTTGAAAATGTGATGTTTGATCTGATTTAGTGGGAATTTAGACAATAAAACATGTTTATGCATTTTTATTGGCTAGTACATATTATCATGAAAACAAAATTCCATTGGATAGTACTTCTGGAACAGGTTCTAGAAGGATTCTTGTGCACGTATCCGAGGTTGCAACTCGAGACTACGTGATTGCGACTCGAGACCGCCCGGTTGCGACTCGAGACTAAACCATGACAACTCGAGACCGCCCGGTTGCGACTCGAAACCAGACCATGACAAGTCGAAACCCCGGTTACGACTCGCAACCAAAACATGACAACTCGAGACCACGGCGGTTGCGACTCGCAACCAAAACATGACAAGCCGAAACCTCCGGTTGCGACTCGAAACTGTGTGTTCTCGAGTCGAGACCTCCTGGTCTCGACTGGGCTGCTTGTCTCCGTTATTGGGCCCAAAATGTGTGGACTGTGCATACCGTTCTAATTGGTTTCTGTGATGCTGTTAACTGTTAATGTGATCTGATAGGCCCAATAACACTTATGATTTGTATGATAGTTGTTGATGTTCACTGTTTCACTGCTACGTATCAGAATAGGCCCGATAACTTGCTGGATGATCATGTGTTGTGTATGCTAGGTGTTAGTTATGTGTAGATTATACGTGAATACTCGTACCCCAACTTGACCTGTATTGGTGACCATGCTAGGACGTGGTGACCTACGTGATTGACCAAGTAAATAATCTACCGAGCAACCCAAGGTGAGTTCACACACTAAAAGCATGCGTCCCAGGGAGGGACACGAACCAACAAAATAATGTTTTCAAACTAGTAATTTCCGGGGGAATATGCAAACGGTACTCTTGTACTACTACATCCGGGGTAGATACGTTTGGGTATTATTTATGAATCACAACTAGCAACACTAAACGAATCTCTATCACATTAAGTCCCTGCTTATAGTACCGATTAATCGCCGGGGGCGAACGGGTTATTAGTTGATAGCGCTATTAGGTTTGACAACCTCACACCGTGACCGGGGGAGATCGGGCGTGAACTATAGACCTTGCATCTCGGTCAATGACGATAGACATTGACCTGGGGCACCAAATCTTCTCGTCAACAGTTTCGGTAATTCAAGTTTAGTAGCTTTCATATGGGGTAGCTCCCCATGACGTGATTATAAATGCTTTACCTAATCAACCTACATTTTCTTTTGAAAAGCTAAAACTGGACATCTCGTGAACTCGCCAACATTTCTGTTGACACCCTACTGCATGCTTTGCAGGTAACCAGTGAACCAGGAGCTTGCAGCTTGGGGATATGTAGTGGACGTCTTAACCCGTGTGTTGGGTTTCAAATAATCTTGAACAATGAACTTTGTTTTGAAACTGTTTAGTCTATGCTTCCGCTGTTTGTTTGAACTTAAACTTTTAGAACTTTAAATTATGATGTTTACTAACTACTGCGGTTGGTGAATACTTTTACTAGAAATCAATGCTCAGTGTAATTGGTGGCTGGATCCTGGTCAGTCACGCCTCCAAGCGGTAGTACTCCGCAAGTGGAATTTGGGGGTGTGACAGATTGGTATCAGAGCCATTGGTTATAGTGAACTTGGTTTTTTTTTTAAAAAAAGGGAAAGTCTTTTTGAGAAAAAAAAAAAACCAGACTATAACCCGTGACTCGTGACGACACTACACTCCAAGGGCAAGACTCGACATACTAGACCTTGTAGCTCGGACTTGTGTTTACTTGCTTGTTTATCTTATATTGACTACTCTACTATACATACTAGTGTGCCTAATTAGATAGATACACATTTCTCTTCTACCTCATTCTCGCTACGTTACAACATTTCACTCATACTGTGTTTTCTGGCTATGAAGACAATGAGTGGACGCGGAAGAGGAAGCGTTAACATGACTCAGGCTCAATTCGCTAACTTGCTCAACACGGTGGCTGCAGCTTTCGCAGCTCACCCTGGAGGTAAACTCGTTGCTATAGGATGTTTAGATCCTACCCCCACATCGTCTTTTCACCTCTAAAAACCTATTCGCTCCATTTCTCACAACAGGTCAGCCTGCGCCTGCGCAACCACGTGTTTGTACTTTCAAAACCTTCATGGATGGCAAGCCTCTCCCTTTCAACGGCACTGAGGGTGCCATAGGCCTTCTGCATTGGATTGAAAAGGCCGAAGCTGTCTTTGCCGTCTGCGAGTGTCCCCCTGCTAACTGGGTTAAGTACGCAACTGGTACGCTTGAAGGGAACGCGCTTTCATGGTGGAAAGCACAGATTCAGATGCTTGGTCTGGAAACTGCTAATGCTACGGCATGGGAAGATTTCAAGGACATGATCAAAGAGGAGTACTGTCACAGGGATGACATCCACAAACTCGAGAACGAGTACTATGCGCTCAAGATGGTCGGATCAGAGATTGAGACCTACACTAAGCAGTCCAACGACTATGCTGCACTTTGCCCAAACATGTCCCAACCTATGTATCGAAGGGTCGAATTGTACATCAAAGGCTTGGTCCCAGAAATCCGGAGCCATGTGACCTCGGCCAACCTCAACACCATACAGCCCGTGGTTCGTCTTGCTCACAAACTCACGAATCAGGCTGTGGAAGAGGGCAAGCTGCCCAAGAGGATCGGTGCTACTGCTGGAACTTCTGGCGATAACAAACGAAAGTGGGATGGAAACCAGGGTAAGGATGCTAACTCTACTCAGGCCCCGGCTCAGCAAAGGAAGACTGAAAATAACAAGGGCCCTCAGCAGCAGGGTGGCTATCAGGGCCATCTCCCCAAATGTAACAAGTGCAATCGGCATCACAATGGGCCCTGTGCGAAGAACAAGTGCCAGCGGTGCAACAAGATGGGACATGAGGCCAAAGATTGTAGGAGCCCTCATCCCGCAAGGCAAAATCAACCACAGCAGCAGCAACATCATGGGAACATCAAGGGTTGTTTCCAGTGCGGAGCTGAGGGGCACATTAAGAAGAATTGTCCCCAGTTAAACCAGAACAACAACCATCAGGGTGCTGGGAACAATAACAACAATGCTGGAAATGGTGCTAGAGGAAAAGCTTTTGTGATTGGAGCTGGGGAAGCAAGGAATGACCCCAACGTTGTAGCGGGTAAGTTCCTACTTAATGATCGTTATGTTTCCATGCTATTTGATTCCGGAGCAGATGCTAGTTATGTATCCCTACGTATTAGTAAGAAACTTAAGCTCACTCTTACGCCGCTAAGCTCTAAGCACACCGTTGAAATAGCCAATGGTAGAAACCTCGAGGCCTCACACATAATTCGTAACTGCAAATTAGAGTTGTCTGGACAGACCTTCTGTATTGATCTTTTCCCCATCATTCTTGGAAGCTTCGACGTCATCATTGGTATGGATTGGTTATCCAAACATCGAGCTGAAATCCTCTGCCAAGAGAAAGCTATTCGTATTCCCCGTCCCCCTGGCAAACCTCTTATAGTTCAAGGCGACAAGAGCGGAGAAGTCACAGGCATCATTTCATTCTTGAAGGCCCAGAAGTGTCTACGAAAAGGGCACACCGCTATCTTAGCACTCGTTGCCGACACACAGAAAATGGAAAACAGGATTGAAGATTTTCCAGTTGTACGTGACTATCCCGAGGTATTCCCGGAAGAACTACCTGGACTCCCTCCTCACCGTCAGGTCGAATTTCAAATCGAGCTAGCTCCCGGAGCAGCGCCTATAGCTCGTGCACCTTATCGATTAGCCCCCGCGGAGCTCAAGGAGCTTTCTACTCAACTACAAGAACTTTTGGACAAAGGTTTTATCCGTCCTAGTTCATCACCCTGGGGAGCCCCAGTGCTCTTCGTCAAAAAGAAAGATGGCTCATACCGAATGTGCATTGACTACCGCGAACTTAACAAGGTTACCATCAAGAATCGTTATCCACTTCCCCGTATCGACGACCTGTTCGACCAGCTGCAAGGGTCAAGCTATTATTCCAAGATCGATCTGCGATCGGGTTATCACCAGCTGAGAGTCCGCGATGAGGACATCTCTAAGACTGCTTTCAGAACCCGCTATGGTCACTACGAATTCCTTGTTATGCCTTTCGGAATGACCAACGCACCTGCAATCTTCATGGATCTCATGAACCGAGTATGCAAACCCTACCTCGATAAGTTCGTAATTGTGTTTATCGACGACATCCTAATCTACTCGAAGAGCCAAGAGGAGCATGAACAACACCTACGCCTTATTCTCGAACTCCTACGCAATGAACAACTGTACGCCAAATTCTCGAAATGTGATTTCTGGCTTAGAGAAGTCCATTTCCTTGGACACATCGTCAATCAGGAAGGGATTCATGTTGACCCTGCTAAGATTGAGTCCATTAAGAATTGGCCTGTGCCTAAGACTCCGACCGAAGTTCGCCAATTCTTGGGATTGGCGGGATACTATCGAAGATTTATCAAGGGATTCTCTAAGATCGCTCAACCACTTACGACACTCACTCAGAAGGGTGTTGCTTACAAATGGGGTGATGCTCAGGAATCTGCCTTCCAGGAACTAAAGAAGAACCTTTGTAGTGCTCCTATCCTCTCCTTACCCGAAGGTACCGACGACTTCGTCGTTTACTGCGACGCTTCTATTCAAGGACTTGGCTGCGTATTGATGCAACGCGAGAAAGTTATTGCTTACGCCTCGCGACAACTCAAGGTCCACGAACGAAACTACACGACGCATGACTTAGAATTTGGAGCTGTGGTCTTCGCGCTCAAGCTTTGGCGACACTACTTGTATGGCACCAAGTGCACGATTTACACTGATCACAAGAGTCTCCAGCACATAATGGGACAAAAGGAGTTGAATATGCGGCAACGCCGATGGGTCGAACTCCTAAATGACTACGAGTGTGCAATCAAATATCACCCAGGCAAGGCTAATGTGGTAGCCGATGCCCTCAGCAGAAAGGAGACCAAACCCAAGCGCGTTCGTGCCTTACAGCTCACTATCCACTCGAACCTCCCTAATCAAATTCGGGATGCTCAGGTTGAAGCATTGAAAGCCGAGAACATCAGGGCTGAGTCCCTGCGAGGATCGAGACAACGATTGGAACAAAAAGAAGACGGTGCTTACTACGTAGCCGGACGCATATGGGTTCCGCTTTATGGAAATTTACGTGACCTTGTGATGGATGAAGCTCATAAGTCCCGTTACTCAGTACATCCAGGGTCAGATAAGATGTACCACGACTTGAGGGCTACCTATTGGTGGCCTGGCATGAAAGCCCACATAGCAACCTATGTCAGAAAATGTTTAACTTGTGCAAGAGTCAAGGCTGAGTATCAGAAACCATCAGGCCTACTCCAACAGCCAGAGATCCCGCAATGGAAATGGGAGCAGATTTCCATGGATTTTGTTACTGGCCTGCCTAGGTCTCAACGCGGAAATGACACCATCTGGGTAATAGTGGATCGCTTAACTAAGTCTGCACACTTTTTGGCTATCAAGGAAACAGACAAGTTCTCTACCCTAGCAGAGGTATACCTAAAAGAAGTGGTTTCGAAGCACGGAGTACCAACCTCTATCATTTCCGATTGAGACGCGCGTTTTACTTCTGAGTTGTGGCAGGCCATGCACAAATCTTTTGGCTCACGTTTAGACATGAGCACCGCTTACCACCCACAAACGGATGGGCAATCTGAACGCACCATCCAAACCCTCGAAGACATGCTTAGGGCATGTGTGATCGATTTTGGCAAGAATTGGGAGAAGCACCTACCGTTGGTGGAATTCTCCTATAACAACAGCTACCACACCAGCATTCAGGCAGCACCCTTTGAGGCATTGTACGGCCGTAAATGTCGATCGCCTCTCTGCTGGGCTGAGGTTGGTGACAGCCAGATCACAGGCCCGGAACATGTAGTCGACACCACAGAAAAGATTGCCCAGATTAGGCAACGCATGGCGGCAGCCCATGACCGTCAAAAGTACTACGCTGATAAAGATAGAAAACCGCAAGAGTTCCAGGTTGGTGAACGAGCTCTACTTAAGGTCTCACCCTGGAAGGGTGTGGTTCGTTTTGGAAAACGGGGCAAGCTTAATCCAAGATATGTCGGACCCTTTGAAGTCACCGAAAAGATCGGTACGGCCGCTTACAGATTGAATCTGCCTGAAGAACTGAGTGCTGTGCACAACGTCTTCCATGTGTCTAATCTGAAGAAGTGCCTGTCAGATGAAACACTCGTCATTCCTTACAAGGAACTTACTATTGACGAACAGCTACACTTTACTGAGGAACCGGTTGAGATCACGGATCGTGAGATCAAAACCCTCAAACGTAGCCAAATACCCCTCGTACGAGTTCGTTGGAACTCACGCCGTGGCCCAGAGTTTACCTGGGAGCGGGAAGACCAGATGAAGCGCAAGTATCCCCAGCTGTTCCCAAATGAAACCCCCAGCACTGAAGCTACAACCGAATTTCGGGACGAAATTCCAAATTAACGGGGGGATGATGTGACACCCCGTTGAAACGTTCGCATTTGGTCTAGCTTGTCAGTGGCTGCCTTAACTTTCGGGACGAAAGTTCTTAAAACTTGGGGATAATGTGACACTCTAGGTTTTTCCGAGTGAACGCCTTGTAATTTCGTTATGCGTATATATGTGTTATTAAATGAAAAGTTGCGTTTTACCTTAATGTGCTATGTGTGGTATATATATATATATATATGAATATGTGTGAACCGAACCCGACTTGAGACCACTCGGTCTCGAGTAAACAGAAACGGTTGGGCCGGATTGGGCCATATACCCCCCTTCGAGCCCAATCGGAACCATTGTAGGGTGCACCACCCAAACCGAGTATAAAACCCATGCCCAAGCCCTCCTTCTCTCATTTGACACTCCCACCATTCACACACCCTCCTACATTCTTTCCCTCACTAAAACCCTAAAAGCTCCACCAACACCCTCCTCTTTTCTTCTCGGAATCACCATCGGCTAAGGAAGGGCTCTCGGACCTCGGTGAATCCCTACACACCTCCACACTTTAGAACCGGTTAGTGTTTCATTCTATGCTAAGAAAATTAGGTGTGCTTAATGATTAAGATGCATGATTAGTTAGAGGTCTTGTTGTATGAATTCTTGTATGACTAGCGACTTGGTAATATGATGAATGATGTGTGTGAGCTATGGTATGATAATGTCTTGTTAGGATGCTTTTGTAGGGAAAATGATTAGGCTATCCGATTCATGTTAGATGTTTTGTTAGATAATCTTGTTGATCCGATTTATGTTAACCGATGATTGTATGTTATGTTGTAAATATGTTTAGATGAATGATAAAGAATGAATATTAGCCATGTTGATGAGGATTAGGTGCTAAAGCTAGGGCCGAAGATGATGCCTACATTATGTTTTGACTTAGGATGAATATATGATGAATGTGCTTGATGAACTATTTGAAGATCAATGAAAATATTTGAAAATGTGATGTTTGATCTGATTTAGTGGGAATTTAGACAATAAAACATGTTTATGCATTTTTATTGGCTAGTACATATTATCATGAAAACAAAATTCCATTGGATAGTACTTCTGGAACAGGTTCTAGAAGGATTCTTGTGCACGTATCCGAGGTTGCGACTCGAGACTACGTGATTGCGACTCGAGACCGCCCGGTTGCGACTCGAGACTAAACCATGACAACTCGAGACCGCCCGGTTGCGACTCGAAACCAGACCATGACAAGTCGAAACCCCGGTTACGACTCGCAACCAAAACATGACAACTCGAGACCACGGCGGTTGCGACTCGCAACCAAAACATGACAAGCCGAAACCTCCGGTTGCGACTCGAAACTGTGTGTTCTCGAGTCGAGACCTCCTGGTCTCGACTGGGCTGCTTGTCTCCGTTATTGGGCCCAAAATGTGTGGACTGTGCATACCGTTCTAATTGGTTTCTGTGATGCTGTTAACTGTTAATGTGATCTGATAGGCCCAATAACACTTATGATTTGTATGATAGTTGTTGATGTTCACTGTTTCACTGCTACGTATCAGAATAGGCCCGATAACTTGCTGGATGATCATGTGTTGTGTATGCTAGGTGTTAGTTATGTGTAGATTATACGTGAATACTCGTACCCCAACTTGACCTGTATTGGTGACCATGCTAGGACGTGGTGACCTACGTGATTGACCAAGTAAATAATCTACCGAGCAACCCAAGGTGAGTTCACACACTAAAAGCATGCGTCCCAGGGAGGGACACGAACCAACAAAATAATGTTTTCAAACTAGTAATTTCCGGGGGAATATGCAAACGGTACTCTTGTACTACTACATTCGGGGTAGATACGTTTGGGTATTATTTATGAATCACAACTAGCAACACTAAACGAATCTCTATCACATTAAGTCCCTGCTTATAGTACCGATTAATCGCCGGGGGAGAACGGGTTATTAGTTGATAGCGCTATTAGGTTTGACAACCTCACACCGTGACCGGGGGAGATCGGGCGTGAACTATAGACCTTGCATCTCGGTCAATGACGATAGACATTGACCTGGGGCACCAAATCTTCTCGTCAACAGTTTCGGTAATTCAAGTTTAGTAGCTTTCATATGGGGTAGCTCCCCATGACGTGATTATAAATGCTTTACCTAATCAACCTACATTTTCTTTTGAAAAGCTAAAACTGGACATCTCGTGAACTCGCCAACATTTCTGTTGACACCCTATTGCATGCTTTGCAGGTAACCAGTGAACCAGGAGCTTGCAGCTTGGGGATATGTAGTGGACGTCTTAACCCGTGTGTTGGGTTTCAAATAATCTTGAACAATGAACTTTGTTTTGAAACTGTTTAGTCTATGCTTCCGCTGTTTGTTTGAACTTAAACTTTTAGAACTTTAAATTATGATGTTTACTAACTACTGCGGTTGGTGAATACTTTTACTACAAATCAATGCTCAGTGTAATTGGTGGCTGGATCCTGGTCAGTCACGCCTCCAAGCGGTAGTACTCCGCAAGTGGAATTTGGGGGTGTGACATGAATAACAAAGTATAATCTCAATTTG
The DNA here is from genome assembly GCA_030545235.1 of Helianthus tuberosus. Classification (NCBI taxonomy): domain Eukaryota; kingdom Viridiplantae; phylum Streptophyta; class Magnoliopsida; order Asterales; family Asteraceae; genus Helianthus; species Helianthus tuberosus. Next base: position 137,993,073 of record CM060420.1, read on the forward strand.
AGCGGCACTTAAACAATCGTTGGATAGTTTAATCGATCGGACATTGAATCGTATCAGCGATCGAGTTAATACCCTGTTCTGCAGCACCCCGCTATACTAATTAGTGATTTGTGTGTGTTAATTGTGAGTATTTGGACGATATCCCCGTGCCTGAAGTGAATTTCTTCGTCGAACGAACGTACATAAGCAAGTGCCAAACGCTGCTATTTATACACAACTTTTGACAAGCTTACGGACCGTAAGCTTAATGACCTTACGGTCCGTAAGGTACATTTTTTCGCCATAGGGTCGCCACGTGTGGAACTAGCTCAGGTGAGTCGACACTTTCTGAAAATTCAACTTGGACAACACGTAATTTAGATAATCGTGACTAGGGTTTTACCCCCCCTGAGTTTTAGGGGCCCTAATCCTGATTGTTCTGAAATTTGTAGGTTTTGTGCAGAATCACTTGGGTGTCTCAATTAGGGTTTCCTATTGAATAAAATAATAATATAAATAGGACTTTTAATGAGAGTCGTTACATTCTCCCCACCTTAATAAAAATCTCGTCCTCGAGATTTGCTGGAATAAGTAGGAATATATTTTCTTCATCTCAGGTTCCAGCTCCCAAGTGTATTTGGGTTATGATATTTCTTTTAGATTTATGTCATATTCTAATTAATAAAAACAATATTAAGGTAAATGACATAGAATCGAATTTTGTGAATATAAGTTGTACAAATAGGTAGGATTTCAAAGGTTCAACTGAATAAGTTCAAGGAATCAATGTCAAACGAATGAGATGAAATGATACAATTTCCAATGTGACTATTTTCAAGTCAAAAGATATATGATCAAATAGATATTTAGAATGAATGTAAAGAATTTTTAGAATCAAATAAAAATTCTTTTGTCAAAAGAAAACTTACTTTGATTGGCAACTGAAGAAGACTCAGAATTAACAAGTTCAAAATGAAATAGAAGCACGAAAATATTTTGTCAACTATCGAATCATAACAAGAGAAAAATCAGTGTGTTGACATTATTGAATTTGCAAGGATACACTGGAATACAATAGAGTTTAGTGTATCATTGTCTTAATACATAATTGCATCAAGACTACTTTCAAATGATGAGTCAAACGAAATACATACGTGATTTTGAAAGATTCGTATGCTTATGATTAGCTCAAGCTACAAGTTTATAACGACGCCACAAGGTATCGTAAGGATTGAAATAATTCAATAATTACGGTGACCGAACAATTTCACCGTGAAATCAACTGAAAGCTTTAATGAAGAAATTTTGGATATTCAGTTCGAATAGGATTTTCAAATGAAAAGAACAAATGAATAGTATAAAATTTTCGATAAATGATGAAAGAAACATTAAGAGGTACACCGGAATATGATATGAATTTGTGTACACTTATCTTAACACATAATTGTATTAAGACTGTTTAAGATGATGAACCAACAGAAATTAAAATTCGTTCATCAGGAATGAAAATGAGATTATCTCAAGAATCAAATTTAAAGAAAATGCCACCACAAGGTGTCATAGGAATTGAAAATAGTAGTGGTGAATGAAACGAGTTTCACCATGCTTTAAATCAAATGAAGTAAATCCAAATGTTTCAAATAAATCGAGTAAGATTGAAATCGAAATACTTGAATAATGTTTTTCGATCAAAGATGATAAAACAATAAGGATTACGAAATGCTCGATTGTTGATATAAAAATCATTAAGAGATACACTGAATATATGAAATGAATTTGTGTATCATTATCTTAGCACATGATTGTGTTAAGATTGATTTTATAGAATAAACCAGCAAAACGGATTCAATAGAAATGAATAATTAAACCCGTATGCAACGAGATTAGCACAAGCTTCAAATTTTATGAAAACGTCACCATAAGGTGAACGTGACCAAATAAATGATTCAGTAAAAGTGAAGACCAAACAATTCTGTTATGGTTTTGGAATAGATGAAATTCTTGACAGAATATATTTATTTATAAACTTTTACTTGTACTAGGGTCAAATAATAACTTAACTTAGATACTACATATCAGCGACTACGTCTGGAATTATTTCCGCTTCTTACGTAGTAAGTACGAATGCTCGCGCGTTCTTCTTAGCTTCGTCTACAGTTCTGGCTTTGTTGTCAGGTGTTTTGGTTAGTTTAGGGCAATATGGTTTGATGTGTCCTGTTTCTCCGCAATTGAAACAAACAGTAGTTTTCCTTCTACACTCTTCTTCTATATGCCCGGCCATCTTGCAGAAGTCACAGTAGGATGTTTTTTCCTAAAACGGCATTTTCCTGAGTGCTTTTTGTTACAGCTTCTGCAGATAGGTTGCTCCAATGACGATTCAGTTCCTGTCTTTTTGTAGAATTCTTGGGAAATTTTCTGGGCTAACTCTTTCTTCTTATTTTCTTCTCTTGTGCGGATTAGTCCATCTGTCAGCATGTTAGCTAGTTCGACTGCTTCTTCAATAGTCTGTGGTCTAGTGGCCTTAACTATGTCTCGGATTTCACTAACTAATCCCCAAATATAACGAGAAATTAGTACGGGTTCTGGCGAAGCCAGAGTTGGTACCATTCTTGCATATTCGAAGAACGTAGTCGTATATTCACGACAATTCACATCTATCATTTTATGATTTAGGAACTTGTTAGCTATTCGTTCCTTTTCATAAGGAGGACAGAATTTCCTTTCCGTCATTTCCTTGAATTTTTCCCAGTTCATGGCATAAGCCATGCCACTTCCTTTTGCCTGAAGAATTGTATTCCACCATTCTAAGGCTTCTTCCTTGAAGAGATTAGATGCATACATCACCTTATCTTCTTCGGCACATTTGCTGATTGTAAGAACAGCTTCCGTCTTTTCCAACAATCGCAGAGCAGCCGTGGCTCCTTCACTGCCGGCGAACTCAGTTGGTTTACAGGCTAAAAATTCTTTGTAGGTACACCCTAGAGTCATCGCCTTCTTTTTCTTGGGAAATGGGGTTTTGATAATATCATCATTACCTCCATTGACACTATGGCTAAAACCATCGTCACGAGTATGCTTGCTACTCACAACTTTGGTAGGTTCTACGGTATATTTAACAGCTTTAATTATTGAAGGTAAAGCATTAGCTATTCCTTGGGCTATTAAATTTTCTATAGCATTTTTATCCAAAGGATTTTCATTATTAGCATGAACTTCTGGATTATGTGGTACTTCATTCGACATCTGAATTGCAAACATTTTCACATATTAACATCACAGAAAACAAACAATACTTCCAGGATATTATCTGTGTATATTAACATATATATATATATATATATTCATATAGAACACATATGTTAATTTGTATCAGTTTCCTAACTTTATTGTTTAAGTTTAGGTATTAAAAAGAACACCTAATTAGCTTAAACAAGTGGCTCTTTGAGTTTTGGCTCTGATACCACCTTCTGTCACGACCCCCGACCCACCCTGGACGGAATCGGGTGCCGTGAACAGTCCAGCGGTACCGGTGATTAATTTTAAAAACGTTGCAGCGGAAATTTCATCAGGACCGTGAGTTAGGAAAAATATCAGAGTTTAGAAAACACCGGATTTTATTTAAAGAGATGGGATAAACCCATGTTTTATAAAGTGAATTTTGTTTACAATATTTCTTAATTTGATTTAAATAAAATAAGCCACTTCTTGAAGCCTTTTTAGTGTCGTATCCAGCTCTTATTCCACTTACCTGAAAAATATTTGGAAAAGGTTTTGTCAGCGATAACACTGAGTGAATTCATTCCATTTTATAAATATATTGTTATACCTTACAGTATTAAGGTTTTTATATTTATAATTACCCAACTTAATCAGTATTTGTCAAATGATGACAGTTTCAATGTGACAGTAATCATATTAACTTATTGACTCACTTTAGTCCGATATTGAATTCATCAAATAATTCTATTTGACTATTATTCAATTTATCTGTCACTAGGCGATTCCTGTGACTATAATCATATCAATATTGATTATTCTTTCAATTAATGATTCTGGTCATATCACTGTTGATCATTCTTTCAACTAGTGATTCTATAACACTGTTGATCATTCTCTCAACTAGTGCTTTTTGGTCATGTCACTGTTGATCATTCTTTCAACTAGTAACTCAGATTATATTACTGTTGATCATTCTTTCAACTAGTAATTTCTATTCATAACACTGTTGATCATTCTCTCAACCCGTGTCTTCAGACATAATGATGTCCCGTAACATTTCTTTGTCAAATATATTACTTTTGGCATAAAACCATTTAATCCAGAAAATGACATATATCAATTTATGTCAAATTAATATAACTTATCAAATATGATAATTAAATAATTGTAATATCATTATTTAATATTTTAACGTGACTAAGACTAAAATATAATCTTAGTAAAATACATAATTTCCACTGTTATTGTAATCATGATAATATTACCTAACTTCCTGGCAAATAATAATGAGAATCAAATAATATATCAATCTTTCATACCAGCAGTTAATATAAAAACTCAATCACTGTAGGTATAACTGGTAATCATTTTAGGATTCTGTAAAATCTTTGTAAATATAATTGTTTCACAAAAAGGTGATAAAACTGTGAGAAAATATAATGGACTCACAAACTGTGAGAAAAGAGAAATGAACTCACATTGCAGATTTCTACGGGCAAAGCTTAGTCTACAGATAATCCTTGATATATTGCAGATTCAATTTGAGCAGAGCCTAGCCTATTGATTAACCTTTTAACCTAATGCATATGAACTAGGTAAGTAACTTAATATAGCATTTACGATAACTCACGAGATAAAACCCTCACAATGATTGACAAAGTGCAATACTTAACAATTCAGCGGATTCACAACGAATGACAGAGTATAGTCCGATTTCGAACAGCACTCAAACATTCAAGTCGAAATCACGATGAATAACAAAGTATAATCTCAATTTGAGCGGCACTTAAACAATCGTTGGATAGTTTAATCGATCGGACATTGAATCGTATCAGCGATCGAGTTAATACCCTGTTCTGCAGCACCCCGCTATACTAATTAGTGATTTGTGTGTGTTAATTGTGAGTATTTGGACGATATCTCCGCGCCTGAAGTGAATTTCTTCGTCGAACGAACGTACAGAAGCAAGTGCCAAACGCTGCTATTTATACACAACTTTTGACAAGCTTACGGACCGTAAGCTTAATGACCTTACGGTCCGTAAGGTACATTTTTCCGCCATAGGGTCGCCACGTGTGGAACTAGCTCAGGTGAGTCGACACTTTCTGAAAATTCAACTTGGACAGCACGTAATTTAGATAATCGTGACTAGGGTTTTACCCCCCCTGAGTTTTAGGGGCCCTAATCCTGATTCTGATTGTTCTGAAATTTGTAGGTTTTGTGCAGAATCACTTGGGTGTCTCAATTAGGGTTTCCTATTGAATAAAATAATAATATAAATAGGACTTTTAATGAGAGTCGTTACAATAAGTTACGTGTTAGATGTGTTAGTAATTGACTCTGAGAAGTCAGAATGATGACGGGCGGTGACCCGGACAATAACTTGAGTATGGGCGGGAATGGTAATAAGGTCTTCGCAAGTAATGCATGAAGTGGAAGCAATAGTAATGTGAAATGAACAGAATGATATAAAGATAAAATGAAGGTATGCAAGGTATACGCAACTGTAGAAAATGTAGAATAAGGTTAATATTAAAGTTAAGCATATATGAGTATGTATAGATTTCAAATTCAAAGTAAGGTCGTTTAGTCGATGAAGACGTTATGAATGTGCAAATAATAAAAAGGGAATGTTAGTAGTGGGATATTGAAATGGTTTCAATTAAATAAAAGATATATAATGCATATGATATACGCGTATTAGGATGATGAATGAATCATTAGCTATAAAGGCTGTTAGGAACTTGAGTTATTAGTGGAAGCGACACTAATAAGAACTCCGGAACGAGTTCTTGGAGCCAGAAGATTCTCATTAGGATGGGCTAGGGGTCGTATGGATGGACTGGAAGAAAGATAATGTGTGTTCAATGAAAGTGAGAAAGGTTTCGGGGACGAAACCTTGTTTAAGGGTGGTAGACTTGTAACGCCCCAAAATCTGAATGTTAATATTTGCCGTGTGTTCCGATATGAAACGTCATGAAATAAATAACTAGACTATTTAACCTAGTTAAGGGTATGGTCAAAAGAATTAAAAGAGGAAGGTAATGTCAGTTATGTTTTAAAGGTAAACCCGAGGGGCTAAAGTGGGAAAGATGAAAGTTAAGTTATTAAATAACTTATCACACACAAACACACACACATACGTGTGTGTTCGAGAAGGAGCAGGAGGCTCCTATGGAGCCTCAAACCCTAGCATCATCTTTATGCTCAAATCGGAAGGCAAGATGGAGCTTAAATCCATAACCGAGCATGGATTAATGATCACCAACACGAGAGGATCATAAGGTATGTTTTAAATCTAAGATTGGTGATCATGGGTGAAGTGGGTTATGCTCTAATCCGTGAGCTAATATGAAATTGATCATGTACAAGGGTTAGAATCCTCGTATAGAACATGGGTTATGTATGGTTTGTGTTAATTTGATGATTTGAGGTGAAACCCGTTAGTTAGGGTGAAGATGATGACTAGAATCACCTCCTATGTTCAAGTCTTGTTGAATGATTGATGTATTATGTGGGTATGATGAATTATTGTTAGATGAAAGTATAGGAATATGATGATGTTATGTTTAATGTTCATTTGGAATGATATATGATGATTGGTAGTAGGATTTGATGGGTTATGTATGAGTTTAGAAGATTTGTGCATGAAATAGTTGTACGTTATGCTTAAAAGGTAGTACTCGCATCAAGTATATGATGAAATGTATATAGTGTCATCCGTATAACCGAATATGATGTTACGAGTATATAATGATAAGTCGGTGGTTAAATATGGTATATAGTTGACTTTCGAAAGTCAACTAAGCATAAGAAACATGAATTGACACGTGGTCGTAAAGGCAGGATTATAGGAATCCGTATGGTACATGTTATGTCAATATGCGTTGTTTGTGATTATATGATGAATTACATGAGTTTAAACGGATATGAATATAATCACATGAGTTATGTATGTTAGAAATGACTAATGAAAGTTAAGGGTGAAATATGCGATTGATATGATTGTTAACATGTACGAATGCATATGTTAATAGGAGCGTAATCTTGATGAAAAGAGAGTATAGGAATCATGTCAAGACGGACGCAAGCATGAAAGGATAGCGGGTCAAGAAAAGGCGAGGAATCGGATACGAGCACGGACGCATAAGGTAAGTGATTTCCGTAATCACTTCTTAGTACGATTAAGTAATAAGGTGTTTTAATTAAACATACATGTTGTTTGAGGTCAAAAATGTGTTAAAGTCTTTCGTCGTAAATGATGGAATTAAAGTTGACCAAAATGCCCTTGATGGGTATTTTGGGGCAAACGATCTTAAAAGTAGCTTAGAAACAAGTTATTCGATTAGTGTAATGTTTTGGACAAGTATGGATGTGGGGATTACGGTTTGGTTAGTCGTAGACCAATTAATGCACGAATACCCTTAACGGGTCAAAAATAAGCATATGAACGATAAGGTGTTAAGAGGATGCAAGACATCCAAGAATTTGGTAATTTATGATAGACGTCACTTATATTATTATGTTTATAAGAGGTTTTGGTAAAACGAACAAGTTATGTTGACGTATGCATGAACGGGTCGAAAAGTGGTAAAAGGGTAATAAGCCGAAGAGTTAAAAATCGGAAATTATATTAAGTCGGATGTTGGATTTTAGTTCCATTAGATGGAGAATTAAATTACGGACGCGTAGGAAAAAGAATCGGGTAAAATGGATTAAAAACGAGGGAGTTATGCTCGTTTCCGTGAAACGGGATCGTGCTGAAAGTATGCAGCACAGCAGCAACAACCTTCTGCTGTTTTAGGGGGGTCGCGTAGCGCGACGGGTCAAGTTTCTCCGAAAATTGTTTTTGTGCCTCGTTTTAGCTTGGGAACTCGTTTAAACGTGTTTTAAGTTGCGTATGACTAGTTTAACTCATGTTTTGTGACCAATAGGGTAAACGCACGTGTGGATAGGTATGTATGGATATTGTATATCTTTATACACGTAGGTAGAAGGGTATGTAAGCGTGTATGCGCGAATGTATGTAAGATTATAGTGTGTAAGCAGGTACATAAGGATATATATAAAGACGTATATGAATAGGTAAGTACGAGTTGGTTATGTTGAAACAGGTGATTATAAATATACATGTAAGTAAGTATATAGGCATGTACGTATGTATGTTGTATAAGTATAAATGTATGTATGTAAGGGTGTATGTAGTTAGTATGTATATGTAGTCAAGTGAGCATGTACGAAGGTATGCACGTATGTAAGTTGTGAGAAGGTATGAAATAAGTATGTTCGTATGTATGTAAGTATGTATGGATGTTTGTATGTATGTATGTAGGTACGTATGAATGTATGTAGGTATGTAAGTATGTATGTATGTATGATATGAATGGATGTATTTAGGTATGCACGTACGTATGTATGTAGGTACATAGGTACGTATGTTGCTATGTGTGATCATAAGTGTATGTATAGGTTGTATGAAAGTATTTACGCATGTATTCAATGAAATTGGGTACTAACAATAATAACAGCGTGTCTGGTGATGAAGTGTAACGCAGGAATACCCAGGAAGTCTCACTACGGATCGTATGATCAAAGGGAAAGACGGGATGTAAAGAGTTAACGAAATGAAAAGTAAACGTGAACAAATCTTGTAGGCTTATGATACGTACTAACGTTATGAATTTTATGTGGTGAGCGCAGGTAGTACAAGCCATGAGGATTACTAAGGAGTAGAGATCGAAGATCGAGTCACAAGACGGATTGTACGGGAATGTTTAAATATGTAATTTAGTGTCGATAAGTTATGTTCTTATATTATAAAATGAATTTTTAGAATGTCAAGATGTATGTCACGAAAGAAATTTTCAGACTCGAAATTCCGCTGCGTCGTTTTAAGGTTAAACGTGTTAGGGTCTTACAGTTACATTGCATCATGTTAAATTGAAAAAAAAAACGAGAAATTATAGAAACATAAACTGGGTTTTCTTCAAAGAAATCGAAGAACACGTTGATTGAGTGTTTGAACCATTCATTGATGAAGAATATCGCACTATGATGTAGTAATTCTAGAGAGAGAAAAGGAATGAAATGTTGAAGATGGTGGGTTTTGAACATCTGGGTTTTGAAGATACAGAGAAGGGAAATAGAAAGAATAGATAAAAGGAGATTGACTAAAATACCCTTCCCACTTGTATTTCTACTTTTCCATATGGACGGCTAAGATTACTTCATATCCTTCCTAGCGAATATAAACTTTCTATTTGATCCTCTCCCTTTCAAGTCACCCATTTTGATAAATAAATTTTCCACCAACACTCTTTTAGGAAAAAAAAACTCTATATATTTGAGCTATATTTATTGTTGTTATTGTTATTATAATAAAAGAAAAATACGATTACCCCGGTACCTTGAGGTTGTTTTCGGAATAGACCCATGGGGGGATCACATCACATGGGTGTATACACTACTACAATAGTCTTATTACCACATGCATAATAATCCGTCGGCAAGCAAAAAAAAAACTATTTCACAACATGTGGTGTTTCTCTCTTCCTAAAAATATAAAAATCCAAGATTGTATTTTGACCAAATCAATCCTTCCTATGCTGTTGTTGCTAATTTTACTTCAGTACCTAGGTAGCGTTTGGTATGCAAGAATAAGATGTGGAATAGAATGGACCATTGTGAAGGAATGAAGAAAATAGTGTTTAGTTGGTCGATAGAATGGAATCATCCATTCCAAAATGCATTACATTCCCTCAAAATCATTCCATCCGACCCCCCCCCTGTTTTTTTTTTTCATTACATTCCTTCTTCACCCTTTATCAACAACAAACACCACAACCCACCACCGTTGCTACCACCACCACTGTCATCCGCCGTTGTCATCCACCACCGCTGCCACCCGCCACCGCCACTGCCACCACCTACCGCCGCCACCCATCTCCGTCCCCGCCACCGCCGTCGCCGCCACCCACCTTCGCCACCGCTATCAACCGCCACCACCCACCGCTGCCACCTCCGACAACCGTCGCCGCTGCTACCACCTCCGACCACCGCCGCCACCTACCTCCACTGTCATCCACCACCACCACCATTGTCACTATCCGCCGTCGTCTCCACCCACCACCACCGCCAAGCACCGCCGCCGCTACAACGGACACCTAGCACCACGCACCATCATCGCCCATCACTGACCACCACCATCTGATTTTATTCCTTTGTCTTTTTTCGCATACCAAATAACAAAAAGTAATTGTTCATTCCATTTACACATGGTAATCAAACAAGGCATGAAATAGTAAAGATCAATTCCATTATCTCGTCCATTCCATTCCCCTATTCATTCTATTACCCCATACCAAACAGACCCCTACTATCTTTACTGGACAATATTGTTATCATCAATGTAAAACATGTTTTGATATTGTTTTGGACATTTTATCTTTTTACCTTTTGGTTATACATGATGAATTTTCTGTATACCGCCGTAAATAAGTATTTTTTTTATTATTATCTAATATACATGTTCCTTGTTGCAACGCACGAAGAGAAATACCTAGTGTGTATAATACATACACATAGCTTTATATTATTATAATGAAGAAAATGATGAATGTTAAACCGCCGATTTTGTTATAAACGTAAAGCATTTCATAACCTGTCAAAACTGAACCGTATATGCTTCAAAGCCAATCCGCCGCATTTTAAACGATGAGTTTCAACGAAACTAACATACTAATAGAGACGTTTGTACTTTGAAAGGGCAAATTCCAAACTTATAGGTATCCAATCGGAATATAGGCCAAGGCCCAAAGAGTTCATTTTCTTGTCATAAATGATATATTTGTTTTCAGAAAGAAAATAATACAATAATTACTTGTTTATGGTCCAAGTATTTAAAACGTCGACTAGTTAATTCCTGTCCGCCACATGACCTCGACTTTGAATTAACTTGACACAAAACATAGGATTTCAACATATCACTTCTCATAACACAAGCAATAAGATTTTGAAACTCTAATATCATATTGAAACAAAAACTGATTAAGCAAACCATAATTAACATAATAATAAAAAAAAAAAAACTGAAGTAACCAGACTAAACAAAAAACACATATTGACATTTTAGAAAACCGACTTTTGTGGTTCAGCCAGTATAATAGAAAAGTTTGGAACGACATCAGTGTTTTTTTTATGATTGACACCATTAATTTTATTAAAAAAATTTGAATAAACCATATATATTTTTAACTAAAAAATCTATAAACATTTTACCAAAAAAAAAAATTGATTAGTTAAGCTCAGTTACTTAATTTCATCTAATATATATACCACTTTATAAACCATTAAAAGCCAATGTCCTATTCTAAGTTTTTAACACAATAACCAATCAAAGGCCCAATTAATTAATTCTAAATATTTAACTGTAGTAAAAAAAGACCGCCAGGGATGAACTGAAGAGTCACGAGACAAACATAAGTTGAAAAGAGTCACGATTGGTGTAACTCAGGGATGATTCCATTCAAACTGAAGAGTCATGTGTGGTCGATTTGGAATTTATGATCATAGAGGGGAGCCAGGGACAATCAAAAATGAGTTTTTTACAAGGACATTGTACTTTTATTTTAATATTGGTTTTTATCATGTGATTCGACTTTACTAGAAAATTTTAACACCGGGTTTTTATAAATCCGAGTACCAAAAAATGACACCATAAAAAAATTTCATGGTTCCGCTAATGGGTTCAGCTTAGGTGTAATTATACTTGTACTCCCGAGTTTGAACCACTGAGCACACGAAATACCATAAGGAGTTTCACTTTTAAAAACACATCTTAATCATATAATCCTAGTTGTTTCTGAGTTTTTTCCTAAATTAGCGTTGGTGGAAGACTTGTTTATCAAAATGGGTGATTGGAAAATTATTTATCAAGATGAGTATTTTTTAAATTATACGTTTTCTCACTCCTATTTGTATTAGATAGAAACATCTTCTATTAAAAAATTATGTTAGTTAACAAGAGCTGAGGAAAAAATTAGTAAAATTTTTAAAAAAGTTTATAAAAACATTTTGTTTGATCATGAAATTTTATAAAAAAAATTTAATTTATTTGATAAATTCTTTAATTAAATGATTTCTTTAACTATTTTAAATGTTTCTTAAAAAGACATTTTTTATTCTTTCATATTTATTTTATTTTCTTTAAAAAATTGTAATAGCTTTTGTTTTTTCCAATTTAAAAAATAAAAACATCTTTTGTTTCGCGATTTTAAGTTGGGTTGAGACGATTTTGTTTTCTTTCAAAAAGTTTAATCACACAAATGTTCTTTCATCTTTAAGAAAAGTTGTTCGATCACTTTCTCTAATTTTTTTTATACATAAACGAAAAAAAAGGAATAAAAAGAACTTTAAAGAATTCAACATTTGATACTATATTTACGTTTATTCAATTTAAGATGTTGCCTTCTCGAATTCAATGTTATGTAAAGTAATAAAAAATAACCTTCAGTAATGTTAAACCTAAATTGCTTAGTCATTGTTTAAAATATAAAAACAAAAACCTTTTTAAAACTTTACTATTTTTTTCTCGGCTATTGTTAACAAAAATATTTTTAAATATAAGATATTTCTATCCAATACAATTGGGAGTGAGAAAAAAGTATGTTTTAGAAAAAATATCTATTTTGGTAAATAATTTTCAAATCATCTATTTTAGTAAATAAGTTTTTCACCAATATTAGTTTGGGAAAAAACTCGTTGTTTCCCTTATGAGTCAACAAGCTTTGACGATTCAATGTGCAAGTTAGTATTTTCGCTCATGTTTTGTTTTATGTTGATGAAGTGTCATTTAGATTAAAATTTTTATATATTTCTCATTGGTAACATTACTCACCCACTCTTGTTTTGTTTTATGTTGATGAAGTGTCATCCAGATTCAAATTTTTATATATTTTCCATTGATAACATTACTTACACAATGTTACGGTCAAAACAAAATGTACCAACAAATAAGTTCATCTTAAATAAATTGAGATCTCCTACTTTATGAATTATGTTCAAATCAACTTAACAATTAAGTGGTCCTCCCAATCTCTCCCATTGATATGCCAACGTAGACGTTGTCGTCCTTTTATAAGTGGAGTTGTATTTACGTTGTCTAATGTATTTATGTTGCCAATCAATATAATAATAGTGTTGGGTTTGCTACAAATGGCCAAATCCCTACAAATGTTATGAACGATTCTCAACCATAAAAAGCATTCACATTGAAAACTCTTTATTCATATATTCTATAAAAGCATTCACATTGAAAACTCTTTATTCATATATTCTATATTCTATATTAGAGTAAAAATTAGAGAAAACAACAATAACATTACTAAATTAGGAATCTCTATAATAGAGAAAGATTTATAAAAAGCAAAGCACAACCTCTGTATTTACAACATTCACATTGGAGACTTCATTTCTATCTATATAATTCAACTAAAAAACCTTTTTTTCTCTATACTTTGCTTATTTTTTAAAAACATTTCACATTCAACCCTCTATCTCTATCTCCATCATATTTACAAACATTTATTTTATTAATTTTTTCTCGTTTCTAAACACTCACAATAAAAATATAGAGGGTTGATATGAACCTCAAAATATAGAGGTTGTGCTTTGCTTTCTATAAATCTTTCTCTATTATAGAGATTCTAATGTAGTAATGTTTTTGTGTTTTCTCTATTTTTTACTCTATATTATATGGAATATATGAATAAAGAGTCTCAAATGTGAATGCTCTTAGAGGTTCATATCAACCCCCTATATTTTTATTGTTAGTGTGTAGGAAAGAGAAAAAATTAATAAAATAAATGTTTGTGAGTATGATAGAGATAGAAATACAGGGTTGGATGTGAAATGTTTTTAAAAAATAAGCAAAGTATAGAGAAGAATAGGTTTTTTTAGTTGAGTTAAAGCATTTACATCCAAGCCCCCAAATTATGTGACGGGGGTTTTTATTTTATGAAAAGTGGTTATGAGTAGAGGAGAGAGAAAATGTTACTGTTCATCTGTAAATTTGAGGAGACACTTTTCATCCTTTATAATTTTCTAATATATTTTGAAAGTGGATGTGAGTGGAAGAAAGATAAAATGTAATGATAAATGTATTAAAAAGTATTATTTAATTAAGTATTAGAGAAAAAAGATAGTGATTTTTAGTGTAATATAGGGTAAAAAATGGGGGGTTAGAGCATTCACATCCTAACCATCAAATTATGTGAGGAGGGGTTTTTATATTATAAAGGGTATAAAAAGTGGTTGTGAGTAGAGGAGAGAGAAAATGTTACTGTTCATCTGTATATTTGGGGGGACACTGTTCACCCGTTATAATTTTTTTAATATATTTTGAAAGTGGTTGTGAGTGGAAGTGAGAGAAAAATGTAATGATAATATTATTTAATTGAAAGGAGAGAGAAAAAATATTTGTTTTTAGTGAAAATATATTGATATAGGAGTTGTTTTTTAGTGGAATGTATGTATAATTTGATGGATTGGATGTGAATGCTCTTAGATGTGAGTGCTCTTGTATAGATAGAAATAGAGTCTTCAATGTGAATGCTCTAAAATCTTTGTGATTTGTGGTTGAGATTGATGCGATGACATTTTTGTAATTACTAGGAACCTTAAAAGTTAAAACTACTAGGAGGGATATAATATGAAGATCCAAACAAAGATGCACATGTTAATTACATGTCATTTTCCCATCATATTTAAACGTATATAACCTTTTTTATACATGATTAGTAAAAAAACATAATAAATACCAGCGTTTTTTATCCTTTTGACGAGTATACTATTGATATACCTTCGAAAACAATGAATATGGCGTTTTTAACTAGGTTGTGTTGTGGCCTTTTCAATTGAGTTTTTTGGCGTTTTTTCTGAACTGTGTTTTTTTTTTGGTGTTTTCAACTGGGTTTGTATGACATTTTTCTGAACTGAGATTTAATATGTCATTTTTGAACTGGACATTTTATGGTGTTTTTCTGAACTGAGTTTTTATAGCGTTTTTCAACTGAACATTTTTATGGTGTTTTCTAAACTGGGTTTTATGATGACGTTTGAAATTGGAGACATTATTTGTGTGTTTTTATCATGGCGTTTTCAAAATTCCTTAAAATTGTATAGTGCAAACACTCCACGACGACACCCATTTTCACAAAAACTCAGTTCATATCATTTTTTAATTTTGGAAATATAATAAAACACTCGATTTTATGGTGTGTTTTTTTAACAATTAATCACATATAAAAAAGTTATAGACATTTAAAAAAGATGATGAAAGATGTACGTGACTTACATATACATGGTCTGACGTGTGAGTAATAATATGTACATAAGCCTTTTAACAATACTACCCTTATCTAAATTATCACATGTCAACACCAACATTATTCATATGTTTATAAGGTTTTGTTGTTTTAGCCCTATATAGAATATCTTGCTCCTAAATTAAGATATACCTAAACTTCTTATCATTAAAATTAATTTACTATAATTCTTAAAGAAGGTAATCTTACTTTATTTAAGATGCACTTACTTGTAGTTAAATTTTATTTTGATCGTAACATTGGGTAATCTTTCTTATTAAAATGCCAAAACAACAAATTACAAACAAACGACAAGTAAACATGCAATAAGTTGTGTCGCAACCCCCTTTCGAATTGCACAACCGATGTTGAGAAATTACTATTCCCTATTTGCTGGACCCTGTTTAGGAATTCCACGGCTTTCGGGGCTAGGGGACCAAATGTATCAAAAGCAAATGGTATAAACACATGTTGATTCTCTAAACAAGCTTTCTCGTGTTTAACAAGTTTACTTGATTTCGCCTACAGCGCTGCCTGGCCAACAACAAACCCATTATCACTGAGCCCAACAAGAGTATACTCCTGTAAGGTCCACACAAGCGTGTTTCCCATACCTACCCAAACACAAGAATTTCAACTGACTGAAGAGTAGACATCCCATCGAGCGGATCTGATAGAAAGTTCACCGGAGCTTCCCTTTTTGCCAAAACCAGTGCCCGCTTTGGAGCATCACAAAGAATATCCCTAACAATCATGCCGTATTCAAACCTAGATAACTCCTTGCAAGGGACCACATGCTCACCAAAAGTATCTAAACAAACCTTTTGGCAAACTAGAGAAGGCTCATCAACCAGAAATAGAGGGATCATTAGCTGGTACTTAAGAATTGCATGGTACTCCACAACCAACATGTGTTGGCCCAGTCCTTCAATGGGATTACTATCAGGAAATCCTGAGCATGAGGAGCCCGAAGACAATCAAACACGACTTTCTGACTAGGGGATAGACCAAACTTTTCTCCCAAACTCTGGACAGCTCTACTAAATATGGCACTCGTCAAAGCATTTTGTGCTTTGGGGGATGTCCTTATTAGAAACAGCCAAGATCAAAATCAGGAAGGGACATGTGCATGCAATCTAACACACAGACATAATCAAAATCTAACCTGACAATACCACAATTCCGAAGAATGTGACCCTGCAAACTCCAAGATTGCGCCTTCGAGGCCACGAAAGGTATGTAGATACATACTCAGCCGAACATAAACCCAAACTCCATTGAAGATCCCCAAAAAACTGACCCCCGCAAACCACAATATCCTCGTTCACTCCCCGAAGGCCTTTATCAAAAACTGAAATGGCCTCCCGAACAAATGTAGACTGGCACGTTCTGAGGCCGAATAACAACTTAACGACACCCATGCAGGAGGGAAACAAGTGGAGCTCACATTGAGGGTCCCATAGATGTGGAAGATAACTCATCAGATCCACTGCACGAAATGCTCTTTTACGACCAAACTACTGATGAAACCTGCATCCCGACTAACAGCTCCCCCGAGGAGTTTCATACCCAACATCGGCCTTCCAATCCCGTCAGGAAACAAACCCTCTTGCGCCTTAACTCCAATGCACAATGGCCAAAAAACTTTTGTTTTCTTAACGTTAAGTTCAAGCCCCAAGCCAGGCATCTCAGACTTGATGATTTCTAAAACTTTAGCCACCTCTTTAGTGTCTTCTATAATCGTATCATTATTCAAGTACCAAGCATGGAAGAGTAACTTGAGTCTATTTCGTATATGGTGAATGAGGGGATGTAAAACTAAGGAAAAGAGAAGAGGCCCCAAGGGGCCCCGCTGCTAAACCCCAGTGGTGGACCAAATTTGATCATCTCCGACATATAGTCTGGCCGACTGTCTTTATAGAAAATCCACACATAGGGAAATGGACGAGCATCGGGTCTGAACCTTTGACAGAAGAACACTCATATCCACCAGGTTGAAAGCATTAGAAAAATCAACAGTAGTCACGATCAACGACCAGCTCCACTAGGGATCCCCACCCCAAATTGAAAATCACCGAAATATGTAGCCATCTCCTTCTCGACACCTCTCACACCTATCTTAGAGACTAACCTCCTCCAAATTACGCCCACAAAAGAATACTTAATCAAATAAGATCTCTTAACTATATTAAATTAATTATGATAACTTGTAAATTAAAGATTTTCTCTCTTTTTTTTAACGGCAAAAAAAACTTCATTAATCACAAAAAAGTAAGAGCAAGGAACTAGCAAGTTACTAAAACTAGTAATATTTCAACACCCAATACATTTCCACACTATATCTTATTACATGTTACATATTAGAAAAAAAATAAAAATTAAAAATTAAAAATTAAAAATTAAAAGACGGCCAATTCTCCCAAACCAAAGTGTTGTCTCTAATATGTGAGAGAACCATGGTACAATCAAAATAAAGTTTAATTAAAGGCAAGTTTATAATAAGTAAATAAATAGTTGAATTGTTATTTTTCAGTTTGTGTATATTGTGTTATTTGTGATATGCGATGCTTAATGCTTTTTATATTAGTCATTTTGATAACCTGCCTGTCTTATTTAAAAAATATAAGTTGTGATCTCGTGCAACGTACTACCAAAAAATATCAATTCTTATTTGTCAACGTACAAGTTGTGGCCCTATAAAGTGGAATTGTGTTTAGCTAATTTGTGCAATTTTCAAACATTCAATTTAATAGGAAACGACTAATTGCCAATGCATTTATGGCGGCAATCAATTTCCCCTTTCTTTATATTTTTTCTTAATACTCATGATGAAAAAGTATAGCATTTTTTCTGTTGAGTAAGAGAAGAAGGAAGATGAAGTGTGGGACTAGAAGTCTAAAAACTGTTGAATTAAACATGAAAAGTACAAAGACGTGTTTTTTCGGATTAAAACACCTTGATATTGTCACATCTTGAGACTTTGCTTAAATGTTTGTTGTTTGATCAAATCACTTGTGTTATGTTTGATTGTTATTGGATTAATTCACTTAACTTGAGTGCATGTTATTAAAAATCAATATAAATGTATAAGAAAACTATAACTAATGGTAACGCCTAACTAATAATGCCAAAATTTGCATATAGTTTAGACATCTTTAATTTGTGTTCTAGAATTGACCAATTTGTTCAAGCTTAAATCTGTATTATGTTGGGTTAATTTTCATCAAGTCTAAAACAAATAATGTAGGCCTAGTAGATGGTTAACCGAAATATTAACCGAAACCAACTAGACAGAACCAATTGGTTGGCATTTTCCATAATCCACAACTACGGTTAAGCTTCAATTGGATGGTAAAACGACCCATGTACACCCCTAGATTTAAGTAAGAATCGAATATGCTCTGAACAACCAACTAATCAGTTGAAATCACGAGCTTAGGTTTTTTACGATTATAAAAAACTGAGTCAGGCACAACGAAAACTGTTAGCAACTCTTGGATCTTAGCTCAAACATACAATTGAGCAATTAGGATTAAACCGTTTTTTTGAAGCCTCCTTTTTATTTCAAATCGATTATGGCTTTCGTTGTTCAGCAACAAATACGATCACAAAGCTCTAATACCATACTAAAATCTATTAAAAGATATGTTTAACTCATCAACTAGTGTTTAGCACATACAAAACTCCAAAAATTACTTAGAATCTAAAATCTCAAGAATTGAATCATTAACTACTTTTGCAGGACATTAAGGTGCTGTTTGTTTTTTCAGAGGTTAAACGTCTGCAGTCTGCGAACCACATCTGCAGACATCTGTAGCTGAAGAGGTGGACCAAACCTCTGCAGTCTGCAAGAAGAAGTCTGTTTGTTTTTTAACTTCTACAAGCTGTTAAAATAAACTGAAATATAAATAAACTGATTTTATTTAACTTAAAAGACTTTTTCAACATTCAAACATAAATAATAATTATACAATACTGAAATAATATTCATAAAAATACAATAACATTTTTTAGATCATTTATTACATGGTTTGCATTAATTCCTCAGCAATCTCATCTGGTAAGAAATATCAAGTTTATTGTTAAAGTTATCTTAAAGGTTTTACCTTTAGAGAACGGTAAATTATTACATCCAAGTACACAAACCAAAAGGTGAACTGGGATTTTAACAAAACATAAATTTAATCATGCTTACTGATAGTATTAGCTTACTGGAGTTAGAAGGTAACCTTTCTATTGAACTACTATGAGACCTAAATATTTTGAGAACTAAAAAGTGAGATTTACATTGTAGCTACCTATGCAAGTTGAGGATGATATGTGCCTACGTGGATATGAGAAGGACTAGATAAAAATTACTGGAGACATTTAGGATAATATTAGGGTCTCTAAACAAACGATAAAATAATTTAACAGCAACTGTAAGTCCCAAACATTCTAAGATATCACTCAAAGGTTTAATCGAATGCGGAATATAAGATCAAACCACAAGAACAAAAAGAAAATATATTATTACCAAACTTTGTGCCACTGATTCGATCGCACACGGTTTCGACGAACCGTCTGGTACGATCTCTAAGAAGATTGCACACGCTTTCTAGGAACGTCTGATACAATCTCTAAGAACCTTGCACACAATCTCTAGGATTGTCTGGTACAAGGTTCTCCATGGGGATTACATGATTACAAAATAAAAATAAAAAATGAGAGAGCTACCTAACAATAAACTAGAATGACAATATATAGGAGCCTCTAACCAATCGGCCCACATGGCCTAGCCCAAACCCAAGTCCTATTCTAAGCCCAATACACATAACCGTGTACAATAAAGATAAGCGTAAAACTATACAATTTCTGGGCCTTACAATATCCCCCTAGTTTTATGCTATCTTTATTACTGCTTAGAGAAATAATATTTTCAGCTTTTATGATCAACTTCTTTCTTTACCGACGGAACCAAATGTCACAAAAAAACTTTAGCTTCTTCTTCGTTTTATCTCTCGAGAAACAATGGCAATCACATACAAAATCAGATCTGGTCTTTCTCTCTCACTTCGTCTCTGATTTCAGACTTTCCAACTTCATTTTATTGTAAGGAAGCTCAGGGCAGCTACACGCAACACAAGGCTCACTCTCAAGATAATAACCGTCAAACTCCACCAACCCACTCAGGGTATTGTATATGCGTGAGTTGGGATGGTTGGCAACAGCTCGTTTTGTAGGTGAAGGGTATCAAAGATGCACTTGATCACATCAAAGATGCACTTGATCACATCAGAAGTTAAGCATCGTCTCACTTTCTAAAAGATGTAATGATATTAATGATGACCGGAGATGGTGGTTCGGTAGTGCTGTCATGATGAAGGTGATGGTTATCCGACGATGTGGCAGAGATCAGTAGCCGGAGCTGCAGATGAAAACGATGAACGGATGACGTTGTTGCTGACCAGAGAGGAGGAAGGTAATCAGGGATGCACGTCGGAGTGAGCGGTGGTGTCGAGAAGGTAAACGATGAAGATCTGAAGATGATAATATGGTGGTTAATATGAGTGCTGATCTGACGGTGTAAAAACGACCTCTAACTCGAAACGATGTGCGGGTTCGGAGTCGGTACGACGGAGATTGGAGGTGATCTTTATTACGGTGGTGTTGTGCTGTTGATGATGAGGAACTTGGTGAGATGTTCACATATCCCACAAGTGTGTTGTACCAATCGCACAATTTTGAATGATGATAATGATGACAGTGGTTTGTTGTTGTAGTCGCACAAGAAGGAGTAATCGCACAAGATGTCTGTCGCACAAGAAGGTTCCAATCGAACAATAATATTGGATCGCACAAGAATTTGTCTGCTGATGAAAAATGATAGTTTCAAATGATGATGTGTGCTGATGATGATGACATATGAAGTCGCACAAGTATATGGAAACTTCAATCGCAGAATTTTGAGAATATCACACTTTGACTTTCACAACTTCCTTGTGAATAAATTAACAAAATAATCGCGAAAATCAAGGAAATAATTTGAAAACTAATATCAATTGATTCTTTCCATCAATTATCCCGAAAATCATGCAAACACCACAATCAAAACACCAAAACAGATCAAAAACGTAATTTTTGAACTGTTCTTCAAGATCTTCAACAATTTCTTCGAGTTCTTTAAATCTTTTTCTTCACTCTCGTTCTTCGATCTTCCAAATCATACACATCTATAGTTAAAATTATGATTCTCAACAATAAGAAAAATTATTACCTTGTGAACCGGAGATCTCCCTTTTGACGAACATACATCCCCTGACATGGTGCAAATCCTTCTTCTTGTTCTTCGAGTGATATCAAAACCGAGCCCTTGAATGGCTTCAATGGCTCTGATACCACTTGTAAGTCCCAAACATCCCAAGATATCACTCAAAGGTTTAATCGAATGCGGAATATAAGATTAAACCACAAGAACAAAAAGAAAATATATTATTACCAAACTTTGTGCCACTGATTCGATCGCACACGATTTCAACGAACCGTCTGGTACGATCTCTAAGAAGATTGCACACGCTCTCTAGGAACGTCTGGTACAATCTCTAAGAACCTTGCACACAATCTCTAGGATTGTCTGGTACAAGGTTCTCCATGGGGATTACATGATTACAAAATAAAAATTAAAAATGAGAGAGCTACCTAACAATAAACTAGAATGACAATATATAGGAGCCTCTAACCAATCGGCCCACATGGCCTAGCCCAAACCCAAGTCCTATTCTAAGCCCAATAAACATAACCGTGTATAATAAAGATCAGCGTAAAACTATACAATTTCTGGGCCTTACAACAACATTTAAGCCAGAACATCTCTAACATACATTACGACACGACCAGAGATAATAGGATGGAATTAACTCTCTAGAGGGAGAGAAAGAGGTAGAACAACACTCATAGAAGACAAACGATAGCATGTAAAAAAATTCGGTCTCTGTTTAAATAACTATCTACAAACTTAATTTCCGAACATGAAACACGAAACAGAAGCCCTAAACAGTTCTAAAAAAGATCAAACAGTACAAGCAAATACACAGCCAACGGTTGTCTCATCACACTATAAAAACATCATTGACGAGCAATCATAAAAAACGATTAATCGATAAAATTGCTACTCGAATTTCAGATTAACTTACCTAACATTACTACTCGAATTTCAGATTAACTTACCTAACAATTCGGTGTGTTTTCGGAATTGAAGTAAAACGACAGGGTTTAGAAGAAGTTGAAGATGTAAATTCGGTTGTGCAGAAGTGAGGGAGTAACGAATCTGTCACACCCCAACCGATGGCGGAAAACATCGGGGCGCGGCATCGAGCGAAACAGATTATCCAAGAGAATCCATAACAACTATTATTTTACCAAATATTTAACGTTCACGTCCCATACCATAAACACATAAGATAAAAACAGTTATTACAGATATTGTTCTCAAAAACAACATTGTTCCGACAACTCAGATTTTATTATATTTGTTTCTAGACTCCATCCTAGCTTGATTCCAGCATGTAATTAGCAAAGCATCCTAAACACCTGTCGCATACGTTAAAATAGAGGTCAATACACATAGTGTAAAGGTGAGCATACAAGTTTAATAGTATAATAGATAGCGAAAGCGAGTTTACGCATAACCAGCATGTAACATGTATAATGTGAAGCAAGTAGGTTATCGACAATGAAATATGCACAGACGTGACTGCGAGTTGTAGAATGCGCAACACATACCACCACTGTGATATGTGAGAAAATCCCTTAACAACCCCTGTCCACGACAGGTGCTAAGTCCAAACTATAGTACTATCGTTGCTAAGGTGTCAGGCAACAATCACTGTGTAAACATAACATACAAGCCTTCATTGAGTAACACATATAACATGCAGTAACGGTTAGCGTATAAAAGTGTTTGCGTTGTGTGATCGATGTGATTTAGTATAACTAACGTATGTAACACCCAAAAGTGCTTAAAGCAAAAAGGGATCGGGTATACTCACAGATAACGTTTAATAAATAAACACCGTCTTGGATTGAAGGGAGCGCTGGAGAGTTAGCCTGATGTAAAACCCGTAAAGGATCTTTCAATGATATCAAACAATGACTTGTGTAAGTGCGGAAATCAAACACAAGTGGATTCAAGATAAACTGAATATAATCGAAACAAAGATTGATCAAAACAAACCGATTGCCTTGCATTCACTGATGACCAATGACTGATACAAGAACTCCAAGGTTTCGAGTGGCCTTCAACCTTCTAGGACTGATCAACCTCAACCATTAGGTTGAGGTTCACTTAAATACAAAACATATGGGTCGAAACCCCTAAAGCCCACTCGAAACCACATACTAGACCCAACCTAAACATATCAACCCAAAACACTTTTAAACAAAACATTACAAATCAACCCCTAAACTTTGTAATCCTCTATGTATAAACCTTCAGGTTCCAACAATCTCCCCCTAGGTTTATGCATAGAGGTTCTAGAGACTTCAACTTCCGCCGCTACCACCAAAACGATCCTTGAAACCACCAAATCCTTTTGTGCGTATATGAATAGCTGAAGCAACAGCAGAAGTCCATCCTTTAGCTATTTCTTCATATTTCTCAGTAGCTCTAATCTGGTTACGAGCAAGCACTTCCAAATCTTCATAGGCTAAATTCAGCAAATCAACTTGATCAACCATACAAAAGCTCACATCACCATCACAAACCATCACTGCTTGCCCTAGACGCTCATCATAAGCCAAACAATGCAAAGTCTTCAGAGCACCTTTTGGAATTTTCTTGACCAAGGGAATAGTCTTTTCCTTTTCAGTTTGTGGCCAAGATACAATCTTCATACACTTGTTGGTGTATGGATCCCTAACTCCTCTTTCAGCTGGAGTAACGATAGATTCGGCAGTATGCATTGAAGAGAAATCACGAGCAACCTCTCTCTGCAATCTTTCAAAAAACAAATATCCGCGTCCTCCTGGCTTGTCATCAACATAAGGTGACTTTGACAAAGTAATCAAGTCAACCTTAGTAAATGTTTGAAACTGAGCAGGATTTTTGTACCATTCGACTGGTCCAACCTTTCTTTTAATCCACCACCTTTTACGATCATGATCAAATCCCCAGCTAACCACGCCAGATCGATTTCCAACTCTATCATAGAGAGTTTCACCAACATCCATTAGATGATGAGTAGCATTAGCGTCTTCATCCTCTAGATTGAGATTCTTGTTCTTTAGGATCATAAACTCTCTTTTCTTCTTGATTCTTTCAGCTTTTGCCTTGTCAGCTTCTACATCAGTAACTTTAGTAAAGTAATGCTCCATAGCAGCATTCCGTTCAGAGTCATCCTTAGCAAAAGCTCTTGCTCTATCTTCATCAGCCTTTTTTCTACTTTCCACATCAGTTGGATCAGAAAACTCTCGGCCAAACTTCTTCTCCAACTTTCCACGCAAATCATAAACCATATTGAACAACAAACTGACGTCACCTTGAAGCTGATCAATTTGTTGATTCTTTTGCACTATGGTATCTTCAAGCTGAATGATCTTCGCGTCTTTATCGATTGAATCTTGTTCAACCACAACTAGTCGTTTCTTCATTTCCCTCATGCTGATAAATTCATCATCATCACTTGAATCATCGTCAAATAACATTCTCAATGGCTCTTCAGGCCGTTTACCACTTGAACTACAAGGCTCTTCATGAATTATTCCAGATGGACATGCAACAGTAGTTGTAACGGGTGATGTTGAAACGATGACAGGATCAGAAACACTGGTGGGAACTGGGATATCGGCAGTGGGGGTCTCCACATCCATTCTTTAAGTATCATCATCAAACTAAAAGATATCTTCAGTAGCCGTGGTGGTATCAGTGACATTCTTTTCAAAGTCGAAGTCATATAAGCCATCATCATCTTCAGTATCATTCATGGGTTGATCTGGGTTATGCTCAACATACATTCCGGGTCGAGGATCCCTCCTTTTTCGCTTCAATGGCAATGAATCAGGATCCTTTGGGTTACTAGATGTTTGCTCTTCAATATGAACTGAAGGATTGGAAGGAGGATTTCCCATTTTTTCAGTTATGGACTTCAACAGCTGAGACAAACTTTCAGATGAAATCACAGGCATTTGAACAGGAGAAGTAGCAGAACTAACATCAGCTTCAGGAGGAAGCTCAGCTTCATCTTCATCATCACAACTAATCTCGATGCCTTCATCGTCAGAGTTTATTATAAGAATCTCTGTCTCAGGCTCATTTTCATCAGCACCTCGAACAACGTGCTCTTCAGCAACTATAGCATTCACAGGAGCATTGATTTGTGCAGCATTTACAGGAGCAGGTTGAACAATCACAGGATCAGCTGCTACATCTTCTGTTTCAGCAAACTGACCAAACTTCTCCAGAGGAATTAGTCCTTCAAATTTCTTTTCAGTAACCTTTTTAGAAGTGAGAGCACCAAAACATGCAGGACCCATGGGTTTCAACTCCAAGGTGTTTCCAGATCTCACCAACTTTGGATAACGAGCATTAAGAATCATTTGCAAGAACCTTGGATACATAAGAAATTTGTCCTTTCGAACCCCCATCACATTCCTCTTCAAGCCTTCAAATATATACTTCGAATAGTTGAAAGGTTGATTCGTTATCAGGCAAACAAGAGCAGCAGACTGTGTGATATTTAACTGATCCGTTCCTCCTCGGTTTTCTGTCATGCAAAGAATGAACATGTGCACTAACAAACGCCAATATGGATGTACAAATTTCTTCACTAATGACGGGTACTTTCCTTCATAACTTAATCATGGCAAAATTTCTTCCACGGTCCCAGCTGGAAGCTCAATAGGATCAGTTTCTTGGTCATTGAACTGCAACACCTCTCGAATCATCTGCTCAGTCAAAGAGACAACCTTCTTTTGAATCTAAGAAACTATTGCTCCTTTGCCTTCAGCTTCAAGTTCTTCAAACCTAGCAGTCTTCCAGAAATCTTGAACAAGGATTTCGTAGATAACGGGATTTTCTCGTAACGCATGAACTATCCTGCAACTATTTAAACCCTTGATCAAAGAAGTAAACATTATCCTGTGTTTCTCTGGAGGTGGTGCAAGATATCCCGCCTGATTGTGCGTCGAAATAAACTTCAGATCCATATCCTACACAAACCAAAATTTGTTAAGTATAGATATATGGTTATGAAATTTATTGTTGGCTTTATTCAAGATTTACAAAAAAATTGTAGATTTTAAGTCAACAATCAGTACAGGTCAAAAGGTCCACAACTCAGATTACGAGTCAAAAGGTGTGACTTGACTCGAGACCATGAAATTTTGAGTCGAGACGGTGCGATTTTGAGTCGAGACCACATGATGTCAAGTCGAGACCCAGTCGAGACCATGTGATTACGAGTCGAGACCTCAGTCGAGATCAACAAGGTTACGACTCGCAACCACAAGTCTCGAGTCCTCATATGAGAGGAGTCGCAACCTGAGTCGATACCTATAAACACCAATCATCTGAGAAATTTTGGATCGAAATCCAGAAACACTATTGAATTTCTTTGAAGACCAAAATAAGAGCATTATTAGGGTTCTTAAGCAACTTCAAATCTTCAACTAATCTTCATCAAATCTTTAATCAACCTGCAAATCTTCAAATAAACATCATTAAATCTTCAAAATACCTTCAAATGATTGAAGATAACTAGTCGAGACCGGAGATAATTCGTCGAAAACTAAAGAAGTTCACCGGAGACTTTGAGAGAAATTGAGAGACAATAGTGAAGAGGTTGCGAGTGAATAATGAGGTCTTGAGTCGAGATGCCTTAAATATCTCAATAAACATGGGTCGGGCCTAAGATTGGGCCGAGACCAATGTCTCGAGTCGAGACCATCACTCCACTTTAAATACTGGATTTAAATAAACACTTTTTCAATTAATTTAAAAATCCATTTAAAACAATAATTTTCTTGTATAACCCTTCCACCTCCCGAGCACGTTTTACGAGATCAAAACCTAAAAACACAAAAATAAATAATACGAACTATTATTAACAAAAAATAAAATAGGAAATATCATAATTTCTCAGGGATCAAATCACGAGGTTTCGGGATTGACTTCACTTATCAACACTGATATACTACCGAATGATCTAGACGATTGCAAGTATATCTGTCCGCTTAAACTCATCTTCCTAGACCTTTTCCATATAACTGCCTGTAACTCATTTTATCATGTTTTGATGTCTTAACAATGAACACCGATACAAATGCTAATCAAATCCCAGAATTATAGATAGCACACTCTATCATGCAAGCAGTTTCCCTACCACATATTTCACAAGTCCGCTCCAGACTTCTGAAACCTTAACTGGGACTAGATTGAGAAGAGAACATAATAGATCATAAGCAGAGATGATATAATATACAGATCAAATGAGTTTTTCTCAATTTGATATAGGTTTCTTGGGTTTCTTTTGGCACTTAAGGGCCTCTTTCGGGTGTTTAATTGATCTATAAGACGACAGACACTCAGCTAGGTCTTTTTTTACGCAAAACAGAGGCTAAGTGCTGCCTATCACCTCTAGGTCTTTGCTCACGCAAAACAGAGGAGACACACGACTTTTTCAGAGAAGATTTCAGAACCAGACCAAAATTGTGTGTATCGGGACAACGTACAGACATTCAAATAGAAATGAGCTAATTCCAAGTGACTTTCTTTCCTGGGGTCATATATATTTTTAAGTTCAGAACAGAAACAACCAATATTTCCAGTCTTAAGAATAAAGCCTACCAGCACATCATACTAGAGTCAAACTATTTTAATACTGGTCTTACATGAGTCAGCCCTTGACCATAATGTGAAAATTTATTTCATTTCCCATGAAACGCAATGCTTCTTTTTGTATTTTTCAAAAAAATTTAATGTTTTTGTATTTTTTCAATTTTTCAATGTTTTTGAATTTTTTTAATGTCTTTGTATTTTTCAAAATTTCTCCCCCTAAATTTGTGCATAAATAAAAACTACCTAAGAATAAAATTTTTTTGTACATATTTACCTACGAAAAATAAAAAAACGTGCTCAGTCAGAAAAACGGATCATTTTCAGAAAATCCACAAGCACCTGAAATTTCGAGTTACTGACAGGTTTTGTGAACAAATCGGCAGCATTTGCATCTGTGTCGATTTGCTCCAGTTTGATAAGACCTCTGTCAAAGCAGTCTCGTATAAAATGAACTTTAATATCAATGTGCTTGGTTTTTGAGTGAAAGACAGGATTTTTCACAATTTGTATAGCAGCATCATTATCACAGTATACGGTAGTATTAAGATAAGTCAAACCGTAGTCCTGCAATTGATGCTACATCCATACCACTTGAGAGCAAGATGCCGATGCTGCAACATACTCTTCTTCAATTGTTAAAATAGCCACCGTTTGCTGTTTCTTGCATTGCCAAGAAATGAGCCTGTCACCCAAAAATTGACATCCAACTGATGTAGATTTCCTGTCCTTGTCAGTGCCTCCAAAATTACTATCAGAAAACGCTAACAGGTCAAAATTGGAATCCCACGAATACCACAGACGAAACCGAGGTCGACCTTTAAGGTACCGAAAGATTCGTTTAACAGCAGTAAGATGAGAAGTTTTAGGATTAGCCTGATATCGCGCGCAGTTGCAAACAACAAACATGATGTCTGGACGGCTCGCTGTCAGATACATCAACGACCCAATCATAGACCTATAAAGGCGTTGATCAACAGGGGATCCTTCTGCATCTTCAGTCAGTAAAGGTCTTTCTGCCATTGGAGTTTCAGCCGATTTCGCGTCTGAGAATTTAAATTTTGCTAGCACATCATCCACATACTTCCCTTGATGAATAAGAATTGTAAACCCAAAAACAATGTCATTTCTCCGAGAGTACTCATCTCGAACTTCTTTTTCATAACTCTCTCAAACACCTTGCAAAGCTCCTCACTTGTAGATCCGAAGATAATATCATCGACATAAATTTGAACCAAGATCAGATCCTTGCCCACTTTCTTGATAAACAGAGTCTGGTCAATTGTGCCACGAGTATAACCATGAGCCAGAAGATGCTCAGTTAGAGTAGCATACCAAGCTCGTGGCGCTTGGTGCAATACATACAATGCCTTGTCAAGCTTGTAGGCATATTCTGGATGATCTGGATGAACAAAACCCGGCGGTTGCTCAACAAAAATTTCTTCCTTCACATCTCCATATAAGAACGCTGTCTTGACGTCCATCTGATAAACAGTAAACCCCATATATGACGTGTAGGCTAAGAAGATCCGGATGGCTTCAAGTCGGGCAACCGGAGCGTATACTTCATCATAATCCAAACCCTCTATTTGTCCAAATCCCTGGACCACCAATCGTGCTTTATTTCGAACAATCACTCTTGCAGAGTCTTGCTTGTTTCTGAACACCCATCAAGTTCCAAGTTTGCGTTTTCCTTTCGGCAACTCAACAAGTTTCCATACTCCTAGCTTCTCAAACTGGTTCAGCTCTTCATGCATAGCATCCACCCAGCCTGGTTCCTGCAAAGCTACATCAATAGTTTTAGGTTCTATTTGAGAGATGTAGCAAGAGTATAAACATGTATTAATGGTCCCTGATTGGCTCCTGGATAAAATTCCCGCATCTACAGGACCGACCGATCACGTTCTCTATTGGATGATTTCGTTGAACACTTGTAGGAATTGACATTTCAGGTACGATCTCGCCTTCAGTGGAAGCATTTACGTTATTATCAACGGTGTTGCTCGAATCCCCCTAATTTGGTGCTACAGTATTGTGAACCACAAGAGTAGTAACTGTACAATCTTCAGGAATCAGGTCAGGAAACACTGCAGATCCTGAACCACTAGATGCAACTCCACCTGATGATGCACCTTCAGGGGATTGATGGGACATTTGTTGAGGCATAGGATGCTGCGTAAAGACCATTCCTTGTGGGTCAATGGTGTGAGTTCTTGAGCTCCCTTCATCCTGTTCTTCTTCTTCAGTATCACCAAATGACAGTGGTTGTTTTGGAGTAGACACACCTGCATCTGTAGAAACACTCGACAAAATGTTAAACGATTTAAACAATTAAGCATAATCATATAACCAATCTGGTCCAACTCTAGCGTCCGTAGTATTTTCCTCGAGCCATTCAATATCGCACGACTCGACGACCTTTTGAGTTACTTTGTTGTACACTCTATAGGCTGAGCCTTTAGGGTATCCAACAAAGAAACACTCGTCCCCTTTGACTTCAAACTTTCCACTAGCGTCCATAAGTAATAACACACATGGACATCCAAAGATACGAAAGTGTGAAACCGAAGGTTTACGTCCTTCCAGAATCTTATAAGGAGTTTTCATATGACGTTTGTTTACCAAAGCATGATTCTGGACGTAACAAGCCGTGCTAACTACCTCAGCCCAAAAGAAACTAGGAAGCTTCGAGTCGGCCAGCATAGTACGTGCAACCTCTATAAGAGTACGATTTCTTCTCTCAGCCACTCCATTCTGTTGTGGAGTTCGTGGTTCACTATACTGTCCATCTATTCCTTTTTCAGCACAAAATGTATCCAAAGTGATATTCTTGAATTTTGTCCCATTGTCTGATCGAATAGCCTTCACTCTTGTACTGGCTTCATTTTCAGTCAGAGTAATGAATTGTTTGACTTAAACCGCAGTCTCATTCTTGTGACTTAGAAAGTACACCCAGGTGTAACGTGAGTAATCATCAACTATCACGAGACAATAAGCCTCCTTGCCAATGCTCAACACATTCACTGGACCGAAAAGATCCATGTGAAGTAGCTCGAGCATAACTTTGGTTGAGTGTGTAGAGTTGGGTTTATGAGGCTTCCGATGTGCTTTTCCCTTTGCACAAGCAACACATTTTTCCACCAACATAAAATCTTTGATTGGTAGATCACGGACTAGTTGACCTTTGGCAAGTCGATTCAAGTTCTTCATGTTCACATACCCAAGGAGACGATGCCACAGTAGACCATCATGTTCTGAAATCTTCGAGAACAGGCAAGTGACTTCTTCACACGGTTTCTTGTTCATATCGATGACATAAGTCCTCGTCTCTCTGCTGTCATCAAAAACCAATCTTCAGGAATCACAATCACTGGTTTCAATACATAGCATCCCTTCTTTGTAAAGTGAACTGAATTTCCTCGATCACAAATCTGTGAAATGCTCAAAAGATTGTGTTTCAGTTCTGGTATATAATTCACATTTTCGAAGCTTAAAACGCCGTTTCTCACTGTTCCTTTTAATGTGATTCTTCCTGATTCTCCTCCCACAAAAGAGATATATCCACCGTCAAATTCTTTTACATTTACCAGTTGGGATAAGTCTCCCGTCATGTGCCTGGAACAGCCACTATCCATGTACCAAAGTCGCACGGTAGTCCTCCACAGCTGTTCCTGCACGATTAGCGGGATCAGATAGATTTAGGAACCCAACCCATAGTGGATCGGGGTTTTCCCTGTGCATCAATGTATGTTATCCTCTGCCAAACAAAATTGTATTTGTTCAAAAATTTTGAAGGATTTTAAAGGCAGATCTTTGATGGGATGTATTAGATTGTGCAGCCTTAGCTTTGGGTTTCCAATGTTTGTTTGACCATCGAGAATTGTAGTTACCAAAAGCTTTATGTTGATTTCTTAGAAAATTATTTTGTTGGTTTTGATTTCTACGTTTGGCTGCATTCCAATCTTGATCAGAGGGTTTAGCCTTGTGATAGTTGTCCTTCATTGTCTTAGACTTTTCAGTCGTTGCTGACTGATGTGTGCAAAATGCAACATATAAATTACATCAAATGTGGCATAAAACTAACCCCTTTTTTAGTACTAATGTTGGAAAAAGTGTGTTTTTGTCTTCCTTTTGTATTTTCAGGATTAAATGAGCTCAAATGAACAAAAGAAGCAAAAAGGCAGCTAAATCTAACATAAATACAAGAAAAGGAACAAACGTGGCATGCCCGACCCCCCGACAGCATCTTCCCAAGCAAAAACAAGAGAACAGAAGGCTGTACACGCCCCGTGCTCAGTGAGCACGGGGGCGTGCCCAAGTATCTGCAGAAAAGACGAAGCTGTAGAAGCTTCTATCACCCACCATGGGGGTGTGCCCACCGGACACGGGACCGTGGTCAACTCTAAGATTCGTAGAATCTGGGGAAATCTTGATAGTACAGATACGCTTCTGCAAACGGGGTCGTGCCCAGCGGACACCGGGGCGTGGTCAACTAATGCAGACAAACTGCAATTAATGAAGAAAGAGAAGGAGGATGGACACAGGGCCGTGCCCAATAGACACGAGGCCGTGCCTGAGCTGCTGTTCAGGCTATAAATAGGGGTGCTTGGCTCATTTGCAAACCATCCCTTGGAATACCACCTCTCTTACACTTCACCCACCACCCACCACCATCACAAGACCATCATCCACCACCATCATCCATCATCCATCATAGAGTGTGTGAGTCGTCTCTGGATCCAAGATTGATCGTAAGAGTTCTTGACAATCAAAGGCCAAGTTTGCCTAAGTCTCTTACATCACTTGGTGAAGATAAGTGTCTAGTGTAATACTTTTTATTTTTAATCTTTTCGCACTTTTTATTTGGTTAAGTATTAATGACTTTAATAACTAGTTTCTTATGTTGAAGGTGATTCTTCCTTATCGTTTGTCCATGGTGTCTTGGCATTATTTTACTGTCTATATAAAATAAAAGATTTTCACCATTCATATCTCCACGGTCTATATGGAGATATGTTGGCTACCTGGTCGGGGGTTAAGGGAACGGTTTGGTAAGAGTCTTGCCTTGTTCAGTGTATAGATCCTGCAAGGACCTAGGTTAAATTTAGTAGGACCTCCTTCAATACCCAACGGTATTGGATGGCGGGGGTCTAAACTCTTTGATCCCCTCATATGTAAGCTACCATTGAAACTTTAACCCGGCTACTTAGGACTGTATCCCTGCTGACTCAGACTACTTAGCCGAGGGTAACGTCACATTCAAAAGAGGGGCCTACCACATTATGCATTAATAACTTAATTAATTATCTTTCAATAATCCGACCCTTTAGGATTGTATCCTTGCTGACTCAAACTACTGGGTTGAGGGTAACGTTACCTTCAAAAGAGGGGCCTACTAAAATAACTAAGATAATGTCTTAAAAAGTGCAAAAGCGAGGTAATAATCAAAGGTTACACTATACACGAGTCAGATCCAAGTGATTCATCTTGTCTATCTGTTTCTATTTTATTTTATTTTTCAGTATTTTAATTAGTTTTATTTTTCTTGTTTAAAAACCTTTTTCTAACTTTTGATTTAATTAGACGTTGAGGATACACCGATATTAAAAGCTCTTGTGTCCTTGGTCGACCTCGGTATCTTACCAACACTATGCTACGCTCACGATGGGTGCACTTGCCCATATGTGTGTTTAGTGTTAGTAAATATCGTGTTTTATAAATTTAAAACTTGGCTAAAAAGTGTAAAAGGGCTTAAAATATACATTAAAAACTATACACACTTACGCACATCAAGTTTTTGGCGCCGTTGCCGGGGACACAAGGATTTTAAGAAAGCTTAAAATCGATGGCCTAATCAGTTTTTCAAAACTTTTTCAAAACGCGCGCACATTTTTCTGCATTTTAGTTTAGTTTTGCATTTACAGTAACTTGAACACGGGGCTGTGTTCGCTGAACACGGGGCCGTGCTGCATTTTTTTTTTCATAAAACACCCAGATACAGAGTCTGAACACGGGGACGTGCTCACTGAACACGCCCCGTGCTCAACGAAATCAGTAACTTTAATTAAAACGCCCAGATATAGATTCTGTACACGGGGCCGTGCTCATTGAATACGGGGCCGTGTCCAGCCTCTGTTTCCATTTTTATTTTTGTTTTCTGGTCTCGAGACTTTGTTGTGGTCTGCTGAGTGATTCTTATGGATCAATACTCAGGAGGTTACAACTACACCTATGAGGAGGATGATTATAGGGAAAATTATTGCACTAATTATGGTGACCCGCACTCGGTTCAATATTGTAACTTATTTCAACCATCCACTTCATACACCTACTATGAGGAGCCCAGATACGAGCCATCAACTTCATATACATCCTATGAAGATCAAAGGTATGGACCTTCTCCCTCATACTCATATTTTGATGAACCAAGGTATGATCCTTCATACTCATATTTTGAGGAACCAAGATATGAGCCACCACCTTCATATGCTTATTATGAGGAACCATGGCATGAACAACCCACCTCATATGAGTATTATGAAGAACAAAATTACGACCCTTATCCATCATATACTTACAATGAAGAACAATGGTGTGAACCATCTACTTCATATGGGTATTATGAGGAGCAAAGGATCGAGCATCCGGATTCAAGCTTTGAAAATCCCGATCCTTACTCTATCTCCGACGTAACCGATAGGATATTAGAACACCTTAAAACTATCGAGCGCTATATAAAAGAATCTCGCGCAAGGGAAGAGGAGTCCCGCGCAAGAGAAGAATTAAATAAAAAAGAGATAGTTGAAAGTGTAAAAATGGAAGAACAAGTAAGTGAAAAACCAACACATGAGTTAAACAACGAAAAAGGTGAGTCCGTTAAAGTTAAATTTCATGAAGAGTCTAATTTTGAAGAAATTAATCTCTTGTCACCTTCTTTCGAAAATCATTGTTTAGTTCCCACTCATGCTAAGTTTTTAAAAGAGTTAAACACTAACACTAAAATTGACGAAACGGTAAGCATTAAGTTAACTAATGATCAAACCTCACTAATAAAAGAAGACCTATTTGAAATCAGCATTACACCGGTTCCATGTTTTTTTCAAAATTCATTTATTAGTAATGTCACAATTGATAAAAATCTTTGTGTTAACATAATGCCCAACTACATTTTCGTAAAATTAAGTATTAGTGATTTTTCTCCACTTCAAATACCCATTTTTCTATCCAATCGGAAATTAATGAAGTCAATCGGTGTAGTTGAGGATGTCTTGGTTCAAACAAATCAAATGGTAATCCCAACCGACTTTGTCATCCTCGATGACGCTCCTCTAGTGTTGGGACGACCCTTTGTAGAAACCCATGAAGCTTTGAAAACCAGAAGTACAACAATCTATCTATTCAATTAGGGGCATTTAAAAAGAGTGTAGATCTTGAGCGGCCAATGAAATATCCATTCGGCAATAGTGACCTCCTAATTGAAGATGAAGATGAACCACCCGATACAAGTGAAAAGATTGACCACTTTGTTGAAGAAGAGGTCGCCATAGAACAAACTTTTAAAGTTCTTGATCAAAATGAGCAACCCAATAAGGAGTCTCCTAAGGACCCACCTCTTGAGCTCAAAGAACTTCCGAAAGGTTTGGAATATGCTTTTCTACAACCCGAGCAGCACTAAGAGCACTAAGTTGAGGGACCCACTTTACCGTTACATCCATAGGGTCCTTACTTACTCTCTTAGCCAAAGGCATGACAGCAGTGGTGTTGTTGGGTTGAGAGATCTGGTGGTCCTTCATTGCATTCATACCCGCAGACACCTCGATGTTCCGTACCTCCTGCTCCGCAACATGCATTGGAACCGGCTTGCTACTCCACCAACCCCTATCTTCTTCGGGGGGTGGATATACCGTCTCTTCAAGCACTTCGTGAACATGCCCAGATCTTTCCAAAAGAGCCCATGGTCGGGAAGAGTGGACATACAGATCTGCCGCTCCATGAACCTGATTTATGAAGCCGAAGACGGGACAGTTAGCTTCCAAAGAGTCCAGGGGCATGCATGGAACCCGCAAGAGGCACTCGTCCTTCACGCTCCACAGTTTCAACAACCTCCTCAGTACCAGTACCAGTCCCACGGTGATCCGGGCCAATCCTCCTCACAAGGAGGCGGTTTTCCTAACTTCCAAAGTTTACATGACTTATTGCTGGAAAACCTCATGTGCACCAGGAACACCTATAACATGGTGAGAAACACGTACACCCGGGTCGTAGCAATTGAGAGAAACATATCCAACATTCAGGATGACATTGGGAACATCCGGGAGTACATGGCGGGGCACGGAGGAGGAGGTGATGATGAGGACGAGGACATGGACTAGGTGGGAGGAGAAGAGGTAGGAGCAGCTGGTTGGTGATCCCACATGTTAACCCTCTTTTCTTTTGAACAATTTCTGGCTTGCGTGTCGTGTGTTGAACAATTCACTTCCTTTAACTCTTTTTATTTTATGCATTTTTTTTCTTTTTAACTTTGTGATGTGGATGTTTTGAACTATGGTAATTTAGGATGTTTGTTATGGTTGGGTGTAGTGTAGTGTTTATTGATAAAAAAAGGTACATACGAGGCTTATAGCACTCAACATTAGTGCTACTAAAGCCGGGACAGGAAAACCGAAGCTAGAAACCTGTTTTTAACCTTTGCAGATTGTCTACACGGGGCCGTGTCCAGCCGACACGCCCCCGTGCCCATCGCCCCAGACCTGCTGTTTGCTGAAATTCTGCAGATTTTAGCCAGACACCGGGACGTGCTCAGCCAACACGCCCCCCGTGTCCACCTGTAAGTTATCGTTACTGGCACTCTGACCACGGGGTCGTATCCATCCGACACGGGGCCGTGCCCAGACGCCCAGTAACACAAATTTTTGCTTTTTCACACCTTTTTACACATTTAATCAACCTAAAAACTTATTTTTGGGACACATTGAGGACAATGTGTAATTTAAGTGTGGGGGGGGGGGGGATGCTAAAACCTTGAATCTTGCAAGTCCTAATTACAAGCCTTACACAAAACTCTATTGGAACCGCTAATCACCACAATTTTTTTTTTCAAAAATTTTTCAATTTTTTTTACTTGTCTAGGTTTAATTTGGGAATTTCAAGTTCTAAAAGGTTATATTTTTACAAATTTACAATCGATAGCGTCGTGATAAAAAGAACCAACATAAGAAGATTATGAAACGGCATGACAAGTTTAGTTAAAATTTGATTATATATACTTGATCACATAAAAAACCATTCCCACAAAAAGTGAGTTTTGAGCCTTTATTGAGCATACAATACATATCTTTAAACTAAATGCTCATTTTTCGTTTCTTGTGTGAATAGCCGCTTGGTTCTTACGACTCTAGAACTTGCCACGACGATACATTCCCGGCCCTTACGAACTTAAACCCGAGTAAGTAAATGACGGAGGCATTAGGACTAACCCTTTTTATTTCTACACCATTATTTTTTTACCACCTACCAAAAATCCCCCTATTTAACCCCTTTGAGCCTAAACCTTTTCATTTCTTAACCCAAAAATAAACACCCTTTTACCCACCAAAACCTTTTTTTATTTATTTTTTACCCTTTGTTTTAGTAACAAGCTCGGTTTTTCTTATGACTTAAAAAAAAAAAAATTTCTATTAGGATGAAGCAAAAAGGTTGGTGGTTGGGTTAGTGATAAACAAAAAAGTTTATCAAAAATAACTTTGTTTGAATAAAAGCTTCATCAAAAAAAAATTACAAAAATAAAAAGTCTTACAAAAACCGACGCTTTTTACGCCTTTCGCCCCTTTACTAACCACTAACCCAACCACCTACCTTTAACCCAAGCCTAACCCTACACCCAAAAGTCCTTTTGATATTTACAAAGGTGCATAGTTAAAAAGGAGGAGAATTGATCGCTTGGGAAGCTTATGGTAGGAGTAAGTTCCATGCCGCTCTCGAGTGATTCACTAAAATACATCTTCGGGCGAGTGTTGAGTGATCCCCCGTGAGGTATGTGAACTTGTATATAAATGGAATTTTAAAAAGGCATGTTATGCCCTAATAAGTAATTTATCTTATGTAATGTTTTAAATAAATCATGACGAATAGGATTGTAAATAAATAGAAATAAAACTTAATAAAGAATCTTGGAAATCCCGACACTCTATGACAAGCCCAAAACCTTCTCTTCTACCCATTCCATTTGGCAGTGTAAAGCCACATTATAAAGAGTTTTGCTTGAAGACAAGCAAAGATTTAAGTGTGGGGGTATTTGATGTGTGCAAAATGCAACATATAAATTACATCAAATGTGGCATAAAACTAACCCCTTTTTTAGTACTAATTTTGGAAAAAGTGTGTTTTTGTCTTCCTTTTGTATTTTCAGGATTAAATGAGCTCAAATGAACAAAAGAAGCAAAAAGGCAGCTAAATCTAACATAAATACAAGAAAAGGAACAAACGTGGCATGCCCGACCCCCCGACAGCATCTTCCCAAGCAAAAACAAGAGAACAGAAGGCTGAACACGCCCCGTGCTCAGTGAGCACGGGGGGGGGGGGGGGGGGGTGCCCAAGTGTTTGCAGAAAAGACAAAGCTGTAGAAGCTTCTATCACCCACCACAAGGGGGCGTGCCCACCGGACACGGGGCCGTGGTGACTCTAAGATTCGCAGAATCTGGGGAAATCTTGATAGTACAGATACGCTTCTGCACACGGGGTCGTGCCCAGCGGACACGGGGGCGTGGTCAACTAATGCAGACAAACTGTAATTAATGAAGAAAGAGGAGGATGGACACGGGGTCGTGCCCGAGCTGCTGTTCAGGCTATAAATAGGGGTGCTTGGCTCATTTGCAAACCATCCCTTGGCACACCACCTCTCTCACACTTTACCCACCACCCACCACCATCACAACACCATCATCCACCACCATCATCCATCATCCATCATAGAGTGTGTGAGTCATCTCGGGATCTAAGATTGATCGTAAGAGTTCTTGACAATCAAAGGCCATGTTTGCCTAAGTCTCTTACATCACTTGGTGAAGACAAGTGTCTAGTGTAATACTTTTTATTTTTAATCTTTTCGCACTTTTTATTTGGTTATGTATTAATGACTTTAATAACTAGTTTCTTATGTTGAAGGTGATTCTTCCTTATCGTTTGTCCGTGGTGTCTTGGCATTATTTTACTGTCTCTATAAAATAAAAGATTTTCACCATTCATATCTCCACGGTCTATATGGAGATA
Source organism: Helianthus tuberosus (assembly GCA_030545235.1). Classification (NCBI taxonomy): domain Eukaryota; kingdom Viridiplantae; phylum Streptophyta; class Magnoliopsida; order Asterales; family Asteraceae; genus Helianthus; species Helianthus tuberosus. The sequence continues at coordinate 138,032,709 of CM060420.1, forward strand.
TGTTGGCTACCTGGTCGGGGGTTAAGGGAACGGTTTGGTAAGAGTCTTGCCTTGTTCTGTGTATAGATCCTGCAAGGACCTGGGTCAAATTTAGTAGGACCTCCTTCAATACCCAACGGTATTGGATGGCGGGGGTCCAAACTCTTTGATCCCCTCATATGTAAGCTACTATTGAAACTTTAACCCGACTACTTAGGACTGTATCCCTGCTGACTCAGACTACTTAGCCGAGGGTAACGTCACCTTCAAAAGAGGGGCCTACCACATTATGCATTAATAACTTAATTAATTATCTTTCAATAATCCGACCCTTTAGGATTGTATCCTTGCTGACTCAAACTACTGGGTTGAGGGTAACATCACCTTCAAAAGATGGGCCTGCTACAATAACTAAGATAATCTCTTAAAAAGTGCAAAAGTGCGAAAATAATCAAAGGTTACACTATACACGAGTCGGATCCAAGTGATTCATCTTGTCTATCTGTTTTTATTTTATTTTTCAGCATTTTAATTAGTTTTATTTTTCTTGTTAAAAAACCTTTTTCTAACTTTTGATTTGATTAGACGTTGAGGATAAACCGGTATTAAAAGCTCTTGTGTCCTTGGTCGACCTCGGTATCTTACCAACACTATACTACGCTCACGATGGGTGCACTTGCCCATATGTGTGTTTAGTGTTAGTAAATATCGTGTTTTATAAATTTAAAACTTGGCTAAAAAGTGTAAAAGGGCTTAAAATATACATTAAAAACTATACACACTTACGCACATTACTGACTCTGAACAACGAGATCGGCTAGGCTTGACCTTCTGATTCTGTACAATCTTCTTCTTAGACTGTGCACTTGGGAGTTGAACACAGTTTTTGGTGATGTATCCAGCAATACCACAATTAAAATATGTTTGTCGTTTCAATGTGTGAAAATTTTGATGCTTTATTGCAGAAGCTTTGTTTGGTTTCGAAGTATGAGCCTGTTTGGTTTTTCTAGTTTGTTTTTCTTGCGCCTGTTCTGAGCATTTTGGTCCCTGCTGATTAGAATTGATACAAGCATGAGATGTAGATGAAAATTGAGATTCATCCTTCTTACTGTGATCATCATCATTTTCAAAAGCCGGTGTTTCAGTTTCAGTTTTATTTTCAAAAACATTTGTCGGTGACTGTTTGCTTATTTCAACCTTCTTTTCTTCGTCAATTGATTCTGACTTAGTTTTAATTTCAGAATAAGTTGACATTTCATCAACACATGTTTGTACAACATATGTATCATGTAAATCTAATTGAGATTTGTTTTCAGCTACGGTTTCTAATGGGGTCCCGCTAGATTCAACATTAGGGACGTCCACTGAGACCAATTCAGAAGAAGAATCAGGATATTCTTGATTTTCTTGAGAAGGAGTTTCAGTGGTTTCACTGAATGTATCCTGAGGGACCTCACCTGTAACACTATCATCAACTAAAGAGTTAGAAACATCACAATCACAAGCATTAACTGAAAAACATTCATCACCAGACTTATTGTTCAAAGATTCAACACAAACATCATCAGTCTTACCCAAAACATCAGGCTCACTAGACGACACATAAGCACAAAACGAATTAAACAAAGTTTTTCCAAACACATCATCAGAATCAGTTTGATCAAAAGAATTTTCAGAAATATCATAATTAAAAACTTGTTCAGTCCCAAGAACATCTCCACACTTTACTTCAGATACTTCATCTACACATGAAGACGAAGCATTAGGATCAGTTGTACCTTTAGAGACAAAATTGATTGAAGAAAACACCCGTTTTTCAATAGGTCTGCCATTAATTGATGACTTATTGTTTTTAGAACCATAAGTCATCTTTCTTTCATTCATCAGTTCCTCCTCAGTCATAGGTAAATATGTATAATTATCATTATAAGGAGGAGGAGCTTGATTGAAACCCAACCCACACCCTTTCCTTTTCTTGTATGCAAGTTGTTGATCACACAATTTTTTTACCAGTTGCTAGAAGACTCATATTTCTTAATGTTAAGTTCATTAATTTGATATCTATCCCTGATATCTTCCAGTTGTTTAATTAAAAGGCATACTTTCTCTTGAGCTTCCAAGAAATAGGCTGTTTTTACACTCACATCATCCTTAAGTTTGATGATGTCTTTTTGCTGAGCTTCAATTTTCTATTTGTAAAGTTTTTCATTTTTTGATAAAGTAAAGTTTTTATTTTTTATATCTTGATAGTCTTGTGTTAGCTCAGTGTTGTGTATTCTATATGCCTCAACCCTTCCTCGACACTCAGGAGTGAAGAAGACAGAAAGTACCTCTTCTTTGGTGAGACCATGAACTGGAGCTGAAAGAATCTGGGTCATAAGCACCAAGTTTTTTGTTGAAGTCTCATCCTCAGGTGTAGAATCTTGATCCTCAGAGGCTGAGGTCATGAAAGCAATGTTGTCTGCGGCAGCTTGATTTTCTGGAGCTGAGATGTTCAGACGTTGAATTTCTGAATTCCAATCAAAAGTAGCATTAGGCTGAACCACTAAGGCTTGAGTACTTCCACCAGCAGCATCAGTAGTGGTATTAGATGTGGTGACAAGAGCTCTCTTAGTGTTAGGTGGAGCAGGTTGCGCTGGAGTTTGTTCTCTATTAACCTTTGGCTTAGTACAATTTCGTGCCAAATGTCCTGGCTCATGACAGTTGTAACAACGCAGTTCAAATGGTACTTTAGAAGCTCCTGTAAAGCCAGTATCCCACTTGTTTCTTCCAGTTCTCTTAATAAATTTCTTTGCTCTGAAAGCAGCCATAGCCATCTACTATGTGATGTCCATTTCTTCAACATCGTCGGGATGAATCTGATATAGATCATCTGAAGACCATTTAGGAGAATCTATCTTTCTTGCAACAAACGCATTCAGACAGTTTATAACGGATACAACAATATCTAGATTTTCTTTAGACTGTTGTTTAAAGAAGGCAATCATCTCATTCTTCACAGAGGAAGTTGGAGCAGCAGTAACAGTAGCATTGGACGATGCAGCAGTAGAAGCATGAGAAGGAGCAAGAGTTCCCGAGTAGTAAGAATTAGCTGAAGTAGGAGCAGCCTTAGCAGATGCCAAGTTGCTAAACATTTGAAAACCTCCTTGAGACATGAGAGCTGCATTATTGTTGTTTGACGATGTGGGAGTAACAGAGAATCCTGCAGCCAGCATACTATTCTAATAGTTGGTTTCCCTCTGTTTGTCATCAAGCTCACAGGCCTTGATATGAGAAATCATCTCAGACAGACTACACCTAGCAAGATTGATGCGTGCGAAGTGTTACTTATTTTAGGTGTATATTTTAAGCCCTTTTTAACACTTATTTTAGCCAAGTTTTAAATTTATAAAACACGATATTTCACTAACACTAAACACACATATGGGAAAGTGCACCCATCGTTGAGTGTAGTATAGCGTTGGTAAGATACCGAGGTCGTCCAAGGACACAAGAGCTTTTAGTACCGGTTTATCCTCAACGTCTAACCAAAATAAAAGTTTAGAAAAATGTTTTAAACTAAGAAAAAAATAAAATTAACTAAAATGCTGAAAAATAAAAATAAAAGAAAAACAGATAGACAAGATGAATCACTTGGTTCCGACTCGTATCTAGTATAACCTTTGATTATTTCCGCACTTTTGCACATAATTAAGAGATTATCTTAGTTATTGTAGTAGGCCCCTCTTTTGAAGGTGACGTTACCCTCACCCCGGTAGTTTGAGTCAGCAGGGATACAATCCTAAAAGGGTGGATTATTGGAAGATAATGAATTAAGTTATTAATGCAATATTGTGGTAGGCCCCGCTTTTGGCGGTGACGTTACCCTCGGCTAAGTAGTCTGAGTCAGCAGGGATACAGTCCTAAATAGCCGGGTTATAGTATTAATAGTAGTTAACTTATGAGGGGATCAAAGAGTTTGGACCCCCGCCATCCAATACCGTGAAGCATTGAAGGAGGTCCTACTAAATTTGACCCAGGTCCATTGCAGGACCTCTAAACGCTGAACAATGGCAAGACCTTTACCAAACCGTTCCCTTAACCCCCGACCAGGTAGCCAACATATCTCCATATAGACCGTGGAGATATGAATGGTGAAAATCCTTTATTTTATATAGACAGTAAAATAATGCCAAGACACCACGGACAAACGATAAGGAAAGATCACCTTCAACATAAGTAACTAGTTATTAAAGTCATTAATACAAAACCAAATAAAAAGTGCAAAAGATTAGAAATAAAAAGTATTATACTAGACACTTTGTCTTCACCAAGTGATGTAAGAGACTTAGGCAAACATGGCCTTGATTGTCAAGAACTCTTACGATCAATCTTGGATCCCGAGATGACTCACACACTCTACGATGGACAATGGATGATGGTGGTGGATGATGGTGTTGTGATGGTGGTGGGTGGTGGATGAAGTGTGAGAGAGGTGGTGTGCCAAGGGATGAGATAAAATGAATCCAAGCCCTCCTATTTATAGGCTGAACAGAGAGCTGGACACGGCCCCGTGTCCGCTGGGCACGGCCCCGTGTCTGTCTGACAATCTCTCTCCCCATTAATTGTAATACGTAATTACAATAAATGCGCCTGCTGTACTTTCGACACGCCCCCGTGTCCGCTGAGCACGGCCCGTGGTGGGCAATAGAAGCTTCTATAGGTTTGTCTTTTCTGCTGCTTCTTGGGCACGGCCCCATGCTGGCTGAGCACGGGGCGTGTTCAGTCTTCTGATTTCTCTATTTTGCTTGGGAAGGTGCCGTTGAGGGGTCGGGCAGTCCACCAATATTCCTTTTCTTGTATTTATGTTGGATTTAGCTGTCTTTTTGCTTCTTTTGCGTTTTTGAGCTCATTTAATCCTGAAAATACAAAAGGAAGACAAAAACACTCTTTTTCCAATATTAGTACTTAAAAAGGGTTAGTTTTATGCCTTATTTGATGTAATTTATATGTTGCATTTTGCACACATCAAATACCCCCACACTTGAACTTTTGCTTGTCCTCAAGCAAAACTCTTTAATATGTGGCTTACACTCCCAAATGGAATAGGTAGAAGAGAAGGTTTTGGGCTTGTCGTAGAGTGTCGGGATTTCCAAGATCTTATTGGGTTTTATTTTTATTTATTTACACTCCTATTCGTAATGATTTATTTAGAACTTTTCATAAAAGAAATTACTTATTTGGGCATAACATGCCTTTTTTTTTAAAATTCTATTTATATACAAGTTCACATACCTCACGGGGAAATCACTCACACTCGGCCGAAGGTGTATTTTTAGTGAATCACTCGAGAGCGACATGGAACTTATTCCTACCATAGGCTTGCCAAGCAATCAATCCTCCTCCTTTTTAACTTTTATACCTTTGTAAATATCAAGAGGACTTTGTGGGTTAAGGGTTAGGCTAGGGTTAAAGGTAGGTGGTTGGGTTAGTGGTTAGTAGAAAAAGGGCTAAAAGCGTAACAAGTGTCGGTTTTCGTATTTTTGCAACTTTTTATTTTGATGAAGCTTTTATTCAAACTAAGTTATTTTTGATTAACTTGTTTGTTTATTTTCTTTTTGCTTCATCATTATCACATTTTTTTTTTACGAAGAACCGAACTTGTTACTAAAATAAAGGGTTAAAAATGAAAAAGGTTTTGGTGGGTAAAAGGGTTTTTGTTTGGGTGATGAAACGAAAAGGTTTAGGCTCAAAGGGGCTAACTAGGGGGATTTTTGGGTAGGTGGTAAAAGAAAAAGAAAAATAATGATGTAGAAATAAAAAGGGTTAGTCCTAATGCCTCCATCATTTACTTACTCGGGTTTAAGTTGATAAGGACCGGGAATGTATCGTCATGGCAAGTTCTAGAGTCGTAAGAACCAAGCGGCTATTCACACAAGAAACGAAAAATGAGCATTTAGTCTAATGATATGTAATTGTGTGCTCAATAAAGGCTCAAAACTCACTTTTGTGGGAATGGGTTTTTATGTGATCAAGTATATATAATCAGATTTTAAATAAGTTTGTCATGCCTTTTCATAATTTTCTTATGTTGGTTCTTTTTATCACTACGCTATCGGTTGTAAATTTGTGAAAATATAACCTTTTTGAGAACTTGAATTTCCCGAGTTAAACCTAGACAAGTAAAAAAAAATGAAATTTTTGAAAAAAATTTGGGGTGATTAGCGGTTCCAATAGAGTTTTGTGTAAGGCTTGTATTTAGGACTTGCAAAGTTCAAGGTTTTAGCATCCCCCCCACACTTAAATTACACATTGTCCTCAATGTGTCCCAAAAATAAATTTTTAGGTTGATTAGATGTGTAAAATAGTGTTTAAAAAGCAAAAATTTGTGTTACTGGGCACTGAACACGGCCCCGTGTTGTCCGGGCACGGCCCCGTGTTCAAGTGCCAGTAACAGAATTAAAACAAGAGAAACAGAAGCCTGGACACGGGGGCGTGTTGGGTGAACACGGCCCGTGTCCAGTTACCTGAACTGGGCGTTTTCTGCAGGGTGCTCAGCACGGGGCCGTGTTGGTTGGGCACGGCCCGTGTTGAACCTTCTGAAATGGAGAGAATTGTCGGGTTGTCTTGTTCTTGTGCATGGGTTCATTTTTCTCGTTCCCCTTTTCATCCTTTACCACCATGAGTGTGTTTTATTCATTACAAACCATCTAAACCTTAAAACCATCATTTCATTTCATCATAGAGAGAACTTACATAATCCTAAATTAAGATAAAATTAAAACTTAACTAAATAGGTCAGCAGGTACACGAGGTTATCATAAGGAGTTCTACTATTTTAAGAAAATTTCGAGAATAGTTTCCCGTTATAGTAGGACTTTTAGCCGAATGATTTTTTTCCTAAATGTTGTTTAAAGCCATTCTTCAATTTCCCTAGGAAGGAAGAATGCGGCTTCATTTCCCTCCGCAGCTGGTGGTTGAGGGGGAACATTCACCGGGACTCCTTGCACCACTCTTCGCGGAGGCTCTTGGTGCATGGCGTACCATTCGGCCGGAATGACAACTTCGGGTACCACGTTCCACGCCCTTTGGGTTATTATAGGTACCAAAGGCGGGGAGGCGAGAAGGTTCAACCTCTGGTGCAAGAGGTTTACCTCATGGAGACAGCCCTCCAGCCCCACTGTAAGATGGTTGATACGGTCGACCAATGCTTCTTCCACTCCCGTCATTTCATCAATAGCCTCCCTTAGAGCGTAAACATAGTTTACAAGAGAGTCTTCTGCTGTTGAAGATCTCCTCCCTTGTCGGTTATTTCTTGAAGATGATCCGCTTGTTCTGCTTGCCATTTTCTGTGAAGGAAACCGAAGAAAGCTAAATTTTTACAAAACAGAGCCCCGGACACGGCCCCGTGTTCGCTGAGCACGGCCCCGTGTCCATTTGCCTGCAGGATTTTATGCTAAGGAGTCTTGGAGTTTTAAATTATTCTCATGATTTTTAGCTGGTTTTTAGGCTTAGATAATTTAAAATAAAGTTATACAACTAACTTTAAACAAGAATCCTTAGCAAATAATCTTACAAACTTCACATAGAGGGTTGGAATCAAGGGATTTCCAAGCTTCCATGGAGGAAATTTTGAAAGAGGAGGAAATGAATAAAAGTGGAATGGACAAGAGGGTCCTTTGGAACCTTCTTTTAGCACTTACCTAGGATGGTATGAGTGAAAATCCCAGGGATCTCTGTCAATTGAAGTGGTCAAAATGAGCAGGAATCAGGCTGCATTTAAAGAAAACGACAGCGCATTGGGCACGGCCCCGTGTCCAGTGGACACGACCCCGTGTTCAGAGAAAATCCTGACACATTTTGTCCGTATTCTGACCAAATCAGCAGAGAATCTTTTTGGTGAGCACGGGGGCGTGTTGACCTGGACACGTCCCCGTGACTGGAGGCTGTCTCATGGAGTTTCGCTACTTCTAAGGATCTCATCGGGTGGTTCCTTACTGATTGGAACAACCCCAAAGTGCCTAAGATACCTTAATTGTCCTAGACTAAGGCGAGAACGCAAGAGGTTGTCGGTGAGGGTAATTCCTATTTTCATTCTAGGTGGACAAGTCCAACCCTTTTCCGGGCTCTTCTTAAAGAAGGTGTATGCCGAATCGCTCAGGTCTATGTATGCACCGAACGAAGTCGATGGAGAGTCCTTCACGGCACAATCGACACAGGGACGACTATCGTCCAAGTCTTTGCTAGGTACTAAGGCATTTTCGGGAGCAACGAGGTTGTCGGAATGCGGTTCCAACTTTTCTTCATGGTTATCGTCTTGGGGTGGATCAATAAAATCCTTCCTAAGCTCTTCTAACCAATTCTGAACTAGCTTTTCTAGTTGAAATAACTCATCAAGGAGCATTTCTCCTAGAATGTCTGGCTGGGCGCATTCGAGGGAGAAATAGTGCTTATTTTTACTTTCGCCCCTCTTAAGGTTGTAAGAAGTCGGTGGGTCCATATAGTGGGGCCTATAATTTAGAAAGTAGCATTTTACTTCTTCATGTTTGCCACCACATAATTGACACCACGTACCATAAGAGTGCCGAAAATAAAAACAATTACTATCACTCATGTTTATGTCAGAAATTACCAACCGCCGGGATCTAACGGTTCTGTTTTCAGTAACTGAATCTTGGGTACGGGGACGTGTTGAGTGAGCACGGCCCCGTGTTCAGCTTACTGTCTGACGTAAAACAAGATTGCCAGTTCCAATGATTGAGCACAGGGGCGTGTTCAGCGGGCACGGCCCGTGCTGAGCTCTGCAGAAGCTAAAAACTAAGAAAAATCCTAAAAAATAAAAGGAAAAATAAAAGATGATTAGGCCGTTGATTCCTAACTTTCTTAAAATCCTTGTGTCCCCGGCAGCGGCGCCAAAAACTTGATGCGTGCGAAGTGTTACTTATTTTAGGTGTATATTTTAAGCCCTTTTTAACACTTATTTTAGCCAAGTTTTAAATTTATAAAACACGATATTTCACTAACACTAAACACACATATGGGCAAGTGCACCCATCGTCGAGTGTAGTATAGCGTTGGTAAGATACCGAGGTCGTCCAAGGACACAAGAGCTTTTAGTACCGGTTTATCCTCAACGTCTAACCAAAATAAAAGTTTAGAAAAATGTTTTAAACTAAGAAAAAAATAAAATTAACTAAAATGCTGAAAAATAAAAATAAAAGAAAAACAGATAGACAAGATGAATCACTTGGTTCCGACTCGTATCTAGTATAACCTTTGATTATTTCCGCACTTTTGCACATAATTAAGAGATTATCTTAGTTATTGTAGTAGGCCCCTCTTTTGAAGGTGACGTTACCCTCACCCCGGTAGTTTGAGTCAGCAGGGATACAATCCTAAAAGGGTGGATTATTGGAAGATAATGAATTAAGTTATTAATGCAATATTGTGGTAGGCCCCGCTTTTGGCGGTGACGTTACCCTCGGCTAAGTAGTCTGAGTCAGCAGGGATACAGTCCTAAATAGCCGGGTTATAGTATTAATAGTAGTTAACTTATGAGGGGATCAAAGAGTTTGGACCCCCGCCATCCAATACCGTGAAGTATTGAAGGAGGTCCTACTAAATTTGACCCAGGTCCATTGCAGGACCTCTAAACGCTGAACAATGGCAAGACCTTTACCAAACCGTTCCCTTAACCCCCGACCAGGTAGCCAACATATCTCCATATAGACCGTGGAGATATGAATGGTGAAAATCCTTTATTTTATATAGACAGTAAAATAATGCCAAGACACCACGGACAAACGATAAGGAAAGATCACCTTCAACATAAGTAACTAGTTATTAAAGTCATTAATACAAAACCAAATAAAAAGTGCAAAAGATTAGAAATAAAAAGTATTATACTAGACACTTTGTCTTCACCAAGTGATGTAAGAGACTTAGGCAAACATGGCCTTGATTATCAAGAACTCTTACGATCAATCTTGGATCCCGAGACGACTCACACAATCTACGATGGACAATGGATGATGGTGGTGGATGATGGTGTTGTGATGGTGGTGGGTGGTGGATGAAGTGTGAAAGAGGTGGTGTGCCAAGGGATGAGACGAAATGAATCCAAGCCCTCCTATTTATAGGCTGAACAGAGAGCTGGACACGGCCCCGTGTCCGCTGGGCACGGCCCCGTGTCTGTCTGACAATCTCTCTCCTCATTAATTGTGATTCGCAATTACAATAAATGCGCCTGCTGTACTTTCGACACGCCCCCGTGTCCGCTGAGCACGGCCCGTGATGGGCAATAGAAGCTTCTATAGGTTTGTCTTTTCTGCTGCTTCTTGGGCACGGCCCCGTGCTGGCTAAGCACGGGGCATGTTCAGTCTTCTGATTTCTCTATTTTGCTTGGGAAGGTGCCGTTGAGGGGTCGGGCAGTCCACCAATATTCCTTTTCTTGTATTTATGTTGGATTTAGCTGTCTTTTTGCTTCTTTTGCGTTTTTGAGCTCATTTAATCCTGAAAATACAAAAGGAAGACAAAAACACTCTTTTTCCAATATTAGTACTTAAAAAGGGTTAGTTTTATGCCTTATTTGATGTAATTTATATGTTGCATTTTACACACATCAAAGATCTTTGGTTTTCTTGATCATGGCTACGTGATGATCCCAACTTTTAGGCAGAGTGTTCAGAAGCTGTCTCTTTGTTGAAGCATTTTTCGTATGCATCTCTTCCATCTTCATTTGAGTAACCAGTTTTACAAATCTCTAAATTTGATTATCAACAGTCTCTCCATAGATATGGTTGAAATTGTTGAAGTTTTGGCTCAGTAAATTTCTTCGACTCTCCTTCATGTCCTCATTCCCTTCATATACGTCTATCAAAGCTTCCCACAATTCTTTGGCCGATTTGCAAGTACGAAATTCGATAGCAATGTCTGGCCCCAAAGCCATGGTCAGATAGGGAAGTGCCTTATCATCTTCTTCAACAACAGTGAAATCTTCTTCTGTATATTGGTTAAGAGGCTTCTTTACTTTTATACCAGCTTCAGTAGCACTATCCATCATGATCTCTCTTGGACCTCTTAGAATACTTCGCCAAATTTTAGCATCCTTGACCTTCAAATGCTGTTCAAAATGCCACTTCCATTCAGGGAAGTCATTTCCATCAGTCAACCTAGGAATACGTGTAGTAGTTCAAATTTTTGAATCCAATTCTTGCTGTGTGTTCATGGCAGAAAGGTCAACACTTCAATTATTTGTAGACACGATTCTTAGAAAATGATTAATTAATTAATTAATTAATTAATTGTTAAGTCCAAAGTCCAAAATCACGTTGCAGCTTGTTGTTTCGAGTCGAGACAACGATTGCGAATGAAATAAATCTGGAGTCGAGACAAGTGTTGCGAGTCGAGACCAGGAATATCAAAATCCTTGTTTTGAGTCGAGACTGATGGTTTCGAGTCAAAAGTGACAACTCGAGGCCACTGCTGTTGCGAGTCGAGACCTTGGAATCCAATCACTGTAGAGTCGAGACTAGTGTTGTTACGAGTCGAGACTGAAGACTTGAGAGTTCGAGACAGCTGGTTTCGAGTAGAGACGAGCTGAATACGAGTCGAGACCCTGCAAAACAGATTGTGAGATAAAAAATAATTGTAATCCCTGATTTCTAGCAGCTTCCAAAATTCAAAGATTTTGAAATCTTTGAATTTTTATCCTCAACAACTTCTGAAAATTCAGCAAACACTTTTTCTGGAATCACACAAACCAAAATCAGCACTTATCATGTAAAATATGCGAAGAACAGTTTGAAGATGTATATTCCGAAATCAGAAATACACCAGCAAGAACTGAATTTCTGTAAAACAAACACTAGCAAACAAGATAAGTAATAAATAAGGCCTTCTTGAATCTGAAAGATATCAAACCGAACCAAGAATTGGTTTCTTGGCTCTGATATTAATTGTAAAACCCGTAAAGGATCTTTCAATGATATCAAACAATGACTTGTGTAAGTGCGGAAATCAAACACAAGTGGATTCAAGATAAACTGAATATAATCGAAACAAAGATTGATCAAAACAAACCGATTGCCTTGCATTCACTGATGATCAATGACTGATACAAACTCCAAGGTTTCGAGTGGCCTTCAACCTTCTAGGACTGATCAACCTCAACCATTAGGTTGAGGCTCGCTTACATACAAAACATATGGGTCAAAACCCCTAAAACCCACTCGAAACCACATACTAGACCCAACCCAAACATATCGACCCAAAACACTCTTAAACAAATAATTACAAATCAACCCCTAAACTTTGTAATCCTCTATGTATAAACCTTCAGGTTCCAACACCTGTTTACAGAACGATAGCATAAGCGAAGAATAGTGCGTTAAACGGTGCAAGTGACGGAGTGACAAAAGGTCATCCGATCAGTGGCAATCCGAACGGATGGTCATCCGGTCGGATGGCAATCCAAACGGATGGTCATCCGGTCGGATGGCCATTCGGTCAGTTTGCCATTCATTTGGGATGGATGTATTTGTGTATGATGTGACTTTGAAGTTTTCATTGTAGCATTTTGAAAACAGAGAAGTATCTCTACCTTTCAGGTCGTCCGGTCGAACGATCATTCGGTCGGATGGCGATCCATCCAGCGAGACATCTCATGGAGAACAAGTTCACAGCAGGATGGTCATTCGATCAGATGGTCGTCCGATCGGATGACCATTCGCTGGTTTTTGAGCTTTATTGGAAACTTGTAAAAATGTTAAGTGTTAGGGTCACAAGTCATCCGATCGGATTATTGTTTGACCGGATGGCAATCCGATCGGATGGTATCGGATTGTTCAGCGACTTGCTCGTTTTGAGATTTGTTAAGTTTGAAAGTTTACGATTTGATCGAGACGGTATGGCAACGTGTTAAACAATGGAATTCCCTAAAGTCCAAGTTATCCGATCGGACGGGAATCGCCCCATTCTGACCAGTTAACTGTTCTTTGTCAGTTGGTCATGTTCAGCCCGCTAAGTCGGTCATCTCGTTGATAGGAATCAAATCTCAGACCGGCACATCACTAGAGAATAAGTGGAAGGCCTAAATGAGCTCCGATTCTATCGGTTTTGAGTGCATGAGTGTAAAAGAGTTGAAAGAAAAGTTATGAAAACATCTTCTAATCCTTTTAATCTCGAAAATGTTTAGTTTTATGCGAAATCAGTGTTTAAACATGTTGAAATCTCTTAGATCTGGGTTGTTCTTGGTGGAATGAGGTCGAATCTTGAAGTTCATAAGAAACCCCATGATGATATCATCCTAGAACACCTCAAACCAGCCAATTTCATGGTTAAAAGTGAAGATTTGATGGTGAAAAAGATGAAAAAGTGCGTGAAGATCAAAGAAGTACAAGATTTGGGTTGAAAACTTGCAAGAATCACGAGAAATCGAGAGAAAAGAGGGCTGGAACGTGTTGGTTGGACGAGAGAGCTGTCACATCATGAACAGTGATGTGACATGGCTATTTATAGATTGCCAAAAGAGGAAAGTTGGTGTAGGTTTACAAAGCGAGTGGCGGTTCGATAGGATGGCCATCCGATCGGATGGTCATCCGGAAGGATCACCATTCGATTGAATGGTCATTCGATCGGATGGGCGGTGTGAGTTGGTTTTCGACTTTTCGTTTCACGCGTTAAGCGTTGCGATGCGTTTCGAGTAAGCGATGCGATAGTATTACCCATTAGTTACACAAATAACCTAACTACTAAATACCATAAATAAAATCTTAAATCTCGAGTTTGCGATAAGATTGTGTTGCGATAGTATTGCGATTGCGATTAATCACCTCAACATAAACATAACATGCACAAATAACACATAATAGCACACACACGTAAAACAATATCCAGAACACATAATTCCAATTGTGATGCGATTAGCGATAAGTCGATTAGCGATTAAATAGTGATTCATTAACATGTACTCCACATAATACAACTAAAGTAACTGAAATTAGAGTGTCGATTACAAGTTGGGAAGTACAATCAATAATTAAGCAAGGAGTGACATATCGCAATTAGCAATCTTTTCTTCCTTTAACTTTGACTTTGACTTGTACTTTGACTTTCAAAGGTCGGGTTGCAACAGCCTCCCCTACTTTTGGAAATTTCGTCTCGAAATTTGAGGCGCATGCGTAACAAGCAGTTGCGGATACTTAGCCTTCATATCACTTTCGAGTTCCAAGGTGAACTCGGCGCCGCGTTTGCCTTCCCAGCGAACTTTCACAATGGGAATGCGTGAGCGTCGGAGTACCTTGGTTTCTCGGCCCATGATCTCGACAGGCTTTTCCACGAAGTGTAATGTTTCGTCCACTTGTAGATCCTCAAGAGGGACATGTAATTCTTAGTCGGCTAGACACTTTTTGAGGTTTGAAATGTGGAAAGTCGGGTGGACGTTACTACGTTCCTCCGGTAGTTCGAGTCTGTAGGCCACTTTGCCAATCCTTTCCAGAATTTTAAAGGGTCCAACATATCGAGGCGCGAGCTTTCCTTTCTTGCCGAATCTGATCATCCCCTTCCAAGGTGCAACCTTTAGGTGTACGTGATCGCCAACGTCAAATTCAAGGGGCTTGCGGTGTCTATCGGCGTAACTTTTCTGACGACTCCGAGCTTTCAGCAGATTGTCTCGAATTTGGAGGATTTTGTCAGTCGTTTCTTGCAGTAACTCAGGACCGGTAATTTGCGCATCCCGATCTCGTACCAATAGGCGATTGACATTTCCTTCCGTATAATGCCTCAAATGGTGCCATTTAGATGCTAGAGTGATAATTGTTATTGTATGAGAATTTGACTAAAGGTAAATGCGAATCCCAATTACCACCGAAGTCTATAACACACGAGCGAAGCATGTCTTCGAGGGTACGAATCGTGCGTTCAGTCTTACCGTCTGTCTGAGGATGGAAAGCGGTACTTAGATTGAGAGTAGTACCGAGAGCCGGTTGAAATGTTTCCCAAAGACGTGAGGTGAATCGACCATCGCGGTCAGAGATGATATCACGAGGTGTCCCGTGTCGACAAATAACTTCGTCGGTATAGATTTGAGCTAATCGTTCTACCTTATAGTCTTCCCGTATCGGTAGAAAGTGAGCGGATTTGGTAAGACGGTCAACGATAACCCAGATGCTGTCGTGACCTGATTGCGTTCGTGGAAGTTTCGTTATAAAATCCATAGCTATACTCTCCCATTTCCACATAGGGATTTCGGGTTGTACGAGTAAGCCAGAGGGACGTTGATGCTCAGCCTTGACTTTCGAACAAGTTAAGCATTTCGAAACATAGATAGCGATATCTCTCTTCATGCCCGGCCACCAGTACTTGTAATGAAGATCCGGGTACATTTTATCGGCACCGGGATGAACGGAATATCGCGATTTGTGAGCTTCGTCTAGCAGAATCTGTCGTAAGTTGGTGCGCTTGGGAATCCATATTCGGTCTAGATAACGGAATATAACATTTGATTTATTCACCAGTTGTTCGCCGTTATTAATGATCCTTTCTTTCTTCAAAGTGCATTTGGTAAAACAAGCATGTTGGGCGTCTCGGATAAGAGCTTCGAGATTGTGCTGGGCTTGAGTATTACGAATGCTATGCAAATAGCTTCGTCGACTAAGGGCATCGGCAACGACGTTTGCTTTGCCTGGATGGTAACGAATCTCACAGTCGTAATCGTTGAGGAGTTCAACCCATCGGCGTTGGCGCATATTTAGCTTTCTGGTTAAAGATGTGTTGTAGGCTCTTGTGGTCAGTGAAGACCGTACAATTGGTACCGTAAAGGTAGTGTCGCCAAATCTTCAACACAAAAACAACTGCACCAAGTTCTAGATCGTGGGTTGTATAGTTCTTCTCGTGGATCTTGAGCTGTCGAGAGGCGTACGCGATAACCTTGTCCCATTGCATGAGAACACAACTGAGACCGAGGTTAGAGGCATCGCAATAGACTACGAAATCGTCGTTTCCATGGGGTAGCGAGAGCACGGGAGCGTTGCAAAGCATAGCTTTGAGGGTTTGAAAGGCTTTCTCTTGTTCGATAGTAACCTGCCAATCTGAGAAAAGAACGAACTTCGAACGGGTTCTTCGGTGTAACCCAACTATTAACAGCTACGATCTTCGCAGGATCGACATGAATTCCTTGACTATTGACGATGTGACCGAGGAATTGAACCTCCTCAAGCCAGAATTCACACTTGGAGAATTTGGCATAGAGACGGTTTCCCTGGAGTAAATCAAGAACCAAACGTAGATGTTGTGCGTGTTTGGTTTTTGACTTGGAATAGATCAGGATATCATCGATGAACACGATGACGAAGCGGTCGAGAAAGGGTTTACACACGTGATTCATTAGATCCATAAAGACTGCGGGAGCGTTGGTCAAACCAAAAGGCATAACAACAAACTCGTAGTGACCGTATCGGGTGCGAAAAGCGGTTTTGGGTATATCTTCCTCTTGAATTCGCAACTGGTTATAGTCTGAGCGTAGATCGATCTTTGAGAAACATGTAGCACCTTGTAGCTGATCAAACAAATCTTCGATTCGAGGCAAGGGATAGCGATTCTTGATAGTCAGCTTATTCAATTCCCTATAATCGATGCACATCCAGAACGATCCATCCTTCTTTTTGACGAAAAGGACAGGTGCGCCCTAAGGAGAGGTGCTAGGGCGAATGAAACCTTTATCAAGTAGTTCCTGGAGCTGACCGGAGAGTTCACGCATTTCAGAAGGAGCGAGACGATAAGGCGCTCTAGCAACAGGATTTTCTCCAGGAATTAGGTCGATTCGAAAATCGATATCACGTGTGGGAGGTAAACCAGGTATATCGTCAAGAAAGACGTTGGGAAACTCACGAACCACAGGCACCTTGTCTATTGCCTTAACTTCCTTTTCCTCCGCTACTACGATGTGCGCCAAGAAAGCTTGGTATTCCTTGCGGAGATACTTGCTAGCTTGGACACACGACATGAGTTGTAACTTCTTCGAAGAGACTTCACCATAAACACACAATTGATCACCGTTTGCGAGAGAGAAACAAATCATTTTATCGAAGCAAACAATTTCAGCATGATTCTCCCGAAGGAAATCCATACCTACTATGACATCAAAGCTACCAAGTTGCATCGGAATAAGATTGATCGGGAAAATGTGACTGTTGAGTTCAAGAGTACAATCACGCAGAATGGAACTAACAGTGACAGTTCTTCCAGTGGCAACTTCTACGTCGAATGTTGATGGGAGGTTAACGCGTTTACGGTTTAGGAGCCTTTCGAATTCGAACGATACAAAACAGTTATCGGCTCAAGTATCAAACAAACACGAAGCATATATACACGAGAAACGTACCATTAACCACGTTGTTGTCTGCCTGAGCCTGACGGGCGTTGATGTTGAAGACTCGCCCGCGGGCTGCATGCTGAGCTGGCTGCTGCTGCTGCCGTTGGTGTTGTTGTTGTGCTGGCTGCTGCTGCTGCTGTGGCTCTTGCTTCACCACTCGGTTTGGGTAGACATTCGCGAAGTGGTTGGGATCGCCACACGCATAGCAGGCTCTTGCGTAAGCAGCGGGAGAAGGAGCTGCTTGTTGACCCTGTGGAGCTGGTAGTGCAGGAGCTTGAACTGGGGCTTGGCGAGGACCGGTATGGCAGTTGGCGGTGAAATGGCCGTACAGGTTGCAGTGGACACAAAACCAGCATGCGATTCCAACTGGGTGATGATAAGTACAAGTAGGGCAGAGCTGGTGTGGGCCAGAAATGCACGCTTGGCTGGTGGCGCATTGGCCACATGCGCCGCTACTTGGCAGTTCTAAGGTTGCGGTTGGGCATGCACAACTTGGAGTGGAGCGGTGGTAACCGCACAGTTCTTGTTGCTGGAGTTGTTGTTCTTTCTCTTGCGGAGTGAGGACCTTGAAGATTGCAATGCAGCGGTTTCAGCGGTGGGAGCAGAGGTAACTTGATGAAGATTCTTGGAGGCTTTATCAAAGTAACCAGCCCTAACTCGCTTGTCGTTGATCTCGGCGGCGAGCAGGTAGGTTTCCTCGATAGTTGTCGTCTTCGCAGCTTGAACGAAGTCAGCAAAACAATCCGGCAGAGCATGGATGTACTTCTTGATTGTAATCTCGGGGGTAGTAACTTGACCCAGACATATGATACTCAGCTAGTTAATGAGAGCAGTTAAACCAACGTTGTCGCCACCATCCTGTTTGATACGCCAAAACTAATCCTCCAGCTTCTGGAGCTCGTGGGGAGGGCAGAACTCCTTCATCATGATGTCCTTCAACTTATCCCACGTTAGCCTATAGGCTGCATCATTCCCTCGTTTGTTTCTCTCGGCAGTCCACCAATCCAGAGCCCTGGATTGGAAGACGCCGGTGGCGTTAACAATGCGAAGGTTTTTCGGACAGCCGCTTTGGCGCAGGGTGAATTCGATTGAATCAAACCATTGAAACATGGCCGTAGGCCCGTCTTCTTCGGTAAATTCTTTGGGACCACAGGCTTTGAACTGCTTGAAGCTAAAAGTAGCCTTAGGAGAATCAGTCCTGGATTCTTCAGAGGACTTGCTAGCGTTTTCGTTCAGCTCGCTGACAATTTGCGGAATGACTTTCGCCATCTGCTTTGCGACTAGTGCAGCGATTCGTTTGTCCTCATGGTTACGGCGTGCGAAGCGAGCAGTGTGTGATCCAAATGACGACATTGTCTGCAAACAGACATCGTCACAGGACTCAGACACAATTTCTATTAGCCCTAGTATAGTCTAGCGATCTCACCAAAAGCTACTTTATATAAATCATAGAAGCACGTATAATCACACAGAAGCACGTATAATCACACAGAAGCACGTAGGCACATAATTCACAGAAGCACATAGTCCACATAAACGCATCTTCAACTATATTTTGCACGTATTGACCTACATATATTGCACATATTCACCTATCCTTCACAGCCGCGTAAAGCGATCGAGTATTGCGAGTGCGAAAAGCGAGCAACGATTGCGAATAACACAAGTGATTTGTTAGCGTTTGTCGTGTGGTGTGTGTATTTTCAGAGTACGAAACATTAAATCGAAACCATCGGTACCTCAATACGCTAACAAACAAGCATAAAAACCATAATAAACACATAAATCACATAGAATGCATAAAATCGATGAATCTCAGAGTCGTCGGCGGCGAATTCCAGAATCGAAACATATAAAATCGAAGAGAGATTGTGTTGGCTTGATAGACGTTGACTACCCAAAGTGGTTCGACTATTCTCAAGGATGTCAAGTACGCACTTTGTCCTAATGGACTGTGCTCTATCACCGACACGTGGTGAATGGCACGCATCTTTTCGCTCAATCACGCAACTCGAGTCGTTGGAGTACATCGAGACTTTGGTGAGAGTTTTGTAAAACCAAAATAGAGAGTAGAAAGAGTCGTCAAGGTTTGGGTTTCACCCCTGACTTAGTGACTCCATTCCTGTTTGTGTGATGGAATCACGAGATAGATAGGGAGAATCACGTCGAAGTATGGATTTCATTCCTGATTCAACGCAGATTCTCGTGTTGATAGTAAAAATAGCGTGTCGAACGATTCGGTCGAGAGTTTGCGGTTTTCACACCTATTCTCAACTAGATCATCCGTTTGTGTGTGTAGCCAGTCTTAGGAAAGGCTGATCTTGCGCGGAACTGTAGTATGCGATGTTCGCGCAAGAGTGTAGTGTACAACGAGTTCGAGCGAGAATATCAAGTAAACTCGTGCAAAACCCATACCGGGTATGCACAAGTTGGTCTGTTGGTACTTAGACTATAGACTAGGTCGTTTCTAAGACATCGACCCGGACTAGGTCGAGTCTGGCCTAATTCCCTATAGTTATGGTTCTGATACCAATCTGTCACACCCCAACCGATGGCGGAAAACATCGGGGCGCGTTACTGAGCGAAACAGATTGTCTAAGAGAATCCATAACCACTATTATTTTACCAAATATTTAACGTTCACATCCCATACCATAAACACATAAGATAAAAACAGTTATTACAGATATTGTTCTAAAAAACAACATTGTTCCGACAACTCAGATTTTTTTAGATTTGTTTCTAGACTCCATCCTAGCTTGATTCCATCGTGTAACAAGCAAAGCATCCTAAACACTTGTCGCATACGTTAAAATAGAGGTCAATACACATAGTGTAAAGGTGAGCATACAAGTTTAATAGTATAATAGATAGTGAAAGCAAGTTTACGCATAACCAGCATGTAACATGCATAATGTGAAGCAAGTAGGTTATCGACAATGAAATATGCACAGACGTGACTGCGAGTTGTAGAATGCGCAACACATACCACTACTGTGATATGTGAGAAAAGCCCTTAACAACCCCTGTCCATGACAGGTGCTGAGTCTAAACTATAGTACTATCGTTGCTAAGGTGTAAGGCAACAATCACTGTGTAAACATAACATACAAGCCTTCATCGAGTAACACGTATAACATGTGTCACACCCCTTTCTACGGCGGAAGCACGAGGTGTGATCAAGAAAGGTTCTCATTGCATACGAAGAGTAAACATACTACATGCTCGTAAAATAACATCAAATACCATAATTTGAAAACATAAGTTTAGCGTTTACATCGCTAGATAGCTTGAAACATTGTCTTAAAAGTTTACAACTTTATTTAAAGTTAAACACAAGCGACATCCACGAGCATAAGTAAGACCACGCGCACATCCATCCTAGTTACCTGAAATACATGTGAGTTTTGGAAAAACGTCAACATAAAGTTGGTGTGAATTCATGCAGTTTTGTGTTTCACGTTTGTATACTTTGTATAAAAACATAGTTGTGAATAAATCAAGTTTTTCTTGAGTACTCCACGTACTTCAAGTTATATATCAATCCTCTTGAGTACCCCACGTACTTCAAGTTATATATCAATTTTAGTATGGTATGAGTTTCATGTAATTTAAAATATTCCTGTAAATATCAGGATTGTTAATGGGTTGCAAAGCCATTAACATGTGACACGACATAGGAAGTCACCAAACCTAAGGCATTTAATTGGTATATTATGAGACACAAAAGCACTACTCGATTCTCGCCCTCACCGAGAGTGTGGCTGCCAGGCACCCGTTAGATCTAACCTTTTGTTCTGCGGTCTGAATGTATACGTTGATTAATGGTGCTTCTGTACCCTATTCGTGACACTATTTCTCATAACGCATCCTACTTGGTTCTCGTCCTCACCAAGCGCGTTTCTTGTTATCATTTCTCATAGCGCCTCATACTTGGTTCTCGTTCTCACCAAGTGCGCTTCTCATATTCTTATATTTCGTCACACTTGGTTCTCGTTCTCACCAAGTGTACTTCTTGTATTTATGTCATACCAATTATAAATTTTGTACATTTGTACATGTATTTCACCCCCGAGGTTATAAAAACTGAAAACAGTTAAAGAGAAAAGGGGGAGCATGAACTCACAACTTTGCGTTCCTAGCGTCGTAAACTTCACCGGATTTTCTTACTTAACGTCGTAACCTATACGCGTTTTCTAAACGTTAGTCGCTAGACTTGTATCGCACAAGTACAGTCACTCTCTTTTGTGTTTGTATTGTTGTGTTAAAAATATTCTATATTTTTAACTACGCATCTTACTTATATTATTTCCTCTAAAATAAATATAAGTCTTTTGTGTTTTGCACTTCGCACCCGAATTGTGTATCTTGTATTTTGTATGTGTATTTTTATGTTTATACTCCTCACGAGTATTTAGTGTATTTTTAAGTCTTAATACACTAGTACGTATAACACATACTATATACACTTAGCACATAAGTTGGTGATCAAATAATATATATTTTTCTCTCAAAAATATACATACTTATATCCATTTTTATTCTTGAAGAAATCCTCATTTCTTATCACCAAAAATTATGGAAACCTTGGTAATGCTTTTAAACACATTTTTAGGGAATAAGTTTCTCAAAAACTTATATTTTTCTAAGTGTCAAAATTTGTAAAAATTTTGACAGAGTTTCCCCTAAAAATGGAGGTTTCCCATGTTTTCAAAACATGTGTTTATTTTCTTTTAAATCGTCAACAATCACTAATTTCTCTATTTCATGAACTTGAATATTCACAAAAATGTGTAGTAACTTACTAGCATATTTAGTAAGTCTTGTTATCCTTAAAAATAAGTTTAGTTCTTTAAAAACTTTATTTTTAAAGAGTATGTATTTTCACAACTTTTAGTCAGTTTTTATGAAAATTATTTCTTTGTTAAAACTTTTGTTACACAAGTGTCCACACACTTGTTTGTTCACAAAAACCACTTTTGTTTGTGTAAGATCCGGTTTAGAACATGTGATTTCTTTTGATGCTTGGTCTTTTGAAAATACCACTTGTAGATACATAGATCGGCTAGTTTTGAACACTATTTCACAAGTAAAACGCTTTTACACAAGTTCACGATTCGTGTGTGGTAGAGCTTCACCCTTTAACCCTTGTTTCGTTCAAAACAACCTTATGTTATGATTCACGATCATGACCAAACCGGGTTAAATGATGATCCGAGCTACCACAACATAGATCGGGTCTAAATAATCACAAATTTCAATTACTACAACATTTACACAACATATGAGCTTTTATCCAACACTTATAGCATTTTTAGTAGACTTTAAAGTATCATCTTGTAAGATTTCGATTTTTAACCGTCATATAACGTTTTAACCACATTAGAATAGTTCAAGAAGGTGATTTAAGCAACATACCACTCGCTCGAGGCTAGGGAAGAATCTAGACGCAAATATGGTGGATAAAAGCAAGAGGATGAGGTCCTTCGCTTTCCGTTTGCACCAAGCTTCCTAATACGCGATCCTCGACACTTGTATGGACTTGGAATGGCGAGATCAAAGCTTGGCAATGGTTGTGTGTTCAAGGGGTGCTTGGCCGTAGCTTCTTAGAGAGAGAGAGAGGGGAGTTTTTGTTGGATGAAGATGATGAACTAATGGCCCTTCATGTTAATTTATAATCCAAGTTTGGGTTTTGTCCAAGGGGTTTAATGCTCCCAAAGTACAAAACAAATCTTGATCAATCCAAGAAGGAGATTCTAGCAAGATTATAGAAGATCATGGTGATCTTGGTGGGGCCTACTTGGGCCGTAAACAAGGAGAGGGGGGGGGGGGTTAAATGTAACTTTTAATGGTAAGTAGGTAACTAATGTTAGGTTAATGTAATATCTAGTGTTTAATGTGTAGGTTGTATGGTGTAGTATATTAAAGTGTTCAGCAGCCCATACTAGCTCAGAAAAATAATAACAATGCTTCTAGCATTATTCTGGTGTTCCGGGTAGTGTCCGGTTGTTCGGTTAGATACCGATTCGTTAAAGTGCTAAATTACACTTTTTAGGGTCTTTTAAGTACCTTTCTTGTACCCTTTCGATTCCCAACACTTAGGAAAATATTCTAGATGATAAAACGACATTTCTACAAAATATTCACATGTTTAAATGCTGATTTATTGCTGAATTAAATAAATTCTGCACTTAAAGTGCGTTTCGGGTGCTTTTTAGTGCTTATTTTTGCTTTCGTATTGCATATATATTAACCCTTGTATGTACTCTTGGGTTTTAATGCATTCTTGTTGTCGGACCTACACCTAGGCCTCAATTCTAATGTCTGACTGCTTTCTGCAGTTCAGTCGACACAGTGTGTCTTACCGGTGAATTTACTATTATTCTGACGCAACGCTCTCGTTTATGCATAAAGCAATATTTTGTAGTATTCAACATGCATGAATTCACTTGTTTAATCATATGCTCAGACATTGCTGACAATTAAACTCATAATTGCAGTCATTAAGCAATAATTAATGTGTACGGAAATTACCGGTTTGGCCAGTTGTCACAGTCTCCCCCCGTTAAAAGAATTTCGTCCCGAAATTCAGACTGAACTCACTCTCGCTGGAGTCTTCTTGGATAGGTGGGGATACTTTTTCTTGAACTGGTCTTCACGTTCCCATGTGTACTCGGGTCCGTGCTTAGAGCTCCAACGTACTTTGACAAGCTTCACACTACTCCTCCTGGTCTTGTTGACTTTCCAGTCAGTAACCTCAACGGGCTGCTCTGTAAATCGGAGGGCTTCATCAATATGCACTTCATCCATCGGGATGATCACGTTTTCTTGTGTTGGACTCTTCTTCAGGTTGGATACATGAAACGTATCATGTACTCCATTAAGTTCTTCCGGTAACTCCAACTTGTATGCCACGGTACCAATTCTCTTCAAAATTCTGAATGGTCTGATGTATCGTGGATTCAGCTTTCCACGCTTTCCAAACCTGACTACGCCCTTCCATGGTGAGACTTTTAGCAACACTTTTTCTCCCACCTTGAAATCTACCGATTTTCTATTTGGATCAGCGTAGCTCTTTTGTCGCTCTCGAGCCGCCTTAATGTGCTCTCGGATCTGCGCAATCTTGTCGGTTGTCTCTTGTACAAGTTCAGGACCAACCATACGTTTATCTCCGGCATCTGCCCAGCATAAGGGCGATCGGCATTTGCGGCCATACAGAGCTTCGAACGGCGCAACTTTTATGCTTGTATGATAGTTGTTATTGTAGGAAAACTCAACTAAAGGTAGATGAGTATCCCAGCTGCCGCCTAGGTCCATGACGCATGCGCGAAGCATATCTTCTAACGTTTGTATAGTCCGTTCGCTCTGGCCGTCTGTTTGTGGATGGAATGCCGTGCTTAGATCTAACTGAGATCCAAAGGCTTCCTGAAATGATTGCCAGATTCTCGAGACAAAGCGTCCATCTCTGTCTGAAATGATTGAGATTGGCACTCCATGACGTGCCACAATTTCCCTTAGGTATATCTCTGCAAGCTTTCCAGTGCTATCCTTCTCTCGGATTGGTAGGAAATGCGCAGACTTCGTTAATCGATCAACTATTACCCATATCATATCGTGCCCTCTCGGGGTCCTGGGTAATTTCGTTATGAAGTCCATCGAGATTTGTTCCCACTTCCACACGGGAATCTCTGGTTGTTGTAGTAGGCCGGACGGTTTCTGATATTTTGCCTTAACCTTAGCACAGGTTAGGCATTTTCCAACATAGACAGCAACGTCGCTTTTGAGTCTCGGCCACCAATAATATTCCTTCAAGTCTTGATACATCTTGTCCGACCCTGGGTGGATCGAGTATCTTGACTTGTGCGCTTCATCAAGGATGACTTCTCGTAGGCCACCATAGAGCGGAACCCAAATGCGCTTTTTAAAGTATAAGGCTCCCTCTTCATTTGGCGCCATGTATTTAAGCATACCCCGTAGGTATTTAGCTTTACAGTTCTCTCCTTTAAGAGCTTCTTGTTGTGCATCTCGAATGCGTGCAGTGAGGTTCGTTCGAATCGTCATTTCCAATGCTCGAACCCTTAGGGTCTTAACCCTTTCTTTTCGGCTCAACGCGTCCGCTACAACGTTTGCCTTTCCAGGATGGTACTTAATCTCACAGTCATAATCATTTAGCAGCTCGACCCAACGTCGCTGGCGCATATTCATTTCCTTCTGATCAAATATGTGTTGTAAGCTTTTGTGATCTGTGAAGATTGTACATCGAGTACCATATAAATAATGTCGCCAAATCTTTAAGGCGAATACCACTGCGCCCAGCTCCAGGTCGTGAGTGGTATAATTTCTCTCGTGAACCTTCAGCTGTCTTGAAGTGTAAGCGATGACTTTTTGGCGTTGCATTAGCACACAACCCAAGCCTTGTCGTGAGGCGTCGCAGTATATCACGAAGTCTTCAGTGCCTTCGGGTAGTGATAGTATGGGTGCATCGCATAGCTTGCTCTTCAGTAACTGGAAGGCTTCTTCTTGTTTGTGACCCCAGTCGTACTTCTTGTCTTTCTGAGTAAGGGTCGTTAGCGGTTGAGCTATTTTTGAGAAATTCTCGATGAATCGCCGATAATAGCCCGCTAAGCCCAAAAATTGTCGAACTTCAGTTGGGGTTTTGGGAGCTTCCCAATTCTTTATCGCTTCAATCTTGGATGGGTCTACATGAATGCCCTTCTCATTCACAACGTGACCAAGAAATTGTACTTCGCGAATCCAGAATTCGCACTTCGAGAACTTTGCATAAAGCTTCTCTTTCTTCAGTAATTCCAAGATGGTTCTGAGATGTTGCTCGTGCTCTTCTTTCGTTCGCGAGTAAATCAGGATATCATCGATAAATACAATCACGAATTTATCGAGATATAGTTTACATATGCGGTTCATCAGGTCCATAAAGACTGCTGGCGCGTTCGTCAGTCCAAACGGCATCACAAGGAATTCGTAGTGCCCATAGCGCGTTCTGAATGCAGTCTTTGGCACACTTTCATCTTGGATTTTCAGCTGATGGTATCCAGATCGAAGGTCGATCTTGGAATAGTAGCTTGATCCTTGTAGTTGATCAAACAAGTCATCAATCCTTGGTGGCGGATACCGATTCTTGATTGTGAGCTTGTTCAGTTCCCTGTAATCGATAAACATCCGCAGTGATCCATCCTTCTTCTTCACGAATAATACTGGAGCTCCCCAGGGTGAGAAGCTTGGCCTTATGAATCCTTTATCCAACAACTCCTGAAGTTGTGTAGATAATTCTTGCATTTCGGATGGTGCAAGTCGATAGGGTGCCTTGGCTACAGGAGCGGCTCCTGGAACCAAGTCTATGCGGAATTCGACTTGTCGTTGCGGAGGTAGTCCTGGCAGATCTTCAGGGAACACATCAGAAAATTCCTTCACCACAGGAATGTCTTCGAGTTTTGGCTCCACAGCCTTCTTATCTACAACGTGTGCTAGGAAAGCAACACATCCTTTCCTTAAGCACTTATGCGCCTTCATACAACTGATGATTCGTAGAGGCGCGTTTCGTCTTTCTCCATGTACGATGAGAGTTTCATCATTCGTCCGAGGGATGCGAATGATTTTCTCATGACAAATGACTTCAGCTTTGTTCTTGCACAACCAGTCCATTTCGACCACTACATTGAAGCTACCCAATTGATTAGGTAGGAGGTCGATGCTAAAATTTCGCTCGCCAAGTTCCAGTATGCAGCCTCTAACAACTTCGCCCGATTCAACAAGTTTACCATTGGCTAGTTCTATGGAATAAGGAATTTCCAATCTACTAGATTCTATTCCAAGTATGCGTTTAAATTCCACAGACATGAATCTATAATCGGCGCCAGTGTCGAATAATATGGATGCAAAGTGATTGTTAATGAGAAACGTACCGGTGACCACGTTAGGGTCCTCGCGTGCGTCTCTTGCTCCAATCACAAATGCTCGAGCCGGAGCGTTGTTTCTTTCTGGGCAGTTCTTCATGAAGTGATAGTTGCTTCCACACTTGAAGCATCCTTGGTTCTGCCCTTTCCCGTTGCCATTCTTATTACCAGCACCGTTTCCATTTCGGTTCTTTCCTTTTCCCCAACAGTCTTCTGTTCGATGACCCAATTTACCACATTTGTCGCACCTTGGAATGCGACACGCTCCATCATGATGATACTTACACTTTTGGCATCTGGGCATGGAGCCTTGGTATGCTTTGGTTGCATGGGTATTCGCCTCCTGAGGCGGATTAGTGTCACGCTTCTTGCTGAAACCCTTGTTGTTGCGAGTTGCTTGGTTCAGGTTTGCATGTTTTCTCTTTTTGTCACCGGACGACTCAGCATGTGTCTCGGTCTTCTCTGTCGGGTTCAGTGATAGCTTCTTCATACGAACACAATCTTCAGTAAGGCTGACAGCCAGAGTTACAGCCTCGGTGATTGTTTGTGGTTTTGCCGACGTCACCATGCCACGAAACTCTGAGGCCAGTCCCCAAATGTAGCGTTCAACGCGCTTGAATTCGGGAGTCACCATGTAGGGAAGTACTCTAGACAGATCGTGGAACCTTCGAGTGTAACCATTAATGTCAGCACCTTCCATGGTCAGGTGCCAGAACTCCGTCTCCAGCCTTTGGAGTTCAGCATGAGAGCAGTACTTCTCTCTCATTCTTTCCTTCAGTTCCTCCCAAGTTAAGCCATAAGCAGCATCATCACCCAAGGTTTGGACTTGCAGGTTCCACCAAGTCAGAGCTTCATCGACAAACAACCCAGTAGCAAAGGTGACTTGTTGATCCGCGGTACACTTGCTCATGCGGAAGGTAGCTTCAGTCTTCTCCGTCCAGCGCACAAACGCTACTGCACCTCCTGTGCCGTCATAGTTCATCGGCTTGCAGTAGAGGAACTGCTTGAAAGTGCAGCCTGGAATTGATTCAACCAATTCACATGTGAGCAATCGAAGAAATAATGAAACAAATACCGTTCATAAATTTCCTCATGCTTAGCACAGTGTCTTAAGGTTACCTTGAGCTGCATTGCCTCCAGACGAATCTCCATTCCCATTACGTCTAGCGTTGCTTGGGCCACCACTGTCTTGAGTTCGGTTCGCCTCGTACTGGGCGATAGCAGCGGAGATCCTTTCCTCCAGTAGAGCGTTCAGCTCTTCAGTAGTTCTCGGCAGTGGGGGAGGAGGAGGTTGATCATCATTGCGAGCATTCACAGCTTTCCTGGGTGCCATGTTCTGACAGAACATAACACAGCAGGGTTAGGCATTTGTTTGATATCGTCACACTAGACAGTAGTATCATATATATTCACAGGTATATATACCACATAAGTGACATCAAACAATTATTACTCTAGCAGAGTACTTAGTAGGCGTGCACTGAGGGAATCTATACGTGACAAGACTTGCTGTGATTTCTGTGCACTGAATTCCATAATTATGTATGCATCCATAATTACGTAACTCCTTGCACAGTCCGCACAGTTTGTTTCATCCTCGTATTTCTTCCTTCAGGTAGGCCATTGCTTTCAGGTAAAGTCACATATTGTGACATTCTACTTCTAGTACATGCTAATTATCACACATAATTGCAAGTAATTTCTAGTCAACGACAGGTGCTACTCAAGTGCACTCTAAGTCTCGTAGCGTCTTTTCTAGACTCATGTAACTAGTTTCAGGTAGTGGATGTCGCGGGACGTTTTATGCAATGAAAACTCTTTGAAAATTGTTTTCGTGAATGGATCCTAGAGATTGTAGACTAGACTCGAGAAGGAATCCTGGTTCACTACAATCGCAGCTCTGATACCAATCTGTCACACCCCTTTCTACGGCGGAAGCACGAGGTGTGATCAAGAAAGGTTCTCATTGCATACGAAGAGTAAACATACTACATGCTCGTAAAATAACATCAAATACCATAATTTGAAAACATAAGTTTAGCGTTTACATCGCTAGACAGCTTGAAACATTGTCTTAAAAGTTTACAACTTTATTTAAAGTTAAACACAAGCGACATCCACGAGCATAAGCAAGACCACGCGCACATCCATCCTAGTTACCTGAAATACATGTGAGTTTTGGAAAAACGTCAACATAAAGTTGGTGTGAATTCATGCAGTTTTGTGTTTCACGTTTGTATACTTTGTATAAAAACATAGTTGTGAATAAATCAAGTTTTTCTTGAGTACTCCACGTACTTCAAGTTATATATCAATCCTCTTGAGTACCCCACGTACTTCAAGTTATATATCAATTTTAGTATGGTATGAGTTTCATGTAATTTAAAATATTCCTGTAAATATCAGGATTGTTAATGGGTTGCAAAGCCATTAACATGTGACACGACATAGGAAGTCACCAAACCTAAGGCAGTTAATTGGTATATTCTGAGACACAAAAGCACTACTCGATTCTCGCCCTCACCGAGAGTGTGGCTGCCAGGCACCCGTTAGATCTAACCTTTTGTTCTGCGGTCTGAATGTATACGTTGATTAATGGTGCTTCTGTACCCTATTCGTGACACTATTTCTCATAACGCATCCTACTTGGTTCTCGTCCTCACCAAGCGCGTTTCTTGTTATCATTTCTCATAGCGCCTCATACTTGGTTCTCGTTCTCACCAAGTGCGCTTCTCATATTCTTATATTTCGTCACACTTGGTTCTCGTTCTCACCAAGTGTACTTCTTGTATTTATGTCATACCAATTATAAATTTTGTACATTTGTACATGTATTTCACCCCCGAAGTTATAAAAACTAAAAACAGTTAAAGAGAAAAGGGGGAGCATGAACTCACAACTTTGCGTTCCTTGCGTCGTAAACTTCACCGGATTTGCTTACTTAACGTCGTAACCTATACGTGTTTTCTTAACGTTAGTCACTAGACTTGTATCGCACAAGTACAGTCACTCTCTTTTGTGTTTGTATTGTTGTGTTAAAAATATTCTATATTTTTAACTACGCATCTTACTTATATTATTTCCTCTAAAATAAATATAAGTCTTTTGTGTTTTGCACTTCGCACCCGAATTGTGTATCTTGTATTTTGTATGTGTATTTTTATGTTTATACTCCTCACGAGTATTTAGTGTATTTTTAAGTCTTAATACACTAGTACGTATAACACATACTATATACACTTAGCACATAAGTTGGTGATCAAATAATATATATTTTTCTCTCAAAAATATACATACTTATATCCATTTTTATTCTTGAAGAAATCCTCATTTCTTATCACCAAAAATTAGGGAAACCTTGGTAATGCTTTTAAACACATTTTTAGGGAATAAGTTTCTCAAAAACTTATATTTTTCTAAGTGTCAACATTTGTAAAAATTTTGACAGAGTTTCCCTTAAAAATGGAGGTTTCCCATGTTTTCAAAACATGTGTTTATTTTCTTTTAAATCGTCAACAATCACTAATTTCTCTATTTCATGAACTTGAATATTCACAAAAATGTGTAGTAACTTACTAGCATATTTAGTAAGTCTTGTTATCCTTAAAAATAAGTTTATTTCTTTAAAAACTTTATTTTTAAAGAGTATGTCTTTTCACAACTTCTAGTCAGTTTTTATGAAAATTATTTCTTTGTTAAAACTTTTGTTACACAAGTGTCCACACACTTGTTTGTTCACAAAAACCACTTTTGTTTGTGTAAGATCCGGTTTAGAACATGTGATTTCTTTTGATGCTTGGTCTTTTGAAAATACCACTTGTAGATACATAGATCGGCTAGTTTTGAACACTATTTCACAAGTAAAACGCTTTTACACAAGTTCACGATTCGTGTGTGGTAGAGCTTCACCCTTTAACCCTTGTTTCGTTCAAAACAACCTTATGTCATGATTCACGATCATGACCAAACCGGGTTAAATGATGATCCGAGCTACCACAACATAGATCGGGTCTAAATAATCACAAATTTCAATTACTACAACATTTACACAACATATGAGCTTTTATCCAACACTTATAGCATTTTTAGTAGACTTTAAAGTATCATCTTGTAAGATTTCGAGTTTTAACCGTCATATAACGTTTTAACCACATTAGAATAGTTCAAGAAGGTGATTTAAGCAACATACCACTAGCTCGAGGCTAGGGAAGAATCTAGACGCAAATATGGTGGATAAAAGCAAGAGGATGAGGTCCTTCGCTTTCCGTTTGCACCAAGCTTCCTAATACGCGATCCTCGACACTTGTATGGACTTGGAATGGCGAGATCAAAGCTTGGCAATGGTTGTGTGTTCAAGGGGTGCTTGGCCGTAGCTTCTTAGAGAGAGAGAGGGGAGTTTTTGTTGGTTGAAGATGATGAACTAATGGCCCTTCATGTTAATTTATAATCCAAGTTTGGGTTTTGTCCAAGGGGTTTAATGCTCCCAAAGTACAAAACAAATCTTGATCAATCCAAGAAGGAGATTCTAGCAAGATTATAGAAGATCATGGTGATCTTGGTGGGGCCTACTTGGGCCGTAAACAAGGAGAGGGGGGGGGGGGGTTAAATGTAACTTTTAATGGTAAGTAGGTAACTAATGTTAGGTTAATGTAATATCTAGTGTTTAATGTGTAGGTTGTATGGTGTAGTATATTAAAGTGTTCAGCAGCCCATACTAGCTCAGAAAAATAATAACAATGCTTCTAGCATTATTCTGGTGTTCCGGGTATTGTCCGGTTGTTCGGTTAGATACCGATTCGTTAAAGTGCTAAATTACACTTTTTAGGGTCTTTTAAGTACCTTTCTTGTACCCTTTCTATTCCCAACACTTAGGAAAATATTCTAGATGATAAAACGACATTTCTACAAAATATTCACATGTTTAAATGCTGATTTATTGCTGAATTAAATAAATTCTGCACTTAAAGTGCGTTTCGGGTGCTTTTTAGTGCTTATTTTTGCTTTCGTATTGCATATATATTAACCCTTGTATGTACTCTTGGGTTTTAATGCATTCTTGTTGTCGGACCTACACCTAGGCCTCAATTCTAATGTCTGACTGCTTTCTGCAGTTCAGTCGACACAGTGTGTCTTACCGGTGAATTTACTATAATTCTGACGCAACGCTCTCGTTTATGCATAAAGCAATATTTTGTAGTATTCAACATGCATGAATTCACTTGTTTAATCATATGCTCAGACATTGCTGACAATTAAACTCATAATTGCAGTCATTAAGCAATAATTAATGTGTACGGAAATTACCGGTTTGGGCCAGTTGTCACAACATGCACTAACGGTTAGCGTATAAAACTGTTTGCGTTATGTGATCGATGTGATTTAGTATAAGTAACGTATGTAACACCCAAAAGTGCTTAAAGCAAAAGGGGATCGAGTATACTCACAGATAGCGTTTAATAAATAAACATCGTCTTGGATTGAAGGGAGCGCTGGAGAGTTAGCCTGATTACAGAACGATACCATAAGAGAAGAACAGTGCGTTAAACGGTGCGAGTGACGGAGTGATGAAAGGTCATCCGATCGGATGGCAATCCGTACGGATGGTCATCCGGTCGGATGGCCATTCGGTCGGTTTGCCATTCATTTGGGATGGATGTGTTTGTGTATGATGTGACTTTGAAGTTTTCATTGTAGCATTTTGAAAATAGAGAAGTATCCCTACCTTTCAGGTCGTGCGGTCGAACGATCGTTCGGTCGGTCGTATGGCGATCCGTCCAGCGAGACATCTCATGGAGAACAAGTTCACAACAGGATGGTCATTCGATCGGATGGTCATCCGATCGGATGACCATTCGCTAGTTTTTAAGCTTTATTGGAAACTTGTAAAAATGTTAAGTGTTAGGGTCACAAGTCATCCGATCATATTGTCGTTCGATCAGATGGCAATCCGATCGGACGGCAGTTCGTTCAGTTACTTGCTCGGTTTGAAATTTGTTAAGTTTGAAAGTTTGCGGTTTGATTGAGACGGTATGACAACGTGTTAAACAACTGAATTCCCTCAAGTCCAAGTTATCCGATCGGACGGGAATCACCCCATTCTGACCAGTTAACTGTTCTTTGTCGGTTGTTCATGTTCAATCCGCTAAGTCGGTCATCTCGTTGATAGGAATCAAATCTCAGACCGACACATCACTAGAGAATAAGTGGAAGGGCTGAATGAGCTCCGATTCTATCGGTTTTGAGTGCATGAGTGTAAATTAGTTGAAAGAAAAGTTATGAAAACATCTTCCAATCCTTTTAATCTCGAAAATGTTTAGTTTTATGCAAAATCAGTTTTTAAACATGTTGAAATCTCTTAGATCTGGGTTGTTCCTGGTGGAATGAGGTCGAATCTTGAAGTTCATAAGAAACCCCATGATGACATCATCCTAGAACACCTCAAACCAGCCGATTTCATGGTTAAAAGTGAAGATTTTATGGTGAAAAAGATGAACAGTGCGTGAAGATCAAAGAAGTACAAGATTTGGGTTGAAAACTTACAAGAATCGCGAGAAATCGAGAGAAAAGAGGGCTGGAACGTGTTGGTCGGACGATAGAGCTGTCACATCATGAACAGTGATGTGACAGGGCTATTTATAGATTGTTAAAAGAGGAAAGTTGGTGTAGGTGTGCGAAGCGATTGGCGGTTCGATCGGATGGCCATCCGATCGGATGGTCATCCGGACGGATGACCATTCGATCAAATGGTCATTCGATCGGATTGGCGGTGTGAGTTGGTTTCCGACTTTTCGTTTCGCGCGTTAAGCGTTATGATGCGTTTCGAGTAAGCGATGCGATAGTATTACCCATTAGTTACACAAATAACCTAACTACTAAATACCATAAATAAAATCTTAAATCTCGAGTTTGCGATGAGATTGCGTTGCAATTGTATTGCGATTGCGTTTGCGATTAATCACCTCAACATAAACATAACATGCACAAATAACACATAATAGCACACACACGTAAAACAATATCCAGAACACATAATTCAAGTTGTGATGCGATTAGAGATAAGTCGATTAGCGATTAAATAGCGTTTCATTAACATATACTCCACATAAACTAAAGTAACTAAAATTAGTGTGTCGATTACAAGCCGGGAAG
This sequence comes from Helianthus tuberosus, assembly GCA_030545235.1. NCBI lineage: Eukaryota > Viridiplantae > Streptophyta > Magnoliopsida > Asterales > Asteraceae > Helianthus > Helianthus tuberosus. The sequence continues at coordinate 138,067,098 of CM060420.1, forward strand.
TACAATCAATAATTAAGCAAGGAGTGACAGATCACAATTAGCAATCTTTTCTTCCGGTGACTTTGACTTTGACTTTCAAAAGTCAGGTTGTTACAGAATCAGCGGCGGCTGTAAAGGAGCTAGGGTTTTGGAGAAGAGGTTGTGGTATCTGGACAAAAAGAAAGATGGAGAAGTGGTTTGAAGACTTGAGTCCACATTTGCCCCAAGAAGAGGACACACATACTTTTTTCAATGAAAGGTCTTCGAAAAAACAAATAGTCTTCAGACCCATAGGTTTGATCGTGGTCTGCAACACACATGCATAAGAGGTCAGGAAGCTCTTCTTGAAAAAAACAAACAACCCGTAAATATCCGAGATAAGAGCCCCTTTATACTTTTGGTAAAATTCAACTTCAACAACGGTCATTAAAGTCATGTTAATATCATTCGATCCCTTCTTTCTTCGAGAACTACAAGGCATCCCCTTGACTTTCGTCTTATCCATGCAACATGAAAATCTCTCTCTCTCTCTCTCTCTATATATATATATATATATATATCAGGGTGCTTATTGATAACATGTCTTTAAAAGAAAATTTTATCCCTAGGTATTCTCAACCCATGTGTTGAACACCGGAACCTTACTCCATTCTTAACCAATAGTCTAATACCACCAGATTTAGTCACGATGGTGCCTAAGAATCCATGGGCTCTCGGGAACCCTGTGCGATAGAATAATTAGGCTCCTAGCAAGTTGTCATTGATATTTTAGATACATCGCGCGACTAGTAAAAGTAGGTCAATGAATTTCTTTCCACTAATACAACAATGTAAATGGCCTCTTACACACACACACACACATTAGTAGAGAATCCGTGCGATGCGACAATGGCTACAATTTACAACACGATACTTGTTTTCTTTTAGTTTATCATTCATATCGTCGTGATATCTTGTACAATACGTCTGTTAGTTTTCTTTTTCATAACAACGGCGTGGTCTATCTATTCCTTGGGCCTTACATATCTTAATTAAATAATAACGAACACAAGAATAAGAAAATATCAGACCTGACTATATTTCAAATCGATGACTGCATCCACAGTAAAGTTCCGATCCTCAACAATTATCGAATTATTAGTAAATGCCCCCACATTCTGTGAGTCGGTCCAAATTTTAGTGTAAGGGAACAACGCACAACAACAAAATCAATTAATCAATGAGGGGTGATCACCGATAATTGTTTTAAGTAAGAGGTTAGCGATCCTTTTGTACAAATATTAGTAATAATAACGGTGGCCTAATATAACAATTCACACCAACATACGATCACAATGGCCCTATTAAAACTAAGGGTAAATTACACTTTTCGTCCTTTATGTTTGTATCAGATTGCAATGGATAACCTTTAACTTTAACAATTACAATCACAATCCTTCATTTGTAAAAACTGTTACACTCTACGTCCTTAAGCACCAACCAGGTTTGTTTTAAACGTTAAGTTATATCACGTGCACCTTATGTGAGGTCATTTTTGTCCTTTTACCCTTAATTCCTCCCATCTTATAACCCAACCCCTCTTTCACCCTCCATCCAAATTAGGGCTCCAAATTCAACCTGTTATCCAAATCAGCAGCATGGGGGCGGTGATGAAGTGGTCCTATCCTCAGTCCTCTCTTTCAATGACCTTCAACTTCCACTGAGGACGGTAAGTCGGGGAAAAATTGACGATGATGTTGCAGGTCAGAAAAAGGGTGAGATTGTAGATCCACCCCAATAGATCTGGCATCAATTTTGGTGTTTGATGCAACCAGATTCACATATGGCAGTGATCAACTTCGGGATTCGCAGGTAGCGATGAATATGTAGGGAACGACGGAAGTGTTTTTAGGGTTCGGTTGGGGACGAAGTGATGACGATGTTTTTAAAGGATGTGTTTTAATAATGATCATGTAATTCTTTTTGTTTTAAACATGGTTAACGGTGGTTTTTTTGGTAGCTGGTGGTGGTGGATCGGGTGGGCTCCTGAGATTAGTCACAAATAACTTATCATATGGTTGTTTTTTTTTAATTTTTAGATGAATTAGTCACAAATACTGGTAGTTTTGCTGGACATCCTGTCATAAGTCAATTCATTTATGCAACTATAATATTTAAAGCATGTTACTTTAATATTTATTTATTAAAATTTAAGAAACACAATGTAGCCTTGCTTCTGAATCAGTCCAAGTCTCTTAAATGCAGAGAACTACCATTCAATTACTGTCACAGTGGTGGTGGGGGTGGGATTTGGTGACGGTGGTAGTGGATTTGGGGGATTTGGTGGTGGTGGTGGTTGGATTTGGTGGCCATGGTGGTGGATGATTTTGGGGATTTGGTGGTGGTTGTGACTATCACAGTGGTGGTGGGATTTGGTGGTGGTGGTTGTTTATTTGTTCAAGGGCAAATTACACTTTTCGTCCTTTGTACTAGTAAAATTACTAACCTACCCTCATGTTCAAGGCACATGCCATACTTAACTAAAATTTTTAACTTGGTTAGTGCTAAAGAACATATAGTGTAATGAGTTTTCCAAATAAAGGATTGTGACTGTAATTATTGAAGTTAAAGGCTATCCATTGCAATCTGATACAAACATAAAGGATGGACAATGTAATTTACCCTAAACTAAATAAAGCCTTTAGCACACGCAAACTTAAATCCCTATTGAAGAAACACTGGATTAATAGATCGGAATCAATTAAACCAGGGGGTTTCAATCTGCATAAAAGGGTTAGATCTTCTCGTTTGATTCGGGGGTGAATGATCTCCTTCTTCGAACGATAACTGCAAAACAAACAGCCGTTAGACTTGCCATGGGGAGAATGGGGGTTCTCTCAGTGACCACCCTCCGGCGTGAGAATAAGTACAGGTTTTAGTGAAGAAGAAGAAGTGATAGTAAAGTGAAGTGATATTAACTTGAGAAATGATACCTGAATTGTCCTTATTTATAACCGAAGTTTGGGCGGGAAAGTTTGTTGACGGAGGACGTAAGGGAAAGTAATTTCCGTAAGCGGTTATTTTCCCCACCGTTAATCACTAACGGGTGTGTGTGCACACGGATTGTGGTCATGATCAACGGCTGGGGTAATGACATGTGGAAAGTGGGCAAGTGTGGATCTTCCTTCAATTTGGTGCCATCATCGTGACTTTGAGGAGTGCCTAGGATGATGCCACGTGGCCATTCGGTTATAACCGAATGGTGATGCATGATAAAGCCTTCTAGAAGGTTTACAACTGTAATCCTATGTGGCTTAGCTTCATGCTAATTCGTTTGTAACAGAAAAGTTACTTTTATCCAAGTCTAGATGATATTCGCGCAGAGATTTTGTTAGGAGCTTATCCTAACTGCTCTGCTGTATGAGAGCTTGCGCAAGGATTTATTAGTTGCTTTTGGCTCGCAGATTTTAAATGCCATTTTTTTAAGCTCTCTTTTAGAACCGGTGCGCAGCCACGCATGGTTCTTTCTAAAGAGAGCTCATTGGTGAAGTTGTGGTTTGGTCTCAACCACCTGTGCAAGGTTTTTGGGACCTTACACCTTCACCTATCTTCTAGACAATCAAATAAGCTAAATAAACATTCAAATACATACCTGAGTTTGGGAGGGGAAGTTTTGGGTTCCAGCCCCACAAAGAGTAGTGATTAAAAGAAATTTGTCTTTCAAAAAAAAAAAACATTCTAATAGATAAATAATTAAACTATTTTACTAATCACCCATTCAACTTTCATTTTCTTTCGTAACACAACCTAGGTAAGATTAAAACCTTACAATTGATTGAAAACTTGTTGAGATCAGTTTAACTTGGCTCTTTTCATGCTTTCTATTCATGGGTTTTGTATGCAATCCCCTGTACACCTGTAATCATTAAACAGACAACAAGTAACCATATTCCTAGTTAAAAAATTGATTTTGATTGGGTTTTTCATTCGTTTTCATGGTTCTAGTGATATTTAGCATTCTCATTTAAACCCTCCCCTACACACACACACACACACACCAAGTTTTAAATGAAAAGGAATCATCAACTCAACCACACACCACGATAAGTGTACCGATCGCAATATTGTATAAAAGTATTAGCAAGACCAGATATCGAATCTGTGGACACTGAATGCAAACTCTTAATAATAAACCTCTATTGACTCCTAGCCTAACTAATGAGAGTGATTTTTTAACTAGGAACTATGAAAACAAACGAATAATGAAAATAGAAAACTAAGGAAATAGAAAACGATAGACTAGGCAACTAAGAAAGCTAAGAACACGAGATGAAATCAACAAGAATAAAGACCACCTAGGTAGTGCTGGAAATTTTAGACACGTACACGAATACAAGACACGAATCTATATGAAGTTAACAGGTTTCGTGTATGGCCTTAACAGGTAACATGTACTAAACAGGTAGACACGAAAACACCTGTTAATTTTCGTGTCTAAATAGGTAAAATACATGTTTACCTGTTTAGTACCTGTTAATACATGTTAGCAATTTTAACATACTAAAAAATATAATTTAGTGGGACCGTGTGATTTGAAAACCTGATCTTATTACTTATCTCTCTAGTTTCCCTAACCCTTCCGGCCCGTTTCCATTCCAATGGACATATTAAAAAACCCTAATTCTTCCCTTCTCTAGCCCCACTCCCAGTGACACCATCCCAACCACCGGCCGTCGAGAAGAAAGATCCATGTGAACTTTGAATTGAAGATTTGAGAAGAAAGACCCATGTGAACTTGCGTTTATGCATTATTTAGCCTATTTTGAACTTTTGATTCACTAAACATGTTCCTAGATATGTAATTACTAAAACATTCGTAAACAGGTATTAACAGGTAATTATCGTGTATACCTGTTAAAAAATATCTCGTGTTCGTGTATGGAAAACTGGACACAAAACCTTATCGTGTCGTGTTCGTGTATGGGATTTCATGTATCGTGTTCGTGTATTATCATGTACAGGTATACACAATATGCCTGCCCTACACCTAGGAATCGAATCCCTAAGAACACGCAATGACCTCTAATTTGACAATTGACCAAAGTCCCGCTTTCTAACCTGACAAACCTCTCCCCAGAGATGGTTAAATCCTATAGTGATAAAAAAAGCTAGGGATGTGAACCACACCCTAAAGATCCTAAAAAACCGGCCTAATAAGAGCAATCAGAACAACGTGATTGAAGTTCTAAGATAGAACTAGTTCTCTCTAGAGATACCGAATCCCACACCTATCAGTGACACCAATAATATCAACAATACTCCAACTGTGAAGCTAACCCAAAGATGTTACACCGAAAACCTAGGAATAACCAGATGCGAATAAACAGATGAACCTCAGGCTAATGGGTATCTAGATTATCAAAGAACGACTAGAATATAACCTAGCAATCTCAACTCACCTTTCGGTTTGTCTAGATTGGATGCACACTTTATTTAACTGATTTTATTGATTAGTTAACTTGTATTATATCTAATGACAAGATCTATACTGATTAATGATCTACGAATGATTACCGAATCAAGGATGCATCTCTACGTGCCAAGACCAACAAAAATCAACAACTAAATCAATAATCACAATCAAAACTAGTACACATAACCATAATCAGCTACAACTTAAAGTTATTTTAAATTAAACACAATTCGGTAAAAAGTCAAACTAGAAAGTCAAAGTACACGTTCAATAGTTCATCAAAACCTAGGTGGCTATGGAAAATTAGACCATAATCATGAAAAGACCAAAGTCACTGGTCTAAAAAATTAAATTCATAATGATAAACAAGAAATCAAACCGAAAACAATGTTTAACCGCGAAAGAACTCAAACCGAATACTCCAAATCAAAAGCCTTCAATTGGATGCTCCAAGACTTCACTCTCCCTTCAAATTATTTCCTCAATAGCCTCAAATGTCATCCAAAACTGACCTTCCAATTTGTAGCTGTCGCGTTCGTTAAATAAGAAATTTTATTTTTTCTTCATCGGTTAGCATTACGGGGCGTAATGGTATATGTATTATGGTCTGTAACGTGTAAAATAAGCTACTTCATTAAAATCTTATTTAATGGTATGAGGTTCCATTACAGGGTGTAATGTGTGAAGCATTATGGTGCGTAAAGGATCCAGTTTTACCAAATTTTACTTTTCTTCAATATATTTCCACTCGTGTGCCTCGAATTCTCGGCTTCTTCTATTATTTTCTTCAGTTTCCAAAAGCTTCTACAAAATCACGAATGCTTCAATTAAGTGCCAAATTACAACAATTTCATGATAAAGCTCGACAAAAACGCAAGGATAATCGCATGTAAAATATGTATAAATTAAATCATATCACTAACCTAGTGGAAAACCACTAATGGTGACTATGCATATAGTTAATCAAGTGGTAGATGAGGAGTTGAACTTAAGAGGTCATATTCACACAACACCAATTCAATTATATGAAACATAAATCAACAAACAAATCATAGACCAAAAAATTAATGAATTTGAAGTTTCAACAAAATTAAATCTTCTAAAAGAAAAACCATAATTGAATCTAACAATAACTTAAGGGATTACAGATTTAATCCCAAAAATCTGGTTTAAACAAGTATCAAAAGCATCAATTACAAACCCTACACTAGAGGAGATCACGGGTGAGATTAGCCGCTCATCATTATGGTTGAATCTTCTCTGGTTGTCTTGGATCCGGATTACATGAAAGATTTGAGAAAATTGAGGTTTGGAACTTGAAAATTCGTCATTGAGAGTCCAAAAATGACTAGCGTCTCAAGGTGGCGTTTGGTGCTGGAAATCTGTTGTATTGCGCCAAAACTGGCACCAGGTTGCGCCAGACTAGTGCTCCCGGTTTCACGTTTTTTCAACTCCCGTCTTGCGTATGAACTTCCAAACCTTCATAATGTTTCCCAAAAACCCCCCGTTAAGCCATCCATTAAGCTCTGGGTACCTTTGAATCAAATCATACTCATAGTAAAGGGCTGTTTGGCAACATCTGAATTGTAACGCCTGCGTACCTAGACTTTTAGCTTTTGTCACTTTTAATCCCTAAACTATGTGAGGCTTGATACTTTTGTTACTTAGTGAATCTTATGCTATGATACTTGATTCTTAATACTAGACTATTGATACTTGAATCTTGACTCTTGATAATTAACACTATGATTCTTGATACTTGATACTTGGAAATTAAGATTCTTGATACTTGATACTTGGAAACTATGATTCTAGATACTTGAAATCTAGATCCTTGACTCTGGATACTTTGGTGCTTGACTCTTGAGATTCGTGAAACTTGAGACTTGGTTGAACGAGAGACTTGAGTCTTGTCACTGGCAGAAACTATGAAACTTGGAAATTTTTGTGCTAATAATGTAATCTAGTTATCTGATACTATTACCCGATAATACGCAACGCAAAACTTAATCTAACTCGCAAAACGAATCAGAGACGGCGAAACGGAAAGGATGGGATTGACCGAATGGCAATCCGATCGAACCGCCATCCGACCCGTGCCACACCGCCTCTACTCCTCTCACACACTATAAATAGGAGTTGTCACATCATTTCTCACTGATGTGACAGCCTCCTTCGAACCAGACGCACGCACTCCCTTTTCTTCCATTTCTCGGTGATTTTAGTACGTTTTACACTAGGTTCTTGTACATCTTTGATCACTACACTATTCTCTACGAGATTCTCCTTTGAAATCTCACTTTTCACCATGAAATCCCTAAGATTCGAGCTCTTGAGGGTGACGTCATCATGGTGGTTTGTGCAAATTATGGTGTGATGTCATTCCTGCCAAGATCTAGCTCAGATCTAAGGAATTTCATATGTTTTACACTGAATCTTAACTAAATCTAGACCTTTTCAGCTAAAGCTTATGTTTATCTTCATCATTTTTTTTTAACTTTTCACTTAAAACGGGGGAATCTGGATCTGAACGGACTGAAGACTTGATGATTAGTCTTGAGTCGGCTTGGAAATGGATTGTTGCCGTAGGAGATGATCGGAGTACGGATTCCGACATAAGCACCATCACGAACAGACGACTGATCGGACTGGGGCGATTCCCATCCGATCTGACCAGTTGAACACTGATGTGTTTACCGTTGTCTCAAGACGTACCATGTCGTCACCATCAAACCAGAAACTTAGAAACTTTACAAGGGTGAGAACGGGATAAGGACAACTCAATCGAATGGCAATCTGATCGGATAGCCATCCGATCGAACTGCCATCCGATCAGGTGACACTTACCTCTTAACCTTAAACACCTTGAAGCTTTGAACCTTTGATCGTCGAATGGCAATCCGATCGGATAGCCATCCGATCGAACTGCCATCCGATCAAAGTGACAATGTGCCTTGAAACCTTTCAACACTTAGAAACTTTTTCTAAAAAACTTGAAACTTAGAAACTTCCATGATTGAATGGAAATCCGATCGAACCGCCGTCCGATCGGATAACCATCCGATCGAAGTAACCCCACTTAAACATTTGGTGATCAATTTGGAATCTTGACTCTTGGGTCGAATAACCATTCGATCGAATGGCCATCTGAACGGATGACCATCCGATCGGATGGCAATCCATCCCTCACTCACAACAGTCACCTCAATCGAATGGCAATCCAGTCGGATAGCCATCCGATCGAACTGCCATCTGACCCAGTGACTTATCCGACACTTTGCGCAATCTCGTTGTTTTGTCCGACACTTATCTGTTGTAATCTAATCAGGCTAAACCTAAAGAGCTCCCTTTGATCCATTAAATCTGTTAAGCAATCAGTGTGAGTATACTCGATCCCTTTTTGTTTTAAAACTTTGGGATGCAGCATGTATTCTATTAAACTACGAAACTTGATACTTTTAAATCTAAACTCTATCCTATGTGTATGTGAAACTTGTGATTCTTGATTCTGGATTCTTTGTGCTATGTGGACGTTTAATCCTGAGTGTGTGGTTCCGCCTTAACAATAGTAGCGCTATAGGAGATGCACCTCCCCATTATTCTCGGGGGTATTGTTAGGAGGATTCTAGTTTCCCTTGATTCTTGGGAAAACACTAAAGCATCGGGACACTTGGGCTATCACTTGGACTGCGAACACTAGCATGGCTGAAACTATTTTGTTATCATTTACATTATGGATATGAGTCTTTTGAATCTATTATGCTATATACTCAAACTTGTATACTCGCCGGTACATTTTTGTACTGACTCTATTTTAATACATGTTGCAGGCTGATAGGATGCTGAATCATGGAAATCAAGCTAGGGTTGATGCTTAGAAACCCACCTAGTTTAATCTAGATTTTTGAACAATAATTCATGGTTGTATTTGATACCTTGTCGGTGATGTTGTTTTAGACAATTTTTGCATGAAACTCAATTAATCTATTATGAAACTTTTGATGTTATTGGAACTCGTGAGCGATCTGAACATTTTGTGTCGCCTGATGTTTCCGCCATCGGTTGGGGTGTGACATATTGGTATCAGAGCCATAACTATAGGGAATTAGGATAAGTAGGAATACTTGCCCTAGTCTATAGTCCTAGGAATCTTGATTCTTATATGTTGTTTAAGACTTATGCATTCTACCGTATCTGCTTCCTAGCAACACATTTTCCTGTTAAACTTACATGCCTTTCCTAAGGCTGACACAATATACACTTGATACTTTGAAACACTGCAAACCAGTGTTTGTATTTTGCACGAAATTGTCCTCAAGTCAGGAGTGACATCCAAACCTTGATGGAAAATTTCCTTATTATATCCTAGTAGGTCTTATCTGTTGATAAGTACCAACGCTATTGGGGTACGATGTTGTCAAGATAGAGGTGAAACTCAGGCCTTGATTACTAGTCCCACTCTTTTATTTTATGTCTCGCCAAAGTCTCGAAACTTCCAATCAATTGGGAACGTGAAATGACCAAAAGGACGAATATCGTAGGCCTAAAACATCGATGACGTATTTGTCTCAGTAAGTCAAGACACGTTACCTCAATTCGAAAGGAGTTCGAATCACTTTGGTTAGTCACTGTTCCTCTACCTGGAATAATCTATGTTTTATGAGCCTATCATTTATGCTATCTCGACTTTTATGTGTGGTTTTAAACTTGATTCTTAGTTTGTTTTGAGGTTTGTTTACACGATTCGCACGTATGTTCGTAATCTAAAACACTAATTCTAATCTTAGAATCGAACTAAATTTATGAAGTTTTTTTCATGATATTGATCTATGTGAGAGTCTTGATCAACTATGATACTATGTGGAGCTATTTGATGAATCTATGTGTTATTGTGGTTGTGAAGCACTAAACGGAACATGGCATAGAAATACGAGACATAAGTGACGTGTCTGAAGCATGGTGGATACGCCGCTGGTACATCCTATATATAAGTGTTTCAGGCATGTTACCAACTTTCGTACCACGTGCCATGCGAAACTTAATGTTTTGCAGACTGGTGAAGAGATGGTTGAATTCTAAGCTATGGGAAACTACTTGTGTAATATATGTGGAATCTAGGTGTAATCTATGTGCACTCTATCATAATCTAGGTGTAATCTATACATGTGTTGTTTTGAGGAACAAAATACGAAACGTAGCCTAGCGCCGAAGACGAGGCGAAAGGGGCATGTCCGAAACATGGTGGATACACCGCTGGTACTTCCTATATATAAGTGTTTCTGTCATGTTACCGAACCTCCGTACCACGCACTAAGTGAAGTTCATAGTTTTGTAGACTTGGGTGAAGTTGTTGAATCTAACGGGGTTAATCTATGTTATTGAATCTACTTGGTTAATCTATGAGAAATCTATGTGAGGTATGATGGAATCTAATGTTATGGTTAACGAAGCATGAAACCGATGACGAGACGGACGTGGCATGATTGTAGCATGGTGGATACGCCGCTGGTACTTCCTATATATAAGTGCTTCTGTCATGTTGCTGAACTTTCGTAGCACGTGCCATGCAAGATTTCGTTGTTTGGTGTTGAGATTGTTAACTCTAATCTATGTGAATCTATGTGAATCTATTGGAATCTATGTGAATCTATTTGGTTAAAATTTATGTGAATCTACTGGGTTAAACTACGAGCGTATGATTATGATGAGTGTGTGGTTATGTTTGGAAATTGTGACACGTAAGATGACACCGAGTACGAGGCGGAAGCGATGTGCCTGAAGCGTGGTGGATACGCCGCTGGTACTTCCTACATATAAGCATTTCTGACATGTTGCCAAATTTCATACAACGTGCCATGTGAAGGTCGTGGGTTTGCGGGGTTGAATTTATTGGAATCTATGTGATACTTGTTGAATCTTGAGTGTTGATCTATCGTGTGTGGGTCTATGCTGTGAGACTTTGTGAATCTAGACTTATACGATCCTCTTATTGGATCTTTAGGATGTCTTCCCGTAAGCTATCCGACACTCTCAAGAGATCCAGAGAAAAGTCTCAGAAAAAGATGATGTCCTTCATGGCCGATCAGATCGCTCGAGTCGTGCCAAAGATCGTCTCTGAGATCCAAGGATCGAACACTCTGCCCTGTTCTGTTGACTCTAAGACAGAGAAAGAAAAGTCTACAAAGTTCAGCTACAAACATTTTGTCTCTTGCAACCCTAAGTCTTTCACGGGCAGTGATGGGGTGACTGCTATGCTCGAGTGGTTTGACAACATCGAGGTTACCTTCCCTAACAGCGAGTGCCCAGAGCATCTAAAGACTAGGAGTGCAACGGGAATGTTTCAAGGCAGAGCGTTGGAGTGGTGGTCCAATGAGAGAAACATCCGTTCGAATGAAGAAGCCTATGCTCTTCCATAGAGCGAGGTGCGGGAACTAATGATGCTTGAGTTCTGCCCTCCCCATGAACAGTTAAAGTTTGAAGAAGAGTTCTGGCACTTGAAGCAGATTGATGATGATAATATTGCTTATACTACTCATTTCAAGCAGCTCAGCTTGATCGTTCCTCACTTGATTTCTACTCCTAAGCGCATGATAACCAAGTATATCAATGGTCTACCTCCTGCTATGCGTGATTCTATTGAAGCAGCTCGGCTCGATACTATTGAGGAAGTCTACCGTCTTGTAGCTAGTCTCAACAACAACCGCATTCGTGATAAGCAGTTTGCTAACCTTGCTCCCTCTAAGTCTACACATCAAGTTACTCAGCAGCCAAGTGGCAGCAAGAACAAGAAGAGGAAGTCTCAGGGTTCAGGATGCAATGCTATTGTTCCTGCTGCAAACCCTGCTGCTGCTGCTCAGAACTCTGCAGCCCCTGAAGTTAAGAGGCAGTATACTAGGCCTCACCCCAAGTGTACCACTTGCAACTTTCACCATCCTGCTAACTCTGCATGTCGTTTGTGTACCAATTGCAATCGCTATGGTCACACGACTCCCTATTGTCATCAAGCTAACCCTGCCCAACCAGCTCAGGCATCTTTACGAGCTCTCCCAACTCCTCCGCAGAATCCTAAGCCAGTCAACGCTGTTCATGCATGCTATAAGTGTGGAGATACTACTCACCTTCGTAATCAGTGTCCTCAGCTAAACCAGGAGCAACAACCAGCCGCTCGAGGATGAGTGTTCAATCTTAATGCTAATCAGGCTCGTAATGACAATGACGTCGTCAATGGTACGTTTCTTGTTAATAACCTTTACGCTTCGATTCTATTTGATACTGGTGCCGACAGAAGCTTTGTGTCCGTAGAATTTGCATCTTTGTTAAACTGTGCACGCTCTTTGTTACCTAAGTCGTTTTCGATAGAAATTGCTGATGGGAAGTCTATTCTAGTTGATTCTATTCTCCGTGGTTGTTCTTTGACTCTTAACGATCACGTGTTTACTATTGATCTAATACCCATGCAATTGGGTAGTTTTGATGTCATTGTCGGTATGGATTGGTTGCGTAAGAATGATGCCGAGATTGCCTATCACGAGAAGTATGTTCGCTTACCCCTTCCGTCCGGTGATGTTTTGCATGTCTATGGAGACCGACCTTCGAGAGGACTGAAGTTGATGTCATGCACTCAGGCGAGCAGATGCTTACGAAAATAGAACTTTGCCTTCTTGGCCCACGTGGTGGAACAAAAGGGCAAGGGGAAGAACATAAGAGACGTTCCAGTAGTGTGTGATTTCTCTGACGTCTTTCCCGAAGATCTACCTAGTTTTCCTCCACCTAGATCTGTCGATTTTCGTATTGATCTCATACCTTGCGCGACTCCTGTTGCCAAGGCTCCTTATCGACTTGCACCTTCTGAGATGCAAGAATTGTCCAGCCAGCTTCAAGAATTGCTCGACAAGGGATTCATCCGTCTAAGTACCTCTCCATGGGGTGCTCCCGTGATATTCGTTAAGAAGAAAGATGGGTCGTTTCGTATGTGTATCGACTATCGTGAGCTTAATAAGCTTACCGTTAAGAATCGTTATCCTCTCCCTCGTATTGATGATCTATTTGACCAACTGCAAGGCGCGTCCTGTTTCTCGAAAATCGACCTTCGTTCTGGTTATCATCAGCTTCGTGTAATCGAAGATGACGTACCCAAAACCGTTTTTCGCACTTGTTATGGACACCACGAGTTCGTGGTCATGCCTTTTGATTGACCAACGCACCCGCTGTGTTCATGGATCTCATGAATCGCGTTTGTAAGCCCGATGGATGGTTTTGTGATAGTCTTCATTGATGATATCCTCATTTATTCTAAAACTAGAGCCGATCATGCTCGTCATTTACGCTTGATGCTTGAACTCCTACGTGGTGAATGTTTGTATGCTAAATTTTCTAAGTGTGAATTTTGGATTGATGAAGTGCAATTTCTTGGTCACGTCGTTAGTAGGAAAGGTATTCATGTTGACCCGTCTAAAATCGAAGCGGTGAAGAATTGGAGTACGCCAGAATCGGCATCTGAGATTCGTTCCATTTTAGGATTGGCAGGTTATTAGCGCCGATTCATCACGAACTTTTTTAAGATCGCCGTTCCTCTCACTTCGTTGACTCAAAAAGAGAAACCTTTTGCTTGGGGTCCTGAGCAAGAGGAATCCTTTCAGACTGTTAAGACTCTTTTGTGTAACGCCCCTGTTCTTACTCTCCCTGATGGGAATGATGATTTCGTGGTATACTGTGATGCCTCGAACTGTGGTTTGGGTTGTGTGCTCATGCAACGGGACAAAGTTATTGCTTATGCCTCTCGACAACTCAAGGTGCATTAGAAAAATTATACTACTCACGATTTGGAGCTTGGTGCAGTTGTGTTTGCGTTAAAGATCTGGCGACACTACCTGTATGGCACTAGGTGTGTGGTTTTCACCAACCATAAGAGCCTTGAACATTTCTTTGACCAAAAGGAATTGAACATGCGACAGAGACGTTGGGTGGAATTGCTTAACGACTACGACTGTGAAATTCGCTATCATCCTGGAAAGGCGAATGTTGTGGCCGACGCACTTAGTCGTAAAACTCATGTTAAGGCTATTCGTATCTCTAGTGATCTCCATGCGTGTATTCGTGAAGCTCAGTATTCGTCAGCAAATGAAGGAAGTCTAGAAGTGGAAATCCAAGGAGCTAAAATTGATCAACTCGAAACTAAACCTAATGGACTCCAATACTACCTCAATCGCATCTGGGTACCGGATCGCGATAATCTCCGTGAGCTCATTATGAATGAGGCTCACAAATCCCATTACTCTATTCATCCAGGTGCTGATAAGATGTACCATGATTTGCGTATGACTTATTGGTGGCCTTGTATGAATAAGGACATTGTTACATATGTTTCTAAATGCCTTACTTGTACGAAGGTTAAGGCTGAACATCAACGTCCTCCTGGACTCTTAGAACAACCCGATATCCCAGTTTGGAAATGGGATAGTGTCACTATGGATTTTATTACTAAGCTACCCCGTACACCTTCTGGTCACGATAGTATCTGGGTGATCATTGATTGTTTGACCAAATCAGCCCACTTTCTTTCTATTCGCGAAGATTATAAAGTGGAGAAACTTGCTCGAATATATACCAAAGAGATTATATGCCGTCATGGCATACCTATCGGTATAATCTCTGATCGTGATGGACGTTTTACTTCACATCTTTGGAAAACCTTTCAATCTGCTATGGGTTCTCATCTGAATCTTAGCACGACCTTTCATCCTCAAATGGATGGACAGACCAAGCGTACTATTCAAACCCTAGAGGATATGCTCCGTTCTTGTGTCATTGACTTTGGTGGTAACTGGGATGTACATTTACCATTGATTGAGTTCTCGTATAACAACAGCTATCATTCCAGTATTCAGATGGCTCTTTTCGAAGCTTTGTATGGCTGCAAGTGCCGATCTTCTCTCAGCTGGCATGAGGTTGGTGACAAGCAATTTACTGGCCCTGAAATCATTCAAGAAACAACGGATAAGATTCTTCAGATCCGTGATAACTTGATCAAGGCTAGGAGCAAACAAAAGAGCTACGCTGATAGAAGGAGCAAGCCTCTGGAATTTGATATTGGTGACCGAGTTCTTCTCAAGGTATCTCCCTGGAAGGGAGTAGTTCATTTTGGTAAGAAGGGAAAGCTCGCTCCTCGCTGTGTGGGTCCTTTCACGATACTCGAAAGGATTGGCAAGGTGGCGTACCGACTCGACCTGCCACAGGAACTAAACAATGTGCATCCAGTGTTCCACGTATCTAACCTACGTAAATGCCTAGCCGACGAGGAATTACAGGTTCCCCTCGAAGACTTGCAAATAAATGAAGCCGTTCACTTTGTGGAGAAACCGGTCGAAATCATGGATCAAGGTGTCAAGCGATTGAGGCGCAGCAAAATTCCCATAGCCAAGGTTCGATGGGAAGGAAAGCGCGGGCCCGAATTCACTTGCGAACTGAAAAGTGAGATGAAGGCCAAGTATCCGCAGCTCTTCGAGCAGTCTCCTTCCAAGATTTCAAGGACGAAATCTCCTAAAGGAGGGGAGACTGTAACGCCTGCGTCCCTAGACTTTTAGCTTTTATCACTTTTAATCCCTAAACTATGTGAGGCTTGATACTTTTGTTACTTGGTGAATCTTATGCTATGATACTTAATTCTTAATACTAGAGTCTTGATACTTGAATCTTGACTCTTGATAATTAACACTATGATTCTTGATACTTGATACTTGGAAACTATGATTCTTGATACTTGGAAACTATGATTCTTGATACTTGGAATCTAGATCATTGACACTTGATACTATGGTGCTTGACTCTTGAGACTCGTGAAACTTGAGACTTGGTTGAACGAGAGACTGGAGTCTTGTCACTGGCGAAAACTATGAAACTTGGAAACTTTTGTGTTAATAATGTAATCTGGTTATGTGATACTATTACCCGATAATACGCAACGCAACGCTTAATCTAACTCGCAAAACGAATCAGAGACGGCGAAACGGAAAGGATGGGATTGACCGAATGGCAACCCGATCGGATAACCAACCGATCGGATGGCCATTCGATCGAACCGCCATCTGACCCGTGCCACACCCCCTCCACTCCTCTCACACACTATATATAGGAGATGTCACATCATTTCTCACTGATGTGACAACCTCCTTCGAACCGGACGCACGCACTCCGTTTTCTTCCATTTCTCGGTGATTTCGGTACGTTTTACACTAGATTCTTGTACATCTTTGATCACTACACTATTCTCTATGAGATTCTCCTTTGAAATCTCACTTTTCATCATGAAATCCCTAAGATTCGAGCTCTTGAGGGTGACGTCATCATGGTGGTTTGTACAAATTATGGTGTGATGTCATTCCTGCCAAGATCTAGCTCAGATCTAAGGAATTTCATATGTTTTACACTGAATCTTAACTAAATCTAAACCTTTTCAGCTAAAACTTATGTTTATCTTCATCATTTTTGTAACTTTTCACTTAAAACGGTGGAATCCGGATCTGAACGGACTGAAGACTTGATGATTAGTCTTGAGTCGGCTTGGAAATGTATTGTTGCCAGAGGAGATGACCGGAGTACGGATTCCGACATAAGCACCATCACGAACAGACGACTGATCGGACTGGGGTGATTCCCATCCGATCTGACCAGTTCCGTTGTCTCAAGACGTACCATGTCGTCACCGTCAAACCAGAAACTTAGAAACTTTACAAGGGTGAGAACGGGACAAGGACAACTCAATCGAATGGCAATCCGATCAGATAGCCATCCGATCGAACTGCCATCCGATCAGGTGACACTTGCCTTTTAACCTTAAACACCTTGAAGCTTTGAACCTTTGATCGTCGAATGGCAATCCGATCGGATAGCCATTCGATCGAACTGCCATCCGATCAAAGTGACAATGTGCCTTGAAACCTTTCAACACTTAGAAACTTTTTCTGAAACTTGAAACTTAGAAACTTCCATGATCGAATGGCAATCCGATCGAACCGTCGTCCGATCGGATAACCATCCGATCGAAGTAACCCCACTTAAACATTTGGTGATCAATTTGGAATCTTGACTCTTGGGTCGAATAACCATTCGATCGAAGTAACCCCACTTAAACATTTGGTGATCAATTTGGAATCTTGACTCTTGGGTCGAATAACCATTCGATCGAATGGCCATCCGAACGGATGACCATCCGATCGGATGGCAATCCGTCCCTCACTCACAACAGTCACCTAAATCGAATGGCAATCCGATCGGATAACCATCCGATCGAACTGCCATCCGATCCAGTGACTGATCCGACACTTTGCGCAATCTCGTTGTTTTGTCCGACACTTATCTGTTGTAATCTAATCAGGCTAAACCTAAAGAGCTCCCTTTGATCCAATAAATCTGTTAAGCAATCACTGTGAGTATACTTGATCCCTTTTTGTTTTAAAAATTTGGGATGCAACATGTATTCTATTAAACTACGAAACTTGATACTTTTGAATCTAAACTCTATCCTATGTGTATGTGAAACTTGTGATTCTTGATTCTTTGTGCTATGTGGACGTTTAATCCAGAGTGTGTAGTTCCGCCATAACAATATTAGCGCTATAGGAGATGCACCTCCCCATTATTCTCGGGGGTATTGTTAGGAGGATTCTAGTTTTCCTTGATTCTTGGGAAAACACTAAAGCATCGGGACACTTGGGCTATCACTTGGACTGCGAACACTAGCATGGCTGAAACTATTTTGTTATCATTAACATTATGGATATGAGTCTTTTGAATCTATTATGCTATATACTCAAACTTGTATACTCGCCGGTACATTTTTGTACTGACTCTATTTTAATACATGTTGCAGGCTGATAGGCTGCTGAATCATGGAAATCAAGCTAGGGTTGATGTTTAGAAACCCACCTAGTTTAATCTAGATTTTTGAACAGTAATTCATGGTTGTATTTGATACCTTGTTGGTGATGTTGTTTTAGACAAATTTTGCATGAAACTCAATTAATCTATAATGAAACTTTTGATGTTATGGAAACTCGTGAGCAATCTGAACGCTTAGTGCCGCACCCTGATGTTTCCGCCATCGGTTGGGGTGTGACATGAATGGTTAAGTGCTGAACCAGTAAGAGGTCTGAACCATTAGGTGCTGAACCAGTAAGAGGTCTGAACCATTAAGAGCCTGTATAATGCTTAATCATTCAGATCTGGCCAATTCAGATTAGAGGTCTTAACCATTCAGACTCTGTATAAGTCTTAACCATCTAGAGGCAAACGTCTGAACCATTCAGACATCTGCTCGTGAAACAAACAGTCTGAACCATTAAGTGCTGAACCGGTAAGAGGTCTGAACCATTAAGAGCCTCATTAAGAGGTAAGCAAACAACCCCTAAGATGTTTTATAATACTTACACATGTTAAAATACAGTTATTTACCCTTATATCATTTGTCCTTCGATGACCTTTTGTGATATCTGTCGACAATCTGTCATAGTTCGGATTACCCATGACCATATTTCCCACGACCAGTCACCAACATATTCAATGATACCCTTTACAGACGGACTGCTGATGAATTATATTGTCGGTGATGCTCATTTTTTTTGTAGTGTAAAACTATATGTTCATGTTACATGTTAACTTATAGAACACTTTGTGCTCATGTTGCATGTTAATTCATATGTGATAACATTTGAATATCTTAAACCTTAGCACTTCAATATTTACTTGGTTAACCATATCATAATGTATTGTATTTGACATTATAAGTGTAGCAAACTAAATTCTTCATATGTTAATGTATTATGCTCTCAATATCGATCAACCCGTAATTACCCTCATAAAAGTCTTTGATATCTCAATTTAATTTCAACGACGCTTCAACAATTAACGGAGCTCCGCCTTTTGATGAATTTGGTCGCTTGGCTGATAAGGGTTTCAAATGAGGAAATTTGTGGTTGTATGAGGCTGAGAAGGAAAAGTTGGTGGTGGTGATTGGGGTAGGGGAAGCCGGAAGCGGTCCATTCTTGCAGTAGAGAGGCCATAAGGCCACAAGGAATGTTTGCCTCCACATCACACTTGCCACAACACCTCTCTCGTGCACATTAGCACTACATCAGCTTTCACCACTAATTACCTCTTACCTACCATAAATTGTTAAATCATAGAAAATCATATGCCTCTCACGCATTACTATCTAAAAAATTGATTGGTTAGTTGGTGAAAGGGGTCTACCCCAATACCTTACTCTTCCCGGCATGAGTAGCAAAGCAACACACCATGCCACTCTTACGGATGGTTGCCGATCCATAACTTGGTATAGTTTTTGCCGCCGGCCTTTTGGCCTAGTGACACTAGGTGTTTATCCTCACCAAAGGGGTGTGGGGTTGAGTGGACATTAGGTGAATTTTAATTTAAGGGGTGTGTTCGTTATTAAAAGAAGATGGTACACGTGAAAAAAATTATAAAAGTACAAAAATGGTCAGCTACATATCATATAAGTCATTTTGTTACATAAAATATAAAATGTTGTTACATAAAAACTATAAATTCGTGTTAACTTGAACACATTTTAAATTAGCAATTCACTACTAAAACAGAGTATTACTAACGAAAGATTTTACCGTAGGACACGGGTCGTTGCAAATTACAGACGGAATTCCAACAGACCGAAAAGGAAATAAAATAAACTAAAAGGGTTGTTGGTAATCCTTGGTAATCAGCGACAAATTATCGAGGGAAGTTTTGCCCTTTGTTTGAACGACAACTACCGTCGGAACATTTGGAAGGGACCGACGAGTGCCTGGACAACTTTTCAAAAGCTATCCGTAATCTGTCAGTAAAATTGGTTGTAGCCTTGTAGGTGATCCCTAGGTACTATTCATTGGTAATCTGTCGCAAATGATATCACCGACAGATTTTTCCGTCTGTAAAGGTAGTTACCGACGGATTTGACTGTGTTTCCATTTTGTGTAAAGTATTTTGTTTTTTTAATGGTTCGGTGCTAAAAGATTAAACCTTCAGTTCCTCTCTCACTTTAACCAGGAAACCAGTCATATAAATCCATTTTTTGATGTTGAGAGCTTGCAAGTCCATTTATTAATTTTCCGTAAAGTTCAGATGTTAGGGAAATAATTATTACTATAACAAATAGCAAAGAAATGGTGGTGGCGTCTTAAAAATGGAGCTAACCATCTTTGGGCTAAAGTTATTGTTCTATCCATAATGGTGGGAGAAGCGGATGTATTATACCCGGGCGAAAAACATTAGGAGGAGTTTGGAACGCTATAATTCGAGCTAACCAGGATTTTAATAAGCTGGGGCTGGATTTAAACTCTCAACTGGTGCAGGAGGACTCTCGTAACAGTGGTAGCACCTGGATGTGGGTCAGCAAGGGTCAAAAGGTGGACTTCTCGGCGAGGCAGGTTCGAAGAGATGTGGAAGATCAGACTCATTCGGCCCAGCAAACTCGGACCTTCATATGGAGTAATATGGCTGTTCCTAAAGCTAATTACTTCGCATGGAGGGCGGTTAGAAAAAAGATTCCAACAGCTTCAGCTTTGGCAGCACGCGGGGTGTCGGTTGGAGACGGTCGATGCCCTTTGTGCGGTTCAGGAGAAGAAACGGCAGAACACCTCCTCGTAGCTTGTATTTTCGCTAGAGCGGTGTGGTGGAACATATGTGTGTGGACGCGCCTTCAGATCCCTACGACTTTCGAGTCTCTCGATCAGATGCTTAGCTTTTGCTCTCGTTCGGGAATTGAAGACAAAAGAAGAAAGGTTATTTACGCGATATTTCTAAACACAGCTTGGAATATTTGGCTCTACAGGAACGACAAAATTTTCAACCAAAGAAACAAATCAGTGAACATGGTTGTGGAGGAGATCAAGGAAAGCACTTTTTGGTGGCTGAAAAAAAGATCCAAAATTGGAGAGCTGAGTTCAAACTAGAGCAGGTTTGAGGGTTTGATTTTTGTATAATTTGTAGTTGGTCTGTTCCTTTTTGTCCTGTTGTGTTTCTTTGTATGGTTGGGTTCTTAGCTGCTTGCTAAGGATTCTTGTTGTTGGTTTTAATATATTGTCTTCTTGGCTGGCCAAAAAAAAAAAAAATAGCAAAGAAAGCATGTAATGACGACGCTTTTACTTTTACTTTTTTGAGCTTGCGACGTGAAGTTTCCTTGTCACAATAACAAGATTGGGCAGACACGCCGTTCCCAAAACAAGGTTTTTCTCCTTATAAAAAAAAGTCTCCTTTAAAAGCAATAAACCGTTCATACTCAAAGTCAAATACGTTTGGTTTAGTGGTTTTCTTGCATATATTGTGTTTCTTTTCATGAGTACTTGCAAGCCAAAGCAAAATACATGAACCAAAAAGTCATCACCCATTAAAATCAGCCATTAGCTCTTCAATATATATGAATGATTATAATTATAAATATACACTTATTCACCATTCATGAGAACTTAACTACCATGTCGTCGTATGGAAATCTTATTAGCGTTATCGTCCCAATCTGGCTGCTCCTACTTGTACAATACGCGTCTACAGATGTAAATTTTAATTTTAAGATGTTGATCTTTTCCGTCTTCGTCTAATCAGTGGCGGGTCCAAATCATATTTTTTTTGTACTAGATGGTCCAAATTATGGTTTTTCTAGAAAAATATTACATTTTATGTAAAAATCTGACAAATTCCGGTGGTTGGGGGGCTACCTGACCCTGTTGACCCCCTCTGGTTCCGCCACTGTGTGTGTATATATACGGTGCTCATAAGATTAACTTCGTTGTGTTTTTTTCTAGTGGTTGAATCATGGTGGGGATTTAGGTAACCGGAGATTCGCGGCCAGTGAATATCTAATCAACCCATCAACGGTTCGGAACCTCAGGCTAAGGTGGAAGTTCTTCACAGGACGAGACATATCAGCGACGCCAGCTGTCGCTGGTGGAGTTGTTTACTTCCCGTCATGGAACGGGTACTTGTATGCAGTGAATGCCTTCACTGGTGGTCTTATTTGGCAGCAGAATATAGGTCAGTTGACCGGCTTGCCCGGAACTGGAGCGACCGTGAATGTATCAGTCTCAAGAACCACTCCGGTTGTTACTCGCAATCTTTTGATAGTCGGGATCTATGGGCCTGCTGTTGTGATTGCAGTTAATCGAATCTCCGGACGGCTCGTTTGGTTAACTACAATTGATCCTCGTCCGCTCGCTGTCATCACCGTTTCCGGAACCGTTTATTCTAGGTCAGTTAACTCAGAAACGTCGCCAAAAGCCGTTCGTTGGTCGCTGATGAGATCTCTTGCGATCATCTTAGTTTGTCATATATTTGGTAGCGCACAAAAATTGAGTTGGGTCAAATCTGAATTGGTCAGATTTGGGTTGGGCCAGAAATAAAATTTTTCTCTACGAATTTCTAGCTTTAATATAAGAATAATTAACATAAACAAGCAAAAATGGACAAGAAATAACCAATTAGAAAAACTACTAATAAAAAAAGCGACGCAACTTGTTGCCCGTTTACCAACTATCTCGATGTAAATTCATATATGAATCATATTCAACCAAAATAAATATTATGAAGATTACTGGCAAATCGTGTCATATCGTATTTTATAGGTCTCTGACGACGCAAATAACACAAGTATTAAACATGAATGCAACTCGTTTAACTACTTTATGTGATCTATAACATAGTTGTGTGTTTTATGTACTAAGAAGAAGAAACGAGGGATCCTAGCCTCCTAATTTTATTTATTTTTAAAAAAAGTAAAAAATCACATGGTGTATTTTTCAGAAAACAAGTCTAATCGCCTCTTCTACATGTTACTTACTGCCCGCATTTGGAGAGTTACCGATATGATTAATTTTTAACTTTTAACTTGTGCTTCAAATTTTACTCATACTCAAAATTCTGGACATTTTTGGCTGATATTGTTTTCAATATTCGGTAGGGGATTTTATGTGGGAGTGTCATCGCTGGAAGAAACACTACCTGCTGATAAATGTTGTACTTTTCGGGGAAGCCTAGTGAAGCTAGACACTAGAACCGGAGCGATTTTATGGCAGACATACACCGTTCCTGATAACGGTGGTAAGCTTGGTGGTTACTCAGGCGCTGCCATATGGGGAAGCAGCCCCGCCATTGATGTTTCAAGGGGATTTGTTTATGTAGCCACCGGGAACCTCTACACCGCACCACCAGAGGTGACAGAATGTCAAGAGAGGCAAAACAATCAAACTACAAAACCCACCAAACCCGATCAATGCACCGGACCTGACGTTCGGTTTAACTCGATAATCGCGTTTGATATGAACTCGGGAAACGTTGTTTGGTCTCAACAACTTGGTGGTTATGATGTATTCTATTTTGCATGTTTGGTTCCCAATAATCCTGATTGTCCACCTGGACCTAATGTAGATGCCGACTTTGGCGAGGCGCCAATGCTGCTAACGATCACATCAAACAGAAGGTTGCGTGATATTGTCGTGGCTGTACAAAAGAGTGGCTTCGCTTGGGCATTAGATCGTGACAACGGTGAAATTGTTTGGTTCAAAGCAAGGAAAACAACTTTAAAGTTTTACCTCTGCGACCAATTATTTATCGGGTTATGCTAAACGTATTTTTTTGTTGTAGCTAGCGGGACCGGGAAGTAACGAGGGAGGAGGGATATGGGGTGCAGCTACAGATGGAAAGAGGGTATACACCAACATAGCCAATGGTGCGCATTTGCCGTTCACGCTCGCACCATCTAACCGGACCACAACCGCAGGTGGTTGGGTGGCTTTAGATGCAAACACTGGTCAGATTCTGTGGACCACGGCTGACCCAAGCAACGACTCGGCTGAAGGACCAGTGTCGGTAACTAGGGGTGTCGTGTTTGCAGGATCAGTAGCTCCTAATGGTCCACTGTATGCGATGGATGCTAGAACCGGGAGTGTTCTGTGGTCGTACAACACCGGAGCCACCATATATGGTGGCGTGTCTGCAAGTTATGGGTGCATATATGTTGGTCATGGGTATACCGTTGGATTGGGGAAGTTTCATCCTTGGACTCCTGGAAATTATCTATTTGCATTTTGCGTTATCTAAGTGTAATACCCGGAAAAAAATAATAAAAACGTTTATACATTATTTTTATATTTTTTCTAATACATGTCCTACGAAACATATGATTTAAAGGAAGGCAAAAACCTGGTTTTGATCAAGTAAATGAGTCACGATGAACAACGTTGGGAGTGTTGGTTACATTCCACCTAATTAACCTGAGTTCCTACTCTTCTCGTTGCTTAGAAGTTCTCTGACTGTAGTTCCATGCACCTCCATTATGTAATTTGGAGGTTCGGTTATGAAGCAAGAAATCACATCTCTCAGTGTAATGATGCCGATGACGTCATTACTGTCACCCACAACATATATCCTATGAACACATTTTGAAGCCAAAGTGCTTATAACCTCCCCGAGAGTAGACCCAAGTTTGCATGTTATTGGTGACGTAATTTTCTTGTTCTCCTCTGATGTTGCGGCAATGGTGTTCATGAAATCTTTTACCGTCAGCTTCCTAAAACCACATTGTTAATGATCATAAAAACATGATAGAACCTGAAACATGTGTGACGTATGCATAGACCATACCTGAAATTGGTGAAAAGCTTCTGCTTGAGTAACAAAAATCTGATATCTTTTATGCTCAGGTTACCGACAATTTTCTTTGTCGGGCCTTCGACAACCGGGAGACCGCCAATCTGGTTGTCTTTCATTTT
The DNA here is from genome assembly GCA_030545235.1 of Helianthus tuberosus. Taxonomy (NCBI): domain Eukaryota; kingdom Viridiplantae; phylum Streptophyta; class Magnoliopsida; order Asterales; family Asteraceae; genus Helianthus; species Helianthus tuberosus. Next base: position 138,092,301 of record CM060420.1, read on the forward strand.
CTTGAAAGCTTCAAGAATTAGTTCATCGCTTTGGCTACTAACAACCTGCACGGGAGAAAACTTGAGGGTTGAAATTAACTCTAAATTTAGAGTAAAATGCCATTTTCGTCCCTGAGGTTTAGCCAGCTTTGTGACTTTCGTACCAAAGGTTTCGTTTCTCCACTTCTCGATCCAAAAGGCTTAAAATCTTGCCATTTTCTTCTGGCTCGTTAACTCCATCCATTTTTCTCCATCAAGTCAGGGGTATTTTCATCTTTTTTATTAACTTAAAGGGCAATTCGGTCTTTTTCAGGGGTATTTACTATTTAGTCTTGAAAAGGCCGAATTGCACTTTAAGTTAGCAAAATAGACAGAAATACCCCGGACTTTACGGAGAAAATGGATGGAGTTAACGAGCCGGATGAAAATGGAAAGATTTCAAACCTTTTGGATTCAGATGCGGAAAAACAAACCTTTAGACGAAAGTCGCAAAACTAGCCAAACCCCAGGGACAAAAATGCCCTCATTTTACTCCATGATTTACAGTAAAAGCAGGGTTAGAAGTTAGAATTATAACTCTTAACCTTATCTTTCGAAACGAATGGAAGGCCCAACTCAGTTATCGGATGCACAGAAATGGTATCAAACCAGTCTCGTCCTTTGCATTGTTCAAGACCCTGAACAACGGCAGACTGAGTTATGAAGTTTTTGATCATAGGATTACCAGGTTCTATAACGGGCACATTCCTCAACCGATATTTTGAAAGCAGCAAGAGAACACTCAGCATAGAACTATCGGTGGAGACTGGAATATACGGGGCCCAACGGTAACTTTTCACAATGGATTTCACCTGAAATAAACACAGGCATTCATTTCTATATTGCAGTGAACAAAGTTACAAAACAGCCTTTTTTTACGGTGCACTCACCTGAGTAGACTTGAATGGCTCTTCGTGAAGGATAATTTTATAAAAATCCTCCCCCAATTCATCAGCTGCGGTAGGCGCGTCTTTTCCCATTCCTTTGTCAGCGGCAACACCACCAGCGACGGCTGCACCGACAGCAGCAACGGTTAGTCCGGCGGCAGCAACCGGACCTGTGGCACCTAATGCAACAGCTCCAAGAGTGGTTGCAGCTCCAGCACCTATCCCTGCAGCGGTTGCTGATGTGGCAGTTAATGCGGCAGCTGCCAAATCTGCGGTTTCCAATACCCACAAAACTATGGTGGAGTAATCTAGGATTCCGAGGTATCTTTCTTTCCAGTCTGTACTGTCTACGGCATCCGGATGTTTTACTGGTGCGGATAATATGTTGGATTCTGAAAGAATCTTGACAGCATCGGAAATTGTGGTGTCTGCTTGAATTTCAATCACTAGAAAGAGGATAACTTCTTAGTTTATTTACTACAACATATGTAAGAATGGCTAGAGTGTTGTTCGTCTGTACATGACAATCATTCCAACAGTAAATATTTAAAACTCCTACCGTTACTCTTTCGATCAAAGATTTAGACTTGGATTCAATGTAATCTTTGATACATTACATATTGAAAGAGGTGTTATAAGTTAAGAACGAGAGGTTTTCTTATGTGAAATCCTAACTATGAAATTCAACTGATTAAATTAGTCCATATGATTACAATCTATATAGGGTCAAACCATTGCAACGTTTCAGTAGGTGCTTAAAAAAGCGGTTACAAGTTATAACCGCCGTCAGTTATGTTACTGCAAGAAAACACAAGCGGTACTAACTCTTTTGCTACCTCCTACCGAACTTTAGTAGCTTAGTTGCTACTGAGCTATAGCAACTTTGCTACTGATTTCCAGTCACTTTTAAAGATCATTTTGCAAGCAAGTTTTAGCCAACCAACGCGTGCCAGCGAGGTGCGTTGCCCCTTGGATGAGCTTATACCCCGCACCTCCTAACGCGTACTAATATTTATGATGATATCCTATTTGGTCTACAAGTAAATCCAATTATCAAAAATAGCTAGATAACGCTAAAATTACCAACAGGTACCACGCCAAACATTAAGGTATAATAATGCACCATCACCATCAAACCGAAAAACATTCATATCAATACCAAAACTATATTAGACAATTATTCCAACATCAAAGGTCGACCACACCGATAAAATACAACCGAATGAGAGAAACTATATGCATCAATTTACCTTTGCCTCTGGGCACTTGAGGAAAAGAGGAAACCGGAATTCTGGTGAAAGCAGCAGTTAATTTCTCCTGCAATGAAGGAGACAGCTTCTTCCTGCTTTGAACCAACTCAAAGTAGGCATCAAAATCCGAAACATCCGATTTTTCGCCCCCTTTCCCTTTCGCTTTCGACATTATTCCTCTTATAATATGTCCTATGTATTATCTACCACAACCACACACAGTACCAACAATTATATCAAAAAACAAAGTTCTTCCAATCACTACAATATAATAAACATAATTCTTCGTCTAAAATCTGAATGATCATTGATTGAAATAAACGATCGTATCAAATAATACTTTCAATATCAGATTTGTCATGAAAATTGCAATTTGAAAAGGATTCGTATTGATTAATCGAATCGATTTGGTTGATAACTAGTGATTTGAATTTGAAGAATAAAGAGAATCTTACCTTGTGTTGTATGTGGGGTGAGATGGAGGATCTGAAACATGCGACGAAGAAGAGGATGATGTGAAACAAAGGTTTGTTGAAGGAAGAAATGATGTTGTAGGTTCGTTGGTGGTTTTGTTCATTTGCCACGTGTAAATGTTGTATGAAGTGGCGGGGAAGGCTGATGGAAATGTGGCGTAGAATTGGTAAAGGATGAAATATATTTTACCTTTATTGCCCAAGGTTATACATATTTTGAATTCAAGTCCTTGTAGTTTGTTTTAAGTTTCACTCCTTCTAGTTTAAGAAAATGCTACATCAAAAGTATATAGTATTTGTTAGTCTTGCCAAAAAAAGGAGATGCTATTAACGACTCAGAGCATTCACATCCAATCCACTAAAAATATACATACATTCCACTAAAAAACAACTTCTATATCAATATATTTTCATTAAAAACAAATACTTTTTCTCTCTCCTTTTCAATATATATTACATTTTCTCTCTCCTCTACTCACAACCACTTTCAAAATATATTAAAAAATTATACAGGGTGAACAGTGTCCCCCCAAATATACAGATGAACAGTAACATTTTCACTCTCCTCCACTCACAACCACTTTTTATAATTTAAAAACCCATCTCTCAAGATTTGGTGGATAGAATGTGAATGCTCTCAGAGCCGTTTTAACTTTTTTGAAGACCTAAGGTGAAATAAAATTTTGGGGCCTATTTTTCTTCTTTGATTGTTATAAAATGATATTCTTTTATCTATATTTGAAACCAAGCAAAAATCTAACACAACTAATGGTTTGTTTGTAGGGGAAATGGACTGTATCACCCTTAACTATGCAAAATTGGCCAATAGCACGCCCAACTTTCAACTTGGCTCCCACCACCCCCAACTCGACAACTTGGTGTCACTGTCACCCCTTCGTTAACTGTGACAACTCGAGTTTCCGACATTCTTTATTCGCATTTATTGCACGTTGACTTTGACGGTCTAGTTGTTTGACTCGTCTGATTTGTAACGATACACTTTGTGTGATAATAAAAGTATTATGTTTGCTTGGTTATGTGTTGATATTATAGCATGAGACTTAGTGTATTTGAAATAACATAAACTACTGAACATATGAAACAACTCGACGAAACAGAGTTGTGATTCGCCATGAACACACTCGACGAAACAAGGCTGTTTCGCCAAACTCATCTCGACGAAACAGACTGTTTCGCCGGCCCAGTATTACGCCGAAGCCCAGTTCGGGCCCAGTACTGTTAGACTTGTTATATTGCTTAGAATGATCCCATTTGACACATTTTAGCAAACCAGAAACCCTAGAGAACTCTCTGCTGTGTGACGGCGAACTAGAACCCACCGGAAACCTTGGTGCGATCAAACTTTCATCTCGGTTAGTACGGGTTCGTTAACTCGGTTCCGTTAATGTTTCTGATTTCTTGTTATGTGTATATGTACCTGCTGATTTACGAAACGGATTATGAATATATGTGCACGATGATATAGATGTCGATATACATGGTTAATCGGATGTGTAATTATAAGCGAAACTTAATACGATCAGATACTCGGTTCTGTATGTTGTTAATATGATCTGATTTTGGTAACACGTTAGTAGCTTGATAGGGTTCGATGATATGTTTGTGGTTTGATTAATCGATACGTTGTTCACATAAACTAGGGTTATGCTAAGACGATTATACTTTGATGATTGAGTTATGATGATTTTGGGTGCACATTGATCTCCATACGATTTCTGATATTTGTGATGGCTGTTAGGTTGATTAGGGTTTCTGTATGTGACGTAACTGACTTGTGACGAATCAGATCGCTATCGACGAAACGCAGGTAACGACGAAACAGGAATCTGTTTCGTCGAGACCTCTGCGACGAATCTGAGCAATGACGAAACTGGTGTTTCGTCGAAGGGTAAGAACGACGAAACAGGGGTGTTTCGTCGTATACACAATCTGCACAGTAACATGTTTATATTCTGTTAAGTGTTAACTGGGTTAGTTAACTGCTGTTAAGTGTAACCATATTGTACATGACTGTGATTACGTGTTGCATGCTTATACGTGAACGACTTGAACTCAAACTGATTTCACATACGTGCCTACTTTAGGACGCGATTGATTACTTGTGAGCATACACTTAGCATACCGAGCAAAACAAGGTGAGTTCACACTTCTACCAAGGCATGGGATTCCCAGGGCTTGGGAATGGGATTTAAGGAATAAGGTTGAATAGATTCGTACATACACTGATACTAGACTACCATACCACTGTCCTCGGTTGTGAAGGACACATACGTAAAACCTACGTATACTTATGCTACTCGCTATCCTCGGTTGTGAAGGATACTCACGTAAAACCTACGTGAACTTATACTCAATACTATCCTCGGTTGTGAAGGATACTCACGTAAAACCTACGTGAACTTATACTCAATACTATCCTCGGTTGTGAAGGATACTCACGTAAAACCTACGTGAACTTATACTCAATACTATCCTCGGTTGTGAAGGATACTCACGTAAAACCTACGTGAACTTATACTCAATACTATCCTCGGTTGTGAAGGATACTCACGTAAAACCTACGTGAACTTATACTCAATACTGTTCTCGGTTGTGAAGGACACTTACGTAAAGCCTACGTAAACTATGTACGTACTACTGTTCTCGGTTGTGAAGAACACTTATGGTTGCAAATAGTCTAGTGTATATGCAACATGGGAAGCCCCCACTAATAGAACATACGATCGGCCTAGTAGTGCCACATGTTACGAAACAAACTTACAATTACGAACTTATTTACTGTGAACTCGCTCAACTAGTTGTTGATTCTCTGTTACATGCCTTGCAGGACCTTAGGTACATATGGAGCTTGCACAGGAAGGAGCAGGTCGTTGTGGGATACGGATCGTAGACGATATTTGAACTTATAACTTATTTTGGGTTTTCATTATTATGCTTCCGCTACTTAAACAATGTTTGGTTATGAACATCAGTCATGTCAAGATGAATTACCTTTTCCTACTTTTACACTTAAATACTATGTTTGATATGATTGGTGGCTTGATCCTGGTCATGTCACGCCTCCAAGCGGTGGTACTCCGCAGGTGGATTTTGGGGGTGTGACAGATTGGTATCAGAGCCATTGGTTATAGAGAACTCGGTTTTAATAAGGGGAAAACGTTTTTATTAAAACCAGACTATAACCAGAACAGTGCTCTCAACGATCCACAACGACGCTTCGCTCCACGTGCAAGACTCAACATCATAGGTACTACTATTCATGTTACCTTACTACTTGCTAGAACTACATAGAACTTTGCTCGTGGTATGCTTAGATTACATTGCTCACTATTTGTTATTGCATGAGGATACTTGTGTGCTCACTCTCTTCGCACTATTCGCGAACCTCTCACCCACATGTTCTCCTTGATGTCAAGATCATGTGTGGACGCGTTAACCTAACTCAAGCCCAGTTGGCGGCTTCGATCACTGAACAAGTTACTGCAGCACTCGCAGCTGCCCAGGCAGGAGGTGTAACCTGCCATCACCACTTACTCTAGGATCCTTAGATCCTACTCTCGTAACTCAACACTTGTGCTTAATTTTGATTACTCTTACGCACACGACAAGTCAACACGCTCAGCCACCTGTGTGCACATACACGATTTTTATGGACTGTCGTCCTACTACTTTCAGCGACACTCGAATCGGCCTTCAAATGTGCGAATGACCTGAGGCTCGTAAGGTGAAATATACCACTGATATTCTCGAAGGTACTGCGCAAACTTGGTGGAGCGCGCAAGTTACGATACTGGGGCTGGCGGCTGCTAATGCCACCCCATGGAATGATTTTAAGGAACTGATCAAACGTGAATACAGTAGTTATGATGCCATCCACAAGTTGGAAGTGGAGTTCTTTAACATGAAGATGACGGGATCAGAGATAGAAGCATTGAAACCAGACAACGTCAGGGCTGAAGCCCTATGCGGCTCAAGGCAACGCTTAGAACAGAAGGAAGATGGTGCTTACTACGTCACAGGACGCATTTGGGTCCCACTGTACGGCAACCTACGCGAGCTAGTAATGGATGAAGCTCATAAGTCTCGCTACTCAGTACATCCTGGTTCAGATAAGATGTACCACGACCTCAGAACTACATATTGGTGGCCTAGCATGAAGGCCCACATAGCCACATACGTTAGCAAATGCTTGACTTGTGCGAGAGTCAAGGCAGAATATCAGAAACCGTCAGGACCACTCCAACAACCTGAAATACCACAATGGAAATGGGAGCAAATTTCCATGGATTTTGTTACTGGCCTACCTAGATCTCAGCGCGGAAATGATACTATTTGGGTGATCGTAGATCGACTCACAAAGTCTGCTCACTTCTTAGCAATCAAAGAAACAGACAAGTTCTCTACCTTGGCAGACATTTACTTAAAAGAAGTGGTCTCGAGGCACGGAGTGCCCACCTCCATCATCTCTGATCGTGACGCACGTTTTACTTCAGAACTGTGGCAAGCAATGCACAAATCTTTTGGCTCTCGTTTAGACATGAGCACAGCTTATCACCCTCAGACAGATGGGCAGTCTGAGCGCACTATTCAAACTCTAGAAGACATGCTTCGGGCGTGCGTAATTGACTTTGGCAATGGTTGGGAGAAACATCTGCCACTCGTGGAATTTTCGTATAACAACAACTACCACACCAGCATTAAAGCTGCACCATTCGAGGCATTGTACGGGCGTAGGTGCCGGTCACCTCTCTGTTGGGCAGAGGTGGGGGAAAGTCAAATCACAGGTCCAGAAATGGTAGTTGATACTACTGAAAAGATTGCTCAAATACGACAACGCATGGCGGCAGCTCGTGACCGTCAGAAAGCATACGCTGATAAAGATAGAAAACTACTCGAATTCCAGGTTGGGGATCGAGCGCTACTTAAAGTTTCACCCTGGAAGGGTGTGGTTCGTTTTGGCAAACGCGGCAAGCTCAATCCACGATACATTGGACCTTTCGAAGTCACTGAAAAGATAGGCAGAGTGGCCTACAGACTGAACTTACCAGCTGAACTCAGTGCAGTTCACAACGTCTTTCACGTGTCGAATCTGAAGAAGTTTCTGTCAGATGAGACCCACGTAGTTCCTTTGAAGGAGCTCACTATCGACGAACGGTTGCATTTCGTCGAAGAACCAGTTGAAATCACGGACCGGGATGTTAAGGTCCTCAAGAACACTAGAATACCTCTTGTACGAGTTCGTTGGAACTCCCGTCGCGGCCCAGAGTTCACCTGGGAGCGCGAAGATCAAATGGAACTCAAATATCCCCAGTTGTTCGAAAATAATGCAACTACTACTGAGGCTGAAGCTACTACGGAATTTCGGAATGAAATTCCAACTCAACGGGGGAATGATGTGACACCCCAGGGAAACTAGTAAACGATAACTTACCTAGCTTCCTCAGTAACCGCATGCTAAATTTCGGGACGAAATTTCTTTCAAGTTGGGGATAATGTGACAACTCGAGTTTCCGACATTCTTTATTCGCATTTATTGCACGTTGACTTTGACGGTCTAGTTGTTTGACTCGTCTGATTTGTAACGATACACTTTGTGTGATAATAAAAGTATTATGTTTGCTTGGTTATGTGTTGATATTATAGCATGAGACTTAGTGTATTTGAAATAACATAAACTACTGAACATATGAAACAACTCGACGAAACAGAGTTGTGATTCGCCATGAACACACTCGACGAAACAAGGCTGTTTCGCCAAACTCATCTCGACGAAACAGACTGTTTCGCCGGCCCAGTATTACGCCGAAGCCCAGTTCGGGCCCAGTACTGTTAGACTTGTTATATTGCGTAGAATGATCCCATTTGACACATTTTAGCAAACCAGAAACCCTAGAGAACTCTCTGCTGTGTGACGGCGAACTAGAACCCACCGGAAACCTTGGTGCGATCAAACTTTCATCTCGGTTAGTACGGGTTCGTTAACTCGGTTCCGTTAATGTTTCTGATTTCTTGTTATGTGTATATGTACCTGCTGATTTACGAAACGGATTATGAATATATGTGCACGATGATATAGATGTCGATATACATGGTTAATCGGATGTGTAATTATAAGCGAAACTTAATACGATCAGATACTCGGTTCTGTATGTTGTTAATATGATCTGATTTTGGTAACACGTTAGTAGCTTGATAGGGTTCGATGATATGTTTGTGGTTTGATTAATCGATACGTTGTTCACATAAACTAGGGTTATGCTAAGACGATTATACTTTGATGATTGAGTTATGATGATTTTGGGTGCACATTGATCTCCATACGATTTCTGATATTTGTGATGGCTGTTAGGTTGATTAGGGTTTCTGTATGTGACGTAACTGACTTGTGACGAATCAGATCACTATCGACGAAACGCAGGTAACGACGAAACAGGAATCTGTTTCGTCGAGACCTCTGCGACGAATCTGAGCAATGACGAAACTGGTGTTTCGTCGAAGGGTAAGAACGACGAAACAGGGGTGTTTCGTCGTATACACAATCTGCACAGTAACATGTTTATATTCTGTTAAGTGTTAACTGGGTTAGTTAACTGCTGTTAAGTGTAACCATATTGTACATGACTGTGATTACGTGTTGCATGCTTATACGTGAACGACTTGAACTCAAACTGATTTCACATACGTGCCTACTTTAGGACGCGATTGATTACTTGTGAGCATACACTTAGCATACCGAGCAAAACAAGGTGAGTTCACACTTCTACCAAGGCATGGGATTCCCAGGGCTTGGGAATGGGATTTAAGGAATAAGGTTGAATAGATTCGTACATACACTGATACTAGACTACCATACCACTGTCCTCGGTTGTGAAGGACACATACGTAAAACCTACGTATACTTATGCTACTCGCTATCCTCGGTTGTGAAGGATACTCACGTAAAACCTACGTGAACTTATACTCAATACTATCCTCGGTTGTGAAGGATACTCACGTAAAACCTACGTGAACTTATACTCAATACTATCCTCGGTTGTGAAGGATACTCACGTAAAACCTACGTGAACTTATACTCAATACTATCCTCGGTTGTGAAGGATACTCACGTAAAACCTACGTGAACTTATACTCAATACTATCCTCGGTTGTGAAGGATACTCACGTAAAACCTACGTGAACTTATACTCAATACTGTTCTCGGTTGTGAAGGACACTTACGTAAAGCCTACGTAAACTATGTACGTACTACTGTTCTCGGTTGTGAAGAACACTTATGGTTGCAAATAGTCTAGTGTATATGCAACATGGGAAGCCCCCACTAATAGAACATACGATCGGCCTAGTAGTGCCACATGTTACGAAACAAACTTACAATTACGAACTTATTTACTGTGAACTCGCTCAACTAGTTGTTGATTCTCTGTTACATGCCTTGCAGGACCTTAGGTACATATGGAGCTTGCACAGGAAGGAGCAGGTCGTTGTGGGATACGGATCGTAGACGATATTTGAACTTATAACTTATTTTGGGTTTTCATTATTATGCTTCCGCTACTTAAACAATGTTTGGTTATGAACATCAGTCATGTCAAGATGAATTACCTTTTCCTACTTTTACACTTAAATACTATGTTTGATATGATTGGTGGCTTGATCCTGGTCATGTCACGCCTCCAAGCGGTGGTACTCCGCGGGTGGATTTTGGGGGTGTGACAGTAACCAAACACTAACTCAGTTAGTTTTTTTATCCTACGTGGCTAAATTTTGATGATGTGGCTTGTTTTTATGACGTGTCATGCTGAGGTGGCCAATTAATTTTAAAGAAATCTATATTTTAATTATAATTAATATATAAATCTCATTTTAAAAGATCTAAGGCAGGATTAAACAAACCCTCTCTTCTTCTTCTTCTTCTTCCCAAACACGCACAAACCTTCAAACCCTAATCCACCATGAACACACCAAAACACACCTGCTTAAAACTCCAAATCCCCCAACCAATTCCTCTTCAATCTCTGCAATTTTGACCAAAGAACAGCAGTCAAACCCATCGATGCTACTGACGAGATCAAGAGAGAGAAACAGACCGAGCATGATCGATTACGACACCTCAACGTCTCCATCTTCATCGTTTGATGATCAATCAGCTCACAGATCTGCCATCACTTGATATTTCGACGTTATCGGCTCACAGATCTGCCATCACTTGAAGGTGAATTTGACACGATTTGTAGGTTGTTGCAGCGGCTCGAGGTGGGAGTGGTCGCCGGAGGTTGTTGCAGAGCAAAATCAATCGGAGATTTGAATTGATTGAAATCTGAGTATTTTGTTCATAACTCATCACACTTATCGATTTGAATTGAATTACAAATTATTTGAGCATCATGTTTGAGTTCAGATCTGAACTGATTCTTGTTTGATTGAGAGAACAGATGACGAAAAAAATCAGATCTGAACTAGAGTTGTAGAAAATCGAGTGTCGTTTGTTTTGATAATCTGTTTTGGTTTAGCAATCAAAAGAAAAGATTTTGAAGTGTTGATTATCATAAACAGAACATCCATATGTGTATCAGTTTGTTCATAGATTGTTTTGATGCACTAAACAGAATCAAAACTTTGAATCATTTTCGAAACATCATGAACCGAGCATCATTTCAGATCTGAATTCAGTTGAAAAAGAAGTAAATTTGCAGGTTGTGAATTGATAAAGACAAAGCGAAGGAATATGTGTTTGTGTTGAATTAGGTTTTTATATTATGTTTACAGAGATGTTAAATGGTGAGTCCACGTAGGCTGTCCACCTCATCATCCCCATGACACGTAGGATAAAAAAACTAACTGAGTTAGTGTTTGGTTAACGAAGGGGTGACAGTGACACCAAGTTGTCGAGTTGGGGGTGGTGGGAGCCAAGTTGAAAGTTGGGCGTGCTATTGGCCAATTTTGCATAGTTAAGGGTGATACAGTCCATTTCCCCTTGTTTGTATAACGAATCAAACAAATCTGAAAAAAATAAGTTTCCACTAAGGGGGGAGGGGGCGGTCCGTTATGGACTCCCCATAACGAGTTATAGGACCACGAACACCGCCGCCTCCATGTTTATGACGAGTTATAGGAATAACTCGTTGAATGTATAACGCGTTGAACTTGATCAAATGAATGTGTATGACTTGTACATTGGGTATTAATACTTGTACATTGGAATCTCATTACTAGTGATACCACCCCCACTACAATTCTATCACTAGTGATAGAATATTGGGTGATGACATGGCATGATTTGATTGGATATTGGGAGTGATAGAAATTTATCACTAGTGACCACCCCCGCCCCCCTAATTACTAGTTAGCATATTAATTTTCTTTTGAGTGGGGCCCTATTTTTTTTGGAGGCCCTAAGCCTAAGCCTTGCTTACTTGTACTATAGGTCCGACCCTGCAACGACTAAGCATGGACGTGAGAAAAAAAGTGTATGTGTATCGAGAGCGATAGTAGTAAAGTAATGCTTATGTAATGAATGAATAGTACCAATGTACGACATGCATTTGCACCTTGCCAAGACCCTTTCACTATTGATTATAACCTAATGTGTGGTACCTCTAGATTGATATTGTTATAACGTTGTTACGTGGGTTGTTATATGATGATCCATGATTTGTTATTCAAGGGTCCTTATTGTTGCGTGGTTGTTATATGATGATCCATGATTTGTATTAAGGTCCCTTAGTTTGACATTAGATGATCCTTTTCTGTTGCTACCACAACTTCACTAATATTTCTGAAGTTGGATTGATAAATCATTTGAAGGGTCGACTCTAAGGGTGTACCAGGATGACGAGCCCACAAGCCCAAAATTTAGGGAGGGGGGACAAGTTTATTTTTTCCTCGTTTTACATGTAAAAATTTTAATTATTGTTTAATTATTATGTCAATATATAAACACAAAAGTAGTGATGAAAGAGCTGGTAGGACCACCTGCATGTCACAAGTAAAGTCACAGGTTTGAGACTTGGCAGCTCCGCTTTCCTTTCCGTTCACTTTTCCTCACCCTTCGTTCCATTTGTGATTTATCCATCTCACATTGCCCAAACCACAAACGTAAGAGATAGGCATCTCCATAAATTGAGAACTTAGATATCTCACTCAAGTACTATTTGAACCATAATTAAAAGGGTAAATAAGTTTAATTAGTACTTGAATGCGAGACAAAGCAAGCTATGCCTAGCCCGACCCCAACATTCCAGCTCGGTTTAAACTCGAGTTAAGTCCAAGCTAGCCTTGGCTTGATTCAATTTGGCTCATAAACAACCCTAATTATAACAATTCTCGTCATAAAAATGAATTTTGTTTATATATATAAGGGTATACGGTGTGGCAGCGGTAAACATGTGTTTACCGAATGTCTAACCACTGCCCACCATGTTTGCCGATCAAGTTTAATGATTTAGTGGGTGTTTTCGGTAAAGGATTACCGAATCGGGGAGAGGGGGAAGGGGAGAGAGAGAGGGGTGTGTGGTGGGGTTCATGCCTTCTCAATCAATTACACATTTTTTTTAAATAGTTTACCTATTCTAAAGTGTCTAACCACCGCCAACGTTTATAGGTAAACAAAATAGGTAAAATGACGTGGCACTATTTAATTGGTCGATTTGGGAGTTTACCTATCCAAGGTGTTTAACCACTCCATAAGTTTCTATTTCATTTTTACAAGTTGTACATGCCTTTCAAAACTATAGGCACCTCATCATTTCTAGTTACTCGGACCAATCCGAACCTTGGTAATCCTAGCCATTTTGGGTGTTTATCCCTTCACTCTACACGTCCAATTCATTCCATCTTCTCTTTACAATTTCAGGACAAGCAACATATGATTAAGTCACTCAGCATGATGATTGTATGATCCAGAAAAGGTAATGTAGCATTAATATCACGCTGATTTCAAATCTCCAGAAGAACACATCCTACATTTTGCATATTCTCACATCTTTAGGTTCTCTCTATGTTTCTTGATAGTTATATCGGATCCTGATTTTCATATATATTTGAATTTGCAACTCGATCTATCTCAAAAATCGTATGTAAACATCATAATTAATCTAATCGCTAACGCTCTTATGGATTGATGATAATAAATAAATTTGTTCAGTTATGTTTGATACATTAGAATCTGTCACACAGGGCGGAACCAGGGAGGGTCAAGAGGGTTCGCTTACCCGTCATCATTGGAAATTGTTGGTTTTTTTATATATAAAAGCTGAGTTATTATAAATATTTCTTTAAACATATGTAGAAAACAAAACCTTATGTTGACCCCGAGTAAGAAGTTCAGTTCTGCCGCTAGTAACGCTCTAATGCGTCACCTCATTTTTTTACAGGTTTAACTATTTGAAAGATGGCGGGCCAAAGCCAGCGTTTGAACGTTGTTCCAACCGTTACAATGCTTGCAGTTGTGAAGAATCGTCTCACCGGTGCAACAAGAGGTCATGCTCTTTTAAAAAAGAAAAGTGATGCGCTAACTGTACAATTCCGCCAAATCCTCAAGAAAATTGTCTCCACTAAAGAATCAATGGGGACAGTTATGAAATCTTCTGCATTTGCCTTAACAGAAGCCAAGTATGTTGCAGGCGAAAACATAAAACATATTGTGCTGGAGAATGTCCAAAGTGCATCTGTTAGAGTCCGGTCACGCCAAGAGAATGTTGCAGGCGTTAAGCTCCCGAAGTTTGAGTATTTTACGGAAGGTGAGATGACAAAGAATGATCTGACCGGACTAGCGAGAGGAGGGATGCAAGTGCAGGGTTGTCGTGTTGCTTATGTTAAAGCTATTGAGGTTCTTGTTGATCTTGCGTCTCTCCAAACATCGTTTCTGACCCTTGATGGTGCGATCAAGACCACGAATCGTAGGGTCAACGCGTTGGAGAATGTTGTGAAGCCAAGGTTGGAGAACACCGTGGTTTATATTAAAGGCGAGTTGGATGAGCTGGAGAGGGAGGATTTCTTTAGATTGAAGAAGGTACAAGGGTATAAAAAGAGAGAGATTGATCAAAAGCAAAAGGAATCTGCTAAAAAGTTGAACTTTATCAATGATGTTTCTCCAAAGAAAAAATCACCTAATTTCTTATCTGGTGCTCAAAAGAAAGATGAAGACATAATATTTTAATTTGAAGGTCAGTATTAAATATTAACAAGTCTCATTTATCTTCCTGAATGAATAAATTGTATTCTATCATCTGAATAAGGTTAGAATCCAAGAACTTTGAAAATTGTGTAATATTTCACATTGATTTGGCCTATGCACACCAACTGCATGACTTGTACATAATGATAGGCATATTATGAGATATACATGTTATAGATTATTCATGAACAACAAGAGATACTATAAACAGTGGAAACAAAACTGTGTTCACTTCAAAGCTACAATGAACATGTTAAGTTCTTAATTATCATATCTTGGACCCGCCTCCAACGTTTCTGACAAGTGATGCCATTGAAGCAGCCAATGCTGATCGGAAAGACGGATTTGAGGTTAGAGCTTTTGTTGCAGCTGCAATTGTGTCGGCTGAATGTTGTTGTTGTGAAGTAGAACTTGCCATATTCTTGAAAATATCATGTGATGGGGTTTGTTTCGCATGATATGAAAAGGGAATAGTATTAATATTCTTGTAGTTGGATTCAATGGAGGAAGAAAGAGTTGATGATGGAGAGGAGAAGTTAAGGCATGTGGAAGAAGAATATCTTGGTGTCATTGTAAAGGTTGATGAGTTTGATCTGCTGAAATTGGGGTTTGATGTTAGATCAAGGGTGATAGTTGGGTGTGATTGATTGGTAGATATTGTGGTTTTGGGTAGGTGGTAAAATGGGTATTGAGGTGCTATGGAATTGTAACCCATGCCATGGTGGCTTGCAAAGGTGGTTGTGGAGGTGGTAGAGGGGGCAGTGGTGGTGAGACCGAGTTGTGAGGTTGATGATGTGGATTTTAACATTGATGCGGCGGCTGAAGTGGTGGAAGCCATTGCGGTTGCTGATACTGAAAGTGGGTGGTTATGAGTTCCTTCATAGGTGGTGATCAGGACAGACCTGTTCTCCGCGCATCTTTGCACCTAATAATTCAGTTAGAAAAAAATAGATTTAGATTTTTTTAGTAACTTTTTTTTAAGATACTTAAATCTATTAACTTTTGGTCAACACACAAGTTGGCTTTATTTTCTAGTGTTGAATTGAAAAGATTGAAATTCAATAACTTCTGATGTAAGACTAGAGATGGCTAAATGGTCATATTCATTGGGTAATACGTCAAATATGATATTTTTTTGGGAGGGTTGGAACGGGTAATAGGTCAAATGGTCATACCCGTTAGGTATGTTTACCCGTTTGATATGTTAGAGATGATACATAAACCAGTCGACCCATTTATAAGTAACTGGTCGAAATTGCACGCTCTAAGACCAAATAAAGTCAGCATTGATTAAGACTTATTTACATAAAATAATTCAAGAAAAGCAGCCAGCAGGAAGAAAAAATTACATGTTTTCTGACTGGGCAAGATGGTGCCAGCGTGCATCGGTAGTATGCTCGAGGACATGGATTCCCTTTCGCTATTTTCTGCCCATATTTTCTCCATTGACATCCATCATTCATCTGTATTGTTATAATTCATCAAAAGTCAGCTTCTTCCCACACTTATCATAACAAGCATCATTTACATTTACATGCTATACCAGAATGCGTTCAGTGGCGGAACCATAATTTTTAGTCAGAGGTTATCATAAGGACCTCTTTTATAACAATTAGGGGGTCAAACTCATTTTTATTTAAAAGAAATTCAAATTTTATTAATAGAAATCCAAGAAATTCTGGTGATTGGGTTAGCGGACCCTCTTGTGGTTCCGCTCCTAACTGCTTCCTAGATTGTAGTATCCTACAACCTAACAATGCATTTCATAAATGGATCTAAATTTGTTGAATAAATTATTACCGTTTGGGTGTCGCATACAACTTTTACAGAAACTCTAGCCTTCTTCAAGGGAAGCTGATCCAAAAGCTCATTATCATCACTTCTCTCAGTTTTCAAACCATGAACAGGTGGTTCCACCGCATGTGTTCTTTCATCGTTCTTCACGTTGTTCAATTCAACTCTAGTTGGAGTCGAGTCAAATTCGCAGCCCAAACCTAGTTTGAGTTCTTGATCATCCTCATCACTGTCTTGTTTGCTTTTTCTGAAGCAATTCACCTTCTTTGGACCATCACTCTTGTGTTTACAACTAGAAACTGTTCCAAGGCTTAGAGAAACGAGTTCATTCCCATCACCAGCTTCCTGATCATGAGCCTGTTTTTCTGAACTTTTAGTAACTTCTTCTTGTTGGAAATAGTCGTTAAACTGCATTTGCAACGATTTGTAATCGTTCAATACGACAGATAATTTATGTTTCAACTTTTGGTTCTCTTCTCTAACTTGACCCATCTCACCTTTAGCTGATGAGTCCAGCACAATCTGAAGAACAAAATTATGAAAACATGATTAGTTTTCAAGTACAAACTGCATAGGTTTATACCAAGTATATGAAAGCATGTCCTACTTGTATTGTACATATTAGGGGAGGGATATATGCAGAACACTATATATTGCGAGAATACATACAACAACATAAATCATATAAGCACAATAAGGTCAACATGCACCCCGAAAACATTCAAAATTCATGAACAAACAGATTGCGGTCAACATGCACACCAGAAACATTTAAAACACATGAACAAACAGATCACATATATAAAGCATATTTGACTGAATAACAACAATAAACTAGTCTAGAAAATGGACCTGAGGTGAGGTTTTTGATGCTAGGTTATGATCATCATGAAAGTGATTAATATTCTTGATTTTTGGTTCATCTTTAACCTCAAAGAAACTGAACATAGGTTTCTCCATGTTCAAGCTAGCTTCCATTGAACTTGAGCTCATTATGACATATTTGTAGCAAATAGCAAAATGTATAACTTATATAATAACGTTTGAGATCGCCAACTCGGTTTGACCAAAAAAACTTACTAAAATAATCATCTTTTTCGTAGAGTCGTATGTGCATGTTGCTTCAAACATGTGAATTAATTGTTATTTTAATTTAACTAGGTTTGTTAAAAGCATATAATTATAATAAGTACAACATTCATTTCTTTATTACTTAATGACTAAATGACCCGTAAAACTTTCACATCTATGGATGTGGTTTATCAACCCTTTATAAAACGTTAATTTCCAAATTAATTTTTTTTTCTATTTTTTTAATCGTGTAATGACGATGTTAGATTTGAAATTACAAATAAATAAAGTTTTTTTAATGAGTGTGGAAAGGGAATCATCTTATTTGTTAATGCACACTACAAGAAAGGAAGGCCTTTAGCGGCGACACCATTAGCGGCGACAGGTCAAATGTCGCCGCTATTGGTCGATCCGCGTCCCGGAAGCTAAAACCAAACCCCAGCCGTTGATCAAAATCCTGATCTAACGGTTGGGGAATTAAAATATATTAGCGGCGACAAGGCCATATCAATACCGACGACATATGGTCTCCGCTAAAAGTATGTGTCAGAACATTAAACCCTAGCCACACAAACCTTATCTCTGGTCAACCCTTTACCGGTGACATATATCAATACCGGTGACAGCTGTATATGTTCATGGCGTATGTTTGCGTTAATTAAACGTTGTAGGATTATAATGTACGACTTAAACGTAGTTTTTAATTATATTACCTTTAGTATATGTTCATGGCGTATGTTTGCGTTGTTTGAAATAGACAGGATCTGTTTTTTCGGCCGTAAAACTGGCTGGGTGCTGTATATACAGCTGCTGTATTAAAAAAAAAAGACTTTTAGCGGCGACACGTGTCGCCGCTATTGCCTTTAATCCTTTACCGACCACGACTAATACCAGCGACCATTTAGCGACGACACGTGTCGTCGCTAAAGGTCTAAGATCAATACCGGCGACGTAGACCTTTAGCGACGACAGGAGGCCAATAGCGGCCGATCAATACCGGCGACCATTTACCGGCGACATGTCGCCACTAAAGGTCAATACTGGCGTCATTTTCCATCAATACCGGCGACAGCTGTCGCCGCTAAAGGTGGTCCATTCTTGTAGTGGCAGAACTCATCGAATGTCAATGAATTATTATCTTATATGGCGAATTATTTTCTAATTGATTTTAATACTCCATTTATAAGACGTGATAAATTACATAAAATTTTCAAATAACAATATAGTTTAAATTTGGTGGAATAAATGCATTTCGATTAGTTAAAATCAAACAATGAAGTAAAAAGAGCTAAAACAATTTGGCATATAATTTAAAGGGGTCTACAATATAAGGTGGGTGAACTGATTCGGTAGTTTTTTTAATTATTTTTATAAGTTTTATATATAACGATTTTTTGACTGATCCCACAGATTTATTAACGCCAACTTTAGATGTTTCTAAATCTATTAAAAAGATCAAATCTACACATATTTTAAAACGAAATAAAAAAGCAAAAAACAAAACAAAACATGAGTATCAATTCAATTAAGTATACTTCCCTTATTAATCTCTCAAAATGGTTTTTTTCTAAAAGGAAAACTTCCTTAGAAACGACACCAAACTCGAAACCGAGCGGCCAACCCCGATTACATATTTACAAAATTACACCACGACTCCCAAGAGACATTCCTATTCTTCGATCTATTTTTAAACCAAACGAAACTTAAAGATCTAATCTCGCTAAAAATGGCATTGATATTAACATGCTTACCCGAAAACACCAAATCATTTCTCACTTTCCAAATACTCCAACACGCGAGAATAACAATACCATGAAAAACCTCCTTCGTCTGACCTTCCACCCGCACCACTTCTGCGCCTCCAAAACGTCCCGGAAAGAGAAAACAAGAAAGGTGCGGTCTTGCACCATGCTTGAATTTTCTGCCATATCACCGTCGAAACCCAACAAGATGTAAACAAATGATCTACCGACTCAACCCCCATATTACATAAAGGACAACTGCTATCTTCAACATGAATATTCCTCCTTTTCGTAATCCTATCCAATTCAGCTCTCAACGCAAACAAATTACATTTCTTTGGTAACCATCTACACCAATCCAAAACGTACCAGGAACTAAAATCAGAACTCAACTCCATCAACCTCTTAACCGACCCAATCGAGAACCCGTCCGACCCGACCCTGTCACACCCCGATATTTCCACGTATTACCGGTGGGCCTGGTGGGGAGTATCGTGACGTAGTTGGTAACATCATAGTCAAACAACACAATATATAAATGCACAGCGGAAGCAAAAGATAAATATATTACAATCCGATTCAAAGTAATATCAAATATTACAACGGAATGTAAGATGGATCCACAGGTGGATCTTAAACAAAAAGATAATATCGTTCAACAGACTTTAACATCTAAAGCTTGCGAGACTTGATTATTGATGCCTGGAGTAGCCAGCCTATTACGTATAGTACCTGCATTTAGCCTTTTTGGAAAATACGTCAGTTTACACTGGTAAATACATTCAACTGACTCATTTTGAAAAGTTTGATAAAATTGATTTGAATGCACGTGACACAAACTCTTTATAACTTGGGATAATTATTTAAATATATAATCTCGTAAAAGAATTACATGTTTCTTATGCGTTCAGTAGCCCGGATCGTGCCGGGTTAAAGCTTAATAGACACACCACATGATATAGTCCCGCGGCGGGTTGTTCCCGAAACCAGCGGTTATACCTTGTTATTCATAAATGCACTAGCGGGTGTACGCCTACACGCGCGTGCTAAGGTTGTGGCCATTTCGTAAAATGATGCCAAGGATATCCGGGACATGGTCATTAACCTCCCAAAGGCTTTAAGCAAACAAAACAATTTAAACGGGCCGATTAAAATTCAATTAACCACCATATGATGGATGATTTAATGCCCTACTAAGCGGTATTTTATATACCGTACCTCAAGCCCGTATAGGGAAAATAAGTTAAAAGTATTTACCTGAGCTAAATATAAATTCAACCCCAGCCGTATATCAATTCAGCAAGTACAGATAGCTTTTACTAGGCTTCTAATTTGGAACGAAGGTTTTTAATAACCTATTAGAATCCTAACGGGTCTTTAATTAAGTCTTGACTTAGACCGGTTAGTTTTCAAAAGGAAGATACGGTTCAAACGCACGATAAGGCGAAGACCGGAATAGAATGTGATTTAGACCCGACAAGTTTGAAGATTTATCTTAAACGGGTAATCTAAACACATTCTGGATTTTGAGATAAAACCGATAAGGTTTGACCCGTTTCGGCTAATTTATGCAAACTAGTTACATAAACCGAACCGAACGCGCAAGAGGCGTAACGGTTAATCATAAGGGTCCTAACCAGGTTTCCTAAGTTAATATGCCTCAAATATGTTGTGATATTAGTAGGATACCTTCCATTATGCCCAAAACGAATTTAAACACAAACTATGCCCCGTAGGGGTAATTTGGTCATTTATAAGGTTATAAAAGAGTTTAAGTATTAACCTGAGTTACAGGTCTGATATAATCAGCAAAAATACTTAGTTTACCAAGTTATAACAGTAGGGTATTATATATATGTGAAATTTATTAATTATAACCAAACTATGTACCGTAGGGGCATTTTGGTAATTTCACATAAGCCGAAAAGCTCAAGACTGAAGTCTGACTTAAACAACTTTTGCTTACTGTTAAAATATTATAATTTACCTAAAATCTCAGTAGGTATCAACCCGTGTATGTTTAAAATAGTTTTAGTACATACTATGCGTTAAAAACGCTTAAAAAGGCGATTAGAAGCCGTTTCCGGGTTCTATATAGAAAGCTGATATTTTTATTATTCCATAAGGCTTAAAATAATTTATTTATCATATGAAATCAGTAGCAAAAGGTTTTGGGGTCAAAAGATATGTAAAACTCATTTTATAGCCCAAAAGGGCAAAACCGACAATTACCGAATCAAGCCTATGATTCTAAGTTATGCTCAGCCTAAAATTAATTAAAAATCTTCAAAAATCCCAAAATAATATATTACATCAGTGGGTAATAAGTTTGATATCAAAAAGTAGGTTTAAATAGGCTATACGCTAATTATGTCGTTTAATCGCTAAAAAGCTTTCTAATTACGCTAATGAGCATAACTCTCAATCTACACCTCAAACTGATGTCAAATTTTGGGTACAAGTTTATATATCAGTAATTAAGGTTTCTACTCTTTTACATTTTCAAAAATCACGTTTTATGGTGGAAAGGGCATAATGGTCAACATATGAGCAATTAACGGAATCATGCATATTAATTGGTTAACTATTGAACCAAGGTGTATAATCACAGAGGGTTATACTATCATGTAACCTGGACCAATTAAAGCTCTAAGGCATTTCTAAAACATGCTTAAACGGGTCAGAACTGAAAGTCAAGGCCAAAGTCAAACTACGCGACTTTCGGTTCCGAACCGGGTCTCTACTGAAAATTGTCGGGTTGAACATGTTTAGACATGTTCTTACATTCATTGCCAAGTTATATTAATGATCAAACAGGTTGTATGGGTTCTACATTGCTAATTATGCATAAATTGGAAATTAAGCATTCTGTTGACTTTTTAATAACAAGTTTGACCCGACATTTGACCTAGTTAGAGTGGGAATCAGAGGGTGCCCTTTTAAGGGTTTATTGCCCACCTAATTACCAACTTATAACTACTTTTAATTCGACTAATCACTGGACCATTAATGATTAATCGCTAAGTCAACCGTTAATTACGACGGTTTGACTTTTAAGCTAAAACTAAGCAAAAACTTAACTAAGAAAGGTTAAGCATACTTACTGAAGTCCTATGCTCGATTAGGAAGGCTTAGGGTCTGCTCTTAAGCTCCAAGAAGCTCCAGAATTGTAGAAGAAGTGAATGATCAAATGGTTGCAACTTAGTGGCTTTATATAGTGATCAAAACTCAATGGATTGTTGACAAATAAGTCTATCCAAGTTCCCTGATTATTAACACATGTCCCTAGTGTCTAGGAGTCATTTAGGGGTCGTCCAAATATGAGGAAAATCGTTTATAGGTCGTTACAAGCTCAAAACAGCAAACCGTCGAATTTGTATGGGGCCTCAAGTTTGGGTCATGTACAGTATGCCCCACCTTGATCTGTTGTGTAAAAGTCTTGGATTCATTTGAAAGTGCCGTAAACGAAGGTTTATCGTAGAAATTCCATAGGATCCTATCTTGTGCAATAATTCATTATCAAAATAATCGGCCTTGAGTATTATCAGATGTTTATAATAGGTTAGGGTCTTGGGATTTACTATGAGGTCGTTCAGAGGTGTAAATTTAACATGACGACACTTTTAAATCCTATCATATATCTTTAATTTGATTCGTGTTTAATAATATTTTTTTTTCTTACATGACACGTGTCGTTATTCTATTGAACACGAATTTTCGAGGTGTTACAGACCCCAACCATTTCCACCCATCCTTACTAGCTGTCAACGAAACCGGATGAAGTAAACTGCATAGGTAACTCCATTCAGCAAGTTATTCGTTGGAATCCGGCTCAGCCCTCCAATCCCACTTACCACTCGGATTGGACACGAGCTTAACAATCCAATCCTTGACTTTACATTTCTTATACAACTCCAACCGAAAAAGATTAGGAAGCTCCCCCTTCAGTGGTTTCGGAAGTAACCACAGATCTAACCAAAAGAAAAATTCCGACCCATCCCCAACCTCACCTTGCATTAAGCTTCTAAGAGAAAAATTGTCTCCTAATTGCTTCGAACACACCTTGCAAATGTTGCTCCACACCCCTTTTAAAGACGACCGCATCTGAAGGAAGTCCCAAGACAATCTATGACGATGAAGTGCATTAATCACTTTAACCCAAAAGCTATTACTATCTGTTTTGAATCTCCATCCCCATTTAGCAAGAAGAGCCTTATTTATTTTTCCGAGGCTAATCTTCAACCCCGAGTAAATATGAAAACATCTCAGGACCCGAACAACGTTTAACACATTAGCACAAGATCACTCTCCCCTAATAATGGCATCGTTAGCGTACAAAAGATGAGAAACACAAGGTCCACCATTCGGCAACTGAACCCCTTTATGATATCTTTCCCCACTGCTTTGTCGAGCAACTGTTAAAGCGCCTCCATGACCATTAGAAATAAAAAAGGAGACAACGGATCCCCTTGTCTCATTCCTTTGAAGCAAGGGAAGTCAAACGTAGGGGGACCATTGACAAGCACTGACTCCCTCGCCGAAGACAAGACTCCACGAGTCCAATTGCACCAACGAGGCGGAAAACCCATTTGCTCCAAAACACCGTTCACAAAATTCCAATTCACGTTATCATAAGCTTTTTCAAAATCAATCTTGAATACAAAGGCTTTCTTCTTACCTTTTCTCAGCCAAGAATAAACCTCGTTCAACACTAGAGGTCCATCTAGAATGGTTATTAAGCTGTACATAACATGCTTGCAACCCCCCCCCCCCCATCTAGTAGCTCGTAACCAAAACTCGGCCAACAATTTTAAATAGTCAAAATTCGTATGGCCACAATGAATTTTCAACGAATTCACAACTTTTTAGAACCGTCCTTGTTTGTTGTAAATATTGCCATGATGCTTGCCGTATAAACTTCAATTCTCTATTATTATATCACATCATTTGAAACAGACTCAAAACTTGATCAAATCAAGTAATTAATCTTTTATGCTAGTATAGAGAGTGATAAATTACATACCCGATTGAAAAACCGTGTCACATATCAGGTCCTTTACCCACCTGACACACATTATCCATTGCCCATCTAGTTTGTAGATATCGGGTATACCTGTTGTGATCTTATGTGATTAAAACTACTTGTTAAAAAAGTCATTACCTGAAATTCAATCATAAACTCACCTAAAAACCAAATTGAAATATTAAATACCCAACCACAATTATAAATTCATTAAACTTTGATAATTTCAAGTATTTAACAAATTCAAGATTTTATTTATTAAAATTTAAATCACATAATACTAGTGGGATCCTTCCGCGCTTCGTTGCGGGCCTTTGGTCATTATCGGTCTGGTTCATTACAGTACCAGTACGATACCGTCAATCGGGTTAGCAATCGTTGCCCATCGACATGTTTTTTACATCGATTGAAAACCCATAAAAACGAATACCCGTACCGGTGTTGTCTGGTTTTTATCGGTCTGTTATGATACCGGTATTGTACAAATACTCGATATAGCTTACGATACCAAAAAAATACTTTATTTCGAATATTACTTTGTTTTCAATAAATTTTATACCGCCATGTCGAGAATTCTATAAAAATGAATACGGTACCGTTACCGATGTTGTTTGGTCGGTATATGTTTAGTTTTTTTTAAATCAATTATATATGACTCGTTCGAATACCGATGTTGTTTGGTCGGTATATGTTCGGTTTCTGATGATAAAAAGATATACTATATATGACTCGTTCGAGTAGAACTTTTATCGAAACATACACAATAATAGACACATGATGACGTTAATAATAAAAAACTATACCGATGTTATATGGTATCGGTACTGATGTTGTTCAGACAATATCAAAAATATTAAGAAAAGAAAATCATTAAAAATTAAAATTAAAGAAATATGTTTTAAAATTAAAAGTAAAGATAATAATAATCTATTGTAATATCAACTATGCATGTATCTATATTTTTTAAGCTGATAATAATATCATTTCAAATGTTAAAACACCATAACTGTATTACAAATCAAGTCGTGGTGATTTTGGAATCGGTATGGTGTTTTATTCCTGTAAAATAACAAAAAAAAAATCCAGATGTTAAAACACCATGATCAATTATTGATACATAAAAAAAATAATTATATTTTAAAATAACTCCTAAAGCGATTACAATCTATTTTATAATTAAACTGGTTTTTGAAGTTAATTACCTTATTACCCTTAATCCATAAATTTAAATAATGTCACGTGTCGTCTCCATAATATTTCTCATACTTCTCACAAAATTCACCATTTTTACTAGAACTTGAACCTATTAGAGGATTAAATAATAAAGAAAGTTTTTTTTTTGGCAATTGACAAATAAAATCGAAAAACCAAGTTGTGGTAAACCCAACATATCTCGACACATGTTTTACATCGATCTGAAACATGAAATCGAATATCGGTACCATTTCTGTTAATACTGCTATTGGTACCTATGTTATTCGATCGAAATCAGTTCGGTTCATCATGGAACCGGTTCACACAAAATTTATGTCAAAATGTCGAGTAAAATTTTTTTAATACAACTATGTATCTAGATTTTTTTTAAAGATAATAACTATAAAGTATCAGAGGGCTAAGTAATAAAAAAGTATTATTTAGAAAAGGAAAACACTAAAACAAAAATTATTATTGAGCAAAGTACTATTTATATCCACTTTCTATTTATATGTAAATGTAAATGTAAATGTATAAAATAATATTAAAATTAATATGTAAATAGATATTAGAGTTAATTGCCATTTTCGTTCCTGAGGTTTGGGCACATTTGCCATTTTCGTCCAAAATGACAGTTTGGTACCATTTTGCCCCTCACGTTTGGTCATTTTTGCCATTTTCATCCAAATCTCTAACCTAGTTAAAAAGTTCTGTTAAAAATATCCCAATCTAAAAAATACAAAAAAAAAATAAAACCCTACATATACATGCAGACCCACCACAAACTACCAACACTGATCTGTCTCCCATCTCCGGCCACTATATCCCGCCGGCGAAGAACTCCGTCCGGCCACTTCGTGTCTCACGAACAAACTACGATCATAATCCGCTCGTTTTCCAGGATCGGACAACGTAGCGTAAGCAGAATGCACTTTAATAAACTCGTCCGCAGACGAATCCATGTTTCCAACGTCCGGATGCACAACTCTAGCCAATCTCCGGTATGCAGAATTGATCTCCATCGTATCCGCTCCGATTTGTATCCCGAGCACTTCATACAGTGAAGAAGGAGTTCCTACACGTGCAGATCTTGCTGTAGTGTTAGATGTGGCGAAAGTGGCTGAGATACGATGTGAATAATTAGGTTGATTGGTGGTGAAATATGGGGAGGTGAAGAAAGATGAAGATGAAAATGCCTTCAGCTCCTCGGTATCACTTAAAAAGTTCATTGATATTTGGTTGTTTTTTGTTTAAAGATTGTTGTTTGTTGAAGAATCACATTACCTGAGTTTCAGATCTGATGGTGGTGGTGGTGGTCTCCGTATGCGATTTGATGGTGGTGGTGGGGTGATAGTGGTGGTGGTGGTCTCCGTATTGTTTGACCAGCGATTTGATGGTGGTGGTGGTGGTGGTGGTCTCCGTATGCGATTTGATGGTGGTGGTGGTGGTGGGGGTAATGTTGAAGATGAAGTGGGTAACGGTGGGGAATGGTGGTGGAGGTGGTGGGGAACGGTGGTGGCGGTGATAGGAGATGAGAGAGAAGACAGAGAAGAGAGAGAGAAGAGAGAGAGATGGAGATGGTGACACTACAAGAAAGTCGATTAATAGCGATAGTACTGATCTGCGCCGCTAAAGGTAATAGCGGCGACATATCGCCGCTAATAGTACTGATCTGTGTGTATTTTTATATATATACATATATTTTATTTATTTATTTATTTAAAAAGAACATAATTGTTTATTATATTTTATAGAGTAAATATAAAAAATTAAATTAAAAAAATTCTCATTTAACAGAACTTTTTAACTAGGTTAGAGATTTGGATGAAAATGACAAAAATGGCCAAACGTGAGGGGCAAAATGGTACCAAACTGTCATTTTGGACGAAAATGACAAATGTGCCCAAACCTCAGGGGCGAAAATGGCAATTAACTCTAGATACAGATTTTCATTAATAATAAGTGCACTTTACATCAATATCGCAGGTAAGCGAGCAACAAGCTGCGCCGCTACCTCTAGATATTAATTAAAAGGGAAAAACACTATTAAAACATATTACCACTTTCCAATTATATATATTAAAATTAATATATTAGATTTCCATATATGTAAATAGACATGTATGATCTAATTCTTACATTTCTTAAACCTGAAAATAAAAATTGTAACTAATACCATACACCACTCCGGGTGCCATATTTTCGGATTTTCAGATTTTATGTTTTTTTTTTTGAAAGGTAGAATTTTATGTTAACTTCAAGATTTTTCGGGTAGCATTAGCAGATAGTGGATCAAAACAAAATCTAGGGGTTGACGCTTCCTGGAACAAATGAGACTTCAGAAGACCACAACAACGTTGGTAAATTCTGCCATCAACTTCGGACGTTGGTGTTTACAAATATACTATTCATTATTATTACATTAAAATTATAATCGTAAATGTCTGTTTTATAAAAGCTTATTAGATTTTATCACTCTCAACTATTGGACATTGGCCGCTGCCACCCCCAACTAACACTTTGACGCCCGACACTCCCAACTTAACGCTTTGTTTGTCCTGTCACCTCGTTGTTAATCAAACACTAACTCAGTTAGGTTTTTTAATTCTATACGGCTTGTTTTTGATGACGTAGCTTGTTTTTATCCTACATGGCCAATGTGTGTATATTTTTTTTTACCTTTTCTCCGCCATCACCGCCAGCCAATCTCCTCCAACTCTCTCTAAACTTACCTTTTTTAACCTTGGCGAAGGGGCCAACGAGATCGGAAGAACAATGGTTCCAGCGGCCGGAAAAACGAGGGTGGTTGTGGGTTGGAGGGTGGTGGCCGAAAGTGGTTGTTGGTGGTGGTTGGAGAGAGGTAGAGAGAGAAAGAGAGCTAGAGAGATAGAGAGGTTTTTATATTTGATCATGTGCCACGTAATTATATACACGTGGGAAAGGGGGTGACACGTAGGCAAAAACCCTAACTGAGTTAGTGTTTAGTTAACAGAGTTGTGCCAGAACAGACTAAGTGTTAAGTTGAGGGTGTCGGACGTCAAAGTGTTAGTTGGGGTGACAGCGGCCAATGACCAATAGTTAGGGGTAATAAAATCTAATAACATTTTTATAAAAAGGGAGATTGTAGTCCTCTAAATATGTGCAAAATTAAGTTGGCATGCTGTGATGAGCGCTTTTAGATAACCTTTTAATTGCCAATCCACAATTGAAATGTTCACAACAAAGTGTTCCCGGGTTCACTTAAGGAGGGGAAAAGAAATGAATTGAAAGGAAATATAAATATTTTTGTGTTCCTGAGTTTCATTTAACGATGAAAAAGAAAGGAAAATCAAATATATTGTTTTCTCGAGTTTCACTTAAAAAAGGAAATGGAAGAAAAACCAGGCTAAATTCTTTAGTTTTTTTTCCTTCCAATTTGGAAGGAAAGACATTCTTTCTTTTTCTTTTCTCTTCCTTTTCTTTCTTCCATTTACTTTCTTTTATTTTCCCTCCTTAAGTGAACTCGGGAATAGAAGTTTAAAGGAAACGTGGGTCGTGGATAAAATGAATTACTATTGCACCTTTTGATCTATAATATAAACAATATTAGACACAATATTGTTTAATGTACATCGTAATTCGTTTAGGGTACAAATCGTTTTTAAATTAATTTAATATTTGAAACATGACATAAGGGCGACCCAACGTATTTGAAGACCCCAAGTGAAATAACATGTTTTGGGGCCTTTTAAAGCAACAAGAATGTTAATACATGGAACTAAGTAATCAAGAACAAGAAATTAAGGCATTAATCTATTGTCACGATGTTAATACCATACATCAAGCAATTGTCAACAAGAAAATGAACAAAAAGGAAGAACATGACTAACGGCTAGACAAAAAAGACAGAACTTGATGGGTAATTGAAGACTGAACGAACTTGCATATAGCGATTGAAGTATTGTACAACTAACTTAATATCGACTTAACAGTCTGAACGAAATTGTTTACAATGATTAGCACACTGAAGTCTAAACGAATTTGTTTATAGTGATTCTTGGAAAGAATGAAGAGTGACCATGTCTTTTAATCGATTGTGTTTGTGTCCTTTGATTTTCCAAAACCTTTGATCCATGATTGCGTCAAAGTCTCTTTTGATTTCCCAAAATCTTCGGAGATTACCAATATATCCGTTCAAGGGACGGTCTGAGTCCTTGCTTTACCTACCATATCATTAGAGTTGTCGTTGAAATGACATATAGAATTATTTTTTTCCTTTTCCTCTAGTTATCCATGTATTTCGTAACATATAATTTTACACACATGTTGTTAGAAAATCAGGTGATACGTGGTTGAAAACCGGTGTTCGTTATTGCGTAACTTTATGTTTTTACATAAGTTTCAATCTTGAATGGCCTACTTTTAATAAGATTTGTGTTTATGCAGGTTTAACGAAGTTTAAGGAGCTTTTCGGGAGCTTTACGAGTCACCGGGTCGAAAACCGGGGCACCAGGACGCGTTACGGATCAACCGGGAGTGCAAGAAACAAAAATTGGAGAAGTAGAGTTGGACAAGCCGTCGGCGACGGGTATATATCCGTCCCCGACGGGCTCAGGAAAGCCCCGTATGCCAAAAAACTCCCGTAACCAGTCATTTAACCCGTCGGACAAAAACCCCATCAGGAGAACCCGTCGGCGACGGGGTCAGGCCCGTCGGCGACGGGCATCAGATTTTTCAGACGCGAATTTTTGGTTTTTGGGGTTAAAGCTCGATCTTTATTGGTTGTTGGGCATTGATTTTTGTAAGTTACACTTGATTTTTAGTTTTGAACTCTATCTTGGAGCCTAATTTCAAGAACCATTGACCTACCATTCAATCTCTACAACATCTATCATCCGAATCAAGATCAATCATCATCTACTATCATCCATCTCACCATCATCATCCACAAACCCTAATCATCCATCATTCCTTCATCCATAAAGCTTCAAGATGACTTCATTCACGTTCCAATCATCCGGTGATCAAGCTTCTTCAACCATGAGCGGCTAATCATCTCGGTTTCACCCCGGTGTAGGTAGTTGTTGATTTTAGGGTTTCGAACTGTTCTTGTTTCAACTTAGTGACAATTTGTGTTTGATTTTTGAAACCTTTGATAATAGTGTTACATTTGTTGCGAATTCGTAAATTGTCGAACGATGTTAAAAGTTATGACTTTGCGAAATGGTGATATGTAATTGTGCATTGTCGTGGTTAGGATTTACTTGTGTTGATTACAAAGTGTATTCTTGTCCGTTCTTCGGGACGTTGATAGTTATTAGCACCTACGTCACGGTACACTAAATCCGCTAATCATAAACACTTGAGTTGAATCTAAAAACTTGTAGAAACCCTAGGTTGACGATTACCGAAACCGGATGTGAACTCTTTTTCTTATTATTATTCTCGTAATCGATTTTCTCGTAATCGTTAATCATTAGTTGTTAATCAATTTAATCAATTCACTTAGTCTAAACTCACATCTCTCAATTAAGCAAAAATACAAAAACATTCTAGTAAGCTTCATAAATCGTGACATTTGTTCTAATTCATTCGAATCCACACACAAACCACATACTCTTCGTGGTTCGACCCCTTGCTACCACTAACTATCTGTTAAGGGTAATTTGGGCTTATAAATATTATCTTTGACCGGAGCACGACACTCCGATCAAATTTTGGCGTCGTTGCCGGGGAGTGCGTGCTCTTTGTGTTTGGATTATTGTTTGAATTTCGTGATTATCTGTTCAAATTGTTTTGTTTCTTTTTGCACTTTGTCTTTTTCCTTGTTACGCGGGTGTGTTACTTGTGCAGGTTACAGGTAGTGTATGCATACGCGGAACTCCGGGAGGACTTCACCTTTAGTCTACGAACCGGAAATCGAAAGAGTAGCAAGAAGAAACTTAGCAAGCTGGTTAGATGCAACACTTGCTTCTAATCAAACCAACCAAACACCACAACTCACACCGACCATTGAAACCGATTCAATGGCGAACCAAAATTCCAACCAAAACTCCAATCACCCAAACCTCAACCAAAATCAATTCCAATCCCGAGGAACATTTTACCCCACTCGAAATGTTCAACCTATACCTCAAGAGCGACCGGGTGGTAACAACAACAATGGACCACCCACACCACCTTTTCAAAATCAAAATCCCAACAACACCCAAAGAACACCCCCACAACAAAACCTTCACCGACAACAATCCTTACCCCTAAACCTTGATGATCGAAATGCCAATTCCGACCGTCGAGGCAACCGAGATCGCGATAATCCCGCGAACGAAGACCCATTCTTCAACATAGACGATTTAAGGAACGCCATCCCCGATGATGAGCCGTTTAGTGTTCCCGGTTACCAATCGCCGGAACATGTAAGCATTCATACGGAAAATTCAGACGATGGGGGGTACTATGATAATCGGGCTAACGATGAAGAGGATTGGGGATACGGTTATTGGGGTAATGGCTACAATGCAAGAGGGTATGAAGATGAGGAATTTGGCTACCAAAACGCCAATTATGTTGGGGATGAAGACTACGGGTATGGGAATAGAAGGAATGACGGTTACGAAAATAACCGCCAACCACGAAATAACAACCAAGGGAACCGAAATGACGGGTTTTACAACAACAACAACAATGGCAACCCTAATCGGATTCCTCGTTTCGTGGGAGGAGGTAACCAAAGGGGTAACCAAGGTGGAAATCAAAGAGACGATAGAAGAGGTGATAGGGGCGGTGATAGAAGAGACAATCGAAGACCGGGTGATCAAGAAGTAAATGGTCCACAACGTCGTCAACAACCTCCACGGGGAGTGAATGACCGTTTTCGACCGATAGTTACCGAATATGATTCTCCAATAGTATGCGAACAGAGAATGTTTGATTGTAAACCACATTACATCAACATACTTCCCCACTTCAATGGGAGGTCGAATGATGAGCCGTATACGCATTTGGCGGAGTTCTCGTCCATTTGTAACACTATTGGGGGGCACAACTTCGCATTAGAGGAGGTCAAGCTTCGTTTTTTTCAATTTTCGTTGAAAGACAAGGCAAAACAATGGGTTCTCACACTTCCGGCGAATAGCATTCGGACATGGGGTGAGATGCAACAAGCCTTTTTAGACGAATATTATTCGATGTGAAAACTGACGACGCTAGGGATGAGATAAGATCATTTCGGCAACTATCGAGTGAACCGTTGCATGAAGCGTTCACTCGATTTAAAGAATTGATGCGGAGATGCCCACATCACCAAATAGAAAAGTGGGAATTGGTGAAGTGTTTTGTACGTGGGTTGGATGACACAACATGGAATCGTCTCGAGTCGATGAGTAATGGGACTCTTTTGAGTAACCATGAAGACGATGATTGGGAGTTTTTGGAGCGGATGAGTAAGCGGTCAAAAGAGAAAGAATCGGCCGATCGTGCTAAGAAACATCCCATTTCCCGCTCACTTCCCGATCTTGACTCTAAAGATCGGATTTCTACCTTAGAGCGGGAAATGGCTCGAATAAAGAAGAAGGAAGTGAACGCGGTGCAATTTGAGGTGTGTGCAGAGTGTGGTGATATTGGACATAGAGCGGAGCAATGTCCAACGAGGTCGAGTGACTACACCGAGGAAGTCAACCAAGTGTATGGAGATCGGAAGCAATATGACATGAACTCCAACACTTACCATCCGGGCTTGAGAAATCACCCTAATTTCCGGTATGGTAATGCCTCAAATCAAATGAACCCGAATTTTCAATCGGGTAATCAAGGAGGTCAAGGTGGGTCATCGTACAATAATCAGCAAGGTGGTAACCAAGGGGGTTACCAAAGGAATTACAACCAAGGTGGTAACCAAGGATATCAAAACCGTGAAGGCAACTATCAACGGGGTTACAACCAAGGTGGTAATGGGGATGGTGCATCCAACTCCCAAGGTGATAATTCGATTAACTCGAAACTAGATGCTATCATGAACACTATGAGCACTCTCACCAACTCACATCAAGAACTTAAAACGGAAATGCGGAATTCAAACCAAGAAATTAAAATTGAAATGCGGAAAGAGTTCGAGGTGAGGGATAAATCCCGAAAGGCATTAGAGAAACAAGTAGGCCAACTTGTGGAGGAAATGGCTCAAGTGAGGGGAAGCATGGGGAAGCTTCCAAGTGACACTACAGTGAACCCGAAGCATCAAGGTTCTAGCACAAGCAACGTGAGAAATGCACGCGTTAGCGCGGTAAGTATCCTTTCAAATGATGAGGTTTGTAGTAGTGTTGAAAGCATTCCACCACCACAATGCGTTGACAGTGTAGTGGAAAATACAAGTGATGAGTCGAAAAGTAAAAATGAAAAAGAAACGATTTCACAAATTAAAATTGAAAACATGAATAAAAATTCTTTTTGTGAAAATTGTTTAAATCAAATTAACTCGAGTAATGCATCAAAGCTTGAAGAACGATGCCCACCAAAGGACGAGAGGTGGGAAATTTTTAAACAAGCAAAAATTAATTTTCCGTTACTTGATGACATTAAAAAAATTCCAGCTCATGTGGAATGCTTGAAAGAGTTGAGCATTGAAAAACAGCACAATAAATTACCCAAACCCATTGATTTGGTATCACATGTTAGTGCCGTTTTATCAAGTGCGCTCCCCCAAAAAGTTCAAGATCCGGGAGATCCTCTTATTCCAATTCAAATTGGAACATTTAAAATTGAGAGGGCGCTCCTAGATCTTGGAGCTTGTGTAAGCATTTTGCCCGGGAGTTTGTATGACCAATATGATATTGGTCCATTAAAAAAATTTGATACTCCCGTGGTATTGGCCGCTCAGACTTCCACGCATCCAAGGGGGATGGTGGAAGATGTGATTGTTAAGGTGGATGATTGCTACTACCCAGTTGACTTTTTGGTAGTAGACTATGTTGGGTGTGTTGAAGACACCCAACCGATAGTCATACTGGGTAGACCGTTCCTGGCAACTGCTAATGCCATAATAAATTGTGCAACGGGAACGGTAAGCATGAAATTTGGGGATCGGGAATTAAATTTAAATGTTTTTCCAAATTTCACTAACCCGCTCAGTGAGGATAAGTGTCCTAAAAAGGACATGAATCCAAACAAAAAGGTTTGTGCTATAGTTGGTAGGTTTGGAGAAACAAAGAAGAAGACGGTCAAGAAGAAGAAAGCAAAGAAGTCACCTCTAGAAAAGAAAAAGGAAGAGGAGGTGAGGAAGTTTGGACCGTTTGGCAACAAATGGTACGAATCACCGGTGGGTGATTTTGAGGAGCTCGTGGACGGAAAGCATGCCATTCGACCACCATGAGGTGGTAAGTTAATTGTTGTTGTATATTTTATTTTGCATTTCGTTTTAGTGTTATCCGTAGTTTAGTTAGTATTGTTGTTGTTGTATAATTTTGTTATTTCGTTTTAGTAGTTAAATGAACGTTGTGTGTGTGTTCCCTATATAACCCTCACGAGACCTACTCGTCCTCTCAAACTATTGGGGGGTTTAAAAGCAATTGTTGCATAAGCTAAATGCAACCGTGATTCCTATGAAAGTGAGTTAGGTTTGTTGTTGTTGTAAATTATTTTCCACATAAATCAAAGTGAAGTAACGCATGACTTGGTAATATTTTCATAAAAGTGGTAGAACTAGGTAACTAACAAATTTTGATGGTTGTGAGAAGCATGCTTCTACACAAGGGTTAGAATTTGTAGGTACAACATGTTCGCGGGACAACCGTTTTTATGAAGAGAAGAAGAAGATATGGGCATCAAGCAACAAAAATCAAGTGCATGCGCTTCCTTTTTACTTTGATTATTAGTTTAGTAATAAGTGGATTGTAATTTGTATTTTATCTTTCCGGGGTGAAATTTTGGGAAGGTTAGCCGTGTCATATCCCTTGTGCGTTTTAAAACTCTAGTTCTTACACATTGAGGACAATGTTTACCTCAAGTGTGGGGATGGGGGAGTAGTAAAAGTTTTCGATTTTGACCCGTTCATTTAAATACTACACATTGAGGACAATGTGTACCTCAAGTGTGGGGATGTCGAAAAATTTCAAAAATTTCTTGTTTCAAAAGCGATCTTAAAAGCACAAGTAACCAAGTCAACGAGGGATGTCACAACCCATTTGGTCTTTTGTCATGGTCAAGTTCAAATTAATAAGCATAACGGTATTTAGCGGGTGGTTATTTGGGAATAATTCGCCTAAGGAACTAGCATTTTATGCATATCACATATCATACCCTTATACGTGAGGTTTTGAGCCACTTTCATATCATGGATTTACATTTACATGTTTCTTTGTTTGAGTGGACCATTAGTCGTGTATTGTAGAACTTGCAACTTTTGATACGTTCAAGACCATAGACTGAATACAAGCATGAGAATGATTAAGGCATTAGGTAAACCTTTTTCCTTTTACACCATTTTTATATCCTTACCCAAAAATTATCCCTTGGTAGCCAACTTTGAGCCTAATCCCTTCGTTTGATCACCCTTTAGCCAATGACCTTAAAACCTTTTTCTTTTAAACCCGTGTGATGGAAATTCGATTATAGTAGCAAAGCTTGGATAGTTGTATTTGTTTGTTTAAAAAAAATTCAGAAAATGTACGAAAAAGAATGAAAGAGTATTGAGAAAAACACAAAAAGATGTGCTAGTAGTTTGTTGAATAAAAGGCGAAAGTTGTTGCCTCATAGTTGATGTTTATATTTAGTTTTGTTTAGTTTAGTGGTTTGTAATAGAAAAATCGAATTTTTCATCACCTTAGCCACTTTAAAATATCCCATTTCCTACCGTTAGCCCAGCCCCGTTACAACCCTTACAAAGACCTTATGACTTGTGCTTAGTATTTGTGATAGGTGGTGGAGAATGATTGAGTTGCAAGCCTATGCGGGTACGTGTTCTAATCGGTTTTGAGCGATTAATTGTTGAAGTGCTAATACATTATACACATTAGCCAATTTTTAAGCCGAGTGGAGAGCACATTGTGAGGGATATGCATGATTTGTTAGTTTTACGGGCGGGTTAATCTTGGATAACCATTATTATATGTGATTATTCACTTGACCGGTAAATATGTGGGAATTGTAAAGAATGTGAACTTTTGTATGACAATAGACCTTAACCTTTGTCTCGGGAATGGGAAGTGTATTTGTTGTTCGACCCACGTGAAAGTGAAAAACAAGATTTGCTTGAGGACAAGCAAAAGACAACTGTGGGGATGTGATACGTGGTTGAAAACCGGTGTTCGTTATTGCGTAACTTTATGTTTTTACATAAGTTTCAATCTTGAATGGCCTACTTTTAATAAGATTTGTGTTTATGCAGGTTTAACGAAGTTTAAGGAGCTTTTCGGGAGCTTTACGAGTCACCGGGTCGAAAACCGGAGCACCAGGACGCGTTACGGATCAACCGGGAGTGCAAGAAACAAAAATTGGAGAAGTAGAGTTGGACAAGCCGTCGGCGACGGGTATATGTCCATCCCCGACGGGCTCAGGAAAGCCCCGTATGCCAAAAAATCCCGTAACCAGTCATTTAACCCGTCGGACGAAAACCCCATCAGGAGAACCCGTCGGCGACGAGGTCAGGCCCGTCGGCGACGGGCATCAGATTTTTCAGACGCGAATTTTTGGTTTTTGGGGTTAAAGCTCGATCTTTATTGGTTGTTGGGCATTGATTTTTGTAAGTTACACTTGATTTTTAGTTTTGAACTCTATCTTGGAGCCTAATTTCAAGAACCATTGACCTACCATTCAATCTCTACAACATCTATCACCCAAATCAAGATCAATCATCATCTACTATCATCCATCTCACCATCATCATCCACAAACCCTAATCATCCATCATTCCTTCATCCATAAAGCTTCAAGATGACTTCATTCACGTTCCAATCATCTGGTGATCAAGCTTCTTCAACCATGAGCGGCTAATCATCTCGGTTTCACCCCGGTGTAGGTAGTTGTTGATTTTAGGGTTTCGAACTGTTCTTGTTTCAACTTAGTGACAATTTGTGTTTGATTTTTGAAACCTTTGATAATAGTGTTACATTTGTTGCGAATTCGTAAATTGTCGAACGATGTTAAAAGTTATGACTTTGCGAAATGGTGATATGTAATTGTGCATTGTCGTGGTTAGGATTTACTTGTGTTGATTACAAAGTGTATTCTTGTCCGTTCTTCGGGACGTTGATAGTTATTAGCACCTACGTCACGGTACACTAAATCCGCTAATCATAAACACTTGAGTTGAATCTAAAAACTTGTAGAAACCCTAGGTTGACGATTACCGAAACCGGGTGTGAACCCTTTTTCTTATTATTGTTCTCGTAATCGATTTTCTCGTAATCGTTAATCATTAGTTGTTAATCAATTTAATCAATTCACTTAGTCTAAACTCACATCTCTCAACCACATACTCTTCGTGGTTCGACCCCTTGCTACCACTAACTATCTGTTAAGGGTAATTTGGGCTTATAAATATTATCTTTGACCGGAGCGCGACACTCCGATCATCAGGCCTTTGATTGAACACACAAACACGTGATTAAACGAACACCAATCGACTCTTGTTATTATAAACCAAAAGCACACTAATTACAATAAACTTAACCATTTATTTTTTCTAGACTCATTTTAATCATAACCAAAAACTCCATTCTAATAAATAATTTAACCAACTGGATAAACATATTTAGAGTAAAGTGACATTTTGGTCCCTTTGGTTTGGGCAGTTTTACCAGTATAGTCCAAAAGTTTCATTTATCGCCCGTGGGTCCAAAAAGTTTTAACCATTCTCGTTTTGGTCCAACAGACTTAGCCCTATCCATGCTCCTCAGTTAGATAGGGTCATTTTTGTCATTTTGTATTTTCATTTCTTAAATAACTAAATCAATGTGAAACAAAGATTATAAAAACTAAAACTCAAAAGTGCCAATACCCGGATTCGGACGCGGGTGGGTTCGATATCAAAGAAACCTATTAACCATTATGCCATATCCGGTTTGTTGAAAAAGATAGGATATTAATTTTAATTAACAACTTACTGGTATCTGACATAATTCCCAATCTGAACATAGCATAAACCATAATCCGATTCGATTAAAATTTGAATCAACAGTCGTCGTTCTTCTCACCGAACCACATCCACCATCGTGCAACCATGTTACATGCGAGTGATGAATTGGTTGGTTGAGGATGTGAGGTGGATGCAGGACGCCACTCACCTTTCTTGGCTTCAGATCTGCGCTCACCTCACCAATCGCCGGCGATGGTTGACAGATTAGGATTGTAGGGCTGCCACCTCCGCCGCTCTTGATATCATATTCGACCGAGACTCTAGGACTCACTGCCGTCATCAGAGACGACGCCTGGTTCAATCGGTGGTGACGTCCGAAAATAACCACCATAGTCTAACAGTGTAAAGGGGAGGGAATTGCGGGTTGGGAAGTTGGTTAAAAAGGAATTTACACAATGGACCCATGTAGTTTAATGTTATACTTAAAATTAAGTAGGATTTTTATAACCCTTTTAAAGGTTTTCCTAAATGACAAATATGCCCCTGGGTAAATGAGGAGCATGGATGGGATTAAGTCAGTTGGACAAAAATGACAATGGTGAAAACTTTTTGGACCCACAGACGATAAATGAAACCTTTGGACTATAGTTGCAAAACTACCCAAACCACATGGACCAAAATGGCACTTTACTCACATATTTAATAAACCAATAATTATCCCTAACTAAATATAAAAAGACTTAATAAATAATTCTCCAAGAATTATCCATAACCTTCTTAATCCTTATCTCCTTAATTCAAGATTAGCATCTTCATTCTCCCCTTAATCTTAAATTGGACCCGTTTCTTCGTATCCGCGCCGTTATCGACAACTTCAACTCCATGACTCGTTTTGACATCCCTCTTCCGGATCACCAGAACAACCTCGTTCTTGAGAAGCGATCAAAGAAAAAACAAGCTCCCCGCCTATCGTTTTCTTCTTTCCTTGCTAGACACGACAAGATTCAAAGCACCCCGCTTTGACGAATCTTCTTTCGCCCATTTACCCACAAGCCCGAACAGATACTTCTGCCAAATAGAACAACCTACATAGGATACCCTGTTAGTATCCTTAGCGGGAAGACCGGGTCTTATCATACACGGATTAAAAGTTGTTAATGTTTGAATCTCATCACCACTAAACCGAAACAAACAGATCACTGGTCACAACCACTATCCCAAACAATACCCCCCCCCCCCCCCGGTTTACACCGGTTGACCTGAATTACCATTCGTTTTACTTTATGTCAAGCATATTGAACCCTTCTTTGATCGCAGTCTTACCACCCTGTCAGACTCCTTCTTGATATGCCCCCATTAATATCAACCACCAACAAAGACACCAACCACCTGTTGATTTGTTATCCAGTCATCAAACGAATTCATTAGCTCCTCGCCCTTTCGTTATTTTCGTGACATGCCAGTTGGGTTTTTCGCAAAAAGAAAAAACGAATCCCTTGCTGCGACTTTCCTTCTTGACGAGAAAGAGTCTCCGACAAAAAATAAAACTCGATCAAACCTGAAGTTCCTCATAAACTCGTCGTTGATTGAAATCAAACCACCCTTTAAATTGAGCCTGGATCATCAGATGTTGCCGGCATAAAACAGGTCACAACCCACTTTAAGGACAAACTAAGGTAGCTCCTTTAACTAGCCATTCCACCGGCTTCCGATCAAATATTCAGTTTTCAAATCCACTTGATTTGCATATGGTTAACACCATGCAATACAATCAAACCAATCTAACCACCAACCTACAAGAGAATCCACCGTTCCAGCCTCGCGAGGGGCTGCTCCCCCTTTCCGAAAAACGACTCTCAAACTACTAAGCTATGATACCAACTTTTGGAAATTCAGTGTAACGCCCGTCTCAATTTATCAAGATTTTAATAATAAGATACACATTTTAAATGCTAAAATGTAACTTTACAAAAACTTGTCACACTAACATTCCCATAAGTTTTCAACATTTCAAAAACATGTTTATAAATGTTTACATAATTCACTTTTAGCAAAACAACTCAAGATTTGACGCGGAAGCTTCATTTAACGTGTGTTCGGTTCTTGCTCGCCACTTAATCTTCATCCGGGACTCTCAACATTCACCTATGATCAAAACCAACTTAGAAGTCAGTTTTAATAGTTAAAAAACAAGTACAATAAGGTAATTGGGTCAAATAATCGAATTAAACAAAATATACAAGATTTTCAATATTTTAGGCCGTCGTCGCGCGCGACGGCAAAAGGCCTTAGCCGTGGCTCGACGCCACGGTCCCAATTTGGCAGACTGTGTGCAGCTGGTGCTGCATATTCCCGGCATAACCCGATTTCACCGAAACGAGCATAACTCTCTCGTTTTCAATCCGTTTGTAACACCCTAGTTACAATTTAACGGTTTTACATGTAAATACCAACAATTAGATGTATAGTTAAGACTACACATACTATAAAAATATGGGTTTATTAAAACTTTTACAAATCATAAGTTATTCAACATAACGTGATCGGATTCGTCGTTTAAATTTACGACGAGGCAATGCGCAGAAGCAAGAATCTTTATTGTGGTCGGTTCTTCGTTGAGCTTGATCGTCTTCCGGCATCCAAAAAGTACCTACATTTCATAAACACGAAATGCTTTGGTCATACGGAGTTTAAAACATGTCTAAACGAGTCCGGGAAGCGAAACTGAATAAAATACAGTTTGTTACAGGGTCTACCGTAAATTTACGGAGGCTACCGTAATTTACGGGTGGCTACCGTAATTTACGGTAGCCCCTGAATGTTGATTTTTCCACCGTAAAATAGTGGGTGTGTGGCGTAAAGATTTTAAGGCTACCGTAAGTTACGGTAGCTACCGTAACTTACGGTGGCCGCTGCAGGATTTTCCAAGTTTGCCGTTTTCTAAAACGAAAACCTTCATAACTTTTAATCCGCATGTCCGTTTTACGCGATTCTTTTTCCTACGCGTTCGTAATTTAGTTCTCCATCACATTGAGTTAAAACCCGACATTCGAACTAATAAAATTCCAGATTTCTAAGTATTCGGCTTATTGTTTAAAATTAACATTTTGACCCGTTTGTGTTTAAAACCTACAAACTTGTTTCTAATTAATCATAAAACATATACCAAGTATTTCACTCAAAAACTCTAACTTGGATTCATAACTTTTGTGCATTACGCGGCAATCATCCAAGTTACGCGTGTAATTCATTTTGACCCATATCAAAGATTTAGACCTTTTTAAGTTTTCGTCTTTCCCCTTTGTTATGCACAATTTACTGTATACTTATCTATAACTTACATGATCATAATACACGTTCTTAATTGGCTCATAAGCATCGTTTACCCCTTTTAGCATTCAGGGGTAGTTTGGTCAATTTCAGTCCCTTATTTTACGACGAAGGGGTTTTGCTTATAATTGACCAACATATTACTATTAACTATAACTCACAATATGCGTACCTGGTTCGAATCAACCTATTGACCCGTTCTAATACCTTGTATCAATTAAATGGCTAATTCTTCGCATCGCAAATTCTCAAATCGTTTTATCCTGTGGGATTAAGACTCAACAAACATTATTAGTCGTAAATTGTCAAATGGTGTCAACTTACCATTTGACCCTTTTGGTCTAACAACCAAACACTTTGTGCTTATATATGAATCGCATTTATTTACCATTCCATTAAGTAATTCGTTTCGGATTCTTCACCAATTAGTTAGGTGTCTTAAATCCGTTTCTTACACATTTACCCAACATGGCTTACGCCACTTGGTGTCGTTTTAAACTTCAACTTTGAACCATTTAAACTTGACTAAATCATCGTCTTACCCTTTTTATTCTTTTAGGCTTACTTATAAAGTAGTCGTTCCAAAACTCATTTTATCCAAGTCCTTTCATAACTACTTTACCATTCCGCCCCATTTTACCATTAACCAAGGTTTTATCATTTACTTTTATTCCGACCCGTAACGTTTTGCGTCGGAACCATATTTCGAACACTATATTTATCGCATTTATAACTTATAGAATAAATACACATTCTACAAGAAACGGTGTAAGATTTACTTACCTCGCATCCAAGTAACGTTTTCTTTTCGTAGTTGCTCCGTTTGACCCGCTTCCTCCCAAGCCTCTATCTAGCTTGTCAAGAGTCAAACTATCATCATAATTCGCAAGATGGTTAGTTTTGTCATTGTCAATTACGACTATTCCTCCTTACGTATTTTCTATCAATTATCATTCGATTTTATTAACGGTCAGTTTGACTTTTTAAAAGTCAAATGCCCATTAGTACATGAATTGAACATTTAAGTTCATCAACTAATTTCGGTCATTTTCAAATGACCCGGTATGCATTCTTTTAAGCCATCGTTTTTTACTAATCTTTTAACTCGAGTCCATGCTATTATTATCGCTAAGTTAGCCTAGCTCTCGATTATCAAAGACACTATATTTCTTCATTTCACAAAATCTACGGGTTTTCCCTCTATAAGTGAAACCCGTTTTGTCATGGTATTTGGCATTTATCCAAATACTTATCCAAATCAAGTTCTATCTACGAACTAATAGGCACCCAATTTCACTTAAGCATTTTAACGAGCACCTTGTGGGCAAGATTCATATGCTTATTTTGTCAAGTTCTTGAATAACTGCCAACCAAGTTTCAAGCATCAATTTCAAGCCCCTATGTCTAGTGTTTATAAATTTCAACTAGAACTTGCATTACTTACCTAATGTTTATCCATTTTAACACTATAATTCTAGTGTTCATCACATAGTCATAAGACCCACTTAGCACCTACATAACTAGTTAAAGGAAACACTAATTTATGGTGCTAAATTAACGAGTTTACATCTAGGGCTTCTTCCTAGACTTGTGCTCATATCAATTGTACTACAACACTCATTATTCATGCCAGAATTTCTTTCTTGAATGTTAATCAAAATTTTGAAGTATCATCAAATCGCAAAATTCAACATACCTTTCGATCCCCATGCTTAGGTGATCACGAATTTGCGTTCATGCATCGATTTAAGACTGAAATCGACCTTCAATTTGATGCTTTTTGGCACTTTAGGGTTTCACCATCTTT
This sequence comes from Helianthus tuberosus, assembly GCA_030545235.1. NCBI lineage: Eukaryota > Viridiplantae > Streptophyta > Magnoliopsida > Asterales > Asteraceae > Helianthus > Helianthus tuberosus. The sequence goes on from CM060420.1 coordinate 138,136,131, forward strand.
GGTCGCCCCTGATGATCGATCCACACACACACCTTGTGTGTGTGGTGTGTTTTTTTTATTAAATAGAACTTGTTTCCTTTTTAACGGTTTTGGTCCCTCAAGTTTAAATCTTTATTATTAGGGACTAGAACTCCATATTTTATTTACTTATTTACACCTTATTAACTAGGTTAATTACTCCTAGTTAACTTGATGGGTTCAGGAACCTATAACCCGTTATATTTTAAGTCCCGTTAACTCGGGCATTTTTATGTGCTTTGTTTTCTCAAAGTATTTATCCTCTTTCCAATTAATATTAGGTTTATTTATTTACATCATAATATTTACCGGGTTAATTTTTACCACTAATGGTATTTTACCCGCTCTTTAGTATTAACGATGTTTAATTACCAAACCCATTTTCGGGGTGTTACAAGTCTACCCCCCTTAAAGAGGTTTCGTCCCCGAAACCTTATTTACGTGACTCGTTTATTTAGATTAAATGAACTTAGTTTCATTTTCAGGGCATTCATTCATTCTTTTCGATCTAACGTTTTCATTTATATTGACGCGTACGTCTTTCATGTGTAGGGCCTCGCGGGCCGTTACTTTCAGCTTATATCCTTTATCTTTATCAATCGAGTTGTCACTTGACCACTTAGTCTCATCAGTCTGTTAACAGGTTTATCCTGCGCTTGTTTATATTAACAAGCGCTTTGTATTTGTCATGACATTTTCTTAACTTTGAATAGTTTTACCAGCTAGACTAATTAGTCACCGTCACTTCATACCCCAACACTCAGGTATACCATATTGCCATTTCCGGCCTTATGCGTATTTTCTAATTTTCATATCTCGTAACTCACGTTACGACTTGATTGTATTCTATATCACTTTTTGTGATGTATCACAATTTAAATAATTGTGAATTCTTTTGTCATTTTTGCGAGTTTGAATGTTTTAGTGAAGTTCTTCACTTTTGTCAACTAGACCTTTCACAATCTTTTCGCTTTTAACCCATTTAATTAACTTAGCGAAACCCATCGCTTTTATACGAACTTTATCTCCCGGTATTGTTTTACGCGGGAAGTTACAATCAGTTTCCTTGTTCTATACAATTGACCCGTAGGTTCTTTTACTTAGCCTCGTAGGCTATTACTACAGATTTTCACCTTTTTGACCTTATTAAGGTGAGACCCCAACAGTTCGTTTCTTTCTATTTGTGACCCGAAGGTCTTTTTGGTCCCGTGGACCTTAGCATCATTTATAATATCTTAGGTTATGATAATCCCGTAAATAATCTTTTATTCAAGTCTTTATTCAAAGGTATATACATTTATATATGTATATGGCGTTAAGGTACCCTTTTTATGTTCAAAGTCATTTATTTTCGCCTTTGAATTTCCATTGACCTTGACCGCAGTCTAAGGCTATATTTATTTTTCTTTCGAACAAATTTTCTAACTTTATGAATTCTCACGTCATTTATGCGTCGATTCATCTTATGCTCACTGTTATCCAGTTTACATATATTCGTATTTGATTATGCCCCATTACCGAGCTCATTATTCTTTTGCTTTTAATGTTACCGTAATCCCGTATGCGCTTACTCATGCCATCCGGCATTATATTATATTCAAACTCGTTTGACTTATTCATGTGAAATTAATCATTTATGGATGTCAAACTTCACTCTTTGTTCGACCCGTTCAACTTTAAAATAGTTGAACATAATTTATCAAAATTTCTATTCACATCATCTTCTCGTCTTTTAGTCAAGACTCAAAACCCGAGTCTTTTAACTTTCCATTCGAGTTCCCTTTTCTCGGCCTACGTATATGTTTAAACCCTTACCCATTAACCGAGCGTTTTACCGAAGTCGTTATTATTGCAACCTTCCCGGTGTGCATTAAGACTTCGCTTCACTTTTATATTCCTACTTTGTCCTCAAGTTTGACGTTTTACAAAAATGGCCCGTTAAGAGACATATTTGCATTCTCCGGGTTCGAGTGTAGGTACACCCCCTCCCATTGCATATCTTAATCATTTTACATATTTGCATTCTCCGGGTTCGAGTGTAAGTACACCCCCTCCCAATGCATATCTTAATCATTTTACATTAATCTTTGTCCCTTCACTCGGGCTCATCATTCTAATGTAATACGCTTCCGTCACCCGGCTGTGCGTTTACATTATTATCAAATATTTTACTCATTTGATTCATTTGGGTACTTTTTAATTTGTCCCACTCACCCCGTCCTTACTACATCGAATGTAAGCATGTCCATCATAAAAAAGTTCATGGTACCACGTGCTCACCACTTACTTGGCCAGAGTAAGCGATCAATACCTGGTATCCATGACCTTTTTTATAATTTTCACATTACACCCCATGTAAGTAATGCCCCTATTTGTTTCTCTTGGAAACAATATCCCGGATAGGTTTTCTATTCGGGTTTTTCCAAGTTTTTAATCTACATATGCAACTTTAAATCTCTACGTATTTGTTGCATGTTACTATTCACGTAATCATTTAAAATGCGCACCTGGTAAATGCTTGCCCTAACGGGCTTTCCTTGCCATTACTTATTTGCGATTGTTACGCGATTTAGGTCCTTGATGAGTACGCTCTTCTTGTCATACCTCGGACCGTTACATTATCATATCCGCAATTCATTCATCTCTCGTCATCTTCAGACGCGAGTGTCCTTAAATTAAAACATTAACAAAAGTTAGTAATGTCAACTTCAATAATTGCCCGTATTATAATACAAGGCTTTTTCTACTATAGGCGTCAACGCGCGAAATTTCGTCAACCACTTCAATCATTTAATTGGGGTAACGTGTATTACACGATAACCCTATGTGTTGTTTACAACACCTTAACACGCTAACCATTAACATACATGTACTTACCGGATTTGGGATCAAGCCTCGAACCAAACACTAATCTTTATCAAGAGCGTAAGGTTTAAGTCCAAGCATGGTTTTCCCCACCATACTTGAATCTCTTAAACCAGGGCTCTGATACCAACTTGTAACACCCTAGTTACTATTTAACGGTTTTGCATGTAAATACCAACAATTAGATGTATAGTTAAGACTACACATACTATAAAAATACGGGTTTATTAAAACTTTTACAAATCATAAGTTATTCAACATAACGTGATCGGATTCGTCGTTGAAATTTACGACGAGGCAATGCGCGGAAGCATGAATCTTTATTGTGTTCGGTTCTTCGTTGAGCTTGATCGTCTTCCGGCATCCAAAAAGTACCTACATTTCATAAACATGAAATGCTTTAGTCATACGGAGTTTAAAACATGTCTAAACGAGTCCGGGAAGCGAAACTGAATAAAATACATTTTGTTACAGGGTCTACCGTAAATTACGGTGGCTACCGTAATTTACGGTAGCCCCTGAATGTCGATTTCCCACCGTAAAACAGTGGGTGTGTGGCGTAAAGATTTTAAGGCTACCGTAAGTTACGGTAGGTACCGTAACTTACGGTGGCCTCTGCAGGATTTTCCAAGTTTACCGTTTTCTAAAATGAAAACCCTCATAACTTTTAATCCGCTTCTCCGTTTTACGCGATTCTTTTTCCTACGCGTTCGTAATTTAGTTCTCCATCACATGGAGTTAAACCCCGAAATTCGAACTAATAAAATTCCAGATTTCTAAGTATTCGGCTTATTGTTCCAAATTAACATTTTGACCCGTTTGTGTTTAAAACTTCCAAACTTGTTTCTAATTAATCAAAAAGCATATACCAAGTATTTCACTCAAAACCTCGAACTTGGATTCATAAATTTTGTGCATTATGCGGCAATCATCCAAGTTACGCATGTAATTCATTTTGACCCATTTCAAAGATTTAGACCTTTTTAAGTTTTAGTCTTTCCCCTTTGTTAGGCACAATTTACTGTATACTTATCTATAACTTACATGATCATAATACGCGTTCTTAATCGGCTCATAAGCATCGTTTACCCCTTTTAGCATTCAGGGGTAGTTTGGTCAATTTCAGTCCCTTATTTTACGACGAAGGGCTTTTGCTTATAATTGACCAACATATTACTATTAACTATAACTCACAATATGCGTACTTGGTTCGGATCAACCTATTGACCCGTTCTAATACCTTGTATCAATTAAATGGCTAATTCTTCGCATCGCAAATTCTCAAATCGTTGTATCCTGTGGGCTTAAGACTCGACAAACATTATTAGTCGTAAATTGTCAAATGGTGTCAACTTACCATTTGACCCTTTTTGGTCTAACAACCAAACACTTTGTGCTTATATATGAATGGCATTTATTTACCATTCCATTAAGTAATTCGTTTCGGATTCTTCACCAATTAGTTAGGTGTCTTAAATCCGTTTCTTACACATTTACCCAACATGGCTTATGCCACTTGGTGTCGTTTTAAACTTCAACTTTGAACCATTTAAACTTGACTAAATCATCGTCTTACCCTTTTTATTATTTTAGGCTTACTTATAAAGTAGTCGTTCCAAAACTCATTTTATCCAAGTCCTTTCATAACTACTTTACCATTCCGCCCCATTTTACCATTAACCAAGGTTTTATCATTTACTTTTATTCCGACCCGTAACGTTTTGCGTCGGAACCATATTTCGAACACTATATTTATCGCATTTATAACTTATAGAATAAATACACATTCTACAAGAAACGGTGTAAGATTTACTTACCTCGCATCCAAGTAACGTTTTCTTTTCGTAGTTGCTCCGTTTGACCCGCTTGTCAAGAGTCAAACTATCATCATAATTCGCAAGATGGTTAGTTTAGTCATTGTCAATTACGACTATTCCTCCTTACGTATTTTCATAATTCGCAAGATGGTTAGTTTAGTCATTGTCAATTACGACTATTCCTCCTTACGTATTTTCTATCAATTATCATTCGATTTTATTAACGGTCAGTTTGACTTTTTAAAAGTCAAATGCCCATTAGTACATGAATTGAACATTTAAGTTCATCAACTAATTTCGGTCATTTTCAAATGACCCGGTATGCATTCTTTTAAGCCATCGTTTTTTACTAATCTTTTAACTCGAGTCCATGCTATTATTATCGCTAAGTTAGCCTAGCTCTCGATTATCGAAGACACTATATTTCTTCATTTCACAAAATCTACGGGTTTTCCCTCTATAAGTGAAACCCGTTTTGTCATGGTATTTGGCATTTATCCAAATACTTATCCAAATCAAGTTCTATCTACGAACTAATAGGCACCCAATTTCACTTAAGCATTTTAACGAGCACCTTGTGGGCAAGATTCATATGCTTATTTTGTCAAGTTCTTGAATAACTTCCAACCAAGTTTCAAGCATCAATTTCAAGACCTTATGTCTAGTGTTTATAAATTTCAACTAGAACTTGCATTACTTACCTAATGTTTATCCATTTTAACACTATAATTCTAGTGTTCATCACATAGTCATAAGACCCACTTAGCACCTACATAACTAGTTAAACGAAACACTAATTTATGGTGCTAAATTAACGAGTTTACATCTAGGGCTTCTTCCTAGACTTGTGCTCATATCAATTGTACTACAACACTCATTATTCATGCCAGAATTTCTTTCTTGAATGTTAATCAAAATTTTGAAGTATCATCAAATCGCAAAATTCAACATACCTTTCGATCCCCATGCTTAGGTGATCACGAATTTGCGTTCATGCATCGATTTAAGACTGAAATCGACCTTCAATTTGATGCTTTTTGGCACTTTAGGGTTTCACCCTCTTTGGTCGCCCCTGATGATCGATCCACACAAACACCTTGTGTGTGTGGTGTGTGTTTTTTATTAAATAGAACTTGTTTCCTTTTTAACGGTTTTGGTCCCTCAAGTTTAAATCTTTATTATTAGGGACTAGAACTCCATATTTTATTTACTTATTTACACCTTATTAACTAGGTTAATTACTCCTAGTTAACTTGATGGGTTCGGGAAGCTATAACCCGTTATATTTTAAGTCCCGTTAAGTCGGGCATTTTTATGTACTTTGTTTTCTCAAAGTATTTATCCTCTTTCCAATTAATATTAGGTTTATTTATTTAAATCCTAATATTTACCGGGTTAATTTTTACCACTAATGGTGTTTTACCTGCTCTTTAGTATTAACGGTGTTTAATTACCAATCCCGTTTTCGGGGTGTTACACCGTTTTTCCCGATTCTTTTTCCTACGCGCTCGTAATTTATTTCTCCATCTTATGGAGTTAAAATCCAACATCCGGATTAACAAAATTTAACCCATTCCGGCTTACGCCATGGGTATCCTTTTAACTTCGATTTATATTAGTCAACACTTGAGTAATTTCCAGTTTTACCCTTTTCCTCATTATTAGATTACACTACAAGATATTCATAATGGAAATCCGTATTCTACATAAGTGTGTAAGTTTCACTTACCTTGCATCCGGTTATGCTCTTTTTCCGCGTACTCGATCCGTTTGACCCGCTTCTTTCCCAAGTATTCATGTAGCTTGTCTAGAGTCAAACTATCATCATCACAATTCGTAAGAAGGTTAGATTAGTCATAATCATTTACGACTATTCCATCCTATGGGTTTATGTCGAATTTATCATTTGTCCATATCAAAATTATCATTCGATCAAATCATTGGTCGGTTTGACTTTTTAAAAGTCAATTGACTTATCAACATATTCAAATGCACATTTGGTTCAATGAACTCACTTAGGCATATTTCATCCGAACTCTTAACGAAATCAAATTTTTACATACTAACTAGTAGGCCGCGATTTTGTTTAGGTATTTCATGTCACTGAAAATCGGCTGTTTTTGGTGACTTGTTTAACCTGTTTACAAGTCTTCAAAAATTATGATTTTTTTATGTGGCGTACATCTCGTAGGGTTAGGCCTTGTGTTAAAATTTCAAGATCTAAATCTTTACCAAAAATTCGTAAAAATTAATTTACTAAGCTGCAATCAGATTTGTCACTTTTGACTGCAGCTTACGGAAAAATTCATTAAAAATTCCTCGTTTATCCGATTGACGAAATTCCAATTGGAGATTCTTTTAATCGCTTAAAAATATCTACAGTAAAAATTTGAGATCATCACTAAATTCCTAAATTGAGTTATGACATTCGTAATGGGCTGCAAATTCTGCCAGAAAACGCAGCTCGAATCTTTGATACGGAAAAATTCATAAAACGCTAAATTTTCGTCGAAAAAATGCGATTCCAGTGGGGTTTTAAAGATATTTTCTGGAATTACATTTAAACTCAAGAAACATATGTTTTTGTCATGTTTTGTTCAGGTTACAGCCAATACAAGTCGGCTGTAAATTCTGATCAGGAGCTGTTTGAATTCAACTTTCAATTTAAGCATGTTCTTGAAATCATAACACTAATTTTTAGCAATCAAAACCCTAAAAACATCTCATACATGAATTTAGCATCAACAAAATCTGAATTTACTTGAGCTAGGCATGATTTCAATATATTCTTGTCTAGGGTTTACTCCTAAACACTATTTCATTTCAATATCATCCATACCACAATCATGCAACATCAATTTCGAATTTCTTATGTACATCAAGAATTCTCAACTGCATAAATATAAAAAATTCGACATTCCTTACGATCTCCTAAGCTCGGTGATCGTTTATATGTATTCAAATCCGAGTTTGGTCTTCAATTGCACCTTCAATTGGAAGATTTTGGGGAGTTTAGGGTTTTACCCCTTTTCTTCCTGCTCTGGTCGTTCCCCACGCACACACACACACACATTCTATGTGTGTGTTGTGTTTTAGTTATTTGTTTTAATAAAAATTAGTTTCCTACTTGACGACATTAGTACCTATAGTTTCAAGAATTTACAATTGAAACTAGAACCCATGGTTTATCATTTCATTACCCATTACTAACTAGGTTAGTTCTACCTAGTTAACTTAATGGGTTCGGGGAGCCGTAACCCGTTTTATTTTAGGTCCCGTTAACTCGGGCCTTTTATATACTTTGTTTTCTCAAAGTATTTATCCTTCTTTATAATTAATATTAGATTTTTTTTATTTAATCCTTATATTCACCGGGTTAATTTTACCAGTAATGGTATTTTACCCATTCATTATTATTAACGTGGTTTGATTACCAAACCCGTTTTCGGGGTGTTACAAGTGTACCCCCCCCCCCCCCATAAAGAGGTTTCGTCCCCGAAACCTTTCTCACAAAATTTATCAGTTTAGATCATCTGAACCTTAGTTTCGGTGATCACTTGAGCACTATTCGCACATAATAATCTTACCCAAAAAGTATGGTAATGTGTTTTTGGTTTTAAGGCGTATGCGCCTTTCATGTGTAAGGCCTCGTAGGCCATTACTTTCAGCTTGTGTTTCTTATTCTAGTCACTTATTTGACCGAGTTGTCATCTGATTACTCGGTCGTATTTATTATTCAACACGTTTACTTCTAGCAAATTTTTATATTGACCAGCGCCTTGCATAAGTCGAAACACTATCATGTTTGCATTTTCCGGGTTCAAGTGTAAATACACCCCCTCCCAGTGCATACCTTAATCGTTTTACATGTTTCTTTGTCCCTTCACTCGGGCTCATTATCCTAATGTAATACGCTTCCGTCACCCGGCTGTGCGTTTACATTATTATCAAATATTTTGCTCATTTGATTCGTTTGGATACTTTTTAATTTGTCCCACTCACCCCCGTCCTTACTACATCGGATGTAAGCATGTCCATCATAAAAAGTGTCACACCCCCAAAATCCACCTGCGGAGTACTACCGCTTGGAGGCGTGACTGACCAGGATCCAGCCACCAATCATATTGAACAAGCAAACACATAGTTATAAAAGTTCAACCAATACAATTGGTGTTTAACGAAACATAGTTAAGTTGCAAGCGGAAGCATAAGTCTTAAATCAAAACATAAGTTTAATTGTTTCAAAGTTTAACATGGCACACAGTCGTCCATGCCCCACAACGATCCTCATCCATGCAAGCTCCAGCTAAGAACCTAAGGACCTGCAAAGCATGTAGTAACGAGTCAACAACAAGTTGAGTGAGTTCACGGTTGGGTGTTCGTTTTAAGTTGTTTCGAAAACAGTTTCCTTTAGCTGGCATCCTGCCGTGGGGGTTACCCCATAGTTAAAAATGTGACTTGTTTATTCCCGGTTACTCTGGCAATCCAGCCGTGGGGGCTACCCCGTGTTAGTTATCTGGCATTTCGGCCGTGGGGGCTACCCCATGTATACACTAGACTCGTTACCATATCGACTGCTGACTGTAGTCATGTTTATGTGCCCTGAAACTGTCAATGTCTATCATCATTGACGTGCCCCAAATCCATTAGTTCACGCCCGTCCTCTGCGGCACGGTGTGAGGTTTGTCAGACCTAAATAGCGCTATCTAACTAATGACCCGCTCGCCATTGGCCCGGCGATTAAGTCGATATAAAATTGAGGGACTTCGTGATAGAGTTTTGGTCTAGTACGAGTTATCTGTCCGTGAGGACGAGGAATTACATTCCTGAACCATTGCTGTCCTACCCAAGGAGGACGAGGAACCCATGTTCCTTAACCCCAATTCCCGACCCCTGGGAATCCCATGCTTTGTAAAGGGTGTGAACTCACCTCGGTTTGCTCGGTAGATACACAGAAAAGTCAAACAAGCAATATTGTGGTCACTCGCGTCCTATCATAGTTGTATCATACAAGTCAGGTTCAAACCACGTATTGCACGTATGTTCTACACGTATGCTAGCACATTTCATGCAAGTTTCATCCATGGCAGCCCAAATAATCCTTCATAACCAACAGCACGTATAAGGTCCATGCATTAGGCCCAAAGGTCCGGCCCAATTACTTAAGTCCGAAATGAGGTGCAAGTCCAAACAGCGTGTACATGCGTATAGTCTCGAGTCGCAACCAGGCACTCTCGACTCGCAATCATGGTCTCGGTCTCAAGTCGCAACTGGACTCGTAATCATGGTCTCGGTTCATGCTGTTTTGGTCTCGAGTCGCAACCGGACTCGTAACTGAGATTTCGAGTCATAAGGTTTGTGTGCTGATCACGTGTGGTTTCGAGTCGCAACCAGGTGTTTGCGACTCGCAACCGATGTCGCAACCGGGGGATTTCGACTCATCATGCGGTGGTCTCGAGTCGCAACCGAAGGTCTCGACTGGACATAAGCTGATTCTGCACAGTTGTACTATCCAATAACATTCTGATTTCATGCAACATTATGTACTACCCTCATAAACATGTTTATTTGTCTAACCCTAACCAAAAACGGATCAAACACATAAATTTCAAATATTCATATCATGTTCAAACAGTTCTTCATATATTCATCATGTTCTTCATTAGAGTTTTTCATCTAGCACACTCGGTTAACCCAAACAAGCATAACTCAAAATGGTTACATAACTTAGTCTTTCTCATTGGTTTCTAACTCTAACATAACCGATCAATACATGCATCTATCTAAGATTTATCATCAACATACCACCATTTTATGCTATCTAGTACACCTCCACATATCAAACATGAACATGTGTACTCGAAATCAAACAAACATCTTTATCATGGACAATCTTAACACCGATTTCTCAAGAAGGATATATTCATCCTATGTATAACTTAACAAGTAAACATATTATCACATAATCTTCATCATACATCATCATCAAACCGAAACACACATCTAACATGAATCACTAACCGGTTAGAGAGGTGGAGGTGAAGAATGAAGCTTCCGAATGGGTGTGTGTGTGTGCCGATCCGAGAGCTCCTTGTAGTAGCCGATTGAATCCGAGATGGAGGAGAGGAGAGGTGATGCTTGGTCTCTAGGGTTTTAGTGAAAGAGGATATAGGAGTGTGTGTGTGTAGGTTGCTCAAAAGTGGTGATGTTGGCTCACTACAAGGGTTATATACTAGCTTCTATGTTGATGCACCCTAATGGGTTTTCGAGTGGGGTGGGAAGAGACACGGCCCAACCGGCCCATCAGTTACACTATTCACTCGAGACCACATGGTCTCGAGTCGGGTTCTTGGTTCTCGGCTCACTTAATCATATACACATACTATACACACAAGCATACATATAACATAACACATAATCATATAAAAGGTTCACTTATCATTCATTAAATCATCAAATTAGTTAGTCACTTAGTTTTCAAGCGTACAACGAAAGGTTCTAAATTTCGAGTTGTCACATCATCCCCAAGTTGAAAGAAATTTCGTCCCGAAATTTGGTAGGCACTCACTGAGGAAGCTAGTTAAGTTGTATGGTTTTCCCGGTTTTCCTGGGGTGTCACATCCACCCCCCGTTGATCTGGAATTTCGTCCCGAAATTCCGTAGCTTCGGCCTCAGTAGTGGGTGTACTGTTTGCGAACAGTTGGGGATACTTTTGTTTCATCTGATCTTCGCGCTCCCAGGTGAACTCTGGGCCGCGACGTGAGTTCCAACGAACTCGAACGAGAGGTATCCTGGTGCTTTTGAGGACCTTAACATCCTGGTCCGTGATTTCGACTGGTTCCTCGATGAATCGTAACTGTTCGTCGATAGTGAGTTCCTTCAGAGGAACTACGTGGGTCTCATCTGACGGACACTTCTTCAGATTCGACACGTGAAAAACGTTGTGAACTGCACCGAGTTCTGCTGGTAGGTTCAGTCTGTAGGCTACCCTGCCTATTTTATCAATGACTTCGAAGGGTCCAACGTATCGTGGGTTAAGTTTACCGCGTTTACCAAAACGAACCACACCCTTCCAGGGTGAAACTTTGAGTAGTACCCGCTCCCCAACCTGGAGCTCAAGTGGTTTCCTGCCCATATCGGCGTAAACTTTCTGACGTTCGCGAGCTGCCGTCATGCGTTTTCGTATTTGAGCAATTTGTTCGGTCGTGTCTACCACATATTCTGGACCAGTGATCTGACTGTCTCCCACCTCTGCCCAGCAAAGAGGTGACCGGCATTTACATCCGTACAATGCCTCAAATGGAGCAGCTTTAATGCTGGTGTGGTAGCTGTTATTGTACGAGAATTCCACAAGTGGCAGATGCTTTTCCCAGCGGTTGCCAAAGTCGATTACACATGCACGAAGCATGTCTTCTAAGGTTTGAATATTGCGCTCGGACTGCCCGTCCGTCTGAGGGTGGTACGCTGTGCTCATGTCTAATCGTGAGCCAAAGGATTTGTGCATTGCTTGCCACAGCTCTGAAGTAAAACGTGCATCTCGATCCGAGATAATGGAGGTGGGCACCCCGTGCCTCGAAACGACTTCCTTAAGGTATATTTCTGCAAGAGTGGAGAATTTATCCGTTTCCTTGATGGCCAGGAAGTGTGCAGACTTTGTGAGTCGATCCACGATCACCCAAATAGTATCGTTCCCGCGCTGGGATCTAGGTAGGCCAGTAACAAAATCCATGGAAATCTGCTCCCATTTCCATTGTGGTATCTCTGGCTGTTGGAGTAGGCCTGAGGGTTTCTGGTATTCAGACTTGACTCTTGCACAAGTCAAACACTTGCTGACGTAGGTTGCTATGTGGGCCTTCATGCCAGGCCACCAGCACGTAGTTTTGATATCATGATACATCTTATCTGATCCAGGGTGTACTGAGTAGCGAGACTTGTGTGCTTCATCCATCACAAGTTCTCGTAGTTTGCCATAGAGTGGGACCCAAATGCGTCCCGTTACGTAGTAAGCACCATCTTCCTTTTGTTCTAATCGTTGCCTTGATCCGCGTAGGGCTTCAGCCCTGACGTTTTCTGGTTTCAGTGCCTCTATCTGAGCAACTCGTATCTGGGAAGGGAGGCTAGAGTGGATCGTGAGTTGTAAAGCTCGCACGCGCTTAGGATCAGTGTCCTTCCGACTGAGGGCGTCAGCCACAACATTGGCCTTGCCCGGGTGATACCTGATTGAGCACTCGTAGTCATTCAGTAGTTCGACCCATCTTCGTTGCCGCATATTTAGTTCCTTCTGCTTGAAGATATGCTCGAGGCTCCTGTGGTCGGTGTAGATGGCGCACTTGGTACCATACAGGTAATGCCGCCATAATTTAAGTGTAAAAACAACAGCTCCCAGCTCTAAATCGTGCGTAGTGTAGTTCTTTTCATGAACTTTGAGTTGGCGTGAAGCGTAGGCTATAACTTTGTCTCGTTGCATCAACACGCAACCAAGACCTTGAATTGATGCGTCGCAGTAAACCACAAAGTCGTCAGTGCCCTCCGGCAAGGAAAGGATAGGTGTGCTGCAAAGTCTATCCTTTAAGTGCTGAAATGCTAACTCCTGTGCATTCCCCCAGCGATAAACAACGCCCTTCTGCGTTAGTGAGGTGAGAGGCTGTGCAATCTTAGAGAAATCCTTTATGAATCTCCGGTAGTATCCCGCCAAACCCAAGAATTGGCGAATTTCCTTTGGTGTACGAGGTGCAGGCCAGTTCTTAATCGAGTCTATCTTGGATGGATCAACGTGAATCCCATCCTTGTTTACCACGTGGCCTAGGAAATGGACTTCTCGAAGCCAGAAGTCGCATTTCGAGAACTTTGCATAAAGCTGTTCTGTTCGAAGGAGTTCCAGAATAAGTTGTAGATGCTGCTCGTGTTCCTCCTGACTCTTGGAATAGATCAGGATGTCGTCGATGAAGACTATAACGAAATTGTCTAGGTAAGGCTTGCACACTCGGTTCATCAAGTCCATGAAAACCGCAGGTGCGTTTGTCATCCCAAAAGGCATGACCAAAAACTCATAGTGCCCGTATCGAGTTCTGAAAGCCGATTTGGAGACGTCCTCTTCCCGGACTCTCAGCTGGTGATAACCCGATCTCAAATCGATCTTCGAATAGTAGCTCGATCCTTGCAGCTGGTCGAACAAGTCGTCGATACGCGGTAGAGGATAACGATTCTTCACCGTCACCTTGTTGAGTTCCCGGTAGTCGATGCACATTCTGAAAGTACCGTCCTTCTTCTTTACAAATAATACTGGAGCTCCCCAGGGCGACGAGCTTGGACGAATAAAACCCTTATCCAGGAGCTCTTGTAGTTGCGTAGAGAGTTCCTTCAACTCTGATGGGGCTAAACGATAAGGTGCACGGGCTATGGGCGCAGCTCCAGGAGCTAGTTCGATCTGAAACTCGACTTGGCGATGAGGCGGAAGACCAGGTAATTCCTCAGGAAATACCTCTGGATAATCGCATACAACTGGAAAATCTTCTATCTTCTTCTCTTTTTCTGAGGTGTCAGTACTGAGAGCCAAAATGGCAGTGTGGCCTTTTCGTAAGCACTTTTGGGCCTTAAGGAGAGAAATGACGTTCTCAACAGCACTCCTCTTGTCGCCATGAATCATGAGGGGTTCACCACCGGGACCTGGAATACGGACAACCTTCTCGTTGCAAAGAATCTCTGCTCGGTGCTGGGATAACCAATCCATCCCAATGACAACGTCGAAACTACCCAAGACAATAGGAATGAGGTCGATAGAGAAGGTCTGGTCAGCGAGAATAAGTTTACAACCCTTGACTATGTGTGTGGCTTCTAAACTCTTACCATTGGCTAGCTCTACGGTGTGCTTGTTGTTCAAAGGTGTTGGAATACGCTTAAGCATTCGACTAACTTCTAGTGACATGTAGCTAGTATCGGCACCCAAATCAAATAAAACTGAAACATAAAAGTCGTCGAGAAGGAACTTACCCGCCACAACATTGGGGTCATTCCTTGCTTCACCTTGGCCAATCACAAACACCCGCCCCCTGGCGCCATTGTTGTTGTTGTTCCCATTGTTACCATTCCCCTGATTGTTGTTATTGTTGTTGTTGTTGTTCTGGTTCCTGTTCAGTTGGGGACAGTCTCTCTTAAAGTGGCCCTCAGCTCCACACTGAAAGCATCCTTTGTTATCACCTTGCTGTTGCTGCTGGCGTTGATTCTGTTGAGCTTGCTGACGATTCTGATTGGCGGGGTATAAGCTCCTGCAATCCTTTGCAGCGTGACCAGGCTTGTTGCACCGATGACAGTTGCCCCTGGTGCATGGCCCGCTGTGGTGCAGGCTGCAGCGATTGCATTTGGGGTGATTTCCTTTGTACCCACCATGACTTTGACCACCAGACGATTGCTGATTAGGGCTCTTGTAGTCCTCAGTCTTTCTCTGCTGAGACTGGGAATGAACAGAAGTCGAACCCTTACTTGAAGTTCCATCCCATTTCCGTTTGTTGTCACTAGAGGTACCAGAAGTAGTTGCAGCGCCTATGCGTTTTGGTAACTTGTTCTGCTCCACCGCCTGATCCGTGAGACGGTGAGCCAACTGAACGGCTTGCTGGTAGGTGGCGAGGTTCGCTGAAGTCACATGACTTTGGATTTCCGGCACTAAGCCCTGAAGAAATAGTTCGATGCGTTTGATGGGAGGATCCACCATAGTAGGGCACATAATTGCCAGTTCGTTCGACCTTTTCACATAAGCTTCAATTTCCGACCCCGTCATCTTGAGGTTGAAGAACTCCACTTCCAGTTTGTGAATCTCATCACGACTGCAGTACTCTTCTTTGATCATCTCCTTAAAAGTTTCCCATGGGGTGGCGTTGGCAGCAACCAACCCCAACATCTAAACCTGAGCGTTCCACCATGTGAGAGCTAAACCCTCGAGAGTACCGGTAGCATACTTCACTCTGCGCGCCTCAGGGCATTCGCACATTTCGAACACAGATTCTAGCTTCTCAAACCAGTGTAGGAGACCTACTGCTCCTTCAGTGCCGCTAAAAGTAGTTGGTCGGCAGTCCATGAAAGTCTTAAAAGTGCACACGGGTGGCTGAACATGCTGACCTATCGTAGGTGAAAGAAAAGACAGAGTTTAACACAAAGGTTGGTTCACGAGAGTGGGATCCTAAAGATCCTAGAATGAGTTCGGACTGCAGGATATACCTCCTGCGTGTGCAGCTGCAAGTGCTGCGGCAACTCGTTCGTTGATCAGAGCCGTCAACTGGGCTTGTGTCAGGTTAACGCGTCCAGACATGATCTTCATATCAAGAAGAACGTGAGTGAGAGGGGTTCGCGAAAGTACGACGATAAGATAGAGTAAGTACGCACGTGTTCAAGCAACAGTAGTTATACTAACCAAGCATACCATGAGCAACGTACTATGTAACTAACAAGTAGGCAATATACACAGACCATATCACCTAGAGTGCCGAGGCTTGCATGCGGAGTGAAGCGTCGTTGTGGACCGTTGAGCACTGTACAAGTTATAGTCTGATTTTAATAAAACCCTTTTCCTTTATTAAAACCAAGTTCTCTATAACCAATGGCTCTGATACCAATCTGTCACACCCCCAAAATCCACCTGCGGAGTACTACCGCTTGGAGGCGTGACTGACCAGGATCCAGCCACCAATCATATTGAACAAGCAAACACATAGTTATAAAAGTTCAACCAATACAATTGGTGTTTAACGAAACATAGTTAAGTTGCAAGCGGAAGCATAAGTCTTAAATCAAAACATAAGTTTAATTGTTTCAAAGTTTAACATGGCACACAGT
The DNA here is from genome assembly GCA_030545235.1 of Helianthus tuberosus. Taxonomy (NCBI): domain Eukaryota; kingdom Viridiplantae; phylum Streptophyta; class Magnoliopsida; order Asterales; family Asteraceae; genus Helianthus; species Helianthus tuberosus. The sequence continues at coordinate 138,152,657 of CM060420.1, forward strand.
CGTCCATGCCCCACAACGATCCTCCTCCATGCAAGCTCCAGCTAAGAACCTAAGGACCTGCAAAACATGTAGTAACGAGTCAACAACAAGTTGAGTGAGTTCACGGTTGGGTGTTCGTTTTAAGTTGTTTCAAAAACAGTTTCCTTTAGCTGGCATCCTGCCGTGGGGGTTACCCCATAGTTAAAAACGTGACTTGTTTATTCCCGGTTACTCTGGCAATCCAGCCGTGGGGGCTACCCCGTGTTAGTTATCTGGCATTTCGGTCGTGGGGGCTACCCCATATATACACTAGACTCGTTACCATATCGACTGCTGATTGTAGTCATGTTTATGTGCCCTGAAACTGTCAATGTCTATCATCATTGACGTGCCCAAGATCCATTAGTTCACGCCCGTCCTCTGCGGCACGGTGTGAGGTTTGTCAGACCTAAATAGCGCTATCTAACTAATGACCCGCTCGCCATTGGCCCGGCGATTAAGTCGATATAAAAATGAGGGACTTCGTGATAGAGTTTTGGTCTAGTACGAGTTATCTGTCCGTGAGGACGAGGAATTACATTCCTGAACCATTGCTGTCCTACCCAAGGAGGACGAGGAACCCATGTTCCTTAACCCCAATTCCCGACCCCTGGGAATCCCATGCTTTGTAAAGGGTGTGAACTCACCTCGGTTTGCTCGGTAGATACACAGAAAAGTCAAACAAGCAATATTGTGGTCACTCGCGTCCTATCATAGTTGTATCATATAAGTCAGGTTCAAACCACGTATTGCACGTATGTTCTACACGTATGCTAGCACATTGCATGCAAGTTTCATCCATGGCAGCCCAAATAATCATTCATAACCAACAGCACGTATAAGGTCCATGCATTAGGCCCAAAGGTCCGGCCCAATTACTTAAGTCCGAAATGAGGTGCAAGTCCAAACAGCGTGTACATGCGTATAGTCTCGAGTCGCAACCAGGCGTTCTCGACTCGCAATCATGGTCTCGGTCTCGAGTCGCAACCGGACTCGTAATCATGGTCTCGGTTCATGCTGTTTTGGTCTCGAGTCGCAACCGGACTCGTAACTGAGATTTCGAGTCATAAGGTTTGTGTGCTGATCACGTGTGGTTTCGAGTCGCAACCAGGTGTTTGCGACTCGCAACCGATGTCGCAACCGGGGGATTTCGACTCATCATGCGGTGGTCTCGAGTCGCAACCGAAGGTCTCGACTGGACATAAGCTGATTCTGCACAGTTGTACTATCCAATAACATTCTGATTTCATGCAACATTATGTACTACCCTCATAAACATGTTTATTTGTCTAACCCTAACCAAAAACGGATCAAACACATAAATTTCAAATATTCATATCATGTTCAAACAGTTCTTCATATATTCATCATGTTCTTCATTAGAGTTTTTCATCTAGCACACTCGGTTAACCCAAACAAGCTTAACTCAAAATGGTTACATAACTTAGTCTTTCTCATTGGTTTCTAACTCTAACATATCCGATCAATACATGCATCTATCTAAGATTTATCATCAACATACCACCATTTTATGCTATCTAGTACACCTCCACATATCAAACATGAACATGTGTACTCGAAATCAAACAAACATCTTTATCATGGACAATCTTAACACCGATTTCTCAAGAAGGATATATTCATCCTATGTATAACTTAACAAGTAAACATATTATCACATAATCTTCATCATACATCATCATCAAACCGAAACACACATCTAACATGAATCACTAACCGGTTAGAGAGGTGGAGGTGAAGAATGAAGCTTCCGAATGGGTGTGTGTGTGCCGATTCGAGAGCTCCTTGTAGTAGCCGATTGAATCCGAGAAGGAGGAGAGGAGAGGTGATGCTTGGTCTCTAGGGTTTTAGTGAAAGAGGATATAGGAGTGTGTGTGTAGGTTGCTCAAAAGTGGTGATGTTGGCTCACTACAAGGGTTATATACTAGCTTCTATGTTGATGCACCCTAATGGGTTTTCGAGTGGGGTGGGAAGAGACACGGCCCAACCGGCCCATCAGTTACACTATTCACTCGAGACCACATGGTCTCGAGTCGGGTTCTTGGTTCTCGGCTCACTTAATCATATACACATACTATACACACAAGCATACATATAACATAACACATAATCATATAAAAGGTTCACTTATCATTCATTAAATCATCAAATTAGTTAGTCACTTAGTGTTCAAGCGTACAACGAATGGTTGTAAATTTCGAGTTGTCACAAAAAGTTCATGGTACCACGTGCTCACCACTTACTTGGCCAGAGTAAGCGATCAATACCTAGTATACATGACCTTTTTATAATTTTCACATTACACCCCATGTAAGTAATGCCTCTATTTGTTTCTCTTGGAAACAATATCCCGGATAGATTTTCTATTCAGGTTTTCCGTGTTTTTAATCTACATATGCAACTTTCAATCTCTACATATTTGTTGCATATTACTATTCACGTAATAATTTAAAATGCGCACCTATAAATGCTTGCCCTAACGGGCTTTTTATGTCTTTAACCTTGTTCTCGATCGTCACGCGATTTAGGTCCTTGATGAGTATGCTCTGCTTGTCATACCTCGAACCGTTCCACCGTCAAATCCGCGATTTGTTAAACTCTCGCTATCTTCATATGCGAGTGTCCTTCAACTAAAACATATACAACATTTAGTAATATCGACATTAATGGGTGCCCGTATTATAATACAAGGCTTTTGTACTATGCGCATCAATGCGTGTAATTTCGTTGACTATATCTACTCCATATCGTTTTTATTGGTATAACGTTATTACACGATAACCATATGTGTTGTTCTCAACACTTTAATCATACTAAACCATTGATATACATGTACTTACCGGATTTGCGATCAAGCCTCGAACCGAACACTTTATTCTTTTTAACCTTGAGCTCTGATTACCAACTTGTAACGCCCGTCTCAATTTATCAAGATTTTAATAATAAGATACACATTTTAAATGCTAAAATGTGACTTTACAAAAACTTGTCACACTAACATTCCCATAAGTTTTCAACATTTCAAAAACATGTTTATAAATGTTTACATAATTCACTTTTAGCAAAACAACTCAAGATTTGACGCGGAAGCTTCATTTAATGTGTGTTCGGTTCTTGCTCGCCATTTGATCTTCATCCGGGACTCTCGACATTCACCTATGATCAAAACCAACTTAGAAGTCATTTTTGATAGTTAAATAACAAGTACAACAAGGTAATTGGGTCAAATAATCGAAATAAACAAAATAAAAATATTTTCAATAATTTAGGCCGTCGCCGCGCGCGACAGCAAAAGGCCTTGGCCGTGGCTCGACGCCACGGTCCCAATTTGACAGACTGTGTGCAGCTGGTGCTGCATATTTCCAGCATAACCCGATTTCACGGAAACGAGCATAACTCTCTCGTTTTTAATCCGTTTTACCCGATTCGTTTTCCTACGCGCTCGTAATTTATTTCTCCATCGTATGGAGTTAAAATCCAACATCTGGATTAACAAAATTTCAGACTTTTAAGTCTTCGACTTATTACCCTTTTTACCAAATTTTGACCCGTTTGTGATTTTATCAAACAAAACATGTTTATTTGATCTATAAACTCATGAGATTCATAATTCCAATATCTCCTATCATATTAATCATAAATCACGGGTTTCTTACTTAATTAAAACCCGTTTAAGCTCACGTGCTTATTTTGACCCATTAAGGGTATTTAAGCACTTTAAAGCTTAAAATCGCTTACATTCATTTCTAGCATCATATTCCTACATTTCTTATCAAGTAATCTTCCACCACAACTATATGTGTGTTGGATTTAATGTGGATATCCATATGTTCCAAATTTTTACCCCTCGGATTATCGTTTTACGGCAATGACTCATATAACGTCATTCGACCCAAGAATTTACATCTTTCACTTTCTATACTTATTCTAAGCATTTATTTAATCATAAATCTCATTTCCGAACCACCTTTAAGGGTCGTTCGTTCGAATTAGCTTACAAGGGCAATTTGGTCAATTTTCATCCTTCTTTTACTACGAAGGACCTTTAAATACTTGTTTGACCCAAAAATCCGACCTTTTAACTATAATCTTGTTTAGAAACCAATATGCTTCTAAAACACCATAATCATAACTCAATTTATTCGGTTTACCTAAAAGATAACTGAATATCTATCTTTTAACCTTGTCTAGTTCTTATAGAACCTCAAGTTCTACATGATGAGTTGGATCATTATACATACCTGGCTCGGATCAATATATTGACCCGTTTCGATACCTTGCCTTAATAGCCGCTAAGCAATAGCAATGTACATATTCATCTGATATTTATTCCTATAATCATATAGCTCAACAAACCATTAGTCGATATTGTCAAAGGGTGATAATTTCACCTTTTGACCCGTTTGGCCTATATGCCGAACGTTACCTATTTAATCAAAACATGGTTTTTGATTTCCAATTCATGCATCCATCCCATCCCGGATTTTACAACCAAATCCTTTTCTCACAAATTCAACCCATTCCGGCTTACGCCATGGGTATCCTTTTAACTTCGATTTATATTAGTCAACACTTGACTAATTTCCAAATTTACCCTTTTCCTCATTATTAGATTACACTACAAGATATTCATAATGGAAATCCGTATTCTACATAAGTGTGTAAGTTTCACTTACCTTGCATCCGGTTATGTTTTTTTTCCGCGTACTCGATCCGTTTGACCCGCTTCTTTCCCAAGTCTTCATCTAGCTTGTCTAGAGTCAAACTATCATCATCACAATTCGTAAGACGGTTAGATTAGTCATAATCATTTACGACTATTCCATCCTAAGGGTTTATGTCGAATTTATCATTTGTCCATATCAGAATTATCATTCGGTCTAATCATTGGTCGGTTTGTCTTTTTAAAAGTCAATTGACTTATCAACATATTCAAATGCACATTTGGTTCAATGAACTCATTTAGGCATGTTTCATTCGAACTCTTAACGAAATCAAATTTTTACATACTAACTAGTAGGCCGCGATTTCATTTAGGTATTTCATATCACTGAAAATGGGCTGTTTTTTGTGACTTGTTTAACCTGTTTACAAGTCTTCAAAAATTATGATTTTTTATGTGGCGTACCTCTCGGAGGGTTAGGCCTTGTGTTAAAATTTCAAGATCTAACTCTTTACCAAAAATTCGTAAATATTCATTGACTAAGCTGCAATCAGATTCGTAACTTCTGACTGCAGCTTACGGAAAAATTCATTAAAAATTCCTCGTTTATCCGATTGACGAAATTCCAATTGGCGATTCTTTTAATCGCTTAAAACTATCTACAGTAAAAATTTGAGATCATAACTAAATTCCTAAATTGAGTTATGACATTCGTAATGGGCTGCAAATTCTGCCAGAAAACGCAGCTCGAACCTTTGATACGGAAAATTCATAAAACGCTCAATTTTCGTCGAAAAAGTGCGATTCCAGTGGGGTTTTAAAGATATTTCCTGGAATTACATTTAAACTCAAGAAACATATGTTTTGTTCAGGTTACAGCGAATTCAAGTCGGCTGTAAATTCTGATCAGGAGTTGTTTGAATTCAACTTTCAATTTAAGCATGTTCTTGAAATCATAACACTAATTTTTAGCAATCAAAACCCTAAAAACATCTCATACATGAATTTAGCATCAAAAAAATCTGAATTTACTTGAGCTAGGCATGATTTCAATATATTCTTGTCTAGGGTTTACTCCTAAACACTATTTCACTTCAATATCATCCATACCACAATCATGCAACATCAATTTCGAATTTCTTATGTACATCAAGAATTCTCAACTGCATAAATATAAAAAATTCGACATACCTTACGATATCCTAAGCTCGGTGATCGTTTATATGTATTCAAATCCGAGTTTGGTCTTCAATTGCACCTTCAATTGGAAGATTTTGTGGAGTTTAGGGTTTTACCCCTTTTCTTCCTGCTCTGGTCGTTCCCCACGCACACACACACACATTCTATATGTGTGTTGTGTTTTAGTTATTTGTTTTAATAAAAATTAGTTTCCTACTTGACGGCATTAGTACCTATAGTTTCAAGAATTTACAATTGAAACTAGAACCCATGGTTTATCATTTCATTACCCATTACTAACTAGGTTAGTTCTACCTAGTTAACTTAATGGGTTCGGGGAGCCGTAACCCGTTTTATTTTAGGTCCCGTTAACTCGGGCCTTTTATATACTTTGTTTTCTCAAAGTATTTATCCTTCTTTATAATTAATATTAGATTTTTTTTATTTAATCCTTATATTCACCGGGTTAATTTTACCACTAATGGTATTTTACCCATTCATTATTATTAACGTGGTTTGATTACCAAACCCGTTTTCGGGGTGTTACATTCAGGCCCTTGATTGAGCACACAAACACGAGATTAGACGAACACCACTCAACACCAATTACAATAAACCTAACTATCTATTTATACTAAACTAATTCTAATCCTAGCCAAACTCAAACTCTATTTTAATAAATAATTTACCCAACTAGATAAACATATTTAATAAACTAATAATTATCCCTAATTAAATATAAAAAGACTTAATAAATTTATTCACCAAGAATTATCCATAACCCGTCTTAATCCTTATCTCCTTAATCAAGATTACCATATTCACGTGTTTTGGTTTATCGATGAGGTCAACTGAAAGCAGTCTCTCTAACTTTTGGAACTAAGGTATAACGTGCCTACATATCATCCCCAAACCCCACCAATAGCTTCGCTATGGTTGAAATTCTACTGGGTATATTGTTGTTGATGAGGTTGTGCTGTCTTGCCATATATATTATATATAATCAACTTACTAAATATGATTATAAAAATATAATACTTTTTATGTTCAATCCATTTCATATGGTTAATGTTTGGAAAGTGTTTAGTATCTACTCATTTGACCAATTTGACATTTGATACGGATTATAACAAATAACACCATCGAGTTATTGTTAGGCAAATTGGTCAAAATTTGCACTTCCCAAAATAACAATGTGATAATATTAGTGTGTAAGAGTGTAATTTTTTTGGAAATTAACTTTCATAACATACAGGGCCGAAACAACTACCTCCAAGGCGGGCTATAACAACTACCTCCAAGGCGGAAATAGCCCGGCCGACAACCAACACTTACATGAAATCGAAATTCCACTATTTCTTCTAATCTATCATATCGGATTTAAATCTATTCCTATACCACAAGAAACCCAAGATCTTTACATCCGAAACCACTTCCACCACGTTAATAATATTGGAGAGAGTTTTATTATTGTTCACAAGAAACATAACACATTGATAATTAAAAGCCTTCTACTGCTAGCTTTTCCTTATATTTTAAATTTCGTCATTAAAATTAAGAGAAATAACACTAAGTCCTCATCTATAACAAATAAAATTAAATGAATCTATCAAGCAAGGAGATTGGCATAATAAAAGTAAAAGATAAATATGATGAGAGATAAAATATTGCAAGCCATTAGGTCAATTATGAATGGACAGGATTGATTTCTATATTTTTGAATTAGGTCTCCGGTCATTTTCTAATATAATATAGTTAATGTCTTTGTACGTAAACTATAGAAATGCATTAAGATTATGTTTTTTTTTTAAATCTTGTATATTTTATAAAAAAAATTAAGAGCATTTGATATTACATATATATTCATAGCTGAGCTTCGATTATGTTATTCGAAGAACAAAAACCAACCTTAAATTGCTTAAATTTTAATTATCCTTACACATTAGTTTAATAGCAAAAAATGTTTTCAGAATATGTACACCAACCTTTTGTTGAGAATCATTTGTAACATATTTTGAAACTTTAAGGACATTTTAATAGCAAAAATTGTTTTCCGGATATTTACACCAACCATTTTTTTTAAATAGTAACTTTCATTAAACCAACAAAGCCGACCCAAATCGGGCTGACCCAACACGAAACCACATTACATATTTACAAAAGAGCATCACTCCCCCCTATCTACACCTTTATGCTAAGAAAACCCAACGATTTAACTTCACTAACAATGTTCTCTATCTTAACCTCCGCGTTGGAAAACTTAACATTATTTCTAGCTCTCCACAAGCTCCAACACCCGATCAATATAATACCCTGCACCGCCTCCATCTTTCTCTCCGAACCCCGAATGTCGCTATGAATTCTAAAAAGATCTTTAGGCGAGAATGCAAAAATATCCGGAATCTTACACCAAGAACTAATTCCATTCCACACAATGGCTGCCACTCGACAAGCTGTAAATACGTGATCCGAAGTCTCTTCATCAGCCGAACAAAAAGGGCATAGAGTGTTATCGATTTGAACGTTCCTTCTAACGAGCGCTTTGGCCGTAGGGAGTCTATTTAAATCCATCCTCCAAGCATGTATATTGACCTTAGCCGGAACCCATTTACACCATTTAAAAACAACGTCATCGTGACCATCGGCTACATTACCTTCGGCTTCTGAAAACAGCAACCTCTTAACTTCTTTTACCGAAAATAGACCATCAGAAGTTGAGGTCCATTTCCAGAAGTCCGCAGAATCCGAGACATGAAACCCACTTAAAACAGAACAAAACTGAAGGAATTCAGAATGAAAACCTGCAGAAGCTGGATCAACACTCCATTTCCACACCAAATTCGTCACGAAATCAGTGTTGACTACTCTGTCCGCGACCGAGCATCTTTTGTCTTCTTCCAGTCTAAACAAGTCAGGGAATCGATGCTTTAAAGGAACGTTGTCAATCCAGATATCCAACCAAAAAGCGATGTCCACTCCGTTTCCGACTACACCTTTTAAATAACTCCTTAACGGAATACCGCCGGCTTTGGAATTCAAAAAATTCTTGGCAATAATGCTCCAGACTCCATTAAGGGATTTTTTTGAGGGGAATGCACTCCCATCCAATTCTACTAGAATGAATAGCTTCTATTACCTTCTTCCAAATATTCTCTTTCTCCGATTTATACCGCCACCCCCACTTAGATAAAAGCAAGATATTAATATCATTAAGTTTATTTAAATCGAGACCTCCGTTTTTTCTTGGAACAAGTAACCTTCTCCCAGGCCACCCAATGCATTTTTCTTTCTTCCGAAGAACCTCCCCAAAGAAACTTTTAAATCATGACTTCTAAATCCGAGATCACTTTCTTTGGAGCTTTATAGAGGGATAAATAATATGTGGGGAGACTCTCCAGAACGGATTTTATCAACACAACTCTTCCCCCGATAGAAAGAAGATGAGCCTTCCATTTAGCGAGACGAGCACGAAAAGTATCAATCACCGGTTGCCAGTTGGAAATCTGATTCATATTGGCACCAACTTTTAACCCAAGGTACTTAAAAGGGGGGGGGGGGGTATCTGGTTTACATCCCACCTCATTAGCAACCTCCTCAATGTTCGCGAGACTCACCCCAATTCCAAATAGATTCGATTTGTCGAAATTAATTTTAAGGCCCGAACATAAGTGAAAGCAACGAAGAATTCTAACAATATTAACGACTTCATTTTTGGACCATTCCCCCATAACAATGGCATCATCCGCATATAAAAGATGCGAAATATTAGGCCCATTGTTTGGCGTGACAACACCTTTGATAATCCCCGCCGCCTTAGCACTATTCACCATACACGAAAAAGCTTCCATTACCACCAAGAAAAGAAACGGAGATAACGGATCCCCTTGTCTCACGCCTTTCTCACATTTAAAGGTGAAAGTAGGGGCCCCGTTCACCAAAACCGACGAATTAGCCGATTTAAGAATACCCATTATCCAATTACACCACCTATTCGAGAATCCCATTTGGCGTAAAATATTGATCACAAAATTCCAATTGACATTATCATAGGCCTTTTCGAAATCAATTTTAAGAATTAAGGCCTTGTTTTTCCTTTTTTTATCCAAGAGATGAGCTCATTAACAATAAGGGGACCATCCAGAATATATCAACCTTTTAAAAAAGCCGATTGGGATTCCGAAATAACACCATCCAAAACTCTCCTCATTCTGTTGGCAATCACTTTAGAGATGACCTTACTAATAACTCCCACTAAATTAATAGACCTAAAATTGTTAAGAGACACCGGATCAACAACTTTGGGAACAAGAGTAATGAAAGAAGCCGCACTTCCCAAACTGATCTCTCCGTGCTCATGAAACCAGTCGAAAATTCAAAGAAAGTCCTCTTTAAATAAATCCCAGAAAAATTTAATAAACTTTAAATTCATGCCTTCTAGGCCCGGAGCCCTGTCGTCCCCACATTCGAAAACCGCCTCCTTGATTTCTTGTTCACTAAAACTTTCCTCCAACATAGCGGCTTCGTTTTCCGATATCTTGTTGATGTTACTACAGTAAAGATCTGGTCTTGACGGAAACGGTTCTTTAAATTTATCCCTGAAGAACGAGAGAACCTGTTTTTTAATAATAGAAGGTTTCGAGCACCATTCACCACCTATGGATAGACCGTGAATCGAGTTAGCGGCTTTCCTGCTGTTAATCATAGCATGGAAAAATTTAGAGTTCTCATCTCCATCCACAACCCATTTCAAGCGAGCACGTTGTTTAAGGTCCCAACTTTTCCTGTTTTCCACCTCTCTAATCGATTTCCTATTTTCCGCCAGAATCCATTCTTCCTCTTCCGAAAGGTCTCTAGATTCCATTTCTTTTTCCAGGTTTTCCAATTCTTTTAAGGCCAGAACTTCCTTCTCGTTCTCTTTAGCAATAAAATCATCTCTCCAATTCTTTAAAGACGATCTGATCCAAGCGAATTTGGAAGTTAAAAAGGCATCAGGAGGATTAAAAGGAACCAAACCCTCAGTCGCAGTCTTGACGGCATCCTCAAAACCAGGTTTTCCTAACCATGAACTGAACTCCCGGAATGGCCTAGGACCATATCTCATATCAACCACTTCAAGAATAATCGGGCAATGGTCAGAGAGTTTACTCTCGCACACACGCCGAGGGCCATTTATTAAAAAATTCCGAGCACACCAAGAAACGGTCTAACTTACTAAGCTTTTGACCGTTATCTCTGATGCACGTGAATTTACGATCTTGCATAGGGAATTCCATCAAACCGTTGTCATAAATGAATTTATTAAAATTATCGGCACACCTGTTTGAATTTGGATCTTCTCCGCTCCTCCGAATACCTAACAGCGTTAAAATCACCAGTAATCAGCCACTTACCAAGAGACGGATCAATCAATCCAGAGATCTCGGACCACAGAAGCAATTTAGCCGTAACACTTTGCGGCGCATACACATTAACCAAGTTAATAGCATCTCCACTTCCTACCAAGGAACCTTTAATAACAAGAAAGTTTCTGTTGTGAATGACTGACTCTACTTTCAGAATTTTAGGATCCCAAATCCACACCAGACCACCAGAAAGCCCAGCAGAAGGAACACTGTCAAATTCGAACGACTTATTCCCCCAAAACCCACTTAACAGAGCCTGACTAACCAAATCCACCTTAGTTTCTTGAATTGCAACAGCCCCAATATTATTCATCATCCTAATCTCCTTAACCCAAGCAGATTTCCCCCCTCCGATAATACCTCTAATATTGATGGACAGAATATTCATGATGACACCACATTATTACCTTCTTTTCTAATGGTATCTCTAATAAGATCACCATGGTCTTCCAAATTAACTCCCACAACTCCACCAACACGTATAGTAGCCTCGACCTCATCATTTACCGGAACATCAAAGGTATCATTAACCACCAACTCACCTCCTTCGTTCTGACTGATAGCTTCAACCGAATCACTAGTGTTCTGTGTCTCCTGATCAATAACCTGCGTCTGAGCTGCCTTACCTTGATTTCCGCTCAATTCAGCAGACAACGAACATAAATTCTCCATGTCACCAGCGGGTTCAACAATGCCATCATCTGCTTGCACATTTAAATCAAAATTAAAATCACCCTTATCCCTTTGTCTCTTCTTGGGCCTATCTCCAGATGATGGGCTCAGCAAATTGTCACGACGACGTATTTCAGACCTGGGCCTTGACTTAAAGAATCTCTTATTGGGCCTATTTTCCTTATTAACAGAAATCATATAAAGACCCTTCTCATTTCTATGGGTCCCAGCCAACTTAAAGCTTTGTTCACCAACCACCTTATTCAACGAATCCAACATATCCCCAGACCTTGGAATTGAAACATCATTTTCACCTTCTTTTAAATTGTCACCTACTTTTCCTCGGGCCCCACCAGACACACCAAGACCGCCGCCTATATTATAGCCATCATTTGAAATAATAAAGTTAGATTCTATAGGAATGTCGACTGTATTATTCACATGGATCTTTTCAACTTCCTCTTCCGTCCTTTCAATTTCAGCCTGAGGACTTGCCGGACCCGAATGAATCTTATCGCCGGAGTTACATGGAAGACTCACCTTCCTCACAGATTCAGGAGCCCGGTCACTACATTCCTCCTCAATCCAAACTCTAAACAATTTGTCCTTCCACTTTAAAGTAACCTGGTCATGTATCCTTTCACCCTCACCAACCAACAGGCCTATCCAACTTACCGATAAGTTCCCATCCTCCGCTTCTAATTGGGACCCGTGAACTATCTTGCCGAAATGTTTCGCGATATTGTTCAACACATCATTCTCGGATAGGTGCATGGGAATACCAAAAATCCTGACCCAAGCCAATCTTTCAAATGGGAGCGACTGACCGTTCCAAGGATCCAAGTTAGAAAACCACTGCTTCCAAATTTGATGTTCCAGAACAAAGTTAACATAACTGCCTTCATCATCGAATCTCAAGAGCATCGAGAGGCCACCCAAATAGCTGAGAGACACCCCCGAAATATTACTTTCTGCTAAAACCGAGTTTAATTTCCTTAACACCACAAGGTCTCTACACCTTCCTACTAAAGCACAACCGATCAACTCCCTGTAAGCTAAAGTATTATCAGAGATTTCGATGACTGTATCTTTCTCCCCAGCCTGAGTTTTCTTACCTTCGGGGATGGAGTTGTCTATTTTGAATAAGTCACTAAACAATTTACCCTTGCCATGATCAACAAAAGATTTGGACTGAAAATTATTGACCTTCAGGGGTATACTGGAGTTATTACCGATGCCCGAAACGTTCTCCTTAGCTCCAGAATTAACTCCGACATTTTCTTTAGCGAACCTAGCTAAATTAGCAATGATCTTGGAACCTCCCATCTTTGTGCCATTGAGGGCGCGTTCCATCCCTTTCACGTCAAGAATGTTTTTAAAGCTAATGAAACCAAATTTTCTACCCTCTTTGTCTGTTTTCCTCGCGATATAAGCCCCCGACACCTCTCCAAACACCTTGAAAAAATACGCAACGTCCCAAGGTCTGCAACCCGAAGGTAGGTTGGTAATAAAAAACTTAGTCACATTTCCTTTGAGATTCCTGTCTTCCTTCTGTCCAGCTTCTAAGATCCGAACGTTAACATTATCCTTCTTTCGAAGATGACGGGGAAGCTCCCAAGAACCGTCTTCGTCGATGAGAGAAAAAGAGGAGCACGAAGTCCCGGAAGGCGAATGGAGTCGATAACCCACAAGATAGAATCGGAGGTAACGTTGGATCTGCAAGCAATATGCAATCGAGTCAAACCTCTGAGTCTATCCCGTGTGCCATTTCGTCGTCGAGCCCCCGGCGATTCGATTTCCAGAAAGAAGAACAAGGGAAAGCCAGGACCCGGACAACGAATGGAAGAAGAGAAAAGATCACGTTAGAATGAAAGGTCAAGCCCAATGGAATGGCGACCTCGCACGCTAACATGAAATACCCTTCTTCGTCGAGCCACCGACGGCCGGCAGGAAGAAAGGACGGCAGGGAGGTAAGAAAGGGAATGAATTTTACACCAACCATTTGATTGAGAATAATTTGTAGCATATTTTGAAACTTTAACACCAATCTATTTGATTGAGAATGATTTGTAACATATTTTGAAACTTTAATACCAATCTAACATGTCACTTCATGAGCTACACTTTTTACAAAAGGAAAAATCTATTTTCACTCACACATTGTTGGTGCACAAATGTCTGCTGATTACGTCTTAATCAAGTCTTGTGTCTAGATAGTTTGAATGAACACACAATAGGGTTTAATTTAGGGTTTTTACATGTTTAACATGGAGATTTCGCTTGAGAGTGGTTATGTATGGTTCAAGCTAAATCAACATTGAAGATTTAGCTTGAAATGGTTCAAGGGAAATCATGATTTAGCTTGAAATGGGTTCAAGCGAAATCATGATTTAGCTTGAACTGACTCAAGCGAAATCAACTTGCTATATATAGGTGATGTGTGGTTCATTTGTAAGACATGGTCATTGTATATGAAACGAAGTGCTGACGGATTTGTATCAGAATACATTGTACAAGCACGAAAATAATCAGAAAAGAAAGATTAAAAGGAAACTAGCTGTTATGACTTTGTTTACGTTGATTCCGCCTTCGTACTCAAAGATGAACTGCCTTAACTGACGTTTAGAGGTCATAGATCGGTCCAACAAGTGGTATCAGAGCTCAGGACAAGGAGTTCATACCATTACAGCTTGATTCTACTGGATTTTCATATTTCTACTCACTTCTTCTCTTACTTTTCTGATTTGAACATATTTCAGTGGTGAAAATGACCTGAATTTGACATATAACAAGCGAATTAGTGTGTTAACTAATCCTTGAAAGATTTGGACTTAAAATCGATCGAATTCATATAAAAAATTAAGATTTCGCTTAAAAACTGTTCGAAAAAAATGACATCAGCAGATTTAGCTTGAAATATATTGATGATTTCGCTTGAAATATGCTTATTTGTCTGATTTCGCTTGAGTTTATCTTTTGATTTCGCTTGAAACTGAACTGGTCTAAGATTTCGCTTGACAAGTTCAAGCGAAATTGATTTGTTGGATTTCGCTTGAATCATTGGACTTGTTTTAAAGGATTTCGCTTGAAACAGTTGAAGCGAAATTGATTGCTGGATTTCGCTTGAAACTGTTGAAATTGATCTGTTTGAATTTCTCTTGAATATCTTAGTCAGTTGAAGCGAAATAGTAGATTTCGCTTGAAAAACAGTTTGGATCAGATTTCGCTTGAAGTGTAATAGTGTGATTTCGCTTGAACAGTTTAAGTGCTGATTTCGCTTGAAGCTGTTTACACTTAAAGTGATTTCGCTTGAATTTGCTGTTTCTTCAAAACCTAAAAATTTTCTAAGTGTTGGCTGTTTTTGCAGGAACATTCACGATGGATGATATTTTCATGAACCCGTTTAGCGACATGTACGCGTTTGCTTGAAATTCGGGAGACGATACATCTTCAAGCAATAATAATGAGAACTCATCAAACGCCAAGAAGAAATTATCGGATGCTTTAGAAGTTGAAAGTGCTTTCAGAACTTACAACAAACCACCGAAATTGATGGCTATCGAGGAGTATAGTCGGTGGGCAAAGAAATTCGAAGATTGGTTGAGGGCTTTTGCATTTTTGAGCTGGAAGAGTCTCAAAAATGGATACGATAATGGAGGCAAAGAGGGTGAAACTTTATCAACATCAGATGAAATAGAGTCATTTGTTGCTGATTAGAAATGTGTGGCATTAGTGTTTCAATCCGTGCGTGAAGATATAATTTCTTTGATTGATTACTCTAGTGCTAAAGATCTTTGGGCAAAATTAGAAAAGAAATGTATAGGTAGTGAAGAAATCAAGAAAAACAAAAAGAAACTACTTAGGAAAGAGTTTGATATGTTTGGATGTTTAAAGAATGAATCAGTATAAAAAATGATTGAGAGGTTTGGGCATCTAAAGCTGGAATTGGATAGACATGGAATTAAATATTCAGATGATGAGCAAGTAGACAAGTTGTTTGATTCGTTGCCAGACGAGATGGAGTGGAGATATTATGCACTGATGTTGAAAAACACTATTGTTGCTGAGAAGTTGAAACCAGATTTGGTGATTGAGAAACTTGAGAGTCACGAGTTGGAGTTGAAAAAGACATACAAAGTCAATCACTCATCTTACCAGCAGAATTTGGATTTGTATTATCCAAAAAGCATGATGCCAAAAGCAACTTCACCAAAAACCGCATTTTCTATTGAGAATGTATCCACTGCAAGCAAAGAAAGTCAAAGCAGTCAAAGCAGTGGAAATCACAGTGGATCTTCATCATCTGCAAGTCATTCTGATGCAAAGAATCATTTTCAATGCAACATTGCAATAGACTTGAAAAATGCTCAGAATTTTGATGAGGAATCGGCCAAGCAGCACATGATCTTCCTAGCATCGGTGTTGGAATCGTATGAAGGGTTAGTAGCTGGGAAGATAGGCAACACCAATCTGACGAAAGAAGATTATGATCAGATTGATCCTGAGGAAATGGAGCTGATCGATATTCGTTGGGCTATGGCCAGTGCGGTTCGTCGAGCACAACGTTTCATGGAAATTACAGGCCGGAAAACAATTGGTGGTGCATCTACTAAGCTGGGGTTCGATAAATCCAAAGTGTCATGCTTCAAGTGTAACCAGAAAGGTCACTTCAAACGAGAATGCAGAAATGCATATGCTGATGAGTCGGAGAATCCTTTCAGAGATGATTACTACAAGAAGGCAATTTATCACCAGAATAAATATGAGCCACCAAGATTGAAGCAGGTTGAAGACAACAAAGAGAAATCTAGAGCTCTTGCCGTGATTCACAACGATGAAGGTTTCGATTGGAGCGAACTGTTACCGGAGGAAGATGCGGTTGGTTACGCTTTCATGGCAAAGAATGAACCTGTTCCGTGGAAAGAAAACAGAACTGAAGAACAGAAGTATAATTACAGAAGGTTGTTGGCCACAAACAGAATGATCAGAATATCGGGTATCTTTTCGGAAGCAAAGAGAGCGAATAGATGGGATCCAGACAGGGAGTGTTATCTTGATCCATATGGAAACATTGCTATTGATCACAACACTCTTGATGTAGAGGCTATAATCAAAGAGTTAAAAGATGATGATGATTATTGGCAGAATAAATGGTGGGGAACTGGAGAGAAGAAAGAAAAAGAAGAGAAAGAGAAGAAAGAAAAAGAAGAGAAAGAGATAGAGAACACAAAGAAGGTTGATACCGGTATTATTGACACGACACAGGAGTTGAATGCTGAAAATCTCGGAAAAATGGCTGACAAAGTGCTAGCTGCTAAAGCACTTGAGGTAGATTCTAACTCCAAGTCTGAGTCAAAAAGCCAGGTCAGTTCAAATTTGTCAACAAATATGTCAGGTAAGAAAGTTGATGGGGATGTTGAGTGCAAAAATTGCATCAAAGAATGCAAAATTTGTAACACAGTCACGTATCTCAACGGTAAGAAGGTTGATGATCTGACAGCAAAAGTCAGAAACGTTGAGAATCAAATCCTTGATCGTGACAAGATGGTTAAAGCTTCAACTGAACGGATAAAAGAATTAACTAATAAAATTGAAAATGATAAAACTGATCATGAGAGGATTAGACAAGAAAATGAAAAGTTAGTTCTTGAAAACCGTTAGATTTCTGAAAAGTTTGAAAAACTCAAAAGCACAATGAAAGATTGTGATGATCGAAATGGTAAAACTTTTAAAGAAAATGAACATCTAAAAGCAGTGCTTAGAGTAAAAGAAGAATCAATCAACCAACAACTGGATGAAATCGCTAAATTGAAACTTAAAGTTCAAGAGGCTGAAATTGAAAATGAGCGAATCCAGTTGAAGCTTAAGAGTTACCACTCCGCAAGCTTTGTTTTGCAACACATTATTCCCAAACCAATCGGGAAAGACAAAGCAGGCGAAGATGTGTACTCTGATGGAACCGGGGTGGGTTTTCATCAAGTTCCACCACCTGTTCTTGATAATTACACGAAAAAGCAATCTGGGTTGGTT
This sequence comes from Helianthus tuberosus, assembly GCA_030545235.1. Lineage (NCBI taxonomy): Eukaryota > Viridiplantae > Streptophyta > Magnoliopsida > Asterales > Asteraceae > Helianthus > Helianthus tuberosus. The sequence goes on from CM060420.1 coordinate 138,170,642, forward strand.
GAAATTGAGGAAGAGAGTGAAGTTAAACTTCCGGAGAACATTGATGTTACTTTTTCTACATCATCTGATGATAGTGTTCAGACAGAGATTGTTAAGAGCACAGCTGAAAGTGTTTTGTTATCTGATTCAGCTGAAGATGATGAATGTTTCTTAGACAAATACATTCAGAAACCAAAATCCAAAAACAACTTAAGTGATGAATCGGGTCTTGTGATTTACAAGATGGCTGGATCTGATAAGTTGTATTCGGATTCTGAGTTTCCGATTGAGAATGTTAATGTGAAAAAGTTGACAAATGTGTTCAAATTGATTGAAGTTGAGTTGTCATAAGTGAACAGTTTGAGTCAAACAAAAAGGCAAATGAATTTTGAGAAAGATAAGGCTTATTACAAAAAGCCTGTTGTTCCACCACGTTTTTATAACAACAATCGAAACAATTGGTCGGGTGGTTATCGGGGTGGTAAGAGTTATCAGAAAAAGAGTTTTCAAAGCAAAAGGTTTGCTGAAAAGAAGGTGTTTGTGAATGGTTCAATTTCACTTTCTAATGAGGAGAATGAAATTTTTTCAAAATCAAATAAAGAGTTCTTTGAGAAGAGGATCTCACAACCTCAGTCTGAAGGCACAAGTCGAGTTGTTGATACTCGTACATGTTTTAGATGTAACAAAGTTGGTCACATTGCAAGAAATTGCACCAACTCCAAGCCTAAGACTGAAGTTGTTGACAGACAAAAGAAGAAAGTTGATGTGAAGGGTAAAGCACCAATCATTGTTGAGAAAAAGAATGAGAAAAATGACAACATCAAAATGAAAAATGAATCCGTAAAGAAAGTGGTAACTAAAAACGACAAATTGTATAAACGGGTTGCATTATCTCAACAAGTTTGGAAACCAAAAACTGAAATGAAAATTTCAACTTCTGAAGTGAAAAAGGCTGAAGAATCAATTTCGGTTGATTATAATGCAAATTTTCCACCTTTGAAGGCTGAAAATTTCAAAATTCAAATTGCGAGAGTCAAGGTTACACCTAAGGCTGATGAGGCATGGGTGGACACCATGTTCGAATAAGCAGTTTGAATTGCCGGAGCTTCCTTGTTCGCGAAGCATGAATCGGCATCTTTATTAAAGTTGGTTAAATCAAAGTTTGTTATGTGCAGGATCTTCCAAATCTTGTATCCAGATGGATCATGGATAGTGGAGCATCTCGACATATGACAGGGAAGACTGCGTTGCTGTATGATGTGAGAAACATTAATGGTGGTTATGTGGGATTTGCAGGTCATGAAGGTGGTAGAATTGTTGGTGAAGGAACATTATCCAATGGGATTGTGACGTTTGAGAGAGTTAACTACATCACTGAGCTGGAGAACAATCTGCTTAGTATCTCGCAGATTTGTGATAATATGTATACTACTAACTTCACTGATAAAGAATGTTTGATTTTGAAACATGGTTTTGTTGTTCCTGAAGAATGGATTATCATGAGGGCACCGAGAGTGAATGATTTATATGTGTTAGATATGAGTGTAGCAACTACAACTACTGGTCAAGCACATTGTTTTGTGTCTAGAGCAACTGAGAAAGAATCAAGATTGTGGCACCGCAAGATGGAGCATATTAATCTTAGAAAAATGAATCATTTGGTGCATAATGATTTGGTTTTGGGTGTTAATATCAAAGGTTTTCATCTGGAAGGGGAGTGCATTAGCTGCATTAAAGGCAAGCAGAAGAAAAAGTCACACCCTACAAAGCAAGTCAATTCAGTTTCGAGACCTCTGGAAAGACTTCACATGGATTTGTTTGGTCCAGTGAATGTCAAAAGTATTACAGGAGATTACTATTGTTTGGTCGTTACTGATGATTATTCCAGATTTTCGTGGGTTTCTTTCTTGAAGACGAAAGATGAAACATTTGAAAGTTTGATGGGGCTGTTCAGGAAGATTGAGAATTTGTACCAAAGGCGTATCAAGAGAATTCGAAGTGATAATGGTACTGAATTCAAGAACAGTAAGATGGAAGAATTTTGTGATGAAAGAGGTATTTTGCATGAGTTTAGTGCTCCGTACACTCCGTAGTAGAATGGAGTCGCAGAACGCAAAAACCGGACACTAATCGAGACGGCTAGAACTATGCTCGCAGATTCAAAGTTACCGATTAATTTTTGGGCTGAAGTTGTTTCTGTTGCATGCTATACGCTCAACAAGGTTCTCACTGTCAAGAAGTTCAACAAAACATGTTTTAAGCTAATCAATAACCGCAAACCGAATTTGAAGTATCTAGAACCATTCGGGTCACCCTGTACGGTTATAGAGCCTCATGGAAAGTTTGGTCCGAAGAGCATTGAGGGAATTTTTGTTGGTTATGCAAATCCGATGCGACGTGTCTTTGTTCCAAGTGAGAAGCGGATTATTAAAGCTGCAAATGTTGAATGTCAAGGTTATACTATGCCACCACAGAATCCTGGTGATTCATGGCGTTATCATTATGACAAAATTTGGGATTCGTTTGACATGAGAGAAGAATCAGAGGATGATGAAGATTTCTTTGATGAGTTGGATATTTTGCGTGAATATGAGTCGCAGCTAAGGTTCCCAGCTGAGTATTCGATGAGACCACGGGAAACTTCAAATGACGATGAAGCAGGTCCGAGTAATGCTGGTGAACATGATGATGTCCAACAGAATGAAGTTGCTCAGGATAATAAGTCGGCTCAGAATGATAATCTAGAAGCTGAAAACATGCCAGTATTTGATCATGGTGATTCAGATTCAGATTCTGAGGGGGAGCAAATTCAGATTTCAAGTCAAACAAACCAAGTTGGTGAACATGATGCAGAACAGAATGTTACTAATCTGGAGGGAAATGTAGATGTTCCAAGTGAAGTGATGCCGTGAACTTTTTCATATCATCCAGAGGAGTTAATCATAGGAGAATTGCAGACAGGCGTTCGCACTCGAAATCAGATTGATAAAGGGCTTACATGTTTTTATACAAAAGTTGCTCCTTTGCAAACTGAATTCTCATTGAGTTGTTTTATCTCGCAGGTTGAGCCAAGAACTTACAAAGAGGCGCTTACTGAAGACTCTTGGGTAAATGCAATGCAGGGGGAACTTAGTCAATTTGAGAAATTAGGAGTGTGGAAGTTAGTTGATTTGCCGGATGGTCAGGGAAAGATTAACACCAAGTGGGTGTTCAAGTGCAAGAGGGACGATAGAGGAGTTGTTGTAAGGAACAAAGCTCGACTCGTTGTTCAGGGATTTAGTCAACATGAGGGGATTGATTTTACCGAAGTCTATGCTCCTGTAGCACGAATAGAGGCAATCAGAATTTTCCTAGCATTTGCGTCTTGGAAGAACTTTAAAGTTTATCAGTTGGATGTTAAATCGGCATTTCTTTATGGGAAGGTTAAAGAGGAGGATTATGTCGGTCAGCCACCGGGCTTCACCGATCCAATCCACAAAAACAAGGTCTACTTATTGGACAAAGCGCTGTATGGTTTACACCAGGCCCCGAGAGCCTGGTATGAGACTTTGTCTCAACACCTACTAGCCAACAAGTTCATTCGTGGAAAAGTAGATGCCACTCTCTTCACTAAAGAGGTCGATGGTCATCTTCTGATAGTTTAGATTTATGTGGACGATATAATATTTGGGTCGACAAATGAAAATCTATGCAAAGATTTTGAATCAGTGATGAAGCAAAAGTTTGAAATGTCATCAATGGAGGAAATGAAATTCTTTCTGGGTTTACAAGTTGAACAACTTCCTGAGGGAATTTTCATTCATCAGTCAAAGTATGTTCATGATATTCTAGAGAAATTTGGGATGTCAAGTTCTACTCCAGCTGCTACCCCACTTGCAACAAATCATGGGATTCACCCAGATCTCACCGGAGACAGGGCGGATGAAACGTTTTATCGTTCCATGATAGGTTCTTTAATGCACCTAACTGCTTCACGTCCTGATATAATGTATCTAACGTGCGTCGCAGCAAGATTTCAATCTAACCCGAGAGCATCACATATGATCATTGTGAAGAGGATATTGCGCTACCTAAAAGGAACTCCTTCATTGGGGTTGTGGTATCCTAGAAAAGGCGACTTTACGCTCGAAGGGTATTCCGATTCGGATTTCGGATGCTGCAAAGTCAATTCAAAATCAACAACTGCAGGATGCCAGTTCTTTGGTCCTAGATTGGTTACCTGGCAGTGTAAGAAACAAACGTCTGTGGCGTTATCTACATGTGAAGCGGAGTATGTTTCTGCTAGCAGTTGCTGCTCTCAGATCTTGTGGATACAGCAAGAGATGCGCGACTACGGTTTGCAGTTTCTTAACACACCTCTTTTTGTTGATAATGAGGCCGCTATTAATATAACCAAGAATCCAGTACATCACGCTAAAACTAAACACATAGAAATTCGTCATCACTTTATTCGTGATTGCTTTGAGAAAAAGTTGATACGAATTGAGAAAATCCACACTGACAAACAGAAAGTTGATTTACATACCAAAGCTGTTGATAAAAATCGGTTTAAATATTTGTTAAAACTGAATGGTATGAAGCTTCTTTCGGTGTTGGATGGCATAATTGGCGTTGATGAAGACGAGAAACAATCTGCAATGGTTTGTCGAATTTTTACTTGTTTTGGTATTTAGGGGGAGTAGATATTTGTATATAGTTTATTTTTCAGAAAATACAAAAACAGTAAAAAAATGCAAAAATACAAAAACATGATAAAATCTGAAAAAGAGCTTGTGTATATAGGGAAAATGATAGTACATCGGCTAGACGATGACAGTATGCTAAAGATTTGTAAAGTTTAATTGAGTTAAACAGTCTCACTGATGATGTGTCGATAGGTTTTCGCACATTTAGTAGATTTATTCGGGATATAAACCTAAATTCAAACTTCTGAATTCGTGGGGAACACTACTTGGATATATAGGTAACCCCTGAAATCTCGTTTGAAAGGTCTCATAATCTAATATACTAGGTCTTTATACTCAATGATGTCTGGGGTATTATTCCAGGACTTCTGCTGAACGGTAGTTCTGACCTAGTCCTTGGCTAATACTTTCTGCAATGCTTGAAACATAGCATTAAACCCTCAGCATGCCGATGAAACAATAAAATTGATAGTCGCTGCTGTTGTAAGCAAAAAGATCCTCTAAAGGGGACATACCGTAAAGTCGAAGCTGATATCTCTCTGCGTATACGGAAGTATCGACCTGAGATCCCTCGGCCCTCGCATACCTAATTTATATACAGATATCATTGTAGTATACTCACCTGTAAGACTGATTATTGGGATTCTGGATACGGGAGTATATTCAAGAGGTGGGACACATGAATAAGCTTGTTCATAATTCATCTAATTCGTATCCTGAGTAAATTGAAATGTGTGTGAGAATTTAAGATGGATCAGTATATCGACAATCGAGGTGAATTGTTTAAGTCTGAGTATGAAATGAAGCTTAACGGTACTTGTGATTTGTCTGAAAAGCTGATATGATTCCCTGACACGCTCGCCAAAAATATGTTTGTAAATAGTTTACTTTGTTTACTTTCTGCAATTTAAGTTTTCTGTATTTCATTTTTTAGTTTAGAACACTTTGATAAAATCCAAAAAGATTTTATTTCTGCTTTATTTTCCGACGAACCAAAGTGGAGAGTTGATTGTTGGATTCTCAGATGATTGAAGCAGATGCAGAAAATTCTGGACTGAAGAATGAGGAGAGCTTACTTTAATGTAGTTTGAATTGTTTGAAAAGTAAAAAACAAGTTCATTAATTTGATACTTGTTATTTTCAGAAAATGTTTGAAATTGTTGTTTTTAAAATCAGTTTGATTCATCAAAAGATCAACCAAGGTCATTAATTTGGACTTGCTAGATTAATTGAGTAATCAGGGTCATTAACTTGGACCTGAATACTTGAGTGGATTGTTAAAACTGATTAAGTTTGTGAGTTATTGTTGGAAAGATAGTTTGTAATGTTTGTTGGTTGAGTAACAGGTTTGGACTTCATTATTCCCAACGGAAGTTAATTGTCAAAGCTTGAACCAGATATCTCAGATTCTAGTATATCGAGAGGGGGAGTCTGTGAAAGGGGGAGTCTGGATCAACAGTCAAAGGGGAGATTGAAGTTTAAAGTTTGAAGATAAAGATTGAAGAGAGTTTTTACAATGTTTGAAGAATGATAAAGACAAAGACTTGAAGCCAAAGACTTCATCAACATCCAAGGGGGAGTCTGTTGGTGCACAAATGTCTGCTGATTACGTCTTAATCAAGTCTTGTGTCTAGATAGTTTGAATGAACACACAATAGGGTTTAATTTAGGGTTTTTACATGTTTAACATGGAGATTTCGCTTGAGAGTGGTTATGTATGGTTCAAGCTAAATCAACATTGAAGATTTAGCTTGAAATGGTTCAAGGGAAATCATGATTTAGCTTGAAATGGGTTCAAGCGAAATCATGATTTAGCTTGAACTGACTCAAGCGAAATCAACTTGCTATATATAGGTGATGTGTGGTTCATTTGTAAGACATGGTCATTGTATATGAAACGAAGTGCTGACGGATTTGTATCAGAATACATTGTACAAGCACGAAAATCAATCAAAAAAGAAAGATTAAAAGGAAACTAGCTGTTATGACTTTGTTTACGTTGATTCCGCCTTCGTACTCAAAGATGAACTGCCTTAACTGACGTTTAGAGGTCATAGATCGATCCAACACACATTTATAAAGAGACACGCATAATTAATTAGTTGAATGGATTAAGTGTGACTCATAATAAATAATTTGGAATTTAAAAAACCAATCTTTAACCTTGATCATAGAACATGTAAAAGAAGGACGACCGCAATTCATCGCATGGAAAAGACCCAAAAGATCGATGTGTATCACTACCATGTATCAATATATATAAGGGTTAGTTAACGTATAATTGGCCTTAACTTAAGATGCGTACGCGATGAAAATATAACATGCGGATTCTAGGTTATAACATGCGGAGTTTAGTTATAACATGCTTATTTTATCACTAACACCTGATGTTTTATATGTTAGATTAAATATTATTTATTTAGTATTTAATCTTGTAGCCTATATAATCATTTATATTATATTAGATCAAAATATATTAATAACCTATTATAATTAGTTGGTAATTGTTGATGGACCATATTACCCTTATTAACTAATTAGGTTTCCTCTTGGGTGTATAAATAAGGGACTTATTAGAGAGTTAAAGGGTTAGACAGTTACACACTTTACACAATCAATCAACCCTCATTAACATCATAATTTCGAACTCTCTCCCTCTAACCGAACCTTACCCTAATTCGGTTATCATCACCATCATTACTTTACACCCTAAGGAGGAACCGAATCAACTTGACAAAGATGTCGAACTCAATGGCTGGATCTCTGACTGGATTCTCCTCTGCTTTGAATGCCATAACAGGTATGTTATTCATGTTTTCCATTTAGTTTAAACAGAATTGATCAGCATGTGGTATCAGAGCATATGTTGATAAATTAGTTCTGTTTTTCGTATCCATTATTATCGGATCAAAAATCTGGAAAACGGAAGTTTTAAAGCATTAAAATCAAAAACTGTTTTCGGGTTTCATTATGGCCGAAATCCCTGTTTTCGGAAATTATTACTTGATATATTGACCCGAAATCATAAAAGGATTAAGCTTATTGTCACGAAATCCATTACAAAACCATTAAAATCAGGTTTCGGATTTCCAGATTATGTTCTTATTATTTTAGGGTTCATCATTTATGTTCTAAGAAACTCGAAAAATTCATAAGATTTGGAATATAATTTTGGATTAGTAAGTGTTTTACTGTTTTGATCTAAATTTTTATCTATTAAATTTTCGAAAACTGTTAAAGAGATAATCAGTTATTATTTTCGAAATCCTTGATAAGTTTAGATCATGATTAAAACAGGAAATACTATCCCAAATCCCTTAAATTTCGAGTTTCAGTTTTATCACAATCAGCAGCTGTTAACAGAGATCACGACTCGCAACCACGAGATTGCGACTCGCAACCACAATCATCACAACTCGAGACTAAGGTTGCGACTCGCAACCACAATCATCACAACTCGAGACAAAGATTGCGACTCGCAACCACGAGATTGCGACTCGCAACCACGATCATCATAACTCGAGACTAAGATTGCTACTCGCAACCATGACCATCACAACTCGAGACTGAGATTGCGACTCAGCAGCAGTACTAGTAGCAGTTCGATCCGCGCTAACAGGTGGTTTGCTATTAAATACTTGGTTTTGTTAACACTTACTTACTTAATTAATCAGAATCAGATAATTTTACAAAACCAAAATAGCTTAACTTGAATGAGCTTTTCATGTATTAATTCTGGCCAAAGCTGATTTAATACATCTATTTATTATTCAAGTATTATTAAAAGCTATGTTAAGTATGCATTACAAACCTGAAATGTCTTAATTCTGGCCAAAGCTGATTTAATTCATTTATGTTTAGCATGACTTGACAAGTGCATAACTAAAGTGATTGTCTCATTTCTGGCCAAAGCTGATTTGTCACAATTACTTTGCACACATATTTAAATGATTACACTTCTGGCCAAAGCTGATTTGTCTTCATTTAAATAGAATTTTACTAAGTCTATTATTTTGATGTTAGTAATAGACATTATCACAGCTTCATAATTATAATGGTCATTATTTATGCCTGCCTTAGTATAACATGCCCTTAGATCACATTAAGACTTCTTTCTTAGTATCATAACTTGCTCATCTTATTTCCACTATCAGCACCCAATCAAGGGATTCCACCTTTGACTGGTGATAACTTTGCTGCTTGGAAGGATGCCCTCATGCTTACTCTTGGGCTGCTGGACTTTGATTATGCTCTAAGAGAGAATAAGCCAGCGGACCTTACTGCTACTAGTACTGCTGCTGAGCAGTTACTCCATGATAAGTGGACTAGGTGTAACCGCATGTCTCTCATGTTCATGAAGCAGTCCATTCATAACTCAATCAGAGGGGCCATTCCTGATTCTGAAGATGCTAAAACCTATCTGGCTTCTGTGGAGGATCAATTCAAGGGAACATCAAAAGCACACGCTAGCACTCTTATCCTCAAGCTGGTGACGACTAAGTATGATGGGAGGAGCGGCATTCGCGAACACATCATGAAGATGCATGACATGGCCAATAAGTTGAAGGGCCAAGAGATGGAGATCAGTGATGGTTTTCTTGTTCACTTCATCATCACTTCGCTTCCTTCGTCCTATGAAGCATTCAAGATCAATTACAACACTCAGAAGGACAAATGGACGATGAGTGAGCTGATCGCCATGTGCGTGCAGGAGGAAGAGCGTATGAAGATGGATCGCCATACTGATGTTGCTAACTTCACCACCTCCAGCTCAAAGAAGAGGAAGAACAATTATCCAAGAAAGGATGCTTCTAAGGTTCAAAAGCCAAATCCAACTCCTAATACAAGTGCACCTTCCAGCTCTAAGAACTCCTTAGGCAAACCCTATTGCAAGTTCTGTAAGAAAACAGGACATAAGCAAAAGGAATGCCCTGACTTCAAGGAGTGGCTGGCTAAGAAAGGTAACGATTTTTTCATGATACTTGAGTCCTTTAATTTAAATGTTCCTGCTAATTCTTGGTGGTTTGACTCTGGTTCTATGGTATATGTTACCAATTCACTTCAGGGATTCCTTACAATCCGGAAGCTGGGAAGAAACCAAAGAACACTTAAAGTTGGAGATGATCGGGAATTAGAAGTGAAGGCCATAGGAACATTACAATTATTTTTGAAAACTGGTTTATGTATTAAACTTTATGATACCTTATATGTTCCTGAGGTAACTCGGAACCTTGTATCAGGACCAAAGTTAGACATGGACGGTTTTGTTGTTTCCCATGGTCATCGCAAACTCTCTATTCTCTATGATTCCGTTGTTTATGGTACTGGCATTCTGGATGGTGGTCTCTATAGATTAGAACTAGATGATAATTTTTCTAAATCTTTGTTGTCATATAATATTTATGAATCACTCACAAAGATAGAAAAGAAACAAATTCGAGACTTAGAGACTTCATCTATGTTGTGGCATCAACGTTTAGGCCACATCTCAAGAGAACGATTAAATCGTCTCGTAAAGGATGAAGTCTTACCTCCTCTCGATTTCACCGATTTTGGAACATGTGTCAAATGTCTCAAAGGCAAAATGACATTAGCAAATAAGAAAGGTGCCACTAGGAGCTCTAATTTATTAGAACTCATTCACACTGACATTAGTGGTCCTTATCAAATTGCTGGTATAACAGGACATACTTCATTTATCACTTTCATTGATGATTATTCTCGTTACATGTACTTGTATCTTATAAAGGAGAAATCTGAATCTCTAACAACTTTTAAAGATTATAAAGCTGAAGTTGAAAAGCAATTAGATCGTCAGATTAAAGTTGTGAGATCAGATAGAGGCGGTGAATATTATGGAAGACATACTGATGTGGGTCAAGCTCCTGGTCCATTTTATGAGTTTTGTAAGGGCCAGGGGATTGTGAACCAATACACCATGCCTGGTACACCTCAGCAGAATGGTGTCGCTGAAAGAAGAAATCGCACCCTTATGAACATGGTGCGCAGTATGTTAGCCAACACTAATTTACCATTATTCCTCTGGACTGAAGCGTTAAAAGCAGCTGTTCATATACTCAATAGAGTTCCTTCTAAGTCTGTCCCTAAAACTCCTTATGAACTTTGGACAGGAAGGAAACCGAGTCTTAAATATATGAAAGTATGGGGCTGCATTGCTGAAGAAAAACTTTACAATCCTTTTCTAAGGAAACTTGACCCTAAAACAGTTACCTGCTTCTTTATCGGGTATCCTGATCATTCGAAGGGTTATCGTTTCTATTGTCCTTCCCATGTCACCCGTATTGTTGAAACCAAGCGTGCTGCGTTCTTGGAGGATTTTAAGATCAGTGGGAGCAGTACCAACCCTTACGAAGAATTGCAAGAAGTACAAGACGCGGGGGGGAGAGACTCGTCGCTTATCATTACTCCGTTTACTCCTCTTGTACCCCATGCAACTGCACCTGAAGTCACTGCACAAAATCCATCTCCACAATCAGAACCCATTATACCTCATAACGAAGGCACATCAAACGCTCAAAACCAAGACAACGCTGAACCCGATAATCAACTCAGGAGGTCATCTAGGCAAAGAAGGCCTACTAATTGGGATGATTATGTTACCTACCTGACTGAAATGGATGCTGGAAAGCTCAATGATCCTATCTCTTATAATGAAGCCATTAGCAGTGATCAGTCTTCTGAATGGAACAAAGCAATGATTGATGAGCTTGAATCCATGAAGAAAAATGACGTTTGGGATTTAGTCGAATTACCCAATGGTGCCAAACCTGTAGGTTGTAAATGGGTGTTCAAAACAAAACTGGATCCGAATGGGAACGTTGAACGCTACAAAGCGAGATTGGTTGCAAAGGGCTACACTCAGAAAGAGGGAATTGATTATCAAGAGACGTTTTCACCTGTCTCTCGTAAAGATTCATTAAGGATCGTTATGGCCCTAGTAGCTCATTTTGATTTAGAGCTGCATCAGATGGACGTCAAAACTGCTTTCCTTAACGGAGACTTAGACGAAGATGTTTACATGAAACAACCTGAAGGCTTTAAACCTGAAGGTCAGGAGCATCTAGTCTGTAAGTTGAAGAAATCCATTTATGGGTTAAAACAAGCATCACGTCAATGGTACCTAAAGTTTGATGAAGTCATGAAGAGGCAAGGTTTTATGAAGAATCAAGTGGATCAATGCACCTACCTCAAGATGAGTGGGAGTAACTTTACTATACTTGTCCTTTATGTAGACGATATTCTATTGGCAAGTAATAGTTTAGACATGTTGCATGAGTCGAAGCGTTTACTCTCGCATAACTTCGACATGAAGGATCTCGGAGATGCTTCTTACGTCATTGGCATCGAAATTCACCGAGATAGACACAAAGGGATCTTAGGATTGTCTCAAAAGACTTACATAGATCGTGTTCTTACACGTTACAACATGCAACAGTGCAAACCCTCCGTCGCTCCAGTAGTTAAGGGAGATGTTTTCGGTTCATTCCAGTGTCCGACAACAGAGGTTGAAAAGGAGCAAATGAGCCAGATACCTTATGCGTCAGTAGTCGGGAGCCTGATGTATGCTCAAGTCTGTACTCGCCCAGATATCGCTTACATTGCTGGAATGCTAGGTCGTTATCAGACTAATCCTGGCCTAGATCACTGGAAAGCAGCTAAGAAGGTCCTCAGATATCTGCAAGGGACGAAAGACTATAAACTGACTTATAGAAGAAGTGATCATTTAGAAGTGGTAGGTTATTCTGATTCTGACTTTGCTAAATGCAAAGATGACAAGAAATCCACTTCGGGCTACATCTTTATGTTAGCAGGCGGACCTATCTCATGGAAGAGTCATAAACAACAGTTAACTACAACTTCCACAATGATGGCAGAGTACATTGCTGTTTACAACGCAACCTGTCATGGAATGTTACTTAGAAATCTGATCACTGGACTCAAAATTGTTAATTCCATTTCTAGACCATTGAAGCTTTACTGTGATAATTCAGCTGCCGTTAGTTTCTCGAACAGTAACAGTTCGACTGGAGCTGGTTTATATCTTGATACGAAGTACTTGTTCGTACGTGAACGAGTTGAGGAAAATAATCTTTGTATTGAGTATATTAGTACTAAAGATATGCTTGCGGATCCGATGACTAAAGGTCTCCCACCTAAAGTTTTCGAAGAACATGTATCGAATATGGGACTTACTAAAGACCTTATTTAATGGCATATTGTACTAGCTTATGTTTTAATTAATAAAATTTCCTCAGTTTGATTTTGTATGTCTCTAACATATGTTCTGCCGGTGTAATGACATATAGACAAATATAAATACAAATCAGACGCTAAAGGGCTGCGTATTTTGATCGTAACTGTTAGGTTTTAAATTGAGGCTATAGTATGACTAATGGGGGTCCTGAGTCGCATGATGATTCAACGGCTGTATTTCTCTGCTATAGTTCTTGGTTTAAAGCTAAAATGAGTGTTAACTCCTGGCCAGGCTTACCTAATACTCATGATAAATGATTACTTGGCTAAGTGGGAGAATGTTAGATTAAATATTATTTATTTAGTATTTAATCTTGTAGCCTATATAATCATTTATATTATATTAGATCAAAATATATTAATAACCTATTATAATTAGTTGGTAATTGTTGATGGACCATATTACCCTTATTAACTAATTAGGTTTTCTCTTGGGTGTATAAATAAGGGACTTATTAGAGAGTTAAAGGGTTAGACAGTTACACACTTTACACAATCAATCAACCCTCATTAACATCATAATTTCGAACTCTCTCCCTCTAACCGAACCTTACCCTAATTCGGTTATCATCACCATCATTACTTTACACCCTAAGGAGGAACCGAATCAACTTGACAAAGATGTCGAACTCAATGGCTGGATCTCTGACTGGATTCTCCTCTACTTTGAATGCCATAACAGGTATGTTATTCATGTTTTCCATTTAGTTTAAACAGAACTGATCAGCATTATAACACTCGGATTTTAGGCCATAACAAGCGGATTTTATGACTAACACCCGATGTTTTATAACATGCGGATTTATGGTTTTCCAATATGCGAATTTATGGTTTTTGAGGTTTATAACGTGCGAAATTCTAATCGCGTACACTCGTACTATAAGGCCAATTGTACAATACACTTTCTCTGTATAAATAAATAAGTACATACTAAAAATCCCTAATTTTAATATTTTTCTAAATTATTTAATGATTTCTGTTTTTACTTCATGGGTAATTATTGTACGAACCATATAATAGTCTAGTTGTATACTATACAGGGTCTTCAATACTATAATTGCATAAAAAAGTTTTAAGTCAAATATATAACGAAAGTAACATGCATTTTTGTTTTAATTTTGGGTAGGTGTAAACTTTTAACCGAATAATGAATAAAAAAGTTTTAAGTCAAATATACTAAAAATGTAAGCTTTCATAAGACTAAAGGGAGTGGGGCGACCTCAAAAGAGGGGGTCTTGCGACACGTGGCGTTTGAGGGACGACTTGGGGCGACCTCAAAAGAGGGGGCGTGGTGTTCATGGCAACTCAAGTTGCCACCAAGACCTCTGATTGGTTGATTTGTTTGAAAAGGGGGGAGTTCTTGGAATTTTGTGCCAAAAGTTGGGTAAAGTGTGAGAGGAGGGGTGACGAGAAGAGGACGGGCAAATGAAGTTGCCATGGAAGTTGGGCGAGGGGCGCGGTGTAGGGGGCGACTTGAGGTGGGAGTCGCCCCACTACCTTCAGTCTAAGTACGTTTTTTTTCTTAGATATGTTTACTTTAAAAGATTAGAAACTAACCAAAGGTAAAATGTCTATTTCTTGTAATAATAATGCAAATTTTTCTTAGATATGTTTAATTTAAAGGTTTAGAAACTAACCAAAGATAAAATGTCTATTTCTTTTAATAATAATAATAAGAATAATAATAATAATAATAATAATAATAATAGGGTTGAGTTATAATACAAAAGATTTAAAAATAAGAAGGGTAAGAAGGCACAAGAGAGTGACAAGTGTCCTATGAGTAATTAAATGGAAAAGGTAATTTTGTCTACAAGAGGAAAGAGAATATGCACATGCAAGTCACATGTTATTTCCCCCCTAACTTTTAAACGTCCGTAACTTTTTTATACATCATTTGTTTTAAAAAAAATTATACCATAAAATCGAGCGTTTTTTTATCTTTAATATGAGTACCATATTGTTATATTTTTCAAAAAAATTTCAAAAACCCAGTTGCATATTACACAATGGACGTGATGTAAAACACAATGTAAATTAGATTAAAAGCACAATCAATGACAACAGATAAAAACACAATGGACAAAATACTAAAACACAATGAACATAACGTATAACACAATGACGATAACATATAACACAATAAGAATCAGACTAAATAAAAACACAATTGATGACAACAGATAAAAGACACAATTAATGACATCAAATAAAAGACACAATGGAGAGCAGATGAAGACACAATGAAAAACAAACTAAAAACACAATACTTAACAAACTAAAACACAATGAACAAGATAATAAAAAATTGAACAAATTATTAAACCACAATGGACAACATATTAAAAAAACAATGAATAACATATTACACAATGGACATGATGTAAAACACAATGTAAATTAGATTAAAAACACAATCAATGACAACAGATAAAGACACAATGGACAACATACTAAAACACAATGAACATAACGTATAAGACAATAAGAATCAGACTAAATAAAAACACAATTGATGACAACAGATAAAAGACACAATTAATGACAGCAAATAAAAGACACAATGGAGAGCAGATGAAGACACAATGAAAAACAAACTAAAAACACAATACATAACAAACTAAAACACAATGAACAAGATAACAAAAAAATTGAACAAATTATTAAACCACAATGGACAACATATTAAAACACAATGAATAACATATTACACAATGGACATGATGTAAAACACAATGTAAATTAGAATAAAAACACAATCAATGACAACAGATAAAGACACAATACACAACATACTAAAACACAATGACCATAACGTATAACACAATGGCGATAACATATAACACAATAAGAATCAGACTAAATAAAAACACAATTGATGACAACAGATAAAAGACACAATTAATGACAGCAGATAAAAGACATAATTGAGAGCAGATGAAGACACAATGAAAAACAAACTAAAAACACAATACATAATAAACCAAAACACAATGAACAAGATAATAAAAAAATTGAACAAATTATTAAAACACAATGGACAATATATTAAAACACAATGAATAACATATTAAACACAATGACCTAAACTAATAACACAATTTATAGAAAACCCAGATATAACAAAATCTTCATTGTGTCATATATTGTGTTATATGTTTTTATAAAAACGCAATGGATAGAACTCAAATTAACATTGTGTTATAAGTTTTGATAATAACACAATGTATAGAAACTCTATTGACCAAAACCCAGTTAAAAGACACAATGACTTGAACATTTAACACAATGCCAAAAAACCCAGTAAAAATGAAAAATTTTATTTTATTTTTATATGATAATATGGTACTCATATTAAAGATAAAAAAACGCTCGTTAATATGGTGAAATTTTTTTTGAAAAAAAATGTCGTATGAAAAAGTTATGGACGTTTTAAATCGAAGGGGGAATTGGCATGTGTCTTGCATGTGGAGAGAGAAAATCCATAAATATAAGATTCCTTTTATGCCCTTCTATTATCTTCTTTTCCCTACAAGCAATCTCAACCCTTCAAATCTAAGATCAATGGACTAGAATCCTTCTTACACTTCTTATTTATTTTATCTTTTGTATTTGATCCTAACCCAATAATAATAATAATAATAATAATAATAATAATACTATTTTATAATATAAAACAATTTAAGAAAGATGCCTTACTCTTTTAAATCAAGGAGAAATCGGCTGCTTCGATGATCTAGTGACCAATTTTGAACACCATCACATTACCAACTGAATACTTTAGTAGACATATGTAATTTTCAAGTCGCGCCGACTTCGTTAAAATATTGAGCCATCTTACGTAAAATGTTTCGATGTCATTTTATTTTTACTTGTCATGTCTACTTTATTACTGTTTTTATTTTCAATTCACCATTTCACCGGCTTTACTTAATAATTACTAATCACATGCTGTAAAAAAATTGCCATTTTAAATTTATTTTATTTTAAATTTAAATTTAAATTTAAATTTAAATTTAAATCTATTAATATGTCATGCTTGTGAATAGTTCGTTTGCCACATGGCGATTTGTGGTTTGCCCCTTTTTTTCATTCAACAGATTATGTTATTGTATATATGCGTTTTTTACCCATCCTTTGATGTGTTTAGCCGTTTTTGTTTAATGATAAACCTTTGACATACATTAACTTCCACAACATATCTTAAACTTGAATAAAACTGGGGTCGTGGTAAGCATGTGCTTCACGACAGGCATCAAGCATTTTCATGCGCGATGTGACATTAAGTCGTGCGGTATCATTTTGATTCATTATGCCCAGAAAATTTGATCAGAATCATTTTGGTTTGTTACCGTATTGTAATAACGCCGACACTCTACATCCACCAATTACAATAAGAAAATGTAAAAGTTTAAAATCTATTATACATAATAACAATAAGAAAATGTAGAATTTTAATTTAAACTTCTACATTTTCTTATTGTTATTATGTATTTTTAAAAAATGCAAACACATACCAATTCCGATATAGGCCTATTATCAAATACTTTTTAATGGTTTATAATTTAGCCCACTATATATTAGGTTTATTAGCACAATGCTAATATCATCATCATCATACTCAGTAAATCTCACAAATAGCAAAGTTAAGGCAGGATTTGAGGAAGGTAGATGTGGACAGCCTTACCTCTACCCTGTAGTAATGTTGGTCATATCATTCCTTTGGTAAAATGTTGGTCAAGTTAATGACCCTAATCACTTGATTAATCTACCAAGTCCAAATTAATGACCTTGGTTGATCATTTGACGAATCAAACTTATTTTAAAAACATTTCAAACATTTTCTGAAAATAACAAGTATCAAATTAATGAACTTGTGTTTAACTTTTCAAACAAATCAAACTTCATCAAATATAAGCTCTCCTCATTCTTCAGTCCAGAATTTCCTGCATCAGCTTCAAACATCTGAGAATCCAACAATCAACTCTCCACTTTGGTTTGTCGGAAAATAAAGCAGAAATAAAATCTTTTTGGATTTTATCAAAGTGATCTAAACTAAGAAATGAAATACAGAAAACTTAAATTGCAGAAAGTAAACTAAGTAAACTATTTACAAACATATTTTTGGTGAGCGTGTCAGGGAATCATATCAGCTTTTCAGACAAATCACAAGTACCGTTAAGCTACATTTCAAACTCAGACTTAAACAATTCACCTCGATTGTCGATATACTGATCCATCTTAAATTCTCATACAAATTTCAACTTACACAGGATACGATTTAGATGAATTAAGAACTTAGATCATTCATGTGTCCCACCTCGTGAATATACTCCCGTATCCAGAATCCCAATAATCAGTCTTACAGGTGAGTATACTACAATGATATCTGTATATAATTTAGGTATGCGAGGGCCGAGGGATCTCAGGTCGATACTTCCGTATACGCAGAGAGATATCAGCTTCGACTTTTCGGTGTGTCCCCTTTAGAGGATCTTTTTGCTTACAACAGCAGCATTTATCAATTTTATTGTTTCAGCATGCAGAGGGTTTAATGCTGTGTTTCAAGCATTGCAGCAAGTATTAGCCAAGGACTAGGTCAGAACCACCGTTCAGCAGAAGTCCCGGAATAATACCCCAGATATCATAGAGTATAAAGACCTAGTATATCAGATTAAGAGACCTTTCAAATGAGATTTCAGGGGTTACCTATATATCCAAGTAGTGTTCCCCACGAATTCACAAGTTTGAATTTAGGTTTATATCCTGAATAAATCTACTAAATGTACGAAAACCTATCGACACATCATCAGTGAGACTGTTTAACTCATTTATACTTTTCAAATCTTTAGCATACTGTAATCGTCTAGCTGATTTACTATCATTTTCCCTATATACACAAGCTCTTTTTCAATTTATCATGTTTTTTTATTTTTGCATTTTTTACTGTTTTTGTATTTTCTGAAAAATAACTATGTACAAACATCTACTCCCCCTAAATACCAAAACAAGTAAAAATTCGACAAACCATTGCAGATTGTTTCTCGTCTTCATCCGCAACAGTACTCTCATCAACGCCAATTATGCCATCCGACACCGACAGAAGCTTCATACCGTTCAGTTTTAACAAATATTTAAACCGATTTTTATCAAAAGCTTTGGTATGTAAATCAGCTTTCTGTTCGTCAGTGTGGATTTTCTCAATTCGTATCAACTTTTTCTCAAAGCAATCACGAATAAAGTGATGACGAATTTCTATGTGTTTAGTTTTAGCGTGATGTACTGGATTTTTTGTTATATTTATAGCGGCCTCATTATCAACAAAAAGAGGTGTGTTAAGAAACTGCAAACCGTAGTCGCGCATCTGTTGCTGTATCCACAAGATCTGAGAGCAGCAA
Organism: Helianthus tuberosus; assembly: GCA_030545235.1. NCBI lineage: Eukaryota > Viridiplantae > Streptophyta > Magnoliopsida > Asterales > Asteraceae > Helianthus > Helianthus tuberosus. The sequence continues at coordinate 138,189,978 of CM060420.1, forward strand.
CTGCTAGCAGAAACATACTCCGCTTCACATGTAGATAACGCCACAGACGTTTGTTTCTTACACTGCCAGGTAACCAATCTAGGACCAAAGAACTGGCATCCTGCAGTTGTTGATTTTGAATTGACTTTGCAGCATCCGAAATCCGAATCGGAATACCCTTCGAGCGTAAAGTCTCCTTTTCTAGGATACCACAACCCCAATGAAGGAGTTCCTTTCAGGTAGCGCAATATCCTCTTCACAATAATCATGTGCGATGCTCTCGGGTTAGACTGAAATCTTGCTGCGAGGCACGTTGGGTACATGATATCAGGACCTGAAGCAGTTAGGTACATTAAAGAACCTATCATGGAACGGTAAAATGTTTCATCAGCCCTGTCTCCGGTGAGATCTGGATGAATCCCATGATTTGTTGCAAGTGGGGTAGCAGCTGGAGTAGAACTTGACATCCCAAATTTCTCTAGAATATCATGAACATACTTTGACTGATGAATGAAAATTCCTTCAGGAAGTTGTTCAACTTGTAAACCCAGAAAGAATTTCATCTCCCCCATTAATGACATTTCAAACTTCTGCTTCATCACTGATTCAAAATCTTTGCATAGATTTTCATTTGTTGACCCAAAGATTATATCGTCCACATAAATCTGAACTATCAGAAGATGACCATCGACCTCTTTAGTGAAGAGAGTGGCATCCACTTTTCCACGAATGAACTTGTTGGCTAGTAGGTGTTGAGACAAAGTCTCGTACCAGGCTCTCGGGGCCTGGTGTAAACCATATAGCGCTTTGTCCAATAAGTAGACCTTGTTTTTGTGGATTGGATCGGTAAAGCCCGGTGGCTGACCGACATAAACCTCCTCTTTAACCTTCCCGTAAAGAAACGCCGATTTAACATCCAACTGATAAACTTTGAAGTTCTTCCAAGACGCAAATGCTAGGAAAATTCTGATTGCCTCTAGTCGTGCTACAGGAGCATAGACTTCGGTAAAATCAATTCTCTCCTGTTGACTAAATCCCTGAACAACGAGTCGAGCTTTGTTCCTTACAACAACTCCTCTATCGTCCCTCTTACACTTAAACACCCACTTAGTGTTAATCTTTCTTTGACCATCCGGCAAATCAACTAACTTCCACACTCCCAATTTCTCAAATTGACTAAGTTCCTCCTGCATTGCATTGACCCAAGAGTCTTCAGTAAGCGCCTCTTTGTAAGTTCTTGGCTCAACCTGCGAGATAAAACAACTTAATGAAAATTCAGTTTGCAAAGGAGCAACTTTTGTATAAAAACATGTAAGTCCTTTATCAATCTGATTTCGAGTGCGAACTCCAGCTTGCAATTCTCCTATGATCAACTCCTCTGGATGATATGAAAAAGTTCGCGGCATCACTTCACTCGGAACCTCTACATTTCCCTCCAGATTAGTAACATTCTGCTCTGCATCTTGTTCACCAACTTGGTTTGTTTGACCTGAAATCTGAATTTGCTCCCCCTCAGAATCTGAATCTGAATCACCGTGATAAAATACTGGCATGTTTTCAGCTTCTAGATTATCATTCTGAGCCGACTGATTATCCTGAGCAACTTTATTCTGTTGGACATCATCATGTTCACCAGCATTACTTGGACCTGCTTCATCATCATTTGAAGTTTCCCGTGGTCTCCTCGAATACTCAGCTGAGAACCTTAACTGTGACTCATATTCACGCAAAATATCCAACTCATCAAAGAAATCTTCATCATCCTCTGATTCTTCTCTCATGTCAAACGAATCCCAAAGTTTGTCATAATGATAACGCCATGAATCACCAGGATTCTGTGGCGGCATAGTATAACCTTGACATTCAACATTGGCAGCTTCAATAATCCGCTTCTCACTTGAAACGAAGACACGTCGCAATGGATTGGCATAACCAACAAATATTCCCTCAATGCACTTCGGACCAAACTTTCTTAAAAGCTCTATAACCGTACAAGGTGACCCGAACGGTTCTAGATACTTCAAATTCGGTTTGCGGTTATAGATTAGCTCAAAACATGTTTTGTTGAATTTCTTGACAGTGAGAACCCTGTTGAGCGTATAGCATGCGGCGGAAACAGCTTCAGCCCAAAAATTAATCGGTAGCTTTGAATCTGCGAGCATAGTTCTAGCCGTCTCGATTAGCGTCCGGTTTTTGCGTTCTGCGACTCCATTCTGCTGTGGAGTATACGGAGCACTAAACTCATGCAAAATACCTCTTTTATCACAAAATTCTTCCATCTTGCTGTTTTTGAATTCAGTACCATTATCACTTCGAATTCTCTTAATACGCCTTTGGTACAAATTCTCAATTTTCCTGAACAAACCCATCAAACTGTCAAATGTTTCAACTTTCGTCTTCAAGAAAGATACCCACGAAAATCTGGAATAATCATCAGTAACGACCAAACAATAGTAATCTCCTGTAATGCTTTTGACATTCACCGGACCAAACAAATCCATGTGAAGTCTTTCCAGAGGTCTCGAAACTGAATTGACTTGCTTTGTAGGGTGTGACTTTTTCTTCTGCTTGCCTTTGATGCAGCTAATGCACTCCCCTTCCAGATGAAAACCTTTGATATTAACTCCCAATACCAAATCATTGTGCACCAAGTGATTCATCTTCCTTAGGTGAATATGCCCCATCTTTCGGTGCCATAATCTTGATTCTTTCTCAGTTGCTCTAGACACAAAACAATGTGCTTGACTAGTTGTTGTAGTTGCTACAGATATATCTAACACATATAAATCATTCACTCTAGGTGCCCTCATGATAATCCATTCTTCAGGGATAACAAAACCAGGTTTCAAGATCAAACATTCTTTATCAGTGAAGTGAGTAGTATACTGATTGTCACAAATCTGCGAGATACTAAGCAGATTGTTCTCCAGCTCAGTGATGTAGTTAACTCTCCCAAACGTTACAATCCCATTGGATAACGTTCCTTCACCAACAATTCGACCACCTTCATGACCAGCAAATCCCACATAACCCCCATTAATGTTTCTTACATCATACAGCAACGCGGTTTTTCCTGTCATATGTCGAGATGCACCACTATCCATAATCCATCTGGATACCAGTTGTGGAAGATCCTGCACAAAAACACACTTCAATTTAATCAACTACAATAAAGATGCCGATTCATGCTTCGCGAACAAGGAAGCTCCGGCAATTCAAACTGCTTATTCGAACATGGTGTCCACCCAGGCCTCATCAGCCTTAGGTGTAACCTTGACTCTAGCAATTTGAATTTTGAAATTTTCAACCTTCAAAGGTGGAAAATTTGCATCATAATCAACGAAATTGATTCTTCAGCCTTTTTCACTTCAGAAGTTGAAATTTTCATTTCAGTTTTTGGTTTCCAAACTTGTTGAGATAATGCAACCCGCTTATAAAATTTGTCATTTTTAGTTACCACTTTCATTACGGGTTCATTTTTCATTTTGATGTTGTCATTTTTCACATTCTTTTTCTCAACAACGATTAGTGCTTTACCCTTCACATCAACTTTCTTTTGTTGAATCTTCACATTTTCAGTCTTAGGCTTCACATTGGTACACTTTCGTGCAATGTGACCAACTTGATTACATCTAAAACATGTTCGAGTATCAGCACCTCGACTTGTGCCTTCGGACTGATAATGTGAAGCTCTTTTCTCAAAGAATTCTTTATTTGATTTTGAAAAAATTTCATTTTCCTCATCAGAAAGTGAACTTGAACTGTTCACAAACACCTTCTTTTCAGCAAACCTTTTGTTTTGAAACCTTCTTTGCTGATAACTCTTACCACCCTGATAACCACCCGACCAGTTGTTTCGATTGTTATTATAAAACCTTGGTGGAACAACAGGCTTTTTGTAGTAAGCTTTATCTTTCTCAAAATTCATTTGCCTTTTTGTTTGTTTCAAACTGTTCACTTCCTATAACTCAACTTCAACCAATTTGAAAACATTTGTCAACTTTTTCTCATTAACATTCTTAATCAGAAACTCAGAATCCGAATACAACTTATCAGATCCAGCCATCTTGTACATCACAAGACCCGGTTCGTCACTTGAGTTGTTTTTGGACTTTGATTTCTGAATGTATTTATCTAAGAAACACCCATCATCTTCAGTTGAATCAGACATCAAAACACTTTCGACTGTGCTCTTAACAATCTCTATCTGAACACTATCATCAGATGATGTAAAAGTAACATCAATATTTTCTGGAAGTTTAACTTCACTCTCTTCCTCAATTTCAACCAACCCAGATTGCTTTTTAGTGTAATTATCAAGAACAGGTGGTGGAACTTGATGAAACCCCACCCCAGTTCCATCACAATACACATCTTCGCCCGCTTTGTCTTTCCCGATGGGTTTGGGAATGATATGTTGCAAAACAAAGCTTGCGGAGCTGTAACTGTTAAGCTTCAACTGGATTCGCTCATTTTCGATTACAACCTCTTGAACTTTAAGTTTCAATTTAGCGATTTCATCCAGTTGTTGATTGATTGATTCTTCTTTGACTCTAAGCACTGCTCTTAGATGTTCATTTTCTTTAAAAGTTTTACCATTTCGATCATCACAATCTTTCAATGTGCCTTTTAGTTTTTCAAATTTTTCAGAAATCTGACGGTTTTCAAGAATCAACTTTTCATTTTCTTGTTTAATTTTATCATGATCAATTTTATCATTTTCAATTTGTTTAGTTAATTCTCTTATCCGTTCAGTTGAAGCTTTAACGGTTTTGTCACGATCAAGAATCTGATTCTCAACGCTTCTGACTTTAGTTGTCAGATCATCAACTTTCTTCCCGTTGAGATACGTGACTGTGCTACAAAATTTGCACTCTTTGTTGCAATTTTTGCAATCAGCATTTCCATCTATTTTCTTACCTGACACATTTGTTGACACATCTGAACTGACCTGGCTTTTTGACTCAAACACGGAGTTAGAGTCTACCTCAAGTGCCTTAGCAGCTAGCACTTTGTCAGCCATTCTTCCAAGATTTTCAGCAGTCAACTCCTGAGTTGTGTCAATAACTCCAGTATCAATCTTCTTTGCTTTCTCGATCTCTTCTTTCTCTTTTCTCTCTTTCTCTTTCTCTTCTTCAATCATTTTCGAAGTTGGAGTTCCCTACCATTTATGTTGCCAATACTCATCATCTTCTTTGTATTGCTGAATTATGACTTCAATATCAAGTGTACTATCATCAATTGCAATATTTCCATACTCATCAAGATAGCACTCTCTATCTGGATCCCATCTATTGGCTCTTCTTACTTCCAGAAAGATACGAGATATTCTAATGATTTTGTTTTCAGCAATCATTTTTCTGTATTGATATTTTTGATCTTCAGTTCGATCGTCTTTCCATGGAATATGATCGTCATTTTTCTCCATGAATGCGTAACCAACCGCATCTTCTTCCGGTAGAACCTCTTGACTCCAATCATACCCCTCATCATCGTAAATCACCGCAAGAGCTCTAGATTTCTCTCTGTTGTCTTCAACCTGTTTCAATCTAGGCGGCTCAGATTTATTTTGGTGATAAATCGCCTTCTTGTAGTAATCATCTCTGAAAGGGTTCTCCGACTCATCAGCATAAGCGTTTCGGCATTCTCGTTTGAAGTGACCCTTCTACTTACACTTGAAGCAAGTCACTTTGGAGTTATCGAACCCCAGCTTAGTAGAAGCACCACCAATTGTTTTTCTGCCAGTGATTTCCATGAATCTTTGTGCACGACGAACAACACTTGCCATAGCCCAACGGATATCAATCAGTTCCATTTCCTCCGGAACAATCTGATCGTAATCTTCTTTTGTCAGATTTGTGTTACCTATCTTCCCAGCTACCAACCCTTCATACGATTCCAACACCGATGCTAGGAAGATCATCTGCTGTTTAGCCGATTCCTCATCAAAGTTCTGAGCATTCTTCAAGTCTATTGCGATGTTGCATTGAAAACGATTCTTTGCATCAGAATGACCTCCAGAAGATGAAAATCCACTGTGATAACCACTGTGACTTCCACTGCTTTGACCACTTTGATTTTCTTTTCCGGTTGTCGAAACATTTTCAGCAGAAAATGCAGTTTTTGGAGAAGTTGCTTTTGCATCATGCTCTTTGGATAATACAAATCCAAATTCTCCTGGTAAGATGAGTGATTGACTTTGTATGTCTTCTTCAACTCCAACTCATGACTTTCGAGTTTCTCAATCAGCAAATCTAATGTCAACTTTTCTGGTTCTTTGATGGTATTCTTCAGCATCAGTGTGTAATATCTCCAATCCATCTCGTCAGGCAATGAATCGAACAATTTGTCGATAAGATCTTCTTCAGGAATGTCGATATCATGTCTTACTAACTCCAGCTTCAGATGACCAAACCTTTCTATCATTTTACAAACTGACTCATTCTTTAGACATCCAAACAGATCAAACTCTTTTCTAAGAAGTTTCTTTTTGTTTTTCTTAATTTCTTGACTACCTATACATTTCTTTTCTAACTTTTCCCAAAGATCTTTTGCATTTGAATAGTCGATCAAGGCAATAATGTCTTCCCGGACTGACTGGAATAACAATGCCACACACTTCTGTTCAGCTACAAACGAGTCAATCTCCTCAGCTGCTCTTAAAGTTTCACCATGTTTCTTTCCATTTGCATAACCGTTTTTCAAACTTTTCCAGCTAGTAAATGCGAATGCCATCAACCAGTCTTCGAACTTTCTGGACCACCTACTGTACTCCTCAATAGCCATTAGCTTTGGGGGTTTATTGAACGTTCCGAATGCGCTTTCAGATTCCCAAGCTTCCTTTTTCCTCTCTTTCGGTGGATTCTCGTTCTCATTACTTGTAGATGAAACATCTCCCAAGTTACCAGCAAACGCGTACATGTCACTGAACGGGTTTAAGAAAATATCATCCATTTGAATGTACCTGCAAAATCAGAAATTACTTAGTAAATTTTTCGAAATTATGACAAATGCTGACACTGAAGCGAAATCACTAATAGTGACACAAAAGCGAAATCAACAACAATGTTCACTCGAGCGAAATCACAATGTTCACTTGAGCGAAATCAGACTTTGTCCTTTGGAGCGAAATTAACTTGTCCGTTGGAGCGAAATCAAGTATGTTCGGATGAGCGAAATTAGAATGTCCAGATGAGCGAAATCAGTATGTCTGTTAAAGCGAAATCAAGTGTTGTCCGTTAAAGCGGAATCACCTTTTAACCATTTTTGACCAAGTTTTAATTTGAATTTTAAGCTGATACTTTCCAGGATTTGTTATTACTGTATTTTACACGTTATATTAAAAAATCAGACCATTTCGACCGTAGGAACCAGTTAAAATCGAAAAAGTATCAAAGAAAGTGAGTAGAAATGAGAGATTTTTGTAGATTCAGCTGTAGTAGTATGAACTCCTCGTCCTGAAGCTCTGATACCACTTGTTGGACCGTGTTATGACCCTAAACGATCAGTCAAGGCAGTTCATCATCACGTATAAAGGCGGAATCAGTATACGCAACGTAACAACAGCTTTCCTATTCAATTCCTTTACTTTTATTGCTTTCTGAGATCAATTTGACAGAGTTTCATTACAGCAACAATGACCTGATTTCGCTTCTATGGTTACCATGAATGAACACATGGAGGGTATTTATAGTATTGCTGATACGTGGTTGTAAATCGGTGCTCGTTATTGTTTAACTTGACGTTTTTACGTAAGTTTTAGTTTCGAATAGCCTACTTTTAATCAAGAATGTGTTTTGCAGGTTTGATGGAGTTTAAGGAGCTTTTCGGGAGCTTTACGGGTCACCGGGTCGAAAACCGGAGCACCGGGACGCGTTACGAATCAACCGGGAGTGGAAAATGGAAAATCAGAAAGTGTGTAAACGAGAGCCCGTCGCCGATGGCCCTATACCCGTCGGCGACGACCTACAGAAATACCCGTCGGTCAGATTTGCTCGTATCCAGTCATTTAGGCCGTCGGCCATAAAGGGGTTTTTGGGAGCCCGTCGGCGACGGGGGTGAGCCCGTCGGCGACGGGTAGTGATTTGCTGAAACGGGAATTTTCGTGATTTGGGGGTTTAGCTCGAATTCTATTGGCTTGGGGGGCATTAACTCGTAAGTTACACTTGTTTGGTTTTTGAAACTTGATCTTGGAGCCTAGAATCACCATCAATTCACCTACCATTCAACTATTCCATCTCTACATCACAACATCATCAAGAATCATCATCAATCCATCTACACAATTCAATTCATACATCCAAACCCTAGTTCTCCATATCATCAATCATCAATCCTACCACCATCATCCTTCACCAATCCATCATCATTCACCATTAATTCATCCATCAAAGCTTCAAGATGTCTTCACTCGCGTTCCAAACATCCGGTGATCAAGTTGCATCAACCATGAGCGGCTAATTATCTCGGTTTCACCCCGGTGTAGGTAGTTGTTAATTTTAGGGTTTCAATTTGTTCTTGTTTCATCTTAGTGACAATTTGTGTTTGGTTTTTGAAACTTTTGACAATAGTATTACATTTGTTACGAATTCGTGAATTGTCGAGCGATGTTAAAAGTTATGACTTCGCGAAAAGGTGATATGTAATTGTACGTTGTCGTTGTTAGGATTTACTTGTGTTGATTACAAAGTGTCTTTTTGTCCGTTCTTCGGGGCGTTGATAGTTAGTAGCACCTAAGTCACGGTACACTAAATCCGTTAATCGAATGCATTTGAGTTGAAACTAAAACTTGTAGAAATCCTAGGTTAACAATTACCGAAACCGGGCGTGATTCCTTTTTATTATTATTGTTCTAGTATTCAAAATTCTTGCAATCGTTAATTAGTAGTTGTTATTCATTTTCATCATATCATCTAGTTTAAAATCATATCTTCCAAATAAACAAAAACACAAAATTATTCTAGTAAGCTTCATAATCGTGACACAATTGTTTAATTCATTCGAGTCCATACACAAACCACATACTCTTCGTGGTTCGACCCCTTACTACCACTAACACATTGTTAAGGGTAATTTGGGCTTATAAATATTATCTTTGACCGGAGCGCGACACTTCGATCAAATTTTGGCGCCGTTGCCGGGGAGTGCGTGCGCTTTGTGTTTGGATATTGTTTGAATTTGTGTGATTATCTGTTTAATTTGTTTAGCTTTCTCTTTGTACTTGTCTTTTTCCTTGTTACGCGGGGTGTGTTACTTGTGCAGATTACAGATAGTGCATGCATACGCGGAACTCCGGGAGGACTTCACCTTTAGTCTACGAACCGGAAATCGAACGAGTTGCAAGGAGAAACTTAGCAAGCCGGTTAGAAGCAACACTTGCTTTTAATCAAACCAACCAAACACCGCAACATACACCATCCATTGAAACTAGTTCAATGGCCAACCAAAACTCCAATCACCCAAACCTCAACCAAAACCAATTCCAATCCCGAGGAACTTTTTATCCCGCTCCAAATATGCAACCCATGCCTCAAGAGCAACCGGGTGGTAACAACAACAATGGACCACCTACACCACCTTTCCAAAACCAAAATCCCAATAACAATCAAAGAACACCTCAACAACAAAATCTTCATAGACACAACTCCCTACCCATTAATCTAGATGACCGGAATGTCAATTCCGACCGTCGGGGAAATCGCGATCGCGGCAATCCCGCAAATGAAGACCCGTTCTTCAACATCGACGACTTGAGGAATGCAATCCCCGATGATGAACCTTATAGTGTTCCCGGTTATCAATCGCCGGAACATGTGAGTGTTCATACGGAAAATTCGGATGACGGGGGATATTATGATGATAGGGCTAACGATGACGAAGATTGGGGCTATGTGAATAGGGGAAACGTCTACAACGCAAGAAGATATGATGATGAGGAATTTGGCTATCAAAATGCCAATTACGTTGGGAACGATGAATACGGTTACGGAGGTGGAAGAAATGATGGTTATGGGAACAATCGTCAACCACGAAACAATGACCAACGGAACCGGAATGATGGGTTTTATAACAACAATAACAACAATGCAAACCCTAACCGGATTCCTCGTTTCGTGGGAGGTGGTAACCCAAGGGATAATCGAAGAGATGATCGAAGAGATGATCGAAGGGGGGAAAGACGGGATAATAGAAGACCGGTTGATCAAGAAGTTAACGGTCCACATCGTCATCAACGACCTCCACGGGGAGTGAATGATCGTTTTAGGCCGGTTGTCACCGAGAACGACTCACCAATCGTTTGTGAGAGGAGGATGTTTGATTGTAAACCACATTACATCAACATACTTCCTCATTTTAATGGAAGATCTAATGACGAACCGTATACACATTTGACGGAATTTTCTTCGGTTTGCAGCACTATCGGAGGTCACAACTTTGCTTTAGATGAGGTCAAACTTCGACTATTCCAATTTTCACTGAAGGATAAGGCAAAGCAATGGTTCCTCACACTTCCCGCAAATAGTATCCGCACTTGGGGAGAAATGCAACAAGCGTTCCTTGATGAATACTACTCAATGGCGAAGACCGATGACGCTCGTGATGAAATTAGGTCTTTTCGCCAATTATCGGGCGAACCGTTACATGAAGCTTTTACAAGGTTTAGAGAAATGATGCGGAGATGCCCACATCATCAAATTGAGAAGTGGGAGTTAGTTAAATGTTTTGTACGGGGTCTAGATGACAATACATGGAACCGACTTGAATCCACAAGCAATGGGACCCTCCTAAGCAACCATGAAGACGATGATTGGGAGTTTTTGGAACGAATGAGCAAGCGTTCGAAAGAGAAAGAATCGGCCGACCGAGCCAAGAAGCATCCCGTTTCCCGGTCACTTCCCGATCTTGATTCTAAAGATCGGATTTCTACTTTAGAGCGGGAAATGGCTCGAATGAAGAAGAAAGAAGTGAACGCGGTTCAATTTGAAGTATGTGAAGGTTGCGGTGATATTGGGCATAGAGCGGAACAATGTCCAACGGGGTCGGGTGATTACACCGAGGAAGTCAATCAAGTGTATGGGGGACCGAAAGCAATATGACATGAACTCCAACACTTACCATCCGGGCTTGAGAAATCACCCTAATTTCCAGTATGGTAATGCTTCAAATCAAATGAACCCGAATTTTCAATCGGGTAACCAAGGAGGTCAAGGTGGATCTTCATACAATAATCGTCAAGGTGGTAACCAAGGGGGTTACCAAAGGAATTACAACCAAGGTGGTAACCAAGGGTATCAAAACCGTGAAGGCAACTATCAACGGGGTTACAATCAAGGTGGTAATGGGGGTGGTGCGTCTAACTCCCAAGGTGATGATTCGATTAGCTCGAAACTAGACGCTCTCATCAACTCGCATCAAGAACTTAGAGCTGAAATGCGGAATGCAAATCAAGAAATTAAAATTGAAATGCGGAAAGAGTTTGAGGTGAGAGACAAATCCCAAAAGGCATTAGAGAGGCAAGTGGGGCAACTTGCTCAAGAGATGGCTCAAGTTCGGGGAAGTGGAGGAGGACTTCCAAGTGACACCACAGTGAACCCTAAGCATCAAGGGTCGAACTCAAGGAACACGCGTGAGGTACCAATAAATAAAATTTCTTTACGTAGTGGTCGAGTCATAGATAATGGTGTTGAGCCACCACCAACCGAGTTTGTTGAAGGGGTGGTGGAGGATGCTAGTGAAGATGAGAATGAGAATGGTCAAACGGGTCAAAATAAAAATGACTTGAGAAAGAACAATGATACCCCCGTTGTGACCATCCCCGTCCCCAAGGCTAAGGAAAAGGGTGTGGAGGCTAATACCGCCCCTTATCCCGAAGCATTGAAGGGACCTGTGAAAAAAGTTGTAAACAAAAGAGGTCCACAACAAGAAGAGTTGTTGGAAATTTTTAGACAAGTAAAGATAAATTTACCTCTTTTGGATGCAATCAAACAAGTACCGTCGTATGCTAAGTACTTGAAAGATTTGTGTACCCAAAAACGCACTCACAAATTTCCGAAAAAATTAGATTTAACCGAAAATGTGAGTTCGATTCTTTCGGGTGCACTTCCACCTAAGCTCCAAGATCCGGGTGCGCCTATCATTTCAATTCAAGTAGGCGATTTTAAAATCAACCGGGCACTTCTAGATCTTGGTGCTAGCGTGAGCATTCTACCGGGTAGTTTGTATGACCAATACGAGTTTGGTCCACTTCAGTCGTCTAATACCACCGTGGTGTTAGCCGATTTGACACCTAAACTACCCCGTGGAATTGTTTCGGATGTGATAGTGAAAATCGAGGATTTCTACTATCCGGTGGACTTTCTAGTGCTTGATTATGTGGCCAAGGACCCAACTAAACAACCTACGGTGATTTTGGGTCGACCGTTCTTAGCAACTGCGAATTCTCAAATTGATTGCAAAACGGGAACGGTTGACATGACATTTGGAAACCGAAGGTTGAGGTTGCATGTTTTTTCCGGACTTATGAACCCTCCAGTTGATGATGAATGCTATATGGCGGACGTCGTTGACACGTGTATACCTCTTTGCGACACAGTCGTAGATGGGGAGAACACAATGGAGGATTGTTATATGTTTGACAGGTCACAGGTGGAGATGGATAAGAGCATAGATGAGGAAGTGAGAAGTTTGGAGGTGCTTGCGGTTAGAGAGGGAAAACCGACATGGACGCATCAAGTTGAGAGTTTACCGGAGAGCATTGACACCAAGTTGAAGCCGTCATTAGTAGAGCCTCCGGAGGTTGAATTGAAGGTGTTGCCTAAGCATCTCAAATATGCTTATGTTGGTGAAGGCAACACGCTCCCGGTTATTATTGCATCAAATTTAACCGTGGAGCAAGAGGAGAAATTGATGGATGTTTTGGTCACTAATCGGGCGGCGATTGGATGGACCATTGCTGATTTGAAGGGTATTAGTCCCTCGGTGGTGATGCACAAAATCATCACGGAAGAGAATGTGACTCCCGTTCGAGATGCACAAAGGAGATTAAATCCGAACATGCGGGAGGTAGTGAAGAAGGAAGTGCTGAAATGGCTAGATGCGGGTATCATTTACCCGATCTCGGATAGCCAATGGGTGAGCCCAACACAGACGGTTCCCAAGAAATCGGGCATACAAGTCGTCAAAAATGACGCAGGTGAAGAGGTAGCCACTCGGCCGGTAACCGGGTGGCGAATTTGTATTGACTATAGGAAGTTGAATACCGCAACTTCCAAAGATCATTTCCCTTTACCGTTCATTGATCAAATAGTTGAGAAATTGTCGGGACAAAAATTTTACTGTTTCTTAGATGGCTATTCTGGTTATAACCAAATTGCCATCCATCCGGAAGACCAAGCAAAGACCACGTTTACTTGTCCCTATGGCACTTTCGCATTTAGGCGAATGCCGTTTGGATTATGTAATGCCCCCGCCACCTTCCAAAGGTGTATGATGAGTATCTTTTCAGATATGGTGGGGAAGTCTTTGGAAATCTTCATGGATGATTTCTCAATTTTTGGGTCATCTTTTGAGGCTTGTTTGGATCAACTAGACAAAGTGTTAAGAAGGTGTGTCGAAACTAGTTTGGTCCTAAGTTGGGAAAAGAGCCATTTTATGGTTCAAGAGGGAATAGTGTTGGGACACGTGGTGTCAAGTCGTGGGATAGAGGTTGATCGTGCAAAGGTACAAGTCATATCTACTTTACCGTATCCCACGACCGTTAAAGGTGTTAGGTCATTTCTAGGTCATGCGGGTTTTTACCGGCGGTTTATTAAGGGTTTTAGTGACATAACTAAGCCTCTATGTAACTTGTTGTTAAAAGATCAACCGTTTGATTTTAATGAAAATTGCCAAAATGCTTTTAACAATTTGAAAGAGAAGTTGGTTGAAGCCCCAATCTTGCAATCGCCAAATTGGTCTTTTCCGTTTGAAATTATGTGCGATGCGAGTGATTATGCGGTGGGGGCCGTGTTAGGACAACGGGTCGATAAGAAACCCGTTGCCATATACTACGCGAGTAAGACTCTTTCGGATGCACAATTAAATTATACCACTACCGAAAAAGAGCTACTTGCGGTGGTATATGCATTGGATAAATTTCGGGCATATATATGGGGTAGTAAAGTGATTATTTATTCTGATCACACTGCAGTTAGGTACCTCATGGAGAAGAAAGATGCAAAACCGAGGTTAATCCGATGGGTGTTGTTGCTCCAAGAATTCGATTTGGAGATACGGGACAAAAAGGGTACCGAAAATGTTGTGGCGGACCATTTGTCCCGGTTGATAGTTGAAGAGGATCCTACAACTGTAGAGATCAATGAGTCTTTCCCAGATGAGCACATAATGAAATTAGATAAATTGCCATGGTATGCTAACATTGTCAATTATCTTGTTACAGGTGATATGCCGGCACATTGGGATAGACGGAAAAGGCAACACTTCATGTCCCAAATCAAGTACTATCGGTTGGAAGAACCGCATTTGTGGAAGGAGTGTGCGGATCAAGTTATAAGAAGATGCATTGATGACGAAGAGATTCCAAGCGTGTTGCAGCATCTACACTCATTTGCATGTGGTGGTCACTTTAGTGGTCACAAAACGGGTCATAAAGTGTTAAATAGTGGTCTTTTTTGGCCTACTATCTTCAAAGATGCAAATGAGTTTGCCAAAAATTGCATAGAGTGTCAAAAACTAGGGGGTATTTCAAAAAGGGATGAGATGCCCATGCAACCAATCCTTGTAGTCGACATTTTTGACGTGTGGGGAATTGATTTCATGGGCCCATTCCCCAATTCCTATGGCAATTTGTATATCTTGGTGGCCGTTGACTATGTGTCAAAGTGGGTCGAAGCAATAGCCACCAAGACAAACGACCACTCCGTAGTGTGTAATTTTGTTCAAACTGATATTTTTTCAAGGTTTGGGATTCCTCGGGTCATAATAAGTGATGGAGGATCTCATTTTAAAAAATTTCGGTTTGGGAAACTTCTTAAACGGTTGGTGTTGACCATAGGATTGCTACCCCCTATCACCCGCAAACAAGCGGGCAAGTTGAGGTGTCAAATAGGCAAATCAAAGAGATTTTGCAAAAGACCGTGCGGGCGGACCGTAAGGATTGGTCAATTAAATTGAACGATGCTTTATGGGCTTACCGTACGGCACATAAGACACCTATTGGCACTACACCTTACCGATTGGTTTATGGTAAAAATTGTCATTTACCGGTGGAACTTGTACACAAATCGTTATGGGCTATTAAAGAAGTTAATGTTCAATATGACGATGCAGGTAAGGAAAGGAAACTCAAGCTATGTGAGTTGGAGGAGCTAAGGGAAATGGCATATGAATGCGCGTCCAACTACAAGGATGGAATGAAGAAAGCGCATGATGCCAAGTTGAGAAAGAAAGAGTTCGAGGTTGGCCAAAGGGTGTGGCTTTACAATTCGAAGCTAAAGTTCTTTCCCGGAAAGCTCCGGAGCAAATGGATGGGACCCTATGTGATCACCCGGGTCGGACAATTGGGTGATGTTACCCATTGAGGACCCAAAGGATGGGGTACGACAAACGGTAAATGGTCATCGGCTAAAACCGTTTCTTGATGGTAACGAGAAGGTAGACGAAAACAAGGAATTGGTGAGCTTTGTGGCAAGCACACCGATTTACGAGGTCGACTAATAAGGACCGGTAACATATTGTGTAAAGTTTTGTACAATTATTTAGTTGGTTGTGTGTTTTGTTTGTTAATCGTTTTTGTCCATACTAATCTCTCCTTGATTGTGTGAAGTCCGGACATTCCGAACGGGTCATGAAGACACAAGGTATGTTTTTAGGCTTTGTTTTGTGCATTGAGGACAATACACGACTTTTTGGGGGGTGGTAGGGCCGTTGACGGTTATTGAGTTTTAAAAATTTAACTTATAAAAAATCACAAAAAGATTTTTAATAATTTTTAGGATTTTTGTTTGTACATAGCTCCTTTATTAAAAGTCCATAATTTTCCTCATTTAAAAAAAAAAATAATAAATAATAATAAAATTTTATAAGCCCGTCGGCTACGGGGTGGCGGCCGTCGCCGACGGCTTCAAAATAAGCCCGTCCGCACACTTTTCCCGTAGACAGATGATTAGCCCGTCGGCCAAACATGAAAAAAAGGGGACCCGTCGGCGACGGGTTGACAGCCGTCGGCGACGGGCTGTCGTTTAGGCGGCTGGGCTGGTTCGTTTTCTTATGCTTAAAACCGAACCCAACTTATTAAAACCTCACCAAACTCAATCCAAACCCCAAATTTCACCACATATTCGACCCATCATACCTTCATACCATTCTTACACTCAAAATCCCTGCTCTCTCTCTCTCCTAACTCACCTTCCAACTTCATCTTCTCCACAAGTCCACCAAGAACCCTAATCCTTCAAGTTCTCATAACTCTCTCAATTCTCCACCAAATCAACTGATTTTTGAGTCCATCTTGAGTAATTTTCGAGAGGAACAAAACCCCCAACACGGTTTTCATCAATTCTTGCTAGTTTGCAAGATTTCTGGGCGTGTATTCTAGGGTTTTTGAAAGGGTGTTCATCAAGTTGCTTGCTTTCCATCTTTTCTTAGTTCTTCTTGTCTAACAACATCAAAGGTATGGATTTTCTTTAAATTTATGCTTGAATTATCATATGCTAGTGTTTTTCTTCCGAAATTTTAAACTTTTTAGTTTAAGAGTAGGTTGTTTAGACAACGTATGTTGTTCTAGCATGATTTTGAGTAAGATTAGTTGCTTTGGATGGAATTTGAGCATGTTATAACTTTAGTGATGTGATTACACTTGTTATGAACATGTTTGAACATGAGGGTGATGTTGAATATATTGTTGAATTTATGAGAAATTGTAAGATTAACAAGAAATTGATAAGTTTATGATAAAGTGAGCGACTTTGGAAGTTTAAAGAGGCGATTTTACATTCACTTGTTAATTAAAATATCAACATCGCACATCATGCTCAAAGTTTGAGAAGTTTAGTAAAGGTTTGGGTTTATATTGATGTTTTGCTTGTTTGTGATTGTAGTGATGGCCGGTGGTAAAAGACAAAAGACTACAGGGCAAGCTTCATCATCAGGAGTCGGTTCTTCTTCCGGTTTAATACCGAGGAAGTGGGAGCAATTAAGCTCCGTCGCAGAGGGGGATGCAAGACTGTACAGACAAGATTGGGAGTGGACAAAGTTTAAGGATAGCAAAAGTGCCGAAGTGTGGGATGAGGAGAAGAGGAAACTTTTATCGGAATATCAAGACCGTAAGTTAGAGGCTAAGTTATGGAAGTGGAAGATGGTGAACAAGGTTAGCACCTCAGTCCCGGAAAGGAGTGTATGTGAAAGAGTGGTAAATGTTGAAGAGCTCAAACAATTTGGAATAACACAAATGTTTGAACGGCTAGGTTGGGAAAGAGTGCTTGATTGGTGCGAAGATAACACTTCGCGGATCTATTTGTCGGAGGTATGTGAATGGTTGTCGACACTGAAGTTTATGAATAAGGATAGCTCTCCTGTAGAGTGGAAATTGGTTGGGAAAACAGGCCGGGGGTCAATGACAATGTCTTTCGAAAACATCAACCGCGTTGCACGTTTTGATTCTTTGGGGGTGCAAGCATATGACTACCCAAACATGCAACAATTTTTGGATAGTCATGCGAATAATGATGACCCGGAGCAGATGACCGCGGCTGTTTTACCTTATCATGATGGGGGAGAGGCAAAGAAAAAGCACATGACGATTGAGGGAAAGATTCTCCAAGGGATTAATGTGGAGAACATTTTGGTGAGGTTTGGTGATCGTGGAAGTGTCAAGGCGGGTGATTGTAGGGTGGTGCATTCTTTGATATATGGGACCCCGACACTGTCATGGAGACACATAGTGATGATGAATACATGGTTTACTCGAGAGTCGTTCCATAGGCGTTTTATTCCATACGCACTCAAGGGGAACAGAGTCCCCTCGATAACTATAGGGAGATGTTCGAGGCCCTCACTGGTTATCAATACCAGCCCAACCCGCCAGTGGATCCAAACGAGCGATATCAGCGGTAGAGGTATGGTATGTCTTTTGTTGTTGTTGTTGTATATTATTTTTATTTTCGTTATTTTTATTTTGTTATTTAAATTCTCGCCTAGTTAAATGAACTTTGTGGGTGTGTTCCCTATATAACCCTCACGAGACCTCTCGTCCTCCCAAGCTATTGGGGGGTTTAAAAGGGCTTGTTGCATAAGCTAAATGCAACCGTGATTCCTAAGAAAGTGAGTTAGGTTTGTTGTTGTTGTAATTTATTTTCCACATAAATCAAAGTGAAATAATGTATAGCTTGGTAATATTTTCATAAAAGTGGTAGAACTAGGTAACTAACAAATTTTAGTGGTTGTGAGAAGCATGCTTCTACACAAGGGTTAAGATTTGTAGGTACAATTGGTTCGTGGGACAACCGCTTTCATGAAGAGGAGAGGAGCATACGAAGAATGAGCTCACAAGCCAGGTGCATACGTTTCTTTTTACTTTTGATCTTTAGATTAGAAAATAAGTGGAGTGTATTTTGTATATTATTTTTCCGGGGTGAAAGTTTTGGGGAAATTAGCCGTGTCACATCCCTTGTGCGTTTTAAAAACTCTAGTTCCTACACATTGAGGACAATATGTATCTCAAGTGTGGGGATGGGGGGGTAGTAAAAAATTTTTTAGATTTTGACCCACTCATCTAAATACTACACATTGAGGACAATGTTCACCTCAAGTGTGGGGATGGGGGAAAATTTCAAAAATTTTTCAAAAATATCTTGTTTCAAAAGCGATCTTAAAAGCACAAGTAACTAAGTCAACGAGGGATGTCACAACCCATTTGGTCTATTGTCATGGTCAAGTTCGAATTAATAGCATGACGGGTATTTAACGGGTGGTTATTTGGGAATAATCCGCCTAAGAAACTAGTCTTTTATGCATGTCACATACCATACCCTTTTAGATATGTGAGGTTTTGAGCCACTTTTATATCATAGATTACATAATTATGTTTCTTTGTTTGAGTGGACCATTAGTCATATATTGTAGAACTTGCAACTTTTGATACGTTTGAGACTATAGACTGAATACAAGCACAAGAATGATTAAGGCATTAGGTAAACCTTTTCTCTTAAAACCATTTTTCTATCCTTACCCAAACAAATTCCCTAGTCGCCAATTTTGAGCCTAAACCTTTCGTTTGATCACCCTATAGCCCATAACCGTTAAACCTTTTCTTTTAAACCCGTGTGATGGAAATTCGATTATAGGAGTCGTTTTTGTATAGTTGTTCTTGTTTGTTACGAAAAAAAAAAAAAAAAAAAAAAATCAGAAAATATCATGAAAAAGAATTGAAAATCGTTGAAGAAAAACACAAAAAGAAGTGTTAGTAGTTGTTGAATAAAAGGCGAATGTTGTTGCCTCATATTTGGTGTTTATAGTTAGTCTTGTTAGATTAGTCTTTTGTAATAAAAATCGAATTTTCATCACCTTAGCCACTTTAAAATATCCTAATTCCTACCCTTCGCCTAGCCCCATTACAACCCTTCAAAGACCTTTTGACTTGTGCTTAGTATTCGTGATCAATGGTGGAGAATGATTGAGTTGCAAGCTTATGCGGGTATGTGTTCTAATCGGTTTTGAGTGAATCATTTCTGAAGTGCTAATACATTATAAATATTAGCCAATTTATAAGCCGAGTGGAGAGAACATTGTGAGGGATGTGCATGAATTATTGGTTTCACGGGCGGGTTAATCTTGGGTAACCATTTGTGTATGTAAAATCACATTACCGTTAAATATATTGAAAATTGTAAAGAATTTGAACTTTTGTATGACAATGGACCTTAACCTCTGTCTCGGGAATGGGATGTGTTTTCGTTGTTCGACCCACGTGAAAGTGAAAAACAGATTTGCTTGAGGGCAAGCAAAAGACAAGTGTGGGGATGTGATACGTGGTTGTAAATCGGTGCTCGTTATTGTTTAACTTGACGTTTTTACGTAAGTTTTAGTTTCGAATAGCCTACTTTTAATCAAGAATGTGTTTTGCAGGTTTGATGGAGTTTAAGGAGCTTTTCGGGAGCTTTTCGGGAGCTTTACGGGTCACCGGGTCGAAAACCGGAGCACCGGGACGCGTTACGAATCAACCGGGAGTGGAAAATGGAAAATCAGAAAGTGTGTAAACGAGAGCCCGTCGCCGACGGCCCTATACCCGTCGGCGACGACCTACAGAAATACCCGTCGGTCAGATTTGCTCGTATCCAGTCATTTAGGCCGTCGGCCATAAAGGGGTTTTTGGGAGCCCGTCGGCGACGGGGGTGAGCCCGTCGGCGACGGGTAGTGATTTGCTGAAACGGGAATTTTCGTGATTTGGGGGTTTAGCTCGAATTCTATTGGCTTGGGGGGCATTAACTCGTAAGTTACACTTGTTTGGTTTTTGAAACTTGATCTTGGAGCCTAGAATCACCATCAATTCACCTACCATTCAACTATTCCATCTCTACATCACAACATCATCAAGAATCATCATCAATCCATCTACACAATTCAATTCATACATCCAAACCCTAGTTCTCCATATCATCAATCATCAATCCTACCACCATCATCCTTCACCAATCCATCATCATTCACCATTAATTCATCCATCAAAGCTTCAAGATGTCTTCACTCGCGTTCCAAACATCCGGTGATCAAGTTGCATCAACCATGAGCGGCTAATTATCTCGGTTTCACCCCGGTGTAGGTAGTTGTTAATTTTAGGGTTTCAATTTGTTCTTGTTTCATCTTAGTGACAATTTGTGTTTGGTTTTTGAAACTTTTGACAATAGTATTACATTTGTTACGAATTCGTGAATTGTCGAGCGATGTTAAAAGTTATGACTTCGCGAAAAGGTGATATGTAATTGTACGTTGTCGTTGTTAGGATTTACTTGTGTTGATTACAAAGTGTCTTTTTGTCCGTTCTTCGGGGCGTTGATAGTTAGTAGCACCTAAGTCACGGTACACTAAATCCGTTAATCGAATGCATTTGAGTTGAAACTAAAACTTGTAGAAATCCTAGGTTAACAATTACCGAAACCGGGCGTGATTCCTTTTTATTATTATTGTTCTAGTATTCAAAATTCTTGCAATCGTTAATTAGTAGTTGTTATTCATTTTCATCATATCATCTAGTTTAAAATCATATCTTCCAAATAAACAAAAACACAAAATTATTCTAGTAAGCTTCATAATCGTGACACAATTGTTTAATTCATTCGAGTCCATACACAAACCACATACTCTTCGTGGTTCGACCCCTTACTACCACTAACACATTGTTAAGGGTAATTTGGGCTTATAAATATTATCTTTGACCGGAGCGCGACACTTCGATCAATTGCTGATTTCGCTTATGTGTCAGTGACACTGAAGCGAAATCACCTAATGACACTGAAGCGAAATTAACCTAATGACATTAAAGCGAAATCACCCTAATGACCATTGAAGCGAAATCAACACTAACAATGTACATTAAAGCGAAATCAAGCATAAAACCCTAATTTGACTTTTAAGATCCAATCTTGACTTTCTTGATTTAAGACTTGATGAAGATGCAGTCAACAGACATTCTTGTGCATCAACACTCCTAAAGATCTATTCTGTTCTCTTCTCAACCTATTCCCAGTTAAGATTTCAGAAATCTGGATTGGACGTGTGAAATATGTGGTAGGGAAGATACTTGCATGATAGAGTGTGTTGTTTATATTTCCAGGATTTGATTAGTATTTATTTGGGTGTTCATAGTTAAGCAATCAAAACATGATAAAAACATATTATATGCAGATCTAGGCACTGTCAGGTTATCTTAAAGGATGACATCAGTATACTCACCTACTACGATGAATCTTTGTGCATACCTTGATCGCGGGGGTATATCCTGAAGTGGGACACACTAGTATATCAGTAAATTAATATTACCTTAACGTATCATACGGTAATGGTACTTGAAATGTTCATGCATTTTGTTTAAGTGGGCAAACATACTGGTAATCGTCTTGGACTGCTTTTCACGAAAAATTAAATAAAGAATTATCTACAAGTGTGAAACAGTTTGATTGTGCTGATATGATCTTCTTACCGGTGATTCTCACAAAAATAGAGTGTTTATTGCTTTTCGTATTTATTTGCTTTCAGAAAACATAAAAATCCAAAAATAGTGTTTTTTTTTTCTGTTTAAAATTCTTAACGTACGGAAAACTGTTATTCTTGGAGGAATTGTTACTGATAGGGGGAGACGGTGTTGGAAAGTGAGTTCAAAATTTTAAATCATGCGGGTTATATGGTGTGTGATTAAAAAGTTTTGCGTGTTGGTGATAAGTTGAAAATGCTTAATCTGTAATACAATCTCTTGAATAATAATAATTTGTTTAACTTTTGTTGAAAAATTCTTATGGTTTCTCGAGATGTTTGTTTTATCGTATACAGATTGAAGCAGTATGTTGCTGAGAAGTTAAAGTGATGAGTTGCTGTGAAGATGAGAGTTTGATTGGATGCATGGTAGAACCTCCTTTCTACATTGCAGACAAAGTTGAAGAGATTGAAGAGTGCTTTACAAATGCTGAACTGGAGTTTACTCAAACGCTAAAGTTTTTGAAGATTTGGTGATTGGATGCATCAGCTTAGGGGGAGTCTGTTGCTGACAGAGCTATTGAAGCTGAAGCTATCCAAAGACCAAAGACAGTGCAAGACTACTTGAAGATTGCAAGAAGACTGAAGATAAAGTTATTTTATGAAGCTATTGTCAAGGGGGAGTTTGTTGGTGCATGTTTGTGACAACAGCTTAGATTTGGTCTTTGGATATCTTGTAATTTGATAAACGATAAACAGTTAGCGGGTTTAGCTTTGTATTAGTGAGTTAATAGAGTTTGGGCTAAACAAAACCCAATGAATTGGGTGTATGGGGGCGAATTGGGCCTGTCCAATTCGTAGTCCATGTTGGAAACCTTGGCCCAAGTAGTAACCTTGTGTTATATAAACAAGGTTAGGCTTTAGGGTTGAGGTTAATTAGCCAGAACACTGTTTGTGAAGAATTTCGTGAGAGCTTAGTGTCTTGGACGAAATTGAAGTTGGTTAGGGTTTTGATTGATTGTAAAACAGATTGTTCGGATAATCAATAGAAACCCAGTTTGAAAGTGATTTGCTGTTTCTGTTCTTCTACTTGTTTCTGTGATATTCTGATCAAGAGGATTCCGCACTCTTGATTGGAAAGACAATTCTGTGAAAGATCTATACGAATAGGGGACCTACAGGCCTGTTGTCACCGCTAAATGTGAATGTCGCCGGTATTGATCTTATAGTTTTAGCGATGACAGCTATCGCCGGTAACAGTGTCGTCGGTATTGACCATGGTCGGTAAAGGGTATAGGGCAATAGCGGCGACAGTTGTCGCCGCTAAAAGTCTTTTTTTTTAATACAGCAGCTGTATATAAAGCACCCAACCATTTTTTCGGCCGAAAAAACAGAACCTCCTTATTTCAAACAACGCAAACATACGCCATGAAGATATACTAAAGGTAATATAATTAAAAACTACGTTTAAGTCGTACATTATAATCCTACAACGTATAATTAAATCATACATTAAAAACAACAAGTCACTTGTCGTCGGATTCATTATCGAATAAGTCATCAGAATCGTAGTCGTTTGACTTTCCTTTTCCTTTTCCTTGTGAAGCAAGATAGTTGTTAAGTTGGTTCAAAAAGGACGGGGTTTGGAACAGGCGGTTAACAAAATCCTACAATAATAGATATCAAAACGTATATTAGCATATTAATTAACGATACCAACATATATTTAACAAGGAAACATGTGTTATTTTGTCATTTTATAAATTGCGTAGTTTACCTCGGAAAAGGGTTCTTGCGTCCGAGCTTGCGAAGACGACATGTTAGAGGACGTGTTTGTTGGTCCCCTTGATGTATGGATCTTTCACAGAATTGTGAATCTAATCAAGAGTGTGAAATCCTCTTGATCAGAATATAGCAGAAAACGTGTAGGAACAACAATTCACAATCAAACTGGGTTTCTATTGATTATCAATCTCACGAATTACAATCAATCAAACCCTAACACACAAATTCGTCCAAGCTAAAGCTCTCACGAAATTGCTCTCTCACAAATACTGTTTTGGCTAATTAACCTAAACCCTAAAGCCTAACCTTGTTTATATGACACAAGGTTTGCAACTTGGGTTAGGGATTCCTACATGGGCAAGCCCAATTCGTCCCCCTATGACCCAACTGGGTTTTGTTTAGCCCAAACTCTATAATCAAACTATTACAAAGCTAAACCCGCTAACCGTTTATCATATAACTAATTACAAGATATCCAAAGACCAAATCTAAGCTGTTGTCACAAATATGCACCGACAAACTCCCCCTTGACAATAGCTTCATAAAATAACTTTGTCTTCAGTCATCTTGCAATCTTCATGTAAGCTTGCACTGTCTTTGGATAGCTTCAGCTTTAACAACTTCTGTCAGCAACAGAGACTCCCCCTAAGCTGATGCATCCAATCACCGAATCTTCAAAAACTTTAGCGTTTGAGTAAACTCCAGTTCAGCATTTGTAAAGCAATCTTCAAACTCTTCAAATTGTCTGCAATGTAGAAAGGAGGTTCTACCATGCATCCAATCAAACTCTCATCTTCACAGCGACTTCTCAACAACATACTGCTTCAATCTGTATACTATAAAACAAACATCTCGAGAAACCATAAGAATTTTTCAACAAAGTTAAATAAATTATTATTATTCAAGAGATAGTTAAACTATATCACAGATTAAGCATTTTCAAGTTATCACCAACACGCAAAACTTTTGTCCAACACACAAGAACCTGCATGATTTAAAATTTTGAACTCACTTTCTAACACCGTCTCCCCTATCAGCAACAATTCCTCCAAGAATAACAGTTTTCCGTACGTTAAGAATTTTAAACAGAAAAAGACACTATTTTTGGATTTTTATATTTTCTGAAAGCAAGTAAATAATAAAAGCAATAAACAATCTATTTTTGTGAGAATCACCGGTAAGAAGATCATATCAGCACAATCAAACTGTTTCACACTATTAGATAATTCTTTATTTAATTTTTCATGAAAAGCAGTCCAAGACGATTACCAGTATGTTTGTCCACTTAAACAAAATGCATGAACATTTCAAGTTCTATTACCGTATGATACGTTAAGGTAATTTTATTTACTGATATACTAGCGTGTCCCACTTCAGGATATACCCCTGCGATCAAGGTATGCACAAAGATTCATCATAGTAGGTGAGTATACTGAATTCATCCGTTTTATTTTTCAACATTTAGATAATTGGTGATCAGGTCAGTACTTTCGTACAGCAAAGAGACCAAAATATCTAGAGGGCTATGAAAAATACCATTTTTGGTACGAATTATGCATTTTACACTTTTTGAATGACTCTCTAGGAGAGCTTCTTCATTTATGGGATTTGGCATTTTTTTCTCTTTTAATATATCCTGGTTGTGCCTAGGTCAGCATGTATCTGGATGCAGCAGAAGGACAACCCTGATATCCCCAGATGAAGTAACAGTATAAAGACCCAAAACTTCGGATTTTGGCAATCTATCAATGCAAGATTTAAGGTCATTAAACCATACACCACTGATGTGTTCCCCATTCATACACAGTTTATTTAGGTTTATATCACATTGGTAAGTTGATTATTTCATGCTTTTTGCCTACTGGTACATCATATGATGAAGCTGCTATCACACTTAAGCAATTTAAGTTCAATTTCAGGGTGACAGTATAACTTGCTGATGTACTATCATTTCTCCTTTTTCACACAATGAGAACTCATTTTTGATTTTCTATTTTTTATGTTTTTGATTTTTCAATGTTTTTGTATTTTTGATTTTTAAGAAAGCAGTAAACTATTTACAAAATTCTTATGAAAAACCAATTATTCAGGATTCCTCATCCCGTTGAGTTCGACTAAATGTTCAAAGCGAGCCATGTCAAAAGATTTAGTATAAAGATCTTCCATGTTATCTTCTGTGTCTACTCGATGTAATTCAATTAGTCTCTTTTCAGCACAATCCCTATAAAATGATGACGAATGTCAATATGTTTTGTGCGACTGTGTTTCACGGGATTATTAGTTATAGAAATTGTGGCATTATTGTCTATCATAATAGGAGTACGAGTGAAATCCAAACCGTAATCGCGCATCTCCTTTTGTATCCAGAGAACCTGAGAGCAACAGCTACCCGCAGCAATATATTCAGCTTCACACGTAGAGGTAGACACACAAGATTGCTTCTTGCATTGCCAAGACACAATCATGCCTCCTAAGAACTGACAACCACCTGTTGTAGACTTCCTGTTTGACTTGCATCCCCCAAAGTCTGAGTCAGTGTAAGCGACAAAATTCAGATCACTATCAGCTGGATACCACAACCCAAGTTTAGGTTTCCCCTTCAAGTAACGAAGAATACGCTTCACTGCTTTCATGTGTGACTCTTTTGGATTTGCCTGATATCTGGCACACAAGCATACGGAAAACATGATGTCAGGCCTTGAAGCAGTCAAATACATCAGAGAACCAATCATTGCCCTGTATTTAGTTGGATCAACATCTTCAGTGCTTTCATGATCTGGTCCAAGATTGTGATTTTCACATATGGGTGTGTTGAAAGTAGAGCAATCATTCATTTTGAACCGATCCAAAATGTCATACACATACTTCGTTTGATGAATAAACATCCCATCCTCCTTCTGTTCAACTTGTAATCCCAGAAAGTAAGACAGCTCACCCATAGCGCTCATTTCAAACTTGTTCTTCATTACCTTCTCGAACTCTTTACACATGTTTTCATCTGATGACCCAAAGATGATGTCATCTACGTACACCTGTACCAGCAGAAAATCTTCCTACTTCCTCTTGATGAAAAGTGTACTGTCAATCTGACCTCTTTCAAAACCATTCTTGATCAGATGTGTAGACAGTGTCTCGTACCACGCCCTGGGAGCTTGATGTAATCCATAAAAAGCCTTATCAAGTTTGTACACATGATCTGGATAATCTGGATCAACGAACCCATCTGGTTGTGAGACATACACCACTTCTTGGACTTTCCCGTAAAGAAATGCACTCTTCACGTCTAGTTGGTAAATTTTAAATCCCTTGAATGTTGCGAAGGCCAGGAACAAACGAATTGCTTCCAACCTTGCTACTGGTGCAAACACTTCATTGTAATCAATCCCTTCCTGCTGATTGAAACCTTTTACCACCAATCGAGCCTTGTTTCGCATGACGATTCCTCTTTCATCCTTCTTGCACCTAAATACCCATTTAGTGCCAATTTCTCTTTTACCTTTAGGAAGGTCAACTAACTCCCAAACCTTCAACATAGCAAACTGGGCCAATTCCTCTTGCATAGCTTCAACCCATGAATTGTCTTTAAGAGCCATATGAATGTTCTTCGGCTCCTCTTGGGAAATAAAGCAACTATACAAGCACTCGTTCACTATCCCAGTCTTCTCAATCGAAACAAATAATCCAGAATTCGCTGCTATACTTCTTCTCGTCTAAACACCTGCAGTAGGATCTCCAAGTATCATGTCAACTGGACGATCTCTATTTGCTCGTGTAGTAGCAACAGCATCGACTTCTAGATTGTCACCCAGGTTTGATCCAACCTCCCCTTGAATGTTCTGATCCACAAATGGATTAATGAAATCCTCCCCCTAAATGGGTTCAGGTTCACTATCGCTTGAATCAAGATCAGCAGTACTTTGGGAAGTTTCCGGAGCATCTGTCATATCAACGTTCGATCCAGGCATGAACTCGCCTTCATCGTCTTCACTAATTATTATCTGAATCAGCTGAGAATCATCTGCATTGGAAAACTCAGGAATATTAAATGATTTAAAAACGCTTTCATAATCATATAATATAGTAGGTCCATTCGTTGATTGTTGAGGTTTGTATGAAGTAATTTCCACATTAAACACAACCTCAATTTTACCAGTTTTTAGATTAAAAACCCTTTTATTCGGTGTGTCAGGCACGTAACCTAGAAAGTAGCCATCGTCAGCTACCTCACCGAATTTTTGTTTATCTTTATTTCGCACAATGGTGCAGGGTAATCCAAATGGTTCAAAACCTTCCAAGTTTGGTTTCTTGTTAAACATCAATTCATGACAAGTTTTATTAAAACGTTTTGATAGTCAAAACTTTGTTTAGGACGTAGCAGGCTGTATTCACAGCTTCTCCCCAGAAAAGAACTGGTAGCTTTGAATCTGAAAGCATCGTCCTAGCGGCTTCAATCAACGTCCTTTTTTTCCTCTCAGCGACTACATTTTGTTGAGGTGTATAAGGAGCAGAATATTGATGTTCAATTCCCTTGCGAAGACAATAGAGATCCAGAATACGATTCTTGAACTCCGTGCCATTATCACTCCTTATCCTCTTGATCCTAGCATCATGGACGTTTTCCAATTTCGTTAAAAGATCTATCAGCATCTCCGCCATCTCATCTTTTGTACCTAAAAAGAAAACCCATGAATATCGTGAGTAATCATCAGTAACAACAAGACAATAGTATTTTCCACCTATGTTCCTCACGTTCACTGGACCGAATAAATCCATGTGAAGTAATTCATAAGGGGCATCTATGGAATTTACTGTTTTAGACTTATGAGGTTTCATGTGTTGTTTTCCCTTATGATAGGGAAGACATTTATCTTCCACGTGAAACCTCTGCATTGGAACCCCTTTCACTAGCTCATTTTTAACAAGGTAATTCATTTTTAACATCGATTCAGCTTCAGATGCTTTTGATAGTAAACACGCCACCACAGCAGTCGGATCCTTAGCAGCCATGTCCATGACATAAGTGTCATTTCTCCTTGGCGCTCTCATCACTATCCAATCGTCTGGAATCTCCAAACCTGGTTTCAACACTAATGCTTCATTCTTGGTAAAATGGACCGAGTGACCCTTGTCGCAGACTTATGACACGCTCATCAGATTGTGTTTAAGCTGCTCCACATAGTTCACTTTGTCCAGTGTGATCTTCCTATTGGTCACTTTTCCTCGTCCTGTAATTCTACCACCTTTAGCACCCGCAAAATTTACATTTCCACCATCATAATCTTCAAACTCAGTCAACAATCTCGCATCCCCCGTCATGTGCCTGGAGCAGCCACTATCAACATACCATAAGTTGATAATTTCCTTAGCAGCTCCTGCACACACCAACCAAGAAATTAGTTAGATTGGGGGACCCAAGCCTTAATGGTCTTGGGTCGTCCAAATTCACCAACTACTGGAACATCCATCCAATATCCATTACTCCTAACTGGAGTCTTGGATCTCAGACCTGTTGATGGAATTTGATTTTGATTTCCACTAGGTCTTTGGTCCTGGTGGTTCCTATATGTGTTTGGACTATTTGACCTTTGGAAATTTTGATTTTGGTACCTTGAATTTTGATTCCAAGAAGCATTATTGTTGTAATTTCTAAAGCCATTGTTATAAAAAGTTCGAGCATCATCATTTTGGTATCGATTTTGATATTGACCTTGACTTCTGAAATTATTAGAATTATAATTGTTCATTCTTGGTGAACTACTTCTAGGTCTCTCATATCTGCCTGGTGGAGATTTAGGCTGAAATCTTGGTTGATTTCTTTGAAAACGAGGAACTTGTGGAGTTCCTTTTTCAGCCGTATCTACACCAACAGCAGCACCCTCTGGTTGCTTCGGAGCAGATTTCTTTGGAGAATTTGCAACTTTTTCCTCATTATCACCTTTCTTCTCAGGTGATTTCTCTCTCTTTTTCTCACTCACTTGTGCTTCATTCTTTTTATTAGGACAGCAGCTAGCTACATGTCCCTTTGTGTGACATTTGAAGCACGATCACTTTTTCGAAGACTTCTTATTTGAAGCCCTTGAACTAGATTAAGGTTTTGATGATGATGCCTTAGAAGGATTTGGTTCAGTTTGCTTAGTTTCAAAATTTTCTTTGTTTTTGTTTTTAGCAAACTCTACATTCGATTCGTTTTCAATAACAACTGTTTCGTTTTTCATGTCACTTCCTTGAACAAAATTAATCTTTTTTACAAAAGTTGGATTCTTGTTCTTAGGATGTGAAGTTTTCTTTTTCAAAACAGGTTTGCTGTTATTATCCTTCTTAGCATCATCACTCTCAGACACATTTCCTTGCCTTGATGTAGAACTACTTGATGATGTTGACACAAAGTCCATGGGCTCATCTTCATGAGGCAAGAAAGAATAGTCATGACTAACAGGAGGTGGAACTTCATTGAAACCATGGAATCCCACACTGGTTTTGTCATTACTTTTCTTAAAGCCACCCATCATATGTTTCATTACAAAAGTAGAGTCCCTGAATTGACCTAATTTCTTTTCAAGTTCAACAATTTTGAGTTGTGCATCTGACAACTCTTTGCATTTTTCAGAAACCTCTTTTGTTTTCTCAGCCATCATGTCATGAGCTAAGTATATGACTTGAAGTTTTTCATTTAATTTGCAGGTTACAGCTTCAATTTCACTTTCATAACCTTTTATTTTCTTCAAGTATGACGATTCATTTATTTTAGCAAAAAAGTTTGATTCTTTAATGTTAGACATCTCACTTACCAAACTTTGGTTTTGTGTGGACAACCTGTCAACCTCACCCTGTAGTTCACGACATTTTAAACATACAGAATTAGATTGTACCTCTCCTGTTTGTTTGTTAAGATTGGCCATTAGAGCTGCAAGTTGAGCTTCCATTCTTTTGTATTTGGCTTCCTTTTCTTCAGCTTCCTTTTCATGGTCAGACTTTTGCTTTTCTTCTTCAGCATCTGTTGTCTGATCAGCTTTATCTACCTCAGCTTCACTTTTCTTCTCAACTTCAGCATCATCTACTGTAGCTTCACCATCATCAACTGGCGTTATCTCTGCCAAATAAATTCCTGAGTGACATTGTCATCATTTTCCAAGTGAACACTCCAGTCATATGAACCTTCTCTAGCTGTAGAGATCAGCGCTCTTGAGTTAGAGTTGTTTGATGCATTCCTATTGTTTGAACTCTGACTCGAAGTCTCCTGCTTTTGTTTTTGACATTCCCTAGCGAAATGCCCATAACTTTGACAGTTGAAGCATCTCACTTTGGTCTTATCGAAACTAACTGTCTTTCCTATAAACTTCCTTCCAGTTCGGTTCATAAATCTCTTCACTCGTCTAGTAATCATGGCCATTTGCCATTGCAAATCCATATCTTCAAGATCATCAGGGTCAATCTGATCATAATCTTCATCTAAAGTGGCAGGATCAGATATCTTCCCCTGAATGTAGTTTTCATATGAAGCAACAAATGAAGCAAGTAGAGCAAGATGCTCTTCTGGAGACTTAACACTCATAAGCATCGACTTAACACCACTACTCTGCTAAGAAGCTGATGTTCTCTTGGCCCCTGTTGATCCTCCCGAAGAAGCTGCAAAACACACATCACAATCCTCATTCACTGTGACCTGCTCATTCTCACACGATAGAAACGCAGTAGCAGAGTCGCTAGAAGCGTTGTGAGATGAAGAAGATGTAAGCCCATTGTAAACCGCTGGATCTTGAACCTGATCATATCCAGTGTCTTTCTTCTTCATACTGAGCTCATAAGCTCTCAGCTTGCCAACTACTTCTTCCAGCTCCTTTGTCTCATAATCTGCTTCTCCCTTGATCATGAGAGTGTAGATATCCCATTTAGTAGGTAAGGCATCAGCAGCTTGTCATTCTTCTCTATGTCAGAATAGCAATCTATCTCATAATTTTCCATTTCCGACATCAGATGGTAGTATCGAGTGATGATGACCTCAAGTGACTCATGTTTCATGTACTTGAAAACAGCGAACAGCTTCTTCAGTAGATCAACTTTGTTCTTCTTGACATCTACATTTCCCGCGTATCTTTTCTCTAATGCATCCCACATATCCTTTGAATTTGTGTACTTCTTGAAGGTATGCTTGATGCTATCAGGTAAGGACATTTTGATTGCAGCCAAGGTTCTCTTTTCAGCCTCATACATCTTTTTATCAGCCTCTTCCATGTTCACATAGGCAGTTCTACGTGGTCTGTCCTCAAAGTCGTGTGTTGGGTTTGTGTACTCATCTTCGATACATATCCACATTCGAGTGTCCTGATATTCAATGAAGGATTGAAAACGATCCTTCCATGTCAAATAATTTTCAACCTTCATCATCTTAGGTGGTTTGTTGGTAGTGCCAACCTCATGCTCCATTCTCAAAAGCTCATTCAAACTAGACATGTTCGACATTTTAAACGTTGCAGACTGATAAAACCGTACAAAATATTTCCGAAAACAGTGGTTACTAAATTACACTGTTATAATCTTCTTAAAAAGATGAATCCAATGATATCTAATGTCGAAAACCGAATTCGGGATTTTCTAGAGTTTTTTTTTCCTAAAAATGCAAGGAATTTAACGGTGCAGACGGTTTTGTCAAACGAGCTATGGTTCACTTTCTATTTTCGAAAACGTGAATTTTTAGTTACGCTTGCCAGAAAATATTCCACCTTTTTAATTTCTCTATTAATTTCGCTGGGAAGTCTGTTTAATTTCGCTGGTCAATAAGTTGTCCAATTTCGCTGGTCTAGTTCGCGTAAAGGTCAGTTTCGCTGCCAAGTTCGCTGATCAAATTCGCTTCCAAAATCGCTGGTCAATTTCGCTATTACGACGACCAGTAAAGTCGCCGAAAACCGTGATAAATTCGCTGAGGAAAATTATACGGTTACCAAAGTCGCCTTTGGATTTAATTTCGCTGATAAGTAAGCTGATCAGTTAATTTCGCAGGTCACACAAATTTGCTGAACAAGTAAATTCGGAAACTTAATCTGTTCAAAATTTTGAAGATTTTATCCCCTTTCCAACATAAATCTGCAAAATCAAACAACCTAATCAGCTCCAAATTTTCGAAAATAATGAAGAACTGATCGAAAAACACGAAGAACAGTCTTCGAATCTTCAAGTCTATCAGCCGAAAACTTTTCCAGAATCAACAAATTCTTTCCAGAAATCCTGCAAAACAGCAATCAAACAAAGCAGAAGATCAAAAACAGCCAAAATTTCGAAAATATTTATCAAACCAGCTAAAAATTTCGAAACCCTAATTGTCAGGTTTCAAAAAAATTTCGAAAAAGCTTCCTGTTTCTGCAGCCAACAATTCTGAACCGAGCCATCAAGAGCCTAACGCTCTGATACCAATTGTAGGTCCCCTTGATGTATGGATCTTTCACAGAATTGTCAATCTAATCAAGAGTGCGGAATCCTCTTGATCAGAATATAGCAGAAAACGTGTAGGAACAGCAATTCACAATCAAACTGGGTTTCTATTGATTATCAATCTCACGAATTACAATCAATCAAACCCCAACACAAAAATTCATTCAAGCTAAAGCTCTCACGAAATTGCTCTCACACAAATACTGTTTTGGCTAATTAACCTAAACCCTAAAGCCTAACCTTGTTTATATAACACAAGGTTTGCAACTTGGGTTAGGGATTCCTACATGGGCAAGCCCAATTCGCCCCCCTATGACCCAACTGGGTTTTCTTTAGCCCAAACTCTATAATCAAACTATTACAAAGCTAAACCCGCTAACCGTTTATCATATAACTAATTACAAGATATCCAAAGACCAAATCTAAGCTGTTGTCACAAATATGCACCAACAGTGTTGGAAGAAGGTTTAGGCCCCATCTCGTGGTACCATCATCGCCGCTCACCCAATGCTTCCTGATACGTGGCAATTGGAGGACCCTCACCGCTCCATTCATTTGTGGCCTGTTGTATGTTCCACTGTATTTTACGAAGATGATTAAATATATGTGTGTGTGTGTGTGTGTATATATATATATATTTGTTATAGAAAATAATACTTAAAAGAAATACTTACGTAATTTTGTTCAGCAACCGGATCAACCCAATTCCCTTGATTGTCCATGTGGGTTTTAGCATACGTAGATACCCAATCCATATCCTGTTTAACATTAAACTTAGATTAGACATTAAATAAACAAAAGCTTACACACACGCACACATACATAAAACATTACATTTTTATGGGCGGTGCTATCGTACGATGATGTCCCCCCACGGTATGGGAATTGTTGTTTCTCGCGTACCAATGTGTTGGCCTTGCTTCTCTTAATATATTTTGCGTCCCGGAACCCTTCGATGGTTCTCAACCAGTTATCATAGGGCATATCCGCGGGATGGTATGCCCTTTCCCTCGCCATATCATTGTAACCTCCCTCGCTCTTAAATAATTTTTTAGCTTCGTGCTTGCGGTCAGAGTACCGCTTCATAAGCACAGCCCTAATACCACCCATCAAGTTTCTCGCCTCTAAATCACGTTCCACTTCATCAAGATTGAACTTTTCCTACAAATTAAATAAAAAAGTTAAAATATCATATATATATATATATATATATATAAATTAGATTTGCATGTGCTTAAATATTTGATAAAATTTTATGCATATAACTTATTTACCCGTAAGTGGTTCATGAGGGCATCCTTGTAGTGTTGTTCAACGTTATCCCATCCAATTTTATCGAACGAGATGGTCTGCCACATATACAGGTCGGCCTCCCGTGAAAACAGATCTCTTGATTTACCAACAGGGGTATACGTGACCTGTTTGTCAAACGTAAGCGATACAACCCCCCCCCCCCCCCCCCGTTTTTACCAGACGCCGTAGTTTCTCGTTTTTGGCTTTCCCCCTAACCCTCTTCGGGGGAACCGCTACAATTAAAACAAAAATAATTAGTAACAACATTTATAATATATAAAATATAAGGACTACAAAATAATTTAGTAAAAGACTTACCGTCAATCTCGTGCGTGCCACGAAATCCACCAGGAGGAGGCGGTGGATCACCAGCGCCGTCACCCCCATGTCCCCAGGGGGCCACATCCGCCATCAGATAAGCGAATATAAGCAATACCGAAAACATAATCCCTATAAAGTTACAAATGTTACAACATGTGTATCTAATAGAAATTAAGGGAAAGTACAACACGGGCACAGTATTTCTAAGCTCGTTATGTTTAAAATGATTAATTCAAACACGGGCACAGTTTTTAAGCTTGTTATGTTCTTAATGATTTTTTTAAATTTTGGGCGGAACGTTATGTTTTAAATCATGATTTCAATTTTGATTGGGTGTTTTCTTAGCTCGTTATGCTTGAAATGATGAATTCAATATCGGGAACAATTTTTAAGCTCGTAATGTTTTTCATAATGGTTTATATTTCGGGCGGGTATTTTCTTAGCTCCTTTTATTTTAAATGATGATTTCAATTTTGGCGGGTATTTTCTATGTTCGTTATGTTTTAAATGATGATTTTAATATAAAGAGGGTATTTCCTAACTAATATATATTTGTCAAATTTAAATATAAATGTTTTAAAACCTAAACACAAATATACAAATTATCAAACTTTAACATTTTTTTTCAAACCTACACATAAACAAACACACATTTTGATCAAAACCATAAAATTTATACACTTACACCTACATACATACATACATTCATTCATACACTTACATATCCACATACATGCTTACATACACCTACATACACAAATACATAGACTTTCATATACTCATTCTCTCCAAATACACCTACATTATACATTTGACATACAAACATTCATCCTTACATACACATTTGCATACTTTATACAAACATACATACTAACATACACATTTTTCACCAACATACTAACATACACCTACATACATACATTCATTCATACACTTACATACCCACATACATGCTTACATACACCTACATACACAAATACATAGACTTTCATATACTCATTTTCTCCAAATACACCAACATTATACATTTGACATACAAACATTCATCCTTACATACACATTTGCATACTTTATACAAACATACATACTAACATACACATTTTTCACCAACATACTAACATACACCTACATACATTCATTCATACACTTACATACCCATATACATGCTTACATACACCTACATACACAAATACATAGACTTTCATGTACTCATTTTTTTCCAAATACATCTACATTATACATTTAACATACAAACATTCATCCTTACATACACATATTTACATACCTAAACCAAAAATTATACAATTTCTAAACTTAAAAAAAATAACATATAAAACTAACCGTTTTTTCAGGTTTCAAGTAGACTAAGACCGCTGAGACGAGGTGGTGCCGGAGAAGTGAAGGTGGTGACCGGAGAAGAGATGCTGGTGATCCGAATTTTCTTCCATAAACACAAATATACACAAAAACGAGCAAAAATTAAAGCCTATAACATGTAAATAACAAAATAGAGAAGAGATTTAACAAAAAGAAAGTTAAACTAACCGATTTGCGCAAGAAACGCGGTTCTACGGCGGTGGTTCGCAGAGATTTGGGGGGAAAATGAAGGAGGAGGGAAGAAAATGGCGTTGTGCAGGTCTTTTACGGAACAAGCAATACCGGCGACGGCCTGTCACCGCTATTAGTTTATCTGTCGCCGCTATTAGACAAACCAGGGTTAACCAGGATAAGATATGTGTGGCTGGGGATTAAAGTGGGACACCTATCTTTAGCGGAGAAAGGGTGTCGCCGCTATTGATCATAATCTGTCGCCGGTATTGCCTCTTTAATCCCCAACCATTAGATTAGAATAATGATCAACGGCTGGGGCTTGGGTTTGACGCGGATCGACCAATAGCGGCGACAGCTGGCCTGTCGCCACTAAAGGTGTCGCCGCTAATAGTGGTCTTTTCTTGTAGTGATGACATTTTCATACTAAAACAAACGCCTACTTAATGACACATGACATTCTCTCCTTCAATTCACTATAACAACTTAATACTAATAAATATTTTATTATTTACTTAGATATTGATTATTTACTTTTGACTTATCTAAAATATATAATTAGTTATTAGTAACAATTCTACTTATAATAAACAATTTCAAATAATGTCAATGTGACAACACATTCTTATTTTTTTAAAATGATTTTTTACTATATGTTTAAAACATCTATTAAATAAATTATTATTTTATATTATAATAATAAAAAACGTAAACAATAGGTTAATCTGATATTTGAAAACCGGTTTACTTCCATGCTTTGAAAACACTTTAATGTTATTAGACCCATGTAATAAACGAGTTTAAGGATATAATATCTTCATAATAATTTTGATGCAAGTCTATACTCACCAGATGCCCTAAATGGAGTTATATTTTTAGTTTTGCCAAACCATTGATAATTAACAAAGGTCAGTGTTCCAGTGACGTTATCAAAAAATATTGATTGAAAGAGTGGTTTAAGTAATGGAACGCGACTACAGGTCATATCACTGGGTGATCAGGTTATTGATGCACTCATATTATCCGGAATTAATACCAACGCTTGATATTGTCAACACATTCTAGCACTTGACAACACATTCTTATTGAGGCACTCATATATCCGGAAGTAATACTCGTTTAAATAACAAAGTAATTTTTTTTTACTAGTCATGATACTGTTTTCATTCCAATCATCAGGGCAAATTATATAAGAATAGCAGGTAGACGAGCAACAAACTGCGCCGCCATCCCTTTCTGAATAGAAAACCCTAATCTACTAAAAACAAAGCCTCGCCCCTGAGGGGTCGAAAAATTGCTGTGGACTACACGCTGAACTCTGGACAAGAACCGAACTGCCTCTGGCGCCAAAGAGCCAAACGTGTCAAACACTAGGGGGACAAAGGCATGTTGATTATCCTCACAAGCTTTCGCGTGCTTTTCCACCTTTTTCGACTCTGCTTTCAGTACCGCTTGCCCCGCCACAAACTCGTTTTTATAAAAAAAAATTGTAAGAACTACCATAAATTAAAATATGATAAATTACATTGATATCGTCATTAC
The DNA here is from genome assembly GCA_030545235.1 of Helianthus tuberosus. Lineage (NCBI taxonomy): Eukaryota > Viridiplantae > Streptophyta > Magnoliopsida > Asterales > Asteraceae > Helianthus > Helianthus tuberosus. The sequence continues at coordinate 138,228,054 of CM060420.1, forward strand.
CATAAAAATATGTTTGAAATATCTAAAATATGTAAATTCCATGATGATATAAAATCTTAAAAGATAAGTTCATACTTCGTAGCATACAAATATAAATAATATCATCAAATACACATATACTAAATACACATATACTAAAAGATAAGCTAATTTCCATGAAACTACTATAATAAAGAATTTAAATCTAAAAAGAAAAGCTAATTTCCATGATACTACTATCATCTAATCTCGTATTCGCTAAATATTTTTTTTTTCAATCTCATACCCATGCCGAAAGTTACGAATATTCCCATTATGCTCGGTCGTTTTTTGTCATCTAAAAATATAAGTTATCTTATTATTCTAAGTATGAACCTTATATATAATATTTTTTGTCGGTGCACATCTCTATCCCCTCTTCTAAAAATCCAGCTAGCTATTGCTCACTTTTTGAGATGAGAAGCCGTACCACTTTCGTAGAGATAAACACATAGTTTTACTAGCCTAAGATGTCATTTGCGGATGGCTGTAACCTCATATACCCACGCTATTATTCAGTAAAGTATGCTTTGGCAGCGGTACCGTTTATTCCCAATATAAAGTCAACTTGGACGTTTAGTTGACCTTAATTAATAATTTGTGTATGTGTAATTGTAGTATTTGATCAAGTACTTAAATAGCAAATTGACTTAGAATAAGCTCGCACAGTTAAATGGCCATTATTGCAATTTTTGGAACACCTATATAACAAACAATTTAATCATTGATGTTTTAAATCATTATTATAACTTAAATTATATGACAATAACTTACTGAAACTTCTTTTTTTTCGCTCGCAAATTGCACTGCGATTTAAATTATATGTTTTTTCCCCGACGATATACAATGGTTAAAAATCAACTATAATATTAAGAATGATATAATCTGAAAAAAATACAACAACGTTGGTAGACAAGTAAACCTAAAAGTTAGTGGTAATAAAAGAAACACTAAAGTCAAATCAAACCTACTCTGACATAGAACGAGACTTTAAATCTTTAAATATTTATTTTTTAAAAGTGTAAAATACTTAATGGATAGAAGACGTATTTAAACAAATGAATAGTCAGTAGTTGTATTACGTAGTTGTCAAGATCTTAAAATAATGACTAGGTCAATGAATTAAATCTCACTTATAACAACTAACCATTATAAAATACATATAGATATAGATGTAACAATAAGGGTTTATAATTAATTACGAAATATGAAATTGCTCTTTTAGTCGTAGATGTCATCATGGATTGTACATGTGGTTTGACCTTTATAATTAAGTTCTAACTAGAATAAACACCCGCCGCGTTGCGGGCGGGGCTCGTTAGAAACATCTCCTAAAGCACGTCTACTTAACCTTGAAGTCGGGACTGTTTCTTACGTATATGTTGAGGACTACTCAACAAATTCACCAAGTACTTTGTTCACACTAATATGGTTGCTAACTTTCGACGGTACGAAGCACCCAGCATGAATCGTATCACACCCAGATGTAACTGCCACTCTCTACAATATAAACACTAAAGAAAATTGTCAAATAATCTAAATTTGCCAAACACTACAACCTTTAAAAGATGATAATTTGATTCTTATAAAAAAATAAGGTACACACCGTATCAAGATTGTTTTTCAAATGCTTAACTTTATCCAAACTTTATCAAAATATTTGTCAAATTTAAAATAACAGTCTAAAAGTAGTTTCTAATCAAAGGTCCAATACCATCTGCTGAATGAATTCAAGATTTAAAGCAGCTTTGCATATTCATCTCTTCACAATGTTGCATCCTTTGTGGTGACCTTACATATTCTTCAATTTTCTGCTTCAGTTGTGTGTCTGGAATCAGCATGTCTGATGTAAGATGTTAACAAAAATCGTTAAGAAATCAAATGTAATAATCAATGATTAAATGTTGGGCGAATTGGATGCCCAACTGAGCCCAGAACCTTCAAATGTTACATCTATGATATCATCTAGTTCTAGCGTACACAAAAAATATATATATAATCAAAAGAATGCCATAGTTTGTGCTAAGGTTTGGTTCCATGTTATTTCATATACTCTATATCCCTGTGGTGGATTTAGCATTGTGGCAGGGTTGCCCGTGCTACCCCTCAACTTTATCTTTGAAGTGTAATTTCTTTTTCGGTTTCATGTGTTTTATGTATGGGATACCCCTAAACAAATATTAGGATACCCCCTTAATGTTCTTGTTGAACCGGATGAAAAAAGAACAATGGTGGAGCTGAAATAAAAGAGGATAGTGAGGTGTAGCGATCTCTGATTTTTTTTATATTGGCAAGTCGATCGAGGTGGTGTGTACAGGAAAGTAAGACTAAGATTGAGATGGTTTATAATATTTAATATCTTTGAGAAGAGTATCCTTCTTTTAATACCTCATAATTTAATGGGAAAGCAACTTCTTTTAATAGATAATTAATATTTCTACAATTTTATCATATATTTTATACCTTTTACTTTTACATATAGTAATTTAGTTTTAAGTATTCTATTAATCATAAGCCAAGTACTATTTTTCCTAAAATTTAAAATATTATATTTGGAGGTTTAATTTTATTTGATACGTATATGTGAATTTGATTTTGGATTTGTTTTATATAATTAAATTATTTAAATATTATTTATTCAAGTACTATTTTTCCTTAAATTTAAAATATTATATTTAAAGGTTTCATTTTATTTGATACGTATATTAGATATTAAGCCATTTCTTCGAAACATATCCACTTTCTTATCACTTGTACTTGAACTGGTTCTTCGTTGTCTCCCTTTGTTATTTTTGAAACCTTTTTACATACCATTTTTTATGTATATACAACCTTTTTCACATGACAACAACCGATTAGCCAATCCACCCAATCTGTGATGATCTTACTTCTATTTGTAGCAATTAGTAATTTTCTTAAAGGCTTTGTCCTAGAATATTTTTTTTCATTCAGATGATGGAGTATAAATGGAGACAAAATATCTACTATAATTTAATGGGTGTTCTATTTTTTTAACCCAGATGCAAGATACCAATAGTTATTTTATATGCTTGTCATTTGTCAATTAAGGGATACATCAAGGCATACTGCATTGTTTCAATTTTTTAATTATTAGTTCATGAAGTTTAGTCCCTTAGATAGGTGTCAAATATTGAAGATAATGGAAGGCCCATATGCATCTAAAATACTTCCCAGGTATTTAACTTTGGGCATCATGAGATATTGTTGTACTCCATGGTTCCCCTAAGACAACAACTCAAACGCTAATTTTCAAATCAAATGCAACTCTTTCTACTGACCCACAAAATTAGAGTAAACCCATGATCAATAATCAGCATAACACCATTCAATGTGCAAAACAGTCATACAAAAAAGTCAACACAACCAGCAAGGTAAAGAGATCTCACAGTTCAAATGAACAGAGCAGCAGGAATGAGCAGATCAACCATCTTATGCAAACGCCTAATCTAATGTAGCACCTGAGTCCCAGGCTTGAACCGACGTGGCTTCCTGTTTTCTCCACCTGCTGAACCTACATCCCAAAAACACTCCAACTTAAGCAAGATTCCTTTTGATGTACATTCCATTATCATATTTTGTACCTGCTGGGAGTTTAAATCCTAGAGTGCATATGTGTACATTCATTTTTTGAATCAAATAGAGTGACATGATTTTCAATATATGCATACATCAAACTTCTAAATCCCTATCTCTCCAACTCTGTCTTTATCTCTCGCTAGGGTTTTGAGTTGTATGGGTAAAATGAAAACAAAACCAAGAAAAAGGGCGGTGCCTTGTAAGTCGCAACGAAACGTGGCACCAACTGGCAAAAAGTTACATAAATTATTTGTAAAGTGCAACAGGCTTGGTACAAGATCACAAAGCACATAACACCAAATAAGCTAAAGTTGCAACTCCTTATGCCCACGAATGTTACTAATTTATATTATATAATGATTTTTAGACCATGACATGTTACATCATCTTGCTTAAAGGGTTTCTATTATACAATTTAAATTTAAATACGTATAAATTATAACTTTAATGAGCAACCTAACCAATAATTTCTTTTTAACACAGTGTAATATACTTATAGAAAGTCTTATCAATAAACCCCTACTCTATCTATGCTTATATGTGCTTCTATGGCTCTATTTTCTTTCGATTTATATAGTCAAATTCCTTTAGCATATTGAAAGAAAAAAAAGGAAAAACATGTTACTGATTTAACAGACGTTACAGTAAATTCATGTTAGTAATTTAATAATATTTATAATTATTATAGATAAGAATTCAAGGAGGGTAAATTACTATAGCGAGGGTCAATCAAAGGTGTTTTTTTTGTCTTTAGATGCATTTGTTTTGCTTTTGATTTTTGTTCTGTTTTTTACCTTAAACTCTTAACTTTCAAACACTTATACTTAAACCCGTTCAACTTTCTAACTTATTTTTATACTTAATCCCTTCAAGTTTTACATGCTTATTTTCTAAATACGTGGTAAAATATAATACATTTTCATGCTTATTTATATGTAGGGCCTTGGATGGTCTACGTTTTTAATAAGTGGTAAAAATTCAAGCTATTTCACATTTCAAACACACCACAATGCGTACAATTATTTAACTTAAAAAACACTATTTTCTTGTGTGCTTATTGTTTTGGTCAAAAATTTCTTAAGCAATTTAGTGATCGAATTTGTTATGTGAGGTAGTGTGCTAGACTTTGAATTGTAAGCAAAACAGTTTTAAATGTGATTCTAACAATAAATAATTTGAATTGCTAAAAATATTGCTTAGAATATCAGGATATGGCTCGAGATATTGGGATTAAAGTAAAGGAAAAATGACAAGGAACACATGATATTACGAGGAAAGTGTCACACCCCGACCGCGTAAAACAACAAACCGCGGCGGAAACGTCGGGGAGTCGAGCAACAGAATTATTGTTTCATAACCATGGTGTTTAAATTTTAGTTTTATTTATAAACAAATGGATTACATTGTCTTAAAACAAGGGAAACAAAGAGTACATAACAAAGTTAAACTAGTCTTGCTTCATTTTATTGTCACTAAGGCCCAAGTCCGCCTAAGTTTATCTCGAACAATCCTATTCATTAGCTCCTGAAAACACATGTGAAAATAGGTACGTCAGCATAAAAATGCCTGTGAGATACATAGGTTTATTGATTAAGGATTCATGACTTATAGTTGAAAGAATTGTTTTATAAAAGTTAGTCATGAATCTTAGGAAAATGTTTTATTTTATAAACCATATAAAAAGTGATAAGAAAATCAGATGATATATAAAAGAAAGAAGTATAGTTAAATAAGTAACCAAGTAAAAATGAGTTTGTATAAAATAAGTTGTTTGTAAAACTATGTTTTTGAGAAGATATGTTATTTTTGTAAAATGTAATATGTCTAAATTTAAATGGTTTAAATAATGCTACGATATGTAATATCATAAAAGCACTTATATATAGGAAGTACCAGCGGCGTATCCACCATGCTTTTATCATATTACACACGTCTCATTATTTAAATCACTTACCCAAACAAACCACCAAATGCAATGTTTAAACCAATGTTAAAATGTTCATGTATAATTAAATGTTATGTATGACAAGTGAAAATATCAACTTAAATAATAAGTAAAAATGTACAAAACAATGTATTTGATATAAATCATAGTTTAAGTCAAAGATATGTTTTGCAAAAATCCATGCTTTACTGATACAAACACTTATGCGGTAATGTTAAACGTATACATCCAAGCCTTGAGACTGTAGGATAAACCCTAGAACAAATCAAAGGTTATCAAAAATGTTTTCGAATTTAGTCATTCCATATGTCCAAACAAACCTAGGATTTCAGGAATAGGAGTTGTCAAGTCCTATGGTACCACTAGTTATTACCGAGCGGCGTGATCAATGTTAATGAACGTATTTCAGTTTCGTTAAATAAACCAAATGTCATACCAAATGTAAGCATGTTATATGAAAATAATGTACCTAGTATGCTAAATGAACATACAAAGTAGAAATGTAAAACAATGTGTTCATATGCTGAGTGAACATATGCAACAGAAATGCAATGTAAATCAGTGTGTCCATATGCTGAGTGAACATATGCAACAAAATGTTTATGAAAATCAATGTGCTAGCATGCTAAGTGAACATACATAGCAAAACATAATGGAAATCATGTACTATATGCATACTAATGAACATAGAAAGTATACGTTATGAAAGTACGAAAAGCACGAAAGTAACAAGTAGGCACATGTGTTTCACCCCAAAATATTTGAAAACAGTAAAAGAGGGGACTATGTACTCACTTGAGAATGCTTAGAAGTCTTTGAATAACAACCAAGCAATGCTAGAAAGATCACGGAATCAATCGGCACCTAATATAGGTAACTACGTTAATAAACCGGACCTTAATCGGAAGATCAGATGAAATGAGGTTTCCTAAACCAAATGAGTACAGGAACTCATGTAATATGGTTTAACAAAGCCTACATTCTAAAACGAAACCTATCCTAAGTGCTTACGACCCATTACGACTCGTTGAGGTAGCTTATGCTACTTAAACGCGTCGTTCGTGTAAAACGCGTTCGGACCGCCTAACTAGTCCTATGACAAGTATTATATGCCTTAACAACTCTAATAATGTTGCCTAATCAGTTTAGATGTCAAAATTTAAGTTACATATGCTTAAAATGAATTTATGCGCAAAAAGGGCATTTTGGTCATTTTCCTAAGGCATATAAACTACCTATCATACAACTAACTAAACGTAGTGACCATAAGGTATAACCTTGAAAGGTTATTCCCTATACAACTATGGTCACAAAATATGTTTGGTCGGATCCTAATGATTGACCAAATGGGTCGGGTTCGAAAGTCTAAGCGGTTGTTTAGAACGCTTATCTTACGACCCTATATAAGCACTAAACTAAAAGTGACGAGTTAAACATGTTAAAACATGTATAACTAAGTTAGAAAACAAGTTTGATATCAAAACAAAGGGTTTTGATACCCATGAATAGTTTGGTTGCAAAATACGCATAAGCACGCATTTTGACCGAAACTATGACTCGTCACTATGCCTAAATAACGTGGTAATCAGTAGGTATAGTCACAAAGGACTATAACCATCGTGATTACGCTCACGTTGCCAAGTTCAAACGAACTTCATGTTTACCATTGACTGGTCAAAGCAGAAAGTCAAACACTGTTTGACTTTCGTGCTTAAAAACGCATAAAAGAACGAAAGAAACTTACAAGAGGTACAAGCAATGAAGAATTTGATCTAAAATATTCAGGTATGAAGCAATGGCTTCAACTTAGAGTATAAATTCAGATCAAATGTGGGGAATGCACGTGAATTCAAGGTGGGTATTTATAGATTTTGGACAACCGTTAGGATCATTTCTTGGATTACGAGCTTCGATCTTGGCCCTCCATGTGTGCCCACTGATTTAACATTCTATGGGTGCCTAAAACAAGCTCATTGTATTAAGAAAACCATGTTCAAAACTAGAAACCAGCTGCTGAAACAGAAAAAAAAAAAGTTTCTGATCTGGGTAGCTGTCGTGCCCCGCGTAATAGGAGGCCCTCTCTTACGCTCCCCGAGAGAGATAAGTTTGGCAGTTTGGCAGAAATGGCCCCTAAATGTGTAAAACTTGCATTTCGATGCATTTTTGACACGTTTAAGCCTCGTTAACCTCATTTTAAGGCTCTATAATAAAGTTAAAGTATAGAGAACATGAAACATGCTCAAAAACATCTCGGATGTCGGTTCATTTGGTCGTACGATTGCGTTGTTCGGTTAATTACGACGAAACACGAACGAACGCGAAAAACGATTCAAAATTAATCAACGAATGGAATTTTATCATGCCAATCACTAAAGTAAAATATTTTAATGATTACAAAAATTTTTAGATGTCCGGATATATTCAGAAAGTAAGATATGCGCGAAAATGCAAACTTATGCACTTTTTGACGCTTTTAGTCCCTGATTGACCAAAAAGTTTATTTTTGCACACCGAACCCCTCAAAGACTATTTCTAAGCTATGTAAAGGATATTTAGGGTACGTTTAACTTATGATCAAGTTCCGGAATGTTCGTTACTATACGAATCGGCATACATTCGCAGTTTGACGTAAATAGTCCCTGCGATCGAATAAACTTGATTTTGCCATACCAAAGCCTTTAAAACTTATTTCTAAGTTATGTAAAGGTTATTTAAGGTATGTTAAGCATATATTGATGTTCCGGAGTGTTTGTCGCGTTAGACTGATTACGTTTTCGCATCAGTTTGCGTATAACTTTACAGAAAACGAAATAGAGTTTGAAATCAAACAAAAATCGAAACGTGCAAAATGTTAAACATAATTAAACAAACATTGGGGTCAGATCACATTGTTTTATTGATAATTTAACTGATTAGAGATTATACAAGTAATACAAGCACATATGTCACAGAAAGCCCTTGATCGATTGTGATCGGCAACACAAAACCTCAGGCGCCGACTATAAATTTGTCTGCCACAGTCTTTAATATTGAATATGTAAAAAGAATACAACTCGAAAACAATTCTTATCGATTGTACAATGATTTGTAGTGCAAATGTTAGTGTAATCGTGTGTGAATAAGCTGCAAGAGAAAACAAGTGAGTGTGTAAGCCCTAGATCAATCAGCTTACCTTTTTATTTATAGTGATAAATATGCAACTAACTATCCGATATCCAGGGAATACTTGGAATATTCCCCTAGTGAATGTTGTGGACTCATTCGTCCAAGCCAACAGTCATATTTCCAACATATAATGCGAGTCTTGGACTTGACTTGGCCGTAGCCATTACTTCCTGCACAAGTTCAATAACACGTGAAAATATGGATTAATTAAACATAAGAAATAGGTTCAGGATATCAAACCTAATTAATATCCCGGATGGTCAGTGTTCGATCGGAATATTAGTCGAAATATTCACCCATTACAATTATCTCCAAAAATAGGACAACTGGAGAAGCTATATCCTAGATGACCTATTTTTCAAACAAACTCGAGTGGTTTCAAGCATGTGCAGAAGGATTAGACTTGGTACAATTTTCCAGACCCAAAACGCGGTTGTTTTGGTTGCTTTATCAACTGTACTATCTCATTAACTATCCTCGTTTAAATTCATATCATCATCCTCTCCGAAGATCTAAGGTAACCTTCTATCTTCTCTTTCAAATTTCTCCTTTTGCCTTTCCTTTTTTCTCTGTTTGTGCTACCAATTATTTTGGCCGGCAAGAGAACTCGTTCATCATCATCGAATATTGGAAACATGAGCTAAAATTTCATAGCTCAATTTTTTTAAAAGAACCTAAACTCGAAATCTACCCATTTTCTAATCTAGAAATCGCTCAGCTTCAATCTTCAAATGTTTTTCCAAAATGTGCTATTTTCGGCCCTATGATCGCAGTATGAAGTCGAATTTTGTGTCTCCTACTTGGGTTTGTTTATTAGCTTTTGCATTCACCATTGATTTTAAATACCCATTCCCTTCTTTGGTTTCTGAGTTTTTTACACTCACTGGTCTGAGCTACGCTCAAATCATACTGGAGATGTGGAGGATTTTTTAGTCTTGTGTAAGCTTGTCGAAAACCATGGTGCCAAAGTTCAAGCTTCTGACATAGCCACAGTCTATAAGGTGAGAACCCATGGTTCTAGCCGGTTTGTTTCCAAGTTATATCACGTTCGAAGTGTTTGGTTCTCAAGGCGAGTAAGAATGAGGATTCGTTGAAAAAGAATTTTTTTCCATGTGAAGCAAACCTTTATCCCTAGAGGGAAAGATCTTTCTTTAACTTGGCTTACCACTAGTAGGGCTTAGGTTTCTAGGAATATGAGATATTCATATAAACCTTTATACTAATATTCTGACTTATATTTGTAGCAAAATTCTTAGAGCTGGCTCCTCCCAACACTGAATCTACAGACAGGATCAGAACTATCTTGGAACAACAAGAAGAAAAACGTACATTCCAGTCCGGAGTCATCTCGTCTGTCTCAGTTAGCCAAACTTCTATCTAGCAAGTTCCTTTTCGTGTTGTCATGCATATTAGAACATTGGCAAAGTATAGCATAAGTATTGATTTTATAACCTGTTACAACTCCTCCCAAATCAGCTTCTATATTTTCCCTAGATATTATTTATAGCATGATTGAGAGGAAAGAAACTCATACTGTTAAAAAGCCTTCACTTCCAGTCCCAGTTTCCAAGGCTAGAGCCCCCCTTCTAGAAAGAGAAAGAATCCTGATCCTGAAGAGGCTAGCCCTTATGATGGTCTTAGGCTCTAAGAGATTCACGCCAAGTCAATAACTCTAGTCTCCTGGGTAAGCGTCTTTAAGAATATTCTTTAGAAGTTCCAAATATTTCTGTTGATATTCTCCCCCATATTTATCTTTATATTCTTGTTCTATATATTTGTTCTCATAAGCTTAGGAACTACTATTGAAGATTGCCGAAGACTCTTTAAAGGAAGCCCAAAAAGCGAAGGAAAAAAACGTTTCTTCAAAAGCTTTCTGGTGCCAAGGATGAGCATATAATGGCGTTGGCTAAGGAGTCTATTGGGCTGGAAAACGAGCTGAAGAACTTTGAGGCCCAAAAGAAGCTCGAGATGAAGAAACATCTGGGGGAGATAAAGAGGTCTGGCGCCGTCGTTGTCACACCCCAACCGATGACGGAAACATTGGGGCATGGCACTGAGCGAAACAGATTGTCCAGGAGAATCCATAACAACTATTCGTTATAATATATTAAGGATCATGTCCCATACCACAAACATATAAGATAAAAACAGTTATTACAGACATTGTTCTCAAAGACAAATATTCATTCCAACAACTCATATTTTATTTTGTTTGTTTCTAGACTCCATCCTAGCTTGGTTCATCAAACAGCAAGCAAACATCCTAAGCACCTGTCACATACGTTAAAATAGAGGTCAATACACATAGTGTAAAGGTGAGTATACTAGTTTAATATAACATAATAGAGTTCGAAATCGTTTACGCATAACCAGCATGTACAACGTATAATGTGAAGCATGTAAGTTATCGACAAAGATCCTATCAATACCAATGACTGCGATTTGACTGCGAGTAGCGAGTGTGCATCACATGTTTACCACTGCGAACACGTGAAGTATTGTCCTTAATAACCCCTGAGTGAACAGGTGATGAGTCCAAGCTATAGTACTAACGTTGCTAAGGCAGGTAGACAGCAATCAATGTGTAAACATAACAAACAGGCATTCATTGAGTCACGTATAACAAACAGGCATTCATTGGTTAGCGTTTAAGTAGTGTTTGCGTTGTGTGTTCGATGTGATTTAGAATAAGTAATGTATGTAACACCCAAAAGTGTATAAAGCAAAAAGGGATCGAGTATACTCACAGATACTGTTTAACTTAATAAACACTGCCTTGGATTGAAGGGAGCACTAAGAGAGATTAGCCTGAACAGTTAACGATAGCAAAAAAGATGAGCGGCGCGATAAACGGTGCAAAAGTACCAAGTGTCGGATGGTAATCCGATCGGATTGCAATCCGATCGGATGGCCAGCCGATCGGGTATCAATCTGTTCGGATGGTCATCCGATCGGATGGCCACTCGATTGGATTGACACTCGTTTGGTAAGGATGTGTTGGTATATGATGGATTTGAAGTTTTTGTTGTATCATTTTGAAAATAGAGAAGTATCTCTACCCTTCAAATCGATCGGATGGCAGTCTGATCGGATAGCGATCCGATTGGCAGGACACTTAGTGAGAACAAGTTCACAGTAGGATTTGCCACTCGATCGGATGACAATCGGATCGGATTGCAATCCGTTGGAACTACTGATCTTTGAAATTGATCAAGTACCAAAGTCCCAAACGTCACACAATCGGATGGTCGTTCGATCGGATGGCAATTCGATTGGACGGTAATCCGTTCGATGTCTAGTCCTTTGAAACTTGGAAAAATGTTTAAGTGTGAAACCAAGTGCAAGCCGATCGGATGGCTGTCCGATCGGATGGCAATCCGATCGGACGACAATCCGATCGGACAACAATCCATCCCAACGACCTGACCGTCTTGGCACTTGATTCTTTTTGAAAGGTTTTTGCAGTTTTGATCGAGACCGTGTGATAACGTGCTAAACAACAGAAACGCTATCTTGACCCAGGTGATCCGATCGAACAGGAACCACCCTAGTCCGATCAGCTCACTGTTCGAGACGGTTGTTCATGTTTAACCCGAAATCAGTTGTCTCTTGGATAGAATTCAGATCTTGAACTAACACATCACTAAGATAGAGTAGAAGATCAGAACGAGTTCTGATTCTATCGGTTTTGAGTGTAAAAGAGTTGAAAGAAAGATAGAAAACCATCTTTTAATCCTTTTAACCATGAATATGTGTAGATCTATGCGAAAACATTGATTATTCATGTGGAAATCATTCAGATCTAAGTGGTTCTTAGTGGAATGAAGCCAAACCTTGAAGTTCATAATACTCCATGATGACATCACCCTAGAACACCTCAAATCCGGTGATTTCACGGTTAAAAGTTAAGATTCAAAGGTAAAAATGACGAAGAAGTGCGTGTAGATCATAGAAATAAAAGATTTAGGTTGAAAACTTACAAGAATCACGAGGAATCGAGAGAAATGAGAGCTTGAGTGCGGCTAGTCGAAAAAGGAGCTGTCACATCACAAATGATGTGACAGGTTGGTATTTATAAGGTTCCCAAAAGAGGAAAGTGTCAAAGTGTCGAGTAGGTCACTGATCGGATGGCAATCCGAATGGATGGTAGTCCGATCGGATGACAGTCCGAACGGAGTGCCGTCCGATTGGACCGATCGGACGGCACTCCGATCGGATGGCACTCCGATCGGATGGCCACTTGATCCAGGTGTCCGACGCGATGAGTTTTTGTCGGTTCGATTCGCGTGATGAGCGTTGCGATGCGATTCGAGCGAGCGATGCGATAGCATTACCCCTTAGTTACACAAATAACCTAACTACTATATCTAACATATAATCACTATAAATAACTTGCGTTTAGCGTTTGCGATTTGATTGCGATGCTATAGAATTGCGATTTGCGATTAACACCTCAACATAAACATAACATGCACAATTAACACATAATTAGCACACACACGTAAAACAACATCCAGAACACATAATTCGAGTTGCGAATTCGATAGCGATTAGCGATAAGTCGATTAGCGATTAATAGCGATTAAACCTCGATTATTAATAGATACTCCACATAATACAACTAAAGCAAAATAAATAATAGATTCGATTACAAGTCAAAGAAGTCAAAATAGTAGTTGAGCAAGGAGTGACAGATCGCAATTAGCAATTTTTTCTTCCTTTGACTTCAATCTTGACTTTGACTTTCGAAACACGGGGCGTTACAGCCTCCCCTACTTAAGGGAATTTCGTCCCGAAATTAGGCTTTGGTCGTAACAAACAACTGCGGGTACTTCGCCTTCATGTCACTTTCGAGTTCCCATGTGAACTCGACGCCTCGTTTGCCTTCCCAGCGAACCTTCACAATGGGAATGCGTGAGCATCTGAGCACCTTGGTTTCTCATCCCACGATCTCGACAGGCTTTTCCACGAAGTATAATGTTTCGTCTACTTGTAAATCCTCAAGAGGGACATGTAATTCCTGGTCAGCCAAGCACTTTCTGAGGTTCGAAACATGGAAAGTCAGGTGGACGTTACTCAGTTCCTCTGGTAGTTCGAGTATGTAGGCCACTTTTCCAATCCTTTCCAGAGTTTTTAAAGGGTCCAACATATCGAGGCGCGAGCTTTCATTTCTTGTCGAATCTGATCATCCCCTTCCAAGGTGCAACCTTTAGGAGTACGTGATCGCCAACGTCAAATTCAAGGGGCTTGCGGCGTCTATCAGCGTAACTTTTCTGTTGCCTCCGAGCTTTCAATAGATTGTCTCGAATTTGGAGGATTTTGTCTGTCGTTTCTTGCAACAGCTCAGGACCGGTAATTCGCGCGTCTCTGATCTCGTGCCATACAATAGGCGATCGACATTTCCTTCCGTATAAAACCTTAAATGGTGCCATTTGTATGCTAGAACGATAAATGTTATTGTACGAGAATTCGACCAAAGGTAAGTGCGCGTCCCAATTACCACCGAAATCTATGACACACGAACGGAGCATGTCTTTAATGGTGCGAATCGTTCTTTCAGTCTGACCGTCGGTTTGGGGATGGAAAGCGGTTCTTAGATTTAGAGTAGTACTGAGAGCAGATTGAAATTTTTCCCAAAGACGCGAGGTAAACCGACCATCGCTGTCAGAGATGATGTCACGAGGCGTCCCGTGTTGACAAATAATCTCATCGGTGTAGGTCCAGGCCAATTTTTCTACCTTAAAGTCTTCTCGTATCGGCAGGAAGTGAGCTGACTTGGTCAAACATTCAACTATAACCCATATGCTATCATGACCTGATTGAGTAGTGGAAGTTTCGTTATGAAGTCCATAGCTATACTCTCCCATTTCCACATTGGGATCTCGGGTTGAACGAGTAAGCCAGAGGGTCTTTGATGCTCGGCCTTGACCTTGAAACAGGTCAGGCATTTCGAAACATAAATTGTGATATCCTTCTTCATGCCCGACCAGTACTTGTAGCGCATGTCCTGGTACATCTTGTCATCAACGGGATGAATAGAATACCGAGATTTATGGGCTTTGTCCATCAGAAGTTGTCATAAGTTCGTATGCTTGGGAGTCCAAATTCGGTCCAAATAATGAAAGATACCATTCGATTTATTCTCGAGTTGGGCGCCACCGTTTAGAATCCTTTCCTTCTTCAATGTTTGTTCGGTAAAACAAGCATGCTGCGCGTCGCGGATAAGGGTTTCGAGATGATGCTGGGCTTGAATATTACGAGCGCTATGCAAATAGCTTCGTCGACTGAGAGCATCAGCAATGACATTTGCTTTGCCTGGGTGGTAACGAATCTCACAGTCGTAATCGTTGAGCAGTTCTACCCACCGGCGTTGACGTATATTCAGTTCCTTCTGGTCAAAGATATGCTGTAGGCTCCTATGATCGGTGAAGATCGTACACTTGGTACCGTAAAGGTAGTGTCGCCAAATCTTTAACCCAAAAACAACTGCGCCTAGCTCGAGGTCGTACGTGGTGTAGTTCTTCTCGTGGATCTTGAGCTGTCGAGAAGCGTACGCGATAACCTTGTTTCGTTGCATAAGAACACAACCAAGTCCAAGGTTCGAGGCATCGCAGTAGACTACGAAGTTGTCATTTCCATCGGGCAGTGAGAGTACGGGAGCATTGCAAAGCATAGCTTTGAGAGCTTGAAAGGCTTCCTCCTGTTTAGTTCCCTAAACAAAAGGTTTATCCTTATGCGTAAGAGAGGTAAGCGACACGACGATTTTAGAGAAACCTTCGATAAAACGGCGATAATAGCCCGCCAGTCCAAAAAAATAACGGTCTTTAGACGGATTCTTGGGTGTAACCCAACTCTTAACTGCTTTGATCTTCGCGGGATCGACGTGGATACCTTGACTATTGACAATGTGGCCCAAGAATTGGACCTCCTCTAGCCAAAATTCACATTTGGAGAACTTGGCATAGAGACGGTTTCCTTGGAGTAACTCAAGAACCAAACGTAGATGCTGCGAGTGTTTGGCTTTTGACTTGGAATAGATCAGGATATCATCGATGAACACGATTGCGAAGCGATCAAGAAAGGGTTTGCACACTCGATTCATTAAATCCATGAAGACTGCGGGGGCGTTGGTCAAACCAAAAGGCATGACAACGAACTCATAATTACCATAGCGGGTTCCAAAAGCAGTTTTGGGTATATCCTCCTCTTGAATGCGTAATTGGTGATAGCCTGAGCATAGATCGTTCTTCGAGAAACACGTAGCACCTTATAATTGATTAAACAAATCATTGATTCGAGGCAAGGGATAGCAATTCTTGATTGTCAGCTTATTCAACTCCCTATAGTCGATGCACATCCAGAACGAACCATCCTTCTTTTTGACGAAAAGGACATGTGCGCCCCATGGAGAGGTGCTAGGGAGAATAAAGCCTTTATCAAGTAGTTCCTGGAGCTGACTCGAGAGTTCGCGCATTTCGGATGGAGCGAGACGATAAGGCGCTTTAGCAACAGGATTTGCTCCAGGAATGAGGTCGATTCAGAAATCGATATCACGAGCGGGTGGCAATCCAGGTAAATCGTCGGGAAAAACGTTAGGGAATTCACAAACAACGGGAACGTCTTTCACATCTGGTTTTCCTTTCTTTTCCTTCTCCGCTACTACGATGTGTGCCAGGAAATCTTGGTATTCCTTACGGAGATACTTGCTAGCCTGGACACACGACATGAGTTTAAGACCTTTCGAAGGAGTTTCGCCATACACACAAAGTAGATCACCATTACCGAGCGAGAAACGAATCATCTTATCGAAGTAAACAACTTCAGCACGATTTTCCCGAAGAAAGTCCATGCCTACTATGATGTCAAAACTACCGAGCTGCATCGGAATAAGATCGATAGGGAAGACATGATTGTTGAGTTGAAGCGTACATTCACGTAGAACGGAGTTTACAGCGATGGTTCTTCCTGTGGAAACTTCAACATCGAACGTTGAGGGTAGATGGGTGTGCTTACGATTAAGGAGCTTTTCGAATTCAAACGATACAAAACAGTTATCGACTCTAGTGTCCAATAAAGACGTAGCATATATACCATTCACAAAGAACATACCATTGACCACATTGTTGTCTACTTGAGCCTGGCGAGCGTTAATGTTGAAAGCACGTCCGCGGGATGCTGGTTATTGCTGCTGTTGCTGAGGCTGCTTCTGTTGTGGCTCTTCCTTGACCACTCGGTTCGGGCACATATTCACGAAGCGGTTGGGATCACCACACTCATAGCAAGCTCTAGCATTGATCGCGGGTGCAGGATCCGCTTGATGGCCTTGAGGAGCAGTAAGTAGAGCTTGTTGAGCAGGAGCTTGACCTTGTGTTGGAGCTGGGGTTTGACGTGGACCTGTACGGCAGTTGGCGGTGAAGTGGTCGTACATGTTGCAATGCGCACAGTATCTGCAATCGATTCCCACAGGGTGGTGATAGATACAAGTAGGGCAAGCCAGGTGAGGACCAGTATACGCACGCTTTGCTGGCGGTGCGTTGGTGAACGGCGCTGCTACTTGGCGGTGTTGAGTTTGCGGTTGGGCAGGAACTGATTGGAGCGGGGCAGCAGTAATCGCACAGTTCTTATTGCTGGAACTGTTGTTATTCTTCCTTTTGCGGCGTGAGAGCTTGTATGACTAAGGTGCGGTGGCAGTTTCAGCAGTTGAAGCAGTGGTAGCTTGATGCAGGTTCTTGGAAGCTTTATCCCAGTAACCAGACTTGACTCGATTGTCATTGATCTCAGCAGCGAGTAGAAAAGTTTCCTCAATTGTATTCGTCTTTGCAGTTTGAACGAAATCAGCCACGCAATCCGGAAGAGCACGGATATACTTCTTGATGGTGATTTCAGACATGGTAACTTGGCTAGGACAGATTATGCTTAGCTACTTGAAGCGAGTAGTCAAACCAGCGTTGTCTCCATCTTTCTGCTTGATATGCCAGAACTCATCCTCCAGCTTTTGGCGCTCGTGGGGAGGGCACAAATCTTGCATCATAACGTCATTCAACTCATCCCACGTCAGCCCGTTAGCTGCATCATTTCCGCGTTTGTTTCTCCCGGCCGTCCACCAATCCAAAGCTCGGGATTGGAAGACGCCAGTTGCATTCAGAGTACGAAGATTGTCAGGACAGCCACTCTGGCGTAGGGTGACTTTGATAGAATCAAACCATTGGAACATGGCCGTAGGACCATCTTCGCCGGTAAACTCTTTCGGGCCGCAGGCTTTGAACTGCTTGAAGCTGAAAGCAGCTTTAGGAGCATCAGTCCTGGATTCTTCAGAAGATTTGCTATCGTTTTCATTCAGCTCACTAACAATCTGGGGGATAACTTTCGCCATTTGCTTACCGACGAGGGCGGCGATGCGTTTGTCATCGTGATTGCGGCGAGCTAAACAGGAATGGAATGATTCGAATGACGACATTGTCTGCAACACACAGTGCCATAGGATTCAAAACGCTATTCGATTATTCCTAGTATAGTCTAGCGATTCACCATAAAGCTTAGGAACAAAGCCATTCATAAATTCACATAAGCACAAAATCACATAATCACATAGCACATAGACACATAAGCGCACAGGAGTACGTAAGCACGTAAGGCACAGAAGCACATAAGGCAGTCAGAACACAGAAACCATTTTATATGTCGCACGTATTCACCTATCATTCAAAGTTCGCGCGTTCGAGAATAGCGATATGCGATTGGCGGGTATAAGAGAGTAAAATAACATGCGATCATCCACGAGTAGCAACGATTTGTTAGCGTGGTGTCGTGTGTGTTTAGCTGAAGCAGAAGCATTAGATCGAAATCATCAGTATCTTAAAACGTTAACAACTAAACAAGCCACATGAAAGCACATAAATTTCACATAAAACGACAAATATCAGAGTCAGCGATTGCGGCTCAGAATTGAAGCACATAGAAATCGAGAATAGATTGTCTGCGGCTGAGAGACGTCGACTACCCAAAGTGATTCGACTATTCACAAGGACTTTTGGTGCACACCTTTGGCTTTCATGACTGTGCTCTCGCCTCGATTTGGGTGATCGGCAGGCATCCTTCTAGCTATGGTGTGTCCTCAAGTCGTTGGAGTCCGTCGAGACTTTGGTGAGAGTCTTGAAAAAAACCACATTAAAGAGTAGGATGAGTCATCAAGGTTCGGGTTTCACCCCTAACTTAGCGACTACATTCCTGTTTGGGTGATGGAATCACGAAATAGATGAGGGGAATTGTAACACCTCGTAAAATCACGTCCAATGATGTATTGATACGTGTAATAAACTCTAATAAAGTCAAACCTTGAATTTAAGGGACTAATTTTTCAAAAAATCGAAAAACATTAATTATAAAATAACTGGAAGTATTAACATACTTAAAATAAGTTTCTAAATAACCTTCTACAGTTTTATATTCACAAATGAGCCACTTGTTGATCAAGTGTAGCCGTTTGTGTAATTAATTGAAAGTTTGCGTAATAAAGGGTTAAAAGCGTCAACATGTTAATTCTTACCTCTGAGTGACCTTTTAACAAACCAAGAGCTTCATGATATTTGATTATACTCTCGGGAATGCCAAATATTGGCCGTCTAAGGTTTTTATACCTATAAGTAAAGTTACGCGCAACTTTGCAAGTTAGAGGGACTAAAAGTGTCAATATGTTTAATTATACCTCTGAATGACCTTTTAGCGAAACCAAAGCATCGTGATGTTTAATAATACTTTCAAGAATACCTAATATGGATTAGATGAGGCTTCAATGCTATTAAATGATGAGATGCGCAAATTTGAGCAATAGAGGGACCTAAAGCGTCAACTTTTGAATCTACGCCTTTCGGTGACCATTTAAGCGAACGGGAGCATAGTAATATTTAAGTATATGCTTGGGAATGCCCATTATGGGCCATGGAAGGCTTGGATGTCAATAAACAGCATTTCGCGCTACTTTGCGCAATTAAAGGACTATTTGCGTCAAACGGCAAAAGTATGCCGATTCGTAGGGTATCGGACCTTCCGGAATATGAACATGAGTTAAACATACCCTAATTATCCTCTATATAGCTTAGATATAGGCTTATAGGTGTTTGGTGCGCAAAAAATAAACTTTCAAGTCCACCAGGGACTAAAAGTGTCAAAAATTGCACAAGTTTGCATTTTCGCGCATATCTTCCGTTCTGTATATCTCCGGACACCCAACAATTTATGTAAGCACTAAAATATTTTATTTTAGTGTTTGGATTGATAAAATCCCTTTCGTTACGTAGTTTGGTTCGTTTTTAGCGTCCGTTCGTGTTTCATCGTAATTAGACGCACAACGTGACCGTACGGCCAAACGAACCGACATCCGACATGTTTTTAAACATGTTTCATGTCCCCTATGTTTAAACATCATAGTGGAGCCTTAAACGTGCCTAAAAATCCTATAAATACCCCTTGATCTTACTCTCAATCCTTGGGCAGCCCATATTATACCAAAACAGTGGGTAAAAGTGTACGGTCCAGATTTGATCACGTTTATCGAGGAACGATCTTAACGGTCCTCAAAATCCTATAAATACCCCTTGATCATACTCTCATTTCACTCCATGATCTGAATTGTTCTAAGTTGGAGCTCTTGTGCTTCATACCTGAACATCCTAGATCAATTCCATCCTTGCTTGGACCTTTGTAAGTGTCCTTTCGTGCTTAGTTTAATTATTTAGCGGTTATAGCTGAAAAGTCAAGCGTTTCGATAAACGCTTTGACTTTTAAACGGTTTAGCCATGGTTCGCAACGAACATGGCTACGTGACCGTAATTAGGTAGGTGATTAACCCTCAAAATGGCGCCTCCTAATTACCACGTTTACTTAGTTCAATTGTCAGGTCAAATAAAAGTCAAACGGGTTTGTTTTAAATAAAATTCATAACTATTAATATAGAAGTCATAAAATCAGCCTTTTCTCACTTTAATAACTTGGTAAATATTAGTTGAACATGTCTAAGCATGTTCAACCCGACAATTCTAAGTTTAGGCTCGGTTCGGAACCGAAAGTCGCAAAAGTTGACTTTTGCTTTGACTTTCAGTTCTGACCCGATTTAGCTTAGTTTAGATATGCCTTAGGATTCCTTTAGGACCATGTTATAGGTTAGTATAACCCTCTGAGGTTATACAACCTGGATCCTTAGTTATCCTATTCATTTGCATGTTTCCGTTATATGTCTAATTGTTGACCGTTATGCCCTTTTGACCGTTAAACGTGATTTTTGAAAAAGTAAAAGAATAGAAACCTTCCTTACTTATTTATATACTTGCCCCTAAAGTTTGACATCAGTTTGAGGTCCAGTTTGATATAAAATAATATTTTGGGATTTTTGAAGATTTTTATTTATTTTTAGGCTGAGCATAACATAGGGTTCTAAGCTTGATTCGGTAATTGCCGGTTTTGCCTTTTGGCCTATAAAATGAGTTTTACAAAACATTTTGACCCCAAACCTTTTGCTACTGATTTTATATCATAAATAAAATATTTTAAGCTTTCTGGAATGATAAAAATATCAGCTTTTCTTTAAAAACCCGGAAATCGCCTAAAAACGCCTTTTTACACGTTTTAAACGCATAGTATGTATTAAAACTATTTTGAACATATAAGTTTTGATGCCTACTGATATTTTCAGTAAAATTTTATATTTTAACAGTAAGCAAAAGTTTTAAACTCAGATTTCCAGTTTTGACCTTTTTGGCTTATGTGAAATTACCAAAATGCCCATACGGTGCATAGTTTGATTATAAACAATAAATTTCACATATATGTAATACCCTACAAATATAACTTATTAAATTAAGTATTTTTACTGATCAAATCAGACCTGAATCTCAGATTAATGTTTAACCACTTTTATAACCTTTAAAATGACCAAAATACCCCTCAGGGCATAAATTGGTTTAAATTCATTTTGGGCATAACAGAAGGTATCTTACTGATAACACAACATGTTTAAGGCATATTAACTTAGGAAACATGTATATGACTCTTATGGTTACCCGTTACGCATATTTCGCATTCGGATCGGTTTATGTAACTAGTTTGCATAAATTGACCAAAACGGGTCAGACCTTATCATTTTTGTCTCAAAATCCAGAATGTGTTTAGTGTACCCATATTATACAAGTCTCCAAACTTGTCGGGTCTAAGTCACATTCTATTCCGGTCTTCGCTTAATCATGCGTTTTGAACCGTAAACCTTTCCTTAAAACTAACCGGTCTAAGTTTCAACTTAAATAAGACCGGTTAGGAATCTAATAGGTTAATAAAACCTTCGTTCCAGATTAAGAGCCCCAGTAGAAGTACTTGTGCTTGCTGATTAGAATATACGGCTGAGTATAAATTGCATTGCTAGCTCAGGTAAATACTTTTAACTTATTTTCCCTATACGGGCTTGGGATACGGTATTATAAAAATACCGCTTGGTCGGGTGTAGAAACCTTTTAATCGGAGATGATTAAATTGCATAATCCCGTTTTAATCTGTATTGATTGATAACAAATAACATTAGGGGTTAATGACCGTGTCCTGGATATCCTTGGCTCATTTAAAAAGTGAATGGCCACAACTTAAGCACAAGGTGTAGGCATAACACCTCCTGTTGCGTATGTAAAAGATATACTCACTCGTAAGGGTGTCTTCTTGTGAAATTATATTTGTGGTGTGTCTATTAATCTTGATCGGTTTGTATAATCACCGGCCCTAAATGTTGGACAAACATGTAAATCGAATACAATATTTTTTATTAATAAAATTCTCCCAAGTTATAAAAGAATTTTTGTACCTTGTGCATTCAAATCAATTTTCTTAAACATTTTCAAAATGAGTCAGTTAAATTGTATTTACCAGTGTAAACTGACGTATTTTCCAAAAATGTTAAGTGACAGGTACTATACGTAATTGGCTGGAAGCCCAGGGCGTTAATAAGGAATCTTGCCAGTTCTAGATGCCTAAAGTCTGTTGAACAGTTTTTCTTTTATTTGATCCGCCTGTGGATCTTTTACATACCGTTGTAATACTTTGATATTCTCATTCGGTTGTAATATATTTATCTTTTGCTTCCGTTGTGCATTAAATTGTGTTGTTTGACTATGATGATATCAACTACGTCACGATACTCCTCACCGGACCCACCGGTAATACGTGGAAATATCGGGGTGTGACAGGTTGGTTTCAGAGCCAACATTGAGTGAATTAAACACTAGCCTTTTGTGTTTAATCTCAATGACACAGTAGCACATTCCTTGACCTTCTGAGTCTAAACTTAACATAGGAATACTCTCAATCCTAATCTGTAAATTATTGCTTCCAATTTTTATATCTTGGGTATGTCGCCAAGCGAAGAGGCTGTATTAGAAATTCTCCACATCCGGAGCCTTGAAATGCTGAGCTTCGTACCGCGGCTAGAATGAAACGAGCATCCATGGAGAGAACATTCAGAAGTAAAGTGAAGAAGAAAAACTCCTTTTGCTAAAGATCGTTTCTTTAATAGTCCTTATAAGGACATATTTATCTTTCAGTCCCTTCGAGGACAACATTATTCCTTTCAAGTCCCGTCTAGGGCACATCTGTACTTTTATTTTTATATTGTGGAATGATTAAATTTAGATTTTCATTCTAAACATGAAAAATGAAATAAATGAAAAAAATAACATTACTTTTATAAGATCTACCATTATAATAAAATGGCAAAATCTAAAAAGGACGAGACCTACCCACGTGTCATTTTAAGACAGGGCCAAGATGGTAGTTCCTCAATTAGATTCAGATCCTTATTAAACATCTCAATTTAAGATTGTTCTGCGCTTAATATTAAAAAGAATCTTAAAGGTAAAACCTAGCCTACATGTCATTTTAGACATGGCCAAGATGGTAAAACCTATTCAAGAGATTCAGATCCTTGTTAACACCTAAGAACGTGTTAGCACTCTTGACAAATGTGATTCGAGAAAATCACAACAGCCATCCTTATATTGGATTCTTCCAATTTTCTTATCTAGCCTAGTGATTCAGAAATCATGGCTTAAATCATCAAATAAAGATGATCATATTTTTAACACCTAAGAACATGTTAGCACTCTTGATAAAAGTGATTCGAGAAAATCACAATAGTCATCCCTATATTGGAATTTTTCAAATTTCCTAATTTGGCCTAATGATCCAAAAATCATGGCTTATATCAACCTATAAGATGATCATATTATAAACATCCATTAGTGATGAAGTGCCTACGGGCTAAACTTGTTGTCCGATAAGACAACGACAATGGTGGTCTTTGACCCCTGTCTAAAGATGTTGGACTATGTCCAAGCATAATAGTCGTTATGATCCATATGATCTCGACTAATAGCGTCTGAAAAGATGATCATATCATAAACATCCCTCAGAAGGGAAATGCCTACGGGCTATTTCTATTATCCTAAAAGACAAAAGACAGTTGTAGTCTTCGACTCTCTGTCAAGAAAAGTAACCAACTATGCTTAAACCTTAAATGCCTCGATCCCAAACGATCATGGCTTATAAATTCAAAATTGTCCTTGTGACAAGGCCTGTTGTGCCACTTTAATATCCTTAATGTTTTATATACTAGGATAAATTATAATGAAAATACTAATAAAATTAACAAATTAACCAATATAGTTCATATTACCATGGTTAATGAATCGTCAAAAATGATGATTCCATAGTAACCTCTGAATAAATCATTGTCAATATTTATGTAGCAATCAAGTTACATGGCTGGATCAGAGGAGGTCAACAGCCGCCCGAAGGAGAACATTGATACTACCAGAATTAATATAACCGGAGCGGAACTGCAGGCATTAATAGATAATGTTGTTACTCAAGCTCTTGACAGACAGTATAATGAATCAAATGATACTCACTCAAAGACTTTATCTGCAGCTCGTGGTAAGCCCCCTTCTAAATCACATGAGTCAAAGGAAGACGATGTTCATAACTCGTCAAATCAAAGGAGTGTTCCATCTAGACAGGTTGTGCTTCATCAAGAGGCACCAGTTAAGATATGCTCATATAAATATTTTGTCTCCTGCAAGCCAAGAGACTTTATAGGAGAAAAAAGGGCCATCGATTGCATGACATGGCTCAATGAGATGGACACCGTTGTTGACATCAGCGGTTGTGCGGAGCAAGATGTTGTGAAATTTGTTTCACAATCATTTAAAGGAGAAGCGTTGGCATGGTGGAGATTAGTGCTCCAAGCCACGGGAAAGGTCCTACTTTACAACTTATCTTGGGATCAATTCGTTGCATTAATCAAGGAAAACTTTTGCCCTCAGCATGAGGTAGAAAAGATAGAAACAGATTTCTTGACTCTGGTCATGAAGGATTTAGATTACAGGCATACGTGACAAGTTTTAACACTATGTCCCGCCTAGTTCCTTATTTAGTCACCCCTGTACCTAAACGCATAGCGCGTTTTATTGGAGGCCTAGCACCTGAGATAAAGGGAAATGTTAAAGCATCTAGGCCAACCACATATAGGTCCGTGGTGGACTTATCCTTATCTCTCACCTTAGATGCAATCAGAAATAAGTCTGTTAAGGCTTCTGGCGAGGGAAAAAGAGAAAGAGAGGAGGAGAACTCTCAGCGATCTGACAAGAAGAAAAAGGGAAGTTTTAAGAACATGAAAGATTCTGAGTTTAGGAAAAACTCGAGTCAGTCTAATAACAGACCCAAATGCAGTAACTGCAGAAAGCAACACTCTGGAAAATGTACAATTGACCCACGTGCTAAATTGTGTGGAATTTGCAAGACCAAGGGTCACAAAAATTTCGATTGCAAGGAGTTGAAGAACGCGACATGTTACAATTGTAACGAGGAAGGGCACATCAAAACCAACTGCCCAAAACTTATAAAGGAGCATGGAGAGGCCAGGAAAACGAACGCGTGAGTCTTCCAGAGGAACGCCTAGGAGATGGTGCAGAATGATGACTATATTGTAGGTACCTTCCTTATCAAGAAGTTTATGCAGAAATTTATTTGATGCTGGCACATATGATTCTATAATGAACGATAAATGTTGAGAACTGTTGTCTCCGCCTGATTAGGACTCCGGTCATTTAATGCGAGGTAGAAATTGGCCGATGATACTTTAGAAGATGCTCCAACAAATCTTAGATTGATATTTTATATCTATTAGGAATCACTCTTTTCTGATACCCTTATGGCAAGCTTTCAAGCTATCCAAATTCATCAATATAATAAAGACAGATGTGACACTTTGATCCCCTTTTAAAAAGATGATGGATTAGGTCCAAACCTTAAATGCCATTGATGGTCTTTTGTGACCTAGGCTAAGTATAATTGATATAAATTAAATAACGTTCATTAAGAATGTTAGTGCTATATTAGCCTGTATGGTTTATTGATACCATGGTTAGTATATGTTAAGGCCATCAGGATGATGAATGGCAGTTGTTGGATTGCAACCAAGAAATTGATTCATTTGGTGATAGGAACCAAATCTTGAGTATGACAAACTCGGATAAGACACTGTCACTCGCGCCATTGAGGTTGTGACACATACTAATGATGCTACAATTGAAAACCTTAGAATTTCCAAGGATGTTCTTCAAATTGTGATAAGACGCAGCTGTTGGAAAAGCTATGAAGAAGGCTGTGAAAAAGTTCAAAGAGCCGAATACTACTTGCTCCAAATCCTTCATAAACTATAAGTATAGCAAACTTTTAAAATCTCTCTTAAGAACCCTAGATATTAAGTGTAAGGTAAAACTTACAGACAAAATCATAGGAACCCTTTCTTCTGTTCCTGTCAGCGATCTACAGTCTTAATTCTAGTATACTCTCTCTCCGGATGAAGTGCGTCAGCATATGTAATTGATATCTCTTGATCTCTATCGATTAAGAGTACCAGATGGTATGACAAAAGCGCCATATGAGGGTTGGTGTATCTTAATAAGTTCCATAGATTGCTTCCATGCCTGATCAGTATGGAGGTTTAATGCATGGAACCACAAAGATATCCCAATGATCATATGGTACTAAAGCCAGCTAATGGTATTCAAAGAAGATATCCAGAATGGAATTGTCCAAGTAAGTGTATCTGATTAAGAAATCCGTGGACTCGTAACGTAAATGTGCCACTTATCTGACACAGGCAAAGATAAATGAACTGGAGCCTGAGATTTGGAAAATCTCTGTAATCTCCGTATGTCTTGATCATCTTCTCCAAGGATTACCCTGTTTACCTCCTAAGAGGCAAGTAGAGTTAAGATTAACATCCCGCTTTGGGTTGGAGTGTTGTAAAAACTCCATGTTGATTATGGATAATCAGAACCCTGATTAAGTGAAATTTTAAGATATAGATTCATATAGCCTAACTCAATGCTTTGAGAGTTGATATTGTTAAATAAGAAAGATGGTTCGTTTTGCTTATGCATTCATTACCGCAACCCTATTTAGACAACAATTAAGAATCGCCATTAGCTGCCCAGGATCGTCGATTTGTTCGACTAGTTGTGAGGATTAGCTAATCCTTAAGATTAGTTTTTAAGCGGTGGTTGGAATAACCATCTCACCTTAAGATAAGCTTTTCTATAATAGTTGTTATGTAAGTATCAAGGCTGCTCCTTTGGAGACCTTGTGTAGATGGAATGTTAAGCATCTATTGTTAGAACAATAGATTGGTAAGTCCAATTATCAGGATCTGAAGGTTGCTTTGGAAACAACAAATAAGATTCAACAGAATTCGTAATCATCTAAAAGTTGCCAGTAAACGGCAGAAAATTGAGGATTTATAAAAGTCGCAACCTTCTTAAGTCCTTAATAAGGAATAAGGTTCCATCGAAGGTATCGCCCTAAGAAGGGTGTGCTAAATTTTAAATTCCTCAGGGTAAGTTAAGCCCTAGATATATAGGAACATTCGGGAAATCGAATGCAACAAAGGTCAATAAGCCTATAAGCTAAAACCTATATAAGGAGCTTAGTGGAGCTCGCAATACGACCCACACTGATGATTCAAGGATATGTTTCGCCAATATGTTGAGACACATTGACATAATGATAGGCATATTAAAGAAATTTATGATATGATAAGAAACCTGTATCAATTAAGGATCGGCAGGTTAAGAAGCTCCAAAAGGATACATGTACCTATTAGAAAGGTCAATTGGGGTGCCTTAGAAACCCAAATGTACTGGGGAAGACTAAGCCCAATATAAGACAGAAAGTACTTCCTTTACTTTAGAAAATCTCGAGGTCGAGATTTATTTTAATGGGGTGAGGATGTAACACCTCGTAAAATCACGTCCAATGATGTATTGACACGTGTAATAAACTCTAATAAAGTCAAACCTTGAATTTAAGGGACTAATTTTTTGAAAAATCGAAAAACATTAATTATAAAAGAACTGGAAGTATTAACATACTTAAAATAAGTTTCTAAATAACCTTCTACGGTTTTATATTCACAAATGATCCACTTGTTGATCAAGTGTAGCCGTTTGTGTAATTAATTGAAAGTTTGCGCAATAAAGGGTTAAAAGCGTCAACATGTTAATTCTTACCTCTGAGTGACCTTTTAACAAACCAAGAGCTTCATGATATTTGATTATACTCTCAGGAATGCGAAAGATTGGCCGTCTAAGGTTTTTATACCTATAAGTAAAGTTACGCGCAACTTTGCAAGTTAGAGGGACTAAAAGTGTCAATATGTTTAATTATACCTCCGAATGACCTTTTAGCTAACCCAAAGCATCGTGATGTTTAATAATACTTTCAAGAATACCTAATATGGATTAGATGATGCTTCAATGCTATTAAATGATGAGATGCGCAAGTTTGCGCAATAGAGGGTCCTAAAGCGTCAAATTTTGAATCTACGCCTTTCGGTGACCATTTAAGCAAACGGGAGCGTAGTAATATTTAAGTATATGCTTGGGAATGCCCATTATGGGGCATGGAAGGCTTGGATGTAATTAAACAGCATTCCGCGCTACTTTGCGCATTTAAAGGACTATTTGCGTCAAACGGCAAAAGTATGCCGATTCGTAGGGTATCGGACCTTCCGGAATATGACCATGAGTTAAACATACCCTAATTATCCTCTATATAGATTAGATATAGGATTAGAGGTGTTTGGTGCGCAAAAAATAAACTTTCAAGTCCACCAGGGACTAAAAGTGTCAAAAAGTGCACAAGTTTGCATTCTCGCGCATAGCTTCCGTTTTGTATATCTCCGGACACCTAAAAATTTATGTAAGCACTAAAATATTTTATTTTAGTGTTTGGATTGATAAAATCCCTTTTGTCACGTAGTTTGGTTCGTTTTTAGCGTCCGTTCGTGTTTCGTCGTAATTAGACGCACAACGTGACCGTACGGCCAAACGAACCGACATCTGACATGTTTTTGAACATGTTTCATGTCCCCTATTTTTAAACATCATAGTGGAGCCTTAAAATGAGGTTAACGGGCCTTAAACGTGCCTAAAATGACCTTATGAGCTCACAGGGACCATTTCGTTCATTATTTGAAAGCTGTTGCTGAATTGTGCAGCCCAGGCGGGGCACGTAGGCCTCCCTGAGGTCTTACGCGGGGTGCCTAAGCCCTGCAGATAAGAAAAAATCAGTTTACAGCTGTTAACAGCCTGTTCCAGCTTGATCCAGCTCTTGTTTATGGTATTTTTCAATCCTTGGGCAGCCCATAGTATACCAAAACAGTGGGTAAAAGTGTACGGTCCAGATTTGATCACGTTTATCGAGGAACGATCTTAACAGTCCCCAAAATCCTATAAGTACCCCTTGATCTTACTCTCACTTTTCTCCATGATCTGAATTGTTCTAAGTTGGAGCTCTTGTGCTTCATACTGGAACATCCTAGATCAATTTCATCCTTGCTTGGACCATTGTAAGTGTCCTTTCGAGCATAGTTTAATTATTTAGCGGTTATAGCTGAAAAGTCAAGCGTTTCGATAAAAGCTTTGACTTTTAAACGGTTGAGCCATGGTTCGCAACGAACATGGCTACGTGACCGTAATTAGGTAGGTGATTAACCCTTAAAAGGGTGCCTCCTAATTACCACGTTTACTTAGTTCAATTGTAGGGTCAAATAAAAGTCAAACGGGTTTGTTTTAAATAAAATTCATAACTATTAATATAGAAGTCATAAAATCAGTTTTTCTCACTTTAATAACTTGGTAAATATTAGTTGAATATGTCTAAGCATGTTCAACCCGACAATTCTAAGTTTAGGCTCGGTTCGGAACCGAAAGTCGCAAAAGTTGACTTTTGCTTTGACTTTCAGTTCTGACCCGATTTAGCTTAGTTTAGATATGCCTTAGGATTCCTTTAGGACCATGTTATAGGTTAGTATAACCCTCTGAGGTTATACAACCTAGATCCTTAGTTATCCTATTCATTTGCATGTTTCCGTTATATGCCTAATTGTTGACCGTTATGCGCTTTTGACCATTAAACGTGATTTTTGAAAAAGTAAAAGAATAGAAACCTTCCTTACTGATTTATAGACTCGCCCCTAAAGTTTGACATCAGTTTGATCTCCAGATTAGGAGTTATGCTCATTAGCGTAAATGAAAAGCTTTTTATTAATTAAACAGCGTAATTAGCATATAGCCTATCTAAACTCAATTTTTGATACCAAACTTTTACCTACTGATATAAAATAATATTTTGGGATTTTTGAAGATTTTTATTTATTTTTAGGCTGAGCATAACATAGGGTTCTAAGCTTGATTCGGTAATTGCCGGTTTTGCCCTTTTGGCCTATAAAATGAGATTTACAAAACATTTTGACCCCAAACCTTTTGCTACTGATTTTATATCATAAATAAATTATTTTAAGCTTTCTGGAATGATAAAAATACCAGCTTTTCTTTAAAAACCCGAAAATCGCCTAAAAACGCCTTTTTACGCGTTTTAAACGCATAGTATGTATTAAAACTATTTTGAACATATAAGGTTTGATTCCTACAGATATTTTCAGTAAAATTTTATATTTTAACAGTAAGCAAAAGTTTTAAACTCAGATTTCCAGTTTTGACCTTTTTGGCTTATGTGAAATTACCAAAATGCCCCTACGGTGCATAGTTTGATTATAAACAATAAATTTCACATATATGTAATACCCTACTGATATAACTTATTAAATTAAGTATTTTTACTGATCAAATCAGACCTGAATCTCAGATTAATGTTTAACCTCTTTTATAACCTTTAAAATGACCAAAATACCCCTCAGGGCATAAATTGGTTTAAATTCATTTTGGGCATAACGGAAGGTATCTTACTGATATCACAACATGTTTAAGGCATATTAACTTAGGAAACACGTATATGACTCTTATGGTTACCCGTTACGCATATTTCGTATTCGGATCGGTTTATGTAACTAGTTTGCATAAATTGACCAAAACGGGTAAGACCTTATCATTTTTGTCTCAAAATCCAGAATGTGTTTAGTGTACCCATATTATACAAGTCTCCAAACTTGTCGGGTCTAAATCAGATTCTATTCTGGTCTTCACTTAATCATGCATTTTGAACCGTAAACCTTTCCTTAAAACTAACCGGTCTAAGTTTCAACTTAAATAAGACCCGTTAGGAATCTAATAGGTTAATAAAACCTTCGTTCCAGATTAAGAGCCTTAGTAGAAGTACTTGTGCTTGCTGATTAGAATATACAGCTGAGTATAAATTGCATTGCTAGCTCAGGTAAATACTTTTAACTTATTTTCCCTATACGGGCTTGGGATACGGTATTATAAAAATACCGCTTGGTCGGGTGTAGAAACCTTTTAATCGGAGATGATTAAATTGCATAATCCCGTTTTAATCTGTATTGATTGATAATAAATAACATTAGGGGTTAATGACTGTGTCCTGGATATCCTTGGCTCATTTAAAAAGTGAATGGCCACAACTTAAGCACAAGGTGTAGGCATAACACCTCCTGTTGCGTATGTAAAAGATATACTCACTCGTAAGGGTGTCTTCTTGTGAGATTATATTTGTGGTGTGTCTATTAATCTTGATCGATTTGTATAATCACCGGCCCTAAATGTTGGACAAACATGTAAATCGGATACAAGATTTTTTATTAATAAAATTGTCCCAAGTTATAAAAGAATTTTTGTACCTTGTGCATTCAAATCAATTTCTTAAACATTTTCAAAATGATTCAGTTAAATTGTATTTACCAGTGTAAACTGACGTATTTTCCAAAAAGGTTAAGTGACAGGTACTATACGTAATTGGCTCGGAACTCAGGGCGTTAATAAGGAATCTTGCCAGTTTTAGATGCCTAAAGTCTGTTGAACAATTTTTCTTTTATTTGATCCGCCTGTGGATCTTTTACATACCGTTGTAATACTTTGATATTCTCATTCGGTTGTAATATATTTATCTTTTGCTTCCGCTGTGCATTAAATTGTGTTGTTTGACTATGATGATATCAACTACGTCACGATACTCCTCACCGGGCCCACCGGTAATACGTGGAAATATCGGGGTGTGACAGGAATTTGCATCGAAGTATGGATTTCACTCCTAATTCAACGCAATTCCTCTTATTTATAGTAAAAATAGTAATTCGAACGAGTAATCTGATCGAGAGTTTGCGGTTTTCACACCTAATCTTAACCAGATCATCCGTTTGGGTGGGTATTCAGCCTTAGGAAAGGCTGATTTTGCGCGGAACTGTAGTATGCGATGTTCGCGCAAGTGTGTAGTGTACAGCGAGTGTAAGCGAAAATTGTGAATAAGCTTGTACAAAACCCCTACTGGGCATGCACAAGTCGGTCTGTTGGTACTTAAACTATAGACTAGGTCTTTTCTAAGACATTGACCCGGACTAGGTCGAGTCTTGCCTAATTCCCTATAGTTATGGCTCTGATACCAATCTGTCACAACCCAACCGATGACGGAAACATCGGGGCATGGCACTGAGCGAAACAGATTGTCCAGGAGAATCCATAACAACTATTCGTTATAATATATTAAGGTTCATGTCCCATACCATAAACATATAAAATAAAAACAGTTATTACAGACATTGTTCTCAAAGACAAATATCCATTCCGACAACTCAGATTTTATTTAGTTTGTTTCTAGACTCCATCCTAGCTTGGTTCATCAAAAAGGAAGCAAACATCCTAAGCACCTGCCATATACGTTAAAATAGAGGTCAATACACACAGTGTAAAGGTGAGTATACAAGTTCAATATAGCATAATAGAGTTCGAAATCGTTTACGCATAACCAACATGTATAACGTATAATGTGAAGCATGTAAGTTATCGACAAAGATCCTATCAATACCGACTACTGTGATTTGATTGCGAGTAGCAAGTGTGCATCACATGTTCACCACTGCGAACATGTGAAGTATTGTCCTTAACAACCGCTGAGTGAACAGGTGTTGAGTCCAAACTATAGTACTATCGTTGCTAAGGCAGGTAGACAACAATCAACGTGTAAACATAACAAACAGGCATTCATCGAGTCACGTATATCATGCAATATTGGTTAGCATTTAAGTAGTGTTTGCGTTGTGTATTCGATGTGATTTAGAATAAGTAACGTATGTAACACCCAAAAGTGGATAAAGCAAAAAGGGATCGAGTATACTCATAGATAGCATTTAAATTAATAAACACTGCATTGGATTGAAGGGAGCGCTGAGAGAGATTAGCCTGTACAGTTAACGATAGCATAAACGATGAGCGGCGCGATAAACTGTGCAAAAGTACCAAGTGTCGGATGGTACTGGCCATCCGATCGGATGGCCACTCGATTCGATTGAAACTCGTTTGGTAAGGATGTGTTTGTGTATGATGGATTTGAAGTTTTTGTTGTAGCATTTGGAAAATAGAGAAGTATCTCTACCATTCAGGTTGATCGATCGGACTGTCCGATCGGATAGCGATCCGATTGGCAGGACACTTAGTGAGAACAAGTTCACAGCAGGATTTGCCACTCGATCGAATGGCAATTCGATCGGATAGCAATCCGTTGGAACTACTGTTCTTTGAAATTGATCAATTACCAAAGTCCCAAACGTCATACGATCGGATGGTCGTTTGATCGGATGGCAATCCGATCGGACAGCAATCCATTCGACGTCCAGTCCTTTGAAACTTGGAAAAATGTTTAAGTGTGAAACCAAGTGCAAGCCGATCGGATGGCTGTCCGATCGGATGGCAATCCGATAGGACAGCAATCCGTCCCAACGACCTGGCCGTCTTGGCACTTGATTGTTTTTGAAAGGTTTTTTCAGTTTTGATCGAGACCGTGTGATACGTGCTAAACAACATTAACCCCATTTTGACCCAGGTGATCCGATCGAACCGGAACCACCCTAGTCCGATCAGCTCACGGTTTGAGACGGTTGTTCATGTTTAACCCGAAATCAGTTGTATCTTGGATAGAATTCAGATCTTGAACTAACACATCTCTAAGAAAGAGTAGAAGATCAGAACGAGCTCCGATTCTATCGGTTTTGAGTGCTTTGAGTGTAAAATTGTTGAAAGAAAGTTAGAAAACCATCTTTCAATCCTTTTAACCATGAATATGTGTAGATCTAAGCGAAAACATTGATTATTCATGTGGAAATCATTCAGATCTAAGTTGTTCTTGGTGGAATGAAGCCAAACCTTGAAGTTCATAAGAACTCCATGATGACATCACCCTAGAACACCTCAAATCCGGTGATTTCACGGTTAAAAGTTAAGATTCAAAGGTGAAAATGACGAAGAAGTGTGTCTAGATCATAGAAGTACAAGATTTAGGTTGAAAACTTACAAGAATCACGAGGAATCGAGAGAAATGAGAGCTTGAGTGCGGCTGGTCGAACAAGGAACTGTCACATCACAAATGATGTGACAAGTGGGTATTTGTAGTTTCCAAAAGTGGAAAGTGTCAAAGTGTCGAGTAGGTCACCGATCGGATGGCAGTCCGATCGGTTGGCCACTCGATCTAGGTGTCCGGCGCGATGAGTTTTTATCGGTTCGATTCGCGTGTTGAGCGTTGCGATGCGATTCGAGCGAGCGAGCGATGCGATAGCATTACCCCTTAGTTACACAAATAACCTAACTACTATATCTAACATACAATCATTACATATACTTGCGTTTAGCGTTTGCGATTTGATTGCTGATGTGTGCAAAATGCAACATATAAATTACATTAATTGTGGCATAAAACTAACCCTTTTTTAGTACTAATGTTGGAAAAAGTGTGCTTTTGTCTTCCTTTTGTATTAACAGGATTAAATGAGCTCAAATTAATAAAAGAAGCAAAAAGACAGCAAAATAAAACATAAATACAAGAAAAGGAACAAACGTGACGTGCCCGACCCCTCGACAACATCTTCCCAAGCAAAACAAGAAGACAGAAGACTGAACACGCCCCGTGCTCAGCCAGCACGGGGGCGTGCCCAAGTGTCAGCAGAAAAGACAAAGTGGTAGAAGCTTCTATTGCCCACCACGGGGCCGTGCTCAGCGGGCACGGGGCCGTG
Organism: Helianthus tuberosus; assembly: GCA_030545235.1. Classification (NCBI taxonomy): domain Eukaryota; kingdom Viridiplantae; phylum Streptophyta; class Magnoliopsida; order Asterales; family Asteraceae; genus Helianthus; species Helianthus tuberosus. Next base: position 138,263,348 of record CM060420.1, read on the forward strand.
GTCAACTGTAAGATTTGCAGAATCCAGGCAAATCTACATAGTACAGATATGCTTCTGCACACGGGGTCGTGCTCAGCGGACACGGGGGCGTGGTAAACTAATAAAGACAAGAGCAATTAATGAAGAAAGAGAAGGATGTGGATACGGGGTGGTGCCCGAGCTTCTGTTCAGCCTATAAATAGGAGTGCTTGGCTCAAGCTCAAACCATCCCTTGGCACACCACCTCTCTCACACTTCACCCACCACCCACCACCACCATAACACCATCATCCACCACCATCATCCATTGTCCATCGTAGAGTGTGTGAGTCGTCTCGGGATCCAAGATTGATCGTAAGAGTTCTTGACAATCAAGGCCATGTTTGCCTAAGTCTCTTACATCACTTGGTGAAGACAAAGTGTCTAATGTAATAGTTTTTATTTTTAATCTTTTCGCACTTTTTAATTGGTTATGTATTAATGACTTTAATAACTAGTTTCTTATGTTGAAGGTGATTCTTCCTTATCGTTTGTCCGTGGTGTCTTGGCATTATTTTACTGTCTATATAAAATAAAAGATTTTCACCATTCATATCTCCACGGTCTATATGGAGGTATGTTGGCTACCTGGTCGGGGGGTTAAGGGAACGGTTTGGTAAGAGTCTTGCCGTTGTTCAGTGTTTAGAGATCCTGCAAGGGACCTGGGTCAAATTTTGTAGGACCTCCTTCAATACTTAACAGTATTGGATGGCGGGGGTCCAAACTCTTTGATCCCCCCATAAGTTAAACTACTATTAATACTATAACCCGGCTACTTAGGACTGTATCCTTGCTGACTCATACTACTTAGTCGAGGGTAACGTCACCTTCAAAAGAGGGGTCTACCATAATTTGCATTAATAACTTAATTAATTATCTTTCAATAATGCGACCGTTTAGGATTGTATCCTTGCTGACTCAAACTACTGGGTTGAGGGTAACGTCACCTCCAAAAGAGGGGCCTACCACAACAACTAAGATAATCTCTTAAATAGTGCAAAAGTGCGGAAATAATCAAAGGTTACACTATACACGAGTCGGAGCCAAGTGATTCATCTTGTCTATCTGTTTTTCTTTTATTTTTATTTTCAGCATTTTAATTAGTTTTTATTTTCTTAGTTTAAAACATTTTTCTAAACTTTTGATTTGATTAGACGTTGAGGATAAAACGGTATTAAAAGCTCTTGTGTCCTTGGATGACCTCGGTATCGTACCAACACTATACTACGCTCACGATGGGTGCACTTGCCCATATGTGTGTTTAGTGTTAGTAAATATCGAGTTTTATAAATTTAAAAATTGGCTAAAGAAAGTGTAAAAGGGCTTAAAATATACTTAAACCTACATATACACCTAACGCGCATCAAGTTTTTGGCGCCGTTGCCGGGGACACAAGGATTTTAAGAAAATTAGGAATCAACGGCCTAATCGTTTTTTTTCTTTTTTTAAGGAATTTTCTTAGTTTTTTCTGTTTCTGCAGAGCTCAGCACGGGCCGTGCCTGGTCGGACACGGGCCGTGCCCAGCACTATCGCTGGCAGTTTTTATTTTTCGAGTTACAGAGAGATGAGCACTGGGCCATGTCGGTGCAACACGGGGTCGTGTTCAACTCCCAGTAACAGGGATCCGGAAAACAATCACTGTACCTCCGACCACGGGCCGTGTTCACTGAGCACGGGGCCGTGGTGAACCTTCTGACCAACATTCTTTTCTGTTTTTATTGCAGGATTTGGAACCCAGGCACCAATTTTGAACTTCCTACGTAGTGCATAAGCTCCAGTTCTAGTAGAGACATAAAAGAACCTCTAGAAGAACCCGAACGCTTTCTCAGAAAACGACTTAAAGCTAAAAATCAAGAGAAAGTTTCGGGGAACCCACTTCCAATGGCAGACCAACGTACCCTCATGGATTACCTACGGCCCACCGTAGGTAATCTCGGCGCCGCTATCAATGCACCGAATGTCGAAGCCAATAACTTCGAACTTCGACCGCATTTGATACAAATGATTCAAAACTCCGCAACCTTCCATGGGTTTGCGGACGAGGATCCCCATATACATATTACTAATTTCTTAGAAATATGTGATACCTTTCGGATCAATGGAGCATCAAATGTCGCCATCCGCCTTCGAATGTTTCCATTTTCGCTAAAGGACCGAGCTAAGGCTTGGCTTAACACCCTCCCAGTTGGCTCGGTAAACACCTGGGATGAACTAGCCCAAAAGTTTCTATATAAGTATTTCCCTCCTGCTAAAACGGCTAAATTAATGACTGAAATTAATCCATACTCACAAGAGGATGGGGAATCCTTATATGAAAGTTGGGAAAGGTTCAAGGAGCTACTAAGAAAGTGTCCTCATCACGGTCTAGCAGTGTGGCAACAAGTATCCACTTTCTACAATGGGTTGTTGCCACACACAAGACAAACACTTGATTCTAGCTCCGGGGGACTTCTAGGTAATCGTCGCCCAAATGAAATATATAATCAAATTGAGGAAATTGCGCAAACCAATTTTCAGTGGCACACTCCCCGATGCAAATAAATCTATTGCCCCAGGCGCCCATAAGGTTGATGAAAGCACTTCTTTACAAGCCCAAATCGAGGCCCTTTCTTCGAAAATAAAAAAAATTAGAAATGGCAAAAACGGCCTCGGTTATGGCTTGTGAAGGGTGTGGTGGACCACATGAAAATTGGAGTTTTATGAAAGAAGTAGATGATCAAACGGAAACGGTAAACTACATTGATAATAGACCTAGGCCGTCGAGTCCACCAACGGGTACCTACAACCAAGGATGGCGTAACCACCCTAACCTTGGTTGGAGGGATCCCGGCAATAGTAGTAACCAACAAAACCAACGAACTAACTTTCAACAACCACAAATTTTTTCTCAACAACAAGGTGGAAGAAAAAGGCGTGAAGATACTGTATCTCGCCTCATCTCCGAAACCGAAAAGAAAAACTCGGATCAGTTTCAACAATTGGAATCAAATTTTAGAAATCAACAAGCTAGCATTCAAAACATTGAAAAATAATTAAATCAAGTAGCTCAAAATTTCTCCTAGAGACCACAAGGCGCGTTACCAAGCAATACCGAAACCAACCCAAAGGCCCAAGTACATCTCATCACATTAAGAAACCGAACCGTAGGTCCTGAGGAGGCTCCATTACCTCCAGCGGAGAAGGGCCAATCTAGCCAAACCACGACTCCACCCGGTCCCCAACCAGAAACGGCTTCTCCACCAAGTCAAGAGCCCACTAAGGCTCCTCCGGTTCCGTACCCCGGTCGGTTAATTCGTCAAGAGACCGATGAGCAATTCGCAAAGTTCGAAAATTTACTAAAACAATTGCATGTTAATATTCCTTTTATAGAAGTACTAACCCAAATGCCTAAATATTCAAAATTTATGAGAGACTTCCTCACTCACAAAAGGAAAATTGAATCATTGCAATTAGTTAACTTAGGCGAGGAATGCTCCGCGTTAGTACTCAACAAACTCCCACAAAAGAAGATTGATCCTGGAAGCTTCACGATTCCTTGCTCGATTGGGGAATCCCCCATTCGTAATGCATTAGCCGATCTTGGGGCTAGCATTAACCTTATGCCCGCATCAATGTTCAAACGACTCGGCCTATGAACAACGAGCCCTACAAAGATGAGTATACAACTCGCCGACAGATCCGTCAAATTTCCACAAGGTGTCGCTGAAAATCTATTGGTCAAAGTTGACAATTTCATTTTCCCTACCGATTTTGTCATCCTAGACATGGAGGAAGACACCGATGTCCCTCTCATCCTCGGGAGGCCATTTCTAGCCACCGCCTAAGCAGTGGTAGATATGAATCACGGAACACTAACAATGAAGTTTGGGGACAAGGAAGTGAAGTTTGAATGTGGAAGGAGAGTAGAGGACGAAGACCCGGTCAACTACATGAAGGTCATAGACTCAAGCTTGGATGACGCTCTCCGACGGTGTAGCATGGGATGCAAAACAACCCACTTGGGTAACATATGACCAGGCTTTGGGTCTAGCCAAGGACCCTTATAAACGTGGCGCACCACAGAGGTATTCCGCGGAACTATCCTTAGTTTAGTTTAGATTAATTTTTTTTTATGTTTTCTAGTTAGTTTTAATTTTCAGGAATAAAACACACTTGAGATGGCAAAGGAAACAAGGGAAACTTAAACCAGCACCCCATGCAGGAAAACAGGACCATCCGACAAAATTTCTTCATTTACAGTAATTTCGGCACGGGCCGTGTCCGCCCAACACGGCCCCGTGCTGCACACAGTCTGCAGAAAAGACCCAGTTCAGGTAACTGGACACGGGCCGTGCTCACCCAACACGGCCCCTTGTCCAGGCTTCTCTTTCTCTTGATTTAATTTTGTTACTGGCACTTGAACACGGGGCCGTGCCCGGACACCACGGGGCCGTGTTCAGCGCCCAGTAAAACACAATTTTTGCTTTTTCACCCTTTTAACACATTCAATCAACCTAAAAACTTATTTTTGGGACACATTGAGGACAATGTGTAATTTAAGTGTGGGGGGGATGCTAAAACCTTGAATCTTGCAAGTCCTAAATACAAGCCTTACACAAAACTCTATTGGAACCGCTAATCACCCCAAATTTTTTCAAAAATTTTCATTTTTTTTACTTGTCTAGGTTTAACTTGGGAATTTCAAAGTTCTAAAAAGGTTATATTTTTATAAATTTACAACCGATAGCGTCGTGATAAAAAGAACCAACATAAGAAAATTATGAAAAGGCATGGCAAACTTAGCTAAAATTTGATTATATATACTTGATCACATAAAAACCCATTCCCACAAAAGTGAGTTTTGAGCCTTTATTGAGCATACAAATATATATGTTTAAATTAAATGCTCATTTTTCGTTTCTTGTGTGAATAGCCGCTTGGTTCTTACGACTCCAGAACTTGCCATAACGATACATTCCCAGTCCTTACCAATTTAAACCCGAGTAAGTAAATGATGGAGGCATTAGGACCAACCCTTTTTATTTCTACACCATTATTTTTTTTACCACCTACCCAAAATCCCCCTAGTTAGCCCCTTTAAGCCTAAACCTTTTCATTTCATATCCCAAACCAAACACCCTTTCACCCACCAAAACCTTTTTCATTTTTAACCCCTTGTTTTAGTAACCAGCTTGGTTCTTCGTATGACTTTTCAAAAAAAAAAAAAAGGTGTTGATGATGAAGCAAAAACAAATAAACAAGGAAGTTCATCAAAAATAATTTTGTTTGTAATTATGGCTTCATCAAAAATAAAAAGTTGAAAAATAGAAAGTCTTAAGAGAACCGATGCTTTTTACGCTTTTTCGCCCTTTTCCACTAACCACTAACCCAACCACCTACCTTTAACCCAAGCCTAACCCTTCACCCAAAGGTCCTCTTGATATTTACAAAGGTATAAAGTTAAAAAGGAGGAGGATTGATTGCTTGAAGCTTATGGTAGGAGTAAGTTCCATGCCGCTCTCGAGTGATCCACTAAAATACATTTTCGGACGAGTGTTGAGTGATTCCCCGTAAGGTATGTGAACTTGTATATAAATAGAATTTTAAAGAGGCATGTTATGCCCTAATAATTAATTTATCTTATGAAAAGTTTTAAATAAATCATGATGAATAGGATTGTAAATAAATAAAAATAAAACTTAATAAAGAATCTTGGAAATCCCGACACTCTATGACAAGCCCAAAAACTTTCTCTTCTACCCATTCCATTTGGGAGTGTAAAGCCACATTATAAAGAGTTTTGCTTGAGGACAAGCAAAGATTCAAGTGTGGGGGTATTTGATGTGTGCAAAATGCAACATATAAATTACATCAATTGTGGCATAAAACTAACCTTTTTTTAGTACTAATGTTGGAAAAAGTGTGCTTTTGTCTTCCTTTTGTATTTTCAGGATTAAATGAGCTCAAATTAACAAAAGAAGCAAAAAGACAGCAAAATCCAACATAAATACAAGAAAAGGAACAAACATGACGTGCCCGATCCCTCGACAACATCTTCCCAAGCAAACCAAAAAGACAGAAGACTGAACACGCCCCGTGCTCAGCCAGCACGGGGGCGTGCCCAAGTGTCAGCAGAAAAGACAAAGTGGTAGAAGCTTCTATTGCCCACCACGTGGCCGTGCTCAGCAGGCACGGGGCCGTGGTCAACTGTAAGATTCGTAGAATCCAGGCAAATCTTCATAGTACAGATATGCTTCTGCACATGGGGTCGTGCTCAGCGGACACGAGGGCGTGGTCAACTAATAAAGACAATAGCGATTAATGAAGAAAGAGAAGGATGTGGACACGGGGTCGTGCCCACTGGACACGGGGACGTGCCCGAGCTTCTGTTCAGCCTATAAATAGGAGTGCTTGGCTCAAGCTCAAACCATCCCTTGGCACACCACCTCTCTCACACTTCACCCACCACCCACCACCACCATAACACCATCATCCTCCACCATTGTCCATCGTAGAGTGTGTGAGTCGTCTCGGGATCCAAGATTGATCGTAAGAGTTCTTGACAATCAAGGCCATGTTTGCCTAAGTCTCTTACATTACTTGGTGAAGACAAAGTGTCTAGTGTAATAGTTTTTATTTTTAATCTTTTTGCACTTTTTAATTGGTTATGTATTAATGACTTTAATAACTAGTTTCTTATGTTGAAGGTGATTCTTCCTTATCGTTTGTCCGTGGTGTCTTGGCATTATTTTACTGTATATATAAAATAAAAGATTTTCACCATTCATATCTCCACGGTCTATATGGAGGTATGATGGCTACCTGGTCGGGGGTTAAGGGAACGGTTTGGTAAGAGTCTTGCCGTTGTTCAGCGTTTAGAGATCCTGCAAGGGACCTGGGTCAAATTTAGTAGGACCTCCTTCAATACTTAACAGTATTGGATGGCGGGGGTCCAAACTCTTTGATCCCCCCATAAGTTAAACTACTATTAATACTATAACCCGGCTACTTAGGACTGTATCCTTGCTAACTCAGACTACTTAGTCGAGGGTAACGTCACCTTCAAAAGAGGGGCCTACCATAATTTGCATTAATAACTTAATTAATTATCTTTCAATAATCCGACCCTTTAGGATTGTATCCTTGCCGACTCAAACTACTGGGTTGAGGGTAACGTCACCTCCAAAAGAGGGGCCTACCACAATAACTAAGATAATCTCATAAATAGTGCAAAAGTGCGGAAATAATCAAAGGTTACACTATACACGAGTCGGAGCCAAGTGATTCATCTTGTCTATCTGTTTTTCTTTTATTTTTATTTTCAGCATTTTAATTAGTTTTTATTTTCTTAGTTTAAAACATTTTTCTAAACTTTTGATTTGATTAGACGTTGAGGATAAACCAGTATTAAAAGCTCTTGTGTCCTTGGACGACCTCGGTATCTTACCAACACTATACTACGCTCACGATGGGTGCACTTGCCCATATGTGTGTTTAGTGTTAGTAAATATCGTGTTTTATAAATTTAAAACTTGGCTAAAGAAAGTGTAAAAGGGCTTAAAATATACTTAAACCTACATATACACCTAACGCACATAAAGTTTTTGGCGCCGTTGCCGGGGACACAAGGATTTTAAGAAAGTTAGGAATCAACGGCCTAATCGTTTTTTTATTTTTCTTTTTTTTAAGGATTTTTCTTAGTTTTTTCTGTTTCTGCAGAGCTCAGCACGGGTCGTGCCTGGTCGGACACAGGCCGTGCCCAGCACTATCACTGGCAGTTTTTATTTTTCGAGTAGAGAGCTGAGCACGGGGCCATGTCGGTGCAACACGGCGCCGTGTCCAACTCCCAGTAACAGGGATCCAGAAAACAATCACTGTACCTCCGACCACGGGCCGTGTTCACTGAGCACGGGGCCGTGGTGAACCTTCTGACCAACATTCTTTTCTGTTTTTATTGCAGGATTTGGAACCCAGGCATCACATTTGAACTTCCTACGTAGTGCATGAGCTCCAGTTCTAGTAGAGACATAAAAGAACCTCTAGAAGAACCCGAACGCTTTCTCAGAAAACGACTTAAAGCTAAAAATCAAGAGAAAGTTTCGGGGAACCCACTTCCAATGGCGGACCAACGTACCCTCATGGATTACCTACGGTGCACCATAGGTAATCTCGGCGCCGCTATCAATGCACCGAATGTCGAAGCCAATAACTTCGAACTTCGACCGCATTTGATACAAATGCTTCAAAACTCCGCAACCTTCCATGGCAAACTAAGCTAAAATTTGATTATATGTACTTTATCACATAAAAACCCATTCCCACAAAAGTAAGTTTTGAGCCTTTATTGAGCATACAAATATATATCTTTAAATTAAATGATCATTTTTCATTTCTTGTGTGAATAGCCGATTGGTTCTTACGACTCTAGAACTTGCCCTGACGATACATTCCCGGTCCTTACCAACTTAAACCCGAGTAAGTAAATGATGGAGGCATTAGGACTAACCCTTTTTATTTCTACACCATTATTTTTTTTTACCACCTACCCAAAATCCCCCTTGTTAGCCCCTTTAAGCCTAAACCTTTTCATTTCATAACCCAAACCAAACACCCTTTCACCCACCAAAACCTTTTTCATTTTTAACCCCTTGTTTTAGTAACTAGCTTGGTTCTTCGTATGACTTTTCAAAAAAAAATGTGTTGATGATGAAGGAAAAACAAATAAACAAGGAAGTTCATCAAAAATAACTTTGTTTGTAATTATGGCTTCATCAAAAATAAAAAGTTGAAAAATAGAAAGTCTTACGAGAACCGATGCTTTTTACGCTTTTTCGCCCTTTTCCACTAACCACTAACCCAACCACCTACCTTTAACCAAAGCCTAACCCTTCACCCAAAAGTCCTTTTGATATTTACAAAGGTATAAAGTTAAAAAGGAGGAGGATTGATTGCTTGAAGCTTATGGTAGGAGTAAGTTCCATGCCGCTCTCGAGTGATCCACTAAAATACATTTTTGGCCAAGTGTTGAGTGATTTCCCGTGAGGTATGTGAACTTGTATATAAATAGAATTTTAAAGAGGCATGTTATGCCCTAATAAGTAATTTATCTTATGAAAAGTTTTAAATAAATCATGACGAATATGATTGTAAATAAATAAAAATAAAAATTAATAAAGAATCTTGGAAATCTCGACACTCTATGACAAGCCCAAAAACTTTCTCTTCTACCCATTCCATTTGGGAGTGTAAAGCCACATTATAAAGAGTTTTGCTTGAGGACAAGCAAAGATTCAAGTGTGGGGGTATTTGATGTGTGCAAAATGCAACATATAAATTACATCAATTGTGGCATAAAACTAACCATTTTTTTAGTACTAATGTTGGAAAAAGTGTGCTTTTGTCTTCCTCTTGTATTTTCAGGATTAAATGAGCTCAAATTAACAAAAGAAGCAAAAAGACAGCAAAATCCAACATAAATACAAGAAAAGGAACAAACGTGACGTGCCCGACCCTTCGACAGCATCTTACCAAGCAAAACAAGAAGACAGAATACTGAACACGCCTCGTGCTCAGCCAACACGGGGGCGTGCCCAAGTGTCAGCCGAAAAGATAAAGTGGTAGAAGCTTCCATTGCCCACCACGGGGCCGTGGTAAACTGTAAGATTCGCAGAATCCAGGCAAATCTTCATAGTACAGATATGCTTCTGCACACGGGGTCGTGCTCAGCGGACACGGGGGCGTGGTCAACTAATAAAGACAAGAGCAATTAATGAAGAAAGAGAAGCATGTGGACACGGGGCCGTGCCCGGGATTCTGTCCAGCTAATAAATAGGAGTGCTTGGCTCAAGCTCAAACCATCCCTTGGCACACCACCTCTCTCACACTTCACCCACCGCCCACCACCACCATAACACCATCATCCATTGTCCATCGTAGAGTGTGTGAGTCGTCTCGGGATCCAAGATTGATCGTAAGAGTTCTTGACAATCAAGGCCATGTTTGCCTAAGTCTCTTACATCACTTGGTGAAGACAAAGTGTCTAGTGTAATACTTTTTATTTTTAATCTTTTCGCACTTTTTAATTGGTTATGTATTAATGACTTTAATAACTAGTTTCTTATATTGAAGGTGATTCTTCCTTATCGTTTGTCCATGGTGTCTTGGCATTATTTTACTGTCTATATAAAATAAAAGATTTTCACCATTCATATCTCCTCGGTCTATATGGACGTATGTTGGCTACCTGGTCGGGAGTTAAGGGAACGGTTTGGTAAGAGTCTTGCCGTTGTTCAGCGTTTAGAGATCTTGCAAGGGACCTGGGTCAAATTTAGTAGGACCTCCTTCAATACTTAACAATATTGGATGGCGGGGGTCCAAACTCTTTGATCCCCTCATAAGTTAAACTACTATTAATACTATAATCCGGCTACTTAGGACTATATCCTTGCTGACTCAGACTACTTAGTCGAGGGTAACGTCACCTTCAAAAGAGGGGTCTACCATAATTTGCATTAATAACTTAATTAATTATCTTTAAATAATCCGACCCTTTAGGATTGTATCCTTGCTGACTCAAACTACTGGGTTGAGGGTAACGTCACCTCCAAAAGAGGGGCCTACTACAATAACTAAGATAATCTCTTAAATAGTGCAAAAGTGCGGAAATAATCAAAGGTTACACTATACACTAGTCGGAGCCAAGTGATTCATCTTGTCTATCTGTTTTTCTTTTATTTTTATTTTCAGCATTTTAATTAGTGTTTATTTTCTTAGTTTAGAACATTTTTCTAAACTTTTGATTTGATTAGACGTTAAGGATAAACCGGTATTAAAAGCTCTTGTGTCCTTGGATGACCACGGTATCTTACCAACACTATACTACGCTCACGATGGGTGCACTTGCCCATATGTGTGTTTAGTGTTAGTAAATATCGTGTTTTATAAATTTAAAACTTGGCTAAAAAAGTGTAAAAGGGCTTAAAATATGCTTAAACCTACATATACACCTAACGCGCATCAATTGCGATGCGATAGAATTGCGATTTGCGATTAACACCTCAACATAAACATAACATGCACAATTAACACATAATTAGCACACACACGTAAAACAATATCCTGAACACATAATTCGAGTTGCGAATGCGATAGCGATTAGCGATAAGTCGATTAGCGATTAAACCTCGATTATTAATAGATACTCCACATAATACAACTAAAGAAAAATAGATAATAGATTCGGTTACAACTCAAAGAAGTCAAAACAGTAGTTGAGCAAGGAGTGACAGATCGCAATTAGCAATCTTTTCTTCCTTTGACTTCAATCTTGACTTTGACTTTCGAAACACGGGGTGTTACAGTCGTTGCGTTGCCAAACCAAAATCAAGATGGCCTTTCAAGCCCTGGACCAGATCTTCGATAAAAGCTCTTTAGACATTGAAGGTTGGAAGGTGAGGCTTGAGAGGGCTCGGAGGTCAAAGCAGTGACACAGGGAAGAAACTAGAGGTGGCTAAGGAGGATGCTGAGAAGGGCAAGTATGTGGAGCCAAAGGTGGTAGAGGAGAAGTTTGAATAGGGCAATGAGGGAGACAAAGACAAGGCTTGAGCCCTATTTTTTAATGATAGTTTGTCGTGGTACTTGCTGGTTGAACAATTTTATTTTTTGCTTGTTTGTGGTGGTTGTTTCAAAAAAATTATTTCCTGCTTTAAGAAATTAAATGATTAAAGGTGGAGAGATCTTGGGTTCCAGGAAGAAGCTGTAGGAAAGAAGAGAATGAGTGAAGAATTTTTATGAGGATTTCCAGCCCAATCACAGCTGTTTTACAGCCAAGACTCCAGCTCAGCCATTTATTGTCTTTCCTTTTATTCTTGTTTTCAGTTTTCTATAAATGGGCATATGTATGTGTATTCAAGCATGAACTCAGTAATCAAAAACATCATTTTATCTCTATACCATATGATATTGTATCAGAGCAGTGTTTCTGATTCTTGAACACTTTGCTCATCATCTATCTATTCTAGCCAATCTAACCTCAAACCAGAAAAACCCAAAAATCAAAATCAAACTCTGAGAAAATCAAACAAACAACCGCTGCATCCACTACCCAAACAACCACTGTTCCCGGTGACGACAGCGTTAACGCAGTCAACGGCGGGGTTGCATGATCCATTCTGACGATCGGAATCTAAACCGAACCATTGTGGTTGTTGTTGTTGTTATTGTTATTGTTGCCAGACATCGTAACCGCCACATCTTTCTCCGATCGCCGCGGAACACTCGCCAGCCTCTTATCTCCGGCATCAACCACCACAGCACACTTCCGCTTCTCTCTGAACCGACAGAGAGCCAGACATCGTAAACGTCACATTGTTCTCCGACCGCCATGAAACACTCGCCGGCCTCTTATCTCTGCCGTCAACCACCACAGCACACCTCCGCTTCTCTCTGACTCTCATCTCTCGTCTCTCTCTGATTCTCCTCCTTCTCTCTCTAAAAATGCAGAAGGGTTGTGTAGAGAAGAAAGTCTAGGGTCTAGGTTTTTGGTTTTGTGTTTCTTTTTTTCCTATGTGAAGAAGAAAGGAAAATTAAAGGTGTGGTGGGGTGAGAGAGCATGTGAAGTAAGGAAAAAGGGGATTGGGATTGTCACCTTTTTTGGAATCTTTTTTTGTTTAAGACAACATTTAATTTTTTTTTTTGCAAATGATTAGTCACAGGAAGTATGAGTTGTTGAAGGACTATCCGTCAACAAGTGGAGAAGCCTATTTAACAACACTAGAAACACGGTGATCAAGTTAGTTCTTGGATTTTTGATTGTGGAGCCACCGATACAATGACGTCGCCATCAGACTTCGTGTCTACAAAGAAACCAAACAGAACTCATATCAAGACTGCAAATGGCGAAAGTGCTTTAGTAAAGGGAGGAGGAAGTGTCGAAATATCTCCCAATTTGAGATTGTCAAATTGTTTATATGTTTCTTCATTAACACACAAATTGTTATCAATAAGTCATGTTACAAAGGAACTCAATTGCACAGTTCTAATGCACGCTCATTTTTATATCTTATAGGACATCAGAACTGGAAAGATAATTGGGCGTGGCACTGAACGACAGGGCTTATACTATGTGGATAAGGTGACTCAGTCAGGAACGACGATACTTGCTCTCGGAACAAAGAGTAGAGAAGCATGGCTTTGGCATAGGAGATTAGGGCATCCTTCTGCCGGGTATCTACATCTTTTACTCCCTAAACTCTTTCCGTCAAACAGTACTTTAGATTGTGAAACATGTGCCTTAGCCAAAAGCCATAAAAAACCTTTCAAACCAAGTAACACTAGGGTCAGTGAACCCTTTTCACTAATACATTCCGATGTTTGGGGTCCAGCTGAAACGAATGAAGGTCAAAATCTTCGATTCTTCCTATTATTTGTTGATGACTGTACCTGGATGACATGGGTATATTTTTTAAAACATAAATCTGAAGTCTTTGACAAATTTAGACTGTTTTACACCATGGTCCAAACTCAATTCAAAACCAACATTCAGATCTTACGATCTGATAATGGAGGGGAGTACGTTAATACCTCCATGAAACAATTTATTCAAGAGAAGGGAATGATTCACCAAACCACTTGCCCAAAACATCCAGAACAGAATGGTGTAGTTGAACGAAAAAATGGCATTCTTGTAGAAATGGCCCGAGCCCTTATGCTTGAATCCAAAGTCCCTAAATCTTTTTGGCCCAAAGCTATAAACACAGCTATGTATCTTCTTAATCGTTTACTAACCAAATCCCTTGGCCTAAAAACTCCCCTAGATACCTTATCCACATTCACCAAACTACTCCCACCTCTTACATTACCACCCCGTGTCTTTGGGTGTACTGTTTTTCCCCATATACCCAAAACCGAACGATCCAAACTTGATCCATATGCCAAAAATTGTGTCTTTGTTGGTTATGGGGTGAATCAGAAAGGATACCGAAGTTATAACCCATCACGACATCGTGTGATTACGACTGTCCACTGTGATTTTCTTGAAACAGAATGTTACTATCAGTCCCATCTCAGTGGTCAGGGGGAGATAGAACATGAAGACTCATTGAGCTGGTTGAAGTGGATTCCATCTGCAAGTGAAAATGAGTCATCTCATACATCCACACATACTAAGCCTGTCGAAAGTCTCACCCAAGAATCATCCAGACTGGTGTTCGAGGTAAGTGACTCTCCAAACCATGGAAATGTGTCTGAATATGATCCAGATACCACTAACAATCAGGAAAGTCCCGAGATAATGGAACAGGTGGAGATTGCTGAGCAAAAATTCACAGTCCAAGGAGAAGTCGAATCTAATGAACAACATGATGGGAGTTCTGGAATAACAACGGGAACATACGTTTTACCTCCTAGAGTCAATAGTGGGGTTCCTCCAAAACGGTACTCCCCAGAAAGGGAAACCAGAAATTCAAGGTAACTTACAACCAATATGGTTAACAGGAACTTATCTAACAGTGCGAAAGCATTTGTTGCCTCACTATACGCCGAACAAATACCGAGTTCCGTAAAGGAAGCCCAGGGTAAGAAGAACTGGAAGGAAGCAATGGAAACGGAGATGCGTGCTCTTATGAAAAACAACACATGGGAGAAGTGCGTTCTTCCTAACGGAAAGAAGACTATTAGATGTCGGTGGGTGTATTCAATCAAATATAAACCAGATGGTTCCATAGGAAGATACAAAGCTCGGCTCGTAGCCAAGGGTTACACTCAGACGTATGGGATCGATTACTCTGAGACATTCTCCCCGGTTGCAAAAATGGACACCATCAGAGTCCTCTTCTCTGTGGCAGCCAATAAGGAGTAGCCTCTCTACCAGTTTGATGTTACAAATGCATTTCTCCTTGGAGACCTAACGGAAGAGGTCTACATGGAAGCACCTCCAGGTTTTTCAGGGGGTTTTAAAGAAAGGGAAGTATGTCGGTTGGAAAAGTCATTATACGGGCTAAAACAATCTCCTCGGGCATGGTTTCGAAAGTTCACTTTGGCCATGAAAGAAGACGGGTATCACCAAAGTAATGCTGACCATACTTTGTTCCTCAAGAGAGGAAACGGCCTTGTAACCTGCTTGATCATATATGTAGATGACATGATTATTACCGGGAATGGTGTATAAGAAATAGCACAGCTAAAAGAGAATCTGCTTTCAAAATTTGAAATGAAAGATCTAGGGAATCTCAAGTATTTTCTCGGGATTGAAGTTCTCAGGTCTAAACGGGGGATCTTCATTTTCCAAAGAAAGTATGTCCTTGATCTTTTGGCGGAAACCGGGGTGATTGATTGTAAACCCGCAGATACTCCAATGGCGGTGAACCACAACCTTCACATGGAACTTAATGGGGAGCTTGCGGACAAGGAAAGGTATCAACGGCTCGTGGGAAAACTAATTTATCTCTCTCACACTCGTCTTGATATAGCGTATGCGGTTGGAGTAGTAAGTCAGTTCAAGCACCAACCACAAGTTTCCCACATGGAAGGTGCTTAGAGAATTTTAAGGTATCTCAAGGGGACCGTAGGCTACGGAGTGTTGTTCAAAACAAATGGACATCTGAATGTTGAGCTCTACATTGATGCAGACTGGGCAGGAGATAAGGGAAATCGAAGGTCAACATCAGGGTACTTCTCCTTGGTCGGTGGAAACCTTGTTACTTGGAGAAGTAAGAAACAAAAGGTGGTTGCTCTGTCGAGTGCAGAAGAGGAATTTAGAGGTATAGCTCGAGGGTTAAGCGAAGTTCTTTGGATCAGGAAGCTACTAGAAGACATTGGTTTTCCTCAAAAGGAACCTAGTAAAGTTATGTGTGACAATAAGGCTGCAATACAAATCTTAGAAAACCCAGTACAACATGATCGAACAAAACACGTGGAGGTAGACCGACATTTCATCAAAGAGAAACTGGAAGAAAGAATCATAGAGCTCCCACATGTATCATCAAAAGATCAACTCGCATATATTCTTACAAAGGCCATCAACGGAAACGCTTTTAGTAGCTGCTTGAGCAAGTTAAGTATTGGTGACCCCAGTACTCAACTTGAGGGGGAGTGTCGGAAAGAAGAGAATGAGTGAAGATTTTTTATGAGGATTTCCAACCCAATCACAGCTGTTTTACAGCCAAGACTCAAGCTCAGCCATTTATTGTCTTTCCTTTTATTATTGTTTTCAGTTTTCTATAAATTCGGCATATGTATGTGTATTCAAGCATGAACTAAGTAATCAAAAACATCATTTTATCTCCATACCTTATGATAGAAGCCTCCGATCATTCATAACTATAGTGACCTTGTGATACTTCTAATGGATGGATCCTGTTTTTGGATGAAATCTGAAGCATCACCTTTTGCTTATCATGGCAATAGACTATTCAATAAACTCTTGCTTATTATATGCATGTTTTTCTTGTGAAAGTAGCTCAGATATTCTTAGCATAATATAAAAAAAGTTCCCTTTTGAAAAGTATTCTTTTAACGAACTTAAAAATTTAGAAAGATGTTCCTTGATAAAAAAAAAAGACTTTAACATTCCACCACAATTTTAAAGAAGCCAAGTGTCAAAGAAAATAAGATATAACTCAAGAGATCATACCAAATTTTAGTAGACAATTCTCATACTTTGAGTAAACTCAAATTTTTTTGAAATGTATCCTCAGACTTATTTTGAGAAGTACTAATGTCTAGAATATTCTTCAGAATATTTAACTTAGAAACTTCAAAGATATTTCCTTAGAATGTATATTATTCCAATTTCAATAGAATTTATCCTGAAAAAAGATAATACTTGGGACATTCCAAACTTAGAAAAAATACATAAGCCATGCCAGAATTACTTGGTCTCTGCCAATTTGATTAAAATACTGGGTTATGCCAATATTGTGGGCCTTGCCCTTTTTTAAGATATTTTGTGGGTCAAGCCTGTAGTATAACATGTCATTGTTATCCCCTTGTTATTAATTGGTAGGTCCAACATATAGATTCCAATAGCGAAATTATCAGCCAACGCTACATAGGTTGGTCCCACTATCTTGAACTATACGTGGATATCGTGTGTCCAATCGGAGTGTTTAAACTTTACTCTTAAGAAATGCGAATACCTTTAAACCTTATAAGGGATTTTGAATACCTTAAACTTAGAGAGGGGGCCAATCCTCAAATCTTTGGTCTGTATCCTCATAAGTATTTCCTGTAAAATACTCAAACCTAGGTGAAGGTGGGTGTTAGCTAGGGTAACACCCATCCGATGCTTACGTTAGTAACGACATTCAAAGTAGGATGGATAAATAAATAAACAAATAAAATGAAATACATATAAGATTATGAATATGGATATTAGTTATACTAGACTGAGTTAGGAATGAATTTTCTAACTGACATGAAGTAGGCTTTTAAGTGAATAGAATTCCATGACCTTGGTAAGATATCACCTTCTAATGTAGCCATTTGATATACTCCTTTGCTAGCTTCCGAGTCTATTAAGTATGCGCCTTCCTGTCACACCCCGATTTCCACGTGTCACCGGTGGGCCTGGTGGGGGAGTATCGTGACGTGGTTGGCAACATAATAGTCAAACAACACAATATTTAATATGCACAGCGGAAGCAATTTAAAAAGATATTATATCAACCGAATTTAATATTGTAATATCAAATGTCACAATATTCGGAAGTTTATCCACAGAAGGATCGAAAATAAAATGGAAACAATAGTTCAACAGACTTCAGGCATCTTAAGCTTGCGAGACTCTTTATTGATGCTAAGGAGACAATCCAGCCAATTACGTTTAGTACCTGCATTTAGTCTTTTTGGGAAAATACGTCAGTTTACACTGGTAAATACAATCAACTGACTCATTTTGGAAAATGATTTAAAAATTTGTTTGGATGCACATGGCATAAATGTTTTATAATTTGATTAAGATGCACAGAGGCAAGATTAATCTTTTTAACTTGGGAGAATTATTTAATATTATAATCTTGTGAACGAATTACATGTTCCTTGTGCGTTCAGTAGCCCGGATCTTGTCCGGGTTAAAGATCAATAGACACACCACAATATACTTTTGTGCACCGACGGGTGTACGCCTACACCCCGCGCTTTAGTCGTGGCCATTTCGTAAAATGATGCCAAGGATATCCGGGACATGGTCATTAACCCCCCAAAGGCTTTAAGTAATAAGACTGTTTAAACGAGCCGATCAAATTAGTCAATTACCCACTCAACGGTGGAGGATTTGATGCCCGATCAAGCGGTATGCTATATACCGTAACCCAAGCCCGTATAGGGAAAATAAGTTAAAAGTATTTACCTGAGCAATGTATAAATCACAATAAGCAAAATGCACATAGCTTTTACTGGTACTCCTAATCTGGAACGAAGGTTTATAATAACCTATCAGAATACTAACGGGTCTTTAGTTAAGCTTAAGATTAGACCGGTTAATTTCAAAGATACGGTTCGTACGCACGATTAAGCGAAGACCGGGTAGAATGTGATTTAGACCCGACAAGTTTGAAGACTTGTTTAATATGGGTTTATTATTCACATTCTGGATTTTGAGACAAAACCGACTAGGTTTGACCCGTTTCGGCTAGTTTATGTAAACTAGTTACATAAACCGAACCGAACGCGTAATAAGCGTAACGGGTAGTGATGAGAGCCATTTACAGGTTTCCTAAGTTAATATGCTTCATGTATGTTGTGACATCAGTAAGATGTCTTTTATTATGCCCGGAATGAATTTAATCGCAAACTATGCCCCGTAGGGGTAGTTTGGTCATTTTAAAGGTCGTAAAAGAGTTTAAGTGTAAACCTGAGTTACAGGCCTGATGTAATCAGCAAATATACTCAATTTTCTAAGTTATATCAGTAGGTTAAAGTATATAAGTGAAATTTATCAATTATAACCAAACTATGCCCCGTAGGGGTATTTTGGTAATTTCACTTAAGCCGAAAAGCTCAAAAATGAAGTCTGAGTTTATCAATCTTTTCTTACTGTTAAAATATTATAATTTGCCTCAAATATAAGTAGGTATCAACCCTTGTATGTTTAATATAGTTATAGCACATACTATGCGTTAAAAACGCTTAAAAAGGCGACTAAAGGCCATTTTCGGGTTCGATACTTAAATCTGATATTTTTATATTTCCAGAAGGCTTAAAATAATTTATTTATCATATGTGATCAGTAGCAAAAGGTTTGGAGTCGTTTAGATATGTAAAACTCATTTTATGGCCCGTAAGGGCAAAACCGACAATTATCGGATTAAGCCCACGACTATTAGTTATGCTCAGCCTAAAACTAATTAAAAATATTTCAAAATCCCAAAATAATATATTACATCAGTGGGTAAAGAGTTTGATATCAAAAAGTATGTTTAAGTAGGCTATACGCTAAATACGCCGTTTAATTAACAAAAAGCTTTAATTTTACGCTAACGAGCATAACTCTTATTCTACACCTCAAACTGATGTCAAACTTTGCATAGAAGTCTATATATCAGTATTTAAGGTTTCTACTCTTTTACATTTTCAAAAATCATGTTTTAAGGTGAAAAGGTCATAATGGTCAACATATGAGCTTTTAACGGAATCATGCGTATTAATCGGTTAACTAATGAACCATGGTGTATAATCACAGAGGGTTATTCTAGCATGTAACCTGGTCCAAATGAAGCTCTTAGGTATTTCTAAAACATACCATAACGGGTCAGAACAGAAAGTCAAAGTATAAGTCAAACTATGCGACTTTCGGTTCCAAACCGGGTCTAAACAGGAATTTGTCGGGTTGAACATGTTTAGACATGTTCTTACACTAATTACCAAGTTATATTAATGATCAAACAGGTTGTATGTGCTCTACATTGCTAATCATGCATAAATTGCAATTTAAACATTCTGTTGACTTTTTAATTACACGTTTGACCCGACATTAGACCTAGTTAGAGTGGGAATCAGGGGGAACCCTTTTGAGGGTTTACTAGCCACATAATTACCAACTTATAACTACTTTTGATTCAACTAACCACTGGACCATTAGTGATTAATCTTAAAGTCAACCGTTAATTACGACGGTTTGACTTTTAAGCTATAACTAAGCTAAAACTTAACTAAGGAAGGTTTAGCAAACTTACCAAGGTCCTATGCACGAAATGTGATCACTTGAGAGAAGGCTTGAGCTCCAGAAGTGATCAGGAATGCAAAAATGAAGTGTGAGGAACTTGGTTGCAACTTTGGTCCTTATATAGTGATTTAATCACCATAAGAAGTTGACACACAAGGCTATGACTGACCACAATCCTTCAACAAGTGTCCCTAAGTGTTTAGGGGTTGTTTAGGGGTCTCTTGGAAGGGTTTAAGGGCATTACATGTCGTTTAGAAGGCTGAACAGGCGATTTAAACGATTTTCTGCATCTGGGCAGGCCAGGCGGCCCGCGTAAGTTGTTGTTATATGTTACGCGGCCCGCTTGGGCCTTATGATCAGCATTTCACATTTTCAAGTTTCCGCATCTTGTCCCTTGGCTCTTCGAAAGGGCAACCAAGCTTAATACTTGCAATTTGACCCCTTCTTATTTACCTACAAGGGCTTTAAGACTTGTACTCACTTTGCCAAGTCCCTGGACACTTCCGGTTAACCCGAAAAGTCCTATCTTTCAACGTTAACGCTTTAACCCCTCACGTACGAATTTGATCATAACTTTCTCATACGATAACGAAACTTTATGAAATTTAAATCGTGCATTCTAGTGAGCATAATTAACCGATACAAAGCTTCGGGTTTGTCGAAAGGTCACTCAGAGGTATAACTTAAACATGTTGACACATTTAGCCCCTGTAGTTTGTAATCTCTCACTTTTAGCTTCGCATGATCCATGATTTATTCATTTGAAGGTATGAGCATCTTGTAGGGTTAATATACAATATATTTATTCACTGTTGACATTTAGAATACGTATATTCACATACTTTCCATGATTGTCAACTTTAGTCCTTCTATAATATTCTTTCACACGTTTAAACATTTGACACGTGTCTACACATTATAGGACGTGAATTTTCGAGGTGTTACATCCTCACCCCCTTAAAATAAATCTCGACCCGAGATTTACTGAAATAAGTAAGGGTACTTTTCTTTCATCGTGGATTCAACCTCCCACGTGAATTCGGGACCTCTACGGGCATCCCATTTGACCTTTACAATAGGTACATGCTTCCTTCGAAGCTTCTTTACCTGTCGATCTTCAATCGACAAAGGTTTTTCCACAAATTTTAAGCTCTCATCTATATGCACATCTGTATGTGGTATAACCAGTGATTCATCAGCGAAGCACTTCTTCAGATTGCAGATGTGGAACACATTGTGAATTCCACTGAGCTCTTCAGGTAAGTTTAACTTATAGGCAACTAACCCGACACGTTTGATAACCTCAAAACGTCCTATGTATCTCGAGCTTAGCTTGCCTTTCTTACCAAACCGCATCACTCCCTTCCAGGGTGACACTTTAAGTAGGACTTTGTCACCTACTTCGAAGTTAAAAGCTTTACTCTTTGGATCAGCGTAGCTCTTCTGCCTATCTCGGGCGGCTTTGAGATGGTCGCGAATCTGGACAATCTTGTCCGTCGTCTAGAACACTATCTCTGGTCCTGATAATTGGACGTCTCCAACTTCCGCCCAACAAACGGGCGATCTACACTTTCTACCGTATAATGCCTCGAAGGGCGCAGCCTTAATGCTGGTATGGTAGCTATTGTTGTAGGAGAATTCGATTAACGGTAGGTTCTTATCCCAACTACCATCCAAATCGATCGCACATGCACGTAGCATGTCTTCCAACGTTTGAATAGTAAGCTCACTCTGACCGTCAGTCTGAGGATGATAAGCCGTACTAAAATTCAAACGGGTGCCCAAGGATTGTTGGAAACTCTTCCAAAAATGTGACGTGTATCTAGTATCTCGGTTAGAGATAATAGACATAGGTATGCCATGTAAGGCTACAATCTTGTCAACGTATAACTGGGCTAACATGTCGGAGTTATAAGTCTCCTTGATGGGTAAGAATGTGCTGACTTAGTCCGTCTGTCAACTATAACCCATATTGTATCATTTCCTTTCCTAGTCTTGGGTAACTTGGTAATAAAATCCACAGTTACCATTTCCCACTTCCACGTAGGAAGTTCAGGCTGTTGTAGCAAACCTGATGGTTTCTGATGCTCCGCTTTGACTTGCGCACATGTCAAGCATTTAGCTACATAGGTGGCCACAGACTTCTTCAAGCCTATCCACCGGTAGTTTGCCCATAGATCCTGGGTAGTTGATGGCAAATTCTTAATCGTTGCCTAATTAGGGTTGCGGCAATTAATGCGTAAGCAAAATGAACCGTCTTTCTTATTTAACAATATCAAACTCCCAGAATATCGAGTTAGGCTATATGAACCCTCTATTTAAAAGCTTAGTTAATCAGGGTTTCGATTCTTTCAATGATGGTACTAGCCGCCATGGAGATTTCATAACAATGCAGCCTTAAATGGGATATAAATCTTAATTCTACCTGCCTTCCAGGAGGTAAGCAGGGAAAACTTATGAGAAGATAATCAAGATACAAGGAGTCTACAGAGATTTTCCATATCCCAGACTCCAGTTCATCCATCATTGTTTGTGTCAAATAAATGACACATTTATGTTATAAGTCTACGAATTCCTTAATCGGGAATATTTACTTGAGCAATTTCATTCTGGATATCTCCTTTGAATACTACTAGTCGTCTTTAGTACAATATGATCATTGGGATATCTTAGGGGTTCCATGTATTAAACCTCCATACTGATGAGGCATGGAAGCAATCTATGGGACACACTAGGACACGCCAATCCTCATATGGTACTCTTATAAAACATAGTTTGGCATTCGCAGGCGATAGGAAAGCAATGGGAAAGATAATTGAAATAACATATGTTGTCGTACTCTATGCGAAGAAAGAGTACTCTTAGATTTTTCGGAAGGATTCCTTGCCGATACTAGAAGAATCGGTTACTATGGTTTCCTTGGTAAGTTATACCTTGTGAATAATATAAAAGTTTGCTAAGCTTATGGTTTATGAAGATTTATTATTGCCTGTATTAAGTTAGGACACTTAGCAGAAATTATCAATGGTAAATGATAAGGGGTGCACTTGATGACATCGTGAACTGCCTCTTGGCATTCATCAGGTGAGTTCAGGCACTTCTTCCTTTAGCCTTTCCAGGCTTAGCTGTACCTTCTTTGGCAGCTTTATGGTATCTAGTTCTGATGTGGCCTTGCTCACCACAGTCGTAATAGACTGCATTCTTTATGTCCCTACATTCATGGGAATGATGACCAGTTTCCTTAGCAGATGCCACACTGCTTTGGTCTTTGTTCTAATCGACACTATCCCAAGTGCCTTTTATAGCAATTCTTATATACAGGCTCTTACTGAACTTTCGTTGCCTTTTTTTATTAAGCCTGTACCTGCTCTCTTTCTTAGATTTCTGGGAGTTATCTTCCTCCTTTGGTTCATCCTTCATATACGAAGTGTGAACAAAACTCTTCTCATGAGCAATTGAACATGGTTTTGAATGGAATTCAGAGCGAGGAGCATTCGGCTCTTTGAATTGTTTCATGACCTTTCTATGGTTCTTCCAACTGCTGCGTCAACCACAGCCTGGAGATTAACTCCATTAATATTGAGGTTTACGTTTGTAGTTTTATTAACTTTCGTCGCATTAATAGTATTGCGACTGTCGCCTACCTCATCCGAGTTTTCCATACTCGAAACTTGGTACTAATCACCAAGATTTAACAATTATTAGTCATCATCCTGATGACCTGACTTAGATTAGCCACGACATTCATAACCCGTATGGGCTATTCTGTTCTGAACATTCTTAATGAATGCTTTTTGAATGTATTTCTATTACATCTAGCTTAGGTCACAAAAGGACTATCAATGGCATTTAAGGTTTGGAGCGAGTCCAATACCTGCTTGACAGGGGATCATAATGTCACAACTGTCTTTGTCACAAGGATGATTATAAATAGCTCAAAGGCTAGTCTTACAAGACTTTTATTATATATATACATATATGGCGTAGAAGCCTGTCTCAATGGACGTAGAAAGATATGGCATAAAGCCCAGTCATGAAGGACATAAATGATTATACGGCACGAAGGCCTTGTCGCAAAGGTCATTTAGATATGGCACAAACGGCCTTGTCATAAGGACATTTATCAAATCTGGCACCAAAGGCCTGTCACCAAGAATGTTAACATTTAACATGTTAGCTTGTCACGAATGACAAATTATAGCACATAGGCTTGTAATGAATGACTTTAAATCATAACTCGATGGTCTATCACCAAGGACCTTAATTTATTAGCCACAATTTTATTAGATTAGGGCTTCAAGGTTTGAACGTGGTTCTTCACCTTTGGACAGGGAGTCATAGACTACAACTGTCATCGTCTTTGAAAGACGATTCATTTGGCAGAAAGGTAAGCCAAACCAATATCACTAATGGATGTTTATATATAACCATCGTATCTAATGATATTAGTCATGATCACATCGATCATATTGACTATTAGGTTTGGGTATAATCACACCATTTTGAACAGGGGATCATAAAGATCACTACTATCTTTGTCTTACCGACACTAGAATAAAGTATAGCCCGTAGGTATTTCATCACGAGGGATGTTAATATTGTGATCATCATACTGATGATACTAGTCAGGATCGTAATGATAGTATAGACTATGGGATTTGAGTATAGCTCACCCCCTTGGGCAAAGAATCACAAAAGATTACAATTGCCTTGTCTCAATTGGACAATATAATTTAGCTCTTAGGCAAAACATCATTAAGGATGTTAAAATTTTTAATCATCCTATTGATGATTTTTTGTCATGATCGCATTGATCATATAGACTATTAGGCTTGAGCATAGCTCCCTACCTTGGACAGGGAATCGTAAAGATCACAATGTCTTTGTCACACATGGACAATATAATATGGACCATAGGCGAAACATCACTAATGGATGTTTATAATAGGTTCATCCTATTAGATGATATAAGTCATGATTGCATTAATCATATTGACTATTTGGCTTGAGCATAGCTCACCACCTCAGACAAGGAATCATAAAGATAACAATGTTAATGTCTCAAATGGACAATATATTATAGCCCGTAGGCAAAACATCACTAAAGGATGTTAAATAATATTATCATCGTATTAGATGATATTAGTCATGATCGCATTGATCATATAGACTATTATGTTTGGACATAGTCCAACATTTTAGATAGGAGGTCAAAGACCATCACTGTCGTTGTCTTATCGGACAACAAGTTTAGCCCGTAGGCACTTCATCA
Organism: Helianthus tuberosus; assembly: GCA_030545235.1. NCBI lineage: Eukaryota > Viridiplantae > Streptophyta > Magnoliopsida > Asterales > Asteraceae > Helianthus > Helianthus tuberosus. The sequence continues at coordinate 138,288,778 of CM060420.1, forward strand.
CTAATGGATGTTCATAATATGATCATCTTATAGTATGATATAAGCCATTATTCCTAAATCACTAGGTTAGATAAGGGAATTGGAAGAATCCAATATAAGTATGACTGTTGTGATTTTCTCGAATCACATTTGTCAAGAGTGCTAACACGTTCTTAGGTGTTAACAAGGATCTGAATCCCTTGAGTAGGTTTCACCATCTTGGCCGCGTGGGCTAGGTTTCACCTTTAAGATTTCCTTTACAATGCATACTGACAGGGAAGGAAGGATATTTATTTTATTCGGGATTTTTATCATAAATCCTAATTCATAAATTAATAATAGCACAAATGGCCTAGTCGCGTAGACAAGTTAAATTTATAAGCCATGATTTCGGAGAGTCGTGGCATTAGGGTTTGAATCAAAGTTCATTACCTTTTCCTGACAGGGAGCTGTAGGCTACCACTGTCTTTAGTCTCAGAGGACATTAACTATAGCCCGTAGGTACTTCCCTTCTAAGGGATGTTTATTACGGAATTGCCCATTAGGGAAAATTCATTAACCATGGTAAACAGAGACCATATTTGGTTAATTTATTAATCATATAGGTTTAGGATTTCTATTATAATTTATCCTAATTATAAAACATTATCAGTTTTATTAGTGGCACCCAATGGCCTGGTCACATGGACATTTATAAATTATAAGCTTATGATTTCAGAGAATCAAAGCATGAAAGTATATTGGCACAATAGGCCTAGTCACAAGGACATTTATAAATTTTAAGCTATGATTTCAGAGAATCAAAGCATGAAAGTACATTGGCACAATAGGCCTAGTCACAAGGACAATTATAAATTATATGCTAGGATTTCAGAGAATCAAAGCATTTGAGGTTTGAACCTAGTTCATTACCTTTTTCTGACAGGGAGTAATAGCTACCACTGTATTTTGGCTCATGTAGAAATGAGCAAGGCCCGTAGGCACTATATTACCACGTATGGTTAAAATATGATCATCTTAATTGATGATGTAAACCCAGGATTCAGAGATCATTAAACTGGGTTAGGAATCTTTTGAAGAATCCTTAATAACGTGTGTGATTTTTAAATAAATCACATCCGCCAAGAGTGTTAACATGTTTTCAGATGTTAACAGGGATTTGAATCTTTTAAACAGGTCTTACCATGTTGGCCCGGTCTTATAATTGACCCGAAGGCTAGGTTTCACTCTTAAGATTCTTAATTAATAATTTGTATCTTTTTTAATAGGTCTTACCATCTTGGCCCGGTCTTTTAATTGACCCGAAGGCTAGGTTTCACTCTTAAGATTCTTAGTTAATATTTATCGCAGAACAATTTCTAAATTGAAAGGTTAATAAGGATCTGAATCTAAATTGAGGAACTGCCATCTTGGCCGGTCTTAATATGACCCGTAGCTAGGTCTTGTCCTTTTTAGATTTTGCCATTTTATTATAATGGTAGATCTTGCAAAAGGAAATGTTATTTTCCATTTATTTAATATTTCTTGTTTAGAATGAAAGTTTAAACTTAATCATTCCACTATATAAAAATAAAAGTATAAAGTTGCCCTAAGGGGGACTTGAAAGGGATAATGTTGTCCTCGTGGGGACTGAAAGATAAATGTGTCCTTATAAGGACTTATTAAGGAAATGATCTTCAGCAAGAGGAGTTTCTTCTTCAAGTTATTTCTAAATGTTTTCTCCTTGGATGCTCGTTTCATTCTAGCCGCGGTACGAAGCTCAACATTTCTAGGCTCCGGGTGTGGAGGACTCCTATTACGGCTTCTTCGCTTGGCGACGTATTCAATAAAAATTTTTGGAAGTAAAATTTTCCAGATTAGGATTGAGAATAACCCTATGTTAAGTCTAGACTCAGAAGTTTAGATATGTGCAATTTGTGTAACTGAGATTAAACACGAAAGGTTAGTGTTTAATTCACTCAGTGTAGGCTCTGATACCAACCTGTCACACCCCGATTTCCACGTGTCACCGGTGGGCCCGGTGGGGGAGTATCGTGACGTGGTTGGCAACATAATAGTCAAACAACACAATATTTAATATGCACAGCGGAAGCAATTTAAAAAGATATTATATCAACCGAATTTAATATTGTAATATCAAATGTCACAATATTCGGAAGCTATCCACAGAAGGATCGAAAATAAAATGGAAACAATAGTTCAACAGACTTCAGGCATCTTAAGCTTGCGAGACTCTTTATTGATGCTAAGGAGACAATCCAGCCAATTACGTTTAGTACCTGCATTTAGTCTTTTTGGGAAAATACGTCAGTTTACACTGGTAAATACAATCAACTGACTCATTTTGGAAAATGATTTAAAAATTTGTTTGGATGCACATGGCATAAATGTTTATAATTTGATTAAGATGCACAGAGGCAAGATTAATCTTTTTAACTTGGGAGAATTATTTAATATTATAATCTTGTGAACGAATTACATGTTCCTTGTGCGTTCAGTAGCCCGGATCTTGTCCGGGTTAAAGATCAATAGACACACCATAATATACTTTTGTGCACCGACGGGTGTACGCCTACACCCCGCGCTTAAGTCGTGGCCATTTCGTAAAATGATGCCAAGGATATCCGGGACATGGTCATTAACCCCCCAAAGGCTTTAAGTAACAAGACTTTTTAAACGAGCCGATCAAATTAGTCAATTACCCACTCAACGGTGGAGGATTTGATGCCCGATCAAGCGGTATGCTATATACCGTAACCCAAGCCCGTATAGGGAAAATAAGTTAAAAGTATTTACCTGAGCAATGTATAAATCACAATAAGCAAAATGCACGTAGCTTTTACTGGTACTCCTAATCTGGAACGAAGGTTTATAATAACCTATTAGAATCCTAACGGGTCTTTAGTTAAGCTTAAGCTTAGACCGGTTAGTTTCAAAGATACGGTTCGTACGCACGATTAAGCGAAGACCGGGTAGAATGTGATTTAGACCCGACAAGTTTGAAGACTTGTTTAATATCGGTTTATTATTCACATTCTGGATTTTGAGATAAAACTGATAAGGTTTGATCCGTTTCGGCTAGTTTATGTAAATTAGTTACATAAACCGAACCGAACGCGTAATAAGCGTAACGGGTATTGATGAGAGCCATTTACAGGTTTCCTAAGTTAATATGCTTCATGTATGTTGTGACATCAGTAAGATGTCTTTTATTATGCCCGAAATGAATTTAATCGCAAACTATGCCCCGTAGGGGTAGTTTGGTCATTTTAAAGGTCGTAAAAGAGTTTAAGTGTCAACCTGAGTTACAGGCCTGATGTAATAAGAAAATATACTCAATTTGCTAAGTTATATCAGTAGGTTAAAGTATATAAGTGAAATTTATCAATTATAACCATACTATGCCCCGTAGGGGTATTTTGGTAATTTCACTTAAGCCGAAAAGCTCAAAACGGAAGTCTGAGTTTATCAATATTTTCTTACTATTAAAATATTATAATTTGCCTCAAATATCAGTAGGTATCAACCCTTGTATGTTTAATATAGTTATAGCACATACTATGCGTTAAAAACGCTTAAAAAGGCGACTAAAGGCCATTTCCGGGTTCGATACTTAAATCTTATATTTTTATATTTCCAGAAGGCTTAAAATAATTTATTTATCATATGTGATCAGTAGCAAAAGGTTTGGAGTCGTTTAGATATGTAAAACTCATTTTATGGCCCGTAAGGGCAAAACCGACAATTATCGGATTAAGCCCACGACTATTAGTTATGCTCAGCCTAAAACTAATTAAAAATCTTTCAAAATCCCAAAATAATATATTACATCAGTGGGTAAAGAGTTTGATATCAAAAAGTATGTTTAAGTAGGCTATACGCTAAATACGCCGTTTAATTAACATAAAGCTTTAATTTTACGCTAACGAGCATAACTCTTATTCTACACCTCAAACTGATGTCAAACTTTGCATACAAGTCTATATATCAGTAATTAAGGTTTCTACTCTTTTACATTTTCAAAAATCACGTTTTAAGGTGAAAAGGGCATAATGGTCAACATATGAGCATTTAACGGAATCATGCGTATTAATCGGTTAACTAATGAACCATGGTGTATAATCACAGAGGGTTATTCTAGCATGTAACCTGGTCCAAATGAAGCTCTTAGGTATTTCTAAAACATACCATAACGGGTCAGAACTGAAAGTCAAAGTACAAGTCAAACTATGCGACTTTCGGTTCCGAACCGGGTCTAAACAGGAATTTGTCGGGTTGAACATGTTTAGACATGTTCTTACACTAATTACCAAGTTATATTAATGATCAAACAGGTTGTATGTGCTCTACATTGCTAATCATGCATAAATTGCAATTTAAACATTCTGTTGACTTTTTAATTACACGTTTGACCCGACATTAGACCTAGTTAGAGTGGGAATCAGGGGGAACCCTTTTGAGGGTTTACTAGCCACATAATTACCAACTTATAACTACTTTTGATTCAACTAACCACTGGACCATTAGTGATTAATCTTAAAGTCAACCGTTAATTACGACGGTTTGACTTTTAAGCTATAACTAAGCTAAAGCTTAACTAAGGAAGGTTTAGCAAACTTACCAAGGTCCTATGCACGAAATGTGATCACTTGAGAGAAGGCTTGAGCTCCAGAAGTGATCAGGAATGCAAGAATGAAGTGTGAGGAACTTGGTTGCAACTTTGGTCCTTATATAGTGATTTAATCACCATAAGAAGTTGACACAAAAGTCTATGACTGACCACAATCCTTCAACAAGTGTCCCTAAGTGTTTAGGGGTTGTTTAGGGGTCTCTTGGAAGGGTTTAAGGGCATTACATGTCGTTTAGAAGGCTGAACAGGCGATTTAAACGATTTTCTGCATCTGGGCAGGCCAGGCGGCCCGCGTAAGTTGTTATATGTTACGCGGCCCGCTTGGGCCTTATGATCAGCATTTCACATTTTCAAGTTTCCGCATCTTGTCCCTTGGCTCTTCGAAAGGGAAACCAAGCTTAATACTTGCAATTTGACCCCTTCTTATTTACCTACAAGGGCTTTAAGACTTGTACTCACTTTGCCAAGTCCCTGGACACTTCCGGTTAACCCGAAAAGTCCTATCTTTCAACGTTAACGCTTTAACCCCTCACGTACGTATTTGATCATAACTTTCTCATACGATAACGAAACTTTATGAAATTTAAATCGTGCATTCTAGTGAGCATAATTAACCGTTACAGAGCTTCGGGTTTGTCGAAAGGTCACTCAGAGGTATAACTTAAACATGTTGACACATTTAGCCCCTGTAGTATGTAATCTCTCACTTTTAGCTTCGCATGATCCATGATTTATTCATTTGAAGGTATGAGCATCTTGTAGGGTTAATATACAATATATTTATTCACTGTTGACATTTAGAATACGTATATTCACATACTTTCCATGATTGTCAACTTTAGTCCTTCTATAATATTCTTTCACACGTTTAAACATTTGACACGTGTCTACACATTATAGGACGTGAATTTTCGAGGTGTTACATCCTCACCCCCTTAAAATAAATCTCGACCCGAGATTTACTGAAATAAGTAAGGGTACTTTTCTTTCATCGTGGATTCAACCTCCCACGTGAATTCGGGACCTCTACGGGCATCCCATTTGGCCTTTACAATAGGTACATGCTTCATTCGAAGCTTCTTTACCTGTCGATCTTCAATCGACAAAGGTTTTTCCACAAATTTTAAGCTCTCATCTATATGCACATCTGTATGTGGTATAACCAGTGATTCATCAGCGAAGCACTTCTTCAGATTGCAGATGTGGAACACATTGTGAATTCCACTGAGCTCTTCAGGTAAGTTTAACTTATAGGCAACTGACCCGACACGTTCGATAACCTCGAAAGGTCCTATGTATCTCGGGCTTAGCTTGCCTTTCTTACCAAATCGCATCACTCCCTTCCAGGGTGACACTTTAAGTAGGACTTTGTCACCTACTTCGAAGTTAAAAGCTTTACGCTTTGGATCAGCGTAGCTCTTCTGCCTATCTCGGGCGGCTTTGAGATGGTCGCGAATCTGGACAATCTTGTCCGTCGTTTAGAACACTATCTCTGGTCCTGATAATTGGACGTCTCCAACTTCCGCCCAACAAACGGGCGATCTACACTTTCTACTGTATAATGCCTCGAAGGGCGCAGCCTTAATGCTGGTATGGTAGCTATTGTTGTAGGAGAATTCGATTAACGTTAGGTTCTTATACCAACTACCATCCAAATCGATCGCACATGCACGTAACATGTCTTCCAACGTTTGAATAGTACGCTCACTCTGACCGTCAGTCTGAGGATGATAAGCTGTACTAAAATTCAAACGGGTGCCCAAGGATTGTTGGAAACTCTTCCAAAAATGTGACGTGTATCTAGTATCTCGGTTAGAGATAATAGACATAGGTATGCCATGTAAGGCTACAATCTTGTCAACGTATAACTGGGCTAACATGTCGGAGTTATAAGTCTCCTTGATGGGTAAGAATGTGCTGACTTAGTCCGTCTGTCAACTATAACCCATATTGTATCATTTCCTTTCCTAGTCTTGGGTAACTTGGTAATAAAATCCACAGTTACCATTTCCCACTTCCACGTAGGAAGTTCAGGCTGTTGTAGCAAACCTGATGGTTTCTGATGCTCGGCTTTGACTTGCGCACATGTCAAGCATTTAGCTACATAGGTGGCCACATACTTCTTCAAGCCTATCCACCGGTAGTTTGCCCATAGATCCTGGGTAGTTGATGGCAAATTCTTAATCGTTGCCTAATTAGGGTTGCGGCAATTAATGCGTAAGCAAAATGAACCGTCTTTCTTATTTAACAATATCAAACTCCCGGAATATCGAGTTAGGCTATATGAACCCTCTATTTAAAAGCTTAGTTAATCAGGGTTTCGATTCTTTCAATGATGGTACTAGCCGCCATGGAGATTTCATAACAATGCAGCCTTAAATGGGATATAAATCTTAATTCTACCTGCCTTCCAGGAGGTAAGCAGGGAAAACTTATGAGAAGATAATCAAGATACATGGAGTCTACAGAGATTTTCCATATCCCAGACTCCAGTTCATCCATCATTGCTTGTGTCAAATAAGTGACACATTTATGTTATAAGTCTACGAATTCCTTAATCGGGAATATTTACTTGAGCAATTTCATTCTGGATATCTCCTTTGAATACTACTAGTCGTCTTTAGTACAATATGATCATTGGGATATCTTAGGGGTTCCGTGTATTAAACCTCCATACTGATCAGGCATGGAAGCAATCTATGGGACACACTAGGACACGCCAATCCTCATATGGTACTCTTATAAAACATAGTTTGGCATTCGCAGGCGATAGGAAAGCAATGGGAAAGATAATTGAAATAACATATGTTGTCGTACTCTATGCGAAGAAAGAGTACTCTTAGATTTTTCGGAAGGATTCCTTGCCGATACTAGAAGAATCAGTTACTATGGTTTCCTTGGTAAGTTATACCTTGTGAATAATATAAAAGTTTGCTAAGCTTATGGTTTATGAAGATTTATTATTGCCTGTATTAAGTTAGGACACTTAGCAGAAATTATCAATGGTAAATGATAAGGGGTGTACTTGATGACATCGTGAACTGCCTCTTGGCATTCATCAGGTGAGTTCAGGCACTTCTTCCTTTAGCCTTTCCAGGCTTAGCTGTACCTTCTTTGGCAGCTTTATGGTATCTAGTTCTGATGTGGCCTTGCTCACCACAGCCGTAATAAACTGCATTCTTTATGTCCCTACATTCATGGGAATGATGACCAGTTTCCTTAGCAGATGCCACACTGCTTTGGCCTTTGTTCTAATCGACACTGACCCAAGTGCCTTTTATAGCAATTCTTATATACAGGCTCTTACTGAACTTTCGTTGCCTTTTTTTTTATTAAACCTGTACCTGCTCTCTTTCTTAGATTTCTGGGAGTTATCTTCCTCCTTTGGTTCATCCTTCATATACGAAGTGTGAACAAAACTCTTCTCATGAGCAATTGAACATGGTTTTGAATGGAATTCAGAGCGAGGAGCATTCGGCTCTTTGAATTGTTTCATGACCTTTCTATGGTTCTTCCAACTGCTGCGTCAACCACAGCCTGGAGATTAACTCCATTAATATTGAGGTATACGTTTGTAGTTTTATTAACTTTCGTCGCATTAATAGTATTGCGACTGTCGCCTACCTCATCCGAGTTTTCCATACTCGAAACTTGGTACTAATCACCAAGATTTAACAATTATTAGTCATCATCCTGATGACCTGACTTAGATTAGCCACGGCATTCATAACCCGTATGGGCTATTCTGTTCTGAACATTCTTAATGAATGCTTTTTGAATGTATTTCTATTACATCTAGCTTAGGTCACAAAAGGAATATCAATGGCATTTAAGGTTTGGAGCGAGTCCAATACCTGCTTGACAGGGGATCATAATGTCACAACTGTCTTTGTCACAAGGATGATTATAAATAGCTCAAAGGCTAGTCTTACAAGACTTTTATTATATATATACATATATGGCGTAGAAGCCTGTCTCAATGGACGTAGAAAGATATGGCATAAAGCCCAGTCATGAAGGACATAAATGATTATACGGCACGAATGCCTTGTCGCAAAGGTCATTTAGATATGGCACAAACGGCCTTGTCATAAGGACATTTATCAAATCTGGCACAAAAGGCCTGTCACCAAGAATGTTAACATTTAATATGTTAGCTTGTCACGAATGACAAATTATAGCACATAGGCTTGTCATGAATGACTTTAAATCATAACTCGATGGTCTATCACCAAGGACCTTAATTTATTAGCCGCAATTTTATTAGATTAGGGCTTCAAGGTTTGAACGTGGTTCTTCACCTTTGGACAGGGAGTCATAGACTACAACTGTCATCGTCTTTGAAAGACGATTCATTTGGCAGAAAGGTAAGCCAAATCAACATCACTAATGGATGTTTATATATAACCATCGTATCTAATGATATTAGTCATGATCACATCGATCATATTGACTATTAGGTTTGGGTATAATCACACCATTTTGAACAGGGGATCATAAAGATCACTACTATCTTTGTCTTACCGACACTAGAATAAAGTATAGCCCGTAGGCATTTCATCACGAGGGATGTTAATATTGTGATCATCATACTGATGATACTAGTCAGGATCGTAATGATAGTATAGACTATGGGATTTGAGTATAGCTCACCCCCTTGGGCAAAGAATCACAAAAGATTACAATTGCCTTGTCTCAATTGGACAATATAATTTAGGTCTTAGGCAAAACATCATTAAGGATGTTAAAATTTTTAATCATCGTATTGATGATTTTTTGTCATGATCGCATTGATCATATAGACTATTAGGCTTGAGCATAGCTCCCTACCTTGGACAGGGAATCGTAAAGATCACAATGTCTTTGTCACACATGGACAATATAATATGGCCCATAGGCGAAACATCACTAATGGATGTTTATAATAGGTTCATCCTATTAGATGATATAAGTCATGATTGCATTAATCATATTGACTATTTGGCTTGAGCATAGCTCACCACCTCAGACAAGGAATCATAAAGATAACAATGTCAATGTCTCAAATGGACAATATATTATAGCCCGTAGGCAAAACATCACTAAAGGATGTTAAATAATATTATCATCGTATTAGATGATATTAGTCATGATCGCATTGATCATATAGACTATTATGTTTGGACATAGTCCAACATTTTAGATAGGAGGTCAAAGACCATCACTGTCGTTGTCTTATCGGACAACAAGTTTAGCCCGTAGGCACTTCATCACTAACGGATGTTCATAATATGATCATCTTATAGGATGATATAAGCCATGATTCCTAAATCACTAGGTTAGATAAGGGAATTGGAAGAATCCAATATAAGTATGACTGTTGTGATTTTCTCGAATCACATTTGTCAAGAGTGCTAACACGTTCTTAGGTGTTAACAAGGATCTGAATCCCTTGAGTAGGTTTCACCATCTTGGCCACGTGGGCTAGGTTTCACCTTTAAGATTTCCTTTACAATGCATACTGACAGGGAAGGAAGGATATTTATTTTATTCAGGATTTTTATCATAAATCCTAATTCAGGATTTATATATATACATATATGGCGTAGAAGCCTGTCTCAATGGACGTAGAAAGATATGGCATAAAGCCCAGTCATGAAGGACATAAATGATTATACGGCATGAAGGCCTTGTCGCAAAGGTCATTTAGATATGGCACAAACGGCCTTGTCATAAGGACATTTATCAAATCTGGCACACCCCGCGCTTAAGTCATGGCCATTTCGTAAAATGATGCCAAGGATATCCGGGACATGGTCATTAACCCCCCAAAGGCTTTAAGTAACAAGACTGTTTAAATGAGCGGATCAAATTAGTCAATTACCCACTCAACGGTGGAGGATTTGATGCCCGATCAAGCGGTATGCTATATACCGTAACCCAAGCCCGTATAGGGAAAATAAGTTAAAAGTATTTACCTGAGCAATGTATAAATCACAATAAGCAAAATGCACGTAGCTTTTACTGGTACTCCTAATCTGGAACGAAGGTTTATAATAACCTTTTAGAATCCTAACGGGTCTTTAGTTAAGCTTAAGCTTCGACCGGTTAGTTTCAAAGATACGGTTCGTACGCACGATTAAGCGAAGACCAGGTAGAATGTGATTTAGACCCGACAAGTTTGAAGACTTGTTTAATATGGGTTTATTATTCACATTCTGGATTTTGAGATAAAACTGATAAGGTTTGACCCGTTTCGGCTAGTTTATGTAAACTAGTTACATAAACCGAACCGAACGCGTAATAAGCGTAACGGGTAGTGATGAGAGCCATTTACAGGTTTCCTAAGTTAATATGCTTCATGTATGTTGTGACATCAGTAAGATGTCTTTTATTATGCCCGAAATGAATTTAATCGCAAACTATGCCCCGTAGGGGTAGTTTGGTCATTTTAAAGGTCGTAAAAGAGTTTAAGTGTCAACCTGAGTTACAGGCCTGATGTAATCAGCAAATATACTCAATTTGCTAAGTTATATCAGTAGGTTAAAGTATATAAGTGAAATTTATCAATTATAACCAAACTATGCCCCGTAGGGGTATTTTGGTAATTTCACTTAAGCCGAAAAGCTCAAAACGGAAGTCTGAGTTTATCAATATTTGCTTACTGTTAAAATATTATAATTTGCCTCAAATATCAGTAGGTATCAACCCTTGTATGTTTAATATAGTTATAGCACATACTATGCGTTAAAAACGCTTCAAAGGCGACTAAAGGCCATTTCCGGGTTCGATACTTAAATCTTATATTTTTATATTTCCAGAAGGCTTAAAATAATTTATTTATCATATGTGATCAGTAGCAAAAGGTTTGGAGTCGTTTAGATATGTAAAACTCATTTTATGCCCCGTAAGGGCAAAACCGACAATTATCGGATTAAGCCCACGACTATTAGTTATGCTCAGCCTAAAATTAATTAAAAATCCCAAAATAATATATTACATCAGTGGGTAAAGAGTTTGATATCAAAAAGTATGTTTAAGTAGGCTATACGCTAAATACGCCGTTTAATTAACATAAAGCTTTAATTTTACGCTAACGAGCGTAACTCTTATTCTACACCTCAAACTGATGTCAAACTTTGCATACTAGTCTATATATCAGTAATTAAGGTTTCTACTCTTTTACATTTTCAAAAATCACGTTTTAAGGTGAAAAGGGCATAATGGTCAACATATGAGCATTTAACGGAATCATGCGTATTAATCGGTTAACTAATGAACCATGGTGTATAATCACAGAGGGTTATTCTAGCATGTAACCTGGTCCATAACGGGTCAGAATTGAAAGTCAAAGTATAAGTCAAACTATGCGACTTTCGGTTCCGAACCGGGTCTAAACTGGAATTTGTCGGGTTGAACATGTTTAGACATGTTCTTACACTAATTACCAAGTTATATTAATGATCAAACAGGTTGTATGTGCTCTACATTGCTAATCATGCATAAATTGCAATTTAAACATTCTGTTGACTTTTTAATTACACGTTTGACCCGACATTAGACCTAGTTAGAGTGGGAATCAGGGGGAACCCTTTTGAGGGTTTACTACCCACATAATTACCAACTTATAACTACTTTTGATTCAACTAATCACTGGACCATTAGTGATTAATCTTAAAGTCAACCGTTAATTACGACGGTTTGACTTTTAAGCTATAACTAAGCTAAAACTTAACTAAGGAAGGTTTAGCAAACTTACCAAGGTCCTATGCACGAAATGTGATCACTTGAGAGAACGCTTGAGCTCCATAAGTGATCAGGAATGCAAGAATGAAGTGTGAGGAACTTGGTTGCAACTTTGGTCCTTATATAGTGATTTAATCACCATAAGAAGTTGACACACAAGGCTATGACTGATCACAATCCTTCAACAAGTGTCCCTAAGTGTTTAGGGGTTGTTTAGGGGTCTCTTGGAAGGGTTTAAGGGCATTACATGTCGTTTAGAAGGCTGAACAGGCGATTTAAACGATTTTCTGCATCTGGGCGGGCCAGGCGGCCCGCGTAAGTTGTTGTTATATGTTACGCGGCCCGCTTGGGCCTTATGATCAGCATTTCACATTTTCAAGTTTCCGCATCTTGTCCCTTGGCTCTTCGAAAGGGCAACCAAGCTTAATACTTGCAATTTGAACCCTTCTTATTTACCTACAAGGGCTTTAAGACTTGTACTCACTTTGCCAAGTCCCTGGACACTTCCGGTTAACCCAAAAAGTCCTATCTTTCAACGTTAACGCTTTAACCCCTCACGTACGAATTTGATCATAACTTTCTCATACGATAACGAAACTTTATGAAATTTAAATCGTGCATTCTAGTGAGCATAATTAACCGTTACAAAGTTTCGGGTTTGTCGAAAGGTCACTCAGAGGTATAACTTAAACATGTTGACACATTTAGCCCCTGTAGTTTGTAATATCTCACTTTTAGCTTCGCATGATCCATGATTTATTCGTTTGAAGGTATGAGCATCTTGTAGGGTTAATATACAATATATTTATTCACTGTTGACATTTAGAATACGTATATTCACATACTTTCCATGATTGTCAACTTTAGTCCTTCTATAATATTATTTCACACGTTTAAACATTTGACACGTGTCTACACATTATAGGACGTGAATTTTCGAGGTGTTACACTTCCTTTGTCGCTAACTTACTATCACTAGGGTTGGTGGTATTTTGAAATATATTTCTTAAGACTAGGTCTCCCATTTGGAATCTCTGATTCTAATAATCTTGTTATAGCATTTTGCAATCCTTTGTTGATATGCTGCTATTCTTACCTGGGAAGTATCCCTAAACTTATCCACTAATTCAAGATCTTTAGACAGGGTTTCGGAATTTGTTTTAGGATTTCTTCAAGCTTGACCTAGTCGTTGGGATAACTACCTCAGTTAGGATCATAACTTCTGTTCAAAAGACCAAAGAAAATGGTTTTTGACCAGTAGCTATCTTTGTTGTAGTTCTATCAGCCTACAAAATGAATGAAAGTTCATCTGCGTACTTCCCCTTCTTAGCATCCAACCTTCTCTTTAAATTATTCACTACAATTTTATTCGAAGGTTCTGCCTGCTCATTAGCTTAAGGGTGAATAAGAGTGGAGGTGATCATATATCCCATGCACTTTCCTACCCTCACTCCGAAATGACACTTGGCAATACATTAATATCTTGAGCAATACACTGATATCCTGAGCACTATTCCAACATTCTGAACGGTATTTTGATATTCATACTTCATATTTCAATTCACCTATTTTATAACAAACATTATCATTTACATATTTTGAAATCACGAACTAGTACACTATCTCACAAACTAAATTTGATCACTAATTACTTAGAAAATTTTGTATCAAAATAAAAACTATATCACTTATATAAAGACTCTAGCTATTCAAAAAAAAAACTTATATAAAGATTCTAATGGCTAATTCTAACAGTTACTATTAGTACTTTCCAAACTTTTTGTTAATTCTTAATGATATATTAACAATTCTTTTTCTTTAATTCAAATTCTCTGAACCATATGAAATTGTTATTAAAATCTATAATTTTAATATTTAATATCTAAAAAATTTATATTATTACAATCAAGTAAAAATAATAATAATAATAATAATAATAATAATAATAATAATTATTATTATTATTATTTGAAAATTGGGCGTTACATAACCTCCAAATTTAATTTACTACTACATATTGAAATCATATTTAAAGAAAAATAATTAATTATTAGATTTTGAATATCGATAATATTATTTTTTAAGAACAACTCATCGAGCCCTTACGTATTTCTTCTTTATATCTCTTAACCATCATACTTATGATCTATAAGACCATCTTATTTCATGTGATCTTATATATGTGTCATATCTCAAATATATCTTTACAATTATTACACCATTGTATCTGATGTTAACTTAGTACTATAAATATCATATACAAACCTCACAACTACTATGCCCATTTCTTTTTCACACAATTTTGCTACACATATGATGGGTTCGAGTTATCATATTCTTCTATTTACGATATTCATCTTCTTAGCGGTTTCCTTTTTATTTGATATCTCATTTGCATCACGTGGCAAAACACTTGATGATGGTTGGACCCCCATCAAGGACCCAAGAGACCTAAAAGTGGTGAGCGTTGGAAACTTTGCAGTGACAACACACAACTCGCAGGCCAAGAGTTCGCTTGTCTTTGACAGTGTGGTAGATGGTGAGACCAAATCAGATGGAGGAACAAACTACAACCTGACCATTGCAGCCAAAGATGGTGATGACGCACTGAGGAACTATGTAACGCTTGTTATTGATAGGCCGTATCAGAACTCTTTTGTGCTTGTATCCTTTAAAGGACCTGTTTAGGTGTTAAGCAAGCCTATACAAGGAAACAATGCAATTATCAGTAGTGGGGATAAAATGTTTTAATCCAGTGTTTTTCTGTTATTTGAAATTGAATAACAAAATAATTACTAGTTTTTCTGGTTTCGTAAAACTAAAGGTTGTAATATATATGTTCTTTCTTTCTTTTCTTTTTTTACATCGCAATATAAGGTACACCGAAACAAATTGCACAACTAACCCTTTCTTTAAAACTTATTGTAACCCCTGCAAATTTTAGTTTTTCTAAAAAAGTAGTTTCTTATATCACTTTTTTATTCTCGCACAATAAAAACTTATTGTAACCCCTACATAGATTTCCTATTTTTTATTAGACGGTATACGTTTGGTTCCTACTTAAATAAATTTGGTTACTACTTAGATAAGTGCGGTTTAATGTTACAATTCTTTTTCATTAAGACAAAGTGGTTATTTTTTTAAGTTCATATGTAACAAAAACCATAAATTATGATTAACATGTATGAACAACAATTCCGTATGAATTGAATACAAAATAAAGTTATGAATCGTACTAATATTTTTTTAATTAGGAAGTGTAAGATGTCAAGAAGAAAATAGAATATGCAACATTGATAAATACAAAATAATCGTTAATTCTAAAATTTCTCTGACTATAATATAGAGACAAAAAATAAAAAAATAGAGATAAATAACTGTGCTAACGTGCGCCACACGTGTTTGTGTGTCTGTGAGATCATATCATACTATATCGTATTATATTGTATTGTATCGTATTATATTATACTAGAGTGTATCCCATTGTATTATATTATATCATCATAACATATCATTAATATCATATCTTATCGTATAAAAAATGTATCATATATTGTACTCAAGATTGCTTTTTTTATTTATTTATATTTTTTACTAATTTCTGCTAAAATATGCCATGAATAAATAGAATTTTAAATAAGCAAACATCATGACTACTTCACCAAATATGCAAGGGCCTAGGACCGCAAAATGGTCAAGGCTCAAAATTTATTTTGGTATTTTATTATTTTTTTTAATTGTGAGGGTACCATTATTTTTTTTAAATGAAAAAGTTTACTTTTACTCTATAACATTAATAATTTTAAATTAATTTCCTACATACCATGAATCTTACTTGCTCATTCTTAGTCATAACTAATTTTGTGTTACTTTTCTTAGCATTGAGTTGCCTTGTCTCATAGATCTAGATTTAAAGGGATTGAATGGGGGCAGTGGTGCTCCTTTGTAAATATGTAATCTGTTTGTCTGGTTGCTGTTGTCGGCCCGTCTTGGGTCGGCGGTGTTGTTAATGAAAGTTACGTTTCAAAAAAAAAAAAATTAACCCACTTTCACAATTCCAGATAACAATTTTCATTTGACCCGGCCTCCCACATGAAGTGCATTAATATTAAAAGAAAATACTTTTATTTACAATCATATACGTATATATTTAAAAAAAAAATATAAAGTAGTATTTACTACAAACTTATTAAAGTAAAAAAAGTGAGCTCTAAAAACAATACGAAAAAAAATCACATGTTATACACATTATATTTCATGTGAACATACTAATATACTATTATAAATTCCTACAACGTCCCCTACCCAAAATATTTCTCACACACAACATGAGTTCAATTTATCAAACTATTTTCCTTGCAATACTCGTCTTTTGTTTGGGTTTCACTTACTGTGACGTCTTCCCTACATTTGGTGACAAGACACGTGTAGGTAGTTGGATGCCCGTGAAGAATTTGACTGACATAAAAGTGGTGGAAATTGGCGAGTTTGCAGTGGGAGAACACAACATTAGGGACAAGACCAAACTGCTGTTTCAAAAATTGATTAAAGGTGAGACACTTCAAGGGTATGCAACAAAATACAACCTAACAATCTCTGCCAAAGACGGTGTTCGTGATAATATAGCGAAAAACTATGTTGCTCTTGTTGTTGAAGAGCAGATTATGAAAATCTTGCATCTTGTTTCCTTTAAAGGACCTATTTAGGGGTTAAAGAGTTGAAGTTGATTTATGGAATTATGAAGGTGTTATGAGAGTTAATTTATTTGTGTAAGTAACACAAACTTTTAAACAAAAATTATAATAATTATGTTTTGCTCTTTAACCCCCCTCCATCCCTCTCTAAATTGTATGCAAAATTATAATAAATATGTTCATCCAGATCCGCCAAACCGCACTACCGCCTTTATCCAGATCTGTTCACTTAGCCGAAGTAAAACAAGAATTACTTTTTAACCTATTTCTACTAACAAGTTTATTAAAATCAAACCAGCATCAACAACTTTACAACCACCTATTTAACCAACAATCTGAAAGTGTTAGAAGACACCGATCTACAAATTCAAAGTTGTACTACTATTAATTTGGTTACCATAAAACTCCCTGATATGGTTGTCAATACAAGTATAAACGAATTCAAGAAAACACACTAAAAACCAAATCAGAATCAAAATAACAATATCACTATTGCAGGAAAAACCCAAATCAATTTAAAAACTCTTAATGTTGTAATTATAAGAATATGTCATTTTATAACAAATGAATGACCTCACCTGTATTTTCCGTTGATCAAATATTTTTAAACGCGTTTCAGGTGAATGTGAATTACGATGAAGGGAAGGAAAAAGTGTTACAAGGCACTCAAGCTTAAATAAGTGGCTATCTCACCTAAATAAAACATGTTTTGTAATTAAGGGTTTATCCCCGTAAAAATATTTTATGTAAATATGGGTTTTATCCCACAAAATTTATGAAATGAAACTATGGTGTTTGAAAACTCTGGTATTTTTCCTAACACCCGGTCATGATGAAATTTCCGCTGCGATAATTTTAATAAAGAGTAAACTGCTAAATTCGTCCCTGAGGTTTGACTCAAAATGCTAGTTCAGTCCAAAATCAAGTTTGTTTGCTAAAACAGTCCCTGAGACTAGTTTCTATTGCTATTTCAGTCCAATTAATAGGAGTTAATTGCTAAATTCGTCCCTAAGGTTTGACTCAAATTGCTAATCTAGTCCAATCATTTTCCCTTCATTGGACTGAAATAGCAAAAGAAACTAGGCTCAGGGACTGTTTTAGCAAACAAACTTGATTTTGGACTGATCTAGCATTTTGAGTCAAACCTCAGGGACGAATTTAGCAGTTTACTCTTTAATAAACACTGGAACTACTTGGTCTGTTCACGGCTTCAGTCCAAGGTAGGGTCGGGGGTTGTGACACTTTCCGTGCGGGTTTTGCCCCCATTTTTTACTACTGCTAGATTAAAATGTTATAAATACGGTCATAAAAAATTGAGTGTTTTTTCGCCCCTTTACAGATGCTGACATCAGCTTTTTACAGCATTTACGAGTGTTTTTTTTTGGAAAAGTTGATTTTTTGGATTTTTGGTAATTCTTTCTTTTGAAAAAACCTTTCCTAATGCTAAGATCTTTCATTTTTCATAACTGTGTGAGTTTTCATTTTTGTCACACCCTTAAAATCCACTTGTGGGGTTTTACCGCGAGACGCGTGACAAACCAGGATCTAAGACACCAGTCATATCGAATGGCCTGTATATGAGAAAAATAGTTTTACCCAACAACCAACAGTTCAAAAGTAATGCGGAAACGTAATAAATGTAAGAGTAAATTACTATTTTGGTTCATGTGGTTTAACCGGTTTAACACTTTCAGTCTAAAAAAGAATCTTTTGACATATCCGACCCTAAGATTGCATTTTATAACGGTTTTGGTCCCTAACACTAACTTTGTTAATTTTTATAGTTAAGCCTAATAAGGGTATTATGGTCCTTTTATAACTTAGAGACTGTTTATGTAAGTTATAAAGTTCTTTTAGTATTTTTATTTGTGTAACTACTTAATTTTTTTATTTCTTTATTTAACTATTCTTATTAAAAAATATGTTCTAAATATACAAATATATATATATTTCTTTAACAATTTGTTTTTTTATAAATGTCATTTAAAAAAATGTTTTTAGCCTTTTTAAAATCGTTTATCGTTTTTAAAATCGTTCATTTTTTAAATTATTTGTTTTTAAAATTTATCTTTTTTAAGTCCCCATTTTTTATATAAATTGAACAGTTCATTTTTACCATTCTTTTTAAAATCATATGTTTTTAAACTCTTTTTAAAGTCATTCATTTTTAAAACCGTTTATTTTTAAATCGTTTGTTTTAGAAGCGTTTTTGTAAAGCGTTACTTTTATTTTTTAAAGCATTATTGGAATCGTTTATCCCTTTTCAAATCCACCATTTTGGGGCTGTTTGTTTGTTCGAAATTTGTTTATTTTTAAATCTTTTGTATACTAAAATCATTCACTTTTTTAAACCTTATGTTTTTGACATAATTTTTAATACCATTTGTTTTGTTAAACATGTAAGGTTTTAAAAATTAGAATAATTTTATTTTTTTAAAAATATAAGGTTTTAAAAAGTGAATGGTTTTAGTATAAAAAAGGTTTAAAAAATGAACGAATTTCGTAGAAACAAACAATCCAAAAATGGAGGATTTTAAAAAAGATAAATTATTTAAATAACGATTAAAAAATAAAAGTAACACTTTACAAAAACGGTTCTAAAAGAAACGCTTTAAAAATATACGGTTTTAAAAATGAAAGACTTTAAAAGTGAATTGTTTAAAAACATATGGTTTTAAAAAGGAACTGTTCAATTTATAAAAAAACGAGGAGTGAAAACAGAATGATTTTAAAAGCTAACATTTGGAAAAGGAACAATTTTGAAAACGATAAACGGTTTTAAAAGGTTAAAAACATTTTTTTAAATGACATTTATAAAAACAACAAATTGTTAAAGAAATATGTATTTATTTGTATATTTAAAACGTATGTTGTTAAATAATAAGGATGAAATAAAGAAATTAAGTCGTTACACAAATAAAAATATTAAAAGAACTTTATAACTTACATAAACAGCCGCTAAGCTATAAAAGGACCATGATACCCTTAGTTGAAACTAGAAAAAGGTAACATGGTTAGTGTTAGGGGCCAAAACAGTTATAAAATGCAATCTCAGGGTGTAATATGTTAAAAGATTCTTTTTTCGACTGAAAGGGTTAATCTGGTTAAACCACAGGGGCCAAAATAGTAATTTACTCTAAATGTAATGTAAAAACATGCGTTAAAACAAACGCCCAAACCAACAAAATGTAAATGTAATAACGCAACATTACGAAATGAAAATGTTTTTGACACCATCCAGTGCACATAACCGTGGGCAAGTACCTTAGCGACCCGGGGAAAACATGTAATAAACAAGTGTCAATCATTTGCGATGAGTGAGTTCACATATACAGTTACAGTTATAACATGATTCGTCTGTACAAGTTTCCACTATTCAACCAGAATAGAAAATATTTAATAGATTATTGTCATATTTCTAGGTAGCTAACACGTATTACGTCATGAAAGAGTTCGAAATCGAAGCTGACTGTTGTTGCCTTTGTTTGCCAGGTCTATCACTGACCATGGCGGTATGTTAGATTAATTCTACACCCGATGACCATTACCGGTCTAGCTAGCGCGACTAGCTTGGGTGGGGTTTGTCGGGCCCAGTAGTACTACTCAAAATTCCCCCGCTATTAATCCTAATACTAATGGTCTGAGGTTTACAAGCTTTATGTGATAATGCTACTTTGTGACCATAACAATATAACAACATGCTATTAAATGAAAGCGTTATGATCTTATAACGGATAAACATTACATTACCGTAATGTGCCCGTGTTACCTTTCCCTATGTTTCAAAACATTTAAATATAAGGACCGTGAACTCACCTTCGTTTTGCTCGGTAAGGTATGGGTGTATGAGAATTAAGATGGTCAACCACACTCTATTATAGTTACCATGGATTATTAGTGGTTGTTTATGCAATTCATGTAAGTCCTACACGTATCTAGCAATTAGCACGCGAACAAGTAGTCACATAGTACTTCTATCATGTAGTTTCACACACGTGTTCACAACCTATCCTACGACATGATATATGATATTTATACAATCACCAAACTAGCACAGATACAAAAAATAGCAAGTTCTGCTCTTATACGTTTATAATTCATGCATAACAAATTCACTGAAATTTGGTTGTTTTAGGAAGCTCGTTTAACATACTTACAGAGTTGTGACAATTATGATCTTTTTATGTGACGTACCCCTCGATGTGCTAGGCCTTGTGCATAATTTTCAAGGCCTAACTCTTTACTGAAAAAAAATAGAAAAATCATTTACTATGCAGTGACCAGATTCGTCACTTTCTTACCGCAGCTTATGGAAAAATTCATCTAAAAATCCTCGATTACCCAATTGACCCAATTCCACCCGGAGATTCGTACAGATACATAAGGCTATCTACTGTATAAATTTCATAACCTAACTCCATATATTCACCAAGATATGACGTAAAAAACAACACACAAATTCTGCAGAAATTGCAGCTTTGATCAATGAAACGATTTAATTCATTTGACGGACCAAACAAGGTCCAAAAATTATAAAACTAGCGCGGTTTAAATCGCGTTTCAAAGAGATTCACTTTAGACTTTAGAAAATCACATTTTCATTATGTTGTAACTCGTTTACAACCAACTAAAGTCAACTGTAAACATCAAACAACTTACTGTTTTTAACTATAATTGCCCAAACGCGAGTTCTAATGATTCCACAGTGTGTTTAATGATTATACAACCTAACGACCCTATTTATTTTAGACCATATACGTTGTTGATCAGATTTTTCACAAAACTTATTCACAATACGTTAGACTACTAACAAGCATACGGTCTCTAGTGACTCTAATCATGTATGCATATATCGTATACATAGTCAACCCGTTCAACTCACACATAGGACTCGTTATAATCGTGAACCCTACAAGATACTTCCACTATCATCAAACCTCATACATCATCAAAATCATTGTTTTAATACGAACATAGCCATGACAATCATATATACAACTCATGGATGAACAAAAAGACTCCACAAAACATAAGATAATAATACCTCATAGCGAGTGAGGTAGGATTTCACCTTGAATCGGACTAGAGGAGGGGTTCTTGGGCTCGTTTTTGCATCGGCAGAGAAGGAGGAACGAGAACACAGTGTCGCCGGTTTGAATCTTTGGTGGTTAGGGTTTTTGTTATGGGGGGGGGGGGGGGGATATTCTACGGTCCTCCCAACCGCCAGAGTGAATCCACTCCGCAGGTTAGCTTAGTCCCATAGCCACCTGGGGGTTAATACCCTGTCCCGAGTCCGATCCGTTTCCCCTATGAAGAGGTGGTTGGCTGGTGACCATACCTGGAGTCGAACCCGGGTCTCTGGAGAGAGAAAGGGTGGGACTGGCCAACTGGGCTACCCCAGTTGGTTAATTTTTTTTATGGGGTGCACATGCATAATACGTATAATAGATAGTAGAGGGTGTGGCAGTTTGGAGGTGGGCCGGGACTAGGATGTTGGGCTGGGGTTTGGGTTTGGGTTGCGCAAACAAGTGGGATGTAGGCTAGATTTATCTTGGGCCGCAACTAATCAAAAGGTAAGGGAAGGGATAGTGTCTTGGGCTGATGACGCATGGGTAGCACAAAGGTTTTGGGTTTGGGATTGGGCCTCACAAGCGATGTGAGGTTGGGCCGAAGTGTGAAGAGGCGGGGTTCGTATGGGTTAGGCCAAGCCCATATGTTCGGGTTGTGTTTCTAGTTCAAGGGTCGGGTATTATTATTATAAACTATAAATAAATAACACGCTACTAGATATTCGTGACACATGCTAACTAAATTTTAATATAAAATAAACTAAGTTATAAAAATGTTACAAGAACTGAACCAGGAAGGATACCTGATTTTTCCGGGATGTCACATTATCCTCAAGTTGAAAGAATTTTCGTCCCAAAAATTGAGTAAGTATAAATTGAGTCGCTAAGTTAGTGTAAGGTTTTTCCCAGGCTGTCACAATTTTACCCTATCCCTATATGTATATAAAGTGTTTAATTTTTCTTTTTTTTGTTTTATTTATTAAACTATTTTTAAATAGATTGGTAAAAAGACTAAACTACCATGTTTGAAAAAATTAAACAGGTTAGGATCAAAGGATATATGGTGCAATATTTTTATAACATAAAAGGTAATTCTTGTAATTTCAAAGATGAAGGGCATCAATTGTAATTTGGTATAAAAATAAAGGATGAAAAATGTAAATTAATTACCCTTTTTAAACTTTGAAATCCAGCTTACTTGTTAAATTAAGAGCCCTTTGCAATTTATTTGAAATGATATAATAATTTTTCAAGAATCACTATTTGCAATAATATTTGTTTTTTATAACATTAATTTTTACAAAACTTAAAATATTATAGGTTTTTATAATATTATAAAGTGCAAAATTTAAGTAATTTGACTAATAAACTCATAAACTAGTGTTGTACATTTAAATTGTATTGTATGTAATTATTATGACTATATGGTGTGGTGGCGGATAAAGGAGAGGTAGGAGCCCCTCCACGTCCTAACAACGCCTTGTCTTATCATCATTTTGAACATTACCGCTTTTAAGGTAGAAATCCCCATGAGTGTTACCCCTTATTTTCATTAAAAAAAAAAATTTCAAAGTCCCTTAATGCCCCAAAACTATCCCATATTCCCATGCCTTTTTTGATGTGGAGGGAAAAGCCTACATGATCTTGGTGTCACCCACATGGTAGATTGGGGGCTTTGCCCTTGCCCTCATAACTTCGTTTTCTCATATTAGGATATTCAAATGTTGAGCAAGGGTATTGTTAGAAATATAATTATGCACGTATAACAATATGAGTAGGCCTGTAGGTAGAAGTATAAAATATACTTGTGTGTATAATCGTACGGAATGTTGTTTGATGTAAGTGTGTAGGCAAAAGTATATTTTGTGGTAAGATATTGCGTTGGTAGAATGATAATTGTATAGGTATAATTATGTTGTAACCTACGCAAAAATCATAATGTTCTAAAATAGGCGAATATTGATTCAAACTACAATGATTAAAAAAAGTTGTATTTTCAAATCCCTCGTAATAATTCAAATTAACAGATAGTTTCCGAATTTGTACAAACACTACAAGCATAGACATACAGTTAATAAAATTGTGACTATACATAATTTATGAAGCTACGCTTAGACTATTAACAATAAAAAACCTACACTTATAAATCATAAACCTACATAGATGCCAAAAGATATTGTTGGTATAGTAAACTGTTTTAAACATGTTAATCTACGTAAATCATAACCTACACAAAAACAAATTAAATTAGTATTACACCCGTCTACCTATAACAACCCCCCTAAAATATTTCCGACACCTCTAAAATATTTAGAACATCACTATACGTCTTAAAATACACCCCGTATACGTAATTTGGCCTTAAATACCTTTATTTTTATAAAAATAAAATAAAAAAAAAACAAAATCTGAGTATCGCTCACGGGCCGCGAAGACCATGGTGGTCTCTTACGCAGGGCGCGACATCTTAAGGCCAGGGCGCACCCGGTGCCACCACGTGGCATAAACGTGTTGGGTCTAGGGTTTGAGTCAGCCAAGCTAGGGCCTACCCTAGTGGGTCTCGCGGGGCCGCGAAGGCATAGCCTTCGGCTTACTCGGGGCGTGACAAAGTGGCTGATCAGCCCTATAAATAGCAACCATCGGTCTCAGTTCACAAATCGCTCCAACACGAATTCTCTCTCAAATTTCTGTAGTGTAGGCACTATAACCGGGCATTATACCCACTAAAATAACGAAGTTCTGCCTCGTTGTAAGTATTTTAACCCCCGGTTACGTATTAGATATGTTGCCCGATTGATTTAGCACTCCGTAACGACTGTCGAGGCTCTGCCCGACGTAATCGTTGGAGTTCTGTCTCATGGAGGGTATAACTAATGTAAATATTGGGTTATTATACTAACACATGTGTATTGTTTAATTTATTAGATTATAACCAGGAAACCACAGGAAAAAGTCTAAATTAGCAATGTGAGTAATCCTTCTTTTTGTGAGTAATCTCCTTTTTGTAAACCTTTTTGCAAACTATTTTTACAAAACCTCAGTTGTTCTTACATTATAATTAACAGTGATTGAGTATTTGTAATTCTACAATTTGTAATTCTATAATTAACGCGTTTCAGGTTACAAAATGTGAAAGCCAAAATAGAAGCCAGTTGGAGAGCACTGAAAGCTTGGAAAATGTGGCTATAAAAGTTAACTAAATAAAGAAAGATGTTTTATTTAATAACTTAGGGTTTATCCCTACAAACATGTTTGTAATAAAAATTTGTGTTTATCCCAATAGGTTTATTATAAAAATATGGTGTTTTACTCTGATAAAATATTTCCTAACTACGGTCCTGATGTAAATTCCGCTGCCAAATAATGATAAACACCGATACCACCATCTCTGAGTAGGCCGCGGCCGCCGGCCTTCCGAGGCAGGGGTCGGGGGTTGCGACAAAAGGTGGTATTAGAGCTACAGCCACTAATTTCAGCCAAAGAAGTATTCTACTGACATTGAAATTGTCAATTTTGTTAGGAAAAAATCAATGAGACTACCTGTATGCGTGTAGATTATTATTTTGTGTTATTTGACAATTTGTTATTTTACAGTATGAGTGACCAAGGTCCTTTGGACGCTTACCGTCAACTTTCCAGTTCACCTAGGGACGAAGGAACCTCTTCTCAGCCTACCCCCTCTGGGTATTCGGCTGATACCGAAGAAGGGATTTTCGTATTCAAAGCACAATCTAAGGAGCCATTCCCTCCTAAGAAGAGAGGATGGTTCAGCAGAGGAGCTCATGAACGTAGAAAAAGGATGAGAAAATTGCAACAACAGCGGGCCTTAGCAGCGACCAATAGAGAAATAAATGCTCAAACCCAGGATATACTCAATAGGAGACTAGCTAATTTTCATATATTAGCCACCACAGCTGCCGACCCTAATCTAGAACAACTCATAGCACCCCAGCCGTTACCACTATTTCCCACACAACCCATGGAAATTGAACTAAACCTAGTAGACCAAATTCCAGCACCTGCTTTTGACCCAGCTGAAATTCCTAGAGTACCAGCACCCCATCCCTAAGACTATGACCCATGGTTTGATGACCCCAGGGATTACCAACAACTTTACCCAATAGAGGAACCCATGCAAAACCCAGTAGCACCTTACCCAAACTTGGATCCTCTAGACCCATACTTTGATGATGACCAATATATCAGGGAGATTCTAGAGAACTCGTACCCATGAGAGGAACCGATGCCCCAATACCCTGAACCAATACCAGCACCCGCACCACCCATGAGTACTGAGAATGTGCAAGAACTCTGCACCTTTGCTGAGTAGATATTAGAAGAAAGTGAGAGAATGAGACAGATAGGTGAGAGGCTCGTTTGGAAGTATGACGAGCGTAACATGCAGTTTTGGATGAACCCCTATCAGTAATAGTAATAATATATATATATATATATATATATATATATATATATATATAGAATCCTATAACTACTGATGCTTACTAGTGTTGTATTTTAATTTCCGGTTATGGTTTGTACTAGACGCATATATATAAAATAGAGTAAAAGGTCGTAATGTCCGACGATTTTGGATCAATACGTTTGTGATTGTTTGCATTTAATATTGTCTTGCGATATTAATACTTGGTAAATGTTTATAATCCAGATGGCCGACGCAGCAAATCAGGAAAACCAGAATAATGATAATCAAATAAATAACAGTGAAATTCGACACATTGTAACCCAAGGAATTAGAGATGCTATGCCATATATCATCCAACATGTTAAAGAAGCGGAAAATAAAAACAGTAATAGTGGAAGAACCATGTCTTATGGTTGTTCTTACAAATAATTGCCCATTCTTCAATTACTGAAGGGGTAAGACCCCAAAAACCCCATAACAAGTACTTAACCACAACCTTTCCTTTCAACCCTTTAACCTTGCGCGGCCGCGCACTGGTCTTACAAAGGGAAGAAACAGTCAACAGTCTACAATCGCGCGCCCAAAGGAAATCATAAATCCTTGCGCCTTCTCCCATTAACAAAGGATGAAAATCCTAAAATAAATACTTCTGCTTAAATATCCAGACTTAGATGCTATTTACCCAGACTTGGAATTTATTTATTCACCTGTCTCCACACAATAAGGTGCCACACCAGATTACAGCAGTAATCTTCTAGAAGAAGTACAATCGTGCACCACCAAGACAGTTATAACCGTCTGGACACGTGTCGCCATCCCAGGCATCCCTGAAACCACAACGAAAGCATGTAATTGGAGAGTAATCTCCACTTGATCACTTTACGCGTGGCAAATCCCCAGCCTTCGATCTGAGCCACGATCCGTGTGCTCTCACGTCAGATCAAGGAGCTTGATGGAAGGAAATGTAACCGCTTACGGGGTTAGCATCTTCCGTCAACATTTCACTAACGGGTTTTCCCGCCTAAACGACTCCCGGCTATAAATATGAGAAACAACCTAGGTATGAATTCAAGTTACACACACTTCTCAAATACATCTTCTTCCTCATTACCCATACTTATTCTCACACCGGAGTCGGGTCAAGGAGAGAACCCTCTTCTCCCCTTGGCGAGGCTAACGTTGCTCTTTTTTGCAGAATTATCGGAGAAGAAGATCAGTTGTACCTGAATCAATCGAGAGGAAACCACCCTTTTATGCGGATTCAAACCCCCTAGATATCTCGGTTCCGACCATTTATCTAGTGTTTCTTCATTGGCGCCCACCGATTCCTCTGTTTTTTCAGTTTTGTCTCGTTTCGATTCAGTTGCCTTATTCTCTGTTTTTCACATGACAGAGAATTCATTATCTCACCCATCAGGTCCTCGATCTGAGTTCGAGGGTTCTACAACCCAATGTACTCAGATTGACGGGAACAAACGAAAACAACAGTCATCCAGACAAAAATAATTTCTCAGATCCAGTCATAGAGAGATCCCCAGAATATTGGTTCAACAGATGCCAGACTGCTTTAAACACAATCGTCCTACAAATTGCCAGATCCGAGTTCCCAAACATCAGATCTGGTGAAGAAATCAACACTATAGTATTGGACCCACCAACACCCTGTCGGGGGGACATCCAATCTAGTCGTAATATTGATATACGTCAACAATCTAGAAGTAGCAGCTATCAGAAAGCTAAATCAAAACAAATAAACATGGTTCAAGGAGGTCCGTCATGAAGACCAAATAAACGAAACCATGAGCAACATTGGAGGGAACAACAAGTCATATTTCCTGTTGTTCCTGGAGGGCCTCAGGAAGAACGTCCAGTAATTATCACTGGCATCTTCGGACATTACCGGACGGACTATATGTTCATAGATCCGGGAAGTTCGATGGACATCATATACGAGCAATGCTTCAAACAGCTGGACCCAGAAGACAAAGCACGTCTAGAACCGGTCGATTTTCCTCTCCCCAGATTCTGCAATGAAGCTGTATTTCCATTAGGGAAAATAGTTTTTCCTGTGACGCTGTCTGATGGTGAGCATTCACGAACAGTCACAGTCAATTTCATCGTCATGCCGGCAACATCACGCCATGATGTCCTGCTCGGAAGAAGATCACAAAGAGAATTCAGCATGATCACTTCAATCCCACACGCTGCATGCGGATTTCCAACAGAAACCGGGGTTGCAATTCTATACTCAAGCAAAGAAGTTATGTACGTAGACGACGAGCCACCGGCAAAGGTGGTCAAACCTTCAGCATCAAATGAACCGGAGAAATGGGTCCTGAACAACGAATATCCAGAGCAGACCATCCTGCTAGGACATGCTATTTCACTGGAAACACGAATACAATTAAAAGAATTGTTGTCCACCAACAAAGATATATTTGCTTGGTGCCCAGCAGACATGACTGGGGTGCCACGCGACATAGAGCAACATTGCCTGAATATCAAGCCATCAGTAGAACCTGTTGCTCAGGGAAGGCGCAACTTTAGCGAAGAAAAAGCAATAGCTATGGACGAGCAAGTGACAGAGCTACTCGATGCGGGAATCTTGCGCGAAGTAAAATACCATACATGGGTTGCCAATCCAGTAATGGTACAGAAACATAGTGGCGGATGGAGAATGTGCGTCGACTTCAAAGACCTGAATAAAGCATGCCCAAAAGATTGCTACGCGATTCCGGAGATAGACAAAAAAGTCGACTCTCTAGAATCATTCAGATGGAAGTGCTTTCTCGACTGTTACAAAGGTTATCATCAGGTCCAGATGAAGGAAGAAGACGAAGACAAAACTGCATTCCGCACAGATAAAGGCATCTTCTGCTACACTAAAATGCCCTTCGGCCTGCGCAATGCAGGCGCAACTTACCAACGTTTGATGGACACAGTTTTCAATGGTGCCATTGGCAAGACAGTTGAGGTATACATGGATGACCTCGTCATCATGAGCCACGAAGAAGACACGATGCTCAACAATATTCAGCGCACGTTTGACTCTTTGCGCAGCGTAAACTTGAAACTTAATCCAACAAAATGCTCCTTTGGCATGGAGGAGGGGAAGTCTTAGGCTTTATAGTCACAAGAGACGGTTTTAAAGTAAATCCAGAAAAAGTGCAGGCCATCCAGCTAATGCCATCACCAGCAACAATAAAAGAAATGCAAAGACTCGTCGGGCGATTAGCAGCCTTAAACAGATTCTTGGTTAATCACGCGGAAAAATCTTATCCATTCATCAGCACGCTACGAAATTGCGCGAAGAAAACTCACTTTCAGTAGACACCTGAAGCAGAAGCAGCCTTCAAACAAATGAAGGAATATTTAATTCAGTTGCCAACGCTAACAGCACCTCGAGAAAAGGAACCATTAATCTTGTATTTATCTGCGGCGGAAGTAGCAGTTGGCGCAGTATTAATGGTGGAGCGAGAAAACGTTCAGACTCCAATCTACTATATCAGCAAGATGCTCACCGGTCCGGAAACTCGTTACTCAATGATAGAAAAACTGGTCCTAGCACTAGTACACGTATCACGACGCCTACGTCGATATTTTTCGGGCCACGTCATCACAGTTCTCACAAATTATCATTTAGGCCAAATCTTATCCAAACCCGATGTGGCGGGAAGATTAGCTAAATGGGCCATTGAGCTGGGAGGATACAATATCTTCTACAGGCCAAGACCAGCAATCAAAGGGCAAGTTCTAGCAGACTTTGCCACCGAAGTTCCCATCGACAAAGTTCAAGAGTGCGAGGCAATCCAGAACCCTATACCCGTTTTCGACGATAGAGTCTGGACCTTACACACAGATGGCGCTTCCAATGATGACGGAGCAGGGGCAGGTCTCCGATTAGTCAGCTCGGACAATCACGAACTCACATATGCCATACGCTTAGACTTCCGAAGCACTAACAACGAAGCAGAATACGAAGCGTTTTTAGCAGGCCTTCGTTTAGCGCTCAAAATGGGGGCAAGAAACCTCGAAGCTAATATTGATTCAAAACTAGTAGCTGAACAAGTTAATGGGCATTACGATGCAAGAGGAGAAGCTATGGCGTTGTACTTAGAACAAGCGCGAATATTAATTGGTCAATTCCAAACATTTAAAGTCAACCATATAAACAGAAGTGAAAACAAACATGCGGACGCGTTGAGCAAATTGGCTGCAACCAGCTTTAAGCATTTGGCAAAAGAAGTACGCATAGAGGTACTGTCCAATCCTTCTGTTCCTCTAAAACAAGTCAGCATCATAGAGATCGGTAGTCCGTCCTGGATGTCCCCGATCATCTTATACTTACAGCACGGGAAACTCCCAGAAGAAAAAGCAGAAGCCAGGAAAATTCAGAATAAAGCAATAAACAACGAAATGGCGGACGACATTCTATACAGAAAGTCATTCATGGGACCATTACTCAGATGCGTTGACAAGACAGACGCGCAATACCTGATCAGAGAAATCCACGAAGGCTTGTGCGGAATACATGCCGATCCACGTATGGTAGTAGCCAAAATATTGAGCGCAGGATATTATTGGCCGGGAATGCACGTAGACTCGGTAGAAATATTACGGAA
The DNA here is from genome assembly GCA_030545235.1 of Helianthus tuberosus. NCBI lineage: Eukaryota > Viridiplantae > Streptophyta > Magnoliopsida > Asterales > Asteraceae > Helianthus > Helianthus tuberosus. Next base: position 138,319,920 of record CM060420.1, read on the forward strand.
ATGCGCAGCATGCCAGCGCCACGCACCAAAGACGCTCCGACCAAAAAATCCGCTAGTACCTGTCACGTCCGACTCGCCATTTCAACAATGGGGCATCGATCTTGTTGGCCCATTTCCTGACGCGCCAGGTGCAGTAAAATTCATCATCGTGGCAGTCGATTATTTCACCAAATGGGTGGAAGCTAAAGCTTTGGCCTCAACCACAGCAATGGTAATCCGCAAATTTATATGGGAACCTATCATTTGCAGATTCGGATTACCATTGCGCATTATCTCTGAAAATGGCACAAACTTCGCCTCAGAAGATCTTCAAAAATGGTTCAAAGAAATGAAGATCGAGCATAACTTTGCCTCCGTGGCGCACCCACAAGCAAACGGCCAAGTTGAAAGCGTCAACAAACAGATAGTCGACGACATCAAAGCGCGACTAGGCACAGGGCGTAGGGGATGGGTTGACGAACTCCCCAGCATCTTATGGGCCCATCGTACAATGCCAAAGACTAGCACGGGAGAAACTCCATTCAGCCTGGTCTACGGGTCTGAAGCGGTAATTCCAGCCGAAATTGGTCTGCCATCGCCGCGCATGTTAGCTATGGAAAGACAAAACAATGAGCAAGAACGAAGACTGGATTTAGACCTCCTCGAAGAACGGCGCGAGAATGCCGCCATCGCAGAGGCCAGGTTCAAATCCAAACTCGAAAAATATTACAGTGCGCGCGTCCGCGTATGCACATTTGTTCCTGGTGATTTTGTCTTGCGCGACAACGAAGCTTCCAACGCAGAAAAACCAGGCAAATTAGCACCAAAATGGGAAGGACCATACATCATCAATGAAGTCTTAGGCAAAGGGGCGTACACCTTAAAAAGACTTGATGGGACACTAGTTCCCCGCACCTGGAACGCGCAACAGTTGCGCAGGTGTTACATATGAACTAGTCGGCAAAAGCGGAAGACCATACAGGCAATGTATTTCTTTATTATCCCTTGTATTACGAGCCTTGCGCTCTTAGCAATACAAACGTCATCTTTACCTATATCACTGTTTGTTACAAATTGCATGTAATTTCTTTGGTTCGCGCGAAAACAATATGGTCAAACATTGTACGCCTCATGAACAGTCTAAACAAGGCAAACTAACACGCCTTTTGGACAAACGTTCACACATGAGCACAATACCATTTCTCATTCGCCCTACCTACCCAAAAGCAATTAAACACATGCAACGTATTGTAAAAACATGAAATTACATACACACACAGTGCATAACAAGCATACATATCATTAAGTGTAGCATAAACACTTCATAACAAGATCATGGCAATGATCTTCAAAATTTTCAGTACCACAACTAGAACATACCCAAAATGGAAGAACTATTCCTAAAAGTAACCCAACCAGATCTTCAAACGATTAACGACGACTCTTCCGACGGGAGTACACCAGGTCACACCTACCAGGCTGAAGTCCTGGAAAACGTGCCATCAAGGCATCCACGGACAAAACAGTAGCTCCTTCTTCAACCACCGGTCGACAAGCTTCAGAAGCAGTTCCCGTCTGAAGTAGCTCCTTCCCCAACCTCCGGTTTCTCCAGCTCAGTGGCCACTAGCGGTGGTGAATTGGCAAGAAGTAGAAGGCCTTCAACAGCCTCGAAGAGCCTCATAACCTCCAGAAAGCGTGGAGAATGCACGAAACCCTTTGTCTTCATTTTTCTCAGATCACGAGAGAAAATGTCCCCAAAAAATATATATAAAGAGGAACGAGACTCAAGAAAAGAAAAGCTTGATCACCATGATTAATTATCAGGGAAAACATCCCATCTGAACGGCGCTACAGGAACCTTCATTAATGAGAACTGACAAGCGCCACTACGAGTCCCAAGACATAAAGGGAAAAATATCACAAAAATCAATTTTTTATCACCAACTGACGTCATCACACGTCAGGGCATGATTGCAAGAAATCAAAAGTCATAATTTTCCTTAAAAAACTCCCTTTTTAACAAAATAATATCTTCTTATAAAAGATTCTCTATTTTTCGCGCCCAAAAGCATTTCCTTCACATAAGTCTAGTGCTCCACCTATTTGCATAAATGCAATACTAGACTGGGGGGACTTGAAGGGGTAAGGCCCCAAAAACCCCATAACAAGTACTTGACCACAACCTTGCCTTTCAACCAGTTAACCTTGCGCGGCCACGCACTGGTCTTACAAAGGGAAGAAACAGTCAACAGTCTACAATCGCGCGCCCAAAGGAAATCATAAATCCTTGCGCCTTCTCCCATTAACAAAGGATGAAAATCCTAAAATAAATACTTCCGCTTAAATATCTAGACTTAGATGCTATTTACCCAGACTTGGAATTTATTTATTCACCTGTCTCCACACGATAAGGTGCCACACCAGATTACATCAGTAATCTTCTAGAAGAAGTACAATCGTGCACCACCAAGACAGTTATAACCGTCTGGACACGTGTCGCCATCCCAGGCATCCCTGAAACCACAACGAAAGCATGTAATTGGAGAGTAATCTCCACTTGATCACTTTACACGTGGCAAATCCCCAGCCTTCGATCTGAGCCACGATCCGTGTGCTCTCACGTCGGATCAAGGAGCTTGACGGAAGGAAATGTAACCGCTTACGGGGTTAGCATCTTCCGTCAACTTTTCACTAACGGGTTTTCCCGCCTAAACGACTCCCGGCTATAAATATGAGAAACAACCCAGGTATGAATTCAAGTTACACACACTTCTCAAATACATCTTCTTCCTCATTACCCATACTTATTCTCACACCGGAGTCGGGTCAAGGAGAGAACCCTCTTCTCCCCTTGGCGAGGCTAACGGTGCTCTTTTTTGCAGAATTATCGGAGAAGAAGATCAGTTGTACCTGAATCAATCGAGAGGAAACCACCCTTTTATGCGGATTCAAACCCCCTAGATATCTCGGTTCCGACCATTTATCTAGTGTTTCTTCAATTGCCAATTCCAAAAAGAAGAAGAACCATGTCCTGTGGTTGTTCTTACAAAGAATTATGGACCTGCAAACCAATAGAATTCTCTGGCAATTAAGGGGCCATTGCAGCTCTACGCTGGATAGAAAAGACTGAGGCAATCTTAAAAATAAGCAAGTGCGCAGAAGAAGATAAAATCATGTTTGCCTCTAATTTATTTAAGAATGCAACTCTAGAATGGTGGAACACTATTCTTCAATCTAGGGGAAGTCACAGGGTCTATAATATGGAATGGAATGGATTTAAGAACATGGTGGAAAGAAAATTCTATCATCCCAATGAAAAGGAACAGATAGCTAATAAATTCTTAAACCTTAGAATGACTGGAGTAGACAGCAAGGGTTACACTACTACATTCTTTGAATATGCTAGAATAGTGCCAACCCTAGCATCACCAGAGCCAGTGTTAATCTCCCGTTACATCTGGGGATTAATCAGTGAAATTAAACATGTAGAAAAGGGAGCTAGACCACAAACCAAAGAAGAAGCTGTACAACTAGCAAATACCTTGACTGATGAATTAGTGCGTCCCCAAGAAGAAAACCAAAGGAAAAACCTAGCTCAAAAGCTTACCCAAGAATTCTCTACGGTAATTCCAACCGTGGAAGAAATATAGGTTCTACCTCTACACCTTACTGTAAAGACTGTAAGAGAAAGCATTCAGGAAGATGCTCCACATACTGCAATTATTGCATGATACCAGGACACAAAGAAGAAGACTGTAGGAAGAAACCTAGTAATGAAGTGTGTTTCAATTGTGGAGAAAAAGGGCATATCAAGCCAAACTATCCAAAACTAGCTCCAGCCACGAACAACAAGACTACTAAGAATACTAGAGCATTTGTTCTAACAGCTGAAGAAGCAAAAATGATTCCGAACGTGATTGACGGTACGTTTTTCGTTACGATGTTTTTGCCAAAGTATTATTTGACTCAGGTGCTATCCAAAGTTTTATTAATACTTCATTTTGCAAATTTGTCAATCAACCATTAACTAAACTCCAACAAGAATTTTTAGTAGAAACAGCCAATGGAAAATCCCTTAAAATTACTGAAATCTTGCAGGGAGCAAGAATAGAAATTTTAAATAAAAAGTTTATTGCAAACCTTTACCCAATGAATCTGGCAGGATTTGATATTGTATTAGGAATGGATTGGTTAATATCCAATAAAGCCAGTATTCTATGTGATCAAAAGTCAATACAAGTAAATTCACCAAAAGGTGAAAAGATCACTATTAAAGGAGATAAGCCAACCAGATCTACGAAATTCATCTCCGTGATGAAAACAACAAGTTATGCTAGGAAAGGATCACTAGTGTATATGATTTCTATAATCATTAACACTAAAGGAAAAGAATTAAAAGATATTCATGTAGTATCCCAATTTTCAGAAGAACTACCCGGACTACCGCCAGACCGAGAAGTCGAATTCAGAATTCATCTGTTACCTGGAACAGCACCAATTGCTAAAACACCTTACCGTTTGGCACCCGCAGAAATGCAAGAGCTAAAGAAATAGTTAGATGAACTGTTGGAGAAAGGATTTATACAGCCAAGTTCATCGCCATGGGGAGCACCAATCATTTTTGTCAAAAAGAAAGACGGGTCAATGCGAATGTGCATTGATTACCGAGAATTGACCAAAGTCACGATTAAAACTCGGTACCCATTACCGAGAATTGATGATTTGTTTGATCAATTACAAGGAGCTCGATTCTTTTCTAAAATCGATTTACGCTCGGGATATCATCAATTAAAGGTACAGGAAGAGACATTCCTAAGACCACTTTCAGAACAAGGTATGACCATTATGAATTTACTGTCATGCCATTTGGTTTAACCAATGCCCCAGCCGCATTTATGGATATGTTGAACCGAATATGTAAGCCATATTTGGATAAATTCATAATTGCCTTTATAGATGATATTCTTATTTACTCTAAGAATAAAGAGGAACATGCAGCACACTTGCATGCACTCCTAAGTTTATTAAGAAAAGAAAAGCTTTATGCTAAATTTTCAAAGTTTGAGTTTTGGTTAGAAGAAGCACAGTTTCTTGGACATTTAGTTACTCATGAAGGAATTCATGCGGATCCCACAAAGATCGAGGCAATTACTAAATGGAAAACCCCTGAATCACCAACAGAGGTTAGAAGTTTTCTAGGATTGGCCGGTTATTATAGAAGATTTATCCGAGATTTTTCTAGAATAGCCATTCCCTTAACGAAACTAACCTGTAAGTCTGTTAAGTTTGAATATGGGCCAAAACAAGAAGAAGCCTTTAGAATTCTTAAGTAAAGATTAACCAACGCACCCATACTAGCATTACCAGAAGGAACTAAAGATTTTGTAGTCTATTGTGACGCTTCTAAGTTAGGTTATGGATGTGTGTTGATGCAACGTCAAAAGGTTATAGCCTATGCCTCTAGACAACTTAAGAATCATGAAGAGAATTATACAACCATGATTTAGAATTAGGAGCCATAATTTTTGCCCTTAAAATTTGGAGACATTATCTTTACGGTAGTAAGTTTACCATTTTCACCGATCATAAGAGTTTAAGATATGTTTTGGGGCAAAAAGAATTAAATATGTGACAAAGACGCTGGATGGAAATTCTTAGTGATTATGATTGTAGTGTCCAGTATCATGCAGGAAAAGCTAACGTAGTAGCCGATGCTTTAAGTCGAAAAATATCACAAAAAGCCAAAAAGAATACGTTCACTTAAACTAAATCTGCAAATAGATTTAAACGAACAGATTAGAAAAGCACAACAATCAGTAATCAAAGATGATACTGAAAAATTAAAAGGAATGATTAAGGAATTAGAACAAGGAACAGATGGAATTTGGAGATTCCATAAGAAAAGGATTTGGATACCTAAACTAGGAAACCTGTGAAGAAGCCCATAAGTCTAAATATACTATACATCCTGGAAGTGATAAAATGTATCAAGACTTAAGAAAGAATTTCTAGTGGATAGGAATGAAAAAGGATATAGCAGCTTATGTTGCCAAGTGTTTAACTTGTTCACAGCTCAAAGCTGAACACCAGAAATCCTCGGGTTTGTTACAACAATTGGAAATGCCTGTATGGAAATGTGAATTAATAACAATGGACTTTTTTACCAAATTACCCAAAACAAGAAAAGGTAATGATACAATCTTGGTGATTGTAGATAGACTAACTAAGTCAGCTCATTTCTTACCAATAAAGGAAACTTTCAGTATGGAACAACTAGCCAAGTTATATGTAAATGAAATAGTTTCATTACATGGAATTCCTTTATCTATTGTTTCTGATAGAGATAGCCATTTTACTTCTCATTTTTGGACAAGTTTCCAAAAAGCAATGGGAACCAAGCTAAACCTAAGCACCGTTTATCATCCTCAAACGGATGGACAAAGCGAAAGGACGATACAGGCAATGGAATATATGCTTAGAGCTTGTGTAATTGATTTCGGAGGAAATTGGGACGATCATCTACCATTAATAGAATTTTCTTACAACAACAACTATCATACCAGTATCAATGCTGCACCATTCGAAGCACTTTATGGACGAAAGTGCCGAACCCCAGTCAGTTGGGCAGAAATTGGAGAAAAGCAATTATCTGGACCAGAGATAGTGCAAGAGACAACAGACAAAATTATTCAAGTCAAGGAACGACTAAAAGCAGCACGCGCTGACAAAAGAGTTATGCTGATAACAGGCGAAAGTCGTTGGAATTTCATGTAGGAGACAAGGTCTTATTAAAAGTTTCCCCTTGGAAAGGAGTGGTAAGATTCATCAAAAGAGGAAAGCTAAGCCCCATGTATATTGGACCTTTTTGAGATTATTAAAAGGATAGGACCCGTAGCTTATCAGCTACAACTGCCAGAGGAAATGGCAGGAATACATGATGTATTTCATGTATGTAATCTCAAAAAGTGTTTAGCCGATGAAACATTAGTGGTACCTCTTAAAGACACAGAGGTAAATGAAAAGCTTAAGTTTATAGAAAAGCCTCTACAAATTGAAGACAGGAAAGTCAAAAATCTTAAACACAAGAGATTAGTTCTAGTCAAAGTAAAATGGGATTCTAAAAGAGGACCAGAAAACACATGGGAACTTGAATCTGAAATGCAGAGGAAATATCCACACCTGTTCTAGTAGACCTCGAGGACGAGTTCTAAAACAAGGTGGGAAGGATATAACAACCATCCTAAAATATTTCCGACACCTCTAAAATATTTAGAACATCCCTATACATCTTAAAATACACCTTGTATACGAAATTTGGCCTTAAATACCTATATTTTTATAAAAATAAAATAAAAACAAAATCTGAGTATCGCTCGCGGGTCACGAAGACCATGGTGGTCTCTTACGTGGGGCGCGTCAGCTCAAGGCTAGGGCGCACCCGGTGCCGCCACGTGGCATAAACGTGTTGGGTCTAGGGTTTGAGTCAGCCAAGCTAGGGCCTACCCTAGTGGGTCTCGCGGGCCGCGAAGGCATAGCCTTCGGCTTATGCGGGGCGCGACAAAGTGGCAGATCAGCCCTATAAATAGCAACCATCGGCCTCAGTTCACAAATCGCCCCAACACGAATTCTCTCTCAAATTTCTATAGTGTAGGCACTATACCCGGGCATTATACCCACTAAAATAACGAAGTTCTGCCTCGTTGTAAGTATTTTAACCCCCGGGTACGTATTAGATACGCTGCCCGATTGATTTAGCACTCCGTAACGGCTGTGGAGGCTCTGCCCGACATAGTCGTTGGAGTTCTGTCTCGGTGAGGGTATAACTAATGTAAATATTGGGTTATTATACTAACGTGTGTGCATTGTTTAATTTATTAGATTATAACCATGAAACCACAGGAAAAAGTTTAAATTAGCAATGTGAGTAATCGTTCTTTTTTGTGTAAACCTTTTTGTAAACTGTAACACCCCGAAAATGGGTTTGGTAATTAACCCATGTTAATATTAAAAGACGGGTAAAGCACCGTTAGTGGTAAAATTTACGTTAAACCTTGAATAATAAGGACGGGTGTTACAAGTTGGTATCAGAGCCTTGGTTTAAGAGATTCGAGTATGGTGGGGAGGAACCATGCTTGGACTTAAACCTTATGCTCTTGACAAAGAATAGTGTTCGGTTCGAGGCTTGATCGCAAATCCGGTAAGTACAAGTATGTTAATAGCTTAGCATGCTAAAGTGTTGTAAACTACACATAGGGCTATCGTGTGATACACGTTACCCCAATTAAAACGATTGAAATAGTTGACGAAAATACGCGCGTTGACGCGTATAGTAAAAAAAAATCCTTGTATTATAATACGGGCGATTATTGAAGTTGACTTTACTAACTTTTGTGAATGTTTTAATCAAAGGACGCTCGCGTTTGAAGACGACGAGAGTCAAATGAATCGTGGATATGATGATGGAACGGTCTGAAGCATGACAAGAGGAGCATGCTCACCGAGGACTAAATCGCGTAACGACCTCGAACAAGGTTAATGGCAAGGAACGCCCGTTGGGGCAAACATTACCAGGTGCACGTTTTAAATTATAGCATGAATGGTAATATGCAACAAATACATAGATATTGAAAGTTGCATATGTAGATATAAGCCTTGGAAAAACCTGAATAGAATACCTATCCAGGATATTGTTTCCAAGAAAAATCAGTAGAGGTATTACTTACATGGGGTGTGATGTGAAAATTATAAAAAGGCCATGTATACCAGGTGTTGATCGCTTACTCTGGCCAAGTAAGTGGTGAACACAGGGTACCATGAAATTTTTATGATGGACATGCTTACATCCGATGTAGTAAGGACGGGGTGAGTGGGACTAATTAAAAAGTACCCAAATGAATTAGATGAGCAAAATATTAGATAATAATGTAAACGCACAACCGACTGGCGGGAGCGTATTACATTAGGAAAATGAGCCCGAGTGAAGGGACAAAGAAGCATGAAAAATGATTTAGACAAGTATTGGGAGGGAGTGTACTTACACTCGAACCCAGAAAACGCAAGCATGAAAAATGATTTAGACAAGTATTGGGAGGGAGTGTACTTACACTCGAACCCAGAAAACGCAAGCATGAAAAATGATTTAGACAAGTATTGGGAAGGAGTGTACTTACACTCGAACCCAGAAAACGCAAGCATGTAAAATGATTTAGACAAGCATTGGGAGGTAGTGTACTTACACTCGAACCCGGAAAATGCGAATATGTCCCTAAACGAGTCTTTTTGTAAAACGTCAAACTTAAAGACAAAGTCGGGATATAAAAATGAAGCGAGGTCTTAATGCACACCGGGAGGGTTGCAATAATAATGATCTCGGTAAAACACCCAGTTGATGGGTAAGAATTGAACACATGCGAAAACCATGAGACGTGAACTCGGGTTGAAAAATCAAAGTAACTTGGATTACGAGTTATGACTATAAAATCTCGTATATAGAAGTTGGGAGTAAATATGTTCAACTATTCGAAGTCGAATGGGTTGAATAAAGAATAAAGTTGATTGTTTATAAGTGATGGATTTCACATTAATAGGTCAAACATGTTGAATACAATATAACGCCGAATGGCACAAATGAGCACTAGCCAGATAACGGTAGCGTTAAATGCAAGAGAATAATGAGCCCGATAATGGGATATAACCAAATAAGAATAAATTATGGACTGTCAATATCCTGGTATGGATAATTGACAAAAGTTAAAGAGAAGATCCTAAAAACTAAAACTTCGGTTTTAGTAAGAAATAATGTTTTTACAAACATAAATTCTGATAGGAATTTAAATAGTAAGCATGAAAGATACAAGTCTTGATACTGATAGGCGCAAAACGATATATTCGAAAAGTGATATTTTCGAAAATGAAATTTGATATAAATTAAACATGATGTAACACAATCACGGTCAAGAAATGTAATGTGAAGTAGAATCACATTATAACCAAGCAAGCGGTAAAAAGTAACTGAACTAATAAGTCTAATTAGTGAGACCCGTTAAGGTCATTTAAATAAATTTGGTTTGCTTGTAAACGGTAGGTTCGGTATGACTGAACCGAATAAATAAATCTGAAAACAAAAGGAAGTATTGCTAAAAGTGAAATATTTCACTAAGGACCCTTAAACGGGTCGAGGTGACAAATGCACCAAGAGTTCGATAATATATAAAAGCGATGGAAATCGCTAAGTTAACTAAACTAGTAAAATAACGGAATTACGTTATTTCAAGTTACATTATGTCATACGAGATACGTAGAGGTTCTGTAACCAAAAAGACATTACCATAATTTTTCTGGTAATGCTAACAATTGGTTAAAGTATGAGTAATGCTTAAGAGATTACTCAAGTCAAACGCATTGAGTTTAGAAACTCAATGAACTATGTAAGCAAGGTTTCGAGGACGAAACCTCTTTAAGGGGGGTAGACTTGTAACACCCCGAAAATGGGTTTGGTAATTAACCCATGTTAATATTAAAAGACGGGTAAAGCACCGTTAGTGGTAAAATTTACCCGGTAAATATTAGGATTTAAATAATTAATCCTAATATTGAATAAAAAGTGAATAAAAGCTTTTAAGGAAAACAAGGTATATAGAAGGCCCGAGATAACGGGACTTAAAATAAAACGGGTTATGACTACCCCGAACTCACTAAGTTAAACTAGCAAAGTTTAACCTAGTTAACAAAACAAAGTATTGTTGAAAATAAATAGGTTGTAGCCTACTTATTAGTTAACAAAACTTGAGGGGCCAAAGGTGTAATAATCTAAAAGATTATTTACTAAAATCAAAAACAAAACACACACACATTTAGTGTGTTCGTGAATGACCAGGAGAAAGCTCCAAGGAGAGCCAAAACCTTAACTCCAACAAATCAACAAATTGAAGCTCAAATCAAGACCCAAATCGATGCATGAATGCATATAAATGATCACCTAGTCGTGGGGATCACAAGGTATGTCGAATTTTCAGTTTTGGTGATACTTTGAGATTATGATGAACTATCATAATCGAAATTTTTGGAATGAATGTTGAATCTATGAGTGTCATTGTGATTATATCTTGGTTTAGAAACAAACCCTAGTAGAAATCTTGATGAATTGTTGTCAAACTAGGGATTTGATAATTACCCTATTATGAGCTAAGTGGGTTTTGGTTGAATTGATGAAATTGATGTTCTAAGGGTGTTTATAAACATCACACTAATTCATATGAATGAACTACTTGAACAAATTAGAGATTTGTTAAGAGTTCATAAGTAACTAGAAGTGGGTTTTGTTAGATATGATGAAATCATGAAGAACTTGAAGTAATATCACTTGTATGTGATTAACAAGTAAACTAGGAAGTGGGTTTTTATGTAATAGTAAAGATGATGATAAGTTTATGTTTAAAATCATCATATTGGATAATAGAAACAAGGCACTCAAACAAATTAAGTGATTTGGGAACTTGTTCATACATGATTGAAATGGGTTTGTATGTTATGATGAAATTTGGTAGCCATGTTCATGTAACTAAGTGTATAAGATCATGTTAGCTACTAATTGATAGATAGAACTTGAATGTGCATTTATATGCTAAGGGGCGTTTGACTTTTAGTAGTCAAACCGACCATTAATAAGATCGAATGGTAATTGTGATAGAAAATATGTAAGATGGAATAGTCATAATTAATGATGACTAATATAACCGTCTTACGAATTATGATGATAGTTTGACGCTTGACAAGCTAGGTGGAGGCTTGGAAAGGAAGCAGGTCAAACGAAGCAAGAATGGTGGAAAAGCATAATTCGGATGCAAGGTAAGTATAGCTTACACTAGTCTTATATGTTAGAATATTCTCTTATAGTATTAGTTACGAATAAAATAAATACAGAATTGAGGTTTGATGTTCCGACGTGTAAACATACGGAACAAGGTAGTCGAGCGTGACAAGAAACCATGTTGATGGTTTAAAAGGAATTAAACGGTAAGTTGGTCATGCGTTGACCATAACTATTTGTTTTGAAAGACACTGTAAGGCGTAAGCCATGATAGGCTAAAAAGCGTTAAGAAAACGATTAATATGTGAAATGACCACACGGTGTAAACCAAAGCGAGTCATATAGATGAGATGGTAATAAATATCATCTCGCCAACATAATCGTTCACTTAGACCAAATGGGTCAAAAGGTGAAAATATCACCCTTTGACAATAACGACTAATGATTATTGTCGAGCTATATTATTTCAGGTATAAATGTCAAATGGGTATTAGCAATACTATGAACTAGCGGTTATAAAAGCAAGGTATTAAAAACGGGTCAATATATTGATCTGCGCCAGGTATGTGAAATAGGGTAACACTCATTTAGAACATGTGGTTCAAGAGTGTTAAAAGAGGTCAAAATGGACTTTTGGTTACTTGATAAGTAAACCAAATGTTTTAAGTAATGGACATTACGTTTGGAAAGCTTAATGACTTTTCAAACAAAATCATAGGTTAAAAGAGGGATTTTGGGTCAAATATGCTTTCAAAAGTCCTTCATTGTTAATAAGAGACTAAATGAACCAAAACGCCCTTGGAGGCTAAATTGAGCAAACAACCTTTAAAAGTTGTTTGGAAATGATTTTTTTTACGATTTAATAAATACTTAGGACAAGTATAGAAGTTGAAAGATGTATTACGTTAGTCAAACGGCTCTATTTGGGTCTTTGCCGTAAGATAAAGAGTTAAGGGGTAAAACTTGGTTTGCATAGATTACCTTAGTAAAATCACCATAAATATAGTTGTGTTGGAAGTTCATTTGACAAATATTGCGAAAATAGGATGCTAGAAACAAATAATTATGAATTATGCGGAAAAGGGTTTAAATACCCTTAACGGGTCAAAATAAGCATTTTAGTACAAACGGGTTTAAGAATATACATAAACTCGTGAATTGAACCTAATATGATAGACAACATTGAAATTATAAGATTCATGTGATATAGGAATCAAACAAATACGTTTGTTTGATAAAACCGCGAATGGTCAAAATTTGGTAAAAAGGGGAAATAAGCCGAAGACTTAAAAGTCTTAAATCTTGTTAAGCCGGACGTCGGATTTTAACTCCATATGATGGAGAATCAAATTACAAACATGTAGGAAGAAACGGTAGGTCAAACGGATAAGCGGTTTGAAAGATACGAAAGATTTCGTGTCAAATTACGGCAAAATGGAGAAGCTGAGTGCAGGGTCCACCGTAAATTACGGTACCACCGTAATTTACGGTGGAGCCAATAAAGCTACGGTGGGTTTCTTCTGATTTACGGCAGAAGAGTATTAACCCAGAAGCCACCGTAAATTACGGTCCCACCGTAATTTACGGTGGAGGCCAGATTGATAATCTTGTTTTGGTGATAAATTGTTTCTTGGACTCATTTAGACACGTTTTAAACCCCCGTAAGACTAATGTATTTCATGTTTATGAAATGTAGGTACACCTTGGATGCCGGAAGACGATCAAGCTCAGCAAAGAACCGAACACGATAAAGATACACGCTTCCGCACTATGCCACGTCGAAATTTTTAAACAACGAATTCGATTTTGTTATGTAGAATAACTTATAATTTGTAAAAGTTTTAATAAACCCGTATTTCCAAAAGTTTATGTAATCTTAATTACATGATTGTTTTACGTAAAATTTACGTTAAACCTTGAATAATAAGGACGGGTGTTACATAAACCTTTTTGCAAACTGTTTTTACAAAACCTCAATTGTTCTTACATTATAATTAACATTGATTGAATATTTATAATTCTACAATTATCGTCTGTATGTTGGGGTTTTGTATATAAAATTTGTTACTACACTGTGAGTAGTAACATGACCACAAGTCGGGTCGACAGTACCGTGGGTGGTAATTAAGGTAGAATAATAAACAAATGTAATTGCTGATTGCCCTCAATGTTGTACAAGGATAAAACCTGTTTGATTAAATTGGGATTCACTCACCAGTATTTCCCACTGACAAATGTTTTTAAAACGCGTTTAAAGTAACAAAATGTTAAAGCCAAAATAGAAGCCAGGTGGAGAGCACTGAAGGCTTGGAAAATGTGGCTATAAAAGTTACCTAAATAAAGAAAGATGTTTAATTCAATAAATTAGGGTTTATCCCTACAAACATGTTTGTAATAAAAACTTGGGTTTATCCCAATAGGTTTATTATAAAAATATGGTGTTTAATCTGATAAAATATTTCTTAACTACGGTCCTGATGTAAATTCCGCTGCCAAATAATGATAAACACCGATACCACCATCTCTGAGTAGGCTGCGGCCGCCCGCCTCCCTAGGCAGGGGTCGGGGGTTGCGACACTACTAGATGGGCATTTTAATGTTATTATGACATAACATTTCTTTCTTTGCATTCTAAACATAAACATTATTCGTACAAAAAAATAAATTAAGTGTATCAGCAAGTTTTTGTCACAATGTGTTGTTTTGGTTTTTAACGGCGAATTGATCTTATTCATATAGCAATGGTATCTAGCAAGAAGCTAGAAACCCAATAAAAAATACACCACAATTACATACAAGAACAATACTCATAACCAATTGAATCTTTGGTTAAAAAGAACTTCGTTCTTGAAAAAGCTTCGTAATTTCATTCGTACAAAGCGGTTCTGGTGCATTAATTCTTGCCACTTCACAAAGACATGATGCAAAAGATGTTTAGTAAATCCTCATTTCACTACAAGAATGGACCACCTTTAGCGGCGACAGCTGTCGCCGGTATTGATGGAAAATGTCGTCGGTATTAACCTTTAGCGGCGACATGTTGCCGGTAAAAGGTCGCCGGTATTGATCGCCTGCTATTGGCCTCCTGTCGTCGCTAAAGGTCTACGTCGCCGGTATTCCTCTTAGACCTTTAGCGGCGACACGTGTCGTCGCTAAATGGTCGCCGGTATTAGTCATGGTTGGTAAAGGGTTTAAAGGCAATAGCGCTAAAAGTCTTTTTTTTAATACAACAGCTGTATATACAACACCCAGCCAGTTTTACGGCCGAAAAAACAGAACTTGCCTATTTCAAACAATGCAAACATACGCCATGAACATATACTAAAGGTAATATAATTAAAAACTAAGTTTAAGTCGTACATTATAATCCTACAACGTTTAATTAAATCATACATTAAAAACAACAAGTCACTCGTCGTCAAAATCATTATCGAATAAGTCATCAGAATCGTAGTCGTTTGACTTTCCTTTTCCTTTTCTTTTTCTTTGTGAAGCAAGATAGTTGTTAAGTTGGTTCAAAAAGGACGGGTTTGGAACAAGCTGTTAACAAAATCCTACAATAATAGATATCAAAATGTATATTAGCATATTAATCAACGCTGCCAACATATATTTAACAAGGAAACATGCGTTCGTTTGTCATTTTATAAATTGCGTAGTTTACCTCGGAAAAGGGTTCTTGCGTCCGAGCTTGCGAAGACGACATGTTCGAGGACGCGTTGGAAGCAGGTTTAGGCCCCATCCCACGGTACCATCCTCGCCGCTCTCCCAACGCTTCCTGATACGGGGCAATTGGAGGACCATCACGGCTCCATTCATTTGTGGCCTGTTGTATGTTCCGCTGTATTTTACGAAGATGATTAAATATATATGTGTTTGTATATATATATATATATATATATTTGTTATAGAAAATAATGCTTAAAAGAAATACTTACAAAATTTTGTTCAGCAACCGGATCAACCCAATTCCCTTGATTGTCCGTGTGGGTTTTAGGATACGTAGGTACCCAATCCATATCCTGTTTAACATTAAACTTAGATTAGACATTAAATAAACAAAAGCTTACACACACGCACACATACATAAAACATTGCATTTTTATAGGCGGTGCTACCGTACGACGATATCCCCCCACGGTATGGGAATTGTTGTTTCTCGCGTACTAGTTTGTTGGCCTTGCTTCTTTTAATATATTTTTCTTGCCGGAAACCTTCGATGGTTCTCAACCAGTTTTCATAGGGCATATCCGAGGGATGGTATGCCCTTGCCCTCTCAAGATCATCATAACCTCCCTCGCTCTCAAATAATTTTCTAGCTTCGTACTTGCGGTCAGTGTACCGCTTCATAAGCACACTCCTAATACAACCCCTCAAGTTTCTCGCTTCATTATCACGTTCCACTTCATCAAAATTGAAATTTTCCTACAAATTAAATAAAAATTTAAAATATCATGTATAAATTAGGTTTGCATATGCTTAAATATTTGATAAAATTTTATGCATATAACTTATTTACTGGTAAGTGGTTCATGAGGGCATCATTGTAATGTTGTTCAACGTTATCCCATCCAATTTTATCGAGCGGGATGGTCCGCCACATATACAGGCCGGCCTCCCTTGAAAACATATCTCTTGATTTACCAACAGGGGTATACGTGACCTGTCTGTCAAACGTAAGCGATACAGGCCCCCTGCTTTTACCAGACGCCGTAGTTTCTCGTTTTTGGGTTTCCCCCTAACCCTCTTCAGGGGAACCACTGGAATTAAAACAAAAATAATTAGTAACAACATTTATAATATATAAAATATAAGGACTACAAAATAATTTAGTAAAAGACTTACCGTCAGTCTCGTGCGTGCCACGAAATCCACCAGGAGGCGGTGGATCACCAGCGCCGGCACCCCGATGTCCCCAGGGGGCCACATCCGCCATCAGATAAGCGAATATAAGCAATACCGAAAACATAATCCCTATAAAGTTACAAATGTTACAACATGTGTATCTAATAGAAATTAAGGGAAAGTACAACAAGTGTAACTCAAATTCAAATAAATATTTCAAACAAGTGTTTATCAAATACAAATCAATATAAATTACAATAACTTTTCTTTTAGTCAGACTCCACATAATCGGGATCATCCTCATCACAATCAGCCTCGACCTCATCACAATCAGTCTCGACCTCAAACACTTCATCGACGGTAGCAATTGGAGTCGTGTCCCCGTGATAGGTCCACTTCGTGTATTCCTTCCAAAAACTGTTAATACGCAAATGGTATTTCATTTCTGCCATATTTTTTAAGCCGGAATTTTTACATTGGGTACACGGACATCTAACTTCATCGTGGTTTTTTATCACTCTTTCACACATCTCGATAAATGACTTGAGTCCTTGCTTGTAGTGAGGTGAATGACGTGGGGAATCAATCCAACTTTTATCGATAGGCATTATGCAACTGAAAGAAAATCTAATTTAGGATTAACAAGACAATGGTAGGCTGCTAAACCCACTTTTTGAACATTTTATCTCATATGTGAATGTGTATTACATGATTGTTTGTTTAAGAAAAATTCGGCATCATTTCCTCTTAGCTCCCAAGTATATATGTAATGATATATATACCTGAGGAGCAAAGAGAAAATGATAACCGCATCCTTCTTAAACAAACAATCATGTAATACACATTCACATCCTAAATGAGATAAAGTATTCAAAAAGCAGTCCCAAGATAAACGGAGACAACCCGAAATTAATTTCTAAATCAATTTCGGGCGGGTATTTCTAAGCTCGTTATGTTTAAAATGATTAATTCAAACACGGGCACAGTTTTTTAAGCTTTTTATGTTCTTAATGATTGTTTTAAATTTTGGGCGGAACGTTATGTTTTAAATAATGATTTCAATTTCGATTGGGTATTTTCTTAGCTCGTTATGTTTGAAATGATGAATTCAATATCAGACACGATTTTTTAAATATGTAATGTTCTTCATGATGGTTTAAATTTTGGCGGGTATTTTCTTAGCTCCTTTTGTTTTAAATGGTGATTTCAATTTTGGCGGGTATTTTCTATGTTCGTTATGTTTTAAATGATAATTTTAATTCAAGGAGGGTATTTCCTAACTAATATATATCTTTCAAAGTTAAATATAAATGTGTTCAAACCTAAACACAAACATACTAATTATCAAACTTAAACTTTTTTTTCAAACCTACACATAAACAACATTCAAATTATCATCGTAAACATATTTTTTTCTCAAACCTAAACATAAACATAGAAATTATCAACTTAAACATATTTTTTTTCAAACGTGACCATAAACATATAAATCATGAAACTTAAACATAATTTATGCTCATTAACACATACTTACATACACAAAGTTACATACTTTATACACACATATTAACATACTACCAACACACATACATACTTATAAAACACATGTACATACTCACACATACACATTCATACTTACAAACACATATTTTGATCAAAACCACAAAATTTATACATACACATTTGCATATTTTATACAAACATACATACTAACATACACATTTTTCACCAATTGCAAACATTTACATGCACAATTATTCATCATTTACATACACAAATACATACACCTACACCTACATATACTCATTTTCACCAATTACACCTACATTATACATTTTCATAAACATTTACATACAAATATACATCCTTACATACACCTACATACACATACATACACCTACATACACAAATACATACACCTACATATACTCATTTTCACCAAATACACCTACATTATACATTTTCACAAACATTTACATACAAACATACATTCTTACATATACATTTACATAACTAAACAAAAAATTATACAATTTCTAAACTTTGAAAAAACTCATATAAAACTAACTGTAATTTCAAGCTTTCAAGTAGATGTAGACCGCGGAGACGAGGTGGTGACCGGAGAAGTGATGGTGGTGACCGAAGAGGTGATGGTGGTGATCCGAATTTTCTTCCATAAACATAAATATACACAAAAACGAGCAAAAATTAAAGTCTATAACATGTAAATAACAAAATAGAGAAGAGATTTAACAAAAAATAAGTTAAACTAACCAATTTGGTGAAGAAGCTCGGTTCTCCGGCGGTAATATGAAGAGTTTGGGGGGAAAGTGAAGGAGGAGGGAAGAAATGACGTTGTATAGTTTGTTTACGGAAAGACTTTTACCGCCGACGGTCTGTCGCCGCTACTGGTTCCTTCGTCGCCGCTATTAGGTTAACCAGGGTTAACCAGGATAAGATATGTGTGGCTGGGGATTAAAGTGGGACACCTACCTTTAGCGGAGAAATGATGTCGCCGCTATTGACCCTAAGTCGTCGCCGGTATTGCCTCTTTAATCCCCAACCGTTAGATCAGAATAATGATCAACGGCTGGGGTTTGGGTTTGACGCGGATCGACCAATAGCGGCGACAGCTGGCATGTCGCCGCTAAAGGTGTCGCCGCTAATAGTGGTCTTTTCTTGTAGTGTTTAACATCCATAAAAATTAGGGAAAATAGTAATAATAACAGCATACTTTCACTTCATTGTTAATTAGGCACTGGTTGCAAAGCATACTAAAACCATCTTATATTACACTTTTTCTAAATGTAAAAGACACCATTAGAAGATAAGTGAAATTACACCTTAAGAAACCAGCAACACAACTTAACAAAGCAAGAATTAAATAATTGAAGTATGAAACAAGAAGAATCACAAGCATGTTGTATAAAATCAAGCAAGTGCAAGGTAACAAAAATAAAGAAACCTACAATGTACAGTAAACTGTCATTTGATATCCTATATAAATTAGGGCAAATTGCAATAAACAACAACTCTTCACTTAAACAAATATAATTTCGTTCTCAGATTTTTTTCGGCGATCGACGACTTGAACAGAGAAAGATATCGAGATCCAAGAACCTTACGCTTCAATTCTAGGGCTTCCTTACCGCTGAATAGATTCTATATGGAAAGATACCGTGATCGAAGAACCCTACGCTTCAGATCATTGTCGTCGTTATGATCATCTCCTTTAATACAATCATTTTGTCCCAAGCTTCACCGACTAACACCGTTAACATCACCCAATGTACCCTTCACAACTCGAACCATGATTGAGCAACTTGATATAGGATAATTAACTCACTAAATCATGTTCAACAGTTCACAATTGAAAGGAAAACATGAATGGACTAAAGGAAACCCTACAACATACGTTTTGAACGCATGAGATGATGGAAGACGATTTGAAGGAACCACAAATTTTGACATTTGCAGAGAAGCTGTAAAATTATACGTTAACTAAAAACCCATCAGTAATTGGGTAACCACCCAGAACTGCTTGTAACCTCTGCTTCTAAAAGCAACTTTTGATTTTAAAAGGTCAATATTTTGTTTCAGCATGATAAAATGGCTGAGAATGAGATGAGTTCAAAATCAGTTTATTTTAATGGGAACATACATATACAGGGCCGGCTCAACTGCTTTAGAGGCCCAAACGAAAATAAAAACCTGAGGCCCTTATCCATCTTTAAAGAAGGAATTAACCCATGCCAAGTTTAGATGATTAATAGAAGACTTGCATAACAAGAACTGAAAATTAGTAGTTGTTCTCCTCAAAAATAAAATCCAAATCAAAATGATACTAATATCAGTGAAAAAAAAGAAAGATGTTACATGATGATCATCCTTGGACCTCATTTGGATTGATGAAATATGTTATTCAAAAAGCTTTTGCTACATAAGTAAAATAAATCATGAAAATAGTTGATTTTGATCATCGACTTTACCCAACAATTTTAATAAATCAAAATAACAGAACACAACTAATTCATTGATGATTTTAACGGTTAACTAAACCCAACAATTAGAACAAATACAAACAATATATATAGATAGATTGGCAAGAAATACTTAACAACCAGTGATTTAATTTAAGGTTTGTCCAATTTAGAAAATAGGTTAAAAAAAACGTAAAAATATAAGAATCCACCGTTAGTGCTTGGATTCGAACTCTGCTCTTCATGAACACTAGATGGATTTCTTACCACTAAGCTACTTAGCTACAACAACAATACTTATTTTAGCAATAAAATTACATATTAATATACAAGTTAAATTTATATATAACTAGTGCTATTAAATCCGCGCGTTGCGCCGGAAATCCTCGCGTTGCGCCGTGGGTGGGTATTAGTTCGTTTAACTTCAGCACTGACACTTGTTATAGCAACCAATAGAGAAAAAAAATCATGATATGACCAAAAATATACCAACACAGCGGGAATTTGATCGGTATTAGTTTGTTTTGTTACGCCACCTACACTCGTTACCACAACCAATAGAGAAAAAATCTTTATATGACCAAAAAATACCGACACGTGATTTACATGGATAAAAAACAAACGCAATTTATATAAGATATATAAAAAAACCACATAATACATATAAAAAACCACTAAACAGCACATATAAAAAAACCTTTAAAACAAATAATTACTATTCATTTAGTTAAACAAACGCAAGTTATATAAGATATATAAAAAAACCACATAATACATATAAAAAAAAACCACTAAACAACACATGTAAAAAAACCTTTAAAACAAATAATTACCATTCATTTAATTGTCTATTAATAGTATACAAATACAAATTACTATTCATTTAGTTTGTCTATTAACAGTATACAATTGGCTATAGTGTGGCATTGGCGCTATTTGTTACCATTTTACACCCCGCAGCAACGCGGAGAGCTTAATACAATAGGTTATTTATATGGATAAAAGTCATGTAACGTATTAATTATGATACCATTAATTGTATTGAGATTATTTGGTGAATTACTTATTTGTATAAGATAGTAATACAAACTTAAGCGACAAAAACATCTTTAACACATTGTAAATGTGAATCTGATCAACAACATGTCAATTTCGTTGGCCCCGGCGCAACGCACGCGGGTCAATATTCTAGTTTATATTTAATTTTTAAGAACAAATTGAAAAAAATAAATAACAATTTTCTAAAAATAACAATAACAAATTTACGTATAAAACTTTTTGTTAATTTAAACACTATTGTTATGTTATATAAATACAAGTTTTTTAAATAAAAGTAAAATGAATCACTATTCATTCAACTTACTTTTAATCATATAATATATAGATTTTTTTTTCAATTGGGCCTAAATTTTTTAGAAGCCTAAAGCACTTGGTTCACTTAAATGGCCATTGAGCCAGCCCTGTACATATATACAATATGTAAATCATATAAGGTTTTTTTTTTTTTTTTTTTTTTAATTTGTCTAGTGTATATTGAATTTAAAAAAAGGCACATGAATAAAACCATCACCATGTAGGTTACTAGCTCTTTTTTAGATGGAAAAGAAATAGAAAATCATCACTTGATCATATATGATTATAATTTTTTTTATTTAATTGACGAAATCTTTTTAATTTTTCAATATATGATTATAATATAAAAAAAGTTATATTTGAATTCAATATGTTGTAAATAAAAAAAATGAAAGGATTATAATGATTTGAATTCAATATGTTGTAAATAAAAAAAATGAAAGGATTACAATGTTTAACTTTGATGTTTAAAAGGTGATGTTGACTCAATTACTCTTATACCTTGTAATATAATTAAGAGTAAATTACGGTTTTGGCCCCTGTGGTTATATCACTTTTACTATATTGGCCCAAAATATGAATTTTTAACAGATTTGCCCCTGTGGTCCCTATAACTAACCGTTTTGGCCCCTAAATCTAACCAAACCCTAACTCTGGTTAATTATTAGGCACATGATGGGCACATGATGGGTAAATTGGTAATTTTCCCTCCCATCATCATCTAACCCAGATTTTTCAAGAACATCTTCATCTTCAACCCATATTTTTCAAGAACATCATCATCTTCAACCATCATCATCCCCAGATCTTATTTAAATCTAACCCAGATCTCATCACCTTCAACCATCATCATCATCCCCATATCTTCAATTAAATCTAACCCAGATCTTTAACGAACATCATCATCTTCAACCATCATCATCATCATCATCATCCCCACATAAACTTCAAACACAGATCAAAAGCCTTCATAAAATTCAAAAGATAAACAGAAGAAACAGAGCAGTACAGTCAACAAGCACGAGCATCAGAAGCAGTACAGTCAACAAGCACAAGCAATTGGAGCATATTAGGCAACTAAACCAAATCATAAATGACTGACTTGTGATTTCTAATCAAGCATATTAGGCAACTAAACCAAATCAGTCGATTCGCTCATATAACAGAAGAAACAGAGCAGTACGGTCAACAAGAACGAGCATCAAAAGCAGTACAGTCAACAAGCACAAGCAATCGCAGCATATTAGGCAACTAAACCAAATCATAGATGACTGACTTGTGATTTCTAATCGAGCATATTAGGCAACTAAACCAAATCAGTCGATTCACTCATATAACAGAAGAAACAGAGCAATACAGTCAACAAGCACATGCAATCGGAAGATCAGATGATATGAGTTCAATCCTAGATGTAAGGACTATTGAATATTGCGGGAAATCGAAGATCATGGGCTGCGGATGAGGTGGGCTGCGGATGAGGGGATGATGATGATGATGATGGTTCTTCATCTGGCTGTGAATGAGGAGGATGAGGGGATGATGATGATGATGATGGTTAAAGATGATGAGATCTGGGTAAAAAGTGGAGAAGGTTGATGGGAATTTAGGGCTTTTGTATATAAATAATGCCTAAACAAAAGATAAACACAGATCTTCATTTAATTTGTTTTTAATATGTGGGGGAGGGGAAATTACCATATTACCCATCAGGTGCCCATCATGTGCCTAATAATTAACCAGAGTTAGGGTTTGGTTAGATTTAGGGGCCAAAACGGTTAGTTATAGGGACCACAGGGGCAAATCTGTTAAAAATTCTTATTTTGGGCCAATATAGTAAAAGTGATATAACCATAGGGGCCAAAAACGTAATTTACTCTATAATTAAATAAATTTTAAAGAGAAAATTTTGATTGGTTAGATATTGATTTTTTTATCTTACATATTATTATTTTTTATTCTTTTCATTCAAACCTCCAATATCTGTATTATCATAAGCCTTTTAAACTGAATTATATGTTTTTTTTTCCAATTCAAATTGAATAATCCAAGCACACGAATTTAGTCCGAATTAGAATTTGAATATGTTTTTCAATTTGAATAATTCAAATTCACTTTCAAAATTTTAAAACTCAATTAACCCCAGTTACTCAAAAATTGATTGTCAACACCCTTTAAAAAAGCTTATTGGATTTTATCACCCCAAACTATTGGCTATTGGCCGCTGCCACCCCCAACTATCACTTTGACGTCCGTCACCCCCAACTTAACACTTAGTGTGTTCTGTCACTACATTGTTAACTGATCACTAACTTTAGATTCCATTACTATACCTTTGGGGGTGTCATAGGGATCTTAGGAAGGTTTTAGGGATCTTAGGACACCCCAAATGTATTATAACAAGATCAAAAATTAGTGATCAGTTAACGATGTGCTGACAGAACACACTAAGTGTTAAGTTGGGGGTGGCGGGTGTCAAAGTTATAGTTGGGGATGTCAGTGACCAACAGCCAATATTTAAGGGGGGGTGATAAAATCCAATAATCCTTCAATAAACTGCCTAAGTCCGAAGATTTATTTATTTTTCTTTGGACCGCTATACCAATTCTATGGGCTTTTAATTATACATATATATATATTAAAAAATAGAAGCCAATGAATAATGTTTTAAATCTTATAATAATATATAGCTTTTTTAATAGAAAAAAAATACAAGTTTTATCCTTTATCTTTATTACATTTTTCAGGCGGTGTTCTTTTTAATTAATCTTTATGAATAACATAGTCAATGAAACTTAAACTTGTGGCTATTTTGTCCATAAAATCATCGCAAACCATCACTAACTAAGTATCTGGTTCAATATATTTGAAACAAGAATCTGTCACCAAATTGTCCAAGATACGTCTACTAAAAATTTGTGTAAAAAATGTCAATAACAAATGGCGCCGGTTTCATTCGAAAAAAAAAACTAAAATTAGTATAACAAAATAAAAACTAAAATAATCCAGTCATCCCAAAAGATTATTAGTGATTATAAGTGTAAACTCATATATATAAATAAGATAACATGAAAAATAAAAAGAAAAATCCGACAAAAGAAAAGAAATATATGTGTTGGTTAACAAGGTTGTCCGACCACGCATGAGAGCACACCAGCACTACTAGTGAGTTGCGGAACCAATTCTCCTGGCGCAACCTCAATCATGCCTTCTTGTTGTTCAGGGGTTAACTGCGGATCAACCCCGGATGCTATAAAGATAGCTCCATTTTCAAGTACGTCCTTTTCTGATCTCCAATTCCAGTTCTTCCACTCTGACTCTTCCGCATAGTTTCTTTGTAATACCTTCAAAACATATAAATCGTATAATGAATACAACCATATAAAATGCTACATGCATGATTTTTGCATACCTTTTTTGTGTTAGGGTTATCGGAAGCCACAAATCGGTTGCCTTGGCTAAGAATAGTAGGATTGGCACTACCACCGATAGCATACATTTTCCATTTGTTGTAGTCGTTGTTAACAACTTGGAAAAAGCCAAATCGACATCTTGGCATTCTTTGTGTACAAGTTTCTTCAAACCTGTTGTATGCTACCGTGGCGCGCATCATTTTATCTTCCGTGTGAGAATCGTCTGCACCAAGCAATACCACCTGTAGTTGTTTAAAATTTTAGTAAGATAAACAAACAAAAACAAACATACCTAATAATATTCTACTCATACAATAGGTGTTGATGCACTTTTGTCTGTAACTTGTAATTCGTCTTAATGTATATGTTTCGGTCTTCGTTTTTAAAGATTGTTTTATGTTTGATTTTGTGTAAGTTGACCAAAGTCAAACGACATCCTCATGTTGTTTGACTTGGCCAACATGTTGCAAACGATATGTTCAAATCCAAACAACATAGGTTGTTGTTTGGATTAGACAAACGACATTGGGATAATGTTTGTATGTTGTTGTCATTTGGTTACAACTAAACAACATCAGCTTATCATTTAGAATGATACCAAACGACATCGGGTGTCTTTTGGGTATAGTCTATATATACCTCAGCATGTCATTTGGAAAACAAGACTTGAACAGAGGGTTTTGTGAGCTTATCATTTGTATTCTATACCAAACTCTGCTTAAATTAATATACGGAAACTTATTGAGTATATCTTTGTGTATTGATTGTGTATTGCTTGGTTAGGTGCTTTAACTTGGATTCCGCACTCACTATCACATTCTAAACAAGAAGTTATTGTTGTTCAAGATCGAGATCTGGACCTACAATAGGGTCTCCAGAGCGTGAAATTCTTGCAAACCATACCGCTATCTCAAGAGACAAAGAGACTCTTCTTTCGGGTGTAAATGAGTCAAGCCTTGCATGAGCACGACTAGGCTCAAGCTCAGGTACAGTTCATTTCGAGCTCTATGTCGGAAACTCGAACTTGACTCATGAGTTGTTTTACAAACTCGAGTTGGGATTTTTTTTGTTATTTATTAATTAATTTATATACATTTAGGGTATACGGTGTGGGCGGCAAACCCACTCGGCAAAGCGGTTTACCGCGCGGTAACACTGCCGCCGGTGGGTTTTGCCGATCGGCAAATGAAGGTAGGCGGTAAACGTTTGCCGCTGCTTCACCTTTTGGATTTCTGACCTTTTGCACATGATTAAATATGCTAGTTTAAATTTTTTTTTACCAATTCATGAAGTGTCTAACCATTGCCAACACTTTTTAGCATAGTTTAAACTCTTAAGGTTGAATGACATGACACACTCTCATTGGTTGATTTTGAAGTTTACCACTTTCAAGTGTTTAACCACTCCCTACACCCTTATAATTATTAACATAACATATATATATTTATCATATTTTTATATTTAATACTTATTGTTATATATATATCAAATGAAATTTATATAGATAATAGGTTTGTTTAGCCTCACGAGGTAGCTCGAGCTCAACAAGTGAAGCTCTGGGCTCGTTTAGTAAACAAGTCTACTTTTGCGTCGAGCAATTTTAAGCTCGGTTCAATTCAAGTTTTTAGCGAATCGACCTCTACTAGCTCAGCCTGACGCATTTACACCCCTAGTTGTTCCTATTTAGACCCTAACCTCATAAAGATAGACACAAAATATGAATTTTGGTTCATCTAATTTTGTTTCAGATGGTTCGCAGTTCTTACTTTGTCATGATCGTGGAATCGGTTGTTGGAAATGGTTACGGCTGTGCTACCCACTGTGACATCGAGGAGCCCATCAGGACCTTTACTAAAATCGCAATGGTCGATCCATATCTTGGAAGCAGTTTTAATAGTAAGAGCATCACCATCGCAAGCTGATCGTCCTGCAAACCCGTCCATCACCCTAACATCGTGAACACTGATCCCATGAATTATGACATTGTTGGCTTCTTGAATGGTTATTCCTCCACCATAAGCGATATCAACTCTTGCACCTCTACCATCAATTGTCTTGTCACTAGTTACTACAAGTGTGTGTTTCAATACAATCACCATATCTTTCTCAAAAATGATCCACAAAGGCTTCTTTTGGGCTGCACCCCATCTCAATGTCCCTTCCTTTGGATTTGCCCCATCCGCATCTGAAGGATCCGTGACCGTGTAGATTTCCCCAGCCGCGCCGCCAGTGGTTCCCTTAGCGAAACCGATCACACATTGGGCTAGTGCTTGTCGGTTGTCCGCCCAATCGGCTTTGCCCCTCCAACACTTGTCTATTGGGTTACTTGCAGCACATTCAAGTAGGTCACCCCTTGATGTATTTCTTTGTAAAGACCTAAAAGAATTTTTCACGTTAGAGCATTCCTTCTCCGTAGTTATCTCTATTCAATTAAATAATACTTTTATTCCTTTTAAAGGGCCGGGATGCTCTTACTCAAACAACTAGATTTACATGATTTAAAAAATGTTTTAAGGAGAAATTAACTAAACAGGTCGACTCACGCTTCGAGCAACTCCGGGTTGTATGCTTCCATGGCGGCACCCGCGTTAGCATTCCCAGCGTTTTGGTCCTCGTAGTCCTCGATGCCCGCAATAATATTTTCATTTTCAGCGGACAGAAATGGCAACATTATAGCAAAGATGAGGGACAGAATTACAAAAACAAAATAATGATGATCCATTATATGGTGCTACAACTTTTCACACCAATACCACTACTTTTTCCCAAAGTAGTACCAATTAGCTGGTACTTGAAATTGAAAGTGGTTCTTAAACGAACCACTTGAGTTCGTTTTGTGTTTACTATGTTTTCTTGATGGAGATGTATAAGAATGTTATGATTGTATATATACAGTAATAAGCGGTTTATAACCAAGAGAAACATGGATCGAGGACCAACACAGAAGGACATTGCAACATTTATCAATTTACTTGGGTCAAATAAGTATAAAAAACAAGAGATAGAGAGTGTTTTTCGAAGTCCTCCGGCCTATATATAACTAAATAAAAGTTATTAATGAATAATGAATATATAACATTTAATATGCTTGAACA
Source organism: Helianthus tuberosus (assembly GCA_030545235.1). NCBI lineage: Eukaryota > Viridiplantae > Streptophyta > Magnoliopsida > Asterales > Asteraceae > Helianthus > Helianthus tuberosus. The sequence goes on from CM060420.1 coordinate 138,348,391, forward strand.
CACTCACTTCATTCCTTCGGACATTTTTTTAAGAAAATCAACATAATAGCAATATTGAATAAAATTTTTGATTAAATGGTGTTGATGTTAATGTGGTATTTTCCTTTCGTGAGCGGAGGAACGATCTTATGTTTCTATTTTATTCTCTTGAGTAATATGAATAGAAAGTTAAAGGGATGTTTCTATACCTCTTAATGAGGCTTTTAATGGTTCAGACCTCTTACATGTTCAGCACTTAATGATTCCGACTGTTTGTTTCTGAATGGTTCATACATTTGCCTCTAAATGGTTAAATATTATATAGAGAGTCTGAATGGTTAAGATCTCTAATCTGAATTGATCAGACATTTGCCTCTGAAGTGTTAAGCATTATATTAGCTCTTAATGGTTCAGACCTCTTATTAGTTTAGCACTTAATGATTCAGAACTCTTACTGGTTCAGCACTTAACCATTCAGAAGTTGCCAAACAGCACCTAAATGTAACACCCCAACCTGAACAGGCTGGCTGACGTGTCACTCATACAGATATCAAAACAAAACCAATCCATAACGTTGAAAACAAAAGATCCTAATTACATTTTCATTACATTACCGAAATAAAAAAATAAATCTTTATCTTTAATACACTCTTCACTTATTCCCAACGTTTCCCAAATTACCTGTCAAACAAATAAGACAAACACAAGAAAGAAACTACGGCTGAGCCAAAAAAGTTGCCCAGTAACGGAGAAATCAACAGTAAAAGTAAAAGACATGAGGACATAAACATGAACGGTACTGACGTTAAACAAATTTAGCTTTTGGCACTGAAACAGATACTTATATAACTTGAACCCCAAAACTTATACTGAACAGATAACAGATACTGAACATAATCTGATGCATGTAAACATATCATAACAGAGACAAGACATACGTGACAACATATAACAGTAAAACAAGTCATGTAATATAGAAACACCCACGAGCCTAAACAGAGGCATACATGGCTATAGTCCATGCGCCGAGATGGTGCGTGTAGGCGTACAAACATTATTCCATCTCAACAGGAGTTAGGAGTCAGGAGTCAGAGCTAAGATCGATCTATTCGCCTCCAGGGGCCAAGTGCTACACAACCACAAGCTAGAGACGCCGTGAACTTTAGTTACGCACCGTCACGATGAGTGACATGCCGTTGATGCCCCAACGACAAGTCTAAACATATAATTGCTCGGGTGACAGAGTATAAAGCGTATCAGAATTAAAAGTATCTTGCCATAAGTCTAAAGGGAACATGCAATAATGAGCACAAGGTCTAAGGTCTATTGCATGCTACAATATATACTTGTCTTATAACAATACGAAACAGAGTCAAGTAGCGAAAACATCCGTACTACAAAGTAACGGACTTGAATAAAATACTATAATGAAAAGATAACAGAATCCGTACCTTAATGCGTAAGTCCAACCTGGCGAAACACTAACGTCTCGCTTGAAAGTTATACACGTCAACCTAAATATAAAATTTCTTAGATGTTTAACACCGGACATTTAATGAGTTTTAGATTATGAGGTCGTCACTAGCTTCTCTTTAAAATTAGTTGTTGGATTCAATATCATTATTTAATAAAACATATAACACTATATATGTACGTGATATAAAAATGTTGTAAGTAAGGCATGACTTATTTGAAATCCAATAAATCATCACTTATATAATACTTCATACTGTTATGAATGCATCCATTATAAGTGACTATCCACATTTCTAACTCCCATGTCACAATTATGTGCGTATTAATGTTATAGCCTATATATAGTGGCTCATGTATTTTGTATGACATCATATCAATAAGAAATTCATCTCTCATACTCTCATTCTCTTCTATACATTGCTAATAGATTCTAGTTATTACATAACACGTTATCAACACGAATTGCTTTTGAAGTTGGATATCAGCACGAATTGCTTTTGAAGTTGGATTGTATAAACACAAGACACCATGTCGTATCAACGTGGGCGAAAGAGATAAAAGACAAAATTGGTGATCAGATTAAATTTATCATGAACAACATTGATATCATCCTTATTTAATCAGCATCATAATGTTTTTACTTCTTTGTTTACTTTCCTATGTGTTAACGTATCTGAATAGTTTTCTTTCATAAACAAACACCTACGAAAAACATTGAGATGTGAAGAAAATAAAGCAAAAGTAAACCAGAAACACAATGATCTTTCTAGTTTCTCTAATTGATTATTTACAATATTGTAACTAATTTCTTACACCTCTTGGTTATCTCCCTTTTATCATTAAATATTTTATTGGATTTCAAGGGAAGTTTTGGTACACTAAACTGAATAGGTATGTTTCATTAACGGTTTGAAAAGTCGAAGTATCTAGTGAATTTATGCGTTAATTTAGTTGTCCCAAATATGCAATATATATTTAAATCTCCACAATTTGTCATTTTGAAACTACTCTAAAGATTTTAATAATATAATTCTACTTGTATGTCAACTAACTCTTGGAAGATTTAGTTTTGGTTTTTGAATTGAATCGACTTATTACTTGTGGGATAAATTGTTTTTATTATTATGGTTATGCGTTTTGATATCATTATGTGTTTTTATTATTATGGTTATGAGTTTTGATTGCTCCATTAATTAGTTGTTGGGGTTTCAAAGAGACATTACAAATTCTAAATCATTATGTGCTTTTATTATTATGGTTATGAGTTTTGATATCATTATGTGTTTTTATTATTATGGTTATGAGTTTTGATTGGTCCATTAATTAATTGTTGGGGTTTCAAAGAGACATTATTAATTCTAAATCATTATGTGCTTTTATTATTATGGTTATGAGTTTTGATATCATTATGTGTTTTTATTATTTTTGGGGTTTCAAAGAGACATTACAAATTCTAAATCATTATGTGCTTTTATTATTATAGTTATGAGTTTTGATATCATTATGTGCTTTTATTATTATGGTTATGAGTTTTGATTGGTCCATTAATTGGTTTTTGTTATTAGTATTTAGACAATTTATGATGAACTACCAAAATACAATTGGTATTAAAAGGTGATGTCTAATAGTTCTATTTGAAAATAATCATTAGTGCAATTCTGTTAATGAATTTACAATAATGCACATGTTTATATGATAATATGTTATAATATGACAACTACTTAGTTAACTTTGTTGTATATCATTGTTATTGCAATTGTATAAGCCCTTTAGTTGCTATTAGATATTTAAATATGTGATTTGATTCTATAAAATATTTGTGTGGTAAAAGATATTATTTTCTTGAGCAACAAAAATTTATTAGTATAAGAAAGCTTATTTACATGTAATAAAGATTCATATGTTATTATATGATCAAGAAAGTTGATAGTGGCATTTGTTTATATTTTAAATTATACTGACATAATATAAAGTGATGCATTGTATAATCATCACTTTTACATATTACCATAAACCTTTTTAATAGTGTTCTTGATATATTTTAATATTCAATCATGACAGTAAGGCAAATTAATTATATGTATTTTATTATATTGTATTTGATGAGAAGACATCTTATATCAATTATATATTGTACAATTTGACTTTGTACATTAATATGCCATTGTTTATGTATATAAACAGTCTTCAATGAAGCAGCTAAATTAAAGTTGTGTATATGACCACACGTTATAGACATGATTGAATGGTGATCAAGATTTATTTATAATATGACATTCGAAGTTTCAAACTCACTAAAGCTTATAGTAAAATTGTTGATGCTTGTAAGATTTTGGACTGATAAACCTTAATGATTCGGTCATATAATTGATGTTATGTGGTGAAAAGATTAGTTATACATGTGGAATAAAACAATTTCCACTTGTCAAACCTCAAATGCGCTATTGATATATAAGGTTTGAAACAGTCACCAAGAAAGTTGTCTGACTCTATTCCATTCCTTGAAGTGAATGTGATGAGAAAAATATATATCATAATCCATTGAGCAAAAAACAATTTCCATCGTCAAATATCATTAATTGTTAAAAAATATATATAAAGTTTGAAACAACAAGCATGAAAGTTATGTGGTTTTAATCCATTCCCTAATATGAATGTGATGATGATCAATTCAAAGGTTATGATCATATACATAACTAAGAAAATTGTAATGATGCCACCATGAATGTTGTATATGAGTATAACAAATATGGCCAGAAGACTATATTAGAAGTTAATAGAAATGATACTAATTTTCCACAATATTCCATTAAATCAAATATGGTGAGTAACCAGAAGTTACTAGAATATTTATACGTTCACCACATGGCATGACCAAATAGGTCATCAAGATAGCATCATGATATGCTAAACAATCAAACTTGTAACCGACACCTTAGCACTTCTAAGTAATCTAAAAACATTGCTCCCAAAATGCCTTATCATATGTCTAGTTAGTTTTTTTTTTGGCAAATAAATTTTTATGCCCTTCCAAACAATAAACTCCTACAAACAATGCCTCTTATATGGGACCATTGAAATGTACAGTTGTGTGGATTGTGACATTCATACATGGTTACATGTGAGTTTTTAGCTACCCGTATGTAGCATATGCCCAACACTATGGAACGCTGTTTTTTTACATGGTTTAACACTGTTCTTTGACAACCCAATTGTAGGGACCATTGTTGGGCACAATGTGAAATATAGTGAGAGGCATACGTAGTTGAGACGAAATTCGTCGATTGATTATATCAATTCAAAACCAACTGCTTATCACAAATACTCCCCATTACAACTGGTCTCCTGAAGAGAACCAAGTTTCCATTTTTTTTATATTTTGTTGTGCAGCCTATGTACCAATAGCACCACCATAATATATAAAATGGGATATGTACATCATATTCCCAGTCTTAGGGGGAGACAAGAAAATGAAAGACTGATAACATAAAAAAAATGCATCATATTATATATCGACCCTCTGAAGTGGTCAATGCAAATCTGAAGTCCAAAAGAAAGAGCGTGTATTTGCAAATAATAACAAATGAAATACAAGATGCATTCACTAACACAAATAAGGTGACAAAGTCACATATACCAGCTTAAACTTGTCTGCTCGAATGGAAGTCACAAAATGATTATCATATTAATAAATTGTGAGAGATAAATCGGTTCCAAAAAGATAAAACCCACAAACACAAAAAAAAGCAGAGTAACACAGTTGGTGTAACCCCAAAAGAGGTGGCACATAAAACACCATAAGTGGTTGCATACAAAACCCCAGAAGTGGTTGCATACTAAACCTTAAAGAAGGTTGTTGTCAAAACCTCAAAAGAGGCTAATGGAGTTCTAAAAGAAACTCTAGTACCAAACAAATATGAGATCGCGATGAATTATGTACAAAATAAGTACAATATGGAACCATAATGAAACACGTGTAAAATGATATATTTGATTATGCTATAGCAATAGATGTAATCGATAAAAAAAAGATTACGTATATAGAAAGTGTGCAAGAGTGTATGCACACAAATAGCCAAAAATGGCTACATGACTTAAGGTTGAACTAAATTTGCTCGACAAACTAAACGTTTTCGAACCAGCAGTTCGAACACCCATAGACGTCAAACCAATAGGTTATAAATGGGTGTCTTTAAATAAAAGGAAACGTAAATAATGAGTTTTTGCGATGTAAGGCACTCATTTTAACATAAAGATTTTTCCCAAATCCCAGCAGTTGATTACGAGGAAACGTATACCCCTGTAGTGGAAGCGATAATCTTTAGATGTTTAAGCGGCCTCGCAATCTCAGAATGACTTCAGATAAAACAACTTATGGATGTCATCACCGTATACATGTATGAGACAATTGCAAATGACATCTGTATGAAAACCCCCTGAAGGATTAAAAATGCTCAAAGCATTATGAAACAATAACCCCATAGGTGTTATATATATGAATCTTAAAGGAAACTACTCGTATGTGGTACAGTCGACTATACTCTGAAAAGAAAGCTATAATTTTGATAAAATGAGCTACATCTATTTAACAAGATTTCAATCTTATAGTGATAATGTAAACATCATCGAGAGGGAACTCTCAAACTAAAAAGGAAAAATTTTGAATGACCTTTACAAAGTGTAGTTATTCTCGACCTGTAGTTCGAGTATATATGTACTATTTTTGCTCATCAATCTGACTACATCTAAAAGATGTTATATAGAGAAAACTCATTCGTTGAGTACATGAACGATTGTCTGATCGGTTGACATAGAAAAAAAATATTTTTATCAACCCCAAGAAAGGGATGTTGAACTACTTAGTCAAGAAGTACCATACTTAATTGCGATCAGAGCATTAATGTATCTTGCAAACAAGACGACATCTGATATTACGTTCTTGCTAGATGTATTGGTTTTTAACGAGACAACATAACTGATCCAGTAGTATCAGTTTATCTTATAGGTCCCGAAGTACTAATTTAACATCATCATAAATCATGTTGTTAATTATGTATAATGCGTAGTGCACTCTTTTTCCTTAGCTACGGTTTTGTCCCATTGGGTTTTCCTGGCATGATTTTTAACGAGGCAGAATTATAAAGCGCATTAAATAATTATTTGACATATTTACAAACTCGAGACAAAGGATAGTTCCACAAGAACAATATGGCGTCCTGGGTTATGATTGATATATATTAGACTCGCATAGAGTTCGATCTCAATCCAGATACAAGTTATGAAGGTCGAAGATTTCAGCATATTTAAGAAGTATGTAGATTAGAGTTTATCAAGAGAAGCTCAAGCCATACTGTATGAAGACAATGTAGACAACAACACTCAAATCAAAGAAGACTACGCCAAATATCAAGTCAAGCAATTGTCACAGAAGATTGGATTCAACATCATCAAGATATACAAGTAAAATTAAGGGGGAGTAATGTACCCATAATATACACAGTGTATGTACTCTTTTTCCTTGACTAAGTTTTGTCCCACTGGGTTTTTCTTAGTAAGGTTTTAATGAGGCAACATAACTGGTCCTGCAGTATCAGTTAACATCGGTCCTGAAGAATCGTGTAAACATTATCTAGTAGTATAATGTTAACAGTGTATGTGTATTTCTAAATGTCTGAGGGGGAGACAATACGCGCTGCACTCTTTTTCCCTTAGCTGAGGTTTTGTCCCACTGGGGTTTTCTAGCAAGGTTTTTAACGAGGCAACACCACCAAGCGTATTAAAGAATAGTATATCATCATGTGGATAGTCAAGGGGGAGTGTTATGAATGCATCCATTATAAGTGACTATCCACATTTCTAACTCCCATGTCACAATTATGTGTGTATTAATATTATAGCCTATATATAGTGGCTCATGTATTTTGTATGACATCATATCAATAAGAAATTCATCTCTCATACTCTCATTCTCTTCTATACATTGCTAATAGATTCTAGTTATTACATAACACATACAATCAAATTCCAATTGTTTGACAATATTATAAACAAAATTATTGGTGGAGTATTCAAGGAAATCATAAGATAATGTTTTATTATAATAATATTTGTATATGTGCACAGAGACTCAACTATTCGTTTGCATTCAAGTAACCACCTTAGTTTCATAGAAAAGGCCAGAAGCATTTTTATTAGTTAGAAACCCATTCATGCCTTCAACATGACTAACATTTTTCTTTGATAACCCCATAATCAGACTCTATGTTGTGATCAATTATAACAGAGGGTGCATGATGAAACTGAACCGTGGATGTAGTTACCTTAATCGCCAAGCGAAGCCGACCGAACACCAACGACTAGAGCTTCGGATGATCAAACGATAACAAGTAAAAGAGCACTGATGGTCGCAGCCTGAATGATGAGGTGATGGTCACTGCAGGGTAATGCGGCGATGGAGCTAAACTGATGACGGAATGCGGCTGCGACGGCCCGAATAACGGATGGTTTATTAGGAAAATTTGTGAATGGATATTTAGTTAATTTATAATTTAGTGAAATTATAATTACTAATTAAACTCCTTCATACGGTGAAACTCTTGAGTAGAGTTTTATATCACTTGATTAGCTTTTATTAGAGTTTTTATGGCTATAATTAAATCACTAATTAAGTGAAACTTTTATTAGAGTTTTATGTCTCTAATAAAATCACCACTTAAGAGAAACTCTTGACAACACACAACTCTTGTAAAAGATGATAGGCTATGTGACTCTTTGGAATGATGAGAAAACTACAAGAGAAAGATAATATGTATGAAGAATTCTTGGAGAAGTGGTGAAGACTTGAACATCCATATGTTGGGAATTATAGAGAGATGAGTTTTCTCTACTCGATTCCATCACCTTCGTATCATTAGTTTTCCACAAGTTCAAACACTATAATTCTATTCGGTGTAACCTCGGGCCCGTGGCCATTTCCGGCAGTACAGACTGCTTCGGCTGTTGTACCCTGGGAGACAGACGCGTCGTCTTTAGTAGAGGCGCGAAATCTGTTTTAAGGGAAGGGTGTTGAACACGTGCCTCAGCCATAATCGTCAACATTTGTTTGTTCTTTTTGTAGGAAATTATTGTACAAAAAGACGTGGTTCAAAACCTCGTTGAAGCCTACACAACAGACTGAAAACACAACGTACCATACAAGTAGACGCAGTTAAAGATCAAGTTGAAGACTTTATCTTTTGAAGATATTGGTTTGAATCGATTGTTTTATTAAATATGTTGTAGTTTATATTTATTTTCGTTTGAATTTGTACATGGTTCATGTACTACAATTTCCCAAATGTTTAAAGAGAGTATCTTTAATTTTTTTTGTTATTTTTATTAACAAAATTGTGACCCATTTCCTACAAACTCAAAACAGATTTCATAAGATTGTTGGTACAATCTTAAAAACCTTATTTATAAATATTTATTTTGGGAAATATGTATGTAGTACAACTTGTTGCGTTTGGATTTTTTGAGATTGAGATACAATCTTATATCCTATACCGTGGTACAAAACGAATTGTTTTGGTTCCAACGTTTGGTTTTGAAACGATTTTGGGAATCGTTAATTTTTCTAACTTTTGTGTTAGATCGGGTTTATTAGTGTAAACCATACGTTTTTTTTTTGTAAACGTTAAATTCTCTAACATATGTGTTAGACCGGAATTATTGGTGTAAACCATACGTTTTTTGGTAAACGTTAAAGTCTCTTTAGTAGAGTTTTTTATATTTTTAAATAAGAGTTTTATGTTTCTTGATTAGAGTTTTATGTCTCTAATTAAGTCTCTATTTAAAGTAGACTCTTCATCCACCCATTGATTGATATGAACAAATAAGTCTTATAATGATTTTGTAATCATTTGTCTTCTAACATGTGTGTTAGAAACGTTCATGAAAAGGGTTAGTTTGGAAGCAATTTTTTAATTGTTTAGTTTCTAACGTGTGTATTAGAAATGACTTATTATTTGAACCATATATGTGTTTTTAGCAAGTCGAATTAACATTTTGTGGAAATGTTAATATTTCTAACGTGCGCGTTAGAATTTCTTTCATTTTAACATGATTGTTAAAAATGGTTAAAATGCAAATGCTTTGAAATGTTTTATGTAGACATTTTATATAAGCAATTTGTTGTAGCATTGTTTTAATGCTTTGTATGATTTAGAAATAAAATGTCATACATTGAAGTTGATGTTTGATTGGCTTCAAGGAATTAAATCACCATAAAGTGATGGTGTGGTATTTATATGAATTTAATGAAATTAAAATCATTTACTAGACTTTTTATATGGAAGATAAACTCTTAAGGAGAGTTTCATGTCAATTTATTAGTTTTTATTAGAGTTTATGTCTCTAATAAAATCTTTAATTAAGTGACTCTTAAGGAGAGTTTCATGTCAATTTATTAGTTTTTCTTAGAGTTTATGTCTCTAATAAAATCTTTAATTAAGTGACTCTTAAGGAGAGTTTCATGTCAATTTATTACTCCCTCCGTCCCATTAAAAGTGTCATATTTTGAATTTTCAAAGTCTTTATTTATAAACTTTGACTTTAATTATATATTTTTTGTGTTATATAAAACTTGATGAAAATTATCCCGATAAAGACACTTGTAAAACACACTCAAATCATATAACTTTCATCAAGTATTATCTAACACAAACAAAATTATTTAAGGTCAAAGTTTATAAATAAAGGCTTTGAAAATTCAAAATAGGACACTTTTAATGGGACGGAGGTAGTAGTTTTTATTAGAGTTTATGTCTCTAATAAAATCTTTAATTAAGTGAGACTTATCCCCACCCTATGTCTCTTGTATTAAAAGTAGGCTATGTGCCTAACTTGATGAGAGTGAAAAAACAGATACAAGAGTAAGAATACAAGAATTAAATCACCATAATGTGATGGTGTAATTATGTGTGATTTTATCACCAACTTTAATTTGTGATTTGTCATGTTTTATATAAAATGACTTAAATTTTCTAACACGTATGTTAGAAAATGTGTATCACGAATACGAGGTTAGAGATTGTTCATAATAAACATAAATGTTTTATGTAAACATTTAATTGCCTATAAGTGCATTAAAAATGATGAGAAATGGTTTATTTTATAAACTATATCTTTGGAAAACGTTTTATGTAAACGTTCTATTCTATAATGTGCTTGTTATAACATTTTTTTTTTCTAACATGCGTGTTAGAAAATGTTTAGTACATGTGTAGTAAGACTAAACAATATAAAACCATTTGATATTTTGGGTTTGATCTATGTTTTCATAACACTAATTGATATTATTAGTATTGTATATTGCAAAACTAAGAAACTGTTTTGAATTATTTTTAAAACAAAGTTTTGCATAACATTAATAATTCAAATGGTTCCCTACTCTTATTAGAAGTAGCATATGGTCAACAAAGTAACAGCCTGATGGTTGTTATTTGGTGAAAAACAACTTGGTGTTGTTGTGAACAAATTTAATTGTTCAAGTTTACTACTTAAATGTAGTATTTGTAACAACTTGGTGTTGTTTTGAGCAAAATTGTCCAAGTTTAAAGTTTCAAGATGAAATGGGGAACTTGTACTTACAAGTGCATGGAGTCTTATTGAGGGAGTACCTCAAGACATGCCATGGGACAATATTGTTGAGAAGATTTCGATCAGATTATAAAGTGTTGAAGATAAAAGCACTTTGCTATTTGATGTCTACATATTGTCTATGCTTCATTTTAAATTTCAAAAGTGATTGACACTTATGATTTAGTTTCCAATGTATTTTATTGTTTGGTGTTCAATATCTTTGGATAACACATTGAATTTTTTACAAAGAAATAAATGACTAATGGTTGTGACGTATAAATTATTTTGTGGAAAATAATTATAACGTCGGTTATACATTGCTTAAAAGAATATGGTTTTAAACGGATGATACATGAAAATACTTGGATATAAACAACTTGAGAGTTGTTACATTGACTAAAAGTCAAAGACGAAACATCAAATGTATAACCACATCATGAGTGAGTAATGAAAGAACGTAGTGAGTGTATTGAGATGAAATACACTAACGACATTCATGTCGACATACTTCATTAGAAGTCATTGAAAATTCGCAAATGTGAATTCTAACATATGAAAGTAAAAGTACTATATGTTATTGTATACCTTTAATAAATCTTGCGAGATTTATATGTAGATGCGTCTACCACTTTATTATTGTTAGATCTATATGAAGATTTTACCTTCATTTGGGAGAGCATCCTAAATATACATATCTCCTAATGAATAACAATAGATGTGTGCAAATCACTTATGGAAAAATTATGAATGCCATGTTGTTGAGTGTCGATCTAGTTGACTCTATCTCACACATAATAGTGATTGTAGATGAGAAACATTCATCTTGTTGGTGATGAATGTGTTCACCAAGTGACTTGGATTAAGACTTATGTTTAAGTACTTATGAGTCAATGGTAGATCGTTAGAAATCAAAGGTAAACAAGTTATGTTCCTTAAATGAATGATGAAATTTAGCTTTGTGCTATATACAATAATTTGTGAGACCTTCCTAAATATTGATGTTTTAGGATTATGAATAAGTCTCATTATTTTGTCTTAACAAGGGATGAATGTTGCAAAGTGATATTATGATATCCTTAGGGCCGTGAAGAATCAGAATGATGCATCTTCTGTTCACATGCTAAAGTATTGTAGTCTAAAGCATGCTAGAGTAGTACTTGGTTAATTATGGATCTTGATGAAGACTAATTAACTCTAAACATTCAAATGTGTATGAACACAAAAAGAATTTGTGTATGGACAAAGTTGAGAGAGAATTTTCATCCATTATAAGGAAATGACATGTAACTTTTAAAAGTTTGTTCGAAAAGCTAATGAGGAGAACTCATTGTCTAAGCTTATTCTAGATATTAAATTAGAATTATTCTAAGTTGGTGACAAACTTATGACAATGGCATGTGTTGCTTTGGTCAGCTCGGAAGCTTGTGTAAGCTAATGCAATATGAGTTGAATTCACTGATACAATAGGGTTGGTCTTGTTCAATCATATGTGTATAAATGTCGCCATAAGTGGTGTTACGGAAATGTTGATCAAATGGCAAGAAATGTGGGGGAGGAACCATTTAAGAAACAACCCTATAAGGGTATGTAGAAATGGTTCTCATTAACACATCTAAATGTTATCCAATAACACTTAAATGTGGGGGGTGTCTTGCATTTGTTTTTAGCAATAAGGATTTTGTAATCCAATCTAACATTGCAAATAGACGACTAAGTGGAGGACACAAAGGTCGTAGTGCATATTTTAACGTGTGTTAAAACCCAACAAATGCTTGAGAGTGAAAAACTTTAACAAGATAGAAGGTTTAGAGAACTCACATTGGTTCTTAATGCTTTCTTGAGTCCCATCATCACCAACGAACACACTTAGGGTTAGGGGCGCCCATCACTCACCACTCACTCATCACTCACAACATCCAATAAATATCCCCCACGTCATCGAGCTTTATTCCATCACTAGAGGTGGATTTTAGTAAAAATGCCAATCACTCACCACACCCAACAATTTTCCTCACAACCCAACAATTTCCCTCATTCTCTCCAACTTTTCACGCGTGATAGTGACCACACGTTTTCAGTTCCACACGTTTTCAAAAGGGGTGGCGGTGGTGTGCATAATGGTTCCACACGTGATGGGTGGTGACCACGGGGCGCCCCGTCCCCCCTTACACACACAAGTGAAGTTTGTACTATTTCTATGGTGCTAGATACGTGGCTCATAAAGATAAAAGCCAGGTTTTAAGTTTTTGATGCGTCTACATTTACTTGGTCTTTTAGTTAACAAATTTTATAATTTCGTTTTTACCGTGGGTGTCAATTCTTTTGACTTTTATAGTAAGAAGACAATAAGATGGATGAGTACCGACACAGGGAAAGAATTTATTTTTGGGATGTTACATTCTCACATTAGACATGAATCTCACTAACGATATACCACTTTTCATGTGGTGAGGATGTTGGATAACTATGTCCGAGTAATAGTATTCGATAACATTGCTACCAAGGAACGATCTAAGGTTTATGTCAAGGGGAACAACTACACGTAAGATTGATTAATTGTTAAGCGACCTAACACGAAATAGGCGTCTGATGACAGTTATTAAAGAATAATCAAATCTAGGAAATTAGCTATTATTATTTGCGAAATAATAGTAATGGATAACTAAACAAAAATATTACAGGATTATAAAATTGATGTTTAATATTTTTTGTGTCGGGTATTAATAGTGTTTTTGTTGCAAAATCATGTATTAATATTCTAATTTGTCACAATGTTGAGTACTAAAGTCAAATATTTTCACAATGTTGAGTACTAAGGCTAAATATTGTTAACTTTTTTTGTTAAATCATACTAAAATGACTAAAATGCCCTTTAATAACTAGATGGTCTATTTTTTAATTAATATATTTGACTAAAATATAATTTAAAGTAACATTTTTTGTTTTATTTATATTTTATTATAAAATTAATTGGATTTGAAGTTTATTATTTATAAACTTTGAGTATATAAATAATATGCTAGTAAAATAAACTTTTTAATTTAATCTAAATAATAAACCAAGTTAAGATTTATAAAAATAACTAAAACAAATATAACAGTTTTGTAAGTTGAAATAAATATGGGGCATTGGTTTTGTATGATAAAACGGATAAATAGCATGTAATATTCGTATCAGTTTGCGATGTAATGTACAAGAATTGCATCTCGGAGTTATGGTATGCCAACACGGCTCCAATCAGTTGTAGATGCGAAATTGGCTGTGAAATTGTGTGGCAATGAGGTCGCATCGGGTCAAGAGACGTATATTTATACTCGAATTGAAGATATAACAGATCGAGAGGATGATGGAAATTTCGGAGTTAAATGGGTTAGCGGATAAGCATAATTTGTAGTTTATACTTAACACAATGAGTTGTTAGCTTTGATTATGATGGAGATAAACATTAACGAAAACAAAACTAGTTGTAGGTTCGTGATACGGACCTAAATCGTGATTAGTGTGTGATTAAGTTCAAAGACGGAAGATTAGAGACGGATAAACAACTTTCTTGTATAAAATTGGGTAGCATAACGTTACAAATCGGCACAATTATAAGCTATCCAAAATATACCAAAGGAGCATACATCCGGGAGAGACCAAGTGGTGATCTCTCCCCCAACTCTAAAACCTTAAAAACTTGCAAATGAACTAAGGGTGGTATTTATAGCCACACCACATTCACATGAAAATCCACCTTCATGCGAAAGCTCACTTGCAAACGCACACGGTCAAACGAATAACCCTTTTGTTTGACCACTTCAAACGAGCGGGTCTATACACGATCGTTTAACCATTTCACTAACTATTACATAATCAGCATAAAAAGTATTCTAATCTATTCGAACAGCATCGGACACAAAAACTGCACCAACACTAGTTAAATGGAAAATTTTTACGGATCCGATATGGCCAGAATCCGGAGAATTTGACGGAGAGGACCCCCTGAAAGGCGGACTTTCTTTTTGTTTGATATAACAAGTTTGGTTATTTAAAATATATAGTCCCTACGATTTCTAAGTTTTACAAAATGACTAAAAACTTTAATTATCAAAGGGCATTTTAGTCATTTTAGTAAGACTTAACAAAAAGTTAACAAGCTTTGGACTTAGTACTCAACATTGTGACAAGATTTAGGGGCTGTTTGGTAGGCTCTTAATGACCATTCAGATGCTACCTCTTAATGGTTTAAAACCTCTGAATGAATAAGAGGTAACCTCAAGTCTGAATGGTTAAGAGGTAACCTCTGAATGGTAAATCATCACATGTCATATTCTTCTACCTTCTCATTGGTAAAATTCTTAATGGTTCCATTAAGAGGTAGACTCTTAATGACCATTCAGAGGCTACCAAACAGCCCTTAGCCTTAGTACTGAATATTGTGACAAATTAGAACGTTAATACCTGATTTTGCAACAAAAATCTATTAGTACCCGACATTAAAATTTGACAGAAACCACAAGGACTAACGGTGTAATTTTTTCTTTTAATTATTTAATTAATTAGTTAGTAACTAAGTAACAAATGAAAATATATAAATTACATATAAGATATGTTTATTTATTTGGTTAATAAAATTTAAGGTTTAATTTATATAAACCTGAAAACTATAAAGACGCATGTAATAAACGGCCCGTTTGAGTTTGACCTGTATTAGGGTTGTGAGACTATAAAAAGAGGACTAGGGATCTCATTCATGTTATACCAATTTTAGCATAACTCAGTTTTTCTCTTAACTCTTCTGTGGCACTCCCCTTTGTGCTACCACCCGTAGGCATTAGTCCACTCGATGTCGCCGCCTGCACGCCACCACCGAACTCGCGCCATTTGTCTGCCTGCCGCTGTTACCACCAACGACCGTCGGGGCCACTGCAGTCGGCTGCCGACCCGCCGCGCGGTGTGACCAGCCAACCATCCCAATGTTGCCACTTGTTAACCAGTTTTGAACTGGTTCTTGTTTAGTTCATTTCGCGAGTAGATCTGAAGTAGCATCAATTCCTGGATTACTTGCTTGGTGGATTTTTGTGTTTCGAATCTAGCGACTAGGTCGTTGAATCAAGTGTCTCGTGAGCTGCAATAACCAATTATGGTACGCCTTTCTAAAACACCCTATGGTTATTATAAGGCCACTATCACGTGGAAGGGCAAACTAGAAGCAAACCACATGGTGAACACTACCCCTCTCCCATGCGGTTGCTAAAATTTGATTCCATATATGGTTTAAACCACGAGGTTGGCTCAAAAGATAGGAGGAATTTGATTGCTTGGGGTAATTCTCGACCAATCAATTTTTTTTTCAATTTCAAACCCACTGATTTCACATACATTCTCACTACACCATTTACCCCATTTTCGTCACATGTTAACATGTACGCCACGTGTCAAATAAAAAAAAACAAACCCACATATATCACCACTACACATGGTCTCATTTGTTTGATATTCTTAATACACCATACCCTATTTACTATTTACCCCCTATCCAATAGTGTTTGTTACATGTTAATTACAACCTAATTACATTTGACGACTATATCCAATAAGGCCTGACGGTGTGGGCTCGTCCCAATCTCGTCGAGGCCCGTCACCGGCGGCAACACCATTCCCCCCCCCCTCGGCGTCATCCAAATCGTCGCCCTTAAGACATTGGAGAGGGGCATAAAGGACAAAAATTATAACCGTTGGGGACTAGCCGTTAGGTAAAAAAATATTTTTCAAACCCCACTTTATAAGTAAACACCCTTATTCTCCCACTTTTAACCCAAAATTCTTTCATTGTCTCTCATTTTTTTATACACCATCATACTTTTATAAAAAAATTGGCATGTCTTCATCTTCTTCTTCATCGTGGTATTCGTCATCTTCGGGTGAGAGCGAAATATTTTTTTCAAACATCATTATGTACGCAGCGCAGATGATCATGGAGGAGGACGAAGAGGCTTCGTTACAACGGCAAACTAGGAGAGCCGCCTTAAACTGAGACCGAGAAGGTATTTTAATTTTTTAGTGTATCTTTATTTAAATTTAATAATGAATTTAATATATTTTTCATTGTTAATATATAGCCAGCCATGATAATTTAGTGGCCGATTATTTTGCCAACGAACCTGTGTCCACGGACATGATGTTTCGACGTCGGTTCCGAATGAGCCGTCGACTGTTCTTACGTATTGCAGATGACTTAGCCCAGTCTGATCCGTTTTTTACACTGCGATACGACGCTAGGGGCCAAAGGGGATTCACTACTTTACATAAATGTACGACGGCCATTCGCCAACTAGCATACGAGTACGCACCCGATTCGTTGGACGAGTATTTAATGTCCGAAAGAACTGCACGTGAATGTTTGCACAGGTTTTGCGAATGGATCGTTAAATTATATAGGAAGAAATATATGCGGAAACCAAACGCAAACGACGTCCAAAAATTATATTAAGCACACGAACAAAGACACGTTTTCCAGGAATGCTCGGAAGCATTGATTGCATGCACTGGCCGTGGCAGAAATGCCCTACTGCCTTGCAAGGTCAATATACTCGGGGCGATCATGGTCATCCAACTATAGTTCTAGAGGCTGTTGCGTCACATGATCTCTGGATTTGTCATACTTTTTTGGTCCGCCTGGTTCACTTAATGACCATAACATCATCTACCAGTCACAGATATTTGACGATGTAGTAGCAGGAACAGGTCTAGACACCAGTTTTACGGTTTCAGGGGTGGAATACAGGCGGGGTTACTACCTTGCGGATGGAATATACCCAACGTACTTGTTAGGGCATGAATTCGACATTAAGGATCATTTATCCTGAGACTGGGCCTGGATCACGGATCCTTAACGGATAATGCAGGGAGTCTGGGGATCCAAGATCCTTACTATTATTTATGTTTTAACATTTGTTCCTTGTGTTTTCAGTTTACGATTGCAGGCACTTATGGACTGAGTCATGGAGGGAATTTTGGAGGAATATGCTTCTATTTGTGCACGTGAATGAGGCTAGTGACCGTTATGGTGATCGTGGATAGCTTGCTTAATTTTCGGATAGTTAGTTAGCATAGTTAGTTTCTATTTTAAAATGGGGATACAAGCTTGAATGAGATATTATTAGCAACACACCAACAATATACTCGAACTCTCTGCAAACTTACTGCGATTACATACTTTTACACACTAGTGATCCTTGTACCAAGCTTGATATCATCCCGATTAGTAAACTTTCTTTGTTTAATATAGTTGGTGACCGGTAGTTTCCATCACCCGAGGTTTTTTATGTCGGAGATCATTCATTGATCAAGGGCTTTTTCCTCGTATAAATCCTTGTGTTCATCATCCAATTCATTCATTTGTTATTTGCACAATTGTTCAATTAACCAAGCATCATACCTCACAAAATCAGATTTGGTTGCATTATCCTTGTGTGATTTTTGACCAAAACAGTTTGGCGTCCACCGTGGGACAACCGGTGCTTCATTCTTGAAAATTTTATTCATTTCATCCATTTCTGTTTGTTACCTTCAACCACATGGCTTCTCATGCGAAGAACACTTCAAGCTCCATGCCGGCGATCACCTCTTCATAGAGCATTCCACTTTTACCTCCTGTCCCTTCTGGATCCCAGAAGAATGCTGAGAATGCTGCGAAGAAGCCAACCCCCGTTTTCTCAAAATCAACTACTGTTGTTACTTCTAGTCCTACTAACAACGATCTTTATTCTTTGATTTTGCAGATGAAGGATTACATGCAGCAGCAGGACAAAACTAATGACAGGATCCTTCGAGAAATTGATGAAATCAAGATATTGAAGAGATCAACGGAGGATCACTCTCCATTGGTGCCTAAATCACTGGATTTCGGCACTCCGGAAACAACTGCCCAGCATTCCACAGCATCAGGTGTCCAGCATCAGGGAGGATTACCAAGTATGCACTATGGATCATCGGTAATGATGCAGGCTCAAGGATCCTACTTCCAGCCTTCAGGATCATCTCTTCAGCCTCAAGGATCCTCTTTCCAGCATCAAGGATTCTTCTCTAGTTTCGGAGGATACATGGGGACGCAGTCGGTTCAAGGATCCTACTCTTAGTATCAAGGATCCTCATCTCAGGCTCAAGGATCCTCATCTTAGGTTCATGGATCCATGGAGTATCCTCCAAGACCTTCAGCTCCAATGCATACTGGATCCAACATCTTTCAGGATCAAGGATCCTTAAAAAATGTACAACCTAGATGCTCAGAGATTCATTTGGGAGACTTCATACCTATGCAAATGTCACACCCTGACTTTTGCGGAAGCGTGATTATTGGTGTGACTTTCTTAATACCATATCATTCAATCATAACAACGCTATATGATAAAAACCATAAGATGTTCATCCATTGATTACGTTTGAAAATAACATAACATACTTGTTTGAAACATCGACACCAAATTCAAGTTACAAACCACAACATGTTTAAATGAGTTCACGAAGACTAGAAAAAAGATTTTGAACAAACCCGAGTTTAGAACCACGTATCTCGTCCAGGATTAAGATACGTTTCCTAAACCCTAACGACCTTGGATGACATCTTTTATTCATGACGCAGCTTGAAAACATGCAACACCTGCCAGATCCACTTAGTTCCCTGAAATACATGTAATTTGAAAACATCAACAAAAGTTGAGTGAGTTCATGTGTTTGTGTATGAATAAACCTTTAAAGTATGTCTGTATGTATGTCCCTGGTATGTAGCAATAAGGAAAAACAGATCACCAATGTTTTGCAAGGCCAATGGTATGTGTGAAATGGTGCAGGAAAACTCAAACCTAACTGAATTTTGCCACAACATTTGTATGTGGACATAGTCACCACATGGGCCACCCTGGTCCTCATGGGTGTGGGATCGCTACACCCAAATAGATCTATCACTCATGTCCCTCGGTCCTACGACGAGGATTAATGGCCTTAAGTGTTGTACCCACCTTTCACACGATCAAGCAGTAACCCTCCTTAGCTAATGTATAAAACGTTTGTAAACAATTGTAACATGTATTTCACCCCCGAAGTTATAAAACTGAAAACAGTTAAAAGAAAAGGGGGACATGAACTCACTGTTTTGCGTCTTCAGTACTCGTAACCCAAATCTCCTCAGCAAACACGACTCCCTAAAATATACTATGTCTATTAGACGAACGGGCCGTGCCTTGCCTTAGTATTTACGTTTTTGAGTTACGTTTCTTTTATGTCTCCAGTATTATTCCAAGTTATAATTCCTTGTTAAAATAATAATTATTTTAACTTTACATTATATTGAATTTTGGAATAATTTGTTAAACAATATTTTTGTATCAATAATTCTCAAGTATTTATTTTCGTATTTCCTTCCCAAGGATGGGGGTATCTCATACATGTATTTTCGCATTCTTGTATTCGTAGTTTTCAAAATAATATATTTTCAAGTCTCACTTTAGAAAATATATTTAAACTTACTTTGTCAAAAATATTTTATTTCAAGAAAATCTATATTTTTCCCAAAAATCATATATATTCTAAATACTCCAAGAAAATATATTTTAACTTCCAAAAATAATATATTTTCTCCTTTTCGAAAATATGATATACTTTTCAATAATAATAAAAATCATATTTTCATTTCTTGTATCCAAAATAGTATTTACCAAAAATATATTTATAACGGTATTTTCCGGAATATTTTGTAAGTTACGTTCTAGCGTTCGGTTTCACAATATTAAGTGTGTAATTATATACATATTCCTTGTGATTTTTGGTATTATTTGGATTGCAAATTCTTGGTATTTTGTTAAGTTATATTACTTTAAATCCTAAAATAATATAACTAATACACAAAGTATACCAATAATCACACAAAATGTGTAAATATATATTCTAAATACATATTTACTCATTTTTATTTATAAAAACTAACCTCCAATATTTGTAATTTTGTAATAAAATTATGGCAAGGTTTATGTTGAAAACCATAGTTAAAACACACTTGTGAATATTTGTTTAGAAAATATTTTTCTAAGTGTTTGTATTTTTAGAAAATTTTGCTATAGTTTCCCCTAAAAATGGAGGTGTCCATGCTATCAAAGCATATCATTTTCTTTTCAAAAATCACCATAAACAATCAACAATCAATCTACACTTACCAAGTGCCAAAATATTGCTATCTATGTAATAATCATGAACTTGAACTTTCATAAAAACTTGTAGTAACTTGGTAGTGTGATTAGTAGACTTAGTTACCCTTTAAAGTGTGTTTATTTCTTTAAAAATCTCATTCTAAAAGAATTTAAGTGTTTACAACTTGTTAGATGATTTTTCCAAAAATCATTCTTTTGAATTTTTCTTGTATCTCAAGTGCTTCTACACTTGTTTTATTACCAAAAAGGGTGTGTGTTTAAGTAAGAACCATGATCTTCTAAAAATCATATTTTGAACTTGGTTCTTTTGAAAACCATTCATAAATCTTAGATCCATAAGGTTACTAACTCACTTTGTTTATTATTTTTCAAGAAATCACTTTATTTTTCAAGTTCATGCTTATATATGAGGATGATCATCTTGTTTTGTCACATAATCACCCTCTCACTTGCTAGATCATGTGTTTAATCACAATCTAGCAAGCTCCTTATGATGATCAACATCATAATCTCAAGAAAACAACAATCAAGTATCATACATACACTAAACAACATTATTTCATCAAGAGTTCATCATATGACAAGCTTATGTTAGAGTTTTATGAATATGTTCTTTAGTGTTCAACAATATTAACAATGTATATCATCTTTTAACCGACAATATATGAAGTAACAAGAGATTATAAGGGCCTTACTACTAGCACAAGGCAAGGGAAGAACACAAGATGATGGTGATGACAAATGTGTTGGATAAAAGCAATCGGGTGAGGTCCTTCAAGATCCAAGACCACCAAGCTTGCTTAAACACCTTCTTGGATCATGTAATGAACATGGAAATGGACGATCAATGGATGAAAGTGATGGTGGTGTTGGTGTGGTTCTCGGCCGAGAGAAGAGGGAGGAGAGGGAGAGAGATAGTGTTGAGAAGTGTAGATGATAATGATCCTTCATGTTCACTTATAATCCAAATTTTGG
This sequence comes from Helianthus tuberosus, assembly GCA_030545235.1. NCBI lineage: Eukaryota > Viridiplantae > Streptophyta > Magnoliopsida > Asterales > Asteraceae > Helianthus > Helianthus tuberosus. The sequence goes on from CM060420.1 coordinate 138,370,629, forward strand.
GTATTAACCATTGTGTCTTATGTCTCTTAAGTACACCACATAATCCTTTTCAAATCTTAGGAAGATTGAGAATGCTCTTGGTGGGGTCACATGGTGACCGTCAATGAGAGGGGGGGGGGGGTATCTTGGTTGGGTTTTAATGTTTAGTTAGATGATTAGTTAGGATCTCAAGTGTATTAGTTAGTGTTCATGTTTATTAGATGTTATATAGTGTGTTAGGGTGTTCGGGGATCATAACTAGCTCAGAAACATTAAAACAATGCTTCTAGTATAATTTTGGTGTTTCGGGTAGTGTCCGGTTGTTCGGTTAGATACCGGTTTGTTAAAGTGTCAAACTATTCCGTTTAGTGATCTTTAAGTACCTTTTTGTAACACTTTTAATTCCCGAGACTTAGGAAAGCATTCAGGACCATTTAGTCATGTTTTTGCATGTATTTAGCTTGTTAAAATGCTGAATTTTGCTGAAATATGCTGAATTCAGCACTTTGAGTGGGTTTTAGGCACTTTCCGCCACTTAAACTATCACCTAGTGAAGCAGTTTTGTGAACCTCACTTTCCTACACACTATACTAGTGTAGTACTTTGTCTCTGGCCCATACTGGGTCTCAAAACACTGTTTGTCTATATACTGAACCTCATCAACATATTCCTGTTTTATCCGTTAACTGTGCTAACTATGCTTTGTGCATCGTGTATGTCAATAAAGTTTGCATGTGATAATGAGGTGACATTATGTAATATGTGATGCACATGTAAGTATGTTGCAGTAATCAGAAAGTAGTTTAAGTCATTAGTTGTAATTCAGCACAGTCATTAAGCACTAATCAATATTAATTAATTGTACGGATACCTGTATTTTTTACGGTTGTCACATTCTCCCTCTGTTAAGAAAATTTCATTCCGAAATTTTAAGCTCTGCTACTAGCTGCAGGGGAGTTGGGGAACAAGTGCGGGTATTTCGCTTTCATGTGATCCTCACGCTCCCAAGTGAATTCTGGGCCGTGACGCGCGTTCCATCGAACCTTGATGAGTTTAACACTACTCATGCGTGTCTTGTTAACCTTCCAGTCAGTAACCTCAACAGGTTCTTCGGTAAAGTCGAGTGTGTCATCAATGTGAACTTCATCGGCAGGAAAGACAACTGTTTCTTGAGTTGGACTTTTTTTCAGATTAGATACATGAAATGTATCATGAACGCCATTCAGTTCTGCGGGTAGATCCAACTTGTAAGTTACAAGACCAATCCTTTCCAGGATTTTGAATGGTCCAATGTATTGCGGGTTCAACTTCCCACGCTTCCCAAAGCGTGCTACACCCTTCCAGGGTGAAACCTTTAATAAAACCATATCTGCCACTTGAAACACCAAAGGTTTCTTCCTTTGGTCCGCATAGCTCTTTTGTCGATCACGAGCCACCTTGATGCGCTCTCGGATCTGCATAATCTTGTCAGTCGACTCTTGAACCAATTCGGGACCAACAAGCTGTCTATCACCCGCATCTACCCAACATAACGGTGATCGACACTTGCGTCCGTAGAGTGCTTCGAATGGTGCAGCTTGTATGCTTGCATGGTAACTGTTGTCGTACGAAAATTCAACCAATGGTAGGTGGTGTCCCAACTGCCACCCAAGTCCATCACACAAGCTCGTAACATATCTTCCAACGTTTGAATCGTTCGTTCACTTTGGCCGTCTGTCTACGGATGAAAGCCAGTACTCAGATTTAACTGAGAACCAAAGGCTTCTTGGAAGGATTGCCAAATCCTTGACACAAATCTTCCGTCTCTATCAGAAATAATTGAGAGAGGCACTCCATGACGTGCAACAATCTCTCTGAGGTATAGCTCGGCTAGCTTACCTGTGTTATCTTTTTCCTTGATTGGCAAAAAGTGTGCAGATTTCGTCAGACGGTCTACGATTACCCAAATCGTATCATGACCTCTGGGTGTCCTTGGTAACTTCGTTATAAAATCCATTGAAATCTGCTCCCATTTCCACATGGGTACTTCAGTTTATTGCAGGAGACCTGAAGGCTTCTGGTATTCGACCTTTACCTTGGCACAAGTCAAGCATTTTCCCACATATGTTGCAACATCACCTTTTAATCTTGGGTACTAATTGTTCCCATGAAACGCAACGTTCCTTCCTGATTGGGTACTAATTGTTTCTCCATCCCACGGAGATATTCGTTCACCAGATTCTCCTTCTTAAGAGCTTCACCCTGCGCAGCACGAATGCGCAATGAGAGGTCCGTTTGAATGATCATTTCCAAAGCCCTAATCCTTATGGGCTTAATCCTTTCTTTCTGACTTAAGGCGTCTGCTACCACATTCGCCTTCCCTGGGTGATACTTGATTTCACAATCATACTCGTTTAACAACTCAACCCATTGTCTCTATCTCATGTTAAGCTCTTTCTGATCGAATATATGCTGCAAACTCTTGTGATCTGTAAAGATCGTACAGCGGGTACCATACAAGTAATGTCACCAGATCTTTAATGCAAACACCACTGCGCCTAATTCCAAATCATGTGAGGTGTAATTTTTCTCATGAACCTTCAATTGATGCGAAGCATAGGCTATAACCTTCTGTCGCTGCATCAGCACGCAGCCTAAACCTTAACGCGACGCGTCGCAATATACCACGAAGTCGTCAGTGCCTTCGGGTAGGGATAGGATGGGTGCGTCACAAAGCTTGTTCTTCAGTAGCTGAAAAGCTTCTTCTTATTTATCTCCCCATTCATACTTCTTGTCCTTTTGGGTGAGGGAGGTCAAAGGTTGAGCGATTTTTGAAAAACCTCAATAAATCTGCGGTAATAACCAGCCAAACCTAGGAACTGATGAATCTCGGTTGGCGTCTTCGGAGTCTCCCAATTCTTGATCGCCTTGATCTTTGTGGGATCCACATGAATTCCATCTTTGTTAACCACGTGACCAAGGAACTGAACTTCACGTAACCAGAACTAGCACTTCGAGAACTTTGCGTACAATTTCTCTTTCTTGAGCAGTTCTAAGATAGCTCTTAGATGCTGCTCGTGTTCTTCTTTCGTCTTGGAATAGATCAAAATATCATCGATAAACACAATCACAAATTTATCGAGATACGGCTTGCAGACTCTATTCATCAAATCCATGAACACTGCTGGTGCGTTTGTCAAACCAAACGGCATAACCATGAACTCGTAATGTCTATATCGAGTTCTGAAGGCAGTCTTTGGAATACTTTCCTCTTGTATTCTCAACTAGTGATAACCTGATCGAAGATTGATCTTGGAGTAGAAATTCGAACCTTGTAGTTGATTGAACAGGTCATCAATCCTTGGCAAAGGATACCGATTCTTAATGGTCAACTTGTTCAGCTCGCGGTAGTCGATACACATGCGGAAACTACCATCTTTCTTCTTAACAAACAACACTGGAGCTCCCCAAGGCAAGAAGCTTGGTCTGATAAATCCCTTGTCCAAGAGCTCCTGAAGTTGTGTCGACAACTCCTGCATTTCTGAAGGTGTAAGTCGATAGGGTGCCTTAGCTACAAGCGCGGTGCCTGGAACTAAGTCAATATGGAATTCGACTTGTCGCTGCGGCGGCAATCCTGGCAAGTCTTCGGGGAAGACTTCAGGATATTCCCTAACAACTGGGATATCTTCCAATTTTGGCTCAGCGGCTTCCTTGTCCACGACGTGTGCCAAGAAGGCAACACATCCTTTCTGCAAACACTTTCGAGCTTTCAAACAACTGATGATCCTTAGAGGCGTATCGTGCTTTTCTCCATGCACTACAATTGTTTCTCCATTCGCCATCGGAATGCGAATGACATTCTCGTGACATACGATTTCTGCTCGGTTCCTGGACAACCAATCCATTCCAACTACCACGTCAAAGCTTCCTAACTCGACGGGTAGAAGATCGAGCGAAAAGTCATGCTCTCCCAGTTCTATTACGCAACCTCTAATGACTTCATTCACTTCTACTAGCTTTCCATTAGCTAGTTCTATCGAGTAGGGAATATCTAGCTTACTAGCTACTAACCCAAGCATATTCTTAAATTCTAGGTATACAAAACTATAATCGGCACCAGTATCAAATAGTACAGATGCAAAGCGTTGATTGATAGGGAACGAACCAGTAACTACGTTCGGATCCTGGCGAGCTTCCCTAGCTCCGATGTTGAAAACCCTTCCTTGAGCTTGGTTGATTTTCGGACATTCTCTCTTGAAGTTCCCAACATCTCCACAGTTAAAGCATCCTGGTCCCCGACCATTACCATTTCCGTTACCACCCTGGTTGTTATTCGCTCCACGGTTTCCACTACCAGCTTGATTCCCATAACCACCACGATTTCCATTACCGCCGTTTCCTCCTTCAGAGCAGTTTCCATACCCATTTCCACCATGGTTATTGTTTCCATTACCATAACCTTTCTGACCACCACGACCAGTACCAGCCCAGCATGTCTCCTTCGAATGGCCAACCTTCCCACAAGACCCACATTTTCTAACTCTGCATTGGTCGGCATGATGGTACTGGCACACATCACATTTGGGCAGAGTGCCCATATACCCTTTTCCTTTGTTTTCGACACCAGTCTTGACTTCAACTGGTGAGTACGCCTCTTTCTTCTTGTTACCACTGCCGGTACCCTACTTGAAATTGGGGAACTTCCTTTTGTTCTCACATGATGACTCAATGTGAGTCTCTTCCTTCTTCTGGTCAGAGATTGAGAACTTGTTCAACCTGATCGCCTCTTCAGTTAGTGCCACACTTAGATCAATAGCCTCGGTGATTGTGGCAGGCTTTGATGTTGTCACCATACTCATAATTTGTGGTGCCAACCCCCAAATAAAACGCTCAATCCGCTTGAATTCCGGACTAACCATGTATGGTACAACGCGAGATAGGTCGTGAAATCTCTGCACATACTCCGCAATCTTGGGACCATCCATATTGAGGTTCCAAAACTCTGTTTCCAATCTTTGAATTTCAGCCCTGGAGCAATACTACTTGCACATGAGTTCCTTAATTTCAGCCCAAGTCAAAGCGTATGTTGCTGCCTCTCCTAGAGTTTGAACTTGGAGATTCCACCATGAAAGTGCTCTGTCTAAGAACAATCCGGAGATATAGGTGACTTGGTGCTCCGACGGACATTTACTCATTTTGAGCACAAAATCAGTCTTCTCCGTCCATCGAACAAGAGCCATAGCACCCCCGGTGCCGTCGAAATTTAGAGGCATACAGTCTAAGAACTGTTTATAGGTGTAGCCTGTACAAGCAACGTCATTCACAGAAAGTATTAGGGAACGCACAAGGATTATCCAAATGTAATGTTATGTGTCTCAACGACTTAAACATTACCATGAGGTGGATTACTTCCCGAGGTACCCCCGCTTTGCTCAGAGCGCTGGGCATCGTGCTGTGCTATCGCTCGTGAAATCCGTTCTTGTAACTCGGCCTCAGTTGTAGGCAGGGTGTTATCTCTTCGAGGGGGCATCTTCTAAAGAAGATAGTATAGGTCAGGTAAACACATAACATCCCAATCATAATGTAAACAAGTAATTCAACAATGTATATAATGAGAACGTTGCGATTGAGCTTTCATATATCAATAACCCCAAAGTATAGTTTTACATGTTCTACAATGTACCATACATCAAAAGGGACTACAGGGTCACATCTCCCTTGTCTAAATCGTCTATCAACTACAACGATCAAAAGTCAAACAGTGGTCTTCAAAAGGCTGTGCAAATCTGGGCTCAATAGCTACACTCTCACCAAAAGTATGCTACCTGCATAAAACCAAAAACTGCTATGCTGATGGTGGAGGAGGAGGAAGTGGAGGAACAAATAGCAAACTGCGCACATGCGCTAACTCCTCCTCGAGAGCATGAACGGTACGCAACAGATAGCTAATCTGCTGCTTCATAGAAAGAAAACGAACATCAAAATCTGGGTATAGCAGAAGAGGAGCGGGTGGAGTCGCGAATGGTGACTGACAAGTACAAGGTGGAGGACGTGGAATCCTCTCTAACTCCATGACTCTGTGACACAACATCTCCTGCTGGAGCTGTAGGGACAGGAGTAGCTCATCCCTCGTGTAGCCAGTGTAGTGGAAGGGTTGATATGGATCAGAAACAGGCATCGTATTGGGCGGAAACCAAATCAGCGGCTCGCCCGATGGTGCAGAAGCAAAAGGTTCAGTATGTGTAAACTGTGGGATGAAAGGAAAGGCTACTGACACAGGTGGTACATGACCAGACGGCTGGCTAGATGGTCCTTCCCCTAGACGGGGCGGAGGGATATCCTGTAAAAATGTGACCGGCAGATCAGTGCAGTGTACGTCAGACACATGTGGGTGGAACGGGGCAATGTCAACTGGTGCATGTGTAGGTGAAGGTGGGGGAGTAACATGCCTAACAAAAGGGGGCAAGTCATCGTCATCTATCCACCCATTGCGGGTGAATGCATAACGGGGATCTATAAGGTCAGCAAAAGGAGCCTGGTCTGCGGGTGCAGGTAGAGGGTCAGGTAACAGTGGTGCAACAACTGGTATGTCAACGGGGTCATGCTCCGGCAGAGGATCATGAGAAGGTATAGGCTCGGGTGCAATCAAAGGCTCAGGTTCAGCTGGAGCTAACTCAAGATCAGCGGGTATCGGCTCGAGATCACTGGGTATATCAAAAAGCTGATCGTCAGGAATGAAGTCGACCTCATGCTCAGGATCAATGTCAGGATCAAACTCATCATCAAACTCAAAGTCCTGAACAGGTGCGACAGACATATCTGTGTCAGAATCAGAATCGGTGGGATAACGCTGCAATCCCAGTGTGTGCAAAGTAGTAGACGACATAGAGTCAAATGAATCAGGACCAGAATGATCAGATGAAATCTCAATGATCGGAATCTCAATAAGCGGAACAGCAATGACGTCATCGACTGGAGCTCCATCATCATGGACACCCTCAGGGGGACCCTCAATAAAAAGATCGGCGTCATCGTCAAACATGGCATCAAAAGGCAGATCCTCGAGAGGAAATGCAGTAAGAGGAAGAGGGGCAGGGATCGGAACAAGAAGTAGATCCTCGCCAGGAAGACCATCAGCTAGCGGTATATCATCGCCAAAATATGGTAAAGCAAACGGCTGGAAATCATCATCATCGCTACTCTCAGTGTCAGAGGTGAAAACCTCAGGGTCCGGGATAATCTCATCATCTGAAACTGTGGCCATAGGGTCTATGGTATCTGATAGCCCACTCTCTGATGGGGACATGGTGTCTATAATCAAAACAACCACAATATATGCACATATTTCAACAATCATCAAATAAGCATGTAAGTAGTAACAAAGTATGCATCCTAGTCTCCACTGACTATCCCACCCAGTCTCTCAGACTGAACCACCTAGTCTCTCAGACTAAAACCTCCCAGTTTCTCAAACCTCCCAGTTTGTAGATGAAGGATTACATACAGCAGCAGGACAAAACGAATGACAGGATCCTTCGAGAAATTGACGAAATCAAGATATTGAAGAGATCAACGGAGGATCACTCTCCATTGGTGCCTAGATCACTGGATTTTGGCACTCCGGAAACAACTGCCCAGCATTCCACAGCATCAAGTGTCCAACATCAGGGAGGATTACCAACTATGCACTATGGATCATCGGTAATGAAGCAGGCTCAAGGATCCTACTTCCAACCTTCAGGATCCTCTTTTCAGCCTCAAGAATCCTCTTTCCAGCATCAAGGATTCTTCTCTAGTTCAGGAGGATACATGGGGACGCAGTCAGTTCAAGGATCCTACTCTCAGTATCAAGAACCCTCATCTCAGGCTCAAGGATCCTCATCTCAGGCTCATGGATCCATGGAGTATCCTCCAAGACCTTTAGCTCCAATGCATACTGGATCCAACATCTTTTAGGATCAAGGATCCTTAAAAAGTGTACAACCCAAAAGCTCAGAGATTCATTTGGGAGACTTCATACCTATGCAAATGTCACACCCTAACTTTTGCGGAAGCGTGATTATTGGTGTGACTTTCTTAATACCATAGCATTCAATCATAACAACGCTATATGATAAAAACCATAAGATGTTCATCCATTGATTACGTTTGAAAATAACATAACATACTTGTTTGAAACATCGACACCAAATTCAAGTTACAAACCACAACATGTTTAAATGAGTTCACGAAGACTCGACAAAAGATTTTAAACAAACCCGAGTTTAGAACCACGTATCTCGTCCAGTATTAAGATACGTCTCCTAAACCCTAACGACCTTGGATGACATCTTTTATTCATGACGCAGCTTGAAAACATGCAACACCTGCCAGATCCACTTAGTTCCCTGAAATACATGTAATTTGAAAACATCAACAAAAGTTGAGCGAGTTCATGTGTTTGTGTATGAATAAACCTTTAAAGTATGTCTGTATATATGTATGTCCCTGGTATATAGCAATAAGGAAAAATAGATCACCAATGGTTTGCAAGGCCAATGGTATGTGTGAAATGGTGCAGGAAAACTCAAACCTAGCGGAATTTTGCCACGGCATTTGTATGTGGACATAGTCACCACATGGGCCACCCTGGTCCTCATGGGTGTGGGCTCGCTACACACAAATAGATCTATCACTCATGTCCCTCGGTCCTATGACGAGGATTAATGGCCTTAAGTGTTGTACCCACCTTTCACATGATCAAGCAGTAACCCTCCTTAGCCAATCATACCATGTATAAAACGTTTGTAAACAATTGTAACATGTATTTCACCCCCGAAGTTATAAAACTGAAAACAGTTAAAAGAAAAGGGGGACATGAACTCACTGTTTTGCGTCTTCAGTACTCGTAACCCAAATCTCCTCAGCAAACACGACTCCCTACAATGTACTATGTCTATTAGACGAACGGGTCGTGCCTTGCCATAGTATTTACGTTTTTTAGTTACGTTTCTTTTATGTCTCCAGTATTATTCCAAGTTATAATTCCTTGTTAAAATAATAATTATTTTAACTTTACATTATATTGAATTTTGGAATAATTTGTTAAACAATATTTTTGTATCAATACTTCTCAAGTATTTATTTTCGTATTTCCTTCCCAAGGATGGGGGTATCTCATACATGTATTTTCGCATTCTTGTATTCGTAGTTTTCAAAATAATATATTAACAAGTCTCATTTTAGAAAATATATTTAAACTTACTTTGTCAAAAATATTGTATTTCAAGAAAATATATATTTTTCCCAAAAATCATATATCTTCTAAATACTCCAAGAAAATATATTTTAACTTCCAAAAATAATATATTTTCTCCTTGTCGAAAATATGATATACTTTGCAATAATAATAAAAATCATATTTTCATTTCTTGTATCCAAAATAGTATTTACCAAAAATATATTTATAACGGTTTTTTTTCGGAATATTTTGTAAGTTACGTTCTAGCGTTCGGTTTCACAATATTAAGTGTGTAACTTATATATATATATATATTACTTGTGATTTTTGGTATTATTTGGATTGCAAATTGTTGGTATTTTGCTAAGTTATATTACTTTAAATCCTAAAATAATATAACTAATACACAAAGTATACAAATAATCACACACAATGTGTAAATATATATTCTAAATACATATTTACTCATTTTTATTTATAAAAACTAACCTCCAATATTTGTATTTTTGTAATAAAATTATGGCAAGGTTTATGTTGAAAACCATAGTTAAAACACACTTGTGAATATTTGTTTAGAAAATATTTTTCTAAGTGTTTGTATTTTTAGAAAATTTTGCCATAGTTTCCCCTAAAAATGGAGGTGTCCATGCTATCAAAGCATATCATTTTCTTTTCAAAAATCACCATAAAAATCAACAATCAATCTACACTTACCAAGTGCCAAATTTATTGCTATCTATGTAATAATCATGAACTTGAACATTCATAAAAACTTGTAGTAACTTGTTAGTGTGATTAGTAGACTTAGTTACCCTTTAAAGTGTGTTTATTTCTTTAAAAATCTCATTCTTAAAGAATTTAAGTGTTTACAACTTGTTAGATGATTTTTCCAAAAATCATTCTTTTGAATTTTTCTTGTTTCTCAAGTGCTTCTACACTTGTTTTATTACCAAAAAGGGTGTGTGTTTAAGTAAGAACCATGATCTTCTAAAAATCATATTTTGAACTTGGTTCTTTTGAAAACCATTCATAAATCTTAGATCCATAAGATTACTAACTCACTTTGTTTATTATTTTTCAAGAAATCACTTTAGTTTTCAAGTTCATGCTTATATATGAGGATGATCATCTTGTTTTGTCACATAATCATCCTCTCACTTGCTAGATCATGTGTTTAATCAAAATCTAGCAAGCTCCTTATGATGATCAACATCATAATCTCAAGAAAACAACAATCAAGTATCATACATAAACTAAACAACATTATTTCATCAAGAGTTCATCATATGACAAGCTTATGTTAGAGTTTTATGAATATGTTCTTTAGTGTTCAACAAGATTAACAATGTATATCATCTTTTAACCGACAATATATGAAGTAACAAGAGATTATAAGGGCCTTACTACTAGCACAAGGCTAGGGAAGAACACAAGATGATGGTGATGACAAACGTGTTGGATAAAAGCAATCGGGTGAGGTCCTTCAAGATCCAAGACCACCAAGCTTGCTTAAACACCTTCTTGCATCATGTAATGAACTTGGAAATGGATGATCAATGGATGAAAGTGATGGTGGTGTTGGTGTGGTTCTCGGCCGAGAGAAGAGGGTGGAGAGGGAGAGAGACGGTGTTGAGAAGTGTAGATGATAATGATCCTTCATGTTCACTTATAATCCAAATTTTGGGTATTAACCATTGTGGCTTATGTCTCTTAAGTACACCACATAATCCTTTGCAAATCTTAGGAAGATTGAGCATGATGTTGGTGGGGTCACATGGTGCCCGTCCATGAGAGGGGGGGGGGGGGGTATCTTGGTTGGGTTTTAATGTTTAGTTAGATGATTAGTTAGGATCTCAAGTGTATTAGTTAGTGTTCATGTGTATTAGATGTTATATAGTGTGTTAGGGTGTTAGGGTGTTCGGGGATCATAACTAGCTCAGAAACCTTAAAATAATGCTTCTAGTATAATTTTGGTGTTTTGGGTAGTGTCCGGTTGTTCGGTTAGATACCGGTTCGTTAAAGTGTCAAACTATTCTGTTTAGTGATCTTTAAGTACCCTTTTGTGACACTTTTAATTCCCGAAACTTAGGAAAGCATTCAGGACCTTTTAGTCATGTTTTTGCATGTATTTAGTTTGTTAAAATGCTGAATTTTCCTGAAATATGCTGAATTCAGCACTTTGAGTGGGGTTTAGGCACTTTCCGGCACTTAAACTATCACCTAGTGAAGGATTTTTTTGATCCTCACTTTCCTACACACTATACTAGTGTAGTACCTTGTCTCTGGCCCATACTGGGTCTCAAAACACTGTTTGTCTATGTACTGAACCTCATCAGCATATTCCTGTTTTATCCGTTAACTGTGCTAACTGTGCTTTGTGCATCGTGTATGTCAATAAAGTTTGCATGTGATAATGAGGTGACATTATGTAATATGTGATGCACATGTAAGTATGTTGAAGTAATCAGAAAGCAGTTTAAGTCATTAGTTGTAATTCAGCACAGTCATTAAGCACTAATCAATATTAATTAATTGTACGGATACCTGTATTTTTTACGGTTGTCACAGGAGGTAACACTTTAAATACTTCTTATAATGCAGAGAGAGAATCAATATGGATTCACATCAAGAATCCCAACCTTGAATCCATCAGGAGGTAACGCTTTAAATACTTCTTATAAAGCTAACCATGGCTTTGTGCAGGAACCAGGAATCAACCAAGCTATGGAAAAGGTGTTGCAAAAACTCTAGGATATGATATCCAGTGCTCCAGGAGTGATTAAACACATTCCTGAGATTCCGGATGGGAGTCATAGAGTGTCACGCTTTGCACCACCTATATGTGATGCAGAGATACCAAAGAAGTTCCAAACACCAAACATGAAGCTCTATGATGGCACAACTGATCCAGAAGAGCATGTAGCTCAATACAGAGAGAGAATGGAGATCAATCCCATTCCCGAAAGGTTGAAAGAAGGATGTCTATGCAAGGGTTTTGGATCCACACTGACAGGATCATCTCTTAAATGGCTGCTAAGTCTTCCCCCTTACTCTATTACTTCATTTTCTAATCTAGTTAATTTGTTTAATAGCCAATTTTCATGTAGTAGGAGGTTTGAACGATTAACTAGTGATCTATATAGGGTAACACAAGGTCAAAATGAATCACTTAGGGATTACAGAACTAAATTCAGTAGAGAATCCTTTGAGATTCCTAATTTGGATATTGCTACGGCTGTAGAGGCCTTTAAAATGGGTTTACTTAAGGATCACAATTCTATGATGATCTTTTCATGACCCCTTGCAGGAATCTTGATGAAGTGAGAAACAGGGCCCTTAGATTAATCCGTTTAGAGGATGATAAAAGGATCTAAGAAAGACTGTCAGGATCCTCGAAGCAGGAGAAGCAAGGATCCTATTTCAGGAACAACAAGTCTAAATCGTATAACAAGTCTGATAATGTGCATGCTGTGGAGCAAGAAGAGGATGATGAAGATTATCCACCCATTTTTGAATATTGCTTTGCTGTTGATAATAATGAACTAATCCTTGCCATGCAGAATTTAGGTGAAACAACAAGATGGCCCAGAAAGAATGATAAGCCAGCCGCAACAAAAGATAAATCCAAATGGTGTGCTATCATGAAGATTTCGGTCATCTCACTGATGAATGCATAGCACTCAGGAAAGAGATTGGTTACCTGTTAAGCAAAGGACATTTGAAGGAGCTATTTGGGAGAAAAAAGTCAAGGATCCAGGATTCTGAAAAACTTCCAGAAAGGGCTCCTGCTCCTCCAGCTGATGCCCAGATTATCAACTTTATCTCCGGTGGATCAGATATATGTGGCACTTCCTTTTCAGCAGCCAAGAGGCATTCTAAAGAGACAAAGATGGAGAATGGGGATAGGCCCATTCAAACTTCTATCCTTACACAGGATAAAGTCATATCCTTTGATGAGGACGAACGTGTAGATATCCAGGATCCTCATCATGATGGTTTTGTTATTACATTGTTTATTTCTAACCATTTTGTTTGCAAGATTCTTATAGATGGAGGAAGCTCAGTGAATATTATTCAACTCGATCACCTCAAGAAAATGAACATTCCTGAATCAGAAAGTATCCCAAGATCATCAGTTCTTGTGGGATTCAGTGGAGAAACCAAGAACACATTAGGGGACATTAAACTTCCCATTTACATAGAGGGAGTTAATTCTTTTCAAAAATCTTGTGTCATAGATTGCTTATCCTGTTGCAATGTTATCATTGGCAGGCCATGGATACATGATATGAAAGCAGTTCCATCTACCTATCATCAGTGTGTTAAACTCCCTACTCCATGGGGGTGTGGTGAAGATAGAAAATGATCAACAAGAAGCCAAGAATTGTTACACTTCATCAATGAAGCCAGCCTCAAGACCTAGGGAGGCATAACAAATAAAGTATCCTCCAAGAGATGTCCTGGAGGCAAGAGAACAAGATGTCCAAGATATCCTCATGGATCCTCAGGATCCTGAATCCAAAGTTTTCATAGGATCCGGGATCCTCAAAAATGTTGAACAGGATTTAGTATCCTTCTTAAAAAGGAGAAAAGCAACCTTCGCTTGGAAGCATGAGGATATGACATGTATTTCTTATTGATACACTTTTTGGATGCGACTCGCTCGGTTCGACAACATTACGAAGTGAAAATTGAAACACGATATCCTCTGTCGTGTCTCAGAACGTAATCAACATGTCTGCAAGTTCTGCTGATCTGCATGTTGCTGAACATTCTTTCTGTTTGTTGTTGATTGACGAAAAACTGCCCAAACCTCTTTGCTGTTGACGAAAAACCTTCATGGTTGCATGCTGTTGACGAAACTCTAATCTCCTACATGACGAAAAACCTCTATGTATGCTTGTTTTGGTCAAAAATCAAGCAAAGATAATGCAACCAAACTTTCTGTTGTGAGGTGTGATGCTTGAATCAATGAACAATGCTAAGGATCACTCAGAGATGTAATGAACAAGTGACACAATGATTTATACGAGGAAAAAGCCCTTGATCAAGAGTTGATCTCCGGCATAAAAAACCTCGGGTGATGGAAACTACCGATCACCAACTAAGATTAAACAGAAAAATGTATTACAACTTTGGATGATAGCGAGCTAGTTACACGGGTCACTAGAGTGTAATGTGCAAAAAAGTGTGTAATCACTGAGCAAACTGTTGAGAGCTGATGAGAGCAGTTACGAGTGTGTGTGTTTAGCCAAAAATTGCCAAGTGTTCTAATTTAGCTCGCTATCCCCTTATAAATTTGGAAAATATCTAAGCTAACTAACTATCCGCATTTCGTGCAAGTCTTCCACAACCTCCATAACGTCCACATTAGTCAAGCACGTGCGGAATAAAAAGAGAATATGCTTCCAGGAATATCGCCAAGACCAAGCCCAAGCACGTACTCCTGCAAAACAACTTCATATTCAAAGCAGACAATCGTTAGTGTAAGGATCACTATGATGATCCTAGATCCTGATCCTACAATACTCTCTGAGGATCACTAATTCAAACAAAACTGAGGATCCCTAAGCCCGACAGTAATTGAGGATCACTGATCTTTGGAAAATCCTCCCCTAACAATTGCCCCCAAAATATAAGGAGTAAAGTGTAAATAACCGAGTTATATTTTCTCGTTCTTATCCGTAACAAATCAACGGATATATAGCCGTTACATTCTGACTAGTCGTTGCCAACCTGACGTCATTGAAGTGACTATCCTGCAAAATCATGATTATAAATTGAAGTTAGAGATAAGGGTTAGGAAGCATTTAAATTCGTGCGTTTCATCCTTTAAATCCTCAATCGAAGATCTGATCAGGTACTTCTCTTTCCTTTCTCTCTTCACATTCTCATTCTGTTTCTTCTTCTTCACCATCATCATGACCAAGATGATGCTAAGATCCTCACCGGCTAAGGATCACAAAAAGGACAGTCCTTTGAAAACCCAAGGGATCATTGAAGACTCTGCGAAGGAACGATGCTGCTTTACTGATCCGCAGATAGATAGGATTCGCCATTGTTTTCCGGCGAGCACCATTTTTAAAGCTTTTGACCCCACCGTCCTAATCGACTTTGTTTCTAAAACCTAGGTAGCTTTTCCGGTCACCCCATTTACGATAGGATACTCGTATCCTTTTCCTGATTTCACCCAATCTTTCTTCTCTCTCACCGGCATCTCCTACATCCAAGTTGTTTTGGTCAAAAAATCTGATGAGCATATTGCAACCAAACTCTCTATTACAGGGTATGATGCTAATAATGTAGAACAATGACAAGGATCACTATAATGCAAATTGCACAAATGACACAAGGATTTATACGGGGAAAAAGCCCTTGATCAAGAGTTGATCTCCGGCACCAAAAACCCCGGGTGATGGAAACTACCGATCACCAAGCTCAAATAAATGAATAAGCGTTTACAACTCCGGATAGTAACGAGCTAGGTACAAGGATCACTATCGTGAAATGTGTAAAAGTGGGTGAAAACTAATGAATGTTCGTCGAGAGCTTCAAATGTGCGAGTATATGAGAGTGTGTGTAGATGAAAATGGCTAAGTGTTCTAAATTCTAGCTCGTTACCCCTTTTAAAATAGAAGTTAACTACAATAACTAACTATCCGAATTTCGTGCCAATCTCCCACGTTCTCCACAACGTCCATTTCTAGTCAAACATGTGCGAAATACCCGTGGAATATTCCATAGTAACGTTGCCAAGACCAAGTCAAGCTTGTTATTCCTGCGAAGTAACACAAAACACAAATAAACAATTGTCAGTACGAGGATCCTTAAAGTGATCCATGATCCTGATCCTGAAGCTCTTCTTAGGATCGCTATCTGTCACAGAAGTAAGGATCATTAATCAGGATAGCGAATAAGGATCACTAATTGTTAGAAAATCCTCCCCTAACAATTGCCCCCAAAATATAAGGAGTGATATGTAAAAATGAGCGAGTTATGTTTTCTTGATCTTATCCGCAACTAACTATCGTAAATATAGTCGTTATTGTTGAACTATCCGTTGCAACCATGACGTCACAGAAGTGACAACCCTGCACGATCATGATTATAAATAGGAGATAAGGATAGAATCAAATGCATTTAAATTTTCAGAAAGACTCCCTTTATAACTGCATTCCGAAGATAATCAGGTACTCTCTCTTCATCTTCTTCCCTCTCTTGCTCTGTTTTCATTCCTTTCCATCATTCCATCAAAGATGTTGCTCCGGAATTCCCCAGCCAAGGATCACCCGAAGAACAGCCCTCCGAAAAGCCAGGGGATCATCGAAGATTCCATTAAAGAACGCTGCTGTTTCAATGATGCACAGATCGATAGGATCCGCCACTGCTTCCCGGGGAACACCGAGTTTAGACCTTTTGACCCCAATGCCCAGAGTGATCATATCTCCGACAAGTGGGTTGCTTTCCCCGTCACTCCGTTCACCATAGGCTATACATATCCTTTCCCAGCCTTCACCCAATCTTTCTTTTCCCTAACCGGCATCTCTTATATTCAAGCCATGCCGATGATTTGGAGGGTTTTATACACCCTTGAAAGGATCATCGAGCAGGAAGGAATAGACCTAGGAATGTCAGAGCTGGGAGAGCTGTATGATCTTACTACCTTTGGTTCTCATCGCTATTTGTTTAAACGTAAACCCGGTGAAGAACACCCGATCTTCAAAGCCACCAAAAACGATGCTAATTGGAAACGACGTTTCTTTTTTATCAAGAGAGATTCTATTGAGGATGGAAAGGATCTACCCAAGAAATGGGCTACCCATGGTAGGGTGGAGGATCCTGAGAAGGATCACCAGAAACTTTCTTTTGACGTAAGGATCACTTATATTTTTGCGTTCTTGTTATGCAGCTATCACCGTCTCTCACCTCAGATTGTCCCCTGCTGCTAAAGAGAGGCTCCTTGCTTTCAAGAAACTTAACCCTGAGACAAGATCTTTCAAGACAACAATCCAAGATTCACAGGAGGTATCCTCAGGTTCTGTCACGATGTCAAGTAAGTATCCTTGTTTAAAATTTAAATAAATAGTGAAATATAAATTAAGTGAAGATACTTATCTTGTTTTGGTTGTGTAGGTGCTGGAAAATCCACCAAGTCTGCTTCAAAGTTCAATGTCACTGATCTCACTACTGTCAGATCCTCCAAGAGAAAAGCTCCTACCAGTCCGACAGCTTCGGTTCCCAAGGCACCCCTCAAAGGAAAGGCAATCAAGAAGAGAAAAGCCTCTGAAGCTGAGGATCAGCAGGGTCTGCCTCTGATCCGCCATCAATTCCTCGAGTACTTTAATGAGGTAAGGATCACTGTCTCTGCTCGTATATCCTGTTGACATATCCTGCTGATATATCCTGCCGGTTTGAGGATCACTTAGTCCTGACCTTATCCTTTATCCCTTTTGAGAAATTCTCTGAGATTGAGGATTATGTTGGCCATGTTGAGGATCAGGATAAGAAGATCGCCGACCTCCAGCAGGTTGCAGTGCTTAAGGACCTTGCAATTACTAATCTTCAGAAGGAAGTCCGGGATGCCAAACAGGAGACGGCTAAGGTGCTGATCAATGTTGACTATGAGAAGCGTGAGATCACCGAAGACGCCAAAGTCTCTGCCGCCATAACAATGTACAAGACCAAGCTGCAAATGGCCTTGGAAGCTCAGGATCCTGCTTTTGACAAGAACACCTGGGATGTTGAAGGCTGGAAGGCAAGGCTGGCTGAACTGGACGATGAAGAGGCTGAGGAGGTTGAAGAGATCCTGACGATTGAAGCTGGAAGCAAGGGTGAAGGTGGTGAAACAAGTGGAGCTGGAGGTGGTAATGCAGCGAAGGTTTAGGCTGCATGATTGGGCGATGATGGACATTCGTAGACGCAGCCAGAGCCCAATTTTTAAATTTGGTAGTAGCTTTTTGTGGTTGTGATGTCGAACAATTTGATGGTTTGTAATTGAACAATAGTTTTTAGGATCAAGGATCATGTATGATCCTTTGGACAATAGGCAGGATTGCAATTGGTGGAGGGATCCTCTGTTTGGGGGATGAAGCCATTGTAATCCTGCTGCCTTTATATTCCTGCACTATCTTTGAACTTATTATCATGGACACCCTTTACCTACCCCAGCGGATGGGCCACGTTTTGCTGGTAGATGCTCGGGTAGGTAATTTTGACAACCTTTTAAGGGTTAGTCTCTTGTTAATAAATAAAATCTTAACCTTTTGTCGCTTATCTTGTATTGTTATCCTTTTGTTTCTTTAATTCTCCTTTGTTTTGGTGCACATTTATTGAATAAACAATTTTGAACAAGTCAGAATGAAAACATTTAGGACATTATCCATGATCAAATATCCTATAGTTGAAGAATCCCAAAAGACAATATCTTTTAAGGATCACGAGTCTAGTTGTCAAATTCTAAGGGTTATTCAAATAAACAATGAATAGGATAAAAAACAATTGAGGATCATACCTGAGGATCCAAGTTAGGATCCTAACCATAATAAGGATGACTATAAGACAAACCTTAGAGAGAAGTAAGGATCAAGGATCCCTATTTGCCTATCTTCAAGGACCTGAAATAGAGCATAACTTGGGACTAAGCCAATGTAAGAAAAGAGTTAGCAACTGGGGACAAGCCCAAGGATAACTGGGGACAAGCCCAAGGATAGCTGGGGACAAGCCCAAGGATAAGTGGGGACAAGCCCAAGGATAACTGGGGACAAGCCCAAGGATCGTATGTAAACTGGAGTATGGCCCTAACTGGCGACTATCCGAACTTAGTGACATGAAAATGCCAAAACCTTAGCTAACGTGTAAACGTTAGAGACCTTAGCTAACGTGAAAACGTTAGAAACCTTAGGAACAGATGTATGGTACGTCTACCATTATACGTAGGATCCTAGGCATAGCCAGTACAATGGAATTATCAGCCCCTAAAATGAGTACTGGTCCCACTGCCTTGAACTATACCAGGATCATCATGCGCTACAGGCGGAACTGGGGTCAAGCCCAAATAACTGGGGTTAAACCCACGGAACGGATTGCTTCTGCGGATAACCAATGTTATGCTAAGGATACCTGAACTTTCAAAACTCAAACTCACGTGAGAGATGGATAAAGGATACATGATCCTTATCCTTATATGAGAAAATAAAGAAATAAAATAGTTCAAGTTTAGGATATTACCCAAGTAAGGATCACTGAAACTGTTAAGGATCCTTTAAGGATACCCCTATCGTGAGGATCATCTGTGCCATGAGGATCCTGCTCACATGAAATATTTCTTCAAGTGGACAACATTCCAAGCTCTTGGTAGCAAATCACCTTCCATGGTTAGCAATCTATATGCCCCCTTTCCTGCTTCAGCTTCAATCAAATAAGGGCCTTCCCATTTTGGAGCCAATTTTCCATCAGTAGGATTGGTGGTATTCTGAAATGCTTTCCTTAATACCATATCTCCAATTTGAAACCTCCTGATCCTGACATTTTTGTTGTAAGCACCAGCCATTCTTTGTTGATAACTGGCCATCCTTATCCTAGCCATATCCCTGATTTCTTCAATAGTATCCAGGTCTTGAGCCAAGTTCTCATCATTCTCCTCAGGATCACGGGTACTTGTTCTAGCAGTTGGAACCACCATTTCTGTTGGGATCACTGATTCTGCCCCAAATATCAAAGAGAATGGCGTTTGACCAGTAGCATTCTTAGGGGTTGTCCTATCAGCCCAAAGCACATAGGGTAGTTCTTCTGCCCATTTCCCTTTCTTGGATCCAAGCTTCTTCTTCAAATTGTTGATGATGATCTTGTTGGACGATTCAGCTTGACCATTAGCTTGTGGGTGGACTGGTGTTGATGTTATCATCTTAATCCCCCAGCTGTCACAAAAGTTAGTTGTTCTGCCCCCAATAAATTGAGAACCATTATCACATATAATCTCAGAAGGAATTCCAAATCTAGTTATAATATTTCTTTTAATGAAGGATATAACTTCCTTTTCTCTGACTTAGGCAAAAGCTTCAGCCTCTATCCACTTGGAGAAGTAATCAGTCATAGCTAGCATGAATACTTTTACACCAGGTGCCTTAGGGAGCTTACCAACTATATCCATACCCCATCTCATAAATGGCCAAGAGGAGGATATGGGATGCAATAATTCAGCTGGTTGATGAAGGATATTGCTGTGTCTCTGACAAGGATCACATCTCTTAGCATATTCCACAACATCTCTCTTCATGGTTGGCCAGTAGTATCCTGTCCTCAGGATTCTTGAGAATAATGCCCTGCCCCCAGTGTGGTTTCCAC
Organism: Helianthus tuberosus; assembly: GCA_030545235.1. Lineage (NCBI taxonomy): Eukaryota > Viridiplantae > Streptophyta > Magnoliopsida > Asterales > Asteraceae > Helianthus > Helianthus tuberosus. The sequence continues at coordinate 138,391,150 of CM060420.1, forward strand.
AATCTCCTTCATGGAAGTCTTTTAAAACTTCTTGGATTTCAGGATCCTCAATGCATCTCAAGTATGGTCCTGCAAGAGATCGTCTATACAACATATTATTTAAAATAGTGAATTGAGATACCTTAGATTTGAAAGTCCTAGGGTTTTCTCATGTAGGAATCTCTCCATGTTGTAAGTATCTCATAATCGGTGAGATCCATGATCCTGATCCTGAATGGGATCGAGTATCCTCACTAGGGATAATTGCAGAATCATTTCCTATCTCCATAGCCACATGATCCTCGATAGCCGGGGTCAGGATATGGATAATAGGGATCTTGATATCCTCCGGGATCTTTAAGGAAGATCCTAAGTTAGCCAATGCATCAGCCTCTGTATTTTCTTCCCTTGTTACCTGCGTCAAACTAAAGGAAACAAAAGAGAGTGCCAAACTTTTGACTATCTCAAGATATTTGGTTAGCTTTTCACCTTTAACAGCATAGGATCCATTAAAGTGGTTTGTAATTAGCAATGAATATACATGTACCTCAAGATACCTGATCCCCATATGCTTTGCAATTTGCAAACCAGCAATTAAGGCTTCATATTCAGCCTCATTGTTAGTGGTTTGGAACTCACAAGCTATAGAATGGGGTATTATGTCCCCCTGTGGCGATTTTAGTAGTATTCCAAGCCCTGTGCCTTTGACATTTGAGGATCCATCAGTATAGAGTATCCAAGGATCCTTGGTCTCTTCTAGCTGCTGGACTTCTAACTCAGCTTCTTTTTGTAAATCACTACTGAAATCAGCCACAAAGTCAGCTAATGCTTGGGATTTGATAGCTGTCCTAGGCTCATATCTTATATCATATGCACTTAGCTTCACTGCCCACTTAGCCATCCTTCCTGACATCTCTGGTTTCTACTTTTGAGGATACTGCAAGATATAAGGATAGCACATCGCCTTTTTCTGGTTTCATAAAGGCCGGGGTTGTGGACAGATAATCTTTGAGGGCTCTTAAAGCATTTTCATGCTTCTCAGTCCACTCAAATTTCCTATTCTTCCTTAGGATATCATAGAATTCTTTGCACTTCTCCGAGGATTTGGATATAAATTTGTTCAAAGCTGCTATCCTGCCTGTTAGCCTTTGAACATCCTTAGCATTGGCCGGAGATTTGATGTTCACTATTGCTTTGATTTGTTCCGGGCTAGCTTCAATGTCTCTCTTCGTCACCATATATCCTATGAACTTACCTGCTTTAACACCAAAGTGACATTTTGAAGGATTAAGCTTCATATTATATCTATCAAGGATATCGAATGCTTCTTCCAAGTCCCTTAGGTGATCCTCAGCTTTTATGGATTTTACCACCATATCATCTATGTGAACCTCCATCGTTTGTCCAATCTGATCCTTGAACATCATATTCACCAGCCTTTGATATGTTGCACCTGCATTTCTTAGTCCGAACGACATAGCAATATAGCAGTATATACCAGTTGGAGTCATGAATGTTGTATCCTCTTGATCGGATGGTTCCATTTGGATTTGTTGAAATCCAGATGAAGCATCCATAAAAGTTAACAGTTCATGACCCGCAGTTGCATCCACCATGGAGTCAATGTGCAGTAATGGGAAAGGATCCTTGGGACATGCCTTATTTAAATCGGTAAAATCGACACATACCCTCCACTTTCCGTTTTTCTTTTGAACAACAACCACATTGGCCAACCATCTTGGATACTTGACCTCTCTAATCATACCTGCCCGGAGCAATTTCTCTACCTCTTCCTGGATAATGGCGTTCCTTTCCGGTGCAAACTTTCTCCTCCTTTGATGGATTTGTTTGAAGGACCTGTCAATGCCGAGTTTGTGAGTGATTACATCTTTGGATATACCAGTCATGTCTTCATGTTTCCATGCAAAGGTAGTCTTTCTCCTTTTGAGGAAGGATACGAGGTCTTCTTTCATTTCGCCAAGGATCCCTGAGCCGATATAGATTTTGGATTCAGGATCATCAGGATCCATGAGGATTTCTACCACATCCTGCTCTCTTGCCTCCAAGACATCCCTTGGAGGATACCTTGATTGCTGTTGCTCCCTTGACTTCGAGGCTGGTTTCATCGATGAAGTGTAGCAATTCTTAGCCTCCTGCTGATCACTATCAATCTTCATTATTCCCCAAGGACTAGGGAGCTTCACACATTGATGGTAGGTAGATGGGACTGCTTTCATATCGTGTATCCAGGGCCTGCCAAGGATAACATTACAACAAGATAAACAGTCAATAACACAAAATTTTTGATAAGAGTGTAGGCCTTCAATGTATATTGGGAGTTTAATGTCCCCCAGGGTATTCTTAGTTTCGCCACTAAATCCCACGAGCACGGAGGATCTTGGTATGATATCTGATTCAGGGATACCCATCTTCTTTAGAACATCAAGCTGGATAATGTTCACTGAACTTCCTCCGTCTATAAGGATCATGCGGACAAAATGGTTAGAAATGAAAAGAGTAATAACTAAACCATCGTGATGAGGATCCTGGATATCAACACGATCATCCTCATCAAAGGTTATAACTTTTCCTTCGGAGACACTTGATGTTCGAACGGGTCTTTCTCCATTATCCATTTTAGTTTCCTTTGCATGCCTTTTAGCTGCTGAGAAGGATGTGTCACAAATGTCTGATCCTCCAGAAATAAAGTTTATTACTTATGCATCTGCTGGAGGGGCTGGAGCCTTCTCAGGGATCCTTTCAGGATCCTGAGTCCTTGACTTTTTTCTTCCCAACAACTCTTTTAGATGCCCCTTGCTCAACAAGTATCCAATTTCCTTTCTTAGGGCAACGCATTCTTCTGTGAGATGCCCAAAATCTTCATGGTATGCACACCACTTTGATTTATCCTTAGTTGCATGTCCCACCCCCAAAATCCACCTGCGGAGTACTACCGCTTGGAGGCGTGACTGACCAGGATCCAGCCACCAATCATATTGAACAAGCAAACACATAGTTATAAAAGTTCAACCAATACAATTGGTGTTTAACGAAACATAGTTAAGTTGCAAGCGGAAGCATAAGTCTTAAATCAAAACATAAGTTTAATTGTTTCAAAGTTTAACATGGCACACAGCCGTCCATGTCCCACAACGATCCTCCTCCATGCAAGCTCCAGTTAAGAACCTAGGGACCTGCAAAGCATGTAGTAACGAGTCAACAACAAGTTGAGTGAGTTCACGGTTGGGTGTTCGTTTTAAGTTGTTTCGAAAACAGTTTCCTTTAGCTGGCATCCTGCCGTGGGGGTTACCCCATAGTTAAAAATTGTGACTTGTTTATTCCCGGTTACTCTGGCAATCCAGCCGTGGGGGCTACCCCGTGTAGTTATCTGGCATTTCGGCCGTGGGGGCTACCCCATGTATACACTAGACTCGTTATCATATCGACTACTGACGCTAGTCATGTTTATGTGCCCTTAGCGTCGGTGTCTATCATCACCGACGTGCCATAGTCCATTAGTTCACGCCCGTCCTCTGCGGCACGGTGTGAGGTTTGTCAAACCTAAATAGCGCTATCTAACTAATGACCCGCTCGCCATTGGCCCGGCGATTAAGTCGATATAAAAATGAGGGACTTCATGATAGAGTTTTGGTCTAGTACGAGTTATCTGTCCGTGAGGACGAGGAATTACATTCCTGAACCATTGCTGTCCTACCCAAGGAGGACGAGGAACCCATGTTCCTTAACCCCAATTCCCGACCCAGGGAATCCCATGCTTTGTAGAGGGTGTGAACTCACCTTGGTTTGCTCGGTAGATACACAGAAAAGTCAAACAAGCAATATTGTGGCTACTCACGTCCTATCATAGTTGTATCATACCAATCAGGTTCGTATTCAAGCAGTACACGTATGTTTCTAGCATAATGCATTCAAGTATCGTTCATGGCATACACGTTTGATCATAGCAGTTCAACAATATTCACGTTCGACAGTAACATATAAGGTCTGTGCATTAGACCCAAGAGTCCGGCCCAATCAGATAAGCCCGTAATGGGGCGCAAGCCCAAACAGTGTGCACATGCACTTGGTCTCGAGTCGCAACTGATGCAGGTTCTGGTCTCGAGTCGCAACCGGACTCGCAAACACGGTCTCGGTTCATGCTGTTTTGGTTTCGAGTCGCAACTGGACTCGTAACTGTGGTTTCGAGTCATAAGGTTTGTGTGCTGATCACATGTGGTTTCGAGTCGCTACCAGACGTTTGCGACTCGCAACCGATGTCGCAACCGGGGGTTTCGACTCATCACGTGGTGGTCTCGAGTCGCAACTGGAGGTTTCGGTTGGACAACTGCTGATTCGGTACAGTGTACTATCCAATAGAAATTCTATTTCATGAATGTCACACCCCCAAAATCCACCATGCGGGGTATCACCGCTTGGAGGCGTGGGTTCGGTTATGTATAGCTGAAAATGGGAGAGAGAGGTGTGAGGTGAGAGAGTGAATTGAAGGTGGTGAGGTTATAGGGGGCCTTGGACTCACATAGCCAACTCTACTAATCTAGGGAGACAATTGCTTTGACTATGGCCAACCACAACTTAGATTTCCAAGAAATAATGTCTCAACAAATATATGGTAATAAATTGGCTGAAGATTCGGTTGGGGGGGGGTAGATTGTAAAATTTTGTTATTAGTAGGTAATTATCTAGAAGGTTTAGGGTATTTGCTAGAATAGTGGGTGTATGTCATGTCTCTATAATGTGTGGGGATTTTTGTGACTGTAAATAATTTAAAATGATAAAATAATATTTCTGACAATATTTTCGTGTCCCGGGTAATGTCTGGTTGTTCGGTTAGATACTGTTCCGTTAAAGCGTTTAATTTCACCGTATAGCGTCTTATACATATATTTTTGTAACGAAATTTATTCCTAACACACAGGAAAATATACCGGACTATTTAGTAACTTTTCTGTACACTACTAGTGTGTCAACATGCACATGTAAATATAACACAGATATCAGAAAGCAGTTAAGTAATTCCACACAGTCGTCAAACACCTTAATTATCAATAATAAATTGTACGGAATACATGGGATTTTGAGGGTTGTCACAATGAAACAGTTTGTACTATCCACTTAAACATGTTTATTTGTCTAACAATTTACCAAATTGGATCAAACATATCAGTTTTCAAATATTCAAAGCATGTTCATGTCATATTCAACAATTTCTTCACATATTCAAGTCATGTTCATGTTGATTAATCAAACTTGTTCATCCTATTCCCGGTTTCTATCATTAATCACAAACGAAATCATGAACAACAAGGCAACACACTTGAATGTACTCATCTAGTGGTTTCAAATCATCACATAACATATCAAAATCAACTCTACACTAATCTAATTAACATGGTACTACACATATGCAAGCCGGCTTTCATGAACATCAACACTCAATGGTTTGAATCATATTTAGACATAAGATATCACGAGCTCTTTAGTAACGTATCCGAAATTAAAACATGTTAGCCGATTATCAACATCACACACATCCGATTCACAAAACATCATCAAGCATACAACTACACTAGTTAAATCATATCATTCACACTATTATTTAACAACAACAAACATCATAAAATCACTAACCGATTGATGGGTTTCGAAGGTGAGTGTGAAGCTTTCAAACGGGTGTGTACGTGTGCCGATCCGCGAACTCCTTGTGGTTACCGGTTTGAATCCGAGAATGAAGGAGAGGAATGTTGTGGCTTAGGGTTTTAGTAAGGGAGAGTGGAGAGTGTGTGTGTGGGTGAGTGTAGGTTGCTCAAAAGTGGTGATGTTGGCTATCCACATGGGTTAAATACTAGTTCCAAGTAATGCACCCTAATGGGCTTTTGAGTTCACGGTGTGTGTGGCCCATCCGGCCCACTGTTACTGTTCACTCGAGACCACATGGTCTCGAGTCGGGTTCTTGTTGTCTCGGGTCACATAGATATACACATACGTACAAGCACGACACATAAATATAACACTTAGTCACATAGGATAATCACTTATATTATTAAACCAACACGTTGACTAGTCACATAACATTGCAAGTAGGTTGTACAAAGATACACGAAAGGTTCTAAATTTCGAGTTGTCACATCATCCCCAAGTTGAAAGAAATTTCGTCCCGAAATTTGGTAAGCACTCACTGAGGAAGCTAGTTAAGTTGTATGGTTTTCCTGGTTTTCCTGGGGTGTCACATCCACCCCCCGTTGATCTGGAATTTCGTCCCGAAATTCCGTAGCTTCGGCCTCAGTAGTGGGTGTACTGTTTGCGAACAGTTGGGGATACCTTTGTTTCATCTGATCTTCGCGCTCCTAGGTGAACTCTGGGCCGCGACGTGAGTTCCAACGAACTCGAACGAGAGGTATTCTAGTGCTCTTGAGGACCTTAACATCCCGGTCCGTGATTTCGACTGGTTCCTCGACGAATCGTAACTGCTCGTCGATAGTGAGTTCCTTCAGGGGAACTACGTGGGTCTCATCTGATGGACACTTCTTCAGATTCGACACGTGAAAAACGTTGTGAACTGCACCGAGTTCCGCTGGTAAGTTGAGTCTGTAGGCCACCCTGCCTATTTTCTCAATGACTTCGAAAGGTCCAACGTATCGTGGGTTGAGTTTGCCGCGTTTACCAAAACGAACCACACCCTTCCAGGGTGAAACTTTGAGTAGTACCCGCTCCCCAACCTGGAGCTCAAGTGGTTTCCTGCCCATGTCGGCGTAAACTTTCTGACGTTCGCGAGCTGCCGTCATGCGTTTTCGTATTTGAGCAATTTGTTCGGTCGTGTCTACCACATATTCTGGACCAGTGATCTGACTATCTCCCACCTCTGCCCAGCAAAGAGGTGACCGGCATTTACGTCCGTACAATGCCTCAAATGGAGCAGCTTTAATGCTGGTGTGGTAGCTGTTATTGTACGAGAATTCCACAAGTGGCAGATGCTTTTCCCAGCGGTTGCCAAAGTCGATTACACATGCACGAAGCATGTCCTCTAAGGTTTGAATAGTGCGCTCGGACTGCCCGTCCGTCTGCGGGTGATACGCTGTGCTCATGTCTAATCGTGAGCCAAAGGATTTGTGCATCGCTTGCCACAGTTCTGAAGTAAAACGCGCATCTCGATCTGAGATAATAGAGGTGGGCACCCCGTGCCTCGAAACGACTTCCTTAAGGTATATTTCTGCGAGCGTGGAGAATTTATCCGTCTCTTTGATAGCCAAGAAGTGTGCAGATTTTGTGAGTCGATCCACGATCACCCAAATAGTATCGTTCCCGCGCTGGGATCTAGGTAGGCCAGTAACAAAATCCATGGAAATCTGCTCCCATTTCCATTGTGGTATCTCTGGTTGTTGGAGTAGGCCTGAGGGTTTCTGGTATTCAGACTTGACTCTGGCACAAGTCAAACACTTGCTGACGTAAGTTGCTATGTGGGCCTTCATGCTAGGCCACCAATACGTAGTTTTGATATCATGATACATCTTATCTGATCCAGGGTGTACTGAGTAGCGAGACTTGTGTGCTTCATCCATCACAAGCTCTCGTAGGTTGCCATAGAGTGGGACCCAAACGCGTCCCGTCACGTAGTAAGCACCGTCTTCCTTTTGTTCTAATCGTTGCCTTGATCCGCGTAGGGCTTCAGCCCTGACGTTTTCTGGTTTCAGTGGTTCTATCTGAGCAGCTCGTATTTGAGAAGGGAGACTAGAGTGGATCGTGAGTTGTAAAGCTCGCACGCGCTTAGGCGCAGTGTCCTTCCGACTGAGGGCGTCAGCCACAACATTGGCCTTGCCCGGGTGATACCTGATTGAGCACTCGTAGTCATTCAGTAGCTCGACCCATCGTCGTTGCCGCATATTCAGTTCCTTCTGCTTGAAGATATGCTCGAGGCTCCTGTGGTCGGTGTAGATGGCGCACTTGGTACCATACAGGTAATGCCGCCACAACTTAAGTGCAAAAACAACAGCTCCCAGCTCTAAATCGTGCGTAGTGTAGTTCTTTTCATGAACCTTGAGTTGTCGTGAGGCGTAGGCTATAACTTTATCTCGTTGCATCAACACGCAACCAAGACCCTGAATTGATGCGTCGCAGTAAACCACAAAGTCGTCTGTGCCTTCTGGCAAGGAAAGGATAGGTGCGCTGCAAAGTCTATCCTTTAAGTGCTGAAATACCAACTCCTGTGCATTTCCACAGCGATAAACAACGCCCTTCTGCGTTAGTGAGGTGAGAGGCTGTGCGATCTTAGAAAAATCCTTAATGAATCTCCGATAGTATCCCGCCAAACCCAAGAATTGGCGAATTTCCTTTGGTGTACGAGGTGCAGGCCAGTCCTTGATCGAGTCTATCTTGGAGGGATTAACATGAATCCCATCCTTGTTTACCACGTGGCCTAGGAAATGGACTTCTCGAAGCCAGAAGTCGCATTTCGAGAACTTTGCATAAAGCTGTTCTGTTCGAAGGAGTTCCAGAATAAGTCGTAGATGTTGCTCGTGTTCCTCCCGACTCTTGGAATAGATCAGGATGTCGTCGATGAAGACTATAACGAACTTGTCCAGGTAAGGCTTGCACACTCGGTTCATCAAGTCCATGAAAACCGCAGGTGCGTTTGTCATCCCAAAAGGCATGACCAAAAACTCATAGTGCCCGTATCGAGTTCTGAAAGCCGTTTTAGAGACGTCCTCTTCCCGGACTCTCAGCTGGTGATAACCCGATCTCAAATCGATCTTCGAATAGTAGCTCGATCCTTGCAGCTGGTCGAACAAGTCGTCGATACGCGGTAGAGGATAACGATTCTTCACCGTCACCTTGTTGAGTTCCCGGTAATCGATGCACATTCTGAAAGTACCGTCCTTCTTCTTTACAAATAATACTGGAGCTCCCCAGGGCGATGAGCTTGGACGAATAAAACCCTTATCCAGGAGCTTTTGTAGTTGCGTAGAGAGTTCCTTCAGCTCTGATGGGGCTAAACGATAAGGTGCACGGGCTATGGGCGCAGCTCCAGGAGCTAGTTCGATCTGAAACTCGACTTGGCGATGAGGCGGAAGACCAGGTAATTCCTCAGGAAATACCTCTGGATAATCGCGTACAACTGGGAAATCTTCTATCTTCTTCTCTTTTTCTGAGGCGTCAGTAACGAGAGCCAAAATGGCAGTGTGGCCCTTTCGCAAGCACTTTTGGGCCTTAAGGAGAGAAATGACGTTCTCAACAGCACTCCTCTTGTCGCCATGAATCATGAGAGGTTCACCACCGGGACCTGGAATACGGAAAACCTTCTCGTTGCAAAGAATCTCTGCTCGGTGTTGGGATAACCAATCCATCCCAATGACAACATCGAAACTACCCAAGACAATAGGAATGAGGTCGATAGAGAAGGTCTGGTCAGCGAGAATAAGTTTACAACCCTTGACTAGGTGTGTGGCTTCTAAGCTCTTACCATTTGCTAGCTCTACGGTGTGCTTGTTGTTCAAAGGTGTTGGAATACGCTTAAGCATTCGACTAACTTCTAGTGACATGTAGCTAGTATCGGCACCCGAATCAAATAAAACTGAAACATAAAATTCGTCGAGAAGGAACTTACCCGCCACAACATTGGGGTCATTCCTTGCTTCACCCTGGCCAATCACAAACACCCGCCCCCTGGCGCCATTGTTGTTGTTGTTTCCATTGTTACCATTCCCCTGATTGTTGTTATTGTTGTTGCTGTTGTTCTGGTTCCTGTTCAGTTGGGGACAGTCTCTCTTGAAGTAGCCCTCAGCTCCACACTGAAAGCATCCTTTGTTATCACCTTGCTGTGGCTGCTGGCGTTGATTCTGTTGAGCTTGATGACGATTCTGATTGGCGGGGTATAAGCTCCTGCAATCCTTTGCAGCGTGACCAGGCTTGTTGCACCGATGACAGTTGCCCCTGGTGCATGGCCCGCTGTGGTGCAGGCTGCAGCGATTGCATTTGGGGTGATTTCCTTTGTACCCACCATGACTTTGACCACCAGACGATTGCTGATTAGGGCTCTTGTAGTCCTCAGTCTTCCTCTGCTGGGACTGGGACTGAACAGAAGTCGAACCCTTACTCGAAGTTCCATCCCATTTCCGTTTGTTGTCACTAGAGGTACCAGAAGTAGTTGCAGCGCCTATGCGTTTTGGTAACTTGTTCTGCTCCACCGCTTGATCCGTGAGACGGTGAGCCAACTGAACAGCTTGCTGGTAAGTGGCGAGGTTCGCTGAAGTCACATGACTTTGGATTTCCGGCACTAAGCCCTGAAGAAATAGTTCGATGCGTTTGATGGGAGGATCCACCATAGTAGGGCACAGAATTGCCAGTTCGTTCGACCTTTTCACATAAGCTTCAATTTCGGACCCCGTCATCTTGAGGTTGAAGAACTCCACTTCCAGTTTGTGAATCTCATCACGACTGCAGTATTCTTCCTTGATCATTTTCTTAAAATTCTCCCATGGGGTGGCGTTGGCAGCAACCAACCCTAGCATCTGAACCTGAGCGTTCCACCATGTGAGGGCTAAACCCTCGAGGGTACCAGTAGCATACTTCACCCTGCGCGCCTCAGGGCATTCACACATTTCGAAGACCGATTCTAGTTTCTCAAACCAGTGTAGGAGACCTACTGCTCCTTCAGTGCCGCTAAAAGTAGTTGGTCGGCAGTCCATGAAAGTCTTAAAAGTGCACACGGGTGGCTGAACATGATGACCTATCGTGGGTGAAAGAAAAGACAGAGTTTAACACAAAGGTTGGTTCACGAGAGTAGGATTCTAAAGATCCTAGAATGAGTTCGGACTGCAGGATATACCTCCTGCGTGTGCAGCTGCAAGTGCTGCGGCAACTCGTTCGTTGATCAGAGCCGTCAACTGGGCTTGTGTCAGGTTAACGCGTCCAGACATGATCTTCATATCAAGAAGAACGTGAGTGAAAGGGGTTCGCGAAGGTACGACGATAAAACAGAGCAAGCACGCACGTGTTCAAGCAACAGTAGTTATACTAACCAAGCATACCATAAGCAATGTACTATGTAACTAACAAGTAGGCAATACACAGACCATATCACCTAGAATGTCGAGCCTTGCATGTGGAGTGAAGCGTCGTTGTGGACCGTTGAGCACTGTACAGGTTATAGTCTGGTTTTAACAAAAACGTTTTCCCCCTTTATTAAAACAAAGTTCTCTATAACCAATGGCTCTGATACCAATCTGTCACACCCCAAAATCCACCTGCGGAGTACTACCGCTTGGAGGCGTGACTGATCAGGATCCAGCCACCAATCATATTGAACAAGCAAACACATAGTTATAAAAGTTCAACCAATACAATTGGTGTTTAACGAAACATAGTTAAGTTGCAAGCGGAAGCATAAGTCTTAAATCAAAACATAAGTTTAATTGTTTCAAAGTTTAACATGGCACACAGCCGTCCATGTCCCACAACGATCCTCCTCCATGCAAGCTCCAGTTAAGAACCTAGGGACCTGCAAAGCATGTAGTAACGAGTCAACAACAAGTTGAGTGAGTTCACGGTTGGGTGTTCGTTTTAAGTTGTTTCGAAAACAGTTTCCTTTAGCTGGCATCCTGCCGTGGGGGTTACCCCATAGTTAAAAAGTGTGACTTGTTTATTCCCGGTTACTCTGGCAATCCAGCCGTGGGGGCTACCCCGTGTAGTTATCTGGCATTTCGGCCGTGGGGGCTACCCCATGTATACACTAGACTCGTTACCATATCGACTACTGACGCTAGTCATGTTTATGTGCCCTTAGCGTCGGTGTCTATCATCACCGACGTGCCATAGTCCATTAGTTCACGCCCGTCCTCTGCGGCACGGTGTGAGGTTTGTCAAACCTAAATAGCGCTATCTAACTAATGACCCGCTCGCCATTGGCCCGGCGATTAAGTCGATATAAAAATGAGGGACTTCATGATAGAGTTTTGGTCTAGTACGAGTTATCTGTCCGTGAGGACGAGGAATTACATTCCTGAACCATTGCTGTCCTACCCAAGGAGGACGAGGAACCCATGTTCCTTAACCCCAATTCCCGACCCAGGGAATCCCATGCTTTGTAGAGGGTGTGAACTCACCTTGGTTTGCTCGGTAGATACACAGAAAAGTCAAACAAGCAATATTGTGGCTACTCACGTCCTATCATAGTTGTATCATACCAATCAGGTTCGTATTCAAGCAGTACACGTATGTTTCTAGCATAATGCATTCAAGTATCGTTCATGGCATACACGTTTGATCATAGCAGTTCAACAATATTCACGTTCGAAAGTAACATATAAGGTCTGTGCATTAGACCCAAGAGTCCGGCCCAATCAGATAAGCCCGTAATGGGGCGCAAGCCCAAACAGTGTGCACATGCACTTGGTCTCGAGTCGCAACTGATGCAGGTTCTGGTCTCGAGTCGCAACCAGACTCGCAAACACGGTCTCGGTTCATGCTGTTTTGGTTTCGAGTCGCAACTGGACTCGTAACTGTGGTTTCGAGTCATAAGGTTTGTGTGCTGATCACATGTGGTTTCGAGTCGCAACCAGACGTTTGCGACTCGCAATCGATGTCGCAACCGGGGGTCTCGACTCATCACGTGGTGGTCTCGAGTCGCAACTGGAGGTTTCGGTTGGACAACTGCTGATTCGGTACAGTGTACTATCCAATAGAAATTCTATTTCATGAATGTCACACCCCCAAAATCCACCATGCGGGGTATCACCGCTTGGAGGCGTGACATGACCAGGATCGAGCCACCAATCAAACTGAACAACGTACTTAAGTGAATAAAGACAACCAAAATACGATTGGTGACCAAAAGCTAGTTAACCAAGTTTTTAATTTAGACAGCGGAAGCATAAACGTAAAGTTCAAAACATAAGTTCGCAGTTCATAAGTTTAAAGTCCAACACATCGGTTTAATAAGTTCATAATGTTTTAAACATTAAACACTGGACATAACCGTCCGCACACCACAACGACTCCTTCCTCGTGCAAGCTCCATGTGTTTAGCGACCTGTAAGGCATGTAACAACGAGTCAACAACAAAGTTGAGTGAATTCACAGTTGGTTGTTTAGTTATAGCATTCGTTTTGTAAATCATCTGTTAGTTTTGAAAACCATATATCGTATAAGTTTGCATCGCGGTCTTTCTGACATGTTTGCGAAGATTAGTGGGGGTTTCCCATGTGTTACTAGACCACGCGTATCGACTGCTACGAAAATATAAGAGGTGCCCTAAGCCAATGTCTATCAGCATTGACCCTTTGCCCATAGTCCATTAGTACACGCCCGTCCGACTGGCACGGTGTGAGGTTTGTTAAACCTAATAGCGCTATTATCTAATGACCCGCTCGCCATAGGCCTCGGCGATTAAGTCGATAATTGAGGGACTTTAAAGTGATAGAGTTGATGGTCTTATGATCGTGTACGTAGGTTTTACGTACGTGCCCTTCAATCCGAGGACAGTAGTAAGTATGAGTGTACGTAGGTTTTACGTACGTGCCCTTCAATCCGAGGACAGTAAAAAGTAGTTTAATAGTAATGATAGTACAAGTAGTTATTTAATCCCATTCCCAACCCCTGGGAATCCCATGCCTTAGGAAGAGTGTGAACTCACCTCGGTTTGCTCGGTTAGATTCTCAATATAGCTAACAGTCAAGGTCGGTCAATCACGTCCTAGTATGATTTACCAGTTAGTCATTTAGTGGCTTTCAAATAGATCACAAAGTTCCTACACGTATCTATCACACAACATGCATCATTTTAACGGTTTATGCCCATCTAAGTTTCCCATCCATTCCCCACTCAAAATCAAACATACGATAATGCACATAACATATATAACATGTTAGATCATTCACATATAGCATACTCGACATTTAGACACGCAAGTCACAACTTATGTCATTTCAGCTTTATTAATCAAAACTGGACTGTTTCGAGCATTTTAATAAAATAGTTAACCTTTTCCAAAAATTCTCAAATTTTTACAGAAGGTCATATATAATCCACGATTTATTGTGTAAAAATTTCGGATATCAGTTCCTTACCAATTTTATATAAAAAATCTTTTACTCGACTGCAATCAGATTTGATACTTTCTGATTGCAGTTTTTACGGAAGAATTCACTAAAAATCAATCGTAAGTCGGATCGTCGAAATTCCAGTTGGAGGGTCACAAAAACAACCGTGACTATCTACGGTAAAAATTCCATGAGCTGACTCTGCTCAGGTTTTAAGTTTTGACTCTGATTACAACACACTTTTTCAGCAGAATTATTTCAGCTTTGAGCTGCTGTCTAAAAATAATACTTTAAAATAGTAAACGACCTCGGAAAATTACGATTCAAGTTCCATTAGTTCAGATATTCAAAATTACACCATTTAGACTCCAGAACTTAAATTTTTCGATTAAAAATGAACCCGTTACAGCCTGTTGAAACAGGCTGGAAATTTCAATCAGCAAGTTGTTTATATGTAGAAGTGACTAAAAACACATAAACAAAGACTCTAACCATGGTGTATCGAAGGATAAATGTTCAAACATCATGCATGCATTTGGCAAACCCAAACTAACCAGATTTCATCTTCAAACAAACTTTTTATGTAGGGTTTTTATGCAGAATTTCAAGTTCATATATTTAGTGTGCTATTTCTTGTGATTTAAACAAATAACGTCATACATCAAATTTTAACTACGAATAAGATGGGACAAGGTGTAGTGACTTACTACTAGCACAAGGCTAGGGTAGAAATCTTGTGCAAATATGTAGAGAGAAAGGTGGTGATAAGGACTTGAGCAAAGCTTTCTTGAGAGCCCTTCAACTTGCACTTCTATGGAGGAACTTCAAAGCTTGGAATGGGGTCTTGTAGTGAAGAAGATGAAGGTATGAGAGAGATGGGGGGTGGGTTCGGTTATGTATAGCTGAAAATGGGAGAGAGAGGTGTGAGGTGAGAGAGTGAATTGAAGGTAGTGAGGTTATAGGGGGCCTTGGACTCACATAGCCAACTCTACTAATCTAGGGAGACAATTGCTTTGACTATGGCCAACCACAACTTAGATTTCCAAGAAATAATGTCTCAACAAATATATGGTAATAAATTGGCTGAAGATTCGGTTGGGGGGGGGGGTAGATTGTAAAATTTTGTTATTAGTAGGTAATTATCTAGAAGGTTTAGGGTATTTGCTAGAATAGTGGGTGTATGTCATGTCTCTATAATGTGTGGGGATTTTTGTGACTGTAAATAATTTAAAATGATAAAATAATATTTCTGACAATATTTTCGTGTCCCGGGTAATGTCTGGTTGTTCGGTTAGATACTGTTCCGTTAAAGCGTTTAATTTCACCGTATAGCGTCTTATACATATATTTTTGTAACGAAATTTATTCCTAACACACAGGAAAATATACCGGACTATTTAGTAACTTTTCTGTACACTACTAGTGTGTCAACATGCACATGTAAATATAACACAGATATCAGAAAGCAGTTAAGTAATTCCACACAGTCGTCAAACACCTTAATTATCAATAATAAATTGTACGGAATACATGGGATTTTGAGGGTTGTCACAATGAAACAGTTTGTACTATCCACTTAAACATGTTTATTTGTCTAACAATTTACCAAATTGGATCAAACATATCAGTTTTCAAATATTCAAAGCATGTTCATGTCATATTCAACAATTTCTTCACATATTCAAGTCATGTTCATGTTGATTAATCAAACTTGTTCATCCTATTCCCGGTTTCTATCATTAATCACAAACGAAATCATGAACAACAAGGCAACACACTTGAATGTACTCATCTAGTGGTTTCAAATCATCACATAACATATCAAAATCAACTCTACACTAATCTAATTAACATGGTACTACACATATGCAAGCCGGCTTTCATGAACATCAACACTCAATGGTTTGAATCATATTTAGACATAAGATATCACGAGCTCTTTAGTAACGTATCCGAAATTAAAACATGTTAGCCGATTATCAACATCACACACATCCGATTCACAAAACATCATCAAGCATACAACTACACTAGTTAAATCATATCATTCACACTATTATTTAACAACAACAAACATCATAAAATCACTAACCGATTGATGGGTTTCGAAGGTGAGTGTGAAGCTTTCAAACGGGTGTGTACGTGTGCCGATCCGCGAGCTCCTTGTGGTTACCGGTTTGAATCCGAGAATGAAGGAGAGGAATGTTGTGGCTTAGGGTTTTAGTGAGGGAGAGTGGAGAGTGTGTGTGTGGGTGAGTGTAGGTTGCTCAAAAGTGGTGATGTTGGCTATCCACATGGGTTAAATACTAGTTCCAAGTAATGCACCCTAATGGGCTTTTGAGTTCACGGTGTGTGTGGCCCATCCGGCCCACTGTTACTGTTCACTCGAGACCACATGGTCTCGAGTCGGGTTCTTGTTGTCTCGGGTCACATAGATATACACATACGTACAAGCACGACACATAAATATAACACTTAGTCACATAGGATAATCACTTATATTATTAAACCAACACGTTGACTAGTCACATAACATTGCAAGTAGGTTGTACAAAGATACACGAAAGGTTCTAAATTTCGAGTTGTCACATTGCAGCTGGCCTATCATTTTTTCTGGGCCATCTAGCTTTATCACCTAGATTCTGCATCGCAAGGATTAGTTCATTGTTATCAACAGAAAAACAATATTCAGAAATTGGAGGATAATCCTCATCATCCTCTTCTTGATCAACAGAATGCACGTTCTGGTTATCAGATCTGTTGTAGGATCTGAACTTGTTGTTCCTGAATGAGGATCCTTGCTTATCCTGCTTTGAGGATCCTGCTAACCTCTCTTGGATCCTCTTGTCATCCTCTAGCTGAATGAACCTAAGTGCTCGGGTTCTTACCTCATCTAAGTTCCTGCATGGTGTCATAACAAGATCATCATAGAACGACGAATCCCTAAGCAATCCCATTTTAAAGGCCTCAACAGCCGTGGCTATATCTAAGTTGGGAATTTCTAAGGATTCTTTACAGAATTTGGTAATGTAATCCCTTAATGATTCATTATGACCCTGGGTTATCCTATATAGATCACTAGTTAATCGTTCAAATTTTCTACTACAAGAAAACTGATTATTAAACAGGTTAACTAGATTAGCAAATGAGGTAATAGAGTAGGGGGAAGACTTAGCAGCCATTTGAGAGCTGATCCAGTAAGAGTGGATCCGAATCCCTTGCACAGTCACGCTTCCTTTAACCTTTCTGGGATTGGATTGATCTCCATCCTCTCCCTGTATTGTGCTATGTGTTCTTCAGGATCCGTCGAGCCATCATACAGCTTCATCGTTGGCACATGGAACCCCTTGGGTATCTCAGCATCACAGATTGGTGGTGCAAAGCGAGATATCTTGTGGCTCCCATCTGCAATCTCTGGGATAGGTTTGACCACTCCTGGAACACTTGATATCATATCCTTTAGCTTTTGCAATTCTCTAGCCATGGCATGATTGATACCTGGATCCTGCATAAGACCATGGTTAGTAGTATAAGAATTATTAAAAGTGTTACCTCCAATTGGATTTAGATTAGGAAGATTGGATGTTAATCCATATTGTTGGGGCTCTGGAATGATTGAGGGACCAGTAGAAGCATTGGTCTGCATTGGAATAAAATCTCCCCGATGGACATCTAAACTTCCTGTTTGCAAGCTCCTCAAGGATCCTGGCATCTGGAAGGATCCTTGAAACTGAGACGATCCCGGAACAAAAAAGGATCCTTGAACATGGGATAATCCTGGAACAAGGGAGGATCCTTGAACCTGGGATGATCCTGGAACAAAGGAGGATCCTTGAACCTGGGATGATCCTGGAACAAAGGAGGATCCTTGAACCTGGGATGATCCTGGAACAATGGAGGATCCTTGAACCTGCTGCGCTCCTGAATAACCTCCTGCATTCATGAAGGATCCTATATACTGAGGATAGGATCCTGCTGGCTGGAAATAGGAACCCGATGCCTGAGTCACTGTTGTTGTTCCGTAGTGCACTCCTTTTGGTCCACCCATATATTGAACATCTGGAACCACTGATGGCTGAGAAGTAATCACCTGAGTATGAAAATTCAAAGATTTCGGCACCAGTGGGGAATGATCCTCTGCCATTTTCTTTTGTTTCTTGAGATCTCCGATTTCTTTGAGAATCCTTTCATTGGTCTTATCCTGTTGCTGTATATGATCCTTCATTCAGTATTCTTCTGGGATCCAGAAGGTGGTGGAGGCAAAGGGGGAACGCCTTGTGAAGAAGTGAATGAAGGCATCAAATTTGAAGCATTCTTCGCTGAGGAAGCCATTTGCTTGGTTGTAGTGAACTGAAATGAGCACAGAAATGCGAATTTTTCTAATGATGAAGCACCAATTGCCCCACGGTGGGCGCCAAACTGTTTTGGTCAAAAATCTGATGAGGATATTGCAACCAAACTCTCTATTACAGGGTATGATGCTAATATTGTAGAACAATGACAAGGATCACTATAATGCAAATTGCACAAATGACACAAGGATTTATACGGGGAAAAAGCCCTTGATCAAGAGTTGATCTCCGGCACAAAAAACCCCGGGTGATGGAAACTACCGATCACCAAGCTCAAATAAATGAATAAGCATTTACAACTCCGGATAGTAACGGGCTAGGTACAAGGATCACTATCGTGAAATGTGTAAAAGTGAGTGAAAACTAATGAATGTTCGACGAGAGCTTCAAATGTGCGAGTATATGAGAGTGTGTGTAGCTGAAAATGGCTAAGTGTTCTAAATTCTAGCTCGTTACCCCTTTTAAAATAGAAGTTAACTACAATAACTAACTATCCGACTTTCGTGCCAATCTCCCACGTTCTCCACAACGTCCATTTCCAGTCAAACATGTGCGAAATACCCGTGGAATATTCCATAGTAACGTTGCCAAGACCAAGTCAAGCTTGTTATTCCTGCGAAGTAACACAAAACACAAATAAACAATTGTCAGTACGAGGATCCTTAAAGTGATCCATGATCCTGATCCTGAAGCTCTTCTGAGGATCGCTATCTGTCACAGAAGTAAGGATCATTAATCAGGATAACGAATAAGGATCACTAATTGTTAGAAAATCCTCCCCTAACACAAGCGATGCCAATGATGTGGAGGGTCTTGTATACCTTTGAAAGAATCATTGAGCATGAAGGTATTGATCTGGGAATGTTGGAGTTAGCAGAAATGTACGACCTTGTGAGTCATGGATCTCATCGATATCTACTCAAACATAAACCCGGTGAAGAATACCCCCTCTTCAAAACCACTAAGAATGACACAAACTAGAAAAGGCGATTCTTCTTTGTCAGAAGGGATTCAATCCCTGATGGGAAGGATCTTCCAAGAAAATGGGTTACTCATGGCAGGATAGAGGATCCTTATAGAAGGATCATAGGTTACCCTATTTCCGCTGAGGATCACTGACCCCTTTGTTTCTATTTTGCAGCTATTACTGTTTCACGTATTATTACAACACCTGCAACGAAGGAAAGGCTTGCTGCATTCCAGAGGATTGATCCTGCAATAAGATCATTTCAAGCAAATACCCAGGATTCTCAAGAAGTATCCTCAGGCTCTGTTACGATGTCAAGTAAGTATTGTTTTGGTCAAAAATCACACAAGGATAATGCAACCAAATCTGATTTTGTGAGGTATGATGCTTGGTTAATTGTATGAACAACAAGTATATGAAATCAACGATGAACACCGAGATTTATACGAGGAAAAAGCCCTTGATCTTTAGAAGATCTCCGGCATAAAAAACCTCGGGTGAAGGAAACTACCGATCACCAACTATATTGCAAAAACAGCAGTGATCCTTGTACAACTTCGGAAGAAAACAAGCTCAATACAATGAATTTCTAGTGTAAGTGTGTGTTTTCGCTAAGTGTTTGCAGAGAATTCGAATGTTATGTGTTTTTGGTGTGGTGTGTACGACTTATGCCTTTTTTGAGCTCGTTTTCCCCTTAAAATGATAAGAAAAATCAACTAACTAACTTCCCGAAAAAGGTGGAAGTCACCCATGACCCCCACTAACGGTTATTTCTTCAATATGCACGTGCCTAAAAGCATATTCCACGAGATTCCAGCAAAGAAGTGGTCCACTATGTCCATTACCTACATTTACACATTAAAAACGTGCAAAACATAAGTTCTATTAAGGATCCTGGATCCTCAGACTCGTGATCCTCAGACTCGTGATCCTCAGACTCTGGATCCTCAGACTCTCTGCATCAGCCATTAAGCATCCGTGATCCATGCCTAGTCTCAGGATAGACGATCCTTAGCATAAAATTCATGCCCTAACAATTGCCCCCAATATGGCAGTTATGATAAGGATTCACAGCTGTCATATTTCCGTCAGAAGTGGACTAGCCGTTGCTGCTGGTAACTAGTTGTTACACTGCCTGTCGTCACTGATAAGACCTGCTATAATCATCATTGCAGAATATAGAGTTAGAGATAACTCCTCAAGTGCCTTTACAGATCAGAAGATCCTTCCGTTTGTGGAGAATGAATCCTTCTACACAGTTTGCTATTAACCTTCCTGCACTTTAATTTCTGCATAGACACTTTAACTATTAGATAGCCTTATCCGGCCTGGGTGGATGGTCCACGATTTTGCTGGTGAAATCCATGCCAGATGATTTTGATACATAATGAATAGGTAATAACATTAAAATTTTTTAGCTACATCTATAGTTGTTTCTTCCCTTTTTATTTTTCATGTATGCTTTCTATTTTCAAAAATATCATCACCAAACAACTGGAAAGTTATTGAAAATCTGATGATAATGTAAAACTTTTAACAGAAAACTTGAGGTGTTCGAACAAATGTGGATCAATGATCCCTAACAAAAAAGGATAAGAGACAACTTACAGCTTAGAAAAAGTTAGAATATAACATACCAGAGAATCCAAGTTAGGATTCTATATCCTTGTAAATTATTGCTAAATAAGCAAACTATGAAAAGTAAAGCTTCTAGGATCAAGGATCCTTATCGTCAGAACTTGTATAACTTTAGACAGTAGTTTCTAGGGTGAAGGATCAGGGATCCTTGAACAATAGGCAGGATAATGGGTGGTGGATGGATCCTTTGTTTGGCAGATGAAGCCACTCGTTATCCTTCCGTCTTTTATTTTCTGCACTACAAAGACCCGTAAACAATGGATACCCTTTGCCAACCCATGTGGATGGGCCACGTTTTGCTGGTAGAAACGTGGGTTGGCAATTTTGACAACCGTAAATGGTTTAACCTTTTGTGAATAAAATAACTTAAACTTTTTGGCTTATTTTGTGTTGATATCCTTGTTAATATCTTACTTTCCAACTGTTGTAATGTTCATTCTGTTTATACTTATCAAGCCTTGAAAAATTAAAAAAGATATCCAAAAAGTTTAGGATATGATCAAGGATCACATATCCCATAACCGATAAGTTCTAAAAAGTGATATAGTTTAAGAATCACAAGTTCAGTTGTCAAGTATAAGGGTTATTCAAATGAATAATGAATAAAATCAAAATAGTTAAGGATCATACCTGTGAATCCAAGTTAGGATCCTAACCTTTATCATTATAAACAGGATAACCATAAGACAAACCTTAATGGAAGGTAAGGATCAAGGATCCTTGGTCGTTTGTCTCCAAAAACCTAAAATAGGATACACCTTGGGACTAAGCCAATATAAGATACGAGTTAGTAACTGGGGACAAGCCTAACAAACTAGGGACAAGCCCAAATAAACTGGGGACAAGCCCAAATAAACGGATGTAAACTGGGGTCAAGCCCATATAAACGGATGTAAACTGGGGTCAAGCCCATATAAACGGATGTAAACTGGAGTATGGCCCTCACTGGCGACTATCCAAACTTGAGCGACATGAAAATGCCAAAACCTTAGCTAACGTGAAAACGTTAGAAACCTTAGGAACAGATGTATGGTACGTCTACCATTATACGTAGGATCCTAGGTATAGCCAGTACAATGGAATTATCAGCCCCTAAAGCGAGTACTGGTCCCACTGCCTTGAACTATACCAAGATCATCATGCGCTACAGGCGGAACTGGGGTCAAGCCCAAATAACTGGGGTTAAACCCAAGGAACGGATTGCTTCTGCAGATAACCAATATTTTGCTAAGGATACCTGAACTTTCAAAACTTAAAATCACGTGAGAGATGGATAAAGGACACATGATCCTTATCCTTATATGAGAAAATAAGGAAATGAAATAGTTCAAGATTAGGACATTACCAAAGTAAGGGTAAATTGCCATTTTCGCCCCTGAGGTTTGGGCACATTTGCCATTTTAGTCCAGAATGACACTTTGGTACCATTTTGCCCCCCACGTTTGTAACTTTTTGCCATTTTCGTCCAAATGGGCTAACCAAGGTACTTTATTTTTGGACGAAAATGGCAAAAAGTTACAAACGTGGGGGGAAAAATGGTACCAAAGTGTCATTATTTGGACGAAAATGGCAAAAAGTTACAAACGTGGGGGGCAAAATGGTACCAAAGTGTCATTTTGGACTAAAATGGCAAATGTGCCCAAACCTCAGGGGCGAAAATGGCAATTTACTCCCAATACTATTAGGGGAGGATTTTTGACAATTAGTGATCCTTACTTGTTATCCTAGTTAATGATCCTTACTTCTGTGACAGATAGTGATCCTCAGAAGGGCTTCAGGATCAGGATCATGGATCACTTTAAGGATCCTCATACTAACGATTGTTTGTTTGTGTTTCGTATTATTTTGCAGGAGTAACAAGCTTGACTTGGTCTTGGCAACGTTACTATGGAATATTCCACGGGTATTTCGCACACGTTTGACTGGAAATGGACGTTGTGGAGAACGTGAGAGCATGGCACAAAAGTCGGATAGTTTGTTATTATAGCTAACTTCTATTTTTAAAGGGGTAACGAGCTAGAATTAGAACACTTAGCCATTTTCAGCTACACACACTCTCATACAATCGCACACTTGAAGCTCTCGACGAACACTTAATAGTTTTCATTCACTTTTACACATTTCACAATAGTGATCCTTGTACCTAGCTCGTTACTATCCGAAGTTGTAAACATTTATTGATTTATTTGAGTTTGGTGATCGGTAGTTTCCGTCACCCGGGGTTTTTTATGCCGGAGATCAACTCTTGATCAAGGGCTTTTTCCCCGTATAAATCCTTGTGTCATTTGTGCAATTTACATTGAAGTGATCCTTGTCATTGTTCTACATTTCAAGCATCATACCCTGTAACTAAGAGTTTGGTTGCATTATCCTCATCAGATTTTTTTGACCAAAACAAACAAGATCATCATAGAATAACGAATCCCTAAGCATCATACTCAAACTGGAGTATGGCCCTAACTGGCGACTATCCAAACTTAGTGACATGAAAATGCCAAAACCTTAGCTAACGTGAAAACGTTAGAAACCTTAGGAACGGATGTATGGTATGTCTACCATTATACGTAGGATCCTAGGCATAACCAGTACAATGGAATTATCAGCCCCTAAAGCGAGTACTGGTCCCACTGCCTTGAACTATACCAGGATCATCATGCGCTACAGGCGGAACTGGGGTCAAGCCCAAATAACTGGGGTTAAACCCAAAGGATGGATTGCTTCTGCAGATAACCAATACTTTGCTAAGGATTCCTGAACTTTCAAAACTTAAAATCACGTGAGAGATGGATGAAGGATACATGATCCTTATCCTTATATGAGAAAATAAAGAAGTGAAATAGTTCAAGATTAGGATATTACCAAAGTAAGGATCATCGATACTTTAAGGATCCTTCAAGGATACTCCTGACGTAAGGATCATCTGTGCCATGAGGATCCTGCTCACATGAAATATTTCTTCAAGTGGACAGCATTCCAAGCTCTTGGTAGCAAATCACCTTCCATGGTTAGCAATCTATATGCCCCCTTACCTGCTTCAGCTTCAATCAAATAAGGGCCTTCCCATTTTGGAGCCAATTTTCCATCAGCAGGATTGGTGGTATTCTGAAATGCTTTCCTTAATACCATATCTCCAACTTGAAACTTCCTGATCCTGACATTTTTGTTGTAAGCACCAGCCATTCTTTGTTGATAACTGGCCATCCTTATCCTAGCCATATCCCTGATTTCTTCAATAGTATCCAGGCCTTGAGCCAAGTTCTCATCATTTTCTTCAAGATCACGAGTACTTGTTCTAGCAGTTGGAACCACCATTTCTGTTGGGATCACTGATTCTGCCCCAAATACCAAAGAGAAAGGCGTTTGACCAGTAGCATTCTTAGGGGTTGTCCTATCAGCCCAAAGCACATAAGGTAGTTCTTCTGCCCATTTCCCTTTCTTGGATCCAAGTTTCTTCTTCAAATTGTTGATGATGATCTTGTTGGATGATTCTGCTTGACCATTAGCTTGTGGGTGGACTGGTGTTGATGTTATCATCTTAATCCCCCAGCTGTCACAAAAGTTAGTGGTTCTGCCCCCAATAAATTGGGAACCATTATCACATATAATTTCAGAAGGAATTCCAAATCTAGTTATAATATTTCTTTTAATGAAGGATATAACTTCCTTTTCTCTGACTTGGGCAAAGGCTTCAGCCTCTATCCACTTGGAGAAGTAATCAGTCATAGCAAGCATGAATACTTTTCCACCAGGTGCCTTAGGGAGCTTACCAACTATATCCATACCCCATCTCATAAATGGCCAAGAAGAGGATATATGATGCAAAAGTTCTGCTGGTTGGTGAAGGATATTACTATGTCTCTGACAAGGATCACACTTCTTGGCATACTCCACAGTATCCTTCTTCATAGTAGGCCAATAGTATCCTGTCCTCTAGATCCTTGAGAATAATGCCCTGCCCCCAGTGTGGTTTCCACAATCTCCTTCATGGAAGTCTTTTAAAACTTCTTGGATTTCAGGATCCTCAATGCATCTCAAGTATGGTCCTGCAAGAGATCGTCTATACAACATATTATTTAAAATTGTGAATTGAGATACCTTAATTTTGAAAGCCCTAGGGTTTTCTCCTGTAGGAATATCTCCATGTTGTAAGTATCTCATGATTGGTGAGATCCATGATCCTGATCCTGAATGGGATTGAGTATCCTCACTAGGGATAATTGCAGAATCATTTCCTATCTCCATAGCCACATGATCCTCGGTAGCCGGGGTCAGGATATGGATAATAGGGATCTTGATATCCCCAGGGATCTTCAAAGATGATCCTAAGTTAGCCAATGCATCAGCTTCTGTATTTTCTTCCCTTGGTACCTGTGTCAAACTAAAGGAAACAAAAGAGAGTGCCAAATTTTTGACTATCTCTAAATATTTGGTTAGCTTTTCACCTTTAACAGCATAGGATCCATTAAAGTGGTTTGTAATTAATAATGAATCTACATGTACCTCAAGATACCTGATCCCCATATGCTTTGCAATTTGCAAACCAATAATTAAGGCTTCATATTCAGCCTCATTGTTAGTGGTTTGGAACTCACAGGCTATAGAGTGGGGTATTATGTCCCCCTGTGGCGATTTTAGTAGTATTCCAAGCCCTGTACCTTTGACATTTGAGGATCCATCAGTATAGAGTATCCAAGGATCCTTGGTCTCCTCTAGCTGCTGGACTTCTAACTCAGCTTCTTTTTGTAAATCACTATTGAAATCAGCCACAAAGTCAGCTAATGCTTGGGATTTGATGGCCGTCCTAGGCTCGTATCTTATATCATATGCACTTAGCTTCACTGCCCACTTAGCCATCCTTCCTGACATCTCTGGTTTCCGGAGGACATTCTTAATTGGGAAATTAGTTTTAACAACAATAACATGAGTTTCAAAATAATGTCTCAACTTAGTAGATGCCATAATTAATGCAAGAATAAGCTTTTCAAGGTGTGAATACCTGGATTCGGCATCAAGTAAACTTTTACTTACATAATAGACAGGATGTTGTGTACCTTCATGATCCTTAACAAGGACCGCACTTACTGCCTTTGAGGATACTGCAAGATATAAGGATAGCGCATCGCCTTTTTTTGGTTTCATCAAGGCCAGGGCTGAGGATAGATAATCTTTAAGAGCTCTTAAGGCATTCTCATGCTTCTCAGTCCACTCAATTTTTTTGTTCTTCCTTAGGATATCATAGAATTCTTTGCACTTCTCCGAGGATTTGGATATAAATCTGTTCAAGGCTGCTATCCTGCCTATTAGCCTTTGAACATCCTTAGCATTGGCCGGAGATTTGATGTTCACTATTGCTTTGATTTGTTCCGGGCTAGCTTCAATGCCTCTCTTCGTCACCATATATCCTATGAACTTACCTGCTTTAACACCAAAGTGACATTTTGAAGGATTAAGCTTCATATTATATCTATCAAGGATATCGAATGCTTCCTCCAAGTCCCTTAGGTGATCCTCAGTTTTTATGGATTTTACCACCATATCATCTATGTAAACCTCCATAGTTTGTCCAATCTGATCCTTGAACATCATATTCACCAGCCTTTGATATGTTGCACCTGCATTTCTTAGTCCGAACGGCATAGCAATATAGCAGTATATAACAGTTGGAGTCATGAATGTTGTATCCTCTTGATCGGATGGTTCCATTTGGATTTGTTGAAATCCAGATGAAGCATCCATAAAAGTTAACAGTTCATGACCCGCAGTTGCATCCACCATGGAGTCAATGTGCGGTAATGGGAAAGGATCCTTGGGACATACCTTATTTAAATCGGTAAAATCGACACATACCCTCCACTTTCCGTTTTTCTTTTGAACAACAACCACATTGGCCAACCATCTTGGATACTTGACCTCTCTAATCATTCCTGCCCGGAGCAATTTCTCTACCTCTTCTTGGATAATGGCATTTCTTTCCGGTGCAAACTTTCTTCTCCTTTGATGGATTGGTTTGAATGACCTATCAATGCCAAGTTTGTGAGTGATTACATCTTTAGATATACCAATCATGTCTTCGTGTTTCCATGCAAAGGTAGTCTTTCTCCTTTTGAGGAAGGATATAAGGTCTTCCTTCATATCGCCAAGGATCCCTGATCCGATATAGATTTTGGATTCAGGATCAACAGGATCCATGAGGACTACTACCACATCCTACTCTCTTGCCTCCAAGACATCCCTTGGAGGATACTTTGATTGCTATTGCTCCCTTGACTTCGAGGCTGGTTTCATCGATGAAGTATAGCAATTCTTAGCCTCCTGCTGATCACTATCAATCTTCACTATTCCCCAAGGACTAGGGAGCTTCACACATTGATGGTAGGTAGATGGGACTGCCTTCATATCGTGTATCCAGGGCCTGCCAAGGATAACATTACAACAAGATAAACAGTCAATAACACAAAATTTTTGATAAGAGTGTAGGCCTTCGATGTATATTGGGAGTTTAATGTCCCCCAGGGTATTCTTAGTTTCGCCACTAAATCCCACGAGCACGCAGGATCTTGGTATGATATCTGATTTAGGGATACCCATCTTCTTTAGAACATCAAGCTGGATAATGTTCACTGAACTTCCTCCGTCTATAAGGATCCTGCGGAAAAAATGGTTAGAAATGAAAAGAGTAATAACTAAACCATCGTGATGAGGATCCTGGATATCAACATGATCATCCTCATCAAAGGTTATGACTTTCCTTCGGAGACACTTGATGTTCGAACGGGTCTTTCTCCCCAACAATTCTTTTAGATGCCCTTGCTCAACAAGTATCCAATTTCCTTTCTCAGTGCAATGCATTCTTCTGTGAGATGCCCAAAATCTTCATGGTAGGCACACCACTTTGATTTACCTTAGTTGCAGCTGACCTATCATTCTTTCTGGGCCATCTGGCTTTATCACCTAAGTTCTGCATCGCAAGGATTAGTTTAATGTTATCAACAGAAAAACAATATTCAGAAATTGGAGGATAATCCTCATCATCCTCTTCTTGATCAACAGCATGCACGTTCTGGTTATCATATCTGTTGTAGGATCTGAACTTGTTGTTCCTGAATGAGGATCCTTGCTTATCTTGCTTTGAGGATCCTGCTAACCTCTCCTGGATCCTCTTGTCATCCTCTAGCCGAATGAACCTAAGTGCCCGGGTTCTTACCTCATCTAAGTTCCTGCATGGTGTCATAACAAGATCATCATAGAACGACGAATCCCTAAGCAATCCCATTTTAAAGGCCTCAACAGCCGTGGCTATATCCAAGTTGGGAATGTCTAAGGATTCTTTACTGAATTTGGTAATGTAATCCCTTAATGATTCATTATGACCCTGGGTTATCCTATATAGATCACTAGTTAATCGTTCGAATTTTCTACTACAAGAAAACTTATTATTAAACAGGTTAACTAGATTAGCAAATGAGGTAATAGAGTAGGGGGGAAGACTTAGCAGCCATTTGAGAGCTGATCCAGTAAGAGTGGATCCGAATCCTTTGCACAGACACGCTTCCTTTAACCTTTCTGGGATTGGATTGATCTCCATCCTCTCCCTGTATTGTGCTATGTGTTCTTCAGGATCCGTCGAACCATCATACAGCTTCATTGGTGGTGCAAAACAAGATATCTTGTGGCTCCCATCTGCAATCTCTGGGATAAATTTGACCACTCCTGGAACACTTGATATCATATCCTTTAGCATTTGCAATTCTTTGGCCATGGCATGATTGATACCTGGATCCTGTATAAGACCATGGTTAGTGGTATAAGAATTATTAAAAGTGTTACCTCCCATTGGATTCAAATTAGGAAGAATGGATGTTAATCCATATTGTTGGGGCTCTGGAATGATCGAGGGACCAGTAGAAGCATTAGTCTGCATTGGAATAAAATCTCCCTGATGGACATCTGAACTTCCTGTTTGCAAACTCCTCAAGGATCCTGGCATCTGGAAGGATCCATGAAACTGGGAGGATCCTGGAACAAAGGAGGATCCTTGAACCTGGAATGATCCTGGAACGATGGAGAATCCTTGAACCTGGGATGATCCTGGAACAAAGGAGGATCCTTGAACCTGGGATGATCCTGGAACAAAGGAGGATCCTTGAACCTGGGCCGCTCCTGAATATCCTCCTGAATTCGTGAGGGATCCCATATGCTGAGCATAGGATCCCGCTGGCTGGAAATAGGAACCCGATGCCTGGGTCACTGTTGTTGTTCCGTAGTGCACTCCTTTTGGTCCACCCACATATTGAACATCTGGAACCACTGATGGCTGAGAAGTAATCACCGGAGTGTCAAAATTTAAAGATCTGGGCATCAGTGGGGAATGATCCTCTGCCGTTTTCTTTTGTTTCTTGAGATCTCCGATTTCTTTGAGAATCCTTTCATTGGTCTTATCCTGTTGCTGTATATGATCCTTCATCTGCAAAATCAAAGTAAACATGTCACTAGTAGTGGGAGTGTAAGAAGCAGAAGAAGTTGGAGGTTTTGAGAAAATTGGAGTTGGTTCCTTCGCAGCATTCTCAGCATTCTTCTGGGGTCCAGAAGGTGGTGGAGGCAAAGGGGGAACGCCTTGTGAAGAACTGAATGAGGGCATCAAATTTGAAGCATTCTTCGCTGAGGAAGCCATCTGCTTGGTTGTAGTGAACTGAAATGAGCACAGGAATACGAATTTTTCTAGGAATGAAGCACCAATTGCCCCACGGTGGGCGCCAAACTGTTTTGGTCAAAAAATCTGATGAGGATAATGCAACCAAACTCTTAGTTACAGGGTATGATGCTTGAAATGTAGAACAATGATAAGGATCCCTTCAATGTAAATTGCACAAATGACACAAGGATTTATACGGGGAAAAAGCCCTTGATCAAGAGTTGATCTCCGGCATAAAAAACCCCGGGTGACGGAAACTACCGATCACCAAGCTCAAATAAATCAATAAATGTTTACAACTTCGGATAGTAACGAGCTAGGTACAAGGATCACTATTGTGAAATGTGTAAAAGTGAATGAAAACTATTAAGTGTTCGTCGAGAGCTTCAAGTGTGCGATTGTATGAGAGTGTGTGTAGCTGAAAATGGCTAAGTGTTCTAATTCTAGCTCGTCACCCCTTTAAAAATAGAAGTTAGCTATAATAACAAACTATCCGACTTTTGTGCCAAGCTCCCACGTTCTCCACAACGTCCATTTCCAGTCAAACGTGTGCGAAATACCCATGGAATATTCCATAATAACGTTGCCAAGACCAAGTCAAGCTTGTTACTCCTGCGAAGTAATACAAAATACAAACAAACAATCGTCATTATGAGGATCCTTAAAGTGATCCATGATCCTGATCCTGAAGCTCTTCTGAGGATCACTATCTGTCACAGAAGTAAGGATCATTAATTAGGATAACGAATAAGGATCACTAATTGTTATAAAATCCTCCCCTAACATTGTTATGACGCCATGCAGGAATCTAGATGAGGTAAGAACCCGGGCCCTTAGGTTCATCCGGCTAGAAGATGACAAAAGGATCCAGGAGAGGTTAGCCGGATCCTCAAAGCAAGAGAAGCAAGGATCCTCATTCAAGAACAACAAGTTCAGATCCTTTAATAGATCTGACAACCAGAATGTGCATGCTGTTGAACAAGAAGATGATGATGAGGATTATCCTCCAATCTCTGAATATTGTTTTTCTATTGATAACAATGAACTAATCCCTGCGATGCAGAATTTAGGTGATAAAGCTAGATGGCCCAGAAAAAATGATAGACCAACTTCAACCAAAGATAAATCAAAATGGTGTGCATACCATGAAGTTTTTGGGCATCTCACAGAAGAATGCATTGCACTAAGAAAGGAAATTGGATACTTGTTGAGCAAGGGGCATCTAAAAGAATTGTTGGGTAGAAAAAAGTCAAGGACTCAGGATCCTGAAAGGATCCCTGAGAAAGCTCCGGCCCCTCCAGCAGATGCACAAGTAATAAACTTTATTTCTGGAGGATCAGACATTTGTGGCACATCCTTCTCAGCAGCTAAAAGGCATGCAAAGGAAACTAAAATGGATAGTAGAGAAAGACCCGTTCGAACATCAAGTGTCTCCGAAGGAAATGTCATAACCTTTGATGAGGAGGATCATGTTGATATCCAGGATCCTCATCACGATGGTTTAGTTATCACTCTTTTCATTTCTAACCATTTTGTCCGCAGGATCCTTATAGATGGAGGAAGTTCCGTGAACATTATCCAGCTAGATGTTCTCAAGAAGATGAACATCCCTGAATCCGACATCATACCAAGATCCTCTGTGCTCGTGGGATTCAGTGGCGAGACAAAGAATACTCTGGGGGACATTAAACTCCCAATCTATATCGAAGGCCTACATTCTTACCAAAAGTTTTATGTTATTGACTGTTTATCTTGTTGTAATGTGATCCTTGGCAGGCCTTGGATACACGATATGAAGGCAGTCCCATCCACTTATCATCAATGTGTGAAGCTTCCTAGCCCTTGGGGAATAATGAAGATTGATAGTGATCAGCAAGAGGCTAAGAACTGCTACACCTCATCAATGAAACCAGCATCAAAGTCTAGGGGAGCAATAGCAATCAAAGTATCCTCCAAGGGATGTCTTGTAGGAAAGAGAACAGGATATAGTAAAGATCCTTATGGATCCTGATGATCCTGAATCTATAGTTTATATAGGATCAGGGATCCTCGGCGAAGTGAAGGAAGACCTCGTATCCTTCCTCAAAAGGAGAAAGACTACCTTTGCATGGAAACACGAAGACATGACAGGCAAATCTAAAGATGTAATCACTCACAAACTTGGCATCGATAGGTCCATCAAACCAATCCATCAAAGGAGAAGGAAATTTGCACCAGAAAGAAATTCCATTATCCAGGAGGAGGTAGAGAAATTACTCCGAGCAGGTATGATTAGAGAGGTCAAGAATCCAAAATGGTTGGCCAATGTGGTTGTTGTTCAAAAGAAAAACGGAAAGTGGAGGGGATGTGTCGATTTTACCGATTTAAATAAGGCATGTCCCAAGGATCCTTTCCCATTACCCCACATTGACTCCATGGTGGATGCAACTGCGGGTCATGAACTGTTAACTTTTATGGACGCTTCATCTGGATTTCAGCAAATCCAAATGGAACCATCCGATCAGGAGGATACAGCCTTCATGACCCCAACTGGTATATACTGTTATATTGCTATGCCATTCGGACTAAGAAATGCAGGTGCAACTTATCAAAGGCTAGTGAATATGATGATCAAGGATCAGATTGGACAAACTATGGAGGTTTACATAGACGATATGGTGGTAAAATCAATAAAGGCTGAGGATCACCTAAGAGACTTGGAGGAAGCCTTCAATATCCTTGATAAATATAATATGAAGCTTAATCCTTCAAAATGTCACTTTGGTGTTAAAGCAGGTAAATTCTTAGGATATATGGTGACAAAGAGAGGCATTGAAGCCAGTCCAGAACAAATCAAAGCAATAGTGAACATCAATTCCCCTACCAATGCTAAGGATGTCCAAAGGCTAACAGGTAGGATCGTAGCTTTGAACAGATTTATATCCAAATCCTTAGAGAAGTGCGAGGAATTCTAT
The DNA here is from genome assembly GCA_030545235.1 of Helianthus tuberosus. Classification (NCBI taxonomy): domain Eukaryota; kingdom Viridiplantae; phylum Streptophyta; class Magnoliopsida; order Asterales; family Asteraceae; genus Helianthus; species Helianthus tuberosus. The sequence goes on from CM060420.1 coordinate 138,423,783, forward strand.
CATATCCTAAGGAAGAACAAGAAATTCGAGTGGACTGAGAAGCATGAAAGTGCCTTAAAAGCTCTTAAGGATTACCTATCCTCGGCCCCGGCTTTGATGAAACCAGAAAAAGGAGATGTGTTATCCTTATATCTTGCGGTATCCTCAAAAGCAGCAAGTGTCGTCCTTGTTAAGGATCACGAAGGTACACAACATCCTGTCTATTATGTAAGTAAGAGTTTACTTGATGCTGAATCCAGGTATTCACACTTAGAAAAACTTATCCTTGCATTAATTATGGCATCTACCAAATTAAGACATTATTTTGAAACTCATGTTATTATCGTTAAAACTAATTTTCCAATCAAGAATGTCCTCAGGAAACCTGAAATGTCAGGAAGGATGGCTAAGTGGGCAGTGAAGCTGAGTGCCTATGATATAAGATATGAGCCTAGGACAGCCATCAAATCCCAAGCATTAGCTGACTTTGTGGCTGATTTCAGTAGTGATTTACAAAAAGAAGCTGAGTTAGAAGTCCAGCAGCTAGAGGAGACCAGGGATCCTTGGATACTCTACACTGATGGATCCTCAAATGTCAAAGGCACATGGCTTGGAATACTACTAAAATCGCCACAGGGGGACATAATACCCCACTCTATAGCTTGTGAGTTCCAAACCACTAACAATGAGGCTGAATACGAAGCCTTGATAGCTGGTTTGCAAATTGCTAAGCATATGAGGATCAGGTATCTTGAGGTACATGTGGATTCTTTGTTAATCACTAATCACTTTAATGGATCCTATGCTGTTAAAGGTGAAAAGCTAATCAAATATTTGGAGTTAGTCAGAGAATTGGCACTCTCTTTTGTATCCTTTAGTTTGACACAGGTACCAAGGGAAGAGAATGCAGAGGCAGATGCACTAGCCAATTTAGGATCATCCTTGAAGATCCCGGAGGATATCAAGATACCTATTATCCATATCCTGACCCCCGCTATCAAGGATCATGTGGCTATGGAGATAGGAGAGAATTCCGCAATTATCCCTAGTGAGGATAATCAAGCTCATTCAGGATCATGGATCCTCCCAATCATGAGATACTTACAACATGGAGAGATTCCTACAGGAGAAAACCCTAGGGCTTTCAAAATTAAGGTATCTCAATTCACAATTTTAAATAATATGTTGTATAGACGATCTCTTGCAGGACCATACTTAAGATGCATTGAGGATCCTGAAATCCAAGAAGTTTTAAAAGACTTCCATGAAGGAGATTGTGGAAACCACACTGGGGGCAGGGCGTTATTCTCAAGGATCCTGAGGACAGGATACTACTGGCCAACCATGAAGAGAGATTCAGTGGAGTATGCTAAGAGATGTGATCCTTGTCAGAGACACAACAATATCCTTCATCAACCAACTGAATTTTTGCATCCTATATCTTCCTCTTGGCCATTTATGAGATGGGGTATGGATATAGTTGGTAAGCTCCCTAAGGCACCTGGTGGAAAAGTATTCATTCTTGCTATGACTGATTACTTCTCCAAGTGGATAGAGGCTGAAGCTTTTGCCCAAGTCAGAGAAAAGGAAGTTATATCCTTCATTAAAAGAAATATTATAACTAGATTTGGTATTCCTTCTGAAATTAGATGTGATAATGGTTCCCAATTTATTGGGGGCAGAACTACTAACTTTTGTGACAGCTGGGGGATTAAGATGATAACATCAACACCAGTCCACCCACAAGCTAATGGTCAGGCAGAATCCTCCAATAAGATCATCATCAACAATTTGAAGAAGAAGCTTGGATCCAAGAAAGAGAAATGGGCAGAAGAACAACCTTATGTGCTTTGGGCTGATAGGACAACCCCTAAGAATGCCACTGGTCAAACGCCATTCTCTTTGGTATTTGGGGCAGAATCAGTGATCCCAACAGAAATGGTGGTTCCAACTGCTAGAACAAGTACCCGTGATCCTGAGGAAAATGATGAGAACTTGGCTCAAGACCTTGATACTATTGAAGAAATCAGGGATCTGGCTAGGATAAGGATGACCAGTTATCAACAAAGAATGGCTGGTGCTTACAACAAAAATGTCAGGATCAGGAAGTTTCAAGTTGGAGATATGGTATTAAGGAAAGCATTTCAGAATACCACCAATCCTGCTGATGGAAAATTGGCTCCAAAGTGGGAAGGCCCTTACTTGATTGAAGCTGAAGCAGGAAAGGGGGCATATAGATTGCTAACCATGGAAGGTGATTTGCTACCAAGAGCTTGGAATGCTGTCCACTTGAAGAAATATTTCATGTGAGTAGGATCCTCATGGCACAGATGATCCTTACGTTAGGGGTATCCTTGAAGGATCCTTAAAGTATCGGTGATCCTTACTTTGGTAATGTCCTAATCTTGAACTATTTCATTTCCTTATTTTCTCATATAAGGATAAGGATTATGTGTCCTTTATCCATCTCTCACGTGATTTTAACTTTTGAAAGTTCAGGTATCCTTAGCAAAATATTGGTTATCTGCAGAAGCAATCCGTTCCTTGGGTTTAACCCCAGTTATTTGGGCTTGACCCTAGTTCCGCCTGTAGCGCATGATGATCATGGTATAGTTCAAGGCAGTGGGACCAGTACTCGCTTTAGGGGCTGATAATTCCATTGTACTGGCTGTACCTAGGATCCTACGTATAATGGTAGACGTACCATACATCCGTTCCTAAGGTTTCTAACGTTTTCACGTTAGCTAAGGTTTTGACATTTTAATGTCACTAAGTTTGGATAGTCGCCAGTTAGGGCCATACTCCAGTTTACATACGATCCTTGGGCTTGTCCCCAATTATCCTTGGGCTTGTCCCCAGTTACTAACTCTTATCTTATATTGGCTTAGTCCCAAGTTATGCTCTATTTCAGGTCCTTGAAGATAAGCAACTAGGGATCCTTGATCCTTACTTCTCTCTAAGGTTTATCTTATAGTTATCCTGATCATGGTTAGGATCCTAACTTGGATCCTCAGGTATGATCCTTAACTATTTTTAATTCTATTCATTGTTTATTTGAATAACTCTTAAAAATTTGACAACTAAACTTGTGAACCTTAAAATATATTACTTTTTGGGATTATTCAACTATAGGATATTTGGTCATGGATCATATCTTAAATATTTTCAATCTGACTTATTGCTTATTCAATATGTGTACATCAAAACAATTGAGAATTAAAGAGACAAAAAGGATAACAATACAAGATAAGCGACAAAAGATTAAGGTTTTATTAACAAAAGATTAACCCTTAAAAGGTTGTCAAAATTACCTACCCCGAGCATCTATCAGCAATACGTGGCCCGTCCGCTGGGGTAGGTAAAGGGTGTCCATGATAATAGGTTCAAAGTAGTGCATGAATATAAAGGCAGCAGGATCACAATGGCTTCATCCCCCAAACAGAGGATCCCTCCACCATTTGCAATCCTGCCTATTGTCTAAAGGATCCTAGATCCTTAATCCTAGAAACTATTGTTCAGTACAAACCATCAAATTGTTCAACAAAACAACCATCAAACTAAAAAAATTGGGCTCCGGCTATGTCTAGAAATTTCCATCATCGCCCAATCATGCAGCCTAAACCTTCGCTGCATCACCACCTCCAGCTCCACTTGCTTCACCACCTTCACCCTTGCCTCCAGCCTCGATCGTCAGGATCTCTTCAGCCTCCTCTTCGTCATCCAGTTCAGCCAGCCTTGCCTTCCAGCCTTCCACATCCCAGGTGCTCTTGTCAAAGGCAGGATCCTAGGCTTCCATGGCCATTTGCAGCTTGGTCTTATACATTGCTATGGCGGCAGAGACTTTGGCGTCTTCGGTGATCTCATGCTTCTCGTAGTCAACATTAAGCAGCACCTTGGCCGTCTCATGTTTGGCATCCTGGAGTTCCTTCTGAAGATCAGCAATTTTGAGGTCCTTTAGCAATGCAACCTGCTGGAGGTCGGCAATCTTCCTATCCTGATCCTCAACATGTCTAACATAGTCCTCAATCTCAGCGAATTTCTGCAAAGGGGAAAAAAGATAAGGTCAGGACCAAGTGATCCTCAGGATATGTCAGCAGGATATACGAGCAGAGACAGTGATCCTTACATTGTTGAAGTACTCGAGGAATTGGTGGCGGATCAGAGGCAGACCCTGCAGATCCTCAGCCTCGGAGGCCTTTCTCTTTTTGGCTCCCTTTCCTTTGAGGGGTGCCTTTGGGACTGAAGCTGTCGGGCTGGTAGAAGCCTTTCTTTTGGAGGATCTGACGATGGTGAGATCGGTGACACTGAACTTTGAAGCAGACTTGGTGGATTATCCAGCACCTACACAACCAAAACAAGATAAGTATCTTTACTTCACTTATATCTCACTATTTATTTAAATTTTCAAACAAAGATACTTACTTGACATCATGACAGAGCCTGAGGATACCTCCTGAGAATCCGGGGTGGTTGTCTTGAAAGATCTTGTTTCAGGATCAAGTCTCTTGAAAGTGGCGAGTCTCTCTTTGGCACCAGGAGACAGTTTGAGGTGTGAGACGGTGATAGCTGCATAACAAGAAAGCAAACGTACATAAGTGATCCTTATATCAAAAGAAAGTTCTCTGGTGATCCTTCTCAGGATCCTCCATCCTACCATGGGTAGCCCATTCCCTGGGAAGATCCTTCCCGTCAGGGATAGAATCCCTCTTGACGAAAAAGAAACGCCGCTTCCAGTTAGTATCATTCTTGGTAGCTTTGAAGATCGGGTGTATTTCACCAGGTTTATGTTTGAACAAATAACGATGAGAACCAAAGGTAGTAAGATCATACAGCTCTCCCAGCTCTGACATTCCTAGGTCTATCCCTTCCTGCTCGATGATCCTTTCAAGGGTATACAAAACCCTCCAGATCATCAGCATGGCTTGGATATAAGAGATGTCGGTTAGGGAAAAGAAAGATTTGGTGAAGGCTGGAAAAGGATATGTATAGCCTATGGTGAACGGAGTGACAGGAAAAGCGACCCAGTTGTCGGAAATATGATCACTCAGGGTATTGGGATCAAAAGGTTTAAACACGGTGTTCGTCGGGAAACAATAGCGGATCCTATCAATCTGCGGATCGTTGAAACAACAGCGTTCTTTTATGGAATCTTCGATGATCCCCTGGCTCTTTAGTGGGCTGTTTTTCGGGTGATCCTTAGCTGGGGAGTTCCGGAGTAACATTTTTGATAGAATGATAGAAAGAGACGGAAAACAGAGCAAAAGAAGGAAGAAGATGAAGAGAGAATACCTGTTTATCTTCGGATGCAGTTATAAAGGGAGTATTTCTGAAATTTAAATGCAAACGATCCTATCTATATCTCCTATTTATAATCATGATTATGCAGGGTTGTCACTTCTGTGACGTCACAGTTGCAACGGATAGTTCTACACTAACGGCTAGTTATTCGCTAATTAGTTGCGGATAAGATCAAGAAAATATAATTCATTCATTTTACATATTACTCCTTATATTTTGGGTGCAATTTTTAGGGGAGGATTTTTGACAATCCTTACTTGTTATCCTAGTTAATGATCCTTACTTCTGTGACAGATAGTGATCCTCAGAAGGGCTTCAGGATCATGGATCACTTTAAGGATCCTCATACTAACGATTGTTTGTTTGTGTTTCGTATTATTTTGCAGGAGTAACAAGCTTGACTTGGTCTTGGCAACGTTACTATGGAATATTCCACGGGTATTTCGCACACGTTTGACTGGAAATGGACGTTGTGGAGAACGTGGGAGCATGGCACAAAAGTCGGATAGTTTGTTAGCATAGTGAACTTCTATTTTTAAAGGGGTGACGAGCTAGTAATAGAACACTTAGCCATTTTCAGCTACACACACTCTCGTACAATTGCACTCTTGAAGCTTTCGACAAACATTTAACAGTTTTCACTCACTTTTACACGTTTCACCACAGTGATCCTTGTACCTAGCTCGTTACTATCCGAAGTTGTAAACATTTATTGATTTATTTGAGCTTGGTGATCGGTAGTTTCCATCACCCGAGGTTTTTTATGCCGGAGATCTTATAAAGATCAAGGGCTTTTTCCTCGTACAAATCCTTGTGTCATTTGTGCAATTAACATTGAAGAGATCCTTATCATTGTTCCACATTTCAAGCATCATTCCCCGTAACTAAGAGTTTGGTTGCATCATCCTCATCAGATTTTTGACCAAAACAGATACTTTAAGGATCCTTCAAGGATACCCCTAACGTAAGGATCATCTGTGCCATGAGGATCCTACTCACATGAAATATTTCTTCAAGTGGACAGCATTCCAAGCTCTTGGTAGCAAATCACCTTCCATGGTTAGCAATCTATATGCCCCCTTTCCTGCTTCAGCTTCAATCAAGTAAGGGCCTTCCCACTTTGGAGCCAATTTTCCATCAGCAGGATTGGTGGTATTCTGAAATGCTTTCCTTAATACCATATCTCCAACTTGAAACTTCCTGATCCTGACATTTTTGTTGTAAGCACCAGCCATTCTTTGTTGATAACTGGCCATCCTTATCCTAGCCAGATCCCTGATTTCTTCAATAGTATCAAGGTCTTGAGCCAAGTTCTCATCATTTTCCTCAGGATCACGGGTACTTGTTCTAGCAGTTGGAACCACCATATCGTCTATGTAAACCTCCATAGTTTATCCAATCTGATCCTTGAACATCATATTCACTATCCTTTGATAAGTTGCACCTGCATTTCTTAGTCCGAACGGCATAGTAATATAACAATATATACCGGTTGGAGTCATGAAGGTTGTATCCTCTTGATCAGATGGTTCCATTTGGATTTATTGAAATCCAGATGAAGCATCCATAAAAGTTAACAGTTCATGACCCGCAGTTGCATCCACATTGGAGTCAATGTGGGGTAATGGGAAAGGATCCTTGGGACATGCCTTATTTAAATCGGTAAAATCGACACATACCCTCCACTTTCCGTTTTTCTTTTGAACAACAACCACATTGGCCAACCATTTTGGATACTTGACCTCTCTAATCATACCTGCTCGGAGTAATTTCTCTACCTCCTCCTGGATAATGGCATTTCTTTCTGGTGCAAATTTCCTTCTCCTTTGATGGATTGGTTTGATGGACCTATCGATGCCAAGTTTGTGAGTGATTACATCTTTAGATATGCCTGTCATGTCTTCGTGTTTCCATGCAAAGGTAGTCTATCTCCTTTTGAGGAAGGATACGAGGTCTTCCTTCACTTCGCCGAGGATCCCTGATCCAATATAAACTATAGATTCAGGATTATCAGGATCCATAAGGATCTCTACTATATCATGTTCTCTTGCCTCCAAGACATCCCTTGGAGGATACTTGGATTGCTATTGCTCCCTAGACTTTGATGCTGGTTTCATTGATGAGGTGTAGCAGTTCTTAGCCTCTTGCTGATCACTATCAATCTTCACTATTCCCCAAGGGCTAGGAAGCTTCACACATTGATGATAAGTGGATGGGACTGCCTTCATATCGTGTATCCAAGGCCTGCCAAGGATCACATTACAACAAGATAAATAGTCAATAACAAAAAACTTTTGGTAAGAATGTAGGCCTTCGATATAGATTGGAAGTTTAATGTCCCACAGAGTATTCTTTGTCTCGCCACTGAATCCCACGAGCACAGAGGATCTTGGTATGATGTCGGATTCAGGGATGTTCATCTTCTTGAGAACATCTAGCTGGAGAATGTTCACGGAACTTCCTCCATCTATAAGGATCCTGCGGACAAAATGGTTAAAAATGAAAAGAGTGATAACTAAACCATCGTGATGAGGATCCTGGATATCAACACGATCATCCTCATCAAAGGTTATGACATTTCCTTCGGAGACACTTGATGTTCGAATGGGTCTTTCTCCACTATCCATTTTAGTTTCCTTTGCATGCCATTTAGCTGCTGAGAAGGATGTGCCACAAATGTCTGATCCTCCAGAAATAAAGTTTATTACTTGTGCATCTGCTGGAGGGGCCGGAGCTTTCTCAGGGATCCTTGCAGGATCCTGAGTCCTTGACTTTTTTTCTACCCAACAATTCTTTTAGATGCCCCTTGTTCAACAAGTATCCAATTTCCTTTCTTAGTGCAATGCGTTCTTCTGTGAGATGCCCAAAATCTTCATGGTATGCACACCATTTTGATTTATCTTTGGTTGCAGCTGGTCTATAATTTTTTCTGGGCCATCTAGCTTTATCACCTAAATTCTGCATCGCAAGGATTAGTTCATTGTTATCAAGAGAAAAACAATATTCAGAGATTGGAGGATAATCCTCATCATCCTCTTCTTGTTCAACAGCATGCACATTCTGGTTGTCAGATCTATTAAAGGATCTGAACTTGTTATTCTTGAATGAGGATCCTTGCTTCTCTTGCTTTGAGGATCCTGCTAACCTCTCCTGGATCCTTTTGTCATCTTCTAGCCGGATGAACCTAAGGGCCCGGGTTCTTACCTCATCTAGATTCCTGCATGGCGTCATAACAAGATCATCATAGAATAACGAATCCCTAAGCAATCCCATTTTAAAGGCTTCAACAGCCGTAGCTATATCCAGGTTAGGAATATCTAAGGATTCTTTACTAAATTTAGTGATATAATCCCTTAATGATTCATTATGACCCTGGGTTATCCTATATAGATCACTAGTTAAACGCTCAAATTTTCTATTACAAGAAAATTGATTATTAAATAGGTTAACTAGATTAGCAAATGAGGTAATAGAATAAGGAGGAAGACTTAGCAGCCATTTAAGAGCCGATCCAGTAAGAGTGGATCCAAATCCCTCGCACAGACATGCTTCCTTTAACCTTTCTGGGATGGGATTGATCTCCATCCTTTCCCTGTATTGAGCTATGTGTTCCTCAGGATCCGTTGAACCATCATACAACTTCATGGTAGGTACATGGAACCTCTTGGGTATCTCAGCATCACAGATTGGTGGTGCAAAACGAGATATCTTGTGGCTCCCATCTGCAATCTCTGGGATAGGCTTGACCACTCCTGGAACACTTGATATCATATCCTTTAACTTTTGCAATTCTCTGGCCATGGCATGATTGATACCTGGATTCTGCATAAGGCCATGGTTAGTAGTATAAGAATTATTAAAAGTGTTACCTCCCATTGGATTCAAATTAGGAAGAATGGATGTTAATCCATATTGTTGGGGCTCTGGGATGACCGATGGACCAGTAGAAGCAATGGTTTGCATTGGAATGAAATCTCCGTGATGGATGTCGGAACTTCCTGATTGCAAACTCCTTAAGGATCCTTGGAACTGTGAGTATCCTTGGACCTGGGAGGATCCTGGGACATAGGAGGATCCTTGAACTTGGGAGGATCCTGGAGCATAGGAGGATCCTTGAACTTGAGAGGATCCTGGAACATAGGAGGATCCTTGTACTTGAGAGGATCCTGGAGCATAGGAGGATCCTTGAACTTGGGAGGATCCTGGAGCATAGGATGATCCTTGAACCTGAGAGGATCCCAGAAACGGCTAGTACCCTTGAATCTGCGGTGCTCCCGAGTATCCTCCTGAGCTTGCAAAGGATCCTATATGCTAAGGAAGGGATCCTGATGGTTGAATGTGTGACCCAGAAGCCTGAGTCATTGTTGATGACCCGTAATGCACTCCTTTTGGTCCTGCAACATATTGAATGTCTGGAATCACCGAAGGCTGAGAAGTTATAACCGGAGTATCAAAATTCAAAGATCTGGGCATTAGTGGGGAATGATCCTCTGCCGATCTCTTCTGTTTCTTGATGTCTCCAATTTCTCTGAGGATCTTTTAATTGGTCTTGTCCTGCTGCTGGATATGCTCCTTCATCTGCAAAATCAGAGTAAACAAATCACTATTAGTAGGAGTATATGAAGCATAAGAAGTTGGAGGTTTTGAGAAAATGGGAGTTGGTTTCTTCTAGGCATTTTTCTGAGGTCCAGAAGGTGATGGAGGCAAAGGTGGAATGCCCTGAGATGAATTGACCGCAGACATTGCAGTAGAGGTATTCTTCAATGATGAAGCCATGTATTTGTATGCAATGAACCGGAATGATCACCAACAGAAAAACTTCTTAAGAATGAAGCACCGATTGCCCCACGGTGGGTGCCAAACTATTTTGGTCAAAAATCACACAAAGATAATGCAACCAAATCTGATTTTGTGAGGTATGATGCTTGGTTAATTGTATGAACAACAAGTATATGAAATCAACGATGAACACCGAGATTTATACGAGGAAAAAGCCCTTGATCTTTAGAAGATCTCCGGCATAAAAAACCTCGGGTGATGGAAACTACCGATCACCAACTTCGGAAGAAAACAAGCTCAATACAATGAATTTCTAGTGTAAGTGTGTGTTTTCGCTAAGTGTTTGCAGAGAATTCGAATGTTATGTATTTTTGGTGTGGTGTGTACGACTTATGCCTTTTTTTAGCTCGTTTTCCCCTTAAAATGATAAGAAAAATCAACTAACTAACTTCCCGAAAAAGGTGGAAGTCACCCATGACCACCCCTAACGGTTATTTCTTCAATATGCACGTGCCTAAAAGCATATTCCACGAGATTCCAGCAAAGAAGTGGTCCACTACGTCCATTACCTACATTTACACATTAAAAACGTGCAAAACATAAGTTCTGTTAAGGATCCTGGATCCTCAGGCTCGTGATCCTCAGACTCGTGATCCTCAGACTCTGGATCCTCAGACTCTCTGCATCAGCCATTAAGCATCCGTGATCCATGCCTAGTCTCAGGATAGATGATTGATGTGCGTAAAATGCAACATATAAATTACATCAAATGAGGCATAAAACTAACCCCTTTTTAGTACTAATGTTGGAAAAAGTGTGCTTTTGTCTTCCTTTTGTATTTTCAGGATCAAATGAGCTTAAACGAACAAAAGGAACAAATACACAGCCAAAACCAACATAAATACAAAGAAAAGGAAGAAACGTGGCATGCCTGACTCCTCGACAGCATCTCCCAAAGCAAAAACAAAAAGAAAGCTGAGCATGGGGCTGTGCCCAGCTGAGCATGGGGCTGTGCCCAGCTGAGCACGGGGCGTGCTCAGCTCAACACGGGGCGTGCTCAAGAAGCAGCAAAAAAGACAAACCTATAGAAGCTTCTATTGCCCACCACGGGGCCGTGCCCAGCGGACACGCGGGCGTGGCGAAAGTACAGCAGGCGCATTAATTGTAATTGCGAATTACAATTAATGAAGAGAGAGAGTGTCAGACGGACACGGGGGCGTGCCCAGCGGACACGGGGGCGTGTGGAGCTAATAAAGACAAACTGTATTAATGAAGAAAGAGAAAAGGGTGGACAAGGGGCCGTGTCCAGGCTTCTGTACAGGCTATAAATAGGAGTGCTTGGCTCAAGCTCAAACCATCCCTTGGCACACCACCTCTCTCACACTTCATCCACCACCCACCACCATCACAACACCATCATCCACCACCATCATCCATTGCCATCGTAGAGTGTGTGAGTCATCTCGGGATCCAAGATTGATCGTAAGAGTTCTTGACAATCAAGGCCATGTTTGCCTAAGTCTCTTACATCACTTGGTGAAGACAAAGTGTCTAGTATAATACTTTTTATTTCTAATCTTTTGCACTTTTTATTTGGTTTTGTATTAATGACTTTAATAACTAGTTACTTATGTTGAAGGTGATCATTCCTTATCGTTTGTCCGTGGTGTCTTGGCATTATTTTACTGTCTATATAAAATAAAGGATTTTCACCATTCATATCTCCACGGTCTATATGGAGATATGTTGGCTACCTGGTCGGGGGTTAAGGGAACGGTTTGGTAAAGGTCTTGCCATTGTTCAGCGTTTAGAGGTCCTGCAATGGACCTGTGTCAAATTTAGTAGGACCTCCTTCAATACTTCACGGTATTGGATGGCGGGGGTCCAAACTCTTTGATCCCCTCATAAGTTAACTACTATTAATACTATAACCCGGCTATTTAGGACTGTATCCCTGCTGACTCAGACTACTTAGCCGAGGGTAACGTCACCGCCAAAAGCGGGGCCTACCACAATACTGCATTAATAACTTAATTCATTATCTTCCAATAATCCACCCTTTTAGGATTGTATCCCTGCTGACTCAAACTACTGGGGTGAGGGTAACGTCACCTTCAAAAGAGGGGCCTACTACAATAACTAAGATAATCTCTTAATTATGTGCAAAAGTGCGGAAATAATCAAAGGTTATACTAGATACGAGTCAGAACCAAGTGATTCATCTTGTCTATCTGTTTTTCTTTTATTTTTATTTTCAGCATTTTAGTTAGTTTTTAATTTTCTTAGTTTAAAACATTTTTCTAAACTTTTATTTTGGTTAGACGTTGAGGATAAACCGGTACTAAAAGCTCTTGTGTCCTTGGACGACCTCGGTATCTTACCAACGCTATACTACACTCAACGATGGGTGCACTTGCCCATATGTGTGTTTAGTGTTAGTGAAATATCGTGTTTTATATATTTAAAACTTGGCTAAAATAAGTGTTAAAAAGGGCTTAAAATATATACCTAATATATATAACACTTCACACGCATCAAGTTTTTGGCGCCGCTGCCGGGGACACAAGGATTTTAGGAAAGCTTAAAATTGACGGCCTAATCAGTTTTTCAAAACCTTTTCAAAACGGGCCCACATTTTTCTGCATTTTAGCTTAGTTTTGCATTTACAGTAGGTTGAACACGGGTCGTGCTCACTGAACACGCCCCGTGCTCAACTAGATCAGTAAATTTAATTAAAACGCCCAGATACAGATCCTGGACACGGGGCCGTGTCCACTGAACACGGGGCCGTGTCCAGCCACTGTTTCTGTTTTTCTTTTTGTTTTCTGATCTCGAGACTCAGTTGTGGTCTGCTGAGTGATTCTTATGGATCAATACTCAGGAGGTTACAACTACACCTATGAGGAGGATGATTATAGGGGTAATTATTGCACTAATTATCGTAACGCACGATCGGTTCAAAATAATCGCTCATATCAACCATCCAATTCATACACCTACTATGAGGAGCCCAGGTACGAGCCATCAACTTCATACACATCCTATGAAGACCAAAGGTATGAACCTCCTCCCTCATACTCATATTTTGATGAACCAAGGTATGAGCCTTCATACTCATACTTTGAGGAACCAAGATATGAGCCACCACCTTCATATGCTTATTATGAGGAACCATGGCGTGAACAACCCACCTCATATGAGTATTACGAAGAACAAAATTACGACCCTTATCCATCATATACTTACAATGAAGAACAATGGTGCGAACCATCTACTTCATATGGGTATTATGAGGAACAAAGGATCGAACAACCGGATTCAAGCTTAGAAAATACCGATTCTTTTTCTATAACCGAAGTGACCGATAGGATATTAGAACACATTAGAGTTATCGATCGATGTATAAAAGAAGCTCGCGCAAGGGAAGAGGAGTCCCGCGCAAGAGAAGAATTAAAAAGGGAAGAGATAACTGAAAGTGTTAAAATGGAAGAACAAATAAGTGAAAAACCGACACATGAGTTAAACAACGATAAAGGTGAGTCCGACAATGTTAAAATTCAAGAAGAGTCTAATTTTGACGAAATTAATCTCTTGCCACCTTCTTTTGAAAATCATTGTTTAGTACCCACTCATGCTAAGTTTTTAAAAGAATTAAGCACTAACACTAAAATTGACGAAACGGTAAGTGTTAAGTTAACTGATGATGAAACCTCACTAATAAAAGAAGACCCATTTGAAATTAACATTACACTGGTTCCATGTTTCTTTCAAAATTCGTTTATTAGTAATGTCACAATCGATAAAGATCTTTGTGTTAACATAATGCCTAACTACATTTTCGAAAAATTAAGTATTAGTGATTTTTCTCCACTTCAAATACCCATTTTTCTATCCAATCGGAAAGTAATAAAATCAATCGGTATAGTTGAGGATGTATTGGTTCAAACAAATCAAATGGTAATCCCAACCGACTTTGTCATCCTTGATGACGCTCCTCTAGTGTTGGGACGACCATTTGTAAAAACACACGAAGCTTTGAAAAACCGGAAGTTCAACAATCTACCTCTTCAATTAGGGGCATTTAAAAGAAGTGTCGATCTCGAACGATCAATGAAATATCCATTCGACAATAATGACCCCCTAATTGAAGATGAGCCAAAACCACCCGATAAGGTGGGTCTAGCCAAGGACCCTTATAAACGTGGCGCACCACGGAGGCATTCCGCGGAACTATCCGTAGTTTAGTTTAGATTAACCTTTATGTTTTCTAGTTTAGTTTTTAATTTTCAGGAATAAAACACACTCGGGATGGTGAAGGATGATAAGGGAAGCTTGAACCAACACCCCATACACAAAAACAGAGCCTCCCGATGATTTTTCTTCATTACAGCAAGTTCAGCATGGGGCCGTGCTCACCCCAACACGCCCCGTGCCCAAGGTTCTGTAGAAAATGCCCAGTTCAGGTACCTGGACACGGGGCCGTGCTCACTGGACACGCCCCCGTGCCCAGCCTTCTGTTTACTTTTGGTACTGGCAGTCTGGACACTGGGCCGTGCTCAGCCAACACCACCCCGTGTTCAGCCACCCAGTACCATAAAATCTTGTTTTTAACCCACTTTTACACATTCAATCAACCTAAAAACTTATTTTTGGGACACATTGAGGACAATGTGTAATTTAAGTGTGGGGGGATGCTAAAACCTTGAATCTTGCAAGTCCTAAATACAAGCCTTACACAAAACTCTATTGGAACCACTAATCACCCCGAATTTTTTCAAAAATTTTTCATTTTTTTAATTGTCTAGGTTTAACTCGGGAAATTCAAGTTCTTAAAAAGGTTATATTTTTACAAATTTACAACCGATAGCGTCGTGATAAAAAGAACCAACATAAGAAAATTATGAAAAGGCATGACAAGCTTAGTTAAAATTTAATTATATATACTTGTTCACATAAAAACCCATTCCCACAAAAGTGAGTTTTGAGCCTTTATTGAGCAAACACTTACATATCATTTGACTAAATGCTCATTTTCGTTTCTTGTGTGAATAGCCGCTTGGTTCCTACGACTCTAGAACTTGCCATGATGATACATTCCCCGTCCTTACCAACTTAAACCCGAGTAAGTAAATGATGGAGGCATTAGGACTAACCATTTTTTTACACCATTATTTTTTTTACCACCTACCCAAAATCCCCCTAGTTAACCCCTTTGAGCCTAAACCTTTTCATTTCAAAACCCAAAAATAAACACCCTTTCACCCACCAAAACCTTTTTTATTTTTTAACCCTTTGTTTTAGTAACAAGCTCGGTTTTTCTTATGACTTTCAAAAAAAAAAATTGATGATGATGAAGCGAAAGAAAAATAAACAAACAAGTTTATCAAAAAAATAACTTTGTTTGAATAATGGCTTCATCAAAATAAAAACTTGAAAAAAAAAGTCTTACGAAAACCGATGCTTTTTACGCCTTTCGCCCTTTTACTAACCACCAACCCAACCACCTACCTTTAACCCAAGCCTAACCCTTTACCCACAAAGTCCTCTTGATATTTACAAAGGTATATAAGTTAAAAAGGAGGAGGATTGATTGCTTGGCAAGCCTATGGTAGGAGTAAGTTCCATGCCGCTCTCGAGTGATCCACAAAAATACATTTCCGGCCGAGTGTTGAGTGATCCCCGTGAGGTATGTGAACTTGTATATAAATAGAATTTTAAAAAGGTATGTTATGCCCTAATAAGTAATTTATCTTATGAAAAGTTTTAAATAAATCATGACGAATAGGATTGTAAATAAATAAAAATAAAACTTAATAAAGAATCTTGGAAATCCCGACACTCTATGACAAGCCCTAAAACCTTCTCTTCTACCCATTCCATTTGGGAGTGTAAGCCACATTATAAAGAGTTTTGCTTGAGGACAAGCAAAGATTCAAGTGTGGGGGTATTTGATGTGCGTAAAATGCAACATATAAATTACATCAAATGAGGCATAAAACTAACCCCTTTTTAGTACTAATGTTGGAAAAAGTGTGCTTTTGTCTTCCTTTTGTATTTTCAGGATCAAATGAGCTTAAACGAACAAAAGGAACAAATACACAGCCAAAACCAACATAAATACAAAGAAAAGGAAGAAACGTGGCATGCCTGACTCCTCGACAGCATCTCCCAAAGCAAAAACAAAAAGAAAGCTGAGCATGGGGCTGTGTCCAGCTGAGCATGGGGCTGTGCCCAGCTGAGCACGGGGTGTGCTCAAGAAGCAGCAGAAAAGACAAACCTATAGAAGCTTCTATTGCCCACCACGGGGCCGTGCCCAGCGGACACGGGGGCGTGGCGAAAGTACAGCAGGCGCATTAATTGTAATTGCGAATTACAATTAATGAAGAGAGAGAGTGTCAGACGGACACGGGGGCGTGCCCAGCGGACACGGGGGCGTGTGGAGCTAATAAAGACAAACTGTATTAATGAAGAAAGAGAAAAGGGTGGACAAGGGGCCGTGTCCAGGCTTCTGTACAGGCTATAAATAGGAGTGCTTGGCTCAAGCTCAAACCATCCCTTGGCACACCACCTCTCTCACACTTCATCCACCACCCACCACCATCACAACACCATCATCCACCACCATCATCCATTGCCATCGTAGAGTGTGTGAGTCATCTCGGGATCCAAGATTGATCGTAAGAGTTCTTGACAATCAAGGCCATGTTTGCCTAAGTCTCTTACATCACTTGGTGAAGACAAAGTGTCTAGTATAATACTTTTTATTTCTAATCTTTTGCACTTTTTATTTGGTTTTGTATTAATGACTTTAATAACTAGTTACTTATGTTGAAGGTGATCTTTCCTTATCGTTTGTCCGTGGTGTCTTGGCATTATTTTACTGTCTATATAAAATAAAGGATTTTCACCATTCATATCTCCACGGTCTATATGGAGATATGTTGGCTACCTGGTCGGGGGTTAAGGGAACGGTTTGGAAAAAAGGTCTTGCCATTGTTCAGCGTTTAGAGGTCCTGCAATGGACCTGGGTCAAATTTAGTAGGACCTCCTTCAATACTTCACGGTATTGGATGGCGGGGGTCCAAACTCTTTGATCCCCTCATAAGTTAACTACTATTAATACTATAACCCGGCTATTTAGGACTGTATCCCTGCTGACTCAGACTACTTAGCCGAGGGTAACGTCACCGCCAAAAGCGGGGCCTACAACAATACTGCATTAATAACTTAATTCATTATCTTCCAATAATCCACCCTTTTAGGATTGTATCCCTGCTGACTCAAACTACTGGGGTGAGGGTAACGTCACCTTCAAAAGAGGGGCCTACTACAATAACTAAGATAATCTCTTAATTATGTGCAAAAGTGCGGAAATAATCAAAGGTTATACTAGATACGAGTCGGAACCAAGTGATTCATCTTGTCTATCTGTTTTTCTTTTATTTTTATTTTCAACATTTTAGTTAGTTTTTAATTTTCTTAGTTTAAAACATTTTTCTAAACTTTTATTTTGGTTAGACGTTGAGGATAAACCGGTACTAAAAGCTCTTGTGTCCTTGGACGACCTCGGTATCTTACCAACGCTATACTACACTCAACGATGGGTGCACTTGCCCATATGTGTGTTTAGTGTTAGTGAAATATCGTGTTTTATAAATTTAAAACTTGGCTAAAATAAGTGTTAAAAAGGGCTTAAAATATATACCTAATATATATAACACTTCACACGCATCAATGATCCTTAGCATAAAATTCATGCCCTAACAAGTATCCCATTTTGTGTATAACTAAATGTTTAAATTAAAATGAAATAAGGATACTTATCTGTTTTGGATGTATAGGTGCTGGAAAATCATCGAAGTCTGCTACTCGTTTCAGTGTCACTGACCTCGATGCTGTCCAATCCGCAAAGAAGAAGCCTACTGCTAGTCCATCTGTCACAATCCCCAAGGCAACCACTTCTAAGGGAAAGGGCGAAAAGAAAAGGAAGACTGCTAATGCCCTTGAAGGTCTGCCTCTGATCCAGCATCAGTTCGAGGAATATCTTGCTGAGGTGAGAATAACTGATCCTTAAATGTGATTCTTGTACATGATCCTTCCATACTGAGGATAAGGGATCCTGAATTGTATCCTTTCTTTTGCAGAAATTTGCTGAAATCCAAGATTACGTAGGGAGTATTGAAGAGGTTGAGCAAAAGTGTTTGGACCTCCAAAAGATCATGCTGGCCAAGGATCAGAAGATTGCCTCCCTTGAAAACGATGTCAATCTGGTGAAGAGGGAACTTGTCCTGGCTCATATCACTGCTGACCAAGAGAAGGCTGAAATCACAATTGATGCTAAAGTCTCTGCTGCCATTGCTATGTACAAAACCAAGTTGCATATGGCCCAAGAAGCTCAGGATCCTAACTTTGACAAGAGCAACTGGGACATAGAGGGCTGGAAGGCTAGGTTGGCTGAGCTGGACGACGAAGAAGAGGCTGCTGAGGTCCTGGCAATCGAGGCTAGCAGCAGTGGGGTTAAGGATTATGTGGGTGATGCCGGAGCTGGAGGAGCTGGTGAAGGTGATGGTGATGCAGCAAAGGTGTAAGCTGCAAGAATGGGCGATGATGGACATTTCTAGACGCGGCCTGTTAGGGGAGGATTTTCTAACAATTAGTGATCCTTATTCGTTATCCTGATTAATGATCCTTACTTCTGTGACAGATAGCGATCCTCAGAAGAGCTTCAGGATCAGGATCATGGATCATTTTAAGGATCCTCGTACTGACAATTGTTTATTTGTGTTTTGTGTTACTTCGCAGGAATAACAAGCTTGACTTGGTCTTGGCAACGTTACTATGGAATATTCCACGGGTATTTCGCACATGTTTGACTGGAAATGGACGTTGTGGAGAACGTGGGAGATTGGCACGAAAGTCGGATAGTTAGTTATTGTAGTTAACTTCTATTTTAAAAGGGGTAACGAGCTAGAATTTAGATCACTTAGCCATTTTCAGCTACACACACTCTCATATACTCGCACATTTGAAGCTCTCGTCGAACATTCATTAGTTTTCACTCACTTTTACACATTTCACGATAGTGATCCTTGTACCTAGCTCGTTACTATCCGGAGTTGTAAACGCTTATTCATTTATTTGAGCTTGGTGATCGGTAGTTTCCATCACCCAGGGTTTTTTGTGCCGGAGATCAACTCTTGATCAAGGGCTTTTTCCCCGTATAAATCCTTGTGTCATTTGTGCAATTTGCATTATAGTGATCCTTGTCATTGTTCTACATTATTAGCATCATACCCTATAACAGAGAGTTTGGTTGCAATATCCTCATCAGATTTTTTTGACCAAAACAGTTTGGCGCCCACCGTGGGGCAATTGGTGCTTCATCCTTAGAAAAATTCGCATTTCTGTGCTCATTTCAGTTCACTACAACCAAGCAAATGGCTTCCTCAGCGAAGAATGCTTCAAATTTGATGCATTCATTCACTTCTTCACAAGGCGTTCCCCCTTTGCCTCCACCACCTTCTGGATCCCAGAAGAATACTGAGAATGCTGCGAAGAAACCAACTCCCATTTTCTCAAAACCTCCAACTTCTTCTGCTTCCTACACTCCTACTACTAGTGACATGTTTACTTTGATTTTGCAGATGAAGGATCATATACAGCAACAGGATAAGACCAATGAAAGGATTCTCAAAGAAATCGGAGATCTCAAGAAACAAAAGAAAACGGCAGAGGATCATTCCCCACTGTTTCCGAAATCCTTGAATTTTGATACTCCGGTGATTACTTCTCAGCCATCAGTGGTTCCAGATGTTCAATATGTGGGTGGACCAAAAGGAGTGCACTACGGAACAGGATCATTCCCCACTGTTTCCGAAATCTTTGAATTTTGATACTCCGGTGATTACTTCTCAGCCATCAGTGGTTCCAGATGTTCAATATGTGGGTGGACCAAAAGGAGTGCACTACG
Organism: Helianthus tuberosus; assembly: GCA_030545235.1. Taxonomy (NCBI): domain Eukaryota; kingdom Viridiplantae; phylum Streptophyta; class Magnoliopsida; order Asterales; family Asteraceae; genus Helianthus; species Helianthus tuberosus. The sequence continues at coordinate 138,443,809 of CM060420.1, forward strand.
GAACAACAACAGTGACTCAGGCATCAGGTTCCAATTTCCAGCCAGCAGGATCCTATCCTCAGTATATAGGATCCTTCATGAATGCAGGAAGTTATTCAGGAGCGCAGCAGGTTCAAGGATCCTCCCTTGTTCCAGGATCATCCCAGGTTCAAGGATCCTCCTTTGTTCCAGGATCGTCCCAGGTTCAAGGATCCTCCTTTGTTCCAGGATCATCCCAGGTTCAAGGATCCTCCTTTGTTCCAGGATCATCCCAGGTTCAAGGATCCTCCCTTGTTCCAGGATCATCCCATGTTCAAGGATCCTTCTTTGTTCCGGGATCGTCTCAGTTTCAAGGATCCTTCCAGATGCCAGGATCCTTGAGGAGCTTGCAAACAGGAAGTTCAGATGTCCATCAGGGAGATTTTATTCCAATGCAGACCAATGCTTCTACTGGTCCCTCGATCATTCCAGAGCCCCAACAATATGGATTAACATCCAATCTTCCTAATCTGAATCCAATTGGAGGTAACACTTTTAATAATTCTTATACTACTAACCATGGTCTTTTGTAGGATCCAGGTATCAATCATGCCATGGCTAGAGAATTGCAAAAGCTAAAGGATATGATATCAAGTGTTCCAGGAGTGGTCAAACCTATCCTAGAGATTGCATATGGGAGCCACAAGATATCTCGCTTTGCACCACCAATCTGTGATGCTGAGATACCCAAGAGGTTCCATGTGCCAACGATGAAGCTGTACGATGGTTCGACGTATCCTGAAGAACACATAGCACAATACAGGGAGAGGATGGAGATCAATCCAATCCCAGAAAGGTTAAAGGAAGCGTGCCTGTGCAAGGGATTCGGATCCACTCTTACTGGATCAGCTCTCAAATGGCTGCTAAGTCTTCCCCCTACTCTATTACCTCATTTGCTAATCTAGTTAACCTGTTTAATAATCAGTTTTCTTGTAGTAGAAAATTTGAACGATTAACTAGTGATCTATATAGGATAACCCAGGGTCATAATGAATCATTAAGGGATTACATTACCAAATTCAGTAAAGAATCCTTAGACATTCCCAACTTAGATATAGCCACGGCTGTTGAGGCCTTTAAAATGGGATTGCTTAGGGATTCGTCGTTCTATGATGATCTTGTTATGACACCATGGAGGAACTTAGATGAGGTAAGAACCCAAGCACTTAGGTTCATTCGGCTAGAGGATGACAAGAGGATCCAGGAGAGGTTAGCAGGATCCTCAAAGCAGGATAAGCAAGGATCCTCATTCAGGAACAACAAGTTCAGATCCTACAACAGATCTGATAACCAGAACGTGCCTTCTGTTGATCAAGAAGAGGATGATGAGGATTATCCTCCAATTTCTGAATATTGGTTTTCTGTTGATAACAATGAACTAATCCTTACGATGCAGAATCTAGGTGATAAAGCTAGATGGCCCAGAAAAAATGATAGGCCAGCTGCAACTAAGGATAAATCAAAGTGGTGTGCATACCATGAAGATTTTGGGCATCTCACAGAAGAATGCATTGCCCTAAGAAAGGAAATTGGATACTTGTTGAGCAAGGGGCATCTAAAAGAGTTGTTGGGAAGAAAAAAGTCAAGGACTCAGGATCCTAAAAGGATCCATGAGAAGGCTCCAGCCCCTCCAGCAGATGCACAAGTAATAAACTTTATTTCTGGAGGATCAGACATTTGTGGCACATCCTTCTCAGCAGCTAAAAGGCATGCAAAGGAAACTAAAATGGATAATGGAGAAAGACCCGTTCGAACATCAAGTGTCTCCGAAGGAAAAGTTATAACCTTTGATGAGGATGATCGTGTTGATATCCAGGATCCTCATCACGATGGTTTAATTATTACTCTTTTCATTTCTAACCATTTTGTCCGCAGGATCCTTATAGACGGAGGAAGTTCAGTGAACATTATCCAGCTTGATGTTCTAAAGAAGATGGGTATCCCTGAATCAGATATCATACCAAGATCCTCCGTCCTCGTGGGATTTAGTGGCGAACCTAAGAATACCCTGGGGGACATTAAACTCCCAATATACATTGAAGGCCTACACTCTTATCAAAAATTTTGTGTTATTGACTGTTTATCTTGTTGTAATGTTATCCTTGGCAGGCCCTGGATACACGATATGAAAGCAGTCCCATCTACCTACCATCAATGTGTGAAGCTCCCTAGTCCTTGGGGAATAGTGAAGATTGATAGTGATCAGCAGGAGGCTAAGAATTGCTACACTTCATCGATGAAACCAGCCTCGAAGTCAAGGGAGCAATAGCAATCAAGGTATCCTCCAAGGGATGTCTTGGAGGCAAGAGAGCAGGATGTGGTAGAAATCCTCATGGATCCTGATGATCCTGAATCCAAAATCTATATCGGCTCAGGGATCCTTGGCGAAATGAAAGAAGACCTCGTATCCTTCCTCAAAAGGAGAAAGACTACCTTTGCATGGAAACACGAAGACATGACTGGTATATCCAAAGATGTAATCACTCACAAACTCGGCATTGACAGGTCCTTCAAACCAATCCATCAAAGGAGAAGAAAGTTTGCACCGGAAAGGAACGCCATTATCCAGGAAGAGGTAGAGAAATTGCTCCGGGCAGGTATGATTAGAGAGGTCAAGTATCCAAGATGGTTGGCCAATGTGGTTGTTATTCAAAAGAAAAACGGAAAGTGGAGGGTATGTGTCGATTTTACCGATTTAAATAAGGCATGTCCCAAGGATCCTTTCCCATTACCCCACATTGACTCCATGGTGGATGCAACTGCGGGTCATGAACTGTTAGCTTTTATGGATGCTTCATCTGGATTCCAACAAATCCAAATGGAACCATCCGACCAAGAGGATACAGCCTTCATGACTCCAACTGGTATATACTGCTATATTGCTATGCCGTTCGGACTAAGAAATGCAGGTGCAACATATCAAAGGCTGGTGAATATGATGTTCAAGGATCAGATTGGACAAACTATGGAGGTTTACATAGATTATATGGTGGTAAAATCCATAAAAGCTAAGGATCACCTAAGGGACTTGGAGGAAGCATTCGATATCCTTGACAAATATAACATGAAACTTAACCCTTCAAAATGTCACTTTGGTGTTAAAGCAGATAAATTCTTAGGATACATGGTAACCAAGAGAGGCATTGAAGCTAGCCCGGAACAAATCAAAGCAATAGTGAACATCAAATCTCCGGCCAATGCTAAGGATGTCCAAAGGCTAACAGGCAGGATAGCAGCTTTGAACAGATTTATATCCAAATCCTCGGAGAAGTGCAAAGAATTCTATGATATCCTAAGGAAGAACAAGAAATTTGAGTGGACTGAGAAGCATGAAAATGCTTTAAGAGCCCTCAAAGATTATCTGTCCACAACCCCGGCCTTGATGAAACCAGAAAAAGGCGATGTGCTATCCTTATATCTTGCAGTATCCTCAAAAGCAGTAGGTGAGGTCCTTGTTAAGGATCATGAAGGTACACAACATCCTGTCTATTATGTAAGTAAAAGTTTACTTGATGCCGAATCCAGGTATTCGCACCTTGAAAAGCTTATTCTGGCATTGATTATGGCATCTACTAAGTTGGGACATTATTTTGAAACTCATGTTATTGTTGTTACAACTAATTTTCCAATTAAGAATGTCCTCAGGAAACCAGAGATGTCAGGAAGGATGGCTAAGTGGGCAGTGAAGCTAAGTGCATATGATATAAGATATGAGCCTAGGACAACCATCAAATCCCAAGCATTAGCTGACTTTGTGGCTGATTTCAGTAGTGATTTACAAAAAGAAGCTGAGTTAGAAGTCCAGCAGCTAGAAGAGGCCAAGGATCCTTGGATACTCTATACTGATGGATCCTCAAATGTCAAAGGCACAGGGCTTGGAATACTACTAAAATCGCCACAGGGGGACATAATACCCCATTCTATAGCTTGTGAGTTCCAAACCACTAACAATGAGGCTGAATATGAAGCCTTAATTGCTGGTTTGCAAATTGCAAAGCATATGGGGATCAGGTATCTTGAGGTACATGTAGATTCATTGCTAATTACAAACCACTTTAATGGATCCTATGCTGTTAAAGGTGAAAAGCTAACCAAATATCTTGAGATAGTCAAAAGTTTGGCAGTCTCTTTTGTTTCCTTTAGTTTGACGTAGGTACCAAGGGAAGAAAATACAGAGGCTGATGCATTGGCTAACTTAGGATCATCCTTAAAGATCCCGGAGGATATCAAGATCCCTATTATCCATATCCTGACCCCGGCTATCGAGGATCATGTGGCTATGGAGATAGGAAATTATTCTGCAATTATCCCTAGTGAGGATACTCGATCCCATTCAGGATCAGGATCATGGATCTCACCGATTATGAGATACTTACAACATGGAGAGATTCCTACAGGAGAAAACCCTAGGGCTTTCAAATCTAAGGTATCTCAATTCACTATTTTAAATAATATGTTGTATAGACGATCTCTTGCTGGACCATACTTGAGATGCATTGAGGATCCTGAAATCCAAGAAGTTTTAAAAGACTTCCATGAAGGAGATTGTGGAAACCACACTGGGGGCAGGGCATTATTCTCAAGAATCCTAAGGACAGGATACTACTGGCCAACCATGAAGAGAGATGCTGTGGAATATGCTAAGAGATGTGATCCTTGTCAGAGACACAGCAATATCCTTCATCAACCAGCTGAATTATTGCATCCCATGTCCTCTACTTGGCCATTTATGAGATGGGGTATGGATATAGTTGGTAAGCTCCCTAAGGCACCTGGTGGAAAAGTATTCATGCTAGCTATGACTGATTACTTCTCCAAGTGGATGGAGGCTGAAGCTTTTGCCCAAGTCAGAGAAAAGGAAGTTATATCCTTCATTAAAAGAAATATTATAACTAGATTTGGAATTCCTTCTGAGATTATATGTGATAATGGTTCTCAATTTATTGGGGGCAGAACCACTAACTTTTGTGACAGCTGGGGGATTAAGATGATAACATCAACACCAGTCTACCCACAAGCTAATGGTCAAGCAGAATCATCCAACAAGATCATCATCAACAATTTGAAGAAGAAGCTTGGATCCAAGAAAGGGAAATGGGCAGAAGAACTACCCTATGTGCTTTGGGCTGATAGGACAACCCCTAAGAATGCTACTGGTCAAACGCCATTCTCTTTGGTATTTGGGGCAGAATCAGTGATCCCAACAGAAATGGTGGTTCCAACTGCTAGAACAAGTACCCGTGATCCTGAGGAGAATGATGAGAAATTGGCTCAAGACCTGGATACTATTGAAGAAATCAGGGATATGGCTAGGATAAGGATGGCCAGTTATCAACAAAGAATGGCTGGTGCTTACAACAAAAATGTCAGGATCAGGAGGTTTCAAGTTGGAGATATGGTATTAAGGAAAGCATTTCAGAATACCACCAATCCTGCTGATGGAAAATTGGCTCCAAAATGGGAAGACCCTTATTTGATTGAAGCTGAAGCAGGAAAGGGGGCATATAGATTGCTAACCATGGAAGGTGATTTGCTACCAAGAGCTTGGAATGCGGTCCACTTGAAGAAATATTTCATGTGAGCAGGATCCTCATGGCACAGATGATCCTCACGATAGGGGTATCCTTAAAGGATCCTTAACAGTTTCAGTGATCCTTACTTGGGTAATATCCTAAACTTGAACTATTTTATTTCTTTATTTTCTCAGATAAGGATAAGGATCATGTATCCTTTATCCATCTCTCACGTGAGTTTGAGTTTTGAAAGTTCAGGTATCCTTAGCATAACATTGGTTATCCGCAGAAGCAATCCGTTCCGTGGGTTTAACCCCAGTTATTTGGGCTTGACCCCAGTTCCGCCTGTAGCGCATGATGATCCTGGTATAGTTCATGGCAGTGGGACCAGTACTCGTTTTTGGGGCTGATAATTCCATTGTACTGGCTATACCTAGGATCCTACGTATAATGGTAGACGTACCATACATCCGTTCCTAAGGTTTCTAACGTTTTCACGTTAGCTAAGGTTTCTAACGTTTACACGTTAGCTAAGGTTTTGGCATTTTCATGTCACTAAGTTCGGATAGTCGCCAGTTAGGGCCATACTCCAGTTTACATACGATCCTTGGGCTTGTCCCCAGTTATCCTTGGGCTTGTCCCCAGCTATCCTTGGGCTTGTCCCCAGTTATCCTTGGGCTTGTCCCCAATTGCTAACTCTTTTCTTACATTGGCTTAGTCCCAAGTTATGCTCTATTTCAGGTCCTTGAAGATAGGCAAATAGGGATCATTGATCCATACTTCTCTCTAAGGTTTGTCTTATAGTCATCCTTATTATGGTTAGGATCCCAACTTGGATCCTCAGGTATGATCCTCAATTGTTTTTTATCCTATTCATTGTTTATTTGAATAACCCTTAGAATTTGACAACTAGACTCGTGATCCTTAAAAGATATTGCTTTTTGGGATTCTTCAACTATAGGATATTTGATCATGGATTATGTCCTAAATGTTTTCATTCTGACTTGTTCAAAATTGTTTATTCAATAAATGTGCACCAAAACAAAGGAGAATTAAAGAAACAAAAGGATAACAATACAAGATAAGCGACAAAAGCTTAAGATTTTATTTATTAACAAGAGACTAACCCTTAAAAGGTTGTCAAAATTACCTACCCGAGCATCTACCAGCAAAACGTGGCCCGTCCGCTGGGGTAGGTAAAGGGTGTCCATGATAATAAGTTCAAAGATAGTGCAGGAATATAAAGGCAGCAGGATTACAATGGCTTCATCCCCCAAACAGAGGATCCCTCCACCAATTGCAATCATACCTATTGTCCAAAGGATCATACATGATCCTTGATCCTAAAAACTATTGTTCAAGTACAAACCATCAAATTGTTCGACATCACAACCACAAAAAGCTACTACCAAATTTAAAAATTGGGCTCCGGCTGCATCTAAGAATGTCCATCATCGCCCAATCATGCAGCCTAAACCTTCGCTGCATTACCACCTCCAGCTCCACTTGTTTCACCACCTTCACCCTTGCTTCCAACTTCAATCGTCAGGATCTCTTCAACCTCCTCAGCGTCTTCATCGTCCAGTTCAGCCAGCCTTGCCTTCCAGCCTTCAACATCCCAGGTGCTCTTGTCAAAAGCAGGATCCTGAGCTTCCAAGGCCATTTGCAGCTTGGTCTTGTACATTGTTATGGCGGCAGAGACTTTGGCGTCTTCGGTGATCTCACGCTTCTCATAGTCAACATTGATCAGCACCTTAGCCGTCTCCTGTTTGGCATCCCGGACTTCCTTCTGAAGATCAGCAATTGCAAGGTCCTTAAGCACTGCAACCTGCTGGAGGTCGGCGATCTTCTTATCCTGATCCTCAACATGGCCAACATAATCCTCAATCTCAGAGAATTTCTGCAAAAGGGATAAAGGATAAGGTCAGGACTAAGTGATCCTCAAACCGGCAGGATATATCAGCAGGATATGTCAACAGGATATACGAGCAGAGACAGTGATCCTTACCTCATTACAGTACTCGAGGAATTGATGGCGGGTCAGAGGCAGACCCTGCAGATCCTCAGCTTCAGAGGCTTTTCTCTTCTTGATTACCTTTCCTTTGAGGGGTGCCTTGGGAACCGAAGCTGTCGGACTGGTAGGAGCTTTTCTCTTGGAGGATCTGACAGTAGTGAGATCAGTGACATTGAACTTTGAAGCAGACTTGGTGGATTTTCCAGCACCTACACAACCAAAACAAGATAAGTATCTTCACTTAATTTATATTTCACTATTTATTTAAATTTTAAACAAGGATACTTACTTGACATCGTGACAGAACCTGAGGATACCTCCTGTGAATCTTGGGTTGTTGTCTTGAAAGATCTTGTCTCAGGGTCAAGTTTCTTGAAAGCAAGGAGCCTCTCTTTAGCAGCAGGGGACAATCTGAGGTGAGAGGCGGTGATAGCTGCATAACAAAAAAGCAAAAATATAAGTGATCCTTACGTCAAAACAAAGTTTCTGGTGATCCTTCTCAGGATCTTCCACCCTACCATGGGTAGCCCATTTCTTGGGTAGATCCTTTCCATCCTCAATAGAATCTCTCTTGATAAAAAAGAAACGTTGTTTCCAATTAGCATCGTTTTTGGTGGCTTTGAAGATCGGGTGTTCTTCACCGGGTTTACGTTTAAACAAATAGCGATGAGAACCAAAGGTAGTAAGATCATACAGCTCTCCCATCTCTGACATTCCTAGGTCTATTCCGTCCTACTCGATGATCCTTTCAAGGGTGTATAAAACCCTCCAAATCATCGGCATGGCTTGAATATAAGAGATGCCGGTTAGGGAAAAGAAAGATTGGGTGAAGGCTGGGAAAGGATATATATAGCCTATGGTGAACGGAGTGACGGGGAAAGCAACCCACTTGTCGGAGATATGATCACTCAGGGCATTGGGGTCAAAAGGTCTAAACTCGGTGTTCGCCGGGAAGCAGTGGCGGATCCTATCGATCTGTGCATCATTGAAACATCAGCGTTCTTTAATGGAATCTTCGATGATCCCCTGGCTTTTAGGAGGGCTGTTCTTCGGGTGATCCTTGGCTGGGGAATTCCGGAGCAACATCTTTGATGGAATGATGGAAAGGAATGAAAACAGAGCAAGAGAGGGAAGAAGATGAAGAGAGAGTACCTGATTATCTTCGGAATGCAGTTATAAAGGGAGTCTTTCTGAAAATTTAAATGCATTTGATTCTATCCCTATCTCCTATTTATAATCATGATCGTGCAGGGTTGTCACTTCTGTGACGTCATGGTTGCAACGGATAGTTCAACAATAACGGCTATATTTACGATAGTTAGTTGCGGATAAGATCAAGAAAACATAACTCGCTCATTTTTACATATCACTCCTTATATTTTGGGGGCAATTGTTAGGGGAGGATTTTCTAACAATTAGTGATCCTTATTCGTTATCCTGATTAATGATCCTTACTTCTGTGACAGATAGCGATCCTCAGAAGAGCTTCAGGATCAGGATCATGGATCACTTTAAGGATCCTCGTACTGACAATTGTTTATTTGTGTTTTGTGTTACTTCGCAGGAATAACAAGCTTGACTTGGTCTTGGCAACATTACTATGGAATATTCCACGGGTATTTCGCACATGTTTGACTGGAAATGGACGTTGTGGAGAACGTGGGAGATTGGCACGAAAGTCGGATAGTTAGTTATTGTAGTTAACTTCTATTTTAAAAGGGGTAACGAGCTAGAATTTAGAACACTTAGCCATTTTCAGCTACACACACTCTCATATACTCGCACATTTGAAGCTCTCGTCGAACATTCATTAGTTTTCACTCACTTTTACACATTTCACGATAGTGATCCTTGTACCTAGCTCGTTACTATCCGGAGTTGTAAACGCTTATTCATTTATTTGAGCTTGGTGATCGGTAGTTTCCATCACCCGGGGTTTTTTGTGCCGGAGATCAACTCTTGATCAAGGGCTTTTTCCCCGTATAAATCCTTGTGTCATTTGTGCAATTTGCATTATAGTGATCCTTGTCATTGTTCTACATTATTAGCATCATACCCTGTAACAGAGAGTTTGGTTGCAATATCCTCATCAGATTTTTTGACCAAAACACGGCCGGAGCCCATTTTTTAGGACTTGGTAATAGTTTTTTGGTTATGGTGTTTTGAAACAATCTTGGGTTGTATTTGAACAATAGTTTCTAGGGTTATGGATCATGGATCCTAAGACAATAGGTAGGATAATGGGTGGTGGATGGATCCTCTGTTTGGGGGATGAAGCCACTCGTTATCCTGCCATCTTTTATTTCTTGCACTTGAAAGACCTATTAACAATGGGCACCCTTTACCTACCCCAGCGGACGGGCCTCGTATTGCTGGTAGATGCTTGGGGTAGGTAATTTTGACAACCTTGAAGGGTTTAACTACGGATGAATAAATAAAATCTTTAACTTTTGGCTATCTTGTGTTGTTATCCTTATGAGTACTTTACTTTTCAATTGTTGTGATATACATTTTGTCTGAATTTATTAAGTAAAGAAGAAAAAATTTAATAAATATCCTCAAAAAGTTTAGGATATGATCAAGGATCACATATCCTATAGTCGACAAGTTCTGAAAAGTAGTGAAGTTTAAGGATCATAAGTTCAGTTGTCAAAGGATAAGGGTCACTCGTATAGATAATAAATAAAATCAAAGTAATTAAGGATCATACCTGAGAATCCAAGTTAGGATCCTAACCTTTAACACTTATAATCAGGATAACCGAAAGATAAACCTTAGTAGAAGGTAAGGATCAAGGATCCTTGGTCATTTAGCTTCAAAAACCTGAAATAGGATACAACTTGGGACTAAGCCAATATAAGATAAAAGTTAGTAACTGGGGACAAGCCCAACAATTATGGGGACAAGCCTAATATACTGGGGACAAGCCCAAAGGATAACTGGGGACAAGCCCAAAGGATAACTGGGGACATGCCCAAAGGATAACCGGGGACAAGCCCAAAGGATCGTGTGTAAACTGGAGTATGGCCCTCACTGGCGACTATCCAAACTTAGTGACATGAAAATGCCAAAACCTTAGCTAACGTGAAAACGTTAGAAACCTTAGGAACGGATGTATGGTACATCTACCATTATACGTAGGATCCTGAATACAGCCAGTACAATGAAATTGTCAGCCCCTAAAGCGAGTACTGGTCCCATTGCCATGAACTGTACCAGGATCATCATGCGCTGCTGGCGATACAGGGGACAGGCCCAAAAACTGGGGACTAGCCCAAATAACTGGATACTTCTGTTGATACTCAATCCTTTGTTAAGGATACCTAAACCTTCTGCAAAACTCAGATTTAAGTGAAAAGACGATAAAGGATCCAGGATCCTTATCCTTATATATAGGATAATTAAAAATGAAATAGTTTAAGATCAGATCATTACCGAAATGAGGATCTTCTGTTTTGTAAGGATCCTTCAAGGATATTCGTTAGCTAAGGATCATGGATCCTTGTTACATGAAGTATTTCTTCAAGTGGACAGCATTCCAAGCTCTTGGTAGCAAATCACCTTCCATTGTTAGCAATCGATATGCCCCATTTCCTGCCTCAGCTTCGATCAAGTAAGGTGTTTTGGTCAAAAATCTGATGAGGATAATGCAACCAAACTCTTAGTTACGGGGAATGATGCTTGAAATGTGGAACAATGATAAGGATCACTTCATTGTAAATTGCACAAACGATACAAGGATTTATACGAGGAAAACGCCCTTGATCTATAGAAGATCTCCGGCATAAAAAACCTCGGGTGATGGAAACTACCGATCACCAAGCTCAAATAAATCAATAAATGTTTACAACTTCGGATAGTAACGAGCTAGGTACAAGGATCACTATGGTGAAACGTGTAAAAGTGAGTGAAAACTGTTAAATGTTTGTCGAAAGCTTCAAGAGTGCAATTGTACGAGAGTGTGTGTAGCTGAAAATGGCTAAGTGTTCTATTACTAGCTCGTCACCCCTTTAAAAATAGAAGTTCACTATGCTAACAAACTATCCGACTTTTGTGCCATGCTCCCATGTTCTCCACAACGTCCATTTCTAGTCAAACGTGTGCGAAATACCTGTGGAATATTCCATAGTAACGTTGCCAAGACCAAGTCAAGCTTGTTACTCCTGCAAAATAATACGAAACACAAACAAACAATCGTTAGTATGAGGATCCTTAAAGTGATCCATGATCCTGATCCTGAAGCCCTTCTGAGGATCACTATCTGTCACAGAAGTAAGGATCATTTATTAGGATAACAAGTAAGGATCACTAATTGTTAGAAAATCCTCCCCTAACAATTGCCCCCAAAATATAAGGAGTAATATGTGAAATGAACGAATTATATTTTCTTGATCTTATCCGCAACTAACTATCGTAAATATAGCTGTTGATGTAGAACTATCCATTGCAACTGTGACGTCACAGAAGTGACAAACCTGCATAATCATGATTATAAATAGGAGATATAGATAGGATCGTTTGCATTTAAATTTCAGAAATGCTCCCTTTATAACTGCATCCGAAGATAAACAGGTATTCTCTCTTCATCTTCTTCTTTCTTTTGCTCTGTTTTCCGTCTCTTTCTATCATTCTATAAAAAATGTTACTCCGGAACTCCCCAGCTAAGGATCACCCAAAAAACAGCCCACTAAAGAGCCAGGGGATCATCGAAGATTCCATAAAAGAACGCTGCTGTTTCAACGATCCGCAGATTGATAGGATCCGCTATTGTTTCCCGGCGAACACCGTGTTTAAACCTTTTGATCCCAATACCCTGAGTGATCATATTTCCGACAACTGGGTCGCTTTTCTTGTCACTCCGTTCACCATAGGCTATACATATCCTTTTCCAGCCTTCACCCAATCTTTCTTTTCCCTAACTGGCATCTCTTATATCCAAGCCATGCCGATGATCTGGAGGGTTTTGTATACCCTTGAAAGGATCATCGAGCAGGAAGAGATAGACCTAGGGATGTCAGAGCTGGGAGAGCTATATGATCTTACTACCTTTGGTTCTCATCGTTATTTGTTCAAACGTAAACCTGGTGAGGAACACCCGATCTTCAAAGCTACCAAGAATGATACTAACTGGAAGCGGCGTTTCTTTTTCGTCAAGAGAGATTCTATCCCTGACGGGAAGGATCTTCCCAGGGAATGGGCTACCCATGGTAGGATGGAAGATCCTGAGAAGGATCACCAGAGAACTTTCTTTTGATATAAGGATCACTTATGTACTTTTGCTTTCTTGTTATGCAGCTATCACCGTCTCACACCTCAAACTGTCTCCTGGTGCCAAAGAGAGGCTCGCCACTTTCAAGAGACTTGATCCTGAAACAAGATCTTTCAAGACAACCACCCCGGATTCTCAGGAGGTATCCTCAGGCTCTGTCACGATGTTAAGTAAGTATCTTTGTTTAAAAATTTAAATAAATAGTGAGATATAAGTGAAGTAAAGATACTACTTATCTTGTTTTGGTTGTGTAGGTGCTGGAAAATCCACCAAGTCTGTTTCAAAGTTTAGTGTCACCGATCTCACCGTCATCAGATCCTCCAAAAGAAAGGCTCCTACCAGCCCGACAACTTCAGTCCCCAAGGCACCCCTCAAAGGAAAGGGAGCCAAAAAGAGAAAGGCCTCCGAGGCTGAGGATCTGCAGGGTCTGCCTCTGATCCGCCATCAATTCCTCGAGTACTTCAACAATGTAAGGATCACTGTCTCTGCTCGTATATCCTGCTGACATATCCTGCTGATATATGCTTAGGATCACTTGGCCCTGACCTTATCTTTTATCCCCTTTGCAAAAATTCGCTGAGATTGAGGACTATGTTGGCCACGTTGAGGATCAGGATAGGAAGATTGCCGACCTCCAGCAGGTTGCATTGCTAAAGGACCTCAAAATTGTTGATCTTCAGAAGGAACTCCAGGATGCCAAACATGAGACGGCCAAGGTGCTGATTAATGTTGACTACGAGAAGCATGAGATCACCGAAGACGCCAAAGTCTCTGTCGCCATTGCAATGTATAAGACCAAGATGCAAATGGCCATGGAAGCCCAGGATCCTGCCTTTGACAAGAGCACCTGGGATGTGGAAGGATGGAAGGCAAGGCTGGCTGAACTGGATGACGAAGAGGAGGCTGAAGAGATCCTAACGATCGAGGCTGGAGGCAAGGGTGAAGGTGGTGAAGCAAGTGGAGCTGGAGGTGGTGATGCAGCGAAGGTTTAGGCTGCATGATTGGGCGATGATGGAAATTTCTAGACATAGCCGGAGCCCAATTTTTTTAGTTTGATGGTTGTTTTGTTGAACAATTTGATGGTTTGTGCTGAACAATAGTTTTTAGGATTAAGGATCTAGGATCCTTTAGACAATAGGCAGGATTGCAAATGGTGGAGGGATCCTCTGTTTGGGGGATGAAGCCATTGTGATCCTGCTGCCTTTATATTCCTGCACTACTTTGAACCTATTATCATGGACACCCTTTACCTACCCCAGCGGACGGGCCACGTATTGCTGGTAGATGCTCGGGGTAGGTAATTTTGACAACCTTTTAAGGGTTAATCTTTTGTTAATAAAACCTTAATCTTTTATCGCTTATCTTGTATTGTTTTCCTTTTTATCTCTTTAATTCTCAATTGTTTCGATGTACATTTATTGAATAAGCAATTTTGAATAACTCAAATTGAAAATATTTAGGATATGATCCATGACCAAATATCCTATAGTTGAAGAATCCCAAAAAGTAATATATTTTAAGGATCACAAGTTTAGTTGTCAAATTTTTAAGGGTTATTCAAATAGACAATGAATAGAATTAAAAATAGTTAAGGATCATACCTGAGGATCCAAGTTAGGATCCTAACCATGATCAGGATAACTATAAGATAAACCTTAGAGAGAAGTAAGGATCAAGGATCCCTAGTTGCTTATCTTCAAGGACCTGAAATAGAGCATAACTTGGGACTAAGCCAATATAAGATAAGAGTTAGCAACTGGGGACAAGCCCAAGGATAACTGGGGACAAGCCCAAGGATCATATGTAAACTGGAGTATGGCCCTAACTGGCGACTATCCAAACTTAGTGACATGAAAATGTCAAAACCTTAGCTAACGTGAAAACGTTAGAAACCTTAGGAACAGATGTATGGTACGTCTACCATTATACGTAGGATCCTAGGTATTGCCAGTACAATGTAATTATCAGCCCCTAAAGCGAGTACTGGTCCCACTGCCTTGAACTATACCAAGATCATCATGCGCTACAGGCGGAACTGGGGTCAAGCCCAAATAACTGGGGTTAAACCCAAGGAACGGATTGCTTCTGCAGATAACCAATATTTTGCTAAGGATACCTGAACTTTCAAAACTTCAAATCACGTGAGAGATGGATAAAGGACACATGATCCTTATCCTTATATGAGAAAATAAGGAAATGAAATAGTTCAAGATTAGGACATTACCAAAGTAAGGATCACCGATACTTTAAGGATCCTTCAAGGATACCCCTAACGTAAGGATCATCTGTGCCATGAGGATCCTACTCACATGAAATATTTCTTCAAGTGGACAGCATTCCAAGCTCTTGGTAGCAAATCACCTTCCATGGTTAGCAATCTATATGCCCCCTTTCCTGCTTCAGCTTCAATCAAGTAAGGGCCTTCCCACTTTGGAGCCAATTTTCCATCAGCAGGATTGGTGGTATTCTGAAATGCTTTCCTTAATACCATATCTCCAACTTGAAACTTCTTGATCCTGACATTTTTGTTGTAAGCACCAGCCATTGTTTGTTGATAACTGGCCATCCTTATCCTAGCCAGATCCCTGATTTCTTCAATAGTATCAAGGTCTTGAGCCAAGTTCTCATCATTTTCCTCAGGATCACGGGTACTTGTTCTAGCAGTTGGAACCACCATTTCTGTTGGGATCACTGATTCTGCCCCAAATACCAAAGAGAATGGCGTTTGACCAGTGGCATTCTTAGGGGTTGTCCTATCAGCCCAAAGCACATAAGGTAGTTCTTCTGCCCATTTCCCTTTCTTGGATCCAAGCTTCTTCTTCAAATTGTTGATGATGATCTTATTGGAGGATTCTGCCTGACCATTAGCTTGTGGGTGGACTGGTGTTGATGTTATCATCTTAATCCCCCAGCTGTCACAAAAGTTAGTAGTTCTGCCCCCAATAAATTGGGAACCAATATCACATATAATTTCAGAAGGAATACCAAATCTAGTTATAATATTTCTTTTAATGAAGGATATAACTTCCTTTTCTCTGACTTGGGCAAAAGCTTCAGCCTCTATCCACTTGGAGAAGTAATCAGTCATAGCAAGCATGAATACTTTTCCACCAGGTGCCTTAGGGAGCTTACCAACTATATCCATACCCCATCTCATAAATGGCCAAGAGGAGGATATAGGATGCAAAAATTAAGCTGGTTGATGAAGGATATTGCTGTGTCTGTGACAAGGATCACATCTCTTAGCATACTCCACGGCATCTCTCTTCATGGTTGGCCAGTAGTATCCTGTCCTCAGGATCCTTGAGAATAACGCCCTGCCCCTAGTGTGGTTTCCACAATCTCCTTCATGGAAGTCTTTTAAAACTTCTTGGATTTCAGGATCCTCAATGCATCTTAAGTATGGTCCTGCAAGAGATCGTCTATACAACATATTATTTAAAATTGTGAATTGAGATACCTTAATTTTGAAAGCCCTAGGGTTTTCTCCTGTAGGAATCTCTCCATGTTGTAAGTATCTCATGATTGGGAGGATCCATGATCCTGAATGAGCTTGATTATCCTCACTAGGGATAATTGCGGAATTCTCTCCTATCTCCATAGCCACATGATCCTTGATAGCGGGGGTCAGGATATGGATAATAGGTATCTTGATATCCTCCGGGATCTTCAAGGATGATCCTAAATTGGCTATTGCATCTGCCTCTGCATTCTCTTCCCTTGGTACCTGTGTCAAACTAAAGGATACAAAAGAGAGTGCCAATTCTCTGACTAACTCCAAATATTTGATTAGCTTTTCACCTTTAACAGCATAGGATCCATTAAAGTGATTAGTGATTAACAAAGAATCCACATGTACCTCAAGATACCTGATCCTCATATGCTTAGCAATTTGCAAACCAGCTATCAAGGCTTCGTATTCAGCCTCATTGTTAGTGGTTTGGAACTCACAAGCTATAGAGTGGGGTATTATGTCCCCCTGTGGCGATTTTAGTAGTATTCCAAGCCCTGTGCCTTTGACATGTGAGGATCCATCAGTGTAGAGTATCCAAGGATCCTTGGTCTCCTCTAGCTGCTGGACTTCTAACTCAGCTTCTTTTTGTAAATCACTACTGAAATCAGCCACAAAGTCGGCTAATGCTTGGGATTTGATGGCTGTCCTAGGCTCATATCTTATATCATAGGCACTCAGTTTCACTGCCCACTTAGCCATCCTTCCTGACATTTCAGGTTTCCTGAGGACATTCTTGATTGGAAAATTAGTTTTAACGATAATAACATGAGTTTCAAAATAATGTCTTAATTTGGTAGATGCCATAATTAATGCAAGGATAAGTTTTTCTAAGTGTGAATACCTGGATTCAGCGTCAAGTAAACTCTTACTTACATAATAGACAGGATGTTGTGTACCTTCGTGATCCTTAACAAGGACGGCACTTACTGCTTTTGAGGATACCGCAAGATATAAGTGTTTTGGTAAAAAATTACCGAAGCAATTTAGTGATCAAATTAGTAATGTGAGGTAGCGTGTTAGAAAGTTTATAGAAAATATGCTTGTTGAGTTATTTAGAAAATCAGTATTCAGGATACGGCTCAGGATATTGAGCTGTATCTGCGATCAAACAATGAGCAAACAATGAACAAAAAGTAAAGGAAATGACACGAGATGTACGAGGAAAGCCCTTGATCAATCTAGATCGCCGGCATAAAACCTCGGTAGCTGACAATCGCAGCTGCCTTGTTCTTCTTATTGCTTTAAACTTCAGGATACAGTGCAGGATATGGACCAGATCGCTAAGTGTTACAATGCTTTTGTATGAAAGTAAGAGTTGCTCGAGAGCAAGTGTTAGAGTGTAGCGAGTGTGATTGTGATGTCCTAGTTGATCTGGTATACCCACCTATTTATAGTAATGAATTACAAACAATAATCCCTACAAATATGGGCTACTCCGAATATTCCATTATGAACGTTATGGACCGAGTAATACGGCTTCAACGTCTTCATTTGAACGACTTGGACCGAGTCTTCCGCGGAATAAGTCTTGTGAACGTTGCTAGCTTCTAACCCACGTACCTGCACATAATCCATTAGTAATCCCGAGGATACCATTCAGGATGTTACCAATATCCTGAACCAGCATCCCGGATGTAAACAGATACTACATAAACAAGATATAGATCAAGATATTTTCCAGGATATGGGCTCAGAATTTCACCCATAACAATTTTCCCCAAAAATGTGTTGATACACGATGTCTAAAGCCTACGTCATAAGTCTAGGGTCTAAATATGTCAAGATTGTAAAGTGTAGGGGTCTAAATGTAAAGTTTAACTTAGTTTGATAGGGTTTCGCTTCAGGATATGTGATGTAAGCCTCAAGCGAAATCAAGTGATGAGATTTCGCTTGAGGTATGTTGAAGCGAAATCTTGTGCCTATATATAGGCTTGTGTAGTTCTCAGTTGGTATGCATTCCGAGAAGTTGTAACGAAGTGCTGCCTGTTTTTCAAGTCAATATATAACAGAGAACAAGTGTTAAAAGTGAATCTATTCTGTTTTCTACTCTTTTCTGTCTGATTCTAAGCTGTTTAGATGTTTCCGCCATCTAAATAGTGTAAACACATTCAAATTGACTCATTTGATCGGTCAAATCGATCCTACAATTGGTATCAGAGCCAGTTATGAGTGTGTTCACTTGAATCAGTTGGTTTTTACTCACAAAAACTGATTTCTGAACGAAAACACGGACAAAATGGACTAAGACTTTCACAGTGTGTGTAAAAGTGTGTTTTAACAAAGCCTTGAGTAATTCAGATTAAAACTCGGACTAAAATTGACAAAAATGACTTGAAAACCAGATTTCGCTTGAGCGAACAGTTTGTTTGTTGGTATTTTGAAGCGAAAACGTGGATTTCGCTTGAAATATTCTGTTTGCTTGAAGCGAAATCGTATATTTCGCTTGAGGAGTCTGTGTTTGGCTGAAAAGTTTGTTTGAAGCGAGACTGTAGATTTCGCTTGAGATCTTGTCATTTGAAGCGAAATCATACTGTGTTTGATTTGAGAATTTCGCTTGAAATCTTCTGTGATTTCACTTGAAGTTTGAGTGATTTCGCTTGAGATTACTGATAGTCCATAGTGTTCGTGAACTTGTTCGATAGTCTGATTTTGTGAAAAGTGTGTGTGTGAAAATTTTAAAATTACTCGGTAAATTTCTAAAAATGGAAAACCAAGAGTTTTATAACTTCTTCTCGGGCAGTGGTATGGTAGCAGGACAAACCTCGGGTAGTGTTATACAAAACGTCAACATGGAAAACGAATTGGGAACAATGCAAAAGCCTCCCAAACTGATGAACATAGATGAATATGCAGGATGGTCAGGCAGATTTAAGAACTGGGTTCAGGCTAATCATTTTGAATGTTGGATGAAAATAGAGAAGAAGTATGTTCCACCAGTTGATGGTTTAAACAACAAGAAGAATATTCAGAGCCTGACAGAATCAGAACAGAATGATTTCAAAGCCGAGAAAAAGATGATTAGTATTCTCCAGCAGGCTATCAAAGAAGACATTCTAGTATTGTTGCAATATGAAGATAATGCTCAATCTATGTGGTTTGCATTGAAATCAAAGTTTGAAGGTAGTGATTCCATGATCAAGAATAAGAAGGCATTGTTCAAGAAAGAGTTTGACATTTTTACCAGTATGAAGGGTGAAACTACAAGGCAACAAATTGAAAGATATTGTCATTTGGTACTTGAGATGAATAGATTAAAGATTGAAAAGACAGATGAAGAATGGATTGACAAACTAGCTGATGCATTACCTTATGACGAGTGGGGTACATACCTGATGATGCTAAAGAACAATTCAGACTTTGCAAATTACAATCTTAGCCTATTCATAGAAAAGATTGAAGCTCATGAGTTAGAGTTGCTGAAGATCAAAAAGATGAAATCAGCAAATGTTCAACAAGATGTATCGCTGTATTACAAAAACAACCCTACAGTTTCAACAAATCAAAGTCCAAAAATACAAACAGGGTTCATTGCTGATAACACCTCAAGTGTTTCTTCAAACACTCTTCAATCTGGAAATTTTTCACCATTCGCGAATTGTGATCCAAACTTTAAAGCTCAAGAACAGTTTTCACCTCAAAGCTCTACAAGTTCAAGTAATCAGGCTTATGTTTCTGGGGTGCAATGCAACATCGCGGTGAATATTAAGAATGGAAATGAAATTACTGAAACTGCCGCGAGACAACACATTGCAGTACTTGCTTCCGTTCTAGAGGCTTATGAAGGCTTAGTGGCGGGTAGGATTGCTAACCCTGATATGACCAAAGAGGATTACGACCAGATTGACCCGGAGGAACTTGAATTGATTGATATAAAATGGGGCATGGCAAGTTTGGTTAGAAGAGCACAACGGTTTATGGATATCACAGGCAGAAACAGTCTCTCAGGTCCTGATCAGAAGTTAGGGTTCGACAAATCGAAAGTTACGTGCTTCAAGTGTAAAGAACGTGGTCATTTCAAGAGAGAATGTCCAAATCGTGAAGTAAACAATTATCAAAACCCGTTCACCAACGACTATTACAAGCAAGCAATCTATCATCGACCAAATCAACAGCCTACTGTTCAAAGACCACAAATTGAAAATAAACCGGAAAAAGCGATGATCGTGAATCAAGAAGATGAGAAGGTAGCTGCAGGGTTCAACTGGGATAAATATATTCCCGGTAGCGATGGACAGGCAATGATGGCTGAAGTTGTGGAAATTTCTGAGATAGTGTCTGAACCAGAAAAAATTACTGAAGATGTTTCTGTAGTTGTTGAAGAGGTTTCTGTTGAAAAAGCAGACAATTTTGAAGAAATGGCTGCTGAAATTCATCAATCTCAATCTGAGCAGGAGGTATTAACTAGTTCTTTGAGATCTATCATGCCGCCTAAAATTTTTGAATCTTTTGCAGGTTTCTTTGAAGAACCAAGGACCGGATTGTGTCCAAGATATGATGAGAAGAAAGGATATGTTGAAGATGCTGATCTGTATGATCGAGTAGAAGTTGAAGACTGGGAAGATGATGAAAGTGTTCATGAAGATACTTCTCAGTTGCCTACACTGATGGAATTTTTCTCTGAAGAAAATCGTGATGAGTTGAGAAGAAAAGTTGCTGAAGTTCTTAAAAATTTTAATCCTGATGGTACAAAGAAAGATCTGGATAAAGAAGAGAAAAAGAAATGGTTCAAAGTTGATCATGACAGAAAGTTCAAAAGACCATTGAAGTTTTATCAACGGGATCGAAGTATTTCTTTGGGAGATATTATTAGTTGGGGTTTTCTACCACACGTGAATGCTTATGCAGTCAGAAGAGAATGTGGTGTTCAGTATTTCGAAAAGTTATTTGATCTTATGTCACTCCCATGGTGGGATGTTGAGGAGTTATCACAGGTCAAAGCTTTGGAATATCCTGTGAGGAAGAATGACATTAAAATGTGGGGGTTTATCAGATTTCAATCATTTAAGGGATTTAGATTCTGGAAGCCTCATCGTCCAAAGATTATTCCAAGAGTTAATCCCGAAACTGGTGCTGAAGAAAGGATTCTTAATATCAAGAAGCCAAAGACAATGAAGATTATACCAGTACCTCCAATGGAACAAGAATTCTATAAAGGATTTATACATTGGGTATATAGTTGTCTGTCTACTGAAGCAGTGATCTTGTATCAAGCAGGAGGTAAACTTAGAGAAATTCGTGTCTTTGATCCAATGTGGCTTGTTAATTGCTTGGCAAAAGATATAGAATGCTTGTTCATCAACAAGATTCATCATTCGCCAAAAGATAAAGATCAGGCAATGCAGTTTCAGAGAGTTGTGAATGTGTGTTTTCAAAAGAATATCAATTCTGGAACTAAATGGAAGTCATCTTGGTGGGCTTTGGAGGAGAAAGTCAAAAGGAAAGCTGAAAAGGAACGTAAAGCTTGAGAAGAAAAGGATAGATATCTTCGGGAGACATTTGCTCAAAGGCAAGCTGCTGAAGAAAAGAAAAGAGCTGATGATAATGAAAAGCTTAGGAAGATGTTGTTGAGAAAACCTAAGCCTAGAGAAGAAAAGTTCAAGTCCATGTGAAGACCTAGACTGAAGATTTCGGCTGTATCCAAGGGGGAGTTTGTTGATACACGATGTCTAAAGCCTACGTCATAAGTCTAGGGTCTAAATATGTCAAGATTGTAAAGTGTAGGGGTCTAAATGTAAAGTTTAACTTAGTTTGATAGGGTTTCGCTTCAGGATATGTGATGTAAGCCTCAAGCGAAATCAAGTGATGAGATTTCGCTTGAGGTATGTTGAAGCGAAATCTTGTGCCTATATATAGGCTTGTGTAGTTCTCAGTTGGTATGCATTCCGAGAAGTTGTAACGAAGTGCTGCCTGTTTTTCAAGTCAATATATAACAGAGAACAAGTGTTAAAAGTGAATCTATTCTGTTTTCTACTCTTTTCTGTCTGATTCTAAGCTGTTTAGATGTTTCCGCCATCTAAATAGTGTAAACACATTCAAATTGACTCATTTGATCGGTCAAATCGATCCTACAAAATGTTACCGTTTGATATCCTAACGGTTACATTTTTTCACGGTGGCCAAGGCAATTAAGAGATAAGACTATTGATGTGACAGCTTTCAACCACCCGACCTATATTTACTCATCATACCCTATATCTTCTCATCCTCATCTCCTTTTTTTACCCACAATCGACAAGAAAAGGTAATATTCTCTCTCTCATCTTCATAACCATCTTTTATCTTTCTCCGGCAAGAACTCAGGCGACCAAATGCCGAGGCAAACGAGGTCCAGTTCAGGCGATTCTGCTCCCACATTCATCCAACAGAATCTTCTCCAAGAACCGGAGAATGAAACATGCACCTTTGACAGTGCTCATCTGTCGGCCTTAAAATCCTCCGGTATCTTTCCGGAAGGAACTATTTTCCGACCTTTTGATAGAGAAATCCGGTCAGATATGGTTTCCAACGAGTGGATTTGTTTCAATGCTTTCCCCTTTACCTTAGGGTTACGATTCCCCTTTCCGGACTTCATCACCGAGTTTTTTAATATCACCAAAATTTCTTTTAGCCAAACCATGCCAATGCTTTGGCGTGTTTTGTCTTTTCTTGACCAAATCAAGAGAAACCACATACCTGACCTTTCCGTCCATGATCTCCCTTTAGCCTACAAGCTTAGATGCCATGGCTCATCTAGGTTTCTGTTTTATTCTAGTTCCGGTCCCCCATTGATACTTCGTGCCACCAGGAACGAGGATGGTTGGCAATCCAAGTTTTTCTTCGTAAAAAAGGATTCAATCCCTGGTGGAACAGATTATCCGATGAGATGGTTAAGAAAGGGTAGGACTTAGGGTTTAAGAATGATCATGTCTCTTATCCTGTCTCATATTCTGAACTAACAAATTTTCATTTTTGTGCAGCTGACTTCAGGAAGATTTCACCTCCTCTTGCTAATTCTCAAGAAAGAATAGACGCCATCAGACTCCTTCCAGAGGCAGAGAGAAGTTTCAATCCATCTCCACCGACTCCAAGCCCTCTTTCCAGTGCCAACATGTCTGGTAAGGATCCTGCAAGATATCCTGCACACATATGTTTTTTATCTGTTATTCATAGGAGGGATTTAGAATTTACTCCCTGTGTGCAGATTCCAGCAAAGTCCCAGTTTATCTAGACCTTGATGAACTTGACAGCTATCCAACTCCAGCCACAGTCAAGAAGGAGACTCCTGCTGCTACTAGCTCCAAGCCACTCCCGGCTCCCAAGGCCAATCCAAGAACCCGTGCTTCCACAGTGAAAAAGAGAAAGGGTCTTGAAGTCAGTGCTCCGGGCTCAGAAGGGTTCTCCTATGATGAACTCAGCTTCTCTGATTCCTTAGAGCCAATGACATCCTTCCTTAACAAGGTAATATCCTGACGCATATCCTTTATGTATATCCTACACATATATCCTGCACATATATCCTAACAGGATATCCTGGTAGGATATCTTGGTCAACATACATTCTAACTTTATACCTGTAATTGATGTGCAGGGCCTCCAGCATTTGCTCCACTTGTATAACGACGCTTGTGGTACTGTGGCACTTCATGAAGCCAGAATCAAACAATTCGAAAGCACCGTTGCTGACCAAGGTGCCATTGCTGAAGCGAAGAGCCGGCATTACGAAAGCTTGCTGCAGAAGGTCACCCAAGACGCTGAGGTCAAACTTGCCACCGTTCAAATGGATCATGATCAGGCCCTGATCAACTTCCGAGAGGGAATCAAGGCTTCTGCTATCGTCTCCCTGCTACAAGCACGCATCAAGATGGCCTACGAGGCCAAGGAGACAGGCCTTGTTTGTCCATCTTGGCCAGTTGAATCCTGGGTGGCCAAGTTAAAGGAGCTCGGAGGCAAAGCTGTGCCATTTCCTTCTGAAGCCGGTGAGTCTTCTAAGTCAGCAGAGGTGGTGGTCCAAGCTGGAGACAAGAAGGATGCTGGAGCTGATGCTGGGATGGACATAGGTCAGGATGCTGCGCAGGATGCTGGTCAGGATGCTGGAGCGGAGAAGTCTGAGAAGGTTGGAGGTGATGCCGCTGTGTGAGGGCATTTAGGTGGGCGATGACGGATATACGTGCCAAGGCCAGAGCCCACCTTTTTGAATTTGAATGTTGGTTTGTAGTCCCAAAAACAATTTACTTTTCCGCACTTTACTTTCCTGCACCAGAACAATTTACATTTCCTGCATGCTTTTTGAACAATACAACAGTTGAAGGTGGATGGGTCTCGGTTTGAGATGAATCCTTCAACTGTTGGGTAAATATGGTAATGAACTATAGTGCTCTTAGTGGATGGGCCCTGTTTTGAGGTGAAACTAAGAGCACACCTTTTGGCATGTTAATAATATTGTTTTGGTCAAAAATTACCGAAGCAATTTAGTGATCAAATTAGTAATGTGAGGTAGTGTGCTAAAAAGTTTATGGAAAATATGCTTGTTGAATTATTTAGAAAATCAGTATTCAGGATACGGCTCAGGATATTGAGCTGTATCTGCGATCAAACAGTGAGCAAATAATAAGCAAAAAGTAAGGGAGACGACACGAGATGTACGAGGAAAGCCCTTGATCAATCTAGATCGCCGGCATAAAACCTCGGGAGCTGACAATCGCAGCTGCCTTGTTCTTCTTATTGCTTTAAACTTCAGGATACAGTGCAGGATATCAACCAGATCTCTAAGTGTTACAATGAATTCGTGTGAGAGTACAATTTACAAGAGAGCAAGTGTTGGTGTGTAGTGAGTGTGATTGCAGTGAAATTGTTGTGTCCTATTCGATCTGGTGTTCCTCCTATTTATAGTAACGAAATACAAACAAATATCCCTATAAATATGGGATGCTCCGAATATTCCATCACGAACGTTGTAGACCGAGTAATAAGGCTTCAACGTCTTTCTTTGAACGGTTTGGACCGAGTCTTCCGCAGAACAAGTCTTTGTGAACGTTGCTAGCTTCCAACCCCTATACCTGCACGTAATCCGTTAGTGATCCTGAGGATACCATCCAGGATATTACCAATACCCTGAATCCGCACCCCGGATATGAACAGATATTACTTAATCAAGATAAAACCTAAGATATTTCTCAGGATATGAGCTCAGAAATTAGCCCACAACAATTGTCCCCAAAAATGTTACCGTTTAGTATCCTCATTACTAACGGTTACATTTTTTTACGCAAACCGAGGCAATTAAGAGATAAGACCTGTGATGTGACCGCTTGCAACTACCCAGCCTATATCTACTCATCATACCCTATATCTTCTCATCCTCATCTTCTTTTTTAATCATAATCGACAAGGAAAAAGGTACATTTTCTCTCTATCTTTCATACTTTTCTTCATCTTTTCTCTCCGGCGAAAAATTCAGTCGATCAAATGCCGCGCCAAACAAGATCCAGTTCAGGTGACTCGGCCCCTACGTTCTACCAACAAAACCTTCTCCAAGAACCGGAGAAGGAAGCCTGTACCTTTGATAGTGCCCACCTGTCTGCCTTAAAATCCTCCGGTATCTTCCCGGAAGGAACCATATTTAGACCGTTTGACCGTGAAATCCGGTCAGATATGATTTCCAACGAGTGGATTTGCTTTAGTGCTTTCCCTTTTACCCTAGGGCTTCGATTCCCCTTTCCGGATTTCATCACCGAGTTCTTTAATATCACAAAAATCTCTTTTAGCCAAACAATGCCAATGCTCTGGCGTGTCTTAACTTTTCTTGACCAGATCAAGAGAAACCATATTCCTGATCTTTCCATCCATGATCTCCCCCTGGCTTACAAGCTTAGATGCCACGGATCATGTAGATTTCTGTTTTATTCTACTTCCGGTGACCCATTGATACTTCGTGCCACCAAGAACGAGGATGGTTGGCAATCCAAGTTTTTCTTTGTAAAAAGGGACTCAATCCCTGGTGGGACGGAATATCCGTTACAGTGGTTGAAAAGGGGTAGGATTTAGGGTTTAAGAATGATCCTGTCGCTTATCCTGTTCCATATCCTGAACTAACTTATCTTCTTTATTATGCAGCTGATTTCAGGAAGATTGCTCCTCCTCTTGCCAATTCTCAAGAAAGAATAGACGCCATTAAACTTCTCCCAGAGGCAGAAAGAAGTTTCAACCCCTCTCCACCAACTCTAAGTCCTATTTCAAGTGCCAACATGTCTGGTAAGGATCCTGCAAGATATCCTGCACACATATGCTTCTTATATGTTATTTATAGGAGGGATTTAGAATTTACTCCCTGTGTGCAGACTCCAGCAAAGTCCCAGTCTATCTAGACCTGGATGAACTTGACAGCTATCCAACTCCAGCCATAGTCAAGAAGGAGACTCCTGCTACCACCAGCTCCAAGCCACTCCCGGCTCCCAAGACCAATCCAAGAACCCGTGCTTCCGCAGCGAAAAAGAGAAAGGGCCTTGAGGTCAGTACTCCAGGCTCTGAAGGGTTCTCCTATGATGAGCTCAGCTTCTCCGACTCCTTAGAGCCAATGACATCCTTCCTCAACAAGGTAATATCCTGCCGCATATCCTTCATGTATATCCTGCACATATATCCTGCACGTATATCCTAACAGGATATCCTGGTAGGACGTCTTAGTCAGCATATATTCAAACCCCATACCTGTGATCAATGTACATGGCCTCCAGCATTTGCTCCACTTGTACAATGACGCTTGTGGTACTGTGGCACTTCATGAAGCCAGGATCAAGCAGCTTGAGAGCACCGTTGCCGACCAAGGTGCTATCGCCGAAGCAAAGAGCCGGCACTATGAAAGCTTGCTAAAGAAGGTCACCTAAGATGCTGAGGTCAAACTTGCCAGTGTTCAAATGGACCATGATCAGGCCTTAATCAGCTTTCGAGAGGGAGTCAAGGCTTCTGCTATCGTCTCCCTGCTACAAGCACGCATCAAGATGGCCTACGAGGCCAAGGAGACAGGCCTTGTTTGTCCATCTTGGCCAGTTGAATCCTGGGTGGCCAAGTTGAAGGAACTTGGAGGCAAAGCTGTGCCACTTCCTGGTGAAGCCGGTGAGTCTTCCAAGTCAACGGAGGTAGTGGTCCAAGCTGGAGAGAAGAAGGATGCTGGAGGTGATGCTGAGATGGACATTGGTCAGGATGCTGCGCAGGATGCTGGTAAAAATGTTGGAGCAGAGAAGTCTGAGAAGGTTGGAGGCGATGCCGCTGTGTGAGGGCATTTAGGTGGGCGATGACGGATATACGTGCCAAGGCCAGAGCCCACCTTTTTGATGTTGGTTTGTAGTCCCACAAACAATTTACTTTTCCGCACTTTACTTTTCCGTACCTGAACAATTTATATTTCCTGCATGCTTTTTGAACAATACAACAGTTGAAGGTGGATGGGTCTCGGTTTGAGATGAAGCCCTCAACTGTTGGGTGAATATGGTTATGAACTACTAGTGCTCTTAGTGGATGGGCCTTGTTTTGAGGTGAAACTAAGAGCACATCTTTTGGTATGTTAATAATATAACTACTTTCTTTTGACTTTATTATTGTTGTCATTAACATACGAATTTTACTTGTGAAAATTGTTTGTTTTGAACATATATCATAAATGTATCCTGGGGGATATCCTGAAAGATATCTTGAAAAGGATATTGAAATATAACCCATAAATTGTCCAAATAAAAAGGAGGGATCATACCAGAGATTCTTAGAGAATTAGTTCCAATCCTTTATCATAAATTTGTCCCCAGTGCATATTTATAAACTTGGATCCATCCTTCGGATTAGAATAATGTGTGTCCCCTGCGTTTGACAAAGACACAAATGTGTTTACCTTTTGGCTCGAATGAATTCCGAATGCCCAAGGGCAGAACCCCCGATATCCTGAGAAGAATCCTTAGCATATTGGGGATAAACCCTGATATCTGGGGATAAACCCTGAATTTCATGCGCTACAGGCGAGAGTGTATAAACTCCTAGACTTAGAAAGGTGAAAACCTTTAAACCTTTGAGAGTATGAAAATACTCTTTCGTGAGAGAGGGTGATCAATCCTCATATACCTTTAGAATCCAGGATATAGCCAACAGTAACGAAATTGTCAGCTGTCACACCCCCAAAATCCACACGCGGAGTATCACCGCTTGGAGGCGTGACTGACCAGGATCAAGCCATCAATCATATCAAACATAGTATTTAAGTGTAAAAGTAGGAAAATGTAATTCATCTTGACATGACTGATGTTCATAACCAAACATTGTTTAAGTAGCGGAAGCATAATAATGAAAACCCAAAGTAAGTTATAAGTTCAAATATCGTCTACGATCCGTATCCCACAACGACCTGCTCCTCCCTGTGCAAGCTCCATATGTACCTAAGGTCCTGCAAGGCATGTAAGAGAGAGTCAACAACTAGTTGAGCGAGTTCACAGTTAATAGTTCAGTAATAGTATAGCGTGAGTAGTAGTATGTTCGTTCGTTACAATGTATCGTATTAGTTTCCATCGCGGCCCTCCAGGCAGGTGTGCGAAGATGTTGGGGAAGGTCTTTCCCCAAGTTTTTCTAGACTAGGTTTGTTCGTATCGCGGCCTCTCTAGGCAGGTGTGCGAAGATGTTGTAAATTTAGTTCGCGGCCAATGTCCTTGGCAGGTGTGCGAAGACAGTCATAATATCGCGGCCAATGTCCTTGGCAGGTGTGCGAAGATCGTTCAATAAGTGTTACTAGTCTAGCAGTAGGTTCTGTTATCTATGTACGTACAGTAATCATCAAATCCCCATTCCCCCTGGGAACCCCATGCCTTGGCTTGTGTGAACTCACCTTGGTTTGCTCGGTATGCTAGGTATGTAAGTGCTTGCAAATAATCAATCACGTCCTAAGGTATGCACGTATACATAATCAGTTTGTGTTTCAGTTGTTCATGTATAAGCATGTAACACGTAATCACAATCATACAAGTCATGTTTAACATATAACAGCAGTTAATTATTCCAGTTAACACTTATCAGAATTAACTCAAGATACAGCACAGCTCGGCGAAACACATAGATGGCGAAACACATAAGTTGGCGAAACAAGTGAGTTGGCGAAACACACATAGTGGCGAAACACAAATTGACGAAACATATTCTGTTTCGTCGTGGCTTTGCTTGGCGAAACAAAATTCTATTTCGTCGGAAGTCCTTGGCGAAACACTTTCTGTTTCGCCAAGAGGTCTGTTTCGTCAAACCTGTTTCGTGTGAATATCAGTTACGTCAATCAGTTACATGCAGCAAACCCTAATCATGCTAACAGCCGTCATCAACATCATCGATCAACAACAACACAGAAATCATTCATATTCATGTATCTTAGTCTCATGTATTACCTCCAACACATCGTATCATATCAAGCTTACGTAATACATTCATGCGAAATCCTTTCCTATGTATATGTGTATTATCAGTTTAACGACAAGCAAAACATATAATATCTACAGAATAGTAAACCCTGATAATGAACATATTAATCAGTTTCACAATCAATATCGATACGTGACCTCCAATTCTGCAAACCCTAGCTATGATTATCATGCGGATTGATCGATAGAACAGAATACCCATTTAACACATAACAATCAGAACATAAACAATCGATCAACATCCGATATAACTCAAACAAATCAAACAACAATTAACACTAACCGCAATGACAAAGTATAACCGATCTAGCGGGTTTCGGAGTAACACAAGGTTGCCGTCACAGTGAGAGCTCTAGGGTTTCGGTTGTTAAGATGAAAGTGTGAAACTGATGTTGTTTTACGTATTAAGACTCGAAATAACATGTTGGGCCCGAACTGGGCTTCGGCGGATCTGGGCTAGGCGAAACACACTGTTTCGTCGAGATGTAGATGGCGAAACAAGTTCTGTTTCGTCGGAACTGGTTATGGCGAAACACTCTTGTGTTTCGTCAGATTCTTTTATGGTTTGCTAGTTTAAGTTTTACAAACAGTACACAAGTTATACAATCACACATAACCATGCAAATACACTACGTTTATCATAACACAACTATATAGTCAAAGTCAACGTGCATTTAATGCGAATAAAGAATGTCGGAAATTCGAGTTGTCACATTATCCCCAACTTGAAAGAAATTTCGTCCCGAAATTTAGCATGCAGTTACTGAGGAAGCTAGTAGTGTGACGTTGTTTACCTGTGTCGTATCGCGGCTCCTCGAGCAGGTTTGCGAAGATTACTGGTTTTCTTGGGGTGTCACGTTATCCCCCCGTTGATTTGGAATTTCGTCCCGAAATTCTGCATTGGTAGCTTCAGCCTCAGTAGTGGTTGCTTGGTTTCCGAATAACTGGGGATATTTGAGTTCCATTTGATCTTCACGCTCCCAGGTGAACTCTGGGCCGCGGCGGGAGTTCCAACGAACTCGTACAAGAGGGATTCTCGTGTTCTTGAGGACCTTAACATCCCGGTCCGTGATTTCAACAGGTTCCTCGACGAAGTGCAACCGTTCGTCGATAGTGAGTTCCTTCAAAGGAACTATGTGGGTCTCATCTGACGTACACTTCTTCAGATTCGACACGTGAAAGACGTTGTGAACTGCACTGAGTTCAGGTGGTAAGTTCAATCTGTAGGCCACTTTGCCTATTTTCTCAATAACCTCGAAAGGTCCGACGTATCGTGGATTTAGTTTGCCGCGTTTGCCAAAACGAACCACACCCTTCCAGGGTGAAACTTTAAGTAGCGCTCGATCCCCAACCTGGAATTCGAGTAGTTTCCTGTCTAAATCAGCGTATGCTTTCTGACGGTCGCGTGCTGCCGCCATGCGTTGTCGTATTTGTGCAATCTTTTCTGTAGTATCGACTACCATTTCTGGACCTGTGATTTGACTTTCTCCCACCTCTGCCCAAGAGAGAGGTGACCGGCACTTACGCCCGTATAGTGCCTCGAATGGTGCAGCTTTAATGCTGGTGTGGTAACTGTTATTGTATGAAAATTCCACAAGTGGCAGATGTTTTTCCCAACCATTGCCAAAATCTATTACGCACGCCCGAAGCATGTCTTCTAGAGTTTGAATAGTGCGCTCAGACTGCCCATCAGTCTGAGGATGATACGCCGTGCTCATGTCTAAACGAGAGCCAAAAGATTTATGCATTGCTTGCCACAGTTCTGAAGTAAAACGTGCGTCACGATCAGAGATGATGGAGGTTGGCACACCGTGCCTTGAGACCACTTCTTTAAGATATATGTCTGCTAGTGTGGAGAACTTATCCGTTTCCTTGATTGCCAGGAAGTGAGCAGACTTAGTGAGTCGATCCACGATCACCCAAATAGTATCGTTTCCGCGCTGAGATCTAGGTAAGCCAGTAACAAAATCCATGGAAATCTGTTCCCATTTCCATTGTGGTATCTCAGGTTGTTGAAGTGGACCTGAAGGTTTCTGGTATTCTGCCTTGACTCTCGCACAAGTCAAGCATTTGCTAACGTATGTGGCTATGTGGGCCTTCATGCAAGGCCACCAATATGTAGTCTTAATATCGTGGTACATTTTATCCGAACCAGGGTGTACCGAGTAGCTAGACTTATGAGCTTCATCCATCACTAGCTCACGTAAGTTGCCATAAAGTGGAACCCAAATGCGTCCTGTAACGTAGTAAGCACCATCTTCCTTCTGTTCTAAACGTTGTCTTGAGCCACGTAGGGCTTCAGCCCTGACATTTTCTGGTTTCAATGCTTCTGTCTGAGCATCCCGTATCTGGGAAGGAAGGTTAGACTGTATGGTGAGTTGTAAAGCTCGTACGCGCTTAGGCGCGGTGTCCTTCCGACTGAGGGCGTCAGCCACAACATTGGCTTTGCCTGGATGGTACCTGATTGAGCATTCGTAGTCATTTAACAGTTCAACCCATCGTCGCTGTCGCATATTCAGTTCCTTCTGTTTGAATATATGTTCGAGGCTTCTGTGGTCAGTGTAGATAGCACATTTGGTACCATACAAATAGTGTCGCCATATCTTAAGTGCAAAGACGACCGCTCCCAGCTCTAGGTCGTGTGTAGTGTAATTCCGTTCGTGAACCTTAAGTTGGCGCGAAGCATAAGCAATAACTTTATCCCTCTGCATCAATACACATCCAAGACCTTGGATAGATGCGTCGCAGTAGACTACGAAATCGTCCGTGCCTTCAGGCAGTGAGAGGATAGGTGCGCTACATAGTCTATCCTTTAAGTGCTGAAACGCTGTTTCCTGTGCGTTACCCCAACGATAAACAACACCCTTCTGCGTCAACAGTGTAAGCGGCTGAGCAATCTTTGAGAAGTCTTTGATGAAACGTCTGTAATAACCCGCCAAACCCAAGAATTGGCGTATTTCCGTTGGTGTACGAGGCGCAGGCCAGTTTTTAATCGAATCCACCTTGGATGGATCTACATGAATCACATCCTTGTTTACCACGTGGCCTAAGAAGTGGACTTCACGAAGCCAGAAGTCACATTTAGAAAACTTAGCGTATAGCTGTTCCGTTCGTAGAAGTTCCAGTATAAGTCGTAGGTGCTGCTCGTGTTCCTCCTGACTCTTCGAATAAATCAGGATGTCGTCAATAAAAACAATGACGAACTTGTCGAGATAGGGTTTGCACACCCTGTTCATAAGATCCATAAATACGGCAGGCGCGTTCGTTAGCCCAAATGGCATGACCATAAACTCGTAGTGGCCGTAGCGTGTTCTGAACGCTGTTTTGGAGACGTCTTCATCCCGGACTCTCAGCTGGTGGTATCCTGACCTTAAGTCTATCTTAGAATAGTAGCTCGACCCTTGCAGCTGGTCGAATAAATCATCTATGCGCGGAAGAGGATAACGATTCTTGATTGTCACCTTGTTGAGTTCACGGTAGTCTATACACATCCTGAACGTACCGTCTTTCTTCTTCACGAATAACACTGGAGCTCCCCAAGGCGAAGAGCTAGGACGTATAAAACCCTTTTCCAAGAGTTCTTGTAGCTGCTTTGACAATTCTTCCAATTCAGTTGGAGCCAAACGATAAGGCGCTCGAGCTATGGGTGCTGCTCCTGGAGCGAGCTCGATCTGAAATTCAACCTGACGATGAGGCGGTAACCCGGGTAACTCTTCTGGAAATACTTGAGGAAAATCGCGTACCACTGGAATATCCTCAATCTTCTTCTCTTTCTTCGAGGTATCTGTAACGAGTGCTAATATAGCAGTGTGCCCCTTGCGTAAACACTTCTGAGCCTTCAAAAAGGAGATGATGCCACTCACGACACCACTCTTGTCGCCTTGAACTTCGAGAGGTTCCTTGCCCGACCGAGGAATACGAATAACTTTTTCTTTGCATAAAATCTCCGCTTTTTGTTGAGATAACCAATCCATACCAATGACGACGTCAAAGCTACCCAAGGGTATAGGAATGAGATCGATGGAGAAAGTCTGATCAGCGAGGATAAGATTACACCCTTTAACTATGTGCGTGGCCTCTAGGCTTTTACCGTTAGCTAACTCTACGACATGTTTGGTGTTTAAGAGAGTTGGTGCACGTTTTAACATTTCACTAGCTTTTAGAGACATGTAACTTGTATCCGCACCAGAATCAAATAGTACAGTAACATAATAGTCGTCAAGAAGAAACTTACCCATAACTACGTTGGGATCATTCCTTGCATCACCCTGCCCGATCACAAACATACGGCCTCTAGCACCATTGTTGTTGTTGTTCCCACCGTTGTTGTTGTTCCCATTGCCTTGATTGTTGTTGTTGTTATTGTTCTGGTTCTGGTTTAACTGAGGGCAATCCCGCTTGTAATGGCCTTCAGCCCCACACTGGTAGCATCCCCTGTTTCCCTGCTGCTGCTGCTGAGGCTGGTTTCGTGGAGCAGGTGGTTGTTGTTGCTGGTTCTGATTTGCTGGCCGTGCGCTTCTACAATCCTTAGCCTCATGACCCATCTTGAGGCATCTTTGACACTGTTCCCTGCGGCATCTTCCACTGTGGTGTTTGTTGCACCTTCTACACCATGGGTGAATTCCTCAATAGCCACTCTGCCCTTGACTACCTGATGATTGCTGATTCGGACTCTGGTAGTCATTTGTCTTGCGTTGCTGAGCTTGAGACTGAACAGTAGCTGAACCCTTGCTAGAATCCCCCTCCCATTTCCTCTTATTGTCGCTGGGAGTAGCAGGAGTAACTGAAGTGGTAGCGGTAGCAGTAGCGTTGATGCGTTTAGGCAACCTGTTTTGCTCCACCGCCTGATCAGTGAGACGGTGAGCCAACTGAACAACCTGCTGGTAAGTGGCATGATTTGCTGAAGTCACATGACTTTGGATCTCTGGCACCAGACCCTTAAGATAAACTTCGATACGTTTGTCCACCAGAGTAGGACACAGTAACGCAAGCTCATTCGACCTTTTGGTATACGCTTCAATCTCAGACCCCGTCATCTTGAGGTTGAAAAACTCGACTTCCAGCTTATGAATATCATCTCGACTGCAGTATTCTTCCTTGATCATCTCTTTGAAATTGTTCCATGGGGTGGCGTTAGCAGCAACCAACCCCAGTATTTGGACCTGAGCTTTCCACCATGTGAGGGCTAAACCCTCGAGGGTACCGGTAGCATATTTCACCCTGCGTGCCTCAGGGCATTCACACATCTCAAACACAGACTCTATCTTTTCAAACCAGTGCAGGAGACCTACGGCTCCTTCAGTGCCGCTGAAAGTGGATGGACGACAGTCCATGAAATTCTTGAAAGTGCAAACAGGTGCTTGACTTGTTGTGTAAAAGAATTAGGACAAGTTTAAACACGAGAGTTGATTTAGGAATGTAGGATCTAAGGATCCTAGTGTGAGTTGTAACTGCAGGGTATACCTCCTGCTTGTGCGGCTGCAACTGCCGCAGTAACTCGTTCGTTAATGAGGGCCGTCAACTGGTCCTGAGTCATGTTGATACGTCCAGACATGATCTTCATAGTAAAGATAACGTAAGTGAGATAGGTTCGCGAATTGTGCGATGACAGAAGAGAGGGAGCACACGAGTATTCTCAAGCAATAACATATAGCAAGTTCTGTGATCTAAGCATACCACGAGCAAAGGTCTATGTAGTTCTAGCATGTAGGTAAAGTAACATGAATAGTAATACCTATGATGTTGAGCCTTGCACGTGGAGCGAAGCGTCGTTGTGGATCGTTGAGAGCATTGTTCTGGTTATAGTCTGGTTTTAACAAAATCGTTTTCCCTTTATTAAAACCAAGTTCTCTATAACCAATGGCTCTGATACCAATCTGTCACACCCCCAAAATCCACACGCGGAGTATCACCGCTTGGAGGCGTGACTGACCAGGATCAAGCCATCAATCATATCAAACATAGTATTTAAGTGTAAAAGTAGGAAAATGTAATTCATCTTGACATGACTGATGTTCATAACCAAACATTGTTTAAGTAGCGGAAGCATAATAATGAAAACCCAAAGTAAGTTATAAGTTCAAATATCGTCTACGATCCGTATCCCACAACGACCTGCTCCTCCCTGTGCAAGCTCCATATGTACCTAAGGTCCTGCAAGGCATGTAAGAGAGAGTCAACAACTAGTTGAGCGAGTTCACAGTTAATAGTTCAGTAATAGTATAGCGTGAGTAGTAGTATGTTCGTTCGTTACAATGTATCGTATTAGTTTCCATCGCGGCCCTCCAGGCAGGTGTGCGAAGATGTTGGGGAAGGTCTTTCCCCAAGTTTTTCTAGACTAGGTTTGTTCGTATCGCGGCCTCTCTAGGCAGGTGTGCGAAGATGTTGTAAATTTAGTTCGCGGCCAATGTCCTTGGCAGGTGTGCGAAGACAGTCATAATATCGCGGCCAATGTCCTTGGCAGGTGTGCGAAGATCGTTCAATAAGTGTTACTAGTCTAGCAGTAGGTTCTGTTATCTATGTACGTACAGTAATCATCAAATCCCCATTCCCCCCTGGGAACCCCATGCCTTGGCTTGTGTGAACTCACCTTGGTTTGCTCGGTATGCTAGGTATGTAAGTGCTCGCAAATAAACAATCACGTCCTAAGGTATGCACGTATACATAATCAGTTTGTGTTTCAGTTGTTCATGTATAAGCATGTAACACGTAATCACAATCATACAAGTCATGTTTAACATATAACAGCAGTTAATTATTCCAGTTAACACTTATCAGAATTAACTCAAGATACAGCACAGCTCGGCGAAACACAAAGATGGCGAAACACATAAGTTGGCGAAACAAGTGAGTTGGCGAAACACACATAGTGGCGAAACACAAATTGACGAAACATATTCTGTTTCGTCGTGGCTTTGCTTGGCGAAACAAAATTCTATTTCGTCGGAAGTCCTTGGCGAAACACTTTCTGTTTCGCCAAGAGGTCTGTTTCGTCAAACCTGTTTCGTGTGAATATCAGTTACGTCAATCAGTTACATGCAGCAAACCCTAATCATGCTAACAGCCGTCATCAACATCATCGATCAACAACAACACAGAAATCATTCATATTCATGTATCTTAGTCTCATGTATTACCTCCAACACATCGTATCATATCAAGCTTACGTAATACATTCATGCGAAATCCTTTCCTATGTATATGTGTATTATCAGTTTAACGACAAGCAAAACATATAATATCTACAGAATAGTAAACCCTGATAATGAACATATTAATCAGTTTCACAATCAATATCGATACGTGACCTCCAATTCTGCAAACCCTAGCTATGATTATCATGCGGATTGATCGATAGAACAGAATACCCATTTAACACATAACAATCAGAACATAAACAATCGATCAAAATCCGATATAACTCAAACAAATCAAACAAGAATTAACACTAACCGCAATGACAAAGTATAACCGATCTAGCGGGTTTCGGAGTAACACAAGGTTGCCGTCACAGTGAGAGCTCTAGGGTTTCGGTTGTTATGATGAAAGTGTGAAACTGATGTTGTTTTACGTATTAAGACTCGAAATAACATGTTGGGCCCGAACTGGGCTTCGGCGGATCTGGGCTCGGCGAAACACACTGTTTCGTCGAGATGTAGATGGCGAAACAAGTTCTGTTTCGTCGGAACTGGTTATGGCGAAACACTCTTGTGTTTCGTCAGATTCTTTTATGGTTTGCTAGTTTAAGTTTTACAAACAGTACACAAGTTATACAATCACACATAACCATGCAAACACACTACGTTTATCATAACACAACTATATAGTCAAAGTCAACGTGCATTTAATGCGAATAAAGAATGTCGGAAATTCGAGTTGTCACATCAGCCACTTTTACATGAACTGGTCCCGCTACCTTGAACTACACCTAGATAACTTGCGCTCCAGGCGAGGTGTTTAAACCCAATTCGAAAGAAAGGTGAATACCTTTAAACCTGTGAAGGGATCAGGATCCCTTAAACGTGAGAGAGGGGGCCAATCCTCTAATCTTTCGACTTATCCTGAGTATATATCCTGGAGCTATACCCTGAAACATATCCTGCAAAACAGTTCTAAACTAAGGTGGGTGTTAGCTTGGCTAACACCCCTCCGATGCTTAAGTCAGTATTGGGTTCAAGATAATAAACAAATATGTTTTAAAGAGATAGAACACATACCATTCCGAGATAGAAAACAAATTCTACTCTTACTTGAAATAGAGCTTCAAATGTATTTGTTGTGGGCTAATTTCCGAGCTCATATCCTGAGAAATATCTTAGGTTTTATCTTGATTAAGTAATATCTGTTCATATCCGGGGTGCGGATTCAGGGTATTGGTAATATCCTGGATGGTATCCTCAGGATCACTAACGGATTACGTGCAGGTACAGGGGTTGGAAGCTAGCAACGTTCACAAAGACTTGTTCTGCGGAAGACTCGGTCCAAACCATTCAAAGAAAGACGTTGAAGCCTTATTACTCGGTCTACAACGTTCGTGATGGAATATTCGGAGCATCCCATATTTACAGGGATATTTGTTTGTATTTCGTTACTATAAATAGGAGGAACACCAGATCGAATAGGACACAACAATTTCACTGCAATCACACTCACTACACACCAACACTTGCTCTCTTGCAAATTGTACTCTCACACGAATTCATTGTAACACTTAGAGATCTGGTTGATATCCTGCACTGTATCCTGAAGTTTAAAGCAATAAGAAGAACAAGGCAGCTGCGATTGTCAGCTCCCGAGGTTTTATGCCGGCGATCTAGATTGATCAAGGGCTTTCCTCGTACATCTCGTGTCGTCTCCCTTACTTTTTGCTTATTATTTGCTCACTGTTTGATCGCAGATACAGCTCAATATCCTGAGCCGTATCCTGAATACTGATTTTCTAAATAATTCAACAAGCATATTTTCCATAAACTTTTTAGCACACTACCTCACATTACTAATTTGATCACTAAATTTCTTCGGTAATTTTTGACCAAAACAATTTGGCGCCCACCGTGGGGCAAGTGGTGCTCTCTTTACTAAAGATTTTTGTTAAATCGCTAATCGGTTTTTTATTTTCAAAGCTTTTTGCCACATTGTCCACAATGGCCTCACGATCAAACATGAGTTCCTCTACTATGTCTGCTACGACTTCTGCTACTACAGGTTCGGTGCTTCCACCACCTCCTCCAAGAATGCCAGCCTCTACACGACCTCAGGATATTATCCCTACTCGCACTGTTCAAGAATCTGCCCCTGTTTTAGCATCTAACGACGAAATTTTAACCTTGTTTGGAAGTGTGCAGGAACAAATGAGACAGCAGCAGGAAACAAACCAAATGCTTTTAAGGGAAATACAACTCCTGAAGTCTGGCTCGAGCAGATCCGCTGAGGATATTGTCACTCCATTACAACCCAGAGCTTTGAACTTCAGTTCAGCCGTGTATACAGAGGATAACAGGGGGAATATTGTGCCCAGCCTTCCTCAGAATCATACTCCTGAAATACCCTCCTCGGTCAGGATATCGACCATAAGGAGCTCAGGATATGCTTCAGGATATGGGCAGAATCCTCCAGCGAGTAACATATTAAATAATAATAATACTCATGCTACTAACAATAGTGGATCCTTGCAGGATACAGGTGTGACGTCAGCACTTACCAGGGAACTTCAAAAATTGAAGGACATGATATCAAGTGTACCCGGGGTGGTCCAGCCAATCCAGGAAGTGTCTCAAGATAGCCATAAGATATCTCGCTTTGCATATCCTATCTGTGATGCTGAGATTCCAAAGAGGTTCCAAACCCCCAACATGAAGCTTTACGACGGAACGACGGATCCTGAGGAGCATATTTCTCAGTATAGGGAAAGGATGGAGATCAACCCTATCCCTCCGGATCTCAAAGAAGCATGCTTGTGCAAGGGTTTTGGTTCAACCTTGACAGGATCAGCTTTGAAGTGGCTCTTGAACGTTCCTCCACATTCAATTACATCTTTTGCTCATTTAGTAAATTTATTTAATAGTCAGTTTTCTTGTAGTAGGAGCTTTGAAAATTTAACAAGTGATCTCTACAGGATAACACAAGGGCCTCAGGAATCCCTTAGGGATTATGTGAACAAGTTTAGCCGAGAATCACTAGACATTCCTCATCTTGATGTTGCAACAGTTGTGCAAGCTTTCAAGATGGGGTTGCAAAAAGATTCTCAATTTTACCAAGACCTTGTAATGAACCCATGCAGGAACCTGGATGAAGCTCGGAACAGGGCCCTAAGATACATTCGGTTGGAAGATGACAGAAAGATGCAAGAAAGGATGAACTCATCCAACACTTATGAGTCAACTAACAGGAAGTCAGAATCCTCATTCAAGTCGTATCGGCCTAAGCCATATGGCAGAAATGAGAATAAGAGAGTGAATGCTATCGAAGATGAGGATCCTGAAGAGTATCCTGAATTATCAGAATATTGCTTTTCTGTTAACATTCCTGAATTGATGTATGCCATGCAGGGTCTAGGGGATAAGGCAAGATGGCCTCGAAAGAATCAACAAAAAGCGGATTGGAAAGACAAATCAAAATGGTGTGCTTTCCACGAAGATTTCGGACATATGACCGAGGACTGCATTGCTTTGAGGAAAGAGATAAGCTATCTTCTAAGCAAGGGATATTTGAAAGATCTCTTAGGAAGAAAGAAGAATAAGGGTTAGGATACTGAGAAGGATCCTGAGCGAGCAGCCTCACCTCCCGCGGATGCCAAAATAATCAACTTCATTTCGGGGGGATCCGACATTTGTGGGACTTCGTATTCGGCAGCAAAGAGACATGCAAAAGAAGCTAAAGCCGAAAGGGGAGACAAACCTGTCAGGATGACTACACTCACACCTGACAAAGTGGTCACATTTGATGCTGATGACAGGGATACTGTCCAGGATCCTCACCATGATGCTCTGGTAATAACGTTATATGTGGCTAACCATTTTGTACGCAGGATATTGGTTGATAATGGCAGCTCCGTCAACATAATCCAACTAGAGACACTTAAAAGGATGAATGTATCTCCAATGGATATCACTTCGAAGTCCACCGTGCTTGTTGGGTTCAGTGGAGAGGCCAGAAACACAGTGGGAGAGATAAAGTTGCCGGTGTACGTTGAAGGAGTCAACTCGATACAACGTTTCTGTGTAATGGACTCTCTATCCTGCTATAACATTATACTGGGAAGACCGTGGATTCATGATATGAAGGCCGTGCCATCAACATATCACCAATGCATCAAGATACCTACCCCGTGGGGAGTTGTTAAAGTTGATAGCGATCAGCAGGAGGCGAAAGAATGCTACTCATCCTCGATGAAATCCTCAACCAAACCTAGTGCAGCAAAGCAATTAAAGACGCGGGCCCAGGATATCGTAGAGGATCCGGAGCAGGATGTGAAGAAAATTGTCCTGGATCAGGATAATCCTGATATTTCGGTGCTCGTGGGAACCAATATCCCTCAGGATATCGAAGAACAATTAATTAACTTTTTAAAATGCAGGATGTCAACGTTTGCATGGAAGCATGAGGATATGACAGGCATATCCAAAGATATTATCACTCACAAGCTTGGAATTGATAAATCATTCAAGCCAGTGCAACAAAAGAGAAGGAAGTTTGCTCCTGAACGCAATACAATTATTCAAGAAGAAGTTGAAAGATTGTTGAAGTCCAAAATGATTAGAGAAGTCAAATTCCCAAGGTGGCTAGCAAACGTGGTAGTGGTACAGAAGAAGAACGGAAAATGGAGAGTCTGTGTGGATTACACAGACTTGAATAAAGCTTGTCCTAAAGACCCATTTCCTCTTCCCCATATTGATGCGATGGTAGATGCCACTGCTGGGCATGAAATGCTGACTTTCATGGATGCATCCTCAGGATTTCAACAGATCCAAATGGAGCCTTCTGACCAGGAGGATACTGCCTTCATGACGCCAACAAGTATTTATTGTTACACAGCTATGCCTTTTGGTTTGAAAAATGCAGGTGCAACATACCAAAGATTGGTAAACATGATGTTCAAAGACCAACTGGGGGACACCATGGAAGTATACATTGACGATATGGTAGTAAAGTCAAAGAAAGCTCAGGATCACCTCCAGGATATTAAAGGAGCGTTTGATATCCTGGATCAGTATAATATGAAGCTGAATCCTGCTAAGTGCCATTTTGGAGTGGGGGCAGGAAAATTTCTAGGATATATGGTGACCAAAAGAGGAATAGAAGCAAGCCCGGAGCAGATCAAAGCCATCTTGGATATTAAATCACCCTCAAATATGGAAGATGTTCAACGATTAACGGGGCGAGTGGCAGCATTAAACAGATTTATCTCAAGATCCTCAGAGAAATGCAAAGATTTTTATGATATCCTGAAGAAGAACAAAAAGTTCGAGTGGGGTGAGAAGCACGAAGCGGCCCTACGGGAGTTAAAGCAATATCTTTCAACCGCACCTCTACTAATGAAGCCTGAGAATGGTGAACCATTATCCCTATACCTCGCGGTATCAGGGAACGCTGTAAGTGCCGTCCTTGTAAAGGACCATGAAGGTCAGCAATATCCTGTTTATTATGTTAGCAAAAGTTTGTTAGATGCTGAAACTAGGTATTCTCACTTAGAAAAATTAATACTAGCATTAGTCATGGCATCAACAAAACTTAGACATTATTTTGAGACTCATAGGATTCATATTAAAACTAATTATCCTGTCAAGAATGTGCTTAGAAAACCAGAGATGTCAGGCAGGATGGCTAAGTGGTCGGTAAAGTTAAGTGCCTATGATTTAGTATATGAACCTAGGAATGCCATAAAGTCTCAGGCTTTAGCTGACTTTGTGGCTGATTTTAGTAGTGACATCCAGGATGAGGCAGACCTAGAAGTTCAACAATTAGGAGAATCCTCAGGATCCTGGACATTATATACTGATGGTGCATCTAATAAAAGAGGAGTAGGATTGGGAATACTACTAAAATCGCCACAGGGGGACATATTACCCCAGGCTATTAGGTGTGAATTTCCTGCTACCAATAATGAGGCAGAATATGAAGCTTTAATTGCAGGATTAGAACTAGCTAAAAGTATGAATATCAAGAATTTGCAAGTATATGTTGACTCCTTGTTAATTACTAATCATTTTAATGGATCCTATGCAGTTAAGGGTGAGAAGTTAATCGAATACCTCGATATTCTCAAAAAATTAGCAGGATATTTTGATGTTTTTACACTTGAACAGGTACCAAGAGAGGATAATGCTGAAGCGGATGCCTTAGCAAATCTGGGATCATCAGTCAGGATACCGGAAGGGACCCAAATACCAATAATACATGTTTTATATCCTGCAACGAATCCTCAGGATAAAGAAGTAGCGGATATTCGGGATCCTGGAGTGGAATATCCTGAACAGGATCCTGAATCCTGGACAACTCCAATTCAGAAATATCTTAAAGATGGCCACCAAGAACGAGGATGGTTGGCAATCCAAGTTTTTCTTTGCAAAAAGGGACTCAATCCCTGGTGGGACGGAATATCCGTTACAGTGGTTGAAAAAGGGTAGGATTTAGGGTTTAAGAATGATCCTGTCGCTTATCCTGTTCCATATCCTGAACTAACCTATCTAGACCTGGATGAACTTGACAGCTATCCAACTCCAGCCATAGTCAAGAAGGAGACTCCTGCTACCACCAGCTCCAAGCCACTCCCGGCTCCCAAGACCAATCCAAGAACCCGTGCTTCCGCAGCGAAAAAGAGAAAGGGCCTTGAGGTCAGTACTCCAGGCTCTGAAGGGTTCTCCTATGATGAGCTCAGCTTCTCCGACTCCTTAGAGCCAATGACATCCTTCCTCAACAAGGTAATATCCTGCCGCATATCCTTCATGTATATCCTGCACATATATCCTGCACGTATATCCTAACAGGATATCCTGGTAGGACGTCTTAGTCAGCATATATTCTAACCCCATACCTGTGATCAATGTACAGGGCCTCCAGCATTTGCTCCACTTGTACAATGACGCTTGTGGTACTGTGGCACTTCATGAAGCCAGGATCAAGCAGCTTGAGAGCACCGTTGCCGACCAAGGTGCTATCGCCGAAGCAAAGAGCCGGCACTATGAAAGCTTGCTAAAGAAGGTCACCCAAGATGCTGAGGTCAAACTTGCCAGTGTTCAAATGGACCATGATCAGGCCTTAATCAGCTTTTGAGAGGGAGTCAAGGCTTCTGCTATCGTCTCCCTGCTACAAGCACGCATCAAGATGGCCTACGAGGCCAAGGAGACAGGCCTTGTTTGTCCATCTTGGCCAGTTGAATCCTGGGTGGCCAAGTTGAAGGAGCTTGGAGGCAAAGCTGTGCCACTTCCTGCTGAAGCCGGTGAGTCTTCCAAGTCAACGGAGGTAGTGGTCCAAGCTGGAGAGAAGAAGGATGCTGGAGGTGATGCTGAGATGGACATTGGTCAGGATGCTGCGCAGGATGCTGGTAAAAATGCTGGAGCAGAGAAGTCTGAGAAGGTTGGAGGCGATGCCGCTGTGTGAGGGCATTTAGGTGGGCGATGACGGATATACGTGCCAAGGCCAGAGCCCACCTTTTTGATGTTGGTTTGTAGTCCCACAAACAATTTACTTTTCCGCACTTTACTTTTCCGTACCTGAACAATTTATATTTCCTGCATGCTTTTTGAACAATACAACAGTTGAAGGTGGATGGGTCTCGGT
The DNA here is from genome assembly GCA_030545235.1 of Helianthus tuberosus. NCBI lineage: Eukaryota > Viridiplantae > Streptophyta > Magnoliopsida > Asterales > Asteraceae > Helianthus > Helianthus tuberosus. Next base: position 138,488,336 of record CM060420.1, read on the forward strand.
TTGAGATGAAGCCCTCAACTGTTGGGTGAATATGGTTATGAATTACTAGTGCTCTTAGTGGATGGGCCTTGTTTTGAGGTGAAACTAAGAGCACATCTTTTGGTATGTTAATAATATAACTACTTTCTTTTGACTTTATTATTGTTGTCATTAACATACGAATTTTACTTGTGAAAATTGTTTGTTTTGAACATATATCATAAATGTATCCTGGGGGATATCCTGAAAGATATCTTGAAAAGGATATTGAAATATAACCTATAAATTGTCCAAATAAAAAGGAGGGATCATACCAGAGATTCTTAGAGAATTAGTTCCAATCCTTTATCATAAATTTGTCCCCAGTGCATATTTATAAACTTGGATCCATCCTTCGGATTAGAATAATGTGTGTCCCCTGCGTTTGACAAAGACACAAATGTGTTTACCTTTTGGCTCGAATGAATTCCGAATGCCCAAGGGCAGAACCCTCGATATCCTGAGAAGAATCCTTAGCATATTGGGGATAAACCCTGATATCTGGGGATAAACCCTGAATTTCATGCGCTACTGGCGAGAGTGTATAAACTCCTAGACTTAGAAAGGTGAAAACCTTTAAACCTTTGAGAGTATGAAAATACTCTTTCATGAGAGAGGGTGATCAATCCTCATATACCTTTAGAATCCAGGATATAGCCAACAGTAACGAAATTGTCAGCTACTTTTACATGAACCGGTCCCGCTACCTTGAACTACACCTAGATAACTTGCGCTCCAGGCGAGGTGTTTAAACCCAATTCGAAAGAAAAGTGAATACCTTTAAACCTGTGAAGGGATCAGGATCCCTTAAACGTGAGAGAGGGGGCCAATCCTCTAATCTTTCGACTTATCCTGAGTATATATCCTGGAGCTATATCCTGAAACATATCCTGCAAAACAGTTCTAAACTAAGGTGGGTGTTAGCTTGGCTAACACCCCTCCGATGCTTAAGTCAGTATTGGGTTCAAGATAATAAACAAATATGTTTTAAAGAGATAGAACACATACCATTCCGAGATAGAAAACAAATTCTACTCTTACTTGAAATAGAGCTTCAAATGTATTGCATTCCAGGATCTTGGTAGCATATCCCCTTCCACATTCCTGAGTCGATACGCTCCTTTCCCTGCTTCTGACTCGACTTCATAAGGTCCTTCCCATTTCGGAGCTAGCTTGCCATCGGCAGGATTAGTGGTGTTTTGAAAAGCCTTTCTCAGCACCCAATCACCAACTCGAAATCTTCTAGTCCTTATGTTCTTATTGTATGCTCTGGATATTCTTTGTTGATATGCTGCTATCCTCAGCCTTGCTGCATCTCTTTTTTCATCTATAGTATCCAGATCCTGACATAAGACTTCAGGATTCTGTTCAGGATCCTGTAGCATAGATCTTGCAGTAGGTATCGTCATTTCTGTTGGAATCATTGCCTCTGCTCCAAATACCAAGGAAAACGGGGTTTGGCCAGTTGCATTCTTCACCGTTGTCCGATCAGCCCACAAAACAAAGGGTAACTCTTCCGCCCATCTTCCTTTCTTGGCTCCAAGTCTCTTCTTTAAGTTATTGACTATTATCTTGTTCGAGGATTCGGCTTGTCCATTCGCTTGAGGATGTACCGGAGTAGATGTGATCATTTTGATTCCCCAACTTTTGCAAAAGTCAGTAGTCCTTTTGCTTATAAACTGGGACCCATTATCACAAATGATCTCAGCTGGTACTCCAAACCTAGTCAGGATATTCCTCTTTATGAAGGATACTACTTCTTGGTCTCTTACTTGAACGAATGCTTCAGCCTCGACCCACTTAGAGAAATAATCCGTCATTGCTAACATAAATACTTTTCCTCCCGGAGCCTTTGGTAACTTCCCTACTATATCCATCCCCCACTTCATGAATGGCCAAGGGGAAACTACAGGATATAGTGGTTCAGCTGGTTGATGTAGTATGTTACTATGCCTTTGACATGCATCACATCTTCGAGCATATTCTGCAGCATCTTTTCTCATTGTTGGCCAACAGTATCTTGTCCTCAATACTTTCGAGAATAATGATCTGCCCCCAGTGTGATTACCACAGTCCCCTTCATGTATATCCTGAAGTACTTCTTTGGCTTCATGATCCTCCAAGCACCTTAAATATGGTCCTGCAAGAGATTTCTTGTATAGAATATTACTTATAATAGTGAATCGTGATACCTTCATCCTAAATGCCTTAGGATTTTCATTTTCGGGGATGTGTCCATCTTTAAGATATTTCTGAATTGGAGTTGTCCAGGATTCAGGATCCTGTTCAGGATATTCCACTCCAGGATCACGAATATCCGCTACTTCTTTATCCTGAGGATTCGTTGCAGGATATAAAACATGTATTATTGGTATTTGGGTCCCTTCCGGTATCCTGACTGATGATCCCAGATTTGCTAAGGCATCCGCTTCAGCATTATCCTCTCTTGGTACCTGTTCAAGTGTAAAAACATCGAAATATCCTGCTAATTTTTTGAGAATATCGAGGTATTCGATTAACTTCTCACCCTTAACTGCATAGGATCCATTAAAATGATTAGTAATTAACAAGGAGTCAACATATACTTGCAAATTCTTGATATTCATACTTTTAGCTAGTTCTAATCCTGCAATTAAAGCTTCATATTCTGCCTCATTATTGGTAGCAGGAAATTCACACCTAATAGCCTGGGGTAATATGTCCCCCTATGGCGATTTTAGTAGTATTCCCAATCCTACTCCTCTTATATTAGATGCACCATCAGTATATAATGTCCAGGATCCTGAGGATTCTCCTAATTGTTGAACTTCTAGGTCTGCCTCATCCTGGATGTCACTACTAAAATCAGCCACAAAGTCAGCTAAAGCCTGAGACTTTATGGCATTCCTAGGTTCATATACTAAATCATAGGCACTTAACTTTACCGACCACTTAGCCATCCTGCCTGACATCTCTGGTTTTCTAAGCACATTCTTGACAGGATAATTAGTTTTAATATGAATCCTATGAGTCTCAAAATAATGTCTAAGTTTTGTTGATGCCATGACTAATGCTAGTATTAATTTTTCTAAGTGAGAATACCTAGTTTCAGCATCTAACAAACTTTTGCTAACATAATAAACAGGATATTGCTGACCTTCATGGTCCTTTACAAGGACGGCACTTACAGCGTTCCCTGATACCGCGAGGTATAGGGATAATGGTTCACCATTCTCAGGCTTCATTAGTAGAGGTGCGGTTGAAAGATATTGCTTTAACTCCCATAGGGCCGCTTCGTGCTTCTCACCCCACTCGAATTTTTTGTTCTTCTTCAGGATATCATAAAAATCTTTGCATTTCTCTGAGGATCTTGAGATAAATCTGTTTAATGCTGCCACTCGCCCCGTTAATCGTTGAACATCTTTCATATTTGAGGGTGATTTAATATCCAAGATGGCTTTGATCTGCTCCGGGCTTGCTTCTATTCCTCTTTTGGTCACCATATATCCTAGAAATTTTCCTGCCCCCACTCCAAAATGGCACTTAGCAGGATTCAGCTTCATATTATACTGATCCAGGATATCAAACGCTCCTTTAATATCCTGGAGGTGATCCTGAGCTTTCTTTGACTTTACTACCATATCGTCAATGTATACTTCCATGGTGTCCCCCAGTTTGTCTTTGAACATCATGTTTACCAATCTTTGGTATGTTGCACCTGCATTTTTCAAACCAAAAGGCATAGCTGTGTAACAATAAATACCTGTTGGCGTCATGAAGGCAGTATCCTCCTGGTCAGAAGGCTCCATTTGGATATGTTGAAATCCTGTGGATGCATCCATGAAAGTCAGCATTTCATGCCCAGCAGTGGCATCTACCATCGCATCAATATGGGGAAGAGGAAATGGGTCTTTAGGACAAGCTTTATTCAAGTCTGTGTAATCCACACAGACTCTCCATTTTCCGTTCTTCTTCTGTACCACTACCACGTTTGCTAGCCACCTTGGGAATTTGACTTCTCTAATCATTTTGGACTTCAACAATCTTTCAACTTCTTCTTGAATAATTGTATTGCGTTCAGGAGCAAACTTCCTTCTCTTTTGTTGCACTGGCTTGAATGATTTATCAATTCCAAGCTTTTGAGTGATAATATCTTTGGATATGCCTGTCATATCCTCATGCTTCCATGCAAACATTGACATCCTGCATTTTAAAAAGTTAATTAATTGTTCTTCGATATCCTGAGGGATATTGGTTCCCACGAGCACCGAAATATCAGGATTATCCTGATCCAGGACAATTTTCTTCACATCCTGCTCCGGATCCTCCACGATATCCTGGGCCCGTGTCTTTAATTGCTATGCTGCACTAGGTTTGGTTGAGGATTTCATCGAGGATGAGTAGCATTCTTTCGCCTCCTGCTGATCGCTATCAACTTTAACAACTCCCCACGGGGTAGGTATCTTGATGCATTGGTGATATGTTGATGGCACGGCCTTCATATCATGAATCCACAGTCTTCCCAGTATAATGTTATAGCAGGATAGAGAGTCCATTACACAGAAACGTTGTATCAAGTTGACTCCTTCAACGTACACCGGCAACTTTATCTCTCCCGCTGTGTTTCTGGCCTCTCCACTGAACCCAACAAGCACGGTGGACTTCGAAGTGATATCCATTGGAGATACATTCATCCTTTTAAGTGTCTCAAGTTGGATTATGTTGACGGAGCTGCCATTATCAACCAATATCCTGCGTACAAAATGGTTAGCCACATATAACGTTATTACCAGAGCATCATGGTGAGGATCCTGGACAGTATCCCTGTCATCAGCATCAAATGTGACCACTTTGTCAGTTGTGAGTGTAGTCATCCTGACAGGTTTGTCTCCCCTTTCGGCTTTAGCTTCTTTTGCATGTCTCTTTGCTGCCGAATACGAAGTCCCACAAATGTCGGATCCCCCCGAAATGAAGTTGATTATTTTGGCATCCGCGGGAGGTGAGGCTGCTCGCTCAGGATCCTTCTCAGTATCCTGACCCTTATTCTTCTTTCTTCCTAAGAGATCTTTCAAATATCCCTTGCTTAGAAGATAGCTTATCTCTTTCCTCAAAGCAATGCAGTCCTCGGTCATATGTCCGAAATCTTCGTGGAAAGCACACCATTTTGATTTGTCTTTCCAATCCGCTTTTTGTTGATTCTTTCGAGGCCATCTTGCCTTGTCCCCTAGACCCTGCATGGCATACATCAATTCAGGAATGTTAACAGAAAAGCAATATTCTGATAATTCAGGATACTCTTCAGGATCCTCATCTTCGACAGCATTCACTCTCTTATTCTCATTTCTGCCATATGGCTTAGGCCGATACGACTTGAATGAGGATTCTGACTTCCTGTTAGTTGACTCATAAGTGTTGGATGAGTTCATCCTTTCTTGCATCTTTCTGTCATCTTCCAACCGAATGTATCTTAGGGCCCTGTTCCGAGCTTCATCCAGGTTCCTGCATGGGTTCATTACAAGGTCTTGGTAAAATTGAGAATCTTTTTGCAACCCCATCTTGAAAGCTTGCACAACTGTTGCAACATCAAGATGAGGAATGTCTAGTGATTCTCGGCTAAACTTGTTCACATAATCCCTAAGGGATTCCTGAGGCCCTTGTGTTATCCTGTAGAGATCACTTGTTAATTTTTCAAAGCTCCTACTACAAGAAAACTGACTATTAAATAAATTTACTAAATGAGCAAAAGATGTAATTGAATGTGGAGGAACGTTCAAGAGCCACTTCAAAGCTGATCCTGTCAAGGTTGAACCAAAACCCTTGCACAAGCATGCTTCTTTGAGATCCGGAGGGATAGGGTTGATCTCCATCCTTTCCCTATACTGAGAAATATGCTCCTCAGGATCCGTCGTTCCGTCGTAAAGCTTCATGTTGGGGGTTTGGAACCTCTTTGGAATCTCAGCATCACAGATAGGATATGCAAAGCGAGATATCTTATGGCTATCTTGAGACACTTCCTGGATTGGCTGGACCACCCCGGGTACACTTGATATCATGTCCTTCAATTTTTGAAGTTCCCTGGTAAGTGCTGACGTCACACCTGTATCCTGCAAGGATCCACTATTGTTAGTAGCATGAGTATTATTATTATTTAGTATGTTACTCGCTGGAGGATTCTGCCCATATCCTGAAGCATATCCTGAGCTCCTTATGGTCGATATCCTGACCGAGGAGGGTATTTCAGGAGTATGATTCTGAGGAAGGCTGGGCACAATATTCCCCCTGTTATCCTCTGTATACACGGCTGAACTGAAGTTCAAAGCTCTGGGTTGTAATGGAGTGACAATATCCTCAGCGGATCTGCTCGAGCCAGACTTCAGGAGTTGTATTTCCCTTAAAAGCATTTGGTTTGTTTCCTGCTGCTGTCTCATTTATTCCTGCACACTTCCAAACAAGGTTAAAATTTCATCGTTAGATGCTAAAACAGGGGCAGATTCTTGAACAGTGCGAGTAGGGATAATATCCTGAGGTCGTGTAGAGGCTGGCATTCTTGGAGGAGGTGGTGGAAGCACCGAACCTGTAGTAGCAGAAGTTGTAGCAGACATAGTAGAGGAACTCATGTTTGATCGTGAGGCCATTGTGGACAATGTGGCAAAAAGCTTTGAAAATAAAAAACCGATTAGCGATTTAACAAAAATCTTTAGTAAAGAGAGCACCACTTGCCCCACGGTGGGCGCCAAATTGTTTTGGTCAAAAATTACCGAAGCAATTTAGTGATCAAATTAGTAATGTGAGGTAGTGTGCTAAAAAGTTTATGGAAAATATGCTTGTTGAATTATTTAGAAAATCAGTATTCAGGATACGGCTCAGGATATTGAGCTGTATCTGCGATCAAACAGTGAGCAAATAATAAGCAAAAAGTAAGGGAGACGACACGAGATGTACGAGGAAAGCCCTTGATCAATCTAGATCGCCGGCATAAAACCTCGGGAGCTGACAATCGCAGTTGCCTTGTTCTTCTTATTGCTTTAAACTTCAGGATACAGTGCAGGATATCAACCAGATCTCTAAGTGTTACAATGAATTCGTGTGAGAGTACAATTTGCAAGAGAGCAAGTGTTGGTGTGTAGTGAGTGTGATTGCAGTGAAATTGTTGTGTCCTATTCGATCTGGTGTTCCTCCTATTTATAGTAACGAAATACAAACAAATATCCCTGTAAATATGGGATGCTCCGAATATTCCATCACGAACGTTGTAGACCGAGTAATAAGGCTTCAACGTCTTTCTTTGAACGGTTTGGACCGAGTCTTCCGCAGAACAAGTCTTTGTGAACGTTGCTAGCTTCCAACCCCTGTACCTGCACGTAATCCGTTAGTGATCCTGAGGATACCATCCAGGATATTACCAATACCCTGAATCCGCACCCCGGATATGAACAGATATTACTTAATCAAGATAAAACCTAAGATATTTCTCAGGATATGAGCTCAGAAATTAGCCCACAACAAATATGACTACCCTTTTGACTTTATTATTGTTGTCATTAACATACAAATTTCACTTGTGAAAATTGTTTGGTTTGAACATTCTTAGGAACATATATCATAAATGTCTCCTGGGAGATATCCTGAAAGATATCTTGAAAAGGATATTGAAATATAACCCATAAATTGTCCAAACAAAAAAGGAGAGATCATACCAGAGATTCTTAGAGAATCAATTCCAATCCTTTATCATAAGTTTGTCCCCAGTGCATACTTATAAACTTGGATCCATAACGTATGTCCCCTGTGTTTGCCAAAAACACCAATGTATTTATATTTTGATTCAAATGAATACCGAATACCCCAGGGCAAAACTCATGATATCCTGAAATGAATCCTTAGCATATTTGAGATAAACCCTTAATATCCTGGGGATAAACCCTGATATCTGGGGATAAACCCTAAATTTCATGCGCTACAGGCGAGAGTGTATAAACTCCAATTCTTAGAAAGGTGAAAACCTTTAAACCTTTGAGAGTATGAAAATACTCTTTCGTGAGAGAGGGTGATCAATCCTCATATACCTTTAGGATCCAGGATATAGCCAACAGTAACGAAATTGTCAGCCACTTTTACATGAACTGGTCCCGCTACCTTGAACTATGCCTAGATAACTTGCGCTCCAGGCGAGGTGTTTAAAGCCAATTCGAAAGAAAGGTGAATACCTTTAAACCTTTGAAGGGACCAGGATCCCTTAAACGTGAGAGAGGGGGCCAATCCTCTAATCTTTTGACTTATCCTGAGTATATATCCTGGAGCTATATCCTGAAACATATCCTGCAAAACAATTGTAAACTAAGGTGGGTGTTAGCTTGGCTAACACCCCTCCGATGCTTAAGTCAGTAGTGGGTTCAAAACAAAAAACAAAAATATATTTAAAAGGAGAATACATACCATTCCGAGATAGAAAATAAATTCTACTCTTACTTGAAATAGAGCTTCAAATGTATTGCATTCCATGATCTTGGTAGCATATCCCCTTCCATATTTCTGAGTCGATATGCTCCTTTCCCTGCTTCAGACTCGACTTCATAAGGTCCTTCCCATTTAGGAGCTAGCTTGCCATCAGCATGATTAGTGGTATTTTGAAAAGCTTTTCTTAGCACCCAATCACCAACTCGAAATCTTCTAGTCCTTATGTTCTTGTTATATGCTCTGGACATTCTTTGTTGATATGTTGCCATCCTTAGTCTTGGTGCGTCTCTTTTTTCGTCTATAGTATCCAAATCTTGACATAAGGCTTCAGGATTCTATTCAGGATCCTGCAAGATAGATCTTGCAGTAGGTATCGCCATTTCCGTAGGAATCATCGCCTCCGCTCCGAATACTAAGGAGAATGGGGTTTGCCCGGTTGCATTTTTTACCGTTGTCCTGTCAGCCCATAAAACAAAGGGTAATTCCTCTGCCCATCTTCCTTTTTTGTCTCCAAGTCTCTTCTTTAAGTTATTCACTATTATCTTGTTTGAAGATTCAGCTTGTCCATTCGCTTGAGGATGTACCGGAGTAGATGTGATCATTTTGATTCCCCAACTCTTGCAAAAGTCGGTAGTCCTTTAGCTTATAAACTGGGACCCATTATCACAAATGATCTCTGCTGGCACTCCAAACCTAGTCAGGATATTCCTCTTTATGAAGGATACTACTTCTTGGTCTCTAACTTGGACAAACGCTTCAGCCTCAACCCACTTGGAGAAATAATCTGTCATAGCCAACAAAAAAACTTTTCCTCCCGGAGCTTTTGGTAACTTCCCTACTATATCCATCCCCCACTTCATGAATGGCCAAGGGGAAACTACATGATATAATGGTTCAGCTGGTTGATGTAGTATGTTACTATGTCTTTGACATGCATCATATCTTCGAGCATATTCTGCAGCATCTTTCCTCATCGTCGGCCAATAATATCATGTCCTTAATACTTTCGAGAACAATGATCTGCCCCCGGTGTGATTACCACAATCCCCTTCATGTATATCCTGAAGTACTTCTTTGGCCTCAGGATCCTCCAAGCACCTCAAATATGGTCTTGCAAGAGATTTCTTATATAAAATATCATTTATAATAGTGAATCGTGATACCTTCATCCTAAATGCCTTAGGATTTTGATTTCCGGGGATGTGTCCTTCCTGAAGATATTTTATGATTGGAGCCATCCAGGATTCAGGATCCTCTTCAGGATATTCTGCTCCAGGATCCTGGATGCCCGCTACTTCCTTATCCTGAGGATTCGTCGCAGGATACAAGATATGTAATATTGGTATTCGGGTCCCTTCAGGTATCCTGATTGATGATCCCAAATTTGCTAAGGCATCCGCTTCAGCATTATCCTCCCTTGGTACCTGTTCAAGTGTAAAAACATCGAAATATCCTGCTAATTTTTTTGAGAATATCGAGGTATTCGATTAACTTCTCACCCTTAACTGCATAGGAGCCATTGAAATGGTTAGTAATTAACAAAGAGTCAACGTATACTTGCAAATTCTTGATATTCATACTCTTAGTCAATTCTAATCCTGCAATTAAAGCTTCATATTCTGCCTCATTATTAGTAGCAGGAAATTCACACCTAATAGCCTGGGGTAATATGTCCCCCTATGGCGATTTTAGTAGTATTCCTAATCCTATTCCTCTTACATTAGATTCACCATCAGTATATAATGTCCAGCATCCTGAGGATTCTCCTAACTATTGAACTTCTAGGTCTACCTCATCCTGAATGTCACTACTGAAATCAGCCACAAAGTCAGCTAAAGCTTGAGACTTTATGGCATTCCTAGGTTCATATACTAAATCATAAGCACTCAATTTTACTGACCACTTGGCCATCCTGCCTGACATTTCTGGCTTTCTAAGCACATTTTTTACAGGATAATTGGTTTTAACATGTATCCTATGTGTCTCAAAGTAGTGTCTAAGTTTCGTTGATGCCATAACTAATGCTAGTATTAATTTTTCTAAATGAGAGTACCTAGTTTCAGCATCTAACAAACTTTTACTAACATATTAAACAGGATATTGCTGACCTTCATGGTCTTTTATGAGAACGGCACTTACAGCATTCCCTGATACAGCAAGGTACAGGGATAGTGGTTCACCATTTTCAGGTTTCATCAACAGAGGTGCGGTTGAGAGATATCGTTTCAAATCCTGTAGGGCTGCTTCATGCTTCTCTCCCCACTCGAATTTTTTGTTCTTCTTCAGGATATCATAAAAATCTTTGCATTTTTCTGAAGATCTTGAAATAAATCTATTCAATGCTGCCACTCGCCCTGTCAGTCGTTGAACATCCTTCATATTTGAGGGTGATTTAATATCCAAGATGGCTTTAATCTGCTCCGGGCTTGCTTCTATTCCTCTTTTGGTCACCATATATCCTAGGAATTTTCCTGCTCCTTCTCCAAAATGGCACTTAGCAGGATTCAGCTTCATGTTATACTGATCCAGGATATCGAATGCTCCTTTGATATCCTGGAGATGATCCTGAGCTTTCTTTGATTTTACCACCATATCGTCGATGTACACCTCCATGGTGTCCCCCAGTTTGTCTTTGAACAACATGTTTACCAATCTTTGGTATGTTGCACCTGCATTTTTCAAACCGAAAGGCATAGCAGTATAACAATAAATACCAGTTGGTGTCATGAAGGCAGTATCCTCCTGGTCAGAAGGCTCCATTTGGATCTGTTGAAATCCTGAGGACGCATCCATGAAGGTCAGCATTTCATGCCCGGCAGTGGCATCTACCATTGCATCAATGTGGGGAAGAGGAAATGGGTCTTTAGGACAAGCTTTGTTCAAGTCTGTGTAATCTACACAGACTCTCCATTTCCCATTTTTCTTCTGTACCACAACCACGTTTGCTAGCCACCTCGGGAACTTAACCTCTCTGATCATCCTGGACTTCAATAATCTCTCAACTTCCTCCTGAATAATCGCATTCCGCTCAGGAGCAAACTTCCTTCTTTTTTGTTGCACAGGCTTGAATGATTTATCAATTCCAAGCTTGTGAGTGATAATATCTTTGGATATGCCTGTCATATCCTCATGCTTCCATGCAAACATTGACATCCTGCATTTTAAAAAGTTAATTAATTGCTCTTCAATATCCTGAGGGATATTGGTCCCCACGAGCACCGAAATATCGGGATTATCCTGGTCTAGGATAATTTTCTTCACATCCTGCTCCGGATCCTCCACGATATCCTGGGCCCGCGTCTTTAACTGCTATGCTACACTAGGCTTGGTTGAGGATTTCATCGAGGATGAGTAGCATTCTTTCGCCTCCTGTTGATCACTATCAACTTTGACAACTCCCCAAGGGGTAGGTATCTTGATGCATTGGTGATATGTTGATGGCACGGCCTTCATATCGTGAATCCACGGTCTTCCCAGTATAATATTATAGTAGGATAGAGAGTCCATTACACATAAACGTTGTATCGAGTTGACTCCTTCAACGTACACCGGCAACTTTATCTCTCCCACTGTGTTTCTAGCCTCTCCACTGAACCCAACAAGCACAGTAGACTTTGAAGTGATATCCATTGGAGATACATTCATTCTTTTAAGCGTCTCTAGTTGGATTATGTTGACGGAGCTGCCATTATCTACCAATATCCTGCGTACAAAATGGTTAGCCACATATAACGTTATTACCAGAGCATCATGGTGAGGATCTTGGACAGTATCCCTGTCATCGGCATCAAATGTGATCACTTTATCAGTTGTAAGTGTAGTCATCCTGACAGGTTTGTCTCTCCTTTCGGCCTTAGCTTCTTTTGCATGTCTCTTTGCTGCCGAATACGAAGTCCCACAAATGTCGGATCCTCCCGAAATGAAGTTGATTATCTTGGCATCCGCGGGAGGTGATGCTGCTCGCTCAGGATCCTTCTTAGTATCCTGACCCTTATTCTTCTTTCTCCCTAAGAGATCTTTCAAATATCCCTTGCTTAGAAGATAGCTTATTTCTTTCCTTAGAGCGATGCAATCCTCAGTCATATGTCCGAAATCTTCGTGGAAAGCACACCATTTTGATTTGTCTTTCCAATCTGCTTTTTGTTGATTCTTTCGAGCCCATCTTGCCTTGTCCCCTAGACCCTGCATGGCATACATCAATTCAGGAATGTTAACAGAAAAGCAATATTCAGATAATTCAGGATACTCTTCAGGATCCTCGTCTTCGACAGCATTCACTTTCTTGTTCTCATTTCTGCCATATGGCTTAGGCCGATATGACTTGAATGGGGATTCTGACTTCCTGTTAGTTGACTCATAAGTGTTAGATGAGTTCATCCTTTCTTACATCTTTCTGTCATCTTCCAACCGAATATATCTTAGGGCCCTGTTCCGAGCTTCATCCAAGTTCCTGCATGGGTTCATTACAAGGTCTTGATAAAATTGAGAATCTTTTTGCAGCCCCATCTTGAAAGCTTGCACAGCTGTTGCAAGATCAAGATGAGGAATGTCTAGTGATTCCCGGCTGAACTTGTTCACATAATCCCTAAGGGATTCCTGAGGCCCCTGTGTTATCCTGTAGAGATCACTTGTTAAGTTTTCAAAGCTTCTACTACAAGAAAACTGACTATTAAATAAATTTAGTAAGTGAGCAAAAGATGTAATCGAATGTGGAGGAACATTCAAAAGCCATTTCAGGGCTGATCCTGTCAAGGTTGAACCAAAACCCTTGCACAAGCATGCTTCCTTGAGATCCGGAGGGATAGGGTTAATCTCCATCCTTTCCCTATACTGAGCAATATGCTCCTCAGGATCCGTTGTTCCGTCGTAAAGCTTCATGTTGGGGGTCTGGAATCTCTTTGGAATCTCAGCATCACAGATAGGATATGCAAAACGAGATATCTTGTGGCTGTCTTGAGACACTTCCGGGATCGGCTGGACCACCACGGGTACACTTGATATCATGTCCTTCAACTTCTGAAGTTCCCTAGTAAGTGCTGATGTCACACCTGTATCCTGCAAGGATCCGCTATTGTTAGTAGTATGAGTATTATTATTATTTGACATGTTGCCCGTTGGAGGATTTTGCCCATATCCTGAAGCATATCCTGAGCTCCTTATGGTCGATATCCTGACCGAGGAGGGTATTTCAGGGGTATGATTCTGAGGAAGGTTGGGCGCAATATTCCCCCTGTTATCCTTAGTATAGACAGCTGAACTAAAGTTCAAAGTTCTGGGTTATAATGGAGTGACAATATCCTCAGCAGATCTGCTCGAGCCAGACTTCAGGAGTTGTATTTCCCTTAAAAGAATTTGGTTTGTTTCCTGCTGCTGCCTCATTTGTTCCTGCAGACTTCCAAATAAGGTTAAAATTTCGTCGTTAGAAGCTAAAACAGGGGCAGATTCCTGAACACTGCGGGTAGGGATAATATCCTGAGGTCGTGTAGAGGCTGGCATTCTTGGAGGAGGTGGTGGAAGCACCGAACCAGTAGTAGCAGAAGTCGTAGCAGACACAGTAGAGGAACTCATGTTTGATCTTGAGGCCATTATGGACAATGTGGCAAAAAGTTTTGAAAATAGATAACCGATTAGCGATTTACCAAAAATTTTTAGTAGAGAGAGCACCACTTGCCCCACGGTGGGCGCCAAATTGTTTTGGTCAAAAATTACCGCAGCAATTTAGTGATCAAATTAGTAATGTGAGGTAGCGTGCTAGAAAGTTTATAGAAAATATGCTTGTTGAGTTATTTAGAAAATCAGCATTCAGGATACGGCTCAGGATATTGAGCTGTATCTGCGATCAAACAATGAGCAAACAATGAACAAAAAGTAAAGGGAATGACACGAGATGTACGAGGAAAGCCCTTGATCAATCTAGATCGCCGGCATAAAACCACGGGAGCTGACAATCGCTGCTGCCTTGTTCTTCTTATTGCTTTAAACTTCAGGATATAGTGCAGGATATGGACCAGATCGCTAAGTGTTACAATGCTTTTGTATGAAAGTAAGAGTTTCTCGAGAGCAAGTGTTAGAGTGTAGCGAGTGTGATTGTGATGTCCTAGTTGATCTGGTATACCCACCTATTTATAGTAATGAATTACAAACAATAATCCCTACAAATATGGGCTACTCCGAATATTCCATTATGAACGTTATGGACCGAGTAATACGGCTTCAACGTCTTCATTTGAATGACTTGGACCGAGTCTTCCGCGGAATAAGTCTTGTGAACGTTGCTAGCTTCTAACCCACGTACCTGCACATAATCCATTAGTAATCCCGAGGATACCATTCAGGATGTTACCAATATCCTGAACCAGCATCCTGGATGTAAACAGATACTACATAAACAAGATATAGATCAAGATATTTTCCAGGATATGGGCTCAGAATTTCACCCATAACAATAAGGATAACACATCTCCTTTTTCTGGTTTCATCAAAGCCGGGGCCGAGGATAGGTAATCCTTAAGAGCTTTTAAGGCACTTTCATGCTTCTCAGTCCACTCGAATTTCTTGTTCTTCCTTATGATATCATAGAATTCCTCGTACTTCTCTGAGGATTTGGATATAAATCTGTTCAAAGCTGCAATCCTACCTGTTAGCCTTTGGACATCCTTAGCATTGGTAGGGGACTTGATGTTTACTATTGCTTTAATTTGTTCTGGACTGGCTTCAATGCCTCTCTTTGTCACCATATATCCTAAGAATTTACCTGCTTTAACACCAAAGTGACATTTTGAAGGATTAAGCTTCATATTATATTTATCAAGGATATTGAAGGCTTCCTCCAAGTCTCTTAGGTGATCCTCAGCCTTTATTGATTTTACCACCATATCGTCTATGTAAACCTCCATAGTTTGTCCAATCTGATCCTTGAACATCATATTCACTAGCCTTTGATAAGTTGCACCTGCATTTCTTAGTCCGAACGGCATAGCAATATAACAATATATACCGGTTGGAGTCATGAAGGCTGTATCCTCTTGATCGGGTGGTTCCATTTGGATTTGTTGAAATCCAGATGAAGCATCCATAAAAGTTAACAGTTCATGACCCGCAGTTGCATCCACCATGGAGTCAATGTGGGGTAATGGGAAAGGATCCTTGGGACATGCCTTATTTAAATCGGTAAAATCGACACATACCCTCCACTTTCCGTTTTTCTTTTGAACAACAACCACATTGGCCAACCATTTTGGATACTTGACCTCTCTAATCATACCTGCTCGGTGTAATTTCTCTACCTCCTCCTGGATAATGGCATTTCTTTCTGGTGCAAATTTCCTTCTCCTTTGATGGATTGGTTTGATGGACCTATCGATGCCAAGTTTGTGAGTGATTACATCTTTAGATATGCATGTCATGTCTTCGTGTTTCCATGCAAAGGTAGTCTTTCACCTTTTGAGGAAGAATACGAGGTCTTCCTTCACTTCGCCGAGGATCCCTGATCCTATATAAACTATAGATTTAGGATCATCAGGATCCATAAGGATCTCTACTATATCCTGTTCTCTTGCCTCCAAGACATCCCTTGGAGGATACTTTGATTGCTATTGCTCCCTAGACTTTGATGCTGGTTTCATTGATGAGGTGTAGCAGTTCTTAGCCTCTTGCTGATCACTATCAATCTTCACTATTCCCCAAGGGCTAGGAAGCTTCACACATTGATGATAAGTGGATGGGACTGCCTTCATATCGTGTATCCAAGGCCTGCCAAGGATCACATTACAATAAGATAAACAGTCAATAACACAAAACTTTTGGTAAGAATGTAGGCCTTCGATATAGATTGGGAGTTTAATGTCCCCCAGAGTATTCTTTGTCTCGCCACTGAATCCCACGAGCACAGAGGATCTTGGTATGATGTCGGATTCAGGGATGTTCATCTTCTTGAGAACATCTAGCTGGATAATGTTGACGGAACTTCCTCCATCTATAAGGATCCTGCGGACAAAATGGTTATAAATGAAAAGAGTGATAACTAAACCATCGTGATGAGGATCCTGGATATCAACACGATCATCCTCATCAAAGGTTATGACATTTCCTTCGGAGACACTTGATATTCGAACGGGTCTTTCTCCACTATCCATTTTAGTTTCCTTTGCATGCCTTTTAGCTGCTTTGAAGGATGTGCCACAAATGTCTGATCCTCCAGAAATAAAGTTTATTACTTGTGCATCTGCTGGAGGGGCCGGAGCTTTCTTAGGGATCCTTTCAGGATCCTGAGTCCTTGACTTTTTTCTACCCAACAATTCTTTTAGATGCCCCTTGCTCAACAAGTATCCAATTTCCTTTCTTAGTGCAATGCATTCTTCTGTGAGATGCCCAAAATCTTCATGGTATGCACACCATTTTGATTTATCTTTGGTTGCAGCTGGTATATCATTTTTTCTGGGCCATCTAGCTTTATCACCTAAATTCTGCATCGCAAGGATTAGTTCATTGTTATCAACAGAAAAACAATATTCAGAGATTGGAGGATAATCCTCATCATCCTCTTCTTGTTCAACAGCATGCACATTCTGGTTGTCAGATCTATTAAAGGATCTGAACTTGTTGTTCTTGAATGAGGATCCTTGCTTCTCTTGCTTTGAGGATCCTACTAACCTCTCCTGGATCCTTTTGTCATCTTCTAGCCGGATGAACCTAAGGGCCCGGGTTCTTACCTCATCTAGATTCCTGCATGGCGTCATAACAAGATCTTCATAGAATAACGAATCCCTAAGCAATCCCATTTTAAAGGCTTCAACAGCCGTAGCTATATCCAGGTTAGGAATATCTAAGGATTCTTTACTAAATTTAGTGATATAATCCCTTAATGATTCATTATGACCCTGGGTTATCCTATATAGATCACTAGTTAAACGCTCAAATTTTCTACTACAAGAAAATTGATTATTAAATAGGTTAACTAGATTAGCAAATGAGGTAATAGAATAAGGAGGAAGAGTTAGCAGCCATTTATGTCACACCCCCAAAATCCACACGCGGAGTATCACCGCTTGGAGGCGTGACTGACCAGGATCAAGCCACCAATCATATTGAACATATAAGTAAATACCAAAAATCATTCATCAATACGAAAGGTGTTTTTAAAAACCAAACATCAACAAGTGTGTAGCGGAAGCATAAGTATGTAAACCCAATGTAAATAGTAAATTCAAATGTTTAGATAGATAACATGGCATCATCGATCCATATCCCACAACGACCTGCTCCTCCCTGTGCAAGCTCCATAAGTACCTAAGATCCTACAAGGCATGTAAGAGAGAGTCAACAACTAGTTGAGCGAGTTCACAGTTAATAGTTCAGTATTAGTATAGCGTGAGTAGTAGTATGTTCGTTCGTTACAAAGTATCGTATTATTTCCCATCGCGGCCCTCCAGGCAGGTGTGCGAAGATGTTGGGGAATGTTATTCCCAAGTATTCTAGACTAGGTTTATTTGTATCGCGGCCTCTCTTAGGCAGGTGTGCGAAGATTTGTAAATTCAGTTCGCGGCCATCATATGGCAGGTGTGCGAAGTCAGTCATAATATCGCGGCCAATCCTTGGCAGGTGTGCGAAGATCGTTCAATAAGTGTTACTAGTCTAGTAGTAGGTTCTATCATTTATGTATGTACCGTAAATCATCAAATCCCCATTCCCACCCCGGGAACCCCATGCCTTGGCTTGTGTGAACTCACCTTGGTTTGCTCGGTATGCTAGGTATGTAAGTGCTCGCAAATAATCAATCACGTCCTAAGGTATGCACATATACATAATCAGTTTGTGTTTCAGTTGTTCATGTATAAGCATGTAACACGTAATCACAATCATACAAGTCATGTTTAACATATAACAGCAGTTAAATATTCCAGTTAACACTTAACAGAATTAACTCAAGTTACAGCACAGCTCGACGAAACACATATACGGCGAAACACATAAGTTGGCGAAACAAGTGAATTGGCGAAACACACATTTGACGAAACACGTTCTGTTTCGTCGTGATCTTGTTTGGTGAAACAGGATTCAAATTCGTCGATGGTCCTTGGCGAAACACATTCTGTTTCGCCAAAAGGCCTGTTTCGTTGATTCATCAGTTACGTCGCATAACCAGTTACGTATGAAAACCCTAATCATCACTAACAGCCGACATTAATATTAACAATCATGCAGTAATCATTTGTTCACAGAATTACATAACACAATCCTTAAAGAATCATCGTCTAGCATGCACCCTAGTTTACGTATACAACATATCGATTAACATACAACATCGCATCACCGATCCCTATCAAGATGTTAATTGTGTATTCAGTACCAGATCATAATAATCACATTCAGAACCGAGTATTTGATCGTATTAATTTTCACATAGCACCATTATATCCGACTACATCATGCCTATCAAAACCTATATCATCATCATACTCTTATAATCACAGCAGTAATACACATCAATCATATGTACAATCATGAATCGAGACATCACAGAAACATGAAACCGATTAACAAACATACACTAACCGATTCGAGATGAACAACAAGGATTCGAGAGCTAGGGAACGCTAGATTGCCGTCAACAGAGAAGGAGAGACTCTAGGGTTTCGATTGTTATGATAAAAGTGTGAAACTGATGTAGTTTTACGTAATAAAACTCAAAATAACATGTTGGGCCCGAACTGGGCTTCGGCGGATCTGGGCTCGGCGAAACAGCTTGTTTCGTCGAGTTGTATTTGGCGAAACATAATCTGTTTCGTCGGGATTAGTTATGGCGAAACACACTTGTGTTTCGTCGGGTTGTTCAAATCTTAAACAACTTATGTTTCTTAACAAGTTCCACGTTATACAATCAAACACATAATCATGCAACATAATACGTCTCATCATATCACAAAGTGTACAGTTACGAAATCAGGCAAGTCAAACAACTAAACAGTCAACGTCAACGTGCATTAAATGCGAATAGAGAATGTCGGAAATTCGAGTTGTCACATTATCCCCAACTTGAAAGAACTTTCGTCCCGAAATTTAGCATGCAGTTATTGAGGAAGCTAGTAGTGTGACGTTGTTTACCTGTATCGTATCGCGGCTCCCCGAGCAGGTTTGCGAAGATTACTGGTTTTCTTGGGGTGTCACATTATCCCCCCGTTGATTTGGAATTTCGTCCCGAAATTCTGCATCGGTAGCTTCAGCCTCAGTAGTAGTTGCTTGGTTTCCGAATAACTGGGGATATTTGAGTTCCATTTGATCTTCACGCTCCCAGGTGAACTCTGGGCCGCGGCGGGAGTTCCAACGAACTCGTACAAGAGGGATTCTCGTGTTCTAGAGGACCTTCACATCCCGGTCCGTGATTTCAACAGGTTCCTCGACGAAGTGCAACCGCTCGTCGATAGTGAGTTCCTTTAAGGGAACTATGTGGGTCTCATCTGACGTACACTTCTTCAGATTCGACACGTGAAAAACATTATGAACTGCACGGAGTTCAGGTGGTAAGTTCAGTCTGTAGGCCACTTTACCTATTTTCTCTGTAACTTCGAAAGGTCCAACATATCGTGGATTTAGTTTGCCGCGTTTGCCAAAACGAACCACACCCTTCCAGGGTGAAACTTTAAGTAGCGCTCGATCCCCAACCTGGAATTCGAGTAGTTTCCTGTCTTTATCAGCGTATACTTTCTGACGGTCACGAGCTGCCGCCATGCGTTGTCGTATTTGTGCAATCTTTTCAGTAGTATCAACTACCATTTCTGGACCTGTGATTTGACTTTCCCCCACCTCTGCCCAACAGAGAGGTGACCGGCACTTACGCCCGTACAATGCCTCGAATGGTGCAGCTTTAGTGCTGGTGTGGTAGCTGTTGTTATACGAAAATTCCACAAGTGGCAGATGTTTTTCCCAACCATTGCCAAAATCTATTACGCACGCCCGAAGCATGTCTTCTAGAGTTTGAATAGTGCGCTCAGACTGCCCATCTGTCTGAGGGTGATAAGCTGTGCTCATGTCTAAACGAGAGCCAAAAGATTTATGCATTGCTTGCCACAGTTCTGAAGTAAAACGTGCGTCACGATCAGAGATGATGGAGGTGGGCACCCCGTGCCTTGAGACCACTTCTTTTAAGTAGATGTCTGCTAAGGTAGAGAACTTGTCTGTTTCTTTAATGGCCAGGAAGTGAGCAGACTTTGTGAGTCGATCCACGATCACCCAAATAGTATCATTTCCGCGCTGAGATCTAGGTAAGCCAGTAACAAAGTCCATGGAAATTTGCTCCCATTTCCATTGTGGTATCTCAGGTTGTTGGAGTGGTCCTGACGGTTTCTGATATTCTGCCTTGACTCTCGCACAAGTCAAGCATTTACTAACGTATGTGCCTATGTGGTCCTTCATGCTAGGCCACCAATATGTAGTTTTGATGTCGTGGTACATTTTATCCGCACCTGGATGTACCGAGTAGCGAGACTTATGAGCTTCATCCATCACTAGCTCACGTAAGTTGCCATAAAGTGGAACCCAAATGCGTCCTGTAACGTAGTAAGCACCATCTTCCTTCTGTTCTAAACGTTGTCTTGAGCCACGTAGGGCTTCAGCCCTGACATTCTCTGGTTTCAATGCTTCTACCTGAGCATCTCGTATCTGGGAAGGAAGACGAGACTGTATAGTGAGTTGTAGAGCTCGTGCGCGCTTACGCGCGGTGTCCTTTCGGCTGAGGGCGTCAGCCACAACATTGGCTTTGCCTGGGTGATACCTGATTGAGCATTCGTAGTCATTTAACAATTCAACCCATCGTCGCTGTCGCATATTCAGCTCTTTCTGTTTGAAGATATGTTCGAGGCTTCTGTGATCAGTGTAGATTGCGCACTTGGTACCATACAAATAGTGTCGCCATATCTTAAGTGCAAAAACAACCGCTCCCAGCTCTAGGTCGTGTGTCGTATAATTTCGTTCGTGAATCTTAAGTTGGCGCGAAGCATAAGCAATAACTTTATCCCTCTGCATCAATACACATCCAAGACCTTGGATAGATGCGTCGCAGTAGACTACGAAATCGTTCGTGCCTTCAGGCAGTGAGAGTATAGGTGCGCTACAGAGTCTATCCTTTAAGTGTTGGAATGTTGTTTCCTGTGCATTACTCCAACGGTAAACAACACCTTTCTGTGTCAGTAGTGTAAGCGGCTGAGCAACCTTTGAGAAGTCTTTGATGAACCTTCTGTAGTAACCTGCCAACCCTAAGAATTGACGTATTTCCGTTGGTGTACGAGGCGCAGGCCAATTCTTGATCGAATCTACCTTGGATGGATCGACATGGATCCCATCTTTGTTTAGCACGTGGCCTAAGAAGTGGACTTCACGAAGCCAGAAGTCACATTTGGAAAACTTAGCGTATAGCTGTTCCGTTCGTAGAAGTTCCAGTATAAGTCGTAAGTGCTGCTCGTGTTCCTCCTGACTCTTCGAATAAATCAGGATGTCGTCGATGAAAACAATGACGAACTTGTCGAGATAGGGTTTGCACACCCTGTTCATAAGATCCATAAATACGGCAGGCGCGTTCGTTAGCCCGAATGGCATGACCATAAACTCATAGTGGCCGTAGCGAGTTCTAAATGCTGTTTTAGAGACGTCCTCATCCCGGACTCTCAGCTGGTGATATCCTGACCTTAAGTCTATCTTGGAGTAGTAGCTCGACCCTTGCAGCTGGTCGAATAAATCATCTATGCGCGGAAGAGGATAACGATTCTTGATCGTCACCTTGTTGAGTTCACGGTAGTCTATACACATCCTGAACGTACCATCTTTCTTCTTTACGAATAACACTGGAGCTCCCCAAGGCGAAGAGCTAGGACGTATAAAACCCTTTTCCAAGAGTTCTTGTAGCTGCTTTGACAGTTCTTCCAATTCAGTTGGAGCTAGACGATAAGGTGCTCGAGCTATGGGTGCTGCTCCTGGAGCGAGCTCGATCTGGAATTCGACTTGACGATGAGGCGGTAACCCAGGTAATTCCTCAGGGAACACTTGAGGAAAGTCACGTACTACAGGAATATCTTCAATCTTTTTCTCTTTCTTCGAGGTATCTGTAACGAGTGCCAATATAGCAGTGTGCCCCTTGCGCAAACACTTCTGAGCCTTCAAAAAGGAGATAATACCACTCACGACACCACTCTTGTCGCCTTGAACTTCGAGAGGTTCTTTGCCAGAACGAGGAATGCGAATAACCTTTTCTTTGCATAAGATCTCCGCTTGTTGTTGAGATAACCAATCCATGCCAATGACGACGTCAAAGCTACCCAGGGTTATAGGGATGAGATCGATGGAGAAAGTCTGACCAGCGAGAATAAGATTACACCCTTTAACTATGTGTGTGGCTTCTAAACTTTTACCGTTAGCTAACTCTACGACATGCTTGGTGTTTAGAAGAGTTGGTGCACGTTTTAACATTTCACTCGCTTTTAAAGACATGTAACTTGTATCCGCACCAGAATCAAATAGTACAGTAACATAAAAGTCGTCTAGAAGAAACTTACCCATAACTACGTTGGGATCATTCCTTACATCACCCTGACCGATCACAAACATACGGCCTCTAGCACCATTGTTGTTGTTGTTCCCACCGTTGTTGTTGTTCCCGTTGCCCTGATTGTTGTTGTTGTTATTGTTCTGGTTCTGGTTTAACTGAGGGCAATCCCGCTTGTAATGACCTTCAGCCCCACACTGGTAGCATCCCCTGTTTCCATGCTGCTGCTGCTGAGGCTGGTTTCGTGGAGCAGGTGGTTGTTGTTGCTGGTTCTGATTCGCAGGTCGCGAACTCCTGCAATCTTTAGCCTCGTGACCCGTCTTAAGAAATCTTTGACACTGTTCCCTGTGACATCTTCCGCTGTGGTGTTTGTTGCACCTTCTACACCATGGGTGAATTCCCCGATAGCCACTCTGCCCTTGACTACCTGATGATTGCTGATTCGGACTCTGGTAGTCATTTGTCTTGCGTTGCTGAGCTTGAGACTGAACAGTAGCTGAACCTTTGCTAGAATCCCCCTCCCATTTCCTCTTATTGTCACTGGGAGTAGCAGGAGTAACTGAAGTGGTAGCGGTAGCAGTAGCGTTGATGCGTTTAGGCAACCTGTTTTGCTCCACCGCCTGATCAGTGAGACGGTGAGCCAACTGAACAACCTGCTGGTAAGTGGCATGATTTGCTGAAGTCACATGACTTTGGATCTCTGGCACCAGACCCTTAAGATATAGTTCGATACGTTTGTCCACCAGAGTAGGACACAGTAACGCAAGCTCATTCGATCTTTTGGTATACGCTTCAATCTCAGACCCCGTCATCTTGAGGTTGAAAAACTCGACTTCCAGCTTATGAATATCATCTCGACTGCAGTATTCTTCCTTGATCATCTCTTTGAAATTGTTCCATGGGGTGGCGTTAGCAGCAACCAACCCCAGTATTTGGACCTGAGCTTTCCACCATGTGAGGGCTAAACCCTCGAGGGAACCAGTAGCATATTTCACCCTGCGTGCCTCAGGGCATTCACACATCTCAAACACAGACTCTATCTTTTCAAACCAGTGCAGGAGACCTACGGCTCCTTCAGTGCCGCTGAAAGTGGTTGGACGACAGTCCATGAAAGTCTTGAAAGTGCATACAGGTGCTTGACCTGTTGTGTACAAGAATTAGGACAAGTTTAAACACGGGAGTTGATTTAGGAATGTAGGATCTAAGGATCCTAGTGTGAGTTGTAACTGCAGGGTATACCTCCTGCTTGTGCGGCTGCAACTGCCGCAGTAACTCGTTCGTTAATGAGGGCCGTCAACTGGTCCTGAGTTATGTTGATACGTCCAGACATGATCTTCATAGTAAAGATAACGTAAGTGAGATAGGTTCGCGAATAGTGCGATGACAGAAGAGAGTGAGCACACAAGTGTTCTCAAGTAATAGCATATAGTGGGTTCTGTACTCTAGGCATACCATGAGCAAAGTTCTATGTAGTTCTAGCATGTAGGTAATGTAACATGAATAGTAATACCTATGGTGTTGAGCCTTGCACGTGGAGCGAAGCGTCGTTGTGGATCGTTGAGAGCACTGTTCTGGTTATAGTCTGGTTTTAACAAAATCGTTTTCCCTTTATTAAAACCAAGTTCTCTATAACCAATGGCTCTGATACCAATCTGTCACACCCCCAAAATCCACACGCGGAGTATCACCGCTTGGAGGCGTGACTGACCAGGATCAAGCCACCAATCATATTGAACATATAAGTAAATACCAAAAATCATTCATCAATACGAAAGGTGTTTTTAAAAACCAAACATCAACAAGTGTGTAGCGGAAGCATAAGTATGTAAACCCAATGTAAATAGTAAATTCAAATGTTTAGATAGATAACATGGCATCATCGATCCATATCCCACAACGACCTGCTCCTCCCTGTGCAAGCTCCATAAGTACCTAAGATCCTGCAACGCATGTAAGAGAGAGTCAACAACTAGTTGAGCGAGTTCACAGTTAATAGTTCAGTATTAGTATAGCGTGAGTAGTAGTATGTTCGTTCGTTACAAAGTATCGTATTATTTCCCATCGCGGCCCTCCAGGCAGGTGTGCGAAGATGTTGGGGAATGTTATTCCCAAGTATTCTAGACTAGGTTTATTTGTATCGCGGCCTCTCTTAGGCAGGTGTGCGAAGATTTGTAAATTCAGTTCGCGGCCATCATATGGCAGGTGTGCGAAGTCAGTCATAATATCGCGGCCAATCCTTGGCAGGTGTGCGAAGATCGTTCAATAAGTGTTACTAGTCTAGCAGTAGGTTCTATCATTTCTGTATGTACCGTAAATCATCAAATCCCCATTGTTTTGGTCAAAAAATCTGTTGAGAATATTGTAACCAAACTCTAGATTACGGGGTATGATGCTCAAAATGTGTAACAACAATGAGGATCACTTCAATGTGAAATGCACAAACAACACAAGGATTTATACGGGGAAAAAGCCCTTGATCAAGAGTTAATCTCCGGCACAAAAAACCCCGGGTGATGGAAACTACCGATCACCAAGCTCAAATAAATGAATGAATGTTTACAACTTCGGATAGTAACGAGCTAGATACAAGGATCACTACGGTGAAGTGTGTAAAAAGTGTATGAAATCGCTAAGTGTTTGAACGAGAGCTTGTATGAGCGCTTTTGCGAGTGTGTGTAACTGCCAAAAATGACTAAGTGTCACTAACTCCTCACTTAGCTCGTTACTCCCTTTAAAATAAGAAAATATCTAGCTAACAAACTCTCCGACTATCGGGCCAAGCCTCCACGTTCTCCATAACGTCTAGTTTTGATCTAGCACGTGCAGAATACTTCGGGAATATTCTCCAAGAATGTCGCTGAAACTTGGTCAAGCTTGTTATACCTGCGAGATGTTATAAAACATAAGTAAACAATTGTCAGTATGAGGATCCTTGAAGTGATCCATGATCCTGATCCTAAAGCCCTTCTGAGGATCACCACCTGTCACAGAAGTAAGGATCATTAGTTAGGATAATGAATAAGGATCACTAATTGTTAGAAAATCCTCCCCTAACAATTGCCCCCAAAATATAAGGAGTGAAATTGTAAAATTAGCGAGTTATGTTTTCTTAATCTTATCCGTAACAAACTAACGGATATATAGCCGTTAATTTTGAACTAGCCGTTGCGATGATGATGTCACGGAAGTGACAACCTGCAAGATCATGATTATAAATAGAGATATAGATAGGATCAAATGCATTCAAATTTTCAGAGAAACTCCCTTTATAATCCACATTCCGAAGACGTTCAGGTATTCTCTCTCTCTATCCTCTTCCCTCTCTTGCTCTGTTTTTATCTTTCCATCAAAGATGTTGCTCCGAAGTTCTCCGGGCAAAGATCACAAGAAGGATAGCCCTTTGAAAAGTCAGAAAAGCATCAAGGACTCATCGAATGAAAAGTGTTGTTTTAACGACGCACAGATAGACAAAATCCGTTGCTGTTTTCCAGCGAATGCCTTTTTCAGACCCTTTGATCCTTCTACCCTTAGCGACTATGTTTCAGAAACATGGGTTGCATTTCCAGCCACTCCATTCACCATAGGATACACCTATCCTTTCCCAGAGTTTACACAATCCTTCTTTTCCCTTACCGGCATCTCTTATATCCAAGCCATGCCGATGATTTGGAGGGTCTTGTATACCCTAGAGAGGATCATCGAACAGGAAGGCATTGCTTTGGGCATGTCAGAGTTGGCGGAACTGTATGATCTTACTACTTTTGGTTCCCATCGTTATTTGCTTAAGCGAAAACCCGGTGCAGATCATCCTCTTCTGAAAGTCACCAAGAATGACAAAGACTGGAAACGTCGCTTTTTCTTTGTCAAGAGGAATTCCATTCTAAACGGTCAAGATCTCCCTAAGGCATGGTCCACCCATGGTAGGCTGGAGGATCATAAGAAGGATCACCAGGCAATCTTGTTTTCGTATAAGGATTACTGACCCCTTTCTGTCTTATGTTATGCAGCTATCTCTGTCTCACATATCCGCACATCACCTGAAACCAAGGATAGGCTCGCTGCTTTTTGGAAGCTTGATCCTGAAACAAGGACATTCAAGATAGACACCCAAGACTCACAAGAAGTATCCTCAGGTTCCATTACCATGTCGAGTAAGTATCCTATCTTTTGCATAGTTTAAATATTAAAATAAATAGATAAATTGAAATAGGATAAGGATACTCATCTTGCTTTGAATGTGTAGGCGCTGGAAAACCTGTCAAGCCTGTTTCCCAATTCAACACAGCTGACCTTGATCTCGTACGACCCAGGAAGAAAAGGTCCACTACCAGTCCTAGCATCTCCATTCCAAGGGCACCCACTAAAGGAAAGGGTGTGAAGAAGAGGAAAACTTCTGATGCTGAGGATCTTCAAGGGCTGCCACTGATCCGCCACCAATTCCTTGAATACTTCAATGAGGTAAGGATCCTTAACTTTGCCTAGGTATCCTGCTCTTATGAGGATCACTTGACCTTGAACTGCCTTATCTTCTTTCTGCAGAAATTTGCTGAGATCGAGGATTACGTGGGCAATATTGAGGAGCTGGACAAGAAAATAGCTGATCTCCAACAGGTTGCCGTGCTCAAAGATCTTGCACTTGCTGATGCTCGAAAGGAACTCCAGGATACCAAGCAGGAAATGGCCAAGGTGCTGGTTAACTTTGATTATGAAAAGCATGACCTCATCGAAAATACCAAGCTCTCTGCTGCCATCACAATGTATCAGACTAAGTTGAAGATGGCCCAGGAGGCTCAAGACCCTGCTTTTGACAAAGACAGCTGGGATGTTGAAGGCTGGAAGGCAAGGTTGGCTGAACTTGAGGATGATGAGGAGGAGGCAGCTGATGTCCTGGCAATTGAGGCAAGTGGCAGTGGGAAGGATCAGGCTGGTGGTGATGATGCTGGTGGTGATGCAGCCAAGGTGTGAGCTGCACAATTGGGCGATGATGGATATATGTGCCAAGGCCGGAGCCCAATTTTTTAGTTTGATGGTTGCTTTTTGTGGTTGTGGTGTTTAAGACAATTTCATGGGTTGTACTTTGAACAATAGGTTTTTGGATTAAGGATCATGTATGATCCTTTGGACAATAGGCAGGATTGCAATTGGTGGAGGGATCCTCTGTTTGGGGGATGAAGCCATTGTGATCCTGCCGCCTTTATATTCCTGCACTATCTTTAAACTCATTATCATGGACACCCTTTACCTACCCCAACGGACGGGCCACGTTTTGCTGGTAGATGTTCGGGTAGGTAATTTTGACAACCTTTAAAGGGTTAGTCTTATGTTAATAAATAAAAACTTAACCTTTTGTCGCTTATCTTGTGTTGTAATCCTTTTTAGTATGTTATTTTCCAACTGTTATAATGTTCAATTTGTTTATACTTATCAAGCCTTGAAAAACTAGAAAAGATATCCAAAAAGTTTAAGATATGAACAAGGATCACATATCCAATAACCGTTAAGTTTAAAAAATGGTATAGTTTAAGAAACACGAGTTCAGTTGTCAAGTATAAGGGTTATTCAAATGAATAATGAATAAAACCAAAAAAGTTAAGGATCATACCTGAGGATCCAAGTTAGAATCCTAACCATAATAAGGATAACTATAAGATAAACCTTAGAGTGAAATAAGGATCAAGGATCCCTAGCTGCCTATCTTCAAGGACCTGAAATAGAGCATAACTTGGGACTAAGCCGATATAAGAAAAGAGTTACCAACTGGGGACAAGCCCAAGGATAACTGGGGACAAGCCCAAGGATAACTGGGGACAAGCCCAAGGATCGTGTGTAGACTGGAGTATGGCCCTAACTGGCGACTATCCAAACTTAGTGACATGAAGATGCCAAAACCTTAGCTAACGTGAAAACGTTAGAAACCTTAGCTAACGTGAAAACGTTAGAAACCTTAGCTAACGTGAAAACGTTAGAAACCTTATGAACGGATGTATGGTACGTCTACCATTGTACGTAGGATCCTAAGCATAGCCAGAACAATGGAATTATCAGCCCCTAGAATGAGTACTGGTCCCAAAGCCTTGAACTATACCAGGATCATCGTGCGCTACAGGCGGAATCTGGGGACAAGCCCAAATAACTGGGGTTAAACCCAAAGACGGATGGCTTCTGTGGATAACCAACGTTGTGCTAAAGATACCTGAACTTTCAAAACTTGAACTCACGTGAGAAATGGATAAAGGATACATGATCCTTATCCTTATATGAGAAAATAAAGAAATGAAATAGTTCAAGATTAGGATATTACCTGAATAAGGATCACCAATACTTTGAGGATCCTTTAAGGATATCCCTATCGTGAGGATCACCTATGCCATAAGGATCCTGCTTACATGAAATATTTCTTCAAGTGGACAGCATTCCAAGCTCTTGGTAGCAAATCACCTTCCATGGTTAGCAATCTATATGCCCCCTTTCCTGCTTCAGCTTCAATCAAATAAGGGCCTTCCCATTTTGGAGCCAATTTTCCATCAGCAGGGTTGGTGGTATTCTGAAATGCTTTCCTTAACACCATATCTCCAACTTGAAACCTCCTGATCCTGACATTTTTATTGTAAGCACCAGCCATTCTTTGTTGATAACTGGCCATCCTGATCCTAGCCATATCCCTGATTTCTTCAATAGTATCCAGGTCTTGAGCCAAGTTTTCATCATTTTCCTCAGGATCACGGGTACTTGTTCTAGCAGTAGGAACCACCATTTCTGTTGGGATCACTGATTCTGCTCCAAACACCAAAGAGAATGGTGTTTGACCAGTAGCATTCTTAGGGGTTGTCCTGTCAGCCCAGAGCACATAGGGTAGTTCTTCTGCCCATTTTCCTTTCTTGGATCCAAGCTTCTTCTTCAAGTTGTTGATGATGATCTTGTTGGATGATTCTGCTTGGCCATTAGCTTGTGGGTGGACTGGTGTTGATGTTATCATCCTAATCCCCCAGCTGTCACAAAAGTTAGTGGTTCTGCCCCCAATAAATTGGGAACCATTATCACATATAATCTCAGAGGGAATTCCAAATCTAGTTATAATATTTCTTTTAATGAAGGATATAACTTCCTTTTCTCTAACTTGAGCAAAAGCTTCAGCCTCTATCCACTTGGAGAAGTAATCAGTCATAGCTAGCATGAATACTTTCCCACCAGGTGCCTTAGGGAGCTTTCCAACTATATCCATACCCCATCTCATAAATGGCCAAGAGGAGGATATAGGATGCAATAATTCGGCTGGTTGATGAAGGATATTGCTGTGTCTCTGGCAAGGATCACATCTTCTGGCATACTCCACAGCATCTTTCTTCATGGTTGGCCAGTAGTATCCTGTCCTCAGGATCCTTGAAAATAAAGCCCTGCCCCCAGTGTGGTTTCCACAATCTCCTTCATGGAAGTCTTTTAAAACTTCTTGAATTTTAGGATCCTCAATGCATCCCAAGTATGGTCCTGCAAGAGATCGCCTATACAACATATTATTCATAATTGTGAATTGAGATACCTTAGATTTAAAAGCCCTAGGGTTTTCTCCTGTAGGAATCTCTCCATGTTGTAAGTATCTCATAATTGGTGAGATCCATGATCCTGATCCTGGAGGGGATTGAGTATCCTCACTAGGGATCATTGCAGAATCATTTCCAATCTCCATAGTCTGGTGATCCTCGATAGCCGGGGTCAGGATATGGATAATAGGAATCTTGATATCCTCTGGGATCTTCAAAGATGATCCTAAGTTATCCAATGCATCAGCTTCTGTATTTTCTTCCCTTGGTACCTGTGACAAACTAAAGGAAACAAAAGAGAGTGCCAAACTTTTGACTATCTCCAAATATTTGGTTAGCTTTTCACCTTTAACAGCATATGATCCATTAAAGTGATTTGTAATTAACAAAGAATCTACGTGTACCTCAAGATACCTGATCCCCATATGCTTTGCAATTTGCAAACCAGCAATTAAGGCTTCGTATTCAGCCTCGTTATTAGTGGTTTGGAACTCACAAGCTATAGAATGGGGTATTATGTCCCCCTGTGGCGATTTTAGTAGTATTCCGAGCCCTGTGCCTTTGACATTTGAGGATCCATCAGTATGAAGTATCCAAGGATCCTTGGTCTCTTCTAGCTGTTGGACTTCTAACTCAGCTTCTTCTTGTAAATCACTACTGAAATCAGCCACAAAGTCAGCTAATGCTTGGGATTTGATGGCTGTCCTAGGCTCATATCTTATATCATATGCACTCGGCTTCACTGCCCACTTAGCCATCCTTCCTGACATCTCTGGTTTCCTGAGGACATTCTTTGGAGGATACCTTGATTGCTATTGCTCCCTTGACTTCGAGGCTGGTTTCATTGATGAAGTATAGCAATTCTTAGCCTCCTGCTGATCACTATCAATCTTTACTATTCCCCAAGGACTAGGGAGCTTCACACATTGATGGTAAGTAGACGGGACTTCTTTCATATCGTGTATCCAGGGCCTGCCAAGGATAACATTACAACAAGATAAACAGTCAATAACACAAAATTTTTGATAAGAGTGTAAGCCTTCAATATATATTGGGAGTTTAATGTCCCCCAGGGTGTTCTTAGTTTCGCCACTAAATCCCACGAGCACGGAGGATCTTGGTATGATCTCTGATTCAGGGATACCCATCTTCTTTAGAACATCAAGCTGGATAATGTTCACTGAACTTCCTCCGTCTATTAGGATCCTGCGGACAAAACAGTTAGATATAAAAAGAGTAATAACTAAACCATCGTGATGAGGATCCTGGATATCAGTACGATCCTCTTCATCAAAGGTTATGACTTTTCCTTCGGAGACACTTGATGTTCGAACTGGTCTTTCTCCATTATCCATTTTAGTTTCCTTTGCATGCCTCTTAGCTGCTGAGAAGGATGTGCCACAAATGTCGGATCCCCCAGAAATAAAGTTTATCACTTGTGCATCTGCTGGAGGGGCTGGAGCCTTCTCAGGGATCCTTTCAGGATCCTGAGTCCTTGACTTTTTTCTACCCAACAACTCTTTTAGATGCCCTTTGCTCAACAAATATCCAATTTCCTTTCTTAATGCAATGCATTCTTCTGTAAGGTGTCCAAAATCTTCATGATATGCACACCACTTTGATTTATCCTTAGTTGCAGCCGGCCTGTCATTCTTTCTTGGCCATCTAGCTTTATCACCTAGGTTCTGCATGGCAAGGATTAGTTCATTGTTATCAACACTAAAGCAATATTCAGAAATTGGAGGATAATCCTCATCATCCTCTTCTTGATCAATAGAATGCACGTTCTGATTATCAGATTTGTTGTAGGATCTGAACTTGTTGTTTCTGAATGAGGATCCTTGCTTATCCTGCTTTGAGGATCCTGTTATCCTCTCCTGAATCCTCTTGTCATCCTCTAACCGAATGAACCTGAGGGCCCGGGTTCTTACCTCATCTAGGTTCCTGCATGGTGTCATAACAAGATCATCATAAAATAACGAATCCCTGATCAGTCCCATTTTGAAGGCTTCAACAGCCGTGGCTATATCTAAGTTGGGAATGTCCAAGGATTCTTTACTAAATTTGGTAATGTAATCCCTTAATGATTCATTATGACCCTGGGTTATCCTATATAAATCACTAGTTAATCGTTCAAATTTTCTACTACAAGAAAACTGAGTATTAAACAAGTTAACTAGGTTTGCAAATGAGGTAATAGAATAGGGAGGAAGACTTAGCAGCCATTTGAGAGCTGATCCAGTAAGAGTGGATCCGAATCCTTTGCATAGGCATGCTTCCTTTAACTTTTCTGGGATTGGATTGATCTCCATCCTCTCCCTGTATTGTGCTATGTGTTCTTCAGGATCCGTCGAACCATCATACAGTTTCATTGTAGGCACATGGAACCTCTTGGGTATCTCAGCATCACAGATTGGTGGTGCAAAGCGAGATATCTTGTGGCTCCCATCTGCAATCTCTGGAATAGGTTTGACTACTCCCGGAACACTCGAGATCATATCCTTTAGCTTTTGCAATTCTCTGGCCATGGCATGATTGATACCTGGATCCTGCATAAAACCATGGTTAATAGTATGAGAATTATTAAAAGTGTTACCTCCCATTGGATTCAAGTTAGGAAGAATGGAGGTCAATCCATATTGTTGAGACTCCGGAATGGTTGAGGGGCCAGTAGAGGCATTGGTCTGCATTGGAATAAAATCTCCTTGATGGACATCTGCACTTCCTGTTTGCAAACTCCTCAAGGATCCTGGCATCTGGAAGGATCCCTGAAACTGGGATGATCCTGGAACAAAGGAGGATCCTTGAACCTGGGATGATCCTGGAACGAAGGAGGATCCTTGAACCTGGGATGATCCTGGAACGAAGGAGGATCCTTGAACCTGGGATGATCCTGGAACGAAGGAGGATCCTTGAACCTGCTGCATTTACTGAATATCCTCCTGTACTCGTGAGGGATCCCATATGCTGGGGATAGGATCCTGCTGGCTGGAAATATGAACCTAGTGCCTGGGTCATAGCTGTTGTTCCGTAGTGCACTCCTTTTGGTCCACCCGCATATTGAATGTTTGGAACAACTGACGGCTGAGAAGTAACCACCGGAGTGTCAAAATTTAACGATCTGGGAATCAGTGGGGAATGATCCTCTGCCGTTTTCTTCTGTTTCTTAATTTCGTCAATCTCCCGGAGGATCCTTTCGTTGGTCTTATCCTGCTCTTGTGCACGATCCCTCATCTGCAAAATCAAAGCATAGAGATCAGTAGTAGTAGGATTAGTTGAAACAGAAGAAGTAGGTGGTTTTGAGAAAATGGGAGTCGGTTTCTTCGCAGCATTCTCAGTGTTCTTCTGGGATCCAGAAGGTGGTGGAGGCAAAGGAGGGACGCCTTGTGAAGAAGTGAATGAAGGCATCAAGTTTGAAGTATTCTTCGCCGAGGAACCCATTTGCTTGGTTGTAGTGAACCGGAATGAGCACAGAAATGCGAATTCTTCTAAGACAAAGCACCAATTGCCCCACGGTGGGCGCCAAACTGTTTTGGTCAAAAAATCTGTTGAGAATATTGTAACCAAACTCTAGATTACGGGGTATGATGCTCAAAATGTGTAACAACAATGAGGATCACTTCAATGTGAAATGCACAAACAACACAAGGATTTATACGGGGAAAAAGCCCTTGATCAAGAGTTGATCTCCGGCACAAAAAACCCCGGGTGATGGAAACTACCGATCACCAAGCTCAAATAAATGAATGAATGTTTACAACTTCGGATAGTAACGAGCTAGATACAAGGATCACTACGGTGAAGTGTGTAAAAAGTGTATGAAATTGCTAAGTGTTTGAACGAGAGCTTGTATGAGCGCTTTTGCGAGTGTGTGTAACTGCCAAAAATGACTAAGTGTCACTAACTCCTCACTTAGCTCGTTACTCCCTTTAAAATAAGAAAATATCTAGCTAACAAACTCTCCGACTATCGGGCCAAGCCTCCACGTTCTCCATAACGTCTAGTTTTGATCTAGCACGTGCAGAATACTTCGGGAATATTCTCCAAGAATGTTGCTGAAACTTGGTCAAGCTTGTTATACCTGCGAGATGTTATAAAACATAAGTAAACAATTGTCAGTATGAGGATCCTTGAAGTGATCCATGATCCTGATCCTAAAGCCCTTTTGAGGATCACCACCTGTCACAGAAGTAAGGATCATTAGTTAGGATAATGAATAAGGATCACTAATTGTTAGAAAATCCTCCCCTAACACCCATTCCCACCCCGGGAACCCCATGCCTTGGCTTGTGTGAACTCACCTTGGTTTGCTCGGTATGCTAGGTATGTAAGTGCTCGCAAATAATCAATCACGTCCTAAGGTATGCACGTATACATAATCAGTTTGTGTTTCAGTTGTTCATGTATAAGCATGTAACACGTAATCACAATCATACAAGTCATGTTTAACATATAACAACAGTTAAATATTCCAGTTAACACTTAACAGAATTAACTCAAGTTACAGCACAGCTCGACGAAACACATATACGGCGAAACACATAAGTTGGCGAAACAAGTGAATTGGCGAAACACACATTTGACGAAACACGTTCTGTTTCGTCGTGATCTTGTTTGGCGAAACAGGATTCAAATTCGTCGATGGTCCTTGGCGAAACACATTCTGTTTCGCCAAAAGGCCTGTTTCGTTGATTCATCAGTTACGTCGCATAACCAGTTACGTATGAAAACCCTAATCATCACTAACAGCCGACATCAATATTAACAATCATGCAGTAATCATTTGTTCACAGAATTACATAACACAATCCTTAAAGAATCATCGTCTAGCATGCACCCTAGTTTACGTATACAACATATCGATTAACATACAACATCGCATCACCGATCCCTATCAAGATGTTAATTGTGTATTCAGTACCAGATCATAATAATCATATTCAGAACCGAGTATTTGATCGTATTAATTTTCACATAGCACCATTATATCCGACTACATCATGCCTATCAAAACCTATATCATCATCATACTCTTATAATCACAGCAGTAATACACATCAATCATATGTACAAGCATGAATCGAGACATCACAGAAACATGAAACCGATTAACAAACATACACTAACCGATTCGAGATGAACAACAAGGATTCGAGAGCTAGGGAACGCTAGATTGCCGTCAACAGAGAAGGAGAGACTCTAGGGTTTCGGTTGTTATGATAAAAGTGTGAAACTGATGTAGTTTTACGTAATAAAACTCAAAATAACATGTTGGGCCCGAACTGGGCTTCGGCGGATCTGGGCTCGGCGAAACAGCTTGTTTCGTCGAGTTGTATTTGGCGAAACATAATCTGTTTCGTCGGGATTAGTTATGGCGAAACACACTTGTGTTTCGTCGGGTTGTTCAAATCTTAAACAGCTTATGTTTCTTAACAAGTTCCACGTTATACAATCAAACACATAATCATGCAACATAATACGTCTCATCATATCACAAAGTGTACAGTTACGAAATCAGGCAAGTCAAACAACTAAACAGTCAACGTCAACGTGCATTAAATGCGAATAGAGAATGTCGGAAATTCGAGTTGTCACAATTTAAGAGCCGATCCAGTAAGAGTGGATCCAAATCCCTTGCACAGACATGCTTCCTTTAACCTTTCTGGGATGGGATTGATCTCCATCCTTTCCCTGTATTGAGCTATGTGTTCCTCAGGATCCGTTGAACCATCATACAACTTCATGGTAGGTACATGGAACCTCTTGGGTATCTCAGCATCACAGATTGGTGGTGCAAAACGGGATATCTTGTGGCTCCCATCTGCAATCTCTGGGGTAGGCTTGACCACTCCTGGAACACTTGATATCATATCCTTTAACTTTTGCAATTCTCTGGCCATGGCATGATTGATACCTGGATCCTACATAAGGCCATGGTTAGTAGTATAAGAATTATTAAAAGTGTTACCTCCCATTGGATTCAAATTAGGAAGAATGGATGTTAATCCATATTGTTGGGGCTCTGGGATGACCTATGGACCAGTAGAAGCAATGGTTTGCATTGGAATGAAATCTCCGTGATGGATGTCGGAACTTCCTGATTGCAAACTCCTTAAGGATCCTTGGAACTGTGAGTATCCTTGGACCTGGGAGGATCTTGAGACATAGGAGGATCCTTGAACTTGGGAGGATCCTTGAACTTGATAGGATCCTGGAACATAGGAGGATCCTTGTACTTGAGAGGATCCTGGAGCATAGGAGGATCCTTGAACTTGGGAGGATCCTGGAGCATAGGAGGATCCTTGAACCTGAGAGGATCCCTGAAACGGTCAGTACCCTTGAATCTGCGGGGCTCCCGAGTATCCTCCTGAGCTTGCAAAGGATCCTATATGCTGAGGAAGGGATCCTGATGGTTGAAAGTGTGACCCTGAAGCCTGAGTCATTGCTGATGACCCGTAATGCACTCCTTTTGGTCCTCCAACATATTGAACGTCTGGAATCGCCGAAGGCTGAGAAGTTATAACCGGAGTATCAAAATTCAAAGATCTGGGCATTAGTGGGGAATGATCCTCTGCCGATCTCTTCTGTTTCTTGATGTCTCCAATTTCTCTGATGATCTTTTCATTGGTCTTGTCCTGCTGCTGGATATGCTCCTTCATCTGCAAAATCAGAGTAAACAAATCACTAGTAGTAGGAGTATAAGAAGCAGAAGAAGTTTGAGGTTTTGAGAAAATGGGAGTTGGTTACTTCTCGGCATTTTTCTGAGGTCCAGAAGGTGGTGGAGGCAAAGGTGGAATTCCCTGAGATGAATTGACCGCAGACATTTCAGTAGAGGTATTCTTCAATGATGAAGCCATGTATTTGTATGCAATGAACCGGAATGATCACCAACAGAAAAACTTCTTAGGAATGAAGCACCAATTGCCCCACGGTGGGCGCCAAACTGTTTTGGTCAAAAATCTGATGAGGATAATGCAACCAAACTCTTAGTTACGGGGAATGATGCTTGAAATGTGGAACAATGATAAGGATCACTTCAATGTAAATTGCACAAACGACACAAGGATTTATACGAGGAAAAAGCCCTTGATCTATAGAAGATCTCCGGCATAAAAAACCTCGGGTGATGGAAACTACCGATCACCAAGCTCAAATAAATCAATAAATGTTTACAACTTCGGATAGTAACGAGCTAGGTACAAGGATCACTATGGTGAAACGTGTAAAAGTGAGTGAAAACTGTTAAATGTTTGTCGAAAGCTTCAAGAGTGCAATTGTACGAGAGTGTGTGTAGCTGAAAATGGTTAAGTGTTCTATTACTAGCTCGTCACCCCTTTAAAAATAGAAGTTCACTATGCTAACAAACTATCCGACTTTTGTGCCATGCTCCCACGTTCTCCACAACGTCCATTTCCAGTCAAACGTGTGCGAAATACCCGTGGAATATTCCATAGTAAT
This sequence comes from Helianthus tuberosus, assembly GCA_030545235.1. NCBI lineage: Eukaryota > Viridiplantae > Streptophyta > Magnoliopsida > Asterales > Asteraceae > Helianthus > Helianthus tuberosus. Next base: position 138,526,319 of record CM060420.1, read on the forward strand.
GTTGCCAAGACCATGATCCTGATCCTGATCCTGATCCTGAAGCCCTTTTGAGGATCACTATCTGTCACAGAAGTAAGGATCATTTATTAGGATAACAAGTAAGGATCACTAATTTATAGAGAATCCTCCCCTAACATAAGGGCCTTTCCACTTTGGTGCCAACTTTCCATCAGCAGGATTGGTGGTATTGTGAAATGCTTTCCTTAACACCATATCACCAACTTGGAATTTCCTGATCCTGACATTTTTGTTGTAACCTCCAGCCATCCTTTGTTGATAATTGGCCTTCCTTATCCTTGCCAAATCCCTGAGTTCTTCTATAGTATCCAAATCTTGAACCAAGTTTTCAGCATTTTCTTCAGGATTACGAATGCTTGTTCTTGTAGTAGGAACCACCATCTCTGTAGGGATCACTGATTCTGCCCCAAATACCAAAGAAAATGGAGTTTGGCCAGTGGCATTCTTGGGAGTTGTCCTATCAGCCCATAGTACATAAGGTAGTTCTTCTGCCCATTTTCCTTTTTTAGATCCAAGATTCTTCTTCAAATTGTTGATGATGATCTTGTTGGATGATTCTGCCTGACCATTAGCTTGTGGGTGGACTGGTGTTGATGTTATCATCTTAATCCCCCAGCTGTCACAAAAGTTAGTAGTTCTATTCCCAATAAATTGGGATCCATTATCACAAACAATTTCAGAAGGGATACCAAATCTAGTAATAATATTTCTCCTAACAAAGGATATCACTTCCTTTTCTCTGACTTGAGCAAAGGCTTCAGCCTCTATCCACTTGGAGAAGTAATCAGTCATAGCAAGCATGAATACTTTTCCACCAGGTGCCTTAGGAAGCTTACCAACTATATCCATTCCCCATCTCATAAATGGCCAAGAAGAGGATATATGATGCAAAAGTTCTGCTGGTTGGTGAAGGATATTACTATGTCTCTGACAAGGATCACACTTCTTGGCATACTCCACAGTATCCTTCTTCATAGTAGGCCAATAGTATCCTGTCCTCTAGATCCTTGAGAATAATGCCCTGCCCCCAGTGTGGTTTCCACAATCCCCTTCATGGAAATCCTTTAGGACTTCTTGGATTTCAGGATCCTCAATGCATCTTAGATATGGTCCTGCAAGAGATCGTTTATACAACATATTATTCAATATTGTAAATTGAGATACCTTGATTTTGAAAGCCCTAGGGTTTTCTCCTGTAGGAATCTCTCCATGTTGTATGTATCTCATGATTGGATCGATCCATGATCCTTAATAAGATTGAGTATCATCACTAGGGATGATTGTAGAATCCTCTCCTATCTCCATGGCTACACGATCCTCGATAGCAGGGGTCAGGATGTGGATAATAGGGATCTTGATATCCTCTGGGATCTTCAAGGATGATCCTAGATTGGCTAATGCATCAGCCTCTGCATTCTCTTCCCTTGGTACCTGTGTAAAACTAAAGGAAACAAAAGAGAGTGCCAATTCTTTGACTATCTCTAAATATTTGATTAGCTTTTCACCTTTAACAGCATAGGATCCATTAAAGTGATTAGTGATTAATAATGAATCTACATGTACCTCAAGATACCTGATCCTCATATGCTTGGCAATTTGCAAACCAGCTATCAAGGATTCATATTCAGCCTCATTATTAGTAGTTTGAAACTCACAAGCTATGGAGTGGGGTATTATGTCCCCCTGTGGCGATTTTAGTAGTATTCCAGCCCTGTTCCTTTGACATTAGAAGCACCATCAGTGAAGAGTATCCAAGGATCCTTAGTTTCTTCTAGCTGTTGGACTTCCAACTCAGCTTCCTTTTGCAAGTCACTACTGAAATCTGCCACAAAGTCAGCTAAGGCCTGGGATTTAATGGCAGTTCTTGGCTCATATCTTATATCATAAGCACTAAGCTTCACTGCCCACTTAGCCATCCTTCCTGACATTTCAGGTTTCCTGAGAACATTCTTAATTGGAAAATTAGTCTTAACAATAATGGCATGAGTCTCAAAATAATGTCTTAATTTAGTAGATGCCATAATTAATTCAAGGATAAGTTTATCTAAGTGTGAATACCTGGATTCAGCATCTAGTAAACTCTTACTTACATAATAAACAGGATGTTGTGTACCTTGGTGATCCTTAACAAGGACCGCACTTACTGCTTTTGAGGATACTGCTAGGTATAAGGATAATATATCCCCCTTTTCTGGTTTCATCAAGGCGGGGGCTGAGGATAGGTAATCCTTAAGAGCTTTGAGGGCACTTTCATGCTTCTCGGTCCATTCAAATTTCTTGTTCTTACTCAGGATGTCATAGAATTCCTTGCACTTTTCTGAGGATTTGGATATGAACATGTTCAAGGCTGCGATCCTACCTGTCAATCTTTGCACATCCTTGGCATTAGCATGAGATTTGATATTCACAATGGCTTTAATCTGCTCTAGACTTGCTTCAATGCCCCTCTTTGTCACCATATAGCCTAAGAATTTACCTGCTTTAACACCAAAATGACACTTGGAAGGATTTAGTTTCATATTAAATTCATCAAGGATATTGAATGCTTCCTCCAAGTCTTTAAGGTGATCCTCAGCTTTCTTGGACTTAACCACCATGGCATCTATATAGACTTCCATAGTGTGTCCAATTTGTTCCTTGAACATCATATTGACTAGCCTTTGATAAGTAGCACCTCATTCCTTAGTCCAAATGGCATAGCAATATAACAATATATACCAGTTGGGGTCATAAAGGCTGTATCCTCTTGATCAGATGGTTCCATCTGAATTTGTTGAAATCCAGATGAAACATCCATAAAATTCAACAACTCATGACCCGCGGTAGCATCCACCATGGAGTCAATGTGGGGTAATGGGAAAGGATCCTTGGGACATTCCTTGTTTAAATCAGTAAAATCGACACATACCCTCCACTTTCCATTTTTCTTTTGAACAACAACCACATTGGCTAACCATCTTGGATACTTGACCTCTCTTATCATACCTGCCCGAAGTAGTTTATCTACCTCTTCCTGGATAATAGCATTCCTTTCAGGTGCAAACTTCCTTCTTTTTTGATGAATTGGCTTGAATGACCTGTCAATGCCGAGTTTATGAGTAATTATATCTTTAGATATACCTTTCATGTCTTCATGCTTCTAGGCAAAGGTAGTTTTCATTCTTTTAAGGAAGGATACTAGATCCTGTTCAATGTCGCTAAGGATCCCTGATCCTATGAAGATCTTGGATTCAGGATCATGAGGATCCATGAGGATTTCTTTTACATCCTGCTCTCTTGCCTCCAAGACATCTCTTGGAGGATACTTTAATTGCTATTGCTCCCTTGGTCTTGAGGCCGGCTTCATTAATGAGGTATAGCAATTCTTAGCTTCTTGTTGATCACTCTCAATTTTCACCACTCCTCATGGACTAGGAAGCTTTACACATTGATGATAGGTAGATGGAACTAACTTCATGTCATGTATCCATGGCCTTCCAAGGATAACATTACAACATGATAAGCAATCTATAACACAAAATTTTTTATAAGAATGGAGTCCTTCAATGTAGATGGGAAGTTTGATGTCCCCCAATGTGTTCTTGGTTTCTCCACTGAATCCCACAAGGACTGAGGATCTTGGGACAATATCAGACTCCGGGATATTCATCTTCTTGAGGACATCAAGCTGAATGATGTTCACAGAGCTTCCTCCATTGATTAGGATACTGCGAACAAAGTGGTTAGAAATAAACAAGGTAATAACAAGACCATCATGATGAGGATCCTAGACATCAACACGATCATCCTCATCAAAGGTTATGACTTTATCCTGGGTAACAATGGAAGTCTGGATGGGTCTGTCTCCATTATCCATCTTGGTTTCCTTAGCATGTCTTTTGGCTGCTGAAAAGGAGGTACCACAAATGTCTGATCCACCAGATATGAAGTTTATAACTTTTGTGTCTGCTGGAGGAGCAGGAGCCCTTTCTGGGATCCTTTCAGGATCCTGGATCCTTGACTTCTTTCGTCCCAAAAGCTCCTTCAAATGCCCCTTTCTTAACAAGTAACCAATTTCCTTTCTAAGTGCAATACACTCTTCAGTGAGATGCCCGAAATCCTCATGATATGCACACCACTTGGACTTATCCTTTGTAGCAGCTGGTTTATCACTTTTCCTCGGCCACCTAGCTTTCTCACCTAGATTCTGCATTGCAAGAATTAGTTCATTGTTATCAACAGAAAAACAGTATTAAAAAATGGGAGGATAATCCTCGTCATCCTCTTCCTGTTCCACTGCATGCACGTTCGGGTTATCGGATTTGTTGTAGGACTTTGATTTGTTGTTCCTGAAGTAGGATCCTTGCTTTTCCTGCTTTGAGGATCCTGTCAGTCTTTCCTGGATCCTTTTATCATCCTCTAATCGGATGAATCTAAGGGCCCTAGTTCTTACTTCATCAAGATTCCTGCAAGGGGTCATGACAAGATCATCATAGAATAATGAATCCCTAAGCAAACCCATTTTAAAGGCTTCTACAGCTGTAGCTATATCCAGGTTAGGAGTCTAAGGATTCATTACTAAACTTAGTGATGTAATCTCTAAGTGATTCATTTTGACCTTGTGTTACCCTATAAAGATCACTAGTTAAACGTTCAAATTTTCTACTACAAGAGAATTGACTATTAAACAGATTAACTAGATTAGCAAATGAAGTAATAGAGTAAGGGGGAAGACTTAGCAGCCATTTAAGAGCAGATCCTATGAGTGTGGATCCAAATCCCTTGCATAGACATGCTTCTTTTAACCTCTCAGGAATTGGATTGATCTCCATCCTCTCCCTGTATTGAGCTACATGCTCCTCTGGATCCGTTAAACCATCATACAGCTTCATGGATGGTATCTAGAATCATTTGGGTATCTCAGCATCACATAAGGGTGGTGTAAAACGAGATATCCTATGGCTACCGTCTGCGATCTCAGGAATGGGCTTGACCACTCCTGGAACACTGGATATCATATCCTTAAGCTTCTGTAATTCCCTAGCCATAGCTTGATTGATACCTGTATCCTGCATTGAGCCATGGTTAGTGTTATATGAATTATTAAAAGTGTTACCTCCCATGGAATTCAAGTTTGGAATTGCTGATGTGAATCCATATTGACGGGATTCTGGTATGATTGAAGGACCAGAAGAAGCAATGGTCTGCATTTGAATGAAGTCTCCTTGATGAACATCGGTGCTTGGGGGCTGCATACTTCTTAAGAATCCTTGATCCTGAAAGATGTTGGATCCTTGAAGCTGAGAGGATCCTTGAACCTGAAAGAATCCTTGGGGCTGGGAGGATCCTTGAACCTGAGAGGATCCTGGAACCTGGGAGGGTTCTTGGACCTGGGATGATCCTTGGACCTGGGAGGATCCTTGGACCTGGGAGGATCCCTAGACCTGGGAGGATCCTTGGACCTGGGAGGATCCTTGAACTGTGTGCATTCCCAAATATCCTCCTGAGCTGACGAATGATCCCTGATGCTGAAAAGAGGGTCCCAATGGCTGAAAACTGGATCCTTGAGGTTGGAAGTGAGAGCCAAATGCTTGACTCATAGATGCTATTCCATAACGCCTTTCTGATGGACCACTTTGATATTGGATGCCCGGAACTGTCGATTGTAAGGTAGTTACAACTGGAGTATCGAAATCCAATGACCTTGGTATCAGAGGAGAGTGATCCTCCACTGATTTCTTCTGTTTCTTGATATCACCAATAGCCTGGAGAATCCTTTCATTGGTTTTGTCCTGTTCTTGCATGCGATCTCTCATCTGCAAAATCAGAGTAAAAAGATCATTAGTAGTAGGATTAGAGGAAACAGAAGAAGTTGGTGGTTTTGAGAAAATGGGGGTTTGTCTCTTCGCAGCATTTTCAGCATTCTTCTGGGATCCAGAAGGTGGTGGAGGCAAAGGTGGAACGCCTTGTGAAGAACTGATTGTCGGCATAGAGCTTGAAGTGTTCTTCGCTGAGGAAGCCATCCGCTTGGTTGTAACGAACCGAAATGACCACAAAAATATGAATCTTCTTAGGAATGAAGCACCAATTGCCCCACGGTGGGTGCCAAACTGTTTTGGTCAAAAATCAAGCAAAGATAATGCAACCAAACTTTCTGTTGTGAGGTGTGATGCTTGAATCAATGAACAATGCTAAGGATCACTCAGAGATGTAATGAACAAGTGACACAATGATTTATACGAGGAAAAAGCCCTTGATCAAGAGTTGATCTCCGGCATAAAACACCTCGGGTGATGGAAACTACCGATCACCAACTCAGATTAAACAGAAAAATGTATTACAACTTTGGATGATAGCGAGCTAGTTACAAGGGTCACTAGAGTGTAATGTGCAAAAAAGTGTGTAATCGCCGAGCAAACTGTCAAGAGTTGATGAGAGCAGTTACGAGTGTGTGTGTTTAGCCAAAAATAGCCAAGTGTTTTAATTTAGCTCGCTATCCCCTTATAAATTTGGAAAATATCTAAGCTAACTAACTATCCGCATTTCGTGCAAGTCTTCCACGACCTCCATAACGTCCACATTAGTCAAGCACGTGCGGAATAAAAAGAGAATATGCTTCCAGGAATATCGCCAAGACCAAGCCCAAGCACGTACTCCTGCAAAACAACTTCATATTCAAAGAAAACAATCGTTAGTGTAAGGATCACTATGATGATCCTAGATCCTGATCCTACAATACTCTCTGAGGATCACTAATTCAAACAGAACTGAGGATTCCTAAGCCCGACAGTAATTGAGGATCACTGATTTTTGGAAAATCATCCCCTAACAATGCTGAATGACGAAAAATTGCACTAATACACAACAGTTTTTCGTCATCTCTAGTGTTTCGTCGATAGGTCTCGTCGGCTGCTTATATTTCGTCGGGATGTTTCGTCGAGGTCATTCGTCGCTGCAGGTCTTTTGTAGACCTGCAGCCTATATAAACAACAGGAGAGATACAGAAGAGCAGATCACACAGAACTGAAGAGCGCATACATACTTCAGAAAGTTTGAGAGGTTTGTCTTGTATACACAATGTACTGAAACTCTAATGATATATATATATATATATATACGAGTGAACTTTCAACTGTGAATCTGTTCTTGTTTTATCGTGTGTTCTTTGATCTCGGTTTGCATATCCGGTTGGTTTCCGCACAACCGGGTTTGTTCGTATACAAGGATTAGGTGACTAGATCCTCCGCTAGTTAGACCTACAAGTGGTATCAGAGCCTTGGCTCTTCTCCTTGCTAAAACCGAGTAGTTTCTCTTGTGTTTTTATGAGATTTTCATGAGTTGTTTTCAGAATTTGTTCTTGAGTTTGAGCTCTTAAAATCATATTTTTCTGAAAAACAGTGATAAATCTTTGAAAATATTGTCACTTTGCTGTTAGTTCATAGAAAACCTTGTTCTAAAACTCATTTATGCATGTTAAGTTAAGGTTTTTAGTGAAGTTTCTTGCAAAATTTGTGTTCGGAAACTTTTCCGGTGGTCGGTAAATTCAAAAACTCATCAGAGTTCATCATCGTTCTTCATGTATTCTGGGTTTTGGAAGATAAATCTGCTTTGGTTGATGTTATTATTATAATATTGTTAAGTGGCTCAAAAGTTGGTAAGTACATGATGGTTGTTGTTTGAAAAGTTGGTGTATTTGACATGTTGGCCATACATTTGGTTTACCAACCATATGTGTGTCAGGAAGGAAGAGATAAGTGTTGGGATTAAACCCTGCCAGAGGAACAGATAATGAAAGCCAAAACTGGATCATGACAGTGGATTCACAATAATCAGCTGTTTACTCTAAGCTTTCCCCTTGATAGTAAATCAAACATCTGATATGCTCCAAGTACTGCCCTTGTCAACAACTGCTGTTCCTATAAACCACTGTGAAACCAAAGCACTGATGAAGTTTAAAGGCTGAAGCTCAATCTACTGCTAGAATTCAAGTAATGCTGAAGAGTTAAAGCACTGCCCATTCAAGGCCTGATCACCCTTTGAAGAAAGCACTGTTTCTCATACAACAGTAGTTGATTACGTCAGAGGAATGAAGTGTCAGTGTTTATATATCAGTGTTTAGAATGTAATCAATGTATGTATGGTCAGTAGTTGTAGAACAGTAGATAGAGTTTGTTAGTTTGTTAGATGTCACTTTCATGGTGACGTCAGCTGAGATGCCTCAGTGGTTTGGTTTGTCTATAAATGGAGCAGTACTATGTACTGTTACATTTGATTCATTTTGAGAGAGTTCTTCTCCTCAATTCAATCCTTTCATCTTGTGCAATCCAACCTTGGGGCATCAGGCTGAGGGGGAGTTTAGTTTGTAAGCATGTCTGCAATCTTTTGCTTTGATTTGTAATCTTTTGACTCTATGAGAAGCAAATGTTTATCAAACTATTTTCTCCTTGATTGTGTTTACAACGTTTGTTCTCATCTCCGCTGCACTGTACATAGTTTTATACTCATTCATTGTTCAAATCATACAAACAAACACAATCATGAGAGCCTCCGATCCTAACAATTGGTATCAGAGCTTGGACAATCAAATTCGATCTAACAATCAATTTGACATAACAGTTCGGCTCATTATTCATTGATACTAAGGTTGGGTGCATGTAGTTGAAAAACAGAGTACCAAGTAAACCATGTTCAAAATGGTTATTCAAAACTCCGTAAATCAACCAAGATGTCATATGACACACAAATTTCACATAACAAGTGATTTCATGCAAAAGACACTCATGGTGTCTAGATTTGAAAACATATCTATTAAAACTATGGGATAATCTCTTATTTTCAAAATTGATTTCAACTATAGTTGTGAATTTTGTGTTGTTTCTTCATGTTTAAAACTAAAGTATGAACCTCAGATGAACAAAACCTATGTTCTTAAAACATTAGTGTTTTTGGTAAACATGAAAGAGGGAATTTAAAACTTTAGTTATAAGATCTGGTGTGTTGGAAAACAGGTTGAGGAACCTCAAAAAGAGTATAAACATAAAACACTTTCGAGTCAGAAGTTTAGGGTAATAATGGTCATTAAGCAACTGTGTGCATTTATCTGTTCACGAAAAGGTTTAGGTAAAAATGGAAATTCCGGGGAATGAACTTCAAAGAGGAATAGACAAAACTTCAAAATCATCACATGGTTATCAAAAACTCATGTGTACATGTATCCTCAATTCTGTTGTCAATCAATCAACAAGAAAATGGTATTAAACAGCGGTCAAAATGTATTTAAAATTTCATACGACTGATTGTCAAACCTCTGACCATTTTCATAAACTTGAAGATGATATGATTTCGTATTTTATTGTAAATATACCAGATCCTTTTTGATGCTATTTTCAGAAAATCCTTTATTTTTTTTTCTTTTCAAAGGATTTTCTCGAATAACCAGGATATATTGTTCATTCTTTTTAAAGAATAATATATTTTGAACTTTTGCTTGTTTTTATTGGCAACTGTTTTTGTTACCTGTCAGGAAATAGTACCTTATTTTTATTGGTATTATTGTCCTTTTAAATGGATTAAAAGGAAATGGTGTATATGTCAAGGTCATGTCATACTTAAGGCTGTTTTAAACACTAATCAAAGGTTGATTGCTAAACAGTGTTTAAACTACTGAGGCACTCATGTTTTAATTTGGATATTAAACGAAAATGAGTGCCTTAGTAAAAAGTTCTCATCATCCGGGGTACAAAACCACTGTCAGTAATTTGTATGAATTTCAATAGAAAATTGACATGTGGTAAAACCTTGATTGAAAATCTTTGCAAAAAGTTGCTGAATATGAACTTTCAAACCATTGCCCTTATTTTAATCATAACCACTGTTTTGCTTAAACGTCTGGTTCCTAATTACTATCCACTGCTGAAAGTCAACCACTGATCCTCATTTTGCTTGGCAAGCACTGATGCTCAAAATCAGTGTCTTATCCACTGATATGCTATCCACTGATAGTAAAAATCTTCCACTGTCATCACATTATTACCGTTGTAACTACTGATGCTTGATACATCAGTGGTTCTTAAAACAATTGTCCTCCATTCTTCATCCATATCTTCAGAGGTTGACACGTGGTCAGTTTTTAGCCTTCAGATCATAATAACCGCTGCCACATCAGCAATCATTTTTTTCCTAAATAAAACCCTGCCCTAAACCCCCAAACAGGATTTTTACACTGTCGAATTGAATTCCAAAGTTCTCTTCTCAAAGTAGTTTCCAACTTGTCTTCCCAAATCACTCTCTGATTCTTCTTCATCAGAATGACGAAGTCAAAATCAAAATCTAAACCAAAATCACCATCATCATCAAAAGAGGTCGCTCAAACGGCCGAAGAATCCATCGAGATACCATACAAATCTCCTCATAATTATCTGGGTTTGCTTACAAAACCTACCGATAATCACACCTTTGACTCCATTATTGATACAATATCTGCATCAAAGTACAAAACTTTGTTGACAGCAGATGCTCCCATTTATTTGCAAACCTAGAGAGAGTTCTGGAAAAAGGCGACGCTTGAAAAACAAGACGATAAAGTCATAGCCATTAACTCCTCGATACAGGGTAAAGTGATTCAAATCACTCCGCAAACAATCTCAGAAGTATTCAAACTCGATGATCTGAATGGTAAAACTTCCTTTGACAAAAACGAGTTAAAAGCTGACTTTCTGAAAAGGGGATATGCAGAACAATCAAAGGTAGATACCTTACAAAAAGGTTATTTCCCATCTGCACCCAGATTTTTATTTCACACACTTTTAAGTTGTGTTTCAAATAAAACAACAGCGTTTAATGAAATACCATTGAAGATTCAATGCCTGGGCTATGCTATTTTAAACAATAAAGATTACAAGTATTCCCAGGAGATCTTCAACGACTTGGTAAAGAACGTTGATAGCAAATCATTTTTACTTTTTCCAAGATTTCTGAGCTATTATTTCAAACAAAAATTTGAAAAAGAAAACGAAAATTTGCTTAAACAAGGTGCCTATTTTCAAATAAAAGGCTTAACAAAAGAAACATTTTCCAGGATGATGGCACCAATAAAAACAAAAGCAGAGGTGTCTGAGCAGACTTCAGTAGTTACCACTGCCCCTCAGACATCTGCTGCTGAGCCCACTGCTCCAGGTGATCATAGCAGCACTACCACTTCTTTGAAACCCACACCTGACATTACCAAAAAGACCAAAAGAAAATCATACAAAAAGCCCACCAAACCCAAGAAAAAGGCAACTCTGGAAGATGAGATCCCAGAGCAACTGCCTGTGACAACACAAATGTCACCACTGTGACACATGTGTCACTGCGACCATCAAACAAATACCAAGCCAATGAAATATTGTATTTCATACTTGGGATCTGTATAAATATGTGTATCTTTTGCACATATCAAGTCTTGTTCGATTTCAAGCTCTAAATCGCTTTCTGGAAGGTTGTACGCGCACTGAGGCGTAAATATAACCAGTTTAATACAACGAACACTCCGGAATAGTGAAATAGGCTTAACATACCTTAAGTAACCTTTACATAACTTAGAAATAAGTTTTGAAGGCTTTGGTATGGCAAAATCTAGTGTAATCTCTTACAGGGACTAAAGTTGACAAACTGCGAAAGTATGCCAATTTGAACTGTAACAGACATTCCGGATCATGGCCATAAGTTAAACATACCATAAATATCCTTTACATAGCTTAGAAATAGTCTTTGAGAGGTTCGGTGTGCTAAAATAAACTTTTGGGACATTCAGGGACTAAAAATGTCAAAAAGTGCACAAGTTTGCACTTTCGCGCATAACTTACGTTCTAAATACATCCGGACATCCAAAAATTTATGTAAGCACTATAATATTTTATTTTAGTGTTTGGCATAAGAAAAATCCATTCGTCGCGCAATTTGGATCGTTTTTCGCGCTTATGCGCATTCCGTCGTAATTAACCGAACATCGCGATCGTACGACCAAACGAACCGACATCCGAGATATTTTTGAGCATGTTTTGAGTTCCCTATACTTTAACTTCATTTTAGAGCCTTGAAATGAGGTTAACGGGGTTCAAACGCATCGAAAATAGCTTAAACGGGCTGCAGGGACCAAATCTGACATTCTGCCAAACTAGGTCCTTGCGCACCGCAACAAATATTTGTTACGGTGCGCAAGGGGTCTGCAGACCAGATGCAGTGTATTAAACAGCCTGTTTGCAGCTGTTTAATCCTCCACCACATACCCACACTTGCTTAGTCAGCTGATAAGGACCATTTTTAGCTACCATGAGTTTCCGACAAGTGTACGCACAAGATTAAGGCACGATATTCGACAAACGATCCTAACGGTTCGGGTATTCCTATAAATACCCATCCACCCCATTGAAAAAATCACTAGAATTTTGATTTGAGAAACTCTAAGTTGAAACCTTTGTTTCATACCTGAGATTCTTGAATCGAGATTAGCATTCGGGGACCCTTCGTAAGTATTCTTTCGTTCTTTTATTGCTTTTCAAGTCTTTTCGGGTCTGAAAGTCAAACTTTGTTTGACTTTCTGCGTTGACCAGTTTATGGTCAATGCGAAGTTCGTTTGAACTTCGCAACGTGAGTGTAATCACGTTGGTTATAGTCCCTTGGGACTATGCCGACTGATTACCACGTTGTCTAGGGTCGTAGGGTAAGCGATCTGATAAATCGCTTATACCTCGAACCCGACCCATTTGGTCGATCATTAGGATCCGACCAAATACATTAGGTGACCATAGTAGGTAGGGAATAACCTTCCGAGGTTATACCCTATGGTCACGACGTTTAAGTAGTTGTATGATAGGTAGTTTCTATGCCTTAGGTAAATTACCAGAATACCCTTTTCATGTATAATTGGTAATTAAGCATATGTAACCTAAACTTTTGTCACATAACTAATTATGTAACATGTTTAGGCATATAACACTTTTCATAGGGCTAGTTAGACGGTCCGAACGCGTTTCACGCAAACGACGCGTTAAAGTAGCATAAGCTACCTAAACGGGTCGTAATGGGTCGAAAACGCTTAGGTTAGGTTTCATTTAGCATGAAGGCTTTGTTAAACCATATTACACGAGTCTCCACACTCGTTTGGTTTACGAACCCTCATTCTATCCGATCCTCCGATTTAGGTCCGGTCATTAACATAGTTACCTATATTAGGTGCCTTTTGATATCCGCGATCTATAGCATTGTTTGGTTGTTACTCAAGGACTACTAAGCAATCTCAAGTGAGTACATAGACCCCTCTTTTACTGTTTTCAAACTGTTTTGGGGTGAAACACATGTGCCTACTTGTTACATTCATGCTTTCCCGTTTTCACATCATATACCTGCTATGTTCGTTAGTACATTATGGTACATGATTTCATTACATTTTATGCTATGTATGTCCATTGTGTGCATATTTAGTACATTGTTTTACATTACATTTTGTTGCATATGCTCATCCAGTATATGAACACGTTATATTACATTTTGAACTGTTTATAACTATTTGACTAGGTGAACAGTTGTAATCATTTGACTATGTGAACCGTTTGTATCTGTGAACCATTTGTGTCTGTGAACCGTTTATATCTGTGAACCGTTTGTATCTGTGAACCGTTTGTATCTGTGAACCGTTTGTATCTGTGAACCGTGTGAACCGTATTTGACCATACATAAACATTTCTACAATTGTTAAACATTACTTTGGTGGTTTGGTTTGATTAAGTGATTAAGTAACGATGCGTGTGTAATATGATACAAGCATGGTGGATACGCCGCTGGTACGTCCTATATATAAGTGTTTGTATGGTATTACATATCGTAGCGTTATTTAAATCATTTCAGTTTGAGACATATAACATTTTATACAAATAACATACTTTTCACAATACATTGTTTTACAAGCAACTTATCTTATACAAACTCATTTTACAATGGTTATTCATTTAACCATACATTATTCTCTTAGGGTAAATTACACTTTTCATCCTTTATGTTTGCATCGGATTGCAACGGATAGCCTTTAACTTTAATAATTACAGTCACAGTCCTTTATTTGCAAAACCCATTACACTCTACGTCATTTAGCACTAACTTGGTTAAATTTTTTTCTTAAGTTTATTCAATTAAGGGTATTATAGTCAATTCATGCTTTTATTTAAATGTTTAATAAATAAAATCAAAAAAATTTGCCTATACATATCATCTTCCTCAATTTGCTAACCCTAAAACCCTAACCACCACATATTGCCACCACCACCACAACCACATCTTGCCACCACCACCTCTGCCACTCCCTCTCTCTGTCTAATTTTCAACAATTTTCAACAAACTTTAACAATTAGAATATCAATCAACAAATTAAACTTAAGATTTACGATTTCTGACAATTAATTGTTACCGACAAACATGGGCGAACCTTTTAAGGGGCAGGAGGGGGCGGCCGACCCCCCGAACTTTTCGCTCAATAGTGGAGAGTGTGTAGTTTTCGTATAGAAATTTTTTGGGTATATACGTTTTCGACCCCCCAGTTTTATAGAAAATTTTAGGTCCAGTGACTTCCGCCCGCCCCTCCGGTCGGAAATCTCAAGCTTCGCCACTGCCGACAAAACAAAAGAACAAGAATTATACCTTAAGTGTTCATATCAGCAAAACAACCTATGAAGATAATAAGTTAAGAAGACTGAAGAAGAATACACACACCAAACACACACAAGATGCAGACTTTATGCTTCTGATACAATGTAAATTGTAAAACTAAAAGGGGTTTTGAAAATTGTAATGAATTGGAAGTTGGATCAAACTAATGGGTACCTTGTATCTAGGGTTTGTGTTTTACTCAAATGAATCTTTTCACTTAGAACTTGAAAGAAACTTGTTACTCTGTCTCTCTCATATGTCGGAAGATGGTCATGGATCTTCCTTTTTTTTCAACAAACCTCTGCAACTCCCCTCTCTCACCCACCCAAATGATATGTGATTTCACAGATCTGATTCAAAAGCGAGTTGATTTCATAGAAAAAGAGAGTTCAGGGAGAGTAGAGTGGTGTTGCTGGATGATGTCCGAGCTCCATCAAAAAAAGTGGCCGGAGAAGAAGACCGGAGAGATGCTGACCGGAGTTGGGGAAGGGCTGGAGAAAATTAATCTCTTAGACGGTGGAGGTGCTTACGGCGGTGGTGGTGCTAGGGCGGTGGCGGTGCTTACTACGGTGGTGATGCTAGGGCAGTGGTTCAACTTCAACAGTTAGGATAAAGAAGATGAAGTTTGGGTTTATATTCATGTTTTTTTTTTAGGTTTTTGTTTTATTGATAAATAGATATAAATACACTTTTAAATAAATTGGTAGGGTAAAATGAAGGGAATACCCTCATGTGTTTTGCACATGACTAGACTTAACTGATAATTTTAACAAGGTTAGTGCTAAAGGACCTATGGTCTAATGCTTTTAACAAAAAAAGGATTGTGACTGTAATTATTGAAGTTAAAGGCTATCTGTTGCAATCCGTAACAAACATAAAGGACGAAAAGTGTAATTTACCCATTCTCTTATTTATACATATCATCTGATCTTATCGTTTTTCAAATGATTTATAAAACAAAGCAAATTACAAGGTTCATGACTAAACATTTTCTCAAACATAAGTCATGAAACCTATTTTCACAAAACCTATGTATCTCACAGGCATTTTTATGCTGACGTACCTATTTTCACATGTGTTTTTCAGGAGCTGTTGCATAAGATGATCAAGATACACATAGGCAGACTTGGGCTTTAGTGACAATAAAAGATGCAAGACTAGTTAATTATGTTGTATTTCCTTGTTTGTTAAGACATTGTAACACTTTTAATCAATAAAACGAAACTTCAATTGCCATGGATTTGAAACAATTAATTCTGTTACAACACTCCCCGATGTTTCCGCCACGTTTTGTATGTTCTACGTGGTCGGGGTGTGACAACCACAAACCACTGCTGCTACTTCCTCACAGCAGTTGGTAGAATGATCTCCACCTTTGCCTAAAACTCCTCCTGCATCCTCACAAAAGGATCAGGTTGTAAGCACAGGGACCCCACAATATGAAGCTCTGGATTCAATCGGATCCATCTTCCTCAGTCCTGATCCCAAGGACATGTCTCTTTCAACTCCCACACCCTCACCAATGATATTACCACAATCCATGCTACCTTTGTTGCATGCAGTTGTTATAGTTCCCCCAAGTGACTGGGTCTGATGCTTATACCTCTGCTACCCCAACAACAACTGAGGAGGTTACACCCCCTGAGTTGCAAGTAACTCTCGGTGGTAGTTCAAGTGGAGCAGCAACTACAACTGATGGATCAAAAAATCTTCAGTTGGACAGTTGTTTCATTAGTAAGACTCCCTTGAAGGCAATTTCTTCAATAGCATCATCGGTAACCACCAGTGAGTTGGTTCTAACCACTGGTACCATCAAAGGTCTATCAAGTGCTGAAGAAAGAAGTCCCCAGTACCAAGAACAAGGGGCATCAATGGGTGATTTTTGGGACTCAGTTCCTAAGTCAAACATTGATATAACCACTATAGGTGGTGATTCAGATGATCCCATTAAAGTGGGTGATGATTCAAAATACCAGGAATTGACGGGAAGAGTTGAAAAACTGGAAACCTCAGTCGCTGAAATAAAGGAGATGGTGCAAGAGATTTTAAAAGCTCAAAAAGCACAATCCACTGATGCCCCATCACAAGCATCTGTTCCAACTCAAGCATCTGCTCCACCACAAGCAATTGCTGCAAATGAGCTCTGGAATATCTTTCAACCCATGCTGGAAAAACAGAAATAAATGGCTGATCAGCAGCATGCTATACATGTACAAATGCTGTCAAACATGGTAGAATCAAGATTCAAGGATACCCAAGCAGATATCAAGGCTATAAAGGCCAGCATACAAAAGACTGCACATGGTGGAAAAGTTCCCTCTACTATCCTCTTCATGGATAAACCTCTTGCAGATAATGCCAAAAAGGGGGAGAAAATCAAGTTGAAAAAGAAAGGAATAGAAGCTGGGCTGTATATTGAACCAGAACAAAAAAACAGCCATCTAAACCACCTCAAACCACAAAATCCAAAACTTCCATTCAAACAGCTCCTCCAGCCATTTCATCATCACACACAACCTCAACACACACCATCACAACTACTGTTGTACCACCATCATCATCTACAATCATATCACCACCACTGCCTCCTGCCATAAAGCAGAAGACAGCAGATGTTACAACATTTGTTGTAATGACAACAGTGGTTGAGACACCAGTTGTTTCAACGACTGTTGGTCAGACACTTTCCATCAGTCAAACCACTGATCCACCGACGACATCATCAGCCTCTACTACAATAAAAAGGAGAAGGGTTTTCATTCCTGATGATGAGTCACCACCACCATCACCATAATCAAAAACTACATCACCACCTCCATCCCCTGCTCAAAAGAAGAAGACATCTGCTGACATATCAGTAGTTGTAATGACAACAGCAGCTGAAACACCAGTTGTTTCAATAGCTGTTAGTCAGTCATCTTCCACTGTTTCCACCAGTCTCACATCAAAACCAGCAAAGCTCTACACCAGAAAAAGAAAACTTACTCAGCCAGATGAGGACCAATATGATCCCACTGCTGCAAGATATCCGTTAGAACTGGAAGCTATAAAAAATGAGATGAGGCAATTCTACACTGATGATGATCCTTCAAACAAAAGATTTTCTTCACTTGTTGGCTTCATGGTTCCAGAAGACATGGATGAATATCTTGAGCTCAAAGTAAGACAGACTAAGATAAGAGCCAAGGTTGAATGTAAAGGTCAAGGTGATGAAGCCATTGTTGAAAGATTGGATTTTCTGCTCACAAAAGTCAAACAAATAAAAGATTTTGCACAAGAGCTGGGCAAAGAAAAGGCAGAATAACGAAAAGAGATGAGAGGAAAACTTCTTGCATACATAATGTAAGAAAAATTTTATCCTGCTGAAGAAAACCAATTTGAAGAATGGCCAATAGTGGCTTTAAAGCATGAAGCTGATAGGATTGATAGAATCAAGAAAGATCCTAGAAAGAATAAAAATGCTCCAAATTGGAGTAAATACAAAAAGCTCATCTCTGACCTAACAACTGAGTATAAAAGAAAGAAACAGGAGTTGGTGGATGCAAAAGTGGACACTGCCAATGCCATATCAAAATGGTCAAAGCAGCAAACTGATGAAGCCTGTGAAAGGCTAAAGAAAAGGAAGATAACTGTTTCACGCATTTCAAAGAAGCATGAACAAATGATGAAGCTTGAACAGCCGATAGAAAACCTCAAAACACTGTTCAGGTCAACAAGAAATCCTACTCTTGTGTCAAACCAAGAAGAAGGGGAAAAACTGACTAGTGAAGAGGAAAAGGAAAAGGAACTTGAGTACTTCAAAGAAACCATCATGAAAATGGGTCTAAAAGAAGAGAACTCAGAAAAACTTCAAAACCTTTTTAAGAAGGTGTTAACTAAGCCTGCATCACCAAATACTTCAGAAGCTTCAGACTTTGAGCCAGATCAACAAAAGAGACAGGAGGAGATAGAAACAGAAACTGCATAAGATATAGCTGCAGCAAACAATATTATTGAAATGGCTTTCAAATGAATGTCTGAAAGTCTGCAAGTTTTCACAAGGCCAACTTCTCCAAACTCATCATTGAATAAATCTCTCCCAAGAAACCCATTGGGTTTAAAAGTACTAAAGTGGATGTCTGATCAAAAGACCCACGTATTGACCCTGGTCAGATCCAATGGCGAAGTGAAGTACATATCAAGGAAAGAAGCACTTGGCCTTAGTGTTAAAGATTTGCAGGATCTTCTTGAACTTACACTGTGCCGGGATGAAGATGACACAAGTTCCAAAGAATTTGAAGAAGAATTTAAAAGAAAAGCAAGGGAACTTCTGATGAGAAATAAAGATCCAGAATAATGAAGGGTTTTGGCATTATCTGTTCCAGGGGGAGATTGTTGGGATTAAACCCTGCCAGAGGAACAGATAATTAAAGCCAAAACTGGACCATGACAGTGGATTCATAATAATCAGCTGTTTACTCTAAGCTTTCCCCTTGACAGTGAATCAAACATCTGATATGCTCCAAGTACTGCCCTTATCAATAACTGTTGTTCCTATAAACCACTGTGGAACCAAAGCACTGATGAAGTTTAAAGGATGAAGCTCAATCTACTGCTAGAATTCAAGTACTGCTGAAGAGATAAAGCACTGCCCATTCAAGGCCTGATCACCCTTTGAAGAAAGCACTGTTGCTCATACAACAGTAGTTGATTACGTCAGAGGAATGAAGTGTCAGTGTTTATATATATCAGTGTTTAGAATGTAATCAATGTCTGTATGGTCAGTAGTTATAGAACAGTAGATAGAGTTTGTTAGTTTGTTAGATGTCACTTTCATGGTGACGTCAGCTGAGATGCCTCAGTGGTTTGGTTTGTCTATAAATGGAGCAGTACTCTGTACTGTTACATTTGATTCGTTTTGAGAGAGTTCTTCTCCTCAATTCAATCCTTTCATATTGTGCAATCCAACCTTGGGGCATCAGGCTGAGGGGGAGTTTAGTTTGTAAGCATGTCTGCAATCTTTTTCTTTGATTTATAATCTTTTGACTCTATGAGAAGCAAATGTTTATCAAACTATTTTCTCCTTGATTGTGTTTACAACGTTTGTTGTCATCTCCGCTGCACTGTACATAGTTTTATACTCATTCATTGTTCAAATCATACAAACAAACACAATCATGAGAGCCTCCGATCTTAACAATAAGATTTGATTTCATTTTGAAAAATATCTTACTGATTGTGATTAAAGGTCAACGAAATACCTTTTCTTTATTTGATTTGTCTTTGACGAAAAACCTATTTTTCGTCACAATTGGTCTAGATGAAAAACCTTATTTTTCATCACTTTGTCTTTTATGAAAAACTTATATTTCGTCTGTTAAGGTCTTTCGTCAAGAACCAAATTTTTCATGGGTCACTCTTGTCAATTTTTAACAGAAACTTTCAAAAGTTATTTTAACGGTGTGGTTTAAGTGATTTAAGCAGGTATTCATTTTTATATATCCAAAATGAGTTCAGACTCGTGGGGTATTCCATCCAATACAGAGAGCAAGTATAGAAGCACGGGTTTGTCACCATCATGGGCCGAATCTCCCGCACCCGCATCCTCGTCTATTCCAGCTCAAGCGAATCAAATTTCGACAAGTCAATGGCGATCGTTTCAAATCAAACTCAAAGTATTCAAAGTATACTTTTAAGCGAAAGTGAAATCGGAAGCCTTAACCATCCACCGAAGCTAATGCACATGAATGAATATCCTTGATGGGAAGAAAGATTCCATACGTATGTCCTTGGGAAAAACACGAAATTGTGGTTATGTTTTACTACAAATTTCGATCAAGCTCTTGTTATTGCCGCTTCAACTGCCGCGACATTTACAGATCTTACGGAAGACGAGAAAAAGGCATATGATTTAGAAAAGAAAGCATATTCTATTCTAACTCAAGCGTTGAGCAAGGATATATATCATCAGTTTGTCAGCTTCAAGATGTCAAAGCGGTTATGGGATGCATTGAAGACAAGAGGTCTAGGAAATGAAGCGACACGCAAATTGCGACATGATCTACTCAAGAAGGAGTTTGATGGCTTCACATGTATGGAAAGGGAATCTTTAGGAGATTTGACAAGTCAATATTATCACTTGTTGACTGAGTTAAGTAACTTTGGGGTAGTAGTTGTTGGACTCTGTATGCCCAAGACACATATTAAATTGATGTGGCCAGCACGTTATGATCCAAGTCGAGTCATACCCAATAACAAGCTAGACAAACACTTATATTATTTATTTGTGATATGATCATACAAATAAATATTAACACTTATAATATTTAGAAATTGGTTTTCTAAATAATTACACTTGAGAAACCAATAAATTATGTGGATAATTTATTTTGAGAGAATATTTTATTTTGTTATTTAATAGGTTAAATAACATTATAAAAGATTATATAAAGTCTTGCAAACATAGTGTTATATTTTATAAAAGTTATAAAATTAAACAAGACTTTATTTATTATTAAAAAATTGGATTTTTTTTAAATAAAACCCCTTAGGGCCGTCCACTTTGGTGGTCTTCCCAAGACATATGTTGGTCCAATGCTATGACATGCATTTTGCATGTGTAAGAGCTTTTGATTGGGTCTTGTTTTTGGTGATATTCTCTCTAGTATTTTAAATAAAATACATGACCAAAATTGAAGCCTAAGAGCTGAATTTTTGCTCTAAAATTTCGGCCATAAGAGTGTTCTTTCAAGTGTTCATTCTTTGATCTTCAAGTGTTGAATCCTAGCTAAACTTGTGGTGTTTGTTGGAAGCTTGGGGTATACAAGCTTGAGGTCTTCTACTCTTGAAGACAACCATTTCAAGAAGCATCATCCGTTTCATAATCCTTGTACTTCAAGAAGGTTGTTTTCTAAACATCCTATGGTTGTGTTTGTAAGTATACATCTCATATATGGATCCGGGTTTTGGGATTTTGCATATAAATGGTTTTATATCTTATAAAAGCAACATGTTTTAAACCTATTTTCCGCTGCGTTTTTTATTTCATATGGATGAAATTACTTTGATAAACATGTTAAAATCCCAACAATGGTATCAGAGCCGCTTATATGAGTGCATACTTCAATAGATTAAAAATTTTGGGTTTCGGGTTTCAAGAAAACCCTATGGCCGAAAATTTTAACATGGTTAACCCTTTGTTTTTCAAGATTTTTTTCTTACATGCATAAGAGAATCTTGAAAAATTTATTTCATATGGATGATTTGTTTGTTTGGACAAAACTTAACTTTTCGTTTTTTTGAAAATAGCCGAAAATGTTTATAAAAGGGAACCATTTTTTTTTATGCTTCTTGAAATTAATATATATAGATATTTGGATATATATTTTGGTGCATATAACCTAGCCATGACCTTGTGTTGAATATGTTTGTGTTTGTGATTTATATTTAATTATTTCAAAGGTTGTAATAATTATTTTGTTCTTCCATTAGAAGATATGTAATTTATTTATTTCATTTGGTATGTAAAATAAATAGATTAGGTGCATTTTGTTTTACTAGAAAAAATGTATTAGGATATATTTTGTAAAAGAAGATGCACACAAAATGCGGTTTTGGTTTGGACCATAATATTCGGTCCAAAGAACATCATCGTTCTCAACGGGATTTTAACCCGATAACCAAAAATCATATTTGGAGTCCAAAGGAGTTTGGAGCTGAAAATAAAAGACTTTTGGAAGCTCAAAAAAGGTGGAGAAATCACAACAGAAGAAGGAGACTTGAAGCATTTGGATGCGGGATCAAGTGGGAGTTCAACGACACATTGCTTGTGTCAATTTTCACCCTTTAGGAAGGACCTTTTGACACACTTGTTTCTGCTAACAAGTGTTGTCAAAAATAGTTGGCTATGGTTATGCACCTATTGTTATGCTTGTGTGGTTGTTTATTTTGTTGTTTAGATGATATGTAGATATGCATGACTTAACAAACTAATAATCAACAACAAGCGTAAAATTGGTTCTTGAAAAAGTCATTAAAATGTTTAATAAAGGTTTTATTAAAAATTAATGATTTTATAATAAAATGGGTTTTATTAAAAAGAACCATGAAAATTAGTTTTCACTAAAGTACCATTGATTTGAATGCATGCAAATATATGGTACATAATATTTTCTAAACTAGAATTTTGAAATATTAAAAACCCTTTTATAAAACAAGTCAAACACCATCCTTTTATACAACACTCGAAACACTTGGGAACTCTTATTGTGGGATAAAGGTCACCTAACCACATTTGAGGGAACTTGTATGTTCGAGGTGGGTTTACCATGTTTGTGGGATAAAGGTCACCTAACCACTTATGTGAATAAACTCACACGTGTGTGTAAGTTGGACGACTTGATTTGGAAACCATGAACTTAGGGTCACCAAAGCATGGGGAACAAAGGTGTTGATGGGATTAAACATGCCAACTAAACATAAAGATGTTTAACCGATCCCATATGGCTAGAAGTTGCAAAGAGTTGCAATTGTCAAACGTTGACTACCTTGTTAATTTAAATAGAGGGATAAAGGTCACCTAACCAATATTTAAATGTAACGTTGGATTCTAGATTTTAATTATTAATTGTCTTTAAGACACAAAAGGGTATTAATGATTAAAATATAATAATATCGAAAATACTAAAATTGAACTTGTTAAATTTTGTAGATGGCCGCTAACAATGCAAACCCGATTAACCAAACCGTCCGAAACCTGTCACTAAGAACCATCCTTGAAAATGATCGTCTCAACCATAACAACTTCATGGATTGGTTTCGAAACTTGAGAATCGTTCTCAAGCAAGAGAAGATATCCTATGTGTTGGACGATCCTATTCCCGATGAACCTAACGTGGAAGATATGGAAGCCTACAATGATTGGGTTAAGTATACCGAGGACTCCATGCAAGCCTCATGCCTCATGTTGGGAACTATGATTCCCGAAATTCAAAAGGATTTTGAACACCACGGGGCATACGACATGATTACCCAGTTAAAGGAAATGTTCCTACAACAAGCAAGGGCAGAACGCTTCGAAACTGTTCGGGCGCTTCATGCATATCGAATGGAGGAAACCCAATCGGTATCATCTTATGTTCTCAAGATGAAAAGCCACATTGATCGCCTCGAACGGCTAAATTGTCCCGTCTCTAAAGAGTTGGCTACGGATTTGATCCTCATCTCTTTAACAAAGAAATTTGAGAGTTTTGTAATGAATTACAACATGAATGGATGGGACAAGAGCATTGGTGAACTTCATGCAATGCTCAAGACGGCCGAAGCAAGTATGGGCAAAAAGGTTTTACCCGTCCTAGCGATCAATGAAGGAGGCAACAAGAAGAGGCCCCACCCCGACTCTAAAGCAATCTATGCCAAGAGAAAGGGACACGTCAAAGGAAAAAGGGAAGGGAAAAGCTAAAGCAGAACCCACCAAACCGAAGGAGAAGAAACAAAAGGTTGCTAGAAATGACCCATGTTTTGAATGTGGTGAGATAGGACATTGGAAGAGAAATTGTCCAACCTATCTCAAGGAGTTGAAAAACAAGAGGGATGCAGGGCAAACCTCAGGTACTATCTTTATGATACATGTTGAGCTTAATGTTATTTCTTCTAACACATGGGTACTAGATACCGGATGTGGAACTCATATTTGCAATTCGTTGCAGGGGTTCAGAAGAAGTAGACATTACAAGAAGGGAGACAGTAGTCTCTTTATGGGCAACGGAGCAAAAGTTGAAGTCGAAGCTCAAGGAGACTACGTTTTAAAGCTTCCAAGTGGTTTGGAAGTGATTTTGAAGAATGTTTTGTATGCTCCTAGTTTGACTAGGAACATAATTTCAGTTTCCCTTTTGAGACAATGTGGTTTTAAATTTGATTTTGTTAACTAAGACATTTATGTTTCTATGAATGATGTGTTTTATTTTAAAGCTATGTCTTTAAATGGTATTTATGAATTAGATCATGATAACGCATCATATGATAGCTCAATGTACCAAGTAACCAACAAGAAACTCAAAATGGATTTGAGTGATTCCTATCTTTGGCATTGTCGCCTTGGACATATAAGCAAGAATCGCATGCATACACTTCAGAAAAATGGTCTTCTGAATACAAATGAAGATAATTCATTTGATGTATGCGAATCTTGTTTACAAGGCAAAATGACCAAGACACCCTTTAGTGGAACTTTTGAAAGGGCAAAAGACTTACTAGGCATCATACATTCAGATGTATGTGGTCCTTTTAAGCCGATGACTAGGAATGGTGAAAGATACTTCATTACCTTTACCGACGACTATAGTCGTTATGGATATGTGTACTTACTAAGACACAAGGATGAAGCATTTGAAATGTTCAAAGACTTCAAAAGTGAAGTAGAAAATCAACTCAAGAAAACAATTAAAGTCCTTCGTACCGATAGAGGAGGTGAATACCTAAGTGGTGCTTTTCAAGATCATCTTAGAAGTTGTGGAATCATTTCATAACTTACTCCACCTGGAACACCACAACACAATGGTGTGTCCGAAAGGAGAAATCGAACTCTATTAGATATGGTTCGATCTATGATGGCTAGAACCACATTACCTCTATCATTTTGGGGTTACGCTTTGCTCTCCGCAGTCCGTATACTAAATATGGCCCCAACCAAGAAAGTAGAAAGGACACCTTTTGAAATATGGCATGGAAACCCTCCATCATTATCATTCTTAAGGGTTTGGGGTTGTGAAGCTTATGTTAAGCAATACACTCCAAATAAATTAGAAGTCCGATCTACTAAGTGTATCTTTGTAGGATATCCTAAAGATGATATAGGATATTATTTCTACGATCCAACCGAGCAAAAGGTATTTGTTGCTCGAAAGGGTAAGTTCTTTGAGGCTAAATTCCTTATGGAAGGAACTAGTAGTAGAACAGTGGAACTTGAAGAGGATCAAGAACCACAAGACAATACACGTTTGGTTGAAACTAGCACTCAACAAGAGGTTGTTGAAAATGATCAAGAGGTTGATCGGAACACACAAAATGTTCGCAGATCTGGTAGAATTAGTAATCCACCTGAAAGATATGGATATTTCATGGATGGATGCTACGTGGTAGATTCAGATGAACCAACCACATACCATGATGCAATGTCAAAATCCGATTGTGACAAATGGCTTGAAGCCATGAACATAGAGATGCAATCCATGTATGACAACCATGTTTGGGAATTGGTTGTGCCACCACTCAACTCCAAAGTAGTTGGAAGTAAGTGGGTTTTCAAGAAGAAAACGGATATGCATGGTAACTTGGATACTTATAAAGCAAGACTTGTAGCAAAAGGTTTCACTCAAACTCAAGGGATTGATTATGATGAGACCTTCTCGCCTGTGGCGATGCTAAAGTCAATCAGGATATTATTTGCCATAGCTGCATATTATGACTATGAGATCTGGCAATTGGATGTCAAAACGGCCTTTCTTAATGGATATCTTGATGAAGATGTCTATATGGTTCAGCCAGAAGGTTTTGTCGATCCAAAACATCCTGACAAAGTATGCAAGTTAAAGAAATCAATCTATGGATTGAAACAAGCATCTAGAAGTTGGAATCATCGTTTTGATGAAGAAATTAAGAATTTTGGATTCATCAAGAACGGTGATGAAGCTTGTGTGTATAAGAAAGCTAGTGGGAGCATCATCACTTTCTTAGTACTGTATGTCGATGACATTCTACTATTTGGGAATGACATTCCAACCATGGAAGGTGTAAAAGCTTGGCTTGGAAGTTGTTTTTCCATTAAGGATCTTGGTGAAGTAGCCTACATTTTGGGAATAAAGGTCTATAGGGATAGATCAAGGCGCTTGATAGGTTTAAACCAAAGTGCATACATTGACAAAGTCTTGAATAGGTTCCAAATGGAGAACTCTAAGAGAGGTTTTGTACCTATTCAAAAGGGGACAATATTGAATACATCTCAATGTCCTAGCTCAAAGGATAAGCAAGAGAAAATGAAAAGAATCCCATATGCGTCAGCTATAGGATCCATCATGTATGCAATGATATGCACCAGACCGGACGTTTCATGCGCCTTGAGCATGACCAGTAGATACCAGCAGAATCCAGGTAACAGTCATTGGATGGTTGTTAAAAGTATATTGAAATATCTTAGGAGGACTAAGGATATGTTCTTAATATATGGATCTGGTAAGGAGGAACTCGTTGTAAAGGGTTACACGGATGCGAGTTTCCAAACCGATCGAAGTGATTCTCGGTCGCAATCAGGGTATGTCTTCATTTTAAATGGAGGAGCAGTCTCTTGGAAGAGCTCTAAACAAGACGTGGTAGCATTGTCCACTACAGAATCAGAATACATCGCCGCTTCATTGGCAGCCCAGGAAGTTGCATGGCTGAAGAAATTTATAGCCGACCTAGGGGTGGTCCCTACCATTCAAGACCCCCTAGAGATCTTTTGTGACAACGAGGGTGCGATTGCTCAAATCAAGGAACCTCGTGCGCACCAAAAGACTAGACATATCGAGCGGATATTCAACTACATAAGGGATGAAGTTGAAAAGGGAAAGATATGTATCCGCCAAGTTCACACAGATCAAAACATTGTGGATCCACTCACGAAGCTCCTTGACAGGGGAAAACATGAGGGTCATACATGTTCCTTAGGACTTCGATATTCTAGTGATTGGATTTGATCTAATTTTGTATTTGGATATTGAAACAATTATTAATTTAACTCTTTTATCGTATTTTGAGTTATGTTTCATATTAGCATGTTTAAATCCGTGAATAAGTTAATTATTCTAAATGTCCGTAGTCGATCATAATTGTGGGAACAAATATGAATGTAAGACTATTATGAACTTGTATTGGTGGATATTCATTTAGAATGAATATAGAGCAAAATGTTGCTGCCAAGTTCATAGATATTTGTGGGATACAAATATTGGACTGGCTCGTTCTCAAATATTACTGCATGGAATCATTTGTGATTGGTCATAAGTAAATTTGAGTAAAGGAGAATATCATAGTATCCTCAGACCTGAGATACATATTGGGTCTTGATATTCACCAAATATTATACCTTGACTTTTTCTTCGTTGTCAGTAATGTGACAGTACATAAGGCTAAGCTCAGGTGTAGTACAAGGTAATTGTGAGAGACGTATGTAGTCAAGAAGGGATTTGTTCCTCTTATTCGTTGAGAGTAAGATGTCTAAGGCCTGCTAAAGTTAAATCAACAGAGAGTGATCACTCTATGTCTCTGGATTTAACATGACATCTGTAACGAAAGGATAAATGATATATTCACCTAAATCATGTTCAAGTAAGGGACTTGAAAGGGATGATGTTAATGAATGGCAAATATAGTCATACGTATTGGGGGTAGTAAACCGTAGTTAGGCGTCATTTACTACTTGCATCAATCTTCTATGTATCTTGTGCAAGTGGGAGATTGTTGGACTCTGTATGCCCAAGACACATATTAAATTGATGTGGCCAGCACGTTATGATCCAAGTCGAGTCATACCCAATAACAAGCTAGACAAACACTTATATTATTTATTTGTGATATGATCATACAAATAAATATTAACACTTACAATATTTAGAAATTGGTTTTCTAAATAATTACACTTGAGAAACCAATAAATTATGTGGATAATTTATTTTGAGAGAATATTTTATTTTGTTATTTAATAGGTTAAATAACATTATAAAAGATTATATAAAGTCTTGCAAACATAGTGTTATATTTTATAAAAGTTATAAAATTAAACAAGACTTTATTTATTATTAAAAAATTGGATTTTTTTTTAAATAAAACCCCTTAGGGCCGTCCACTTTGGTGGTCTTCCCAAGACATATGTTGGTCCAATGCTATGACATGCATTTTGCATGTGTAAGAGCTTTTGATTGGGTCTTGTTTTTGGTGATATTCTCTCTAGTATTTTAAATAAAATACATGACCAAAATTGAAACCTAAGAGCTGAATTTTGCTCTAAAATTTCGGCCATAAGAGTGTTCTTTCAAGTGTTCATTCTTTGATCTTCAAGTGTTGAATCCTAGCTAAACTTGTGGTGTTTGTTGGAAGCTTGGGGTATACAAGCTTGAGGTCTTCTACTCTTGAAGACAACCATTTCAAGAAGCATCATCCGTTTCATAATCCTTGTACTTCAAGAATGTTGTTTTCTAAACATCCTATGGTTGTGTTTGTAAGTATACATCTCATATATGGATCCGGGTTTTGGGATTTTGCATATAAATGGTTTTATATCTTATAAAAGCAACATGTTTTAAACCTATTTTCCGCTGCATTTTTTATTTCATATGGATGAAATTACTTTGATAAACATGCTAAAATCCCAACAGTAGTGACTCCAGAAAAAGTTGTGATCAAGTTTGCCGACGCATTACCAGCTCAATGGAATGGTTTCTTGGAAATCTTGAAATACAATGGTACTTTGGCTACGACAAACATAAATGATTTCATTCAGCTTTTGGAGAACAAAGATCAAGAGGAAATCAAGAAGGCGAAAAGGATTCCAGTGCCACAGAATCCTGATATGTATTATGGAAACTGTGGAAGTTCTAGCACTGTTGCAAGACCTGCTCCACATGCTCAGCTTCAAACGGCCTTTGTATCAAGAGATATGTACGGAAATCCACTACCAGTTTCCTCAACTCAAACGGCTTTTTTCTCAAGCACTGACATGTATGGAAATCCACAACCAGAAGTCTCAAAGCAAAGCTATCAATCTACCGGAGCAAGAGATATATACGGAAATCCATTACGAGTTCCACAGCAAGCTAGTTATGGAAGCACTTCATCTGCCGGTTAACCATCTAATCCAAATACAGTTCAGCTCGACACTTCAAATTTCTCAAAAGTAAGTGTTGAAGTAGCTAAGGATCATATGGAGCTATTAAACACATTGTTGAGCGCGTATTGTGGGTTAATAGCAGGTCAGATTGGAAGCATCAATCTGACACAAGAAGATTATCAGCAAATTGATAAGGAGGAAATGGATATGATGGATATGAAATGGGCTTTTGCTAGTGCGGTTAGGCAAGCTAAAGACTTCATGGAAAGGACTGGTAGAACCAGCTTGGAAAGCAAGAAAGATACCAAGTATGGGTTCGATAAGCAATCAGTCAAGTGCTTCAATTGTGGTGAACGAGGTCACTTCAAGAGAAAATGTACAAAGCCAGCTCAGCATGGGAACTAGAATCCGTTCAGGAATCAAGGCAACCAGCAGAATCAGAATCAAAACAGGAATAACGAGCGTACACTGATGCCTGTGAACAATCCAAATCAAGCAGGAGCATCAAATGCCAACCTGGCTCTTGTGGTACAAGTCGATGAAGGTTGCGACTGGTTGATTCAGTTGGGAAGTGTGACACCCTGACTGGAGGCGGAAACGTCGAGGGCATCACGAAACTTGATAGAATGCATATGAGCACATGGTGGTTAAATTAAAGTTGAAATATGATTAAGTTGATTGGTAGGATTGCATTCACATCCAAACTAGTACATAACAACTATAACACATTGTTCACAAAAGTCTTATTTTTATTTAGCTAAGGCACTCGTCTTGAGCAATCCTTTGTGATCCTTGCAAAAGCTAACTTCAAACAATCAACACCTGAAACATATGTTAAAATAAACGGGTCAACAAACGGTTGAGTGAGTTCATAGGTTTTGGTTAGTTTAGTAATGAACAAATAATGTGATAATGAAATAAAATGTTTAACAATGTGGCATTTGATATGTTTTAAACAATTGATTGAAACAAGTCCCGCTTGGTTAACATTCAAACTTTTGTTGCATGACACGGCATTGATCACCCAACTTCGTATAATGACTAACATGATTATCAACAACAACAACAACAACAACAATTGACCATGAAGTCGGGTGAGGCGTTCCCCCTATAGCGCTATAATACTACCGCTCGGCTTGTACGGAGTTAATGAATGTAAGTTAAGCATCAAGTAATCATCAATTGCAAGAAAACAATCAAGGTAACCACAACAATGAAAATGAGCTTATATCACATTATTACATATGTTTCACCCCGAAAATGTTGTAAAACAGAAAATGGGGACTATGAACTCACCTTGCTTGCGAAATAAATTCCAAACAAGTATTTAGATAAGAGTTTGCGGGAACAAGTCTTTCCACGTCACTCTATAAACATGCACCAAACAAACAAGTATAGAGCATAACATTAACAAGGGCGAAACTGAATTTTTGTAATAACGGGTGACTAGGTCTTGGTGTTGTACGGGTTGACAATCTGTTTGGGGAACACTTTGTAATTTGATAAATTTGTGAAGTATTTATATAAAATACTAAGTTATACAAATGATAAGTAAAATATTATTATTCGTATATTTAAACAACAAAATATATATGTGTATTTTCAAAATAATAAGATAATTATACAATTTAATTATCTAATAATTAATTTAGGGCAGAATAATTAAAATTAACGTTTTAATTATATAATAAGTATAATTTAGATTTAAAATAATTATCATGGCAGAAATAAATATATTTAAAATAAACAGTTAATTATTTGTTTAAAAATGGAATAACTGGATAATTATCTAAATAATTGTCTAATTAACTGATTTAAATCAGAAACTTAGAAATATCATTTTTAAAAATTAACATGCAATATTACAGATTTAAAATAAATATTATGGCCTTGAATTAATTTTATATAATAATCTAGAAATTAAAAGGATAATTGCACATAACTGATTTATAAGGTTTATTATCTAAAAATGACATGTAAAATAATTAAACATGGTTTCTGATTTTTAATAATCCCAGCATAACATGTATACAATTACAAAAATAATTTTTAATATAAATCATAACTCATAGTATTTAATTTAATTAAATTAACTCTATAAATCATATGATTTAACTGATTTTGTGAATTTAATTATATAAAAATAACATGCAATATCGAAACATGGTTTCTGGATTTTTATAACTTCAGTAAAACATGCACAAAATATAAAAATAAATTTCAGGCCAAAATCATTTAATTATCTAATTAAAACAATTAAGCCTAATTAAGTGATTTATCTGATTTAATTTATGTAAATAAATCTATAAATTATCAAACAGTGATAAATTTTATACATGCTCAGAATAATACAAGTAATATCATAAAAATAATTTAGGGCATCATTTACATAACTAATTAATTTAACAGTGTCATAAAACAGATATACAGACCCCCATCTAAATAACCGTTTTACAGTTAATATACTTGGCACTTTGGCAGTTAACATATATACGTGTATATGCATTCTTGTATTGTAATGAGAATTGAACGATCATTTTTTCCAACATAATCAATACAGTTCCCATTCAATTTCTATCACGTTATCAGCACGATTCTCTTCACAAGGAACATTCATTGATCTTCACAGGAATTTGCAACCCGCTCGTCAATAACTTCTCTGCAATTCAGACCGTTCATTCTTCAATCCGGGTACTAAACATCAAACTCACTTTCTGATTATACATTGGAATTTTCATAAGAAATAGGTTTTCCTTTTGAACTTTAGAACATATTAGGACTGCCCTGTTATCCAAAAACGAAATCAATCATCACGAAATTGTGAAAATCAAATCAAAACCATACCTTCAAAGTACACAAACACAAACCCGCAAGGTCTATGCCGGAGTAAACCATTGGTTCTCTTTCGGAGCGAAATGACATTGTCTTAACCGTCAGAGCGAACCGTCGACGCCTCAATTGTCGGAGCGAACCGACGCCGTCTCAACCGTCGTAGCCGGAATAGTTTTTTTTGCTTAACCGTCGCCGGCGATTGTCCTCAACCGCCAACCGTTAAAATAAAATCAAAGACGACAGTGAGGAAGGGAACCAGAACACTCTGACCGACGATAACGGAGTCGCCGGAAATCCGGTGGGTTGGAACAGTTAACCGGCGGTTACTCTCTTTCATTTTCAATCGCCCACAAGCCTCAAAGTGTTTATAAATTTGAAGATCTAGTGCTTTGTTCCTCTTAATGACAGAATTGATTCCGATTTATGGCGATTTATGGAACACATATCCTCCATGATGGATCACAGCTGTATCCCTATCATAATTAACAATTTAACAGAAAAAAAAATAGAAACTAATGTCTTTTTAAGTCTTTGGTCGTTTTACTGTGGGCATGAAAAGACAAAAGTGAGGTGGTTTTCAAAATGGTATCTTGGAAAAAGAATTTAAATAATAATAAAAAAATTTTGATTTTTCTTTTGCAACGGATCTTCACACAACTTTTAATAGTTGTTGACATGTTGAGATAAGGGATATAGTTGTTGGCATACTGATCTTTAGCAACAATTCACTTATTCAAACTTTAATATATTTTAAAACAATCACATATTTAATTAAATTATATTTCAAGTGTCGAACATAAAACATCATTTATAATATATATATACAAAATTGTTACGTTACAACTGTAACCACTATTATATCAACATATTATAAAACTAAATACATACAAACTCATCACTACATATGAAAATTGCTTTCTTGTATAGAACCCGAAGTTCTAATTATAAAGAACCCGAAGTTCTCCTATAATATCCATTATATACACATGCTTGTTATTAAATGCATGTCTCTTTCCTTTGTAGATAATATGTCGAATTTATCAAAACTTGAATTCGCCGCCCTTGACATCTCGGGTAACAACTACCTCCCATGGACTCTTGATGCTAAAATCCATTTGACGGCAAACAATATGGGGGAGACAATTATTGATGGTAATCAAACTTCACCTCAAGATAAAGCGAAAGCTATGATATTCCTCCGCCATCATCTTCACGAAGATCTAAAGCGGGAATATCTAACTGTTGAGGACCCCCTTGAATTATGGACAAACATCAAAGAACGTTTTGACCACCAGAAGTTGGTCTTACTCCCCAAAGCCCGCTATGAATGGCTTCATTTACGACTACAGGATTTTAAAACTGTTAGTGAGTATAACTCTGCCTTGTTCCGCATTACCTCTGAGTTAAAATTATGTGGTGAAAAAATAACCGATGAAGACATGCTTGAAAAAACTTTCTCAACGTTCCATGCCTCAAACATGCTCCTGTCGCAGCAATACCGGGAACGTAAATTTACTAAATATTCTGAATTGATATCATGTCTTCTGGTCGCGGAGCAAAACAACAAGCTCCTACTACAAAATCATCAATCGCGACCTGCCGGTGCAAGCCCATTCCCTGAAGCGAATGTGGCCAATTATCAAAGCGGACGAGGTAGAGGCCGCGGCCGCAGCAGAGGTCGTGGTCGTGGTCGAGGACGGGGATATACATGGCATCGGGAGTCTCAGAACACTAAAAATAGCGGTGGTGAATCGAGTCGACATAATACGGGGCGACCTTCAAAAGGGCAAAGTAGCGGGAACCAAAGCAACATTTGTTATAGATGTGGGATGTCAAATCATTGGTCCCGCACATGTCGCACCCCTAAACACCTCGTTGAGGCATATCAACGCATGATGAAAGAAAAAGGAAAGAATGCTGAAACAAATCTGATTGAGGATACACCTCAAGCCACGATACCAGACGTTCATTTGGATGCATGTGATTTCATTGAAAATGTTCGTGATGTTTAAAAACATATTTAATGTACCTTTTGCGCTTTACTTTTCACACTGTGACCTTTGTATTTGGTTTGGTTTGAAACTCTTGAAATGTTTAACTTTACTTCTTTGCATTAACTTTTATTTATTTTTATTTCCTGAAGAAATATGTATACTAGCTCCAGTAGAGCTATTATTGGTGATGAATGTCTGGTAGATAGCGGTAGTACCAACACTATTCTTAAAGATATGAAATTTTTCTCTAAATTGTCTCCGGCAGAGACACCAATTGGTACTATATCCGGTGTCAGTAACCTTATCGAAGGCTCCAGCAGAGCACAAATAACATTATCTTCGGGTACCCAATTAACTATTGATAATGCATTATTTTCTAGTAAATCCAGAAGAAATTTACTTAGCTTTAAAGATATTCGGAAAAGCGGTTACCACCTAAAAACAATATCTGAAAATAATCTTGAATATCTTCAAATTACTTTAAACAAGAATGGCCAAGAAACAATTGTTGAACAATTAGAAGCCTTATCCTCTAGATTATATTGTACTAATATCAATCCTGTCGAATCATACATGGTGAGTAACCAAAAGCTATTAGATAAAGACACATTCAATATATGGCATGACCGTCTTTTAGCTCAAATCATACAATTGAGAGAAAATTTCCCGGACAATCAAATTAGAAACATCCGGATGGATAATGCGGGAGAGTTCACATCTCAGGCTTTTAATGACTATTGTATGTCAATTGGGATCAATGTTGAACATTCAGTACCTCATGTTCACACACAAAACGGTTTAGCTGAATCTTTGATTAAAAGATTACAAATAATCGCTAGACCACTCTTAATGAGATGTAAATTACCATCTTCTGCATGGGGTCATGCTATTTTGCATGCTGCTGCACTGATTAGATTGAGACCAACTGCTGATCACGAATACTCCCCATTGCAACTGGTCTCCGGACGAGAACCAAGTTTGTCCCACCTTAGAATTTTTGGTTGTGCGGTATACGTACCAATACCGCCACCACAACGTACTACAATGGGACCCCAAATAAGACTGGGTATCTATATTGGGTTTAACTCTCCATCCATTATTAAATATTTAGAACCAATGACGGGAGACATGTTTACAGCACGGTATGCTGACTGTCATTTTGATGAAACGATGTTCCCAGTCTTAGGGGGAGATAAGGACAAAGAAAGACTGGTAACACAAGAAATAACATGGAATGCATCATCGCTATCAAATCTCGACCCCCGAAGTGGTCAATGTGAATATGAAGTCCAAAAGATTGTACATTTGCAAAGAATATTGAATGAATTACCAGATGCATTCACAGACACGAATAGAGTGACAAAGTCACATGTACCAGCATCAAATGCACCTGCTCGAATTGAAGTAATCCCAGAAGCGATTACTCTACAACGAAAGCGTGGGAGGCCAATCGGTTCCAAAGACAAAAACCCACGGAAACGAAAAGAGCAAAGTAATGCAGTTGGTGAAAACTCACAAAAGATTATAAATGAAACCCCGGTAGAGGTAAATGTCCCGGAAGAGACAACTATAATTCCAGAGGAAAATGAAGTTTCAGAAGAAACACCGGTACCGAACGAAAATGAGATCTCTATTAATTATGTACAAGATAGTACAATGTGGAACCGGAATAAAACACGTGTTGATGATATATTCGCATATGCTATAGCAACGGATGTAATCAATGAAAATGATTACGTACCCAAAACTTTAGAAGAGTGCATGCACAGAAATGATTGGCCAAGATGGCAAGAAGCCATAAATGCCGAATTAAATTCGCTCGAAAAGCGACATGTTTTCGGACCTGTAGTCCGAACACCCATAGACGTCAAACTAGTAGGTTATAAATGGGTGTTTGCAATAAAGAGAAATGAAAAGAATGAGATTGTATGATATAAGGCTCGACTTGTAGCGCAAGGGTTTTCCCAAATCCCAGGAGTTGATTAAGAGGAAACGTATTCCCCTGTAGTAGATGCGATAACCCTTAGGTTCCTAATCGGCCTCACAATCTCTAAAGGACTTCATATGAGACTAATGGATGTCGTCACCGCATACTTATACGGGACACTTGAAAATGACATCTACATGAAAATCCCTAAAGGATTAAAATTGCCTGAAGCATTAAAATCAACACCTCGAGATATGTGTTCTAGAAAGCTCCAGAGATCTTTATATGGTCTCAAACAATCTGGTCGTATGTGGTACAATCGACTTAGTGAATATCTCGAAAAAGAAGGATACAAGTCTGATGTAATCAGTCCATGTGTCTGTATTAAAAGATCACTCTCAAATTTCACTATAATAGCAGTCTATGTTGATGATATCAACATCATCGGATCTCCTGAAGAGATAGAGAAAGCTGCTCAGTTGTTAAAAAAGGAATTTGAAATGAAAGATCTTGGTAGGACAAAATTATGCATCGGACTACAATTTGAGTATCTGTGCAATGGCACGTTTGTTCATCAATCAAACTACATCCAGAAGATGTTAGTAGGTTTCAATATGGATAAAGCACATCCGTTTAGCGTACCTATGGTTGTCCGACCGCTAGATCCACACAAGGATCCTTATCGCCCTCAAGAAAAAGGCGAAGAAGTACTTGGTCCAGAAGTACCGTACTTAAGCGTGATCAGTGCCCTTATGTATCTCGCAAATAACACAAGACCTGACATTGCATTTGCGGTACATGTATTAGCGAGATACAGTTCGAATCCAACACGTAGACACTGGAATGGTGTAAAACATATATTCTGGTATATTTGTGGGGCACAAGACTTAGGTCTTTTCTATCAAAAGGATCAAAAGTCCCAGCTTGTTGGGTATGCTGATGCCGGATATCTATCAGATCCTCACAAAGCAAAATCTCAGACAGGTTATGTATTCACATACGGTGGCACAACAATTTCTTGGAAATCGACTAAGCAAACACTTACAGCAACATCATCCAATCATGCCGAATTAATAGCACTATATGATGCTGGTCGAGAATGTGTGTGGTTGAGATCAATGATTAATCACATACAAGAAGCATGCGGATTAGAACAGATCAAGAAGGAGCCGACAATTATTTATGAAGACAACGCTGCTTGCATAGCTCAAATAAGAGAAGGCTACATTAAAGGTGATAGAACAAAGCACATCTCACCAAAGTTCTTCTCAACGTATGACCTACAAAAAGAAGGAGAAATCGATGTTCGTCAGATCAAGTCAAGTGAAAATCTAGCTGACATTTTCACAAAATCACTACCTAGAAGCAGTTTTGAGTATTTATCACATAAGATCGGGCTCCGAAGATTGAAAGATGTTAGTTAAATTGAGGGGGAGCATTATACACGCTGTACTCTTTTCCTTAACTAAGTTTTGTCCCATCGGGTTTTCTTAGTAAGGTTTTTAACGAGGCAGCATAACTGATCCAGCAGTATCAGTTTATCTCATAGGTCCTGAAGTACCGATTTAACATCATCCTGAAGTATGTTGTTAATAGTGTATATATGAACAAGGATGTATATCTGAGGGGAAGTGTCATAAAACAGATATACAGACCCCCATCTAAATAACCGTTTTACAGTTAATATACTTGGCACTTTGGCAGTTAACATATATACGTGTATATGCATTCTTGTATTGTAATGAGAATTGAACGATCATTTTTTCCAACATAATCAATACAGTTCCCATTCAATTTCTATCAAGATTAAAGTTTAAATTTAGTATACAAGTATTTTAGCTGTTTAAATTATAAAAATATGAAAACAGTGTCAAAGATTTATTAAAATTTATTTTTACAAGGTTTACTGTTCAAAATAATTACCCTAAAAATTTCATGAATTAATTCAAAAATATCGAATTAATATAATTATTTTAATTCAGAACAGTTTCTAAATTAAATAACATAGAAATATAAAGATTTTTCAAACTTTTATATTTTTAATAAATACACTAATATGACAGGAATATAAGATAAAAATTTCGGATTTTATATCATAAATATCAAATTTATATAAATACTTTTGTTAACTGATTAAAATAAAAATTAAAATACAAATATAAATCATCATCGTCTTCCCCAAATGTAAGTCAACAGAAGTCAAACCAAGCAATTAACCTATTAAATGTGCATAATACTTAAATTAAATTAACAGGAATGTTATGTGGGTGAAAGGATACCGAAGTGTCGAAAGAGAGGTCTCCGGTATCGATTGGATTGAGCTCCCGGCTATGTCCGGCGACTACGTATTCCGGCGAGGTAACAGACGAGAACCAGAGACAATGTAGGTAGTGTTTATGTGGTTTGAGAGGTCTGAGAGGTTCGTGGAGGTTTCAGAAATCTTATAACGAGTTTAATTGATTCAGTAACAACAGAAAACCGACAAATCGATTCCCACTAAAATTGTTTTAAACATTTCCGATTTCGGTAACAGGATTGCATGGTTTGGTAAAATTAAAGACTTTGGACGGATCATGATGTCTAGGAGAACAAGTAGGTGTGTTCGTTGATCAAAGAGATTTTTCTGTTTGCGATTTGGCTGGTCTCCGGCGGACTAAACGGTGTAAAACCGTTTTGAATTCGCAGTTTCAAAAATGGTCCCTGAGGTTTCTGTATATACAGAACAGGTCCCTTACTTTTAACTAAGAAGCCTAACCAAGTTAGTTGTTAAATACATGTTTTCTTTATAACAGGTTTAACTGAGTTAGTTATTTCGGTTAAATAAACTTCGAAAATGTCAAGAATGGTCCCTGGACTTGTTATAAAAAATATATATGTTTATTTATTTTATATAATATAAGTTTCTAAAATTGCATTTTAAACCCTAAACTTTTAAAACTTTTAAAAACTTATGTTTTTATTTATAAAACAAGTTTCAAAAATGTCATAAAGGGCCCTAAACTTTATGTTTTACAAATTTTACGTTTTTAACCCGAACTTTCAAGTTTCAAAAATTACAATTTAGTCCCCGAACTTTATATTTTGTAAAATAGTGACGGTTTTACCTACGGATTTAAAATCAGAGTTTTCAAACAAGTTTCAAGGAATGACGATTTGGTCCCTAAACTTATACTTTCCCTAAGTGACAAGTTAGGTCCCTGTAACTAATGTAACCTTGTTTTCAAGCATGAAACCAAACTATTAAAGCAATTCCTCACGTGTTTGGGCCGGTAAATCATGTAAGAGCATAAAACAAAGCATGAATCAACAAATTTGCATCTCAAAACGCGAGATGTGTATCAAACAAGTACATGTTTGAAATCAGGGTTGTTACAGTCTCCCCTACTTTAGAAAATTTCGTCCTGAAATTTATTCGAAAGAGACCGTAAAATGTAATTGCAATGTAATTGTTATGTAAACAAATGTGTGTACAAATGAGCAAGTAATGGATAATCACATAACCATATGATGTTTTTATATGCCACCTTACTTAACAATGCTTGCTATGATTCTCATGCGTCAAACCCCGTAATTAAGTGTGCACCCAAAATTACGTGTTTCGTTGCATGGTCCACGTAGCACTTCTAGTTAAGTGAGGAAACAAATAAAATTAAGATATTGTTTAAATCAAACAAGCATCAATATAACATCAACTGAATTAGAAACGTATTTCACATTAGCAATGATAGCATTGTTTGTTTGATGGGCTAGTATGCTGTTAGACAAATTATAATTGAAATAAGTCATGAAATGGATCAATTTCAGGCTCAAAACTATCAGGTAGCGGAGGTAGTGGATCCAGATGTATACGAGCAGCTGGCATGCTTTCCAACCATTGATTCCTTTCTGTCAGCCATTGTACTTGCCGTAGCAATTCTTGGTTTTGATTGTTTAGCCTAGCCATTTCAACCACCATTTGATCTGGATGTAGATCCATTTGAGGCACCGTACTTGGGCCTGCTATATTAGTTGTTGGCAGTTGTTCTACTTCGTCCAACAGTGACTGGAAAGAATGTGGCAGAAAAGACTCCGATGCTAACTGTTCTTGAAGCATCAAGTCTTCATAAATTTCTTGCATTGTTGGATCCTCCTCGAAAATTATGGGTGAGAGGCCTTGTAAAACGTTAGGTGCTAATGGTTGTGATATGTCAGTAGTAAAATGCTCTTGTATGTATGGCAGCGGTGGCTGCATATCAAATTGATAAAAAGATGATGGTGGAAATTGCAAAAATGGTTGTTGTAAATTTTGTGGGAAGGTATTCTCTAAGGTAACTGAAGTTCCCTCCGATTGAGATGGTTGAGTTAGTGTATCAATATGAACAGGGATTTGCCTCATGGTGTAAGGATTTACAATCCCAGGTGCCTTTGGTGGAGATAATCCCTGGATAATCTGATCACTTAAGACACCTAATGATTGTGCTAGCTTTGTGACATAAGACCCTCCCATGAGACTTTTCAGGGGTTGTGATTTTTTACTAGAAAAATATTCAGCAAGTCCGTGGGCAATATTACAAGGAACTTCCTCAAAAATACTACGCAGATAGAAAAGTTCGATTTTTTTAACCCTTTGTGGATTATGCTTGCGCCCCGTGATAGTGTTGGCTAACACACGGTGCATATATTGATAACAAGGGTTTGTGAAGCTCGTAGCACTATTGTGGCCACACCATGCTTTTGATGAATGGTATTGCCAATAACTTACCATATCAGCGGAGGAATAAGAGGTTGATGCCTCCGTAAAAATGGGTTGTTTAGCTTCTTCATTTGTATATATGCCTAGACGAACTGCGAATTCTGTCAATGACATAGTATGATGTTGTCCACAAAGTTGAAAATGAATGGATTCATCGGTAAGGTTTCTATTATATTTATAATAGAAAGTGGACGAGAACTCATACACCAGTTCATCGTATGATGGTTCTAGGATGTCGAAGAAACGACGCCAGGGCGTATTAGGTAGTAGTGATCTTGCCAGTAAACCACTGGGATCAATCATTCCCATATGTTGCCAATCAATACCGCTAATATTAAGAACTTCATGCTGCTTGAGTTTTTGATACCTCTCTTGATAGTGTAATTTAGTAAACTGAAGGAAGGGATGAATGTTTGCTGCATTTGAAGATTCAGCATATGTTGCTGGGAGATTTGCCATGGGGATATGGGGTTTTGTTGAGCTAAGAAAAGTTTAGGTATGGGGTGTTGGATTATATCAGAAATTGTAGTTCTTGTGTAGATTGGCTTGGGTGGTGATTCCCTTAAATAGATAAGGAAATTCCGGATTAGACCATAGGATCGGTTAGAGCTTTCCTGCTACGTCCTACAGCTAGTTTGAAAATTTGAATCTGACAGGTATGGTCTCGAGAAAATTTTGGACTTTGAAAAAGAGGGAATCCTAACGTAATAATTTGATAATAGTACAACGTAGGTTGATTAGAACTTGGATTGTTAGGAAACGGAGAAAAAGAAAATAATTCTTTTGAATTAGGGTAACA
Organism: Helianthus tuberosus; assembly: GCA_030545235.1. Taxonomy (NCBI): domain Eukaryota; kingdom Viridiplantae; phylum Streptophyta; class Magnoliopsida; order Asterales; family Asteraceae; genus Helianthus; species Helianthus tuberosus. Next base: position 138,568,121 of record CM060420.1, read on the forward strand.
TGCCTTGAGCCTATAGGCATACTGTACTCTCATCGGTAGTTCCCAGATAGGCAGACGTGGGTCTTGTCGTAGAGGCATCTTCCAAGAGGAAGATCAGGAGCCGGAAAGAAAATTGGTGGTGATAAGTTTGAAATATGGAGACGATCGTTGCTGTTAGGTTCTGGTGGCTACGAATCAATAGAGAAAGACTTATGGAAAGGATAGGTTGTTTCTTTACAGCTTTTTAACCAAGTTGATAATTAAAAACACACATAAGATAATACAAGATCTTTAGTACATTGAAAGAAACGGAAAACAAGCTACAATCCTTTTTGATTAACAAGGCTAAAACGACAGCTAAGACTTGGGAACCATAATACATGACTCTTTGATCCTGATTGAGTGAGTCCACAATATCTGGCCACATTGCTTGGGATCCAAGTCTTATTAACGATGAGATTTATTGCGTGACTTTGAGTAGGTTGGGCTTTTGGGGCACTCCTTCCGGAAATGATTTGGATTTCCACAGTTGAAGCAGGTTTCCATGGGGTAATGGCGTTGTGCGGTATCTTGAGTAGGTGCAACTTGGTTTGGTGGAAGATGCGTGCGGCATGAGGTTGTTGGATGACCCATACGTCCGCAATTTGTGCATTGTCGGCAAGGATGATGGTCATTATGATGATAGTGGCAATGGTTGCACAATGGTGCTTTTCCATGATATCGTCGTTTGGCTGGGGGGAGAGCAGGAGTCGTGACGGTGTCGTTTTCGTCAACCTTGCACTTGTCTCTATCTCCTTCGTGACCGTTAATGTCTTGGATGGTTCGGGTCACAACATTCGGAAGTGTCGATGTTATTTGATGGACAACAAAGGCCGCTTGGTTGACTTGGGCAAGGATATTAGGTAGCACCACGGTAATTAGCTGAGCAAAAAGGGCAGCCATCACAGCGTTTGGGTCATTATTCAGAGGTTCACGTTGTGGAGGCATCTATAAGAAGGAAAAACGTTAGATTAAAACGGAATACTTTTGAAAAATTATTTAAAATCAATGAGGACGAGAGGAGACACAAGAAGATGGACATCGTTTATTTGACGAATAAACAATATCGGTGACTAATCAAGGTGGTTGGGTCATAATAACTTAATGAAGTCATGCTTTAGCCTATAAGTGGACACTCATCCCGATAATTCCCAGGTAAGCACAACAGGTCTCGCGTCTGATGAGATATATACGAAGTGCTTGCCTAGACAGAAAACTCAGAATACAGGCATCCACCCTTCCAGATTGCATGAGTTCGTTATGAGAGCCCAAGAATTTGACGAGAGTAAAAATCAGTGACAGTTTTGAAAAAGATTTTTAAATCACCTGAGGACAGATGATGAATAACTTGTATATCCAAAAAGTTTAAGGAGGGAAATCCGTCGTGTCGAGGCTTTGGTTTCAAAGAATAAGAATAGAAATAAGGATGAGGAAGCGGACAGAGTATCTAGTGGATAGGTGCCCTAGGTAAGTTATAGTCTAGGTCAAAAGTATTTTCTAATAACCTAAATCCCTATAACCATGGCTCTGATACCAACCTGTGACACCCTGACCGGAGGCGGAAACGTCGAGGGCATCACGAAACTTGATAGAATGCATATGAGCACATGGTGGTTAAATTAAAGTTGACATATGATTAAGTTGATTGGTAGGATTGCATTCACATCCAAACTAGTACATAACAACTATAACACATTGTTCACAAAAGTCTTATTTTTATTTAGCTAAGGCACTCGTCTTGAGCAATCCTATGTGATCCTTGCAAAAGCTAACTTCAAACAATCAACACCTGAAACATATGTTAAAATAAACGGGTCAACAAACGGTTGAGTGAGTTCATAGGTTTTGGTTAGTTTAGTAATGAACAAATAATGTGATAATGAAATAAAATGTTTAACAATGTGGCATTTGATATGTTTTAAACAAATGATTGAAACAAGTCCCACTTGGTTAACATTCAAACCTTTGTTGCATGACACGGCATTGATCACCCAACTTCGTATAATGACTAATATGATTATCAACAACAACAACAACAATTAACCATGAAGTCGGGTGAGGCGTTCCCCCTATAGCGCTATAATACTACCGCTCGGCTTGTACGGAGTTAATGAATGTAAGTTAAGCATCAAGTAATCAACAATTGCAAGAAAACAATCAAGGTAACCACAACAATGAAAATGAGCTTATATCACATTATTACATATGTTTCACCCCGAAAATGTTGTAAAACAGAAAATGGGGACTATGAACTCACCTTGCTTGCGAAATAAATTCCAAACAAGTATTTAGATAAGAGTTTGCGGGAACAAGTCTTTCCACGCCACTCTATAAACATGCACCAAACAAACAAGTATAGAGCATAACATTAACAAGGGCTAAACTGAATTTTTGTAATAACGGGTGACTAGGTCTTGGTGCTGTACGGGTTGACAATCTGTTTGGGGAACACTTGGTAATTTGATAAATTTGTGAAGTATTTATATAAAATACTAAGTTATACAAATGATAAGTAAAATATTATTATTCGTATATTTAAACAACAAAATATATATGTGTATTTTCAAAATAATAAGATAATTATACAATTTAATTATCTAATAATTAATTTAGGGCAGGATAATTAAAATTAACGTTTTAATTATATAATAAGTATAATTCAGATTTAAAATAATTATCATGGCAGAAATAAATATATTTAAAATAAACAGTTAATTATTTGTTTAAAAATGGAATAACTGAATAATTATCTAAATAATTGTCTAATTAACTGATTTAAATCAGAAACTTAGAAATATCATTTTTAAAAATTAACATGCAATATTACAGATTTAAAATAAATATTATGGCCTTGAATTAATTTTATATAATAATCTAGAAATTAAAAGGATAATTGCGCATAACTGATTTATAAGGTTTATTATCTAAAAATGACATGTAAAATAATTAAACATGGTTTCTGATTTTTAATAATCCCAGCATAACATGTATAAAATTACAAAAATAATTTTTAATATAAATCATAACTCATAGTATTTAATTTAATTAAATTAACTCTATAAATCATATGATTTAACTGATTTTGTGAATTTAATTATATAAAAATAACATGCAATATCGAAACATGGTTTCTGGATTTTTATAATTTCAGTAAAACATGCACAAAATATAAAAATAAATTTCAGGCCAAAATCATTTAATTATCTAATTAAAACAATTAAGCCTAATTAAGTGATTTATCTGATTTAATTTATGTAAATAAATCTATAAATTATCAAACAGTGATAAATTTTATACATGCTCAAAATAATACAAGTAATATCATAAAAATAATTTAGGGCATCATTTATATAACTAATTAATTTAACAGATTAAAGTTTAAATTTAATATACAAGTATTTTAGCTGTTTAAATTATAAAAATATGAAAACAGTGTCAAAGATTTATAAAAATTTATTTTTACAAGGTTTACTGTTCAAAATATTTACCCTAAAAATTTCATGAATTAATTCAAAAATATCGAATTAATATAATTATTTTAATTCAGAACAGTTTCAAAATTAAATAACATAGAAATATAAATATTTTTCAAACTTTTATATTTTTAATAAATACACTAATATGATAGGAATATAAGATAAAAATTTCGGATTTTATATCATAAATATCAAATTTATATAAATACTTTTGTTAACTGATTAAAATAAAAATTAAAATACAAATATAAATCATCATCGTCTTCCCCAAATGTAAGTCAACAGAAGTCAAACCAAGCAATTAACCTATTAAATGTGCATAATACTTAAATTAAATTAACAGGAATGTTATGTGGGTGAAAGGATACCGAAGTGTCGAAAGAGAGGTCTCCGGTATCGATTGGATTGAGCTCCCGGCTATGTCCGGCGACTACGTATTCCGGCGAGGTAACAGACGAGAACCAGAGACAATGTAGGTAGTGTTTATGTGGTTTGAGAGGTCTGAGAGGTTCGTGGATGTTTCAGAAATCTTATAACGAGTTTAATTGATTCAGTAACAACAGAAAACCGACAAATCGATTCCCACTAAAATTGTTTTAAACATTTCCGATTTCGGTAACAGGATTGCATGGTTTGGTAAAATTAAAGACTTTGGACGGATCATGATGTCTAGGAGAACAAATAGGTGTGTTCGTTGATCAAAGAGATTTGTCTGTTTGCGATTTGGCTGGTCTCCGGCGGACTAAACGGTTTAAAACCGTTTTGAATTCGCAGTTTCAAAAATGGTCCCTGAGGTTTCTGTATATACAGAACAGGTCCCTTACTTTTAACTAAGAAGCCTAACCAAGTTAGTTGTTAAATACATGTTTTCTTTATAATAGGTTTAACTGAGTTAGTTATTTCGGTTAAATAAACTTCGAAAATGTCAAGAATGGTCCCTGGACTTGTTATAAAAAATATATATGTTTATTTATTTTATATAATATAAGTTTCTAAAATTGCATTTTAAACCCTAAACTTTTAAAACTTTTAAAAACTTATGTTTTTATTTATAAAACAAGTTTCAAAAATGTCATAAAGGACCCTAAACTTTATGTTTTACAAATTTTACGTTTTTAACCCGAACTTTCAAGTTTCAAAAATTACAATTTAGTCCCCGAACTTTATATTTTGTAAAATAGTGACGGTTTTACCTACGGATTTAAAATCAGAGTTTTCAAACAAGTTTCAAGGAATGACGATTTAGTCCCTAAACTTATACTTTCCCTAAGTGACAAGTTAGGTCCCTGTAACTAATGTAACCTTGTTTTCAAGCATGAAACCAAACTATTAAAGAAATTCCTCACGTGTTTGGGCCGGTAAATCATGTAAGAGCATAAAACAAAGCATGAATCAACAAATTTGCATCTCAAAACGCGAGATGTGTATCAAACAAGTACATGTTTGAAATCAGGGTTGTTACAGGAAGTGATGTTCAGGATGGAACAACTTGTTTTGCTGAGGTTGTCAAGGATCTGAAACACACCAATGGTGGAGAATCTTCCGCCAGTGGTGGAGAATCATCTGAAGATGAAGACAGTTCTGGGTACAGTAGAAGCTCAGATGATGAATCCTCAACTTCAGGCAATGATCATTTGGATGAAACGTCAAGTGTGACAGTCGATGCAGATATTGATGAATTATTGGTAGAAGCTGCAGCAGGGAATCATAGAAGATCAATCTTGGTGGAAGAAGCTGCTGCTTCTTCTTCTTCTTCTTCTTCTTCTTCTTCTTCTAATCATTCAACCTTTATGGCTAATGTGGGCGGTTCATCAAACCAGGTATGTGTCGATGATCCAACTTCTGATAAATGTGATAAATGTGTTAACTTAGGTGATAAATTGTCGGACTTGCAAAACAAATACGATGATTTGCAAAGCAAGTATGACGTGACATATATCCACAATCAAAAGTTGATAGTGGATCTTTCGAAATGCAAACAGGCTAACATGTTTTATGAAAACCATGAAAAAGAGTTTAAAACGGTGATTGAAAATTTAAGAAAAGATAAAACCGAGCTAACAAAAATGGTTTCAAGAAAACAAACTGACATAAACTGTTATATCAATCGTCTCGAGGTCATGCAAAAAGAGTTAGCCTGTGTAAAGTGTGAAAGTGAGGCGATCCGGCTTAAGCTAGATAGTTATTCAAACTCTAGGTATGTGCTGGATCACATCATTGACATAGAAAAAGAGAAAAAGGATGTCACATGCAATGGATATAAGAAGTGTCCACCACATGTTAGACAAAATTATGACGCAATGCCTGATGAGGAGAATAGAACTTATTTTGAGCAATCTGTTCCTTTAGACATTGAGGAATTTGCAACCGGACTTGGATACAAAAATGAAGTATCATCTGATTAGGATGTTTCAACAATTACAATTGTGTCAACTGCTGAACAAAATCAGGATCCTCCAGTCATTGTTGAGGATGCTGATTCTTCAGATGATGAATCTGATGATACTGACTCAGCACAGTCTGATGCGGTAATCAAAGAAGAGGACATACCTCTCGAGAATCATATTTTATGTGATCCTCCCGCAAAACCTACTAAGAATGTTCTGGTCGATTCCACGTCTGCAAAAGATTCTGAGAGTGTGAATTTGCTGTACACTCTTGTTGGTGATGATAAAATCTATTCTGACAAAGATTTTTTGATTAAAAATATAAATCAATCTTTAATCAGTAAAGTTTTTGAAGATTCGACAAGTAGGTTTTTGGGAAAGTCGGGTTCACACGTTGTGGTAACACAATGCCCTCCAATTCCAAAGGCCGAAATTCGAAAACAATATGGCAATCAGAAATTACCAACAGTGAAAAAGCAGCAAAATCATATCAAACCAAAAGGTAAATCAACGACTCAAGGTCGAAAGGAACCGAACCAAAAGAAGAACAAAAAGGTGAACTTTGTGAAATCAAAGGGAACAAATAAATTTGAAACTTTTGAAAATAAATCTAACTTAGATCATATCAATCAAGTTAAATTTTTGAAAAGAAATGAACAAAACAGTTCAAAACCAAGTACCTCGGGATCACAAAGTTCATCAACAAGACAGTCACATGATACTTCGGGGTTTGTTGAACGAAGATCATGTTTTGAGTGTGGTGAAATTGGACACATTATTCGAAATTGTCCGTATCTTCATAAATTAAAGGCTAAAGTTGATCTTCCCCGTGAACAAAATTACCGAAAGTGATTTGTTTCTTCAAAATAAGATCCCCGCCTTGTAAAAGTAAGGGAAAAGAAACAGAAACGCCAACAAATCAAGGTAATTAAGAAGGCAATTAAAACTGACGTGGTTCAAAAACAACATGTTTCTGTCAAATCAGAAATTTCTAAAACTTCAAACAAACAAGAAGTTAAAATTTCAAACAATCAAACTGGTAAAAATCAACAGACATGGAAACCCAAATTGACCACGAATTCAGGGGGAACATCACAATATCCAAACCATCGAAAAATTAAAGTAACTTTTGTCGATGAAAATGGAAGACCCAGGACCACAATGGCTTGGGTCCCCATCTCCAACTAATCATGTGAGTTCATGTGCAGGATGTTCCAGGAGGAACTTTCAGCAGTCATTGGATTGTTGATAGTGGGGCATCCAGGCACATGACAGGCGACATGAAGCTTCTCTACGACGTTAAATCTATTAGAGGAGGTTATGTTGCTTTTGCTGGAGATAAAGGCGGATATGTTACTGGTGAAGGAATGGTATCCAACGAGGTTGTAAGCTTTTATAAGATCAACTTTGTGCAACAACTATATCACAGTCTTCTCAGCGTTTCACAAATCTGTGATAAGAAGTTTTCAGTACACTTTGATGCTAATGGATGTTATGTGCTGAAACCCGGCTTCAAGATTCCTAAAGACTGGATTCTCTTATCTGCTCCAATGATTAATGATTTTTATGTCCTTGATATGAGCCAAGCTATTACTACGTCTGCACAAGCAACTTGTTTCGTCTCCAAAGCCACAGAAAAGGATTCAATCTCTTGGCATAGACGGATGGGACACATTCATTTAAGAAAAATGAATCACTTGGTGTCAAATGAATTAGTCACTAAAAATTTCCATCTTCAAGACATCTGTGTTTCATGTAAGAAAGGAAAGCAAAGAAAGAAGTCGCACCCTACAAAGAAGATCAACACCGTGGAAGTTCCTCTTGAACGTTTGCACATGGATTTGTTCGGTCCTGTTAAGCATAAAAGCATCAGGAATGATCAGTACTGCCTCGTGGTGACTGACGATTATTCAAGATTTTCTTGGGTGGCGTTCATGGCTCACAAGAGTGAAACTTTCGAAATTATCAAAAAATTGATCACAACGATTGAGAGTTTGTATTCTTTGAAAGTTAGACGGATACGCAACGACAATGGAACTGAGTTTAAGAATGTAACGCCCCAAAATCTGAATATTAATATTTGTAGTATGTTCTTATGTGACACGTCATGAAATAAATAACTAGGTTATTTAACCTAGTTAAGGGTATGGTCAAAAGTATTAAATGATAAAGGTAGTGTCAGTTATGTTTAAAAGGCAAACTCGAGGGGCTAGAGTGGAATAGATGAAAGTTGATTACTAATTAAAAGGTCTATACACACACAAAGACACACATACGTGCGTTTTCTTGAATCTTCAGGAGCTCTCAAGAGCTCCAAACCCTAGTTCCACTAAATCACCAAATTAAAGGGTGAATCGAAGCTCAAATTCAAGAAGGAACATGGATTAATGATCACCCTCATGAGGGGATCATAAGGTATGTCTTAAATCTAAGATTTGTGGTCATGTGGGAAGTGGGTTATGTTCAAAATCATGAGTTAATATGAAATTAATCATGTACAAGGGTTAGAATCCTCATATAGAACATGGGTTATGTATGGTTTGTGTCAATTTGATGATTAGAGGTGAAACCCATTAGTTATGGTAAGAATAATTACTAGAAGCACCACCTATGTTTAAGTCTTGTTGAAAGATTGATGTATTATGTGTGTATGATAAATTCTTGTAGATGAATTAGGAGGAATATGATGATGTTATGTTTGATGTTCATTTGGAATGATACATGATGATTAGAAGTAGGTTTTGAGGGGTTATGTATGAGTTTAGAAGATTTATGCATGAATAAGTTGTACGTTATGCTTAAAAGGTAGTATGTACATCAAGTGTATGATAAAATGTGTATAATGTCGTCTGTATAGTCGATTATGATGTTACGGGCTTATGTCGATAAGTAGATGGTTACATATGGTTAATAGTTGACTTTTGGAAGTCAACAAGTATATGAAACATGCTTTGACTCGTTGTTGTAAAGGTAGGATTATAGGAAGTCGTTTGATACATGTTATATTAATATGCGTTAATTTTGATTACACGATGAATTACATGTGTTGGAAAGGATGTGAAGTCGACTATATGTTTTATGCTTATTAGAAAGGGCTAAGGAAAGTTAAGTGTGAATTATGCGATTGATATGATTGTTAACATGTACAAATGAGTATGCTAATAAGAGCGTGATTTCGATGAAATGAAAGTATAGGAATCACGTCGAGGCGGGCTCAAGCATGAGAGGTTAACGGGTCAATAGAAGGCAAGGAATCGGATGCGGGCACGGACGCATAAGGTAAGTGATTTCCGTAATCACTTCTTAGTTCGATTAAGTTATATGATGTTTTAACTAGCTAAACACGATGTTTGAGGTCAGATATGTGTTGTAGACTTTTGTCATAATTGATGAGATTAAAGTTGACCAAAATGCCCTTGATGGGTATTTTGGGCAAACGATCTTAAGGAGTAGTTTAGAAGCAAGTTACTCGATTAGTGTAATGTTTTGGTTAAGTATGAAAGTGAGAAGTAGGGTTTGTAAGTCATAAACGTTTTAATGCGCAATTACCCTTAACGGGTCAAAATGAGCTTTTGAGCGAAAACGGGTGGAATGAGATGTAGGGCATCCGAGAATGAATCTTTTATGACAAATGACCTTGAAACTATCAATTCATATGAAGTTAAGGTCAAACAAACAAGTTATGTGGGTAAATGCATGAACGGGCGGAAATCATGGAAAAGGGTAATAAGCCGAAGGCTTAAAAGTTATAAATTTCGGTAATCCAAATGTTGGATCTTAACTCCATAAGATGGAAAATTAAATTACGGACGCGTAGGAAAAAGAATCGGGTAAAACGGACCAATAACGAAGAAGTTATGACCGTTTCCGTGAAACACGGACGTGCTGGGAATATGCAGCATTCTGCTGCAGGGTTTCTGTGAAAACAGGGGCCTAGCGTGACGCTAGGGCCCTTGGTGTCACGCTAGCCCCCCTGGTGGGCGAAAGTTGTTCGTTTGCTCCGTTTTGGCTCGGGAACTCGTTTAAACGCGTTTCAAGTTGCGTATGACTAATTTAACTTATGATTAATGACCAGTAGGGCAAGCGTACATGTAGAAAGGTATGTATGTATGTTTGTATGTATCTATACACGTACGTGAAGTGTATGTAAGCAGAAATGTGCGATCGTATGTAAGATTATAAGTGCGTGAGCAAGTATATGAGAATATATAAACGCGTATATGAGTAGACAAGTATGAGTCGGGTGTATTGAAATAGGTGATTGTAAATATAAATGTAGGTATGTGTGTGGGTATATGCGTATGTATGTCTTTTAAGTCTAAGTGTATGTATGCAGGTGGGTATGTAGGTAGTACGTTTATGTACGCAAGTGAGTATGTACGAAGGTGTGCACGTATGTAGGTTCGTGGGAAGGCATGTAATAAGTATGTATGTATGTATGTAGGTATGTTTGTATGTATGTATGTATGTATGTAAGTATGTATGTATGTAATGTAAGTAAGTAGGTAGGAATGGATGTAGTTAGGTATGCACGTATGTAGGTACCTACGCCTGTATGTAGGTACGTATGTAGGTAATTTGCTATTTGTGGTCGTAAGCGTATATATCGGTTTGTATGAAAGTATGTACACATGTTATCAATGAAATTGAGAACTAACGATAATAATATCGTACCTGGTGAATGAAGTGTGACGCAGGAATACCAATGAAGTCTCACTACGGGTTGTACGATCAGAGGAAAGCCGGGATGTAAAGAGTTAATGGAATGAAGAATAAATGTGAATAAATCTCATATGTTTTTTATATGTACTAATGTTATGAATTTTATGTGGTGAGTGAAGGTAGTACAAGCCATGAGGTGCATCAAGGTATAGAGATCGAGGACCGAGTCACAAGACAGATTGTACGAAAATGTTTAAATATGTAAATTAGTGCTGATAAGTTATTTTTTTATATCCTAAAATGAATTTTTTGAATGTTAAGATGTATATCATGAAAGAAATTTTAAAGCTCGAATTTCCGCTGCGTCTTTTTAAGGTTAAACTTGTTAAGGTGTTACAAGTTGGTATCAGAGCCCTAGTTTGAGGGAATCAAGTACGAGAAGGTAAGTACTTGAACTCAAACTTTGTGCTCTTGAGATAATAAGTCCGTACAATCTAAGACTCGATCAAGATCCAAAGGTAAAGGCTAATGAAAGTATGTACTTATGTATACGTATAAAGAAACTGACGGTTTTGTAGGTGCAAGGTAAGCATAAGTGTTGGAAGAGGATGATCCGTAAATGTAGTATAGGATGAATACTAAGGCAGGCAGAGAGGTAATAAGATAAGTAGGCAGACGAGCCCAGGTACGTAAATGTAATATGTGGGTGTAAGAAATGGTAAAAATTAATTAAGGGAAGGAAAATTTTTTTAAATGAAAGACAAGGATCGTATAGTAATGAAGTACTGGAAGTGTTACACGCGCCGAAACCTAAGTCTACGGACATAAGGTGACAATTACATGAAGGCACGAAACTACTATGTGGATTGTGTACCTGGCCAGTACACGAGGAACGTATGACGTTCGTGAGAACATGATAATTGTTACAGGTATGTCCGGTAGAGTTAGGTAGCAGGCGGGCGTGTGGGTGAAATGGGAAGTAAGACTCTCGGGAAATTGAGAGTATTATGAAAGTATGAAAAACATGTCTGATAAGAATGAAGAATGTGGAATCCGTAATTAAGTACGGATCAATAAGATATGAATGATATGTTTGAATCCGTGAGGCGGATTCAAGGATGAAAGGTATGAATGCAATGTTTGAATCCGTGAGATGGATTCAAGGATGAAAGGCATGAATGATATGTTTGAATCCGTGAGACGGATTCAAGGATGAAAGGTATGAATGCAATGTTTGAATCCGTGAGACGGATGAAAGGATGAAAGACATGAATGATATGTTTGAATCCGTGAGACGGATTCAAGGATGAAAGATATGAATGCAATGTTTGAAACCGTGAGACGGATTCAAGGATGAAAGGCATGAATGATATGTTTGAATCCGTGAGACGGATTCAAGGATGAATGATATGAATGCAATGTTTGAAACCGTGAGACGGATTCAAGGATGAAAGGCATGAATGTAATGTTTGAATCCGTAAGGCGGATTCAATAAATGAAAAAGTATGAATGATGCATCTGGATCCGTGAGACGGATTCAACAATATAAAAAGATAAAATTAATTCGCCTAAGAAGGTGTCGACAGTTTGACCATGATTGAGTCGAACGGGTCATAGAAGTAAGTATAAAGTAAAAAGTGATAGTATAATAGACGAAGTTTTGTATAAGTTACGTGTAAGATGTGTGAGTAATTGACTCTAGAAGTCGGAATGATGACGGGCTGTGACCCGAACAATAATTTCAGTAAGGACGGGAATGGTAAGTTTGGTAAGAAATATTGAGACAATGTAATAAGGTCCTTGCAAGTAAGCATGAATAGAAGGAAGTACAAGCGTGTACGTCAGTTGGCGAATTGATTAATAGAATGAAAGGGGTGCATGTAAGAAATAGAATGTGTGGTACGTTATAGTAGGTACGTAGGAAATTGTAGAAGAGTATAGGTGGGTAATCACCTAGTTTAATGAATGTTTAAATGATATATGCTAACCGCCGATGATGTTGAGGATAATGTAGAATTATTGATGTGATGAAACCAATTATATTGATGAAAGAATGTGCAGGAGCGGAAGCTCCTTACACGGATGAATGAAACCTGGCCTGTATGGTTAGTATTTGAGAAAAAGACGATCGATCTGGGTTGCGGATCGTGGTTTGGGAGATGAAAAAGAGATTAGTAAAATGTTTAACTCATGATTGGAGAGATATGAACTATTTATACACGTGAATTAAGTAATGCATGAAGTGGAAGTAATAGTAATGTGAAATGAACGGAATGATGTAAAGATAAAATAAAGGTATGCAAGGTATACGTAACTGTAGAAAATGTAGAATAAGGTTAATGTTAAAGTTAAGCATATATGAATATGTATAGATTTCAAATTCAAAGTAAGGTCGTTTAGTCGATGAAAACGTTATGAATGTGCGAATAATAAAAATGGAATGTTAGTAGTGGGATGTTGAAATGGTTTCAAGTAAATAAAAGATATATAATGCATATGATATATGAGTATTAGAATGATGAATGAATCATTAGCTATAAAGACTGTTAGGAACATGAGTTATTAGTGAAAGCGACACTAATAAGAACTCCGGAACGGGTTCTTGGAGCCAGAAGATTCTCATTAGGATGGGCTAGGGGTCGTATGAATGGACCAGAAGAAAGATAATGTGTGTTCAATGAAAGTGAGAAAGGTTTCGGGGACGAAACTTATTTAAGGGTGGTAGACTTGTAACGCCCCAAAATCTGAATATTAATATTTGTAGTATGTTCTTATGTGACACGTCATGAAATAAATAACTAGGTTATTTAACCTAGTTAAGGGTATGGTCAAAAGTATTAAATGATAATGGTAGTGTCAGTTATGTTTAAAAGGCAAACTCGAGGGGCTAGAGTGGAATAGATGAAAGTTGATTACTAATTAAAAGGTCTATACACACACAAACACACACATACGTGCGTGTTCTTGAATCTTCAGGAGCTCTCAAGAGCTCCAAACCCTAGTTCCACTAAATCACCAAATTAAAGGGTGAATCGAAGCTCAAATTCAAGAAGGAACACGGATTAATGATCACCCTCATGAGGGGATCATAAGGTATGTCTTAAATCTAAGATTTGTGGTCATGTGGGAAGTGGGTTATGTTCAAAATCGTGAGTTAATATGAAATTAATCATGTACAAGGGTTAGAATCCTCGTATAGAACATGGGTTATGTATGGTTTGTGTCAATTTGATGATTAGAGGTGAAACCCGTTAGTTATGGTAAGAATAATTACTAGAAGCACCACCTATGTTTAAGTCTTGTTGAAAGATTGATGTATTATGTGTGTATGATAAATTATTGTAGATGAATTAGGAGGAATATGATGATGTTATGTTTGATGTTCATTTGGAATGATACATGATGATTAGAAGTAGGTTTTGAGGGGTTATGTATGAGTTTAGAAGATTTATGCATGAATAAGTTGTATGTTATGCTTAAAAGGTAGTATGTACATCAAGTGTATGATAAAATGTGTATAATGTCGTCCGTATAGTCGATTATGATGTTACGGGCTTATGTCGATAAGTAGATGGTTACATATGGTTAATAGTTGACTTTTGGAAGTCAACAAGTATATGAAACATGCTTTGACTCGTTGTTGTAAAGGTAGGATTATAGGAAGTCGTTTGATACATGTTATGTTAATATGCGTTAATTTTGATTACACGATGAATTACATGTGTTGGAAAGGATGTGAAGTCGACTATATGTTTTATGCTTATTAGAAAGGGCTAAGGAAAGTTAAGTGTGAATTATGCGATTGATATGATTGTTAACATGTACAAATGAGTATGCTAATAAGAGCGTGATTTCGATGAAATGAAAGTATAGGAATCACGTCGAGGCGGGCTCAAGCATGAGAGGTTAACGGGTCAATAGAAGGCAAGGAATCGGATGCGAGCACGGACGCATAAGGTAAGTGATTTTCGTAATCACTTCTTAGTTCGATTAAGTTATATGATGTTTTAACTAGCTAAACACGATGTTTGAGGTCAGATATGTGTTGTAGACTTTTGTCATAATTGATAAGATTAAAGTTGACCAAAATGCCCTTGATGGGTATTTTGGGCAAACGATCTTAAGGAGTAGTTTAGAAGCAAGTTACTCGATTAGTGTAATGTTTTGGTTAAGTATGAAAGTGAGAAGTAGGGTTTGTAAGTCATAAACGTTTTAATGCGCAATTACCCTTAACGGGTCAAAATGAGCTTTTGAGCGAAAACGGGTGGAATGAGATGTAGGTCATCCGAGAATGAATCTTTTATGACAAATGACCTTGAAACTATCAATTCATATGAAGTTAAGGTCAAACAAACAAGTTATGTGGGTAAATGCATGAACGGGCGGAATTCATGGAAAAGGGTAATAAGCCGAAGGCTTAAAAGTTATAAATTTCGGTAATCCAAATGTTGGATCTTAACTCCATAAGATGGAAAATTAAATTACGGACGCGTAGGAAAAAGAATCGGGTAAAACGGACCAATAACGAAGAAGTTATGACCGTTTCCGTGAAACGCGGACGTGCTGGGAATATGCAGCATTCTGCTGCAGGGTTTCTGTGAAAACAGGGGCCTAGCGTGACGCTAGGGCCCTTGGCGTCACGGTAGCCCCCCCTGGTGGGCGAAAGTTGTTCGTTTGATCCGTTTTGGCTCGGGAACTCGTTTAAACGCGTTTCAAGTTGCGTATGACTAATTTAACTTATGATTAATGACCAGCAGGGCAAGCGTACATGTAGAAAGGTATGTATGTATGTTTGTATGTATCTATACACGTACGTGAACTGTATGTAAGCAGAAATGTGCGATCGTATGTAAGATTATAAGTGCGTGAGCAAGTATATGAGAATATATAAATGCGTATATGAGTAGACAAGTATGAGTCGGGTGTATTGAAATAGGTGATTGTAAATATAAATGTAGGTATGTGTGTGGGTATATGCGTATGTATGTCTTTTAAGTCTAAGTGTATGTATGCAGGTGGGTATGTAGGTAGTACGTTTATGTACGCAAGTGAGTATGTACGAAGGTGTGCACGTATGTAGGTTCGTGGGAAGGCATGTAATAAGTATGTATGTATGTATGTAGGTATGTTTGTATGTATGTATGTATGTATGTATGTATGTAAGTATGTATGTATGTAATGTAAGTAAGTAGGTAGGAATGGATGTAGTTAGGTATGCACGTATGTAGGTACCTACGCCTGTATGTAGGTACGTATGTAGGTAATTTGCTATTTGTGGTCGTAAGCGTATATATCGGTTTGTATGAAAGTATGTACACATGTTATCAATGAAATTGAGAACTAACGATAATAATATCGTACCTGGTGAATGAAGTGTGACGCAGGAATACCAATGAAGTCTCACTACGGGTTGTACGATCAGAGGAAAGTCGGGATGTAAAGAGTTAATGGAATGAAGAATAAATGTGAATAAATCTCATATGTTTTTGACACGTACTAATGTTATGAATTTTATGTGGTGAGTGCAGGTAGTACAAGCCATGAGGTGCATCAAGGTATAGAGATCGAGGACCGAGTCACAAGACAGATTGTACGGAAATGTTTAAATATGTAAATTAGTGCTGATAAGTTATGTTTTTATATCCTAAAATGAATTTTTTGAATGTTAAGATGTATATCATGAAAGAAATTTTAAAGCTCGAATTTCCGCTGCGTCTTTTTAAGGTTAAACTTGTTAGGGTGTTACAAAGAATCATTCCATGGAGGAGTTCTGTAGATCCAAAGGTATTCTTCACGAATTCAGTGCAAGTTACACTCCTCAACAGAATGGCGTCGCTGAGCGTAAGAACCGTACAGTGATCGAAACTGCTAGGACTATGTTGGTAGAGTCCAAGTTGCCCATTCCATTCTGGAGTGAAGCTGTGGCCTCTGCATATTATACGATGAACCGAGTCCTTACAGTAAAAAGACACAACAAGACCTGCTTTGAGCTTCTTCACAAACGGAAACCAGATTTATAATATCTTGAACCGTTTGGAGCTCCTTGCACAATGATCGATCCTAATGGAAATTTTAGGGCAAAATCAATTGAAGGATACTTTCTTGGGTATGCCACACCGAACTTAAGAGTCTGGAATTTAGAGACAAAAAGGCTCGAGGAATGGTCTGAAGTCAGAGTACAAAGGCACACATTGTCAGTCAAATGTCCTGGTCAGCCTTGGATGTTTGAGTACGATGACTTTTTCAATTCGATCAATATTCAAGAAGTTGAAGAAAATGTTGTGGCAAAGATGTTCTTCGAGAGTGACAACGCAATAGATTCACCGTTGGTTTGTCCAATTATTGTCAACAATCGGGAACCATCTTCCGTGTACAATAATACTCTCGACAATGAGGATTTTCATGATGCTACCGAACTGAAAGAATCTTCAGAGGATGATGAATTTCTCGATGCAGACCAAGAAGTTGTTCATGGAACTTCAGAGGCTACACCTCCAGTGGACTCCCCTAAAACAGCTGAAGCTACTGCATCATCCTCTTCGACAGTTCCAGGTATTGAATTGGTTATTGATCTCAATCTCAACAATCTGGGTACAAATATTCCAGTTCCAGATAATCTAGAAACAAGAATTCATAATACCCATCCTCAACAAAACATCATCGGTAATGTACAAAGTGGCGTACAAACGAGAAACATGTTACGAAACAACAACAATGCAGGCTTGTATGCGGCTATTCGAGAATCTGGTCAACACAACGATTGGTCTTTTGCGTGTTATGTTTCACAGGAAGAACCAAAATCTTGGAAAGAAGCTTTGAAAGATAATTATTGGGTTGAAGCTATGTAGGAAGGACTGCAGCAATTCCAGAAGCTAGGTGTCTGGAAACTCGTTGATAAACCTGAAGATTACAAGAAGATTGGTACCCGTTGGGTGTATAAGTGCAAAAAGGATGACCGTGGAGTAGTTATTCGAAACAAAGCAAGATTAGTCGTTCAAGGTTTTCGTCAGATTGAACGGATCGACTACAACGAAGTTTATGCACCAGTTGCACGTCTTGAATCAATTCGAATTTTTCTAGCCTATGCTTCCTTCAAGGGATTCAAGGTATACCAGATGGACGTGAAAAGTGCATTCTTAGATGGTGTGGTTGAAGAAGAGGTGTACGTCAAACAGCCTCCATGTTTTGAAGATCCTATTCACCCTGATCAGGTTTGGTTGCTCAACAAAGCTCTCTATGGTCTACATCAAGCACCACGAGCTTGGTATGCAACCTTATCTAATTATCTACTGGAGAATGGTTTTCGCAGAGGTCTTATCGATTGCACTCTTTTCATCAAAGAACAGGATGGAGATCTTCTCTTGGTTCAGGTATACGTAGATGATATTATTTTTGGTTCTACTAACGATGTTTTGTGTAGGAATTTTGAGCGTGTTATGCAGGAGAAATTTGAAATGAGCGCTATGGGGGAGATGACTTTCTTTTTGGGCTTACAATTGCAACAAACGAAGTCTGGGATATTCATCCATCACACTAAGTATGTCAATGACATCCTGAACCGATTTCAGATGTCCGACACATCGCCCATTGGTACCCCACTGCAGCAAAATCATGGAATTCATCCAGACTTGAAGGGTGAAGTTGTTAGCTCCTCATACTACCGCGCAATGATCGGATCTCTTATGTACCTCACAGCATCAAGACCAGATATTATATACCCAACGTGCCTGCTTGCCAGATATCAAGTGAACCCGAAGGCCTCACATCTTACAGTTGTTAAAAGGATTTTTCGTTATTTGAAGGGATGCCCAGACACCGGTCTATGATACCCTAGGGATGATAGCTTTGACTTGATCGCTTTCAGTGATTCTGATTTTGGCGGATGCAAAATAGATGGCAAATCCACAACGGCTGGATGTCAGTTTTTAGGAAATCGCCTAGTCACATGGTAGTGCAAGAAGCAGACTTGTGTCGCTACATCAACATGCGAAGCTGAATACATTGCTGCCTCAAGTTGTTGCTCCCAAGTCCTGTGGATCCAACAACAAATGCGCGACTACGGTTTTGAATTCCTACCTACTCCTATTTTCGTTGATAATTCTGCTGCCTTACAGATCACTAGAAATCCTATGCAGCACTCAAAGACCAAACACATCGAAATTAAGTATCACTTCATACATGATTGCTTTGATAAATGGCTTATCGATGTTGTTAAGGTCCACATCGATGATCAACGTGCCGACCTTTTTACCAAAGCTTTTGACAAATCACGATTTGACTTTTTATTATTGGTAAACGACATTAAGGTCAAGCAAGAGTAAAACCAACATCGAAAAATTGTTTTTGTAAATATCTTTGTGTTTTTAATTTATCATAGTTTTTACATTATAGGGGGAGTAAATCCAAATTTAAAAAAATTCAAAAACATCGAAAAATTTCAAAAACACAAAAATAATAGAAAAACAAAAATGAGTTTCCTGGCGAGCAAAAGAGAAAATGATAGTACGTCAGTGGTCTGTCCAAACCTCTTTTAAACCTTAAATGAAATACGATAAGCAGCTCTATATAAGATGTATCGGTAGGCTCACAATCATTTTAAAGTGTGCAGGGTGATATAAACTTAAATCGACTGAAGACCAGGTGGGAACCGCTCATTGGCATATGGTCTTAGTACCAAAATTTTGTTTGAGAGATTGTCGAGGTTCTGAGATACGTGGTCTTTATGTTGTCTATCATCTGGGTATCATGGTTGTTTCTTTTACCAAAATATAACGGAGACGAAGTCTAGATCTTCCATGATACCATACATACGTGTACATATTGCATACGACCTCAATAAGTGATCAACAATCACATGTCCAAACAAAATAAGTGATAATATATCACATTTATCCGGGAGTTAAGTTCATCTCTTTGTTGTACGTTTGTACTGACCTGTTCACGGACTTGCTCCTGTGCCCTCATGCATCTGAAAATAAAGTTCCTCATCAATAAGTGATTCTATCACATAGGTCTTGTTTTCAACCAAAAATAAGTGAGTATCTCACATTTTCATATACGTTAAAACAGATGATAAATGGTATACTCACCAGTAAGATGAATTCTCGTGCATACCTTGATACGGGAATATGTCGTGTGTGGATGAACACCAGTCGGTAAGTATAAATCACACACTAATCATATCCCCTCGCCATGATTACATCTGATAAGTTGAGCTTATGTGGACAACAATACCGATAATCATTATAGGATGCTTATCTAAATCTTAACTAACTGAACAACAAGAGCGTTTTGGCGTGACCGTACACTGATATGATTCTCTAACCCTCGAAACTCGCAAAAAGAATGTCTGTAAATATTTATTTACAGCTTTCCGTTTCTGCATCTTTGTATATATTTTTTTACTGCTTTCTATCTTTACATTTGAAATATTCAAAATACCAAAAAGATTTTAGGTGTGTTTTAATATAAATTTTATAAAAATCAAAAAGATTTTATTTCTATCTTATTTTTGATTAACCGATGTTGGAACCCGAGTCTTCGTTATCTGAAATCTGATCGAAAACCAAAACAACTGATTCTTCATAAATGGTCGAAATTTGCAAGTTTTGAAAGTTAAAAACCAAAATTGAATAATTTGTTAAACTTTCAAACTGTCGGACGGTAGTTGAAAACATGGTCACATGTGTGTCATTTGTTTATGTTAACTATATTCCAAGCGTTTGTTCTCATTACGCATTTAGCTCTCTTGTATGTGCAGATGCTACAATCAAACCAGCTAAAGGCGAAGAGAAGGTGTTCGATAACTAGCTTCGGAATGATGACACGACGTGGAGGCACTCAAAGGATGAAGATGATCGAGTTGCCGATGACCTATCATCAACACCACAAGGATCTAAAGAATTGAAGACCAAAGGATTCACGAGCATAACTCAAGGGAGAGTTTATTTTAAGGGGGAGTTTGTTAACACACTTCCTAAATGCAAAGGGGAGTTTGTTGATACACTTTCTACTTATGACGCGTGAAGACTTTGAAGATCCTCCGACATGATAGACATGGAAGATGAACCCTCACGAGCAGCATCCAAGGGAGAGTTTGTTGATACACTTTGTGGATGCGACTCGCTCGGTTCGACAACATTACGAAGTGAACACCGAAACACGATATCCTCCGTCGTGTCTCGGAACGTAATCAACATGTCTGCAAGTTCTGCTGATCTGCATGTTGCTGAACATTCTTTCTGTTTGCTGCAGATTGATGAAAAACTGCCAAACCTCTTTGCTATTGACGAAAAACCTTCATGGTTGCATGCTGTTGATGAAACTCTGATCTCCTACATGACGAAAAACCTCTATGTATGCTGAATGACTAAAAAATGCACTCATACACAACAGTTTTTCGTCATCTCTTGTGTTTCGTCGAGAGGTCTCGTCGGCTGCTTATATTTCGTCGGGATGATTCGTCGGCTAATGATCTTTCGCCGAGGACATTCGTCGCTGCAGGTCTTTCATAGACCTGCAGCCTATATAAACAACAGGAGAGATACAGAAGAGCAGATCACACAGAACTGAAGAGCACACACATACTTCAGAAATTTTGAGAGATTTGTCTTGTATACACAATGTACTGAAACTCTAATGAAATATATATACGAGTGAACTTTCAACTATGAATATGTTCTTGTTTTATCGTGTGTTCTTTGATCTCGGTTTGCATATCCGGTTGGTTTCCGCATAACCGGGTTTGTTCGTATACAAGGATTAGGCGACTAGATCCTCCGCTAGTTGGACCTACATTTCTAAAGACATTATTACTCATAAAATTGGCATTGACAGGTCATTCAAACTCATACGTCAGAAGAGAAGAAAGTTTGCACCTGATAGGAATGCCATCATCCAAGAGGAGGGAGATAAACTGCTCAGAGCAGGTATGATTAGAGAGGTAAAGTATCCAATGTGGTTAGCCAATGTGGTTGTTGTTCAAAAGAAAAATGGAAAGTGGAGGGTATGTGTCGACTTCACTGATTTAAATAAGGCATGTCCCAAGGATCCTTTCCCATTACCCCACATTGACTCCATGGTGGATGCTACCGCGGGTCATGAGTTGTTGACTTTCATGGATGCTTCATCTGGATTCCAACAAATTCAGATGGAACCATCTGATCAAGAGGATACAACATTTATGACCCCTACTGATATCTATTGTTATATTGTGTTGGTGCATATGTCTGTCGACATCGTCTTGTATCAAGTCTTGTGTCTAGATTGGATAGAATGGAGCTCGGTAGCTTAGTTTAGATGAAATTGGATGTGACTGACCATTCCGCATGAAATGACAAGAGCCATTTCGCACGAAATGAACCTTGGTCATTTCGTACGAAATGCCTCTTCTATAAATACCCGAGCTGCCAGTTCATTTGTAACGATTCTGATTCCGGTGCCGAGGTGCTGCCGACGTGTCATTTGATCTATAACAGTGTTAAATAAATAAACAAGACAGTTAAAGAGTGAATCAAGCTGTAATCAAGTCTATATCATTGAATTCTGTCTTTGATATGGATTAGAACTCTTCTGATAGACTAGTTTAGCTCGAATCTCGATCCTACAAGTGGTATCAGAGCTCAGGAGGAAGAGTTCTTACCAAATCAGCTTGATTTCACCATAACTTCTGACTTCTACACCTTCTTTTTCAAAATCAACAAGAATTCAAGTTAAAAATGGATTGATTTTCTCACATTAGACCTAAAAACAACCTAAAACTTGATCAATTTGAATAAAATCAGACCGGTTGGATGACGTCAGCATCATTTCACACGGAATAGACCTCCATTTCGCTTGAGATAGCTCATTTCGTGTGAAACAGACCTTCATTTCGCATTAGAGTGTCATTTCGCATGAAAGAATTTCCATTTCGCACGAAATGGTCCATTAGACTTGCATTTCGCACGAATTGGAACCCCATTTCGCTCCAAGTTGCCATTTCGCTTGAAGGTCACCATTTCGTTTGAAAGCAACCTCCATTTCGCACGAAATGGTCTGTTAGAGTTTCATTTCGTTTGAAGTTGTCCATTTCGCACCAAAGTTCATTTCGCACCAAAGGGTCATTTCGTTTGAACTCCATTTCGCTTGAACATTGTGATTTTGTCAAACTTTCAAAACCGAAACATGGAAGAAGAGTTTTACAATGCGTTTGCTACCCCAATTGCTCCAATTACAGTTGCCGAAACTGTTGAAATTGAAAATGAAACAGGAACATCTCAAAATCATCCAAAGCTTATGTACATCGAGGATTTTAAAGGATGGCAAAACCATTTTGAAACTTGGGTGCAAGCTTATAAATTTGATGCATGGTGTGCGTTAGACAAAGATTACAAAAAACCGATAGATGACCGTGGAAATGAAAAATCTTTAAGTGACTTTTCAGCGGCTGAGAAGTTAAAATACACCAGTGAAAAAAATGATGATTAGCATTCTCCAACAAGCAGTAAAAGAAGATATCTTTGTTTTGCTTCAACATGAGGACACTGCTAGATCAATTTGGTTGGCATTGATTCAAAAGTTTAGGGGAAGTGCTGATATGATAAAAAACAAACGTGCATTACTAAAGAAATCATTTGATATGTTTGTAGCTTTTAAAGATGAGACGACTAAGAAGACTATCGATAGATATTGTCATCTGGTTCAGGAAATGAGAAGATTGGAGATCAAGAAAGAAGACGATGAATGGATTGATAAGCTTGCTGATGCACTACCACAGAACAAATGGGGAACATATTTGTTGATCTTGAAACACATGAGAAAATCTGAAAGTATGAATTTGAGTAAGTTCATTCAGAAGATTGAAGAACATGAATTGGATGTTCAGAAAACTGCTATCATGAATAATCCAAATGCTCAACAGGATGTTAGTCTATACTACAGAGGAAGCAAATTTGAGACTACTCCAAGTCCGAAGATTAAGACTGCTTTCAGTGCTGATGGTTCTTTTGGAACAAATGTTAGCACTACAACTCAGCGTGGTGGATATTCGTGATCGTATTCAAGTTTTGATCCAAATTTCACAACACCAAGTCCTCAACGACAGAATTCAACAATCTACAATGTAATGTTACATTGAATGTACAAAACGGTCAAAATCTCTCTCCAAAAATAGCTAAGCAACACATGGCATCACTGGTTACTATGTTAGAGTCGTATGAAAGCTTAGTTGTTGGACGAATTGGAAATCTGATGCTCACCAAATAGGATTATGACCAGATTGATGCTGAAGAACTTGAGTTGATCGACATCAAGTGGTGTTTAGCCAGCGCTGTAAGAAGGGCAAAAAAATTTACACAAATCACCGGTAGAGATGATCTTTGTGATGTTGCCACATCTCCGTTAGGGTTTGACAAATCAAAGGTTACTTGTTTTCGTTGCAGAGAAAAGGTACATTTTAAACGAGAGCGTAAAAAACAAAGAAGCAACCGGAAGACAAGATCCATTTAGCAACAACGATTATCATCGAAAATCAATTTTCATCAGATTGCTCAACAATCGTCATCATCCCGTGCTATTGAAGATGGAAAGAAGAAAGTTTATCTTGTAAATCAAGATGATGAAAGATTGGCAGAGGGATTTAGCTGGGATAAATTCATTCCAGATAAAGAATACTTAGAAAAATCAGCTTTTGTTGCTCAAATCTTGGAAGAAGTAGTTAAATCTAAGCCAAAAAGAACGAAGATTTTCAAATCATCAGAAAGTGATGAAGATACTGATGATGAGGAAGAGTACATTAATAATGCTAAAAAAAATTTAGACTCATTCAGTTTTAATTTGTTTTTTGCAGATAAGATCGAGATGCTGAATGAGAAGAAGGCTGCTAGAATGAAGAGAGAGTTGGAAGCAAAAAGGATAGCTGAAGAAAAGGCAAAATTGGAAGCTGAAGAAGCAAAATTTGAAGAAAATTCAACAGAGAAGGTCGAAGATGAAGAGTGTGAGGTAAAAGCAAAATTTGATGAAGAACCAATGGCTGAAAAAGTGATTGAGAAAATCGTCAAAGTTGAAAAGATAGTCGAAGTTGAAAAGATTATCAAAGTTGAAAAGATTGTTGAGGTTACGAAACCTTGTTTGGAATCTTGCAAACATTGTGAAGAAAAAGACAAGAAGTATCGTGAACTAGAAGAGTTGAAAGAAAAAATTGTTGTTTGATGTGAAGTATGTAAAAGAATCATATGATGTGCTGAACAGAACGATTGATAATTTGAACAAGACAAATTTAGAAATGGGAGCTGCTTAGACAATTATGAGTTCAACATTAATGACTAAGCAGAGGGTCATCAATGAGTATATTGAAGATTGTGCAAAGCTGAAGCAAGATTTGGAACTCGAAAAGATTGAAAATGAGAGAATCAAACGATTGTTGATGAGTTATAAAGCTTGTGATTATTTGATTGACAGAGTTTATCCTACTGTTGCAGGTCTTGAAGGTTTTCAAGATAAAAAGAAGGAAGATACAGATACTGGTAAGAAACAAAGTGTCAAGTATAGCACGTGTCCGCCTCCGATCTATGAAAGTTGTTCTCCCAGAAAACCGAATGAGGAACTATTAAAAAAGGCACTCAACATAAAGTTAAAGTCTGAAACCATTGATGAGTTACCAGACAACATTGATGTCACATTCACAGTGTCTGACACTGATCATGAGTCTGAGTTATTAAAGAAAGTGGTCGATCAGGTGTTGGATATGGATGAAGAGTTAAAGTCGGAGTCTAAATCTGAATGTTCGAGTTCATCAGACAAAAGTCCGAGTTCACCAGTCAAACGGGTTTACAATAAAGAGTTTCTATTATCAAAATCTAATTTGAATGACGAACCAATCAAAGTAGCATATACTTTGAATGATTCTGAAAAATTATTTTCTGATGAAGAATTTCCAATAAAAAGCGTCAAAACTGAAATGATCAAACAGGTTTTAAAGTTAACGGAAATTAATATTTATGAAATAAAAGATTTGAATCTTGCTGAAAAACCTAAAATATACACTTCAAGAGTTCAACAGAGATTGAACAAGAAAAAAGGTTACAGTTTTGGTTCAGGTTATCAAAAGAAACCAAACCATAACGGTAATTTAAAAAAGCATGGATTAGGTTTCATTCCCCCAGAAAATCATAAAAATGAGAAAACTTATAAATTAAAAACTAAATTTGTTTCAGGTACATGTTCAGAAGAAGAAGAGAAGAAACAATTCTGGAGACAGTCAAACAAAGAGTTTCTTGCTGAGAAGAAAAAGAATATGGAGAAGAAATCTGAACAAAGAGTTGAACGAAGAACCTGTTTCAAATGTCAAGAAGTTGGACACATTGCTTGGAATTGTCCCAAGTCCACTTATACAAAACAGGGAGTTACTTCTAACTCAAAGTTGAAAAAGAAATGTGTTGATGAAAAGAAACAACCAACAGAAAATGTTAAAAAGTTCAACTTTCGAAATTGGTGAAAGTTCAAAATATTTTTACAAAAGAAAATTCGATTTGAACAAACAAAAATGGGTTGTTAAAAGTTCAGAGAGTAGTTCTGACAATGAATCTGACTCGTCAAAGTCAGAGTAGTCATTTGTTGTGAAAAGTGATGAGAATTCCGTTCCAGAAATGAACGAGGAAAACTTTCCACCGTTGTCAAAAGAAAACTTGAAGTTGAAAGTTGATAAGGTTGAAATTTCAGATCAATTCTTCTCTGGTAAAGAAGAATTTGATGCTGAAAAGGCTTTTAATGGAAATGTGAAATATATTTTTGGAAAAATGGTTAACAGGAAGGTAAAGGGCGCAAAATAATTTTATGAATCAAAGAGATGGAAATCACCCAAGGCTTGTCAAGCTTGGGTGACAGTGTCTACTTAAAATCCTGACTTGCCGGAGCTCCCAAGTTGGTAATCGTGGAGCATGAATCGGCATCTTTCTTGAGAAATTCACGAAAGTGATTTCGACCTACATGTGGTAGTAATTTTAAAAAATTGTCATATTTCGGTTTACAAAGTGGTATTGGTTGATAAGTAAACCTACAAGTGGTTGAAAAAGAGGTTTTCACCTATAAGTAGTTAATCAAGGTCATTAAGTTGAACTTGATTTAACTTTCATTCATGTGGTATTTGGAAAACAATGTGATGATCATAACCCCGATCTTACAAGTGGTAAAATCAACAAAACTTATTTTCCGGAAAAACCATTTTGATTAAAACAAACCATTTCGAATCAGTTTGTCAGTTTACTTGTATAGTTTGTTTTCAAATTTTCCCAGAAAATAAAAATTTGAAACATAATTTTGATTTTAGGGGGAGTAAAAAAAATTTAGAAATTTTGAAAATTTGAAAAATCCAAAAACATTGAAAAAATGAAAAACGAGTTTTGTTGTAAAAAGAGGAAATGATAGTACATCAGTGGACTATCACAGCATGCTAAAGAATTGAAAAGTTAAAAATGTGATAAACGGTCTCACTGATGATATGCCAATAGGTTTTTACACGCTTAGTAGATTGTGTTCGAGATATAAACTTAAAATTCAAACTTACTTATTTCGTGGGAACATCTCTCGGATATATAGGTAACCCCTGAAATCTTGTTTGAAAGGCTTTCTATTTCTGACATACTAGGTCTTTGTGCATGGTGATATCTGGGGTATTATACCAGGACTTCTGATTTTGCAGGAGCAATAGCCTAGTCCTCGTATAATGCTTTGGATTGCTTTAATCTTAAAGCCCACCCTCAGCAAAAAAAATGATGAAACATTGAAAAATGCTAATCATGTGCTGTTGAAGAAAAGATTCTCTAAAGGGAACCCACCGAAAGTCGAACCATCATCTCTCTGATTTTGCGGAAGCAATAGCCTGAGCTCTCATGGTCTCACATTTAACCCCTTTACAGATATCACTAGTGTACATTCACCTGTAAGACTGAATATAGGAGTGTTGGTGTATACATTTGTCGACTTCATCTTGTATCGAGTCTTGTACTAAAATTGTTAGATCAGGGCACGTTATACGAGAAAATTGGATTTATGTGTTGAAGGGTTAATTTTGTTTGAAAGTGGCAAGTGCACTTTCAAATGAAATCAACATTGTTAATTTCGCTTGGAATGGAAATTGCCACTTTCAAGCAAAATCACCTCCTCAATAAATACCCTTCAAGCGAAATCATTTGTAAGGTTGATGTTTCCAGTACCGAAGTGCTATCGACGCGTCTACTGATCTGTAAACTTGTTATAATCAAAAAACAAGACAATTAAGTGTGAAACAAGTTGTTTTCCAAGTTAATTCATTTGTTTCCGCCTCTTGAATTGATAAGAACTCTTCTGATTGACTTGTTTTGGTCACAAAACGATCCTACAAGTGGTATCAGAGCTCAGGAGGAAGAGTTCTTGCCAAAACAGCCATAAAATCTGTCTTCTACACCTTCTTTTACAAAATTCACAAGTTTTTACGGTCAAAATGGATTAAATTTTCATACATAACATGCGAAACAATGCTTTAATGAATCCTTGAGAGTATTGGACCTTAATTCAGCTTAAAATTGGTAAAAATTGTAATTTCGCTTGAAAATGATTTCGGATTAAGTGACGTCAGCAGCATTTCACACGAAATTAGCACTTGATTCCGCTTGAAATTGCTATTCCGCTTGAAAAGTACCTTTGATTTCACACGAAATTACCTGATTCCGCTTCAGAGTGTGATTCCGTTTGAGACGTTCCACTCGAAATTAGGAATTTCGCTCCATGTATTAATTCCGTTTGATAATTTCGCTTGAATCTGCTATTCCGTTTGAATAGGGGTATTCCATTTCAAAGTGATTTCGTGTGAGAGGTTATTTCTCACCAAAAAATGTTATTTCGCTTCAAAGGGTAATTCCGCTTCAAAAGTTGATTCCGTTTGAGTTTGGTCTTTCGTGTGAAATTGTGTTTTTGAGACTTGTGTTTTGTGAAACAATTTGCTGAATCATGGAAGATGAATTCTCCAATGCGTTTGCTACACCAGTTGCTCCGGTTACAGCTGCTGAAACTCTTTACAGTGAAAATGAGACGGGAACTCATCAAAAATCGCCAAAGCTCATGTACATTGAAGATTTTAAAGGATGGCAGAATAGATTTGAGAACTGGGTGCAAGCTTATAAGTTTGACGCATGGTGTTCATTGGAAAAAGATTACGAGAAACCGAAAAATGAACGTGGGATTGAAAAAGCATTTTGTGACTTTTCAGAGAATGATAAATTGAAATATACAAGTGAAAAAATGATGATCAGTATTCTTCAACAAGCGATTAAAGAAGATATCTTTGTGTTACTCCAACATGATGGTACTGCTAGATGGCATTAATTCAAAAGTTTAAAGGAAGTGCAGATATGATCAAGAACAAAAAGGCTTTACTAAAGAAATCATTTGATATGTTTGTAACTTTCGAAGGAGAATCAACAAAAACAACAATTGATAGATATTGTCATCTTGTTTTAGAAATGGGAAGATTGGAAATAAAGAAAGACGACGAAGAATGGGTTGATAAACTAGCCGATGCATTACCACAACAGAAATGGGGAACTTATTTGTTGATCTTAAAGCACATGATAAAGTCTGAAAATATGAATCTGGCACAGTTTATTCAGAAGATTGAAGAGCATGAATTGGACATTCAGAAAACTGCTATCATGTCTAACCCAAATGCTCAATAAGATGTCAGTTTATACTACAGAGGAAACAAGTTTGAAGTTACTCCAAGCCCGAAGATTCAAACTGGTTTTAGTGCTGATAGTTCTTCTGGAACAAAGGGAAGTACTGTGACTTATAGTGGTGGATCTTCGTCTTCATATACAAGTTTTGATCCAAATTTTACAACACCAAGTCCACAACGACCGAATTCTACAAATTTGCAATGCAATGTTACTTTGAACATTCCAAATGGTCAAAATATCTCTCCGGAAATAGCTAAGCAACACATGGTATCACTTGTTGCTATGTTGGAATCATATGAAAGTTTAATTGCTGGCAAAATTGGAAATCCGATGCTTACCAAAGAGGATTATGACCAGATTGATGCTGAAGAACTTGAATTGATGGATGTAAAGTGGTGTTTAGCCAGTGTTGTTCGAAGGGCAGAAAAATTTCAATAAATCACCTGAAGAGATGAATTTAGTGAGATGTCGAAATCTCCAATAGGGTTTGACAAATCAAAGGTGACATGTTTTCGTTGTCGAGAAAAAGGTCATTTTAAGCGTGAGTGCAAAAACAAAGAAGCAAATGAAAGACAAGATCAGTCTTAAAAAAACAATTATTATCAAAAATCAATTTTTCATCAGATTGCTCAGCAACCACAAAAAACACATGCTCGTGCTATTGAAGATAGAAAGAAAGCTTGTCTTGTTAATCAAGATGATAAAAAGGTTGCAGAGGGGTTTACCTGGGATAAATACATTCCACCGGGTTCAGGATTTGTTGCTTAAATTTTGGAAGCAGAATTAGTCAAATCTCAATAAAAAAGAATACCTATTTTTCCAGAATTAGGAAATGATGCAGACACAGATGAAGAAGAAGAGTATATTAATAAAGCTAGAAAAGGTTTGGATAATGATAGTTTTTATTTGTTCTTTGCAGATAAGATTGAGATGCTAAATTAGAAAAGGGCTGCTAGATTGAAGAGAGAGTTGGAAGCAAAAAAGAATTGCTGAAGAAAAACTAGAGGCCGAGAAAACTGAAGTTGCAGAAATTTCAACAAAGAAAGTTGAAGATGAAGAGTATGAGATAAAAATAGAAGTTGATAAAGAAAAGATAATTGAGAAAATTGTTACAGTTGAGAAAATTGTCGAAGTTGAGAAAATCGTCGAGGTAGAAAAAAATGTTGAAATTGAGAAGATTGTCGAGGTTGAAAAGACAGTTGAGGTCATTAAACCTTGTCTGAAATGTTTGGAGCCTTGCAAACATTGTGAGGAAATAGACAAGAAGATTGTTGAACTGGAAGATTTGAAAGAGAATTTGTTGTCTGATGTAAAGTATGTGAAAGAATCATACGATGTGCTGAACAGAACAGTAAATGGTCTGAAAAAGACAAATTCAGAAATTGAGGTTGCTATGACAAAGATGAACTCAACATTAATGTCAAAGCAGAAGGTCATTAATGAGTACATTGAAGATTATGCACAGTTGAAGAAAGATTTAGAACTCGAAAAGAGTGAGAGCTCAGGCTATTGCTTCCGCAAAATCAGAGAGATGACGGCTTCGACTTTTAGTGGGTCTCCTTTAGAGGATCTTTTTTTTACAACAGTACATGATTAGCATTTTTCAATGCTTCGTCATTTTTATACTGAGGGCAGGCTATTATTTCAAGCAAGCGTAAAGTATCCTCCGGGGACTAGGCCATTGCTTTCGCAAAATCAGAAGTCCCGGGATAATACCCAGATATCACTGAGCATAAAGACCTAGTATCTCAGAAAGAGGGACCTTTCAAACAAGATTTCAGGGGTTACCTATATATCCAATTAGTGTTCCCCACAAAATAAGAAAGTTTGAATTTAAGTTTATATCCCGAAAAAGTTTACTAAATGTTTAAAAACCTATCGGCATATCATCAGTGAGACCGTTTAACGCTATTTAAACATTACATTTCTTTAGCATATTGTGATAGTCCACTGATGTACTATCATTTCCTCTTTTTTACAACAAAACTCATTTTTTATTTTATTATGTTTTTGGCTTTTTCAAATTTTCTAATGTTTTTGGATTTTCTGAAATTCTTACTGCCCCTAAAATTCAAAATCATTTAAAGGAAATTCGAAAATAAACTGTACAAGGAAAGATGACAACTGATATCGAATCACTTCAATTCGCCATCCACTTGGCATAAACAATCAGAAACGTTGAAAAATGCTAATCATGTGTTGTTGTAAAAAAAGATCCGCTAAAGGGGACCCACTAAAAGTCGAAGCCGTCATCTCTCTGATTTTGCAGAAGCAATAGCCTGATCTATCACGGCCCTCGCATTTAAACCCCTTACAGATATCATCTGTGGTATACTCATCTGTAAGAATGAATATTGGGATCTGGATACGGGAGTATATTCAAGAGGTGGGACACATGAATAAGTTTAAGTTCTTAATTCACTTAACTCATATCCTGAATCAGTTGAAATTTGTGTGAGAATTTAAGTGGATCAGTATATCGACAATCTAAGTGAACTTTTAATTCTTAATGTTTAACTAAGCTCAACGGTACTTGTGACTTGTCAAAAGCTGATATGATCCTCTTACACAAACTCACAAAAATATTGGTTTGTAAATATTACTTTACTGCATTTCTGTTATATCAAAAATCCAAAAAGATTTTCGGAGTGTTTTAGCATAAATTTTTGAAAAATTTAAAAAGATTTTAGACAATTCATGTTGAAAATCTGATTTTCAAAATTCCGAGTGCTATACATGACGAACAGGTTTGGGAGTGTGTGGTTTGAAAATGATATACCTACATGGGGTCATCAGAAATTAAATTTGTTATATCAATAATTGATGTTTTGAACTGAGTTTATCAAGTGGTTAGCAAAGTTTAAAGTTGTCAAATTGTTAATTTGTGAAATTTACGTTGAGGTAGAGTATGTGCAGGTTGTGGCTATGAGAGAGCCAGGTTGCGATTCTAGTACCTGAGCAGGATGTGAGCCAAGTCTCGATCTTGAAACCTGTAAAAGCCAGACTACGATCTCAGCACAACTCAAGGGGGAGTCTGCTAGTAGTACAACATCCGAGGGAGAGAAAAGTCTGTAGATTCTGGAGCCAGTATCAGATCCTGAGTTCGCTTATTGCTGATGCTGATGAACTTAATGAATCAAGAGATCTGATCAAGAGAATAAGAGTGAAGAAAAAGCCACATAGAGATTCTGGAGATGAAAAGATGACAGAGATTGAGGATGCATACACTGTCAAATACTGAGAAAAGAAGCCCAAAGACTGATAAAGACTGAAGATTGTGAAGACTCGACACTTAAGACTCGTCAACATCCGAAGGGGAGTCTGTTGGTGCATACGTTTGTCGACTTCGTCTTGTATCGAGTCTTGTACTAGAATTGTTAGATCAGGGCACGTTATACGAGAAAATAGGATTTATGTATTGAAGGGTTAATTTCGTTTGAAAGTGGCAAGTGCACTTTTAAACGAAATCAACATTGTTAATTTTGCTTGAAATGGCAATTGCCACTTTCAAGCGAAATCACCTCCTCTATAAATACCCTTCAAGCGAAATCATTTGTAACTTTTGTAATTCCGGTACCGAAGTGCTGCCGACGTGTCTACTGATCTGTAAACTTGTTATAATCAATATACAAGACATTTAGAAGTGAATCGAGCTGTTTTCCAAGTCAATTCATTTGTTTCCGCCTCTTGAATTGATAAGAACTCTTCTGATTGACTCGTTGGGGTCACAAAACGATCTTACAAGGAGTCTGGATACGTATTCTGAGGTGGGACACGCGAATAAGTTTAAGTGCTTAAAACACTAATCTTGTATCTCGAAACAGTTGAACTTCGTGTGAAAATTTAAGTGGATCAGTATACTGACAATTTAAGTGAATCGTTTAGAACTTAAAATGTTTAAAGCTTAACGATATTGGTGATTTGTCTCATAAACTGATATGATCCTTTTACAAAAGCTCGCAAAAATATTGTCTATATATATTTCTTTACTGCATTTCATTATAAATAAAAACCCAAAAAGTTTTTCAGTGTGTTTTAGCATAAATTTTTGAAAAATTCAAAAAGATTTCCGAGTGCTAAACATGATGAACAGGTTTGGGAGAAGTTGTTTAAAAATAAAAAAATGATATTCCTACAAGTGGTCATCAAAGACTTTAAATGTTAAATCATTTTGAGATTGAGTCTACAAGTGATTTATAAATTTGCCAAATTGTTAAATTTTTGAAATTTATTTTGAGGTAGAGTTTGTGCAGGTTAGCTTCGATTCCTGAAGATGTGCATATTTGAGCCAGGTTATTGCTACGGAAAGCCAGGAGACGACCTGAACCTGTGGAAAAGCTAAGTCAGATTGTGATCTCGAAACAACTTAAGGGGGAGTCTGCTAGCAAAGGGGAGTCTGAAGATGAAAGAGCCAGTTTCTGATCCTGAAAGTTTGTTAAAGATAGAGCCAGGATTAAGATTCTGGGAATGAACGAGAAAAAGAGTGAATCAAGCTGTAATCAAGTCTATATCATTGAATTATGTCTTTGATATGGATTAGAACTCTTCTGATAGACTCGTTTAGATCGAATCTCGATCCTACATATTGCTATGCCATTGGACTAAGAAATGCAGGTGCTACCTACCAAAGGCTAGTTAATATGATGTTTAAAGAACAAATTGGACACACAATGGAAGTCTATATTAAGGACATGGTGGTTAAGTCCAAGAGAGCTAAGGATCACCTTAGAGATTTGGAAGAAGCATTTGATATCCTTGATAAATTCAACATGAAATTGAATCCTTCCAAGTGCCACTTTGGTGTAATAGCTGGCAAGTTCCTAGGTTATATGGTAACAAAAAGAGGGATAGAGGCAAGTCCGGAACAAATCAAGGCGATTGTGAATATTAAGACTCCTGCCAATGCCAAGAATGTGCAAAGATTGACAGGAAGGATCGCAGCCTTGAACAGGTTCATCTCAAAGTCATCAGAGAAATGCAAGGAATTCTATGACATCCTGAGAAAGAACAAGAAATTCGAATGGACTGAAAGGCATGAGAATGCTCTCAAGGCCCTTAATGATTACCTATCCTCAGCTCCAGCCTTAGTGTAACCGGAAAAGGGGGATATATTATCCTGGTATTTAGCAGTTTCTTCTAAGACAGTAAGTGTAGTCCTTGTTAAGGATCATGAAGGTACTCAACATCCTGTATACTATGTAAGTGAAGTTTGCCTGATGCTGAATCCAGGTATTCTCATTTAGGACAACTTATTCTTGCTTTAATCATGGCATCCACTAAATTACGCCATTATTTTGACACTCATGCTATTATTGTTAAGACTAACTTTCCTATTAAGAATGTCCTCAGAAAACCTAAAATGTCAGGAAGGATGGCAAAGTGGACAGTCAAACTTAGTGCTTATGATATCAGATATGAACCAAGAACTGCCATCAAATCCCAAGCCTTAGCTAACTTTGTCTCTGATTTCAGTAGTGATCTACAAAGGGAAGCTGAATTGGAAGTTCAAAAACTTGAAGAGACTAAGGATCCTTGGATACTCTTCACAGATGGGGCTTCAAATGTGAAAGGAACTGGACTAGGCATACTACTAAAATCGCCACAGGGGGACATAATACCCCTCTCAATTACTTGTGAGTTTCAAACAACTAATAATGAGGCTGAATATGAAGCCTTAATTACTTGAGGTACATGTAGATTCCTTGTTAATTACTAACCACTTTAATGGTTCTTATGCTGTTAAAGGTGAAAGGCTAATCAAATATCCACAGATAGTCAAGAAATTGGTAGACTCTTTTGCTTCTTTTAGTTTGACACAGGTACCCAGGGAAGAAAATGTTGAATATGATGTTTTAGCCAACCTTGGATCATCACTGAAGATTCCAGAGGATATTAAAATCCCCATCATCCACATCTTAGCTCATGCTATTGAGGATCTCGCAACTATGGAGATAGTGAATGATTCTGCAATCATACCTAGTGATCCTGCACAGTCGAATTCAGGATCCCGGATCCTTCCAATCCTAAGATATATACAACATGGAGAGATCCTAAAGTTCGCTTATTGCTGATGCTGATGAACTTAATGAATCAAGAGATCTGATCAAGAGAATAAGAGTGAAGATAAAGCTAGATAGAGATTCTGGAGATGAAAAGATGATTGAGATTGAGGATGCATACACTGTCAAATACTGAGAAAAGAATTCCAAAGACTGATAAAGACTGAAGATTGTGAAGACTCGACACTTAAGACTCGTCAACATCCGAGGGGGTGTCTGTTGGTGCATACGTTTGTCGACTCCGTCTTGTATCGAGTCTTGTACTAGAATTGTTAGATCAGGGCACGTTATACGAGAAAATAGGATTTATGTATTGAAGGGTTAATTTCGTTTGAAAGTGGCAAGTGCACTTTTAAACGAAATCAACATTGTTAATTTCGCTTGAAATGGCAATTGCCACTTTCAAGCGAAATCACCTCCTCTATATATACCCTTCAAGCGAAATCATTTGTAACTTTTGTAATTCCGGTACCGAAGTGCTGCCGACGTGTCTACTGATCTGTAAACTTGTTATAATCAATATACAAGACATTTAGAAGTGAATCAAGCTGATTTCCAAGTCAATTCATTTGTTTCCGCCTCTTGAATTGATAAGACCTCTTCTGATTGACTCGTTTGGGTCACAAAACGATCCTACAAGGAGTCTGGATACGGGAGTATATTCTGAGGTGGGACACGCGAATAAGTTTATGTGACAACTGGCCCAAACCGGTAATTTCCGTACACATTAATTATTGCTTAATGACTGCAATTATGAGTTTAAGTGTCAGCAATGTCTGAACACATGATTAAACAAGTGAATTCATGCATGTTGTATACTACAAAATATTGCTTTATGCATAAACGAGAGCGTTGCGTCAGAATAATAGTAAACTCACCGGTAAGACACAATGTGTCAACGGAACTGCAGAAAGCAGCCAGACAATAAAATTGGAGCCTAGGTGTAGGTCCAACAACAAGAATGCATTAAAACCCAAGAGTACATACAAGGGTTTAATTTATATACATTGCGAAAGCAAAAATAAGCACTAAAAAGCACCCGAAACGCACTTTAAGTGCCGAATTTTGTATAATTCAGCTCTAATCAGCATTTAAGCATATAAATATTATGCAGAAATGTCGTTTTATTATCCAGAATATTTCCCTAAGTGTTGGGAATTGAAAGAGTACAAGAAAGGTACTTAAACGACACTAAAAAGTGTAATTTAGCGCTTTAACGAATCAGTGTCTAGCCGAACAACCGGACATACCCGGAACACCAAAATAATGCTAGAAGCATTGTTTTTATTTTTCTAAGCTAGTTAGGGTCCCCGAACACCCTAACACACTATAGATTGCTTAACATACATGAACCACTAAATACTTCATTTATTTACTAACTAGATTAGTAACTTGGAATTGAAATCAAACTAAGCCAACCCCCCCCCCCCCCCCCCCCAACCGGATGTGGACATGAGGTACACCCCCATGATTTTATTTATTTGTTTAATAGATATGGTTGGATATCTTGGAGACATATGGACCAAAGGGTTCAAGACTTGTTGGATATAAGTTCATATGGACCACTAGACTTCACCATAACTTCATCTTCATCATTCAACAACACCAAAACCTTCTCTCCTCCCTCCCTTGGCTACGGCCTCACCCACACACACCCATACTTTCATTTTTGATCCACATCCTTCCATTCCAAGGTGATATTAAGGTGTAAGAAGGTCACTAACGAAGTTCGGTGCAAGCGGATCTTGAAGGACCTTCTTCATTTGCTTTTAACCACTTCATTTGTCCTCTTGAACTTCCCTAGCCTTGTGCTAGTAGTAAGTGTTCTAAAATACCTTCTTGATCTTGTTTATGATGGTTAGTAGATGATTTATTGGTTAAAAAGCAAGAAAACACAAGAACATAACTAAAAGTCTTGAAAGAAAGATAAACTAGTTGGTTAAAGAGTAGATATGTGTGTAAATCATGTGAGTCTTGTATGATTGTTATTATTTGATGTTGTTGTTAGTAAAAGCAAGATGGATCATCATCTAGACATACTAGTCCATGTTTGAGAGCATGAACTAGTAAGATGTAAAAGTTAGAAAGTTAAAAGATGATGGATCCATCCATTCATAAGACATGAACTTGTGTAAAAGTAAATTTTATTGTAAAATAAGACTCTAAACATGTAGATCTAAAGATCTACAAATGGTTTTTCGGAAGAACCAAGCAAAAATATTAGTTTTGTTAAAACCCGGATCTTATCAGAACTAAAAGCATTTTCGTACATAAACAAGTGTGTAGACACTTGTGTCACAAGAAAAATTTAACAAAGAAATATTTTTGCGAAGCTCGACTAGAAGTTGTGAAACTTCATATTCTTTAAAAATAAGGTTTTTAAGAAATTAAACTTATTTTTAAAGATAACAAGACTTACTAAATGTGCTAGTAAGTTACTACACATTTTTGTAAATATTCAAGTTCATGAAATGGAGAAATTAGTGATTATTGCTGACGATTATTGTTGATAATTGTTGTTGATAATTGATGATGATTTAAAAGAAAATAAACACACGTTTTGAAAACGTGGGAAACCTCCATTTTTAGGGGAAACTCTGTCAAAATTTTTATAAATTTTGACACTTAGAAAAATATAAGTTTTGAGAAACTTATTCCCTAAAAATGTGTTTAAAAGTATTACTAAGGTTTCCCTGATTTTTGGTGATAAGAAATGAGGATTTCTTCAAGAATAAAAATGGATAATAAGTATATATTTTTGAGAGAAAAATATATATTATTTGATCACCAACTTGTGTGTTAAGTGTATATAGTATGTGTTATACGTGCTAGTGTATTAAGACTTAAAAATACACTAAATACTCATGAGGAGTAGAAATATAAAAATACACATACAACATACAAGAAACATAATTCGGGTGCAAAGTGCAAAACACAAAAGACTTATATTTATTTTTGAAGAAAATAATATAAGTAAGATACATAGTTAAAAATATAGAATATTTTTAACACAAGAAAATATACAAAAGAGAGTGACTGTACTTGTGCGACGCAAGTCTAGTGACTAACGTTAAGAAAACGCGTATAGGTTACGACGTTATTTAAGCAAAACCGGTGGAGTTTACGACGCTAGTTACGCAAAGTTGTGAGTTCATGCTCCCCCTTTTCTCTTTAACTGTTTTCAGTTTTTATAACTTCGGGGGTGAAATACATGTACAAAAGTACAATATTTATAAATGGTATGATATAAATACAAGAAGTACACTTGGTGAGAACGAGAACCAAGTGTGACGAAATAAAAGAATACGAGAAGTACACTTGGTGAGAACGAGAACCAAGTGTGACGAAATAAAAGAATACGAGAAGTACGCTTGGTGAGAACGAGAACCAAGTGTGACGAAATATAAGAATATGAGAAGCGCACTTGGTGAGAACGAGAACCAAGTATGAGGCGCTATGAGAAATGATAACAAGAAACGCGCTTGGTGAGGACGAGAACCAAGTAGGATGCGTTATGAGAAATAGTGTCACAAATAGGGTACAGAAGCACCATTAATCAACAATATACCTAGACCGCAGAACAAAAGGTTAGATCTAACGGGTGCCTGGCAGCCACACTCCCGGTCGGGGCGAGAACCGAGGAAGTGCTTTTGTGTCTCAGAATATACCAATTAAATGCCTTAGGTTTGGTGACTTCCTATGACGTGTCACATGTTAATGGCTTTGCAACCCATTAACAATCTGATAAGTACAGAAATACTGTATTCACATAAAATTCATACCATACAAAAATTGATATATAACTTGAAGTACGTGGGGTACTCAAGAGGATTGATAAATAACTTGAAGTACGTGGGGTACTCAAGAGGATTGATAAATAACTTGAAGTACGTGGGGTACTCAAGAGAATTGATATATAACTTGAAGTACGTGGGGTACTCAAGAAAAGATTGGATTATACAAGTGTACGTGGGGTACACATGAAACTGGATTTATATATGAAAACTTGATTTACTCACAAACTATGTTTTCATACAAAGTATACAAACATGAAATACAAAGCTGCATGAATTCACACCAACATTATGTTGACGTTTTTCCAAAAACTCACATGTATTTCAGGTATCTAGGATGGATGTGCGCGTGGTCTTGCTTATGCTCGTGGATGTCGCTTGTGTTTAACTTTAAATAAAGTTGTAAACTTTTAAGACAATGTTTTATGCGACTTAGCGATGTAAACGCTAACGTATGTTTTCAAATTATGGTATTTGAATGTTATTTTACGAGCATGTAGCATGTTTACTCTTCGTATGCAATGAGAACCTTTCATGATCACACCTCGTGCTTCCGCCGCAGAAAGGGGTGTGACAGATTGGTATCAGAGCTGCGATTGTAGTGAACCAGGATTCCTTCTCGAGTCTAGTCTACAATCTCTAGGATCCATTCACGAAAAAAAATTTCAAAGAGTTTTCATTGCATAAAACGTCCCGCGACATCCACTACCTGAAACTGTCTACATGAGTCTAGAAAGGACACTACGAGACTTAGAGTGCACTACAGTAGCACTTGTCATTGACTAGAAATTACTTGCAATTATGTGTGATAATTAGCATATACTAGAGGTAGAATGTCACAAGTATACGTGACTTTACCTGAAAGCAATGGCCTACCTGAAGGAAGAGATACGAGGATGAAACGAACTGTGCGGACTGTGCAAGGAGTTACGTAATTATGGATGCATACATAATTATGGAATTCAGTGCACAGAAACCACAGCAAGTCTTGTCACGTATAGATTCCCTCAGTGCAAGCCTACTAAATACTCCGCTAGAGTAATATTTGTTTGACGTCACTTATGTGGTATATGCCTGTGTATATATATACTACTACGGCCTAGTATGACGATATCAAACAAATGCCTAACCTTGTTGTGTTATGTTCTGTCAGAACATGGCACCCAGGAAAGCTGTGAATGCTCGCAATGACGATCAACCTCCTCCTCCCCCACTGCCAAGAACTGCTGAAGAGCTGGACGCTCTACTGGAGGAAAGGATCTCCGCTGCTATCGCCCAGTACGAGGCGAACCGAACTCAAGACAGTGGAGGACCAAGCAACGCTAGGCGTAATGGGAATGGAGATTCGTCTGGAGGCAATGCAGCTCAAGGCTGCACTTTTAAGCAGTTCCTCGACTGCAAGCCGATGAACTATGATGGCACAGGAGGTGCAGTAGCATTTGTGCGCTGGACGGAGAAGACGGAAGCTACTTTCCGCATGAGCAAGTGTACCGCGGATCAACAAGTCACTTTCGCTACTGGGTTATTCGTCGATGAAGCTCTGACTTGGTGGAACCTGCAAGCCCAAACCTTGGGTGATGACGCCGCTTATGGCCTCACTTGGGAGGAACTGAAGGAAAGGATGAGAGAGAAGTACTGCTCTCGTGCAGAACTCCAAAGGCTGGAAACAGAGTTCTGGCACTTGACTATGGAAGGTGCTGACATCAATGGTTACACTCGAAGGTTCCATGACCTGTCAAGAGTGCTTCCCTACATGGTGACTCCTGAATTTAAACGTGTGGAATGCTACATTTGGGGACTGGCCTCAGAGTTTCGTGGCATGGTGACGTCGGCCAAACCACAAACAATCACCGAGGCTGTAACTCTGGCTGTCAGCCTTACTGAAGATTGTGTTCGTATAAAGAAGCTATCATTGAACCCCACTGAGAAGACCGAGACGCATGCTGAGTCGTCCGGTGACAAAAAGAGAAAGCATACGAGCTTGAACCAAGCAACTCGTAACAACAAGGGTTTCAGCAAGAAGCGCGACACTAATCCGCCTCAGGAGACGAAAACTCATGCAACCAAAGCATACCAAGGCTCCATGCCTAGATGCCAAAAATGTAAGTATCATCATGATGGAGCTTGTCGCATTCCAAGGTGCGACAAATGTGGTAAATTGGGTCATCAAACAGAAGACTGTTGGGGAAAAGGAAAGAACCGAAATGGGAACGGTGCTGGTAACAAGAATGGCAACGGGAAAGGGCAAGGATGCTTCAAGTGTGGAAGCAATGATCATTTCATGAAGAACTGCCCAGAGAGAAACAACGCTCCGGCTCGAGCATTTGTGATTGGAGCAAGAGACGCACGCGAGGACCCTAACGTGGTCACCGGTACGTTTCTCATTAACAATCACTTTGCATCCATATTATTTGACACTGGCGCCGATTATAGCTTCATGTCTGTGGAATTTAAACGTATACTCGGAATAGAATCTAGTAGATTAGAAATTCCATATTCCATAGAACTAGCCAATGGTAAACTTGTTGAATCGGGCGAAGTTGTTAGAGGCTGCACACTAGAACTTGGTGAACGAAGATTTAACATCGACCTCCTACCTATTCAATTGGGTAGCTTCGATGTAGTAGTCGGAATGGACTGGTTGTCCAAGAACAGAGCTGAAGTTATCTGTCATGAGAAAATCATTCGCATCCCTCTAGCGAATGATGAAACTCTCATTGTACATGGGGAAAAACGAGACGCGCCTCTTCGAATCATCAGCTGTATGAAGGCACAGAAGTGCTTGAGGAAAGGATGTGTCGCTTTCCTAGCACACGTTATAGACAAGAAGGCTGTGGAGCCAAAACTCAAAGACATTCCTGTGGTGAATGAATTTCCTGATGTTTTTCCCGAGGATCTGCCAGGATTACCTCCGCAACGACAAGTCGAATTCCGTATAGACTTGGTTCCAGGAGCTGCTCATGTAGCCAAGGCACCCTATCGACTTGCTCCATCCGAAATGCAAGAATTATCTACACAACTCCAGGAGTTGTTGGATAAAGGATTCATAAGGCCAAGCTTCTCACCCTGGGGAGCTCCAGTATTGTTCGTGAAGAAGAAGGATGGAACACTGCGGATGTGTATCGATTACAGGGAACTAAACAAGCTCACTATCAAGAATCGGTATCCACTACCGAGGATTGATGACTTGTTTGATCAACTGCAAGGATCAAGCTACTATTCCAAGATCGACCTTCGATCTGGATACCATCAGCTGAGAATCCAAGATGAAAGCGTACCAAAGACTGCATTCAGAACACGCTATGGGCACTACGAATTTCTTGTGATGCCGTTTGGATTGACGAACGCGCCAGCGGTCTTTATGGATCTAATGAACCGCGTATGCAAACCATATCTCGATAAATTCGTGATTGTATTTATCGATGATATCCTGATTTACTCGCGAACGAAAGAAGAACATGAGCAACATCTCAGAACCATCTTGGAGCTACTGAAGAAAGAGAAACTTTATGCAAAGTTCTCGAAATGCGAATTCTGGATTCGCGAAGTACAATTTCTTGGTCACGTGGTGAATGAGAAGGGCATTCATGTAGACCCGTCCAAGATTGAAGCAATAAAGAATTGGGAAGCTCCCAAGACCCCAACTGAAGTTCGTCAATTTTTGGGCTTAGCGGGCTATTATCGACGATTCATCGAGAATTTCTCAAAGATAGCTCAACCGCTAACGACCCTTACTCAGAAAGACAAGAAGTACGACTGGGGTCACAAACAAGAAGAAGCCTTCCAGTTACTTAAGAACAAGCTCTGCGATGCACCGATACTATCGTTACCCGAAGGCACTAAAGACTTCGTGGTATACTGCGACGCCTCACGACAAGGCTTGGGTTGCGTGCTCATGCAACGCCAAAAAGTCATCGCTTATGCTTCAAGACAACTGAAGGTTCACGAGAGAAATTATACCACTCACGACCTGGAGCTGGGTGCAGTGGTATTCGCCTTGAAGATTTGGCGACATTATTTATATGGTACTCGATGTACAATCTTCACAGATCACAAAAGCTTACAACACATATTTGATCAGAAGGAATTGAATATGCGCCAGCGACGTTGGGTCGAGCTGCTGAATGATTATGACTGTGAGATTAAGT
This sequence comes from Helianthus tuberosus, assembly GCA_030545235.1. Taxonomy (NCBI): domain Eukaryota; kingdom Viridiplantae; phylum Streptophyta; class Magnoliopsida; order Asterales; family Asteraceae; genus Helianthus; species Helianthus tuberosus. The sequence continues at coordinate 138,611,354 of CM060420.1, forward strand.
ACCATCCTGGAAAGGCAAACGTTGTAGCAGACGCGTTGAGCCGAAAGGAAAGGGTTAAGACCCTAAGGGTTCGAGCATTGGAAATGACGATTCGAACGAACCTCACTGCACGCATTCGGAATGCACAACAAGAAGCTCTTAAAGAAGAGAACCGTAAGGCTGAATACCTCCGGGGTGCATTGAAATACATGGTGCCAAATGAAGAGGGAGCCTTATACTTCAAGAAGCGTATCTGGGTTCCACTCTGTGGTGGCATACGTGAGGTCATCCTTAATGAAGCCCACAAATCGAGATATTCGATCCATCCAGGATCGGACAAGATGTACCAAGACTTGAAAGAGTACTATTGGTGGCCGAGACTCAAAAGCGACGTTGCTGTCTATGTTGGAAAATGCCTAACCTGTGCGAAGGTTAAGGCCGAATATCAGAAACCGTCCGGCCTACTACAACAACCAGAGATTCCCGTGTGGAAGTGGGAACAAATCTCGATGGACTTCATAACGAAATTACCCAGGACCCCGAGAGGGCACGATATGATATGGGTAATAGTTGATCGATTGACGAAGTCTGCGCATTTCCTACCAATCCGAGAAAAGGATAGCACTGGGAAGCTTGCAGAGATATACTTAAGAGAAATTGTGGCACGTCATGGAGTGCCAACCTCAATCATTTCAGACAGAGATGGACGCTTTGTCTCAAGAATCTGGCAATCATTTCAGGAAGCCTTTGGATCTCAGTTAGATCTGAGCATGGCATTCCATCCACAAACAGACGGCCAGAGCGAACGGACTATACAAACGTTAGAAGATATGCTTCACGCATGTGTCATGGATCTAGGCGGCAGCTGGGATACTCATCTACCTTTAGTTGAGTTTTCCTACAATAACAGTTATCATACAAGCATAAAAGCCGCGCCGTTCGAAGCTCTGTATGGTCGCAAATGCCGATCGCCCCTGTGTTGGGCAGATGCCGGAGATAAACGTATGGTTGGTCCTGAACTTGTACAAGAGACAACCGACAAGATTGCGCAGATCCGAGAGCGCATTAGGGCGGCTCGAGAGCGACAAAAGAGCTACGCGGATCCAAATAGAAAATCGGTAGATTTCAAGGTGGGAGACAAAGTGTTGTTAAAAGTCTCACCATGGAAGGGCGTAGTCAGATTTGGAAAACGTGGAAAGCTGAATCCACGATACATCGGACCATTCAGAATACTGAAGAGAATTGGTACCGTGGCATACAAGTTGGAGTTACCGGAAGAACTTAATGGAGTACATGATACGTTTCATGTATCCAACCTGAAGAAGAGTCCAACGCAAGAAAACGTGACCATCCCGATGGATGAAGTGCATATTGATGAAGCCCTCCGATTTACAGAGCAACCCGTTGAGGTTACCGACTGGAAAGTCAACAAGACCAGGAGGAGCAGTGTGAAACTTGTTAAAGTACGTTGGAGCTCTAAGCACGGACCCGAGTACACATGGGAACGTGAAGACCAGTTCAAGAAAAAGTATCCCCACCTATTCAAGAAGACTCCGGCGAGAGTTAGTTCAGCCTGAATTTCGGGACGAAATTCTTTTAACGGGGGGAGACTGTGACAACTGGCCCAAACCGGTAATTTCCGTACACATTAATTATTGCTTAATGACTGCAATTATGAGTTTAAGTGTCAGCAATGTCTGAACACATGATTAAACAAGTGAATTCATGCATGTTGTATACTACAAAATATTGCTTTATGCATAAACGAGAGCGTTGCGTCAGAATAATAGTAAACTCACCGGTAAGACACAATGTGTCAACGGAACTGCAGAAAGCAGCCAGACAATAAAATTGGAGCCTAGGTGTAGGTCCAACAACAAGAATGCATTAAAACCCAAGAGTACATACAAGGGTTTAATTTATATACATTGCGAAAGCAAAAATAAGCACTAAAAAGCACCCGAAACGCACTTTAAGTGCCGAATTTTGTATAATTCAGCTCTAATCAGCATTTAAGCATATACATATTATGCAAAAATGTCGTTTTATTATCCAGAATATTTCCCTAAGTGTTGGGAATTGAAAGAGTACAAGAAAGGTACTTAAACGACACTAAAAAGTGTAATTTAGCGCTTTAACGAATCAGTGTCTAGCCGAACAACCGGACATACCCGGAACACCAAAATAATGCTAGAAGCATTGTTTTTATTTTTCTAAGCTAGTTAGGGTCCCCGAACACCCTAACACACTATAGATTGCTTAACATACATGAACCACTAAATACTTCATTTATTTACTAACTAGATTAGTAACTTGGAATTGAAATCAAACTAAGCCAACCCCCCCCCCCCCAACCGGATGTGGACATGAGGTACACCCCCATGATTTTATTTATTTGTTTAATAGATATGGTTGGATATCTTGGAGACATATGGACCAAAGGGTTCAAGACTTGTTGGATATAAGTTCATATGGACCACTAGACTTCACCATAACTTCATCTTCATCATTCAACAACACCAAAACCTTCTCTCCTCCCTCCCTTGGCTACGGCCTCACCCACACACACCCATACTTTCATTTTTGATCCACATCCTTCCATTCCAAGGTGATATTAAGGTGTAAGAAGGTCACTAACGAAGTTCGGTGCAAGCGGATCTTGAGGGACCTTCTTCATTTGCTTTTAACCACTTCATTTGTCCTCTTGAACTTCCCTAGCCTTGTGCTAGTAGTAAGTGTTCTAAAATACCTTCTTGATCTTGTTTATGATGGTTAATAGATGATTTATTGGTTAAAAAGCAAGAAAACACAAGAACATAACTAAAAGTCTTGAAAGAAAGATAAACTAGTTGGTTAAAGAGTAGATATGTGTGTAAATCATGTGAGTCTTGTATGATTGTTATTATTTGATGTTGTTGTTAGTAAAAGCAAGATGGATCATCATCTAGACATACTAGTCCATGTTTGAGAGCATGAACTAGTAAGATGTAAAAGTTAGAAAGTTAAAAGATGATGGATCCATCCATTCATAAGACATGAACTTGTGTAAAAGTAAATTTTCTTGTAAAATAAGACTCTAAACATGTAGATCTAAAGATCTACAAGTGGTTTTTCGGAAGAACCAAGCAAAAATATTAGTTTTGTTAAAACCCGGATCTTATCCGAACTAAAAGCATTTTCGTACATAAACAAGTGTGTAGACACTTGTGTCACAAGAAAAATTTAACAAAGAAATATTTTTGCGAAGCTCGACTAGAAGTTGTGAAACTTCATATTCTTTAAAAATAAGGTTTTTAAGAAATTAAACTTATTTTTAAAGATAACAAGACTTACTAAATGTGCTAGTAAGTTACTACACATTTTTGTAAATATTCAAGTTCATGAAATGGAGAAATTAGTGATTATTGCTGACGATTATTGTTGATAATTGTTGTTGATAATTGATGATGATTTAAAAGAAAATAAACACACGTTTTGAAAACGTGGGAAACCTCCATTTTTAGGGGAAACTCTGTCAAAATTTTTATAAATTTTGACACTTAGAAAAATATAAGTTTTGAGAAACTTATTCCCTAAAAATGTGTTTAAAAGTATTACTAAGGTTTCCCTGATTTTTGGTGATAAGAAATGAGGATTTCTTCAAGAATAAAAATGGATAATAAGTATATATTTTTGAGAGAAAAATATATATTATTTGATCACCAACTTGTGTGTTAAGTGTATATAGTATGTGTTATACGTGCTAGTGTATTAAGACTTAAAAATACACTAAATACTCACGAGGAGTAGAAATATAAAAATACACATACAACATACAAGAAACATAATTCGGGTGCAAAGTGCAAAACACAAAAGACTTATATTTATTTTTGAAGAAAATAATATAAGTAAGATACATAGTTAAAAATATAGAATATTTTTAACACAAGAAAATATACAAAAGAGAGTGACTGTACTTGTGCGACGCAAGTCTAGTGACTAACGTTAAGAAAACGCGTATAGGTTACGACGTTATTTAAGCAAAACCGGTGGAGTTTACGACGCTAGGAACGCAAAGTTGTGAGTTCATGCTCCCCCTTTTCTCTTTAACTGTTTTCAGTTTTTATAACTTCGGGGGTGAAATACATGTACAAAAGTACAATATTTATAAATGGTATGATATAAATACAAGAAGTACACTTGGTGAGAACGAGAACCAAGTGTGACGAAATAAAAGAATACGAGAAGTACACTTGGTGAGAACGAGAACCAAGTGTGACGAAATAAAAGAATACGAGAAGTACGCTTGGTGAGAACGAGAACCAAGTGTGACGAAATATAAGAATATGAGAAGCGCACTTGGTGAGAACGAGAACCAAGTATGAGGCGCTATGAGAAATGATAACAAGAAACGCGCTTGGTGAGGACGAGAACCAAGTAGGATGCGTTATGAGAAATAGTGTCACGAATAGGGTACAGAAGCACCATTAATCAACAATATGCCTAGACCGCAGAACAAAAGGTTAGATCTAACGGGTGCCTGGCAGCCACACTCCCGGTCGGGGCGAGAACCGAGGAAGTGCTTTTGTGTCTCAGAATATACCAATTAAATGCCTTAGGTTTGGTGACTTCCTATGACGTGTCACATGTTAATGGCTTTGCAACCCATTAACAATCTGATAAGTACAGAAATACTGTATTCACATAAAATTCATACCATACAAAAATTGATATATAACTTGAAGTACGTGGGGTACTCAAGAGGATTGATAAATAACTTGAAGTACGTGGGGTACTCAAGAGGATTGATAAATAACTTGAAGTACGTGGGGTACTCAAGAGGATTGATATATAACTTGAAGTACGTGGGGTACTCAAGAAAAGATTGGATTATACAAGTGTACGTGGGGTACACATGAAACTGGATTTATATATGAAAACTTGATTTACTCACAAACTATGTTTTCATACAAAGTATACAAACATGAAATACAAAGCTGCATGAATTCACACCAACATTATGTTGACGTTTTTCCAAAAACTCACATGTATTTCAGGTATCTAGGATGGATGTGCGCGTGGTCTTGCTTATGCTCGTGGATGTCGCTTGTGTTTAACTTTAAATAAAGTTGTAAACTTTTAAGACAATGTTTTATGCGACTTAGGGATGTAAACGCTAACGTATGTTTTCAAATTATGGTATTTGAATGTTATTTTACGAGCATGTAGCATGTTTACTCTTCGTATGCAATGAGAACCTTTCATGATCACACCTCGTGCTTCCGCCGCAGAAAGGGGTGTGACAGTTTAAGTGCTTAAAACACTAATCTTGTATCTCGAAACAGTTGAACTTTGTGTGAAAATTTAAATGGATCAGTATACTGACAATCTAAGTGAATCGTTTAGAACTTAAAATGTTTAAAGCTTAACGATGTTGGTGAGTTGTCTCATAAACTGATATGATCCTTTTACACAAGCTCACAAAAATATTGTCTATATATATTTCTTTACTGCATTTCATTATAAATAAAAACCCAAAAAGATTTTCAGTGTGTTTTAGCATAAATTTTTGAAAAATTCAAAAAGATTTCCGAGTGCTAAACATGATGAACAGGTTTGGGAGAAGTTGTTTAAAAATAAAAAAAATGATATTCCTACAAGTGGTCATCAAAGACTTTAAATGTTAAATCATTTTGAGATTGATTCTACAAGTGATTTATAAATTTGCCAAATTGTTAAATTTGTGAAATTTATTTTGAGGTAGAGTTTGTGCAGGTTAGCTTCGACTCCTGAAGATGTGCAGATTTGAGCCAGGTTGTTTCTACGGAAAGCCAGGAGACGACCTGAACCTGTGGAAAAGCTAAGTCAGATTGTGATCTCGAAACAACTTAAGGGGGAGTCTGCTAGCAAAGGGGAGTCTGAAGATGCAAGAGCCAGTTTCTGATCCTGAAAGTTTGTTAAAGATAGAGCCAGGATTAAGATTCTGGGAATGAACGAGAAAAAGAGGAATTTGAAAAGATCAACATTCAAGGGGGAGTTTGAATGGTTGAAAGCCAGGTTGAGATTCTAGAAAAAAGAGCGAAGAAGAGAAAGAGATTGAAGGATGCTTACACTGTCAGATACTTTGGGAAGAGTACGAAGACTGATAAAGACTGAAGATGTGACATACCGAAGTTTTGTCGCACTAAAGACTCGTCGACATGCAAGGGGGAGTCTGTTGGTGCATATGTCTATCGACTTCGTCTTGTATCAAGTCTTGTGTCTAGATTGGATAGAATGGAGCTCGGTAGATTAGTTTAGATGAAATTGGATGTGACTGACCATTCCGCACGAAATGACAAGAGCCATTTCGCACGAAATGGACTGTGTTCATTTCGCACGAAATGAACCTTGGTCATTTCGTACGAAATGCCTCTTCTATAAATACCCGAGCTGCCAGTTCATTTGTAACGATTTTGATTCCGGTGCCAAGGTGCTGCCGACGTGTCATTTGATCTGTAACAGTGTTAAATCAATAAACAAGACAGTTAAAGAGTGAATCAAGCTGTAATCAAGTCTATATCATTGAATTCCGCCTTTGATATGGATTAGAACTCTTCTGATAGACTCGTTTAGATCGAATCTCGATCCTACATATTGCTATGCCATTGGACTAAGAAATGCAGGTGCTACCTACCAAAGGCTAGTTAATATGATGTTTAAAGAACAAATTGGACACACAATGGAAGTCTATATTAAGGACATGGAGGTTAAGTCCAAGAGAGCTAAGGATCACCTTAGAGATTTGGAAGAAGCATTTGATATCCTTGATAAATTCAACATGAAATTGAATCCTTCCAAGTGCCACTTTTGTGTAAAAGCTGGCAAGTTCCTAGGTTATATGGAAACATAAAGAGGGATAGAGGCAAGTCTGGAACAAATCAAGGCGATTGTGAATATTAAGACTCCTGCCAATGCCAAGAATGTGCAAAGATTGACAGGAAGGATCGCAGCCTTAAACAGGTTCATCTCAAAGTCATCAGAGAAATGCAAGGAATTCTATGACATCCTGAGAAAGAACAAGAAATTCGAGAGGACTGAAAGGCATGAGAATGCTCTCAAGGCCCTTAAGGATTACCTATCCTCAGCTCCATCCTTGGTGAAACCGGAAAAGGGGGATATATTATCCTTGTATTTAGCAGTTTCTTCTAAGGCAGTAAGTGCAGTCCGTGTTAAGGATCATGAAGGTACTCAACATCATGTATACGATGTAAGTAAAGTTTGCTTGATGCTGAATCCAGGTATTCTCATTTAGAAAAACTTATTCTTGCTTTAATCATGGCATCCACTAAATTACGCCATTATTTTGAAACTCATGCTATTATTGTTAAGACTAATTTTCCTATTAAGAATGTCCTCAGAAAACCTAAAATGTCATGAAGGATGGCAAAGTGGACAGTCAAACTTAATGCTTATGATATCAGATATGAACCAAGAACTGCCATTAAATCCCAAGCCTTAGCTAACTTTGTGGCTGATTTCAGTAGTGATCTACAAAGGGAAGCTAAATTGGAAGTTAAAAAACTTGAAGAGACTAAGGATCCTTGGATACTCTTCACAGATGGGGCTTCAAATGTGAAAGGAACTGGACTAGGCATACTACTAAAATCGCCACAGGGGGGCATAATACCCCACTCAATTGCTTGTGAGTTTCAAACTACTAATAATGTGGCTGAATATGAAGCCTTAATTGTTGGTTTGCAAATTGCCAAGCACATGAGGATCAGGTATCTTGAGGTACATGTAGATTCCTTGTTAATTACTAACCACTTTAAGGGTTCTTATGTTGTTAAAGGTGAAAGGCTAATCAAATATCTACAGATAGTCAAGAAATTGGTAGACTCTTTTGCTTCTTTTAGTTTGACACAGGTACCAAGGGAAGAAAATGCAGAATCTGATGTTTTAGCCAACCTTGGATCATCACTGAAGATTCCAGAGGATATTAAAATCCCCATCATCCACATCTTAGCTCATGCTAATGAGGATCTCACAACTATGGAGATAGTGGATGATTATGCAATCATACCTAGTGATCCTGCACAGTCGAATTCAGGATCTCGGATCCTTCCAATCCTAAGATATATACACCATGGAGAGATTCCTACTGGAGAAAATCCTAGAGCTTTCAAAGTCAAGGTATCTCAATTTACAATACTAAATAACATGTTATATAAACAATCTCTTGCAGGTCCATATCTAAGGTGCATTGAGGATCTAGAAATCCAAGAAGTTCTCAAGGATTTTCATGAAGGAGATTGTGGAAATCACACTAGGGGCAGGGCACTGTTCTCAAGGATCCTTAGAACAGGTCTCGATCTTGAAACCTGTAAAAGCCAGACTATGATCTCAGCACAACTCAAGGGGGAGTCTGCTAGTAGTACAACATCCGAGGGAGAGAAAAGTCTGTAGATTCTAGAGCCAGTATCAGATCCTGAAGTTCGCTTATTGCTGATGTTGATGAACTTAATGAATCAAGAGATCTGATCAAGAGAATAAGAGTGAAGAAAAAGCCAGATAGAGATTCTGGAGATGAAAAGATGACAGAGATTGAGGATGGATACACTGTCAAATACTGAGTAAAGAAGCCCAAAGACTGATAAAGACTGAAGATTGTGAAGACTCGACACTTAAGACTCGTCAACATCCGAGGGGGAGTCTGTTGGTGCATACGTTTGTCGACTTCGTCTTGTATCAAGTCTTGTACTAGAATTGTTAGATCAGGGCACGTTATACGAGAAAATAGGATTTATGTATTGAAGGGTTAATTTTGCTTGAAATGGCAATTGCCACTTTCAAGCGAAATCACCTCCTCTATAAATACCCTTCAAGCGAAATCATTTGTAACTTTTGTAATTCCGGTACCGAAGTGCTGCCGACATGTCTACTGATCTGTAAACTTGTTATAATCAACATACAAGACATTTAGAAGTGAATCAAGCTGTTTTCCAAGTCAATTCATTTGTTTCCGCCTCTTGAATTGATAAGAACTCTTCTGATTGACTCGTTTGGGTCACAAAACAATCCTACAAGGAGTCTGGATACGGGACTATATTCTGAGGTGGGACACGCGAATAAGTTTAAGTGCTTAAAACACTAATCTTGTATCTCGAAACAGTTGAACTTCGTGTGAAAATTTAAGTGTATCAGTATACTGACAATCTAAGTGAATCGTTTAGAACTTAAAATGTTTAAAGCTTAACGATATTGGTGATTTGTCTCATAAACTGATATGATCCTTTTACACAAGCTCGCAAAAATATTGCCTATATATATTTCTTTACTGCATTTCATTATAAATAAAAACCCAAAAAGATTTTCAGTGTGTTTTAGCATAAATTTTTGAAAAATTCAAAAAGATTTCCGAGTGCTAAACATGATGAACAGGTTTGGGAGAAGTTGTTTAAAAATAAAAAAAATGATATTCCTACAAGTGGTCATCAAAGACTTTAAATGTTAAATCATTTTGAGATTGATTCTACAAGTGATTTATAAATTTGCCAAATTGTTAAATTTGTGAAATTTATTTTGAGGTAGAGTTTGTGCAGGTTAGCTTCGACTCCTGAAGATGTGCATACTTGAGCCAGGTTGTTGCTACGGAAAGCCAGGAGACGACCTGAACCTGTGGAAAAGCTAAGTGAGATTGTGATCTCGAAACAACTTAAGGGGGAGTCTGCTAGCAAAGGGGAGTCTGAAGATGCAAGAGCCAGTTTCTGATCCTGAAAGTTTGTTAAAGATAGAGCCAGGATTAAGATTCTGGGAATGAACGAGAAAAAGAGGAATTTGAAAAGATCAACATTCAAGGGGGAGTTTGAATGGTTGAAAGCCAGGTTGAGATTCTTGAAAAGAGAGCGAAGAAGAGAAAGAGATTGAAGGATGCTTACACTGTCAGATACTTTGGGAAGAGTACGAAGACTGATAAAGACTGAAGATGTGACATACCGAAGTTTTGTTGCACTAAAGACTCGTCGACATCCAAGGGGGAGTCTGTTGGTGCATATGTCTATCGACTTCGTCTTGTATCAAGTCTTGTGTCTAGATTGGATAGAATGGAGCTCGGTAGATTTGTTTAGATGAAATTGGATGTGACTGACCATTCCGCACGAAATGACAAGAGCCATTTCGCACGAAATGGACTGTGTCCATTTCGCACGAAATGAACCTTGGTCATTTTGTACGAAATGCCTCTTCTATAAATACCCGAGCTGCCAGTTCATTTGTAACGATTTTGATTCTGGTGCCAAGGTGCTCCCGACGTGTCATTTGATCTGTAACAGTGTTAAATCAATAAAACAAGACAGTTAAAGAGTGAATCAAGCTGTAATCAAGTCTATATCATTGAATTCCGCCTTTGATATGGATTAGAACTCTTCTAATAGACTCGTTTAGATCGAATCTCGATCCTACATATTGCTATGCCATTGGACTAAGAAATGTAGCTGCTACCTACCAAAGGCTAGTTAATATGATGTTTAAAGAACAAATTGGACACACAATGGAAGTCTATATTAAGGACATGGTGGTTAAGTCCAAGAGAGCTAAGGATCACCTTAGAGATTTGGAAGAAGCATTTGATATCCTTGATAAATTCAACATGAAATTGAATCCTTCCAAGTGCCACTTTGGTGTAAAAGCTGGCAAGTTCCTAGGTTATATGGAAACAAAAAGAGGGATAGAGGCAAGTCTGGAACAAATCAAGGCGATTGTGAATATTAAGACTCCTGCCAATGCCAAGAATGTGCAAAGATTGACAGGAAGGATCGCAGCCTTAAACAGGTTCATCTCAAAGTCATCAGAGAAATGCAAGGAATTCTATGACATCCTGAGAAAGAACAAGAAATTCGAGTGGACTGAAAGGCATGAGAATGCTCTCAAGGCCCTTAAGGATTACCTATCCTCAGCTCCATCCTTAGTGAAACCGGAAAAGGGGGATATATTATCCTTGTATTTAGCAGTTTCTTCTAAGGCAGTAAGTGCAGTCCGTGTTAAGGATTATGAAGGTACTCAACATCCTGTATACGATGTAAGTAAAGTTTGCTTGATGCTGAATCCAGGTATTCTCATATAGAAAAACTTATTCTTGCTTTAATTATGGCATCCACTAAATTACGCCATTATTTTGAAACTCATGCTATTATTGTTAAGACTTATTTTCCTATTAAGAATGTCCTCAGAAAACCTAAAATGTCATAAAGGTTTGCAAAGTGGATAGTCAAACTTAGTGCTTATGATATCAGATATGAACCAAGAACTGCCATCAAATCCCAAGCCTTAGCTAACTTTGTGGCTGATTTCAGTAGTCATCTACAAACGGAAGCTGAATTGGAAGTTCAAAAACTTGAAGAGACTAAGGATCCTTGGATACTCTTCACAGATGGGGCTTCAAATGTGAAAGGAACTGGACTAGGCATACTACTAAAATCGCCACAGGGGGACATAATACCCCACTCAATTGCTTGTGAGTTTCAAAGTACTAATAATGAGGCTGAATATGAAGCTTTAATTGTTGGTTTGCAAATTGCCAAGCATGTGAGGATCAGGTATCTTGAGGTACATGTAGATTCCTTGTTAATTACTAACCACTTTAATGGTTCTTATGTTGTTAAAGGTGAAAGGCTAATCAAATATCTACAGATTGTCAAGAAATTGGTAGACTCTTTTGCTTCTTTTAGTTTGACACAGGTACCAAGGGAAGAAAATGCAGAATCTGATGTTTTAGCCAACCTTGGATCATCACTGAAGATTCCAGAGGATATTAAAATCCCCATCATCCACATCTTAGCTCATGCTATTGAGGATCTCACAACTATGGAGATAGTGGATGATTCTGCAATCATACCTAGTGATCCTGCACAGTCGAATTCAGGATCCCGGATCCTTCCAATCCTAAGATATATACAACATGGAGAGATTCCTACTGGAGAAAATCCTAGAGCTTTCAAAGTCAAGGTATCTCAATTTACAATACTAAATAACATGTTATATAAACAATCTCTTGCAGGTACATATCTAAGGTGCATTGAGGATCCAGAAATCCAAGAAGTTCTCAAGGATTTTCATGAAGGAGATTGTGGAAATCACACTGGGGGCAGGGCACTGTTCTCAAGGATCCTTAGAATAGGTCTCGATCTTGAAACCTGTAAAAGCCAGACTATGATCTCAGTACAACTCAAGGGGGAGTCTGCTAGTAGTACAACATCCGAGGGAGAGAAAAGTCTGTAGATTCTAGAGCCAGTATCAGATCCTGAAGTTCGCTTATTGCTGATGCTGATGAACTTAATGAATCAAGAGATCTGATCAAGAGAATAAGAGTGAAGAAAAAGCCAGATAGAGTTTCTGGAGATGAAAAGATGACAGAGATTGAGGATGCATACACTGTCAAATACTGAGAAAAGAAGCCCAAAGACTGATAAAGACTGAAGATTGTGAAGACTCGACACTTAAGACTCGTCAACATCCGAGGGGGAGTCTGTTGGTGCATACGTTTTTCGACTTCGTCTTGTATCGAGTCTTGTACTAGAATTGTTAGATTAGGGCACGTTATACGAGAAAATAGGATTTATGTATTGAAGGGTTAATTTCGTTTGAAAGTGGCAAGTGCACTTTTAAACGAAATCAACATTGTTAATTTCGCTTGAAATAGCAATTGCCACTTTCAAGCGAAATCACCTCCTCTATAAATACCCTTCAAGCGAAATCATTTGTAACTTTTGTAATTCCGGTACCGAAGTGCTGCCGACGTGTCTACTGATCTGTAAACTTGTTATAATCAATATACAAGACATTAAGAAGTGAATCAAGTTGTTTTCCAAGTCAATTCATTTGTTTCCGCCTCTTGAATTGATAAGAACTCTTCTGATTGACTCGTTTGGGTCACAAAACGATCCTACAAGGAGTCTGGATAGGGGAGTATATTCTAAGGTGGGACACGCGAATAAGTTTAAGTGCTTAAAACACTAATCTTGTATCTCGAAACAGTTGAACTTCGTGTGAAAATTTAAGTGGATCAGTATACTGACAATCTAAGTGAATCGTTTAGAACTTAAAATGTTTAATGCTTAACGATATTGGTGATTTGTCTCATAAACTGATATGATCCTTTTACACAAGCTCGCAAAAATATTGTCTATATATATTTCTTTACTGCATTTCATTATAAATAGAAACCCAAAAAGATTTTCAGTGTGTTTTAGCATAAATTTTTGAAAAATTCAAAAAGATTTCCGAGTGCTAAACATGATGAACATGTTTGGGAGAAGTTGTTTAAAAATAAAAAAAAAATGATATTCCTACAAGTGGTCATCAAAGACTTTAAATGTTAAATCATTTTGAGATTGAGTCTACAAGTGATTTATAAATTTGCCAAATTGTTAAATTTGTGAAATTTATTTTGAGGTAGAGTTTGTGCAGGTTAGCTTCGACTCCTGAACATGTGTATATTTGAGCCAGGTTGTTGCTATGGAAAGCCAGGAGACGACCTGAACCTGTGGAAAAGCTAAGTCAGATTGTGATCTCGAAACAACTTAAGGGGGAGTCTGCTAGCAAAAGGGAGTCTGAAGATGCAAGAGCCAGTTTCTGATCCTGAAAGTTTGTTAAAGATAGAGCCAGGATTAAGATTCTGGGAATGAACGAGAAAAAGAGGAATTCGAAAAGATCAACATTCAAGGGGGAGTTTGAATGGTTGAAAGCCAGGTTGAGATTCTAAAAAAGAGAGCGAAGAAGAGAAATAGATTGAAGGATGCTTACACTGTCAGATACTTTGGGAAGAGTACGAGGATTGATAAAGACTGAAGATGTGACATACCGAAGTTTTGTCGCACTAAAGACTCGTCGACATCCAAGGGGGAGTCTGTTGGTGCATATGTCTATCGACTTCGTCTTGTATCAAGTCTTGTGTCTAAATTGGATAGAATGGAGCTCGGTTGATTAGTTTAGATGAAATGGGATGTGACTGACCATTCCGCACGAAATGACAAGAGCCATTTCGCAGGAAATGGACTGTGTCCATTACTGCACGAAATGAACCTTGGTCATTTCGTACGAAATGCCTCTTCTATAAATACCCGAGCTTCCAGTTCATTTGTAACGATTTTGATTCCGGTGCCAAGGTGTTGCCGACGTGTCATTTGATCTGTAACAGTGTTAAATCAAGAAACAAGACAGTTAAAGAGTGAATCAAGCTGTAATCAAGTCTATATCATTGAATTCCTCCTTTGATATGGATTAGAACTCTTCTGATAGACTCGTTTAGATCGAATCTCGATCCTACATATTGCTATGCCATTGGACTAAGAAATGCAGGTGCTACCTACCAAAGGCTAGTTAATATGATGTTTAAAGAACAAATTGGACACATAATGGAAGTCTATATTAAGGACATGGTGGTTAAGTACAAGAGAGCTAAGGATCACCTTAGAGATTTGGAAGAAGCATTTGATATCCTTGATAAATTCAACATGAAATTGAATCCTTCCAAGTGCCACTTTGGGGTAAAAGCTGGCAAGTTCCTAGGTTATATGGTAACAAAAAGAGGGATAGAGGAAAGTCCGGAACAAATCAAGGCGATTGTGAATATTAAGACTCCTGCCAATGCCAAGAATGTGCAAAGATTGACAGGAAGGATCGCAGCCTTGAACAGGTTCATCTCAAAGTCATCAGAGAAATGGAAGGAATTCTATGACATCCTGAGAAAGAACAAGAAATTCGAGTGGACTGAAAGGCAAGAGAATGCTCTCAATGCCCTTAAGGATTACCTATCCTCAGCTCCAGCCTTAGTGAAACCGGAAAAGGGGGATATATTATCCTTGTATTTAGCAGTTTCTTCTAAGGCAGTAAGTGCAGTCCTTGTTAAGGATCATGAAGGTACTCAACATCCTGTATACTATGTAAGTAAAGTTTGCTTGATGCAGAATCCAGGTATTCTCATTTAGAAAAACTTATTCTTGCTTTAATCATGGCATCCACTAAATTACGCCATTATTTTGAAACTCATGCTATTATTGTTAAGACTAACTTTCCTATTAAGAATGTCCTCAGAAAACCTAAAATGTTAGGAAGGATGGCAAAGTGGACAGTCAAACTTAGTGCTTATGATATCAGATATGAACAAAGAACTGCCATCAAATCCCAAGCCTTAGCTAACTTTGTGGCTGATTTCAGTAGTGATCTACATAGGGAAGCTGAATTGGAAGTTCAAAAACTTGAAGAGACTAAGGATCCTTGGATACTCTTCACAGATGGGGCTTCAAATGTTAAAGGAACTGGACTATGCATACTACTAAAATCGCCACAGGAGGACATAATACCCCACTCAATTGCTTGTGAGTTTCAAACTACTAATAATGAGGCTGAATATGAAGCCTTAATTGCTGGTTTGCAAATTGCTAAGCACATGAGGATCAGGTATCTTGAGGTACATGTAGATTCCTTGTTAATTACTAACCACTTTAATGGTTCTTATGCTGTTAAAGGTGAAAGGCTAATCAAATATCTACAGATAGTCAAGAAATTGGTAGACTCTTTTGCTTCTTTTAGTTTGACACAGGTACCAAGGGAAGAAAATGCAGAATCTGATGTTTTAGCCAACCTTGGATCATCACTGAAGATTCCAGAGGATATTAAAATCCCCATCATCCACATCTTAGCTCATGTTATTGAGGATCTCGCAACTATGGAGATAGTGGATGATTCTGCAATCATACCTAGTGATCCTGCACAGTCGAATTCAAGATCCCGGATCCTTCCAATCCTAAGATATATACAACATGGAGAGATTCCTACTGGAGAAAATCCTAGAGCTTTCAAAGTCAAGGTATCTCAATTTACAATACTAAATAACATGTTATATAAACAATCTCTTGCAGGTCCATATCTAAGGTGCATTGAGGATCCAGAAATCCAAGAAGTTCTCAAGGATTTTCATGAAGGAGATTGTGGAAATCACACTGGGGGCAGAGCACTGTTCTCAAGGATCCTTAGAACAGGATATTATTGACCTACCATGAAGAAGGATGTTGTGGATTATGCAAAGAAATGTGATGCTTGTCAAAGAAATAACAATATCTTTCATCAACCAGCGGAGCTCCTGCATCCTATATCCTCTTCTTCGCCATTCATGAGATAGGGAATGGATATAGTTGGCAAACTTCCCAAAGCACCAGGAGGACAAGTGTTAATGCTTGCTATGACTGATTACTTTTCCAAATGAATAGAATCTGAAGCCTTTGCACAAGTCAGAGAAAAGGAAGTGATATCCTTTATTAAAAGAAACATTATTACTAGATTTGGCATACCTTCTGAAATTGTTTGTGATAGTGGTTCCCAATTTATTGGGAATAGAACTACTAACTTTTGTGACAGATGGGTGGTTAAGATGATAACATCAACACCAGTCCACCCACAAGCTAATGGTCAAGCAAAATCATCTAACAAGATCATCATCAACAACTTCAAGAAGAAGCTTGGATCCAAGAAAGGTAAATGGGCAAAAGAGCTACCATATGTATTATGGGCTGATAGAACAACTCCCAAGAATGCTACTGGCCAGACTCCATTTTCTTTAGTATTTGGAGCTGAATCAGTGATCCCTATAGAGATGGTAGTCCCTACTGCAAGAACAAACATCCGTTATCCTGAAGGAAATGCTGAAAACTTGGTTCAAGATTTGGATACCATAGAAGAACTCAAGGATTTAGCAAGGATAAGATTGGCTAGTTATCAACAAAGGATGGCTGGAGCATATAACAAGAATGTCAGGAAATTCTAAGTTGGTGATATGGTGTTAAGGAAAGCATTCTAGAATACCACAAATCCTTCTGATGGCAAGTTGGCACCAAAGTGGGAAGGCCCCTATCTGATTGAAGCTGAGGCAGGAAAGGGGGCATACCGTTTATTAACAATGGAAGGTGATCTATTACCAAGGGCTTGGAATGTTGTCCATCTGAAAAAAATACTTTATGTAAGAAGGATCCAGGATCCTTGGTCATCCTCATATCTAATATGCACAAAGGATCCTTAGAGGATATATGATCCTCATTCTGGTATTGATTTGATTCTTTATTTATCTAATCCTTTAATTTATTTGATTACAAGGAGAAGGATCCAGGATCCTTTATCCTTCTTCACTAAATTCTGAGTTTTGCAGAAGTTGGTGCATCTTTGACAAAGGATCAAGTATCCACTGAAATCTCCTAAGTGTTTGGGTTTATCCCCAGTTTTGGGTTTATCCCCAGTTTTGGGTTTATCCCCAGTTTTGGGCTTGTCCCCAGTTTAAGGTATCTACTACCTTCTACATATCAGGTTCTTACACCTTCGTCAGTTGCGCACGATTATCCTAGTACAGTTAAAGGCAATGGGACCAGTACTAGCTTTAGGGGCTGACAATTTCATTGTACTGGCTGTATTTAGGATCCTATGTATAATGGTAGGCGTGCCATACATCCTTTCCTAAGGCTTCTAACGTTTTCACGTTAGCTAAGGTTTTGGCATTTTCATGTCACTAAGTTTGGATAGTCGCCAGTATGGGCCATACTCCAGTTTACACCAGATCCTTTGGGCTTGTCCCCAGTTTTTGGGCTTGTCCCCAGTTTATTGGGCTTGTCCCTAGATTGTTGGGCTTGTCCCCAGATACTAACATCTTCTCTTGCAATTGGCTTAGTCCCAAGTTATATTATATTGCAGGTTTCTAAAGCCAAACAGTTGAGGATCCTGCATCCTTACTTTCTACAAGGTTTTATCTTTTGGTTTTCACAGTTGTAAGTGTTAAGGATATAGGATCCTAACCTGGATTCTCTGGTATGATCCTTATTTACTCTAACTTTATTTTTGGTTTATGAATAATACCATTATTCTTTGACAACAGGATATATGATCCTAAATCATTTCACTTTTCAAACTTTTTGATCATGAGGATATTTGATCCTTGATCATATCCTTAATTCTTTGATATAAACTAATCTTGATATACATTTAATACCTTTATCAATAACTTGTAAATTCTAAAACTACACAATAACAATAACAATTGACAAGTAAATGTATGCAAAATAAACAACACAAAGATAACCAAAAGATTAAAGTTTTATTTATTTATCAAAGTTAACCCTTTTAAAGGTTGTCAAAATTGTCAACCCAAGCTTCTACCAGCAAAACGTGGCCCATCCACTTGGGTTGGCAAAGGGTGTCCATACTAAAGGTTTGATAAGTGCAGGAAATGAATGGCGAGGGGCATCAAAGGCTTCATCCTCCACAAACAGAAGGACCCATCCACCTTTGCTACCCCCTATTGTCCAAAGGATCAGTGATCCTTAAACCCTAAAACTATTGTTCAAGTTATTACAGACCATTGTTCAAAACATCACCAAATAAAACCACTAAAGCATAAAAAATGGGCTCTGGCCACGTCTAGAATTTTCCATCATCGCCCATTTGTGTAGCCTAAACCTTCGCTGCATTCTCCACCTTCTCATCACCACCTTGACCACTGCCTCCAACCGCGGTATCCTCAGGATCCTTAGCTCCACTGCCACCGGCTTCAAGTGCCAGCACCTCCTCAGGCTCTCCATCATCTCCAAGTTCAGCCAGCCTCTTGGTCCATGCCTTCAAGTCCCATTCAGACCTGTCGAAGGAAGGATCAGCAGCCTCCTTAGCCATCTTGAGTTTGACCTTCAGCATTACGACAACAGCAGAGTGTTTGGTCCCTTCCATGACCTCTATTCTCTCCCTTTGGACTGTCATTTCAGCTACAAGCAACTCCTTCTGCAGTGCCTTATTCTCGTTTTCAAGATGGGAGATCTTCTTATCTTTGGCAACTGCAATGGCCTGGAGGTCAAGACTCTTTTGTTCAGCTTCAGCCACATGTTGATCAAGAAGGATCTGGACTTCAGCGAATTTCTGCAATAAAAGAATTCAGTGTTCAGGATCCTATATCCTCAAAAGAAGTGCAAAATTTTAGGATATGAAATCCTTACCTCGGAGATGTATTCCTGGACTTGGCGTTCCATCAAAGGGAGGCCTTCAGTGGGTTCAGCAGGCTTCTTCCTTTTAGTTCCTTTACCCCTGGTGCTGACACCTTTGGTCTCAGGGATGCTTTGGCTTGCAGCCAACTCCTTCTTAATAGACCTAGGGGATACATGAAGCAAACTTGGAAGATTTGGCGGCACCTACAAATATAGTTCACATATAAGTATCCATATCTTATATTCATTTAAACATTTATTTACATATAAATATGGATACTTACTTGACATTGTGTAGGAACCGAAGGAGATCTCTTGAGAATCCTTTGCTTTGGCTTGAAATGTTCTTATGGCAGGATCAAGCTTCCAGAAAGCAGCAATCCTCTCTCTTGTAATAGGAGACTCTTGGATGTGGGAGAATGAGATAGCTGCACAACACCAAAGAAGGGTCAGTTATCCTTTATAGAAAAGAAGAATCCTACCATGGTCCTGGTCCAAGGATCCCATATCCTACCCTGGGTGATCCACTTCTTGGGAAGATGACTCCCGTTTGGGATGGAGTCCCTTCTTACGAAGAAGAACTGGTTCCTCCAGTTGGAGTCATTCTTAGTGGTTTTCAGAATTGGATGTGCTTGTCCGGGTTTGGACTTGAAGAGAAAACGGTGAGAACCATGGCTGACAAGATTATACAATTAGCTCAACTCAGATAAGCCTATATCGATTCCCTCTTGTTCGACAATATGCTCAAGCGTGTACAATACTCTCCACACCATCAGCATGGCCTGAAAGTAGCACAAACCGGTGAGTGTGAAAAAGCTTTCGGTGAAGAAAGGGAAAGGATATGTGAAGCCAATCTGGAAAGGGATTGCAGGAAAGGTGATCCAGACATCTGAAATGCAGTCACTCTTCGTGGAAGAGTCAAAGGGTCTAAAAATGGTGCCTTCCGGAAAACAATGACGTAGCCGATCAATCTCAGGATCGGTGAAACGACAGAGTTTCATTGAAGGATTTTTAGTTACACCCTGACTCTTTGGAGGGCTTTCTTTTTTAGGATTTTTTTTTTAGGATCCTTAGCAGGGGAGGACCTGGTACTCATCTTCGCCATAGATACTTGAAGAACAGGGGATCAGAAAGAAGAAAATATAGAGATAAGGAAAGAGAAGATACCTGATGAAATCTTCAAATGAGGATTTAAAGGGGAAGTATCTCGAATTTAAATGCAATTTTCATCCTTATCTCTAATCCTATTTATAATGATGATTGTTGCAGAAAGTCTTATCGTTGATGTCACCCTCGTAACGGCTAGTCCTGTTGTAACGGTTATTTTCTCGCTAACAACTCGTTCAGAATCAAGCAGAAAATATGACTCATTCAGTTGCATTTAATTCCTCATGTTTTGGGGGCAATTGTTAGGGCATGAATTTGACATTAAGGATCATTTATACTGAGACTGGGCCTGGATCACGGATCCTTAACGGATAATGCAGGGAGTCTGAGGATCCAGGATCCTTACTATTATTTATGTTTTAACATTTGTTCCTTGTGTTTTCAGTTTACGATTGCAGGCACTTGTGGACTGAGTCATGGAGGGAATTTCGAAGGAATATGCTTCTATTTGTGCACGTGAATGAGGTGGTGACCGTTATGGTGATCGTGGATAGCTTGCTTAATTTTCGGATAGTTAGTTAGCATAGTTAGTTTCTATTTTAAAATGGGGGATACAAGCTTGAATGAGATATTATTAGCAACACACCAACACTATACTCGAACTCTCTGCAAACTCACTGCGATTACATACTTTTACACACTTTTGCACACTAGTGATCCTTGTACCAAGCTTGATATCATCCCGATTTATAAACTTTCTTTGTTTAATATAGTTGGTGATCGGTAGTTTCCATCACCCGAGGTTTTTTATGCCGGAGATCATTCATTGATCAAGGGCTTTTTCCTCGTATAAATCCTTGTGTTCATCATCCAATTCATTCATTTGTTGTTTGCATAATTGTTCAATTAACCAAGCATCATATCTCACAAAATCAGATTTGGTTGCATTATACTTGTGTGATTTTTTACCAAAACAGTACTCTACAGTCGTAAAAAACTATTTCGCACCCTACAGACGATAAAAGAAAGAAATTTGCAAAGTTTCAAGAGGGGGCGAAAAAAGATATTGAACGGTGTTTTGGGGTTCTACAAAAAATGGCATATCATTTAACATCCAGCATGTTCTACACCACAGAGGTTGCGATACATTATGTATGCTTGTATCTTGTTGCATAACATGATCATCAAAGACGAAGGTAAAACGATTTGTGAGTACGACGAAAACGCGTCTAATGGGAATTCTGTTCCAGTGAGTTTGGAATAAGTAGATTTAAACAGATTCTCTCTACGTAACGAGTACATACATCAAAACCAACAAGCGGACTTGGTGGAGTACATTTTAAACAACGCACAAAACGAACCTTTTCGACTACATGTTGGATGAAGACTAGTACTTTTTATTATTTTTTTAAGAATATGTTTGTTTTTTTAATGTAATGTTGGAATTAATATTTATTTAAGAGTTTATATTAATTTTAGTTTTATATATATATATTGCATATTCAATTTGCCAAATTTAAAAAAAAAACATATAAATAAAGTTGGTGGGGTCGGCTCATCCTCCATTTCCATGGTTTTATACTTTCATTCATGGAGGGGCATCCTTCAAGGACTATGACGTGGCGCTTACATGGCGGGTCATTCTCCAAGAATGAGCATCTACCATACCGTCTAGCCTAAGATTCATTCACTTTTTCTTTTGATCCTTCCCATTGTAGTTTTAATCCGTTAATTTACTTAATATCCAATAAGATTCATTCACTTTTTCTTTTGATCCTTCTCATTGTAGTTTTAATCCGTTAATCTACTTGAAATCAGTAATGTGATATCAAACATTAAATCACATTAAAATGTCAATTTACTTTTATGTTTTAATTAACTATTATTCGTTTTACTTTTTTTAATGGCTAAACTTGCACACTATCTTACACCTGATTTAATTTGCCAACATCTTATTTAATTTGCCAACATCATTGGGCTATTCTCATTCGTTTTACTTAATTACAACCTAATTACCTTTGACCAGAACAACCTAATTGGTTTGCATTCAGGTTCCAGACTCTGGTGGGTGATTCAATGTTCTGATTTGGATCGGCTCGTACACAGATTTATGCTGCATTAAATTGTTTTAAAATCCGTGTACAGGATCAGCAAAGACTTACCATGACTAATGTGTAGGAATCTCATATGGTGTTGGGCTTTTGTTACACGATAGAATATAAAAGTCTAGGAAATGATACACCTGGAGATTTCTTGAGCCATATTAATGTAATGGTTCATTTCCATTGGCTTAATATATATACATAAAATATCATAAATATGATCATTACAAAAGTTAGTAAGCTGGTGCTTAACAAGGTTGTCCAGGCACGCATGATAGTGCACCAGCATTACTGGTGAGCTTTGGAACAGATTCCCCTGGTTCAGCTTGAATCATGAGGCCTTGTTGTACAGGGGTTAGCATCGGATCAGACCCGGATGGCACAAAGATTGCTCCATTTTCAAGAGAGTCTTTTTGTGATCTCCAATTCCATGTCATCAACTCTGCCTCTGGTGCATCAGATTTCCTCAAGACCTTCAAAACCATATAAAAGCTTCAGTGTTAGAGCCATTCAAATAATAAGATTCATGCATCTAAACGTAATGATATACGGGAATACATTTTTTTTTATAGGGTCATTGGGGGCAAAGAATCTGTTGCCATGGCTGAGTATAGTTGGGGCCGCGCTGCCACCGAGGGCGTAGAATCCCCATTGGTCATAATTGTTATTAACAACCTGGAAAAGCCCTAATCGACATCTAGGCATTCTTTGGTCACATCCATCAGTGAACATGTTGAATGCAACAGTAGCTTGCATATTTTTGTCTTGAAGATATTTGTCGTCAGACCCAAACAACATGACCTATTTATGCATTGAAAAGTTCAGTAAAAAAAAAATAAAAAATCACGAAATCTCCATTTTGACCAAGGATAGTAACAAAATAAACTTGATTTTTTTTTTTACATTATAAGAATAGTCCTTTTACTTTCTTTTTTATTTTTTACTGTATTTCCAATACCTTCCAACGATCATACGGGTCACCAATCACCAACAGATTAGATCCTTGATTATAATGTTCTACAATTGAGTGAAATCTCATGCAGTCATGCACCATGTTTAATTTAGAAAAAAAAAAAAAAAAAATTCATTTGGCGTCTACCACAACACTATGGATCTGCTGCGTCAGGGTGAATATGTTACATCAAAATGATTGAATTTGTTGCACAATGTTATATTTATTTTGTTAGATTGAAATCTATTGTGTCAAAAGACACTTGTCGCACCCTGATTGATCCCGCATAACTTTAAAAAGGATATTACCGTGATTTTTCCTGAACAAAAACATGAATTGAATTCAAATATAGGTTTTGTTATTACTTTTTGGTGTTGGGTGAATTTGCAATTGGAAACCGTTATATCTGTGCTACCCAAGGTGACATCAATGAGCCCATCGACACCCTTACTAAGGGAGCAATGGTCGATCCATATCTTGGAAGAACCATGTATGGTGATACCATCACCATCAGTCTTATGTCTCGGTCCTGCCGGTTTATCCTCCACAGCCTTGATCAACCCCCCTTCGGTTGCTTTAATATCATGCATGTTGATCCCATGAATGATCACATTGGTGATGTTTGGAAGGATGAAACCGGCACCATTCGCAATCTCAACTTTGACACCTCTACCATCAATTGTCTTGTCTTTATTTATTACCAACTCGTGTTTCAAACTGATGATCATATCTTTTTCAAAGGTGATCCACAAAGGTTTATTTTGGATGACACCATAGCGGAGGGTCCCTATCTTTGGATTTGCCGCATCATCGTCTGAAGGATCAATGACAATGTATATTTCACCACCTTGGCCGCCGGTGGTTCCTTTTGCGAAACCAAGTGCGCATTTGGCTAATTCTTGCCGGTTTTGTGCCCAGTCGGGCTTGCACCTCCAGCACTTGTCGATTAGGTTGTTTGCTTCACATTGTTGCAGTTTTCTCCTTGTTGAAGTTATTCCCAGTTGGGATCTATATATAAAAGAATTTGTACATGTTAATTATATATAATACATCTTTTCAAACTAAATTTACATATTGGAAGAGAAAAGAAAATAAAAGGGGTCACATTTTGTCATCAGTTTCTTCATTGTTGGTTTCATTTCTCACGGATCGAGCTAAGATACTTGGCACCATAAAAACATAGATTAAGGTAAAAAGAAAAACTGAATACTGTTTCATCATAAATATATATGATTCTAACCTAAATTACTTTATTTGTTAGTTCTATGATTCTTGATCTTGCCTAATTTTTCTGGAAGATCTTCATCTTTTAGATAAGAAATTTTGTGTATACAAAAATTCGTTTAATTACCAAGAAATAATGCACACCAAGAGAACCATATAAGGACAATACAACAACTTCTAATTGTGGTAACTAAAATGATAAATATAGAGTATCCATAATCCATCAACGGGGGTTATTCTAATTAAGCTAATAAAGAACGTCATTAATTATTACACCACAAATATTATACTTCTATTGCTAAAATTTTAGATAAATCCTTATAACCGTTTAATTAAAAATTAAATTGAATAAAATCTTTTTATGAACGTTTATATAAATAAGCAATATGTAAATGAATTTTAATTTCATAAAGAAAAAAATTTATAGACACTTAAATAACCCTTGTATTTAATTAAGAAATGAAGATCACTGATCGATAACGGGAAATAAGAATGTAATTAATGATGCCCATGGCTTTATAGTCTAGTGGCATCTTAGGGATGTGATAAGGCTTTGTGACCAATGGGTCCTGAGTTCGAATCCCACAATGGGGGTTTCCCATATTTATTGGGTTTACTCCTGAATTGTGTAAGATTAAATATATTCTGTATTAATATTTAATCTATAGCCATTATAATCATTTACATAATATAGATCAAAATATATAATAACCTATTAAATAATTAGTTGGTAATTGTTGATGGACCATATTACCCTTATTAACTAATTAGGTTTCCTTCTGGGTGCTTATATAAGGAGAATTATGTGGAGGTTAATGGGTTACACAGTTAGACACAACACCCCATTAGTCATAACATCATCATCGACCTCCTCTCCTAAGCTGATTCCCTTATTCGGTTTCTTAGCCACCATCATCAATCAGCACCCTAAGGAGGAACCAGATCACACTGACATCTATGTCCAACTCTATGTCGTCTTCTCTCACTGGATTCCCCACTGCTTGTCTGTCTAATGCAATCAAATGTATGTTTTCATGTTTTCCTTTATGTTTAAACAGAACTGAACCAACATGTGGTATCAGAGCATATGTTGATTAGTCGGTTCTGTTTTTCGTATCCATTATTCTGGGATCATAAATCTGGAAAACAGAAAGTTTTAAAGCCTTCAAAGTCACGGCTGTTTTCGAGTCAAATGGCACCGAAATCACTGTTTTCGGAAAACTATGTTTAATATTTGACTCAAAATCATAATGGACAAACCTAATATCCGAAATCTATTAACAAAAGTCTTAAAATTCAGGTTTCGGAACCCAGAATTATGTTTTTATTTTTTAGGGTTCATCATTTGTTCTAAGTAAAACTCGAAAATTCCCTAAATTTTGGAATATAATTTGGATTAGTGGATGTTTTCCCACTGTTTGATCTGAATTTAATCTATAAAAAAAAATTCGAAAACTGATAATAGTTTTTCAGTTATTATTTTCGAAATCTTTTGATAAGTTTAGATCAGAAATAAAATAGGAAACACTATCCCACAATCCCTTAAATTTCGAGTTTTAGTTATTATCACAAGAAACAGCTATTAACAGTGGGTTTCGAAATCATCAATGTACTAATCGCACAAGATCAGATCACATAAGAGATGATCTGATCGCACAAGACAGTCGCACAAGATTTGTACAACTAATTAAGCACATTGTACAAGTTAAGGCTGTATAATCGCACAAGATTTGTGGATCGCACAAGACTTGTGGATCGCACAAGGTATTACTGATCGCACAAGGCATTACTGATCCCACAAGGCATTACTGATCGCACAAGTTTTGGGCCTTACTGATCGCACAAGTTTTTGGGCTTTACTGATCGCACAAAACTTGGGCATTTCTGATCGCACAAGACTCGAAACCTCATTATTTTAAGTTGTTTAATGTGAACTAAATTTTTTTTCGGGGCTCCGCCCCGAACCCCGGGCGGGGGCACGCTGTCCCCCGCATCCCCCAGCGAACTCACGGGTGATTTGCTATTAGATGATTGGTTTTGTAAATATTTAGTTAATTAATAAGGATCAAATAATGTTTTTACAAAACCAAAATGGCTTAACTTGAATGAGCTTCTGATGTATCATTTCTGGCCAAAGCTGATTTGATACATCTACTTATCATCCAAGCATTACGAAAGCTATGTTAAGTGTGCATCATAAACATGAATGTTTTAATATATGGCCAAAGCTGATTTAATTCCTTCATAGATGGCATACTTAGCAAGTGCATAACTAAAGTGATTGTCTCAATTTCTGGCCAAAGCTGATTTGTTACAACCACTTTGCACACATGCTTAAATGATTACACTTCTGGCCAAAGCTGTTTTATCTTCGTTTAAGTAGAACTTTAAGTAGTCTATTATTTAGATGTTAGTAATAGACATATCACAATCTCTTCACATAATGATCCTTAATTAATTTTTATGATCATTTCGTCTGCCTTATTTTAGTACCCATAATTTTACTCACTATAATTTTCTTCTATAAGTCTATATGTCATCCACTATAATTCCTAAATCTAATATGTTTTGCTTAAAGTTTCTATAAGAATTAGCTCTTAAATTAAATCCTTGATTATCTCTTAAGACACGATAATCCCATTGCTCTCTTCTGATAAAGCACTACAGAAGAAAAGTAGAGCATGATGATTAGGATAAATCGAACATGATGTCTCTTATGATAATCAAAATAAGTGTTGTCACTAAAAGGTTATTCCAGATTAAGTCTTTCCTAAGACTAATCTATAATTGTGAAATAATCACAAGAACTCCTAAGGTGCGTGTCTTCATTTAAAATTATAAAGTTAAGTGGTATATGTGAATACATAATAATGTACAATACCATGACCCATAAGGTTAAGGGCTTACGCATGGAAATAAGTACATTTTTCCAGTACATTACATACTAAGATTTTCACTTGTACAATTTGATGCCTTATAAATCAACTATAACACTCAAAGTATAATGAGTGTGTTGATAAGCAACATATGTATAAAGAAATAAATGTTTAAAGCTGGAAAATAAGTTGTTACTCACCTTACAACCACTAAAACTTTAAAAGAGGATTGTTCTAAGGTCCATAGACAAAATACAAGTACAAAATCCCAACTCTAAGGTTCTTCAAGGGAAAATCTCACTGCATAATTATGCCATTAGACTAGGCATAAGCAACGAGACTATCCATTACTCTAAAGAACAGTTGGATAAGTTAATTATGTAGTCATTTCCTAATGATATTTAAGTCTGATAATTTTTTAATATTCCAATTAACACATGATTAGTTGACTCTAGTTCCATACGTTTCCTTACCAGAACTCGACAAATAACTAACATAAGAGTTAGTGACAAAATTAAATGTTAAGGCTATAAGAACCATAATAAGCAGTCTTCTAACAACGTTTTTCGATACCTTATATATTCTGAAGATTAATCAGAATATAGTATCATAATTAAGCAAAGTTATGAACGTTGTGAGGTTTGCATAGTCAACATAAAGTCACACTTACCGTAAACTCTCATTTTATTTGTTCTAAATATCTGGATAGAAACATTACTAAGATGAAACTAGATGACACCTTATATTTTCACAACTTTTATCATCATGCGAATGAGAATTTGACAAAAGGAAAATGAGACTTATAAATTTCATCCATTATAACTGAAATTCATGAGAAATCATGACATGGTTAATGAGGATGATTATTCAACTAATCTCATTCTAAGTGATTTTAAATCATGACATTAAAGCCCTAAAATATAACTTGGCTTAAGGAATAAGTATGGGTCCATCATAAGTCATTCATTGACATTCGTGGAACTTATTCCAAATGGAATATTCAGACATAATTCATTTATCATTTAAAAGGCTATCAACTTGTATCTAACTTTTGTCGCATATGGCCCACAGTCTTAGAAGAAATCTATTCATATGTTTACTTATTAAGATTTCTATTAAATATGTCCTTAAGTTTCTTATGACATCTGGACATTAAAGAAATCAAATAAAGTCTAACGTATATGTGATAGGTTCCCACGTCACGTAGCTCATTGAAACTTCTCTTGTAGCATTTTAGAGATATTAAAGATCAGTGGGAGCATTAAGTGTCTTAATAATAACTTGCAATAGTTGCAAGAGGCGGGGGAGTGAAAACTTTATATTATTTCAATTTACACCTCTTGTACAAAACACTGCTCCATTATGACATTGTTCTATCATAACTTATCTTCTTAAATCTAATGCTACTCTTACAAAAGTTTCATTGTTGCTTAATTGTGGGCACACTTAGTTTTCTTACCTAAACTAGCATAATCCCCAACAAGAGAAATCACAACGACTAACGTCATTAATTTGTTTTCTCTATTAGAATCTGTTGGTCGTTAAATATTGACCCTAAGCATGCGGAGTTCCTAAAGATTTCTAAAGTCAATGGGAGCAGTCAAAGTCCTTATCATGACTTGCAAGGAATACAAGAGGCGGGGGGAAGAGTGTCATTAAATTTCACTCTGAATTTAACTCTGATTACACCTCTTGTACACCATACTGCATCAACTCTTAAAAACTTAGAATCCTGAAAATGATAGCAAACTAACCAATAGCTAATCCATAAAACTGAAACTTCTAATAAACCCAATAATCAACTCAGGAGGTCATCTAGGTTTAAAATCCTACTAACTTTGATGATTTCATAACCTCCCTAACTGAAGTTGAAATGGATTTTGGAAAAGTTTACTCGTAAAACTTTTAAATGGAATAAAACAGTTTTCTAGTAAAACTGATTTTATGTGTTCGTATAACGTTTGGGATTTGATTGAATTATCTAAGAGTGTTCATAACTAAACCAAATCCTAATATAAGCGTTAAGACACTCAAAAGCATGATTGATTGTCAAAAGTTTGTACTTAGGAAGAGATAAATTATTAAAGAATCTTTATTACATATCTTATAGAAGATTTTGTTGGTGCACTTGTGTCTGTACTTTGTCTGTATTTCGTCATGATACAAAACGATGTCTTATGTTAGGCTGGGTTACGTCTTAGTTTGTTACAATGTGCGTTCAATGTAAGTTTGACCAAGTCAACCATCCTCCTGGTTTGACTTGGCCAAACAGTTAGCACATTGGTTGAAAGATGGCTGAGTCGAAGGATGGTCATCGAAGGATTACTTATATCCTTCGATGATGATGAGCTCGAAAGATGACCACGAAGGATAGACCTCGAAGGATATCATCCTTCGAGGTGAATGTGATCTTTCGAAGGGATTCGTGGTCGACAGATGATCTTTCGATGGCGTTCTGGTCGACAGATGATCTGTCGATCAATCTATCTGATCCTTCGACCAGACCTGCTGTGTCGGGTATATATACCCATGTGTTGTGTTCAGTTCGACAGTTCTGAGATAGAGAGTTCAGGCAAGAGAAACAGAGAGAGCATTCTGTTGAGAGCACACACACACTTTGAGAGTTTATAGAACATATCTGTAAACATTGAGCTTGTAACCGGACCCTTCATTCGTATTAATACATGTGGTGTTAATCGGTGAATCTTGTGTATTGTGTTTGTGCTTGTTCTCGTATACATTCTCGGTTGCATGCTAGCTTGGATTCCGCACTCGCTAGTGTGTTTGATATAACAAGGAAAAGGTTTTAATCTCATCCTCGAGAGGGACCTACAAGTGGTATCAGAGCTTTGGCTCTTTTCCTTGTTAAAACCGAGAGTTTTCGGACTGTTTTTTCGGGTTTAAAAGGTTTCCTTTTTCTGAAAAACTTGTTAAAATCGGTTTTGGATTGTTGTCGGTTTGCAGAAATATTCATATTTCTGGGTTTGTTCTTCTTATCTTCAACCGATATTCATAGTGTTCTTGGTATTTTACACTTTTGATCTTAAAAAGTTTAAAATTCAAAGTGTTTGTGTGTTGGGAGTTGTAATCTGATTAAAATATTGGACCTTACCTGTTTGGTGAAACCTGCATGTTCAGAAGATATGGTCTGAACATACTTTCTGCCGAAAGTACTCACCAACCCGTCAACTTTTCACCTACCTGTCACCGATTGTCAACCGTGTCAGAGCTGTTCGAAAGATATCCTTCGAAGTCGAAAGATCATCTTTCGACCAAAGGAGGTTCGACAGATAGTCATCCTTCGAGCATCCTTCGAGGTGTGAGACTTATCTTTCGGTCCAAGGAATATTTCGAAACATATATCTTTCGGTTTGCTGCTCTTTCTCGAAAGACAAGGATCCTTCGACTGGGAAGTCTTTCGAAGTCTTTCGAAGTCATCGTTCGACTTTCATCAGTGTTCATCTTTCGGTCTACAGTACATTTTCGAAGGATAAGGATCCTTCGTTGGAGAATCTTTCGAAAACTTTGTTCGAAACTCAACAGTGATCTTTCGAACACTGTTGATCCTTCGAACAGGTGTGATCTTTCGATCCTTGTTTGTTTAAGTCTAACAGTTTGTGTGTTTCAGGTCTTTCGATCAAGATCTTTCGGCTGGTGATTATCATTCGAAATATTAATATAGTTTGTGAAAATTAAATTTTTAAAAGAAAAACTTGTTTTTCAAATTTTAAATCCATTTTCACTTAATATATTAATTTTTACAAAATGGGAACAAACGGTCAGTGGGATCCATCCGCATGGACTCTAACTCCACAATCATCAGCTACGCAATCATCAGCTACGCAATCTGCGTCAGATTTCAGCAAAGCATGGATGCAGGCTATTGTCCCACCTCAAGCTGCAATGATAACTGCAAATCAATGGGCATTGGTCACAAATCAAAGCAACAGCATTCAATCAATGATGCAGAACGATAGTGAGACTGGTACAAGCACAAAGCCGCCAAAACTAAATCATATTAATGATTGGGGATGGTGGAAAGAAAGGCTGAGAACTTATGTTCAGGGGCAAGGTCAAGATCTATGGATGTGCTTCTTCACCGCATTTGACCATGATTTGGAAGTTGCAGGATCTAATCCAGAAACTTACAGCACTATGTCTGATGATGATAAGAAGAAATTTGAGTTAGAAAAGAAGGCATTCATGATTCTCACACAAGCTCTTCACAAAGACATTTACCACCAGTTTGTTTACTGCACGACTACTAAAAGCTTGTGGGATATGCTCACGTTACGGTGTGAAGGAAATGCTCAATCTAGAAAGATCAAGCAAGAATTACTGAAGAAAGAGTTTGAAGGTTTCACGTGTATGGAGAATGAGACTTTGGCAGAGTTATCTACAAGGTTTCATCACTTGTTGAGCGAGATGTTTGGTTTTAGAGTCACTGCCACTCCACAAGAAATGGTGAAGAGATTCGCTGATAGTCTACCAGCAAAGTGGAGCAGTTATCTTGAAATTCTCAAAGAGAATGGTGTTCTAGACACAATCAACGTTTATGAGTTGATTCAAAAACTGGAGAACAAGGATGTAGAAGAAAAGCTTAAGGCAAAAAGAACACAAACTCCTCAAAATCCAGAAATGTACTTTGGGATTGCAGGAGGTATCAGTGGAGAAAGACCAGCCTCTCAACACGCGAAGCTTCAAACAGCCTTCGTCTCTAACACCGGACCTTCAACAACAGATCAGTTTGATCCTTCAGCTTACATGATGTCTTCAAGACCGAATGTGCAGCCGACAGCTCAGCAGCAAAAACCGCAACAGCAAGGGTTTTATGGAAGCTCGTCAAACTTTCAAGCCACTTCCAATCCGAACACTGTCAGATTAGATACTTCCAACTTTTCCAAAGTCAGTGTCGAAGTAGCCAAGGAGCATATGGAGATGTTGAATACCTTGGTTAGTGCTTATAGTGGATTAGTTGCAGGTCAGATTGGGAATATCAATCTAACCAATGAAGATTATCAGCAAGTGGATAAAGAAGAGTTTGAAATGATGGATATAAAATGGGCTCTTGCTAGTGCAATTCGAAGAGCTAAGGAGTTTATGGAAAGTACGGGGAGAACCAACTTGGAAAGCAAGAAAGATACCAAGTATGGGTTCGACAAGCAAGCTGTAACATGCTTTAACTGTGGTGAACGGGGTCATTTCAAAAGGGAATGCACAAGACCAGCTCAGCATGGAAACCAAAACCCCTTCAGAAATCAAGGCAACCAGTAGAACCAGAGCAGGAACAATGTTCGTACGATGATACCTGTCAACAACCAAGGCCAAGCAGGGTCATTAAATACCAACCAGGGACTGTTGGTTCAAATAGATGAGGGTTGTGATTGGTCGCTTCAGCTTGGAGAAGGAGGAAATGGTGGAACAGCATGTTTTGCTGAAGTCATAAAGGATTTAAAGCACGCCAGTGGTGGAGAATCTTCCACCAATGGTGTTGCATCTTCTGGAGATGAAGACAGTTCTGGTTATAGTGGAAGCTCAGATGAAAAATCCTCCACTTCAGGAAATGATCATGTGGATGTGACATCAAGTGCGTCAGTCGATGCAGATATTGATGAGCTTTTGAAAGAAGCTGCAGCAGGAACTGAAAGAAGATCTAAATTGATGGATCAAGCTGCTTACTCTTCGTCTTCTCTCCATTCAGCCTTTATGGCTAACGTCGACAGTTCATCAGGTCAGGTATGTGTCGATGAACCCACTGTAGTTAGCTGTGAAAATTGTGATAGTTTAAATGTTAAATATGCTGAACAGGAAGGTCAGATTGAAATCCTATCCAAACACAATCAAGAATTGATTGTAAACCTTTCTAAAGCAGCTGAAGCTAACGTGTTCTTAACCAGAAATGAAAAGGAATTTAAAACCACAATTGCGTCATTAAGACATGATGTTACAGAATTACAAAAAGCTGTTTTGCGAAAACAACATGCTAACAATGATCTTATAGACACAATTGAAAAGCAGATGGTAGAATTGGCCACCGCTCGATGTGAATGTGAAACAATCAAGCAGAAATTGGAAAGTTATTCCAATTCCCGCTATGTATTGGATCACATTATTGATGTTCAAAAGAAAAAGGGGGATAAGAAGTGTATGGGATTCAAATCATGTCCTCCCCCAATGAATCACAATTACTCCAAATTGCCTGATGACGAGGATATGCCCCGTTTTGAACCTACTGTGCCACTCGGTCTAGATGACTTTGCAGCAGGCCTCGGGTTCACAACTGGTACATCATCCTCAGGTCAATCTGAATCTGAATCTGAGAATGTGACAGATTCATCATGTGTTAAGGAACAGAGTCCTCCCACTGTTGAGGATGCTGATTCTTCGGATGATGAATCTGATGTAATTGTGAACCAACAGTCTAACTCGGTTACACCAGATATTCCAATCGAGAATCACATCCTGTGTGATCCACCAGTGAAACCGAGTGAGACTGAAATGTCAAAAGAAATGGAGTCGAGTGTATCAAGTGTTGAAGGGAGTAACTTGTTGTACACGCTCAAAGGAGATGACAAAATTTACTCTAACAAAGATTTTCCAATTAAAAATGTAAATCAAGATTTAATTGAGCAAATTTTTGAAGGATGTACTGACAAGTTTTTGGGAAACAAAAGTGGCAAAGTTACCGTCACTCAATGTGATCCAATTCCGTGTGAACAAATTAGAAAACAATACGGAAACCAAAAACCAACAGTTGAGCGAAAACAACAAGTCAACTCCGGAAAGGGTAAGGGACAGGGAAAGAAGGCTCAGAACAAGAATGTTCAAGCACCTAAGGTTCAACAACAATGGGTGCA
This sequence comes from Helianthus tuberosus, assembly GCA_030545235.1. Lineage (NCBI taxonomy): Eukaryota > Viridiplantae > Streptophyta > Magnoliopsida > Asterales > Asteraceae > Helianthus > Helianthus tuberosus. Next base: position 138,645,422 of record CM060420.1, read on the forward strand.
AAACAAAAGAGCTCCTGTTAAGAAAAGAGAACCGAAAGTGAACTTTGTTGGATCCACGGGTTCAGACAAACTTGAAACATTTCAGGATAAATCTAACCTTGATTTTATAAAACAAGTTAGAATTTTGAAACGAAATGAACAGAATAATTACACCCAACACACCAACGGATGTGATTTAGGTCCAAGCACGTCTAGATCACAAAGTTCATGGTCTGGTTCTTCGTCTGGTCATCAACATGTTTCTCCGAGGTTTGTAGAGCGGAGAATGTGTTTTGAGTGTGGCACCATTGGGCATATTGTAAGATACTGCCCATACCTGCAAAAGTTGAAGCCAAAAACAAGTGCTCCCCAAGAAGCCAATTACCAAAAACGTTCATTTTCCCCGAAACAAGACCCACGTGTCTTGAAAGAAAGGGAAAAGAAGTTAAAACAAAAGAATCAAAAGGTAATTGAAAAGGCCTTAAAATCTGAGGTCAAAGAAGAAAAACCTGTTCAAGCAAAACCTAAAACTGTAAAACCAGTAAATGCTAAAACAATTAATGCAAATACTGGTAAGGAACAAACAGCTTGGAAACAAAAACAGGTAATTCAGTCAGGGGGAGCACCACAGGTCCACGAAGGACGACCCAAGTCCACGAAGGCTTGGGTCCCTCTCTCCAACTAATTTTTGAGTGAGTGTGTAGGATATTCCAGGAGGAACTTTCGATAGTCGTAAGATTGTTGATAGTGGAGCATCCTTGCACAAGATAGGCGACAGAAGAAATTGTTGCCTTTGATGGAGAGGAAGAGAAAAAGGAAAAAGAAATGGCTGATGAAAGAAATTGAAAAGCTTCGACAAAATGAAAATCATTTCAAAATGTGAATGTTCAAGGCTTTGATCGGGTCCCCGGGATAGATTCAAATGAAATGTATGCACCTGCAGCACGTCTGAAGTTCAACAATCTACAAGATGAACGTGCAGTGTACATTTCCTAGTGGTGTGTTTGAAGAAAATGTGTTTGTTGAACAAACCAACCAGGTGTGCGGACGCATTGGCATGGGTTGAACAACCGCACACTACTTCTGAAAGAGAAAGACAAAGACCTTCGCTGGTGCAATGTGGACGACCAGCCGGACCAAAGGTTTCTGATCTTGTTGCTGTCAAGAGATTTCAGTAGCTACAAAATCGACTTTGAAATCCACACCGGGTGGATATCCAGTTTGGGAGAGCACTCAAATTCCTGGCAATGCACGATGCAGTTGCAGGATACGGTTTTTAAATTTCTAATCTCTCCTATACTTGTCGATATTTAAGCTGCTTTGTGAATTATTATCTCGTTCAGCACTCTTTGGCCAGACAATGCTGTCATGGTCCGCACCACAAACCGACATGCCAACTGATTTTTCCAAAATTCGCTAAATCATTTCTGATTAAAACTTAATTTTGGTAAATGGCATTGAGGTAAAACATGAGTTAACCAACATCGGAAAATCATTTTTGTAAATACCTTTGTTTTTTTTTTTAAATTTATTTTAGTTTGTTGATTTTAGGGGGAGTAAATCCAAAATTTGAAAATCCAAAAACATTGAAAAATTTCAAAAACACAAAAACAATAGAAAAACAAAAATGAGTTTCCTGGCGAGAAAAAGAGAAAATGATAGTACATCAGTGGTCTGTCTAAAATCTCTTTAAACCTAAAATGAAAAATGATAAGCAGCTCTATATAAGATGTATCGGTAGGCTCACAATCATTTTAAAGTGTGCAGGGTGATATAAACTTAAATCGACTGAAGATTGGGTGGGAACCATTCATTGGCATATGGTCTTAGTACCGAAATTTCGTTTGAGAGATTGCCGAGGTTCTGAGATATTCGGTCTTTATGCTGCTTATCATCTGGGTATCATGGTTGTATCTTTTACCGAAAAATAACGGGGACGCAAGTCTAGATCTTCCATGATACTATACATACGTGTACATATTGCATATGACCTCAATAAGTGATCAACAATCACATGTCCAAACAAATAAGTGATAATATATCACAAATTCTTTCCGGGAGTCAAGTTTCGTCTCTCTGCTGTACGAAAGTACTGACCTGTTCACGGACTTGCTCCTGTGCCCTCATGCATATGAAAATCAAGTTCCTTATCAATAAGTGATTCTATCACATAGGGCTTGTTTTCAATCAAAATAAGTGAGAATCTCACATCATATACGGTCAAACAGATGATAATCGGTATACTCACCGGTAAGATGAATCCTCGTGCATACCTTGATACGGGAATGTGTCGTGATGTGGATGAACACCGGTCGGTAAGTATAAATTATACCTTAACGTATCCCCTCGCCATGATTACAAATGATAAGTTGAGCTTATGTGGACAACAATACTGATAATCGTTATAGGATGCTTATCTTAATGTTATCTAATTGAACAACAAGAGTGTTTTGGCATGACCGTACACTGATATGATTCTCTTACCCTCGAAACTCGCAAAAAGAATGTCTGTAAATATTTATTTAATGTTTCCTGCTTATGTATCTTTGTATATATTTGTTTTATTGTTTTCCATCTTTACATTTGAAAAATGAAAATTTCAAAAAGATTTTAGGTGTGTTTTAATTTAAACTTTATAAAATCCAAAAAGATTTTTCTTCAAGTTTATTTTTGATTGACCGATGTTGGAACTCGAGTCTATCCTACCCAAAATCCTGATCGTAAGCTGGAAAACAATTGCATCTTCATAAACAGTCGAAGTTAACGAGTTTTGAAAGTTAAAGGATTAAAATGAATATTTTTCTAAACTTTCAAACTGCTGTCGGTTGGTGTTTGATTGAGATTTGATCTCATACGTGTCGTTAGTTTAAATGTTAACTATATTCCAGGCGGTTGTTCTCATTATGCGTTTAGCTTTCTTGCATGTGCAGATGCTAAAGGCGAGGAGAACATGTTCGATGAAAAGCTTTGGAATGAAGACACGAAGTGGAGGCACTCAAAGGATAAAATGATCGAGTTGCCGCTGTCCCTTCATCAACACCACAAGGATCTGAAGAATTGTCAAGTCAACGATTCACGAGCATGACTCAATGGAGAGTTCAATCTAAGGGGGAGTTTGTCAACACACTTTCTACATTAAACGGGGAGTTTGTTGATACATTTTCTGCTTACAACGCGTGAAGACTTTGAAGATCCTCCGACATGAAAGACATAGAAGACGAACCATCACGAGTAGCGTCCAAGGGGGAGTTTGTTAATGCACTTTGTGTGGACGCGACTCGGCTCGGTTCGACTCGGCCTTGAAGACTTGAAGACACAAAGATCGAGACAAAGCTACAGCCAAGGGGGAGTTTGTTGGTGCACTTGTGTCTGTACTTTGTCTGTATTTCGTCATGATACAAAACGATGTCTTATGTTAGGCTGGGTTACGTCTTAGTTTGTTACAATGTGCGTTCAATGTAAGTTTGACCAAGTCAACCATCCTCCTGGTTTGACTTGGCCAAACAGTTAGCACATTGGTTGAAAGATGGCTGAGTCGAAGGATGGTCATCGAAGGATTACTTATATCCTTCGATGATGATGAGCTCGAAAGATGACCACGAAGGATAGACCTCGAAGGATATCATCCTTCGAGGTGAATGTGATCTTTCGAAGGGATTCGTGGTCGACAGATGATCTTTCGATGGCGTTCTGGTCGACAGATGATCTGTCGATCAATCTATCTGATCCTTCGACCAGACCTGCTGTGTCGGGTATATATACCCATGTGTTGTGTTCAGTTCGACAGTTCTGAGATAGAGAGTTCAGGCAAGAGAAACAGAGAGAGCATTCTGTTGAGAGCACACACACACTTTGAGAGTTTATAGAACATATCTGTAAACATTGAGCTTGTAACCGGACCCTTCATTCGTATTAATACATGTGGTGTTAATCGGTGAATCTTGTGTGTTGTGTTTGTGCTTGTTCTCGTATACATTCTCGGTTGCATGCTAGCTTGGATTCCGCACTCGCTAGTGTGTTTGATATAACAAGGAAAAGGTTTTAATCTCATCCTCGAGAGGGACCTACAGATTTCTTTGAGGATCATCACTGTTCTAGTAGCTTATAATAGTTTAAAGCTACATTAGATGAACATTATAAACAATTTTCCATAACAAATGGCTGACACAGTTACATGTTCATTAGATAACAACCTAAAAGTTTCAAACCGAAGGTTAAAGAACACTTTATTTGTAAGCCAATAATATCCATATATGGGTTAATGCAAACATCATAATGTGATGAAAAGCTAATGTAATTATTTTCATCAAGAATCAAGTGGATTAATGTACCTACCTCAAAATGAGTGGGAGCAACTAAGATAAACTTGTCAATATAGATGATATTCTTTTGACAAGTATATGTTACATAAGTCAAAGCATTGTTAACACAAACTTTGATATAATATATCTCAGGGATATCTCTTATGTGATAGATATCATAACATACCGAGATAGACCCAGTGGGACATTAGTTCTGTTCCATAAGTTTAACCTTAAATGGGTCCTTACATATGTAACATGCAATACTTCTCTCCTTTAGAGGATAATAGGATAAATGAGATTATTTCCTTACGCTTCATTAATTAGAAGCCTTATGTAAGTTCAAGTCTATACTCGTTTAGATATTACTCAAATTGCAACACACTAGATATGTCTAGATTAATGTGAAGCATCTTATGGAGTATTAAAATATTTATAAAAGGAAACGAGAGACTATAATTAAAAGAAGAAGTGAGAATTAAAACCGGTTTATTACTCTAACTTTGAGATATTCAAAGTTGACAAAATGTATTTTTGGGTATATCTTTATGTCAGCAGACAAAACCTATTTCATGGAGGAGTCATAATGCACTGATATTAACAACCTAAGTTATAACGACATAATATAGTCACTAAATGTTGTTGGAAATTTATCAGTGGACTCATAAGTATATTAACTCCATATAATTAATGTTTTGAAGACTTAATGTGATAAAGTCAGCTACCATGAGTCCTTGAACAGTAACAGTTCTAGAGGTGCTGCATTAAATTTCGATACGCAATTAATTATTCGTTTATGAACGAATTGAGGAAACTAAGTTTTGTATCGAATACATTCATGATATGCTTAAGGATCCTATAACTGAAGGGCTATTACCCATAAGTCTTATTAAGAGAGCTCAGAGACAGGTATTAATTGATGGCTATGCGCAACTGCATATCGTACTATGAATGACTAAGTATTAGTTAATTTTTCCTCATCAGTTTGATTTTGTATGTCTCTAAGAATATGTCAAGCTAGCATAATGGCATATAGAAAAATATAGTTACAAATCAAACAAAGGGCTTATGCGTATTTTGATCATAATGATTAGGTTTTAAATTAAGGCTATAGTATGATTAATGGGGGTCCTGAGTCGCATAATGATTCAACGGCTGTAATTCTCTGCTATAGTACTTGTTTAAGGCTAAAATGAGTGTTAACTCCTGATCAGGCTTATCCAATACTCATAGTAAATGATTACTCGGCTAAGTGGGAGAATGTAAGATTAAATATATTCTGTATTAATATTTAATCTATAGCCATTATAATCATTTACATAATATAGATCAAAATATATAATAACCTATTAAATAATTAGTTGGTAATTGTTGATGGACCATATTACCCTTATTAACTAATTAGGTTTCCTCCTGTGTGCTTATATAAGGAGAATTATGTGGAGGTTAATGGGTTACACAGTTACACAGTTAGACACAACACTCCATTAGTCATAACATCATCATCGACCTCCTCTCCTAAGCCGATTCCCTTATTCGGTTTCTTAGCCACCATCATCAGTCAGCACCCTAAGGAGGAACCAGATCACACTGACATCTATGTCCAACTCTATGTCATCTTCTCTCACTGGATTCTCCACTGCTTGCCTGTCTAATGCAATCAAAGGTATGTTTTCATGTTTTCCTTTATGTTTAAACAGAACTGAACCAACAAATTGGTGTATAGGCATTATGCCTAGTGGAGATGGATATTGTCGAGTGGTTCCACTGATAGTACGTTGATATTCCAGTGGTCCGTCAAGGATCCAAATTGCCATTCAAAAAAAATAGTGTAATTAATGATGGTTTCCTCTCTTTGAACCACAAAAAAACACCTCATAAATATACTAACAAGAAACTACAAAAGAATACAAACATTGTTAGTATGATTTAATGTCACTTAGCTTTTATATAATTTGATTTACTTATTGACCAAATGAGATCAAATAAGTTAGAAAGCGTGGAGTGCACACTTGTTTGAAAATCTAATGCTCTCAACCCCCCTGGTAGCAAGGTTCATGGGCGGCAACCCATAGTGGGATCTAAGGGGTGCAGGATGTTGCTTTGGAATTGCAAAGTTGCTAAAAGAGGAGTGAAGTTGATCATTGGCAGTGATAGAAGGTCCGTAGTGATTTGGATCTTCAGTACTAGTAATAAAACTGATCCTCGTATTGAATTTGTGTTTCGGTAGCGAATTAAATCTTCAACACCAAACATGTTGTTCAGCACTAAACTTGCTTATGAGCGTTGTTCTTGTTAACATGGTAGTTCTCTCTCTCTCTCTCTCTCTCTGTGTATGTATATATATATATATGTGTGTGTGTGTGTGTGCGCGTGCGCGCGTGCGTGCGTGCGTGCGTGTGTGTGTGTGTATTTGTATTTATTTATATAATACGTGTATGTATTTTTATGTATATCTATTTGAATGTGTTTATATGTAAGGCCACTAAACCCGACACTTTATAGATAGACATCGTCGCATCGTATAGTCTAAAAGATTGTTTATGTTTTGAAATTATGCAACAACAAATGTTACTAAATACGTTAAGTTAATGTAAAGTAAACAACTGAACATCCAAATATTAATAAAAAAACATAATAATACTGTTAAGGGTAAATCAGTAAATTGCAAGTCAACAATCCTGGTCAACTGGTGGATATTATTTTATAATGTTTTCTTTAGTTTTAATAAGGCAGCAATAGTTGAGGGGATGAATGTGTCGAGTACAGAAACTTTAGGCTAATGATGTAATTAGTTAGTTAACAGTGGTTAACTGTTAGAAGTGGTTAAATACGGGATTAGGTCACAAGCACAGTTAATCTTTTCTTTCTCATTGATCATTACACTCTTGTAATCGTTGTTAGTGATTGTAATTGGATTCAGAGAAATCAGTGGTTTTTTGGTGTATTATTGTTCTTGATTTCTCTGGTGTTCTTCAACAATTGGTATCAGAGTTTGCGTTTGGCTCCGATTCAGAGAAATTAGGGTTCAATTAGAGTAAATTATGAATTGAAAAGAGTCGCCATGGTGTCCACTAAGTTCGAATTGGAGAAATTCAACGGGAAGAACGATTTTGGGTTATGGAGAGTGAAGATGAGGGCATTATTGGTTCATCAGGGGATCGTAGATGCTCTTGCCGGTGAGGCAAAGTTACCAAAGGGTTTAACCGATAATGAAAAGAAGGATATTCTTGAGAAGGCTCATAGTGCCATCATTTTGAGTCTGGGAGATCGGGTGTTGCGAGAAGTGTCAAAAGAAACTTCTGCTGTTGGTATATGGGCTAAGCTAGAAAGCCTGGATATGACAAAGTCACTTGCAAAGCGTCTCTATCTCAAGAAAAGATTGTACACCTTCCAGTTGGCTTCAGGTAAAAGTTTAGATGATCATACTGATGAATTTAATAAAGTGATCTTGGATTTAGAAAATATTGGTGTGTCAATTGATGATGAAGATAAGGCTATAATCTTTTTAGCCTCACTCCCTCAGTCATGTGAGCATTTTGTTGATACTCTTATGTATGGGAGGGATTCATTATCAATGGAAGAAGTCTTGGCTGCTTTAAATTCTAAAGAACTTCAGAAGAGAAGTGATGCTAAGGAGGAAATAGGTGAGGGTCTGTTTGTAAGGGGAAGGCCAGAACAGAAGTCTTTCAGGGGAAAGAATACACCTAGGTCTAAGTCCAAGTTTAAAAGAAAATGTTATATCTGTAATTCAGAAAAGCATTTTAAAAGAGATTGTCCAGATAGATTCAAGAAGAAGAAGTATGATTCAGGGTCTAAGAGTCAACATGGGGGGTCACCAGATAGTTCAAATAGTGGGTATGAAAGTGCTGATGTACTTGTTGTGTCTAAGGGAACTCAAGATGACAACTGGATTCTAGACTCAGGAGGTTCTTATCATATGACTCCTCATAGGGAGTATTTTCAAGACATTGAAATGCAAGATATGGGAACTGTAAAAATGGGAGATGACAGACCATGTAAAGTACAAAGGCAGGGCACTGTAGTTATCAAACTTGAAAATGGTACTGAGTTGAAACTTGCTAATGTTAGGTCCATTCCTGAACTAACAAGAAACATTATTTCACTTGGCATTTTTGTGAAGGAAGGGTGCAGTGTGAACCTAAAGAATGGGAAGGCCAAGATAATAAAAGGATCAATGGTTATCTTTACTGGCACAAGAAGAGGGAACAAAATCTATATGCTGGATAGCAAGGTGCCACAAGGTGTAAATTGCTCTGTTGAAAGGCCCAAGATAAGTGATGTTGTTCTCTGGCATAGAAGACTTGGTTATATAAGTGATCAAGGGCTGAATGAACTTAAGAAACAAGAGGTTCTTGGCAACTTTGATGGAAGAGAAGCAGGATTCTGTGAGCATTGCATTCTTGGAAAATCTCACAGAGTAAGATTTACCAAGGGAATTCACTCAACCAAAGGCATCTTAGATTATGTTCATGCTGATTTGTGGGGGCCTGCAAGAACCATGTCTTTAGGAGGTGCCTTTTATTTTTTGTCTATAGTTGATGACTTTTCAAGAACGGTTTGGGAATATGTTTTGAAGGGAAAACATGAGGCATTTGAGAGATTTAAATATTGAAAGATCTTGGTAGAAACTCAAACCGAAAGAAAGGTAAAGAAGCTAAGAACAGATAATGGTCTGGAGTTTCGTAATGATCATTTTGATCAGTTTTGCAGAAAGTATGGTATTGCTAGGCACAAAACAGTCCCAGGAACTCCTCAACAGAATGGGTTGATGGAGAGGATGAACAGGACACTACTGAATAAAGTAAGATGTGTGTTACTTAGTTCAGGCATGCCTAAGAAGTTCTGGGCTGAAGTTGTTACTACTGCAGCCTATCTTGTGAACAAATCACCATCAACTGCCATAGGTCTTAAAACACCTATGGAGATGTGGTCTTGTAAAAAGGAAGAGCATGATAACCTGAGGGTTTTTGGTACATTATCTTATGCTCATGTGAAACAAGGCAAGCTGGAACCAAGGGCAGTGAGATGCATTATTCTTGGGTATCCAGAGGGTGTCAAGGGCCATAAATTGTGGAGAATAGATAATGGATCTCCAAAGGTGTTTCATAGCAGAGATGTGGTGGCATTTAGAGAAGATGTGTACTACAAAGATGTTATGGGAGTCAGTGTTGAAGATGAGTCAGTGTTTAGCAATAAGGAGGATGTTCAGATAGAGGTGGAGTCTGACAATATGAAGAATTCACCTGAAGAAGACATGCCTGAAAGTTCAAGTCAGGGTTAATCTCCTGGTTACAGCATTGCTAAAGAAAGACCAAGAAGGCAAATAAAACCTCCTTTAAGGTTCAGAGATGAAGAAGATATCTCAACTTATGTCTTTATGGCTGCAGAACTTGAAGATAGTATTGAACCTTTGACCTGTGGTGAAGCTATTGCATCTGAAGATAGTGAAAGATGGCAATTAGCAATGAAAGAAAAAATGGATTCACTACAGAAGAATCAGACTTGGGTACTTGTTGATAAACCCAAGGGTTAGAAAGTGGTCACTTGTAAATGGATCTTCAAATTGAAAGAAGGTATACCAGGGGTTGAAGGGCCTAGATACAAAGCCAGGATAGTGGCTAAGGGGTTCACTCAAAGAGCAGGGATAGACTACAATGAGGTATTTTCACCTGTGGTCAAACATTTTTCAATAAGGGTAATTTTGTCATTAACTGTTGTCAAGGGAATGGAACTAGAACAACTTGATGTGAAGACAACCTTTTTGCATGGTTATCTTGATGAAGAAATTCTAATGAGCCAACCTCAAGGTTTTGTGAAAAAGGGAGAAGAGGATAAAGTATGTTTGCTGAAAAGATCACTGTATAGACTGAAACAGTCTCCAAGACAGTGGTATAAAAGATTTGATGAATATATGGTCTCTTATTCTTTCAAAAGAAGCAGCTATGATGCTTGTTTGTATTTCAAAGAGTATTTCCCTGGGAAATATGTATACCTACTGTTATATGTTGAGGATATGCTAGTGGCTTGTCAAGATTCTGAGGAGATAAAGAACACAAAGGATATGTTGATGGCAGAGTTTGATATGAAAGAGCTTGGTGAAGCTAAGAAGATCTTAGGTATGGAGATTACCAGAGATAAAGAAAAGGGTATTCTCAGGCTGACACAAAGTTCTTATATCAGAAAAGTGCTGAATAACTTTGGTATGATGAGCTGCAATCCAGTGAGTATTCCTTTTGCAAATCATTTCAAGTTATCTGCTCAAAATTTTCCTAAGGATGAGGAAGTATACAAACAGATGGAGAAGTGTCCTTATGCAAATGTTGTGGGGAGTTTGATGTACCTTATGGTATGTACCAGGCCAGATATTGGTTATGGGGCCAGTGTTGTTTCCAGGTATCTTGCTAATCCTGGAAAGTTACATTCGGAAGCTGTAAAGTGGCTGATGAGATATTTAAAAGGGTCTCAAGAAGTAGGATTGACTTTCAGAAGTAAATCAGAGGGTGATAATGTGATTCTGGGATATGTTAATTCAGACTTTGCAAAAGATAAAGACATGGGCAGATCAATTACTGGGTATGGTTTTAAAGTGAATGGTAATTTGGTCAGTTGGAAAGCTTCACTTCAGCATGTGGTAGCCCTGTCAAGTACTGAAGCTGAATATATAGCTTTAACTGAAGCTGTTAAAGAAGCAATATGGCTGAAAGGTTTTGTAGCTGAGTTGGGAGCTGTTTTTGATAAAACAGTGGTTGTATGTGATAATCAAGGAGCAGTGCAGCTGTTAAAGAACAGTGTTTACCATGAACGTACCAAGCATATTAATGTCAGGCTACATTTCATCAGAGATGTTGTGAATTCTAAAGAGGTGAAGATTGAACAGATTGGGACTGATGATAATGCTGCTGATATGTTTACAAAGCCTATACCAGGAGTGAAGTTTACAAAGTGTTTGGAAATGTTTGGTATTAGTTGATTCAGGGGTTGAAGTGTTGATTTGCAATTTAAGATGGAGATTGTTGAGGGTAAATAAGTAAATTGCAAGTCAACAATCCTGGTCAACTGGTGGATATTCTTTTATAATGTTTTCTTTAGTTTTAATAAGGCATCAATAGTTAAAGGGCTGAATGTGTCGAGTACAGAAACTTTAGGCTAATGATGTAATTAGTTTGTTAACAGTGGTTAACTGTTAGAAGTGGTTGAATAGGGGATTAGGTCACAAGCACAGTTAGTCTTTTATTTCTCATTGTTCATTACACTCGTGTAATCGTTGTTAGTGATTGTAATTGGATTCAGAGAAATCAGTGGTTTTTTGGTGTATTATTGTTCTTGATTTCTCTGGTGTTCTTCAACAAATACGAATATCAACACCACAATCCACGAGAAGCCTCATGCACAAGCCAAGAGCTCCATGTCTTCTCACTAACTTGCAAACAACCTAACATATATGCAAAAATCAGCTACGCTAAATTAGTTCTAACAGTTAGTTTTAAAACATTTAAGTTGGTACCAAAACACTTCCTTAAAACACAAAAGCTCAGATTTATAAAACCCAGAACCCTCTATCCACACCCCCACCTCAAACCGGTATCTACCTAAGTGGAAGACTCCAATCAAACTGACCCATTACCATGTCTCAGTGAGCTCTTACCAAGATGGGTGTGTCTTTCAGTGAAAGCCATGTTTTTTAGTAATGTAACATTTTTTTTAAATCAATACTCTAGTACGGTTACATAAAAGTAAACAAATTAAACGTTGCCGCTACTATGATATAAATATTTATGAAAATTCGCTATTTAATTGTAGAAACGATTTGTTGGTGCACTTGTGTCTGTACTTTGTCTGTATTTTGTCATGATACCGAACGATGTCTTGTGTTAGTCTGGTTTACGTCTTAGGTTTGTTAATATGTGTGTTCGATGTAAGTTTGACCAAGTCAACCATCCTCCTGGTTTGACTTGACCAAACAGTGAGCACTTTGTTTGTAAGATGTTGTGTCGAAGGATGAGTAATCGAAGGATTGGTTATATCCTTCGATGAGCTCGAAGGATAAACCTTCGAAGGATATAGATGGACCTCGAAGGATATCATCCTTCGAGGTATATGTGGATCCTTCAATAGATTTCTGATCGATAGATGATCCTTCGATCAGTCTAACTGATCCTTCGACCAGACGTGCTGTGATGGATATATATATCCATGTAATGTGTTCACTTCTTTAGGGTAGAGAAAAAGTGTGTGAGAAGGGAGTGAACTCAGTCTTGTAGAGAGAGTATTTTCAGTTGTAACTGTGTCCACTGAAATACAAGAGAAAACTTTGATATCTCGTGTGTCTACCTTTCTCTTTGTGGTTTGTTCTCTCATATAAACTATCGGTTTGCATTCTAGCTTGGATTCCGCACTTGCTAGTGTGTTAAACATAACAAGGATAAGGTTTGACCTCATCCTCCGAGGGACCTACAAGTGGTATCAGAGCCGTGGCTCTTTTCCTTGTTAAAAACCGAGGTTATACAAGACTTTGGAATGTTTTGGACAAAAACTCACATGGTTTAGCACCCGTTTTTAGTGTTTTTCTCGCATTTCTTGAAGTAAAAAAACGTGTTCTAAACTAACCGGGTGTGTTAAAGGACGGGTTGGGTAACTTAAAAACTTGTTTTTAAGAAGTTTGGTAATTTCTGGCCAAACTCCGGCTTACTCCGGTGACCGGTTTTCTGGATAAGATCAGTCTTTTTATCTAATATTTTATTGTTCAAATCTTGTTTTGGTGAAAGTATGGTCTGACCATACCTTTCTGCCGAAAGCTTTCTACCAACCCATCACCTTTTCACCAACCTGTCACTTTTGTCAACTGTGTCAGTGCTGGTCGAAGGATATCCTTCGAAGTCGAAAGATCATCTTTCGATCAAAGGAAGTTCGATAGATAATCATCCTTCGAAGTCTGTGTCTTATCCTTCGATCCAAGGAATCTTGTCGAAGAATACATCTTTCGATCTGCAGTTCTGGTTCGAAAGATAAGGATCTTTCGATTGGAGAATCTTTCGAACACTGTTGATCCTTCGAACAAGTTTTGATCCTTCGATCCTAGTCTGTTTAAGTTTAACAAGTTTGTGTTTTTCTCGTCTTTCGATCAGGGATCCTTCGGCTGGTTGATTGTTGACAAGGAGAACCCGAGAGAACTAGTGTAACAATTTTTCTTCATCAAAAATGAATTCGATGTGGGGTGTTCCGATAAATACAGAAATGTATTATGGTACTCCGACTCCGGATTCGGGAAATTATACAAATACCAGTTTATCTCCTGCATGGGCCGAATCTCCCGTACCTGTATCTTCGCAAGCTAATGCTATATCTACCGGTCAATGGGCATTCGTATCAAATCAAACTCCAAGTATTCAAAGCATTGTGTTAAGCGAGAGTGAAACGGGAAGTTTGAATAGGCCTCCAAAGTTGATGCACCTAAGTGAATATCCGGGATGGTTTGGCAGATTTCATACATACGTCCTTGGTCAAAATACAGAATTGTGGTTGCGTTTCATCACAGATTTTGATCAAACAATAGAGGTTGCCGCTTCATCTGCTGCTACGTTTGCCGATCTTACGGAAGATCAGAAGAAGGTCTATGACTTAGAGAAGAAAGCGTATGCCATTCTTACTCAGGCATTAAGCAAAGATATTTATCATCAATTTGTCAGTTTCAAGACAACGAAGAAGTTGTGGGACGCATTGAAGATAAGGGGCGTAGGAAATGAAGCGACACGTCAATTGAGAAAAGACCTGCTAAAGAAAGAGTTTGATGGTTTTACTTGTATGGAGAATGAATCTTTAGGAGATTTGACAAGTCGATTTAATCATTTGCTGACTGAATTGGCAAATATTGGGGTTGTAACAACTTCAGCAGAGGTAGGGAAAAAGTTTGCAGATGCACTGCCACCTCAATGGAATACTTTCTTGGAAATCATGAAGTACAATGGCACTTTAGCTACAACAACCTTCAATGACTTTGCTCAACTCCTGGAAAACAAGAATCAGGAAGAAACTCTCAAGGCAAAAAGAGTTCTAGTGCCACAAAATCCTGAAATGTATTATGGAACTTCTAGCACTTCTACAAAACCTTCTTCACACGCTCCAATTCAAACAGCGTTTGTGTCTAGCACTGACATGTATGGCAACCCTCCTCCAACAACAGACATGTATGGAAATCCGCTTGAACCAGTCCCTCAACCAGTACCACAACAGCAAAGCCAACGACCTATCAGAGCAACTGATATGTTCGGAAATCCATTACCTGTTCGATCTACCGGACCAACAGATTTATACGGGAATCCACTTCCTCCTCAACAGCAAGCATGTTATGGAAGCACATCATCTGCTAGTCAGCAATCAAAGCCAAATACAGTACGGCTCGACACCTCAAGTTTCTCTAAAGTCAGTGTTGAAGTAGCAAAAGAACATATGGAGCTTCTAAACACTTTGGTGAGCGCATACTATGGATTAGTGGAAGGTCAGATTGGCAACATTAATCTGACTCAAGAAGACTATCAGCAGATCGATAAAGAGGAGATGGAGATGATGGACATCAAGTGGGCCTTTGCCAGTGCTGTTAGGCGAGCAAAGGATTTCATGGAAAGAACTGGCAGAACCAGCTTGGAAAGCAAGAAAGACACCAAGTATGGGTTTGATAAGTAGGCTGTTAAGTGCTTCAATTGTGGTGAACGTGGTCATTTCAAACGTGAATGTACAAGGCCATCTCAACATGGAAACCAAAATCCTTTCAGAGGTCAAGGCAACAGGGCAAATCAGAACCAAGTAAGGAACAATGAGCGCACATTGGTGCCTGTCAACAACCAGAGTCAAGCAGGACCATCTAATGCCAACCAGGCACTTGTGGTTCAAGTAGATGAAGGTTGTGATTGGTCAATTCAGCTGAGTGGTGATGCTCCAGATAGAACAGCATGCTTTGCTAAAGTGGTTAAGGATTTAAATCACGCCAGTGGTGGAGAATCTTCCGCCAATGGTGGTGAATCTTCTGAAGATGAAGACAGCTCCGGTTATAGTGGAAGCTCAGATGAAGAATCCTCCACTTCAGGTAATGATCATGTGGATGAGACATCAAGTACGTCAGTTGATGCAGATATTGATGAGCTTTTGGAAGAAGCTACAGCAGGAATTGAAAGAAGATCTATTTTGGTGGATCAAGCTGCTTATTCTTCTTCTTCTCTCCATTCAGCCTTTATGGCTAATGTCGACAGTTCATCAAGTCAGGTATGTGTCGATAACCCACTTCTGTTAGTTGTGATAATTGTGACATATTGAGTATTAAATGTGCTGATTTAGAGACAAGCATGTCTGAGTTGCAAGGCAAACATGATGCTGTACAAGCTAGTTTGTTTGACTTGCAAGACAAACATGTTTCATTGAATGATAAGTGGTGTGAATTGCAAAGAAAACACGAGGCTTTGCAAGAGAAATATGATGTGACATTCATTCACAATCAGAAATTGACCGTTGATCTTTCGAAGTGCACTGAAGCCAACATGTTTTATGAAAACCATGAAAAGGAGTTTAAATCGGTAATTGAAAAATTAAAGAAAGATAAAACCGAGTTAACTAAAATGGTTTCCAGAAAACAAACTGACATTAATTTGTATATAACTCGTCTTGAGGTAATGCAAAAGGAAATGGCTTGTGTGAAAACTGAAAGTGAGGCGATCCAACTTAAGCTAGACAGTTATTTGAGTTCTAGCTATGTGTTGGATCACATCATTGACGTACAGAAAGAGAAACGGGATGTCACATGCATTGGATACAAGAAATGTCCACCACCTGTGAGACACAATTATGATGCCATGCCTGACGAGGAGGATAGAACTTTCTTTGAACCATCTGTTCCTCTAGATGTTAATGAATTTGCAATAGGACTCGGATACAAGAAAGAAATATCATCAGATTCGGATGTGTCAGCAGATACATGTGTGTCTTCTGCTGAACAGAATCAGGATCCTCCAGTTGTTGTTGAGGATGCTGATTCTTCTGACGATGAATCTGATGATACTGATTCAGCAAAGTCTGATGCGGTGATAAAAGAAGAGGACATACCTCTTGAGAATCATATTCTGTGTGATCCTCCTGCAAAACCCGCTAAGACTGTTGCAATCGAGTCCTTGTCTGCACAAGAGTCGGAGAGTGTGGATTTGCTGTATACTCTTGTTGGTGATAATAAAATTTATTATGACAAAGATTTTCCGATTAAGAATGTAAATCAATCCTTAATCAGTAAAGTTTTTGAAAATTCGACAAGTAAATTTATGGGTAAGAAAGGATCACACGTTGTGGTAACACAGTGCCCTCCTATCCCAAAGGCTGAAGTTAGAAAACAATTTGGCAATCAAAAATTACCAACAGTGAACACGCAGCAAAATCATACCAAACCAAGAGGTAAAACACCGACTGAAAGTCAAAGGAAGCAGAATAAAAGGAAGAACAAGAATGTGAACTTTGTGAAATCTAAGGGAACGGACAAAATTGAAACGTTTGAAAATCAATCTAACTTAGATTTTGTCAAGAAAGCAACAGTGATGAAAAGGAATGAACCAAATAGTTCAAAACCTAGTACCTCGGGATCACAAAGTTCATCATCGGCAAGACGATCACATGATACTTCGGGGTTTGTTGAACGAAGATCATGTTTTGAATGTGGTACAATTGGACATATAATTCGAAATTGTCCGTATCTTCATAAATTAAAAGCCAAAGAAGATGATCCCCGTGAACACAATCACCAAAAGCGATCTGTTTCTGTAAAACAAGATCCCCGACTTGTAAGAGAAAGGGAAAAGAAACAGAAACGCCAACAGGTCATGAAAATTGAGAAAGTACTTAAAACTGATGTGGTTCAAAAACAATTTGTTTCAGTTAAACCAGAAAGTTCAAAATTTTCAAAAACTTCAAACAATCACGAAGTTAAATCTTCAATCAATCAAACTGGTAAAACTCAACAGACATGGAAACCTAAATTGAACACAAGTTCAGAGGGACCATCACAATTTATGAATCATCAAAGAATAGAAGTTATTGTTGTTGATGAAAATGGAAGACCCAAGACCACAATGGCTTGGGTCCCCATCTCCAACTAATCAAGTGAGTTCATGTGCAGGGTGTTCCAGGAGGAACTATCAGTAGTCATTGGATTGTTGATAGTGGGGCATCTAGGCACATGACAGGCGACATGAAGCTTCTCTACGACGTCAAATCTATTAGAGGAGGTTATGTTGCTTTTGCTGGAGATAAAGGCGGATATATTACGGGAGAAGGAATGATTTCCAACGGGGTTGTGAGTTTTGATAAGATCAACTTTGTACAACAACTTGATCACAATCTTCTTAGTGTTTCTCAAATCTGTGATAAGCAGTTCTCAGTACACTTTGATGCAAATGGATGTTATGTGCTGAAACCCGGCTTCAAAATTCCAAAAGAATGGATTCTCTTGTCTGCTCCAAGGATAAATGATTTGTATGTCCTTGATATGAGCCAAGCTATCACAACGTCTGCACAAGCAACTTGTTTCGTTTCCAAAGCCACAGAAAAAGACTCAATCTCTTGGCACAGACGAATGGGTCACATTCACTTACGCAAAATGAATCATTTGGTATCAAATGAATTGGTGAATGGTGTTCCTCTTAAAAACTTCCATCTTCAAGACGTCTATGTTTCGTGCCAAAAAGGAAAACAAACGAAGAAGCGACACCCTACAAAGAAAATCAACACGGTGGCTGTTCCTCTTGAACGTTTGCACATGGATTTGTTCGGTCCTGTCAAGCACAAAAGTATTAGGAATGATCAATACTGCCTCGTGATAACTGATGATTATTCAAGATTTTCTTGGGTGGCGTTCATGGCACACAAGAGTGAAACCTTCGGTATTATCAAAAACTTGATCATTCAGATTGAGAATCTGTATAAGTTGAAGGTTAGGCGGATACGTAGCGACAATGGTACAGAATTCAAAAATCATGCCATGGCGGAGTTTTGCACTTCAAAAGGTATTCTTCACGAATTTAGTACAGCTTACACTCCTCAACAGAATGGCGTCGCTGAACGTAAGAACCGCACATTGATCGAGACTGCTAGGACTATGTTGGTAGAATCGCAGTTGCCCATTCCATTCTGGAGTGAAGCTGTGGCCTCTGCATGTTATACGTTGAACCGAGTCCTTACAGTCAAAAGGCACAACAAGACCTGCTTTGAGCTTATTAACAAACGGAAACCAGATTTGTCATATCTTGAACCGTTTGGAGCTCCGTGCACAATAATCGATCCTAATGGAAAGTTTGGGGCAAAAGCAATTGATGGATACTTTCTTGGGTATGCCACCCCTAACTTACGCGTCTGGAATCTAGAGACTAAAAGGGTCGAAGAATGGTCTGAAGTCAGAGTACAAAGGCACACTTTACCAGTCAAATGTCCTGGTCAGCCTTGGATGTTTGAGTACGATGACTTTTTCAATTCGATCAATGTTAAAGCAGTTGAAGGAAATGCTGCAGCAAGGATGTTTTTCGAGAGTGACAATGCAACAGATTCACCGTTGGTTCGTCTAATTATTGTCAATCAAGAACCATCTTCGGTGAACAATACTGCTCTCGACAATGAGGATTTTCACGATGCTACCGATTTGAACGAATCTTCAGAGGATGATGAATTTTTAGATGCAGATCAAGAGGCTCCAACAACAGCAGTACATGGTACTTCAGAGGGTACACCTCCAGTGGATGTCCCTAGAACAGCTGAAGCTACTGCATCATCCTCTTCGTCAATTCCGGGCATTGAATTGGTTGTTGATCTCAATCTCAACAATCTGGGTACAAACATTCCAGTTCAAGATAATCCAGAAACAAGGATTCACAATACCCATCCTCAACAAAACATCATCGGAAATGTACAGAGTGGCGTTCAAACAAGAAACATGTTGCGAAACAACAACAATGCAGGCTTGTATGCAACTATCCGAGAATCTGGTCAACAAAATGATTGGTCTTTCTGGCTTATGCTACAACGACTACAACGAAGTGTATGCACCTGTTGCACGTCTAGAATCAATTCGGATCTTTCTGGCTTATGCCTCATTCAAAGGTTTAAAGGTATACCAGATGGACGTGAAAAGTGCATTCTTACATGGTGTGGTGGAAGAAGAGGTGTACGTCGAACAGCCTCCAGGTTTTGAAGATCCTATCCATCCCGATCGGGTTTGGTTGCTCAACAAAGCTCTATATGGTCTACATCAAGCACCACGAGCTTGGTATGCAACCTTATCTAATTATCTGCTGGAGAATGGATTTTGCAGAGGTCTTATCGATTGTACTCTTTTCAACAAAGAACAAGATGGAGATCTTCTACTGGTTCAGGTATACGTTGATGATATTATTTTTGGTTCTACTAATGATGTTTTGTGTAGGAATTTCGAGCGCATTATGCAGGATAAATTTGAGATGAGTGCTATGGGGGAAATGACTTTCTTTTTGGGCCTACAAGTACAACAAACCGAGTCTGGGATATTCATCCATCAGACTAAATATGTTGGTGACATCTTGAGCCGGTTCCAGATGTCTGATGCAACGCCCACTGGTACCCATTGCCACAAAATCACGGAATTACTCCAGACTTGAAGGGTGAAGCTGTTAGCCCCTCATACTACCGCGCGATGATCGGATCTCTTATGTACCTCACAGCATCAAGACCAGATATAATGTACCCAACGTGCCTGCTTGCCAGATATCAAGTCAACCCGAAGGCCTCACATCTTGCAGCTGTAAACAGGATTTTTCGTTATTTGAAGGGTTACCCTGACACCGGTCTTTGGTACCCTAGGGATAATAACTTTGACTTGATCGCTTTCAGTGATTCTGATTTTGGCGGATGCAAAATCGACGGCAAATCCACAACGGCTGGATGTCAGTTTTTGGGAAATCGCCTAGTCACATGGCAGTGCAAAAAGCAGACTTGCGTCGCTACATCAACATGCGAAGCTGAATACATTGCTGCCTCAAGTTGTTGCTCCCAAGTCCTATGGATCCAACAACAAATGCGCGACTACGGTTTTGAATTCCTAACTACTCCTATTTACGTTGATAATTCTGCTGCCTTACAGATCACTAGAAATCCTGTGCAGCATTCAAAGACTAAGCACATCGAAATTAAGTATCACTTCATACGTGATTGCTTTGAGAAAAGGCTAATCGATGTTGCTTACGTCCACACCGATGACCAACGTGCCGACCTTTTTACCAAAGCATTTGACAAATCAAGATTTGACTATTTATTATTGGTAAACGGCATTAAGGTCAAGCTAGAGTAAAACCAACATCGAAAAATCATTTTTTTTTTTGTAAATACCTTTGTGTTTTAAATTTATCTTAGTTTATTGATTTTAGAGGGAGTAAATCCAAATTTTGAAAAATCCAAATTTTGAAAAATCCAAAAACATTGAAAATTTTCAAAAACACAAAAACAATAGAAAAACAAAAATGAGTTTCCTGGCGAGCAAAAGAGAAAATGATAGTACATCAGTGGTCTGTCCAAACCTCTTTAAACCTAAACTGAAAAACGATAAGCAGGTCTATATAAGATGTATCGGTAGGCTCACAATCATTTTAAAGTGTGCAGGGTGATATAAACTTAAATCGACTGAAGACCAGGTGGGAACCATTCATTGGCATATGGTCTTAGTACCGAAATTTCGTTTGAGAGATTGCCGAGGTTCTGAGATATTCGGTCTTTATGCTGCTTATCATCTGGGTATCATGGTTGTATCTTTTTCCGAAAAATAACGGGGACGCAAGTCTAGATCTTCCATGATACTATACATACGTGTACATACTGCATTCGACCTCAATAAGTGATCAACAATCACATGTCCAAACAAATAAGTGATAAAATATCACATTTATCCGGGAGTCAAGTTCGTCTCTCTGCTGTACGAAAGTACTGACCTGTTCACGGACTTGCTCCTGTGCCTTCATGCATCGAAAATCAAGTTCCTAATCAATAAGTGATTCTATCACATAAGGCTTGTTTTCACATCAAAATAAGTGAGTTTCTCACATCATATACGGTCAAACAGATGATAATCGGTATACTCACCGGTAAGATGAACCCTCGTGCATACCTTGATACGGGAATGTGTCGTGATGTGGATGAACACCGGTCGGTAAGTATAAATCATACCTTAACGTATCCCCTCGCCATGATTACATCTGATAAGTTGAGCTTAAGTGGACAACAATACCGATAATCGTTATAGGATGCTTATCTTAATGTTAACTAAAAGAACAACAAGAGTGTTTTGACATGACCGTACACTGATATGATTCTCTTACCCTCGAAACTCGCAAAAAGAATGTCTGTAAATATTTATTTAATGCTTTCAGTTTCTGCATCTTTGTATATATTTATTTACTGCTTTCAGTCTTTACATTTGAAATATTCAAAAATACCAAAAAGATTTTAGGTGTGTTTTAATATAAACTTTCTAAAAGCCAAAAAGATTTTATTTATATTTTATTTTCGATCGTACGATGTTGGATCTCGAGTCTTCGTTACCTGAAACCTGATTGAAAACCAAAATCGACTAAATCTTCATAAATGGTCAGAATTTGCAAGTTTTGAAAGTTAAAAAACCTGAAATTGATAAATTTGTTAAACTTTCAAACTGTCGGACGGTAGTTGATTGAGAAATGGTCACATGTGTGTCGTTTACTTATGATATTCCAAGCAGTTGTTCTCATTACGCGTTTAGATTTCTTGCATGTGCAGATTCTAAAGGCAAGGAGAACATGGTCGATGACAAGCTTCGGAATGAAGACACGACGTGAAGGCACTCAAGTGATGAAGATGATCGAGTTGCCGCTGACCATCATCAACACCACAAGGATCTCAATTCATAAAGAACAAGTATTTCACAAGCATAACTCAAGGGGGAGCTTATGTTAAGGGGGAGTTTGTCAACACACTTCCTACATGAAACGGGGAGTTTGTTGGTACACTTTCTGCTTTCAAGACGTGAAGACTTTAAAGATCCTCCGACATTGAAGACTTGAAAGGACGTCAAAGACTTGAAGACACGAAGATCGAGACAAAGCTACAGCCAAGGGGGAGTTTGTTGGTGCACTTGTGTCTGTACTTTGTCTGTATTTTGTCATGATACCGAACGACGTCTTGTGTTTGTCTGGTTTACGTCTTAGGTTAGTTAATATGTGTGTTCGATGTAAG
Organism: Helianthus tuberosus; assembly: GCA_030545235.1. NCBI lineage: Eukaryota > Viridiplantae > Streptophyta > Magnoliopsida > Asterales > Asteraceae > Helianthus > Helianthus tuberosus. The sequence goes on from CM060420.1 coordinate 138,667,981, forward strand.
TTTGACCAAGTCAACCATCCTCCTGGTTTGACTTGACCAAACAGTGAGCACTTTGTTTGTAAGATGTTGTGTCGAAGGATGAGTAATCGAAGGATTGGTTATATCCTTCGATGAGCTCGAAGGATAAACCTTCGAAGGATATAGATGGACCTCGAAGGATATCATCCTTCGAGGTATATGTGGATCCTTCGATAGATTTCTGATCGATAGATGATCCTTCGATCAGTCTAACTGATCCTTCGACCAGACGTGCTGTGATGGGTATATATATCCATGTAATGTGTTCACTTCTTTAGGGCAGAGAAAAAGTGTGTGAGAAGGGAGTGAACTCAGTCTTGTAGAGAGAGTATTTTCAGTTGTAACCGTGTCCACTGAAATACAAGAGAAAACTTTGATATCTCGTGTGTCTACATTTCTCTTTGTGGCTTGTTCTCTCATATAAACTATCGGTTTGCATTCTAGCTTGGATTCCGCACTTGCTAGTGTGTTAAACATAACAAGGATAAGGTTTGACTTCATCCTCCGAGGGACCTACACGATTGACTTATGATACCCATCCAGGCAGAATGGGAATGTACACCTCGGGCAGGGTCGGCCTTGAGAATTCGTGTACCCTGTTCGAGCTCGAAAAAACTTGCCCTTAGACCTTAATGAAATTGAGTATTTGGCTCACTAAAGATTTAAAACTAATGTCAATGGGCTAATAACTAATATAAACCATAAAAATAGTTTTGTAAGTGGGCATATGTTGGTGTTTGTATGAGTATTATACCCTATTAATTTATTTTTTTACATATGCATATCGGATTTTTTAGAATAACGTGCTCTTCGAAATATCGGACCCTGGCCGGTGGTCCTCCCCGCCCACCCTCAGGGCCGGCCATGACTTCGGGATCACCGAAGAACCGAAAGACACGTTGGTATAATATGGGGTCTCCCCTCCACTGGGATTAGAAAAGGTAGTAGCTAGAAAATTATAAAATTATAAAATTATAAAAGAAGCATCAAGTTGTTCCTCTTTTCGTGTATATGTTAACCTCGATGATAATTTGAGAGAAGACGTTGGTGATGAAACGATTATACATTTATATCTTAAATACATTACTTTTCATGCTTTCTTAAGGGTTTAATTGAATTGAATATAAAATGTTGCATATATAAGTATTTGTTTGACGGTTCAATAAAACCTATATATACTTAAAGCAAACATATTCATATATTCAACTTGCTTAGTATTAAAACATGAAAGAGAAATAATTATTACATTAAAAGATAAACGTACATACGTTTATCAACAAAATCTTATGAATACAAAACAACATGTTTGGACACTAGTCCACTCAAACATGTTTATGGTATACTAGAAGGTAATGGTTCATTTCCATTACCTTGGTACATATAAAATGTTAAAAATTGGGAAATAGAAAAAGATGCATTTATGATCGTTATAGAAGGCATAGAATTTGGGTGCTTAGCAAGGTGCTCCAGGCGAGCATGTGAGTACACCAGCGCTAGCGGTGAGTTTTGGAGCATTTTCTCCTGGTTCAGCTTGGATCATGCCTGCTTGTTGTTCACCAGTTAGCGCTGGATCAGATCCGGATGGCACAAAGACAGCTCCATTTTCAAGCACGTCTTTTTCCGTTCTCCAGTTCCAGGTCATCGACTCTGACTCAGGTGCATCAGCCCTCACACAGACCTTCAAAATCATATAAAAGTTAGTTACATTTTTATAATGCAAGTAAAGATGATATAGAATACGTACATTTTTCTTGGCGGCATCATCGGGGGCCAAGAATCTGTTCCCTTGGCTGAGTATAGTTGGGGCCGAGCTACCACCGATGGCATAAGTTCCCCATCGGTCGTAGTTGTTGTTAACAACTTGGAAAAATCCGAATCGACATCTAGGCATTCTTTGGTCACAATTGTCGGTGAACATGTTAAATGCAACCGTTACAACCATGTTTTTATCCTGATGATGGCCGTCATCAGCCCCAAGCAACATGACCTGTATATTCATTGCAAAATTTAGTGAATTAATTACAGTGTTACATCCATTTCATTAGGGTATTTTGGTCTTTTTACCCTTTTAAACACAGTCCCTAATTTCCTTAGTTAATTTATGTTTAAGGACGAAAAGTGATATTTGCTATATGTTACTTACTTTTGAGTGTTGGGTGAATTTACAGTTGGAAACGGTTACATGTGAGCTGCCCAAGGTGACATCGACGAGCCCATCGAAAGCCTTACTGAACGAGCAATGGTCGATCCATACTTGTTTACCACCAGAAACAGTTATACAATCACCATCACTCTTTTGTCTTAGTGTTGCTGGACCATCTCCGCTCTTGATCATGCCTCCTGGAAGCTCTACAACATCGTGGACATTTATGTTAGAAATGATTATGTTCTTGACATCCATAAGAGTGAGACCCCCGTTGGTGATCTCAACTTTCGCCCCTCGACCATCGATGGTCTTGTCGCTGGCTACCACGAGCTCCTGAGTCAAAGAAATCACCATATCTTTTTCAAAAGTGATCCACAAGGGCCTGGCTTGGGTTACACCGAACCGGAGTGTGCCTTCTTTTGGATTTGCCGGATCATCATCCGCTTCACTGGTGACAACGTAGACATCACCACCTTTTCCGCCTGTAGTCCCCTTTGCAAAACCTTGGGCACAATCGGCCATCGCTTGTCGATTGTCCGCCCAGTCTGGTTTGCACCTCCAGCACTGGTCCATTATGTTCACTGCTTCACATGCTTGCATGCTCCTCCTTGTTGAGTTAGGTGGAGAACTGTAAAGGAATTTATATATACTCATGTTAATATTGATATATGTATGTATTCGACATCAACGATCATTTAGATAGATTTATAACGTGTTCGGAAAGTAAAAACTCACATTTCGGTCTCTTCGCCAGGACGTACAGCTTGCACCAAAGTGACGAGTGCTAAGGTGAAATACAAGATGTAACAACAATGTTTGATCTCCATTGTATGATTGTTTTCTTAAGGTAGTTTTGTCACTAAACAAGTGAATAACTTGTTTAATTGTTGTGGTTCTTCATGGAGTTTGATCTCATCATTTATATAACATACTTTTGTTTATATGCAGTCAGTAATTAGCGGGACACCAAGAACTAATAATGTGGATCAAATAATTTGCACCAAGAGATCCAACATGATATTAGAACATAGTTTTGACTGTTAATTAAATACGTAAATTATGTCTCGGTCATCAACGAATTGAGAGATAGAGAATGATTGTCGGGGTCCTACTTCTGTATAATTAAATACTTTTTAATTAACTATTGTCACCTATTAACTCCAGAAAGAAAATAATATTAAATAATAGTTTTGACCATTAACTATATAGTCATATATATTAACTTCCAGAAAGAAAATAATTTTATAGAATAGTTTTGACCATTAACTATGCAAATAAAGTGATTGGGAAGTGTAGAATACAATTTCCCTTATCTTATATTACGTATGCGACAACATGATCAAAACATGTGTCCCTGAATTAGTTTTCCTACATAGGGGCAAATCAGACAATTCATTCACTCAGCAGATCACAAGTTTGTTACACCACTATCCCGGTAATATTGAATCATATCAATTTCAAATATTCATAATTTTTAAAGCTATACATTGTGGTTTTCATTTCTACATGATTAGGGTTTAATCAATTGTTGTTTTCAATCGATCCACAGAGCATAACCGGCCGAAACACAGATGTTGATTTTGAAGACATTGAATTCGTCAGTGAGCATGGTGGTGACCAGAGAGTTACGATTGAGGAAGTTAAAAATCTCATTTCTGCAAACATTGTAACTGAGGGTTCCAATAGAAATTAATTTCGCATGTTATTATTTAAACAAATCGCATGTTATGAAAAGCATGGTTTTCACATGTTATGAGTCCAAAAAATCGCACGTTATGAAAGGCATAACATGCTGGTTTCGCATGTTATGTATCGTACAAAGTGCCTTAATGTACGACACGTACACGACAAAAGTTCACACGTTAAAAAAATGAAATACAATTTCGCATGTTATACAATTTCACATGTTTATAATGTCGCATGTTATACAATTTAGTATGTTATACATTTTCGCATGTTGTTATGGAAACCCAAAAATTCACATGTTAGTTACAAGTATTCGCATGTTGATAATGCATCGCGTACGCGTCGTAAGTTAAGGCATTTTGTACGTTAGTTACAAGTATCCACATGTTCGATGTGGTCGGTCGTTTTTCTTGCTCTGTTGCTCCTGCACAACTGACAACAACAATTGCATCAAAATTTTTATCATTCTAGTAAACATTGCGGTCGATTGGAGATATATTACCTCCCAAAGTTGTTGTAGTTATCGGATGAACAATCGATTGGATGAAATCGCGGCAGACGTCGATTGCAGAAGAGTCAGTTTGAGAAGAAGGTAATGTTTGATATTAATATAGGGTTTAAAAGTATTTTGATTATGAAATTTGAAATATCCAAACGACATTACCGGGATTTTGATAGAGTAATTGTCAATTTTATTCTTCGCGGTTGGTTTTATTCATATTAGTTTGATTAATTTAATTATATAAATTAATTTCACAGCGTTTAATAGATAGAAGATCGGACGGCTGTGTTTATCGCGTACTTAATGTAGGATAAGAGGTATTGTACGTTAACCGGCCTCTAAAGTGATATATACCCACTACAAAGTCCAAACTAAATATCGGACAGATTTAACCGTCTAATAAACAGGTCCGTGTAACTTAGGCTTAAGGGTGTGGGGGTATGGGTTGAGTTATCATTTTTCATTTAGGGCCATCAATGACACTATATAGCCTTCTTGGATCATGGTTCGCGTGGAGTGAACCATGTTTACCAGGGACCACCTTTCTCTTTTTCCAATGCTTTCTTTTCCCTTCTTGTTAAGAAAAAAATGTATTAAAATAAATAAGGGGATAGTGGTTCAGATCAAGACCACACCCTTAGGTTAGGGGTTTTGGATGGTCGGTGGATAAGGCTATAGGGCGTGGTCATGACCCTCATAATCACCATGACCCTCCACGTCAGTGTCATGTCATCCACCTCTAATCCACAATCCAAAACCACTACCCTAAGGGTGTGGTCATGACCCAAACCACTATCCCCTTATTTATTTTAATTTATTTTTGTCTAAAAAAAGGAGATGATTACTTGAAAACCATGCAAACCATGGTGAATTAGGGGAGGGGTGGTATAGTCTTCCATTCATTCTCCTACGTGACGAACCATTTTAGCCTAACATGACACTGATGTGATGAGTCATAACATAAGGGTCATAACCACACTTTTTAGCCAAGCACTAAAAACATGCTACATTATCTCCTAATCTTAATTAAAACCACTACAAGCTAGTTATAAGGAGCATCAAAGTCATTACCTTCCCACTTTCATTATAGTTGAAACGATCGTTAAAGCTTTGGTGTGGAGCCTAACCAATCAAATTATCCTATTTCCATTTAAAAAAATTAATTAATACTTAGTAATTTAGTTAAAACCACTACACTATTGTAAAAGTATAGTTTAATTAAAGGCTTTGTGCCTATATGATGTTGACATGATGCTTTAACCCTCTCAAGTACACATAGTCTAAGATTAAACCTTATTAATTAGTTCTCCTTAAACACTATTAGTCGTGTAACTTTTACTGATTTGGAAAAGATGAATCGTATATATCCCATTATAAATTTCATCAAGTGTATATATGCCCAATTCAAAACCAAAATTACAAATATCTCCTCTTTAGTGATAAAAATATCAAAATTACTCATTCATGTTTATTTATTAAAAATAGTGGGGTGTCTGCGTAATACGGCGAGAGTACAACACTTAGATTGGTGATTAATTAAACCCCCATGGACTTCGGGTACCATGTGTCACACCCTTAAATTCCCCACCTGCAAGGTTCTACTACGAGGCGCATGACAAACCAGGACCATTGCCATTAGTTACATTGAACGGCCACTGTAATCTCTTTAAAATAACAAGTTGCTCATTTAATGAGAAAATCTTGTTGAGAGTTTGAAAGTAATTGCAGAAGCATAAATAAAAGTAAGTTCAAAAGTATTTAATGCGCAAAACAAGGCGCCCAAAACCTAAGCAAATAATGCAAGAAAATGAGTTTAAATTTTTTTTATGCAATGCGACTCCATACACCCGTTTGACCTCTAGTCGTGTTAGCACGACTAATGCGGGTTGGGTTTGTCAAACCTGGTAGTACTACTCAAGATTACCTCGCTAACCCTTTTACTAGTGGTTCAAGATGTAAGGACTTTCATGATATGTTTGGGATTTGTAAGACCCTATCATGTTTTAACCAAAAGAGACGCAGCGGAAATACAGTCCTAAAAATTTCTTTCTTTATTAACTGTTTGACATACTTGAAGGTTCATTTATAAAATGTCAAACGCCTTCTTGAAAAGAATTACAACATTCATTCTTAATTAACGTATCAAATGTAATATATAAATACAAACTATGTAACCACCCTTCCCGTAGAATCCTTGCTCTTTGACTCGATCTACACCCGCTTGTCCTTGATGGTGATAGAGAAAATTTGTGCAAATCTTGCGGTCACCATATACAACCAACCCATTAGTAATTGATAACTCCATATAAAATTAAATACAGATATTTGAAGACCATATAGCATTCTAGCTACATAATTCTATTTCATTCAATTATCCTCTCGAATCCGCTTGCTCCAAATTCAACACCAATTCCTCAAGAGCCCAACGATTCTCATACATGCTGTTGATACACTTTTTGTGTGGACGCGGCACGTTCGGTTCGACACTTTCACGGAATGAAGACCAAGTTGGATATCCTCCTATCCTACTTGGGTCCGACAAGTTTATCTTGTTTGTTTTGTAATGTATAAATATAACTGTGCATGTTGCATATTAGTTATGTGGTATGTGTGTGTTTATATATTCACTGGGCTAAAAACCTTGACTTTGGGCCAAAACCTTCACTGGGCGAAAGGTCTTCATGGGGAAACCACTCATGACGAAACCCCTCTGTTCATGATGAATCTCAAAGTGTTTCATCATGCTACAGGACAAAACACGATGAAACAAAGTGTTTCATCACCCTACAGGACAAAAGCATGACGAAACTCCCTGTTTTGTCGTATGTTGGGTTTCTTCAGGCCCAAATGTCTGGCCTATATTGTTTCGTCGAGCCCACTTTTGGTTTCGTCGATGTTAGGCCCAGGCTGCTATATAAACACTTTCTGGTTTCACTTTGAAACTAGATGAGAGCATACCCTGAAAGTTATTCTGTCAAACTGTGTGTGTATCAGTTGTTATTGGTTCTCATCCCATTTAATCAATAGATTGTGTTTCATTGGTTATACCGTGTGTGTTATTTACTGTGTTTGATTTGGCATCGTTACGGGGATTCCGCACCCGTGACATTGTTTGTTATAAACAAGGATTCAGTTTTCGTTATCGATCCTCAGATTTCGGTACCTACAAGTGGTATCAGAGCATATGGTCTTAGTACCAAAATTTCGTTTGAGAGATTGCCGAGGTTCTGAGATATTCGGTCCTTATGCTGTCTTATCATCTGGGTATCATGGTTGTATCTTTAAAAAAAAAGGGACGCAGGTCTAGATCTTCCTTGATACCATACATACGTGTACATATTGCATTCGACCTCAATAAGTGATCAACAATCACATGTCTAATCAAATAAGTGATAATATATCACATTTATCCGGGAGTCAAGTTCATCTCTTTGTTGTACGAAAGTACTGACCTGTTCACGGACTTGCTCTTGTGCCCTCATGCATCTGAAAATCAAGTTCCTCATCAATAAGTGATTCTATCACATAGGGCTTGTTTTCAATCAAAATAAGTGAGTTACTCACATTCTTTTATACGGTCAAACAGATGATAATCGGTATACTCACTGGTAAGATGAACTCTCGTGCATGCCTTGATACGGGAATGTGTCGTGTGTGGATGAACACCGGTCGGTAAGTATAAATCATACCTTATCGTATCCCCTCGCCATGATTACATCTGATAAGTTGAGCTTATGTGGACAACAATACCGATAATTGTTATAGGATGCTTAACTAAATGTTAACTAATTGAACAATAAGAGAGTTTTGGCGTGACCGTACACTGATATGATTCTCTTACCCCTCGAAACTCGTGAAAGAAATGTCTTATGAAGAGATTAAAAACTTCGACAAAATGAAAATCATTCAAAAGTTTGATTGTTCAAGGCTTTAATCGGGTCCCCAGGATAGATTCAATCAAAATGTACGCACCTGCAGCACGTCCGATGTTCAAAATCAACAAGATGAACGTGCAGTGTACATTTCTTCACGGTGTGATTGAAGAAAATGTGTTTGTTGAACAAACCAACCGGGTGTGCGGATGCCTTGGCGTGGATTGAACAATCGCACACTACTTCTCAAAAAGAAAGACAAAGACCTTCGCTGGTGCAATGTGGAAGACCAGCCAGAACCAGAGGTTTCTGATCTTGTTGCTGTGAAGAATTTTCTCGGATTAATTGAAGTAGCAACAAAAATCGACTTTGAAATCCACACCGGGTGGATATCCAGTTTAGGAGGATGCTCAGATTCCTTGCAATGCACGAAGAATCTCTCATATTCCTTGTCGATTTTTAAGCTGCTTTATGAATTATTATTATCTCGTACAGCACTCTTTGGCCTGACACGTTGAACTCAAATATCACCTCACACGTGATTGTTTCACTATGAAACTCGTCAATGTTGTCATGGTCCACACCGCTTACCGACGTGCCAACTCATTTTCCCAAAATTCGAATAAATCATTTCTGATTAACTTAATTTTGGTAAACGGCATTGAGGTAAAACATGAGTTAACCAACATCGGAAAATCGTTTGTGTCTTTTAAATTTATCTTAGTTTGTTGATTTTAGGGGGAGTAAATCCAATTTTTGAAAATACAAAAACATCGAAAAATTTCAAAACTCAAAAACAATAAAAAAAAATGAGTTTCCTGGCGAGAAAAAGAGAAAATGATAGTACATCAGTGGTGTGTCTAAACCTCTTTAAACTGAAATGCAAAATGAAAAATGTTAAGCAGCTCTATATAAGATGTATCGATAGGCTCACAATCATTTTAAAGTGTGCAGGGTGATATAAATCTTAAATCGACTGAAGACCAGGTGGGAACCGCACATTAGCATATGGTCTTAGTACCAAAATTTCGATTGAGAGATTGCCGAGGTTCTGAGATATTCGGTCCTTATGCTGTCTTATCATCTGGGTATCATGGTTGTATCATTTTAAAAAAAAGGGGGGGGTGGGGGGGACGCAAGTCTAGATCTTCCATGATACCATACATACGTGTACATATTGCATTCGACCTCAATAAGTGATCAAAAATCACATGTCCAATCAAACAAGTGATAATATATCACATTTATCCGGGATTCAAGTTCGTCTCTTTGCTGTACGAAAGTACTGACCTGTTCACGGACTTGCTCTTGTGCCCTCATGCATCTGAAAATCAAGTTCCTCATCAATAAGTGATTCTATCACATAGGGCTTGTTTTCAATCAAAATAAGTGAGTTACTCACATTCTTTTACACGGTCAAACAGATGATAATCGGTATACTCACTGGTAAGATGAACTCTCGTGCATGCCTTGATACGGGAATGTGTCGTGTGTGGATGAACACCGGTCGGTAAGTATATATCATACCTTATCGTATCCCCTCATCATGATTACATCTGATAAGTTGAGCTTATGTGGACAACAATACCGATAATTGTTATAGGATGCTTATCTAAATGTTAACTAATTGAACAACAATAGAGTTTTGGCGTGACCGTACACTGATATGATTCTCTTACCCCTCGAAACTCGCAAAAAGAATGTCTGTAAATATTTGTTTACTGCTTTCAGTTTCTGCATCTTTGTATATATTTATTTATTGTTTTCCGTCTTTACTTTTGAAAAATGACAAAATATCAAAAAGATTTTAGGTGTGTTTTAATATAAACTTTATAAAATCCAAAAAGATTAAAGGATTAAAATTGATCATTTTCTAAACTTTCAAACTGTTGTTAACAACTTTAGAAAATTCATAAACAGTCGAAGTTAACAAGTTTTGAAAGTTAAAGGATTAAAATTGATCATTTTCTAAACTTTCAAACTGTTGTCGGTCGGTGTTTGATTGAGATTTGATCTCATATGTGTCATTTGTTTAATTTGTCTATATTCCAAGCGGTTGTTCTCATTGCGTGTTTAGCTTTCTTGTATGTGCAGATGCGACATCAGAACTAGCTAAAGTAGAAGAGAACGTGTCAGATGACAAGCCGTAAAGTGAAGGCACGACGTTGATGCAATCAGAAGATCAAGATGATCGGGTTGCAGTTGATCACTCATCAACACCACAAGGATCTAAAGAATTGAAGATCAAAAGATTCAGGAGCATAACTCAAAGGAGAGTTTATTTTAAGGCGGAGTTTGTTAACACACTTCCTAAATGAAAAGGGAGTTTGTTGATACACTTTCTTCTTATGATGCGTGAAGACTTTGAAGATCCTCCGACATGAAAGACATGGAAGTCGAACCATCACAACAGCGTCCAAGGGGGAGTTTGTTGATACACTTTTTGTGTCGACGCGGCACGTTTGGTTCGACACTTTCACGGAATGAAGACCAAGTTGGATATCCTCCTATCCTACTTGGGTCCAACAAGTTTATCTTGTTTGTTTTGTAATGTATAAATATAACTGTGCATGTTGCATATTAGTTATGTGGTATGTGTGTGTTTATATATTCACTGGGCTAAAAACCTTGACTTTGGGCCAAAACCTTCGCTGGGCCAAAAGTCTTCATGTGGAAACCACTCATGACGAAACCCCTCTGTTCGTGATGAAACTCAAAGTGTTTCATCATGCTACAGGACAAAACACTATGAAACAAAGTGTTTCATCACACTACATGACAAAAGCATGACGAAACTCCCTATTTCGTCGTCTGTTGGGTTTCTTCAGGCTCAAATATCTGGCCCAATGTTGTTTCGTCGAGCCCACTTTTGGTTTCGTCGATGTTAGGCCCAGGCTGCTATATAAACACTTTCTGGTTTCACTGAAAGTTATTCTGTCAAACTGTGTGTGTATCAGTTGTTCTTGGTTCTCATCCCATTTTATCAATAGATTGCGTTTCATTGGTTATACCGTGTGTGTTATTTACTGTGTTTGATTTGGCATCGTTACGGGGATTCCGCACCCGTGACATTGTTTGTTATAAACAAGGATTCGGTTTTCGTTATCGATCCTCAGATTTCGGGACCTACACATGCATTACATTTCTTTCGCAACGGAACACGATTAGTAACACATGATCTCAATATATTGAAAATTCACATCTTCGCATGACCACGTATCATTGGTATACATTCATTCAACTACAGCACATGTATGCACTTTCTTAAAACCAATTACATGCCAACCAGTCCCCTACATATATCACACATATAAGTTCACGTTACTAACATCCACAATGATTACATATCTACAGCACACATACAAGTCTCGATTGACTTATTTACATTTGATTATCATACTTATTCATGCATACAACTATCCATCTATAACTGTAACGCTTCGCATTTCCATACTTTCCTTATTTAGAAAAGTAATGTTCTAATTCTATTTTTGAAACTTGTACTTATGTTGTATTCTATTTCGCTTTAACTTTGTAAATCCGAGACTAGTGATCGTAATAGAAATTTCAAGTATTTTATTCACATTTTATGTTGTTCATGTTAGACTTGTTTGCATGTTTATACTCAAAATCAATGTCTTAAACACCATTATACATATTTTGTTCTTGTATAGTACACAATTACTCGTTACACTTAAAACCGGCGAAAACACAAAAAATAACAAAACTTAGACCTCCGAGAGGAAGGGAAATGCCCTTCGCACGAAAGGACCCCCCCCCCCCCTTTCATTCAAAAGGGGCATGTCGCTCCAAACTTCCTTTCGCTCGAAAGCTCCCTCCCGTCCCAAGCTCACCCTAAACCTATAAATAAGCACGCTACTTCACTCATTCCCCCTCCCAGTCACCCAGACTTACACTCAGACGCTTGAAAGCACCCTTTGCAATCAGTAACATTTCTTTCATTTTCTTTTCATTTCCCTTACATTTTCTTGCATTTTAATTCCATTTCTCTAACTTTTTACAAAACCTTTGGTTTGTATATATCTCATGGACGGTTTTCACGAGTTTCTTTGAGCAAACAGATGTTAAAACCTCACCACATATGAGATTCAAACCAAGAATTACAAACTTTGATTTAAACTTGTTCTTACTTTTCATTTTATTTCCTGTTACGAACTTGGTGGAATCTGGTACCCATAGTTGTAGGTTTGCGTTAGGACTAATTTCCACCAAGAAATGATCTGTTTAGGATGGATCAAACAAACGTTTTCGACAAACTTACACCTTTCACACGAAAGGCAACACCCTTCGAGCGAATGGGCATCCCTTTCGCACGAAAGGGACTGGCTCACATGTTTTCGTTTTCGATTTCATTTCTGTTCGATTCCGAGTTCATGAGTGTTACACGAATGAACACCCAAACAGTTTGCTAGTCACAAAGTAAGTTAACCACGTCCAGCCTCCAACACTTGGTTCACACCTTCTATGTTGAGACGGCACACCCGAGTTGTCCTTACTTTACTGGTTGGCTATTATACCTGTTGTTTTCATTCATATAACAACTACTATTACTGTATTATGGTTACAAACAGAGTTTTATGCACGAATCCTCATTTAAACAGACCAGTCACACGAATGGATCCCATTCTCACGAATGGCTACTGCCATTCGCACGAAGGATCTGTTACTTGATTTGTTTCGTACTTTTTCATATTTTAAAGTCTGATCCGAACCCTTATCTCATAAGAATACTCACACCTTATCTCATCAGAATACTCACACCATTACACCCTCTTAGTTTCGATGGTGTTGGGTAATCACGATTGCATTAAACTTTGGTTTAGCATGTAGTTACACTTGTGTAGTATGTTCGTAACAGGATATACATTTATCATGTTAGATACGAGCACCATCAAACATTTTCACTATTATGCCATGTATTCAAACTTGTATACTCGCCAACATTTTGTTAATCGTATTTTAATACATGTTGCATGTTGATAGATGATGATCGAAGAAACACAACTAGGGTGGACATAGATACTCACATTAATGAAATAAACAATTATTTAATTTTCGTGATGTTGCCACAATTTGATGTATTTGTTTTGTTGAAAAAACGTATTCATTTAGCATTTATGAAATTTTGATTAATTAAATATTTTCACAATTAGCGTTACGATGCTACGAGCAATCTTTTTTCGTCTCACTCTGATGTTTCCACCATCGGTTGGGGTTTGACAATAACATTCCTATGAACAAGTTCTATCCCTTCATGTGTGTAATACATACTAACGCTTTGATCAACAAGATTCAAATCACACATGTGATATATATATATATATATATATATCCCGCGCATACATGCTCACATTTATTATTTGTTTCCTATTCGTACTCGCATACTAGTTCTATCCTTACTCAAACCTCGATGCGTGAACGAAAACCGGTGTTTCACATGTATAACGATGCTTAAGAAGCTTCTCGGGAACCTTACGGATCATCGGGACAAAACTGGGATCAACCGGGTATGCGAAGCAAAGAAACAGAGAAACCGGGTTTAGGCATCGTATCGGCGACGCCTAACCCCAGCGTCGGCGACACCCTCTAGAAAGTTGCGTCAACAGAAAAAGTGCGTAGGCAGTCCATTAACGCCTTAGCAATCAAAACAACATTAGACAACGCGTCGGTGACGCCTGGGTTGGCCGTCGGCGATGCACCTTCTGTAATGTTGACGCTCATTTTTTTTGTTCATTCTACTCACTAACCGTGTGTCCCAGGGGTTCTAAGACGTGAAATAATCGTTATTCAAGTCCTTAATTCATTCCATACCTTTCCCAACCCAATCCCAATATTCTTTGGCTAAATCTTTCAACTAAAAGTTTTGACCCGTTTGCCAGTATGATGAGGTTTCACCGGGTTGACATTGTACGACCATCACAATAATTCTCATCCTAGCATTTCTATTATTTGCACATCCTTATTTGATTTCAATTATTCATGCGTACATAACTTCACTTAAACAAAATAAGAAGTGAGATCGATAGTCACTTACCCTTACCCATAGCTCCTTACATGGTTCCCTATGTTCAACAATCCAAACTTCATTTATAAAATAAGAAGTGATTACGGAAATCACTTACCTTAAGCATCCATATTCGTGATCGTTTCCTCACCTCCTCTTGACCCGTTAGCCTTTCGTGCTTACGTCCATGACATGATGCTTATCCTTACATGTCACCACAATTACATTCTTCTTAACATCAATGAGGGAGCACACCCGAGTTATCCTTACTTGACTGGTTGGCTATTATACATGTTGTTTTAATTCATATAACAACTACTATTACTGTATTATGGTTACAAACAGAGTTTTATGCACGAATCCTCATTTAAACAGACCAGTCACACGAATGGATCCCATTCTCACGAATGGCTAATGCCATTCGCACAAAGGATTTGTTACTTGATTTGTTTCGTACTTTTTCGTATTTTAAAGTCGGATCCGAACCCTTATCTCATCAGAATACTCACACCTTCGTTTACCCATTTCAGGGTGACTTCCGTGTACCAACCTTCATCTAATCAGCTCTCGGTTTTCGTGGAACTTTACGCAAGACTGTGAGTATACTCGATCCCTTTTTTCCATTTTATACACTTTGGGTGTAACATGTACAATTATACAAAAACACGCAACACTATTAAACATGTTACAAATCACACTCTATCCACAATTAAACACAGGACTTATTAATGCTTGTTAATCTCGCATACTATGTGTCACACCCTGGCTTTTGTGGAAGCGTGGATTATTTGGTGTGACTTCTTAATACCATAGCAACAATCACAACAATGCTATATGATAAAAATACGTGATGATCATCCATTAAAATAGTTTAGAAAAATACACAACATATTGTCTTAAAACATCAATCCCAAAACATATTACAAACCATGACTTGTTTAAAATGAGTTCATAAGACTCAACGAAAGGCTACCAACAAAACGAGGATTAGAGACATGCAACCCGTCCAGGAAGGAGTTACACTGCCCAAACCCTACGACCCTGGATGACATCTTTATTTAGTACGCAACTAACATGCATCACTTGCCAGATCCGATTAATTCCCTGAAATACATGTAGTTTAAAAATATCAACAAAAAGTTGAGCGAGTTCATGTGTAAGTTTGTGTGTATAAGTCTTTAAAATATGTCTTGTATGTATAAAAGTCCCTGGTATGTAGCAATAAGGAAAAACTGATCACCATTGGGTTGCAAAGCCAATAGTATGTGTGAAACTGGTGCAGGAAGACTCAATCCTAGCAAATTTGTCTCCGGTATGAAGACATAGTCACCACTATGGGCCGCCCCGGCCTCAAGGGTGTGGGCTCGCTACACCCAAATAGATCTATCACTCATGCCCCGTGGTCCTACAACGAGGATTAATGGCCTTAAGTGTCATGCCCACCACTCACTTGATCGCGCAGTAAAAACCCTCCTTAAGCTAACCATACCATGTATAAAAATGTCTGTAATAAATTGTAACATGTATTCCACCCCCGATGTATAAAACTAAAAATAGTTAAGAGAAAAGGGGGACATGAACTCACAGTAGTGCGTCTTGTACCGTATCTCAAACTCTGCCAGCTACACGACAACCTACAACGTACTAATGTCTATTAGACGAACGGGCCGTGCCTTGGCTTAGAGTTTAAGGTTTTGAGTTACGTTTCTTATATTATTCCGAGTGATAATTATTTGTCAAAATAATTAATATTTCAACTTAATCATATGTAGTGTTGGAATATTTGTTCATTCAATATTCTTGTATTAATACTTCTAAAGTATTTTATATACGCGTTTCCTTCCCAAGGATGGGATATTTTACACATGTATGCCGTATTGGAATTATATTTTTAAGTCCCTTTTAGAGAATATATATTTAACCATTTTCATGTATAAAACCAACCTCCGATACTTTGTATTTTCTTACAAAAATTATTGCGAGTTTTATGTTTGATCTAAAATATTCTAGTAAACACTTGTCTAGAAAATATTTACTCCGTGTACCACTATCGTTTCTCCATTCGCCATTGGGATGCGAATGGTCTTCTCATGACATACAATCTCGGCTCTGTTGCTTGACAACCAATCCATTCCTACTACCACGTCGAAGCTTCCCAACTTGACTGGCAGTAGATCCAGTGTAAACTCTTGCGCTCCCAGCTCTATCACGCATCCTCTGATGACTTCATTCATTTCAACTAGCTCTCCATTAGCCAGTTCAATTGAGTACGAAATATCTAACTTACTAGCAGTTAACCCAAGCATAGTTTTAAATTCTAACGATACAAAGCTATAGTCGGCACCAGTGTCAAATAAAACAGATGCAAAGTGTTGATTTAAGGGAACGTACCAGTGACAACGTTCGGGTCCTGGCGTGCTTCCCTTGCTCCAATGTTGAATATCCTTCCATGAGCTTGATTGAGTTTTGGGCATTCGCGCTTGAAGTGCCCGATGTCTCCGCAGTTAAAACATCCCGGTCCTCGATCGTTACCACTTCCATTTCCGCCACGATTAGTGTTAGCTCCCCGGTTACCAGCTTGATTCCCATTCCCACCATTTCCTCCCTGATGGCGGTTTCCATTCCCTCATCCATAAACTCTTTGATTTCCAAGACCAAGACCAACACCATTACCAGCCCAACATGTTTCCTTTGAGTGGCCAGTCTTCCCACAGGACTCACATTTCCTGAATTTGCATGGGCTGGGGTGATGATATTGGCATGCATCACACTTTGGCAGGGTGCCCATGTATCCTCTTACTTTGTTTTCGGCACCAGTTCTGGCCCTGGCTGGTGCACTTCCCTCATCTTTCCTGCTGACACTGCTGGTAGCCTTTTTGAAGTTTGAGAACTTCCTCTTGTTCTCACTTGGTGATGATTCAACATGTGCTTCCTTCTTTTTCGGTTCAGAGATTGAAAACTTGTTCAATCTGATGGCTGCCTCCGTAAGTGCCACGCTGAGATCAATGGCTTCGGTAATCGTTGGAGGCTTGGACGTCGTCACCATGCTCATGATCTGGGGTGCCAATCCCCAGATGAAACGCTCAATGCGCTTAAACTCAAGGTCAACCATATACGGCACAAATCGTGACAAGTCGTGGAACCTTTGCACATATTCAACGATTTTTGGACCATCCATTTTGAGGTGCCAGAATTCAGTTTCCAGTTTCTGTATCTCGGCCCGTGAATAGTATTTCTTCCTCATGAGCTCCTTCAGCTCAGTCCATGTCAAAGCATACGTCACCGCTTCCCCCAGGGTCTGTACTTGAAGGTTCCACCAGGATAGGGCACCATCAAGAAAGAGCCCTAAGACGTATGTAACTTGGTGCTCGGGAGCACACTTGCTCATCCTTAAAACAGAGTCCGTCTTTTCCGTCCATCTAACGAAAGCAACAGCACCCCCAGTTCCGTCATAGTTCAAGGGCTTACAATCCAGAAATTGTTTGTAGGTACAACCATTGGGCGGGTTGTTGTTGTTGTTTGAGGTATTCCTGCTTGTTTCGGCACGCGAGACCTCATAGTCTGCTATTGCCTTTGAAATACGCTACTGTAATTCTACTTCAGTAGTAGGCAAGCGCGTGTCTCGTCGTGGAGGCATCTTTCATAAGAAGATCGTAACAGTCAGGTCATAGTAAGTATAGTAAGTAATATGCGTAGGTAATAACACTAATCAACACAATAACACATAACATCCCATGTCATAATCATAAACAAATAAATCAACAATGCATGAAATGAGAAGGCTGCGATTAAGCTTTGCATAAAACAAAACCACCAATATAGTTTTACAATTGTATCATATGTCAAAAGAGACTAAGGGTCACTTCACCCTTGTCTGAGTCGTCTAACAAGTATAACAACCAATAAATCAAAAATAAAAAACGTGGTCTTCAAAAGTCTTCATAATCATGGCTCGATAGCTGTCTTCTCACCAAAAGTAGCCTGTCTGTAGGAGACCTGGAATCCCTAATACCCCTAAGCTGATGGTGGGGGAGGAGGAGGAGGAGTGAGAACTAATCTACGCAAATGCGCCAAATCCTCCTTGAGAGCATGGACAACACGTATGAGGTAAGCAATCTGCTGGTCCGTGGTGAGGAAACGGACATCAGAATCAGGGTGTAGTCTGAGAGGAGCTGGTGGTGTCGCAAATGGAGACTGGAAATGACAAGGGGTAGGACATGGAATCCTCTCCAGCGCCTGGACTCGTCGGCTCAACGCATCCTGCTGTAACTGCAAGGATATGAGTATATAATCCGTGTTATATCCCATATGGAAAGGGTGGTATGGGTCTGATAAAGGCATAACATTGGGCGAAAACCACATGAAGGGCTCGCCCGTGGGTGCGGAGGAAGTAAAAGCCGTGTGTGCAGTCGGTGAAAAAGGGGGTATATATGAAAAAGCTGCTGTCAAGGGTGGCAAGTGACCATGCGGCCCAGTAGAAGGTCCTTCCTCTGAACGGGGAGGAGGTATGTCTTGAAGAAAAGTAGTGGGCAAGTCGGTGCGGTGGGTGTCAGATATGTGTGGGCGGAACAGTGGAACATCAACTGGTGCGGAAATAGGTGCAGCAGGTGGAGTAACATGTAGAACAAATGGAGGATAGTTATCATCATCCTCAATCCACCTGTTACGGGTGTCGGCATATCTCAGATCAATATGTGTGGCAAAAGGTGCAAGGTCGTCAAACATCGGCATAGGGTCAAGTATAGGTGCAACATCTGGGATCTCGGCAGCTGGTTGTGCAACGGCTGGTGCATCAACAGGAATAGGGTCAGGAGCGAAAACAGGCTCCGGTGCAACTCCAAGCTCTGGATCAGCTGGAGCAGGCTCAGCAGGTAAAAACTCGACCTTAGGCTCCGGGTCAAAGTCATGGAAAACAACCGGTGCAGCAGACATCGCCATGTCTGAATCAGTGTCGGTGGAGTAGTGCTGCACGTCCTGGGCGTGAATAGTGGCGGATGATGCTGACTCAAGCGGGTAGGAAACGGCCGGATCAGGTAAGGCCTCCACAATAGGAGCCTAGACAGGTGGCACAACAAGGGCATCAACAGCAGGAATCTCAACCATCGAAACAACGGGGTCGACAACTGGGATATCAGCTAATGGAACATCGTCCTCCATCAGGGCCCCGCCATCCTGGTCTCTCTCCGAGGGACCCTCAATAAGTAGATCGATGTCGCCATCGGGTAACGCGTCGAGAGGCTGTTCCTCAAATGGAACTGCGGCAAATGGGAGAGGGGCAGGGATCGGGACAAGGGGTAGATCCTCTCCCGGTGGACCATCAGCTAAGGGCAAGTCGTCTCCGAAGACTGGTAGGGAAAAAGGCTGAAAATCATCTTCGTCGGTACTCGTGGTGTCCGATGTATAAACCTCCAAGTCCGTGGCTATCTCGCCATCCGAGGTAATGGCCATAGGGTCGATCGTGTCTAACACTCCGCTATCAGAAGAAGAAGATGCCATGGTGTCTGTAACACAACCACAACATATGAACATATATCAGATAAGCATGTAAGCAAATAGCAATGTAATCATGTATGCATCTTAGTCTTCCCATACTATCCCACCTATTCTCTAAGACTGAACTCCCTAGTCTCTCAGACTAAATCCCTGGTCTCTAAGACCAAACCTTTCCTGGTCTCTAAGACTCCAATTTTTCCCAGCCTCTAAGACCGAAATTTTCCCCAGCCTCTAAGGCTGAACTCCCTCAGCCTCTAAGACTGAATTATATACATAGCCTTTTTGAAACGTGTATTTGTGCCTTTTGTTTGTAAAAACGTTTGTTCCCTGGATCTGGACATTTAGTGTATGCAATGTAAAAAAGTGTTTGAAAGCGTTTTCGTGAGAGCCCTAGTGATCATAGTCTAGACTCGAGAAAGAATCCTAGTTCGCTATGAACCTGGCTCTGATACCAAGCTGTCACACCCTGGCTTTTGCGGAAGCGTGGAATATTTGGTGTGACTTCTTAATACCATAGCAACAATCACAACAATGCTATATGATAAAAATACGTGATGATCTTCCATTAAAATAGTTTAGAAAAATACACAACATATTGTCTTAAAACATCAATCCCAAAACATATTACAAACCATGACTTGTTTAAAATGAGTTCATAAGACTCAACGAAAGGCTACCAACAAAACGAGGATTAGAGACATGCAACCCGTCCAGGAAGGAGTTACACTTCCCAAACCCTACGACCCTGGATGACATCTTTATTTAGTACGCAGCTAACATGCATCACTTGCCAGATCCGATTAATTCCCTGAAATACATGTAGTTTAAAAATATCAACAAAAAGTTGAGCGAGTTCATGTGTAAGTTTGTGTGTATAAGTCTTTAAAATATGTCTTGTATGTATATAAGTCCCTGGTATGTAGCAATAAGGAAAAACTGATTACCATTGGGTTGCAAAGCCAATAGTATGTGTGAAACTGGTGCAGGAAGACTCAAACCTAGCAAATTTGTCTCCGGTATGAAGACATAGTCACCACTATGGGCGGCCCCGGCCTCAGGGGTGTGGGCTCGCTACACCCAAATAGATCTATCACTCATGCCTCGTGGTCCTACAACGAGGATTAATGGCCTTAAGTGTCATGCCCACCACTCACTTGATCGCGCAGTAAAAACCCTCCTTATGCTAACCATACCATGTATAAAAATGTCTGTAATAAATTGTAACATGTATTCCACCCCCGAAGTATAAAACTAAAAATAGTTAAGAAAAAAGAGGGACATGAACTCACAGTAGTGCGTCTTGTACCGTATCTCAAACTCTGTCAGCTACACGACAACCAACAACGTACTAATATCTATTAGTCGAACGGGCCGTGCCATGGCTTAGAGTTTAAGGTTTTGAGTTACGTTTCTTATATTATTCCGAGTGATAATTATTTGTCAAAATAATTAATATTTCAACTTAATCATATGTCCTGTTGGAATATTTGTTCATTCAATATTCTTGTATTAATACTTCTAAAGTATTTTATATACGCGTTTCCTTCCCAAGGATGGGATATTTTACACATGTATGCTGTATTGGAATTATATTTTTAACTCCCTTTTAGAGAATATATATTTAACCATTTTCATGTATAAAACCAACCTCCGATACTTTGTATTTTGTTACAAAAATTATGGCGAGTTTTATGTTTGAAAAACATAGTCTAAAATATTCTAGTAAACACTTGTCTAGAAAATATTTACTAAGTGTTAGGATTTTCAGAAAATTTCGCCATAGTCTCCTTTGTAAATGGAGGTGTCCATGCTAAATAGCATATCATTTTCTTTAACATATATCACGTTAGATCGTTCTCAAATAACCAACCCGACATTTAGACATGCAAAATACTACTTATGTCATTTCAGTTTTAATATACAAAACTGGGCTGTTTTCGGGCATTTTAATAAAATAGTTAACTTATTCCAAAAATTCTCAAATTTTTATAGAATGTGTTATACGATCCAAATATTATTGAGTAAAAATATCGGGGTCCAGTTCATTAACAATATTTTATAGAAAATCATTTACAAGACTGCAATGAGATTTGTCACTTTCTGACTGTAGTTTACGGAATAATTCACTTAAATTTCATCGTAAGTCCGATTGACGAAATTCCAGTTGGCAGATGACCACGACATCAGTGATCATCTACAGTATAAATTTCATGAGCTAGTTCTACTCAGGTTTCAAGTTATGACGAAAAACATGACACACATTTTCTGCAGTAAAAACGCAGCTTGAGCTGCTATCCAAAAACAGACCTTTAAAAATAGTAAACGACCTCGAAAAATTACGATTCCAATGCCATTTGATCCGTTTTTTGAAAATACATAATTTAGGCTTCAGAAAATCAGTTTTTCGATTTATTATGATCAGTTTACAGCCAGTTGAAGTTGGCTGAAAATGTTAATCAGCATGTTTCTTTATAGTTTAAACGTTACTAAATCGTATCAACAAATGTCCTAACAACGGGCTTATCAAGAAATCAACGATCAAATACCATGCATGTTTTAACCAACCCTAATCCAACAAGATTTCATCTTTATGTAAACTTATGTTCATGTTCCTTGTTCATTATCTTTTTGTGTTCTTGAGTTAAACATCAAACTACAATATTTCGAATAATCAACATACAAGTAACCAAGAGTGTAATCAAAGACTTACGACTAGCACAAAGGCTAGAGATGAACTTACGAACAAAGGTGATGAAGATGGTGTGAGAAAGCAATGTGTGAAGTTCCTTCAAAACCACCAAGCTTCAAGCTCCACAAGACTTCTTCTAGCACTTGATTTGAACTTGGAAATGGAATGGATGAATGTTGAAATGGGGGAGGGGGTGGCGGTTATGTGTAGGCCGAGAGAGGGAGAGAGAGTGTGAGGGTTGGGGAGTGTGAAGATGTAATGATTTCCTTGAACTCCATTGGCCATCCTTGTGATCATGATCTTATATTTTGGCAACTAAATCAAGTAATATCAAAAAGAAATCTAGGGAATATATTTGTGATGATGGTGGTGGGTCCCCTATGGGGCCGTAAATATTGAGAGGGGGGGTTAATTGTAAAATTTTGATCTTAAGTAGGTAATTATTTAGGAGGTTAAGTGTATTATCTAGGGTATTATGTGCATGACATTTTTATAGTGTGTTGGGGTATTTAGAGACCATAATTAGTTAAAAATAATAAAACAATGTTTCTGACAAAATTTTTGGTGTCCCGAGTAATGTCCGGTTGTTCGGTTAGGTACCGTTCCGTTAAAGTGTTAAATTGTACCGTATAGTGTCTTTTATGTTTCTTTTTGTAACACAATTAATTTCCAACACTTAGGAAAGCTGATGCGTGTGAAGTGTCGTTAGTTTTTAATGTATATATTAAGCCCTTTTTAACACTTTTTTAGCCAAGTTTTAAATTTATAAAACACGATATTTACTAACGCTAAACACACATATGGGCAAGTGCACCCATCCTGAGTGTAGTATAGTGTTGGCAAGATACCGAGGTCGTCCAAGGACAAAAGAGCTTTTATTACCGGTTTATCCTCAATGTCTAATCAAATCAAAAGTTTAGAAAAATGTTTTAAACTAGAAAAATAAAAACCAACTAAAATGCTGAAAATAAAAATAAAAATAAAAACAGATAGACAAGATGAATCACTTGGCTCCGACTCGTGTTTAGTGTAACCTTTGATTATTTCCGCACATTTGCACTATTTATTATCTTAGTTATTGTAGTAGGCCCCTCTTTTGGAGGTGACGTTACCCTCAACCCAGTAGTTTGAGTCAGCAGGGATACAATCCTAAAGGGTTGGATTATTGAAAGATAATTAATTAAGTTATTAATGCATAATGTGGTAAGCCCCTCTTTTGAAGGCGACGTTACCCTCGGCTAAGTAGTCTGAGTCAGCAGGGATACAGTCCTAAGTAGCCGGGTTAAAGTTTTAATAGTAGTTTAACTTATGAGGGGATCAAAGAGTTTGGACCCCCCGCCATCCAATACCGTTAAGTATTGAAGGAGGTCCTACTAAATTTGACCCAGGTCCTTTGCAGGATCTATACACTGAACAATGGCAAGACTCTTACCAAACCGTTCCCTTAACCCCCGACCAGGTAGCCAACATACCTCCATATAGACCGTGGAGATATGAATGGTGAAAATCTTTTATTTTATATAGACAGAAAATAATGCCAAGACACCACGGACAAACGATAAGGAAGAATCACCTTCAACATAAGAAACTAGTTATTAAAGTCATTAATACATAACCAATTAAAAAGTGCGAAAAGATTAAAAATAAAAAGTATTACACTAGACACTTTGTCTTCACCAAGTGATGTAAGAGACTTAGGCAAACATGGCCTTGATTGTCAAGAACTCTTACGATCAATCTTGGATCCCGAGACGACTCACACACTCTATGATGGACAATGGATGATGGTGGTGGATGATGGTGTTTTGGTGGTGGTGGGTGGTGGGTGAAGTGTGAGAGAGGTGGTGTGCCAAGGGATGCCTTTGAAGTGAACCAAGCACCCCTATTTATAGCCTGTACAGAAGCCTGGACACGACCCCGTGTCCGCTGGACACGGCCCCGTGTCCACCCTTTTCTCTTTCTTCATTAATACCATTTGTCTGCATTAGCTCCAAACGCCCCCGTGTCCACTGGGCACGGCCCCGTGTGCAGAAGCGTATCTGTACTATCAAGATTTGCTCAGATTCTGCGAATCTTTGCGTTGACCACGGCCCCGTGTCCGCTGAACACGCCCCCGTGTTGGGAAATAGAAGCTTCTATAGGTTTGTCTTTTGTGCCAGGGCTGACCATCCTAGACACGGCCCCGTGTCCGCTGAGCACGGCCCCGTGCTGAGCTGGGCACGCCCCATGCTCAGCTGGGCACAGCCCCATGCTCAGCTTTCTTCTTGTTTTTGCTTTGGGAGTTGTTGTCGAGGGGTCGGGCATGCCACGATTCTTCCTTTTCTTTGTATTTATGTTGGTTTTGGCTGTATATTTGTTCCTTTTGTTCGTTTAAGCTCATTTGACCGTGTAAATTCAAAAGGAAGACAAAAACACACTTTTTCCAACATTAGTACTAAAAAAGGGTTAGTTTTATGCCTTATTTGATGTAATTTGTATGTTGCATTTTACACACATCAAAAGCATTCAGGACCATTTAGTTAATTCTCTGCATAGTACGAGTGTGTTAAAAGCTGAATTTTGCTGAAAATGCAGAATTCTGCACTTAAAATGAGTTTTAGGCACTTTCCGGCACTCAAACTATCACCTAGTGACACAGTCTTATGGTCCTCACTTCCCTACACCCATACTAGTGTAGTACTTTGTCCCTGGCCCATACTGGGTCTCAAAACACTGTCTGTCTATGTACTGGCACTGCCAGTATATTTCTGAGTTATCCGCTAACTGTGCTAACTGTGCTTTGTGCATCAAGTATGTCACTAAAGTTTGTATGTAATGAGTGGAGTGACAGGATGAAATGTGATGCATATGTATGTGGGTTACAGAAATCAGAAAGCAGTTTACGTCATCAGTTGTAATCAAGCACAATCATTAAGCACGTAATTAATATTAATTAATTGTACGGATACCTGGTTTAGTGAGGGTTGTCACACTATGTGTCGCAACCCCCGATCCCTTATTCCTGGGAACGGGTGGACGCGATCTCAGTTGTGGTGGTATCAGGTTATTTAATCTCGCAGCGGAATTTCTTTTTTTCATCAGGACCGTAGTTAGGAAATGTTTATCAGAGTAAAACCACCTTCTTTTATATTAATAATAACATGGGCAAAACCCAAGTTTCTTATTACAATACATTTATAGGGACAAACCCTATTTTATTGAATTTAAAACATCGTTTATTAGGTAACTTTTATAGCCACATTATCCCCAAGCCTTTAGTGCTCTCCAGCTGGCTTTCTATTAATTGGCTGTCACATTGGGTTACCTGAAACGCGTTTTAAAAACATTTGTCAGTCGGAAATACTGGTGAGTGAATCCCAGTTTAATCAAAAAAAACATTTTATCGATTAAAACAGTATCGATGATGATTACAATGTTTATGTCTACACAATTACTCCATTTGGTACTATCAATCCCCTGACTTGTGGGTCATATTACACATTGGCTAACACATTGTCCAATGGTAACGTACTGTCATACTCGACTTACTACTCGCATGTAGTACAAATTTTGTATACAAAACCCCAACATACCGGCAGTAATTGAAGACTACAAAGACTCAATCACCGCTTAATCATATTGTAAAACAATTAAGGTTTTGTAAATTATTCCAAAAACATTAACAAAAAGAGGATAAACTCACATTGTTATCTTAGGCTTTTCGTAATGGTTTCTTGTGTATAATCTATAATTTATACAAATGTACATTGATTAGTATCATAACCTTTTGAAATTATTAATGATACCCTCCCCGAGACGGCATTCCAACAACTACGTCGGGCAGAACCACGACAGTTGTTACGGAACCCTAAATCAATCGGGCAGCGTAACTATTATGAAACTGGGGATATAATACTTACAACGGAGCAGAACCTCGCTAATTAGGGGTATAATACCCGAGTATTATAACACTACTACAGAATTTAGATTGAGAATTGAGATTGTGAGCGACGGAAAACGAAGTCTGATGGCCTTCTTATATAGTCGTGTAACCTGACTTCCAGGCGGCCCGCGTAAGGTAAGGTAAGGCTAAGCCTTACGCGGCCCGCGTCAACACGCGATCAACATATAGCTTAGCTGGGTCAGCTACTAGACTCGCCACGATGTTGACACGTGTCAGCACCGGATGATTCCGCGTTTCATGATCTGTCGCGACCCGCGTAAGCTTGAGGTGAGGTCCTACGCGGCCCGCCTCAACTTACATTTTCATATTTTTAATTTATTTTATAAACTATAACATATTTTGGGCTCGGTTTTAACATACGGGGTGTATTATAAGACACATTAGAATATTTTAAGATATAATAGGGTGTCGGAAATATTATAAGGGTGTTGGTTTTACCGAGGGTTGTTACACTATGTTTACACGTGTCTATATGCTCATTAACTTTGCAAACCTACCTTAACAATTATATCGCTATAGGATTAATGCCCCGCCCGTATTCTTGTGGTGTTGTTGAGTAAAACACCATTACACCCTCTTAGTTTCGATGGTGTTGGGTAATCACGATTGCATTAAACTTTGGTTTAGTATGTAGTTACACTTGTGTAGTATGTTAGTAACAGGATATACATTTATCATGTTGGATACGAGCACCATCAAACATTTTCACTATTATGCCATGTATTCACACTTGTATACTCGCCAACATTTTGTTGATCGTATTTTAATACATGTTGCATGTTGATAGATGATGATCGAAGAAACACAACTAGGGTGGACATAGATACTCACATTAATGAAATAAACAATTATTTAATTTTCGTGATGTTGCCACAATTTGATGTATTTGTTTTATTGAAAAACGTATTCATTTAGCATTTATGAAATTTTGATTAATTAAATATTTTCACAATTAGCGTTACGATGCTACGAGCAATCTTTTTTCGTCTCACTCTGATGTTTCCACCATCGGTTGGGGTTTGACAATAACATTCCTATGAACAAGTTCTATCCCTTCATGTGTGTAATACATACTAACGCTTTGATCAACAAGATTCAAATCACACATGTGATAAATATATATATATATATATATATATATATATATCCCGCACATACATGCTCACATTCATTATTTGTTTCCTATTCGTACTCGCATACTAGTTCTATCCTTACTCACACCTCGATGCGTGAACGAAAACCGGTGTTTCACATGTATAACGATGCTTAAGAAGCTTCTCGGGAACCTTACGGATCATCGGGACAAAACTGGGATCAACCGGGTATGCGAAGCAAAGAAACAGAGAAACCAGGTTTAGGCATCGCATCGGCGACGCCTAACCCCAGCGTCGGCGACGCCCTCTAGAAAGTTGCGTCGACAGAAAAAGTGCGTAGGCAGTCCATTAACACCTTAGCAATCAAAACAACATTAGACAACGCGTCGGTGACGCCTGGGTTGGCCGTCGGCGATGCACCTTCTGTAATGCTGACGCTCATTTTTTTTGTTCATTCTACTCACTAACCATGTGTCCCAGAGGTTCTAAGACGTGAAATAATCATTATTCAAGTCCTTAATTCATTCCATACCTTTCCCAACCCAATCCCAATATTCTTTGGCTAAATCTTTCAACTAAAAGTTTTGACCCGTTTGCCACTACGATGAGGTTTCACCGGGTTGACATCGTACGACCATCACAACAATTCTCATCCTAGCATTTCTATTATTTGCACATCCTTATTTGATTTCAATTATTCATGCGTACATAACTTCACTTAAACAAAATAAGAAGTGAAATCGATAGTCACTTACCCTTACCCATAGCTCCTTACACGGTTCCCTATGTTCAACATTCCAAACTTCATTTATAAAATAAGAAGTGATTGCGGAAATCACTTACCTTAAGCATCCATATTCGTGATCGCTTCCTCGCCTCCTCTTGACCTGGTAGCCTTTCGTGCTTACGTCCTTGACATGATGCTTATCCTTACATGTCACCACAATTACATTCTTGTTAACATACATGATATTACATATCACCAAATCATCGCTAATTCATATATTGTATTTGACTTTCAATAGTCAATCCTAATAAGCACAAGGCGTAGACTTAATTATTCAACATTCCAAATTTACACAATTCATCATACCATCAAATATAACATGTAATGACCTATCAAGTTATTCTCATACTCATTGACTTTTCATAAAGTCAATGGTCAAGTATACAAACTTCCAACTTAGGAATATATGTCCATATCAGTATGGTCGATTATACTTATGACGCCATAAACATTTCATACCCATATAGTAAAATACATGTAATCACCTAGTTATCTGCACTCACAATCATAATCTATTTCTTCCATACTAGTAATCTCATAATCCTACAACTAACCATAACCATGATTTGCTAACCCAAATTATCATCCCAACATTGTCCCTTCTTAGTACATTCGCGTTCTTCATAATTAACATCAAATTGTTTCCAAACCTCAACGAACAATCTATCAAAGCGTATAGTGTGTACCATACCATTCAAGCATAGAACACAAGCTACAATTGCATAATTCTTACCAAATCATACAATCAACGATATTTCCACCTAAAGCATATTCTGCATGTTAGTTTACTAGTTTACTATAAATCATATCATTGTCACATTCTTCACATGTCTATCCATTGTTAGCATACAAATTTCACAACCTAACTTATACTAGGCATTTCATCAAACACTTGATATGCGTACTACTATCTAAGCATAATGTACAAGTACTTCATGCATTTCTTCCTACTTCAATTTGATTTTATACCATGTTCAACCTAACTAATAAGGATTCATCACATACAACATAGTATATCAATAACTGAACAATGATTGGACATGGTTGCACACCCATGCCACCATCTTTACCACTAGAAGTGGGTTTCACCTTTAAACATCAAATTACTTAAAATCATTCATAACCTAAGTTCTATTTGATGATTCTACTACACATTCATGCTTAATTTCATTCTAATTCCAAGATTTGTCATATACTCTTTTCTTATAACATCACCAAATTCGAAATTACAACTTACCTCCTGTTTATTAGGGATGGATGATGAGGAATTTCATCCCATGCAAGAGATCAAGCTCTATTCCACCTTCAATTTATGAATTTTTTTGGATGAGTTGGAACAACTCCCTTCTTCCTTTCCTTGTGTGTGCCGACACACACTCCACCCCCATATAACATCCTGCACTTTCTATTTTGTAGAAAGTTTAATCCAAAAGTTTCTATTTCAGTCCCTCAAGTTTATTAGTTGATCACAATTGTTCCATCTTTCATTTCTTTCTTTGTAACACATATTCTAACTAGGTTAATTAGACTAGTTAGACCACTTCATGCTATATACAAGAAACTTACTAGTAAACCAAACATTCAGGTTTTTTGGGTCATTACAGGATTAGTATACAAGTGATATAAAAGAATTACATAAGCTAAATGTTTGCGTTCATGTTTTCTCCCCAAAAGGAAGTACGTAAAAAAGGGTCGTGAAACTCACCTTAGGGTGTGTGCTAAAACCAGCAAGTGTTCGTATAGGTCTATGAGTGTGTGTTCGCATAGGTTCATAAAACCCTTTGCATCCAACAATTCCATCGTTTACGTGTTTTGAAAATAATTAACTTATTTACTCAAGTTGACCAAGTTTGACCTGACGACCTGTTGGTGGCCCATTAAGTGGATTAATGTTCGTTTATTATCATACAAAATCTTAATATATAAGTACAATACAACACATAGCATGTATGGTTCATATTTTAATTTTATAACAATTAAAGTTTCCCTTTTTAGTAAGTCACAAGCAAAAATGACATTTTGAGAAATCCACTTTACTAACATGTTTAAGTCATTATCTAAGACATCTTAGATCATCACATCACATACCATACGTCTAAAATATCATCGTGCAAATCAACATTCCATTAAAGTGTCCATTATTCTACTTCTCAACATGTTAATACATCCTAACTAACATATCAACATCGTTACACATCATCATGGACATCCAAATCACAAATTCTAAACGTATATTATAATAAAGTTTCTACTTTTAGAAACCTATGATCTAGCATGCGAGTTTCCACCTTTTCATACATCAAAACACCTTTACACATTCCATATAACACATTGGCATCATCTTACATAGTCATGCATGTCTAAAACTCATGTTACAAGTTGTAACTTCAGTAAAGTTTCCCTTGTTGGAAATGATACGTAACCAAGCATGGTTCAAGTAATTCAACACACCAAAACACTTTCATATAACCTAACTAGCATATACAAACCAACATTGATCTTCAAATACATCTAGCATGCAATCCTATACGTACCAATATCAATAAAGTTTCCATTATTAGAAACCTATAAACACTATGTGATTAACATCACCAAAATCATTCAGTCAACACATTAAAACATAATAACATTAAAGTCACCATTTTTTATCGAAACCATTACCCGGATGAACTACGGTTTTAGCCAGAACTTGATATCACAAAAATAATCAAAATCGAACCAAGAATCTTATTTCAATGCGTTGGTGGTGGCGAGAATTGATCATCAGTGCGTTCAATTGCAAGATCCAAGATGGAATTAAGGTGGATTGGTGGTGATTAATGTGCGATAGGTTTGGAGTGGGGGTTGGGTTGCAACGGCAAGGGGAGGGGAGGGGAGGGGGTAGGGTATGTGTTTTTTTAATACAAATCTTTATATATGGTAGGGTAATCCACGGGTTGTAGGGTGGGTTGTTGGTACCTCCATTGGTTATTTTAATTAAAAATTTCAATAATTACAATAATTCCCCTAAACTATAGTTTTTATAAAATTCCCTCTTTTTATTAAAAATTTCAAATCCAAGTAGTTACGCGTAAACATACGCGATTTCACGAAAGTTCACATAATACACGTAAAGGCCACATAACATTTAAATTCACATAACTTATATTTATTTAATTGTTCAATATTTATTTCGATTGATACCAACGTCCAGGGAACAGGCTCGTATGACTCGGTAATTCTCCGAATTACCGTTACGTGAGTGTTCATGTAATAACTGGCACACATAATTAACCATAATCAAGTGTAATGCATGAATGGATGTTTGAGATAACGGAGTTTGTGTTAACGGTGTTAACATTAAAATGCCAGTTGTCACACCATATCATGACACATTATGATTTACGTTTATATGTTATTTAGTTATTTGATTTAACAAAACATGTTTTACCCGGATGAGCAATTAGTTGGGTGAATGTAAATATGTTATGTTTAATGATTTGATTTTTACATTTAAAAATCTTTTGTGACTTTACATTTAAAAATATTAACTCTATTTTTATTTTTATTTTTATCTTTATTTACCTGATAATGTTTTCGGGATTATTACCTGGGCAAAACGTTACTCAGACGTACTTGTGATTTTTGTAAGTTAAGTTATTAGAGCACACGGGGTGGTCCGTTATACCACCCCATCACTCGTTGAACCATCACGGAACACCGCCCCGGCCATGTATATAACGAGTGATAGAAATAACTCGTTATATATATAACACGTTGAATATTGAGGAAGGTATGTGTATGATTGTACATTGTGTATTAATACTTGTACATTGGAATCACATCACTGGTGATACCACCCCCACTACAATTCTATCAGTAGTGATAGAATATTGGGTGATGACATGACATGATTTGATTGGATAGTGGGAGTGGGAGTGATAGAAACTATCACTAGTGAACCACCCCTCATCCCCTTAAGAAGATATACACGAACGGGTGCTTGAGAGTTAAAAGGTGCTTTAGTTAAAAGAGATATTTGAAGTTGTCAATGTAATAATGTATTTCAGTTCATCGAAAATTATGTAAGTATTTAATTTTTATGGAATGATGTTTGATTCTGATTTTTTATAAGTGACACATTAGCCCTAGTCGGGTTGAAGTGTTACAATGGTTCTGAACCAGTACCCGAAATATCAACGTGTATTCCGTAAATACTATAAGGGAAACCGTAACAACAGTCAAAATTGTTTTCTAATATCATGCTAGATCTCTTGGTGCAAATTATTTGATCCACATTATTAGTTCTTGGTAGCCCGCTAATTACTGAATGTATATAAACACCAATTTGTTATATAAATGATGAGATCGATCTCCATGAAGAACCACAACAATCAAACAAGTTATTCACTGGTTTAGTGAATAAAACTACCTTACGTAAACAATCATACAATGGGGATCAAACATTGTTGTTGCATCTTGTATTTTACCTTAGCACTTGTCACTTTGGTGCAAGCTGTACATCCTGGCCAAGAGATCGAATTGTGAGTTTTTACTTTTCGAACACGTTATAAATCCAACGATACATCGATGTCTTATACATATGTATATGTATATTAACATGTTATCATTAATTCTTTTACAGACCTCCACCTACAAGGAGGAGCATGCAAGCATGTGAAGCAGTGAACATAATGGACCAGTGCTGGAGGTGCAAACCAGACTGGGCGGACAATCGACAAGCGATGGCCGATTGTGCCCAAGGTTTTGCAAAGGGGACTACAGGCGGAAAAGGTGGTGATGTCTACGTTGTCACCAGTGAAGCGGATGATGATCCGGCAAATCCAAAAGAAGGCACACTCCGGTTCGGTGTAACCCAAGCCAGGCCCTTGTGGATCACTTTTGAAAAAGATATGGTGATTTCTTTGACTCAGGAGCTCGTGGTAGCCAGCGACAAGACCATCGATGGTCGAGGGGCGAAAGTTGAGATCATCAACGGCGGTCTCACTCTTATGGATGTCAAGAACATAATCATTTCTAACATAAATGTCCACGATGTTGTAGAGCTTCCAGGAGGCATGATCAAGAGCGGAGATGGTCCAGCAACACTAAGACAAAAGAGTGATGGTGATTGTATAACTGTTTCTGGTGGTAAACAAGTATGGATCGACCATTGCTCGTTCAGTAAGGCTTTCGATGGGCTCGTCGATGTCACCTTGGGCAGCTCACATGTAACCGTTTCCAACTGCAAATTCACCCAACACTCAAAAGTAAGTAACATATAGCAAATATCACTTTTCTTCCTTAAACATAATTAACTAAGGAAATTAGGGACTGTGTTTAAAAGGGTAAAAAGACCAAAATACCCTAATGAAATGGATGTAACACTGTAATTAATTCACTAAATTTTGCAATGAATATACAGGTCATGTTGCTTGGGGCTGATGACGGCCATCATCAGGATAAAAACATGGTTGTAACGGTTGCATTTAACATGTTCACCGACAATTGTGACCAAAGAATGCCTAGATGTCGATTCGGATTTTTCCAAGTTGTTAACAACAACTACGACCGATGGGGAACTTATGCCATCGGTGGTAGCTCGGCCCCAACTATACTCAGCCAAGGGAACAGATTCTTGGCCCCCGATGATGCCGCCAAGAAAAATGTACGTATTCTATATCATCTTTACTTGCATTATAAAAATGTAACTAACTTTTATATGATTTTGAAGGTCTGTGTGAGGGCTGATGCACCTGAGTCAGAGTCGATGACCTGGAACTGGAGAACGGAAAAAGACGTGCTTGAAAATGGAGCTGTCTTTGTGCCATCCGGATCTGATCCAGCGCTAACTGGTGAACAACAAGCAGGCATGATCCAAGCTGAACCAGGAGAAAACGCTCCAAAACTCACCGCTAGCGCTGGTGTACTCACATGCTCGCCTGGAGCACCTTGCTAAGCACCCAAATTCTATGCCTTCTATAACGATCATAAATGCATCTTTTTCTATTTCCCAATTTTTGACATTTTATATGTACTAAGGTAATGGAAATGAACCATTACCTTCTAGCATGCCATAAACATGTTTGAGTGGACTAAGATTAGAACTTTTTAGCCCTCTGAAGTATACATAGTCTAATAAAAAGACCTTATTAGTTCTCATGATTGAATAATTGTAAATGTGCCCAATTCAAAACCAAAATTGCAAATATCTCCTCCTTAAACTCATTCAGGTTTATTTATTAAAAATAGTGGGGTGTTCGCGCGATACGGCGAGAGCACAACACTTCTATTGGTGATTTTAGGTGTTGCGTGAGGCTATTCAAATCAATTTGGCTAGCGTTCAGTTTTGAGCCATAACCATAACGAAAACCAAGTTAGTTATAAAACATGAGATTCTAACCTAGTTAGTTATATAAAAAATAATAAATAAAAAATTCTACAGTGTGTCATGAAGTCAAGCTTAAGAATTACTTGCACCAGCCCCTCATTTTATAGGGCTAGTATTCAAAAACTTTTCTTTGAACCAAGATTAGGAATGGCAATGGGCCGGGCTTGGGCCGGGTATTGGTAATCCCATGCCTGTACCGGGTTGTAATTCTTTATCCCATACCCGGCCCGTTACCCATCGGGTATTTGTCGGGTAATTACCCGTCGGGTATCGGGCATACCCGCGGGTATCGGGTATGCCCGTTAAAATCATAAAAATACCCGTTGGGACAAATGTGCAATTTTTACTTTGATGTTTATATAATTTACTATTTTAATGACTATAACAAATGAAAATATGATTAATAACTTACATATCATATTCAAACCACATATCAACTATAATAAAGCAAAAGTTTATAATCCTAGCTGTCAAT
The DNA here is from genome assembly GCA_030545235.1 of Helianthus tuberosus. NCBI lineage: Eukaryota > Viridiplantae > Streptophyta > Magnoliopsida > Asterales > Asteraceae > Helianthus > Helianthus tuberosus. The sequence continues at coordinate 138,703,081 of CM060420.1, forward strand.
CTCACAAGGCCCCCCATGAGTTTAATCCTATGTGTAATTTTCTGAGAAATTTTTTTTTTATATAACCTAAAGTCAAAGTAGTTGCCAGAAATCCTCAATGCTTCGTTGTCCAGAGAGGAAAGGTTCCTTCCTTCTTTTTTTTCCCCAGGAACCCAACAATCGCTCCTCCTTCCTTTACCATGTTTAATACAGTCAGTCATACCAAAGAAGAAGGGCATCGCCTCTTCTTTTCTTCCCTTCTGAACCATTATTACTCTTAAGGAGGAGGAAGAATGGTGTTTTTGTGCAAGCCCCCCTCAGTCAAACAATAGAAATGGCGCACAAATGAAATCTCAAATCTTCTAAATTCAAATTTCAAATCTATAAATCTATAAATCCAAAATCTCTTTATCTTCAATCTCCTAATCTATGAATCTTCAATCATCTATGAATCTCCAATCTTCAGATCCTCTTCATTGTTCCGATTTCTTATGTTTCAAAGATTGGAGACAGTAAGGCTATTGAGATTCCGTAATCAGGTTTGCGATTTGTAAGATTTAGTTTATGTGTGTCCTTTAATCTTGTTGATTTATGTTAATGATGTTAGGGTTTTCATGTGGAACGACAGTGGTGGCTTTGTTGTGGCTATAGGGTGGTTAGCGGCGGCCAGGATCCAAATCCCGATTTAAAAATATGTGAGTTCCGGCTACCATTATTTTCTATTATCATTTTCTCTTTGATTTTTATTGTTAATGTAATAAAATTTGTTAATCTTAACCTGTTTCTGTTTGATATTGTTCATGTATAATAAATTGGTTGATAATTGTTATAGGGTTGATAATTGTTTTGAACTCCGGCAAAAATCCAAATCTCCGGCGAACCAGATCTGAGTTATGGTGAAAATCCGAAAATCACAAGTCTAAAAAAAATTATTTTGGTTTGATTCGTCTTGATCAGTAATATTAGCTGCATAAATTGATGTCAATTGGATTACCATTGTAATTCATTAATTGAAATTCACCGGTATTCATTGAGTTTGGTCACATAGAGTTTTCATTCTGTATGCACACGATGATGATATTGAACTGCAAATAAGCTGCTCGATTAAATGTCATAATGATCTTCAATGTTGTGGTGGTCTTGGGTGTGCTTGAATATAGCATTAGTGGAGAAACATGATTGTGAGGCACATCGTGTGCATACAGGATGAAAACTCTAAGTGCCCAAACTCAAAATTAGTGGAGAAAAAAGATTGTTAATCTTAACCTGTTTCTGTTTGATATTGTTCATGTATGCACACGATGATGATATTGAACTGCAAATAAGCTGCTTGATTAAATGTCATAATGATCTTCAATGTTGTGGTGGTCTTGGGTGTGCTTGAATGGCTGGTCTTCGGGTATGATCTTGATTCTAAAGTTTCTTTGTACATTTGATATCAAATCGTCTAATTGTTTATTTCAAGAAAGGTCTTCATTTTCATTCTCGTTTCACATATTCGTTACTGTTTTGATTCAGTATAATTTTGCTGTCATTTTTATATATTTAATCTCAAGCATCAGATCCGTATTTATGCTTTCCTAAACAACTTTTACAGTTTGCTGTTCCGTTTCTTTCAACATCATAGGGAGGCCGTGCAACAAGTCAAAATGGGTTCATGGTGTTTGGTTGATGTTCATTCTACTTTGATTGATGTTCATGGTTGATGTTCATTCTACTTTGATTGATGTTCATGGTTGATGTTCATTATATGACACTGAACTGAATACTCTCTTGCTTTTTTTTTTCTATCAGTGCAAAAGGGAAGGGTTTTTACAAAGGATCAAATATGAAGACAACGAAGGATGTAATATATATGGATTCTTGGATGTTAATAAAGTGGCTGGAAATTTCCATTTTTCCCCTGGAAAGAGCTTTCAACAAGCAAATGTGCATGTCCATGATCTGGTAGCTTTTCATAAAGACAGTTTTAATGTAAGATATAATTGTGGCATATTTTTTTCTATAATTATGTAAAAATGGTATTAGATTATCTTGTAATAATAACTGGCTCCTTTTTAGCACAGATAAGTCACAAGATTAATAGGTTGGCTTTTGGTGACTATATTCCTGGTGTGGTGAATCCCCTTGATGGGTATTTTTCTTCTAAGTTTATAATTCATAGTTATTATTTGTGCTTTTAAATCATCTCCTCACTTATGTTGATTTGTAGTGTGCATTGGACACAAAGTTTTTAGAAAGAGTGTATAACTGGTTTTTTTTATTCTATTTTTTCTTTAGTCTCAAAAGTTAATAATGCTGACTTCTATTTTATTGAGTGTATAACTGTCTAGAACTGAAGGTGAATATGACCCATTCGCTAATGAATGGGGTACTTTGTATCTAATGGTTAAATGAGCCATATAAAATTATATAGCTAAAAAGAAACGGGTCAACTGGGTTGATCGGGTCTAAAGTCATCTAAAGTTTTAAATAGATAAACCCAAAACATTGGATTGATATTGGTTTCCGATTTTGTTATAATATTCATCACTATTTGGCTTGATGGTGTCATTTGCTACATCAACAAAAATTGTTTAATACACTCCTTTTATAGATTTGTCAATTACTTTTAAAGTTATCTCAATTACAATTGTAAAGTCCGAAACAATTATCAACCCCATAACGTTTCTTTAAAAAAAAAACTTTTTCAACTTATTAAACGACATAATTCGATTAATCTAAAATAAATTTTCCTACCCGGGAAGTTCCCGGGTGATAACTTAGTACCAAAATAAATCAAAATGATTACTTAATTAAGTAATTGTATCAGGACCACCTAATTTGCATAAACATCCACATAACAAAGGGTGATAGCTTCTATATCTAATATACATGCTTAAAAATAAGTTATTTGTTCACTAAGCACCTATCAAATACATATCCACGTATGATTATAGAGAAGTAATAAGTACATGTACTAAGTTTATATATATATATATATATATATGGAAATCTATAATATGAAACTTTCGGGTATTATTCGGGTAAATGGGTTGGGTATCGGGCGGGTATCACTAAATCCCATACCCGTACCCGATTATTTTTCTTTTTTTAAGCCCGTACCCGGCCCATACCCATTGGACTTCGGGTATACCCGGCCCGTATGTTTCGGGTTTCGGGTATACCCGTCGGGCTTGGGCTTTTTTGCCATCCCTAACCAAGATAAAAAAGCATCGACACTTTAAGCCTTGCACAAAAGTTTTGATTAATTCTCACACCTACGTAAGAGTACCCTATATCTAACAAATCTGCATAAACTCTATTCCTTCACAACATTAACCATGATTAGAAAAGATCAATCAATAAGAAAGTTACATTGTTGTTCCAACATAGTAATTAAAATAAGGATTATTGGATTTTAATAATCCTAAGTTTCACCAGTTGGCTGATAATAATCTCAACTTTAAAAATTCCCTCCAATAATCCCAATTTGTAAAAGTTTGGTCGTCATTGATCATTTCCTAACATAGATGCACTTAAATCAAATAATAAGTCTCTAGGTGTAATTGAATTTATTGAAGAGACCAAATTCTTATATGTTTGAAAAGGATCAATGGCGGCCAAAATTTTACAAGTTGGAATTATTGGAGGGAATTTTTAAAGTTGGGATTATTATCGGCCAATTGGTGAAACCTAGGATTATTAAAATCCAATAACCCTTCAAATAAAGAGAATATTGTGGTGATCAACCTTACTATAGCTTGTCAACGCACCAAGAATTACGATCAAAACTTCAATATCTTCTACAAGTCTTTCATCATCATTTCGACTATCATCATTTCAACTACATAGATTAAGGGCATGAAATTAATGCCAATCGTGTGAGATAAATAAAAAGTGATAATCGGGTTAGAATTTTAAATGTTTTATCAAAGTTTTAAAAACTTTCGCTTACAAAGATAACCCTCTTCAGTTAAGTCAATAACTTGACCTCATCATAGGCTCAATCATTTTTTTTTTTTGACCCTCATGTTAAGAAATCGATTTTATGACCAAAAAAGTGTTCTAGCTTTCAAGAATTATATTACAAAGGTAACAAAGCTATAAATGTCGAATACCCAAATCCCTGCTGATGTTCAATGGATCTTCGCTGACGTCAAGATATCCCGGCCCTTGTTGCTACAAAAAAGCAAGCCGTTAGCCTCGTCACGGAGGACCCCGGGAGGGGGATCCGTGATCAAGCTCCGGCGTGAGAATAAGTAAACTTGCCGGAGAGTTAGAGGAGTTTATTCCGATGAGTGTGATCACCGGAATGTTTCCTCTAAGGTGTGAATCCAATAGATGTGTGTGTGATTAATGTATGGGAATATCGGTCGGAATAATAATTGAGAGAGGAGTAAATGAGAGAGCTTTTAATGTGATACCTTCGTGTCCCCTTGTGATCACCGGTCTTTGTTCTTATATAACCCTCAAGCCTTATCTTCCATATGAGATATTTTAGTGGGATGATCCGACGGATTCTAAGAGGCTTCTGGGAGCTCAGACACGTGTCTGACCCCTAACGGTAAGATGGCAGCCTCATTTAATGATTTCCGGCTGGGAAGTACAATTCTCAGCCAAAGATCCTTTTCCAATCAGGCATTAAATGTAGCCTGTGTCCTCTGATTCTCGTTTCCCGCTTATTTTCCAAAGAGAGAACCTTAACGGGCAAGGTACATTGTTTTTGGGCCTTACCTGTTGGGCCCGCATGAAGACAGCCCAAAGTGGGTTAATGGGATTTCCCATTGGCCCGTCGTCAAGTCATCTTTAGTCCCTGGTTCTGAGCCCCGAGGCTCATGATCCGGAGCTGAATCATAACTGCACAAGAAGGAGTTTAATTTCCTTGGGCTACGAATGTGGGCCCGCTTCTGTCTAACTATTAATTATCCTTTCTTTTCACGAGGCCCATCATTTCGCCGGATACTAGTGGCGGGGGTTAATCCCTTAAATACACGTGCACCCTTTTTAAATTTTGAAGGGACGAGTGATGTGCGATAAAGTGTCGTATATATTAGGTGTATATTTTAAACCCTTTTTAACACTTATTTTAGCCAAGTTTTAAATTTATAAAACACGATATTTCACTAACACTAAACACACATATGGGCAAGTGCATCCATCGTTGAGTGTAGTATAGTGTTGGTAAGATACCGAGGTCGTCCAAGGACACAAGAGCTTTTAGTACCGGTTTATCCTCAACGTCTAACCAAAATAAAAGTTTAGAAAAATGTTTTAAACTAAGAAAAATAAAACTAACTAAAATGTTGAAAATAAAAATAAAAATAAAAACAGATAGACAAGATGAATCACTTGGTTCCGACTCGTATCTAGTATAACCTTTGATTATTTCCGCACTTTTGCACATAATTAAGAGATTATCTTAGTTATTGTAGTAGGCCCCTCTTTTGAAGGCGACGTTACCCTCACCCCAGTAGTTTGAGTCAGCAGGGATACAATCCTAAAAGGGTGGATTATTGGAAGACAATGAATTAAGTTATTAATGCAGTATTGTGGTAGGCCCCGCTTTTGGCGGTGACGTTACCCTCGGCTAAGTAGTCTGAGTCAGCAGAGATACAGTCCTAAATAGCCGGGTTATAGTATTAATAGTAGTTAACTTATGAGGGGATCAAAGAGTTCGGACCCCCGCCATCCAATACCGTGAAGTATTGAAGGAGGTCCTACTAAATTTGACCCAGGTCCATTGCAGGACCTCTAAACGCTGAACAATGGCAAGACCTTTACCAAACCGTTCCCTTAACCCCCTACCAGGTAGCCAACATACCTCCATATAGACCGTGGAGATATGAATGGTGAAAATCCTTTATTTTATATAGACAGTAAAATAATGCCAAGACACCACAGACAAACGATAAGGAAAGATCACCTTCAACATAAGTAACTAGTAATTAAAGTCATTAATACAAAACCAAAAAAAAGTGCAAAAGATTAGAAATAAAAAGTATTATACTAGACACTTTGTCTTCACCAAGTGATGTAAGAGACTTAGGCAAACATGGCCTTGATTGTCAAGAACTCTTACGATCAATCTTGGATCCCGAGACGACTCACACACTCTACGATGGACAATGGATGAGGGTGGTGGATGATGGTGTTGTGATGGTGGTGGGTGGTGGATGAAGTGTGAGAGAGGTGGTGTGCCAAGGGATGGTTTGAGCTTGAGCCAAGCACTCCTATTTATAGCCTGTACAGAAGCCTGGACACGGCCCCGTGTCCACCCTTTTCTCTTTCTTCATTAATATAGTTTGTCTTTATTAGCTCCACACGCCCCCGTGTCTGCTGGGCACGCCCCCGTGTCCGTCTGACACTCCCTCTCTTCATTAATTGTAATTCGCAATTACAATTAATGCGCCTGCTGTACTTTCAACACGCCCCCGTGCTCACTGGACACGGCCCCGTGGTGGGCAATAGAAGCTTCTATGGATTTGTCTTTTCTGCTGCTTCTTGGGCACGGCCCGTGCTCACTGGACACGCCCCGTGTTGAGCTGAGCACACCCCGTGCTCAGCTGGGCACAGCCCCATGCTCAGCTTTTCTTCTTGTTTTTGCTTTGTGAGATGCTGTCGAGGAGTCGGGCATGCCACGTTTCTTCCTTTTCTTTGTATTTATGTTGGTTTTGGCTGTATATTTGTTCCTTTTGTTCGTTTAAGCTCATTTGACCCTGTAAATTCAAAAGGAAGACAAAAACACACTTTTTTCCAACATTAGTACTAAAAAAGGGTTAGTTTTATGCTTTATTTGATGTAATTTATATGTTGCATTTTACACATATCAAATACCCCCACACTTGAATCTTTGCTTGTCCTCAAGCAAAACTCTTTAATATGTGGCTTACACTCCCAAATGGAATGGGTAGAAGAGAAGGTTTTTGGGCTTGTCATAGAGTGTCGGGATTTCCAAGATTCTTTATTTAGTTTTATTTTTATTTATTTACAATCCTATTCACCATGATTTATTTAAAACTTTTCATAAGATAAATTACTTATTAGGGCATAACATGCCTTTGTAAAATTCTATTTATATACAAGTTCACATACCTCACGGGGATCACTCAACACTCGGCCGAAGATGTATTTTTGTGAAACACTCGAGAGCGGCATGGAACTTACTCATACCATAAGCTTGCCAAGCAATCAATCCTCCTCCTTTTTAACTATACACCTTTGTAAATATCAAGAGGACTTTTGGGTGAAGGGTTAGGCTTGGGTTAAAGGTAGGTGGTTGGGTTAGTGGTTAGTGAAAGGGCGAAATGCGTAACAAGCATCGGTTTTCGTAAGACTTTTTTTTTTTTTTTGCAATCTTTATTTTGATGAAGCTTTCATTCAAACCAAGTTATTTTTGATAAACTTGTTTGTTTATTTTTCTTTCGCTTCATCATCATCAATTTTTTTTTTTTTTTTTTTGTGAAAGTCATAAGAAAAACCGAGCTTGTTACTAAAACAAAGGGTTAAAAAATAAAAAAGGTTTTGGTGGTTGAAAGGGTGTTTGTTTTTGGGTTTTGAAATGAAAAGGTTTAGGCTCAAAGGGGTTAACTAGGGGGATTTTGGGTAGGTGGTAAAAAAGAAAAGAAAAATAATGGTGTAGAAAAAAATGGTTAGTCCTAATGCCTCCGTCATTTACTTACTCGGGTTTAAGTTGGTAAGGACCGGGAATGTATCGTCATGGCAAGTTCTAGAGTCGTAAGAACCAAGCGGCTATTCACACAAGAAACGAAAAATGAGCATTTAGTCTAATGATATGTAATTGTATGCTCAATAAAGGCTCAAAACTCACTTTTGTGGGAATGGGTTTTTATGTGATCAAGTATATATAATCAAATTTTAACTAAGTTTGTCATGCCTTTTCATAATTTTCTTATGTTGGTTCTTTTTATCACGACGCTATCGGTTGTAAATTCGTGAAAATATAACCTTTTTAGAATTTTGAAATTCCCAAATTAAACCTAGACAAGTAAAAAAAATTTGAAAATTTTTGAAAAAATTTAGGGTGATTAGCGGTTCCAATAGAGTTTTGTGTAAGGCTTGTTATTAGGACTTGCAAGATTCAAGGTTGTAGCATCCCCCCCACACTTAAATTACACATTGTCCTCAATGTGTCCCAAAAATAAGTTTTTAGGTTGATTAAATGTGTAAAAATGGGTTAAAAACAAGATTTTATGGTACTGGGTAGCTGAACACGGGGTGGTGTTGGCTGAGCACGGCCCAGTGTCCAGACTGCCAGTACCAAAAGTAAACAGAAGGCTGGGCACGGGGGCGTGTCCAGTGAGCACGGCCCCGTGTCCAGGTACCTGAACTGGGCATTTTCTACAGAACCTTGGGCATGGGGCGTGTTAGGGTGAGCACGGCCCCGTGCTGAACTTGCTGTAATGAAGAAAAATTGTCGGGAGGCTCTGTTTTTGTGCATGGGGTGTTGGTTCAAGCTTCCCTTATCATCCTTCACCATCCCGAGTGTGTTTTATTCCTGAAAAAAAACTAAACTAGAAAATGTAAAAGTTAATCTAAACTAAAACTACGGATAGTTCCGCGGAATGCCTCCGTGGTGTGCCACGTTTATAAGGGTCCTTGGCTAGACCCACCTTATCGGGTGGTTCTGGCTCATCTTCAATTAGGGGGTCGTCATTGCCGAATGGATATTTCATTGATCGCTCAAGATCGACACTTCTTTTAAATGCCCCTAATTGAAGAGGTAGATTGTTGAACTTCCGGTTTTTCAAAGCTTCGTGAGTTTTTACAAATGGTCGTCCCAACACTAGAGGAGCGTCATCGAGGATGACAAAGTCGGTGGGGATTACCAATTGATTTGTTTGAACCAATACATCCTCAACTATACCGATTGATTTTATTTCTTTCCGATTGGATAGAAAAATGGGTATTTGAAGTGGAGAAAAATCACTAATACTTAATTTTTCGAAAATGTAGTTAGGCATTATGTTAACACAAAGATCTTTATCAATTGTGACATTACTAATAAACGAATTTTGAAAGAAACATGGAACCGGTGTAATGTTAATTTCAAATGGGTCTTCTTTTATTAGTGAGATTTGATCATCAGTTACCTTAACACTTACCGTTTCGTCAATTTTAGTGTTAGTGTTCAACTCTTTTAAAAACTTAGCATGAGTGGGTACTAAACAATGATTTTCAAAAGAAGGTGACAAGAGATTAATTTCTTCAAAATTAGACTCTTCTTGAATTTTAACGTTGTCGGACTCACCTTTTTCGTTGTTTAACTCATGTGTCGGTTTTTCACTTACTTATTCTTCCATTTTAACACTTTCAGTTATCTCTTCCTTTTTTAATTCTTCTCTTGCGCGGGACTCCTCTTCCCTTGCGCGAGCTTCTTTTATACATCGATCGATAACTCTAATGTGTTCTAATATCCTATCGGTCACTTCGGTTATAGAAAAAGAATCGGTATTTTCTAAGCTTGAATCCGGTTGTTCGACCCTTTGTTCCTCATAATACCCATATGAAGTTGATGGTTCACACCATTGTCCTTCATTGTAAGCATATGATGGATAAGGTTCGTAATTTTGTTCTTCATAATACTCATATGAGGTGGGTTGTTCACGCCAAGGTTCCTCATAATAAGCATATGAAGGTGGTGGCTCATATCTTGGTTCCTCAAAGTATGAGTAAGAAGGCTCATACCTTGGTTCATCAAAATATGAGTATGAGGGAGGAGGTTTATACCTTTGGTCTTCATAGGATGTGTATGAAGTTGATGGCTCGTACCTGGGCTCCTCATAGTAAGTGTATGAATTGGATGGTTGATACGAGTGATTATTTTGAATCGAACGTGTATTACGACAATTTGTGCAATAATTACCCCTATAATCATCCTCATCATAGGTGTAGTTGTAACCTCCTGAGTATTGATCCATAAGAATCACTCAGCAGACCACAACTGAGTCTCGAGATCAGAAAACAAAAATAAAAACGGAAACAGAGGCTGGACACGGCCCCGTGTTCAGCGAGCACGGCCCGTGTTCAACCTACTGTAAATGCAAAACTAAACTAAAATGCAGAAAAATGTGGGCCCGTTTTGAAAAGGTTTTGAAAAACTGATTAGGCCGTCGATTTTAAGCTTTCCTAAAATCCTTGTGTCCCCGGCAACGGCGCCAAAAACTTGATGTGCGATAAAGTGTCGTATATATTAGGTGTATATTTTAAGCCCTTTTTAACACTTATTTTAGCCAAGTTTTAAATTTATAAAACACGATATTTCACTAACACTAAACACACATATGGGCAAGTGCACCCATCGTTGAGTGTAGTATAGTGTTGGTAGGATACCGAGGTCGTCCAAGGACACAAGAGCTTTTAGTACCGGTTTATCCTTAACGTCTAACCAAAATAAAAGTTTAGAAAAATGTTTTAAACTAAGAAAAATAAAACTAACTAAAATGCTGAAAATAAAAATAAAAACAGATAGACAAGATGAATCACTTGGTTCCGACTCGTATCTAGTATAACCTTTGATTATTTCCGCACTTTTGCACATAATTAAGAGATTATCTTAGTTATTGTAGTAGGCCCCTCTTTTAAAGGCGACGTTACCCTCACCCCAGTAGTTTGAGTCAGCAGGGATACAATCCTAAAAGGGTGGATTATTGGAAGATAATGAATTAAGTTATTAATGCAGTATTGTGGTAGGCCCCGCTTTTGGCGGTGACGTTACCCTCGGCTAAGTAGTCTGAGTCAGCAGGGATACAGTCCTAAATAGCCGGGTTATAGTATTAATAGTAGTTAACTTATGAGGGGATCAAAGAGTTTGGACCCCCGCCATCCAATACCGTGAAGTATTGAAGGAGGTCCTACTAAAATTGACCCAGGTCCATTGCAGGACCTCTAAACGCTGAACAATGGCAAGACCTTTACCAAACCGTTCCCTTAACCCCCTACCAGGTAGCCAACATATCTCCATATAGACCGTGGAGATATGAATGGTGAAAATCCTTTATTTTATATAGACAGTAAAATAATGCCAAGACACCACGGACAAACGATAAGGAAAGATCACCTTCAACATAAGTAACTAGTTATTAAAGTCATTAATACAAAACCAAATAAAAAGTGCAAAAGATTAGAAATAAAAAGTATTATACTAGACACTTTGTCTTCACCAAGTGATGTAAGAGACTTAGGCAAACATGGCCTTGATTGTCAAGAACTCTTACGATCAATCTTGGATCCCGAGACGACTCACACACTCTACGATGGACAATGGATGATGGTGGTGGATGATGGTGTTGTGATGGTGGTGGGTGGTGGATGAAGTGTGAGAGAGGTGGTGTGCCAAGGGATGGTTTGAGCTTGAGCCAAGCACTCCTATTTATAGCCTGTACAGAAGCCTGGACACGGCCGCGTGTCCGCTGGACACGGCCCCATGTCCACCCTTTTCTCTTTCTTCATTAATACAGTTTGTCTTTATTAGCTCCACACGCCCCCGTGTCCGCTGGGCACGCCCCCATGTCCGTCTGACACTCTCTCTCTTCATTAATTGTAATTCGCAATTACAATTAATGCGCCTGCTGTACTTTCAACACGCCCCCGTGCTCACTGGACACGGCCCCGTGGTGGGCAATAGAAGCTTCTATGGATTTGTCTTTTCTGCTGCTTCTTGGGCACGGCCCGTGCTCACTGGACACGCCCCGTGTTCACTGGACACTCCCCGTGTTCGCTGGACACGCCCCGTGTTGAGCTGAGCACACCCCGTGCTCAGCTGGGCACAGCCCCATGCTCAGCTTTTCTTCTTGTTTTTGCTTTGTGAGATGCTGTCGAGGAGTCGGGCATGCCACGTTTCTTCCTTTTCTTTGTATTTATGTTGGTTTTGGCTGTATATTTGTTCCTTTTGTTCGTTTAAGCTCATTTGACCCTGTAAATTCAAAAGGAAGACAAAAACACACTTTTTCCAACATTAGTACTAAAAAAGGGTTAGTTTTATGCTTTATTTGATGTAATTTATATGTTGCATTTTACATATATCAACGAGTGATGTGACGGTTACTTGCTTTGTCAGTTATTTCTTTTAAATACCTCCCCTAATTTCCTGAATCTTCCCTCAACTTCCATTATAACCCCCTTTTTCTCTACTCTATTCACATTTCTCCGATCACCATTTTCTCCGGTTATGAGCCGTACAGGTCGATCGATGATTCGTTCCTTTTTAACAGCGAAGGACTTGGCGTCCTTCGTCGATACTTACAAGATACCTAGGCGTTTCTCTCCAACGTTGCCAAGTCCTGACGAATCGGCTGAATGTACATCGGATCGGATTGTCCTTTATACTCTAGCGTTTTCTTCCTGTGGAGTCCGATATCCCCTGTCACCATTCAAGATTGCCTTACTGCATCATTTTGGAGTTCATTTTTCTCAGTTGCATCCCCTAGGGTTTATAAGAGTGGTGCACTTTGAGTTGTCTTGTGTGGCTGTTTCCGGCGAGCCATCTGTCCCCTTATTCTGCATGTTTTATAAACTGATCTCTGATGGAGATTGATTCACCTTTGCCAAGCGGCAGAATAGTGTGTCGAAACCCTGTTATACCTTTATGCCAACCTCCACTTACCCGAAGGAATGGAAAAGTAGGTTCATCTTCGTTTCTGCCGCCATGATACCAGAGTCCCCACTGCCAAGAGATGTTGAGGCCGCTAATGAAGACAGTGTTCCCACCTTGTCTGCTAACGAGACCGTTCAGTGGAAGCGTATGTATGAAAACCCGACGAGGGCTTTTACTTTTTCTGAGGGAGTCTCGGCCATGGGGGGATTGAGCCCTTCCAACTCAGTTTGTCCCAAGGCTTTTTTCGGTAACAAAGGTATCTTTTTACCCTGGATTTGCTGTCATTTGTTTTTGTTCCTTGGTATTTGTGCAGTCATCTTTAGTATTTCTCCTTATGCAGAGTTGACTTTGTGGAGACTGCTCCAAGGGGATTCTAAGGATGTTAAGTTTGTAGTTGGTGATGAGGTTGATCTGGGTCTGAACCGGAGTGTCGGGATGCAGGCTACCGGAGGGCCTGTTCAGGCTGGGGGCTCCGCTGCTGTGGAAGGAGGTGAGGGGACCTCTTCTGATGGGGAGGAGAGTTCCCCTAATCCCCTTTCTGTTAAGCCTCCTAGTCATAACGATGATGAAGATCTGGAGATCCGCTTGGTTCGTAAGAGGAAAGTTGTATACCCTAAACCAACCCCTGTTCCTCGTGACATCCGGCAAAGGCTCCAGAGTGCTAGTGGGCAGAAGCCTCCTCTTTCAACAAAAGCTGCTTCCGAGCTTCCCCTGTCGGGGTTAAGGGTTCCCTGTCTAAGCACATGCGGTCCTCCAGCCTTGTGAGTGCACCCTTGTTGGTGAGCTTATATATCAACCCGCTGCAACATGCCGACACCCCTAAAAAAGCTCTCACAGAGTGACATGTTGTATTGATCCTTCAAAAGGTCATCCCTCAAGGCAGAATTCATGAATTTGTGGGAGGGAGGAACAACATGACTCAAAAAATCCCTGGCAGTCTCAAGGGTCCCTATCACCGAAGAGTGAGTTACTTTCCACTTAGGGACATAGGTGAAAGGGAGGGCATCAGCAAACAGGGGAGCCAAAGGGGATCGATGAGCAAGGCCCTCAAATTGAGAAGGTCTACTGGTCCCAGTAGCATGATGAGGAGAGACCTCAAAAGCTGAGGCAAGGCGGGCATTGCTCACTTCTGGAGTCTTGTCCCGAACACGGGAAGAGGAAGGACCAGTAGGAATCTCTATTGGATCATGAGAACTTCCCTACTCGAACAAAAAAAAGAACACCAACCCCCCCCCCCCCAAAAGCAAAGCAAAACAAATGAAAGGCAACAGGTAATATATATATATTACATGTTGCCTTTCATTTGTTTTGCTTTGGGGGGGGGGGGTTTGATGTTCTTCTTCTTTTTTTTTTGTTCGAGTAGGGAAGTTCTCATGATCCAATAGAGATTCCTACTGGTCCTTCCTCTTCCCGTGTTCGGGACAAGACTCCAGAAGTGAGCAATGCCCGCCTTGCCTCAGCTTTTGAGGTCTCTCCTCATCATGCTACTGGGACCAGTAGACCTTCTCAATTTGAGGGCCTTGCTCATTGAGGTGTGCAAAATGCAACATATAAATTACATCAATTGTGGCATAAAACTAACCCTTTTTTAGTACTAATGTTGGAAAAAGTGTGCTTTTGTCTTCCTTTTGTATTTTCAGAATTAAATGAGCTCAAATTAACAAAAGAAGCAAAAAGGCAGCTAAATCTAGCATAAATACAAGAAAAGGAACAAACGTGGCATGCCCGACCCCCCTCGACAGCATCTCCCAAAGCAAAGACAAGAAGAAAGCTGAGCATGGGGCTGTGCCCAGCTGAGCACGGGGCGTGCCCAGCTCAGCACGGGGCGGTGCTCAGGATGGACAGCCCTGGCACTAAAGACAAACCTGTAGAAGCTTCTATTGCCCACCACGGGGCCGTGCCCAGCGGACACGGGGCCGTGGTCAATGCAAAGATACGCAGAATCTTGCCAAATCTGATAGTACAGATATGCTTTTGAGCACGGGGGCGTGCCCAGCGGACGCGGGGACGTGTGGAGCTAATAAAGACAAACTGTATTAATGAAGAAAGAGAAAAGGGTGGACACGGGGCCGTGTCCAGCGGACACGGGGCCGTGTCCAGGCTTCTGTACAGGCTATAAATAGGAGTGCTTGGCTCAAGCTCAAACCATCCCTTGGCACACCACCTCTCTCACACTTCACCCACCACCCACCACCCACCACCCACCACCACCATAACACCATCATCCACCACCATCATCCATTGTCAATCGTAGAGTGTGTGAGTCGTCTCGGGATCCAAGATTGATCGTAATAGTTCTTGACAATCAAGGCCTTGTTTGCCTAAGTCCCTTACATCACTTGGTGAAGACAAAGTGTCTAGTGTAATGCTTTTTATTTCTAATCTTTTGCACTTTTTATTTGGTTTTGTATTAATGACTTTAATAACTAGTTGCTTATGTTGAAGGTGATCTTTCCTTATCGTTTGTCCGTGGTGTCTTGGCATTATTTTACTGTCTATATAAAATAAAAGATTTTCACCATTCATATCTCCACGGTCTATATGGAGGTATGTTGGCTACCTGGTCGGGGGTTAAGGGAACAGTTTGGTAAAGGTCTTGCCATTGTTCAGCGTTTAGAGGTCCTGCAATGGACGTGGGTCAAATTTAGTAGGACCTCCTTCAATACTTAACGGTATTGGATGGCGGGGGTCCAAACTCTTTGATCCCCTCATAAGTTAACTACTATTAATACTATAACCCGGCTATTTAGGATTGTATCCCTGCTGACTCAGACTACTTAGTCGAGGGTAACGTCACCTCCAAAAGAGGGGCCTACCATAATTTGCATTAATAACTTAATTAATTATCTTCCAATAATCCACCCTTTTAGGATTGTATCCTTGCTGACTCAAACTACTGGGCTGAGGGTAACGTCACCTTCAAAAGAGGGGCCTACTACAATAACTAAGATAATCTCTTAAAATAGTGCAAAAGTGCGGAAATAATCAAAGGTTACACTAGATACGAGTCGGAACCAAGTGATTCATCTTGTCTATCTGTTTTTTCTTTTATTTTTATTTTCAGCATTTTAGTTAGTTTTTATTTTTCTTAGTTTAAAACATTTTTCTAACCTTTTATTTTTTATTAGACGTTGAGGATAAACCGGTACTCAGTGTTGTAAGAATCGCTAGGCGCTAGTCGGGCGGTGGGGTACTGACTAGCGATTAATCGGGATTAATAGGGATTAATCGGAATTAATCGGATTGAGATTTTTATGTGTAACTTTTAGTTACATATACACACACACATTTTTATATGTAGTTTTTTAAAGTAGACCTGTTTTAACCACTCTTTAACCCATTTTTTAAAGTAACTGGAAGGAATTTATATGGTTTGGTCAAAATTTGGCCGGCATCTAGCCAAAATTTGGCTAGAATAGAACCGCCATTGACTGCCTAGCATTAATCGGCCATTAATCGGTGAACCTTCGATTAGTGATTAATCGGCGACTAATCGGAGACTAGTCGGGATTTTTACAACCATGCCGGTACTAAAAGCTCTTGTGTCCTTGGACGACCTCGGTATCTTGCCAACACTATACTACGCTCACGATGGGTGCACTTGCCCATATGTGTGTTTAGTGTTAGTAAAATATCGTGTTTTATAAATTTAAAACTTGGCTAAAAATAAGTGTTAAAGGGGCTTAAAATATACACCTAATATATATAACACTTCACACGCATCACTCATCGATCCCCTTTGGCTCCCCTGTTTGCTGATGCCCTCCCTTTCACCTATGTCCCTAAGTGGAAAGTAACTCACTCTTCGGTGATAGGGACCCCTGAGACTGCCAGGGATTTTTTGAGTCATGTTGTTCCTCCCTCCCACAAATTCATGAATTCTGCCTTGAGGGATGACCTTTTGAATGATCAATACAGCATGTCACTCCGTGAGAGCTTTTTTAGGGGTGCTGGCATGTTGCAGCGGGTTGATGATTTGAGGAAGGCGAATGAAGAACTCAAGGGTGAACTCAGGACTTCCCAGTCTGTTGCCGCCGAACTTCGATGTCAAGTGATTGAGGCTGAGCGAAAATTGCAAGAGGAGAAGGTGCATAGCCTTTCTCCCCCCCCCCCCCCCACCCCTTTTTATATATATTTCAACTTCTTCCGGATTCTTTATGATGTTTTTTGCCCAGGGGAAAGGAGCTATGTTGGAGCAGAGGGAGCGAGCTTGGGAGACGGAGATGGCGGTGTTGGTAAAGGAGAAGGAATAGTTAGCCGCTGAGTTGAAACATCTGATGGTGGTCGGCTCCGTTTCTCAGGATCAGCTGAACACTATGTATGCTGATTATGGGGTAACTTCCGATAACAACCAGCGGTTGGTTAAGGAGAAGCATTGGTTAATCACTGAAGGTTTCGGAGCCTTCCTTACTGTTGTCTCTCAGTCAGAGGATTTTAAAAGTTGCCTGGAGGAGGTTTATAGGGCGTACCGGGATGTTGGCTACCAGGCTGGGCTGAAGGATGGTTATATTTACTCTGCTCAGGGTCTGGGCAGAAAAGAGACTCCGCTTTACAATTCCAAAGCCAAGAAGCGGGTGTCTAAGCTAGATGAGGAGTTTGGGGGTAAGACCCCGGTCATTCTCAAGAAGATCCTGGAGCATCCCATGATATCAATAGATGAATTGAAAGCCCTGTTTTCCTCCGCTGGTCCCTCGTCTCCGAAGTCTTTGTCTGGGGGTGGTCCCCAGTGATTTTTGAACATTAACTTCTTTCGATATGGTTGTAATCCGGATAATTACTTACCCTAGGATACTTTAAACTTTTTGGTGTTTGGAAGGAGAACCTTTGTGTAGGGGTTCTCCTAAGTACCTAATCATATGACCGTATGTTGCTATCTTGTTTTTCGCTTGTTTTCTGTTGTGCTTTTTTATGTTGCAGGGGCCTTTTCCAGGGATCAAGTCGGCACTTTCCTGAAGATTTTTGGGTTGTTTGCAAGAAGTTGTGCTTTGGTCTATTTGTTATGTTTGTTGGCTTGTATGTTAGTTGTTTTTGCCAAAGTCAGTAGGGCTTCCTTTTGTACATTCATTTTGCAAATAAATAAAGAAAGACTTCTTTTTGTAGTTTGTTTACAGAAGTGTGTTGTGCTTATGGTTTGTCTGATAAACCAGGATTGTCTGTTCGAGGCCAATCACTGGACAAGTTTATAATGTGAGATTATGTTTTTGGTTTGTTTGTCCGTTTTCGTTGGGTTAGCTAGACCCTATTCTGCCCCACAGCCGGGTGATTGGTATGTTTGATATACCTTGTGCACATGTGTTTGTTTGTTATTAGGCTTATAGTTCTACTAGGCACGTCTGCCTTGATATAACACCTGTCATTCTGTCAAAAGGGGGCAAGTGAGTTGCTTGTTTGTCATTCATTTCTTGGGGGTCAAGTTTCCCCAGTACAAGTTTTTTACAAAAGTTTTATCTCGGGGTATGCCCCAGACTAACAGTTAATCATTACAAAAGTGGCTCCCTGGCCGTTTTTCCTGGGGGATAAACCCCTCATATGTGATACTTCCTGAGTTGCATGAGGTTCCATGTCCTGGGGACCTCCTTGCCTTGGAGCGTTTCCAGCTTACAACTTCCTTTGTCGTTTGCCCATGTAACCTAGTAGGGCCCTTCCCAATTGGGCCCTAGCTTTCCGGTTCTCTCCTGTAGGCTAGCTTCGTTTGCTCTTAGTACCAAATCCCCCGGGACGAGGCTAAGCTTTTTCATCTTGGCATTGTAATAGCTTTCAAGCTGCTTTTTGTACTTAGCCTCCCTGACTGTCGTGACTTCCCTTCTTTCCTCAAGCAGATTCAAGTTCATCCGGAAGTCTTGCTCGTTTTCGGCCTCCCTAAGCTTCATTATGGCAGTTGGAGATCCTATTTCAGCCGGGATAACAGCCTCCGTCCCGTAAGTTAAGCTGAAAGGAGTCTCCCCGTTACAGTCCTTAGGGGTGGTCCTATATGCCCATAGCACAAATGGTAATTCCTCCAGCCATCCTTTTTGTTTTCTTCCGAGTCTCTCTTTCATTCCTTTGATAACGCTTTGATTTGCTATTTCTACTAGCCCGTTGCTCTAGGCATGGGTGACGGAAGTGAACACTTGGTGTATGTGCATTTGCTCACACCATGGTCTGAAGGGTTTTCCAGCAAATTGTACGTCATTGTCACTCACGAGCTCCTTCGGGACACCATATCTGCAGATAATGTTGTCTAACACAAACCGCCTCATCTGATCCCCGGTTATTTTTGCTAAGGGCCTTGCCTCTATCCACTTGGTAAAATAATCGATGGCGACCACCACGTACTTAACCCCTCCTGGACCCTCTGGGAATGGTCTGATAATGTCGATGGCCCATTTTTGGAAAGGCCAAGATGTCGAGACAGGTATCATTGGGTGTTTGTAGCGGTGTGTCATGAGTGCATGGACCTGGCAATTGTCACATCTCTTAATCTCTTCGGATGATGTTTCGTACATTCGAGGCCAATAGAATCCCGCATTCATTGCCTTTTCTACTACCGTCCTTGGACCCGAAGGCATTCCACAAATCCCCTCGTGTATTTTCCTGATTACATATTTAGCTTCTTCAATGTCAACACACTTCAGGGATGGGCCCAGGTATGATCTTTGGTACAGTTCTTCATCAACCAAATCATATTGTAAGGTTTTGACTCTCACCTTCCTGGCTGCCCAGTCTCCCTCGGGTAGTGTTCCGTCTCTGAGGAACTTTACAATTGGTGTCATCCATGTTTCTTGTGCGTTTTCGACCGCAGCCACCTCTTCTGTGTCGAGGGAGGGGGAGGTCAGGACCTCCAATTTGACTTCTCTTGCTAGATGGTCGAATGCCACAGAGGCCAGCTTGCTGAGGGCATCAGATTTTCTGTTTCTCCCTCGGGGGATGTATTCTAGCTTGAAGGTTTTGAACGCTTCGGCTGTCTCCTTTACCTTTGCCACATACCGAGCCATTGTGTTGTCTTTGGCCTCATATTCCCCTTGATATTGTTTAACTACCAATTGCGAGTCAGTACTGGCTTCCACAAGCTTTGCCTTCATTTTCTTGGCAAGCCTCATCCCTGCTAAGAGGGCTTCGTACTATGCGGTGTTGTTGGTATTCTTGAAGTCCAGCCTGATGGCATAAGTTAACTCGACCCCCTCAGGGCTGATTAGTGTAATGCCTGCCCCGCTACCTTCTTTGCTGGATGCCCCGTCCGTAAGCAACTTCCACACTGCCTTATCTTCCTTTTCCCTCTCCTCATTCTCTAAAGTTTCCCATTTCAATAGCTCTTTTTCTTCATCCTCAGGAACCTCTGCCAAGAATTCAGCCAGTATTTGTCCCTTCATTGCAGTTCTGGCCTTGAATTCCAAGGAGTGTTCTCCTAACTCGATTGCCCACTTAGCCAGTCATCCCGACAACTCTGGCCTCCTTAACACCTTTTGGAGGGGTTGATCTGTCATCAGGGTGACCTTGTGCCCTTGGAAGTACCTCCTAAGTCTCCGAGATGCAAAAACAAGGGCCAAAGCTAACTTCTCCAGGGGTATGTAGCGTTCCTTGGGACCTTTAAGGGTCCTGCTGATGAAGTATATTGGTATATGCTTCCCTTCTCGTTCCACCATCATGACCGCACTTATGGTAGTCTTTGAAGCAAATAAATACAGAAGCAGATCTTCCCCTGGCACTGGGGTGGCTAAGGCCGGGAGCTTGCAGATGTAAGTCTTCATTTCTTGAAAGGCAGTTTCTGCCTCAGAGGTCCATTTAAACCTGTCTGTTTGAAGGCAGTCCTTAAGCACCTTCATGAAGGGAAGGGTCCTGTCAGCTACTTTTGATAAAAAGCGGTTTAATGCGATTAGCCTTCCGTTCAGCTGTTGGATGTCTTTCAGGGACCTGGGGGACCGCATTTCAGCCACGGCTTGGGTTTTCTCTGGGTTAGCTTTGATTCCGCCCTTAGTAACCACTACCCCTAGGAATTTCCCTTCTTCTACCCCAAAACAGCACTTCCCGGGGTTTAGTTTCATATTAAGATCTTGCATGGTGCGAATAGTCTCAGCTATATCATCTATCATCGCCATCTCAGTCAGACTCTTGATGACGATATCATCGACGTATACCTCCAAGTTCCGTCCCCGTTGTTCTCTGAAGAGGGCATTTATGAACCTTTGATACGTGACCCCAGCATTTTTGAGGCCGAAAGGCATTTTGGTATAACAAAACGTCCCCTCGTCTGTGATGAAGGCGGTCTTCTCCTCATCCTCTATTGACATCTGTATTTGATGATACCCTTTGTAGGCATCCAAGAAGCACTTCAGGGGATATTGAGATAAGGAGTCCACTTGGACGTCTATCTCTGGGAGGGGGTAGCAGTCCTTCGGGCATGCTTTGTTTAGGTCTTGAAAGTCCATGCACATCCTCCGTCTTTCTTCTGAACCATGACCGGGTTAGCAACCCAAGATGGGTACTTCACTTCTCTGACTATTCCGGCTCTGAGCAGTTTCCTGGTTTCCTCACAAGCGGCCCTCCTCTTGCTGGAGCCCATGCTCCTCTTCTTCTGTTTGACTGGCTTTGCCGAGGTGTATGTATTGAGCCGGTGTTCGGTCAAGCTTCTTGGAATTCCTGTCATATCTCCATGTTGTAATGCAAATATGTCTATGTTGAGGAGTAGTAACTCTTTGAGAGCACTCTTGCACTTGTCACTCAGGTGACTTCCAACTTTGACCGTCTGTTCCGGGAATCTATCACAAAGGACCCACTCTTCGACCCCCTCCTTTTGGGGCTTCTCAGATGCTTCCCCTCAGACACAGAGGAAATTACTTCGTATGCAGATTTCACCCAAGCCAAGCCTTTTGGCATCTGGAACACTAAAGCTCCGTGTGGGGTTGATGCATGTGCCTGCAGATCCCCAATCCCAGGTCTTCCCAGGATTGCATTGTATTTTGAAGGTGCCCGGACCACAGTGAAAGTTAGGTTTATAGTTCGGACGCGGCCCCTACCTCAACTATAAATGGGAGTCTGATCTTTCCCAGGGGGTGTGACACACTGTTGTTGAAACCTACTAGGGGGATGGAGTCCTCCTCGAGCCTATCTCTTACATCCCTGTCAAATCTGAGGAAACAATGCTCATATATAACTTCTACCCCGGATCCTCCATCCACATGTATTCTGGCCACCTTGTGGCCAGCTATTATAGCTGAGATGTTAAGAGGGAGTCGTTGCACTTCGTTTTCCTCCAAGTATGGCATCAGGATGGGAGCTATCAACTTCATCCCTCCTTCGAATCATGTCTACATCTGCCCTTCCAGGCTCCCTCGCATCTTTCCCTTTGCGGTCCCCCCCCCCCCTCCTTCCTTAATTTCTTTAACCAAATGGGGCAGTTTTCCTGTTTTCACCGCGGCCTCTATTTCCCTCTTTAGGTACATGCAATCATCATTTTTTATGACCAAACCCTTTGTGAAAGTCACAATACTCATTTGGTTGCGCCTTTGGCCCGGGTTTTATAGGTGGTGGCCTTGGGAAGGAGCTCTTCACCCTCTCAGTGGCTAGTATTTCACTTAGAGTTTTGGTGAGAGGGGTGAAGCCGTCAGAGTAGGGGGTGGGCCTCTCCCCCGAGGTCTGTATGGGGAATACGAGGGCCTCGTTCTATCATGCATCACTCTATCAAAACCTGGTTTTCTTGAGTAAGGTGTACCTTTTTCGGGAGGCTTTGCAGCCGGGGCGACCCTCCGGGGTGGGGTGTCCATCTCCTTGGCTTTGCTAACTGTGGCCTTGCCCCTGACGAAGACTCTGACTCTGTCCATGAGGTTGTCGAACGAGTGTGGGAACTCCTCCCCTAGTTTCTCGCATAGTTGTGCATGTTTTAACCTGTTAATAAAATTGCTGATCTTCATGACCTCCGGGACATCCTTGATGTTCATGCTTTCTTTGACGAACCTCTCCATGTATTGATCTATCCGCTCATTATCCCTCTGCCTTATGTGCAAGATCTCGTTTGGGTTCTTGACCACTTTCCTCTGCTGACAAAAGTTTCTCAGAAACTTTTCACTTAGCTCTTCATAGTTGTCGATCCCTCCGGGGGGAAGGCTATCGAACCAAAGCCTAGCTCCCTCCGTTAGGGTCTGCACAAACATATGGCACCAAACTGGCATGGGCCACCCTCCCAACTGTCCTGCACCCCTGAAGGCATGAAGATGGTCCTCAGGGTCTCTTGTCCCATCGTACCCGTCAAAGTTTGGTGGCAGGTTCGTCTTAGGGGGCATGGGTGCTTCTGCGATCCTCATGGTGAACTTTGAGTTTCGCGTAAATCCCTTGGGAGGTAGGGTTGATCCAGACCATCATCGCCTTCCTTTTCTTTCTCTTTTCCTTTTTGCTTCTTCCCTGTAATGAGATCTTCCCTCTCCTCCGAGGACATCTGTCTAAGGGCTGTCATGAACGTTTCAAGTGGGTCACTACCACTGCTTTTGTTTTGTGGGTCCACCCCTTCCTGGTTGGAGGGCGTGTCGAAGGACAGTCTAGCCCTGAGGCTGTTAAGCTTCTCTTGCCTCTCTAAATCTTCGAGGCACTTTTTTAGCTTCTACATGTGTATGGCGACAAAATCTGGAGTGATGGCCTCCTCCTTTTCCAGGACTTCCACTTGGTTTTCGTTTTCTTCCTCATGAGTTATGTCTTCCATTGTGACCTTGTCGTGGTCGTTCTGTACTGTCTGGATGATACGTGAATTGGGTGGAGTAGTCATGTTGCTGCTTGTGAAACGGGTTATCTTTAACGTCGAAGTTCAGTGTGGAAACACCAGTCAATAAGCTGTTGTCCCACGGATGGCGCCAATGTCGAACACCCAAATCCCTGCTGATGTTCAATGGATCTTCGCTGACGTCAAGATACATCGGCCCTTGTTGCTACAAAAAAGCAAACCGTTAGCCTCGTCACGGAGGACCCCGGGAGGGGGATCCGTGACCAAGCTCCGGCGTTAGAATAAGTAAACTTGTCGGAGAGTTAGAGAAGTTTATTCCGATGAGTGTGATCACCGAAATGTTTCCTCTAAGGTGTGAATCCAATAAATGTGTGTGTGATTAATGTATGGAAATATCGGTCGGAATAATAATTGAGAGAGGAGTAAATGAGAGAGCTTTTAATGTGATACCTTCGTGTCCCCTTGTGATCACCTGTCTTTGTTCTTATATAACCCTCAAGCCTTATCTTCCATATGAGATATTTTAGTGGGATGATCCGACGGATTCTAAGAGGCTTCGGGGGGCTCAGACACGTGTCTGACCCCTAACGGTAAGATGGCAGCCTCATTTAATGATTTTCGGCTGGGAAGTACAATTCTCTGCCAAAGATCCTTTTCCAATCAGGCATTAAATGTAGCCCGTGTCCTCTGATTCTCGTTTCCTGCTTATTTTCCAAATAGAGAACCTTAACGGGCAAGGTACATTGTTTTTTGGTCTTACCTGTTGGGCCCGCATGAAGACAGCCCAAAGTGGGTAAATGGGATTTCCCATTGGCCCGTCGTCAATAAACATAAAATTGGTTAAAGTAAATACAAAACCAAAGAAAAATAACACAGAAAATCATCCTAAGTATTATGTAATATTAAGTGTTATGATTTATTCGTGAAAATGTATATATGCGTGGGCGCTCGGGGGGCAAAAGTGAAAGTGCACTAATTTTAACGTTATTTTACTAATTTCGTGAAAATAACGTTAAAAGAGGGGGACGGTTAATCATGCATCATGTGGTGGCGTTGATAGCCAAAAGACAAGGGGGTGCATGCACTAATCGGCGTTTGTCTCAATTGCTGAGTGTTATGTGCCTTATGTCCAAGGCTTGATGCAAAACCACAATCGAGCCGGGGGTCTCATTGGAAGCAGCCTCTCTATTCCTACGGGGTAGAGGTAAGGCTGTCTACATCTCACCCTCCTCAGACCCTACCTTAGCTTTGCTATTGGTGGGATATACTGAGTATGATGATGATGATGATGATGATGAAGTGTTATGATTTATTCGTAGGGTTCAAATTTAAAAGCATTTAAGTTTTATACATAAAATTATATATGTGCATGACGTTTCTTCTAAACATATTGTATTAGGGTGGTAAAATTCATTAAAACACCATTTATGATGTCGGCTAAATAGAGTGGTGTATGATTAATACATTAATATTATAGTTGTAAAACAAGGTCTCCAAGACCAAGTACCCTCCGAGTAGTCGTTAAAAAGCAAGTTGCCGAGGCGATTTTCTTCAATCCC
This sequence comes from Helianthus tuberosus, assembly GCA_030545235.1. Taxonomy (NCBI): domain Eukaryota; kingdom Viridiplantae; phylum Streptophyta; class Magnoliopsida; order Asterales; family Asteraceae; genus Helianthus; species Helianthus tuberosus. Next base: position 138,727,901 of record CM060420.1, read on the forward strand.
GTCTAATTATTCGGAATCGATTAAACGCGGTCAACCTTGGCAAGAAACGGATCTAGTAGGTCAATTTGGCCGAGTTTGACATAAAAAATAAAAACATAATTTCTATACCTATCATATTAAAAATAATATAATTTTCACGTATTTTGTGATAAATATTAGTAAATTTATGTTATTTGACATATATTTATTTCTGAAAACAAATTTCTTTATAATTTAACATGTCCGAGTACTTCCCGAGTACTCTCAACTCCCCGATCGACCGACTAAGGAGCGCCTAGAGACTTTTGCAACCATGATTAATATTAGTTTAGAATAATAAGATTTATACTTTTCTTGAGCCCAACTTTGATCATGTTATCTATACTATAGTATAATGCATGAGTGAGGGGTATTTGGTCTTTTAAACACTATTTATTTTTTAGCCCCTAAACTTATTACACTTAAATTCCTGAGTTTTAACAAAATTATAGATAATTTGTTACACTTTTCCCCCTCCACTATAATTCTTTTATGTATTCTTGTAATATCTTTTAAACTATGACTTTATAAAAACATTCGAAGGTTCCGTGATAACCTGCTCATTTTTGTCGATGTTTCGATGATTGTCTTGGTCAATATTGACGTGCTGATTAAAATGTTCAAGTAGATGATGCCTTAGTATACAAGTGATTAAAGCACTAACATTTTTAAAGGTAACCAAAATTTAACCGGGAAAAACTTTTTAAAATTTAAACTCTAAATTATAGTACAATCAGTTGAAAAGCTTTATGTACATGCCATTTATGAGATCCTAGAGGCACTCTTCCTCCATCATGTAACAACCTCACAAAATTTTCTATTACCCATTCCTAAAAAAATTACAATAAGGAACCCTAATTGAAGCCCCCAAGTAGCACGGTGCGACCCGAAATGGAAAAAACGGACGAAACCAGCAACAGGGCCCCTAAAACTCAAGGGGGGGTCCCCTAAATGTTCCGCGACTCGCGATAGGAGTTTAGAACACGTATTTTCGAAATTTGACAACACTTCCAGGCTAGATTCGACACAAGGCTACCCTAGCCTAGACGGGTCGCCGTCGCAACACGCGCCAGGGTCAAGGGAGCCGGCGCGACACGCGGGAGGGACCAAAACTCAATATAAATCCAGAGGATTGGCACTTAACCAGTTTGCTTGTTTCGACGTAAAAATTCGATCGTTAGACTACTTGTTACTCTGTTTCTTTCAAAAATACAACCCGAGTCTCGAAACTCTGCTACGATAACAGGGTAATAGCTCGATCACTGCTACGATACAATATCTGATCGATTAAAACCGATCCAATGGATGTTTAAGTGCTGCCTACATTGGGCTATACTTTGTCATTCGTCGTGAGGGTTTTAATCTCGCGATTATCGTAAATGTTGAATTAAGTTACTGACCTAGTTTCGTTTGCATTATGTATTAATTAACTAGGTTTACCAGCTTAACCAGTAGGCAAGCTTTGACAGTTTGAATCTGCAATGTGAGTCATTTTGTTTCTACCAAATTGCTTTCAAAACCCTACTTGTTTTCAAAGTTATAGTTACAGTGATTAAGTCTTTGTAATCTACAATTACTACCAGTATGTGGGGTTTTGTATACACTACTTGATAAGCTTCACTGTGACACCCCAGGAAAAGCAGGAAAACCATACAACTTAACTAGCTTTCTCAGTGAGTACGTGCTAAATTTCGGGATGTAATTTCTTTCAACTTGGGGATAATGTGACAACTCGTATTTCAGAACCTATCCTTGTGTCTAATGTAACGTATGTGAACTTTGTGTGATTATCTGATATATTGATTTAATGGAATGATATGTTATTGCGTTATGTGGATTGTGTAATATATGTTATATGATTGTGTGTGTAGTGTATATATTATGTCGTAGCACAACTCAACCCAACTCCACAACACTTGGCCGATCGCACAAGCCTTTAGGCTTTGGTTCCTTACCACTCTCGGCCCACACTCTTTTGTAAAAGAACCAATGGGCAGCCCATGTAAAGGGTTCGGCCCACTCCCTTTTATACGCAAACAAACACCCATCATTGGGGTTTGTTTCTCATAATTTGCTTACACATAAACACACACCAAACCCTACTCGCTCTCTTTCTCCCTCTCGAAGCCGACGACCCCTCTCCACCGAAGCTTTTGTGTTCGGATCAATCCTTGCTCTCTCCTGTAACCGGTTAGTGTTTTAACTACTGATTGTATGTTGCATGATGGTGTGATCTATATGTTCTACATGATGGTTTAGGGATGATATGCGATTAATTATGATGTAAACTGTTAGGGTTTTGTGTTCATATAATCGGCACACATGTGTAGTATATTCGGATCAACATAGGGTTTGATGATGTTATGATTTGAATGATGATATAAAACTGAAAAGCATGTTAATCGGCTATGATGTAATTGGATTCGGATGATTAGTATGTTTTGTCAAGAATTATTGCAGGATGAGTTAAGGATTTTGGTGTTAACCCTACTGTTAATTCGATGAAGATGATGATGAGTGGTTAGGATATTAGGGTTCATATGAATTAATGATGATTGTTTGATTTAATCGATTAATTGTTTAGATAGAAACTGTTTGAATTAATTGGCATATTGCATAAAAGGAAACAATATAACCGATTAGCATAATTGTCGGATAATAAAACGAATCGCACAAGATCGGAACGCACAAGTTCTGATCACACAAGTTGTAGGATCGCACAAGGGCTAGTCGCACAAGATTTGGTACAATCACACAAAGCACAGGGTATAACCAGGATATGCATGATCGCACAAGACTTATGGATCGCACAAGACAGTGCCGATCGCACAAGTCTTGGGCCACACACAATAGTTAGACTTAATATATGTCATTGGGCCGAATGGCCCAACCCAGTCGCACAAGTTATCCGGATCGCACAAGGACTTCTCAGTCGCCCAAGTCCATCCGGACCGCATAAGATCAACGTTGTTATTGTTTGGGTCGTGTATGTATGTTTTGGCTTTCTAGTTGTTTGGGCCGGGTTTAAGTTGGATCGCACAACATGCTGTGGATCGCACAAGGTTGTGCGGATCGCACAACATGTTGGGTCGAGTAAAGTTTGGGCTTCATGCGCGTATTTAACAGTTATTGTTTAACGTGTTCCTTGTGTATTCCATGATCGTTATGTGCCAGTAACCTGTTAGTTATGTGTAAAAACTTATGTGCACTACTTGAACCTAGACCTGACTTGTATGGTAACCATGTTAGGACGTGGTTGACCACTAGCGGCTCAATCGACCCTTACTTATCTGCCGAGATAACCTAAGGTGTGTTCACACTTCTCTGCAAAGCATGGTAATTCCCGGTAGGTTTGGGAATGGGTTAAGGAATAGGGATTTCCTCGTCCTGTTGGGACGTGTACAGGAATGTGAATTCCTCGTCCTGTTGGGACGGATTTAGATTTACTAGAGTAGAACTCTATCAACGAATTCCCTCCTTTTGTATCGACTTAATCGCCGAGGCCAATGGCGAACGGGTCATTAGTTAAATAGCGCTATTAGGTTTAACAAACCTCACACCGTGCCGCAGAGGACGGGCTTGGACTAATGGACTAGGCACGTCAATGATGATAGACATTGACGAGAGCACATAAACATGACGAACGTTAGTAGTCGATATGGTAACGAGTCTGGTAGTTTAAACATGGGGTAGCCCCCACGGCCGAAGTGCCGGGCTGGATAGCCGAAGATTGAGAACATGGGGTAGCCCCCACGGCTGGAATAGCCGAAGTAAAAATGGGTTAACTAATAAACGTTTTCGAACTATGGGGTAACCCCCACGGCTAGATAGTCGGTTAAGAATAAACTGTGTTTTTGGAACAACTCTAAAATGGACAGCCAACTGTGAACTCGCTCAACTTTGTTGTTGACTCGTTACTACGTGCTTTGCAGGACACTAGGTTTAGCAGGAGCTTGCATGGGGAAGAGTCGTTGTGGAGCATGGACATTGAGTGTTCATGATAAACTTAAATACTTTTGAATTTAGGATTTGGGTTTTGAACTATTTGCTTCCACTTATAACTTGGACTTGTTAAACCATTTATTTTGGACACCAATTACATTGTGTGGTTGAACTTTTAATTACTTTACTATATTGTTCAATATGATTGGTGGCTTGATCCTGGTCATGTCGCGCTCCCTGCGGTGATACTACGCGTGTGGATTTTGGGGGTGTGACACTCACCATTGGACAACGGGTTAGCCAATATGTGATATGACCATAGTCATAGTATTTTATAAACATTATAAAATACCGATTTGGGGTAATTGGTTGATATAAACATTATAATCGCTGTTTATACTGTATATTATAACAATGTGACTTTTGTATAAATGGAATACACTCGCCAGTATTTTTCGTTGATCAAATCTTTTTAAAACATGTTTCAGGTGATTTACTGTGAGGAAAAGAAAAAGTGTCGCGTAGCACTCGAGCTTAAATAAAGTGGCTCAGTAAATAGCAATAAACATGTTTTCTGTAATCAGAGGATTTACTAGTGAAATTCCTTTCTTGTAAAAATTTAGAATAAAATAGTTCGGTGTTTTCTTTTAAAACTCTTATATTATTTTTCTGATAAACTGTCCTGTTGAAATTTCTGCTGCCAATTAAATACCTATACCACGGGTTTCTGTCTCGCGGCTTCTGAACCAGGCAAAACGGGTCGGGGGCCGTGACACATCACAGCATATATACATCAGAAAAGGCGAGTAACCTAATGCCATTTCAAAATTTAAACTCTCCTTTCCTTCTCTCTCTCTCTTTCTCTCAAAATCCCTACTCCCATTTCAAAATTCAGAAAATGATGGCTGGTGTAACCACATATTTGTGAAGATGGCGGCCTCTGTTCAGGTAAGACGAAGGTAAGACAACGGCAATGGAGATGAAGTCTAGGATTTGCAGTGGCGCTATAGGTGGTCAGTCGTGATTCTGAACCAAAAGTGAAAGTAGAAGATGGTGTACGGACGGAACCAAACACAACCTTCATCTTCCTCCTCAGGTACCAAAGCTGTCTCTCTTTGTCTTTAGTTTTCCATGGGTCCTTTATGTTTTACATCTCTGGGGTTAACTTCGATTATTTGATGGAGGGATGGTTTGGAGGTGTTTTGGAACTAATAATTGATGTGATGTTAGTTATTTCTCTTGTTGTCGATACGGCAGTATATTCCTCACTAGATGATGCTTGATGACCTTGCCGAAGGTTCAACGAAGCCCAAATCTGGTATGCTTTCTCTTTTTTTAACTGATTGTACTTCCTTCAATTTGATGAGCTTACGACAGGGTTTTTAGGTTTTTTCATTCACGTGTGTCTTCCTCTGGAGTTCGACCTCTAGTGGAGTTCGACGTCTTCCTTTGTTTCATAAATTTCTTCTTCTCCAATCTCCACTCATTCAATCTCTGGTTCATTCCTTCATTCTTCTCTGGTCTCCATTCTTTTAATCTTTGGCTCATGCCTTCCTCTTTTAATCCTCTGGTTAGTAAATACATATACAGGTTGATCACATTTTGTTTAATATTTTGCTAATGATGAAATTAGTCATGAAAGTTATTTTTGATTTTTTTAAGTTATATAATTTTTTAAATCTGGGCCGTAATGTTCGGCTTTCTGGAGATGTTTTCATGGAGGTCTGAGAAAAAAGATGGTGCTTTGGGAGCCTAATGATCAACCGCTACTACCTTGCACAACACCTGAGAAAAAAAAGTGATCAGCCATGTGGAGGATGATAAACAACAAACAAGGTCACCCGAAGAGTTTAAAGAGATAATCGGAACCGCAACAGCCATCAAGATTCAATTTTTATCGTACATATCTGGTACATACATCATTCTTTAGTACTAACTACTAATTGACACATTTTGACTTTTTGAGTCAAATCTGCAAATGTTGAACTTGAAATTTGTTAATTTGGTCAAGTTTTTAACATCATCTTTCTACATGTTCAACTATATATATTTTTTAGTGATTTTTTTATATTTTATCAGTAACTAATTAAATCCCATTTTTTATGATGTTGAAAACTTGTAGACCTGTTAAAAGTCAAAACATAGTTTTCGAACTCTGGTTTATTGTGGCCATCTCTATGGTATTGACACTTGCATGGAAACCGTTAAACGGGCTGAGAGGAGTCACAAAGCTCCAAGCAGTGATCTAGGGCAATATCGTGAGGCGATGATTCTTGAACAATCTGACGGACACCAACATATCAAGAATCCATCAAATTAAAGGCCCATAAATTTGATCAACTACTCTCTAAAATCTATGAAGAAAAACAAAGTCCTTTTAACTGAAAACCTATATTTGTACTCATGAGCCAATTTAAAAGATTTTTATTTGAATTTTTGTATTAAATGTTTTAGGAATAATACAAGTTTATATGAGAAGTGTCGTAAGCTTTCGATTTTAAAGTAACGGGTTCGTTTAAGATCTTTATTTTATTTTCTCTATTTATGGTGATTATTAACAGTGTCACGTATATATTTTGGAAATATACAATCTGAGATGATTGTTGTGTTCGTTCAGGGCAACAGGTTCGAGATGGGAAATTTACACCAAATATGAGACATTTGCTAAATGATAGAGGCGATATATTATATGAAGAAATGGTCAACAGTTTCTTCAAGATCCTCAAAAGCGAGCACAACACAAGGAATAGTTACCTTTTCTCGACTAAAAGTTGCATGGTTTGTGTTTGCTAACGGTGTCACGTATATATTTAGAGATGGAATTATTTTATTTAAAAAAAAGTTCAGGTGCGAATTGTGAAAACTTCTTGATGTGCGTGAAGTGTCATATATTTTAGGTGTATATTTTAAGCCCTTTTTAACACTTATTTTAGCCAAGTTTTAAATTTATAAAACACGATATTTCACTAACACTAAACACACATATGGGCAAGTGCACCCATCGTTGAGTGTAGTATAGCATTGGTAAGATACCGAGGTCGTCCAAGGACACAAGAGCTTTTAGTACCGGTTTATCCTCAACGTCTAACCAAAATAAAAGTTTAGAAAAATGTTTTAAACTAAGAAAAATAAAAACTAACTAAAATGCTGAAAATAAAAATAAAATAAAAACAGATAGACAAGATGAATCACTTGGTTCCGACTCGTATCTAGTATAACCTTTGATTATTTCCACACTTTTGCACATAATTAAGAGATTATCTTAGTTATTGTAGTAGGCCCCTCTTTTGAAGGTGACGTTACCCTCACCCCAGTAGTTTGAGTCAGCAGGGATACAATCCTAAAGGGGTGGATTATTGGAAGATAATGAATTAAGTTATTAATGCAGTATTGTGGTAGGCCCCGCTTTTGGCGGTGACGTTACCCTCGACTAAGTAGTCTGAGTCAGCAGGGATACAGTCCTAAATAGCCGGGTTATAGTATTAATAGTAGTTAACTTATGAGGGGATCAAAGAGTTTGGACCCCCGCCATCCAATACCGTGAAGTATTGAAGGAGGTCCTACTAAATTTGACCCAGGTCCATTGCAGGACCTCTAAACGCTGAACAATGGCAAGACCTTTACCAAACCGTTCCCTTAACCCCCTACCAGGTAGCCAACATACCTCCATATAGACCGTGGAGATATGAATGGTGAAAATCCTTTATTTTATATAGACAGTAAAATAATGCCAAGACACCACGGACAAACGATAAGGAAAGATCACCTTCAACATAAGTAACTAGTTATTAAAGTCATTAATACAAAACCAAATAAAAAGTGCAAAAGATTAGAAATAAAAAGTATTATACTAGACACTTTGTCTTCACCAAGTGATGTAAGAGACTTAGGCAAACATGGCCTTGATTGTCAAGAACTCTTACGATCAATCTTGGATCCCGAGACGACTCACACACTCTATGATGGACAATGGATGATGGTGGTGGATGATGGTGTTGTGATGGTGGTGGGTGGTGGATGAAGTGTGAGAGAGGTGGTGTGCCAAGGGATGAGATGAAATGAATCCAAGCACTCCTATTTATAGGCTGAACAGAAGCCTGGGCACGGCCCCGTGTTCGCTGGGCACGGCCCCGTGCCCGTCTGACACTCTCTCTCTTCATTAATTGTAATTCGCAATTACAATTAATGCGCCTGCAGTACTTTCGGCACGCCCCCGTGTCCGCTGAGCACGGCCCGTGGTGGGCAATAGAAGCTTCTATAGGTTTGTCTTTTCTGCTGCTTCTTGGGCACGGCCCGTGCTGGCTGAGCACGGGGCGTGTTCAGCCTTCTGTTTTCTTTATTTTGCTTTGGAAGGTGCCGTTGAGGGTTCGGGCAATCCACTAATGTTCCTTTTCTTGTATTTATGTTGGATTTAGCTGTCTTTTTGCTTCTTTTGCGTTTTTGAGCTCATTTAATCCTGAAAATACAAAAGGAAGACAAAAACACTCTTTTTCCAATATTAGTACTAAAAAAGGGTTAGTTTTATGCCTCATTTGATGTAATTTATATGTTGCATTTTACACACATCAAATACCCTCACACTTGAACTTTTGCTTGTCCTCAAGCAAAACTCTTTAATATTTGGCTTACACTCCCAAATGGAATAGGTAGAAGAGAAGGTTTTGGGCTTGTCATAGAGTGTCGGGATTTCCAAGATCTTTTTGGGGTTTTATTTTTATTTATTTACACTCATATTCGTAATGATTTATTTAGAACTGTTCATAAAAGAAATTACTTATTTGGGCATAACATGCCTTTTTTAAAATTCTATTTATATATAAGTTCACATACCTCGCGGGGAAATCACTCACACTCGGCCGAAGGTGTATTTTTAGTGAATCACTCGAGAGCGGCACGGAACTTATTCCTACCATAGGCTTGCCAAGAAATCAATCCTCCTCCTTTTTAACTTTTATACCTTTGTAGATATCAAGAGGACTTTGTGGGTTAAGGGTTGGCTAGGGTTAAAGGTAGGTGGTTGGGTTAGTGGTTAGTAGAAAAAGGGCTAAAAAGCGTAACAAGTGTCGGTTTTCGTATTTTTGCAACTTTTTATTTTTGATGAAGCTTTTATTCAAACAAAGTTATTTTTGATTACTTTGTTTGTTTATTTTCTTTTTGCTTCATTTTTCATTTTTTTTTTCGAAGAACCGAACTTGTTACTAAAATAAAGGGTTAAAAATGAAAAAGGTTTTGGTGGGTGAAAGGGTTTTTGTTTTGGGTGATGAAACGAAAAGGTTTAGGCTCAAAGGGGCTAACTAGGGGGATTTTTGGGTAGGTGGTAAAAAAAAGAAAAATAATGGTGTAGAAATGAAAAAGGGTTAGTCCTAATGCCTCCATCATGTACTTACTCGGGTTTAAGTTGATAAGGACCGGGAATGTATTGTCATGGCAAGTTCTAGAGTCGTAAGAACCAAGCGGCTATTCACACAAGAAACGGAAAATGAGCATTTAGTCAAATGATATGAAATTGAGTGCTCAATAAAGGCTCAAAACTCACTTTTGTGGGAATGGGTTTTTATGTGATCAAGTATATATAATCAAATTTTAAATAAGTTTGTCATGCCTTTTCATAATTTTCTTATGTTGGTTCTTTTTATCACTACGCTATCGGTTGTAAATTTGTAAAAATATAACCTTTTTGAGAGCTTGAATTTCCCGAGTTAAACCTAGACAAGTAAAAAAAAATGAAATTTTTGAAAAAAATTTGGGGTGATTAGCGGTTCCAATAGAGTTTTGTGTAAGGCTTGTATTTAGGACTTGCAAAATTCAAGGTTTTAGCATCCCCCCCACACTTAAATTACACATTGTCCTCAATGTGTCCCAAAAATAAATTTTTAGGTTGATTAGATGTGTAAAATAGTGTTTAAAAAGCAAAAATTTGTGTTACTGGGCACTGAACACGGCCCCGTGTTATCCGGGCACGGCCCCGTGTTCAAGTGCCAGTAACAAAATTGAAATAAGAGAAACAGAAGTCTGGACACGGGGGCGTGTTGGGTGAACACGGCCCGTGTCCAGTTACCTGTACTGGGCGTTTTCTGCAGGTGGTTCGACACGGGGCCGTGTTGGTTGGGCACGGCCCGTGTTGAACCTTCTGAAAGGGAGAAAATTGTCGGGTTGCCTCGTTCTTGTGCATGGGATCATTTTTCTCGTTCCCCTTTTCATCCTTTACCACCATGAGCGTGTTTTATTCATTACAAACCATCCAAACATTAAAACCATCATTTCATTTCATCATAGAGAGAACTTACATAATCCTAAATTAAACTAGATAAAAGAAATAACAAACCATGGAGTCCTAGCCTTTACTTTATTTTAATTTAGCAAAATTTCCAAGAAATACACAATCTTGGTTAAACAAGGCCTGAGTGAACTCCTTCTTCCGAGGGCGATTCTCCTCAAATGTCGGCGAGCCATTCTTCTATCTCCCTTGGAAGGAGAAAAGAAGGCTCGTTGGCATTAGTTTGAGGAGTTTCAACTTCCACCGGGATCTCTTGTTGGTGTTCCATGGGAGTTTCCGCCGGAAAGTCTTCCCACCCGGTAGGGTTGTTGATTCCGAGAGCCAGGTTCCAATCCTGCTGAGGAAGGACTGGTTCCATTGGAGGTGCTACAAGAATATTTAACCTCTGGTGCAAGAGGTTAATTTCTTGGAAGCTGCTTTCAAGTCCCATCGTAAGATCGTTAATACGGTCGATAAGGACCTCCTCTACTGAAGTCATTTCGTCGAGAGCCTCCCTTAATGCTATCACATAGTGAACAAGTGTAGCTTCAATGGAGGGTCTTCTTCCTCTTCGGTTGTTTGACGAATGCACAGAAGATGTATCGCTGTTTTCACTCGACATCCTACGAAAAATAAACTAAAAATAGCTTATTTAATGAAACAGTAACCGGACACGGCCCCGTGCTCACTGAGCACGGCCCCGTGTCCATCTTTCTGCAGAGTTTTGGAACAAGGAAACTTGTATTTTTAAGTTATTTTCTGAATGTTGTAGGCCCTTTTTGGCTACTAATAACTTAAAACCATGTTTCATAACATGTTTTTACCAAGATTCTTTGAACAAAACTCATTTATCCCTACCATAGAGTTGGAGGAACTCCAAACTTTCAATGGTAGTTCTTGGAGAAAGATGAAGAAGAAGGAAATTACTAAAAGAGGAAGGGACAAGATGGGTTGTTGGAACCTTCTTTTAGACTTACCTAGGATAGTTTGAGAGAAGATTCCTGCAAATCTCTGCCCCAAGTTGGTCCAAATGTGCAGAATTCTTGGCTGCATTTATAGAAAATGACAGCAACCTGGACACGGCCCCGTGTTCAGTGGACACGTCCCCGTGTGCAGGTGGAGTTCTGACACAGTTTGTTCGTATTCTGACGTACTGATCAGAAAGGAATCTTTCGATGGACACGGGGGCGTGTTGGCTGGGCACGGCCCCGTGTCTACGGACTGTTTTATGAAGTTGTCTAGTTTTTTTAAGGAATTTGTTTGTATCGGGTGGTTCCTGACTGGTTGGAACAACCCCAAAGTGCCTAATATACCTTAATTGTCCTAGACTAAGGCGAGAACGGAAGAGGTTGTCGGTGAGGGTAATTCCTATTTTCATTCTAGGTGGACAAGTCCAACCCTTTTCCGGGCTCTCGTTAAAGAAGGTATATGCCGAATCGCTCAGGTCTATGTATGCACCGAACGAAGTCGATGGAGAGTCCTTCACGGCACAATCGACACAGGGACGACTATCGTCCAAGTCTTTGCTAGGTACGAAGGTATTTTCGGGAGCAACGAGGTTGTCGGAATGCGGTTCCAACATTTCTTCATGGGTATCGTCTTGGGGCGGATTAATAAAATCCTTCCTAAGCTCTTCTATCCATTTCAGAATTAGCTCTTCTAGTTGAAATAATTCGCTAAGGAACATTTCCCCTAGAATATCTGGCTGGGCGCATTCGAGGGAGAAATAGTGCTTATTTTTACTTTCGCCCGTCTTAAGGTTGTGAGAAGATCGTGGGTCCATGTAGTGGGGCCTATAATTTAGGAAGTAGCATTTTACTTCTTCATGTTCGCCACCACATAATTGGCACCACGTACCATAAGAGTGCCGAAAGTAAAAATAATTACTATCACTCATGTTTATGTCAGAAATTACCAACCGTCGGGATCTAACGGTTCTGTTTTCAGTAACTGAAACTTGGGCACGGGGGCGTGTTGAGTGGACACGGCCCCGTGTTCAGCTTACTGTCTGATGTAAAACAGGATTGCCAGTTCCAATGATTGAGCACGTGGGCGTGTTCAGCGGGCACGGCCCGTGCTGAGCTCTGCAGAAGCTGAAAAACTAAGAAAATCTAAAAAAAATAAAAAAAAAAATAAAAGATGATTAGGCCGTTGATTCCTAACTTTCTTAAAATCCTTGTGTCCCCGGCAACGGCGCCAAAAACTTGATGTGCGTGAAGTGTCGTATATTTTAGGTGTATATTTTAAGCCCTTTTTAACACTTATTTTAGCCAAGTTTTAAATTTATAAAACACGATATTTCACTAACACTAAACACACATATGGGCAAGTGCACCCATCGTTGAGTGTAGTATAGCGTTGGTAAGATACCGAGGTCGTCCAAGGACACAAGAGCTTTTAGTACCGGTTTATCCTCAACGTCTAACCAAAATAAAAGTTTAGAAAAATGTTTTAAACTAAGAAAAATAAAAACTAACTAAAATGCTGAAAATAAAAAAAAAATAAAAACAGATAGACAAGATGAATCACTTGGTTCCGACTCGTATCTAGTATAACCTTTGATTATTTCCGCACTTTTGCACATAATTAAGAGATTATCTTAGTTATTGTAGTAGGCCCCTCTTTTGAAGGTGACGTTACCCTCACCCCAGTAGTTTGAGTCAGCAGGGATACAATCCTAAAGGGGTGGATTATTGGAAGATAATGAATTAAGTTATTAATGCAGTATTGTGGTAGGCCCCGCTTTTGGCGGTGACATTACCCTCGACTAAGTAGTCTGAGTCAGCAGGGATACAGTCCTAAATAGCCGGGTTATAGTATTAATAGTAGTTAACTTATGAGGGGATCAAAGAGTTTGGACCCCCGCCATCCAATACCGTGAAGTATTGAAGGAGGTCCTACTAAATTTGACCCAGGTCCATTGCAGGACCTCTAAACGCTGAACAATGGCAAGACCTTTACCAAACCGTTCCCTTAACCCCCTACCAGGTAGCCAACATACCTCCATATAGACCGTGGAGATATGAATGGTGAAAATCCTTTATTGTATATAGACAGTAAAATAATGCCAAGACACCACGGACAAACGATAAGGAAAGATCACCTTCAACATAAGTAACTAGTTATTAAAGTCATTAATACAAAACCAAATAAAAAGTGCAAAAGATTAGAAATAAAAAGTATTATACTAGACACTTTGTCTTCACCAAGTGATGTAAGAGACTTAGGCAAACATGGCCTTGATTGTCAAGAACTCTTACGATCAATCTTGGATCCCGAGACGACTCACACACTCTATGATGGACAATGGATGATGGTGGTGGATGATGGTGTTGTGATGGTGGTGGGTGGTGGATGAAGTGTGAGAGAGGTGGTGTGCCAAGGGATGAGATGAAATGAATCCAAGCACTCCTATTTATAGGCTGAACAGAAGCCTGGGCACGGCCCCGTGTTCGCTGGGCACGGCCCCGTGCCCGTCTGACACTCTCTCTCTTCATTAATTGTAATTCGCAATTACAATTAATGCGCCTGCAGTACTTTCGGCACGCCCCCGTGTCCGCTGAGCACGGCCCGTGGTGGGCAATAGAAGCTTCTATAGGTTTGTCTTTTCTGCTGCTTCTTGGGCACGGCCCGTGCTGGCTGAGCACGGGGCGTGTTCATCCTTCTGTTTTCTTTATTTTGCTTTGGAAGGTGCCGTTGAGGGTTCGGGCAATCCACTAATGTTCCTTTTCTTGTATTTATGTTGGATTTAGCTGTCTTTTTGCTTCTTTTGCGTTTTTGAGCTCATTTAATCCTGAAAATACAAAAGGAAGACAAAAACACTCTTTTTCCAATATTAGTACTAAAAAAGGGTTAGTTTTATGCCTCATTTGATGTAATTTATATGTTGCATTTTACACACATCACTTCTCTACATACCCTAGGACATATATGACTATTTCATGCTAACGGTCTTTTCAGCTTGTACAAAGACAAGTAAGTTTCTCGCATGTGTGGTTATGAAGAGTTTCTTTTAGAGATGGATATGATTTTAAGATCTGAAGGTACATAAAATAACAATAATACCCTGTAAAATATATTTACATAAAAAACCACCTAATAGAATGTGTGTCAAATTAGCCATATGAAAGGACTTACCATCTCTAGATAATTAGATATTTCATGCAATATATAATAAATTACTAACACAACTCCTAATACAAACAAAGAAAAATGATTATATAGAACGCTAGCATACTATATATTAAAATTTCGTATTTTTTTTAAACTAAGCTTTTCAAAGTAGATTAGTAATAAGGCTTGATGTCTGCCCATAAAGCACCATCGAAAAAGAGGGGCACCTTGCACCAAACAAATTCACATAGACTTGAGCTTGGGAAAGAGGGCCGGAAGAATCAGAAATTACTCACCAACTTAGCCAATTGTTGCAAACCCCGCCCCCTAATTACCTAGGAACAGACGGCCGCGGCCAGGTTCGGTGGTATCGGTGTTTATCATTTTGGCAGCGGAATTTACATCAGGATCGTAGTAAGGAAATATTTTATCAGAGTAAAATACCACGCTTTTATAATATTAAACAAATGGAAAATTATTGCAGGATGAGTTAAGGATATTGGTGTTAACCCTACTGTTAATTCGATGAAGATGATGATGAATGGTTAGGATATTAGGGTTCATATGAATTAATGATGATTGTTTGATTTAATCGATTAATTGTTTAGATAGAAACTATTTGAATTAATTGGCATATTGCATAAAAGGAAACAATATAACCGATTAGCATAATTGTCAGATAATAAAACGAATCGCACAAGATCGGAACGCACAAGTTCTGATCACACAAGTTGTAGGATCGCACAAGGGCTAGTCGCACAAGATTTGGTACAATCACAAAAAGCACAGGGTATAACCAGGATATGCATGATCGCACAAGACTTATGGATCGCACAAGACAGTGCCGATCACACAAGTCTTGGGCCACACACAATAGTTAGACTTAATATATGTCATTGGGCCGAATGGCCCAACCCAGTCGCACAAGTTATCCGGATCGCACAAGGACTTCTCAGTCGCCCAAGTCCATCCGGACCGCACAAGATCAACGTTGTTATTGTTTGGGTCGTGTATGTATGTTTGGGCTTTCTAGTTGTTTGGGCCGGGTTTAAGTTGGATCGCACAACATGCTGTGGATCGCACAACATGTTGGGCCGAGTAATGTTTGGGCTTCATGCGTGTATTTAACAGTTATTGTTTAGCGTGTTCCTTGTGTATTCCATGATCGTTATGTGCCAGTAACCTGTTAGTTATGTGTAAAAACTTATGTGCACTACTTGAACCTAGACCTGACTTGTATGGTAACCATGTTAGGACGTGGTTGACCACTAGCGGCTCAATCGACCCTTACTTATCTGCCGAGCTAACCTAAGGTGAGTTCACACTTCTCTACAAAGCATGGTAATTCCCGGTGGGTTTGGGAATGGGTTAAGGAATAGGGATTTCCTCATCCTGTTGGGACGTGTACAGGAATGTGAATTCCTCGTCCTGTTGGGACGGATTTAGATTTACTAGACTAGAACTCTATCAACGAAGTCCCTCCTTTTGTATCGACTTAATCGCCGAGGCCAATGGCGAACGGGTCATTAGTTAAATAGCGCTATTAGGTTTAACAAACCTCACACCGTGCCGCAGAGGACGGGCGTGGACTAATGGACTAGGCACATCAATGATGATAGACATTGACGAGGGCACATAAACATGACGAACATTAGTAGTCGATATGGTAACGAGTCTGGTAGTTTAAACATGGGGTAGCCCCCACGACCGAAGTGTCGGGCTGGATAGCCGAAGATTGAGAACATGGGGTAGCCCCCACGGCTGGAATAGCCGAAGTAAAAATGGGTTAACTAATAAACGTTTTCGAACTATGGGGTAACCCCCACGGCTAGATAGCCGGTTAAGAATAAACTGTGTTTTTGGAACAACTCTAAAATGGACAGCCAACTGTGAACTCGCTCAACTTTGTTGTTGACTCGTTACTACATGCTTTGCAGGACACTAGGTTTAGCAGGAGCTTGCATGGGGAAGAGTCGTTGTGGAGCATGGACATTGAGTGTTCATGATAAACTTAAATACTTTTGAATTTATGATTTGGGTTTTGAACTATTTGCTTCCTCCGATTACTTTGACTTGTTAAACCATTTATTTTGGACACCAATTATATTGTGTGGTTGAACTTTTAATTACTTTACTATATTGTTCAATATGATTGTTGGCTTGATCCTAGTCATGTCGCGCTCCCTGCGGTGATACTCCGCGTGTGGATTTTGGGGGTGTGACATTCAACATTGGACAACGGGTTAGCCAATATGTGATATGACCATAGTCACAGATCCGGTCGAATGACAAATACCGATTTGGGGTAATTGGTTGATATAAACATTATAATCGCTCTTCATACTGTATATTATAACAATGTGACTTTTGTATAAATGGAATGCACTCGCCAGTATTTTTCGTTGATCAAATCTTTTTAAAACATGTTTCAGGTGATTTACTGTGAGGAAAAGAAAAAGTGTCGCGTAGCACTCGAGCTTAAATAAAGTGGCTCAGTAAATAGCAATAAACATGTTTTCTGTAATCAGAGGATTTACTAGTGAAATTCCTTTCTTGTAAAAATTTAGAATAAAATAGTTCGGTGTTTTCTTTTAAAACTCTTATATTATTTTTCTGATAAACTGTCATGTTGAAAATTCCGCTGCCAATTAAATACCGATACCACGGGTTTCTGTCTCGCGGCTTCTGAACCAGGCAAAATGGGTCGGGGGTCGTAACACATCACAGCAGATATACATCAGAAAAGGCGAGTAACCTAATGCCATTTCAAAATTTAAACGCTTCTTTCCTTCTCTCTCTCTCTCTTTCTCTCAAAATCCCTACTCCCATTTCAAAATCCAGAAAATGATGGCTGGTGTAACCACATATTTGTGAAGATGGCGGCCTCTGTTCAGGTAAGACGAAGGTAAGACGACGGCAATGGAGATGAAGTCCAGGATTTGCAGTGGCGCTACAGGTGGTCAGTCGTGATTCTGAACCAAAAGTGAAAGTAGAAGATGGTGTACGGACGGAACCAAACACAACCTTCATCTTCCTCCTCAGGTACCAAAACCGTCTCTCTTTGTCTTTAGTTTTCCATGGGTCCTTTATGTTTTACATCTCTAGGGTTAACTTAGATTATTTGATGGAGGGATGGTTTGGAGGTGTTTTGGAACTAATGATTGATGTGATGTTAGTTATTTCTCTTGGTGTCGATACGACAGTAGCTTCCTCACTAGATGATGCTTGATGACCTTGCCGAAGGTTCAACGAAGCCCAGATCTGGTATGTTTTCTCTTTTTTTAACTGATTGTACTTCCTTCAATTTGATGAGTTTGCGACAAGGTTTTTAGGTTTTTTCATTCACGTATGTCTTCCTCTGGAGTTCGACCTCTAGTGGAGTTCGACGTCTTCCTTTGTTTCATAAATTTCTTCTTCTCCAATCTCCACTCATTCAATCTCTGGTTCATTCCTTCATTCTTCTCTGGTCTCCATTCTTTTAATCTTTGGCTCATGCCTTCCTCTTTTAATCCTCTGGTTAGTAAATACATATACAGGTTGATCACATTTTGTTTAATTTTTTGCTAATGATGAAATTAGTCATGAAAGTTATTTTTGATTTTTTAAGTGATATAATTTTTTTAAATCAGGGCCGTAATGTTCGGCTTTCTGGAGATGTTTTCAGGGAGGTCTGAGAAAAAAGATGGTGCTTTGGGAGCCTAATGATCAACCACTACTACCTTGCACAACACCTGAGAAAAAAAGTGATCAACCATGTGGAGGATGATAAACAACAAACAAGGTCACCCGAAGAGTTTTAAGTGATAATCGGAACCGCAACAGCCATCAAGATTCAATTTTTATCGTACATATCTGGTACATACATCATTCTTTAGTACTAACTACTAATTGACACATTTTGACTTTTTGAGTCAAATCTGCAAATGTTGAACTTGAAATTTATTAAGTTTGGTCAAGTTTTTAACATCATCTTTCTACATGTTCAACTATATATAAATTTTAGTAATTTTTTTATATTTTATCAGTAACTAATTAAATCCCATTTTTTATGATGTTGAAAACTTGTAGACCTGTTAAAAGTCAAAACATAGTTTCCGAACTCTGGTTTATTGTGGCCATCTCTATGGTATTAACACTTGCATGGAAACCGTTAAATGGGCTGAGAGGAGTCGCGAAGCTCCAAGCAGTGATCTAGGGCAATATCGTGAGGCGATGATTCTTGAACAATCTGACGGACACCAACATATCAAGAATCCATAAAAGTAAAGGCCCATAAATTTGATCAACTACTCTCTGAAATATATGAAGAAAAACAAAGTCCTTTTAACTGAAAACCTATATTTGTACTCATGGGCCAATTTAAAAGATTTTCATTTGAATTTTTGTATTAAATGTTTTAGGAATAATACAAGTTTATATGAGAAGTGTCGTAAGCTTTCGATTTTAAAGTAACGGGTTCGTTTAAGATCTTTATTTTATTTTCTCTATTTATGGTGATTATTAACAGTGTCACGTATATATTTTAGAAATATACAATCTGAGATGATTGTTGTGTTCGTTCAGGGCAACAGGTTCGAGATGGGAAATTTACAACAAATATGAGACATTTGCTAAATGATAGAGGCGATATATTATATGAAGAAATGGTCAACAGTTTCTTCAAGATCCTCAAAAGCGAGCACAACACAAGGAATAGTTACCTTTTCTCGACTAAAAGTTGCATGGTTTGTGTTTGCTAACGGTGTCACGTATATATTTAGAGATGGAATTATTTTATTTTAAAAAAAAGTTCAGGTGCGAATTGTGAAAACTTCTCTACATACCCTAGGACATATATGACTATTTCATGCTAACGGTCTTTTCAGCTTGTACAAAGACAAGTAAGTTTCTCGCATGTGTGGTTATGAAGAGTTTCTTTTAGAGATGGATATGATTTTAAGATCTGAAGGTACATAAAATAACAATAATACCCTGTAAAATATATTTACATAACAAACCACCTAATAGAATGTGTGTCAAATTAGCCATATGAAAGGACTTACCATCTCTAGATAATTAGATATTTCATGCAATATATAATAAATTACTAACACAACTCCTAATACAAACAAAGAAAAATGATTATATAGAACACTGGCATACTATATATTAAAATTTCGTATTTTTTTAAACTAAGCTTTTCAAAGTAGATTAGTAATAAGGCTTGATGTCTGCCCATAAAGCACCATCGAAAAAGAGGGGCACCTTGCACCAAACAAATTCACATAGACGTGAGCTTGGGAAAGAGGGCCGGAAGAATCAGAAATTACTCACCAACTTAGCCAATTGTTGCAGCCCCCGCCCCTTAATTACCCGGGAACACGCGGCCGCGGCCAGTTTCGGTGGTATCGGTGTTTATCATTTTGGCAGCGGAATTTACATCAAGACCGTAGTTAGGAAATATTTTATCAGAGTAAAATACCACGCTTTTATAATATTAAACACATGGAAAATTATTGCAGGATGAGTTAAGGATTTTGGTGTTAACCCTACTGTTAATTCGATGAATATGATGATGAGTGGTTAGGATATTAGGGTTCATATGAATTAATGATGATTGTTTGATTTAATCGATTAATTGTTTAGATAGAAACTGTTTGAATTAATTGGCATATTGCATAAAAGGAAACAATATAACCGATTAGCATAATTGTCGGATAATAAAACGATTCGCACAAGATCGGAACGCACAAGTTCTGATCACACAAGTTGTAGGATCGCACAAGGGCTAGTCGCATAAGATTTGGTACAATCACACAAAGCACAGGGTATAACCAGGATATGCATGATCGCACAAGACTTATGGATCGCACAAGACAGTGCCGATCGCACAAGTCTTGGGCCACACACAATAGTTAGACTTAATATATGTCATTGGGCCGAATGGCCCAACCCAGTCGCACAAGTTATCCGGATCGCACAAGGACTTCTCAGTCGCCCAAGTCCATCCGGACCGCACAAGATCAACGTTGTTATTGTTTGGGTCGTGTATGTATGTTTGGGCTTTCTAGTTGTTTGGGTCGGGTTTAAGTTGGATCGCACAACATGTTGTGGATCGCACAAGGTTGTGCGGATCGGACAACATGTTGGGCCGAGTAATGTTTGGGCTTCATGCGTGTATTTAACAGTTATTGTTTAACGTGTTCCTTGTGGATCGTACAAGGTTGTGCGGATTGCACACATTTTCATAGGGATAAACCATATTTTATTTAAATAAAAACATCTCTTTATTTAGGTAACTTTTATTGCCACTTTTCCAAGCCTTCAGTGTTGTCCAGTGTCACGACCCCCGACCCGGTTTTACCTGGTTCAGAAGCCGCGGGACAAAAACCCGTGGTATTGGTGTTTAATTAGGCAGCGTAAAATTTAACAGGATCATTTAAACTGAAAACACCCCTTTATTTTATTCCCAATTTCTGGACAAGCCCCGTTATTTACAATAAAGGAATTTCACTAGGAAATTCTCTAATTACAAAAACATGTTTATTTATTTACTGAGCCACTTCTATCAAGTTGGTAGTGCTACGCAGCACTTTTCCTTGTTCACAGTAAATCACCTGAAACATGTTTAAAAAGATTTTATCAGCGGGGAAATACTGGCGAGTCATTCAGTTTGCACAAAACGACACATTGTTATAAATTACAGTATTATGGGCGATTACAATGTTTATATCAACCAATTACCCAACAGTATTTATCACTCGACCGTATCTGTGACTATGGACATATCACCCATTGGCTAACCCGTTGTCCAACGGTGACGGTTATCAAGTAATGTATACAAAACCCCACATACCGGCTGTAATTGAAGATTACAAAGACTTAATCCCTGTAATTATAACTTTAAAAATAAATAGAGTTTTGGGAAACAATTTGGTAAAAAGAGAATGACTCACTTTGCAAGTTTACTGGATAGATTTTGCCTACTGATTTAGCCTGGTAACCTAGTTAAATAATGCAAACGAAACTAGGTCAATAACTTATTACAACTTTCACGATAAGCTCATGAAATCAAAACCCTCACGACGAATGACAAAGTATAGCCCGAGTTCGGGCAGCACTTAAACATCCATCGGATCGGTTTCAATCGATCGGACATTGTATCATAGCAGTGATCGGGTTATTACACCGTAATCGTAGCTGCGTTTCACTACTTTTAATCTGTGATTTCGACAAAAAGATGGCACTTTTGATCAAAATTTTCGAGCACAGACGAAAGGCCATGCAACGTACTATTTATAGCTAGGGTGGCACTTTTGATTTTTCTATCTTCTATTTGGGGCGGTTTCTCAACAAATTTTAACTTTTCATTTACCTCTATATCTTGAAGAGGTACTACCAGAGACTCATCTGATAAACACTTCTTAAGATTAGATACGTGAAACACATCATGTACTCTTGCTAACTCTTCTGGTAGTTGTAGTCAATAGGCAACTGGTCTAATTTGTTGGGTAACGGCGAACGGTCCTATGTATCTATGACTTAGGTTTCCCTTCTTACCGAATCGAACTACCCCTTTCCAAGGAGAAACTTTCAACAGTACCTTGTCTCCAACTTGAAATTCTAGCGACTTACGTCTATTGTCTACATAACTCTTCAGGCGGTCTCGAGCCATTTTCAGTCTTTCCTTGATTTGAGTGATCTTATTGGTGGTTTCCTGTACAATCTCGGGACCGGATAATTGACTTTCTCCTATTTATGCCCAGCGTACTGGAGTTCGACACTTTCGTCCATACAGTGCTTCGAACGGGGCAGCATTGATGCTTGCATGATAACTATTGTTATAGAAGAATTCTATTAGTGGTAAGTGGTCATCCCAGTTTCCACCAAAGTCTATTACACATGCCCTGAGCATGTCTTCAAGGGTTTGGATCGTCCTTTCGCTTTGTCCATCTATTTGGGGATGGTATGCAGTACTTAAATTGAGTCAGGTCCCCATTGCTCCTTGGAAACTTGTCCAGAAATGCGAAGTGAAATGACTATCCCTATCTAACACAATGGAGAGTGGAACTCCATGTAAGGATACTACCTCATCTACATAGAGTTTAGCCAATCTTTCCATGCTAAAGGTTTCCTTCATTGGTAGGAAATGAGCTGATTTGGTTAATCGGTCTACAATCACCCAGATTGCATCGTTACCTTTCTTGGTTTTGGGTAACTTAGTAACAAAGTCCATTGTTATTAGTTCCCATTTCCATACAGGCATTTCTAATTGTTGAAGTAAACCTGAAGGTTTCTGGTGTTCTGCCTTAACTTGTGAACAAGTTAGACACTTAGAAACGTATCTAGCTATGTCCTGTTTCATTCCTATCCACCAGAAGTATTTCTTAAATCTTGGTACATCTTGTTATTACTAGGATGCATCGTATATCTAGATTTATGGGCTTCTTCTAAAATTTTATCTCTTAAACTTCCTTGTCTGGGTACCCAAATCCTTTTCTTATGAAATCTCCAAATTCCATCAGTCCCTTGCTCTAATTCCTTTATCCGTCCTTTCATTCCTTCAGCATCATCCTTGATGGCCGTTTCTTGAACATTCCTCGGTTGTTCCATTAAATCTAATTGGAGATTTAATCTAAGAGCACAGACTCGTCTTTGTTTTTCATGATACTTACGACTCAAGGCATCTGCTACTACATTCGCCTTCCCTTCATGATATTGAATATCACAGCTGTAGTCACTTAGAATTTCCATCCATCTTCTTTGCCTCATGTTTAATTTTTTTTGCCCAAATATGTATCTTAAACTTTTATGATCTATATAGACTGTAAACTTACTCCCATACAGATAATGTCTCCAAATTTTAAGGGCAAAAATTATTGCTCCTAATTCTAAATCATGAGTTCTATAATTTTCCTCGTGCTTCTTCAACTGCCTTGATGCATACGCAATTACCTTTTTGCGTTGCATTAGCACACATCCTAATCCCAACTTAGAAGCGTCGCAGAAGACTTCAAAATCTTCAGTTACGTCAGGCAAGGCTAGAATTGGGGAATTTGTTAATCTTTGCTTTAAGATCCTAAAGGCATCTTCTTGCTTAGGTCCCCGTTCAAACTTAACAGTTTTACAGGTTAGCTTAGTTAATGGAACAGCTATCTTAGAGAAATCTCTTATGAAGTGCCTATAATATCCAGCTAATCCTAGAAAACTTCTAACTTCGGTAGCTAATTATGGGACCTTCCAATTGGTGGTTGCTTCTATCTTGGAGGGATCTACGTGAATACCTTCGTGATTCACCATGTGTCCTAAAAATTGCACCTCTTGTAGCCAAAATTCACACTTCGAAAATTTGGCGTAAAGCTTTTCTTTCCTTAATAAGGTTAAAAGTGCATGCAGGTGCTCACAATGTTCGTTCTGGCTTTTGGAATAAATAAGTATATCGTCGATGAAGACAATTACGGATTTATCCAAATACGGTTTACAAATCCTATTCATCATGTCCATAAATGCTGCAGGAGCATTTGTTAGTCCAAATGGCATGACTATAAACTCGTAGTGACCATACCTAGTCCTGAAAGCAGTTTTAGGTATGTCTTCTTCTTGTACTTTCAACTGATGATATCCGGAGCGCAAGTCTATCTTAGAGAAATATCTAGTTCCCTGAAGTTGATCAAAAAGATCATCAATCCTAGGCAATGGGTATCGATTCTTAACGGTAACCTTATTCAATTCCCTATAATCGATACAAATTCGCATTGAACAATCTTTCTTCTTCACGAATAACACTGGTGCTCCCCAAGGGGATGAACTAGGTTGTATAAATCTTTTGCTTAGCAATTCATCTAACTACTTCTTCAGTTCTAACATTTCCGTGGGTGCTAATCAATAAGGTGCCTTAGCTATTGGAGTCGTTCCAGGAATTAGACGAATTCTAAATTCTACTTCTCTATTGGGCGGTAATCCTGGTAGCTCCTCTGGGAATACATCTGAGTATTCTGACACTACTGGGATTTCCCTAAGTTCCTTACCTTTAGTGTTAATGATTACCGAAATCATATACACTATTCCTTGTTTTCGTTTATAACTAGCAACTTTCATTACTGAAATGAACCTCATTGGTTTACGTGGCTTATCTCCTGAAATCAAAATTACTTCTCCTGCGGGCGTATGAATTTCTATGGAATTCTTATCACAGAGAATTCGAGCATGGTTGGCTACTAACCAATCCATTCCTAACACGACATCGAATCCAGCTAAATTCATAGGCAGCAGGTTTGCAGAAAATTTATGGCCTGAAAGTTCTATCTTTTCTCCTTGAAGAATCTTATCTATATTAACAGAATTACCATCTGCCGTTTCTACCGTATAAATCTGCCTAAGTTTGGTTAAAGGTTGCTTAAGAGCTTGGCATAATGAAGTATTTATAAAACTTTGGTTTGCACCAGAGTCAAATAATACTTTTGTGTAAACGTCATGCACAAGAAACGTACCAGCTATCACATCTGGAATCTGTTCTGCTTCCTGTGTAGTCAGCTGGAAGGCTCTTGCATTCTTCTTATTAGTTCCTTCGGCAGGTTTGGCCTTGTTATCAGCTGGTTTGACCAATTTTGGGCATTCTGGTCTAAAATGCCCAGCTTCTCCGCAATTGAAGCAAATCTTTGATTTCTTCCTACACTCCTCCTCTTAGTGCCCCGGTGCCTTGCAGAAATATCACTTCTCTTGACATTTACCAAAATTTTTCTTTCTACAGTTTCTGCAGAATGGAGGTGTGGAAGATTGCTCAGTTCCCTTTTTCTTGAAATTACTACTATTATTACTCCCACGAAATCCTTGGGTAATCTTTTGAGCCAACTCCTTTTTCCTATTTTCTTCTCTTGTGTGCACCAATCCGTCAGTCAAGGTGTTGGCCGATTCAACCACATCGTCTATAGTGCGGGGTCTCGCAGCTTTGACGATGTCGCGAATCTCGCTAATTAATCCCCAGATATAGCGAGAAATAAGCACCGGTTCTGGCGAGGCCAGAGTTGGTACAATTCTAGCATACTCGAAAAATTTCGAAGTATACCCCCGATAATCAACATCCACCATCCGGTGATTCAGGAACTTATTTGTCATTTGTTCCTTTTCGTAGGCGGGACAAAATTTCCTTTCCACCAATTCTTTAAATTGCTCCCAGCTCATGGCATAAGCCACATCACTTCCCTTGGCTTGCAGCACCGTGTTCCACCATTCTAAGGCTTCTTCCTTGAAAAGGTGGGATGCATACATAACCTTGTCTTCTTCTACGCACTTACTGATTTTAATTACTGCTTCGGTCTTTTCTAACCAACATAGTGCGGCAGTTTCCCCTTCATTGCCTGCAAACTCGACCGGCTTACAAGCAAGGAACTCTTTATAAGTGCAACAAGGTGTTGCAACTTTCATTTTCTTAAGGAATAAGGCTTGAACCACATTATTATTATTATTATTATTATTATTATTATTATTATTATTATTGCCGCCTCCATTTACACTGTTACTGAAATTATCATCACAAGTGCGTTTACTATGGTTGGCTTGGGAAGGTTCAGCAGGATTCTTAACGGCAGCAACAATTGCCAGGATAGCATTGGCTATTCCCTGAGCAACAATATTTTCTATATCTTGCCTATTAAGAAAATGATCTTCATTATTTTGTTCGGATTGGTTAACTTCGTTTGCCGGTTGGTTTTCCACGTTTTCCATCTGAATCATTAACAATATTTATATTACTCTAATAGAATTGATAGCAATTAAACACAATAAGGCAACCACATATAATCACGTTAACACATATAGCCAAAATCGTCGACATTGCGACATTTATATTTATATAATATTTATGCATCAGTACACACCATTTATTTTACAAAGGTTATTTTTAGTTTTTTGTTATACAATATCATATTATTATTATATATAGATTATGATTTGATTTTTTTTCACATATTAGTATTATACAAAAACTTTTCCATTTCAATTGACCGGTTTTTCAAAAACGACGCTCCCTCTCGTCGTACTTCCACGTGATGCTTTCCCCCACTTCCCGAATCCGATTTCCCGCGTCCACCAGTTCCTCACCGTAGCGGCGTAGTTCGGCAACGTTCTCCGTGCTCATAGGTGGGAAAGGTGCAGGTTCAGGATCAAACTGGGGAAAATAAACATTTGGGTTATTCATGAAATTCTGAAAATGCCAGTCGCTCGTCCACCATTCTTTCAGCTGGCCTGTAACAGGTTGTGGGTTGACAATAGGGTCCGGAATAGCAGGTTTCAAATTAATTGGAAGTTGTGATTAGGCAGGGAAATTAAAAAGGTTTGCGTCGGCAGGTCCGGTGAGGTCACAATTCGCCAGTTTCCTATCAAGCTCTTCCCATGGGGGCATCTTCTGGGCCTGACCAGAGTTTTCCCCTACTTCCTTTCCTTTTCCATTGTCTTTTAGGTCCTCTGTCTTTTTCTCCTTTTGGGCAGCTGGCTTCTTCCTTTTCCTTGTTCACAGTAAATCACCTGAAACCTGTTTAAAAAGATTTTATCAGTGGGGAAATACTGGCGAGTCATTCAGTTTGCACAAAACGACACATTGTTATAAATTACAGTATTAAGGGCGATTACAATGTTTATATCAACCAATTACCCAACGGTATTTGTCACTCGACCGTATCTGTGACTATGGTCATATCACCCATTGGCTAACACGTTGTCCAATGGTGACGGTTATCAAGTAATGTATACAAAACCCCATATACCGGCTGTAATTGAAGATTACAAAGACTTAATCCCTGTAATTATAACATTGAAAATAAATAGAGTTTTGGGAAACAATTTGGTAAAAACAGAATGACTCACTTTGCAAGTTTACTGGATAGATTTTGCCTACTGATTTAGCCTGGTAACCTAGTTAAATAATGCAAATGAAACTAGGTCAGTAACTTAATACAAATTTCACGATAAGCTCATGAAATCAAAACCCTCACGACGAACGACAAAGTATAGCCCGAGCTCGGGCAGCACTTAAACATCCATCGAATCGGTTTCAATCGATCGGACATTGTATCGTAGCAGTGATCGAGTTATTACCCCGTAATCGTAGCAGCGTTTCACTACTTTTAATCTGTGATTTCGACAGAAAGATGGCACTTTTGATCAAAATTTTCGAGCACAGACGAAAGGCCATGCAACGTACTATTTTTAGCAAAATTTTGGGCTTTACGCGGCCCGTGTAAACTCAAATAACAACCTACGCGGCCCGCGAGGGCCACACTAGCTACGGCTAGAGCTGTCGTGTCACGGTGTAGGTCTGCCACGTGTCTGACACGTGGCCTAAAGCTTATCCGGAGTTTAGCCTGGTTGTCGCGCCCCGCGTAGACTATCCTTAAGTCTTACGCGGCCCGCGACAGATCAATAAATTCATATTTTCTTGATTTTTCATAAGGATTAGGGTTTTAGGGGTCCGGGTTTTCACTTACGGAACCCTAGATCAATCGGGTAGCGTATCTAATACGTAACCGGGGGTTATGATACTTACAACGAGGCAGAACTTCGTTATTTGGGGGGTATTATGCCCGAAAATTATGTTTACTATGCAGAAATTCGAGAAAGAAAGTTTGTGTGAAAGATTTCGAATGAACAGCCGATGCCATCTATTTATAGTGCCTGATTTCGAGTTGTAAAACCCGTTAGGATCTTTCAATGATATCAACCTTTAACTTGTGAAGGTGCGGAAAACAATCACAAGCCGATTCAAGAACAAATTATAATAATCAACACAAGACTAATGTATGAAATAACAAACCGAAATCTTGCATTCAATGACTAGCAAAGACGGATACAAGACTTCAATAAGAACCGACTTCTTGTCCCTTGTGTCGCAACCTATCACCTCATCAACAACCTCTACAAATCAATTGAGGTTTGTTTAAATACAAAACATCTAGTCTATACCCTAGCCCATTGCGACACAAGCCTACAAACCCAAACCATACATAATCGGCCCAAACATGTAAACAAAACATAAACATAATCAACCCTCAAACTATGCTGACCTACATGAATAAACCTTCAGGTTCCAACAATCTCCCCCTAGGTTTATGCATGCAGGTTCTTGACACTTTAACCTTCACGATCACCTTGCAACCGATCCTTAATACCACCGAATCCCTTTGTATGAATATGAATAGATGCTGTAACAGCTTTAGTCCAAGCTTTTGCAATTTCTTCATATTTCTCAGTAGCTCTAATTTGATGACGAGCTAACACTTCCAAATCTTCATGAGCAACATTCAGTAAATCAATCTGATCCACCAATTGAAAACACACATCATCATCACAAACAATCACTGCCTGCCCTAAGCGCTCATCATAAGACCAAAAGTGTAAGGTCTTTAGAGCACCCTTTGGAATCTTTCTCACCAATGGAATCATCTTCTCTTTATCAGTTACAGGCCAACGCACAATCTTCATTCGCTTGTTTGTATATGGATCTCTGATGCCTTTAGCGGGTTTAACAATGGACTCTGCAGTACGCATTGAAGGAAAGCCCTTAAGAACCTCCCTCTTCAACCTCTCGAAAAACCTATAACCAACTCCTCCAGGCTTATCATCTACATAAGGTGCTCTAGACAAGTCTGTCAAGTCCACTTTAGTAAATGACTGAAACTGGCCTGGATGTTTATACCACTCAACAGGTCCTATCTTCCTTTTTATCCACCATCTCTTGCAATCATGATCATAACCCCAGCTAACTACACCAGAACGATTTCCAACCTTATCATAGAGAGTTTCACCAACATCCATCAAATGATGAGTTGCATGAGCATCATCATCATCTGGATTTAGATTCCGATTCTTCATAATTACAAACTCTCTTTTCTTCTTGATTCTTTCAGCCTTCTCTCTGTCTGCAACAGGATCAATGATTCTTCTAAAGTAATGTTCCATAGCAGCACTTCTTTCAGCATCATCCTTTTCAAAAGCCTTTTTCCTATTTTCAACATCAGTTGGATCTGAGAACTCCTGTCCAAATTTCTTCTCCAACTTTCCACGCAAGTCATACACCATGTTAAACAACAAACTAACATCTCCTTGAAGCTGCTCAATCTGTTGATCTTTCTTCACAACCATATCTTCTAATTGAATAATCTTCGCATCTTTATGAATGGAATCTTGCTCAAGGACAACCATTCTTTTCTTCATATCTCTCATGCTGACAAACTCATCTTCATCACTCGAATCATCATCAAACGGCATTCTAAATGGCTCTTCAGGTCTTTTACCACTTGAACTGCTAGGCATATCAAGATCAACTCTAGAAGAACCTGCAGCTTCAGTAGCACTAGGTAACGTTGTCTCAACAGTGGTATCCACATCAATACTAGTAACCAGAACATCATCAGTAGTGATAACCATATCAGTTCTTCCAGTATCAACATCAAAATCAAAGATGTCTTCAGTAGCGGTGGTGGTATCGGTGACATTCTTCTCAAACTCGAAGTCATAAAGACCTTCATCATCTTCATCAGTAATTACGGGTTGATCTTTGCTATGCTCAATATACATTCCGAGCCGAGGATCCCTCCTTTTCCGTTTCAATGGCATGGAATCAGAATCCTTTGGGTCTTCACTAGGCTTTTCACTTGACACTGAAAGATCAGAAGGAGGATTTCCCATCTTATCAGTTACAGATTTCAATAACAAAGCCAAACTTTCAGCAGTAATCACGGGTGGAACAACAGAAACAGCAGTATCAACTTCAGCTTCAGGAGGAAGCTCTTCATCTTCATCAGAATCACACATAATCTCAACACCTTCATCATCAGAGTCTATTGTTAAAATCTCTGTCTCAGGCTGATCTTCAGCATCCATACGAATATCATGTTCTTCAGCAACAATAGCACTTGCAGGTACACTATGCACTGAAACAGATTGTGCTATTTCTAGATTTTCACGAACATCTTCCGTCTCTGCAAACTGACCAAACTTCTCCAATGGAATCAATCCTTCATACTTCTTCTCTGTACCCTTCTTTGAAGTAAGTGCACCAAAACATGATGGACCCATAGGTTTCAATTCCAACGTATTACCAGATCTCTTCAATTCTGGATATCGATCATTCAGAATCATCTGCAAGAATCTCGGATACATCAGAAACTTATCCTTTCGAAGTCCAATTGCATTTCTCTTCATAGCTTCCAAAATATATCTTGAATAATTGAACGACTCATTGGTAATTACACAAATCACAGCAGCAGACTGAGTAGTATTCAACTGATCAATTCCCCCTCTATTTTCTGTCATGCACAAAAGAAACATATGCAGCAACAGACGCCAGTATGGATGCACAAACTTCTTTACCAAGGGTGGAAACTTTCCTTCGTAGCTCAAACGAGGCAAAATCGCTTCTACTGTTCCAGCTGGAAGTTCTATAGGATCTGTTTCCTGATCATTAAATCTTAACACTTCTCTAATCATCTGCTCAGTCACTATAACTTTCTTTTCTTGAATTTCAGCAACTATAGCTCCCTTTCCATCAACGACTTCTACTTTAGCACTCTTCCAAAAAGCTTGAATAAGTTCTTCATAAACAACCGGATTCTCACGAAGAGCATGAACAATCCGGCAGTTATTTAAGCCTTTCATCAACGACATGAACATCTGCTTGTGTTTCTCTGGTGGAGGTGCTAAATATCCAACTTGATTATGAGAAGATATAAACTTTAAATCCATTTTCTGCACACAACACAAATCAAATAAGTTTCCAACTTTTGAATATAACAGTGATAAAAATAAAAACCAAAACAAACACTGTTACTGTTCACTCGAGACCATGAGTCGCAACCAAAAGGTTTCGAGTCGCAAACATGAGTCGCAACCGACAAACATTGAGTCGCAACCATGAGTCGCAATCTTGATGTTGCGACTCGTAACCACTGGTTTCGAGTCCTCAGTGTTCTTGATTGCGAGTCAAACATCTTCAAAACTTCATCGGAAACATCATCGGAATCTTCAAATCCTCATCGGAATCTTCAAATCTTCATCGGAATATTCAACAACCATTCATAATTCCTGCAAAAACTTGAATAATGACGTCATTATACCTTGATGATCAATGAGTCGCAACCGGAGATCGCGAGTCGTAACCGGAGATAAATCGGAATCTTCAACAGATCACCGGAGCTTTTGAGAGAGAATTAGGCTTGGTTGCGAGTGAGAAATGAGGTCTCGACTCGCAACCACCCTTTTTATACTCAAC
This sequence comes from Helianthus tuberosus, assembly GCA_030545235.1. Taxonomy (NCBI): domain Eukaryota; kingdom Viridiplantae; phylum Streptophyta; class Magnoliopsida; order Asterales; family Asteraceae; genus Helianthus; species Helianthus tuberosus. The sequence continues at coordinate 138,759,472 of CM060420.1, forward strand.
AGTTATCATGGGCTTGGGCCTTGTGGACTTGGGCTTAAAATAGATTTATCAAGAAATTTTTTTAACCCATTTCAAAAAACTGATTTAATTTTAATGAAAATTATCCATTAAACCTTTTGAGCAATGTTTGCAAAATAAAAACCTAAAAAACAAAATTAAATAATAAAATATTATTAACAAAAATAAATCAGGAAATTTGCATAGATACTCAGGGATCAAATCACAAGGTTTTGGGCTTGACTTCACTTATCAACACTGATCTACTACTGAATGATCTAGACAATTGCCAGTATATTTGTCCCCTTAAACTCATCTCCCTAGACCTTTTCCATATAACTGCCTGTAACTCAATTTATCATGTTTTGATATCTTAACAATGAACACTCAAAACAAATACTAATCAAATCCCGGAATTATAACAGCACACTCTATCATGCAAGTAGCTTCCCTACCACATGTTTCACAAGTCCAATCCAGAACTCTGAAATCTTAACTGGGAATAGATTGAGAAGAGAACAGAATAGATCTTAAGCAGAGATGGTATAATATACAGATCAAATGAGTTTTTCTCAATTTGATATAGGTTTCATGGGTTTCTTTTGGGCACTAGAGGGCCTCTTTCGGGTGTTTAATTGATCTACAGAACGACAACGTACAGCTAGGTCAGCATATATCTGGATGCAGCAGAAGCTGACGTTGCCTAGCACCTCCAGGTCAGCATATATCTGGATGCAGCAGAGGAGATACACGACTTTTTCAGAGAAGATTTCAGAGTCAGACCAAAATTGTGTGTATCGGGACAACATACAGACATTCAAATAGAAATGAGCTAATTCCAAGTGACTTTCTTTCCTGAGGTCATGTACATTTTTAGTTCTAAACAGAAACAGCCAATGTTTCCAGTTTTAAGGATAGAGCCTACCAACACATCATACTAGAGTCAAACTATTTCGATATTGGTCTTACATGAGTCAGCCCTCGACCATAATGTGAAAATTCATTTCATTTCCCAGTCCTGCCACACCTCTTTTTGTATTTTTCAATTTTTTAATATTTTTGTATTTTTTCAATTTTTTAATGTTTTCGTATTTTTCAAAATTTCTCCCCCTAAATTTGAGCATAAATAAAAACTACCTAAGAAAAGAAAACTTTATGAACAAATTTACCTACGAAAAACAAAAACATGCTCAGTCAGTAAAGCGGATCATTTTCAGAAAATCCACAAGCACTCTGAATTTTGAGCTGCTGACAGGTTTAGTGAACAAATCGGCAGCATTTGCATCTGTGTCGATTTGTTCAAGAGTAATAAGACCTCTGTCGAAGCAATCTCGAATAAAATGAACTTTGATGTCAATGTGCTTGGTTTTGGAGTGAAAAACAGGATTTCTAACAATTTGTATTGCAGCATCATTATCACAGTAAATAGTAGTGTTGAGATAAGTCAAACCGTAGTCCTGCAATTGATGTTGCATCCACACCACTTGAGAGCAAGATGCAGAAGCAGCAACATACTCAGCTTCAGCTGTAGAAATCGCCACTGTTTGTTGTTTCTTGCATTGCCAAGAAATGAGCCTATCACCCAGAAACTGGCATCCCGTAGATGTAGATTTCCTGTCACTGTCAGTACCTCCAAAATTGCTGTCAGAAAAAGCAAACAAGTCAAAATTGGAATCCCTCGGATACCACAGGCCAAACCGAGGTCGGCCTTTAAGATACCGAAAGATCCTTTTAACAGCAGTAAGGTGAGAAGTTTTAGGATTAGCCTGATAGCGTGCACAGTTGCAAACAGCAAACATAATGTCCGGACGGCTAGCTGTGAGATACATCAATGACCCGATCATGGACCTATATTGACGTTGATTGACAGACTCTCCTTCTTCATCTTCAGTCAATAATGGTCTCTCTGCCATAGGTGTTTCAGCAGGCTTTGCGTCCGTGAATTTGAATTTTGCCAGCACATCATCCACATACTTCCCTTGATGAATAAGAATTCCTTGTGAACTCTGCTTGACTTGTAGACCCAAAAACAGTGTCATTTCCCCCAGAGCACTCATTTCAAACTTCTTCTTCATAACTCTCTCGAATTCCTTGCAAAGATCCTCACTTGTAGATCCGAAAATGATATCATCAACATAGATTTGAACCAAGATTTGATCACGTCCTACCTTCTTGATAAACAGAGTCTGGTCTATGGTGCCACGCGTATACCCATGAGCCAACAGATGCTCTGTTAGTGTGGCATACCAAGCTCGAGGAGCCTGGTGTAACCCGTACAGCGCCTTGTCTAACTTGTAAGCGTATTCAGGATGAACTGGATGCACGAACCCTGGTGGCTGCTCGACAAAAATTTCCTCCTTCACATCTCCATAGAGAAACGCGGTTTTGACATCCATCTGATAAACAGTGAATCCCATGTATGACGCGTAAGCCAAAAAGATCCGGATGGCTTCAAGTCGTGCAACCGGAGCATATACTTCATCATAATCTAGTCCTTCAATTTGTCTAAATCCCTGAACCACCAGCCTTGCTTTGTTTCGAACGATAACTCCTGCAGAATCCTGCTTGTTTCGAAATACCCATCTAGTTCCAAGCTTACGTTTTCCTGTTGGCAACTTGACGAGCTTCCATACTCCAAGTTTTTCAAACTGGTTCAGCTCTTCGTGCATAGCATCTACCCAGCCAGGTTCCTGCAAAGCTATATCAATAGTTTTAGGTTCGATTTGAGAAAGATAACAAGAATATAAGCAAGTGTTAATGATTCCTGATTGACTCCTGGTCAAAATTCCTGCATTTACAGGACCAATCACATTCTCGATTGGGTTATTGCGTTGAACGCTCGTAGGTATGGCCAAATCAGGTACAATCTCCTCTTCAGTGGTGGTGTTGCTAGACTCCCCCTCATTAGGTGCTGTAGTAGTGTGAACTACAGGAGAAGTGACAACACAATCCTCAGGAATTGGTTCAGGAAATAAAGCAGAATCACTAGTTGATGCACCCTCAGGAGATCGATTGACCGTCGGAGTTGGTGTAGGATGTTGCGTAAACACCATTCCTAGTGGATCAATGGTATGATGCCTCACGTTGTCTTGCATCTGTGCTTCGTCTTCCGTATCTTCAAACGACAATGGTTGTTTGGGAATAGACACACCTGCAACTGAAACATCACTTGACAAAATGTTAAATGATTTAAACAGAGCAGAATAATCGTATAACCATTCTGGACCAACTCTAGCGTCCGTAGCATTCTCTTCAAGCCATTCAATGTTGCACGACTCGACGACCTTTTTAGTTACTTTGTTGTATACCCTATAAGCAGAGCCTTTAGCATATCCAACAAAGTAACATTCATCACCTTTGACTTCAAACTTTCCGTTGGAGTCCATTAGTAATAATACACATGGACAACCAAAGATACGAAAGTGTGAAACCGAAGGTTTATGTCCTTCCAGAATCTCATAAGGGGTTTTCATGTGACGTTTGTTAACTAAAGCATGATTCTGGATATAACAAGTCGTGCTAACTGCCTCGGCCCAAAAGAAGCTAGGAAGCTTTGAATCAGCCAGCATAGTACGCGCAGCTTCAATGAGAGTACGATTCCTTCTTTCAGCCACTCCATTTTGTTGTGGAGTTCGAGGCGCACTGAACTGACGATCGATTCCCTTATCAATGCAGAAAGTATCCAAAGTAACGTTCTTGAATTCTGTCCCATTGTCTGATCGAATAACCTTCACCTTAGTACTCGCTTGATTTTCAGCCAAAGTAATGAATTGTTTTACCAAGACAGCAGTTTCATTTTTGTGGCTGAGAAAATACACCCAAGTGTAACGAGAGTAATCATCGACGATTACCAGACAGTAAGCTTTCTTCCCAATGCTCAGCACATTCACTGGACCAAAAAGATCCATGTGAAGTAATTCGAGTACAGCTTTTGTCGAAGGTACTGGTTTAGTCTTATGAGGTTTTCGATGAGCTTTCCCTTTCGCACAAGCAACACATTTCTCCACCAACATGAAGTCCTTGATTGGAAGATCACGTACCAGTTGACCTTTAGCTAGACGGTTCAGATTTTTCATATCCACATGCCCAAGTCGACGATGCCATAACAGACCATCATGCTCCGAAATTTTTGAAAATAGACAAGTGATCTCTTCACACGGTTTCTTGTTCATATCAATGACGTAAGCATTACCTTTCCTTTCAGCTGTCATCAAGAACCAGTCTTCTGGAATAACAATCCCAGGCTTAAGAACATGACATCCCTTCTTCGTGAAATGAACTGAATTCCCTCGATCACAGATCTGCGAAATACTTAACAGATTGTGTTTCAGTTCTGGTACATAATTAACATTTTCAAAACTTAAGACGCCGTTTCGAACAGTTCCTTTTAACGTGATTCTGCCTGACTCTCCTCCCGCAAATGAGACATATCCACCATTAAACTCTTTGACATTTACCAGTTGGGATAAGTCTCCTGTCATGTGCCTGGAACAGCCACTATCCATGTACCAGAGGCGCACGGTAGTCCTCCACAGCTGTTCCTGCACGATTAGCGGGATTAGTTAGATTTAGGAACCCAGCCCATAGTGGATCTGGGTTTTCCTTGTGCATCAATATACGTCACTCTCTGCCACACTAAATTATCTTTATTCAGAAATTTTGAAACATCCCTTTTGACGACATTTTGATGACATGATTTCATTGAATTGGATTGCATGCCATTAGCTTTAGGTTTCCAAAACTGTCTTGACCAGTTAGAATTGAAACTTTCATAAGCGTTACCAAAATAATTACTTCGATTTCGCTGAAAATTTGTTTGTCTATTCTGATATTGATTATAGCGTTTGGCTGCATTCCAATCCTGATCAGAAGGTCTAGTCCTGTGATAGTTGTTCTTCATTGTCTTAGTCTTTGCAGACATCATGGACTTCGAACAGTGATATCGATTAGACGTGACCTTCTGATTTCGCTCTGATGTTTTCTTGTTCGGTGTCCTTGGGAGTTTGCTCCAATTTCTGGCAATATGACCAGCAGTGCCACAGTTAAAACATGTTTGACGTTTCACATTTTGAATATTCTTGACATTTTGACTCTGTTTGCTTGATTTCGTGTGATTTGATGTTTTAGTTTTCTGAACATGTTTGACTTGTGGTTTTTCTTTAGACAACTTTTCTTCTAATGATCTCTCTTTTAGATCAGCATTCCTTTCATTGTTACTTAATCTTGATTCCGAATTTGAACATGTACGAGTTTCATCCAAATGCGTTTTATCAAGGCATTTATCATCTGAAACCGATTCAGGTTCACTTCCCGAACAAGAAGAAGTCTCAACAATATGCTCTTCCTCAATGCATTTGTCATGTGAAACTGATTCAGATTCCTTTTCTGAGCCTAAAGAAGTTTCATCAATATGCATTTTCTCAGAGCATTTATCATGTGACACATATTCAGGTTCATTGTTTAACACAGTTTCCAATGGGGTCCCACTAGATTCAACATTAGGGACACCCACTGAGACAGATTCAGAAGAAGAATCAGGATACTCTTGATTTTCTTGAGAAGTCGTTTCAGTGGTTTCACTGAATGCATCCTGAGGGACCTCACCTGTAACATTTTCACAAGCTGAAACATTAGAGATGTTAGGATCACAAACATTAGTTGAAAAACAATCATCACCACACTTATTGTTCAAATCATCCACACAAACATTATCAGTTTTGCCCAAAACAACAGGCTCACAAGACGAAACATAAGCTGAAAACGACGCAAACAAAGAACTAGTAAAAGCAATGTCCGACTCAGTTGGTTCAGAATAATGTTCAAAATATGGTTCAGAAACATTTGAAATAATAACCGGTTCACTCCCATGAACATCATCACACTTTACTTCAGAGCTATCATCTGCACACGAAGATGAAACATTAGGATCAATTGTGCCTTTGTGAACAAAATTTATAGGAGCAGACTTCTGTTTCTCAATTGGTCTGTCATTGAACGATGACTTATTATTTTTGGGACCATAAGTCATTTTACTTTCATTAGTCATCTCCTCCTCAGTCATGGGTAGATAAGTATAATTATCATTATAGGGAGGAGGAGCCTTATTAAAACCCAAACCACACCCTTTCTTTTCCTTGTATGCGAGCTGTTGATCACACAAATTTTTGACTAATTTACTGGAAGAATCAAACTTCTTGATATTCAGTTCATTAATTTGATATCTGTTTTGAATATCTTCCAGTTCCTTAGTTAAAATGCATACCTTTTCTTGTGCTTCTAGGAAATGGGTTGTTTTTACACTCACATCATCCTTTAGCTTGATGATGTCTTTTCGCTGAGCTTCAATCTTTTCTTTATAAAGCTTCTCATTTTTAGACAAAGTAAAATTTTTATTTTTTATGTCATTATAATCTTGAATGAGCTCAGCGTTGTGTATTCTGTAAGCCTCAACCCTTTCCCTACACTCAGGAGTACAGAAAACAGAAATTACCTCTTCTTTGGTGAGACCTTTAACAGGAGCTGAAAGAATTTGAGTCATGAATGCAAAATCATCAGCTACAGTCTCTTCCTCTGGCTTTGGGCTATGTTCGCTTGAAGTCATGAAAGCAATGTTGGATGTAGCATTTTGATTCTCTGGAGCTGATATGTTCAGACGCTCAATTTCTGAAGTCCAATCAAAGTTGAGGTTGGGCTGAACCACCAGTGCTTGTGCTAATCCTTGCGGAGGTGGACTTCCAGAAGCAGCAGCATCTGCTATACTTGCAGTGGTCACAAGAGCTCTTTCTCGATTAGGAGTTGCAGGTTGGGCAGGAGTTGCAGGAGTTTGATCTCTGTTTATAAGTGGTTTCGGGCAGTTTCGAGCATAGTGTCCTTCCTCATGACAGTTGAAGCAACGAAGATTAAAGGGCACTTTAGCAGCTCCATTCCATGCATTTCCCCACCTGTTTTTACCTGTTCTTTTCACAAACTTTTGGGCTCTGAAAGCTGCCATCGCCATCTGCCAGGTGATGTCCATTTCTTCAATATCATCTGGATGAATCTGTGACAGATCATCAGGACACCACTTTGGTGGATCAAGTTTTCCTGCAATAAAAGCATTCAAACAGTTGATCACTGAAGCTGCGATATCCAAGTTTTCCTTTGATTGTTTAGCAAAGAAAGCTATCATTTCGTTGTTAGCAGCGGAAGCAGAAGCAGCAGTAGAGATATTTCCAGAATTTGGAATTGAAGCAGGAGAAGCTGGAGAGACGACTTGATTAGAGGACCCAGATGAGTGCACCTTTGCTGAAGTTGGAGTAGCGGATGAAGTATTGCGAAACATCTGAAAACCACCTTGAGACAATAATGCTGTGTTGCTGTTGTTAGAGGAAGCGGGAGCAATGGAGAAACCAGCAGCTAGCATACTGTTCTTGTAATTTGTTTCTCTTTGCTTATCATCCAGTTCGCATGCCTTAATGTGAGAGATCATCTCTGACAGAGTGCATCTAGCTAGATCTTTAGTCTTCTTGATCATAGCAACATGATGATCCCAACTCTTTGGTAGAGCATTAAGAAGTTGTCGGTTTGTGGATGCATTTGTTGTATGAATTTCTTCCATTTGCATTTGAGTGATCAGCTTCACAAACCTCTGAATCTGATTGTCTACCGTTTCACCATAAATATGGTTGAAGTTGTTGAAGTTTTGTTGCAGCAGATTTCTTCGGCTCTCTTTCATATCTTTGTTTCCTTCATATACTTCGATCAGAGAATCCCACAATTCTTTGGCAGATTTGCAGGTGCGAAAGCCAATAGCAATATCAGGACCCAAACCCATGGTTAAGTAGGAAAGAGCTCGATCATCTTCTTCAACAATGAGCAAATCATCTTCAGTGTACTGATCCCTAGGTTTCTTTACCTTAAGACCTGGTTCAGTTGAGCTTTCCATCATGATTTCCCTAGGACCTCGCAAAATGCTTCGCCACAGCTTATAATCCTTAACCTTCAGATGCTGTTCAAAGCGCCACTTCCACTCAGGAAAATCATTAGCATCAGTTAACCTAGGAATGCGTGTTGTGGTACCAAGCTTTGAATCCAATTCTTGTTGTTCTTTAAGGGCAGTCAATTCACTGTTGTGTGACGACATGTTTAATTAATTAGTTAATTAATTAATTGATTTTTTTTTAAGTCCAAAAGTCAACAGTTCAAATGTCCGTAAATCAGTGTCGTTGCGAGTCGTAACAGCTGGGTTGAAACTGCTGTGGTTGCGAGTCGTAACTGCTGTGGTTGCGAGTCGTAACTAAAACAGGATGAGTCGAAACCAAGGTTGCGAGTCGTAACAGCTTTGGTTGCGAGTGGAGATTGACTACTGGTTGCGAGTCGCAACTGAAACAGGATGAACCGAAACCGTGGTGAATGCGAGTCGAAACCAAAATGTGATGAACCGCAACAATGATGGTTGCGAGTCGTAACCAGAACGTGATGAACCGCAACAGAGCTGGTTGCGAGTCGAAACCTGCAAAAGAATAAACGATAAGATCTGTTTACTCGCAATCCCGATTTTTCAGCACTTCCAAAATTCAAAGATATTGTAATCTTTGAATCTGTTGACCACCAACTTCCCGTAAAATCAGCAAACACCTTTTTCAGAAATCAACAAACCAAAATCAGTATAATTTTGATGAATCGATCAGGAACAGTTTAAGTATTTCACTGCAAAACATACAACAAAATAGATCAGTAGCACAAACAATTCTTGAATCCGAATGATATCAAAACCGAGCCCTTGAATGGCTTCAATGGCTCTGATACCAATTGTAAAACCCGTTAGGATCTTTCAATGATATCAACCTTTAACTTGTGAAGGTGCGGAAAACAATCACAAGCCGATTCAAGAACAAATTATAATAATCAACACAAGACTAATGTATGAAATAACAAACCGAAATCTTGCATTCAATGACTAGCAAAGACGGATACAAGACTTCAATAAGAACCGACTTCTTGTCCCTTGTGTCGCAACCTATCACCTTATCAACAACCTCTACAAATCAATTGAGGTTTGTTTAAATACAAAACATCTAGTTTATACCCTAGCCCATTGCGACACAAGCCTACAAACCCAAACCATACATAATCGGCCCAAACATGTAAACAAAACATAAACATAATCAACCCTCAAACTATGCTGACCTACATGAATAAACCTTCAGGTTCCAACACGAGTCTCTCGCGACCCGTGAAAGAGAAAGGGAGGGCCTACGTGGCCCGTGACATAGGGTCTGTAGGGCCTAGCCTTGATTTGTCACCAATCTAGCTTTGCCACGTGTTGACACATGGCGACTTCCGGGTGCCGCCGTTTGTCAAGGCGCTCGCGGCCCGCGTAAGACCAAGGCTAGGTCTTCGTGGCCCGCCACAGCCTAAAAATTTTGATTTTTAATAAAATTAAATAAAAATAAAGGTATTCGGAGCCCGTTTTCGTATACGAGGTGTATTTTAGGGCGTATTGGGATATTTTAAATATTTGTAGGGTGTCGGATTTATTTTAAAGGGTTATTATACCAATCCTCTATGAGAGAGTGGGAAACGAAGCAAGAAAAAAAGAGTATCAGAACACCACCCCTTCCTTGCGGGAATTGTAGATTTCTTTTCCCATTCCGACCACCCTAAAAATATGTATGATAAAGATGAAAAATCCTAAGAAACTATTAGACCATCTCCACATTCTTAGTTTTCACTTTTTCCTAACAATTTTTTTGTCAACATATAAATAGATGGGTCATAGATACACTATACCGATGCTACGAATAAGAAAACTAACAAGCGAGTACCGAAATGCAAGTTGTCTCCCCCGCCGCATCGCGCAGGCACCCTGCTAGTATCATATTAATTAGTTTTTGGCTATGAAGCTTACTACCCACTTTTCTTGCTTATCAATAGTTAACTGAATAGGAATGAAGTTAACTTATCATATTAATTAGTTTTTGGCTATGAAGTTAATTTGAGTCTTTGTGGTAAACACTCAATGGCACATTGAGGGGATTTACGAAAATTGAACAATCAAGTCCTTGTGCTTGTTGATTTGGATCAATCATATCCCTCCTATTAAATGGATGGTTATTTTTATGTAAAAAGACCAAGATACCTCCACAACTTTATTTACAATATGAGTCCCTCCTGTTAGATTGATATATTCCCTCCAAATTCATAACTCTTACCTAATCTAGTAATTAACCACCAAAATCATGTAACTAACAACTCCAATAACAGATTAACATAACTAACTACAATTGAATTGTAGTTGACTTTTATAATTTGAACTAGTGTTGACTTTTATAATTTGAATTGAAGTTGATTTTTATAATTTGAAATTGAAGTTTAGTGTTATGATCAACATCAAATATACTTGTGAAGTACTATTGTTTAGGCAAACATCCAAGATCACGTAGACTCGTACAGTTAACTCTTGTTTAGTCAAAATAGAATAATTGTCAAACAGACTAGTGCACTTGACTACATATGTGGTTTTGACATGTTCCTGCTCTAGAGTCCTATGATCCTACATATGATCCTGCAAATGACTTGTGCTTTTGACATGTTCCTACATATGATCCCGCAAGTCACTTTTATAATTGACAGCTAACATCAAACAAAGTAACATCAAGTGACATGTTCCTACATATGATCCTACAAGTGACTCCTACACTGTCATCCTAACATATGATCCTAGATTCATTAAACACCTGATATGAAACCTGCATAACTATATTAACACAATTCAGTTAAAACTTTAATCTTGACATGTAGTTGACCTCTAACTTATTACCTAATTATGTCATACATTTATCAAATAACTAATTAACTATCTAAATAAGTAACTTATCAAACAACTATGCAATTGGCCTCTAAAGTCAACTAACTAATCAACTATCTAATTAACTAAGTGAACAAGTAAACAAGTAAATTATCAATATACAGTTGACTCTAACTAAATAACTTACTGAAGAGTAGGTGCTAATAAACAACTGATGTACTGTTGACCTCTCAAATATGCATGATCCTGTGCATTTGACTAAATTAATATTTGTTTGACTAAGCATGATTCTGTACAGTTATCAAAGTAATATGCATTTGACTTATTGTCTTGTACTCCAAAATCTTGTAACTAACAACCAACTCCCACATTCACTGATAAGGTTATCCAAACCGCTTGTCGCTCGATGTTCACTCGTAAATTGCTCGAAAATGCTCGTTAGATTTGAGGTTCGGTTGTAAACGAGTCACTCTACTCGGTTTGGTTTATAAACAAGCCAAGCATGTGCAAAGGTCCGCTCAGCTCTATTCAGCTTGAATTATTATTTGTAGTTAATATATATATATATATATATGAGTAGGAGTTGGCTACAAAGCTATTTTTTCCTATAAAGTGCAGGAAGCCTCCTACATGTGACATGTGGCAATTGGAGTTTTTAATCAAAAGGCTATTAAGGTAATTCGATTATTATTTTAATTATGGATTATATTAATAGATTAACTAACTAACCAGATAATTAAGGAAACTAAATATCTCATTGAAATCAAATCGACGGTTTCGTTTAAATTATGCAATTGATACAACATATCCCCAGAGCATTCGTATTGCATCTGGTTCTTCATAACATCTTTACTGATCAAAATCATGGCGTCAAATGTTATGGTTGATTGCGGTGATAGTAAAGTGTTGGACCGTTCTACGACCTTAAACCGTCAGTTAAGGCAGTTCATCTTTGCATACGAAGGCGGAATCAACGTAAACAAAGTCATAACAGCTCTAATCCTTTTAATCTTTCTTTTCTGATTGATTTGAGTGCTTGTACAACGTTTTCTGATACAAATCCGGCAGCACCTTGTCTCTCATACAATGACCAAGTTACTTGACAAATGACCAACACAACCTATTTATAGACTTAAGATTTCGCTTGAGACTTCTTGAAGCGAAATCATCATCAGTTGATTTCGCTTAAAGCTGTTTCAAGCGAAACCTTCAAGTTTAAACCATACAAACCCTAATTTAACTCTATTGTGTGATCATTCAAACAATTCTAGACACAAGACTTGATTATGACGTAATCAACAGACATTTAGTGCACCAACAGACTCCCCCTTGAATGTTGATGAAGTCTTTGGCTTCAAGTCTTTGCCTTTAACAATCTTCAAACATTGTAAAAACTTTCTTCAATCTTTATCTTTAAGCTTTAAACTTTAAACTTCAATCTTCCCTTTGACCGTTGATCCAGACTCCCCCTTTCACAGACTCCCCCTCTCGATATGCTAGAATCTGAGATATCTGGTTCAAGCTTTGTCAATTAGCTTCCGTTGGGAATAATGAAGTCCAAACCTGCATAATCTCTACCACAACATAAGTTTCACAAATTTATAACACTTAGATTTAAAAACTTACTGGTAGACAACATTCATTCAACAAACATACTAGTTACATCAAGTTCAAATAAATGACCTTGATTAACTAACCCCTCAATTTTTCAAAACAATTTAATATGTCATTCAAAATTTTCAACATATTCTCCCAAACCAATTCATCATGTTTAGCACTTGGAATTTTGAATATCAGCTCTTCAACATCAGTTGTCGAAAATCTTTTTGAATTTTGATTTTAAAAAAACGCAGTAAACAAATATGTACAAACAATATTTTTGTGAGTTTGTGTAAGAGGATCATATCAGATTATGAGACCAATCACAAGCACCGTTAAGCTTTACTCATTTTAAGTTCTAAACGATTCACTTAGATTGTCAGTATACTGGTCCACTTAAATTTTCACACAAAGTTCAACTGTTTCGAGATATGAGTTTAATGTCTTAGATACTTAAACTTAATCGCGTATCCCACCTCAGAATATACTCCCGTATCCAGATCCCAATATTCAGTCTTACAGGTAATTATAACACAAATGATATCTGTAAGGGGTTAATAATTTATGAAGAATCATGAGAGCTCAGGTCAGAACTACCGTTCAGCAGAGAGATCATGACTCAACTTGCGGTGTGTCCCCTTTAGAGGATCTTTTTTACAACAGCATTGCTAAGCAATTTTATTGTCTTATCGTTGATGTTGAGGGTGATGCTATGTTTCAAGCATTTGCAGAAAGTATTATTCGAGGACTAGGTCAGAACCACCGTTCAGCAGAAGTCCCGGAATAATACCCCAGATATCATTGAGTATAAAGACCTGTATATCAGAATACGAAACCTTTCAAACGAGATTTCGGGAGTTACCCATATATCCGAGAGATGTTACCCACGATATAAGCAAGTTTGAAATTTAGGTTTATATCTCGTCACAATTTACTAAATGTGCAAAAACCTACTGACACATCATCAGTGAGACCATTTATCACATTTGACATTTCATATCCTTAGCATGCTGTGATAGTTCACTGATTTACTATCATTTCCTCTTTTTCACAACAAAACTCATTTTTGTTTTTTCAATGTTTTTGAAATTTTCAAATTTTCTAATTTTTTTTTAATTTTTCTCCCCCTAAAATCAAAATATGTTTCAATTTTGATTTTCTGGGAAAATTTGAAAACAAACAATACAAGAAACGTGACAAACTGATATCAAATCACTTCAATTCGCCATTCACTTGGCATAAACAATCAGAACTCCCCCTGACAACAAACTATTTTCCCATTTAGATTTCAAAACACTTAAGTTTGTTTTAATCAAATGGTTTTTCCGGAAAATTAGTTTTGTTTGTCTTTTTACAAACTTGGGGTTTCATCACCTTGTTCTTCTTTAACCATTTTGAAAGATTTAACAATTAAGACCCTTGTCAACAACAAACACTAGTAGAAAATCAAGTACAACTTAATGTCCCTGATTTACCACATGTAAATCGAAATATCACAGTTACCATCCTGTGAATTTCTCAAGAATGATGCCGATACCTGCTTCACGCTTACCAACCTGGAAGCTTCGGCAAGTCAGGTTTTTTCTATTTGAAAAGATTCACCCAAGCCTGACCAGCCTTGGGTTTGACAGTTTTTACCTCAACAGATGGCTCTTCTGGTTTTGACGAACCAGAATCATTGCCTGAACATGGCTTGTCTGACTTTGACCTGTCAGATTCATTGCCTGATGGTGGCTTGTCTGACTTTGACACATCAGATTCATCGCCGACCATTTTCTTCATCTTCTTTTCTTCTTTTGTCCTCAGATTTGCATCTGAAGAATGCAATTTACTTGGCTTTGCAGTCGAGTGAGTTGATTCATCAGAACTTTTATTCAATCTGTCCTTTGAACCCGAAGACAAAATTTTCTCGAGATACTCTCTCGCCTTCTTTCTTTTCTTTCGCAGTCTGTCTTTCTGCCCCTGTGAAAGTTTAACTTTCTTTTCTTGAATTGTCTGATCCTGAACTTTAGGTTTTAGAACCTTCTGTTCATGGGGCTTGACGTTGACTGGTTTCTTTGCCATTCTTTGAGATTCAACCCTTGATCTTCCCATTGATCTCCTTGGGCAGTCTCTGGCAATGTGTCCTCTGATGTGGCATTCAAAGCACCTTCTTGTTTCAAATCTCTGACTTTGGCAGTTAACAGCAATGTGTCCTTGAAATCCACAAGTGTAACACACTCTGTTATCATACCTCTCACTATTTTCATACCAAGTACCGTCTTCATACCACACACTTAGATCAAAGCATTGTCTGGCTTTGTGGTAATCAACATTCTTCTTGAAAACTGGTTTTGGCTTTGAAGCACTGTGGTCAAACCTGCACCACTTATTACCAACATTTTGTGAGTTTTCATTTTTAGATTTTTGTGATTTTTTATAATGATTGGACGACTTATCTGATGAGCTTTTATTTTCATTTTTAACATTTTTCAAATTTTTAACTTTTTGTTTCTGTTCTACACTCTTCTTAACAGGTTTTTGTTTAGAACATTCACCTGTTTCAGTAGATTGCAAAACAGTATTTTTAAATTTTTCTTGTAAATCTAAAAATATTTTTCTTTTCTTTTCTTTTTCATCATCAGATATTTCATCACAATCTTCAATTTTGACTTTGTCAAAATTTGTGACTTTGTCACTTATTGGAACAGAATTGATCGGTTTTGGACATGGATAATCTTGTTTCACAAAACCTTTCAATTTATTCTCTAACTCTTTAATTTTCTTTCTATCACATTCAACTTCTTTTTCAAGTCGAATAATAGTCTGACGATGGGAATTTATTACCTTTTGCTTTTCAATATTGTTCTTGTTAAAAACAGATCTCCCATCTTCAAGAATCTTTATTTGACTTTGAAAATCTTTTTCAATCTTTAATTTTTCATTTTCAAAACTTTTGATTTTATCTTTAAAAACAGAATTTTCATTTTCCAAAACTTTTATTCTATTATCAAAAGCTGTTTCTCTATCTTTTAAAGCCTTATTTTCTAATTTTGCCCAAAACACTTTTTCATGTTCTAAAGTGTTTAGCTTATTCTCAAAATCTTTTTCTTTTTCTTTCAAAACCTTGTTTTCTAATGTCAAACTGTTCAAGTCATTTAACAGTTTAACATTCTCAGATTTCTGCTTTTCACAATTCAAACGCAACTCCAAAATCTGTTCATCATCAGCTTTATTCTCGTCTTTCAACGCTTTGTTTTCCAATGTCAAATTTTTCATATCTTTCAAGAGATTGACATTTTCTGCTTCAGATTTTTCGCATTTCGAACATACAACTTCATATTTTGAAATTTCATTTTTCTTGGATTCTTCAATCTTTGATGTTCCTGCAAGAAAAATTTTAACCATATCAGCAGGATTCAAATCTTCATTTAAAAAACAACCTCTCTTATAATCATATTTCATCTTTCTTCTTACATCAATACCATTTTCAATTCTTTTGATTATTTCAAGAAACACATCCAAACTTATCCATATTGATTTTCTTTCTAATTCCTTTATCAACTCTTTCTTTTTCTCTTCAATCTCATTATTGCGTTTTCTAAGCTCTCTGATGAAATCATAATAACCAAATTTTGAGAACCTATAATCCTTTTTCAATTTTTCCAAAAATTCATCCCAATCTGAAGGTAATGCATCTGCAAACTTAGATATCTTTTTATCATCTGATATCTTTAAGTAATACATTCCAAAACCTTTATGTAAATCTTCATATCGCTCATATGTATCATTAAAATTCTCATATTTCCTACACGTAAAATGTTCAAATCTTTCAAGCAAAACCTCCTTTTTCTCAAAATGAGAACCACAAGTCCAATTGTTTATTCTTTGAAGATTATCATATTCTTTTTCATCAAACATTTTGACCACAATTTCTTGGTATTTGCACCTTGTAAATCTCCTCGAATCACCTGCAAAATCAACCAAACACTTAGAAAATTTTTCAAAGTTTTGTCAATTTCAGCAAGTACAAGCGAAATACTTGAAGTATATAAAGCTTCAAGCGAAATTTGATCTAAATTGTTTCAAGCGAAATCTACTATTTCGCTTCAATCTGTTACAAGCGAAAACTAAAATCAGATCTGATTCAAGCGAAATTAATCAATACTATTTCACTTCAACAATACAAGTTCCAATCCAATCAGTTTCAAGCGAAAACAACTATTTCGCTTCAGTTGTTTTCAAGCGAAATCCAGCAAAGTCAATTTCGCTTCAGAAGTTTCAAGCGAAATAGTCCAATATGTCTAATTTGAAGCGAAATCAACCTATTATCTTCGAATACTTTCAAGCGAAATCCAGTTTTAGGTCAATTTTAACATGTTTTAATCTGAATTTTAGTCTGAATCTTTGTAGGCTTTGTTAAAACTATGTTTTACACGATATACTCGAAAATCAGACCATTTCGACCGTTGGAACTAGTTCAGATCTGAAAAATAAGAAAAGAAGTGAGTAGAAAGAAGATAATCCGGTAGAATTAAGCTGCTATGGTATGAACTCCTTGTCCTGAGCTCTGATACCACTTGTTGGACCGTTCTACGACCTTAAACCGTCAGTTAAGGCAGTTCATCTTTGCATACGAAGGCGGAATCAACGTAAACAAAGTCATAACAGCTCTAATCCTTTTAATCTTTCTTTTCTGATTGATTTGAGTGCTTGTACAACGTTTTCTGATACAAATCCGGCAGCACCTTGTCTCTCATACAATGACCAAGTTACTTGACAAATGACCAACACAACCTATTTATAGACTTAAGATTTCGCTTGAGACTTCTTGAAGCGAAATCATCATCAGTTGATTTCGCTTGAAGCTGTTTCAAGCGAAACCTTCAAGTTTAAACCATACAAACCCTAATTTAACTCTATTGTGTGATCATTCAAACAATTCTAGACACAAGACTTGATTATGACGTAATCAACAGACATTTAGTGCACCAACATAAAGTTTTATGATATTGCATAAACTTGAATTTTTGTTTGATGTGTTGTAGCAATTACTTTCCATGATATTAATGTACATCGGTGTACTTTCTTAATGATGTCATATGGAATAATCATATAAAATATATTGACCATTCTCATGGTACCTTTACTTTACAATTTAAGCCTACCTTAGAAATCCTCACTTTCTTAATTAAAATATGCTGACCATTCTCTGGTACATTTACTTTACATTTACATAAATTTTCCTCTAAACTCCGAATACAATCCAATAATCAAATCCGCAACTCACAAACCCCTGTTTCCGATCTTAGGGTAACTTCGGTGTTGCCAACTCAAGACTTGTCAAACTCACGTTCGTGGACTTTCTACGCAAACCATGCGTATACTCGATCTCATTTTTCCTTTTTACACACTTTAGCTGCAACATGTACACGATATTACAAATCATATACTCACAACTAAACTTGTTCATATAAACACTCTATCCGTTAAAACATGATACTTGTTATGTTTTTGTTGTTACATACTATATTCATACATGTGTTCTATATGCTCATTAACTTTGCAAGCTTACCTTAACATTTATAGCACTATAGGATTAACGTATCGCTTGTACTCTTGTGGTATTGTTAAGTAATCTACTTTACGGCTTTGTCGTTTCGGCGACAAGGATATGCACGATTGCGGTATACTTTGGTTCGACTTATAGATAACACATGCTAGTATCTTAATGAACAATGTATGCAAAATTACCATGTTGGATATGTTGTATCAAAACTTGTATACTCGCCAACTTTTCTTGATTTTATTTTAATACATGTTGCAGGAATCTAGTGATTACGCATGAAGAACGATGTTTAGGGTAGACTAGAAACACACCTAGACTTAGCTTATGTATTTGTTTCATGTTTTTATGTTTAATTGCATTATGTTTTACTTTCCATTCAAAAACAATGTATTTCCCTTTTAGTATGAAATGAAATTCGAAATACTTAATTATTGTCACAATTAGCAAGTTATGAAGTCTCTAACAATCATGTTTTCATCTTACTCCGATGTTTCCATTTTCGGTTGGGGTGTGACAGTTTTGTGTGTTAAACCCTCATGCATATTAAGTGATGTTTAGTTATCCTAGGCACAATAGCACAAAGTTTTTTTTACTGCGAACATGTGATTTTCGAGACCCCTCTTACTTACGGTTTTAGAGTGGTGTACATACTCACAATGTTTCCAAAATAAAGTGATAACATCTTCATTGAAATGTGATAATTTGAGAAATGGTTTTGCTAAATTAACCATTGATTATGAAAATATTATATTTATGGGTTGAGTTATAATACAAAGTATTTAAAAATAAGAAAGGTAAGAAGCCACCAGAGAGTGACAAGTGTCCTAGGAGGAATTAAATGGAAAGGGTAATTTTGTCTACAAGAGGAAAGAGAATATACGCATGCAAGTCACATGTTATCCCCCCCCCCCCCATTTTTAACCGTCCGTAACTTTTTTATACATCATTTGTTTTTTAAAAAAATTATACCAAAAAATTAAGCGTTTTTTTATCTTTAATATGAGTACCATATTGTTATATTTTTTAAAAAAAATTCAAAAACCCAGTTGCATATTACACAATGGACATGATGTAAAACACAATGTAAAGTAGATCAAAAACACAATCAATGACAACAGATAAAGACACAATGGACAACATACTAAAACACGATGACCATAACGTATAACACAATGGCGATAACATATAACACAATAAGTATCAGACTGAATAAAAACACAATTGATGACAACAGATAAAATACACAATTAATGACAGCAGATAAAAGACACAATGGAGAGCAGATGAAGACACAATGGAAAACAAACTAAAAACACAATACACAACAAACTAAAACACAATGAACAAAGATAATAAAAAAATTGAACAAATTATTAAAACACAATGGAGAACATATTAAAACACAATGAATAACATATTAAACACAATGACCTGAACTAATAACACAATTTATAGAAAACCCAGATATAACATCATCTTCATTGTGTCATATATTGTGTTATAGGTTCTTATAAAAATGCAATGGATAGAACCCAAATTAGCATTGTGTTATAGGTTTTGATAATAACACAATGGACATGATGTAAAACACAATGTAAAGTAGATCAAAAACACAATCAATGACAACAAATAAATACACAATGGACAACATACTAAAACACAATGACCATAACGTATAACACAATGGCGATAACATATAACACAATAAGTATCAGAATAAATAAAAACATAATTGATGACAACAGATAAAAGACACAATTAATGACAACAGATAAAAGACACAATGGAGAGCAGATGAAGACATAATGGAAAACAAACTAAAAACACAATACATAACAAAGTAAAACACAATGAACAAAGATAATAAAAAATTGAACAAATTATTAAAACAAAATGAATAACATAATCTATATATCTATATATACTATATATAAGAATTTCCCATGTCTATAATTGTAATTTCACCCACAATTTGTAAGAAGCCATATCAACAGTCAGCGTAATTTCCCCAATTTCAGTTTATGCAATCCAATCGTTTTTGCTTCAATGCCCCGTCAGTTTCTAGCAATCCACTATCTTAAGAAAAGTCGTCATTGAAATCAGGCAGAAGGTGAGGGTTTAATCGGAGCACCAAAGTCCGTCGGGTCAAGGATTTCTACCATGATATGACGAAAGGTCAGTGATGATGTTGTTTGGGGCGATGGCAGTGGTAGGTAGTGGAAAAATCGAAGCCTCAACAGTGGCGGATTTAGGGTTCCTTCATGAGTCAGTCGGGTATTGTCTCTTCTCTCTTGAATTATTATTCGTAGCCTTCATCCAATTTCTGTCCGTCGATCAGGTACCCCTATAAAATCATCTCGAAGCATTTTTATTGTAAGTGTGTTTGTGATTTTGAGTTTAACCTAGATTTTATAGAGATGGGGAAGGAAGCTTCTGATTTTGAGGGCTTTGGGTGTATTTGCATTTGTTGATTTTGCGTGCAGTGGTCAATTAGACTTACATTGGGGTCACTACTATGAGGATGAAATTAAGGTTCAGAAAAGCTACATAACTTTGAGGTACAAAATCAGAACAAAAGTTCAATCTGGAACTTTGAGGTACACATAACTTTTTATTATGTTTTTGATCATGTTTAATCACAATTTGTGTTTATGCGAATTGATATTGGTAATCCATATAGCCCCTAATATGTTAAAAACTCATAAGAAAACGATCGATAAACGGAATGATGGGAAAATGGAAACAAATAGCCACCCTCAGACCAATTATTTGGGTTCTTCTGGGTCCGGTCACTGTTTCTAGGCGATGGTAGCATTTCATTTATGTATTATTAGTTCATGCAAATATTATTAGTGGTTTATGCTCGTTTAATATTTTCATGCTTGGCTTTGGTGATTAGGGTTGACTCAGAGCACGCAATGGCTGAAGTAGACAACGTGGAAGATGATGACGACTTGTGGAAAAAGTTATGGTGGTTGCCAAACATGTTGAGTAGGAAAAAGGTACTAAAAGAGACAATTGATGACTTTAAGTTATATTGTGTGACTTCGTGAATCACAAATTCATAATCAGCAAGTAATCAATACTTCATTTTTTTTCGATCGTAGGAAGCAATTTGTTCATCTTTACTGAATAGGTAATATTACTGCAGCACCTGTCATAAATATTTATTCCTAGGTTAATCTTATATTTTTTTTTATTTTTTTTTGTTTTTTGACGCGGCACGAAGCTAACACGAAATCCGTAGGTTTGGGTTGACCCCATTATTTATAATTTTGCATATATTTGATCTGTTTCAGTGTCTCCAAGAGCTATTTTGCAAAGACCAATGGCAGGCTCTCAAGTTCCGTATTGTCCGATAGAGAAGAAAATGTCAGATTCTTGGTCACCGCTTGATCCAAGTACCTTTAAAGTGCGGGGACATAATTATTTAAAGTAAAATAAGCTTGACATTAAACTATTTCTTTATTTTTTTCCTCTAATTTATAAGGGGTTTGTATTTGTCTTACCAAAGTGGCATGTGGTTCCTTCTGTTTTACAGAGATAAAAAGAAACAATGTGCTTCAAATCAAGCTGCTTATTACCCTATTGGTGTTGACGTATTCTTATCTCCCCGTAAGATTGATCATATTGCACGCCTTCTTGAACTCCCAAAAGTTGAATCATCTGGAAAAATCCGTCATTTGCTTGTTGTAAATCTTCAAGTATGTCCCTTCTAACCATTAATTTTTTATTTCATCTCGTACATAAAAAAATCATAAGGTCAAATTTCGATGCGTATACCTTTTTAGATGAGTTCATCGTTTACCTTTCTACTTAACCAGATTTTTTATGTCTATAAATTAGATACCTTTATACCCCCTACACTATTTCAAAATGAATATGACGGAGAAGGAATGAGTTCTGTTTTGTACTTCAAGCTATCTGAAAATTATGAGGAACTTCCGCTTTATTTTAAAGAAAATATCAGGGTAAGATGGTCAATTAGTCATGTCTCATCTTCTCATCGTTCAAGCTTTCATATGGTTATGATAAACATTTTATTTCGAGTATTTATGTGTTTAATAATTTTGATAGAAAATAATTGACGATGAGGTGGAAAGGGTTAGAGGTTTCCCGGTAGATACCATTGCACCCTGCAGGGAAAGATTGAAGATCTTGGGCCGACTCACAAACTTAGAGGATCTTCAGTTGAGTTCCGCTGAAAGGAAGCTTATGAGTGCTTATAACGAGAAGCCCGTTCTCTCACGTCCCCAACATGAATTTTTCTTGGTAAATATATTTATTCCACTATGACGTATATTAAGTAATCTTTTTTATTAATACTTAAGACCCCATTTTGAGTAACACAAAGAACTGTACATGTGGTAATACGGCACGAGGATTGGCTGGGTTACGGGTCAAAACGGGGTCAGGTTGTAAGGGTCAAACGTTTAAGTAATGTTGAAATGGGTAGGGTCAGCTTGGGTTGACCTGTATACACTTAGTTAAGTTTTATATTTTTCGGGATGATGTGTTGATTATAAGTATTGTTAAAATATATACACATATAAAAAGGGACGGGTCGAACGGGTTTAGAAGAAAAAAAGGAACGGGCTACAGAATCAACTCATCCTGACCCAAACCCATTTTGACCCGGTAGCGAACCCAAATCAAGCCATCCATTTTGCCACTTCTAATATATTCTCTGCTCATGAACCAATCAAACATGTTGCATTGTGAAAATATTGGCCGAAGTGTTCAAAAAAGAAATCAGCATAAGGATTTACATAGAAACTTTAAGTGGTCAGTTTGTTTAATGTGATGCTCTCTTTTTATTATAGCTTGCTGAAATAACAGTCATGCTGGTGCTGACTCAAACGACCACTTGTATACGCTGGTGGAACACATGGCTGATGGTGGCAAATCCGTAACTAATAATGAGGCGTTGGGGGCAGACGATGAAGCCGAAACATCAGTGGCTTCAGTTGAAGATCAGTTAAGAAAATAAATGACCTGTATGAGGTATATTTCAATGATATCAATTATTAAAGGGTATTAAAGACTTTCGACTAATAGTCGCATTTTTCAAGTAGGGCTGTTATAGAGCTTAGTCGAGTCAAGCCAGAATGCCAGATTGAGCTCGGCTCGAACTTAAACGAGCCAACTCTGTTCGGCTCGTATATTTTATCGAGCAGAAAAGTCGAGCTCGAGCTTAAACGAGACAACTCGGTTCGGCTCGTTTATTTTATTGAGCTGAAAAGTCGAGCTTGAGCTCGAACTTAAACGAGACAACTCGGTTACTTTTCATGGCATTAAACTTCACATCCAATGCTTCTTTTTTCAAGATTCATTTTGCTTATTGTAGCAGATTCATGTGTCAATTGGATTGTTTGACAAATGTGCAATTCCAATAGTTGCACACGCGTGGGCTATATAGGCTTGCATATGCTGTTTCTACAGCTTGTGCACTAGTATGCTCATAAAAAAATCAAAACAGCGACCCACCCATTTATTCGTTATCTTAATTTATTCTCTGTGTTTTCAAATAGCATATGTACATGTTGACTTCTTTTCTAAAGTCTACCATGGATTCACACTTACATTTCCTTTCAGTTCTGGCCTTTTGATACAAATTGATGTTTGCTCTCACATTGGTTTCTCGGTTAATGATGTTAACAGCCTTCATGCGTTTCGTACGGATACCCTTAAATCCAGTTATGGACCTGTGGGTGATTTTTTAGTGGATGAACGGAATTCGGTTTCCATACCTTCGCAAAAGAAAGATGTAATGCAGACGGAAAACGCGTGTTTAGAAGCTCAACAGAGTGAAATAATCACCAATACTCATCAGAGTGATGATGATATCGTAACCAGTCAAGTCATAACACAAGACGATGATGATGATGATGCTAAATCTATGTATTTTGAGTTACAATTTAAAACAAGTACATATCACTAAAGGTAACACTTTTACCAATTTAGAAACAAGAGTGTGATGCCAATTATATGTTTTATGTATAGTACTAAATTTAGGTAACACGTCTTCAAGCATCTTTGAGTTACTATGATATGAAAGACTAATCGAATGAAAGATGGTTGAGTATCATAAACTCGGTTTTATCCATGTATATATTTTTAAATGGAGGTGTCCCTTAAAATTGGGTCTTTATAGTATTTATAAGTAACCATGAGCCATTTGTTGCTTTTTGTAGGTTGTAAAATTATGTCTGTTGATTTACTTTTTGGCTTATGTTTTTCACCACTAATACTAATTTATAGCTTTTTAACATGTATAATCTATATATCATCCACTATTAAAGATTAAAAACCACTATTATAACCGGTCACAAATTGGGTTTAATCTATGTATTTTCTTAATGTGTTCTATATTTTAATGATATAATGTTAGTTTCTATGTATTTTCACGGTTTATCGCCCCGTCGTAGTGTGCGGGTACGTTTACCATACTATATAAAGGATTTGAGACGAGCACTATGGTAATATCACACTAATTGGCTATTCCGCCGCGACGCGCGGGTTACCTACTAGTAAAACACAATGAATAACATATTAAACACAATGACCTGAACTAATAACACAATTTATAGAAAATCCAGATATAACACCATCTTCATTGTGTCATTTATTGTGTTATGGGTTCTTATAAAAACGCAATGGATAGAACCCAAATTAACATTGTGTTATAGGTTTTGATAATAATACAATGTATAGAAACTCTATTGACCAAAACCCAGTTAAAAGACACAATGACTTGAACCTTTAACACAATGCAAAAAAAAATCTAGTAAACATGAAATTTTTTATTTTATTTTTATATGATAATATGGTACTCATATTAAAGATAAAAAACACTCGTTATTATGGTAAAAAAAAAATTAAAATGCCGTATGAAAAAGTTATGGATGTTTTAAATCGATGGGGGAATTGGCATGTGCCTTGCATGTGAAGAGAGAAAATCCATAAATATAAGATTCCATTTATGCCCTTCTATTATAATCTTTTCCCTACAACTAATCTCAACCCTTCAAATCTAAGATCAATGGACTAGAATGCTTCTTACCCTTCTTATTTATTTTATCCTTTGTATTTGATCATAACCCCTCTTAGGTAAACGTTAACGTAGATCATATTTCTATAATTACTAATTAATAATTAAATATGCATAACAAATTATTAATAAGAATCACAAACCTAATTTGTGATATAGTGATAAAATTATTTTCAATTACTTTAAATACAAGTTATACTTAAAAGATAGATAATAATGAAATAATAATATTTATATACAGTATTATATGTATTGTAATACGTAATTTCAGTCATATGAATATATGTGTGTGTTTTACATTTTTTTATTATTCAACCCATGTAATACATGGGTTATTATGGTATTATAGTGTTACTAATTAACAATGGCCAATTTTTTGTAATAAATTCAAATTAGTTGTGTGAACTATCATTTGATAATAAAAATATGTTCGTTATACAATTTTTTTCTTACAGATTATATAATTATATCATTTCTATCATACAATGTCTTGTAATACACGGGTCGATAACCTAGTATTTAATAAATGAGTCCAACTCGAGCTTGAAAAACCACTCATGAGTTGAGGTTGAAAAAATCCTAGTTCAAGCTCAAACTCTCATAAGTTAACCGAGCTGAGCTCGAGCATAGGCGAGCTCTAACGTAGCGTGGCTCATTTACACCACAAGTGCGCCATCAGGACACCGGTGGCGTACCACCTACGAATGGCAATGGGTTGGATATAGCATGCGTATATGCAATATTGGTTTCATACCCGATATAAAATTGCGTCTCATCAGTTATCTCGCCGAGTGCCAATTATTCATTACCTTCCCTTCGGTTATCGAATACACCCTTTATAACAAAAAAAATACTATTTCAATTTTATTCAAATGTGGAAATATCACATACAAGAACCCTCAAAAGGTGCCTATGCCCTAGGTTTTCAAGTAAATCGGGTCTAATATCACCTAATACCATACCCGAACACAAACCCGGAAAAAATGATTAATCTCATACTCATTAATCCAATACTTTGAATACATATCTCGTCGCCCAATATGAACGTTGTAGGTTTCAGGTTTTCCCATCTTGTTCGGATTTTTCTTCTATCCCTACCACCATTGTGGCAATGTAAGTTGTAACTACCATGACGTCTTGTTTTGGCCAAAAAAATCAAAGGAGGTGTATGGATATGGATTCTAGTTAATTATATTGTATTGTGTTTGTGGATTAGTATGTGTGTAATCTACACATTAATGCATTTGGGTAGGGGTGTTCAAAACAGGATATCCGAAAATTCGGATATCCAATATCCGAATTTTCGGATACCAGATTTCACTATCCGAATCCGTATCCGAAATTTCGGATATCCGGAATTCGGATATCCGAAATTTCGGATACGGATTCGGATATCCGATTTTTCGGATATTTCGGATTCGGATATCGGATATTTCGGATCGGATTTTCGGATACGGATAGTTTTGAACACCCCTACATTTGGGCCAACAGGTTCAATGCAGTGGCGGATCCAGAAATTTTTTTCACTGGGTTCACTTTTATAGATGTTTCAATCATATGACTGACATAAAAATTCAGGTCGGTTCGACGGTTCGGATCGGGTAAGGTTAATCACATAATAAAAATACGATACAAGGAACTCATACACATAAGCAAGTCAGTGGTTAATGGTGCCTTAGTTTGCGTTCTTATTCACACTAGTGTCACAAAATGTATGTGGTTCAGGAAGTAATGTGTTCAACAAACCATGTTCAGTTCTTCTAGCTTCATTGATAATATTTTCACATGTTTGGCTTGTTTTATGCAGGCAAATAAATATATATGGACTGGATGATAATAGAATTGAATTCACTGAATGATATAGTTATTTGGACTAGCAAGCCATAGGTCTTCTTAACTTCAATGTACAGTTATTGCATTGTTTAGCGTTGATACATATCATTCCTTACTATACAACTTATTTGACTATACGATCGGTGATGTTCAGTATTCCTATGGTTTTCGATTTTGATACTCGTCATGATCCACGTGTGTTAGTTATCTTCATGATAATTCTGATTGTTGCTTCCGCTATCCATCTTTAATGCTATCAATGTTAATCCACAACCAAGATTGAATATTATCTTGGTGGACAGTGAGAGGAAGATCTAAGGTTGCATTTGGCTCACAAGATTCAACATAATTGGAAGTTGAATTCCAATTGTCAGTGCGTTTGGTTCACGTGATTTATTGAAATTGTAATCTAAATTTCATTCTTAACGTATTTGATTGATGCTTGAGTTGGAATTGGAATAATATAAGAAGAAAGTCAACCAAAGGAAAAGAAATCTTTGACCACTCACCATTGTCGCACATGCCACCGGCGGTGATGGTGGAGGGTGGAGGAGGGTGATGGTGGGTGGAGGTTGAAGATGAAGTGTGGTGGTGGGGTTTTATAAATAAAAAATGAAGAAGATGCCCGGATAGTCCCTATGGTTTGGCCTTTTAAGGAAAGGGTATTTTTGTCATTTCACATCATTTTAACAAAGAAAAGTAACTGAAGTTAGACCCAGGGACTATCCGGGAACAAAAAATGAAAACTTGGGGACTATTCAGGTAGTTTTAGAAAGTTGGGAACTATAGGTGAAAAAAGGCGAAACCACAAGGACTATCCGGGCATTTTTCTCTATAATTTAACTTGACAATTGTAATGAACTATTTACTTAAACCTCTGGAATTTCATTTGTCGTACTAGCAGTAACATTAATAAAAAATAATAACTAATTACAAAAGAAAAAATAAACACTTCCACAAGTTGTGATAACCATTTAGTACTCTTAGTGTACATTTATACAATATTTAAATGGGAACATGGATTACATAGCATACAATATTTTTGTCTGTTATGTCCATATTTAAAAATATGTTGATTATGAGGAGTTTAAGATGCTTCCCATACCTTGTAATCATTTCCCTGAACCGCCAACGACCATTTCTGGGACCCACTTTCAGGTTCATAATGCCCTGGTCCGATCTTGACTGCCACCTTTTCATCGACTATGGCCGCATAAACATCTCTTTCTGCCTTAACGATTTTAACCTAAAATGGTACATCACACACAGGGTCAGTTTTGATTAGTTTAACTTCATATGATGAATAAAATTATCTGCTACCCTATTATTCGATCATATATACATCCTATGACACTTACTGTGCTCCGGCATTGTATCTTGTTTCGCCTCCTGAGTGAGATAAGTGCAGAAATCTCTGATTTGTGGTGCGAGAACATGTGATCGTAGAAAACCGATGGTGTCCCGGGGTGAGTCAGGATGTACGCATATCCTTGCATCTCTTTTCCACCAGGAAATCTCCAATGACCCTTCACAAGCAAGTGAAAGTCTGTTAACCAAATTATCTAAGCAGTTAATGCAGTAAACAATCAGATAAGGATCGATATTTGAGATATCGGTAATTGCGGTGGGATATCGGTGGAATGTTGGTAATTTTAATACCATGCTTAATTAATATATATATATATAGGGTAGGGTTCGGCTACAAAGTCCATTTTTCCTACAAAGTGTACAAAGTCATAAAACACCTCAATTTCAGCCATAAAACACACTCAAAACCCACAAATAACACAGTGAATATCACTAAAATACAATATCCAAACCCTAACAGTCCATAAAAACTTCAAACACACCATCGTAGAACTATGCATATAAAACACAACATGATAATCAACATAAAACACACTAATGTTAGTCATTCGATAATCAAAGCCTTATCATCCAAAACACAACACAAAACCCACAAATATGGCGTTTTAGTAATCTTCACTTTGTTATTGGTGGGTTTTGAGTGTATTTTATAGTGTTTTATGACTTTTTACACTTTGTAGGAAAAATTGACTTTGTAGCCAACTCTCATCCTATATACCAATTTAACACTAACAATTCAGCATGTTCTCCTACCATTAACAAATTAACCTTTTCCAACTTGCAAAACACTAACAATTGTAGCAAGTAGGAACTCATTAAGACTTAAAAACACTAATAGCAGCAATAAGAAGCAAGACAAATGGTAGAACTAAGTAGAAAGGTACTCATATCAGGAAAATCGGTGATATATTGGTCAAATATCGGTCAATATCACCGATAATATCGGTACCAATATTTTGCACCGATATCTCACTAGGGGACTGATAACCAATATATCGGCGGTATTAACTGCATAACAAATTATACACACGCACACAAACAAACACATAACATGTGATTTTTAATACCTGTGTAGAACCAGTGTCATGATTTTCAATAAAGGTGACAGCTCGAGAGGGCCACCAGCCGACAACGCCTGGAGGTTTTCCCTTCGAATCACTTAATCTCCAGTATTCGCATCTTTCAATTGCCTGAATTTATGTATATATAATATATAAAAACAATGAAATATGATGCAACATCTAATGGATTTAGTGAATATGTTGTGTGTATATGCTTACAGAATGAAGAATCCCTTTGGTGGTGACATCGAACGCTCCACAAGTTCCATTGGTATCATTTATCCAATCAATAATCCGTTGGCGATGAGCATCTTGATTGTGATCCATCTCACCATATGTGTAATTTAAAGAATCCCAATATTCGCCGACTGAAAAATACGGCTCACTTGCCTCCATGTATTCCTTTACATAACCACCCCAAAATCCCCGTACATAATCTAACCTCCATCCATCATACCCAATCTCTTTCCTGCCAAAAAATAATAAATAAACCAATTTTAAAAAGCATAAAACAAACCACGTTTGATTAACGTGAGATGACTAACCTGAGCCAGCATAACCATTCACATAGATCTTTTCTCACAAACTCTTGTGAATGATCAATATTTGGGGCAGCATGGAAATTTTCTCCGCTACTCTTATTTCCCCGGCCCTACAACGAAAAGTCGAAAACCGAAGAAATTTAAATAATATTCCGCAACGCCATAATCGTTAAAAATGAAAGGTTTGTAAAGTTGACACCTGAAAATGGGGATCGTCCCCAACAACTGCGCGATCATCCCAGTTTAATAAACCACCAAAAATGTTCCAAATACCGTTTTGATTCTGATAATGTGCACAACGATGATTTATGACAGCATCACCTAACACACGTATACCGACTTGATGGAATTTCTTCACAACGGATTTCAATTCATCAGTGTTTCCGTACCTGATCAACACATGTCAATTATCAATCTATCACATTTACTCTATCTTAAAACAAAAAGTCGGTGGCTTTTGCCACCGACTAAAACAGCCCCCAACCTTTCAACATAGGACCAAATACACCCCTAAACTTTCAACATAGGACCAAATACACCCCTAAACTTTCAACATAGGACCAAAACACCCTCAAACTTTCACAATAGAACCAAAACACCCCCAAACTCTCACACTACACCTCATCCTCTTTAACTTCAAAATTTTCTACTTAATAACTTGACACTAATTTTGTTTAAACTATTTTTACGACTTTACACCGCAACGTGCGGCACATTATTATATTTTTTTATATATTTCTAACCACGTTAATGCCTATATTAGTTTTACGACTTTACATTGCCGTCTAAATTACGTTTACGACTTTACACCGCAACGACCGAGACATACTCTTTTTATTATCTAACTCTAATAATGTTAACGTCACGGACGTAACGTGTGTATCAAAGTAAAAAACGCGTAATGTCGCTTGCCGGCACCACACGTTAATGTCATCATCGTAAACTGTAACCACAATGCTTGTATAGGTTACACTAAGTTAGATCGGATACGTCAAAACAAACGTTTTTATATGGTTAACGCATCAGATAACGTGCTACCAGCTATAAACAACTAAGGCGTCGCCGCCGCAACGCGCTGCCTACGGCAACAATCTAGTTATAAATTGTATTAAAACTATGTATATACCAGTACCTTGAGTTCAAATTATATAGATCCCTTGGCATGTAGCCTTCGGGTGAGATGGATTCTGTTGGTGGGGGCAACCAAGCAACGGTGAACCCAAGTGATGCTAACTCAGCAGCTTTCTCTTCTAATTCCACATACCATTTTCCGGATTTATTCGACTCCCAGTTAAACCCCTGAAACAAAATTTCAAACCCTGTACCAGTTGCTGAATGTATCTTTACAGCTGCTTCAGCATCAACTTCCTCTATGATATCTGGTACAGTTTGAATCGAGCTTCTGAAAATACTGTAAGCTTCCGCAGCTAGCTTTTCAATCTCTTGAAGAATCAATTCTTGCGCTTCTTTAGTTTTTGTTTTCCGGTTCGCTTCAGATGATATGCCGGTTACCAAATGTCTAATTTCATTAATGATTTCATTCGTATACGAAGTATCTTCTTCATCCAATGTCACGTCTTGTTTATTTTCCTTCGGAATCGGTATGTAAAAATCATTTCCCTTATAATTAATCCACGTGTTATCATTAACTTTCAAAACAAACAAAAAACCAGCAGTTTCTTCGTCTAACGGAAATACTCCATAGCAGCCGTTCCCGTCTTCTTTTCGTTGCAATTGTGTACGCAAAGCTTTGTTTTTAAATAAATTTGTGTTAGCTGGATATGGGCCAGAAGGAATTTCCCACTTATTACTTCCATCGGTTGAGATTCCCCAATGAACGATAATGTCATCGGGAATATCGGTTTCCATATTTACAAGATACTTGGATGTTTTTAAACATCTTTTTATGTACACGTTCATCGAGTTTTCTACCGCAGTTTCTTGTACAATTGGATGCTCTACGTAGAAACCTTTTACAGATTCTTTTGAGTTATCGTTTTTATTTTCGGTTTCGGAATGTGTTTCTTCTGATTGAATCATCATGCTAGAAAGCCGCCCTACCGCATTGTCATCATCGTCTAAGAAATTGACAAGTGGCACCTTAAAATCTCGCCCTCTGTACTGATACCAAGATCCAGTTTCCTCGTCCTGAATCATTAGAAGTTAATTAACTGAAAGAAGAAACGAAAATACTTAAGATGTTAACGGATTCAACTGGTACCTTTAATACAAAATTTATAGCGGCAATTGAACTTTTAGTGTTGAAAGCAATCTTCACTTGGTAAACTGTATCTCCTTCTTCCGTTGTTGACGATTTTGTCATAGGGGTCTCAATTGCGTAGTCCTGAAAGATGAGGCATAAAAATCGCAAGTATTCTGCTAATAAAACATTCTATGATCACAATAAAACTGAAGATTTCAGATACCTTTATGGTAATAGAGTCCAATGGTCTCATCTCAACAGGAGGCTGATCCCATTCACTACAAGCATTAACAACCAAAGTATAAGATTTGAGATAAAAATAAAGAAGATCACAACTGATCTTTCATTACACCAAAGCTGTAGTATTCATAGAATCATAGTTTATATGTACACAACATAAATGTACATATATGTGCCTGTAAATTGTTGTTATGAGTTTGTGTAAAGTATCGAAGCTATGGTTAGTGAAACCTGCCAATGTCGTTGACATAATTAACGCCCCAATGAAGAATCCATTTTCCTGGAAGGTTACATCCTACAGTCAGCTGCCAATTTTCCTCATCGTCACCGCGATCTAATCTTATTATTATCTTTCCTTCCACCTGTTAGTATGCCCAACCATTAGTACACCTTGACATTATACTTATAAGAAGAAATAAACGTAGCAATTTTTAATGGCAATTATATATCACAAACTAGCAAGACGATAGAGTAAGAATACAAGCAACAAAACACAGGCTAATAATTAAAGCCGAACCAATCGTGCCAATCTAAATGATACATTTTCGCCCTATGTTTAAGCCAAAAGAAAGTGTTTGATTGAATCTCCTCCACGGTCTTATTCTCTTCCTCTGCCTTTTTCTTTCTATTGAAAAGCTTATCATTTCTAGGCTCCCAAAGAAACCATAAAGTCGCCATGTAGATCATCCGAATGATTTTACTAAGCACCCTTGGAGCCAACTTTTCCGGAGCCTCAAGGATCGGTATAACAGAATCAGAACTGGCTGCCGGAGCATTTCACCACACGCTCACCTTAGCCCAAACCGATCTCGCAAATGTGCATGAAACCAGAAGATGTTCAACCGATTCCCACAGGCAGCATCTCCTCACACACCACGCATGACCCGATAACCTCCACCCAAGTGTGGATGTGACTCCGAACCGCTCTCCAAACGAAAAGGTTAATTTTATAAATAAATATAGGCATTTGCCCAAATATACATTGATCTAGACAAAGAACAAGCCAGAAAACAAACTACCAACATAAAAAAAGTTACAAATTGATCCCTGAACTATAAATTGTGTTAACCTCACGTCCCTGTATAGCCATTTTGTTGCTCTGTGACACACCTTGAGCTATCAATATTCAATTTTGATAAACTTGATTCACATCCATAATCATGATTCATAGCATATTTTACTTATTAAAAATGTAATTCAATATTCAGCAAGTTCATACCAGTATTTAACTGAAATTCATAATTTCCTTTAAACATAACATAAATTCAACACTAACTAAACCTACAATTAATCAAACAAACAACACAATGCATATTCAACTGTTTCATCTGTCATAAACATATAAACATATTCGAATTCGATCGAACCTTACGGACGCGCTGCAACGGAAACGTTTCTCGAAAGATGACGTCATCGGAGACGGCGGAATCAAGGACAGCGGTGTCGGAGGCGGAGTTATTAGCGGAAGCTCTGACGGTGGTGTTCGGAACCCTAGAATGATAAAACGGTGTGAATTGGGAGGTTTTGGCGCCATAATTTCGGATAGAAGTCCTTATAGTATCGTAACAGAGAGAAGAGTGTTTATATTTTTTGGAATGTGTAATGAATTTAGGGATTTCTGAGCGACAACAATGGCGGAAATGAGCACCTAGTGGAACCGTTGTCATTTGTTTCTTCTATACAGGAGAATGAATGAATGATTGAAGAGGCAGAGTTGATTTTCGCTGGATTCTGTTAATATGGTTCAGCTTTTTGTTATTTACACTTTAACCCTTCAACTCTTTTGATGTTAAGGAAAGTGTTTTTCTTTTCTCCCATCATTATCTATGATCTACACTACTGGCTACTGGGATTCCCTCGTGCGACATGACTGGTATTCGGTTTCAATCGGTATCAGTTTGGTTCATTATAGTAGCGGCACTTGCCACTTGGTGTACCAACTCAAATACGCAAGTTATTAAGAAAAAAAATCAAATTTAGATAAAAGTTAAATGGGTTAAAAACGTATATTATTTAAAGTATAAGTAATGAAATTGAAACTTAAAAATAACAACAACAAAAACAATTAATAATAATAAATTTAAATTTAAATGGGTTAAAAACGTAATAAATTTAAGTATAGTAGTTATACAATTTGGTTAAATCTGTCAAAAATGGTGTAAATTGATATTTAAGAAAATATAAATTCGGTAGTTTTTATAATTAAATATTTTTTAATCAAGTATGTAAACTAAAAATTGTTGTAAAGGTAAAATGATGTGTGAATAACTGATTTTTGTTTTTAAAAATTGTTTATGATAAATCATGAAATTGATGGGTAACTAATGTGTTTTGTGGATAATAAACCTTTCTGAAAATATCTACATAACTTTTGGATTTATGGAAGTAAAAAGCTTTCCAGGCATGTCGACTATAGACTGTGACCACAAAATATAAGTATACAAGGTCCCACACACGTTAGAGAAAAATGTCGACTACACTGTGACCACAAAATATAAGTATACAAGGTCCTACACACGTTAGAGAAAACTGAATAATCAAAGGTGCTTTAGTGTAACTATCTTATTTTGAAGGGACTATTTTGTTGCAAATTTAGTGTAAATTTCTGAAAAATACATTAATTTGATATTAAATTTATGTGTTTGGATTTATTATAAGGAAAACGCTTTAGGCGAGGTGTTATGGGGCTCTATTGGGGCGTATTTATGCCGCATCAATAGCAACCGGAGTGCAAACATCATTACGGGTGGGCATCAACAAGGGCGCTAGGGCGTGGGCTCAGTGAGATAGCAAGCATGGGGGCTAGTTTAGTAAGTTTTGTTATTTTTATAATTATTAACGAATATAAACCAATCATTTCAAGTCACCACAATCCAATACCATATTTCACTAAGACTATCCACTATCACAACCCAACCCAACCCAATCTTTTATTAAAATATCAGTTTCTCTCTCTTCCACCTACACAACCCAATTCAATCCAATCCAACTTTTCACTCACATTCACAACCCAACCTACACCAATATTTTATTAAATAAATATATTATACAAAAAAATATTAGAATATTAAAAATAATAACTTTATTTTGAAACTGATAAATTATTTGTATTAAATATAAAAACAAATAAAAAATTAAAAAAAATAAATAAAATTACAATAAAATAAAAAAACATTATAAAACACATAATATTAAACTATTTAATTATACATAAGATACAAACTACTTAATTATTCATTATTACAAAATGACATGGATTTATATTGTAAAGTTGGGTTGCTAAACAATTAAATATTGTTAAAAAGTAAAGAAAAAATTTTAAATCATGAAAATTGAGAAAAGCAATTAAATATTGTAAAGTTAGGTTGCAAATTTTGGTTGGTGAGACAACCCGGTCGTGCACCATGGTGAATTTTTTATTAAAAAAATTGCTCAATTTTTTTGTCCTATTATCCATGTGGCAACCGGTTGTGGAAATTGTTCACCATAGTAGATAGTCTAAAGCCCTCCGATAACAGTGGCGGATCTAGAAGAAAAATTCAAAGGTACCCTAAATTTTTCTTTTACCTTAGGGGCCCTTTGCGACTAGTGAGTGTGTGTGTGTGTTGGGGGGGGGGGGGGGGGGGGGGGTTGTTAATGACCCATGTATTATATGGGTTAAATAAAAAATACTCCCTCCGTCCCATTAAATGTGTCTTATTTTGAATTTTCAAAGTCTTTATTTATAAACTTTGACTTTGATTATATATTTTTTGGGTTATATAAAACTTGATGAAAATTAACCTGATAAAAACACTTGTAAAATACACTCAAATCATATAACTTTCATCAAGTATTATCTAATATAAACAAAATTAATTAAGGTCAAAGTTTATAAATAAAGACTTTAAAAAATCAAAATATGACACTTTTAATGGGACGGAGGTAGTATTAAACAATTCGTAATAAGATTAAGAAATTATAATTATATGATATTTTGAGATAAGATATAACTGAAATTACATGTTAATTACATATAGATACATGTGTGGTAAAACTATTTTTAAAAAGCAAAATTGTTAATCAACCTTTCTTAATCCATACTTTGGGTATGTTTGGCATGAAGCTTTTAGGAGCTTCTAGCTTTAATATTTTAAGAAAAAGCTCATACTCAATAAAAAGTCTTGTTTGGTTGAAGGAACTTGAAGCTTTTATATTAAGAACTTGAAACTTTTGGTTGAACGCTCCTACTAGTAGCGTTTAGAAGTAGCTACAGCCTACAAGCTTTTAGGAAAAAAAATGATTATTTTAACCTCTAAATATAATGAACTTTTTTAATGCACAAACTTTTTAAATTTTAAGTTATGTCTATTTTGGTCATTTTATACATTTTATTAAAAGCTTCAGCTACTCTGTCAAACACCAAATATATCTAAAAAGCTACAGCTACCAGCTACAGCTACCAACTTTCAGGCACCAGTTACCAGCTCCCAGCTTGCAGCCACCAGTTACTTTTGCCAAACATACCCTTTATAATACTTGTCACTCTCTAATAAATAAAGTGAGAAAAGAAATACAATTTAATTATAGGTCCATATATAATTTTATTTTTACATTTTAAATCATATGTTGAATATCATTTTATTAATGAGTGTATCACATTCGTGAGAACGTTATCAAATTTTTTTAATAAAACTTTAAGTGTTATTTAGAATTTTTATAAATAATATACTTTGTAATATAAATATATTCACCAATAAAAAGAACCAAAACTTATTTGTCTTTCAATATTTGTTAATGCATGTAATCTTATGACATTTTAAAAAACTATTTTTCGTGTTTTTCTTTTAACTTTTAACTTTTTTTTCTATTTAAAAAGAACCACCAACTATGTCGCAACCCCCGATCCCTATCGCCCGGGAACGGGCGGCCGCGAGTCAATTTTAGTGGTATCTGGGTTTGTCAATTTGGCAGCGGAATTTACGTCAATACCGTAGTTAGGAAATATTTTATCAGAGTAAAATACTACGCTTTTATAATATTAAACACAAGGGAAAATCCCAAGTTTTAAGTACACATATTTCCATAGAGATAAAACACTATTTTATTTAAATAAAACATCTATTCATTTTAGGTAACTTTATAGCCACTTTTTCAAGCCTTCAGTGCTGTCCAGCTGGCTTCTATTTGGCTTTCACATTTTGTTACCTGAAACGCGTTTAAAAACATTTGTCAGTGGGAAATACTGGTGAGTGAATCCCAGTTTAATCAAGTTTTAATAAAAACCATTGTACAGTATTGTGGGCGATCGCGCAATTACATTTGTTTCCAAGTCATACTAATTACCACCCACGGTACTGTCGTCTCGACTTATGGTCATGTTACTCCTCGCAAGGCAGTAACAAATTTTGTATACAAAACCCCAAATATACCGACGATAATTGAATCCTTACAAATACTCAATAACTGTTTGATATATAATTAATCGTGTGAGGTTTTGTAAAAACAATTTGCAAAAAAGAGATTACTCACATTGATGTCTTAGATTTTATGTAAGAGTTTCCTGGTGATTATCTATAATTTACACAAATGCACACGTGTTAGTATAATAACCCATTATTTATATTAATGATACCCTCCCCGAGACGGCATTCCAACGACTACGTCGGGCAGAACCACGACAGCCGTTACGGAACCCTGGATCAATTGGGCAGCGTATCTAATACGTAACCGGGGTTATGATATTTACAACTGAGCAGAACATCGTTATTTAGGGGGATATTATACCCGAGTATAGCTTATGCTATGTGGAAATTCGAGAGAGAAAAGAAATTTGAACGATTCGACTGAACTGCCGATGCCTGCTATTTATAGGCCTGATTTTTGGTTTCCTCGCGACCCGCGTAAGGTGAGACTAAGCTCTACGCGGCCCGCGGAGTAGAGGTGTAGACCTTAGCCCTGATTGGTCATCACCCCTAGACTCGCCACGATGATGACACGTGGCAGCACCGGGGATCGCCTGATCTCTTAGCTGTCGCGCCCCGCGTAAGATCCCTAAGGGGTCTACGCGGCCCGCGAGCGACACGAAAACTATGTTTTTAATTAATTTTTATAAAAATAAAGGTATTTGGGCTCGGT
This sequence comes from Helianthus tuberosus, assembly GCA_030545235.1. Classification (NCBI taxonomy): domain Eukaryota; kingdom Viridiplantae; phylum Streptophyta; class Magnoliopsida; order Asterales; family Asteraceae; genus Helianthus; species Helianthus tuberosus. The sequence continues at coordinate 138,797,820 of CM060420.1, forward strand.
TTTCGCATACGGGGTATATTTTAGGACATATTAGGGTATTTTAAATATATTAGGGCGTCGGAAAATATTTTGGAGGGTTGTTATATCCTTAATCATTCCTTTTAATTTTTCAGTATCTTCCTTCATTACTAATTCTTGTACTTTCCTAATCTGCTCATTTAAATCTACTTGTAGATTTAATTTAAGTGAACGTACCCTTTTTGGCTTTTCGTGATACTTTTGACTTAAAGCATCAGCAACTACATTTGCCCTTCCTGCATGATACTGGATATCACAATCATAATCACTAAGCATCTCCATCCAGCGTCTTTGTCTCATATTCAACTCTTTTTGCCCAAAAACATATCTTAAGCTCTTATGGTCTGTGAAAATAGTAAACTTAGTACCATACAGGTAATGTCTCCAAATTTTCAGGGCAAAAATTATGGCTCCTAGTTCTAAATCATGGGTTGAATAATTCTCTTCATGATTCTTAAGTTGTCTGGATGCATATGCTATGACCTTTTGACGTTGCATCAACAAACATCCATAACCTAACTTAGAGGCATCACAATAGACTACTAAGTCTTCAGTTCCTTCTGGTAACGCTAGTATGGGTGTGTGGGTTAATATTTGCTTAAGAATTTTAAATGCTTCTTCTTGTTTTGTTTCCCATTCAAACTTAACAAATTTACAGGTTAGGTTAGCTTAGTTAAGGGAATGGCTATCTGAGAAAAATCTCGAATAAATCTTCTATAATAACAGGCCAATCCTAAGAAACTTCTAACCTCGGTTGGTGACTCAAGGGTTTTCCATTTGGTAATTGCCTCAATCTTAGTGGGATCTACATGAATTCCTTCATGATTGACTAAGTGTCCGAGAAATTGTACATATTCTAACCAAAATTCGCACTTTGAAAACTTAGCATAAAGCTTTTCCTTTCTTAATAAACTTAAAAGTGCGTGTAAATGCTTTGCATGTTCCTCTTTACTTTTAGAGTAAATGAGAATATCATCTATAAAGACAATTATGAATTTATCCAAATATGGCTTACATATTCGGTTCATCATGTCCATAAATGCAGCTGGGGCATTGGTTAAACAAAATGGCATGACAGTAAATTCATAATGACCATACCTTGTTCTAAAGGCGGTTTTAGGAATGTCATCTCCCTGTACCTTTAATTGATGATATCCTGACCGTAGATCGATTTTTGAGAAAAATCGAGCTCCTTGTAACTGATCGAACAGATCATCGATTCTTGGTAACGCATACCGATTCTTAATCGTGACCTTGTTCAATTCACGGTAGTCAATGCACATACGCATTGATCCGTCTTTCTTTTTTACGAACAAAATTGGTGATCCCCAAGGTGATGAACTTGGTTGTATGAATCCTTTCTCCAACAATTCGTCTAATTGTTTCTTCAGTTCCTGCATTTCTGCGGGTGCCAAACGGTAAGGTGCTTTGGCAATCGGTGCTGTTCCTGGTAGTAGGTGAATTCTGAATTCAACTTATCTGTTTGGGGGTAGTCCTGGTAGTTCTTCTGGAAATATATCTGAAAACTGAGATACTAGTGGAATATCTTTTAGTTCTTTTCCTTTAGTGTTAGTGATTATAGAAATCAAATACACTAATGACCCTTTTCTTATATAACTTGTTGTTTTCAACACAGAGATGAATTTTGTGGATCTAGATGGTTTATCTCCTTTAATTGTGATCTTTTCACCCTTTGGTGAATTTACTTGAATTGACTTTGATCACATAAAATACTGGCTTTATTGGCTATTAACCAATCCATTCCTAATACAACATCAAATCCTGCCAGATTCATTGGGTAAAGGTTTGCAACAAACTTTTGATTTAAAAATTATATTCTTGCTCCCTGCAAGATTTCAGAAATTCTAATGGTTTCTCCATTCGCTGTTTCTACTAGACATTCTTGTGGGAGTTTAGTTAATGATTGATTGAGTAATTTGCAAAATGAAGTATTAATAAAACTTTGGTTCGCACCAGAGTCAAATAATACTTTAGCAAAAACATCATTAACTAAAAACGTACCGGCTATCACGTCCGGAATCATTTTGGCCTCATCTGCAGTCAGAACAAATGCTCTAGCATTTTTGGTGTTTTTATTACCCATGGCTGGAACTAGTTTCGGACAGTTTGGCCTGATGTGACCTTTTTCTCCATAGTTGAAGCACATTCCATTATTAGGTTTTCTCCTGCAATCTTCTTCCTTATGCACTGGCATCTTACAGAAATTGCAATAAGTGGAGCATTTTCCCGAATGCTTCTTCTTGCAAGCCTTATAATAGGTGCAGAGGTAGAACCTACATTCCTACGGTTAGAATTATCGTAGCGAAATTCCTGGGTAAGCCTTTGAGCTAGGTTCTTCCTTTGATACTCTTCTCGTGTACGCACTAATTCATCTGTCAAGGTATTTGTTAGTTCTACAGCTTTTTCTACGGTTTGAGGTCTAGTGGCCTTGGCTACATGCCTTATCTCTCCAATCAATCCCCAGATGTAACGGGTGATTAATACTGGTTCAGGTGATGCAAGGGTTGGCACTATTCTAGCATATTCAAAGAATAACGTAGTGTACCCCTTACTATCCACTCCAGTCATCCTAAGGTTTAGGAATTTATTTGCTATCTGTTCTTTTTCATTGGGAGGACAAAATTTTCTTTCTACCATGTTTTTAAATTCCTCCCATTCCATATTGTAAACCCTATCACTTCCCTTAGTTTGGAGGATAATGTTCCACCATTCTAAGGCTGAATTCTTAAACATATTAGAAGCAAACATTATCTTATTCTCTTCTGTGCACTTGCTTATTTTCAAGACTGCCTCAGTCTTTTCTATCCAGCGTAAGGCTGCAATGGCCCCTTCATTGCCTGAGAATTCAATTGGTTTACAAGACCAGAATTCTTTATAAGAACAACCATAAGGTATGGTTCTTCTTCTTTTGGGAATGGGTACTTGAAGTATGGGTCCATTGTTTACGCTGTTTTCAGGTTCAGTTGGTCGCTTATTGCTATGCTTACTTTTATTATCCGCTTCTTTAACAGTTTGAATAATAAATGGCATCGCATCTATTATTCCTTGTGCCACTACGTGTTGGATGGCACTATTATCCACTTGGTTCCCATTGTTTTCGTTGTTCGGGTTATCGTTATTCATATTATTGTCATTCTGGTTTTCCGGGTTATTATCCAGATTCTCTTGATTTACTTGGTCGGCCATCTGAATTTTAAACATTTACCACATATTAATATCACAAAATAATATCTTAATACGATCAATCACATGACACGCATTTTGGTCAAAAGCGTCGATCATTGCGACTTACTCTATTTTTATATATAGTATGCATCTACTACAAATCAGAACTGGAAATTACAATACAACTGAAATCGAAATTACATTATTAGTAGTAGGCATCCGTAGTTTTTTTTCAACAAACACACATATTATATATTATTATTATTACCATCTCTACCATCACCTTCACGGATATGGATTCATCCAGAAATCCATATGACACTCATCGTACTTCCAGACGAGACGTTCTCCTACTTGCCTCATTCTCTCGCTACTCTCTAAAATCTCTTCTCCGAAAGTTCAGAGTTCTTGCACATTTTCTGCACTCATTGGGGGTGCAGGTGCGGGTACTGGATCTGAGTACTGTGGCATGGGTTCTTCCTGAGGATACGGATTCTCTAAGATTTCCCTAATGTATTCATCATTATCGTAGTAGGGATCTAGAGGGTCCAGACCTGGGTAAGCTGCTAGGTTTGGCATGAGTAGGTCTGTCAGCTGGTAGCGTTGCACATAGTCCCTATGATCATCAAACCATGGATCGTAGTCTGGGTCTAAGGGATTGGGTGTTGGTATCCTAGGTATCTCCTCTGGATTAAAATCATGCATTTCTACTTGATTTTCTGGGTTGTTTGCTATCTCTATTGGCTGTAATGGTTGGGGTGCTATCAATTGATCCAGGTTAGGGTCGGCAGTTATGGTTGCTAAAATATGGAAGTTTGCCAGACTCCTATTAAGCATATCTTGGGTATGGGCATCGGTTTCTCTTTTAGCTGCTGCTAGCACTCGTTGTTCTTGTAACTTTTTCATTCTCTTCCTACGCTCATGTGCTCCCTTACTGAACCATCCTCTCTTTTTCTGAGGGAATGGCTCTTCAGACTGAGCCTTAAATACGAATATTCCTTCTTCATCATCAGCTGAATACCCTGAGAGGGCAGGCTGTGAAGAGGCGCCTTCGCTTCTAGGCGAACCAGACAAATGACGATACGCGTCGGATGGTCCTTGGTCGCTCATACTGTAAACTAACAGATAGTCAAATAACACATAACAATAACATACAATTATGCACGCATTTCCGTAATTTATTTCCTAACAGATTGAATTTTGGTGTCAGTAGAACACTTCTGTGGCTGAGTCAGTGTCTTAGCTCTGATACCACTGTCACACCCCGATATTTCCATGTATTACCGGTGGGCCGGTGGGGAGTATCGTGACGTAGTTGATATCATCATAGACAATTAATCACAGTTTATATACACAGCGGAAGTCGAAAGAAAAAAACATTACAAACCGAATGAAAGTAATATCATTTATTACAAAAACGGTTGTAAAGGATCCACAGGCGGATCAAAGTTAAAAGGAACATTGTTCAGCAGATTTATAAACATCTAAGCTTGCAAGACTCTTTATTGATGCTAGGAGTAGCCAACCTATTCCGATTAGTACCTGCATTTAACCTTTTTGGGAAAATACGTCAGTTTTCACTGGTAAATACAATTAACCGACTCATTTTGAAAATGTTTAAGAAAATTGAGTTGAATGCACAAGGCACAAAAATATCTTTTATAACTTGGGATAATTATTTAAAAATAAACTTGTAAAAGAATTACATGTTCGTTATACGTTCAGTAGCCCGGGCTGAATACCGGGTTAAAGATTAATTGACACACCACATAATATAATCCCGCGGAGAGTTATTCTCGCACAGGCGTTTATATCTTTTTATATATGCACCGGCAGGTGTATGCCTACACCTCGTGCTTAGGTCGTGGCCATTTCAATGAATGATGCCAAGGATATCCGGGACATGGTCATTAACCCCCCAAAGGCTTTAAACAAACAAAACAGTTTAAACGGGTTATCTCAATGATTTAACCTTCATACGATTAAAAATTCAATACCCGACCAAGCGGTATTTTATATACCGTACCCCAAGTCCGTATAAGGGAAAATAAGTTAAAAGAATTTACCTGAGCAAATTATATAAATTTATCCTAGCCGTACAATTCAGCAAGTGCACGTATCTTTTACTGGTATCCTAAATCTGGAATGAAGGTTTTAATTAACCTATTAGATTCCTAACGGGTCTTACTTAAGTTTAAACTTAGACCGGTTAGTTTTAAAGGAAGGTATACGGTTTAACGCAAGATTAAGCGAAGACTGGATTAGAGTGTGGTTTAGACCCGACAAGTATAAAGACTTGTATAATATGGGTAAACTAAACACATTCTGGATTTTGAGGTAAAAATGATAAGGTTTGACCCGTTTCGACCAATTTATGCAAACTAGTCACATAAACCGTACCGAACGCGAAAAATGCATAACGGGTAACCAAATGAGTCATGAATAGGTTTCCTAAGTTAATATGCTTAAAATATGTTATGATATCAGTAGGATACCTTCTATTATGCCCAAAACGGATTTAAAGTCAAATTAAGCCCCGTAGGGGTATTTTGGTCATTTTAAAGGTTATAAACGAGGTTAAATATAAATCTGAGGTTCTGGTCTAAACTGATCAGTAAATAATATTTATTTTAGTAGGTTATATCAGTAAAATATTGCACATATGTGAAATATATTATTTATAACCAAAGTATGCACCGTAGGGGCATTTTGGTCATTTCACATAGGCTTTAAGGGTCAAAACTGGAAATCTGGGTTCAAAAACTTTTCTTAATGTTAAAGTATAAAAATTTACTTAAAGCATTAGTAGGGATTAGGTCTTATATGCCAAAAATAGTTTTAACTCATACTATGCGTTTAAAACGCGAGAAAAGGCGGTTTTAAGCGATTTTCGGGTTATATAAGGAAATCTGAGTTTCTGGTCAGTTTATAAAGTTCAAAATATTTTATTTATCATATAAAATCTGTAGCAAAAAGTTTGGTATCAAAATGTTATGTAAAACTCATTTTATTAGCAAAAAGGGTAAAACCGACAGTTACCGAATCAAAGCAAAAACCCTATGTTATGCTCAGTTTAAAAATAAATAAAAATCTTTAAAAATCCCAAAATATTATATTACATTAGTGGGTAAAAATTTTGGTGTCAAAATTTGGGTTTAAATAGGCTTTATGCTAATAATGCCGTTTAATTAATAAAAAGCTTTCTAATTACGATATTGAGCATAACTCCTAATTTAGACCTCAAACTGTTGTCAAATTTTTAGGACATTTTTATAAATCAGTAACAAAGGTTTTTGTCTACTCACATTTTCAAAAATCTCGTTTTAAGGTCAAAAGGGTATAATGGTCAACATTTAAGCAATTAACGGAAACATGCAAATGAATCGGATTAATTAGGAACCAAGTAGTATAACCTTAGAGGGTTTTACTAACTTATAATATGGTCCTAAAGGAACCTTAAAGCATTTCTAAAACAAGCTAAATCGGGTCAGAACTAAAAGTCAAAGCAAAAGTCTACTTTTGCGACTTTCGGTTCCGAACCGAGCCTAAACACATAATTGTCGGATTGAACATGATTAGACATGTTCTTATATTAATTACCAAGTTATATAAGTGTTAAAACAGGTTTCATAGCTCCTACATTGCTAATTATAAGTTTATTTGCAAAATAGCTTTCTGTTGACTTTTTATAATAAAGTTTGACCCGACAATTGACCTAGTTAGAGTGGAAATCAGAGGGTGCCCTTTTAAGGGTTTATTACCCACATAATTACCAACTCATAGCCATTTTCAATTTGAAAAATGACTGGACCATTAGTGATTAATCACTAAGTCAAAGCTTAATTACGACGGCTTTGACTTTAGGTCATTAAACTAATAAAACACGAATTAGAGAGGTTAAGGAAGCTTACTGAAGTACTTAGCATGACTAATGATCCTTAGGGAATGATCTTGAGCTCCAGGAGGCTCCAAAATTTAAGTTAGAATGATTTTCAAAGTGAATGCAAAATGTTGCAACCAAGAGCTCATTATATAGTGATTTTGATTTAACAAGATCATGCCAACAAGGTCTAGGATTGATCCCAGATGAATCCAAGTATCCCTAAGCATGAAATACCATTGGCTCAGCCTCTGGATTTCGAAAACAAGCTCTCAAAGGCGGTGGAACCTGCTAATACAGGCAACTGTCCAAAAATCTGATGTTGGTAGCTTTTACGCGGCCCGTGTAAGTTTTGGGTAAGGCCTTACGCGGCCCGCGAGAGGGTGGGGTCCGATCACAAATGTTTCAAATGTTGCAATTTTGGTCCCTGGTCCTTCTAAACGTGTTTTTACTTGCTTTTATTGCACTTTTGACCCCCAAACTTGACTTTTAAGGGTTCTATGTCATAAATAAACTTCGTTAAGCTCCCGTTAGTTATACGATCACCGAAAAGTCCTGAATTTCAACGCTGACGCTTTTAACCCATTATTTACGAATGTTAGCATATCTTTCTCATATGATATCGAAACCTTGTGAAATTTTTATCACTTAATCTCATGAGCATAATTAATCGTTACAAAGCTTCAGGTTCATTAAAAGGTCACTCAGAGGTATAATTTAAACATGTTGACACATTTAACCCTTGTGGTTTGTAAACTTTCACTTTCTTGCACAAATGGTTTCGTATGATTCATGAATCATTCGTTTAAGGGTATAAACATCGTGTAGGGTTGTTGAAAGGCATAATTATCAAATGTTGACACTTTGAATCCTTCTACACACATACTTTCTTTGTTTGTCAACTTTAGTCCTTCGTAATCACTTTGTTACTCACTTAAAGTCCATGACACGTGTCTATATTATATTGGACATGATTTTACGAGGTGTTACATCCTCACCCCCTTAAAAGAAATCTCAACCTTGAGATTTACTGAAATAAATGAGGGTACTTTTGTTTCATTGTGGACTCAACCTCCTACATGTATTCGGGACCTCTGCGGGCATCCCATTTAACCTTTACAATCGGTACGTGCTTCTTTCGAAGTTTCTTAACCTGTCGATCCTCAATCGACAAAGGTTTTTCGACAAACTTTAAGCTCTCATCAATATGCACATCCATATGTGGCATGACTAGTGATTCATCAGCTAGACATTTCTTCAGATTGCTGATGTGAAACACGTTATGAATTCCACTGAGCTCTTTAGGCAGGTTTAACTTATAAGCCACTGTTCCGACACATTCGATGATCTCGAATGGTCCTATGTATCATGGGCTTAACTTGCCTTTCTTACAAAAACACATTACCCCTTTCCAGGGTGATACCTTTAGTAACACTTTATCACCAACCTCGAATTTTAGAGGTTTACGCCTTTTATCCGCGTAGCTTTTCTGCCTATCCCTGGCAGCTTTGAGACGATCTCGTATCTGCACGATCTTGTCTGTCGTCTCCAGGACTATATCAGGTCCTGTTAGTTGGACATCTCCAACTTCTGCCCAACAAACGGGCGTCCTGCACTTCCTTCCATACAAGGCTTCAAAAGGTGCAGCTTGAATACTTGAATGATAACTATTATTATATGAGAATTCAATTAATGGGAGATGATCATCCCAAATTCCACCTAGGTCAATGACACAAGCTCTTAACATATCCTCCAGCGTTTGAATTGTACGCTCACTTTGACCATCCGTCTGAGGATGATATGTAGTGCTGAAGTTTAATCGAGTGCCTAGGGATTGCTGGAAGTTCTTCCAAAAATGCGATGTATATCTTGTATCCCTATCAGAGATGATAGACACTGGCACTCCGTGGAGAGATACAATCTTGTCCACGTACAGCTGAGCTAACTTATCTGAGCTGTGTGTTTCTTTAATAGGTAGGAAGTGGGCTGACTTAGTCAGTCTATCTACTATAACCCAAATAGTATCATTTCCTCGCTTTATTTTTGGTAACTTAGTTATAAAATCCATAGTTACCATTTCCCATTTCCAGGTGGGAAGTTCAGGTTGTTGTAGTAATCCTGACGGCTTTTGGTGTTCAGCTTTAACTTGTACGCACGTCAAACATTTAGCCACATAAGTGGCTATGGACTTCTTCAAGCCTATCCACCAATAATTTGCCTTCAAAACCTGGTACATCTTATCACTACCAGGATGGACAGAATATTTGGAGCTATGGGCTTCCTGAAGAATCACATCCCGAAGTCCTCCATAAATTGGAACCCATATTCGTCCATTCAATCTTAAAATTCCATCTTTTCCATATGATAACTGCTCAGCAGTTACTCCCAATTTTTCATTTGGATAGTTAGCTTCTAATACGGCTTCCTTCTGAGCGGCTAACAATCTTTCATTTAAGTTGTTCTTCAATTCAATGCTCTTGGCATTGATTCTAATGGGCTTAACCCTTTCCTTTCTACTCAAAGCATCGGCGACTACATTCGCCTTCCCTGGATGGTACCGGATTTCACAATCATAATCATTCAGTGTCTCCATCCATCGACGATGTCTCATGTTCAGATCCTTCTGATTGAACAAATGTTGAAGGCTTTTATGATCAGAATAGATCACACACTTGGTACCATATAAATAATGCCTCCAAAGTTTTAGTGCAAACACAACTTCACCCAACTCCAAATCGTGGGTGGTATAATTCTTTTCGTGCACTTTTAATTGTCGGGAAGCATAGGTGTCACGGCCCTCGTCCCGGTTTTACCCGGTTCGGGAGCCGCGGGACAGAAACCCGTGGTATTGTTTATTTTGGCAGCGGAAATTTTAACAGGATCTTTTTAAATTGAAAATGGCCAATTATTTTATTTCACAATTTGGGGCAAACCCCGAAATTTACAATAGAGGAATTTCACGACGAAATTTCCTGTTTTACAAAACATGTTTATTTATTTTACTAAGCCACCTCCTCAAGCTTTTAGTGCTGCGTGGCACTTTCCCTGGTCACAGTAAATCACCTGAAACATGTTTAAAAAGATTTTATCAGCGGGGAAATTCTAGCGAGTCATTCAGGTTAAATAAAATGACACATTAGTTATAGATTACAGCATAAGAGCGATTACAATGGCTACTATCTTATTTTTATCTGGCGTCGTGTCACACCCTGGTGACGATGGTCATACCACTATTGGGTCCTTTCACCCAAGTAGTGATGATTATCACAGTTAGGTTGGTGAACCTAACCGTGAGAAATTAGTAATGTGCACAATACCCCACTTGCAAGTGATTCAAGATAACCAAGACTTAATCCCTGTAATTATAACTTTTGAAAATAATTTGAGATTTAGTAAAACAGTTGGTAAAAAGAGAACGACTCACATTACAGGTTTAATCGGGCAGAGTTTTAGCCTACTGATTTAGCCTTGTAACCTAGTTAATGCACACGAAACTAGGTCAGTAACTTAATACAACATTTACGATAAACTCACGAAATCAAAACCCTCACGACGAATAACAAAGTATAGCCCAAATACTGGCAGTACTTAAACATCCATCGGATCGGTTTCAATCGATCGGACATTGTATCGTAGCAGTGATCGAGTTAATACCCTGTATTCGTAGCAGCGCCTCGACACCGTAATACTCGTTTTAGGAAGAATTTGGACGTTTTGAAACTAAAATTTCGAACACAGAAGCAAGTCCCATGTACAGGAAATTTATAGCAACATTTTAGGTTTTACGCGGCTCGCGTAAACCTTAACATTACTTTTACGCGGCCCGCGAGGGCCCCTAGTCTACGTGTAGGGCTAGCGTGTCATGTATAGGTTTGCCACGTGGCCTGGAACGCGTCTCCGGTCACCAGGTGTCCTGTCGCGGCACGCGTAGATGTAACCTTATGGTTTACGCGGCCCGCGAGAAGTCTAGAAATCTTAATTTCTTGGTTTTTCATGAGGATTAGGGTTTCAGGGGTCCGGGTTTTCACTTACGGGTCGTTTTTGGACATTTTTGCAAGTCCTTAGATCCTCCCCACCTTATTTAAAATCTCGTCCTCGAGATTTATTGAAATAAGTGAAGATACTTTCGCTTCATTTCCGATTACAGCTCCCAGGTATACTCAGATCCTCTTTTTGAATCCCATTTGAGCTTGACCAGTACCAATCTTTTATGCTTGAGGAACTTAATCTTTCTGTCTTCTATCTGGAGCGGTTTTTCCACGAACTTCAATTTTTCATTTACCTCTATGTCTTGGAGAGGTACTACCAGTGATTCGTCAGATAGACATTTCTTGAGGTTAGATACATGGAATACGTCATGTACTCCAGCTAGCTCTTCTGGTAGTTGTAAGCGATAGGCAACTGGTCCTATTCGTTGGGTAATCATAAACGGTCCTACGTACCTTGGACTCAGCTTTCCTTTCTTACCGAACCGAACTACTCCTTTCCAAGGAGAAACTTTCAATAGTACCTTGTCTCCAACTTGAAATTCTAACGGCTTACGTCGATTGTCTGCATAACTTTTTTGGCGATCTCGAGTCGTCTTTAGTCTTTCCTTGATTTGAGCGTTCTTGTCGGTGGTTTCTTGCACAATTTCGGGACCTGATAATTGACTTTCTCCTATTTCTGCCCAACAAACTGGAGTTCGGCACTTTCGTCCATACAGTGCTTCAAATGGGGCAGCTTCGATGCTTGCGTGATAACTATTGTTATAGGAGAATTCAATTAAGGGTAGGTGGTCATCCCAGTTTCCCCCAAAATCTATGACACATGCTCTAAGCATGTGTAACACCTGTGTCATTTCAACCATCAAACAAATTCCAAACCAATGAAATATTGTATTTCATACTTTGGACTTGTATAAATATGTGTATCTTTTGCACATATCAAGTCTTGTTCGATTTCAAGCTCTAAATCGCTTTCTGGAAGGTTATACGCGCACTGATGCGTAAATATAACCAGTTTAATGCAACGAACACTCCGGAATAGTGAAATAGGCTTAACATACCTTAAATAACCTTTACATAACTTAGATATAAGTTTTGGAAGGTTTGGTGTGGTGAAATCAAAGTTTAATCGCTTACAGGGACTAAAGTTGACAAACTGCGAAAGTATGCCAATTTGAACTGTAACAGACATTCCGGAGCATGACCATAAGTTAAACATACCATAAATATCCTTCACATAGCTTAGAAATAGGCTTTGAGGTGTTCGGTATGCTAAAATAAACTTTTGTGTCATTCAGGGACTAAAAGTGTCAAAAAGTGCACAAGTTTGCATTTTCGCGCATAACTTACGTTCTGAATACATCCGGACATCCAAAAATTTATGTAAGCACTAAAATATTTTATTTTAGTGTTCGGCATAAGAAAAATCCATTCGTCACGTCATTTGGATCGTTTTTCGCGCTTGTGCGCATTCCGTCGTAATTAAGCGAACATCGCGTTCGTACGACCAAACGAACCATCATCCGGCATATTTTTGAGCATGTTTTGAGTTCCCTATACTTTAACTTCATTTTAGAGCCTTGAAATGAGGTTAACGGGGTTCAAACGCATCGAAAAAGGCCTTAAACACGTGCAGGGACCATTTCTGCCAATTCTGAAACTTTTCTGATTCAGGGGGGGTGCTAGCGTAGCGCGAGCCCTATGGTCTTACCCGTCGCGCTACGCGACTGCCTATTCTGGACAGAAAACATGCAGAAATATCAGTTTTGCACTTTCGGGACCAGATTCGATGTATAAACAGCTGTTTAATTCACAACCACACATTCTAACATGCTTAGTCAGCGGATAAGGATGGAATTTAAACACCATAACTTTGCAACACATGTATGGATGGAATTTAAACACCTAAACACCATAACTTTGCAACACATGTATGGATGGAATTTAGGCACCATAACTTTGCAACACATGTACGGATGGGATTAAGGCACGTTTTCCATGAAACGATCTTAACGGTTCGGGTATTCCTATAAATACCCCATACCCCCCATTGCTAAAATCACTAGAAATTTGATTTGAGAAACTCTAAGTTGAAACATTAGTTTCATACCTGAGATTTTCGAATCGAGTTTAGCATTCGGGGACCCTTCGTAAGTATTCTTTCGTTCTTTTCCTTATTTTACTGTTTTTCGAGTCAGAAAGTCAAACTTTGTTTGACTTTCAGCGTTGGCCAGTAATGGTCAATGCGAAGTTCGTTAGAACTTCGCAACGTGATTGTAATCACGATGGTCATAGTCCCTTGGGACTATGCCTACTGATTACCACGTTGTCTAGGGTCGTAGGGTAAGCGATCTAATAAATCGCTTATGCCTCGAACCCGACCCATTTGGTCGATCATTAGGATCCGACCAAACACATTAGGTGACCATAGTAGGTAGGGAATAACCTTCCGAGGTTATACCCTATGGTCACATCGTTTAAGTAGTTGTATGATAGGTAGTTTATATGCCTTAGGTAAATTACCAGAATACCCTTTTCATGTATAATTGGTAATTAAGCATATGTAACCTAAACTTTTGTCACATAACTGATTATGTAACATGTTTAGGCATATAACACTTGTCATAGGACTAGTTAGGCGTTCCGAACGCGTTTCACGCGAACGACGCGTTAAAGTAGCATAAGCTACCTAAACGGGTCGTAATGGGTCGAAAGCACTCAGGTTAGGTTTCATTTAGTATGTAGGCTTTGTTAAACCATATCACGCGAGTCTCCACACTCGTTTGGTTTACAAACCCTCATGCTATCCGATCTTCCGATCTAGGTCCGGTTAATTAACATAGTTACCTATATTAGGTGCCGTTTGATATCCGCGATCTCTAGCATTGTTTGGTTGTTACTCAAGGACTTCTGAGCAATCTCAAGTGAGTACATAGACCCCTCTTTTACTGTTTTTCCAAACTGTTTTGGGGTGGAACACATGTGCCTACTTGTTACTTTCCTGCTTTCCTGTTTTCACATCATATACTGCTATGTTCGTTAGTACATTATAGTACATGATTTCATTACATTTCATGCTATGTATTGCCATTGTGTGCATTACTTAGTACATCGTTTTACATGACATTTCGACATAGACATTTTAACATGATTGACATTTGATCATGTATTTCCCACAAAACATAACTTTGATTTAAACCAAGTTTTACTTCAATACTTTGTTTTTGTGCATATGGTTTAGTTGAGACATTTCACTTGCCATACATGGATATTTGACATAGACATTTGACATGGATATTTGACATAGACATTTGACATGGATATTTGACATAGACATTTGACATGGATATTTGACATAGACATTTTGACATGATTTACATCTTGACATGAATACTTTGACATATTATTCAATACATTTGACAATTGATTTAAACATAGACATTTTACAGTGTTTGGTTTGGTTTGATTAAGTGATTAAGTAACGATGTGTGTGTAATATGATACAAGCATGGTGGATACGCCGCTGGTACTTCCTATATATAAGTGTTTGTATGGTATTACATATCGTAGCGTTATTTGAATCATTTCAGTTTGATACATATAACATTTTATACAAATAACATACTTTTCACAAGACATTGTTTTACAAACAACTTATCTTATACAAACACATTTTTACATGGTTATTCATTTAACCATACATTATTCACTTATTTATACATATCATCTGAACTCATTGTTTTTCAAATGATTTACAAGACAAAGCAAATAACAAGGTTCATGACTAAACATTTTCTCAAACATAAGTCATGAATCCTATTTTCACAAAACCTATGTATCTCACAGGCATTTTTATGCTGACGTACCTATTTTCACATGTGTTATTTCAGGAGCTGTTGCATAAGATGATCAAGATACACATAGGCAGACTTGGGCTTTAGTGACAATAAAAGATGCAAGACTAGTTAATTATGTTGTATTTCCTTGTTTGTTAAGACATTGTAACACTTTTAATCAATAAAACGAAACTTCAATTGCCATGGATTTGAAACAATTAATTCTGTTACAACACTCCCCGACATTTCCGCCACGTTTTGTATGTTCCACGTGGTCGGGGTGTGACAGCATGTCTTCTAGGGTTTGGATCGTCCTTTCACTTTGTCCATCTGTTTGGGGATGGTAAGCGGTACTTAAATTTAGTCGCGTCCCCATGGCTTCTTTGAAACTTGTCTAGAAATGTGAAGTGAAGCGACTATCCCTATCTGATACAATGGAGAGTGGAACTCCACGTAAGGATACTACTTCGTCTACGTACAACTTTGCTAACCTTTCCATGCTAAAGGTTTCTTTTATGGGTAGAAAATGGGCTGATTTGGTTAATCGGTCCACAATCACCCAGATTGTGTCGTTACCTTTTCTGGTCTTGGGTAACTTAGTAACAAAGTCCATGGTTATTAGCTCCCATTTCCATACAGGCATTTCTAGTTGTTGCAGTAGACCTGAGGGTTTCTGGTGTTCTGCCTTAACTTGCGAACAAGTTAGGCACTTAGAAACATATCTGGCTATATCCTTCTTCATTCCTATCCACCAGAAGTTATTTCTTAAATCTTGGTACATTTTATTATTACCAGGATGCATGGTGTATCTAGATTTATGGGCTTCTTCTAAAATCTTATCTCTTAAATTTCCTTGCTTAGGTACCCAAATTCTTTTCTTATGGAATTTCCAAATTCCATCAGTTCCCTGTTCTAATTCCTTAATTCGTCCTTTCATTCCTTCAGCATTATCCTCAATTGATGTTTCCTGAACCTTCTTCAATTGTTCCATTAAATTTAATTGAAGACTTATTCTAAGAGCACGAACTCGTCTTTGTTTCTCATGATACTTACGACTTAAGGCATCTGCAACTACGTTTGCTTTTCCTTCGTGATATTGAATATTACAGTCGTAGTCACTTAGAATTTCCATCCATCTTCTTTGCCTCATGTTTAATTCCTTTTGCCCAAATATGTATCTTAAACTCTTATGATATGTATAGACAGTAAACTTATTTCCGTACAGATAATGTCTCCAAATCTTAAGGGCAAAAATTATGGCTTCTAATTCTAAGTCATGGGTCGTATAATTTTTCTCGTGCTTTTTCAATTGCCTTGAGGCGTACGCAATTACCTTCTTGATTTGCATCAGCACACATCCTAATCCCAACTTAGAGGCATCACAATAAACTTCAAAATCTTCTGTTCCTTCTGGCAAGGCTATAATAGGAGCGTTTGTTAATCGTTGTTTCAGAATTCTAAAAGCCTCTTCTTGCTTGGGTCCCCATTCAAACTTAACTATTTTACAGGTTAGCTTAGTTAATGGCACAGCTATCTTAGAGAAATTCTTAATAAAACGCCGATAGTAACCAGCTAATCCTAGAAAACTTCTAACTTCCGTGGCTGATTGTGGGACTTTCCATTTTAGGATTGCTTCTATCTTAGAAGGATCTACGTGAATACCTTCGTGATTTACCATATGTCCTAAGAATTGCACCTCCTGTAGCCAAAATTCACATTTTGAGAATTTGGCATAAAGTTTTTCCTTTCTTAACAAGGTTAAGAGTGCATGCAGGTGCTCACAATGCTCTTCCTGGCTTTTGGAATAAATAAGTATATCGTCAATAAAGACAATTACAAATTTATCCAAATACGGCTTACAGATCCTATGCATCATGTCCATAAATGTTGCAGGAGCATTTGTTAGTCCAAATGGCATGACTGTAAACTCGTAATAACCATACCTAGTTCTGAAAGCAGTTTTAGGTATGTCTTCCTCTTGTACTTTCAACTGATGGTATCCGGAGCGTAAATCTATCTTAGAAAAATATCTAGCCCCCTGAAGTTGATCGAAAAGATCATCAATCCTAGGTAATGGGTATCGATTCTTAATTGTAACTTTATTCAATTCCCTGTAATCGATACACATTCGCATCGAACCATCTTTTTTTTCACGAACAACGCTGGTGCTCCCCACGGGGATGAACTAGGTTGTATAAATCCTTTGCTTAATAATTCATCTAGCTACTTTTTCAATTCTAACATTTCGGTGTGTGCTAACCGATAAGGTGCTTTGGCTATCGGTGTAGTTCCAAGAATTAGATGAATTCTAAATTCTACTTCCCTATCGGGTGGTAATCCAGGTAGTTCTTCTGGGAATACATCTGAGTATTCTGATACAACATGGATTTCCTTAAGTTCCCTACCTTTAGTGTTAATGATTACCGAGATCATATACACTAATCCTTGTTTTCTTGAATAACTGGCCATTTTCATTACTGAAATGAATTTCATTGGCTTACGTGGCTTATCTCCTGTAATCACCACTATTTCTCCTGTGGGTGTATGAATTTCTATGGAATTCTTATCACAAAGGATTCAAGCATGGTTGGTTACTAACCAATCCATTCCTAACACAACATCGAATCCAGGTAACTTCATAGGCAACAGGTTTGCAGAAAATTTATGGCCTAAGAGTTCTATCTTTCTGTTGGTGCATCTAGTGTCTGTTAACTTCGTCTTAATCGAGTCTTATGTCTAGATAGGATAAACGAGCACACAACAGGGTTGAAATTAGGGTTTTATATGTGAAAGTGGGTAATTCCGCTTGAAAGTGTCAGTGACCAGTTCAAGCGAAATTAACCAAGTTAATTCCGCTTGAAATGGACAATGGCAGGTTCAAGCGAAATTACTAATTCCGCTTGAAACTCACATGTCATGTTCAAGCGGAATCAGAACATTATATATAGGTGTGTGCTGAGTTCATTTGGAGCGGAATTAGAAGTCATTGTTTGAGAGCCGAGGTGCTGCCGAATTGTAATCAGATCTGTAAAAGCTCAGGAAATCAGTAATAGATAAAGATTAGAAAGTATCAAGCTGTGTTGACATCATTTACATTGATTCCGCCTTTGTTTTTTATGATGAACTACTCAGATTGACTCATTAGGGTCACACGACGATCCAACAAGTGGTATCAGAGCTTAGGACAGGGACTTCATACCAATTCAGCTTGATTTCACTGGATTCTCTCACTTCTACTCCTTCTTTTCTGATTTGAACAAGTTTTAACGGTTGAAATGGCCTGATTCTCACATATATCAAGCGAAACATAGTTTTAACTAATCCTTGAAAGATTTGGACCTTAATACGAACATTTTTTGATAAAAACTGCTAATTCCGCTTAAAAATCTGTTCGAATATGCTGATGTCATCTTAATTTCGCTTGAACTGGATCTTAATTTCGCTTGAAAAGTGCAGTCATATCCAAACGAAATTACTAATTTCTCTTCAAAGTAGTTAATTTCGCTTGAAATACCTTATTCCGTTTGAAGAGGTATTCCTCGTGAACTGGTAATCTCGTTTGAAAGGTTATCTCGTTTGAAAAGCATAATTCCGTTTGAAAGGTTATTTTGTTTGACAGGTTAATTCCGTTTGAGCAGCGATTCCGCTTGAACTAATTTCGTTTGAAAATCATTTTTCAAAATTTCAAAAATTTTGCTAAGTGTTTGTTGACTGTTTCAGGTACTTGAAAGATGGATGATCTCATGAATCCTTTCAGTGATATGTTTGCTTTTACTGGTGGTTCTGGAGATGCTACATCAAATAACACGAATGAAACCATACCAACACCGAATGCAAAGAAAAGTCTGACTGATGCTTTGAGTGTAGAAAGTGCCTATGGAACATACAACAAACCTCCAAAACTGATGGCGATTGAAGATTACAATAGGTGGGCTACAAGATTTGACGAGTGGCTTCAAGCTTTTGCATATCCAAGCTGGAAGAGTTTAAAGAATGGTTACTTTAGAGGAGGATGTTTTGGTGAAAGTCTAACAGATAATGATGAGATTGAAAGATATGTTGCTGAACAAAAGTACATCGCGTTGATTCATCACTCTGTGAGAGATGATATAATTTCGTTGATTGAATATGAAAATTCAAAAGATCTTTGGGAGAAACTGAGGGTAAAATGTGTAGGTAGTGCTGAGATAGTAAAAAACAAAAAGAAACTGTTAAGAAAAGAGTTTGATTTATTTGGTTGTTTAAAGAACGAGTCTGTTTCCAAGATGATTGAGAGATTCAGGCAACTGAAATTGGAGCTGGCAAGACACAAAATTGTATATACTCAAGAAGAGTTGGTTGACAAACTGTTCGACTCGCTGCCGAATGAACAAGATTGGCAGTACTTTGCATTAATGCTGAAGAATACAAGCAAGTCTGAAGAGTTGACAGTGGATCTGCTTATCGAAAGACTGGAGAGTCACGAGTTGGAGATCAAGAAATCTAGCAAAGTCAACAACTCATCTTATCAGCAGAATGTGGAGTTGTACTACAGAGGAAATCTACCAAAGACTGGTTCTCCAAGAACAGCATTTTCTGCAGAGAGTTCAAATAATGTGAATCAAGAAACTCCTCACAGTGGTTTTCATAGTGGATCTTCTTCAACAACTCCAAGCCAATCTGCATCAAAGAATCTGTTCCAATGTAACATTGATGTGGATCTGAAGAACGCTCAAAATTTCAGTGAAGAGTCAGCAAAACAACAGATGGTATTCTTAGCGTCGGTGTTAGAATCGTACGAGAGCCTCGTGGCGGGCAAGATTGGAAACCCCAACCTGACTAAGGAGGACTATGATCAAATAGATCCTGAAGAGATGGAACTGATCGATATCAGGTGGTGTATGGCCAGTGCAGTCCGGAGAGCGCAACGGTTCATGGAGATTACTGGGAGACATTCTATCGGTGGGCCGTCTTAGCTTTGACAAATCAAAAGTCACGTGCTTCAGGTGTAAACAAAAAGGACATTTCAAACGTGAATGTCGTAACGCTCCTGCTGATGATACTGCAAATCCATTCCGCGAGGATTACTACAAAAGAGCGATCTATCATCAGAATAAATCAAAACCGCCCAGAATGAAGCAGCTTGAGGATGCCCCCAAAGAAAAATCAAGAGCTCTTGCTGTTATTCATGATGACGAAGGTTTTGATTGGAGTGAACTGCTACCAGAGGAAGATGCAGTAGGATACGCTTTCGTAGCAGAAAAGATTATTCCTTACAAAGACACCAGAAATGAAGAAGAAAAATACCTCAGTAGAAAGAGTAGAGCAGAATACAAGATGATCAGATTATCTAAGGTGTTCAGTGAAGCCAAGAGAGCAAAGAGATGGGATGCTGATAGAAAATGTTACCTTGATATTCAAGGAAACATTGCTATTGATACAAAAACTCTTAGTCTATAAGCTTTCATTGAGGAATTTGCTGAAGAAGAAGAAGCCTTACAGAGAGAATGGTGGGGAGGTGGAGAAGAGAAAGAAAAAGGAAAAGAGAATGAGTCGCAGTCTAAGAAGATTGATGATGGGATTATTGATACTTCACAAGAATTCACCGCTGAAAACTTGGGGAAGATGGCTGACAAAGTGCTTGCTGCAAAGGAACTTGAGGTAGACTCTAAGTCTGAAATTGAGTCTAAAAGCAAGGTCAGTCCAAACATTTCAACAAGAGAGTCAGGTAAGAAAGTCAAAGGTGATAGTGACTGCAAAAGTTGCATGAAAAACTACAAGTTTTGTAGTACACTCACTTACCTTAGTGATACAAAGGTTGAAGAACTGACAACAAGAGTCAGAAAGGTTGAAGATCAGATTCTAGACCGTGATAAAATGCTAAAAGCTTCAAATGATCGAGCTAAAAATTTAACTGAGAAAATTGAAAATGATAAAATTGAAGTAGAAAGAATTAGGAAAGAGAATGAAAAGCTAATTCACGAAAATCGTCAACTCTCAGAAAATTTTGACAAACTAAAACGAACGGTAAAAGATTCTGATGAAAGAAACGGTAAAACCAATAAAGAAAATGAGCATTTAACTGTAGTTCTTAGATACAAAGAAGAGCAAATCAACCAACAACTGGATGAGATTGCTAAATTGAAGCTTCAGTTTGAAGAAGCTAAGATTGAGAATGAGCGTATCAATCTGAAATTAACTAGTTACAACTCCGCAAACTTTGTTTTACAACACATTGTTCCTAAACCCATCGGGAAAAACAAAGCAGGCGAAGATGTTTACTCGGATGGAATTGGGGTTGGGTATCATCAGGTTCCACCGCCAGTGTTAAACAATTTTTCAAAGAAAACATCCGGGTTGGTTAATGATGAAGATGAAACAAACGAAATAAAACTTCCAGAGTCAATTGATGTTATATTTTCTTCATCTGATGATAGTGTTCAAACTGAGATTGTGAAAGGCATGGCTGAAAGTGTTTTGAAGTCTGATAGTGATTCAGTTGAGGATGAAGAGTGTTTTCTGAACAATTACATTTCGAAACCAAAATCCAAAAACAACTTAAATGAAGAACCTACTCTTGTCATGTACAAGATGTCGGGATTGGATAAGTTGTATTCGGATTCTGAGTTTCCACTGGAGAATGGTAATGTTGCTAAATTGACAAATGTGTTCAAATTGGTTGAAATTGATCTGTCTAAGATTGAAGGTCTAAAACAGACGAAGAGTCAAATGAATTTTGAAAAAGATAAAGCTTACTACAAAAAACCTGTTGTTCCACCGCGTTTTTATAAAAACAATCGAAACAGATGGTCGGGTGGTTATCAGGGTGGTAAGAATTATCAGAAAAAGAATGTTCAAAACAAGAAGTTTGCTGAGAAAAAGGTGTTTGTGAACAGTTCAAGTTCACTTTCTGATGAAGAATCTGAGATTTTTTCAAAATCAAACAAAGAGTTCTTTGAGAAGAAAGTATCGTAGCCTCAGTCTGAAGGCACAAGTCGGGTAGTTGACACCCGAACATGCTCCAAATGCAATCAAGTTGGACATATTGCATGAAAGTGTACCAATTTGAAGCCTAAGACTGAAGTTGTGATGAATTCAAGAAAGAAAGATGATGTGAAGGGAAAAGCTCCATTGGTTGTTGAGAAAAAGGTTTTGAAAAATGACAACACCAAGATCAAAACTGAACCTGTTAAGAATATGGTAACTAAAAATGACAAGTTTTACAAATGGGTTGCATCGTCTCAACAAACATGGAAGCCAAAAGTGGTTGAAAAGAAATCAAGTGTTCCAAAACCAAAGGTTTTTTAGACTGAAAAACAATCATCTTCTACTACACCGGTAAAGATAAATGTTCCTTTGGATCATTATGAGAAACTTGAAAAACAAATGATTTCTGAAAAGAAAGATGTTCAAAAGAAAGACCAACCATCTGGTCAACCTCAAAAAGACGAATTTTTCTTGTATAAAGAGGTGGAGGTTGGGTCTGCAGAGAGCTTAAAGATGAATGACAATAAATTTCCACCACTTTATACTGCAACAACTCACATCAATGTCAAGTTACCCGAGTCAAAAGAGGCTTTGGTGGCATCAAAATCTCACTAAGTGTTTGTGATATGTGCAGGAGCTTCCAAGATCCGTTTCACGTTGGATTATGGATAGTGGAGCTTCTCGGCACATGACGGGGAAGAAGACCCTACTGTATGATGTTAGAGGGTTTAATGGAGGTTATGTGGGATTCGTAGGAAATCAAGGTGGTCGAATAGTCGGTGAAGGAACGTTATCCAATGGGATTGTTACATTTGAAATAGTGAATTACATCGCCGAGCTTGAGAATAATCTTCTGAGTATTTCTCAGATTTGTGATAGAATGTATACCACTCACTTTACAAACAAAGAATGTTTAATCTTGAAACCAGGATTTGTTGTTCCCGAAGAGTGGGTTATCATGAGAGCGCATAAAGTGAATGATCTGTACGTGTTGGACATGAGTGTAGCAACTACAACTACGGGTCAAGCACATTGTTTTATGTCAAGAGCAACGAAAAAAGAGGCAAAGTTATGGCATCGAAAGATGGGCCATATTCACTAACGAAAAATGAATCACCTAGTGCATAACGACTTAGTTACTGGTGTTCATGTGAAAGGTTTTCATCTGGAAGGGGAGTGTATTAGCTGCATCAAAGGCAAGCAAAAGAAGAAATCACATCCTCAAAAGAAAGTCAACTCAGTCTCAAGACCTTTATAGAGACTTCATATGGATCTTTTTGGTCCAGTGAATGTCAAAAGCATCACTGGTGATTACTATTGTTTGGTTGTCACGGATGATTTTTCAAGGTTTTCATGGGTTTCATTTCTGAAGTCAAAAGATGAGACGTTTGATAGTTTGATGGCGTTGTTCAGAAAAATTGAAAACCTGTACCAAAGGCGTATCAAAAGAATCAGAAGTGATAATGGTACTGAGTTTAGGAACAACAGGATGGAAGAATATTGTGATGAGAGAGGTATATTGCAAGCCGCATCAGAATGGAGTAGCTGAAAGAAAGAACAGGATGCTAATTGAAACGGCTAGGACGATGCTTGCTGATTCTAAACTACCTGTCAACTTTTGGGCAGAAGCAGTATCTGCCGCTTGCTATACACTCAATCGGGTTCTCACTGTAAAGAAATTCAACAAGACATGTTTTGAGCTGATCAATAACCGCAAACCGAATCTGAAGTATTTAGAACCGTTTGGGTCTCCCTGTACAGTTCTAGAACCTTTTGGAAAATTTGGTGCAAAGAGCATTGAAGGAATTTTCGTGGGTTACTCAAGTCCATTAAAACGAGTCTTTGTTCCAAGCCTGAAGCGGATTATTGAAGCTTACAATGTTGAATGTCAAAGTAATACAATGCCACCGCAAAATCCTGGAGATTCATGGCTTTTTCATAATGACACTTTATGGGATTCGTTTGACATTGAAGAAGAACAAGATTTCTTTGACGAGTTGGATTTTTTGAGAGGGTATGAAGAATCGCAAGAAAGGTTTCCAGCTAAGTATACTACAAGTCGACGACAAACTTCAAATGATGATGAAGCCAGTCCAAGTAATGCTGGAGAACATGATGATGTTCAACAATCTTCGGAACAAGAAATAGCTCCTGAAAATCAGATGGCTGTCAATGATAATCAAGAATCTAATAATATGCCTGTTTTTTATTGTGGTGATTCAGATTCTGAGGGGGAGCAGATCCAGATTTCAAGTCAAACAATTCCAGTCAGTGAACAAGGTGCAAATCAGAATGTTACAAATTTGGAAGGCGAGGTAGATGTTCCAGGAGAGGTGATGCCAAGAACTCTTTCATACCATCCAGAAGAGCTGATCGTTGGAGAATTACAATCAGGCGTTCGCACTAGATGTCAAATTGACCAAGGCCTTACTTGTTTTTATTCTACAGTTGCTCCTTTACAAACTAGGTTTTCACTTAGTTGTTTTATTTCACAGATCGAACCGCGAACATATAAGGAGGCGCTAACTGAAGATTCTTGGGTCAATGCTATGCAAGAAGAGTTGAGTCAGTTTGAGAAGTTAGGTGTGTGGAAATTGGTAGACTTGCCTGATGGTCAGAGGAAGATAAACACCAAGTGGGTATTCAAGTGCAAGAGAGATGATCGAGGGGTTATTATTCGTAATAAAGCTCGACTCGTAGTCCAGGGTTTCAGTCAGCAAGAGGGGATAGATTTCACTGAAGTATATGTTCCGGTTGCTAGACTAGAAGCGATCAGAATCTTCCTAGCATTTGTATCTTGGAAAAATTTTAAAGTTTATCAGTTAGATGTTAAATCGGCGTTTCTCTACGGGAAGGTAAACGGGGAGGTATATGTCGGACAGCCACCGGGCTTCACCGATCCAATCCACAAAGACAAGGTCTACTTACTAGACAAAGCGCTGTATGGTTTACACCAGGCCCCGAGAGCTTGGTACGAGACATTGTCTCAACACCTGCTAGCCAACAGCTTCATTCGTGGAAAAGTGGATGCCACTCTCTTCACCAAAGAGGTCGACGGACATCTTCTGATAGTTCAGATATACGTGGACGACATTATATTTGGGTCTACAAATGAGAATCTGTGCAAAGATTTTAAAAGAGTTATGAAGCAAAAATTTGAAATGTCATCAATGGGTGAGATGAAATTCTTCTTGGGACTTCAGGTTGATCAACTGCCTAAGGGAATTTTCATACATCAGAGAAAGTACGTTCATGATATCTTAGAGAAATTCGGGATGTCAGGTTCTACTCCAGCTTCCACCCCGTTAGCGACAAACCATGGGATAAACCCTGATCTCACCGGAGAGAAGGTAGATGAAACGTTGTATCGTTCCATGATCGGATCGCTGATGTACTTGACTGCTTCAAGACCCGATATTATGTATCCAACCTGCCTCGCAGCAAGATTTCAATCTAACCCGAGAGCTTCGCATATGGTGATTGTGAAAAGGATATTAGGCTACCTTAAAGGAACTCCATCGTTGGGGTTAGGGTATCCAAAAGATGGCGAATTCATGCTCGAAGGTTATTCTGATTCCGATTTCGGATGCTGTAAAGTTAATGCAAAGTCAACAACAGCGGGATGCCAATTTTTCGGATCACGCTTGGTCACCTGGCAATGTAAGAAACAAACCTCTGTGGCTTTATCCACATGTGAAGCGAAGTATGTATCTGCTAGCAGCTGCTGCTCTCAGATCTTGTGGATCCAGCAACAGATGCGCGACTACGGTTTGCAATTTCTAAACACCCCTATCTTTGTTGATAATGAGGCAGCGATAAACATTACGAAAAATCATGTTCATCATGCTAAAACGAAACACATTGAAATTCGTCATCACTTCATCCGAGATTGTTTCGAGAAGAAGTTGATACGAATTGAGAAAATCCACACTGACGAACAAAAAGCTGATTTACATACCAAAGCATTTGACAAAACTCGTTTTCAATATTTGCTAAAACTGAATGGTATGAAGCTTTTATCGGTGTTGGAGGAGATTATTGGCGTTGATGAAGGAGACATTGTAGATGATGTTGAGAAGCAATCTGTAATGGTTTGTCGATTTTTTACTTGTTTTGGTATTTAGGGGGACTATAGGGTAATATTTTCAGAAAAATACAAAAACAGTAAAAAATTTCAAAAATCCAAAAACATGAGATATTTTTTAAAAATCCAAAAACAATAGAAAACCAGAAAAGAGCTTGTGTAAAAAGGGAAAATGATAGTACATTGGCTTGACAGTTACGGTATGCTAAAGATATGTATAGTCTAAAAAGTCTTAAACAGTCTCGCTGATGATGTGCCGATAGGTTTTTGCACATTTAGTAGGTTTGTTCGGGATATAAACCTAAAATCCTTACTTGCTTATTTCGTGGGGAACACTACTTGGATATATAGGTAACCCCTGAAATCTTGTTTGAAGGATCCCTTTTTCTGAGATACTAGGTCTTTATACTCAGTGATATCTGGGGTATTATCCCGGGACTTCTGATTTTGCGGAAGCAATGACCTAGTCCCCGTATAATACTTTACTGCTTGCTTGAAACATAGCACCGCCCTCAGCATAAAAAATGATAAAACATTGAAAAATGCTAATCATGTGCTGTTGTAAAATAAGATCCTCTAAAGGGGACCCACTTAAAGTCGAAGCCGTCATCTCTCTGTTGAACGGAAGTTCTGACCTGAGCTCTCACGGTTTTCGTAATTTAACCCATTACAGATATCATCTGTGGTATACTCACTTGTAAGACTGAATATTGGGATTTGGATTCGGGAGTATATTCAAGAGGTGGGACACATGAATGAGTTTAAGTCTCTAAAACACTTAATCCGTATCCTGGACAGATTAAATTTTGTGTGAGAATTTAAGTGGATCAGTATATCGATAATCTAAGTGAATTGTTTAATTCTGAGTATGAAATTAAAGCTTAACGGTACTTGTGACTTGTCGAACAACTGATATGATTCCCTAACACGCTCACCAAAAATATGTTTGTAAATAGTTTACATTTACTGCATTTTATTTCTGTAATTCATTTCTAGTCTAGAAACTTTATTAAAAATCCAAAAAGATTTTACATTTCTGCTTTATTTTCCGACAAACCAAAGTAGAAAGCTGATCTTCATATTCGAATTGTAGCAGATGCAGGAAGTTTCTGAACTGGAGGATGAGTTGTGAGCTTAACATGATAAGTTTGTGAAAGTTGAAAAGTTAAAGCAAGTTCATTAATTTGAAACTTGTAAATTTCAGAAAATTGTTTGAAAAATTTGAACAAATGTCAGTGTGAATTGTCTCAGATCATCCAAGGTCATTAAGTTGGACTTGGTAGACTAATTGAGTAATCAGGGTCATTAATTTGGACCTGGATACTTAAGTGGATTTATATTTCTGACAAAAACAACAAATGAGATTGAATGGTAAGTTTGGAATTGAAACTGTTATTGTCATATATCTTATATTTAGGTAGAGATTGTGCAGGTAACAGGTTTGTAAGTGAGATAGCAGCTAAGCAAATCCCAGCCTACTAATAGGGGGAGTCTGAAGACTTAAAAGTCAGATGCAGTTCCTGAATCTACATTCAAGGGGGAGCTTGAAGGTTATTAAAGATTCAGATTCTGTGATTCACGCTAGCTGTTGATAGAAGAGAAGATTTGAAGGATGCTTTACAATGTCAAAACAATTTGGAAAGAGACAAAGACTAAAGACTCGATGCCGAAGACTTCGTCAACATCCAAGGGGGAGTCTGTTGGTGCATCTAGTGTCTGTTAACTTCGTCTTAATCAAGTCTTATGTCTAGATAGGATAAACGAGCACACAACAGGGTTGAAATTAGGGTTTTATATGTAAAAGTGGGTAATTCCGCTTGAAAGTGTCAGTGACCAGTTCAAGCGAAATTAACCAAGTTAATTCCGCTTGAAATGGACAATGGCAGGTTCAAGCGAAATTACTAATTCCTCTTGAAACTCACATGTCATGTTCAAGCGGAATCAGAACATTATATATAGGTGTGTGCTGAGTTCATTTGGAGCGGAATTAGAAGTCATTGTTTGAGAGCCGAGGTGCTGCCGAATTGTAATCAGATCTGTAAAAGCTCAGGAAATCAGTAATAGATAAAGATTAGAAAGTATCAAGCTGTGTTGACATCATTTACATTGATTCTGTCTTTGTTTTTGATGATGAACTACTCAGATTGAATCGTTAGGGTCACACGACGATCCAACACTTTCCTTCTTGCAGAACCTTATCTATGTTAACAGAATTCCCATCTGTCGTTTCTACCGTAAAAATTTATCTAAGGTTGGTTAAGGGTAGGTTAAGAGCTTGGCAGAATGAAGTATTTATAAAACTTTGGTTTGCACCAGAGTCAAATAATACTTTTGCATAAATGTCATGAACTAGGAACGTACCGGCTATCACATCTGGGATTAGCTCTGCTTCCTGGGTAGTCAACTGGAAGGCTCTTGCATTCTTTTTGGTAGTTCCTTCTGCAGGTTTGGCTTTGTTGTCAGCTGGTTTGACCAGTTTAGGGCAGTCTGGTCTAAAATGTCCAGCTTCTCCACAGTTGAAGCAGATTGTTGATTTCTTCCTCCTGCAATCTTCTTCTTGATGCCCCGGAATCTTGCAGAAGTTACAGTATCCCTTACATTTTCCAAAATGCTTCCTTTTACAGGTACTACAAAATGGAGCAGTGAAAGATTGACCAGTTCCCTTTTTCTTGAAATTAATACTATTATTACCCACACGAAATCCTTGGGTAATCTTTTGGGCCACTTCCTTCTTCCTTTTTTCTTCTCGCGTGCGCACCAGCCCATCGGTTAAGGTCTTGGCTAATTCCACCGCATCGTCAATAGTGCGGGGTCTCACAGCTTTGACGATATCCCGAATCTCGCTAATCAACCCCCAAATATAGCGAGAAATAAGTACCGGTTCTGGCGAAGCCAGGGTAGGTACTACTCTAGCATACTCGAAGAATATCGAAGTATACCCTCGACAATCAACATCCACCATCCGGTGGTTTAGGAACTTATTTGTCATTTGCTCCTTTTCATATTTGGGACAAAATTTTCTTCCCATCAGTCTCTTAAATTCTTCCCAATTCATGGCATAAACCTCGTCACTTCCTTTTGCCTGCCGCACGGTGTTCCACCATTCTAGTGCCCCTTCTTTAAAGAGATGCGACGCGTACATGACCTTGTCTTCTTCGGCACATTTTCTTATTTTAATTACTGCTTCAGTTTTCTCTAACCAACGCATTGCAGCAGTTGTCCCTTCATTGCATGCGAATTCGATTGGTTTACAGGCAAGAAACTCCTTGTAAGTGCAACCAGGCGTTGCAGATTTCATTTTCTTAAGAAATGGGGCTTGCACCACATCATTAGTATTATTTTTGCCGCCTCCATTTACACTATTACTGAAGTTGTAATCACAAGTACGTTTGCTGGGAGTAGCTGATAGAGGTTCAACTGGATTTCGGGCAGCAGCAAGGATTGCTGGAATAGCATTAGCTATTCCCTGGGCAACGATATTTTCTATGTCTTGCCTATTAAGAAAGTGATCCTCATTGTTTTGCTCAGATTGGTTAACTTCGTTAACTGGCTCATTGACGGCGTGTTCCATCTGATAATTATCAATATATAAATATATAAATTATTGGCACAAAATAAAATAAATGATAACCAGTCACAATAAAACAATCACACATAATCATGTTAACACGTATAGCCAAAATTGTCGACTTTGCGACTTTCATATTTTTATATATATTAGTATGCATCATTACACACCCGTTATAATCAATACTCGTTTTAGGCAGAATTTGGGCGTTTTGAAACTAAAATTTCGAACACAGAAGCAAGTCCCATGTACAGCCAATTTATAGCAACATTTTAGGTTTTACGCGGCCTGCGTAAACCTTAACATTACCTTTACGCGGCCCGCGAGGGCCCCTAGTCTACGTGTAGGGCTAGCGTGTCACGTATAGGTTCGCCACATGGCTGTCGCGTAGCCTGGAACGCATCTCCGGTCATCAGGTGTCCTGTCGCGGCCTGCGTAGATGTAACCTTATGGTTTATGAGGCCCGCGAGAAGTTTAGAAATCTTAATTTCTTGGTTTTTCATGAGGATTAGGGTTTCAGGGGTCTGGGTTCTCACATACGGGTCATTTTTGGACATTTTTGCAAGTCCTTACAATAGGCAATAACTTTGCCCCTCTGCATGAGCACACATCCCATTCCTGTGTGTGATGCGTCGCAGTATACCACAAATTCTTCAATCCCTTCTGGCAATGTCAACACAGGAGCATTGCTTAACTTTTGTTTAAGAATATCAAAGGATTCTTGTTGCTTAGGACCCCAATCAAACTTGATATTCTTGCGAGTTAACGAAGTTAGGGGTGCAGCAATCCTTGAGAAGTTTTCAATAAAACGTCTATAATATCCTGCCAATCCCAAGAAGCTGCAAATCTCTGTGGGCGTCTTCGGTTCTTGCCAATTCATGATGGCTTAAATATTAGCGGGGTCTACCTGGATTCCATGCTCACTAACCATGTGTCCAAGAAACTGGACTTCACGAAGCCAAAACTCGCATTTAGAGAACTTAGCATAAAGCTTCTCTCGTTGTAGAAGTTTAATAGTACATCGAAGATGCTTTTCATGATTGGCCTGATTCTTTGAATAAATAAGAATGTCATCAATGAAGACAATGACAAACTTGTCTAAGTAGGGTTTGAAAACGCGATTCATGAGGTCCATGAACGCTGCTGGTGCATTAGTGAGCCCGAACGGCATCACTAAGAACTCGTAGTGACTATAGCGAGTTCTGAATGTAGTCTTATGCACGTCTTCATCTCTAACCTTCAGCTGATGGTAACCAGACCTTAAATCAATCTTGGAGAAGTAACTTTCTCCTTGCAATTGATTGAACAAATCGTCGATCCTGGGTAATGGATATCTATTCTTGATTGTGACCTTGTTAAGCTCGCGATAGTCGATGCATAGATGCATCGATCCATCCTTCTTCTTCACAAATAGAATCGGTGCTCCCCAAGGAGATGAGCTAGGCCTGATAAATCCTTTTGCCAACAAATCATCCAACTGAGTTCTCAACTCTTTCATCTCAGTTGGGGCCAACCGATAAGGTGCTCTTGCAACAGGTGCTGCTCCAGGTATAATGTCGATTCTGAACTCCACTTGCCTATCTGGTGGTAAACCAGGTAGTTCTTCAGGGAATACTTCTGGATATTCTGAGATGATGGGAATGTCTTCGATCTTGGTCTTTGGTTCATCAATAGTCACTTGTGCCATATAAATGACACAACCTTTCTTCATACACCTTGATGACTTAAGCATAGACACTTGCTCAGGTAACCCATACTGAGTATCTCCTTGTATCGTGAGTGGCTCACCATACGGAGTCTTAATCACCATTTGCTTTTTATCACAGACAATCTGGGCTTGGATATGAGATAACCAATCCATGCCTAGCACTATGTCGAAACCAGCTAATTTCAAAGGAAGCAAAGACAATGGAAAGGAGTGGTTCCTAATGGATATAAAACATCCATCTAATACAGTTGAATTGGTTTCTATGGTACCATCGGCCAATTCTACTTCATACTTTATTCTTAGGGTTTTAACGGGCAGATTTAATAACTTACAAAACTTATTATCTACAAACGACTTATCTGCACCCGAATCAAATAATACCCTTGCATAAACATCATTTATGAGAAAGGTACTTGTTATCACGTTATCATCCTGAACTGCTTTCCGTGCATCCATTCGAAAGACCCTAGCATTGGTCTTCTTTCCTTCCTCAGGTTTCTTGGCATATTTTGGGCAGTTGGACTTGATAAGCCCTTTCTCATTACAATTATAGAAAGTAGAATCCTTTATCTTCTTGCAGTCTAATGTCTTATGCTCACTTGACTTGCAAATCCCATAAGCTCTTGGCTGTGACTGGGACTTTGATTCATATCTGCACTTTCCCAGATGGCGTTTCTTGCAGATCTTGCATTTGGGCTTTTCACCCGACTGCTGGTCATATTTCTTGAACCTTGAACTCTTTTTGTGGTCAAAGTTCCCCTTGTACTTCTTGTCTGAACGGTGTGAGTTATCATCCTCACGTTTTCTCTTCCCTGCATCGGAATGCCTAAGCGATCTCTGTCTGACCGCATCAAGGGTAAGAGATAGTGACAAATCAGCTACAGACCTAAAGGTAGTAGGTCGAGAGGCTTTCATGCTTGCTTTGATCTCCGGGGCTAAACCCCTAATGAAACGGGCTATTCGTTTTGGTTCCGGCGTCACCAGGTAAGGAACCAATCGAGACATGGTATTAAAACTCGTAAGATATGCTTGACAGTCCAAATTTTTCATAACCAATGTCAGGAAGTCAGTCTCGATCTTCTCAACTTCATGTTGAGGACAGAAAGTATCTTTGATCAACGTAACAAACTGATCCCAAGTCATGTTATATAACGGGATCTTCCCAGTAGCTTGGATCAATGACCTCCACCAAGCCAGAGCTTCTCCTTTAAATGATTGCGACAGAAACTTCACTATATCCTTATCAGTGCAACCACTGATATCAACCACGGTATCCATCTCGTCTAGCCATGTCATGCAATCGATGGCTCCTTTTTCCCCGGTGAAATTCCTGGGCTTGCAGGAGACGAAATACTTATAGGAACAACCCCCAATACGTGGCTCTTGATCGAATACGATCTTCTTAGACGGGACTGTAGGATCGAGAATCGATCTGAATGAGTCTTCAGAAGAGCTCTAAACTGATTCAAAGGCAGAATTCAATGAATCAGAGTTTGTTTCAGCTTGATATTCACTAATAACTGTCTCTTGTATTGATTAGAACGCGTTTACAAGGCTGGAGACACTTCGGCAGAGCTTCGCTACCGGAATCCAAAAGTTACAAATGAAATGACAATATGACCTATTTATAGGGAGACCAGGTCGTCTGAGCTTCATACGAACTGGACAAACCCCAGTCCGTATGAAGTGACCACTTCGTTTGAACTTCCACTTCATTTGAACATTCACTTCGTTTGAATATCCACTTCGTTTGAACATCCACTTCGTTGAACATCCACTTCGTTTGAACATTCATTTCGTTTGAACATCCACTTCGTTTGAATCATTCATGCGAACTTGACATCATTCTTGTTCAGATCCGCAACGAATTCAAGACTCGATATAAGACGAAGTCGACAGACGCATGCACCAACAGACTCCCCCTCGAATGTTGACGAGTCTTAAGTGTCGAGTCTTCAACGTCTTCAGTCTTTATCAGTCTGAACGTGTAAGCATCCTCAAACTTTATCTCTTTCTCCTCTTTAGCATAAACAGACTCCCCTCGAACAATCTTTCCTTGGATGTTGATTGCAGTTTGACTTTCACAGAATCAGGATCATGACCTGGCTCTATACTCAGACTTCAGAATCCAGGCTATCCTGCACATCCTCTACCCAAAAGTAAATTTTCACAAATTTAACATTTTCCAAAATTTATACAACCAAACTCTCCCTCAAATTTACTTAGGATGATTTAACAATGTTAATAACTGATGAACCACATATAGATAAAAATTCAAAATCTTTTCTCATTTATACACACACTCTCCCTCACCACATGCTCATCATGTTTAGCACTAGGAATTTTGAAAATCAGTTATCCAACTTCAGTTGTCGAAAATCTTTTTGGATTTTTCAAAAGTTTATGTTAAAACACACTGAAAATCTTTTTGGATTTTTTTAATGAAATGAAATACAGTAAAGAAATATTTACAGACAATATTTTTGTAAGTTTGTGTAAGAGGATCATATCAGCTTCTAAGACAAATCACCAACACCGTTAAGCTTCATTACATTTTAAGATCTAAACAATTCACTTAGATTGTCAGTATACTGATCCACTTAAATTTTCACACAAAGTTCAACTGCTTCGAGATATGATATTAATGTATTAAGAACTTAAACTCAATCGCGTGTCCCACCTCAGAATATACTCCCGTATCCAGATCCCAATATTCAGTCTTACAGGTAATTATGACACAAATGATATCTGTAGGGGTTAATAAATTATGAAGAATCATGAGAGCTCAGGTCAGAACTACCGTTCAGCAGAGAGATCATGACTCAACTTTTGGGTGTATCCCCTTTAGAGGATCTTTTTTACAACAGCATTGCTAAGCAATTTTATTGTCTTATCATATATGCTGAGGGTGATGCTATGTTTCAAGCATTGCAGAAAGTATTATTCGAGGACTAGGTCAGAACTTCCATTCAGCAGAAGTCCAAGAATAATACCCCAGATATCACTGAGTATAAAGACCTAGTATATCAGAAAAAGGAATATTTCAAACAAGATTTCGGGGGTTACCCATATATCCGAGAGATGTTTCCCCACGATATAAGCAAGTTTGAAATTTAGGTTTATATCTCGTCACAATCTACTAAATGTGCAAAAACCTACTGGCACATCATCAGTGAGACCGTTTATCACTTTTAACTTTCCAATTCTTTAGCATGTTGTGATCGTCCACTGATGTATTATCATTTCCTCTTCTTGACAACAAAACTCATTTTTGTTTTATCATGTTTTTGTCTTTTTCAAATTTTCAAATGTTTTTGGATTTTCTAAAAATTCTTACTCCCCCTAAAATGCAAACACATTATAAGAAATTTGAAAACAAACTGTACAATAAAATGACAACCAATATCGAATCTCCTCAATTCGCCATTCACTTGGCATAAACAATCAGAACTCCCCCTCACAACAAACCATTTTCTCATTAAGATTTCAAAACATTTAAGTTTGTTTTAATCAAAATGATTTTTCCGGAAAATAAGTTTGTTTTTACCACTTGTAAAGTTGGGGATGTGGTTCATCATTTTGTCTTCAACCACTTGTAGAAAATCAAGTACAAATTAATGTCCCTGATTTACCACTTGTACGAAAAATCCAACTAAGAAAGATAGATGCCGATTCCTACTCCACGCTTATAAACCTGGGAGCTCCGGCAAGTCCACAGACTTACTGTTCATAGTATGTACCATCCCAGTCACAAACCAGGGATGGTTCAACTTTATCTTTCTTCGTCTTCTTCTCATAGAACTCTTTAACCCCTTTGACTTTTCGATCAATCATTTTACCAAAAATGTGTTTCACAGTGGGGTTAAAGGCCTTTTCGACATCAAATTCCTTCTTGTCATCATAAAATTGGTTTGAAATTTCAACCTTACCAATTTTCTTTTTAAAATTTTCAGCCTTCAATGGTGGAAAATGAACATCATCCATTGGAGGAACTGAAGTTTTCAATTTTAACTCAACCTGTGGCTCATCTGATTTTGTGGAATCAGATTCATCGCCAAAAGATAGCTCATCTGATTTTGACCTATCAGAATCATCGCTAGAACTACTTCCAGACTTCTTAACCACCCATTTTTGTTTGTCAGATTTAGCTCTTTTGTTGTAAAACTTGTTTGAACATTCACCAATTTCAAATGTAGAATTTTTGAAAAGTTTGGTTCTGTCAATTAGTGGTTCAAACACAATTTCCTTGTCTTTCGAGTTACGAGAAACTCCCTGTTTTGACTGTATTGCCTTTGAACAATCTTTGGCAATATGTCCAACATTGTTGCATTGGAAACATGTTCTCGTTTCTTTCATCTCTTCTTGCTTCTTTGCAAGGAATTCTTTGTTCGATTGTCTCCAAAATTCTTCTTTTCTTCTTCTTCTGCTGATGTACCTGAAACAAATGTCATCTTTGCTTTAAAATCACGAACATATTTTTCATTTTTCTGTTGGAATAAATCCAAGACCTTTCTTTTTGAAATTACGGTTAGGATTTGGTTTCTTTTGAAAACCAGAACCAGAACTGTAACCTTTTTTTCTTGTTTAATCTTTGTTGTACTCTTGAGGTGTAAGTTTTAGGTTTACCATTAAGATTTAAATCTTTTATTTCAGAAATATTAATTTCTGTAAGTTTGAAAACCTTTTTGATCAATTCAGTTTTGACACCTTTTATTGGAAATTCCTCATCAGAATATAATTTGTCGGAATCATTCAATGTATATGCAACTTTGAATGTTTCGTCACTCAAATTAGATTTTGATAACAGGAATTCTTTGTCATAAACCCTTTTAACCGAAGATTTTAGACTGTTGTCTGTTGAACTCGAACTTTCAGAACCAGACTTTGACTCTGACTCTGACTTTGACTCTGAGTTTGACTCCAACTTTGACTCCTCAGTTTCATCTTTATCCAACAATTGATCGACGACTTTCTTTATTAACTCGGACTCATGATCAGTGTCAGATGATGTAAACGTGACATCTATATTTTCTGGCAAATTGACTGACGAATCCGACTCCCATTGTAAGTTTGTAGCCTTTTGGACTCTTTCAGAATTTGGATTTCTGGGCAAATATCCATTTTCCAGTGGGGGTGGACACTTGTTGTAACCAAAACATTGTTTCTTACCAGAATCATTCTCTTTAGTATCCTTCTTCTTTACTTTCTTCTTTTCTGGAATCTTTTCTTCAGCCATTTTTCCAACATTCTTTACCTCAGTTACTTCATCCTCTTCAAATGCCTTCATGCCTTCAACAGTTGGATAAATCCTGTCAATGACATAAGAAGTACATGAGTAACTTTTCAACAAACGGTTTACTCTTCCAGTCTCAATTCTTTGCATTTCCAGCTTTTATTCAAGCACGGCACACTTCTCAATGTAGTTGTTCACCACTTTTTGCTTCGTCATAAAAGCACCCTGAAGTGTCTTCATAGCTGTAGCTTGTTCTTCACTGGTTTGATTATACTGGTTCATAGCTTTGTTCAACACATCATAAGATTCCTTTAAACTGTTCAAGTTATAGATCAGTGTGCTATTCTGTTTCTTCACAGCTTCACAGTTGTCACACCTCACTGAAATCTTTTTCGCATCAACTTTTTCATCAACCTTGAACTTTGGAACTTCAATCTTTACTTTTCTTTTGATCACTGGAACTTCTTCGTCATCACTACTGACTGGAGTCTTGACCATTTTCTTCTTCTTTTTAACCTTTTCATCTTCACTGTCACTTTCAGCAATCAGTTTCATATCAGCATCGAATTTTCTCGCCCAATACTCAGTATCATCATCACTATCATCTTCAACTCGTGCAACAAAAGCTATGTGAGCTGTAGCTTGATCAGGAACATAATCATCCCATGTGAAATTTTCCGAGCTAAATCCCTCGGGTAGCTTTTCATCATCTTGATCAATCACACAAGCTTTTCCATCAGCTGATACATATTTATCCCAGTTGAATGATGTTGAAGACTTCTCATCTTGATTCACCACGCACGCTTTCTTTCCAGAATCTTCAATCACAATTCTTCCATGCGCAGTTTGTGCCTGATGTTGTTGTTGTTGAGATGGTTGCTGAGCAACTTGATGGTAGATGGCTTTTCGGTAGTAATCATTGTTGTTGTTAAAAGGATTCTGAGCTCCACTTGCTTCGCGATTGGTGCACTCTCTCTTGAAGTGACCCTTTTCCCTGCAACGAAAACAAGTGACTTTAGATTTGTCAAAACCTAAAGTAGAAACACCAGCCTCACGAAGATCATCTCTTCTAGTGATTTGCTTGAATTTCTCAGCTCTCCTCAACACGCTGGCCAAGCACCATTTTATGTCCATCAGTTCCATCTCTTCAACATCAATCTGGTCGTTTTCCGATCAAGGGTGGTGTATGATGGCGAAATGGTGGCAGAAGGTGGGGGTGGCGGCTGTAGTTGGTGGGTGGCGGCTAGGGTTGCATGGAAAACTAGGGTTTGCAGGTTTATTGCATGTTGGGCCTAATTCAGGATTGTTGGGCTCTGTGTTACTGGACTATATAATGGTGGGCCAGTTAGAGAATTAGTCCAGCAGCTAAGATAAGTGGGCTTAGGGATGGACTGATTGCAAGATGTAGGCATGTTGTGTTGTTCTATAGCTGAATGGGTTTCTCGTTTGGACTGTGTATTGATCCACTAACAGATTGAGATGGATAAGTGGATTTGCTATGCTTTGGAATGGTTTCTACAAAAGATGGCTTGGTTTTAAGGAAAGATGAAGTTGATGTTGAATCCGAAATTGATGAAATGGCAAGATTTATGAAATCGGATACTAACTTTTAGCTTTGTTTTCTAGTTTGTTTTTTTAGATGTATGTTTTTTTCTCTCATGCTGTTTGTTACTTTGGTGAGTCACCATTGTTTAACAAAGCATTTAGTTTGTAATCTTGTTTTGAAATATTAATAAAAGTTTACCCGGGGATTCCCGTTTCAAAAAAAAAAAAACATCAATCTGGTCGTAATCTTCCTTTGTCCGCATTGGATTCCCGATTCGACCTGCAACAAAACTACCATAAGATTCAAGAACAGTTCCCAATAAAGACATATGGCTTTTTGCTAACTCTTCAGAATATTCCTGATCATTTTCAATGTTCAATACAATGTTGCATTGAAGATTTTTTCCATTTCTTGTTGTTGAAACGTTCGGATCAAAAGATGGATATGATGAAAAACTTGTGTTGCTGCTTGATCCTTTGGATGAACTATCAGATGAATTCTTTGCATTGAATGCCGTTCCAATCTTTGGTGAAAAATTGGTGGATTTATCAGTAACACCACCTTTGTAGTAAAGACCGATGTCTTGTTCACCGTCGAAATCTTTCATTCTCAAGACTTTTCTCTGCTCCATTTCCTGAGCTTCAATCTTTTCAATGAACTTGCTGAGCGTCAAACTGCTAAACCCTTTCTTGTTTCTGAGCATCATGAGATATGTGCCCCAAGTCTCGTGTGGTAAAGCATCAGCAAACTTCTCGATCAACTCTTCATTGTCTTTCTCAATACTCAATCTCTTCATGTTTGCTAGCAGATTGCAGTATCTCTCAATGATTTTCCTTGTGTTCTCATTCTTCAAACCACGAAACAGATCGAACTCTTTCTTCAAAAGCGATTTCTTGTTTTTTACCATCTCTTGACTACCATGAAATTTCGATCTTAATGCTTTCCAGATTAAGTAAGAAGTTCCATTATGTTGCAAGAGCACCAAGATGTCTTCTTTCACAGCTTGTTGCAATAAACTCAGCATCATTTTCTCATCTTTGTACTTCTTTCTAGCATCGGCACTAAGATCTTTTATCGGAACCACTTCTTCATCATCGTTCGTCGGTCGAATGTATTTCGTCTCAACACACTCCCAAGCATCTAAGTAGTTTGCTTGCACCCAGTTTTCGAAACAACCTTCCCAACCCTTATATTCCTCGATGTTCATGAGTTTAGGCGGCTTTTGCATCGTCCCCGTTTCGTTTTCCAACATAGTGTTATGTGCAAGAGAAATCGGGGTAACCGGAGTAGCGAATGCGTTGTAGAATTCCTCGTCCATGATTCGGTATCAAAGGATTTCTCACACAAGCTTTCAAACGAACTGGTTCACCTAGTGAAATACCTGGAGACACAAAAACAAATGATCAGTTTAAGCGAACTGAATATGTGAATGTGTGTGACGGTTGAATCGATCTAGGACTCGTGTCGAAGATTCATGGACTCGTTCAATATAATTCGGGTGAAATCACTGAATGAATTAGGCTTCTCACACAAAACAACTCCTTAACCAGAACAATCTTGGGTCGCCAAAATGTCAAATGAACATATATGATTACGTGAGCTTTTAATGGCTGACAGATAGATCACCGATTCATTCTATTTAACCGAATGTATCACATAAACTGATGGGCCGATGGACAATAATCTCGATCACATGTACACCGATTGCATTTAATGTTTCACATGTGTTGTCAAAATGAAATGCATATAATTGGACCGAGCACAAATGATCAGATCACATGCAATCAAATGTCCTCAATGATGAACTTAGATTTTCTAAATGTCCTCACATGCAAACTGACAACAAATGACCTGAATAACTGTTTCAGACGACCTGAACGAAGAACAAACGAACTGGATCTCTTAAACGAACTGAAGTTCAAACAAACTG
The DNA here is from genome assembly GCA_030545235.1 of Helianthus tuberosus. Taxonomy (NCBI): domain Eukaryota; kingdom Viridiplantae; phylum Streptophyta; class Magnoliopsida; order Asterales; family Asteraceae; genus Helianthus; species Helianthus tuberosus. The sequence continues at coordinate 138,837,761 of CM060420.1, forward strand.
AACTGAAAAGCTTTCAAACGGACTGACGACTTCAGACGAACTGTGATTCAGACGACCTGAGATTTAAACGATCTAAGGTTCAAACGAGGTAAATTCAGACGGACTTGACTTTTATGCGGACTGGATTTTGAAGCGAAGTGAACTAATAATACCATGCAAACTGATCCTTTTCATACGAACTGGCCACTCCGTGTGACCTTTCAGACGAACTGGATTCAAAGTCTCAAACGAACTGAACCATTGTTTAAACGATCTGATGTTATTTTGCCAAATATGATCACGTTTTCGGTTGAATTAGAATCTGATAAGTTCAAGGATTGTTCTACTATGAATTCCGAACACAATGATGTATAATTTGTTCAATATCGTCCACTGAATCGCTGTAGATCTGAGTTTAAAGTTCTGTTCGTACGAGATGTATAATCTTTCAAACGAACTGACCAAATATTGGTAAAATTGATCAAGTTTTACTTTGTTTTAAGATCTGAAACTTTCACAAATTGATTAAAACACTGTTTCGCACGATATACTCCAAACTCAAGCCATTTTATCCAGTAAAACTCGTTTAATTTTTGAAAAAAAGTGAAGAAAATGAGTAGAAGTCAAAATTTTTTATGAAAAACAAGCTGAATCGGTAGAACTCTTCCTCCTGAGCTCTGATACCACTTGTAGGATCGAGAATCGATCTGAACGAGTCTTCAGAAGAGCTCTAAACTGATTCAAAGGCAGAATTCAATGAATCAGAGTTTGTTTCAGCTTGATATTCACTAATAACTATCTCTTGTATTGATTAGAACGCGTTTACAAGGCTGGTAGATTTGCGATAACGATACAAACTTAAATGAAAAAGCCTAGTTCTAGTGGGAAACTTGGTTGAAAGCATAGTACTTAGTTTTGTCCTTCTTGATTGTGTGCCTACTCAGTAATCGCTGAATGCTAAAAAAGCATAAAAACTGGTTAAATTTGTGAACTTTCACAATTTTGCTAAAAAGTCACTGTGATTGTGCATTTCATTTTGCCAAGATTTAAACTTGTTTTATTTCTTTATTTTGTTTAAGCATTGGACATCCTCTGCGTATACGTGAGTATCGACCTGGATGTTATTGCCTAAACGTTCTGCTTTATTTTCTTTGGTGTTTCGTTTAAGCTTTGGATCACCTCTGCGTATACGGGAGTATCGAACTGGTGGTTAAAGCCTAAACAATTTCAACTTGTTTTTATTTCTTATTTTGTTTAAACATTGGACTTTCTCTGCGTATCGAAAGATCGACCTGATTGTTAATGTTTAAACATTCTGCTTTGTTTTCGCACATATCACAGTGGATGAAAGTTTAAAGGCATTACTTGAGTTAGAGTATTGCATGATGAGGGGATATGCTGAGATCGTGGGGTCCATAAGAATTTAGTGCAAAATTAATATACCTTAACGTATCAGTAAGCATTTCGAAAGTTTTTAGATTGAGCTTAAGAGGACGACTATATCGTCAATCAATGTGAATCGTTTAGAACTTAAAATGTTTAAAGCTTAACGGTGCTAGTGATGTGTCTCATAAACTGATATGATCCTCTTACACAAACTCACAAAAATATTGTCTGTAAATATTTCTTTACTGCATTTCAATATTGTTCTTTCTAGAAGTTTAACTTTTATTTGAAAATCCAAAAAGATTTTAGACAACTGATGTTGATGAGCTGATTTTCAAAATTCCAAGTGCTAAACAAGATGAACTGGTTTGGGAGTGTGTGTGCTAAATTGAAATTTTTTTTAGAATGATTATATGATTAGTTAATCAAGGTCATTAATTTGAACTTGATGTAACTATTAATGTTTGGTGAATGAATGCTTTTTATCAGTAAGTTTTTTTAAAGTGATATAAATAAAAACTTATGTTTTGGATAGAGAATGTGCAGGAAACGTTGAAAACGCTAGGTTTCGATTCCTGTGGTTTAATGCCAGGTTTTCGATCCTAAGCTACAAATTCCAGACTACGATCCCGGAACAACTTAAGGGGGAGTCTGTTAGTAAAGGGGAGTCTGAAGAGTAAAAGAGCCAGACTCAGAGTCTGAAGATTAGCTGATGATGGTGATTGAAGAGAAATAGAGAGTTTGAAGGATGCTTAGCGTCAAATTTTTTGGAGAGTGTGAAGACTGATTAAGACTGAAGTTTTGACATACTAACGTTTCGTACTGAAGACTTCGTCAACATCCAAGGGGGAGACTGTTGGTGCATATGTCTATTGACTTCGTCTTATATCGAGTCTCGGTTTCGTTGCGGATTTGGTTAAGAATGATGTCATCATTCTCAATGATGACATCATATATATGACATCATAATACTACATCATCACACGAAATTGGACATGAAATATGATTTTATATTGCATTTTGTTTGAAGTTGTAAATTGTATTTCCATTTACAAGGGGTTCCGTTTGAAGGGTGGCCTGTCACCTTCAAACGGACAGGTATTAGTCGTGACCATTTGAACTGGTCATGCCAGTTTCAAACGGACAGGGTCATGCCTATAAATAGGTAGCTTGGTTTCTCGTTTCAAACGGTCTGGTCTGTCATGTACTGTTACTCTGCCGGATTTTCAAGTGATTAGTGAATGAGAAACGAGTATTAAAGTTACATTCTTCTGTTTTCTACTCCATTCTATCTGATTCTAAGCTGTTTAGGTGTTTCCGCCACTTAAATAGTGTGTATTCACTCAAATTGACTCATTTGATCGGTCAAATCGATCCTACAAAGTGAGTCTTAGGGTGTGATTTTGCGCGTTGTACAGATAGGGTCCTGCTGCGGGTACCACTCGATTCATTATCTCGCCTATCTAGAGCTCGAGCAACGGCATTGTCTATCAATGCCTGCAGCTCTGCACCAGCTATGTTGATTCTGGTGGTATCATGATTCTCTCTCGGGTGACTGTTGACTTCATCAGACTCGGCCATGTAGCTTGATTGCTACATAAAATATTAACAAGGATTTATTCAGGAGTCTATTATGGAATTGTCTTTTATGGCAATTCATTAACCATGGTAACTATAAACCATATGTGGTTAATTCATTTAAACATATTTATATAGGATTTTCATTATAATTTATCCTAATTATAAAGTATTAAGGGTATTAAGGTGGCACAAAAGGCCTAGTCACAAGGACAGTTTTAAGCCATGATTTCAGAGAATCAAGGCACTAAGGTTTGAACGTAGTTCATTACCTTTTATTGACAGGGAGTCGTTGACTACATCTATCTTTTGTCTTATATGACAATGAATATGGCCCGTAGGCACTACATCACCAATGGATGTTTAATATATGATCATCTTAATTGATGATTTGAACCCATGATTCATGGATCATTAGGTTAGATTAGGAATCTGAAAAGAATCCAATATAAGGACGACACATGTGACTTTACAGAGTCACATCTGCCAGGAGTGTTAACATGTTTTCAGATGTTAACAAGGATTTGAATCTTTTTTAAACAGGTTTTACCATTATGGCCAGGTCTATAATGACATGCAGGCTAGGTTATACCCCTTTAAGATTCTTATTTAATAATTAAAGGCAGATTATTTTAAAAGGAATTATAATTTTTAATTTATTATATTTATGCAAAAATGAAATTTAAAATTCAAACATTCCACTAAGATTAAAAAGAGTACATATTTGCCCTAAACGGGACTTTAACAGAAATAACTTGCCCAAAAAGGGACCAAACTGAAAATACAAGTCCTCGCAGGGACTGAATACATAACTAGATGTCCACGCAGGGACTAAAGATAGAAAGACAAGTCCACGCAGGGACTTGATTACCATACAAATAAATAAATAAGGAATCTTCAAAAATCCCTTTTCTTCTTTCCCTTGATTAAATTCGCCAGACCCTTGAGAAATCCCCGGTGGTTCCTACGTTCCTCTTGAACCTCCCGTTCCACCTGGCTCAACCTCTGTAGAATCTCCTGTTGTTGCTGGGGCTGAATCAGAGGTGGCTGTGGTGGCTGCTGCTGCAAAGGTTGAGGAGGTGGTGGGTGTTGATACCCATAAGGTGGGTACCCGGTTTGGTAGGAGGCTGCGTAAGGCCTTTCAGGATGATGAGCATTGTAGTTGGCTGCTGCAAGGTATGGGCCAACATCGGGGGCATTGTAGTAGTTGTACCCCGGGTAGGCAGGCTGTTCAAAAGGGTTATACGCCGCTGTACCGGCGTATGTAGGAATTGGGTTATCATAACCCAATGGTGGTGGTGCGATTGGCGTAGAGTCCACCTCGGAAACGGGGTTTGAAGGCCCACCCATCTGTGGGTCTTCATGTAGTGGCGAGTAGTGACTGCCACTTGAATGCTGAGGGATGCTGAAAGGAAAATCCCCTCCTCGCAAGGACATCCGTGCGCCTGGTCTTCTTCACATCGGTGGCTCCGGAGGCAGTTGCTGCTCAAGCGGTGGTGGTGGCGGTGGCGTGACCGCTACAAAACGTGAATCCTCAGATGGATCTTGCTGCTGCTGCTGAGGCGGGTTGTAGGAGGGAGTAAACACCCAGTCGTACTGGGCAAACCTTGTCTCGTAGCTGTCGGGACCACGATAAGGTGATCCATGAAAAGACGACCCATCCGAAATCTCGATGGGGTGAGTAGGTGTCCCAGATGGTGGTTCGGCAGGATCTGGGTCATCATCCATATCCATTCCCTGAGCTTCAGGGAAATGGTCTTCGGGGCCCAATAGGTTATGATCCATTGGTTCTTAAACCTGCTTTGCCGGGTTGAATCGGCTCTAGAAATATGGTGTCGGGCCCTGGAAGGCCCGATGTGAGGTTGACCTCCGTAACGGTAAGAAAGAGTGGTGTGAATCTTCGGGCTCGTTTTCCGAATGTGGCCCAAAGGAATGGTGGTAAGAAGGTGATGAACTTAGCGAGACAGATCGCCTCGCAGGCTCCAAATACGTCCTCCAAACCTCTTGAGGACTTGTGCTTATAGTGGCTGACAGAGTTCGCCGGTGTGAAGGCCCGACCTCATGGTCGTTGAATGGCCCCTTGCCCCGTCCTCCTCTTCGGAACCTTGGCGGCATCTTTTTGTTGATCCTGTTAAAATAAACAAAAGAAAAAACAAAGGAAAACCAATAAAGGACAAAATAAAATAAATTCGGATTTGTCCTAAGTTCTTTGTCTAGACTCGGAAGTCGAGGAATGTGCAAACTGTGTCATTGAGTTTAAACACAAAAGGCTAGTGTTTAATTCACTCAATGTTGGTTCTGATACCAACCTGTCACACCCCGATATTTCCATGTATTACCGGTGGGCCCGATGGGGAGTATCGTGACGTAGTTGATATCATCATAGACAATTAATCACAGTTTATATACACAGCGGAAGTCGAAAGATAAAAACATTACAAACCGAATGAAAGTAATATCATTTATTACAAAAACGGTTGTAAAGGATCCACGGGCGGATCAAAGTTAAAAGGAACATTGTTCAGCAGATTTATAACCATCTAAGCTTGCAAGACTCTTTATTGATGCTAGGAGTAGCCAGCCTATTCCGATTAGTACCTGCACTTAACCTTTTTGGGAAAATACGTCAGTTTTCACTGGTAAATACAATTAACCGACTCATTTTGAAAATGTTTAAGAAAATTGATTTGAATGCACAAGGCACAAAAATATCTTTTATAACTTGGGATAATTATTTAAAAATAAACTTGTAAAAGAATTACATGTTCGTTATACGTTCAGTAGCCCAGGTTGAATATCGGGTTAAAGATTAATTGACACACCTCATAATAAAATCTCGCGGCGAGTTATTCTCGCACAGGCGGTTATATCTTTTTATATATGCACCGGCAGGTGTATGCCCACACCTCGTGCTTAGGTCGTGGCCATTTCAATGAATGATGCCAAGGATATCCGGGACATAGTCATTAACCCTCCAAAGGCTTTAAAGAAACAAAACAGTTTAAACGGGTTATCTCAATTATTTAACCTTCATACGATTAAAAATTCAATACCCGGCCAAGGGGTATTTTATATACCGTACCCCAAGCCCGTATAAGGGAAAATAAGTTAAAAGTATTTACCTGAGCAAATTATATAAATTTATCCCAGCCGTATAATTCAGCAAGTGCACGTATCTTTTACTGGTCTCCTAAATCTGGAATGAAGGTTTTAATTAACCTATTAGATTCCTAACGGGTCTTACTTAAGTTTAAACTTAGACCGGTTAGTTTTAAAGAAAGGTATACGGTTTAACGCAAGATTAAGCGAAGACCGGATTAGAGTGTGGTTTAGACCCGACTAGTATAAAGACTTGTATAATATGAGTAAACTAAACACATTCTGGATTTTGAGGTAAAAATGATAAGGTTTGACCCGTTTCGGCCAATTTATGCAAACTAGTCACATAAACCGTACCGAACACGAAAAATGCATAACGGCTAACCAAATGAGTCATGAACAGGTTTCCTAAGTTAATATGCTTAAAATATGTTATGATATCAGTAGGATACCTTCCATTATGCCCAAAACCGATTTAAAGTCAAATTAAGCCCCGTAGGGGTATTTTGGTCATTTCAAAGGTTATAAACGAGGTTAAATATAAATCTGAGCTTCTGGTCTAAACTAATCAGTAAATAATATTTATTTTAGTAGATTATATCAGTAAAATATTGCACATATGTGAAATATTTTATTTATAACCAAACTATGCACCGAAGGGGCATTTTGGTCATTTCACATAGGCTTTAAGGGTCAAAACTGGAAATCTGGGTTCAAAAACTTTTCTTACTGTTAAAGTATAAAAATTTAGTTAAAGCATCAGTAGGTATTAGGTCTTATATGCCAAAAATATTTTTAACTCATACTATGCGTTTAAAACGCGTAAAAGTCGGTTTTAAGCGATTTTCGGGTTATATAAGGAAATCTGAGTTTCTGGTCAGTTTATAAAGTTCAAAATATTTTATTTATCATATAAAATCAGTAGCAAAAATTTTGGTATCAAAATGTTATGTAAAACTCATTTTATTAGCAAAAAAGGTAAAACCGACAATTACCGAATCAAAGCAAAAACCCTATGTTATGCTCAGTTTAAAAATAAATAAAAATCTTTAAAAATCCCAAAATATTATATTACATCAGTGGGTAAAAAGTTTGGTGTCAAAATTTGGGTTTAAATAGGCTTTATGCTAATAATGCCATTTAATTAATAAAAAGCTTTCTAATTACGATATTGAGCATAACTCCTAATTTAGAGCTCAAATTGATGTCAAATTTTTAGGACATGTTTATAAATCAGTAACAAAGGTTTTTGTCCACTCACATTTTCAAAAATCTCGTTTTAAGGTCAAAAGGGCATAATGGTCAACATTTAAGCAATTAACGGAAACATGCAAATGAATCGGATTAATTAGGAACCAAGTTGTATAACCTCAGAGGGTTTTAATAACTTATAATATGGTCCTAAAGGAACCTTGAAGCATTTCTAAAACAAGCTAAATCGGGTCAGAACTAAAAGTCAAAGCAAAAGTCTACTTTTGTGACTTTCGGTTCCAAACCGAGCCTAAACACAAAATTGTCGGGTTGAACATGCTTAGACATGTTCTTATATTAATTATCAAGTTATATAAGTGTTAAAACAAGTTTCATAGCTCCTACATTGCTAATTATAAGTTTATTTGCAAAATAGCTTTCTGTTGACTTTTTATAATAAAGTTTGACCCGACAATTGACCTAGTTAGAGTGGAAATCAGAGGGTGTCCTTTTAAGGGTTGATTACCCACATAATTACCAACTCATAGCCATTTTCAATTCGAAAAATGACTAGACCATTAGTGATTAATCACTAAGTCAAAGCTTAATTACGACGGCTTTGATTTTAGGTCATTAAACTAATAAAACACGAATTAGAGAGGTTAAGGAAGCTTACTAAAGTACTTAGCACGACTAATGATCCTTAGGGAATGATCTTGAGCTACAGGAGGCTCCAGAATTTAAGTTAGAATGATTTTCAAAGTGAATGCAAAATGTTGCAACCAAGAGCTCATTATATAGTGATTTTGATTGAACAAGATCATGCCAACAAGGTCTAGGAATGATCCCAGATGAATCCAAGCTCTTAAAGGCGTTGGAACCTGCTAATACAGGCAACTGTCCAAAAATATGATGCTGGTAGCTTTTACGCGGCCCGCGTAAGGTTTGGGTAAGGCCTTACGCGGCCCACGAGAGGGTGGGGTCCGGTCACAATTGTTTCAAATGTTGCAATTTTGGTCCCTGGTCCTTCTAAACGTGTTTTTACTTGCTTTTATTGCACTTTTGACCCCCAAACTTGACTTTTAAGTGTTCTATGTCATAAATAAACTTCGTTAAGCTCCTGGTTACTTATACGATCACCGAAAAGTCCTGAATTTCAACGTTGACGCTTTTAACCCCTTATTTACGAATGTTAGCATATCTTTCTCATATGATATCGAAACCTTGTGAAATTTTTATCACTTAATCTCGTGAGCATAATTAATCGTTACAAAGCTTCGGTTTCGTTAAAAGGTCACTCAGAGGTATAATTTAAACATGTTGACACATTTAACCCTTGTGGTTTGTAAACTTTCACTTTCTTGCACAAATGGTTTCGTAATTCGTATGATTCTTGAATCATTCGTTTAAGGGTATAAACATCCTGTAGGTTTGTTGAAAGGCATAATTATCAAATGTTGACACTTTGAATCCTTCTACACACATACTTTATTTGTTTGTCAACTTTAGTCCTTTGTAATCACTTTATTACTCACTTAAAGTCCATGACACGTGTCTATATTATATTGGACATGATTTTACGAGGTGTTACAACCACCTTCTGTCGCAACCCCTGATCCCTATCTCCCGGGAACGGGCGGCCACGAGTCAGTTTTTGTGGTATCTGGGTTTGTCAATTTGGCAACGGAATTTTCATCAGGACCGTAGTTAGGAAATATTTTATCAGAGTAAAATACCACGCTTTTATAATATTAAACACAAGGAAAAATCCCAAGTTTTAAGTACACATATTTCCATAGGGATAAAACCCTATTTTATTTAAATAAAACATCTATTCATTTTAGGTAACTTTATAGCCACTTTTCCAAGTCTTCAGTGCTGTCCAGCTAGCTTCTATTTGGCTTTCACATTTTGTTACCTGAAACGCGTTTAAAAACATTTGTTAGTGGGAAATACTGGTGAATGAATCCCAGTTTAATCAAGTTTTAATAAAAACCATTGTACAGTATTGAGGGCAGTCACGCAATTACATTTGTTTCCAAGTCATACTAATTACCACCCACGGTACTGTCGTCTCGACTTATGGTCATGTTACTCCTCGCAAGGCAGTAACAATTTTTGTATACAAAACCCCAAATATACCGACGATAATTGTATCCTTACAAATACTCAATAACTGTTTGATATATAATTAATCGTGTGAGGTTTTGTAAAAACAATTTGCAAAAAGGAGATTACTCACATTGCTGTCTTAGATTTTCTGTAAGAGTTTCCTGGTGATTATCTATAATTTACACAAATGCACACGTGTTAGTATAATAACCCATTATTTATATTAATGACACCCTCCCCAAGACGTCATTCCAACGACTACGTCGGGCAGAACCACGACAGCCGTTACGGAACCCTGGATCAATCGGGCAACATATCTAATACGTAACCGGGGTTATGATACTTACAACGGAGCAGAACTTCGTTATTTAGGGGGATATTATACCCGAGTATAGCTTATGATATGTGAAAATTCGAGAGAGAAGAAATTTGAACGATTCGACTGAACTAACGATGCCTGCTATTTATAGGCCTGATTTTTGGTTTCCTCGCGGCCCGTGTAAGGTGAGACTAAGGTCTACGCGGCCCGCGTAGTATAGGTGTAGACCTTAGCCCTGATTGGTCATCTCCCCTAGACTCTCCACGATGATGACACGTGGCAGCACCGGGGATTGCCTGATCTCTTAGCTGTCGCACCCCGCGTAAGATCCCTAAGGGGTCTACGCGGCCCGCGAGCGACACGAAAACTTTGTTTTTAATTAATTTTTATAAAAATAAAGGTATTTGGGCTCGGTTTTCGCATACGGGTTATATTTTAGGACATATTAGGGTATTTTAAATATATTAGGGCGTCATAAAATATTTTGGAGGGTTGTTATAAACTACAACATTGCATATAATTTTAAAGAACCTTTCGTGTTTACGTAAAATAATAAAAAAAGAAAATTTAAAATAAAATAAAATAAACAAGTAATGTTAACAATAAATTAAATCAAGTAAATAGCTTAATATTAATCGAAAGGGTCGTATTATTGGCACACTTGACCCCTTAAATCGACACCCTCAATACGCATCATATAGGCCTATACGATGCGTATTACTTTTTCAGTTTCCAATAAAGACTGATGTATCAGATTTTATCTTTTTGACTAGACCTATACGGGTCGTATAGGCCTATACGGGTCGTATTGGTTAAGTTTTTTTTTTTACAATTTTTTATACATTTGTTTATGGTTTAACAAAGTTTTCTAAAAAATATTTATTTTTTTTAAAATAAAAACTTCCTTAATTTTTTTTAAGAATACCATGTACAATGTAGTATAGTATAGATGAGGTATAGGTCATGTATGAGCATGGGTCGAATTGGTTAAGTCTTTTTTTTTACAATTTTTTATACATTTGTTTATGGTTTTAACAAAATTTTCTAAAAAATATTTATTTTTTTTTAATAAAAACTTAATTTTTTTTAAGAATACCATGTATAATGTAGTATAGTATGGATAGATAAGGTATAGGTCCTGTATGAGCACGGGTCATATTGGTTAAGTCTTTTTTTACAGTTTTTTATACATTTGTTTATGGTTTTAACAAAGTTTTCTAAAAAATATTTATTTTTTTAAATAAAAACTTCTTTAATTTTTTTAAAACATACCACAATGTAGTATAGTATAGATGAGGTATAGGTTCTGTATGAGCATATATAGGTGTAGTAAATGTCCCGTATATTTTTTTATTTTTTTTAAATACCATGTACAACGTGTAATCCAGAGGTCGGTCTCGGGTGGGCATAAGATCCGTTGGCCCTATTATTGGATCTACGACTCCATAGAAGATGTGATTAAGGTAATGGTGCCGTAAAGTTGCATCTTTTAGAGAGAGACCTTTAAAATATGCTAAAATACGTTAATATACTCTAAACTACGCTAAAATAGGTCAAAATACGCTAAAATACGTGAAAATACCCTCAAATACTCTAAAGTACGCTAAAATATGTCAAAATACGCTAAAATACTCTAAAGTACGCTAAAATATACGAAAATACGCTAAAATACTCTAAAATACGCAAAAATACGTTAAAATACGCTAAAATACATAAAAATATGCTAAAATACGTTGCAATACACTAAATACGTCAATTTACGATAAAATACATTAAAATACGCCAAAATGCGTTAAAATATGCCGAAATATGTTAAAATAACCTAAAAATAGGTTAAAATAAGCTAAAATACGTCAGAATACGCTCAAATATGTCAAAATACTTTAAAATACGCAACAATACGATAAAATACGTCGAAATACGCAAAAATACATAACTAATGATATTTCCACGCACGTATACATATAACACAACACTATACAATACAAGTGGTTTTCAAACAAAACTGTACGTAATCATAGAATACGATAATCGCACGCAACCGAACGTCGCCGAAACGACGCATGTTGAAGATATACGTCATAAAATGACAAAATATGCGAAAGTTCGACAAAAAACGACACGTATACTCGTCGAACCGAGGAAAACACGATAAAAATAAATTTTCTTATTATGCCATATACGATCGTATAGGCCTATGTTGTATCGTATAGCAGATTAATACGCATCGTATAGGCCTATAGGATGCGTATTAAACTCTGAATTTCTCAAAAATACCCCTGAGTACAAAAAAACAGGGGTATTTCAGGAATTTCGAGGATATAATACACATCGTATAGGCCTATACGGGTCGTATTGCTTAAGGGTTTTTTTTACAAATTTTTTTTATACATTTGTTTATGGTTTTAACAAAGTTTTCTAAAAAATATTTATTTTTTTTTGAGAAAAATGCTCGGATAGTCCCTGTGGTTTGCCCATTTTTCACCCTTAGTCCCTAACTTTCTGAAATTACACCTATAGTCCCCAATTTTTTGAATTTCGTTCCCGGATAGTCCCTGATGTGGATGGGGGTTAGTTTCTGATGTTAAAAGGGTGCGAAATGACTAAAACGCCCTTATTTCAAAACAAAATAATAAAAAAATAAAACATTTATAATTTTCAATGGGCCCCACTCTACCCCTCACCCAATCAAACCCCTCTAATCTTTCTTTGTGGGACCCACCATCTCCATCTTCAACCTATTTCACCCACTTTGCAGCCTCACTCTCCCGCCACCACACTCCACCAGAACCACCAGAACCACCATCGCCACAACAACATCACCCTCGAAGTTTCTGTCGTTTCTATCTTCAAGTTCACCATATCGTTCTGGAATGTCTTTCGATTTACTCTTCCCTATCTGTTTATACACATACTACATACTGATGCGAATAAACCAATAATTGATCCAATGAAAACAAGTAGTATGATAATTCTTGAAGTATTCGATGATTTTAAAAAAAGAGTCATTCAGTAATGATCCAAAAAATGTATAATAGTTTTCAAACTCTTGGTGAAAAAAAAATGAAACCACTACTTATTCCATGGCTTCTTGTTCACTTTGACCACTAACCTCCGTCGACCACCGTTCCATATCCACCGTACGTCGTTCACCACCCTGCAACCTCCACCGCAAATCTCACCATCGACCACAACCTCCATCGCATACCTCCCCAACCACCGTAACCTTCTGCCACCATTCACCCCTTCACCACCGTTACCCACTAACCGCCGCACGCCACCGTTCATCTGAACTGCTGCCACCTGCAACACCCCCTTAACCGTCGCCATTCACCTCCTCCGATCATCCACCCTTTGCTCACTGGAAAGAGAAATCAAGATAGTATAGCAGACAAAGTAGAAAGTTCTGTAAATTGTTTTATCTTCTTCAAACTATCCATTGATCAAGAGAATGAGAAATTGGTTAAGTGATTGTTGAATTGATTTGAAACTGATGAGAAAATCTTATGCACAGGGAAGAAGATGGAGATGAGTTGATGAAAGTGGGGGTAATTGGGGATTTGGGGGTGGGTTAGGGTAATGAAGGTGGCCCAATAAAAATAATATTTATTTTAATGTTTTAATTTATTATACTTAATTACTAAGGGTACTTTAGTCATTTTACACACATTTAACTGGATAAACTAACTGACATCCACTTCAGGGACTATCCGGGAACGAAAATTGAAAAGTTGGGGACTATAGAGGTAATTTTAGAAAGTTAGGGAGTAAAAGTGAAAAAAAAAAGGCAAACCAAAGGGACTATCCGAGTATTTAACTCTATTTTTTTTAATAAAAACTTTCTTAATTTTTTTAAGAATACCATGTATAATGTAGTATAGTATAGATAGATGAGGTATAGGTCCTGTATGAGCACAGGTCATTGTTTAAGTCCTTTTTTTACAGTTTTTTATACATTTGTTTATGGTTTTAACAAAGTTTTCTAAAAAATATTTATTTTTTAAATAAAAACTTCTTTAATTTTTTTTTAAATACCATGTACAATGTAGTATAGTATAGATAAGGTATAGTCATGCATGAGCATATATAAGTGTAGTAAATGTCCCGTATATTTTTTTTATTTTTTTTTTAAATACCATGTATAACGTGTAATTCAGAGGTCGGTCTCGGGTGGGCATAAAAAAATGTTTTTTTTCTGTTTTATAAAGTATAAAAAATGTTTTATATCTTAGTTTTTTTAAATGTTTTACTTGTAAGTAGAAATTATAAAAAAGTGTAGTATATAATACGGTTGTAACATAGATAGTATAGTATAATAAACATGTACCAAACCTATACGCATGATAAATTTTTAAAAATGTTTTTTTGTTTAAAAAATAAAAGAATTCTTTTATTAAACTTTGTTAAAACTATGATTAAATGTTTACAAAAATATGTAAAAAAAAGTGTAGTATATAATACGGTTATAACATAGATAGTATAGTATAATAAACATGTACCAAACCTATACGCATGATAAATTTTTAAAAATGTTTTTTGTTTAAAAAATAAAAGAAATCTTTTATTAAACTTTGTTAAAACTATGATTAAATGTTTACAAAAATATGTAAAAAAAAGTGTAGTATATAATACGCTTATAACGTAGATAGTATAGTGTAATAAACATGTACTAAATCTATACGACATGATAAATTTTTAAAAGTGTTTTTTGTTTAAAAAATAAAAGAATTTTTTTATTTGACTTTATTAAAACTATGATTAAATATATACAAAATTTTGTAAAAAAAAAAACTAAAGCAATACGACCCATATAGGCTTATACGATGCATATTGAAAAAGTCAGCCGCCAGACAAAAACTGACACATGCAGATTTGACTTTTGACTTTTGAAACAATATGCATCGTATAGGCCTATACGATGCGTATTGGAAAAGACAAGGTGTGCAGATAGATAAGAAGGTGTGGGAATAGAATTCCTCAATTGAAATTTGACTGGTGACTTCTGACATTAGAGACTTTATCTTACTTTTTCAGTACCAATGTTCATGTACTCCTGTATTAGACCATGCGTAGTGGTATCAATTTTGGCGTTTTTCCTCACCAATCACGCCCACCCCCTAGGCGTGTTTAAGCGTTATTTTTCAAAAAAAATGTCCTGTGCGTTATTTAAAAAACGCCTGTGCATCCTTTCTCCATTTATGTTTGTCTAATAAGAATATTCCAAATAATATTTTTTATTTTTTTAAATAATTGGGTAATCAGTTGATGGGGCATTATTGGGCATTATCTCACTACGCCCATTTGTGAAAAAAAACCCATAATGTCCCTTTGCTGCTGGGATGACACGTGTCGCACAATGCTCATGGGTGGGGGCATTATTCATATATACTACTACACATGGTCTTAATATAACTTTATTTCTTTATTCTTTAACAAAAATACTTCATTTTCTCCATTAAAATAAGGAGCTCGTTGCAAGTCTCCGTCAACCGCCAAAAAATAATCGTTTCAATCAATTTCTTTTCATCTTCATTCATGGGTATCTTAATATTTGCTTAGAGGTATTCCAATAAATAAAAAGATGATTGTTAGAATTGCCCTTCGTCAAGAAAGTTAAAAGGTATCCTGAGCTGCCCCTGTCTCCCACGTAGATCCGCTCCTGCCTGATAACATATATTAGTGGGGTGAAGAGTGGGGGAAAAAGTACACCTCTGTGGCGCCCACATGGTAACATTTTTATTGCTAATAAAGCCTCAACAGAGCCCCTCCATAACATACGATTTAAATGAATCGTGTTTAAGTTGGTCAGATGGGTACGGATTGACTTGTTTAATACTGGTTATTCAAAAGAAAAAATAACTTAATCCTATTGAGTATTCTAGACTAAAAGTTGAAAAAATAAAAAGAAATAACCATAAACTTATATATTTAAAGGTAAATTGTTATAACTTTAAAGTATGAATATATAATAAAGATAAAGCAAATAGAATTTTGAGTTGAAAAGTAGTGTTTAAGTTAATTTTGGATTCATATCCAATTTAACGTGTGAAAACGGCCCATCGCATCCAACGTTAATCGATATTTTGGAGGCGTATTTTTTAAGTCTCGTTTCCTTAGTCAAAACTTATTTTTAAAGGTTTCATTTTAAAGTGTTTGTAATATAAACTAAAACAAACCGTTATAAATTTAGAATTCAACTAAACCGTTAAAAAAGCGGAACAATTGACAAATTCAGAAAATGTTTAATATATACATGAATATAACATCCATTTTGTTACACAAATTTTAGAATGAGATGGAAAAAAAAACATTTTGTTTGTTACATAAAGTAGTTGGTTTATGTAGTATTAAAAATTTAAAATTAGAGACAGAAGATCTTCAATAACAATTAAGCTACAACATAAAGTGATCAACTACAATAGGATATGATCCATGGTGGTATTCTATCTACCAAGACCATTACGGAAACCGCTACAACCACCATCAATCGATCTCCATTCCAGGTTAGAAGTAAACAACACGCTTGGTTTGAAACATACTCTCCATCTCCGGTTCAGTATTAACCTCCACACCAACACCCCTACTCGGTTTCTCAGGTGGCAGCATTTCCTGAACCCATCCGTCTTCAATCTTAACATTTGCATATGTCTTTAACTGCGGCGTTCCCCTCTTTCTCTTCACTACTTCCATCTCAGAACCCGACTCATATTCAGTCTTAACCTTCACATGACCACCCCCACCGCAAGGTTTCTCAGTTGGCGACCACTCATCTTCAATCTTAACATTCCCATTACCATAACCGTAACATGAGTGTGTTCCATTGTTTCGGTTCACCTCTTCCATTTGTGTTTCTTGTTTGATTGGTCTTTTGCTCTTGAACAATCGAGTTAGCTTTATTACGCCTTGTTGCTTGTCGAACGTGAATGTGCCCACATCGCCTTCTGATAAGTTGTGATACTTACGGAACACTGCCCATCCTGCTGATAAGCCGTACTTAGGACTCGTATATCGTTGTACAGTTATCCCCATTGGCCACTCTCTTCCTTCATGGTCCTTCAACTTTACGTGCTGTTTATGTTCTAGTCCCGCAGCCTTCACAAATTTGACTGGCAACGGCTATAACCCACAACAAAAAAAAAAATATTGATTTTATTAGCGAACAGATCGAGGGTCTGCTCAAAGGGAGTGAAATGAGCTAAGGGCCTGCGATTTACGTAGGCCCCCTTATTTTACTTCTATACCTAAAATAATAAGTAAACGAAATTATTTTATTGCTTCCTTAGGAGGGTATAACAGTAAGATTGTTGAACGATAAAGTTTGTATTCTATAACTTTGCTTACTAATTATACAATGGATAGAAAGTAAAATAACTTTTTTTAAATGTCCCAGTGCATACATATATTTAGGGGTGTGCACGGTTTGGTTTGGTTTTTGTTCAAAACCAAAACCGAAACCGAAATGCTGATTTTTGGTTTTTGAAAACCATTTGGTTTCTGTTTTTTTTTTCGGTTTTTACATTGGTTCGGTTCGGTTTTTCGGTTATTTCGGTTTTTAGAACAAAATTGTATAAGATTCAAGAAAAAAAAGTATAATTTAAAATTTAAGAATCTTTCTTATATGTTTATATTTAAGTTATTATATTTAACCTTTTTTAATTATTTTTTTCACATAAACATAACCTTCTAATCTATTTTTATGTTTGTTTATAATATTTTGAAGATTATTTAATTTTTATATTAAATTTTGTTATTTATTGTAGATAATAAATAAATCATTTCAATTATAAATAAACATGATAAATGTTTTTATTATAAATACTTAACATTAAAAAATAAAATTAATAATTTCTACTAATATGGGTTACACACTTAAACAACTTAAACTTAAACAAAAAAAATATATGGATTGCGCCTACTGGGTGAGGTTCTAGAGTGAACATTAGTGTATTTGTGAACTGGGTGAACATGTCCTGGAAATTGATTTAGATCGTCAAATCGTAAAATACACTAGTGTATTTTCATCATCAATCCTGATCAAATTCTGGCTATTGATTTACACTTGTGTATTGATAATCAAGAGCTAGGATTAGTTCACACAGTTCACTATCAAGAGGGTTGTTCACAAATGAACCTAACCCTAGGCCTACTAGTGTAACTTATCGGTTCGATTCAGTTATTGAAAATGCTTATCCAAAAACCAAACCAAACCAAAATTTTCGGTTATTAAAAATTCAAAAACCAATGACCATTAGTTTTTGTTTCGATTTTGTTTTTTAAGTTATTTCGGTTATAGTTTGATTATTTCGGTGTTTTGTTCACCTTACCCATATTCACACACATCACGTGTCATATAAAACAAAATGCAGAAAGTCAAAAAGGTAAGCTAGGCCGTTTCCCAAGAATTATAAGATGATTTCAAGGTAATGTATAACTTCCATAGCATAATGTACAACTTATGAATTATGATCCTAAAAGTAGGGATGTAAACGAATCGAACGAACACGAACAAGGCTTGTTCATGTTCGTTCGTTAAGGAAATAAATATGTTCACGAACGGTTCATGAACACTTACCGAACGAGATTTTATGTTCGTGTTCGTTCATTAAGGAAATGAGTGTGTTCGCGAACGGTTCACGGACACAAACGAACACAAATAAATTTGGCGTACGCGACGAAGGATAAAGATAGATGGCCCAGAGAGTAGCACTCGAACTTGAATCCCTTATTGTGGAACGGAGGTCGATCGTATTCGCCGATGTAAATAATGAGAAATGAAAGAGAAATATGCATAAACAAGGTGAAAGTGGGTTTCTTAGTTTAATTGTTAGGGTAATAAAATAAATAAAAGTTTAATAATATATAAAGTACAAATAAAATATAAGAAAGTACAAAAATCTTCAATTAAAACACAAACATACGAACATAAACGAACGCAAATCAACGAATGTTCATGAACACGTTCACGAACACCTTACCGAACGTTCACGAACACAATCGAACGAACGAGACCTCTGTTCATGTTCGTTCATTTAACTAATCAAACGGAATTTCTTGTTCATGTCCGTTCGTTTATTAAACGAACGAACATAAACGAACTTCCCGCCGAACAGTTCACGAACTGTTCGCTGAACGTTCGATTCATTTACAATTCATTTACAGCCCTACCTAAAAAGTAAAAAATTGGTAAACAGAACAAACATTATGGTTTACTACAAGATGACAAGAAAGCACATCTTTTGCCAGTGGTGAATGTCAAGGACAACTTAAACTGATACTATATTTTATTTCCAAGAGATGTATAACTTTGACAGCACAAGTATCATTAGCAATAGTAGAAGAAACATGATTCACCAAATTAGAAGTCTTACCATGTAATAACCCAAACATTTCCGACCAAACACCTTTTCAAACCCAACATCATCCTTAACAACATCTGCAAATAAATCAGTTTAAACCCAATTCAGTTCAAGTTATACATAAAAGACAGAAACAAAACAGAAAGAGAACCCAACTGGTTTTATTAACCGGAACATGTTTTTCACATCCATTGGCACCAAGAAAAGAAACATGAAAAGTGAAAGAATCAACGAGCCAAAAGACAACAACATCCCTGCTACACAACCCCACATCGTTGACCAAGTCCTCCCATCCATGGGTAAAACAGTAATCTTCTCCAATCTTTACAAACTTCATCCTCCATGAGTGGTTTCCTGTTGCAGTCACGAGTGTGGGGTTTTTAGGGATTTTTTCGAAATATCTCCTCACAAAAGCGTTAGGCAATGACTGCAAACACAATTCATATTATTATGCATAGATTTATAAAAATAAAATAAAAAAGGATGGAAGAATATGTAGTAGTACCAGATGAGCGGCGGATGGGTGACGGATGACTTTGAAGAAAGAAGGGGAGCTTTGATCCGGCTGGCTACCCATTCACATTCAATTCAATTGAAGAATAAGATATATGTGAATTTTTTTTACCGGAGAAAATAAAATTTATTAGGGTTAACAAACAGCAACGAGGAGAGAGAGAGATAAGTTTGCTAGTACAATTCAAACAAAAAAAAAAGTACAATTGTACAAACATAAAAATTGATGGTTTCACTTTCACTTTCACTTTCATCTGTTCCCGAGTCTCATTGGAGAGGGAGATGAGAAAAGAAAGAAAAAATATGATTTTTTTTTGTGTTCCATGTTTAATGAAAATTAAAGAAAAAAAAAATCAAATATTTTATTTTATTTTATGTGTTTTGTTAGAAGGAAAAGAAAAGAAAGAAACAATTTTTCCATTATACCCTTCAAACAAAAAACATTTTAACTAGATACGATCTACAATTTTTCTTCTATTTTCCCTCCTTTTCTCTTCCCTTCTATCCTACGTACAAATTTTCTTCTTTTTCCCTCATTTCCCCTTCCCTTCTATCCTTAAAAAATCTCGCATGAATTTTTTAGGTTTTTATCGGGTAAAAAAGTTACAAGGAATTGCATCACTTGGTTCGAGTAAGAGGAATAGCAAAGGAGAATCTTTATGGTGGTTGTGTTGTTATTAGAGCATTTGGAAAGTTATGAATGAACTAAAGTTTGACAACAAAGTTATTCGGGTCGAAGATATTATTAGCGAGATTAAATCAGTTTTTTATGGTTTAACAGTAGAGCCAAACAACATTTGTACCAGTAAAATCATTTCCAGGTATATCGCTTCGGGGCGAAACAACTCAATTGAAGACGGAGATGTATCCGCCTATGTATCCGTTTTTTTTCTTTCGAATGCTATATCGAGTGCCCGTATCGTATAAGTTATCAAGCCGATACCGACTGAAAATCCGCCGCGAAGAGCAAGAGAACCCACTAGTATAACTTAAAACAAACTCTAATGGTTTTAACCGTTAGTAACAAGAAGATATTGTCAAATTCTGCATATATAAGATCTAAATCACGATTATAACATTTTACATAAATTTTAGAATGAGATAGTGGCTTAAATGCATTGTTTGTGACATCTAGAAACATGTATGTGGGGCACACCAAACAACACATAAATTGATACAGCTTAAAACATATCTCAACATGAAAACTATTAACAGATAAACTAGAAAAAAAAAATGGTTAAGCTACAAACTAGAGACAGAAGATCTTCAATAAACTAATTAAGCTACAACATAAAGAGATTAACTACACTGTGCGGTCGTCCGCCAACACCATCGCCCGCTTTAATTCAAGAAGCACACGCGAATTAAATGATTTTGAACGAAAACTGCCACAACCACCATCAAACGATCACCATTTCATTAGAAGTAAACATGCTTACTTCGAAACACACTCTCCATTCCAGCATTTACCTCCACACCACCACCCTTGCTCGGTTTCTCAAGTGGCGCCATTTCCCTCTTTGGTTTCCTCATCATCTCTGGAACCCATTCAAATTCAATTTTAGCTTCTGCACATCTCTTCAACGGCGGCCTTCCCCTATTTTCCTTCACCACTACCATCTCAGGACCCGACTCATATTCGGTCTTAACCTTCACACCAGCACCACCGCTGCTGCAAGGTTTCTCAGTTGGTGACCATTGATCATCAATCTGAACATTCGCATCACCATAACATGATTGTGTTCCCATTGGAGTTTCTTGTTTGATTGGTCTTTTGCTCTTGATCAATTGAGTTAGATTTATGACGCCTTCTTGCTTGTCGAACGTGAATGTGCCCACATCACCTTCTGATAACTTGCAGTGCTTACGGAACATTGCCCATCCTGCTGATATGCTGTATTTGACACTCGCTAATCCTTTTTTTCCGGGTTCCGCCGTTAACCTCATTGTCCACTCTTTACCTTCATGATCCTTCAACTTTACGCTCTCTTTATGTTCTAGTCCTGCAGCCTTCACAAATTTGATCGGCAGCAACTACAACCCACAATAAAAAACTTGATTTATTAACAAATGCATACTCACTCTTTTGACACGTGATGCCTGTAATGTATGTTTAAAAATGCATTCATCTTTAAAAATATTAAACGTTTACTATTAATTTAAAAAGTGATTGGTTAAAAATAATTAACACTTAACTGTTTAAAAAAAATTGATCACCGCTCACTTGGTAAAACGCACGGTCAGTGAATGAACGTTTTTCCTGCTAATATGACATCTCCGTCACACATTGCCACCCGCACCACTCGCTAGATATAACAATAGGGGTGTTCATCAGTTCCGTTTGCAAGTTAATCGGTTTCCTCAGTTCGGGTTGTTCAGTTTCTTTAGGTGGAACCGAAAACTAAATTCAGTTAGACTCGGTGGCTGTTTGTTTAGCTCTTAATAGGGCTCTAAATGGTTCAGACCTCTTACTGGTTCAGCACTTCATGGTTCAGACTGTTTGTTTCGTGAGCAGATGTCTGAATGGTTCAGACATTTGCCTCTGAATGGTTAAGTATTATACCGAGTCTGAATGGTTAGGACCTATAATCTAAATTGGTCAGACATTTGCCTCTAAATGGTTAAGCATTATACTGGCTCTTAATGGTTCAGACCTCTTACTGGTTCAGCACTTAATCATTCAGAAGTTGCCAAACAGCCCACTGAACCAAAAACCAACTACCAAACTACAATGCATACATTTAAAGAAAGTGACAAAAAAATGCTAGGTCATTTCCCATGAAAAAAAGGTTCGTTTCGAGGTATTGTATAACTAATGCAGTTAAAAAAAAAGTGAAACAGAGCCACATTGTAGTGTACTGGTGTTACAGTAGTAACATGACAAGAAAACACATTTTTTCTAATTCAATTTTGTATATTTCTTCACAGAGAAGCATTAAGTATCAACCTTTAACAGCACAAGGTACAAATTAGGGGTGTTCAAAACCGAATATCTGAAAATTCGGATATCTGAAATTTTCGGATACTAGATTTCACTATCTGAATCCGTATCCGAAATTCAGATATCCGATCGGATTGTGAATCGGATATCCGAAAATCCAACTTTTTATTTTTTTTATTATTTTTTTTTATATTCGGAACTGGATATTCCGGATATCCGAATATAAGTTTTCGGATACTTTGGATATCAGAAATTTTTTAAAATCGCTATCCGAATCCGAAAAATTCGACCGAATTTTCGGATATTTCGGATCAGATTTTTGGATACGGATACGAATATGTTCATCATTATTATGTGAATTAAAAATAATAAATTAATAATTCACAAAATTTAGAAGTATTACCAGTCTGAAAGATCTCTGACCAAACACCCTTTCAAAGCAAAGATTTGCATCATCATCATTATGGCATTTACCATCATCCCTAACAACATCATCGTATTCATCACCTGCAAAATCTTAGTTAAAAACCAGTTTAACTAAATTTGTACATATAAATAGAGAAACAAAAAAGAGACAGAACTCAACTGGTTTTATTAACCTTCACACCAGCACCACCACTGCTGCAAGGTTTCTCAGTTGGCGACCATTGATCTTCGATCTGAACATTCGCATCACCATAACATGATTGTGTTCCCATTGGAGTTTCTTGTTTGATTGGTCTTTTGCTCTTGATCAATTGAGTTAAATTTATGATGCCTTGTTGCTTGTCGAACGTGAATATGCCCACATCACCTTCTGATAGCTTGTAATGCTTACGGAACATTGCCCATCCTGCTGATAAGCAGTATCTGACCCTCGCTGATCTTTTTTTTCCACGTGCCGTTATTAACCTCATTGTCCACTCTTTTCCTTCATGATCCTTCAACTTTACGCTCTCTTTATGTTCTAGTCCTGCAGCCTTCACAAATTTGGTTGGCAGCAACTACAACCCACAATAAAAAAACTTGATATATTAACAAATGCATACTCACTCTTTTGACAAGTGATGCTTGAAATGTATGTTTAAAAATGCATTCATGTTTAAAAATATTAAACGTTTACTATTAATTTAACAAGTGATTGGTTAAAAATAATTAACACTTAACTGTTTAAAAAAAATGATCACCACTCACTTGGTAAAACGCACAGTCAGTGAACGAACGTTTTTCCTGCTAATATGACATCTCCGTCACACATTGCCACCCACACCACTCGCTAGATATAACAATAGGGGTGTTCATCAGTTCGGTTTGCAAGTTAATTGGTTTCCTCAGTTCGGGTTGTTCAGTTTGACAGTTTCTTTAGGTGGAACCGAAAACCAAATTCAGTTAGACTCAGTGGTTGTTTGTTTAGCTCTTAATGGGACTCTAAATGGTTCAGACCTCACCTCTTACTGGTTCAGCACTTAATGGTTCAGACTATTTGTTTCGTGAGCAGATGTCTGAATGGTTCAGACATTTGTCTCTGAATGGTTAAGTATTATACTGAGTCTGAATGGTTAGGGCCTATAATCTAAATTGATCAGATATTTGCCTCTCAATGGTTAAGCATTATACTGGCTCTTAATGGTTCAGACTTCTTACTGGTTCAGCACTTAATCATTTAGAAGTTGCCAAATAACCCACCGAACCAACTACCAAACTACAATGCATACATTTAAAGAAAGTGACAAAAAAATGCTAGGTCATTTCCCATGAAAAAAAAGGTTCATTTCGAGGTATTGTACAGTTTAAAAAAAAAAGTGAAACGGAGCCACATTGTGGTGTAGTGGTGTTACAGTAGAAACATGACAAGAAAACACATTTTTTCTACTTCAATTTTATACATTTCTTCACAGAGAAGCATTAAGTATCAACCTTTAACAGCACAAGGTACAAATATGTTCATCATTATTATGTAACTTAAAGAATAATAAATTAATAATTCACAAAATTTAGAAGTATTACCATGTAATATCTGAAAGATCTCTGACCAATCACCCTTTCAAAGCAAAGATTTGCATCATCATCATCATTATGGCATTTACCATCATCCTTAACAACATCATCGTATTCATCACCTGCAAAATCTTAGTTAAAAACCAGTTTAACTAAATTTGTACATATAAAAAGAGAAACAAAAAAGAGACAGAAGAACTCAACTGGTTTTATTAACCTTCACACCAGCACCACCAATGCTGCAAGGTTTCTCAGTTGGCGACCATTGATCATCAGTCTGAACGTTCGCATCACCATAACATGATTGTGTTCCCATTGGAGTTTCTTGTTTGATTGGTCTTTTGCTCTTGATCAATTGAGTTAGATTTATGACGCCTTGTTGCTTGTCGAACGTGAATGTGCCCACATCACCTTCTGATAACCTGTAATGCTTACGGAACATTGCCCATCCTGCTGATAAGCTGTATACGACACTCGCTGATCCTTTTTTTCCGTGTGCCGTTAACCTCATTGTCCACTCTTTTCCTTCATGATCCTTCAACTTTACGCTCTCTTTATGTTCTAGTCCTGCAGCCTTCACAAATTTGATCGGCAGCACCTACAACCCACAATAAAAAACTTGATTTATTAACAAATGCATACTCACTCTTTTGACACGTGATGCCTGTAATGTATGTTTAAAAATGTGTTCATGTTTAAAAATATTAAACGTTTACTATTAATTTAACAAGTGATTGGTTAAAATTTAAAAATAATTGACACTTAACTGTTTAAAAAAAACTGATCACCACTCACTTGGTAAAACGCACGGTCAGTGAACGAGTGTTTTTCCTGCTAATATGACATCTCCGTCACACATTGCCACCCACACCACTCGCTAGATATAACAATAGGGGTGTTCATCAGTTCGGTTTGCAAGTTAATCGGTTTCCTCAGTTCGGGTTGTTCAGTTTGACAGTTTCTTTAGGTGGAACCGAAAACCAAATTCAGTTAGACTCGGTGGCTGTTTGTTTAGCTCTTAATGGGGCTCTAAATGGTTCAAACCTCTTTCTGGTTCAGCACTTAATGGTTCAGACTATTTGTTTCGTGAGCAGATGTCTGAATGGTTCAAACATTTGCCTCTGAATGGTTAAGTATTATACTGAGTCTGAATGGTTAGGACCTATAATTTAAATTGGTCAGACATTTGCCTCTCAATGGTTAAGCATTATACTGGCTCTTAATGCTTCAGACCTCTTACTGGTTCAGCACTTAATCATTCAGAAGTTGTCAAATAGCCCACCAAACCAAAAACCAAAAACCAACTACCAAACTACAATGCATACATTTAAAGAAAGTGACAAAAAAAATGCTAGGTCATTTCCCATGAAAAAAATGTTCATTTCGAGGTATTGTACAACTAATGCAGTTAAAAAAAAGTGAAACAGAGCCACATAATTGTGGTGTACTGGTGTTACAGTAGTAACATGACAAGAAAACACATTTTTTCTACTTCAATTTTATATATTGAGTAAACTGCAATTTTGGTCCCTCAGGTTTAATTAATTTTGCCACTTTAGTTCAAAACTCAAACCTTTTACATCTGGGTCCCTGTGGTTTCACTTTTATTGTCATTTTAGTCCAAAAATGAAACCCGCTGATATTTGGCTAATAAAATCCTGTTAATTTGTCCTTTTCCTCAGGGGCAAAATGGCCAAACATCAGCTGATTTCATTAATTTAATTAATAATGTGTTATAATAAAATTATATTGATCGTTTTGCCCCTAAGAAAAAGAACAAAATAACAGGATTTTATAAGCCAAATATCAGCTGATTTTATTTTTGGACCAAAATGGCAATAAAAGTGAAACCACAGGGACTCAGATTTAAAAGGTTTGAGTTTTAGACTAAAGTGGCAAAAGTGACCAAACCTCCTTACTGACCAAAATGAAAGTTTACTCTTATATATTTCTTCACAGAGAAGCATCAAGTATCAACCTTTAACAGCACAAGGTACAAATATGTTCATCATTATTATGTGAATTAAAAATAATAAATTAATAATTCACAAAATTTAGAAGTATTACCATGTAATATCTGAAAGATCTCTGACCAAACACCCTTTCAAAGCAAAGATTTGCATCATCATTATGGCATTTACCATCATCCTTAACAACAACATCATCATATTCATCACCTGCAAAATCTTGATCAATTAGTTAAAAAAAATTAATTAAATTTGTACATGTAAATAGAGAAACAAAAAAGAGACAGAAGAACTCAACTGGTTTTATTAACAGGAACATATTTTTCACATCCATTGGCACCAAGAAAAGAGACACGGAAGATTCTAGAATCCATAAGCCAAAAGACAACAACGTCCCTGCTACACAATCCAGCATCTTTGACCAATTCATCCCATCCATGGGCAAAACAGTAATCTTCACCCATTTTTACAAGCTTCATCCTCCATGAATGCTCCCCAGTTGCAGTTACGAGTGTGGGGTTTTTAGGGATCTTGTTGAAATATCTCCTCACAAAAGCATTTGGCAATGACTACAAACACAATTCATATTATTATTATTATTAATCATACACATACATAGATTTATAATTAAAAAAAAGGGTAGAAGAATACATACCAGATAACCGGCGGATGGGTAACGGATGACCTTGAAGAAAGAAGGAATGGATTCTTGTTGGTCGCTGCTGCTGCTCATTTGTATAACTGAAGAACAAATTATCTGTATTTTTTCACTGAAAAATAATATTTAGGGGTTTGATTGAAGAACGGTGAGGAGAGAGAGAGAGAGTTCATAGTATGTTTTGTTTCCTTTCCTAGTACATGAAGTAAAGTAAATTGTGTCAACTGGTTTCGCCCATGTTTTTTAGTGAGGTGGTTGTTCACTAAAAAAGGCAATCCAGGTGGTGAAAGAATGGAAGGTCCTCGTTTCAAGCAGAGTAAATTGTCATTTTAGTGCGAGCTTTTTTTTAATTGTCATTTTATTCTAAATAGTTTTTTTTTTCTCTTTGGATTGCTGACTTTTTCTTGTCACTAGTGGGGAACCCGCGCGTTGCGGCGGGGTTAACAATTTACACCACTTTGTACTCGTTTTCCGTTAGTTTATCAATCGTTTCGTATTATGTTAGGTTGGATTACATGTTCAAATGGATCATTTACGACACAACTAATACCCATATAGAAAATTATATTTTTGACCCGTTACACGGGCAAGTCGTTCGTCGTTCGCCTTAAACCTGTCTATTAGACCACCATGCCTAACAATCAACTAAGTAATAGAATACATTGTATCGCAAAGTTATGTAAATAAACTGTCAATTATAAAGACTTTTTAGATACGTATCACAAACTTGTATAAATAAACCGCCAATTATACAGATTTTTTAGATACAAAAGAGTCTCAAAATCGATGCAACTATAACAACCATTCCTTGATTGAGCTTCTGTCGATTATAAAGATTTTTTAAACACAGAAGAGTCGAGAAATTGATGTAACCATAACAACAATTCCTTGATTGAGCTTAAATGGCAACCGTTGTTTAGAAGCTTTGTTCCAAATGGGAGAATCAAGATCAACTTTGCGCCTTGTATGATGATGTAAAATTGAAGGTCACATGTAAAATGTTCTTTGAAACCTGATACGGGATATGGAATTAAAATTGAAGGTCACATATAACGAAGCTTGCCTCTGCAAGTTATGCCAACACAACTGCTACTGGGAAAACCAAAGAATATAATATTGATGTTTTGGCAAACGCTATAGCCGGGGTCTCGGTTACCAACCAAACCAAACACTCAAAGCCAAGTACAAGTGCAAAAAGGAAAGAAAAACAGGCCCAATAAGAAGTAGTTGTAAAACCATAACTGTATTCTAAAACCAGACAAACTTAAAATTGTGTAACCCAAAGATGACCCCTTTAACTTATTTTTCTAAACAAGTCAACCGGTTGTTATCGAGTTGTAAACATGTTAAACAGATCATAAATAGGTTCACGGGTTGTGATAAACTGATTAACCAAATCGTAAACAGGTCAACTTGTTTAACTAAATGGGCCGACGAATGTTTAGTTAAATGGATTAAACAGTTAAACCCAAACACGACCCGTCTACTTATACAAGTCAAATAACCAAATTAAACAACAGGGGCAAAGAGGAATTCTCGTGAAACAAGTCAGAGCTGACCTGGAGAGCACGTTGGAAGCTAATGAGGATCTGAACAGGTTTGTTTGGAGCAAAATTGCGGTTCGAAAAGTTATTTTTTTGGGTGGAGGGCGGTCAAAGGAAGGATTCCGGCGGCTGTGGCTTTAGCTGCCAGAAACGTGGCGTTTGGCAATGGCTTATGTCCGACATGTGGACCCATAACAAAACAGCAGACCATTTGCTAGTCGACTGCACCTTTGCCAAGTCGGTATGGCGGTTAGTGTGTGGATGGATGCAGGTGTCGGTCCCGAGTACGTTTGGTTCGGTGCAACAAAAGGTTCAACCAAACAATGTACCTTGTATAATCCATTAGCAGCAATAAAGAAAACCACAAATAAAATAAATAAAGTTAGAACACTTGAACCAGATAACAAAAGCAAAAAACATAGATTATTGATGATAATGCGTTTACGACATACGAGTGGGTAACGGCTGGTTAGCTGAGCGTGCAACTGAGTTCAGTTGATCATGCAAATCCTGAAAAGAATCTTAAATAAGAAAATGTTTGCGTCATCATAATAAATTATCGGTAGTTAACGTTTTGTGGTTGGATAAGCATGAAACAAAATCTCAGAAAATAACAAACAAATAGGATAAATTATTGTAAAAATCAGATGGATAACAAAATAATACCTCAAATTCTTGTACCTGTATGTTTTTATATATTTTTTGCTCCAGCCAGAATAAGCCTTTCTATCATGAACAACTGGTAGTTATTTTCTACTACCGAGTCCAAGATCCTGCTATAATTTGACGAATAAGCTAGTTTGTACCTGTAATCATATATTAAAATAACATATGATGAACCATAATCCCATAGATAAAATTCAAATGTTTTTTATAATGATAAGTTTTAACAAGTTACCTCACGGAAAGAGGGGAAGAGAAATTCGGTGTCCTTTCATTAGATGCGATAAATATCGTCCGTCCAGGTGGGACCCAGTCCGCTATTCTACAAAGAATAAACTGAGGATGTGTGTCTCGGTCAAGATGAGGATGAAGGGTCCTATCAACACCAAACCGGTCTTTTCTTGTTTTTAAAATATCACCCCGACGAACATGAATAGCATCATAATCACCAAGAAGTGACATAATCTGGACCAATTCATAAAAAATAAACCAAATATATAAGAACACTTTGGTAACAAAATGAGTCGGGTTAGTAAAATATGTACAAATATATTAACATACCTTCTCTGCTGCATCTCTAAGCTTTTTGACAGCCATTGAAGGAAGATACGAGTGCGGTAACAACACAACACTGCGGTTATTCTGATCCTTACATTCCATGAACCTGAATGATTACTCAAACTCTTTTTAATTTCTTTTATTAATTAATTTTGTCACATATATATATATATATATATATATAGGGTGAGGTTCCTGTAAAAAAGACATTTTACGTGAGAAGTGTGAGAAGGCATAGAAGAGGACATGTAGGCATCATGTTTTGGACTCATGCATGATGTTTTGGGTTGTTTTGCCAAGAAAAAACACCAAACATAAAAATTTAAAACACAATGCAATGTATTATATGCGTGAAATTTAAAACACAACTAAAACACATTGTTTAACACTTAAAACACACTACTTAACATTCTTAGCATGGTGTTTTAAGTTTTAAGCCTATAATTCATTGCATTTTGTCTCAAATTGTTATGTTTGGTGTTTTTTTGCTAAAACAACCCAACACATCATGCCCAAGTCGAAAACATGATGCCTACATGTCAATTCTTATGCCTTCTCACACTTCTCACGAAAAATGTCCTTTTTACAGGATCCTAAAACTATATATATATATATATAACAGTATATAAATGTAGTTTTTATAAAAAAAATTAATAGTTTTGTCACATAATTTATATAAATTTTCATCCAAACCACTAACTCAATATATTTTTTCTGTTAAGGTGAATGATGTTTTAAATCTTATAAATTAAGACAGAAATTAATATCCAGCTTTTTTATATAGATCAGTTTTATAAAGAGAAAACGATATATAAAATAAATATCAATGGTGTGCAGCACATAACAATCAATTACAACTTTTAGTATTTAATCAAGTGTAGAGATAGAAAAAAAATTGTAAAACGTTACATATTTTTAAATGTGTTGAGCACCTAAGAATATGTTGGCAGAAATAAAATATTTATCTAATTAAGATTATGAGGATAACTAACTAATATTTATTCCGAGTGGTTTGAGTAAAGAAATTTTTGGTTCATGGCATTATACTTCCTATTTGGTGGGTAATTTTAAGGTTTGGTAACGATACGTTGTGTGATAAGGGGCGGTGGCTTCTGTTTTGTGTTAAGAGCAAATTTAAAAGAGTAGAAGATAAATTACAAACTTGGTACATATGATAAGTTTGTTTATTTGACCTTTTTTTCTATAAGGTCACTAGCATTTTAGTTTTATAAAATTTAGAAGTTGAAGTAGATTTTATTTTTATAAAACTGATGTATATAAAAAAATTAGAAATTAATTTTTGTCTTACTTTATAAAATTTAAAAGATCCTTCACCTTAATAGAAAAAAATAACAAAGTTAGTGGTTGGATGAAAATTTACAAAAATTATGTGATAAAACTATTAAATTTGTTTTATAAGAACTGCATGTATATTCTGTTTTATATGTATGTGACAAAATTAATAAAATAAAAGAAATTAAAAAGAATTTAAGTAAATTGCCAAAATCGTCCCTTAGGTTATGTATTTGTCAGTTTCATTCAAATATCCTTCAACTTAACAGAAAAAGTAAGCTAAGTTAATGGTTTGGATGAAAATGACAAAAAATTGCCAAAGGTGAAAGATTATTTGACACAAAAATGTCATTTTAAATGGAACTGACAAACAGACCTAAATATCATGGACGATTGTGGCAATTTACTCAACATTAAAAGAAAACTTACAAATCTAATATGTGACAGACTTATTTGATGTTACAATATGCATGAGGTATGATCAAATACAAGATACTTTTTATACTTTTTAATTCTAGAAACATTGGGAATGTTCTTAATTTTTTGATCATTTTAATAGCTATTGTAACACCCTTCTCGTTATTATACGAATTTAATATAAAATACACATTTTTAAAACCAAAATACTTCACTTCATTAAAAGATACAAAATAGAAGTTTTCATAGTAACAACTTACTAGTTAACTACTATCTAGTTTAACATCCCAAAAATCATAAATTAAGTGTTTGCAATATAACATTGTCTATCATAAAGTTAATTAAACGCGGAAGCTTCAAAATGTGATGTTCGGTTCTTATAAACATGCTTGATCGCCATCCGGAGTGAGGCCTATGTCACCTAATGTCAAAACCACGTCAAATATTAGTTTTAACAATGATAAATCATATATAAACAAGTTCTGAAATCCAAACAATCGAAAAGAAAACAAAATTTCGAATTTGAGTCTGTCACGCCACGTGACAGACCCCCTTCTGATCCTTCGCGTGCCGCGAGCACGCTTGCGTGTCGCGCCAGCTTTGCTGGTCCCTATCGCGAGCCGCGGGGGAGACACTTTTCCAGTAGGTGTAGGTTGAAATCCTGCATCTGCTGCCCAGCACCAATTTTTGCAATTCCAACTTTAAAAGCTCATAACTTTTGATTCGTAATTTCGTTTTAGGCGATTCTTTTTCCTACATGTCTATAATTTAATTACCGACGCGTCTATTACATTTATTTTACCAAAAATTTAGTTTACGGACCAAATGACTAAAATAACTAAGGTGTTTATTCAACCCACCAAGTTTGCATCAATTACTACCAATGCTATTGAAACCTTAAGGCGCATTTACCCAACATCTGGGGCTTACGATCACCATCATTTCATTACCAAATTTATGGTTTCATGTTTTTGTGATCTATCGTCGCCAAAAAGTATTCAAAACACAATTTTATTACTTACTAAACATTTATTCGACCCGTTTGGCTCATTTATGGAATCCTCCATTTCTAATGACTACCAAGCGCTTTCTAATCTAATTTTAACTCATTCAATCAAGTAGTGAACATTTTCACTTTAACTAATACCAATCTTTATTCTAAAACACAACTATGAACGATTACAATATCTAATTTTCATAATGTAACGAAACAAGTTACATACCTTCAAAGCACACCCTTCAAACGCGCGTCACAACCGGCTTGTCCACTTGACGCTCCGGTTTCCTGTCCTTATGACCCCTTTACAGTGGAGATCACTATTCTATGTTCAGATTTTGATTTGGGACTGAATTTGGTCTTCAATTTTGATCAAATAGCAAAAACTAGGGTTTTGGAGGAATCCTGGTCGCCCCCTCTGTGTTTGATCGAACCCAGCACACACACAAGTGTGTGTTTGGGGTTAAAAATATGTTTGTATTTTAATTAGTTTCAATTTAAACACTTTTGGTCCCTCTACTATCATTTAGTTCATATTTTGAGTGTTTTAACCCACTTATAAGTCACTACAAGACTTTTATGTAACTAGGTTACTTTTAATCCTAGTTAGTTCATTCGTTTTTTTACCGACGTCATATTTATAATAAAAGATTTATATTTTTGGGGTGTTACAAGTCCACCCCCCTTAAAAGGGTTTCGTCCTCGAAACCGGAATACCTACCGAATAATGTTGGGTAGAGACGTCGCATCTCCTCTTCGGATTCCCATGTAGTGTCCGAACCTTTTCTATGCTCCCACTCTACACTTGATCAATTCTCTTATTTCGGAAATCTTTAACCTTCCGATCTAGAATCTCTATGGGTCTTACCGCATAATTAAGGCTATTGTCCACTTCGATATCATCGTAATGGATATAAGTCGTTTCCTCAGCTAAACACTTTCGGAGTTGTGACACATGAAACGTGCCATGGATTCCACTCAATTCGTCCGGTAATTCAAGGCGATACGCTACCTTGCCAACCCGTTCGATGATTTTAAATGGCCCGATAAACCTCAGGCTTAGTTTCCCTCTTTTTCTGAATCGGATAATGCCCTTCCATGGGGAAACTTTTAACATAACCATGTCGCCCACCTGAAATTCAACCGGTTTCTGTCTTTTATCGGCATAAGACTTTTGCCTGTCTTGGGCCGTTTTCAAATGAGCTCGAACCACGTCAATTTTCTTGTTAGTGGCTTGAACTACGTCCTTATGGGCCACTTCATGCGGACCCACTTTACCCCAACACACCGGGATTCTACATTTTCTACCGTATAGCATCTCATACGGGGCCATGCCAATACTGGCATGATAACTGTTGTTATAAGAAAATTTTGCTAACGGAAAATACACATCCCAACTACCCCCGAAATCGATAATACACGCCCTCAGCATGTCTTCTAGTGTCTGTATTGTTCTCTCACTCTGTCCATCCGTCTAAGGATGGTATGCAGTGCTGATAAAAAGTTTCGTTCCCATCTGTTCTTGAAAATCTCGCCAGAAGTGTGAAGTAAACCGGGTATCCCTGTCAGACACGATGGATACCGGTACTCCGTGGTGTGCTACTATTTCATTGGTATACACTTCTGACATCTTTTCTGACATATAAGTCTCATGTATAGGAATAAAGTGAGCACTTTTTGTCAGTCTATCAACAACCACCCAAATGGCATCGAATCCTCGGTTCGTCCTAGGCAGTTTGGTCAACAGGTCCATGGTGATATATTCCCATTTCCAAACTGGAATTTCCAATGGTTGCAGTTTACCATATGGCTTTTGGTGTTCCGCCTTGACTTGTAAACAAGTCAAGCACTTCTCTACATACTTTACACCATCTCTTTTCATTCCGGGCCACCAATAGTTTTGCTGTAGATCATTATACATCTTGGTTGCCCCCGGATGGATAGAATAACGGGATTTATGAGCTTCATCAAGTAGAAGCATCTTGACTCCACATGAATTTGGGACCCATATTCTTTCGAACCGAGTCTTTAACCCGTTGTTACCATCCGCCAATTCTTTCAATTGACCAACTATTCTTTCCTTTTTCAAGTTTGCTTCTTTTACCGCCTCGGCTTGTGCTTCTCGGATTCGTTCAAGTAAACCCGAGGTTACAACAAGCTGCATCGACTGCACTCGTATCGGGACATAGTCTGTTTTCCTGCTCAAAGCATCTGCCACAACATTGGCCCTTCCGGGGTTGTAATGTATCTCGCAGTCAAAATCTTTCACCGTTTCCAACCACTGCCTTTGTCTCATATTCAACTCCTTCTGATCAAAGAAGTATTTCAAACTTTTATGGTCAGTGAAGATTGTGCACTTCACTCCTTATAAGTAGTGTCTCTATATTTTCAGAGCGAATACCACCGCCGCCAATTCGAGATCGTGCGTGGGGTATTTCTTTTCATGCACCTTTAATTGCCTCAAGGCATAAGCTATCACCTTGCCTCGTTGCATCAAAACACATCCGAGACCCGAATGTGACGCATCCGAGTAGACTACCAAGTCTTCGACTCCGTCCGGCAACGTTAATACCAGAGCGTGGGTTAACTTCTCTTTTAGTGTTTGGAATGCCCTTTCCTGTTCCACGCCCCATATGAATCTTTCCTCTTTCTGAGTTAATTTAGTTAACGGCGAAGCAATCTTGGAGAAATCTTGGATGAATCTCTTGTAGTATCCCACGAGCCCTAAGAAACTTCTAATTTTCGAAGGATTATTCGGAAGGCTCCATTTTGACACGGCGTCTATCTTTGACGGGTCTACCAATATTCCACTGGCACTTATGATGTGGCCGAGGAATTGTACCTCTCGTAGCCAAAAGACACACTTTGAAAATTTCGCAAAATAACCTTTCTCGTCTGAGCGTCTCCAACACTTCTTGTAAATGATGTGTGTGATTCGCTTCATTTTTTGAATACACTAGAATGTCGTCGATAAACACGATTACCGACTTATCTAACATAGGTTTGCAAACCCGGTTCATGAGGTCCATGAAGGCTGCGGGTGCATTCATCAATCCGAATGACATTACGAGGAACTCGTAATGTCCGTACCGCGTACGAAAGGCCGTCTTCGGTACATCCACTTCTTTAACCTTTAACTGGTGGTATCCCAACCTAAGGTCAATTTTTGAAAACCAATTCACACCTTGTAATTGGTCAAATAAATCATGTATTCTTGGAAGCGGGTATCGATTCTTCACCGTGAGTTTGTTCAACTCCCGGTAATCGATACACACTCGGCCTTATAAATCCTTTATCGAGCAAGTCTTGAATCTGCGACATTAGTTCTTGTAACTCCGATGGCACGAGTCGGTACGGCGCCTTGGCTACGGGTTTCGTGCCCGGAACCAATTCGATTCCGAACTCTACCTCCCGTTCGGGCGGTATTCCCGGTAAGTCTTCCGGAAACACATCTTCGAAATCACGTACCACCGGTACGTCTCCAATCTTCGGCGATTCCTTCCCTGGTTCATTCGCGTATATCATAAATGCTTTACATCTGTGCCTCATGAGCTTGTGAGCTTTTAACATCAAACATATTACAGGATTGCCTCCTTTCTCGCCATGGATGGTAACGTGTTTTCCACTCGGAAATGTTAACTTTATCTCTTTATGGAAACATACGACCTTTGTGTGGTGTCGGGATAGCCAATCCATCCCAACAACTACTTGAAACTCTCCCATCGACATCGGGATTAGATCTATCGAGCATTCCTCATCATCGATGCTCAATTTACAGCCTCGACAAACGTCACACACTATGAAACTTTTGTTATCCCCTATTTCAACTTCTAAGGGCACATATAACTTCGTCAATAGAAATGAAGGATGTCGAATAAATCCATGTGAAATAAAGGATTTATTCGCACCCGTATCAAATAATACACGTGCAGGGATCGAGTTTATTGCGAATATACCTGAGACCACATCGGGTTCTGTTTTCGCTTCAGCCCCTGTTAGTTGGAAGGACCTGGCCTTCGCCTTCTGAGTTTCTGTTGGAGATTCTTTGGTGTCTTTCTTTCCAACCAGGTCCGGACATTCGGACTTCTTATGGCCCGGTTGGTAACACTTGTAGCAAACAGAGACCTTTCCCGGACATAATGACGCGGTGTGCCCCGTCTTCCCGCATATGGGACACTGTTTGTCTTTGAAGCGCACTCACCCTTGTGCCCTTTTCCACATACTTTGCAACTCGGCGATCCACCCTTCGCATCCGTCTTCTTTACCGACTCAGTCGTTCGAGCCTTCTTTGTAGGGCTCGGGTTAATATCCACTACCCTTCGTTCACCTCGTTATATTTACTTTTTAAGTTCAATTTCTCTTTCCCGAGTCGTATTTATGATCTCGATGAGCGTCTCATACTTGGAAGGAGTCATGAACTCTCGATACTCAGCACTTAACATATTATAATAATAATATATTTTATGCTCCTTGGTAGTCACTAGCTCATCGCAGAACCTCAGCTTATCCATGAATATACCCGTGATTTTATCAATTGTTTCACCCCTTTGCCTTAACTGGATGAACACCTCCTTGATTCTGTTGATGACCGCCTTGGGGCTGTGATGTCTAAGGAATGGTACCTTAAACTCGTCCCATGTCATGGCCCTTGCTGCTTCGGTTCCAATCTCTTTCTTTTTGTTATCCCACCAGTCTTTGGCTTGACCCCTCAACTGACCCGCTCCGTAAGCCACAAAATCGCTAACGTTGCAGTGGGTCCTCTCAAATACCCCTTCAACTTCACTTAGCCATCTTTGGCATATTATCGAGTCAACCTCCCCGTTGTAAATTAGCGGTTTACACGCCATAAACTCTTTGTATGAACAACCCTTACGTTCTCCGGATTTTTCTTTCACAAGGTTGATCTTGTCTTCCAACCTTTTAACCCGCTCCTCTACTAGTGACAGCACTGTATTTTGAATTTTGTCTATGAAACCGGATAGACTACTCTCAATTGCCTTCCCTACTTCCTCGGTAATTACCTCTTTCATTTGCTCGGTGACTGTTGGCACCGGATCATTGTTACTCCTTTCCGTCATCTTGAAACTGAAATGTTTACATCAATTATTAAACATTTCATTTATAACATAACTTTATTTGTTTCGGTTTAGCCAAGTTCATAACTTGTTTTGAGCGTTCTCATTTAGTGCACTTTTCGGGTTTGAGTGTGTTAACACGCTCTTCCTGTGCACAATAATTCACATCCCTTTTTCTCACATATGATAAGATCTACTAAAATAATTAATTCTTACTGGATGATTGATCAAGCTTGAACAGAACACACTTTGTTGACAACCTTAAGCTCTGATTACCAACTTGTAACACCCTTCTCGTTATTATACGAATTTAATATAAAATACACATTTTTAAAACCAAAATACTTCACTTCATTAAAAGATACAAAATAGAAGTTTTCATAGTAACAACTTACTAGTTAACTACTATCTAGTTTAACATCCCAAAAATCATAAATTAAGTGTTTACAATATAACATTGTCTATCACAAAGTTAATTAAACGCGGAGGCTTCAAAATGTGATGTTCGGTTCTTGTTAACATGCTTGATCGCCATCCGGAGTGAGGCCTATGTCACCTAATGTCAAAACTACGTCAAATATTAGTTTTGACAATGATAAATCATATATAAACAAGTTCTGAAATCCAAACAATCGAAAAGAAAAAAAATTCGAATTTGAGTCTGTCGCGCCACGCGACAGACCCCCTTCTGTTCCTTCGCGTGCCGCGAGCACGCTTGCGTGTCGCGCCAGCTTTACTGGTCCCTGTCGCGTGCCGCGGGGGAGTCACTTTTCCAGCAGGTGCAGGTTGAAATCCTACATCTGCTGCCCAGCACCAATTTTTGCAATTCCAACTTTAAAAGCGCATAACTTTTGATCCGTAAGTCCGTTTTAGGCGATTCTTTTTCCTACACGTCTGTAATTTAATTAACGACGCGTCTATTATGTTTATTTTACCAAAAATTTAGTTTTCGGACCGAATGACTAAAATCACTAATGTGTTTATTCAACCCACCAAGTTTGCATCAATTTTACTACCAATGCTATTGAAACCTTAAGGCGTATTTACCCAACATCCAGGGCTTACGATCACCGTTATTTCATTACCAAATCTATGGTTTCATGCTTTTGTGATCTATCATTGCCAAAAAAGTATTCAAAACACAATTTAATTACTTACTAAACATTTATTCGACCCGTTTGGCTCATTTATGGAATCCTGCATTTCTAATGACTACCGAGCGCTTTCTAATCTAATTTTAACTCATTCAATCAAGTAGTGAACATTATCACTTCAACTAATATCAATCTTTATTCTAAAACACAACTATGAACGATTACAATATCTAATTTGCATAATGTAACGAAACAAGTTACATACTTTCAAAGCACACCCTTCAAACGTGCGTCACCACCGGCTTGTCCACTTGACGCTCCGGTTTCCTTTCCTTTTGACCTCTTTACAGTGGATATCACTATTCTATGTTCAGATTTTGATTTGGGACTGAATTTGTTCTTCAATTTTGATCAAATAGCAAGAACTAGGGTTTTGGAGGAATCATGGTCGCCCCCTCTGTGTTTGATCGAACCCAGCACACACACAAGTGTGTGTTTGGGGTTAAAAATATGTTTTTATTTTAATTAGTTTCAATTTAAACACTTTTGGTCCCTCTACTATCATTTAGTTCATATTTTGAGTGTTTTAACCCACTTATAAGTCACTACAAGACTTTTATCTAACTAGGTTATTTTTAATCCTAGTTAGTTCATTCGTTTATTTACCGACGTCATATTTATAATAAATCACTTATATTTTCGGGGTGTTACAGCTATGATAATTTTGTAGTAGTTTAGAAATTACTTAAAAGTTAG
The DNA here is from genome assembly GCA_030545235.1 of Helianthus tuberosus. NCBI lineage: Eukaryota > Viridiplantae > Streptophyta > Magnoliopsida > Asterales > Asteraceae > Helianthus > Helianthus tuberosus. The sequence goes on from CM060420.1 coordinate 138,877,234, forward strand.
TAAAGAGTTATAAAATATGGATATAAATATGTTACAAATTTGTTTGATGATACAGTAGGTATGAGGTAGATCAAATACAAATACTCTTTAACCTAAGAATATTGGAAATGTTCTTGACCCATAAACATAATTTTTTTATATACGTTTATATTCTTGTTGTAAAATTAAAGTATTAATTTGCAACAAATAAAACATAATTTTGGGTTAAATGAGTTGTGTGCGTATCGTCCCTTGAAAATCCATATCATGTTCAGGTTTATGTATCTAACGCATCTTTTAGATTCGTGTTATGTTAAGATCCACGTGATCGACACGTTTTTTGGGTTCATGTCATTCGGGTTCGTATCAGATTTAACTGAAGAAAATGACCCAGTTAACACCTACTTAAAAAAATTCCAGTTTTGTGTGGACGTTAATTTGATTTTTGGAGGCGTAATTGTTTAATCAAAATTTTTGGGGGCTCGATAACTGTTAGAGCATTCACATTGTGACCAAATTTTAAACTTCTATAAACTATCACTGTCACGATTTGTATGTCATACTTTCTATTTTTAGCAAGCTTGTATTTGTGTTTCATTCCAGTCCTTACAATCTCGAGACTTTGATCATAATAGGAATGCATTTTTAATCATACTTGTTTATCCATACATACACGATACATAATCAAACACGAATACGCATTTTATATACGAGATCGAATCATACATTATATTCGTTTTATGCTCAGAATATTGTTCATACACATTTCATACTATACACATGCTTATACATACCTTAGATTGCCCTATAAACACTTCACATATTAAAGATATTTCATAAATGAACAAACCACCAAACAACAAGGGCCAAAAATCCAAAAATTGAAATCTGACATGCCTTACGGACCATAAGACGTAGTCCATACGGTCCGTAAGCATGTCTAACGGGCAGAAACTTGTACAACTCGCGAATTAAGTTTGGATTCACCCTTTTCAACCACTTTTCCACCTCATTACTCCTCCAATCACCTTCTAACTTAATTATGACTTAAACCTTACAAATCTAATATGTGACAGACTTATTTGATGTTACAATATGCATGAGGTATGATCAAATACAAAATACTTTATAATTTTAACATTGGGCAGATTACTACAAGTTGAAACTTATGAATTTTAACTTGCTTCTTCAACCCTTTCTTCTTATTTCTTGCTTTCTAACTCCTTGGATAACCTCTAGGGATGTTACCCAATCTTCACTAAGGTGTAACAAGGTAGCACATCACCAAATTTGAGGTCCAAAGTAAGGTTTAAATTTTGTTTCTATAAAACTTTTACAACTTGTATTTATTTCTTGTTCCTCTTGTGGAAATCTTGCACCATCCTTGTTCCCATCTAAACTCATGTTGTGGGGCTTGTGTTATGGTTAATTACCAGAAGACTAGAGGTTCATAACCTCGAATACTTGTTGCCCCAAAGATCCCAAGTGACCTACAAAGTGTTGAACCATCCAAGTCCTCAACCTTCATGTTGTAAGACTTGTATTTTGGTCAGGTGTGAGATGTTTGAAATGCACCCGTCTAGTTTACTCATTTGGTTATCTTGGTGAATTAAGAGATTTTATATTCACGACCAACCAAAATCATCAATTAAATTGATTATTTTGTGCTTTTGTGAATCCTAATAATGAGGTTAAATGGATGGAATTCATCCTACCTCCATACATGACTAGCTATACTAAGATATATATATATATATATGTAATATACTTACAAAACCGAAGCCTAACTTCAACTAATTCATGGTTGAAAGTTATGAGTTATGGTGTTCATCATCCTAGTTATTGATTCCTCATTTCGGATTCTAATGGGTGATTTGGTAACCATGAAAATACACTAGAACCTAGTCTCCGAATGAGTGTCTAGACAAGATGTATTTTCATATAATATCATACTTTCTTGTTATAATTCTCAATTTTCAAATCTAACTCATAATCAAACTCCATGGACTCACGCACCTTCGTTTCCCAATGTAGGGTAACTTTGGTGTTCCAACCATCCCATTCATATCAACTCACAGTTGGAAGCTTTAGCAAACCATGAGTATACTTAAACCTTTTTACACAACATGTATAATGTATCAAAACTCACAATGCACACAACCAGCCATATTCAATCACTCAATCCACCAACACATGCTACTTGGTATCCTTAGGTTGTTCATGCTAGAAAACATTTATGCACTCTATTTTTCATTTACTTAGCTAGCCCACCTTAACAGTTAAAACGCTATAGGAGTAGCACACCACCCATTTGTTAGGTATTGTTAAGTATGCAATCAATTTTTACGGTCTCGTTCACTTCGATGACGAGGGTTCACACAATATTCAGTGGACACAAGGGTTTAACCTATAGTTATGCATGCTAGCTTCAACTTAGTATACATTTTGGCATGTTGAATTTTAGACTTTTCATGATATACTATGTAAACCAAACTTGTATGCTCTCCAACCATTATGTGTTGACAAATTATTTTAATACATGTTGCAGGAAATTAGCCTTGATAATTTGAAGAAATTAGTTAGCGTGAACTAGATACGCACCCCAAATTTTCATGTTATGTATTTCCTTTGTTTCATTATGTTTAAGTTGCCAAAATTTGTTGTATTTTCCCTTCAAGACTATGTACTTCAATTTAGAATGAAATGAAATGTTGTTATTTAACTTATTGTCATTTAAATTATTTTCATTATTAGCAAGTTATGAAGTCTTGAACAATCCATTTCGTCTCACCTCGATGTTTCCATCATCGGTTGGGGCGTGACAGATTGGTATCAGAGCCATAACTATAGTGAATTAGGAAAATTGTCATGCTTTTGACCTAGTCTATAGTTAAGGAATGCATACTTAACCATTCTTGTTATCTCACTTAAATTTACATGAATTCTCCCTATTTGCCTCTAGTCTATTTCTTTTTGGTCTCAAAATATACATATCTTTCCTAAGACAAATCATACTACAAATACAAAGATACAAAGACACTCCCATTCCACAAACGAGACGATCTCACCAAAATAGGCGTAAAACCCTCACTTTTGTCACACCCTGGCTTTGCGGAAGTGTGGGTTTATTTGGTGTGACTTCTTAATACCATAGCTTAATCATAACAAAGCTATATGAAAATAAAACCATGCAGATCATCCATTGATTTAAGTTTGAAAAGTAAAATACCACAACATTGTCTTAAGGCGTTGACACATGCAACGGAAATTACAACCTAATAACATAAAAACATTGTTTGAAAGACACAACCACAAACTTAAAATAGACGTAGCTTAAGAACTGTGACTCGTCCAGGTAAAAGCCACAACCCCTAAACTCGGATGATCCCATAACTCTACGCAGCATGAAAACGTAGCATACCGTGCCAGATCCTTAGTTCCCTGAAATACATGTAAGTTGGAAAAATCAACAATAATGTTGAGCGAGTTCATGTGTAAGTGAGTAAGTAAAACCTTTGTAAGTATAAAAATCCCTGGTATGTAGCAAATAAGGAAAAAGAGATCACCAATGGTTTGCAAGGCCATTGATATATGTGAAGTGCAAGTAGTAACCCTCCTTACGCAAACCATACCATGTAAAAAGTACTCGTAACCATAGTAACATGTATTTCACCCCCGCAGTTAAAAACTGAAAACAGTTAAGAGAAAAGGGGGACATGAACTCACCGAAGTGCGTCTCTAAAAAGTAAACTCCCTGTCAACCTGCTATGCGACGACCTACACGTACTAACTTCTATTAGACGGACGGTCATGCCTTAGCTTAAGGTTTAATGTCTTTGGGAAATAGTTAGGCAACTATTTCGTAATTACACTTCGTAATTATATTGTAAATATATTCCTTCCCAAGGATGGGGTTTTTTAATACATGTGCGTTCGTATAACTTCGAAATATATTATTAAGTCTCACTTAATAAAATATATTTTATTTCATTTGTCTAAAATACTTTATTCCCAAAATATAAATATTTTTCCCAAAAAATATTATATTTTATTACATACCATTTTCCAAAATAATACTTTGTCAAAATACACACTTATGAGTATTTTCTGAAAATACGTAAGTTACGTTGTAAGGTTCTGGTGGTATAAATAATACCGGCGTAACTTAAATATTTATTGTGAAGGCGTTCGCATTATTTTGGAGCCGTTAATATTTAATAATATTATTTTTACCCTAAAAATAATATTTACGTAGTTCACAAAATAATCATAAAAATCTCACAAGCGTTGTCATGAAAAATATATACTAAATATATATTTTAGCAAGTTTTATTTTGTGAAAATCCCACCTCCGACACTTGGAAGTTTCGTAATAAAAATCATGGCGAAAGTTATTCGGGAAAACAAGTTAAAAATATATCCATAACACTTGTGATAAAAATATTTACAAGTGTTAGATTTTTGGAAAAATTTCGCCAGAGTTTCCTCTGTAACTAGAGGTGGCCACGCTTACAAGCTGTATCATTTTCTTTTAAAATTTCAAATCAACAATGTTCCCAACATCAATCAACAAAGTTTCATCATCAAAATAGTCAAAATAAATATAAATCGCAAAACACATGAACTTGTGGTTTGTGCAAAATATATAGTAACCTTCCCCATATTTTTAGTAGATCTTTTATAAATAAACTTGGTTTCTTTGAGAACCTTGTTTTTAAAGAAGATACATTTTTACAAATTTTGTCAAAAAATTACAAAAATAATTCTTGTTTAAAACTTTTGGTTACACAAGTGTCTACACACTTGTGTGTTCACAAAAATCACTTTTGTTTAGGAAAGATCCGGCTTTAAAAATATGATTTCTTTTGACACTTGGTCCTTTGAAAATACCACTTGTAGATCCGTAGATCTACTAGTTTAGAACTCTATTTTATAAGAAAAATCGTTTTTACACAAGTTCATGGTTATAAGTAGTAGTGTTCTTCATCTAACCACTTTTCACACTTTAACATACACTAGGTCATGTTCCATGAACATGACTTAGCCGGGTTAGATGATGATCCGAACTAACACTAGCATAAAACAACACTAAATAATCATAACAAAACTAGTTTTATAAGTTTTACACCAATATTTACTTATTAACCACCAAGTTCATCACCTTTAGTAGACTTTTAATTTTGTTCATACATGTTCATAAATTTCAACCGTCAAAATTCTTATTGACCACTCTAGAATAGATCAAGAGGGCGTTTAGAGTCACTTACTACTAGCTCGAGGCTAGGGAAGAAACTAGACGAAAAGTAGGCGGTTAATAGCGTCGTAGAGAGGTCCTTGGCAATCCGCAAGCACCAGGCTCCCTCGTATGCGATCCTTCACACTTGAGTGCACTTGGAATGGTAAGACTGAAATTGAAAAATGGTGTGGTGAAGATGGTTGTGTTCGGCCGAAGCTTATGGCAAGGGGAAAAGAATTGTTTTTTTTTTTGTTAAGTGTGGGTGTGTGCTTGATCTTATCCCATGTGCCTATTTATAATCTCTAACCACATTAACCAAAAGATAATATGTAGTGAAGATATTTAACATAAGAATAAAATAATCAAAGTTTTGTAAGAATGGTGGTTCCCTAGGAAGGAACCGATCGGTTCTTGAGGGTTGTTTGTGGTTAGAATTCAACTAACTAGTTAAACACTAGTTAGTTAGTTAGTTAGAAATTATGATTAGTTATTTGTGGGTAGTAAATTATAACGGGTGTTAAGGTATTCGGGGACCCTAACTGGCTCAGAAAAAAGAAAACAATGTCATTGTCAATAATTTTATGTCCCGGGTTAAGTCCGGTTGTTCGGTTGGATACTAGTCCGTTAAAGTGCCAAATAATTATTTAAAGTGTCGTTACTATTATTTCTTTTAGTGACACAATTTATTCCCGACACTTTGGAAAGTGTCTAGTAATATTTTTCCATGTTTTTGCACTTTACTAGTTAGCTAAATGCTGAATTTTTATTTAAAGTGCTGAATTTTGTACTCGAAGTACGTTTTAGGCACATCCGGTCACTATAATTATCACCTAGTGACGCAGTTCTACAACCCTCATTTCCCTACACTCTCTACAGGTGTAGTAAACTATCTCTGGCTCATACAGGCCTTAGAGGCAGTGTCTGCCTGATGCTGGTTATATCAGCATGTTTAATGGGTATCCCGTATAGTGTGCTCACTGTGCTTTTTGTGCATCAAGGTTGTCACTGATGTTTGTGTAAAAATAATAGAGTGACAGTATAAAATGTGATGCATGAGTATGTATGTATCAGGAATCAGTAAGCAGTTTAATCACAGTTGTAAGCAAGCACAGTAATTAAGCAGTAATTAAATATTAATTAATTCGTATGGATACCTGGTTTGGTGAGGGTTGTCACATTCTCCCCTCGTTAAAGAAATTTTGTCCCGAAATTTAAGTTCTGCTTCTATTTGCAGGGGTCTTAGGAAACAAATGGGGGTACTTCTCCTTCATTCGATCCTCACGCTCCCACGTGAATTCAGGCCCATGTCTTGCATTCCAACGAACTTTGACGAGTTTGACACTACTCCTGCGAGTTTTGCTAACTTTCCAATCCGTGGCCTCGACAGGTTCTTCAGTGAAGTGGAGCGTGTCGTTGATATGAACTTCGCCAGCAGGAATGATCACTGTATCTTGTGTTGGACTTTTTCTCAAATTGGATACATGGAATGTATCGTGAACACCATGGAGTTCAGCAGGTAGGTCCAACTTGTAGGCTACTAGCCCAATCCTTTGCAGGATTCTAAAAGGGCCAATGTAACGTGGATTCAACTTCCCACGCTTTCCGAAGCGTGCCACACCCTTCCAGGGTAAACTTTCAATAAAACCATATCTCCAACTTGGAATTCCAAATGTTTCCGGTTTGGATCTGCATAGGCTTTCTGTCTTTCGCGAGCCGCTTCGATGCGTTTTCGAATCTGCGCAATCTTGTCTGTCGTCTCTTGGACGATTTCGGGACCAACAAGCTGCCTATCACCTGCGTCAGCCCAGCATAGGGGTGATCGACACTTGCGTCCGTAAAGAGCTTCAAATGGCGCGGCTCCAATACTGGTGTGGTAGCTGTTGTTGTATGAGAATTCGGCCAATGGTAAATGCTTATCCCAGCTACCACCAAGATCCATTACACATGCTCTCAGCATATCCTCCAATGTCTGAATAGTTCTTTCACTTTGGCCATCAGTTTGCGGATGAAATGCAGTACTTAGGTTCAATTGCGAGCCAAAAGCTTCTTGGAAGGATTGCCAAATCCTTGATACAAATCTCTTATCTCTATCAGAGATGATCGAGAGAGGCACTCCATGACGTGCAACGATTTCTCGCATGTATATTTCTGCCAGTTTGCTGGTGTTATCCTTCTCTTTGATTGGCAGAAAGTGTGCGGACTTTGTTAGACGGTCAACTATCACCCAAATAGTATCATGATCCCTGGGCGTACTTGGCAACTTCGTTATAAAATCCATTGAAATCTGTTCCCATTTCCACTTGGGAATTTCAGGTTGTTGCAGAAGTCCCGAAGGCTTCTGGTATTCAGCTTTCACCTTGGAACACGTCAAACATTTGCTAACATAAACAGCAACGTCGCCCTTCATCCTGGGCCACCAATAATAATCCTTAAGATCCTGTTACATCTTATCCGCACCGGGATGAATAGAGTACCGTGATTTGTGTGCCTCATCAAAAATAACTTTTCTCAATCCACCAAACAGAGGAACCCAAATCCTTTTCATAAAACATAACGTTCCTTCCTCGTTTGGTACTAATTGTTTCCCCATCCCACGGAGATATTCTTCTTCAAGGTTTCTTTCCTTAAGAGCTTCTTTCTGCGTGGCACGAATGCGCAGGGAAAGATCTGTTTGGATAATCATCTCCAAAGCCCTAACCCTTATGGGCTTGATCCTTTCTTTACGACTTAGGGCATCGGCGACCACATTCGCCTTCCCTGGATGGTACTTTATCTCACAGTCGTAATCGTTCAATAATTCAACCCAACGTCTTTGTCTCATATTCAGCTCTTTCTGGTTGAATATGTGCTGTAAACTCTTGTGGTCCGTGAAAATTGTGCACTTTGTACCATATAAATAATGTCTCCAGATTTTCAGCGCAAATACCACTGCGCCTAGTTCTAAATCATGCGTGGTATAATTCCTTTCATGAACTTTCAACTGGCGTGATGCGTAAGCTTTAACTTTCTGGCGTTACATCAACACGCAACCCAATCCTTGACGTGAGGCGTCACAGTATACCACGAAATCATCAGTTCCTTCGGGTAGCGATAAAATCGGTGCATTACAAAGCTTGTCTTTCAGTAACTGGAATGCTTCCTCCTGTTTGATTCCCCAATCAAACTTCTTATCCTTCTGTGTGAGCGCGGTAAGGGGTTGAGCGATTTTAGAAAAATCCTCAATGAATCTTCGACAATAGCCAGCCAAACCTAAGAACTGGCGAATCTCGGTCGGCGTCTTTGGAGTCTCCCAGCTCTTTATCACCTCGATCTTTGTGGGATCAACATGGATTCCATTTCCATTAACCACGTGTCCAAGGAATTGGACTTCACGTAGCCAAAACTCGCACTTAGAGAATTTGGCATACAAATGTTCCTTTTTCAGCAACTCCAAAATAGCTCTTAAGTGCTGTTCGTGTTCAGCCTTTGTCTTTGAATAAATCAAAATATCGTCGATGAATACAATCATGAACTTATCGAGATACGGCTTGCAGACTCGGTTCATTAGGTCCATAAAAACAGCAGGCGCGTTTGTCAACCCAAACGGCATAACTAGGAACTCGTAATGTCCATAACGAGTTCTGAAGGCTGTTTTCGGGATACTCTCCTCTTGTATCCTTAGCTGATGGTATCCAGATCGATCTTTGAATAAAAGCTTGAACCTTGGAGTTGATCGAATAAATCATCGATTCTTGGCAGAGGGTATCTATTCTTGATCGTCAGCTTATTCAACTCCCGGTAGTCGATGCACATACGAAAACTACCATCCTTCTTTTTGACAAATAAAACTAGAGCTCCCCAAGGTGAGAAGCTTGGTCGGATGAATCCTTTGTCAAGTAACTCCTGGAGTTGTGTCGACAACTCCTGCATCTCTGACGGTGCAAGTCTATAAGGTGCCCTAGCTACAGGCGCGGCGCCTGGGACTAAGTCAATGTGAAATTCCACTTGCCTTTGGGGTGGCAATCCTGGCAAGTCCTCTGGAAAGACTTCAGGATATTCCCTCACGATAGGGATGTCTTCGATTTTCGGCTCAGCAGCTTTCTTATCCATGATGTGTGCCAGGAAGGCATCACATCCCTTTTGTAAACACTTACGAGCTTTCAGGCAACTGATAATTCTTAAAGGCGTATCCCGCTTCTCCCCATGAACCCCAATTGTTTCTCCATCTTCGATTGGGATACGAACGACCTTTTCGTGACAAACAATCTCAGCCTTGTTGCTTGATAACCAATCCATTCTTACTACCACGTCGAAGCTCCCCAGCTGGACTGGTAGTAGATCCAAAGTAAACTCACGCTCTCCCAACTCGATTACACAACCTCTGACCACTTCATTGGCTTCTACTAACTTTCCATTAGCCAATTCAATTGAGTAAGGAATATCTAATTTACTAGCGGCTAATCCAAGCGTATTCTTAAACTCTAACGATACGAAGCTATAATCGGCACCAGTATCAAATAAAACGGATGCAAAGCGTTGATTTATAGGGAACGTACCAGTAACAACATTGGGATCCTGGCGCGGTTCCCTCGCTTCGATATTGAAAACCCTTCCACGCGCTTGATTCAATTCTGGGCAGTTCCGCTTATAGTGCCCAATGTCACCACAGTTAAAGCAACCTGGTCTTTGTCCGTTTCCACCTCCATTTCCAGCTTGATTGTTGTTCTGATCTCGATTCACATTACCAGCTTGATTCACATTGTTGCCTCGATTCCCATTTCCTCAATTGTTCCCCTGTGGGCGATTCCCAACACCACCACGATTATTGTTTTTGTTACCATAACCTCCTTGGCCTCCCCGGCCAGCACTAGCCCAGCAAGAATCCTTCAAGTGGCCAAGTTTTCCACAAGCTTCACATACTTTTGGCCCGCATCGGCCAGAATGATGACGTTGGCAGGAGTTACACTTGGGATGAGTACCCATATATCCCTTTCCTCTCCTTCCAGTACCAGTCGCAGCTTGGGCCGGTGCGCTTGGTTCTTTCTTGCCAACGTGGCTAGTTCCCTGCTTGAAGTTCGAGAATTTCCTTTTGTTACCCCCGGACGAATCTACGTGAGTCTCCTTCTTCTTTTGTTCAACATCAGAAAACTTGTTTAGGCGGATCGCCTCCTCAGTGAGAGCTACGCTTAGATCGATTGCCTCAGTGATAGTTGCAGGCTTGGAAGAGGTCACCATACTTATGATTTGAGGAGCTAAACCCCAAATGAAGCGCTCAATCCGCTTGAATTCTGGTGTGACCATATAAGGTACCACATGTGACAGGTCATGAAACCTTTGAACATACTCTGCGATTTTCGGACCTTCCATCTTCAAATGCCAAAACTCAGTTTCCAACCTCTGGATTTCAGCGCGAGAGCAATACTTTTTATGCATGAGCTCTTTCAGCTCGTTCCATGTCATTGCGTAGGCTGCGGCTTCACCAAGTGTTTGGACTTGTAAATTCCACCATGACAGGGCTCCGTCCAAGAATAGCCCTGAGATGTAAGTAACTTGCTGATCTGGAGCACATTTGCTCATGCGGAGAACTGATTCTGTCTTTTCGGCCCAATGAACAAAAGAAACAGCACCTCCGGTGCCATCAAAGTTTACAGGTTTGCAGTCTAGGAACCGCTTGTAGGTGCACCCTGCACATACGTTACAATATATGAATGGCATTAGCAAACTTGCTATAGATATCCAATTTATCATGGTATGCCTAAATGACTTAGTATTACCATGAGGCGGATTGTTGTTGCCGTTATTGTTTGTGCTGCTTCCGCTGGGTCCTCCTTGAGAGGCGGCGTATTGCGCGATGGCGGCAGCGATGATTTGTTGAAGTTCTGCCTCGTTGGCAGGCATGCGTGGATCGCGTTTTGGTTGCATCTTCTAAAAGATGGTTCACATAAGTCAGGTCATGGTAGGTAAAGTGTGCGTATATAACGATAGTAATAATACATAACATCTCATGTTAAAATAAACCAAACACACAACATCTCATGTTATAGAACATAAACAATCAATCACACAACATCCCATGTTATAAATATATCAACCACACAACATCCCATGTTATCGAATATAAATAATCAATCAAACATCACATATGATGAGAATACCGCGATTGCATTGCCATAAATCGAGACCACAGGGTAAAGTGTACAAGTACATAACTGTAACATACAACATCAACGACTAAGGGCTACATCACCCAGTCCAAAATATCAAATCAGTGTCAACATATCCAATATACATAACAACAAAAGTCAGGATCAATATGCAATCTCCAAAAAGCTGTGCAATCCGTGCCATCGCCGTCTTCTCAACAAAAGTCCACCCGTGTCGTAAAAAATAGCCCTACGCTGATGGCAGTGGAGGAGGGGGAAAATGAGAATAGAAAAAACGGCGCATGTGGAGCCAATCCTCCTCCACGGCTCGGTGAGAACGTAACAAGAAAGCTATCTGCTGCTCCTGTGTCCAAAAACGTGCAGCAGAGTCTGGAGATAACGGTCGAGGGGGATGCGATATCGCAGGATGAGGAGGGCACTGGCATGGGGGTCTCTGAGCTCTCTCGAGCTCCTGCATGCGTCGAGCAAGTGCCTCCTGCTGGACCATGAACGAAACAAGGACATCCTCGGTAGAAGACCCGACATGATATGGATGATATGGATCCGTCGGCGGCATAATAGGTGGTGAAGTCCAAAGAAAAGGCTCACCAGACGGAGCAAAGGGTGGTATCACAAACGATGGAATAGGGGGACCCGCAGTAGAAAACTGTGGTATGACCGGGACAGATAACGGGGTGAGTCGAGGAACCCTCTCCCGGGCGCGATGGCGGTGTAAACCGACGGAACATAACAGGTAAGTCGGTGTGGTGAACACCGGTAGTATGAACGGGATGCAAAGGAACATCAGTAGGAACTGAAGCAGGTGCTGAAGTAGGTGTAATAGGTACCACAAAAGACGGGTAGTCATCATCATCGTCCTCTATCCACCCATTTCGGGTGTCAGCATACTGAGGGTCGACATGAGTCGCAAAGAGTGCATGGTCGGGCTCTAGAGGTACCGGGTCAGGAAAAGGAGCAACAACATCAGGCTCAGCGGGTATACCAGCAATGTGAGGGGCAACAACCTGAGCATCAACAACATGCTCATCCTCCAATAGTGGAGCAACAATAGGATGATCATTGATAGGTACATCAGCAATCAAAGGATCAACAATGGGTATATCAGTATGAATAGGGTCATGCTCGAACACGGGGTCTGGAGCAACTACCGGCTCGGGGGCCACAGCAGGCTTCGGGTCGTCAAACTCCAACTCGAAATCTGCGGGGTCAGCAAACGCAGGGTCAACAGGGTCAACTGGGTCCTCCATGGGCTGATCTAGGTGGATAAACTCAACTTCCTGGTCTGGATCATAACCAGGTGGAAAAACGGGGTCTCAATCATCATCAATGTCATAATCGATAGCAAAACTAGGGGCAGGTGTAGCGGACGATGCTCTATCAGGGTCTGTATCATGCGAATAGTGCTGCGCTCCCTGCGCGTGTGATGGAGCAGATGCCACAGACTCAAAGGAGTCTGGGACTGGTGAATGAACGAGTGCCTCCTCTGCAGGAGCATCCTCGAGAAGTAAGAGATCACCAGCAGCTATGTGGGCCTCGCCCTCAAAGTCATCCTCTAATGGATCATCGTCAAACAAGTCGACGTCGTCGTCAGCGACTACGTCAAGGGGCATATCAAGAACAGGGTATGCGGCAAGAGGTATAGGGGCAGGGATCACCGCAAGCGGCAAATCCCCGGCGATAGGGCCATCAGCGGGCTCAGCAACGACATAGGGCAGCGCGAATGGCTGAAAATCATCATCATCCGTGCTGGTGGCATCCGAAGTATGCACCTCGTGCTCTGATGACACTCTGTCGTCCGATACGATGGGCATAGGGTCAATGGTGTCCGACTCTCCTGTGCCGGATGAAGGCATATCGTCTATAACACAAACACACATATGCACAAATAATCAATCACATAGTCAAATAAGCATATTAGTCCAATAAGCAATCAAATAGTCCTCCTAGTCCCACTAGCCTCCCAGCCTCCCAGACTGACTCCCTAGTCCCACTAGACAATTCTCCCAGCCTCCCAGACTCACTCCCTAGTCCCACTAGACAATTCTCCCAGCCTCCCAGACTGACTCCCTAGTCCCACTAGACAACTCCCTCAGCCTCCCAGACCGAGCCTCAGCCTCCCAGACTGAGCAATAACTAAAAAATAAAATGTGCTCAACCTTTGTTTGTAAAAACGTTTTGGATCTGGACTTAAGTGATATGCAATGTAAAATTGTTTTCGTGAGAGCCCTAGTGATCATAGTCTAGACTCGAGAAAGAATCCTAGTTCGCTATGATCAGAGCTCTGATACCAAGCTGTCACACCCTGGCTTTGCGGAAGCGTGGGTTTATTTGGTGTGACTTCTTAATACCATAGCTTAATCATAACAAAGCTATATGAAAATAAAACCATCCAGATCATCCATTGATTTAAGTTTGAAAAGTAAAATACCACAACATTGTCTTAAGGCGTTGACACATGCAACGGAAATTACAACCTAATAACATAAAAACATTGTTTGAAAGACACAACCACAAACTTAAAATAGACGTAGCTTAAGAACTGTGACTCGTCCAGGTAAAAGCCACAACCCCTAAACTCGGATGATCCCATAACTCTACGCAGCATGAAAACGTAGCATACCGTGCCAGATCCTTAGTTCCCTGAAATACATGTAAGTTGGAAAAATCAACAATAATGTTGAGCGAGTTCATGTGTAAGTGAGTAAGTAAAACCTTTGTAAGTATAAAAATCCCTGGTATGTAGCAAATAAGGAAAAAGAGATCACCAATGGTTTGCAAGGCCATTGATATGTGTGAAGTGCAAGTAGTAACCCTCCTTACGCTAACCATACCATGTAAAAAAGTACTCGTAACCATAGTAACATGTATTTCACCCCCGCAGTTAAAAACTGAAAACAGTTAAGAGAAAAGGGGGACATGAACTCACCGAAGTGCGTCTCTAAAAAGTAAACTCCCTGTCAACCTGCTGTGCGACGACCTACACGTACTAACTTCTATTAGACGGACGGCCGTGCCTTAGCTTAAGGTTTAATGTCTTTGGGAAATAGTTAGGCAACTATTTCGTAATTACACTTCGTAATTATTTTGTAAATATATTCCTTCCCAAGGATGGGGGTTTTCAATACATGTGCGTTCGTATAACTTCGAAATATATTATTAAGTCTCACTTAATAAAATATAATTTATTTCATTTGTCTAAAATACTTTATTCCCAAAATATAAATATTTTTCCCAAAAAAATATTATATTTTATTACATACCATTTTCCAAAATAATACTTTGTCAAAATACACACTTATGAGTATTTTCTGAAAATACGTAAGTTACGTTGTAAGGTTCGGGTGGTATAAATAATACCGGCGTAACTTAAATATTTATTATGAAGGCATTCGCATTATTTTGGAGCCGTTAATATTTAGTAATATTATTTTTACCCTAAAAATAATATTTACGTAGTTCACAAAATAATCATAAAAATCTCACAAGCGTTGTCATGAAAAATATATACTAAATATATATTTTAGCAAGTTTTATTTTGTGAAAATCCCACCTCCGACACTTGGAAGTTTCGTAATAAAAATCGTGGCGAAAGTTATTCGGGAAAACAAGTTAAAAATATATCCATAACACTTGTGATAAAAATATTTACAAGTGTTAGATTTTTGGAAAAATTTCGCCAGAGTTTCCTCTGTAACTGGAGGTAGCCACGCTTACAAGCGTATCATTTTCTTTTAAAATTTCAAATCAACAATGTTCCCAACATCAATCAACAAAGTTTCATCATCAAAATAGTCAAAATAAATATAAATCGCAAAACACATGAACTTGTGGTTTGTGCAAAATATAGAGTAACCTTCCCCATATTTTTAGTAGATCTTTTATAAATAAACTTGGTTTCTTTGAGAACCTTGTTTTTAAAGAAGATACATTTTTACAAATTTTGTCAAAAAATTACAAAAATAATTCTTGTTTAAAACTTTTGGTTACACAAGTGTCTACACACTTGTGTGTTCACAAAAATCACTTTTGTTTAGGAAAGATCCGGCTTTAAAAATATGATTTCTTTTGACACTTGGTCCTTTGAAAATACCACTTGTAGATCCGTAGATCTACTAGTTTAGAACTCTATTTTATAAGAAAAATCGTTTTTACACAAGTTCATGGTTATAAGTAGTAGTGTTCTTCATCTAACCACTTTTCACACTTTAACATACACTAGGTCATGTTCCATGAACATGACTTAGCCGGGTTAGATGACGATCCGAACTAACACTAGCATAAAACAACACTAAATAATCATAACAAAACTAGTTTTATAAGTTTTACACCAATATTTACTTATTAACCACCAAGTTCATCACCTTTAGTAGACTTTTAATTTTGTTCATACATGTTCATAAATTTCAACCGTCAAAATTCTTATTGACCACTCTAGAATAGATCAAGAGGGCGTTTAGAGTCACTTACTACTAGCTCGAGGCTAGGGAAGAAACTAGACGAAAAGTAGGCGGTTAATAGCGTCGTAGAGAGGTCCTTGGTAATCCGCAAGCACCGGGCTCCCTCGTATGCGATCCTTCACACTTGAGTGCACTTGGAATGGTAAGACTGAAATTGAAAATTGGTGTGGTGAAGATGGTTGTGTTCGGCCGAAGCTTATGGCAAGGGGAAAAGAATTGTTTTTTTTTTTTGTTAAGTGTGGGTGTGTGCTTGATCTTATCCCTTGTGCCTATTTATAATCTCTAACCACATTAACCAAAAGATAATATGTAGTGAAGATATTTAACATAAGAATAAAATAATCAAAGTTTTGTAAGAATAGTGGTTCCCTAGGAAGGAACCGATCGGTTCTTGAGGGTTGTTTGTGGTTAGAATTCAACTAACTAGTTAAACACTAGTTAGTTAGTTAGAAATTATGATTAGTTATTTGTGGGTAGTAAATTATAACGGGTGTTAGGGTATTCGAGGACCCTAACTGGCTCAGAAAAAAGAAAACAATGTCATTGTCAATAATTTTATGTCCCGGGTTAAGTCCGGTTGTTCGGTTGGATACTAGTCCGTTAAAGTGCCAAATAATTATTTAAAGTGTCGTTAATATTATTTCTTTTAGTGACACAATTTATTCCCGACACTTTGGAAAGTGTCTAGTAATATTTTTCCATGTTTTTGCACTTTACTAGTTAGCTAAATGCTGAATTTTTATTTAAAGTGCTGAATTTTGTACTCGAAGTACGTTTTAGGCACATCCGGTCACTATAATTATCACCTAGTGACGCAGTTCTACAACCCTCATTTTCCTACACTCTCTACAGGTGTAGTAAACTATCTCTGGCTCATACAGGCCTTAGAGGCTGTGTCTGCCTGATGCTGGTTATATCAGCATGTTTAATGGGTATCCCGTATAGTGTGCTCACTGTGCTTTTTGTGCATCAAGGTTGTCACTGATGTTTGTGTAAAAATAATAGAGTGACAATATAAAATGTGATGCATGAGTATGTATGTATCAGGAATCAGTAAGCAGTTTAATCACAGTTGTAAGCAAGCACAGTAATTAAGCAGCAATTAAATATTAATTAATTCGTACGGATACCTGGTTTGGTGAGGGTTGTCACAACTTTGGTGATCTCTCTCAATCCGAGTTTATTGATTTTACGAAATTATACCATCAAGATATGAGTTAATTCCTCAACTTGATAGAAAGTTCACCATTTTATGATATGTAGTAACTGTAAGGGTGAATACCGTTAACTGAAATTTCGACGAGAGTATTCTACCTATTAGGCCAAAACATGATTCCCGAATTCAAAAGTATTTTCGATCACTTTGGAATAGTCTTATTTTCATTCCGAGCACTCCAAGATTTTACATTGAACCTATTTTATGTTATATCAATTTTAATGTGTTTTACATTTGATACCTCTGTCATTTCGAAATTCGAAATCCCAGATCACGCTATTCTCGTAATCTAAAACAACAATAATGCTCGAGAACAAACTAAATTTACAATTCTTTCGTTGTTGTTAGGTTATATTCAAAGTAAGAATACCAGATGACCGGCGGATGGGCAACAGATGACCTTGAAGAAAGAAGGAGTGGATTCTTGTTGGTCGCTACTGCTTCGATTATCCATTTGTATACACTTAAACTGAAGAACAAATTATCTGTATTTTTTCATAGAAAATTAATATTTAGGGGTTAGATTGAAGAACGGTGAGGAGAGAGAGAGAGAGAGAGAGAGAAAGTCGCAGTATGTTTTGTTTCCTAGTACATGATAAAGAATGATTTGAAGTAAATTGTGTTAACTAGTTTACTGAGCCGGGGGTCACACTGGAAGCAGCCTCTCTATTCCTACGGGGTAGAGGTAAGGCTGTCTAGATCTTACCCTCCTCAGACCCTACCTTAGCTTTGCTATTGGTGGGATATACTGAGTATGATGATGATGATGATGATGATGATGATGATGATGTGTTAACTAGTTTCACCTATATTTTAATGAAAAGGTAGTTCAAAATCAAAGACTAAGTGAAACCGCATTTATTCTCTAATATAGCGACTATTGGTGTTCAAAACTACCCGTATCCGAATATTCGATCCAAATTATCCGATATCCGAATCCGAACTATCCGAAAATTTAGATATCCAAAATTTCAGATATCTGAATTTTCGGATAGTTATTTTAAAAATTTTCGGATATTTTGGATATCCGAAAATTTAATTTTTTTTTCATATCCAAAAATATCTGAAGTATCCGAAATATCTGAAATCTTATATTCGGATATCCGAAACTATTCGCAATATCCGGTTCTGAATATTAAAAAATAATAAAAATAAATAATAATCGAATAAAAATTGGATATTCAGATATCCGAATCACTATCTGATTGGATATTCAAAAATTAGGATACGGATTCCCATTCCACAAACGAGACGATCTCACCAAAATAGGCGTAAAAACCCTCACTTTGGTGATCTCTCTCAGTCCCTGTTTATTGATTTTACGAAATTATACCATCAAGATATGAGTGAATTCCTCAACTTGATAGAAATTTCACCATTTTATGATATGTAGTAACTGTAAGGGTGAATACCGTTAACTGAAATTTCGACGAGAGTATTCTACCTATTAGGCCAAAACATGATTCCCGAATTCAAAAGTATTTTCAATCACTTTGGAATAGTCTTACTTTCATTCCGAGCACTCCAAGATTTTACATTGAACCTATTTTATGTTATATCAATTTTAATGTGTTTTACATTTGATACCTCTGTCATTTCGAAATTCGAAATCCCAGATCACGCTATTCTCGTAATCTAAAAAAACAATAATGCTCGAGAACAAACTAAATTTACAATTCTTTCGTTGTTGTTAGGTTATATTCAAAGTAAGAATAGGCGGATGGGTAACGGATGACCTTGAAGAAAGAAGGAGTGGATACTTGTTGGTCGCTACTGCTTCGATTATCCATTTGTATACACTTCAACTGAAGAACAAATTATCTGTATTTTTTCATAGAAAAATAATATTTAGGGGTTAGATTGAAGAACGGTGAGGAGAGAGAGAATGAGAGAGAAAGAGTCGCAGTATGTTTTGTTTCCTATTACATGATAAAGAATGATTTGAAGTAAATTGTGTTAACTAGTTTCACCTATATTTTAATGAAAAGGTAGTTCAAAATCAAAGACTACGCGAAACCGCATTTATTCTCTAATATAGCGACTATTGGTGTTCAAAACTACCCGTATCCGAATATTCGATCCAAATTATCCGATATCCGAATCCGAACTATCCGAAAATTTAGATATCCAAAATTTCAGATATCTGAATTTTCGGATAGGTATTTTAAAAATTTTCGGATATTTTGGATATCCGAAAATTTAATTTTTTTTTTCATATCCAAAAATATCTGAAGTATCCGAAATATCTGAAATCTTATATTCGGATATCCGAAACTATTCGCAATATCCGGTTCTGAATATTAAAAAATAATAAAAATAAATAATAATCGAATAAAAATTGGATATTCAGATATCCGAATCACTATCTGATTGGATATTAAAAAATTCGGATACGGATTCCCGTTCCACAAACGAGACGATCTCACCAAAATAGGCGTAAAAACCCTCACTTTGGTGATCTCTCTCAATCCGTGTTTATTGATTTTACGAAATTATACCATCAAGATATGAGTGAATTCCTCAACTTGATAGAAATTTCACCATTTTATGATATGTAGTAACTGTAAGGGTGAATACCGTTAACTGAAATTTCGACGAGAGTATTCTACCTATTAGGCCAAAACATGATTCCCGAATTCAAAAGTATTTTCGATCACTTTGGAATAGTCTTACTTTCATTCCGAGACACTCCAAGATTTTACATTGAACCTATTTTACGTTATATCAATTTTAAGGTGTTTTACATTTGATACCTCTGTCATTTCGAAATTCGAAATCCCAGATCACGCTATTCTCGTAATCTAAAACAACAATAATGCTCGAGAACAAACTAAATTTACAATTCTTTCGTTGTTGTTAGGTTATATTCAAAGTAAGAATACCAGATAACCGGCGGATGGGTAACGGATGACCTTGAAGAAAGAAGGAGTGGATTCTTGTTGGTCGCTACTGCTTCGATTATCCATTTGTATACACTTCAACTGAAGAACAAATTATCTGTATTTTTTCATAGAAAAATAATATTTAGGGGTTAGATTGAAGAACGGTGAGGAGAGAGAGAGAGAGAAAGAGTCGCAGTATGTTTTGTTTCCTAGTACATGATAAAGAGTGATTTGAAGTAAATTGTGTTAACTAGTTTCACCTATATTTTAATGAAAAGGTAGTTCAAAATCAAAGACTACGTGAAACCGCATTTATTCTCTAATATAGCGACTATTGGTGTTCAAAACTACCCGTATCCGAATATTCGATCCAAATTATCCGATATCCGAATCCGAACTATCCGAAAATTTAGATATCCAAAATTTCAGATATCTGAATTTTCGAATAGTTATTTTAAAAATTTTCGGATATTTTGGATATCCGAAATTTTTTTTTTTTATATCCAAAAAAAAATATCTGAAGTATCCGAAATATCTGAATTCTTATATTCGGATATCCGAAACTATTCGCAATATCCGGTTCTGAATATTAAAAAATAATAAAAATAAATAATAATCGAATAAAAATTGGATATTCAGATATCCGAATCACTATCTGATTGGATATTCAAAAATTCGGATACGGATTCGGATAGTGAAATTCGGATATCCGGTTTTGAACATCCCTAATTGTGACACATGGTGTTGACTTAGACGTCTACTCATTACCTTGCCCACTCATGTTGTCACACCCCAACCTTTGGCGGAAACATCGGGGTGCGAGCACTATGCATTCAGATTGCTCATGAGATTTCCATAACACTAACGTTTCAATATAGATTAATAGATTTCATGCAAAATTGTCTAACAACATAACCGTATCAAATAACCACAAGTTCCAACAAACATCGAGTATCAAATATTATTCATAGACTAAGTTAACTAGGTGAGTTACTAAGCTTCATCCTAGCTCGATTCCATGTTTTCAGCATCCTATCAGCCTGCAACATGTATTAAAATAGAGTCAGTACAAAATGTACCGGCGAGTATACAAGTTTGAGTAATAGCATAATAGATTAAAACAACTCATTTCCACGATGTAAGCAATAAAAATAGTTTCAGCTGTCCTAGTGTCGCAGTCCACGCAGTGATAGCCCAAGTATCCCGATGCTTTAGTATTTACCTAAGACTCAAGGTAAACTAGAATCCTCCTAACAATACCCCCTGAGAATAATGGGAGAGTGGCACCTCCTATAGCGCTACAATTGTTAAGGCGGAACTACACACCCTGGATTAAACGTCACATACACGTAGGATAGAGTTTAGTTTGCAAAGTCTCAAGTTTCGTAGTTTAATAGAATACATGTTACATCCCAAAGTTTAAAACAACCAAAAAGGGATCGAGTATACTCACAGTGATTGCTTAACAGTATAGACTGTTATTGGATCAAAGGGAGCTCTTTTGAATTAGCCTGATAGATTACAACAGATAAAGGTCGGGCAGAATAATGAGATTATGCAAAGTGTCGGAATAGTCATTGGATCAGATGGTTGTCCGATTCGATGGCTATCCGATCAGATTGCCAGTCGATCGGGTGGCTACTGTGCGAGGGAACGGATGACTGCCCGATCGGATGGCTGTCCGCTCGGGTGGTCACTCGATCCAAATATCAAGTTTAGTGAGTTGGTTACCTTGATCGGATGGCAGCTCGATCGGATTGCTATCCAATCGGGTTGCCACTCGATTGAGATTTCCAAAGTTCTAAGTTTCTGAAAAAGGTTCTAAGTCCTGAATGCTAGACAACTGCTACCCCATCGAGTGGCTGTCCGATCGGATGGTCATCCGATCGGATTGTCTCTCGATCGAGTGATCCTTGTCCCGTTTGTAACTTTGTAAAAATTTATAAGTTTCTAGATCAACGATGACGGCTCAGGACATACAGAGACAATGGTAAACTCACCATCTTACATCCGGTCTGATCGGATGGGAATCACCCCTGTCCAGTCAGTCGTCCATTTACAGCGGTTTATGTCGGAATCTGTTCCATAGTCATCTTCTCCGGCAACAATCCGTTTCCAAACCTACTCTAGACTACCCATCGAGTCTACACTCCGATTATGCCCGGATGTCACCGTTTTAAATGAAAGATTGAAGAAAAGATGAAGAAGAGCTTAAGTTTTATTATAAAAATCCTAGATCTAGCTTAGATTTGGTGTAAAATACCTGAAATTCCTTAGATCTGAGCCAGATCTTGTTAGAAGTGACATCATATGACAGTTTGTACAAACCACCATGATGACATCATCCTCAAGAGTTTAGATCCGATAGATTCCACGGTGAAAAGTGTGATTTTAAAGGTGAATCTCGTAGAGAATGAAGTGTAGATCAAGAAAGTATAAGAATCTAGTGTAAAACGTACCGAAATCGCCAAGAAAATAAGGAAAAGTGGTGTGCGTGCGTCTGCTCGAGTAAGGCTATCACATCAGTGAGAATGGTGATGTGACATGCCTATTTATAGTGTGTGAGGGTGTGATGGCGGGTGGCACGGATCGGGTGGCTGGTCGATCGAGTGGCCGTCCGATCGGGTGGCTATCTGATCGGACGGTCATCCGATCGGGTTGCCACTTAGTCGATCCCATCTTTTCCGCGTTCCCGTCTTCGATTCATTTTATGATTTAGATTGAGCGTTGCGCATTATTTGGTAATAGCATAACTAGATTACATCATGAACATCAAAAGTTTTTCCAAGATCAATAGATTTCGCCAGTGACAAGTCTCCAGTCTCTCGTTCCACCAAGAATCAAGTTTCACGAGTCTCAAGAGTCAAGCACCAAATAGATTTAGACACTCCATTAGGCATTCCAAACATAGATTTAGACATTCCAAGCATATAGATTTAGGCATTCCAAACATAGATTTAGACATTCCATGCATATAGATTTAGGCATTCCAAACATAGATTTAGACATTCCATTAGGCATTCCAAACATAGATTTAGGCATTCCAAGGATATATTTACCAAGTTATCAAAATGTCACATATTATATAGTACAGGGGCTAGGCTTGCCAATTAGTTAAAGTTCAGGGACTAGATCTGTCAAAAGTCTAAATTTTAGGGACGCTGAGCGTTACAGTCTCCCCTCCTTTAGGAGATTTCGTCCCCGAAATCTTAGAAGAAGACTGCTCGAAGAGCTGCGGGTTCTTGGCCTTCATATCAATTTTCAACTCCCAAGTGAATTCGGCGCCACGCTTTCCTTCCCATTGAACCTTAACAATGGAAATTTTTCTACGCCTCAGACGCTTGACAGCTTGATCCATGATTTCGACCGGTTTCTCCACAAATTATACAGCTTCATTTATTTGCAAGTCCTCAAGGGGAACCTGAAGTTCCTCGTCGGCTAGGCATTTTCGTAGATTAGATACGTGGAACACTGGATGCACATTGTTTAGTTCCTGTGGCAAGTCAAGTCTGTACGCCACCTTGCCAATCGTTTCGAGTATCTTGAAAGGACCCACATAGCGGGGAGTGAGCTTTCCCTTCTTTCCAAAACGAACTACTCCCTTCCAGGGAGATACCTTGAGAAGCACTCGGTCACCAACATCAAATTCCAGAGGCCTACGCCTAACATCATCATAGCTCTTTTGTCTGCTCCTAGGCTTGATCAAGTTATCATGGATCTGAAGAATCTTATCCTTGTCTCTTGAATGATCTCAAGGCCAGTAAACTACTTGTCACCAATCTCATGCCAGCTGAGAGGAGATCGGCACTTGCGGCCATACAAAGCTTTCGAAAGGAGCCATCTGAATACTGGAATGATAGCTATTGTTGTACGAGAACTCAATCAATGGTAAATGTACATCCCAGTTACCACCAAAGTCGATGACACAAGAACGGAGCATATCCTCTAGGGTTTGAATGGTACGCTCGGTCTGTCCGTTTGTCTGAGGATGGAAGGCCGTGCTAAGATTCAATTGCGAACCCATAGCGGACTGAAACGTTTGCCAAAGACGCGAAGTAAAACGACCATCACGGTCAGAAATTATGTCAAGAGGTATTCCATGATGGCATATGAACTCATCAGTATAGATTCGAGCAAGTTTCTCCACTTTATAATCTTTAAGAATAGGAAGAAAGTGGGCGGATTTGGTCAAACGATCAACAATCAGCCAGATACTGTCGTGACCAAAAGGTGTTCGAGGTAGCTTGGTAATAAAGTCCATAGCGATGCTATCCCATTTCCAAACCGGGATTTCGGGAGAGTCTTGAGGGACGTTGATGTTCAGCCTTAACTTTCATACAAGTGAGGCATTTAGAAACATACACAGCAATGTCCCTCTTCATGACAGGCCACCAATAAGTTGTACGCAAATCATGGTACATCTTATCGGCACCCGGATGAATGGAGTAATGGGATTTGTGGGCCTCCTTCATAATAAGCTCACGGATATTATCGCGATCCGGTACCTAGATGCGATTGAGGTAATATTGTAGCCCTTTAGGTTTAGTTTCAAGCTGATCCATCCTGGCGCCGTGGATTTCTTCTTCTAGACTTCCTTCATTTGCTAATGAATACTGGGCGTCACGAATACATGCATGGAGATCATTAGAGATACGAATAGAACTCACATGAGTTTTACGACTAAGAGCATCGACCACTACATTCGCCTTGCCAGGATGGTAGCGAATTTCGCAGTCGTAGTCGTTACGCAATTCCACCCAACGTCTCTGTCGCATGTTCAGCTCTTTTTGGTCAAATATATGTTTAAGAATTCTATGGTCAGTGAAAACCACACACTTAGTACCATACAAGTAGTGTCGCCATATCTTTAACGCAAAAACAACTGCACCAAGCTCCAGATCATGAGTAGTATAGTTTTTCTCATGTACCTTGAGTTGTCGAGAAGCATAAGCACCTTGTCCCGCTGCATGAGCACACAGCCCAATCCACGGTTTGAGGCATCACAATATACCACGAAATCGTCATTCCCATCGGGTAGAGTAAGTACAGGTGCGTTGCACAAAAGAGTCTTAAGAGTCTGAAAAGATTCCTCTTGCTCGGGACCCCAAGCAAAAGGTTTCTCTTTTTGGGTTAGCGTAGTAAGAGGTACAACAATCTTAGAAAAGTCTGAAATGAATCGGAAGTAATAACCAGCCAATCCTAGAAAGGAACGAATTTCGGATGTGGATTTAGGCATACTCTAATTCTTCACGGCTTCGATTTTAGACGGGTCAACATGAATTCCTCGCTTACTAACGACATGACCAAGAAATTGTACTTCATCAATCCAAAACTCACACTTAGAAAATTTAGCATACATACGTTCACCACGTAAGAGTTCAAGCATGAGACGCAAATGACGAGCATGATCAGCCTTAGTCTTAGAATAAATAAGAATATCATCAATAAAGACTATAACAAAACGATCCAAATAGGGTTTACACACACGATTCATAAGATCCATGAACACGGCAGGTGCGTTGGTCAACCCAAAAGGCATAACCACGAACTCGTAGTGTCCATAACGAGTACGAAAAGCGGTTTAAGGAATATCATCTTCGAGGACACGCAACTGATGATATCCAGATCGTAGGTCGATCTTAGAGAAGCAGGACGCGCCTTGTAGCTGGTCAAATAGGTCATCAATACGAGGGAGCGGATAACGGTTCTTCACGGTAAGCTTATTAAGTTCACGGTAGTCGATACACATACGAAATAACCCATCCTTCTTCTTGACAAACAAAACAGGATCACCCCATGGAGAGGCACTTGGACGAATGAAACCTTTGTCGAGCAGTTCATGTAGCTGACTGGATAATTCTTGCATCTCGAAAGGTGCAAGACGGTAAGGAGCCTCGGCGACAGGAGTTGCGCCAGGTACGAGATCAATACGAAAGTCAACGGACCTAAGAGGAGGAAGACCAGGAGGATCTTCAGGAAAGACATCAGTGAAGTCACACACCACTAGAATGTCGCTTATGTTTTTCCCCTTGCCCTTTTGTTCCACCACGTGGGCCAAGAAGGCAAAGTTCTGTTTACGTAAGCATCTGCTCACTTGTGTGCATGACATCAACCTCAGTCCTTTTGAAGGTCGGTCTCCATGGACATTCAAAGTATCACCAGACGGAAGAGGAAGACGAACGAGCTTATCATGACAAACAATCTCGGCATGGTTCTTACGCAA
This sequence comes from Helianthus tuberosus, assembly GCA_030545235.1. NCBI lineage: Eukaryota > Viridiplantae > Streptophyta > Magnoliopsida > Asterales > Asteraceae > Helianthus > Helianthus tuberosus. The sequence continues at coordinate 138,903,370 of CM060420.1, forward strand.
CCAATCCATTCCGATAATGACATCAAAACTACCCAAATGCATGGGTATGAGATCAATAGGGTTCACGTGATCGTTAAGAGTCAGGGAACAATCACGCATAATAGAATTAACAAGAATTGACTTACCATTGGCGACCTCAACAGAGAACGACTCGGGTAACTTAGAGCGTGTACAGTTTATCAAAGACTCAAATTCCACGGACACAAAGCTTTTAGCGGCACCAGTGTCAAATAGGATCGAAGCGTAAAGGTCATTAACGAGAAACATAGCATTCACCACATCATTGTTGTTGCGAGCCTGATTAGCATTGAGATTGAATGCTCAACCATGAGCGGCTGCTTGTTGTTCTTGATTCAGCTAGGGGCAATGATTACGAAGGTGAGTAGTATCTCCACATTGAAAGCATGCACGAACAACATTGACTGGACCTGGATTCTGCAGAGGTGCTGGAGGTGCTGGTAGAGCTGCCTGTACTGGGGCTTGCTGAGCTTGCTGGGCTGGGTTAGCTTGACGGCAGTAGGGAGTCGTGTGCCCATAGCGATTACAGTTGGTACACAGACGACATGCAGAAGTTGTAGGGTGATGAAAATTGCAAGTTATACACTTGGGGTAAGACCCAGTGTACTGTTTCTTAACTTCTAGAACAGCAGGGTTAGCGACAGCAGTAGCAGGAGCAAGTTTAGCAAAAGGGTTTGCAGCAGGAACAATAGCATTACATCCTGAACCCTGAGATTTCCTTTTCTTGTTCTTGCTGCCACCTGACTGCTGGGTGACTTGATTTGCAGACTTGGAGGTAGCAGGAGTAGCAAATTGCTTATCACGCACACGGTTGTTGTTCAAACTTTATGCTAAACGATAGACTTCTTCAATGGTGTCGAGTTGAGCTGCTTCGATTGAATCACGCATAGAAGGAGGTAGACCATTGATGTACTTGGTTATCATTCGCTTAGGAGTAGAAACCAAGTAAGGAACGATCAAGCTTAATTGTTTGAATCGGGTAGTATATGCCAGGTTATCATCACCAACCTGCTTCAAATGCCAAAACTCTTCTTCAAGCTTCAATTGTTAATGAGGAGGGCAGAACTCGAGCATCATGAGTTCTCGCACCTCGGCCCATGGAAGAGCATAGGCTTCTTCATTAGAGCAAATGTTCCTCTCATCCGACCACCACTCCAACGCTCTGCCTTGGAACATTCCAGTCGCACTCCTAGTCTTTAGATGATCTGGGTACTCGCTATTAATGAAGGTAACTTCGATGCTGTCGAACCACTCGAGCATAGCAGTCACCCCATCACTGCCCGTGAAAGGCTTAGGGTTGCAAGAGATGAAATGTTTGTAGCTGAACTTAGTAAACTTTTGCTTTTCGGCCTTTGAGTCCACAAAGGTTGGAGGAGTGTTTGATCCTTGGAGCTCAGAAACGATCTTTGGCATGACTCGAGCAATCTGGTCGGCCATGAAAGACATCATCTTTTTCTAAGACTTCTCCCTAGATCTCTTGAGAGTGTCGGATAACTTTCGAGAAGACATCTAAAAGATCCAACAAAAGGATCATATAAGTCTAGATTAATATAGGATAGACTAAGACTCAAGATTCACAAGATTCACATAGATACCGCAACCACGACCTTTGCATGGCACGTTGTATGAAGTTTGGCAATGTGTCAGAACTTCTTATATATAGGAAGTACCAGCGGCGTATTCACCACGTTTCGGGCACAATCGCTTCTGCCTCGTACTTGGTGTCATGTTACGTGTCGTAAAACACACTTATCATTGTTATCATAGGTTCACAAAGACTTCAATAGATTACGATAGTTTTCAAATAGTCTTAAATAAACTCAATAGACTTCAATAGATTTCAATAGCTTAAATAGGCTTTAATACACTAGTATTAACAATCCACAACCAACGAACTCTCACATGGCACGTACTACAAAAGTTCAGCAACATGACAGAAGCACTTATATATAGGAAGTACCAGCGGCGTATCCACCATGCTTCGATCATGCCACGTCCGTCTCGTCATCGGTGTCATGCTTTGTCAACGACAACATTAGAATTTACCACGAGATTTCCACATAGATTGACTAGATAGATTCGACAACATAGATTTAACCAAATAGATTTCCCAACTTCAACCCGAGCCTACTAAGCTACGAACTTCACTTAGCGCGTGGTACGAAGGCTTGGTAACATGCCAGAAACACTTATATATAGGAAGTACCAGCGGCGTATCCACCATGCTTCAGACATGCCACTTCCTCCTCGTCTTCGGCGCTAGGCTATGTTTCGTATTTTGTTTCTCAATCCACACATACGTAGTTTACACTTAGATTTCACTAGAGTACACGATAGATTTCACATAGGCTTCACATAGAGTATACAAGTAGTCCCTCCGTAGTTTGTAGAATTCGACAACATCACTACCGATACATAGACACTAAGTTTCGCATGGAACTTGGTACGGAGGTTGGCAACATGTCAGAAACACTTATATATAGGAAGTACCAGCGACGTATCCACCATGCTTCGGACACGTCACTTTTCCCTTGTATTCCATGCCATGTTCATCTAGTGCCTTATATTCACAACATCACATAGATTGATCAGATAGTTTAACATCGTAGATAAGCTCTTCAAATTTAGTTTGATCCTGAAGGATTAATCGTTTTAGATTGCGGACATACGTGCGGTTCATGTAAAAGTGTACCAAAATGAACGAAGAATCGAGTTTAAAACCACATACATAAAATTGGAATAACATAAAAGATAGGCTCATAAAACATAGGATTGTTCCGGGTAGAGGAACGACGACTAACCAAAGTGATTCGAACCCCTTTTGAATTGAGGTAACGTGTCCTGACTTACTTAGACAAATACATCATCGATGTTAGGCCTACAATATTCGTCCTTTTGGTCATTCCACGTTCCTAATTGAATGGAAGTTTCGAGACTTTGGCGAGGCATAAAATCATCAAGGAGTGGGACTAGTTATCAAGGTCTGAGTTTCACCTCTAACTTGACAACATCGTACCCTGATAGCGTTGGTCCTTATCCACAGACAATACCTACTAGAATAATATGGAGATTTCCCATTAAGGTTCGGATGTCACTCCTGTCTTGAGGGCAAGCCTCGTGCGAAATACAAACATTGGTGAACAGTGTTTTCAAAGTATCAAGTGTATATTATGTTAGCCTTAGGAAAGGTATGTAAGTTTTACAGGAGTATATGTACTGCTAGGAAGCAAATGCGGTAGAATGCATAAGTCTTAAACAACAAATAAGAAGCAAGATTTCATAGAACTATAGACTGGGGCAAGTATTCCTACTCATCCTAATTCCCTATAGTTATGGCTCTGATACCAATCTGTCACACCCCAACCGATGGCAGAAACATCAGGGTGCGAGCACTATGCGTTCAGATTGCTCATGAGATTTCCATAACACTAATGTTTCAATATAGATTAATAGATTTCATGCAAAATTGTCTAACAACACAACCATATCAAATAACCACAAGTTCCAACAAACATCGAGTATCAAACATTATTCATAGACTAAGTTAACTAGGTGAGTTACTAAGCTTCATCCTAGCTCGTTTCCATGTTTTCAGCATCCTATCAGCCTGCAACATGTATTAAAATAGAGTCAGTACAAAATGTACCGGCGAGTATAAAAGTTTGAGTAATAGCATAAACGATTAAAACAACTCATATCCACAATGTAAGTAATAAAAATAGTTTCAACCGTGCTAGTGTCACAGTCCACGCAGTGATAGCCCAAGTATCCTGATGCTTTAGTGTTTACCCAAGACTCAAGGTAAACTAGCATCCTCCTAACAATACCCCCTGAGAATAATGGGAGAGGTGCACCTCCTATAGCGCTACTATTGTTAAGGCGGAACTACACACCCTGGATTGAACATCACATAACACAACATAGAATACTAGAATGCACAAGTTTCACTTACACGTAGGATAGAGTTTAGTTTGCAAAGTCTCAATTTTCGTAGTTTAATAGAATACATGTTACATCCCAAAGTTTAAAACAACCAAAAAGGGACCGAGTATACTCACAGTGATTGCTTAACAGTATAGACTGTTATTGGATCAAATGGAGCTCTTTTGAATTAGCCTGATAGATTACAACAGATAAGGGTCGGGCAGAATAACGAGATTACGCAAAGTGTCGGAATAGTCACTGGATCGGATGGTTGTCCGATCGGATGGCTATCCAATCGGATTGCCAGTCGATCGGGTGGCTACTGTGCGAGGGAACGGATGACTGCCCGATCAAATGGCTGTCCGATCGGGTGGTCACTTGATCCAAATATCAAGTTTAGTGAGTTGGTCACCTTGATCGGATGGCAGCTCGATCGGATGGCTATCCGATCGGGTTACCACTCGATTGAGATTTCCAAAGTTCCAAGTTTCTAAAAAAGGTTCTAAGTCCTGAATGCTAGACAACTGCTACCCCATCGAGTGACTGTCCGATCGGATGGTCATCCGATCGGATTGTCACTCGATCGAATGATCCTTGTCCCGTTTGTAACTTTGTAAAAATTTATAAGTTTCTAGATCAACGATGACGGCTCAGGACGTACAACGACAATGGTAAATTCACCATCTTACATCCGGTCTGATCGGATGGGAATCACCCTTGTCCGGTCAGTCGTCCGTTTACATCGGTTTATGTCGGAATCCGTTCCATAGTCGTCTTCTCCGGCAACAATCCGTTTCCAAACCTACTCTAGACTACCCATCGAGTCTACAGTCCGATTATGCCCGGATTATGCCCGGATTTCACCGTTTTAAATCCGTTTCCAAACCTACTCTAGCTTAAGTTTTATTATAAAAATCCTAGATCTAGCTTAGATTTGGTGCAAAACACCTGAAATTCCTTAGATCTGAGCCAGATCTTGTTAGGAGTGACATCATATGACAGTTTGTACAAACCACCATGATGACATCATCCTCAAGAGTTTAGATCCAAGAGATTCCATGGTGAAAAGTGTGATTTTAAAGGTGAATCTCATAGAGAATGAAGTGTAGATCAAGAAAGTACAAGAATCTAGTGTAAAATGTACCGAAATCGCCAAGAAAATGAGGAAAAGTGGTGTGTGTGCGTCTGCTCGAGTAAGGTTGTCACATCAGTGAGAATGGTGATGTGACAGGCCTATTTATAGTGTGTGAGGGTGTGAAGGCGGGTGGCTCGGATCGGGTGGCTGGTCGATCGAGTGGCTGTCCGATCGGGTGGCTATCCGATCAGACGGTCATCCGATCGGGTTGCCACTTAGTCGATCCCATATTTTCCGCATTCCCGTCTTCGATTCGTTTTACGATTTAGATTGAGCGTTGCGCATTATTTGGTAATAGCATAACTAGATTACATCATGAACATCAAAAGTTTTTCCAAGATCAATAGATTTCGCCAGTGACAAGTCTCCAGTCTCTCGTTCCACCAAGAATCAAGTTTCACGAGTCTCAAGAGTCAAGCACCAAATAGATTTAGACACTCCAATAGGCATTCCAAACATAGATTTAGACATTCCAAGCATATAGATTTAGGCATTCCAAACATAGATTTAGATATTCCATGCATATAGATTTAGGCATTCCAAACATAGATTTAGACATTCCATTAGGCATTCCAAACATAGATTTAGGCATTCCAAGTATTTATTTACCAAGTTATCAAAATGTCACATATTATATAGTACAAGGGCTAGGCTTTCCAATTAGTTAAAGTTCAGGGACTAGATTTTTCAAAAGTCTAAAGTTTAGGGACGCTGGGCGTTACACATGTCCCCCCTCATTTGAACCTATTGTGATAACTTCACCAATAACGCCCCAAATTGTAACACCCCAAAAACTTCATCCAATTACGTGATGACATGTGTTCAATTCTGTAACAACCCGACTTTTAAAGTCAAAGTACAAGTCAAAGTCAAAGGAAGAAAAGATTGCTAATCAGATCTGTCATTTCTGACTTAATTATTGCTTGAAATACGATTTGTTAATATGTGAAGCACCAACGCGATAAACGTAATTAAACGCTAACCTACTAAACGCTATCACATCGCTACTGCATCGCAATTCAAATCGCTGTTATGGATATTGTTTTACGTGTGTATGTTATTATGTGTTTTACTTGTGTGTGCTTATATGTTGTTGGATGTTACTCGCAAACGCAATCGCAACTCTGTCGCATCGCATCGCAACCCGAAATACAAGTTACTTTTATGATTGTTAGGTTGGTTATGTTATTTGTGTAACTAAAGTGTAATACTATCGCACCGCTTACCCGCAACGTAACGCTCAACGCACGAAACAAAAGTTGGAAACTAACCCACGCAAGCCATCCGACCGGAAGACCATTCGATGAATGGACATCCGACCGGATGACCATCCGATCTGATGTCCATCCGATCAAAAGGCCATCCGACCCATTAAACTCCACCGCCTATCTCCTCCTTCCCCTATAAATACCTCACCTGTCACATCACTGTTCACTGATGTGACAGCTCCCTCTGACCAGCACGCTTCCAAGCAATTTTCTCTCGATTTCTCGCGATTCTTGTAAGTTTTCACTCTAAATCTTGTACTTTCTTCGTTACTACACACTTTCACATCATCTTCTCCAACAAATCACCACTTTCTACTACGAAATCTTCGGATTTGGGTTGTTCTAAGGTGACGTCATCATGGAGTTCTTATAAACATCAAAGTGTGACCTCATCTCATCAAGAACGGTTCGGATCTGATGGATTTCTACATGTTATTACACTAATTTCAGCTAAATCTAAACATCTTTCAAATGTTTCAAACTTTTCTTCAACATCCTTAACTTTTCACTCAAAACAGTTAGAATCTGGACTCGTTCGAGTTCACTACTCATTCTCTGGTAGAGACCCGGACTGAAAATGGATTTCTATCAAAGAGACGACCGATTCACGGGTTGAACATGAAACACCGTCAAGAACAGTTAAGTCTGGTCGAACGGGGTGATTCCCGTCCGATCGGATGAGTTGGACTTGATGTGGTTTCCGTTGTTTGGCACGTTATCGTACCGTCTCGATAAAATCTTTCAACTTAACTGATTTCAACAAGTTTGCAAAAGAATCAGTCGCCCTAACTAATAGCCGTCTGATCGGACGACCATCCGATCGAACGACTATTCAACCAGGTGACTGGTGACTTTCAACACTTAACCAATTTTCAAAACTTCAAAACAATGCCAATCCACCCGGATCACCATCGAAGCGAACGGACATCCGTCCGGATGACCGTCCATCCTGATGACCGTCCGCCCGTATGACCTGATATATAGAGATGTTTCTCACTTTTTAAAATGCTACAACGAAAACTTCAAAGATCACAAACACATCCTTCCCAAACGAACAATCCTCCGACCGAATGGTCATCCGTCCGGATGTAACACCCCAAAAACGGGTTTGGTAATCAAACCACGTTAATACTAAAAGACGAGTAAAGTACCGTCAGTGGTAAATTTACCCGGTGTGTATTAGGATTTTTAGATAAATAAATCTAATGTTAAATAAAAAGGGGTGAAAGAATGTTTATGAGAAAATAAAGTTACGAGAGGCCAGAATTAACGGGACTTAAAATAACACGGGTTATAACTCCCTCGAAACCCATCAATTAACTAGGAATATCAACCTAGTTAAATATATGCCTTAAAACAATGAACAAAACTTGGGTAATAACCCTTTTTACAAAGTTACAAACTAGAGGGGTCAAAAGAGGAAGATTAAAACTTGATTTTTATTAAAATCAAAACACTACACACACACACTGTTTGCGTATGGCGACCAGGAGCAAGGAGAAAGGGGTTTCAAACCCTAGCTCAACAATAACTTCAAATTAGAGGATCAAACGAAGGCCAAACTCAGATTTGAATACACATAAACGATCACCAAGTCAAGGGGATCGAAAGGTATGCCGAATTTTTGACATTCATGAAGTTGTGAAAAGTCTATTAACTTTACAAGATGCGATTTAAGTATGAATCGTAGAAGTTATGACTAGATTAGAGATGTATACTTGCTTAGAAGTAAAACCCTAAGTGAAAATTCTATATATATTGCTATGATTTGAATACTTAGATGAATTACCACACTTAGGTAAGTGGGTTTTAATGTTATGATGAAACTGATGATATAACTAGGTTTAGAATCATCATGCATGATAATGTTAAGAAGGTGTTTGATTAAATCATGAATTTGGGTACATGATCATAAATGACTTGAAATGGGTTTTGAATGTTAAGATGAAATTTGGTAGAACTTGATTATAGTAGGTGCTGGGACAAATGCTAGTGATATGATGAAACGGGTTTCACTCGTATATGAGGAACCCTTAGTTCTGGCAAAAATAAGTGAATAAACTAGTCAAGATAATCACTTAAACTAGTTAGAGTGTTGGAAATATAATAAATTTGGTTGGAACTTTGGTTAAAACGGTGGCCAAGAGATGACGCCTACCGGACAATTGAGAAATGCCTAAAATAGTTGACAAACTTGAATGTGCATTTTATATACTAATAGGCGTTTGACCTTTTAAAAGTCAAACCGACCATTAATAAAATCGAATGATAATGTTGATAGAAAATACATAAGATGGAATAGTCATGATTGACAATGACTAAACTAACCATCTTACGAAATATGATGATAGTTTGACGCCTAACAAGCTAGGTGGAAGCTTGTGGATGAAGCGGGTCAAACGGAGCAAGTACGGAAAGAAAAGCGTAGCATGGATGCAAGGTAAGTGAAACTTACACCTTTTTGTAGAATACGTATCTATTCTATAAGTTATAAATATAATGGAGATAATATTCGAAATATGGTTTCCGACGCGAAATGATTTTTTTGTCGGAATCAAAAACAAATGTTAAAAACCATAGTAATGGTAAAACGGGGTGGAATGGTAAATTAGTCAAGAAAAGATTAAGATAAAATGAGCTTTTGAACGACTACTTTATAAGTAAGGCTAAACTAATAAAAAGAGTAAAATGGATCAAATGGTAATATTGATACCATTTGACAATTAACGTCTAAAAAGTGTATGTCGAGTCTTGTGCTCGCAGGAATAAACGGCTTGTGAATTAGCGATGCTATGGAATAGCAAATAAATGAAGACAAGGTATTGAAACGGGTCAATAAGTTGACCCAAGCCAGGTACGCATAAATATGTTGTTAGTTAAGCATGCGATTTTGGTCAAATAAGTAGTAAAGGTCCTTCGTCGTAAAAGAGGGACTAAAACTGACCAGAACGCCCTTGATGGGTGAATCAGATAAACGACCCTTAAGAGTCGTTTAGAAACATGTATTATGATAAGGTAAAGTTAGTTAAGCATTGAAGCATAGACATAAATCCTTTTCGGATCAAATGCCTTAAAATAGTTTCTTGTCGTAAAATAATAACCGAAATGGGGTAAATTCGGAATAAACAATTGATATTCATTACCCACCATAAGGATAGTTGTGGTGGAAGTTAATTAGACAAGTGATATGAAAATATAATGCTAGAAATGATTGAGTGTGGTTTGTGTGTAAAAGCGCTTATATACCCTTAACGGGTCAAAATAAGCGCATAATCATAGACGGGTTAATGATGCCGAATAACCCGTGAATTGAATCTCGTGTTATAGGAAACAACTGAAATATGTTGTTCATAAGAATTTTGGTATAACAAACATGTTGGCTTAATGAATTATGAAACGGGTTAAAAGTGTTTAAAAAGGAATTTCTAGCCGAGAGCTTGAAATTTGAATTTTTGAAGTAATTGAATAACAGGTTTTAACTCCATAAGATGGAGAATTAAATTACGAACGTGTAGGAAAAAGAATCGCGCAAAACGGACATCTAGATCAAAAGTTATGAAGCTTTGAAGTTAGACTTTCGATCGAAAATGGAGGTGGGCAAATGCAGCAGCAAAGCTGCAACATTCTGCTAAAAAGGGGGCGTGGCGTAGCGCGACGGCCCTTAGCGTACGTCGACGCCCCCAAATTCCGAAATTGTTTGAATTTTGTTTATTTTGAACTCCGGTCTCGTTTAAACTTGTTTATAAGCTATCAAAACTAAATTTTTAGTTGGTTTTGATCATAGGTAAATGTCGGATGAAGATCAAGCTCAACGAAGAACCGAACACGACCAAGATACAAGCTTCCGTACGACGTTTCGTCTTAACTTTTAAACGACGAACTCAATTACATTATGTTGTAAAACTTTTAAACTGTAAAAGTTTTTCAGAAAACCCGTATTTTATATGAACGTGTATTCGTAAGTGCATAATTCAACTTATTTATTAGTACTAAAACCCTTTTATAATAATAAGGGTGTTACAAGTTGGTAATCAGAGCTCACGGTTAAAGAGTAAAGTGTGTTTGGTTCAAGGCTTGATCGCAAATCCGGTAAGTGCAAGTATGTTAATGGTTTAGAATGATTAAAGTGTTAAGAACAATACATAGGGTTATCGTGTGATACACGTTACACCATTCAAATTGATAAATGATAGATATAGTTAACGAAATTATGTGCGTTGACACGTACAGTAAAAAGCCTTGTATTACAATACGGGCGTTTATTAATGTCGAAATTACTAACTTTTGTAAATGTTTAGTTGAAGGACACTCGCATCTGAAGATGACGGGAGTTGAACGAATTGTGGATATGATAGTGGAACAGTCTGAGGTATGACAAGCAGAGCATACTCATTGAGGACATAAATCGCGTGACGATCACGAACAAAGTTAACGACAAGAGAAGCCCGTTAGGGCAAGCATTACCAGGTGCACGCTTTTAAATTTAATCGCACAAGTAGTAATATGCAACAAACACGTAGGGGATAACGGTTGCATATATCTGGTAAAACCTGAATAAGATATCTATTCAGGATGATGTTTCTAAGAGAAATTTAATAGAAACGTGTGTTATTCACGATGATGAATAACAAAGAAATAATAGTATTAGTTCATATGGAAACTTGGATGGGGGGTAATTATCCAAGTGGAAAACTCTCAATATAATGCTATTGAGAAAAGTAGCGATCACATTAACGAATGTGATTATATAATAGTTCGATAGAAAAGAAAAATATTTTATATGTTCAAATGTAAAACTAGTAAAACTAATGATTGTTGTTTTGCAATTAAATAAAGTTTTACTAAATGAAATCAGAGATATGAAATAAATAGAGGCGTTACTTACATAGGGTATGATGTGAAAACTATAAAAAGGTCATGTGTATCATGTGCTGATCGCTTACTCTGGCCAAGTAAGTAGTGGCATATGATATCATGAACTTCTTGTAGCGGACACATTTACATCCGACGTAGTAAGGACGGGGTGAGTGGGACAAATAAAAAGTACCCAAATGAATCAAATGAGCAAAAAATTTAATAATAATGTAAACGCACAGCCGAGCGACGGATGATCCGCAGGGTCTTAAAAACGAAGGTATTACCCACACGAAAAAGATAATCAATGTTGTTAACTTTGGTCGTAGTAAAGAGAGGACGACGATGGTAATCGTCACTTAGAATCGGTAAGTCCGTCAGGGATGGTCACATAAAGAATAAAAGACATGGTTGAATAAAAGCGAAGGATTTCGCTAAGACGACCAAATAAATCCAGGCGAAGTCTTAATGCATACTGGAAGGGTTGCAATGATAACAACTACGGTAAAACACCCGGTTGATAGGTAAGGATTAAACACATGCGTAAACCGAGAAACGGGAACGCGGAGGGAAAGTCAAAAGACTCGGGTTTCGAGTCATGACTAAAACACGATAAGATACTGCAAATAGAAATTTTGATAAATTACGTTTAACTATTTTAAAGTTGAACGGGTCGAACAAAGAATGAAGTACGACATTCATAAGTGAGGAATTTTCACACGAACAAGTCAAACGAATTTAATAAAGGATGACGCTTGCTAAAGTAAGTAAGCGCGAACCGAATAAATAAAAGTGAGAAATATTAATAAACCTATGTAAAGGGTTAGAAGCGTTAAAAACATTAAGATAAAAGAACCCGGGTAATGGGTCGTAAAGAAGTATAGGTAGGAACCGGGTAACGGTAAGTGTAGGACAAACCGACATGTAAATGACGTTAGAAGTCATAAAGTCGGAAAGATAATTCGAAAGAAAACAAATGTAGCCTTAGACTACGGTCAAGGTCAAATGAAATCCAAAAAAAAAAAAAGAAAAGGTAAATAATTCTAAACATAAAAAGGGGTGCCTTGACACCATATATATACAATATACAGTTGAATAAAGACTCGAATAAAATATAATCTAGGGGATCATCATAACCTACGGGATTATAATTAATGTTAAAGTATAACGAGACCAAAAAGACCTTAGGGTCACATATAGAAAGAAACGAATTGTAGGGGGGTCTCACCTTAAAAGGGTAAAAAGGTGAAAATCTAAATAAATAGCCTACGACGCTAAGTGAAAGAACCTACGGGTCATATGGGTTAAGCGTGGGAATTAGTTATAATTCCCCGCATTAAATAATAAAGGAAAGGAATAGATCCTCGGAAGTAACATTCCTAGAAAGGAGAGGAAGATGTAAGACAAAGAGGAAACGTAAACTAAAAATTTAGTTTTTAGTCAAAAGCAACGTTTAAACAAAACATAAGTAGTATGAGGTGATTGAGGAAACCGTAAAACACATAAGGCCAGAGATAGCAATATGGATATATACCCGAGCAATGGGGTATAAGGTAACCGGTGACTAATAAGTCTAACCGCTAAAATAGATAATCAATAAAGATAACGGATATGAGCTGAAAGTAACGGCCCACGAGGCCTTACACATGAAAGACGTACGCGTCAATATAAATGAAAATTGTTGACCGAAAGAAATGTGTGCGTTGAAAACGAAACCTGGTTCGTTTGATTAAACCAATGAAATACGTAAATAAGGTTTCGGGGACGAACCCACTTTAAGAGGGTAGACTTGTAACATCCCGAAAACGGGTTTGGTAATCAAACCACGTTAATACTAAAAGACGGGTAAAGTACCGTTAGTGGTAAAATTTACCCGGTGTGTATTAGGATTTTTAGATAAATATATCTAATGTTAAATAAAAAGGGGTGAAAGAATGTTTATGAGAAAATAAAGTTACGAGAGGCCCGAATTAACGGGACTTAAAATAACACGGGTTATAACTCCCTCGAAACCCACCAATTAACTAGGAATATCAACCTAGTTAAATATATGCCTTAAAACAATGAAGAAAACTTGGGTAATATCCCTTTTTACAAAGTTACAAACTAGAGGGGTCAAAAGAGGAAGATTGAAACTTGATTTTTATTAAAATCAAAACACTACACACACTAGTGTGTGTGTGTGTGTGTGTATGGCAGCCAGGAGCAAGGAGAAAGGGGTTTCAAACCCTAGCTCAACAATAACTTCAAATTAGAGGATCAAACGAAGGCCAAACTCAGATTTGAATGCACGTAAATGATCACCCAGTCAAGGGGATCGAAAGGTATGTCGAATTTTTGACATTCATGAAGTTGAGAAGAGTCGATTAACTTTACAAGATGCGATTTAAGTATGAATCGTAGAAATTATGACTAGATTAGAGATGTATACTTGCTTAGGAGTAAAACCCTAAGTGAAAATTCTATATATATTGCTATGATTTGAATACTTAGATGAATTACCACACTTAGGTAACTGGGTTTTAATGTTATGATGAAAATTCTAGTCTTACTGAGCGCTTCAAACACCTTAGCATCATCTGCCCTGGCCAAGTCTCAACTCCCAACATCACAATCAAGAAATATATTCGCGCTTTGCCTGATTGTGTTGCCGATTTTGTCCAAGCAGCCAAGACTACAACCATTGAGGAGACCTTCCTGCTCGCTGCCGAGATTAATGACAAGCGAGTTTGAGCTGGTTACTTCAAGAACTCCACCAAGACTATTCAACAAGTCACCGCTACTTCTGCTACTCCCACCACTGAAACCGCCTCACCTCAAGCTTCGAAGTCTTTACGCCGCAAGCGCAAGAGAAACAACAACAACAAGAACTGTGTTGTCACTGCCGCTCCACTCAATGCTATCCCTGCTCAATAGCAGAACCAGAACCGCCAAGTCACTGCACCCGTGACCAACGCAACACTAGCAAAACATGCGTACACTGGTCCTCGCCCCACTGTGCCTTACTTGTACTTACCATCATCCAGTTGGTATTGGTTACCGCTTTTATGTCCATTGCAACATTTACGGACACTTTATCGCAAATTGCCGCACTGGCCCCCGTCAAGCCCAAGTTCAAGCTCCTCCTGCTCTGCCAGCTCCACTTCCCGCTTCTCAGGGACAACAAGCAGCTCTTGCCACCGCTGCTCACGCAAGAGCCTGCTATGCATCTGGTGATCCTAACCACTTCGCGAATATTTGCCCGAACTGAATGGTGAAGCAAGAGCCACAGCAGCAACCAGCGCAGCAACAACATCAACAGCAGCAGCCTCCACAGCAGCAGCAGCCAGCTCAGCAAGCAGCCCGTGGGTGAGTTTTCAATATAAACGCTCGCCAGGCCCAAGCTGACAACAATGTTGTCAACGGTATGTTTCTCGTAAATGGTATTTATGCTTCGTGTTTGTTTGATACAGGAGCCGATAACAGTTTTGTATCGTTCGAATTCGAAAGGCTCTTAAACCGTAAACGCGTTAACCTCCCAACGATGTTCGACGTAGAAATTGCCACTGGAAGAACCATCACTGTTAGTTCCGTTCTACGTGATTGTACTCTTGATCTCAACAATCACGTTTTCCCGATCAATCTTATCCCGATGCAGCTTGGTAGTTTTGACGTCATAGTAGGCATGGATTTTCTTCATGAAAATCATGCTGAAATTGTTTGTTTTGAAAAGATGATCCGTTACGCTCTTTCAAACAGTGATCAATTGTGTGTCTATGGCGAAGTTGCTTCAAAGGAACTAAAACTCATATCGTGCGTCCAGGCAAGCAAGTATCTCCGCAAGGAATACAAAGCTTTCTTGGCACACATCGTTGTAGCGGAGAATGAAAACAAAGAGAATGCAATGGAAAAGGTGCTCGTGGTTCGTGATTTTCCTAACGTCTTTCCTGATGACTTACCTGGTATACCGCCGTCTCGTGATATCGATTTTTGAATTGACCTCATTCCTGGAGAAAATCATGTCACTAAAGCGCCTTATCGTCTCGCTCCATCCGAAATGCGTGAACTCTCGAGTCAACTCCAGGAATTGCTTGATAAAGGCTTCATACGCCCTAGCACATCTCCTTGGGGCGCACCTGTCCTTTTTGTTAAAAAGAAGGATGGATCGTTCCGAATGTGCATCGATTATAGGGAACTCAATAAGCTAACTATTAAGAATCGCTATCCCTTACCTCGAATCGATGATATGTTTGATCAATTGCAAGGCACAACGTGTTTTTCCAAGATCGATCTACGCTCTGGCTACCACTAGTTACGAATTCAAGAGGAAGATATACCCAAAACCGCTTTTCGCACCCGATACGGCCACTATGATTTCGTTGTTATGCCCTTTGGTCTTACTAACGCCCTAGCAGTCTTTATGGATCTAATGAATCGCGTGTGTAAACCCTTTCTCGACCGCTTCGTCATCGTGTTTATCGATGATATCCTGTAACATCCCGAAAATACGAATCCTTAAATTTGCAATTTAGTTGCAAATAAATTAGTAAAATAAACTAATTAGTAATGACACTAACCTAGTTAGTTTAGCACTTATGAATAGTTAAAAACATAGAAACGAAATAAAAGAAACTAGAGGGGACAAAGTGTCAAACTTGAAACTAGTTTTAATAAACATTTTATTAAAACACAAAACTAAAAAAAATGTGTCTGAAGATCGACCAGAAGCCAGGGGCGACCCAAGCTTCTCAAAACCCTAACAATCACAAATCTCATAAATTGAAGGTGCAAATCTGGTCCAAAACGAAATCGGAGCTTAGAATCGTGATCCTCATCGTAAGAGGATTATAAGGTATGTAAAATTTAATGAGAATTCTCTACTTGAAATTCTCATGAATTTAGGAAATCTGAAATTTGATGATGCATGTTTGTTACTTGGGTAGAATAGAAGAGATATAGTGTCTAGGAGTAAAACCTAGACAACAATATGTGAAATCATGCTTAAATTCTGAAAATTTTCATAAACACAATGAAGGTGATTCATGGGTTTTGTGAGATAATGATAAACACTAGGATGATAGTGGTTGTTCTAGTAATGTTTGATATATGTGAAGTGATTTCAGAATTTTAGAGGATAAAGTTCATGTAAAATAGTTGATTGATGAAGAATTAAGGCTATATGACAAGTTAAGAACTTGATAATATATAGTGCAAATTTCTGCCCTTAAGGTGTTCGCATAAATGCCTCAAAGAAGGCTTAAATCCTGAAAATTTAAGTTAAACCGCATGATTGTGATGTTTAGGCAAAATATGCGAATTGTGAATTGAAAAGAGTTCTAAACATGTTTTGGTTGAACTCAATAGGAAAGGATACCGGAGCTCCAAGCGGACAAGCCGGTGGTGACTTGCGTTTGAAGGGCGTACACTAAAGGTATGTAACTTGACCCGTTACATTAAACATGTTGTTGATAAGTTTTGTAAATCATGTTGTCGGATAGGAAATTTGCGTTGATTATAGTGATCATGGTTATTATGTGAATTGATAGACTTAGAATAGTCAATGAATCAATTGGTAGTCATCATAGTGGAGGGTTCCACAAGATGAGCCAACGGATCTATTAGTTGCGTAAATTGTAGTTTTATTATTCTAGTAGTGGATAATGGCGATAATAATCACAAAAGCATTAAACCATGAAATTGGTAAGAAATGCGGGTGATAATAAGCCCCGGATGTTGGGCATAAGGTGCCATAAGCTTATTACCTAAATGGTAGTAAAATGGGTAAAGTTAGAGTGGGTCGAACAAATGCATAATGACATATAGTCTTTCGGCCCGTAAATAAATTCTTCGGTATGATAATTGTAATAGGCACGTCGGTAATGAATTTACAGACGTATAGGAAAAAGAATCACCTAAAACGGACCTATGAGTCAAAAGTTATGCTAATTTGAAGTTAAAAACTGACTTTTCCGGAGCTGGTAGAAAAATGCAGCTCAAAAACATAACCTGCTGGAAAATCCATTCCCCCGCGCCACGCGGAGGAACCCTTTAAAGCTGTCGCGACACGCGAGGCACTCTAGCGGCCCGCGTAAGATTAAACGAGATCTGTCGCGGGGCGCGACAGACCAGAAAGCTGGAAATTTTTATTTTTCTTGCTTGTTTGATATTGGAACTTGATTTAATACATTTCAATGTTGTCAAAACTAAGAATTGATGCGGTTTTGACCCTAGGTAAAAGTCCGGATGGCGATCAAGCGTGCTTTCAAGAACCGAACACACATTTTGAAGCTTCCGCGCTAAATTAAATTTTGTCTAGACAATGTTTATGTCTTAAATGAATTGTCATCCGTGTTTTGAATGTTTAAAACTAGTCGGTAGATGTCTAGTGAATGTTTACTTTTAAACTTGTTTTAGTAAGGGGCTGTTTGGCAACATCTGAACCAATAAGTGCTGAATGAATAAGAGGTCTGAATGGGTAAGAGGGTCTGAACCAGTAAGTGCTGAACCAATAAAACGCTGTTTGGTTGCATATCTGAATAATATGTAAAATGACATTTTTACCCCTAAACTAAACAAAACAAAATAACCAAATGGCTTTAAAAGTCGAACCCAGCTGTGTATGCACTATGCAGTTGAATGATAATCCCACTTCCCCAATTTCTCTGCTTCTCTCTCTAGATGATCATCTACCTTTTTTTTTTGTTTTTTTTGGCAAAGCATCATCATATACCTACATCCATCTATGTTTCTTCCTGATCATCCTCTTCATGTTCGTAAGCTTCTCATGGTACACACCCCCATCTCGAAGAACAGGAGAGAAAGTGAGACAGAGTGACGGAGTGAGAAGGAAAGGGAAGCACGGCAGCGGCACCGCCGCTCATGGCGGCGACAGTGGAGGCGACGGTGGTGGTTTGAGGCTCCTCCGACGAATTTCACCGGTAAAACTCCTCCCCGTCTTCTTTCGTCTCCTCCTTTTTCTTGCGATTGATGACGATTTCTGTGTTATCGGTGATGATAAGGATCGATTAAGGTTTGATTTGGGGGTTTCGGAGGTGGTGTCGTCGGTGACGATGATGATGATGATGATGGAGATGGTGTCGGAGTTGATGATGATGATGATGGAGATGGTGTCGGAGGTGGTGGAGGTGGTGTTGGAGGTGGAGGTGGTGGCTGTGGAGAACTCGTGAAGAAGAAGGAGCAAAGGGCATACAAGTCCAATTTTCATTCAGAGATTAGAACTAGCTGAACCATTCAGTCTGAATGGTTCCATTAAGAGGGTGGCTATTTGATGAACCAAACACCCTTACCTCTGACCGATTCAGAGGTTAACCTCTGAATGGATCCATTCAGCACCAAACAAACAGCCCCTAAGTGTCATGAATATGTTGGTTTGTTAACATGGAAGATATTTTGTAAACTCAAAGATTTGCGTAAATTTATGCAAATTGTTATTAAATCCCGTCCATTTAACAAGGGTGTTACATATCCTAATCTATTCTAAGTCAAAATCCGAACACGCGCAACATCTCCGTTTGGTTCTTGAACTACTCCAAGGAAATCGCCTCTATGCCAAGTTCTCCAAGTGCGAATTCTGGCTTGAGGAGGTTCAATTTCTCGGTCATATTGTTAATAGTCAAGGTATTCACGTCGACCCCGCGAAGATCGAAGCAGTCAAGAGTCGGATTACACCAATGAACCCGTCTAAAGTTTGTTCTTTTCTCAGATTGGCGGGTTACTATCGCCGATTTATCGCCGATTTCTCGAAGATCGCTGTCCCTCTCACCTCTCTTACGAACAAGGACAAGACTTTTGTTTGGGGAACCGAACAAGAGGAATCCTTTTAAACTCTGAAGCTTATGCTTTGTAACGCCCCTGTGCTCGTATTACTCGATGGAAACGACGACTTTGTAGTCTACAGCGATGCCTCTAACCTCGGCCTCGGTTGTGTTCTTATGCAACGGGACAAGGTTATCGCGTACGCCTCTCGTCAGCTCAAAATCCACGAGAAGAACTATACAACCCACGATCTCGTGTAGTTGTTTTTGCCTTAAAGATTTGGCGACACTACCTTTACGGTACCAAGTGTACGATCTTCACCGACCAGAAGAGCCCGCAACACATCTTGAACCAAAAGTAACTGAATATGCGCCAACACAGATGGGTTGAACTTCTCAACAATTACGACTGTGAGATTCGTTACCATCCAGGCAAAGAAATTGTTGTTGCCGATGCTCTCAGTCGACGAAGCTATTTGCATAGCGTTCGTAATATTCAAGCCCAACACGACCTCGAAGCTCTAATCTATGATGCTCAACACGCATGCTTCATTGAGAATACCTTGAGAGAGGAAATGAAGAAATGTGGTGCTGAAACCCAACTTGTCACCAAATCGAACGGTATCTACTACTATCTCGATCGCATCTTGATCCCTAGTCGCAATAACCTTCAGGAGATATTGCTGACTGAAGCCCACAAATCTCGATATTCCATTCATCCCGGTGCCGACAAGATGTACAAGGACCTGCGTGCCAGGTATTGGTGGCCTGGAATGAAGAAGGATATCGCTCTCTATGTTTCGAAATGCCTAACCTGCTCAAAGGTTAAGGCTGAACAACAACGACCCTCTGGCTTACTCGTGCAACCCGAGATCCCCAAGTGGAAATGGGAGAGTATAGCTATCGATTTCATTACGAAACTCCCCCGCACGCCATCAGGTCACGATATCATTTGGGTTATCGTTGATCATCTCACTAAATTCGCCCACTTTCTGCCAATACGGGAAGACTACAAGGTGGAATGATTAGCACGAATCTATACCGACGAAGTCATTTGTCAACACGGGACACCTCGTGACATCATTTCTGACCGTGATGGTCGATTCACTTCGCGCATCTGGGAAACTTTTCAATCTGCTCTCGGTTCCATCCCCAGGCCGACGGTCAGACTGAACGCACGATTCGCACCCTTGAAGACATGCTTCACTCGTGTGTTATAGATTTCGGTGGTAATTGGGATTCGCATTTACCTTTAGTCGAATTCTCGTACAATAACAGTTATCACTCTAGCGTTCAAATGGCATCATTTGAGGCATTATACGGAAGAAAATGTCGATCGCCTATTGTATGGCACGAGATCAGGGATGCGCAAATTACCGATCCTGAGTTATTGCAATAATTATAAACGACTGACAAGATCCTCCAGATACGAGACAATCTTCTGATTGCTCGGAGTCGTCAAAAGATTTACGCCGATAAACACTGCAAGCCCCTTGAATTTGAGGTTGGTGATCACGTACTCCTAAAGGTTGCACCTTGGAAGGGAGTGATCCGATTCGGCAAGAAAGGAAAGCTAGTGCCTCGATACATTGGACCTTTTAAGATTCTGGAAAGAATTGGCAAAGTGGACTACATACTCGAATTACCATAGGAACTCAGCAACGTACACCCGACCTTCCACGTTTCGAACCTCAAAAGGTGTCTAGCCGACCAGAATTTACATATCCCCCTTGAGTATCTACAAGTGGATGAAACATTACACTTCATGGAAAAGCCAGTCGAGATCATGGACTGGGAGACCAAGAAACTCCGACGTTCATGCATTCCCATAGTGAAGGTTCGCTTGGAAGGCAAACGCGGCGCCGAGTTCACCTGGGAACTCGAGAGTGATATGAAGGCTAAGTATCCACAACTATTCGTTACGCCTGCGCCTTAATTTCAGGATGAAATTCCCTAAAGTAGGGGAGGCTGTAATAACCCGACTTTTAAAGTCAAAGTACAATTCAAAGTCAAAGTCAAAGGAAGAAAAGATTGCTTATCAGATCTGTTATTTCTGACTTAATTATTGCTTGTACTCTCGAACCTCGATAATCGATACTTTAGTTTACGCTATTTTGAAATACGATTTGTTAATATGTGAAGTAACAATGCGATAAACGTAATTAGACGCTAACCTACTAAACGCTATCACATCGCTACCGCATCGCAATTCAAATCGCAGTTATGGATATTGTTTTACGTGTGTATGTTATTATGTGTTTCACTTGTGTGTGGTTATATGTTGTTGGATATTATTCGCAAACGCAATCGCAACTCTGTCGCATCGCATCGCAACCCGAAATACAAGTTACTTTTATGATTGTTAGGTTGGTTATGTTATTTGTGTAACTAAAGTGTAATACTATCGCATCGCTTACCCGCAACGCAACGCTCAACGCACGAAAGGAAAGTCGGAAACTAACCCACGCAAGCCATCCTATCGAAAGGCCATCCGACCCATTAAACTCCACCGCCTTTCTCCTCATTCCCCTATAAATACCTGACCTGTCACATCACTGTTCATTGATGTGACAGCTCCCTCTGACCAGCACGCTTCCAAGCACTTTTCTCTCAATTTCTCGCTATTCTTGTAAGTTTTCACTCTAAATCTTGTACTTTCTTCATTACTACACACTTTCACATCATCTTCTCCAACAAATCACCACTTTCCACCGTGAAATCTTCGGATTTGGGCTGTTCTAAGGTGACGTCATCATGGAGTTCTTATGAACATCGAAGTGTGACCTCATCTCATCAAGAACGGTTCAGATCTGATGGATTTCTACAAGTTTTTACACTAATTTCAGCTAAATCTAAACATCTTTCAAATGTTTCAAACTTTTCTTTAACATCCTTAACTTTTCACTCAAAACTATTAGAATCCGGACTCGTTCGAGTTCACTACTCATTCTCTAGTAGAGACCCGGACTGAGAATGGATTTCTATCAAAGAGACGACCGATTCACGGGTTGAACATGAAACACCATCAAGAACATTTAAGTCTGGTCGAAAGGGGTGATTCCCGTCCGATCGGATGAGTTGGACTTGATGTGGTTTCCATTGTTTTAGCATGTTGTCATACCGTCTTGATAAAATCTTTCAAATTAATTGATTTCAACAAGTTTGTAAACGAATCAGTCGCCCTAATGAATAGTTGTCCGATCGGAAGACCATCCGATCGAACGACTATTCGACCAGGTGACTGGTGATTTCCAACACTTAACCAATTTTCAAAACTTCAAACAATGCTAGTCCACCCGGATCACCATCCGAGCGAACGGCCATCCGTTCGGATGACCGTCCGTCCGGATGACCTGATATGTAGAGATGTTTCTCACTTTTTAAAATACTACAATGAAAACTTCAAAGCTCACAAACACATCCTTCCCAAATGAACAACCCTCCGACCGAATGGTCATCCGTTCGGATGACCATCCGTCCAGACGGTCGTCCGACCGAACCACTGTTCGTCACTCAAACTCTCTGATGCACTGTTTAACACATTCTTCAACGCTTACACTATCGTTCTCTGGTCAAGCTAACTCTCCAGCGCTCCCTTCAATCCAAACTTATGTTTATTTATTAAACATGAACTGTGAGTATACTCGATCCCTTTTTGCTTAACACGCTTTTGGGTGTTACATACGTTACGTATATCAAATCACAATCGACACACAACGCAAACACTTTTTATACGCTAACCGCTCTCGCATGTTATACGTGTTATTCGATGAATGCTAGTATGTTATGTTTACACGGTGATTGTTGCCTGACACCTTAGCAACGATAGTACTATAGTTTGGACTGAGCACCTGTCGTGGACAGGGGTTGTTAAGGGTTTTCTTCACGTGTCACAGTGGTGATATATGTTGCGCATTCTACAACTCGTAGTCACGTCTGTGCATATTTCATTGTTGATATCTTACTTGCTTCACATTCTATGTGTTACATGCTGGTTATGCGTAAATCGTTTTCGCTACTATTATGCTATTAAACTTGTATGCTCACCTTTACAGTACGTGTATTGAATTTATTTTAACGTATGTGACAGGTGTTTAGGATGCTTGCTTGCCATGACAAATCGAGCTTAGGTGGTCTAGAAACCCATGAATAATTTATGAGTTGTCGGAACAGTTTGCTTGTTTTTGGGACAATTATCTGTAATAACTATTTTTACTTTATCTGTTAGTAGTATGGGATACTAACGTTAAGGATTTGGTAATTTAATAGTTGTTGTGGATTCTCTTGAACAATCTGTTTCGCTCAGTGCCGCGCCCCGATGATTCCGCCATCCGTTGGGGTGTGACAAATTCTCCAACTAATCCCTTCTACGTGGAGGGAGAAACCTCTAACTGATCTCGACTATGTGGAAGGAGGAAACACGTACATTAAACGTTAACTGAAACGTATCTTTGAATCTATAAATGAGAAATGAAATTTTTATTGAGCGTTAGCTAAAACGCGTCCCGGATCTCTGACTAATCCCAAATATGAGGAAGGAATGGGACTAAATGTGTCAAATGGCCAAAAATGTAAAGTCTAGGGGTTATTTTTGACAAACTGCAAAAGTCTGCTCAAACCCCAGCATACGGACCATTTGTACAAATCCGAACATTTTCATATTCAATAAAATCTTGTATTTTATTGATGAGAATGCAAAATTATCAAACGTAGCGCAATTTCGATTATTTTCCTGTTCGATAAAGCGTTGTGTGTTATTTACGAAACGCGTAACCGTACAACCGAACGAACCGACATCTATGATATTTCTGGCAAAATCCAAGTTATATATGCTTTAACACCTTTATATAACCTAAATTTTAGGTTAAAAGGGCTTAAAAGTGACAATACGCGACAATACAAGTCAAGGGGCTAAATCTGCCAAAAGTGGAATGTTTGCCCAACCCTTGCTTTGCGGACCGTAAAGGGTCCCCCTTACGGTCCGTAAGGGGTCCCTAGCAGCTGATTTATGTTTGGGCTCCAAGTAATCCATTTATTCGAATCTATGGGCATTCTAGCTGGTCTCACCACGTCCAAGGACACTTGTAGTGATCCTCTAACACCTACTAACACTTGTGATGATCCTATACATGTCCCTCAAGTATAAATATGGCCTTGAACTCTCATTTTCAAGTGCACCTATTCTTCAAATCTTTCTTTCTCTATCTCTGGAAGTTCCTGGCATTATAGGAGCTTCCATCTGAGTTCAAATCATTCTCTTGGACCACTTGTAAGTGCTCCATTCTTGTTCTTTCAGTTTTATAGGCTTTTAAAGACGAAAGTCAAACAAAATCGATTTTTGATTTGACTTTCGGTTTAGACCATTATGGTCCAGCCATTGTTTAAGTCGAACATGGCTACGCTATCGTAATTAGGTAGGTGTTAATCCCTCAAAAGAGCACCTTCTGAAAATCACGTTAACTAGGTCAATTGACGGGTCTAAGTTTTATTATTTAAAAAGTCAAACGAGTCAATTTTCGTAAATGTTATAATCTGATCATATGTATGTTATAAATAATGTTTTGACACTTAAACAAGTTGGTAATTAATATTAGAACATGCATGAACAAGTTCAGCCCGTCAATTCCAGTTTTATGGTCGGTTAGCAACCGAAAATCGAGCAGTTTGACTTATGCTTTGACTTTCGATTCTGACCCGATTTAGCTTAATTAGCTACTGAATTAAGGTTGCATTATGATCGTATTTTAATGTAGCATAACCCTCTGAGGTTATATTACATGATCAAAATCAGATTCTGAGTTTATATGCAAGTTTCTATATTTTACCAACTTTGACCAAAATGCCCTTTTTGCAATAAACAAGGTTCTAATCAACAACGAACTTGCAAATGATTTACCTACTGATATAATTAACATATTTTGATATTATGAAACTGATCATAACCTGAGTTTTGATACAAAATCGTAAAATACGTTATTTATTGACCGAAACGCCCTTTTGGAGCATAGTATGGTTTTAAACCATAACTATCAATCAAAACTTGATACCTACTGATATTATAACATATTTAGAATATGTTCACAGTAGGTACATGATCATAACTCAGATTTTTAAATAATTTCTCAAACTATGTATGTAATGACCAAAATGCCCCTACGGTGCATAGTTTGATCTTAAATCATAAAACCCATACATGTTTGATTACTTACTGATATTATATCATAAATAAAGTATTTTTACAGAATGAACATGTTCGTAATATCAATTTATACGCAAGTTCTTATATTACATCGCATAATGACTAAAATGCCCTTATGAGGCACATTTTGGTTTTAAAACCTTAATGGTCATATAAGTTGATAACCTACTAATGTTACAACTTATTTAAAGTATATTGGCATATAGAACTTGTTTATGACTCATTCGGTTGCCCGATATCGCTTATATGCGTACGGTTGAGCTTATGTAACTAGTTTACGTAAGTTTACCGAAAAGGGTTAATTCTTATCATTTTTTTCGCCACAAACCCCAGAATGTACATCGTTTACTCATATTATACAAGTCTTAGTACTTGTTGGGTTTAAACCACATTATATTCGGTGTACGCTTAATCTAGCGAACCTATTCTTAAGTAACGGGTCGTATTATAGGAACTAACCTATGACCTGTATACATTCTGGAAGATAAATAAATTTGTTCATTGCAGACTATAGAACCCCCCAGATAATCGGACTTGAGTTTAGTTCTTGTTTATATGGATTTTACTATATTTGAAAACCGGTAACGGTTGGAAGCTAGCTAAAAGGTAAATACTCTTAACTTATTTTGTTTTTAAACTTGGGGTATGGCGAATACGCCACTTGGAGCTGGTATTACATAAATGGGTCGCCTATGATAACCCATAAATGTAAGAACCTGGTTTAATTTGTTATATATATAACTGAAATGGTTGCGGGTTATTGGTACCGTGTCCGGACGTCCCGACTCATATACTATTATGGCCATACGGAATATCGTGCAAGGGTAGGCATACCGACTGTAAGACACGTTTTATTCAAATTTGGCGAGTATCGTAATTATTATAGCACTGAAAATGATCGGCTTTGATATCTGGTTCCCATCATATGACAAATATGTAAATCTGGTGACAAGAGTAAATTCCAATAAATATTAAATGATTACCTACGGGTTTTCTCTATGTATTGAAAATCATTTTTGAAAAACTATTTTCAAAATGAGTCAGATAATTGTATTTACCAGTGAAAACTGACGTATTTTCAAAAGACTAAACTGCAGGTATCGAACCTTGACTATTAGGCTGGGAATCCGGTCGGCTATGATAAAAGCAATGGAATTTGAAACTCCTAGCTTAAGGCCTATGATGTCTAACCTTCTTTTTGTCTCGATCCGCCTGTGGGATTTTATTTGAACAACTTGAACAATCATTGTAATTTGAATATTAACTTTTGAATGAAATGTATGTTTTTTACTCCTAATACTTCTGCTGCATTGTTATTAAATTAACTTGTGATTATAACTGGTATCCAACCATCACGACTAGACCCTTCCGAGCCCACTGGAAATCGGGGTGTGACAAAAACACCCCCATTTTTTCCCAATAGCGTAGGCACCACCCTCCGCTCACGCCCCTCCCCCGCTGAAGCTTGGCCGTTGTGATATGCGCGAGCTAATGTGTCACTCCACCAGGCTGTCACCCCTGATAACCTGACTACAACACACAATCTAAGTGTATCCTCTTAATCCCCTTGGAGTTCTATTTTAGGAACAAAACCTAATTTATCCTCTTATACCTCCCTTGTATTTTTCAGGTGGTATTATTTGGCGCTAAAATTGATGAGTTTGTACTTAATGTTCAAAACCTTGCACGTTACGTCCTTTAGCCCTAACCCAGTTAATTTTTTTGGTTAAGTTAGGTAACAAAAGAGTATTTTAGTCTTTTCACCCATTTATTTAAAAATAATCTTATATATAAAACAAATTTAAAATTTAAAAAGTAATATAGCATATATAATTATTATGTATACATCTCCCTCTTTATCCCCTCTATCCACCCCCCCCCCCCCTCTATTATCAGTTCTCGATACCCACCACCGCCACCACCACCCTCTGCCACCAAACTATACCACCACCATCTCCCTCATCACAAACCACCGTAAAATCGAACAAATATGTTCGTTGTTCAACCGACACGATTTGCCTTGGTTCACCAGAACCATATATGTTCAATCGTTCGCTGATAACCAGATATGTTCAACCGGCTGGATTTATCGTTGTTCAACCGACTGGATTTACCCTGTTCAACCGTTCGCTAATAATCAACGGCGGTTTCACCAACCATCAAGTTCAAAACCCTAAAGTTTTTGGGTCTAGGATTTGTTAAAGTATTTCATACTTATATTCCTACTTCTTGCTTTCATTCATCAACACAAACTAAACATCAAAAAAACTCATATCATTCTCAATTTATCTAACAAGAATTCATCACATACAACATACTACATCAAAATTGCACAAGAATTGGACATGGGTGATTCACCCATATCATCATCCTTACCACAAGTGGGTTTCCCTCAAAAACATCAAATTACTCATATTCATGCATAGCTCATGTTCCACATGGTGATTCTTTCATGCTAATTCATGGATTGATCATAAACACACTTCATACAAAATCACTAAATCAAAGATTACAACTTACCACATGTTTGTTAGGGCTAGATCATCAAGAAAGCAAGTTCATACATTAGATTAGACTGAAATCCTTCTTCAATTTGGACTAATTGCATCAATTTGAGTCTCCCCTTTTCTCTTTCCAGTGTGTGTTAACACACACACTTCACACACTATGAAAATGCAGAATTTTGACTACTAATTTTCCTTTTGTTGACTACTTTCACCAATTTTCCAAAGATGTCACAATTGGCCCTTATACTTTCCCTCATTCTTTTTATTTAACCATTCATGTTAACTAGGTTAATCAACCTAGCTAAGTTATTTCACACCATGAATCTAGTAAATGTCATGTTTGTTAAAACATTTCATTTGGGGCGTCACAATTTATTTTTTTGTTTTAATTCAAAATACTTAAATGGGCCCACACATAACCTCGGCCATGTCCGGATTCCCGGACCTCCAATTCAGACACACCATGCGAACGAGCACCACAATGTGGTAAAATTTGTGTGGCGTCTGTTTTCTTGGGCACGTGGTTCTGGACCCACCCACAAAGCATACAATCTATGTAGTTAATATCAATGCTATATCGGTTATCGATCCTCATATAAAATATCGGTGTCAAATATAGGTCAAAATATGGGTACCGATATTATCGGCGATATTGACCAGTATTTGACCGATATAACTAATATATCACTGAATTGTTAGTGCTAAATTGCTATATATATAACTTATGCATGATATTAAAGTTACCGATATCCCATCCATATCTAATCGAAATAACCTATATCTCAAATATCGGTCCTTAACCAATATCCAATATTTTACCGCATTAATTGCATAGCATACAATGTGGGTGTTTTTAGACTATACGGTGTGGGAGGGCATGAAGTGCACGTGGCAGCCACATCAACACCTGTCAGAAGGGTGGCGTGGTGCCAAAAAGCGCGAGGTGGGATGGGGCGTGAGGGTGGCATGGTGTGACATGTGACATACACTTTTTGTTTTTATTTTATATTTATAAAATAAAACAAATCTATTAAATTAAAAAAACAAATCTAAAACCATCAACCAATCCCTTGTCGCCACGTCGCATCCCAAACCCTTCCACGCCAGGCAAGAATATGCCACGCCCTCCCCGCGCCATACTCCCCGCTCACCTCGGGGTGGTGTAGCAGAGTGGTTGAGGCCTCCACGCCTCTTCCATGCTGCCCACACCGTATAATCTTAGTAATATGGACTATAACAAAATGTTATAGTTTCAAAATTCAACTAAACCGTTGGTAACAGGGAGAAATTGTCAAATCAGGAAATTTAAAATCCAAACTGCATGATTAAAAAAACATTAATCCATATTGTTACATAAATTTTAGAATGATATAGTGGATTAAATCCATATTGTTTGTAAGATGTAGAAACACTTATGTGGGCACACCAAAGAACACATATAAATTGCTTAAAACATCTATTAACATGAAAACATAAGTTCATTACCCGATAAACTATAAAAAAAAATGGTTAGGCAACAAACTAGTGACAAAAATCTTCAATACCTACAACATAAAGTGATTAACTACATTTGGTTATGAAAATCCATCATCAACATCCATGCTTCTCACTTAGTGGTGGTTCTCTTTTGTCCGCCAACACAGTCACCATCGCGGCTTTACATCAAGAAATACAAACGAATTAAATGATTTTTCGCGAAAAGTGCTACAACCACCATCACACGAGCTAGGATTCAAGTTAGAAGTAAACGACATGCTTGCTTCGAACCACGCCGTCCGTCCCCAGTCCAGTATTTGCCTCCACGCCATCACCCCTCTTTCGTATCTCTGGATCTGGAACCCATCCATCTTTAATCTTAACTTCTGCACATCTCTTCAACGTCGTTCCACCACCGCTGCCGCAAGGTTTCTCAGCCGGAGACCATTGATCTTTAATCTTAACATTCCCATCACCATAACATGACTGTGTTCCCTTCACCTCCTCCATTGGAGTTTCTTGTATGATTGGTCTTTTGCTCTTGAACAGTAGAGTTATATTTATTATGCCCTCTTGCTTGTCGAACTTGAATATGCACTCGTCACCTTCTGAAAACTTGTGATGATTACGGAACATTGCCCATCCTGCAGATAAGCTGTATTTGAGAATCGCTGATCCGCTCATTGCTTTGTTCGCCGTTATCCTCATTGTCCACTCTTTTCCTTCATGGTCCTTCACCTTTACGCTCTCTTTATGATCTAGTCCTGCAGCCTTCACGAATTTGATCGGCAGCAGCTACAACACATAAAGAAAATTGATTTTATTAACAATGCATACATTACACAGACCACACACCAAGTCGCTTGTAGCGAGCAATACCAAGTTACGTAGAAAAGGTGTCCCTCCCTAATGGTTGAGGGCTTTAGTCTCATCGTAGACAAAAAATTAGGAGTAGGAGCACTGGGTGGGTGGGCACCCCATGAGTCAAGCTCACGCTGGTGCGCCATTCATGTTGAAAAATATTTTTTGTTTATTATAATAATTTAATAACTATCTTATACGTGATTGGTTAAAAATTATAAAAAATAGTTGTCTAAAAAAATCACTCACCAGTCACCAAGTATAACGCAGTAAGTGAACGCTTTCCCCGACTATATAATATCTACGTGACACTGCCACAGTGCCACCCACACCACTCACAATATATAAGACTAGTTGTACTGGGGTAGCGCCCACCACCACATTGACTTGACTTAGCGCTAAACACCGCTACACAAGCACCAATTAAGTCTTCGCCACCGCTTTAACGGGTGTGAACAAATAAAAGTAGAGAGTGTTTATCACATCAATCCAAATCAGTCATTTTTTTAGTTAAATCACTACACACTTTAAAAAAAACCGACTCGACATTAACTTTTACATTTTTAGTTAACCAGACACATAGTCTAACACATTAAATACTACATGCTTACATAAAAGATTAGTGAAAAAGAATGCTAGGTCGTTTCCCTAGAATGAAAGGCTGGTTTCGAGGTATTGTACATTCGTACAACTTCCATAGCATAATATACAACTAAGACCACCGGTTATGGGCCTCGTCCCCGGATCGGCGCCGTCCCGGTGGATCGTCCCACACCGGCCCCTTGTGGCCCGTCACGTCGCCAACGTTGGAATCCAGACGGAGGAGACGGGCTTGTTGATTGGCTGTGCAAGTGGGCCCCTCTGACTTCTCTCTCTCCCCCTTTATTTATATATTATATTATATTGATTTTTATTGTGGGGTTGGGTAGTCTTCCACACCCTTGGGTAGTCCCAAGGGGATGCTCCTCCACCTTTGGTGAGGTGAGGCCTACGTGGTGGGTGATCTCTTTGGGGACTAACCTCAGCATACCCTATGGTCTAATGCACCTCTTAAAAAATGAGTAAAACAGAGCCACATGGTGGTGTTAAAGTAAGATGATAAGAACACACATCTTTTGCCAGTGATGTATAACTTTGACAGCACAAGGTACAAGTATCTTTAGCATTATTCTGCTATTTATTATAGACCAATAATCCACAAGTTCAGAAGTGTTACCATGTATCTGAAAGATCCTGGACCAATGAGTTTTTTAAAGGAAAGATTCTCATCTTGAATGTACTCCTCATCATCACCATCCCCATCATCATCATCATCATGGAATTCACCATCATCATCATCATCATCTGCAAAATTTTAATAAATCAGTTTAAACCCAATTTAATTTATATGTACAAAGAAAGAAAGAAAGAAAGAAAGAAACAAAACAGAAAGAGAACCCAACTGGTTTTATTAACCGGAACATGTTTTTCACATCCATTGGCACCAAGAAAAGTAACATGAAAAGTGAAAGAATCAACGAGCCAAAAGACAACAACATCCCTAATACACAACCCCACATCGTTGACCAAGTCTTCCCATCCATGGGCAAAACAGTAATCTTCTCCAATCTTTACAAACTTCATCCTCCATGAGTGGTTTCCAGTTGCAGTCACGAGTGTGGGGTTTTTAGGGATCTTATCGAAATATCTCCTCACAAAAGCGTTTGGCAATGACTGCAAACACAATTCATATTATTATTACTAATCACACACATGCTGCATAGATTTATTAGAAAAAAGGATAGAAGGATAGATACCAGATGATCGGCGGAAGGGTAACGGATGACTTTGAAGAAAGAAGGAGTGGATTCTTGTTGGTGGCCATTGCTTTGTGTAACCATTTGAATTGAATTGAAGAATAAAGCGTATGTGTTTTTTTTCACCGGAGAAAAGAAATTTAGGGGCAGTCGATCGATCGAGAGAGTCGTATGTTTAGTTTCCTACTTCCGGCTGCTAGTACTACTATGAAAATTGATTTGATAACCACTTTACCCTATATTTAATGAAAATATATTTATCTTTTCTTTTGTACGAATTTAGTTTTAACCGAAAAAAAAGAAGAAAATCTTGGTTGGATCAATTAATTCATTTTTTCTCAAAATAGCTCCATCCTTGTAATTTCTGAAAATATTTAGGTTCTATATTTAATTTGGCATATATTCTCCAAAAGAGAAAGTAAATCTTTCCAAAATAGATAATATTTAAGGGTTCATTATTTATTTGAAAAAAAAGAAGGGAAAAAGATGTAGAAGTTTTTCAATTGATTTACAAATGAGGTAGTGGTGTAGTGGTTCGGGAAAGACTTGTGTTCATTGTAACCTAGGTTCGACTCTCACCCTCATTATTTTCTGCGGCATCTAGGTGAAGGGTGAATACAGGTGGCGCCGGTTCGTCTTGGATGGGAGGCGATGTTTTACCGATTATTCCACTGTCGTGCCTTCAGGCGGGTGGAGGTCGGGTTTCAGCGCATCTGGGAAAGCCAAGGGGCTGGCGGAGGTCGAATAATCGACCTTGCCCACAGCGCCCGATGTCACCATGATTGACACGTCGTTCCTTGCCTTTTAAGAATATTTGATTTTAGATATTTGAAATAAAAAAGAGATGGGAAAAAGATTTAGAGGTAGAAGTATTTCAATTGATTTGAGATATTTAAAATAAAAAAGAGACGGGAAAAAGATTTAGAGGTTTTTCAATTGAACAGAGATAAAAGATACTGAGACCACCCATACTGGGAACTAGTTTGGATGTTT
Organism: Helianthus tuberosus; assembly: GCA_030545235.1. NCBI lineage: Eukaryota > Viridiplantae > Streptophyta > Magnoliopsida > Asterales > Asteraceae > Helianthus > Helianthus tuberosus. The sequence continues at coordinate 138,936,155 of CM060420.1, forward strand.
TTTGCCCCAACCATGCTCGAACACGTCGGCGCACCGCCCCTTGGGCTTTTTTTGCAATTTTTTGTTGGGCGTTTCATTAAAACGTCTGTTGATCAAAAAGTTAATTGAATTGGCAAATAGGAAATTAGAAAATAGAACTGGGTAACGATTGAATGGGGGTTATGGGGCACACCCCTGACTGGTGGGTCATATTATCCATTGGCTAACTGTTTGTCCAATGGTAACGTGTTCCACATTTTGTATACAAAACCTCAACATACCGGCAGTAATTGAAGAATTACAAAGACTCAATCACTGCTATTTGTAATTTAAAATAAATAAAGGTTTTGTGAAAACAGTTTATAAAAAGGAGATTACTCACATTGTTGTCTTAGGGTTTTCCTTAAGGATTTCCTGGTGATTATCTATAATTTACACAAATGGACACGCGTTAGTATAATAACCCAATATTTACATTAGTAATACCATCCCCGAGACGGAATTTCAACGACTACGTCGGGCAGAACCACGACAGCTGTTACGGAACCCTGGATCAATCGGGCAGCGTATCTAATACGTAACCAGGGTTATGATACTTACAACGGGGCAGAACTTTGTTAATTTATAAGGGGTATTATGCCCGGAAATTCCTTCTACACTAATGAAATTCGAGAGAGAAAGAAGTGTGTGAGCGACTGGGACTGAAGGCCGATGCCCTCAATTTATAGGGCCTAATTCTGGTTTTGTCGCGCCCCCGCGTAGGAGGTAGCCAAGGGCTACGCGGCCAAGGTCGGACGGCGACTTGGTGATGAGGTTACTTACTGAAAGCGAGTTCACAACAGAAGCGTCATTCGATCGGATGGCAACCTTGTTATTGAACATGTTGAAAATTGTTTAAGTCTTTGAAGTCTTAGTATCTCATGATCCGAAGAGTAATCCAGTCAGATGGTCGTTCGATCGGATTGCAATTCGTTCAATACTCAAACTTTAGATAAGATTGTTTTAAAGGTGGGACCCAAGTGTGATCCGTTCGGATGGCAATCCGTGCGGATGACCTATCCGATCGGATTGTAATCCGATCGGATAGCAATCTGTTATGGCTGTTCCGTTCGTCCTACACTTGGTCGTTTTGATGGTTTGTCGTTTTGTCGAGACACTTTGACAACGTGTTAACCAATAGGACTCCGTTTCGACCCAAGTGACCAACCCGACCAGGAATCACCCTAGCCCGGCCGGTTACCGGCTCGAGACGGTCGTTCTTGACTAACCCGAAATCGGTAGTCTCGTGGGTAGAATCCGGATCTTGAGCTAGTACGACACTATGATAGAGTAGAAGACTAGAACCGGGTCCGATTCTATCGGTTTTGAGTGTAATGAGTGTAAAAGAGTTGAAAGAAAGTTAGAGACCATCTTTCAATCCTTTTTCACCATTCTTGTGTCGAGATCTTTACAAGATCTTTGTATGTTTGCGTGGAAATCGGTTAAATCTCGGTTGTTCTTGGTGGATTGAAGCCAAAACATGAAGTTCTTGAAGAACACATGATGACGTCACTGTTAAAAGTTAAGTTTTAAAAGATGGAAAGGTGTAGGAGTGCGTGTAGATCAAGAACGTACAAGATTTAGGGCGAGATCTTACATGGATTGAGAGAAATCGAAGAAAAGGTGAGGAGCACGAATGGTTCGGACAGAGAGTTTCCATAAATGGAAAGAATGACAATGACAGGAGTATTTATAGGATTCCAAAAGAGGAAAGGGTTATCCGATCGGATGGCGTACCGCCCGGATGACGATCCGGTCGGATGGCGTCTGTCCTGTAGCGCAGTGGCTATCCGGTCGGATGGCACTTGGTTCGTTTGTTTGACGCGATGAATTTTGATGTTTCGATTTCGATTGCGAGCGGCTCATCACGATAGGGTTTCCTAGTCAAATTACTTTTAGTCCCAACTACTAATTGTCATATTTCGATTTTCGATTCGGATTCGAGTTCGATTATGCTTCGAGTTTCGATTGAGTTCGATTGATTTCCACAACATATATATATATATATATATATATATATATATATATATATATATATAACACAAGTAACACCTAAGGCACACACTCACGTATAATAACCAGGTTAAGTCGAGTTGCGGTTCGTATCACGATTCGATGTTGATTAGCATAACTTGATTATCGATTAATTAACTTTATCGCATCGTTACTTCCTATAATTCACATTCGTAAGTCGATTAGATAGCGATTAACACACATCGATGTCACTTTCTATTTCTAGCTTCTCTCTTCAAACAACTGCGGGTACTTCGCCTTCATGTCGCTTTCGAGTTCCCAAGTGAACTTTGCGCCTCGTTTGCCTTCCCATCGGACTTTCACAATAGGAATGCGAGAGCGTCTGAGCTGCTTGGTTTGGCGATCCATGATTTCGACAGGCTTCTCCACGAAGTGTAATGTTTCGTTTACTTGCAGGTCATCGAGAGAGACATGTAAGTCGTGGTCGGCTAGGCACTTTCGGAGGTTTGACACATGGAAAGTCGGGTGGACATTACTAAGTTCCTCCGGTAGTTCGAGTCTGTAGGCGACTTTTCCGATCCTTTCCAGAATCTTAAAAGGTCCAACATATCGAGGCGCGAGTTTCCCTTTCTTGCCGAATCGGACTACACCCTTCCAAGGTGATACCTTTAGGAGTACGTAGTCACCAACGTCAAATTCACGGGGCTTGCGTTTCTTATCGGCGTAACTTTTCTGTCGATCCCGAGCTTTCACTAGGTTGTCCCGGATTTGGAAAATTTTGTCTGTCGTTTCTTGCAGTAGCTCGGGACCGGTTAGTTGCGAGTGACCGATCTCGTGCCACACAATAGGCGATCGACATCTTCTTCCGTATAATGCCTCGAACGGTGCCATTTGGATGTGTAGGTCCCCTTGTTCGTATGGATCTTTCACAGAATTGTCAATCCAATCAAGAGTGCGAAATCCTCTTGATCAGAATATCACAGAATGAGTAGAAACAAAAATCAGCAATTCACTTTCAAACCGGGTTTTCTATTGATTATCAACCCAAAGTATTACAATCAATCAAAACCCTAACCAACTCTCAAATTCGTCCAAGCACAAGCTCTCACGAATTCTATCTCTCAAAAACTGTTTTGGCTGATTAACCTAAACCCTAAAGCCTAACCTTGTTTTTATAACACAAGGTTTGCTACTTGGGCTGGAGTTTCCTACATGGACTAGGCCCAATTCGCCCCCCATCACCCAATGTGGGTTTTGTGTAGCCCAAACTCTATTATTCCACTATTATAAAGCTAAACACGCTAACTGTATATCGTTTAACTAATTACAAGATATCCAAAGACCAAATCTAAGCTGTTGTCACAAATATGCACCAACAGGATGCTAGAATGATAGCTGTTGTTATACGAGAATTCGACTAACAACAGGTATTTATCCCAATTACCACTGAAGTCTAAGACACACGAACGGAGCATGTCTTCAAGAGTACGAATCGTTCTTTCAGTCTGACCGTCGGTTTGAGGGTGGAAGGCGGTACTTAGATTAAGCGATGTACCGAGTGCCGTTTGAAACGTTTCCCACAGTCACGAGGTAAACCAAACATCACGATCAGAGATGATGTCACGAGGCGTCCCATGATTACAAATGATCTCGTCGGTGTAGATTCGGGCTAATCGTTCCACCTTGTAGTCTTCTCGTATCGGCAGAAAGTGAGCTGATTTGGTCAAACGGTCAACAACAACCCATATGCTGTCGTGACCTGATGACGTGTGCGGTAGCTTGGTTATGAAATCCATAGTTATACTTTCCCACTTCCACATAGGAATTGGTGGTTGTTCGAGTAAGCCAGGGGGTCTTTGATGTTCTGCCTTGACTCTTGCACAAGTTAGGCATTTTCCAACGTAGAGGGGAATATCCCTTTTCATACCGGGCCACCAGTACCTGTAGCGAAGATCCTGGTACATTTTGTCAGCACCGAGGTAAATAGAATAATGGGATTTGTGGGCTTCGTCCAACAGGATCTGTCGCAAATTGGTCCACTTAGGGATCCAGATTCGGTCCAGAAAGTGGAATATCCCATTGGATTTGCTCACAAGTTGGGCTCCATCGTGATAGATTCGTTCCCTCTTTAGCGTGCGTTCGTTAAAACACGCATGCTGGGCTTCACGAATAAGGATTTCGAGATCGTGTTGGGCTTGAACATTACGAGTGCTAAGCAGATAACTCCGTCTGCTGAGTGCGTCGGCAACAACATTCGCTTTTCCTGGGTGATAACGGATATCACAGTCGTAATCGCTGAGAAGTTCTACCCATCGGCGTTGACGCATATTAAGTTCCTTCTGATTAAAGATATGTTGTAGGCTCCTATGATCAGTGAAGATCGTACACTTGGTACCATACAGGTAGTGTCGCCAAATCTTTAATGCAAAAACAACCGCGCCTAGCTCGAGATCATGGGTTGTATAGTTCTTCTCGTGGATTTTGAGCTGACGAGACGCGTAGGCTATAACCTTGTTCCGTTGCATGAGAACACAACCAAGACCAAGGTTGGAAGCATCACAGTAGAAAATGAAATCGTCGTTTCCGTCGGGCAATGTGAGAACAGGAGCATTGCAAAGCTTATGCTTGAGGGTTTGAAAGGCAGTCTCTTGTTTGGTTCCCCAGACAAAAGGCTGATCTTTATGAGTGAGAGAGGTAAGCGGAACATCGATCTTTGAGAATCCCTCGATAAATCATCGATAATAGCCCGCTAATCCGAGAAAAGAGCAGACTTCAGACGGGTTCTTAGGCGTAACCCAGTTCTGGACAGCTTCAATCTTCGCAGGATCGACGTGAATGCCTTGACTATTAACAATGTGACCCAGAAACTGAACTTCTTCCAACCAAAATTCGCACTTGGAGAACTTGGCATAGAGTTGGTTCCCCTGGAGTAACTCGAGAACCAAACGTAGATGTTGCGCGTGTTCGGATTTCGACTTGGAATAGATCAAGACGTCGTCGATGAATACGATGACGAAACGGTCGAGATATGGTTTACACACGCGATTCATCAGATCCATGAAAACCGCTGGTGCGTTGGTTAAGCCAAAAGGCATAACAACGAATTCGTAGTGACCGTAACGGGTGCGAAACGCGGTTTTGGGTATATCCTCCTCTTGTATACGCAGTTGATGATAGCCTGAACGTAGATCGATCTTCGAGAAACACGTAGCGCCTTGTATTTGATCAAACAAATCGTCGATGCGAGGTAGGGGATAGCGGTTCTTGATAGTTAACTTATTCAATTCCCGGTAGTCGATGCACATCCGGAACGACCCATCCTTCTTTTTGACGAAAAGGACTGGAGCACCCCATGGAGAGGTGCTCGGGCGAATGAAGCCTTTCTCAAGTAATTCCTGGAGTTGGTTTGAGAGTTCACGCATTTCAGATGGCGCGAGTCGATAAGGAGCTTTGGCAACAGGATTTGCTCCAGGAATGAGGTCGATACGAAAGTCGATATCACGACTTGGAGGCAAACCTGGAAGATCATCAGGAAACACATGGGGAAATTCACGAACCACAGGAACGTCTTTCACTTCCTTCTTCTCTTTCTTTTCCTTCTCCGCTACTACAATGTTAGCCAAGAAAGCCTTGTATTCCTTGCGAAGATACTTGCTAGCTTGGACACATGACATGAGCTTGATCCCTTTCGAGGTAGTTTCACCGTATACACACAATAAATCACCATTCGCGAGCGAGAATCGAATCATCTTATCATAACACACAACTTCAGCATGGTTTTCGCGTAGAAAGTCCATGCCTACTATGACGTCGAAACTTCCGAGTTGCATCGGAATGAGGTTAATTGGGAAGATGTGATTGTTGAGCTCAAGGGTACAATCACGGATAACGGAATTGACGGCGACAGTTCTTCCGGTAGTGACTTCTAGATCGAACGTCGAAGAGAGTTTGGAGCGTTTACGATTAAGGAGCTTCTCGAATTCGAACGACACAAAGCAATTATCGGCTCCAGTATCAAACAAACATGACGCATAAATACCATTCACAAGGAATGTACCATTAACCACGTTGTTGTCGGCTTGGGCTTGGCGCACGTTGATGTTGAAAGTTCTGGCGCGTGCGGCCTGTTGTTGCTGTTGCTGCTGTTGTTGCTGGTGTTGCTGCTGCTGTTGAGGCTGTTGGTGCTGGGGCTTTTGTTTCACAACCCTGTTTGGGCACATGTTGGCGAAATGGTTCGGGTCGCCACATTAGAAGCAGGCTCTGTCTTTGATCGCGGGTGCCGGAGGAGCTTGTTGACCCTGTGGGGCGGTGAGTAGAGCTTGATGAGCAGGAGCTTGTCGAATACGGCAGTTGGCAGTGAAATGGACATACACATTGCAATGAGCACAAAAACGGCAAGGAATGGCAGTTGGGTGATGGTAGGTGCAAGTAGGGCAGAGCGGATGTGGCCCAGTGTATGCACGCTTAGCAAGAGGTGCATTGGCCACAGGCGCAGCCACTTGGCGCTGTTGAGTTGGTACGGCTTGAACTGGTGCAGCAGTGATCGCACAGTTCTTGTTGCTGGAGTTGTTCTTTCTCTTGTTCTTCCTCTTGTTGCTTGATGAGGTGGGTTCAGCAGTTGGTGCGGTAGCGGTAGCTTGATGCAGATGCTTCGAAGTCTTATCCCAGACACCAGCCTTAACCCGCTTGTCGTTGATTTCAGCGGCTAGTAGATAAGTTTCCTCGATCGTCGTAGTCTTAGCCGCTTGCACGAAATCAGCAACGCAGTCGGGCAGGGCCCGGATGTACTTCTTGATTGCCATGTCTGGAGTCTTGACTTGGTCGGCACAGATAATGCTGAGCTGTTTGAAACGAGCAGTGAGACCAGCATTGTCACCATCCTTTTGCTGTATGTGCCAAAATTCATCTTCTAGCTTTTGACGTTCGTGAGGAGGGCAGAATTCCTCTAGCATAACTTCCTTGAGCTCATCCCACGACAGACCGTAGGCTGCATCGTTCCCTCGCTTGTTCCTCTCGGCCGTCCACCAGTCTAGTGCACGGGACTGGAAAACGCCGGTAGCATTCAGAGTACGGAGGTCATCAGGGCAACCGCTCTGTCGCAGAGTAACCTCAATGGAATCGAACCAGTGGAATAGTGCAGTAGGACCTCCCTCGCCAGTGAATTCTTTTGGCCCACACGACTTGAAACTGAAGGTCTTCGCGGTAGCTTTAGGAGCTTCGGTTCTCGATTCCTCGGACGATTTGCTGGCATTCTCATAAACATCACTCACGGCTTTTGCTACACTTTTGCGATGATGGCAGCAAGACGTTTGTCTCTCTTTTCTTGACGAGAAAGTGCGTGACGGGATCCAGACAACATTGTCTGCAACAGACATCGTCACAGGACTCAACACATGTATTCGAATCTCACCTCACACGTCTACTACTACTAAAGCTCAGGAACACGCATGGACACACAACTACGTAGAACACAAGATCACATAACACATAAGCACGTAGAGCACAGAATCACATTAACACATAAGCAGAGAGCACAAAATCACTTTAGCACGTAAGCACGTAGAGCAAAGAAGCAAGGAACCACATACGCATTTAATCACTAGAGGCAGTCAAAAAACAGAAACCTATCATTCAAAGTTCGCGAGTGTTCGAATATGGCGATCGCATTTTAGTATATCGAATAGCTTAGTATAAGCGTACACCGTAGCCTAAGGTTGTCCACAATTCAACGATTTGTTAGCAATTTGAGATAGAAGAGCAGTGCGAGTCGTATGTGTCGATCGAAGCGAAATCGAGTAAATTTCCAAAATAAACACATAAACAGGTAAACACACATATAAACTCATAAAATCGACGAATCATCAGAGTCAGCAGTTGTATACTCAGAATTGAAACACACAAAAATCGAGAGATAGACTGTCTACGGCTAGTAGACTTCGACTAACCAAAGCGATTCAACTATTCTCAAGGACTTGTCGTCTACGTTCGACCTTCAGGACTGTGTCCTTGCCTCGATTCTTGGGCGTTTGGCACATTTCCCGTTAGTCATGTCGTGACTTCAGGTCGTTGGAGTCTGTCGAGACTTTGGTGGGAGTTTTATAAAATGTGCGGAACAAGTCGTCAAGGTTAGGGTTTCACCCCTGTCTCAACAACTTCGTCCCTGTTTTTGATAAAATAGAGGAGATTATTCATCAAAATATGGATTTCACTCCTGATTTGGTATAATTCCCCCGTTGAACAGACGTTCATTATTGATAAGTAAGAAGAAATCATTGATAAGTTGATAAAACAGCATTAATTCAAGCAATTTAGTCAAGAGTTTGTGGTTTTCACACCTAATCTCGACTTTATTGCATGTTTATAGTTGAAAATTCGAGTGTAGTGATAGTATAGCATAAGCGAGAATAGCAAGGAATAAGCTCGTACATAATTCCTACTGGATATGCACAAATCGGTCTGTTGGTTCCTAACTATAGACTAGGTTTCTAAGACATCGACCCGGACTAGGTCGAGTCTTGCCTAATTTCCTATAGTTATGGCTCTGATACCAATCTGTCACACCCCAACCGATGGCGGAATCATCGGGGCATGGCACTGAGCGAAACAGATTGTCCAGAAGTTCCCATAACAACTATCATTACCATTCAATTTAAATTAACATGTCCCATACCATGTCTCAAACAGTAAACAAATTATTACAGATAAAAATCCAGGCAAATATTATGTTCCGACAACTCAGATTTAAATAGACAGCAGTTGTTTATCTGCTTCTAGAGACCCTTAGTTTGACCACTACAGACAACTATTTGTTGGGCTCTAAAGCTTTATTCTAGCTTCAAATTCCTACCAAGTGTGCGTCCTAAGCACCTGTCACATACGTTAAAATAATGTCAATACATAAAATGTAAAGGTGAGCATACAAGTTTGATAATAGCATATAGAGTTCGAATTCGTTTACGCATAACCAGCACGTACACATAGTGAAATGAAGCACGTTAGTTATCGACATAGATCCATCGATACCAATGACTGCGGGTTGACTGCCCGAGGCAGTTCGCAATACATGATTACCACCGTAATCCATGCAAGTAAAGATCCTTAACAACCCCCGTGTAAACGGGTGCTGAGTCCAAACTATAATACTATCGTTGCTAAGGCAGGTAGACAGCATTCCATGTGTAAACATAACAAACAAGCATTCATAAGCCACGTATAACATGCATTAACGGTTAGCGTTCAAATAGTATTGAGTTGTGTGATTGTTGTAGTTTAAATATTCGTAACGTATGTAACACCCAAAAGTGCTTAAAGCAAAAAGGGATCGAGTATACTCACAGCGATTAATGGATTGAAGGGAGCGCTTAGCGAGTAAGATTAGCCTGAATAGATTTGATAGCATAACGATGAGTGATGCGCAAAACGTCACAAAGTGTGAAAGGGTCGGATAGTGGTTCGATCGGATGGTAATCCGATCGGATGGTAATCCGATCGGATGGTAATCCGTGCGGATAACAACCCGTTCGGATGGTCATCCGGTCGGACAGTTGTCCGGTCGGACAGTTGTCCGGTCGGATGACGATTCGAGTGGATTATTCCTTCCTATAAGAAGGATGTGTTTGTGTATGATGGCTTGTCTTTTGAAGTTTTGTTGTAGTATTTTGAAAACATTGAAGTATCTCTATCTATCAAGTCGGTCGATCGGATGACTGGTCGTGCGGATGACAATCCGTTCGGATGGTCATCCGGTCGGACGGCGACTTGGTGATGAGGTTACTTTCTGAAAGCGAGTTCACAACAGAAGCGTCATTCGATCGGATGGCAATCCGATCGGATGGCAACCTTGTTATTGAACATGTTGAAAATTGTTTAAGTCTTTGAAGTCTTAGTATCTCATGATCCGAAGAGTAATCCAGTCAGATGGTCGTCCGATCGGATTGCAATTCGTTCAATACTCAAACTTTAGCTTAGATTGTTTTAAAGGTGGGACCCAAGTGTGATCCGTTCGGATGGCAATCCGTGCGGATGACCTATCCGATCGGATTGTAATCCGGTCGGATAGCAATCCGTTATGGCTGTTCCGTTCGTCCTACACTTGGTCGTTTTGATGGTTTGTCGTTTTATCGAGACACTTTGACAACGTGTTAACCAATAGGACTCCGTTTCGACCCAAGTGACCAACCCGACCAGGAATCACCCTAGCCCGGCCGGTTACCGGCTCGAGACGGTCGTTCTTGACTAACCCAAAATCGGTAGTCTCGTGGGTAGAATCCGGATCTTGAGCTAGTACGACACTATGATAGAGTAGAAGACTAGAACTGGGTCCGATTCTATCGGTTTTGAGTGTAATGAGTGTAAAAGAGTTGAAAGAAAGTTAGAGACCATCTTTCAATCCTTTTTCACCATTCTTGTGTCGAGATCTTTACAAGATCTTTGTATGTTTGCGTGGAAATCGGTTAGATCTCGGTTGTTCTTGGTGGATTGAAGCCAAAACATGAAGTTCTTGAAGAACACATGATGACGTCACGGTTAAAAGTTAAGTTTTAAAAGATAGAAAGGTGTAGGAGTGCGTGTAGATCAAGAACGTACAAGATTTAGGGCGAGATCTTACATGGATTGAGAGAAATCGAAGAAAAGGTGAGGAGCATGAATGGTTCGGACAGAGAGTTTCCAGAAATGGAAAGAATGACAATGACAGGAGTATTTATAGGATTCCAAAAGAGGAAAGGGTTATCCGATCGGATGGCGTACCGCCCGGATGATGATCCGGTCGGATGACATCCTGGTCGGATGGCGTCTGTCCTGTAGCGCAGTGGCTATCCGGTCGGATGGCACTTGGTTCGTTTGTTTGACGCGACGAATTTTGATGTTTCGATTTCGATTGCGAGCGGCTCGTCACGATAGGGTTTCCTAGTCAAATTACTTTTAGTCCCAACTACTAATTGTCATATTTCGATTTTCGATTCGGATTCGAGTTCGATTATGCTTCGAGTTTCGATTGAGTTCGATTGATTTCCACAACATATATATATATAACACGCACAAGTAACACATAAGGCACACACTCACGTATAATAACCAAGTTAAGTCGAGTTGCGGTTCGTATCACGATTCGATGTTGATTAGCATAACTTGATTATCGATTAATTAACTTTATCGCATTGTTACTTCCTATAATTCACAGTCGTAAGTCGATTAGATAGCGATTAACACACATCGATTTTAGCAATTAACAACACTTACTCCACATAATACAATTAAAATAGGGAAATTTCTATAAGTCAAATCCGTTCAGCCGGTCGTTGACTTTGACCTTGACTTTGACTTTGACTTCCGAAAACACGGGGTGTTACACTACTGGAATAGGTGTGGATATTTCTTTTGCATTTCTGATTCAAGCTCCCATGTGTATTCTGGTCCTCTTTTGGAATCCCATTTCACTTTGTGCAGAACTAATCTCTTGTGCTTGAGGTTCTTAACTTTCCTGTCTTCAATCTGTAGAGGTCTTTCCATAAATTTTAACTGCTCATTTACCTCTATATCCTTAAGAGGCACTATCAGTGATTCATCAGCTAAGAATTTCTTGAGATTAGATACATGAAATACATTATGCATTCCTGCCATTTCCTGTGGTAGTTGTAGCTGATAGGCTACATGTCCTATTCTTTTAATAATCTCAAAAGGTCCAACATACCTGGGGCTTAGCTTTCCCCTTTTGATGAATCTTACCACTCCTTTCCAAGGAGAGACTTTCAATAACACCTTGTCACCTACTTGAAATTCCAACGACTTTTGCCTGTTATCAGCATAACTCTTTTGTCGATCACGCGCTGCTTTCAGTCATTCCTTGACTTGAATGATTTTGTCGGTTGTTTCTTGTACTATCTCAGGTCCAGATAGTTGCTTTTCTCCAATTTCTGCCCAACAAACTGGGGTTCGGCACTTTCGTCCATAAAGTGCTTCGAATGGTGCAGCATTGATACTTGTGTGATAGCTGTTATTATAAGAAAATTCTATCAATGGTAAGTGGTCATCCCAATTACCTCCGAAATCAATTACACAAGCTCTAAGCATGTCCTCCATTGTCTGAATTGTCCTTTCACTTTGTCCATCCGTTTGAGGATGATACGCGGTGCTTAGATTCAATTTGGTTCCCATTTCTTTTTGGAAACTTGTCCAAAAATGAGAGGTAAAACGGCTATCCCTATCAGAAACAATTGATAAAGGAATTCCATGCAATGAAACTATTTCATTTACATACAGCTTGGCTAATTGTTCCATACTGAAAATTTCCTTCATTGGTAGAAAATAGGCTGATTTAGTTAGCCTGTCTACAATCACCCAGATTGTATCATTACTTTTTCTTGTTTTAGGTAATTTGGTAACAAAATCCATTGTTATTAATTCCTATTTCCACACTGGCATTTCTAACTGCTGCAATAAACCTGAGGGTTTCTGATGTTCAACTTTAACTTGGGAACAGGTTAAACACTTAGAAACATAAGATGCTATATCTTTCTTCATTCCTATCCACCAGAAATTCTTTCTTAAATCCTGATACACTTTATCATTTCCAGGATGCATCGTATACTTAGACTTATGGGCTTCTTCTAATATACGGTGGTGTAGGTTTCCTAATTTAGGTATCCACATTCTTTTCTTATGGAATCTCCAAATTCCATATGTTCCTTGTTCTAATTCCTTAATCATTCCCTTCAACTTTTCAGTATCATCCTTGATTACTGATTCTTGTGCTTGTCTAATATGTTCATATAAATCTATCTGCAGATTTAGTTTAAGTGAACATACTCTTTTTGGTTTTTCCTGATACTTTCGACTTAAAGCATCAGCTACTACATTTGCCTTTCCTGCATGGTACTGGATATTACAATCATAATCACTAAGGATTTCCATCTAGCGTCTCATATTCAATTCCTTTTTCCCGAAAACATACCTTAAACTCTTATGGTCGGTGAAAATGGTAAACTTACTACCATAAAGGTAATGTCTCCAAATTTTAAGGGCAAAAATTATGGCTCCCAACTCTAGATCAGGGGTTGAATAATTCTCTTCATGATTCTTAAGTTGTCTAGAGGCATAGGTTATAACCTTTTGACGTTGCATCAATACACATCCATAACCTAACTTAGAATCATCACAATAGACTATAAAGTCTTCAGTTCCTTCTGGTAACGCTAGTATGGGTGCATTGGTTAGTCTTTGCTTAAGAATTCTAAAGGCTTCTTCTTGTTTTAGTCCCCATTCAAACTTAACAGATTTACAGGTTAGCTTAGTTAAGGGAATGGCTATTCTAGAAAAATGTCGAATAAATCTTCTATAATAACCGGCCAATCCTAAGAAACTTCTAACCTCGGTTGGCGACTCAGGGGTTTTCCATTTGGTAATTGCCTCGATCTTGGTGGGATCTACATGAATTCCTTCATGATTGACTAAATGCCCAAAAAACTGTACCTGTTATAACCAAAATTTGCACTTTGAAAACTTAGCATAAAGCTTTTCTTTTCTCAATAAACTTAAAAGTGCGTGCAAATGCTTTGCATGTTCTTCTTTACTCTTAGAGTAAATAAGAATATCATCTATAAAGACAATTATGAATTTATCCAAATATGGCTTACATATTCGGTTCATCATGTCCATAAAAGCAGCTGGGGCATTGGTTAAACCAAATGGCATGACAGTAAATTCATAATGGCCATACCTGGTTCTAAAAACGGTTTTAGGAATGTCTTCTTCATGTACCTTTAATTGATGAATCCTGACCGTAAATCGATTTTTGAGAAAAATCGAGCTCCTTGTAATTGATCGAATAGATCATCGATCCTTGGTAATGGATACCGATTCTTAATCGTGACTTTGTTCAATTCGTGGTAGTCAATGCACATACGCGTTGATCCGTCTTTCTTTTTAACGAATAAGATTGGCGCTCCCCATGGTGATGAACTTTTTCCAACAATTTGTCTAACTGTTTCTTTAGTTCCTGCATTTCGGCGGGTGCCAAACGATAGGGTGCTTTGGCAATTGGTGTTGTTCCTGGTAGCAAGTGGATTTTGAATTCAACTTCTCTGCCTAGAGGTTGCCCTGGTAACTCTTCTGGAAATACGTCTGAAAATTGGGATACTACTGGAATATCCTTTAATTCTTTTCCTTTAGTGTTGATGATTATGGAAATCAAATACACTAACGATCCTTTTCTTACATAACTGGCTGTTTTCATTACAGAGATGAATTTTGTGGATCTAGAGGGTTTATCTCCTTTAATTGTGATATTTTCACCCCTTGGTGAATTTACTTGGACTGACTTTTGATCACATAAAATACTGGCTTTATTGGCTATTAACTAATCCATTCCTAATACAACATCAAATCCTGCCAGATTCATTGGATAAAGGTTTGCAACAAACTTTTGATTTAAAAATTCTATTCTTGCTCCCCGCAAGATTTCAGAAATCTTAATGGTTTCCCCATTTGCTGTCTCTACTAGACATTCTTGTGGGAGTTTAGTTAATGGTTAATTGAGAAGTTTTCAAAATAAAGTATTAATAAAACTTTGGTTCGCACCAGAGTCAAATAATACTTTAGCAAAAATATCATTAACTAAAAACGTACCGGCTATCACGTCTGGAATCATTTTAGCTTCATCTGCAGTCAGAACAAATGCTCTAGCATTTTTAGTATTCTTGGTGTTCGTGGCTGGAGCTAGTTTTGGACAATTTGGCTTGATATGACCTTGTTCTCCACAGTTGTAGCATATCCTGTTGTTAGGCTTTTTCCTGCAGTATTCCTCCTTGTGTCTAGATATTTTGCAGAAGTTACAGTATATAGAACATCTTCCAGAATGCTTCCTTTTGCAATACTTGCAGTAAGGTGCAGAAGTAGAACCTACATTTTTCCCACTGTTAGAATTTCCAGAACTAAATTCTTGGGTAAGTTTCTGAGCTAAGGTTCTCCTCTGGTCTTCTTCTCGCGTACGTACTAATTCATCAGTCAAGGTGTTTGCTAGTTCTACAGCTTCTTCTATGGTTTGAGGTCTAGCTGCCTTGACTACATGCCTTATCTCACTGATTAATCCCCAGATATAGCGGGAGATTAATACTGATTCGGGTGATGCAAGGGTTGGCACTATTTTAGCATATTCAAAGAATAAAGTAGTGTACCCCTTACTATCCACTCCAGTCATCCTAAGGTTTAGGAACTTATTTGCTATCTGTTCCTTTTCATTGGGAGGGCAGAATTTTCTTTCCACCATGTTTTTAAATTCCTCTCATTCCATATTGTAAATTCTATCACTTCCCCTAGACTGGGGGACAGTGTTCCACCATTTTAAGGTTGAATTCTTAAATAGATTGGAAGCAAACATTATCTTATCCTCTTCCGCACATTTGCTTATTTTTAAGACAACCTCAGTCTTTTCTATCCAGCGTAGAGCTGCAACGGCCCCTTCATTGCCCGAGAATTCCATTGGTTTACAAGACCAGAATTCTTTATAAGAACAACCATAAGACATGGTTCTTCTTCTTTTGGGAATAGGCGCTTGAAGTATGGGTCCATTGTTTACGCTGTGTTCAGGTTCAGTTGGTCGTTTGCTGCTATGGTTACTTTTATTATCCGCTTCCGTAACTGTTTTGATAATATATGGCATCGCGTCTATTATCCCTTGTGCCACTATGTGTTGGATGGCACTGTTATCCACTTGGTTTCCATTATTGTTGTTGTTCGGGTTATTGTTACTCTGGTTATCGTTATTCTGGTTTTCCTGGTTCACTTCGTTGTCCATCTGAATTTTAAACATTTGTCACTTATTAATATCACAAAATAATATTTAAGGCAAACAATCCCACAACAAACATATTGATCAAAAGCGTCGAGCATTGTGACTTACTCTTTCTTATATATATTATGTATCTAATACACACTGGAACTGGAATCTAAAATTACAATACTAATATGCATCACTAACCATAAAGTGGTCTATACTATGATAGATATATTACTATCACCATCACTGATATGGGTTCATCCAGAACTCCATATTACGCTCGTCGTACTTCCAGACGAGTCGTTCTCCGACCTGCCTCATCATCTCGCTACTTTCTAAAATCTCTTATCCGAAAGTTCGGAGGTCTTGCACATTTTCTGCACTCATTGGGGGTGAAGGTGCTGGTACTAGATCTGGGTACTGTGGCATAGGTTCTTCCTGAGGATATGGATTCTCTAGGATTTCCCTAATGTACTCATCATTATCATAATAGGGATCTAGAGGGTCCAGACCTGGGTAAGCTGCTAGGTTTGGCATGGGTTCTTCTGATATGTGGTAGCGTTGCTGATAATACCTATGATCATCGAACCACGGGTCGTAGTCTGGGTCTAAGGGATCGGGTGCTGGTATCCTAGGTATCTCTTCTGGGTTAAAATCATGCATTTAGATTTGATTTTCTGGGTTGTTTTCTATTTCCATTGGCTGAGTGGGAAACAAGGGTACTGGTTGGGGTGCTATGAGTTGCTCCAGGTTTGGGTCGGCAGCTGTGGTTGCTAAGATATGGAAATTTGCTAGAATCATATTAAGCATATCTTGGGTGTGAGCATCTGTTTCTCTCTTAGCGGCTGCTAGAACTCGCTGTTGGTGTAACTTTTTCATCCTCTTCCTACGTTCGTGTGCTCCCCTACTGAACCATCCTCACTTTTTAGGAGGGAATGGCTCTTCAGACTGAGCCTTGAACATGAATATCCCATCTTCATTATCAGCTGAATACCCTGAGAGGGTAGGCTGTGAAGAGGTACCTTCGTTTTGAGGTGAGCTAGACAACTGACGATAGGCGTCGGAGGGTCCTTGGTCGCTCATACTGTAAACTAACAAATAGTCAAATAACACACAACAATAAAATCCAGATATGCACGTATTTTCGTAATTAATTTCCTAACACATAAAATTTTGGTGTCAGCAGAACACTTCTGTGGCTGAATCAGTGGCTTAGCTCTGATACCACCTTCTGTCGCAACCCCCACCCCCTATCTGTCCCGGGAACGGGCGGCCGCGAGACTCAGTATTCATGGTATCGGTGTTTATCATTTTGGCAGCGGAAATTTCATCAGGACCGTAGTTAGGAAATATTTTATCAGAGTAAATACCACACTTTTATAATATTAAACACATGGGAAACTCCCAAGTTTTAAGTACACACATTTTCATAGGGATAAACCCTATTTTATTTAATAAAAACATCTCTTTATTCAGGTAACTTTTATAGCCACTTTTTCCAAGCCTTCAGTGCTGTCCAGCTGGCTTCTATTTGGCTTTCACATTTTGTTACCTGAAACGCGTCTAAAAACATTTTGTCAGTGGGAAATACTGGTGAGTGAATCCCAGTTTAATCATGAAGATTTTTATTATTTAACAGTATTGAGAGTGATTACAATGTTTACATCTACACAATTACTCATTCAGTATTGTCAATCCTGACTGGTGGGTCATATTATCCATTGGCTAACTCTTTGTTCAATGGTAACGTGTTCCACATTTTGTATACAAAACCCCAACATACCGGCAGTAATTGAAGAATTACAAAGACTCAATCACTGCTATTTGTAATTTAAAATAAATAAAGGTTTAGTGAAAACAGTTTATAAAAAAGAGATTACTCACATTGCTGTCTTAGGGTTTTCCTTAAGGATTTCCTGGTGATTGTCTATAATTTACACAAATGCACACGCGTTAGTATAATAACCCAATATTTACATTAGTAATACCCTCCCCGAGACGGCATTCCAATGACTACATCGGGCAGAACCACGACAGCCGTTACGGAACCCTGAATCAATCGGGCAGCGTATCTAATACGTAACCGGGGTTATGATACTTACAACGGGGCAGAACTTCGTTAATTAGGGAGGTATTATGCCCGGAAATTACTTCTACACTTTTGAAATTCGAGAGAGAAAGAAGTGTGTGAGCGAATGGGACTGAAGGCCGATGCCCTCAATTTATAGGGTCTGATTCTGGTTTTGTCACGCCTCGCGTAGGAGGTAGCCAAGGGCTACGCGGCCCGCGAGGTTAGCTAGGGCAGGCCCTAGCTGATCCGACTCAGGTCCTAGCTTCGACACATTGCATGACACGTGGCAGCACCGGAGTGTATATATGGCCAACGCTTTACCATTCTTGTGCATTCTGCTTCACATAACTTTTTTAGGGGTTTATGGGGGGCAAATGGCAAAAAAGTAAAATATAAGGGGTTATATAACATGGGTGTGCAATGGACGAAGTCCCGAAATCCCCTAGCAATCATTACTCAATTATTATTTTTTATTTAATCTCTAAATTTATAAAATAAAATAACAAATAACACTTCATTAAATTAAAAAAACATTACACTAACTAAAAAAACATTACAATAAAATATATTTAACAAGGCTATAACTCGTGTATTACACGGGCTAAATAAATGTAATGTTATATGCTTACTAATAAAAAGAAATTATGTTTTTAAAAAAACATGCGTAGTGCACGGACTGAATAAAACCATGTATTATACGGGTTAAATAAAATATGTCATTTGTTAACACATGTAGTCGTTAAGACATGTTTTTAGATATTAACTTTGACGTGACATTTTTAAATCATGTTTAGTTAATTTAAAAATATATTTTTTTCTCAACCGTTTATTTAAAAATATCATTTTAACACCGTTAAGTTAATACAAATTACAATTATAAATATATAGAAATATGAATACATATAAAAATTAAGGACTAAAATTTGATTCTTTTAATACCGTCTATTATCTATATATTTTTACCCTTCAAACCATCCAACCACATTAAATATTTGAAAATTTTTAGAAATCACCCATAAAAACAATTATTACTATTATTGTTGTTGTTGTTATTATTATTATTATTATTATTATTATTTTTAAGTTTATGTTTAAATGGTTAATTACCATTTTAGCCCTAATTTAGGCCTAGATTGGGGGTGTCCTAGGGTTAAAATGGTAATCTGTCATTTTGCTTTTTTTTTTAAATTTTATACTACAGGGGCTAGACGTCGCGTACAGAGTTCGACTAGGCATTTAGGGTTGTTTAAAAGATTATACCCCTGAGTTAGGGCTAGGCTGGGGCAACACAGGGCTATAATGGTCTTTTAAACCACACTAGACGCCCAGTCTTGCCCTGTACGCGGCGTATATTTTTATTTTTTTGTTTTATCTTTTTAGTGTCAATAACACTAATATTAATTATAAAAAAAAACTCATACTAATTATAATACCACTAATATTAGTTATACAAAAATCATGTTATAATTAATAACACTAATATTATATACCCTAACAAATTCAAAGAACATGTAAAGTGAAATACAAATTATTAAACACAAGGTACAAATTAAATATATTACTTCCCTAAAGGTTGACACATGTGAATGAAAAAGGTTTTAAAAATGTTTTTTTATTGTAGCTTTTATTTACTATTTTAAAATATTTTTTATAATAATTTTTATACTAAAATTAATTTTAAACATATTATGTTTTTTTGTTTATAACGACGTCTATAAATAAACTTTACTTAAAACCGAGCTGCCAATAGTAATTTACAAGCGATCAAAGCCCATGCGTACATGTCATCAACGTTATGTCGCAATTTAGTTTTTTTAAGTGACGCATTTACCTTCTTCGTCATTTTAGCGAAATAATATAATATTTTATAAATTTTGAATATTCGTTACGACGTGCTTATTTTTTCTAGAATTAAAAAAAAAATTATTTGAACGTATCAAATATAGTTTTTTTTTTTGTTCTTTCCTTGAAAACTAAACCAATGCCAACCAAATAACATTGGTACCGGTACCATATTCATTTTTAATTATTTTCTTAATGTGCCAAACAACATTGTTACAGTAACAGTACTGTAATGAGTCGACCTGATACCGGCCAAACAACATTGGTATCGGTATTTGTACAGTAACGAACCAAACCGATACAGACTGAAAGCCCGCAGCGAAGCGCGGGAATTCCACTAGTTAATTATACAAAAATCATTATTCGATTCAGTGTCGATGAAATTAATAAAAAAATACTTTTTTTTATCAAGCTTTGCTAAAACGATCAGTATTGTATAAGATGTTTGTAAAAAAAAAAACCTTATATACGCCCCATATAGGCCTATATGAGACATATAAAGGGCAGGGGTCATATATGAGACTTGTATGAGGGGTCTTATTCGCCCTGTATAGGAGCAGCTAGACCAGAAGTGACACCAATAAAACACTGATTTTGATGTAAATCTATACATTCCGTATAGCTCTATACGAGGCAAATAATGCACAAATAGACAAATAGAGTGTGTGGATAGTTTGAGACTTAAGTGCTTCCAGTTTAACCCACATTGTATTCCTGTCATGTTCGCTGGAAAATAGCATATTCCTTATACTTTTAGAACCTAACGATTAAATTATCATCCAAAAAAAAAAAGCACCTTCTCGAAATAAAATCAAAGACCATAGCATCTCCAGTTATTTAAAAAAAGAGAAAAATTATTTGTAGAAATTCAGTGAAAATCAACGGCTGAGAAGCTCCGATTGAGAAGAAAAAACACGTACACACCAACAACCCACACCGATTCAATTTAATCGGCTGTGTCGTCTTTGAAATTCACGCAAACGATCATCTCTTTCTCTCTCTCTCTCTAACATTTCTCTCACTAGAACAAAGATGGTGAAAGGTCCAGGTCTCTATCCTGATATCGGCAAGAAAGCCAGAGGTTATTCATCATTTTTTTCACATAGATTGTTAATTTGTTTATTATTATTTAGAAGATTTCGTTTATTTATATAAAATTCTGTTTCCTATTCTGTGTGTGTGTTCGTATGTGCAACGAGTGTGTGTGTGTGTGTGTGTGTGTTGTTTTGCATCTGTTGATTATTCTAGAATTGGTGATTTCAGATCTTTTGTATAAGGATTACCAGAGCGACCACAAGTTTACTCTCACTACCTATACCGCCAACGGAGTTGTAAGCTCTCTCTCTCTCCCTCTCTATATATATATATATATGTATATGTGTATGAATATTAGGGCTAGATTATTGTTTTTGATTATTGTGTTGTGTGTAGTAGCTTGACGTTTCTTGTGGAAGAAGAAACTTATTTAAGTGTTAGGTTGAATATGCTTAAATTGAGCTGTAATTTGTACAAGTGGAAGTTATAGTAATGCTTTTGCTTATTTAGGTGTTTTTGCTATATGTGTTTCATTTCTTAAATTGTGCATTGGGGACTGTAGACATGGTAAATAGCCTGTAACTGTTGATAAATGATAACTGTAATGATTTACAAAATGTCTGGGTTTAAGTTCTGTTTCAATTATCCAAACTTCTTAATATGCATATGGTTAGTGTCCTAAGCTGTTATGATATAGAAATAGGGCCTCTGATTCTATTTTGAGATGACTACTTGCATCTTGTGTTTTAAAGAAACGCACCTAAGGTGTATGCGCTGTAAGCATCACTTATGAGCGCTTTTTTTTTTGTTTTTATCATGAGACGCATAATACTGGGCTCTTTTCTTCTTTCTTAGTATAGTCTATTTATTTAACACAACAAATGGGCCATCGCCCATCGTCTTTTAACGACTAAATGATTTTTAAAGGTTTCCTTTCCTCCTTATGGTTCATTTGCTGTTTTGATCATGTTATCATCTAGATATAGACATCTAATTCATTTTGTGAAGCTACACATGATTTCCACTTGTGTACACAGCAAGTGCGCCTCACCTGCTTCTTGCCTCGGCTTCGGGGACCCCATAACCATGGAGTTCCTTCTAAAACACACCTTGCGTAAAATGTGTTCTCCAAAATTAGGTTTTCTATTGTAGCTTTATCTGCGATGATCATTTAAAGCTTATTCTAGAAAGTGGTAAGTTGCTTCTAGAATCGGTTTCTCCTCTTGAATAGATGCCACCAAATTGATATAAATCAATGCCTAAAGCTTTATCGCTTCTTTAGAAAATTGTCTACCTGTGGTTTTTGAAATTTTTAACATCCTCCATATTACAGGCCATTACCTCATCAGGAGCTAAGAAAGGTGAGTTATTTTTGGCTGATGTCAGCACTAAACTGATCAACAAAAACATCACGACTGATGTCAAAGTGGACACCAACTCAAAGGTAAGTAACACTGGTTCATTTGATTCGATTAATATTATATTCTAAGGAACTTAACAATATGGCTGACTATATGACAACCATCTAGCTATTCACAACTATCACAATCGATGAACCCGCACCTGGACTGAAAACAATCTTCAGTTTCGTTGTTCCTGATCAGAGATCTGGCAAGGTATCTATCAATAACCCTCATCACTTATATATATTACATGAGGACCGTCAAGTCTCATGAAAGTTACGTTACAGGTTGAACTTCAATACCTGCACGAGTATGCAGGAATCAGTACTAGTATTGGTTTGACCGCTAGCCCCTTGGTCAACTTTTCAGGGGTAGCTGGAAACAACACAGTGGCACTCGGGACTGATGCCTGCTTCGATACTGCTTCTGGAAATTTCACTAAATATAATGCAGCATTAAGTTTCTCAACTTCTGACCTTATTGCATCTTTGATCCTGTAAGTAGATGACAAATTAGTAAATACGCAACTGGTTATCTTTGAACTAGCTTCTGATATCGTTATACCTGGAAAATATTATGTGATTGTAACAGGAACGATAAAGCAGACACCCTAACTGC
Source organism: Helianthus tuberosus (assembly GCA_030545235.1). NCBI lineage: Eukaryota > Viridiplantae > Streptophyta > Magnoliopsida > Asterales > Asteraceae > Helianthus > Helianthus tuberosus. The sequence continues at coordinate 138,958,890 of CM060420.1, forward strand.
TTCCTACTACCATACCGTCAGCCCATTGACTAACACAGCGGTTGGCGCAGAGTTGAGCCATGGGTTCTCTAGCAACGAGAACTCTCTAACAATCGGGACTCAGCATTCACTTGACCCTTTGACCACGGTGAAGGCTCGGGTGAACAACGCCGGCATAGCAAGTGCTCTTTTGCAGCATGAATGGCGGCCAAAGTCTGTGTTGACTATTTCGGGAGAAGTGGACACTAGGGCGATTGAGAAGAGCGCGAAGGTTGGATTGGCTCTAGCTTTGAAGCCTTGAAGTGCTTTATAGTGATGTTGGCACTGGAATAAGTTTGGTTAATGACTTGATGTTTATTTTCCAATTGAGGACTTACTGCCTTTCAAAAAAATTCCATTGATTTTGGTCTTGTTAACAATGGATCAGTTGCTGTTTAAGCAGACATATTTTTTTAATCGGGTTGATTATCATCTTAAAAACCGTTAAAAGCGAAAAATCCACAGGTTTGAATGAGAACAGGAATGTGTTTGATTATTTCAAATGTCTGAGATGATTAACAGCCTAAATAAGCTATTACAAGTTGAATAATTACAAACTACATGTAACATTACTTCCCCTTTTAAAATTCTTTATCTCAACAATCCATATCTCAAGTTTATCATTTATTGAGACTCGATTGGAATTTGAAAGAAATACACAGAGAGATCTCCACTCATCAGTTTGTCCAATTCCTATTTTCCACAATTCCTTGATGATGTTCACTTGTTTATGCTCACAACTATCACTTGCTATAAACTTTTCGGTACGCCACGTCGAGTCCGCTTATCATAATGCCTCACTACACAGTCGTACTGTTACCTTTATCACAAACACTGAACTCCTACCTATAACCCAAAATCTATGTTTGCACTCTTTTTTACGTTATATTTCTGTCTCTTACATTAGCCTGTATTTTTATCGAATAGCATTCATATACCAACACCCAAAAGATAACACGAGTGTAAAGTAAGTAAACGTGAGTCGAGGGGGTAAAGTAATAAACGAAGTAAAGGAGCTAGCTTTAACGACACCGTAAGATTAATGTCTTCTGATTTATACCTAATAAATAAGTAACTTATTACGTCACGTCTCAAATATTTGTAGATGTATCTTAACTCAAAATATCGTTTTATAATTCATGAACTTTCATTACTAACCATTTAATATGTAATGTAATACAAAGGTTTCTAGGGGATATCATTTTTGTAGCATAAAAATTCTTTTTAAATCAACTTCACAGCTCCTCATAAATTACACTGCCATGATCACTCTAAATTCATCACAACATAAACTCCACATCTCTTTTTGTTGCTCTTATACGGCTTTAGAAAATTAGAACTATTTTTTAAAAGAAAAAAAAATATTAATAACAATACTAAGAAATTAAATCTCATATACCAAAAACACCATTCTTAACGCTTCTCATTCGGCTTTGGTGAGTTTTGAACCAACTGCTGATGAAACGGCGAAGCACGTGTGCTACTTGATATCGATAGGCTTCTAGGATGCTGTGACCCGTTTCTTGAAAGCGACCCGTTTTGAAACCGGGCCCCGTTTCGGCCATTTGGGCTCGACCCGACCCGTTCAGATTGGACTGTCTGGAAGTAAATTGATGAGCTAGCCATGTCCTTTAGGGCCGGCAATGGCTTTAATGACTCAACAACTTCACTCATGAGTGGTCTGACCTTTGAGTCTCGGCTCAGGCAACGGGCTGCTAGCTGGGCCGCTTTCTGGGCACCCTTTATAGAGAAATGACCCTCGAGACGTGGGTCTATTAGCTTATAAAACCGCCTCCTCTCTCCTAAATGTGGTCGAGCCCATTCTACGAGATTGTGCTCACCGTTTGGACGGTTTTTGTCCATTGACCTTCTACCGGTCAACATTTCAAGTAAAACGACTCCGAAACTATATACGTCACTCTTTGCAGTAAGATGTCCTACATGAGAAAACAAATAACATAAGTGGTTCAAACGCTAAAGAAACAGGAAACACAAAAAGACAAGAATAAAAAGTAAAAAGTCAAACCTGTCATTACATATTCCGGAGCTGCGTAACCGTATGTTCCCATAACTCTAGTAGAAACATGCGTTTTATCACCCTCGGGGGCGTCTTTAGCAAGGCCAAAATCAGAAAGCTTTGCGTTATATTCCTGGAAAAATGAATCGTTAAAAAGATGAACCTGAAAGCAAATTCATGAAAAGTCAAATGCTTGATGAGTTAGTGTTGCATACCGCGTCTAACAAAATGTTGGAGGTTTTGAAATCACGATAAATCACGGGTCTTTTTGCTTCTTCATGTAGAAAAGCCAGTCCCTTTGCAGCCCCGAGTGCGATTTTCATTCTGATTGACCATGGTAGAGGTAATGATCCTACAAAATTAAGAACAATTTAGAATGATCACCAACATGTGAACAAATTACAGGGTATCAGACAAAATCAACAAAATTAACGGGAATTCAGCATACAAAAAATCATTGTTTTTAACACTTTTGAGCTATGCAGTTAATATCGGTGATATATTATATCGGTTATCGGTCCCAATGTAAAATATCGGTACCATATTATCGGCGATATTGACTGATATTTGATCGATATATCACCCCTTTTCCCGATATCAGTACATTTCTTCTCAGTTCTACCATTTGTTATTCTTCTTATTGCTGCTATTAGTGTTTTAAGTCTTAATTATTAATTGTCTATATATATATATAAATTACGCATGATATTAAATTACTGATATCCCACCGCAATAACCTACATCTCAAATATCAATCCTTGACCGATATCCGATTTTTTACCGCATTAACTGCATAGCTTTTGAGTTTATTAATGATAATGAAATGATATAGAGGAAGCAATCAACTTACTTCTAAATAAATGATTTTCCAAGCTCCCACGAGGCATGAACTCGTAAGCTAGCAGCCTTTGATCATCTTCAATGCAGTAACCAATCAATTTAACCAAATTTGGATGGAGGAGATCACCTAAATAACTAACTTCTGCCTGCCAACAACACACAGGTGGCAATTTTAAACAATATACTTATAATAATAGTCAACACCCTCGTTTTGCTACCTCTAATAATAGAAGCACAAATAAGTAAAAAGAAATGGATAAATTGTCGTACCAGCCACTCTTTATGGCCTTGAAGCCCGTCATGATTGAGGGTTTTAACGGCAACTGTGAGCCCGGTGCCCGGTTTAACCGGTGCAGTCCCGTTTTCTTCAATCCATCCTTTAAATACGCAACCGAACCCTCCTTCACCAAGAAGACTTTCGGGTCTAAAGTTACGTGTTGCAGTTTTCAAATCATTAAAAGCAAATTTCCGAAGGCGAGAAGAAATTTTTAATTCATCTTCAAATTTTTGAGTGGATGAAATGCTTTCTCCTGTACTTGTGGTAGTTGATGAAGTTACTTGAACTACCGGTTGATCTTTGCTTGTATCGTTCGTCGATTTACTTTCTATTAAGAATGCCAAAAACACATATTCAATACCCAAATTACATGAAAAAAATCCTAAATTTGATCAATAACCTAGGATTAAACTTTAAACCTAGTACAGGAGTTCTTGATAGCAAACAACATTAAAGCAATCAAAAGCCATTGAAGATCATTCAAGACAATTTGAAAATTAACATTATTGCATAAATAACACAACAAACACAATACCAACAATCACAAGCCACTAAAGAATCAAGACAATTAATACATTAACATTTTTGCATAAATAACACTACAAACAAACAAGCCACTAAAGATTCAAGACAACTAAAAAATTAACATTCTTGCATAAATAACACTACAAACAACATTAAAACAATCACAAGCCACTAAAGATTGAAGACAATTAATAAATTAACAATCTTGCATAAGTAACACTACAAACAATCAAAAGCCACAAACACTTAAATTAACATTCTTGCATAGATAACACTATAAACAATATTAAAACAATCACAAACCACTAGAGATTCAAGAAAATTAATAAATTAACAATCTTGCATAAATAACACCACAAACAACATTAAAACTATCACAAGTCACTAAAGATTCAAGAAACAGTTACAAATTAACATTCTTGCATAAAGAAAAAATAAATAAAAAATTAAATGGATTAACTGAATTTACCAGTTTGAATACTGATGCCACTGATTGAAGTGTCAACTTTAGATCTTGAAGAAACACAACTGCCAATTAATTTCCACCTGCTCCAACATCCAGTAGTAGTCTTATCCCCTTCTCCATCTAAACCAATTTCATCACATTTTTTATATTTTTTATTATTTTTCTTCTTCTTATTCTTCTCAACCTTTGATTTCACAACATGCCAAGATCCCACCCCTTTTTCATCAACAGATTTCATCTTCCAACACAAACCCTAAAAGGGTATCATCAAAATCCCAAATTTATAACAAAAAGATCCAAAATCAGATGATATAATCCAGACCCATTTGAAGAACAGATGAGAGATGGTGACACACACTCTTGGATTAACTCTCACCTCACATGGCTCAAGAAAAGAAGCAATCAACTTTGACTTGCATACAACAAAAAGAGACTCAAACAAAACCCCACAAAGATTGGATTTTTAGTGACAATTTGTAGTCTTTATTCCCAATCTTGAATTTTTACAACAAAAAAATGACAAATTATTGGAAATTTAATGGTGTTTTTTGTAACGGTGAAACTGAAGAGGAGATTTAGATCACACCCAAAAAGAATTGAAAGAAACACAGAGAAAGAGAGTGGTGTTGCAGAGAGAGATAATCTCAGTTCAACACCAGTTATGTCTACTATCTCAAAAGATTAAACAAATCTTAACAAAAGAATGACTAGTTCAATCTTCCCAAAAAATATTTGTTTAAGATTATATTTAAAGGAATTATACAAACCTAGAGAGAGAAAGAGAGAGATGTAACAGTAGATCGTGTGGTTTTCAAGTAGACCCTACCTTTATAAAAAGTGACATTCACGCCACCAAAGTTATAGAAATATATAGAATGGATGTGAATCGTTTATTTCTTCGTACATTTCTCAAAGAGAAAAATGTCCGGATAATTTATGTGGTTTGCCTATTTTTCATCTTTAGTCCCTAACTTTTTAAAATTACAGCTAGGGTTAGGATATAATAGAAAGTTTATTTGGGTAGGAAGCCTATGAAGTAATCTTGACCGTCTATTTATTTAATCAAGGGATAAGATTAAAGGAGTGAAATTGAAGGAAAAAAAGGAGGCGCGTGAGTTTGTCTAGAGGCATTCTAGTCAATCCAACACAATAGTTTCTCTCTCCTCCAATTCCCCCCATTTTTTAAATGTTAATAATTCTTTCATACGACATTATTTTTTTATAAAAATTGCACCAAAAAAACGAGCGTTTTTTAATCTTTAAAACGAGTATACTATAGCTATATTTTCGAAAAAAAATTCGAAAACCCAGTTGCGTAAAACGCAATGGAAAAAAAACCTAAAAAATGACATTTTTTCTAAAACTCAATGCACCAAAAACACAAAGAAATGTCTTATTTGTAAAACGCAATGGCCATAAAACACAAAGAAATGTCTTATTTCTAAAACGCAATAGCCTAAAAACATAAAAGAAAGTGTATTTTCTAAAACGCAATGGACTGAAAACACATAAAAATGTGTTTTTACCTAAAACGCAATGCACAAAAAACACAAACAAATGTCTTATTTCTAAAACGCAATGGCAAGAAAACACTTAAAATGTCTGTTTTCTAAAACGCAATGGACTGAAAACACTTAAAAATGTGTTTTACCTAAAACGCAATGCACAAAATACACAAAGAAATGTCTTATTTATAAAACGCAATGGCCATAAAACACTTAAAAATGTCTCATTTCTAAAACGCAGTGGCTTAAAAAAACAAAAGAAAATGTTCTATCTAAAACGCAATGGACTGAAAACACTTCAAAATGTGTTTTACCTAAAACGCAATGACTAAAAACACTTCAAAAATGTGTTTTTCTAAAACGCAATGACTAAAAACACTTCAAAATGTGTTTTTCTAAAACGCAATGGCCAGAAAACACATAAAAATGTCTTACTCTAAAACGCAATGGCCAGAAAACACATAAAAATGTCTTACTCTAAAACGCAATGGCATAAAAACACCAAAGAAAGTGTTATCTCTAAAATGCATTGAACCAGGACAATAGTTTTGTTTGTGAATTGTCCGAACCAGGAATGCAGTTCTAAAACGCAATGGCATAAAACTGTCTACAAATGCAGTTTTTCAGAGGCAAATTTACAGAAAATTAAATTTTCTCATGCATTTTTATTAAAGCAATTTAATCGACCCCAGCCAGGGGCTCTGCCCCTTAGACCCCGCCAGGGGCTGCCACCCTTGGACCCTGCTACCAGGGGCGCTGCCCCCGGACCCCGCCAAGATCGTTAAACGCAATGACTAAATCAAAAACCCAGATCATAAAATGAAATTAAAGAATTTCTTACATGGATCGAAGCCGATTTATTCAACGATTGACGAAATTTGAATGATAGAAACACTTATCAGCGATCGAATCGAACAGATCGAGTGATTATTATCAAAATCACGGGAAAAACGAGATTTTGAATGAAATTAAACTGGGTTTTCTTAAAAAAAAAACTGAAGAACACGTTGATCGGGTGTTTGAATCATTGATTGATGACGAAAATCGCACTATAATGTAGTGATTATTGAGATAGTAAGTGAAGAAAAGGTTGAAGATGGTGGGTTTTGAAATTACTGGGGAGAAGAAGGAAGAAGAAAGGATACGAATGACTAAAATACCCTTTCTCTTTATTTTAAATTTTGCCACATGTCATAATCCTATTGCTTCCTAGCCAAAATAAACTTCATATTTGATCCTCACCCATTACAGCTATACTCTCCAACTTTTGCAATTTCATTCCCGGATAGTCCCTGGTGCGGATGAGGGTTAGTTTTTGGTGTTAAGTGAATGTGAAATTACCAAAATGCCTTTGCTATTAAAAAAATAATGTTCAGATCTTATTATATTATTATTTCTCTTTTTATATATCTAAAAATTCAACATCAATTCAGAAATTCAAAATCAGTTCAGATTCAAAACTACAATCAAATCAGATTCAAAGCTACAAATTCAACATCAATTATGAAAATCTTCATCTTCTTCTTTCTTGTAAAAGCTTCACGCTTTGAACCCGCTGATCATTCTTTTCACGATGTGGCACTCAAGTTCTGTGGTCGTTTTATGGATGAAAAGCGACGAAAGCATTCCGAAAGAAAAAGATCAAGACTATATGCAATTACCCGGTTCGTATAGCAGTGGAAAAGGTAAAAAGAAGTCCGGTGAGGGAGCCAACCAACAAGATCATTACGCGTTGTTGGGTTTGGGTAATTTACGGTATTTGGAAATTGATGACCAAATCAGAAAAAGTTACCGTGAAGTAGCTTGAAAAAACTTCATCCTGACAAACAGGCGTCGCTTCTTCTTTTGGAAGAAACTGAAGTCGGTAAGCAATCGAAAAAAGACGAGATCGAGAATCATTTCAAGGCGATTCAAGAAGCGTACGAGGTTTTAATCGATCCGGTGAAAAGAAAGGTTTTTTATTCTACGGACGAGTTCGACGGTGAAATTACAACCGATTGTGGCCCGCAATATTTCTTTAAGTGTTTTCCGGAACTCATGATGTTTTCCGAAACTCATGATGATGGTGGTTCTGATCTAGAAGAAGAAGATAAAGAAGGATTTAGGTTTTTAATAACAAGGGCATTTTAGTAATTTCACATCCACTTAACACCAAAAACTAACCCCCATCCGCGCCAGGGACTATCCAGGAACGAAATTACAAAAGTTGGGGACTATAGCTGTAATTTTAGAAAGTTATGGACTAAAGGTGAAAAATGGCAAACCACATGGTCTATCCGGTCACTTTTCTCTTTCTTAAATGTTTTATATGACCATATTTATACGTACAATTAAATGTTTTATGTGACCAACCACATTTGTTCAGTAGACTGTTTTTTCTAGGCTTTTAAAGACTACTTGAATAAATATTGATTAAGGTTGGTAAAAAGGGAGTGTCGTGTCCGGTTAAGTGTGTCAGATCAGAATGGTTTGAGTGAAAAGTTCGTGTCAGTATTGTTAGGGGAGGATTTTTTAATGACCTGTGATCCTCAATTGTTATCCTCAATTGTTATCCTCTTTGGTGATCCTTACTTCTGTATCAGTTAGTGATCCTCAGAAGTGCTTCAGGATCATGGATCATCCTAAGGATCCTTATACTAATGATTGTCTGCTTTGAATTCGATATTGTTTTGCAGGAATAACAGCTTGGACTTAGTCTTGGTAACGTTCCTGAAGAATATTCCACGCTTATTCCGCACGTGCTTGACCATGGTGAACGTTATGGAGATCGTGGGGAGAAGGCATGAATTGCGGATAGTTAGTTATTTAGATATTTTACTAAATTTAAAAGGGGTAGCGAGCTAATTAGACAACACTTGGCTATTTTTTGGCTACACGCACTCGTACAATTGCACTCACCAGCTCTCGGCAAAACACTTAGCATTTCTTCATACTTTTCTACACGATACACTATAGTGATCCTTGTACTTAGCTCGCTATCATCCGAAGTTGTAAAAGAATTATTGTTTAATTTGAGTTGGTGATCGGTAGTTTCCATCACCCGAGGTTTTTTATGCCGGAGATCATACATTGATCAAGGGCTTTTTCCTCGTATAAATCTTTGTGTCACATGTGCAATTCATTTCATAGTGATCCTCATTGTTGTTTACCAATTCAAGCATCATACCCCATAACAAAGAGTTTGGTTGCATTATCCTCATCTGATTTTTGACCAAAACAGTTTGGCGCCCACCGTGGGGCAATTGGTGCTTCGTTCCTAAGAAATTCTCATTTTTGTGATCATTCTGGTTCGTTACATCCAAGCAGATGGCTTCATCATCAAAGAACACATCCAGTGCGATGTCTGCAGTCAATTCATCCCAGGGCATTCCACCTTTGCCTCCACCACCTTCTGGACCTCAGAAAAATGCCGAGAAGAAGCCAACTCCCATTTTCTCAAAACCTCCAACTTCTTCTGCTTCTTATACTCCTACTACTAGTGACTTGTTTACTCTGATTTTGCAGATGAAGGAGCATATACATCAGCAGGATAAGACCAATGAAAGGATTCTTAGAGAAATTGGAGACATCAAGAAACAGAAGAGATCGGCAGAGGATCATTCCCCACTGATGCCCAGATCTTTGAATTTCGATACTCCGGTTATAACTTCTCAGCCTTCAGCGGTTCCAGATGTTCAATATGTGGGAGGGCCAAAAGGAGTGCATTACGGATCATCAGCAATGACTCAAGCTTCAGGGTCATACTTGCAACCAGCAGGATCCCATCCTCAGCATATAGGATCCTTCGTAAGCTCAGGAGGATATTCAGGAGCGCAGCAGATTCAAGGATTCTGGCCGTTTCAAGGATCCTCCCAGGTTCAAGGATCCTCCTATGTTCCAGGATCCTCCCAGGTCCAAGGATCCTCTCAGTTTCAAGGATCCTCCCAGGTTCAAGGATCCTCCTATGTTCCAGGATCCTCCCAGGTCCAAGGATCCTCCCAGGTTCAAGGATCTTCCTACGTCCCAGGATCCTCCCAGGTCCAAGGATCCTCTCAGTTTCAGGATCCTTCCAGATTCCGGGATCCTTAAGGAGTTTGCAATCAGGGAGTTCCGATATCCATCAGGGAGATTTCATTCCAATGCAGACCATTTCTTCTACTGGTCCATCGGTCATTCCAGAGCCTCAACAATATGGATTCACATCCGCTCTTCCTAATTTGAATCCAATGGGAGGTAACACTTTCAATAATTCTTATACCACTAACCATGGCCTTATGCAGGATACAGGTATCAATCATGCCATGGCCAGAGAATTGCAAAAGTTAAAGGATATGATATCAAGTGTCCCAGGAGTGGTCAAACCTATCCCGGAGATTGCAGATGGGAGCCACAAGATATCTCGTTTTGCACCACCAATCTGTGATGCTGAGATACCCAAGAGGTTCCATGTGCCTACCATGAAGTTGTATGATGGCTCAACAGATCCCGAAGAACACATAGCACAATACAGGGAAAGGATGGAGATTAATCCCATCCCAGAAAGGTTAAAGGAAGCATGTCTGTGCAAGGGATTTGGATCCACTCTTACTAGATCGGCTCTTAAATGGCTGCTAAGTCTTCCCCCTTACTCTATTACCTCGTTTGCTAATCTAGTTAACCTATTTAATAACCAGTTTTCTTGTAGTAGAAAATTTGAACGTTTAACTAGTGATCTATATTGGATAACCCAAGGTCATAATGAATCATTAAGGGATTATATCACTAAATTTAGTAAAGAATCCTTAGATATCCCTAACCTGGATATAGCTACGGCTGTTGAAGCCTTTAAAATGGGATTGCTTAGGGATTCATTATTCTATGATGATCTTGTTATGACACCATGCAAGAATCTAGATGAGGTAAGAACCCGGGCCCTTAGGTTCATCCGGCTAGAGGATGACAAAAGGATCCAGGAGAGGTTAGCAGGATCCTCAAAGCAAGAGAAGCAAGGATCCTCATTCAAGAACAACAAGTTCAGATCCTATAACAAATCTGACAACCAGAATGTGCATGCTGTTGAACAAGAAGAGGATGATGAGGATTATCCTCCAATTTCCGAATATTGCTTTTCTGTTGATAACAATGAACTAATCCTTGCGATGCAGAATTTAGGTGATAAAGCTAGATGGCCCAGGAAAAATGACAGACCAGCTGCAACTAAAGACAAGTCAAAGTGGTGCGCATATCATGAAGATTTTGGGCATCTCACAGAAGAATGCATCGCACTGAGAAAAGAAATTGGATACTTGTTGAGCAAGGGGCACTTGAAAGAATTATTGGGGAGAAAGAAGTCAAGGACTCAGGATCCTGAAAGGATCCCAGAAAAAGCTCCAGCCCCTCCAGCAGATGCACAAGTTATAAACTTTATTTCTAGAGGATCAGACATTTGTGGAACATCCTTCTCTGTAGCCAAAAGACATGCAAAGGAAACCAAGATGGATAATGGAGATAGACCCATTCGAACATCCAGTGTCTCCGAAGGAAAAGTTATAACTTTTGATGAGGATGATCGTGTTGACATTCAGGATCCTCATCATGATGGTTTGGTTATCACTCTTTTTATTTCTAACCATTTTGTTCGCAGGATCCTTATAGACGGAGGAAGCTCTGTGAACATTATCCAGCTTGATGTCCTCAAGAAGATGAACATTCCTGAATCCGATATCATACCAAGATCCTCTGTGCTCGTGGGATTCAGTGGCGAGACTAAGAATACTCTGGGGGACATTAAACTCCCAATCTATATCGAAGGCCTACACTCTTACCAAAAGTTTTGTGTTATTGACTGTTTATCTTGTTGTAATGTGATCCTTGGCAGGCCTTGGATACATGACATGAAGGCAGTCCCATCCACTTATCATCAATGTGTGAAGCTTCCTAGTCCTTGGGGAATAGTGAAGATTGATAGTGATCAGCAAGAGGCTAAGAACTGCTACACCTCATCAATGAAACCAGCATCAAAGTCAAGGGAGCAATAGCAATTAAAGCGTCCTCCAAGGGATGTCTTGGAGGCAAGAGAACAGGATGTAGTAGAAATCCTTATGGATCCTGATGATCCTGAATCTAAAGTTTATATAGGATCAGGGATCCTTGGCGAAATAAAGGAAGACCTCATATCCTTCCTCAAAAGGAGAAAGACTACCTTTGCATGGAAACACGAAGACATGACAGGTATATCTAAAGATATAATCACTCACAAACTTGGCATTGATAGGTCCTTCAAACCAATCCATCAAAAGAGGAGGAAATTTGCACCAGAAAGAAATGCCATTATCCAGGAGGAGGTAGAGAAGTTACTCCGAGCAGGTATGATTAGAGAGGTCAAGTATCCAAGATGGTTGGCCAATGTGGCATGTCCCAAGGATCCTTTCCCATTACCCCACATTGACTCCATGGTGGATGCAACTGCGGGTCATGAACTGTTAACTTTTATGGATGCTTCATCTGGATTTCAACAAATTCAGATGGAACCATCCGATCAAGAGGATACAGCCTTCATGACTCCAACTGGTATATACTGCTATATTGTTATGCCATTCGGACTAAGAAATGCAGGTGCAACTTATCAAAGGCTAGTGAATATGATGTTCAAGGATCGGATTGGACAAACTATGGAGGTTTACATAGACGATATGGTGGTAAAATCGAAAAAGGCTGAGGATCACCTAAGAGACTTGGAGGAAGCATTCAATATCCTTGACAAATATAATATGAAACTTAATCCTTCAAAATGTTACTTTGGTGTTAAAGCAGGTAAATTCTTAGGATATATGGTGACAAAGAGAGGCATTGAAGCCAGTCCAGAACAAATCAAAGCTATAGTGAACATCAAGTCACCTGCCAATGCTAAGGATGTTTAGAGGTTAACAGGCAGGATTGCAGCTTTAAACAGATTCATATCCAAATCCTCAGAAAAGTGCAAGGAATTCTATGATATCCTAAGGAAGAACAAGAAATTCGAGTGGACTGAGAAGCATGAAAGTGCCTTAAGAGCTCTTAAGGATTACCTATCCTCGGCCCCGGCTTTGATGAAACCAGAAAAAGGAGATGTGTTATCCTTATATCTCGCGGTATCCTCAAAAGCAGTAAGTGCCGTCCTTGTTAAGGATCACGAAGGTACACAACATCCTGTCTATTATGTAAGTAAGAGTTTACTTGATGCTGAATCCAGGTATTCACACTTAGAAAAACTTATCCTTGCATTAATTATGGCATCTACTAAATTGAGACATTATTTTGAAACTCATGCCATTATCATCAAAACTAATTTTCCAATCAAGAATGTCCTCAGGAAACCTGAAATGTCAGGAAGGATGGCTAAGTGGGCAGTGAAGCTTAGTGCATATGATATAAGATATGAGCCCAGGACAGCCATTAAATCCCAAGCATTAGCCGACTTTGTGGCAGATTTCAGTAGTGATTTGCAAAAGGAAGCTGAGTTGGAAGTTCAGCAGCTAGAGGAAACCAAGGATCCTTGGATACTCTATACTGATGGATCCTCAAATGTCAAAGGAATAGGGCTTGGAATACTACTAAAATCGCCACAGGGGGACATAATACCCCACTCTATAGCTTGTGAGTTCCAAACCACTAACAATGAGGCTGAATATGAAGCCTTGATAGCTGGTTTGCAAATTGCTAAGCATATGAGGATCAGGTATCTTGAGGTACATGTAGATTCTTTGTTAATCACTAATCACTTTAATGGATCCTATGCTGTTAAAGGTGAAAAGCTAATCAAATATTTGGAGATAGTCAAAGAATTGGCACTCTCTTTCGTATCCTTTAGTTTGACACAGGTACCAAGGGAAGAGAATGCAGAGGCAGATGCATTAGCCAATTTAGGATCATCCTTGAAGATCCCGGAGGATATCAAGATCCCTATTATCCATATCCTGACCCCGGCTATCGAGGATCATGTGGCTATGGAGATAGGGGAGGATTCTGCAATCATCCCTAGTGATGATAATCAATCTCATTCAGGATCATGGATCCTTCCAATCATGAGATACATACAACATGGAGAGATTCCTACAGGAGAAAACCCTAGGGCTTTCAAAATTAAGGTATCTCAATTCACAATTTTAAATAATATGTTGTATAAACGATCTCTTGCAGGACCATATTTAAGGTGCATTGAGGATCCTGAAATCCAAGAAGTTTTAAAAGACTTCCATGAAGGAGATTGTGGAAACCACACTGGGGGCAGGGCATCATTCTCAAGGATCCTGAGGACAGGATACTATTGGCCAACTATGAAGAGAGATGTTGTGGAGTATGCTAAGAAGTGTGATCCTTGTCAGAGACACAGCAATATCCTTCATCAACCAGCTGAATTATTGCATCCTATATCCTCCACTTGGCCATTCATGAGATGGGGCATGGATATAGTTGGTAAGCTCCCTAAGGCACCTGGTGGAAAAGTGTTCATGCTTGCTATGACTGATTACTTCTCCAAGTGGATAGAGGCTGAAGCTTTTGCCCAAGTCAGAGAAAAGGAAGTTATATCCTTCATTAAAAGAAATATTATAACTAGATTTGGTATTCCTTCTGAAATTATATGTGATAATGGTTCCCAATTCATTGGGGGCAGAACTACTAACTTTTGTGACAGCTGGGGGATTAAGATGATAACATCAACACCAGTCCACCCACAAGCTAATGGTCAGGCAGAATCCTCCAATAAGATCATCATCAACAATTTGAAGAAGAAGCTTGGATCCAAGAAAGGGAAATGGGCAGAAGAACTACCTTATGTGCTTTGGGCTGATAGGACAACTCCTAAGAATGCTACTGGCCAAACTCCATTCTCTTTGGTATTTGGGGCAGAATCAGTGATCCCTACAGAAATGGTGGTTCCAACTGCTAGAAAAAGTATTCGTGATCCTGAGGAAAATGATGAGAACTTGGTTCAAGACCTGGATACTATAGAAGAAATCAGAGATTTGGCAAGGACAAGGATGGCCAGTTATCAGCAAAGAATGGCTGGAGCCTACAACAAAAATGTCAGGATCAGGAAATTCCAAGTTGGTGATATGGTACTAAGGAAAGCATTTCAGAATACCACCAATCCTACTGATGGAAAGTTGGCACCAAATTGGGAAGGACCTTACTTGATTGAAGCTGAGGCAGGAAAGGGGGCATATCGATTGCTGACAATGGAAGGTGATTTGCTACCTAGAGCCTGGAATGCTGTCCATTTGAAGAAATACTTCATGTGATAAGGATCCATGATCCTCACATGATAAATATCCTTAAAGGATCCTCAAGGCACAGATGATCCTCATTTTGGTAACATTCTAATCTTAAACTATTTCATTTCCTTACTTTCTCACATAAGGATAAGGATCCTGCATCCTTTATCCCCCTTTCACGTGATTTTGAGTTTTGAAGGATCAGGTACTCTTAGCAAAAGGATGATTATCCACAAAAGCAACCAGTTACTTGGGTTTGACCCCAGTTATTTGGGCTGGACCCCAGTTCCGCCAGTAGCGCACGATGATCCTGGTATAGTTCATGGCAGTGGGACCAGTACTCATTTTAGGGGCTGATAATTCCATTGTACTGGCTATACCTAGGATCCTACGTATAATGGTAGACGTACCATACATCCGTTCTTAAGGTTTCTAACGTTTTCACGTTAGCTAAGGTTTTGGCATTTTCATGCCACTAAGTTTGGATAGTCGCCAGTTAGGGCCATACTCCAGTTCACACACGATCCTTGGGCTTGTCCCCAGTTATCCTTGGGCTTGTCCCCAGTTATCCTTGGGCTTGTCCCCAGTTATCCTTTGGGCTTGTCCCCAGTTGCTAACTTTTATCTTATAATGGCTTAGTCCCAAGTTATGTTCTATTTCAGGTCTTCGAAGTTAAACAACCAAGGATCCTTGATCCTTACTTCTTACTAAGGTTTGTCTTATGGTTATCCTGGTTATAGTATTAAGGATTAGGATCCTAACTTGGATCCTCAGGTATGATCCTTAACTATTTTGATTTTATTCATTGATTATTTGAGTAACCCTACTACTTTGACAACTGAACTCATGATCCTTAAAATATACCACTTTTTGGAATTTTTCAACTATAGGATATTTGATCCTGGATCGTATCCTAAAATTTTTTATCTAATTTGTTCAACTTTTCTTACTCAGACAAGTGTACATCAAAACAATTGAAAATTAAAAGGACAAACAAGGATAACAACACAAGATAAGCCAAAAAAGATTAAAGTTATTTTATTAACAAAAGTTTAACCATCGAAGGTTGTCAAAATTGCCAACCTACGTTTCTACAAGCAAAACGTGGCCCGTCCACATGGGTTGGCAACGAGTGTCCATTGTTTATGCGGTTATAGCTAGTGCAGGAAATCAAAAGGCAGCAGGATCACAATGGCTTCATCCCCCAAACAGATGATCCCTCCACCATTTGTAATCCTACCTATTGTCTAAAGGATCCTAGATCCTTAATCCTAAAACTATTGTTCAAATACAGACCATCATTGTTTTAAAACATCACAACCACAAAACAAACTACTACCGAATTTAAAAATTGGGCTCCGACTACGTCTAGGAATGTCCATCATCGCCCAATCATGCAGCCTACACCTTAGCTGCATCTTCATCCCCTCCAGCTTCGGTATCCTACACCTGATCCTTTCCACTGTCTCCAGCCTCGATCGCCAAAACCTCCTCAGCCTCCTCATCATCTTCCAGATCAGCTAACCTCGCCTTCCAGCCCTCAACATCCCAGCTGCTTCTGTCGAAGTCAGGATCTTGAGCCTCCTCGGCCATCTTCAGTTTTGTCTTGTACATTGTGATGGCAGCGGAGACCTTTGCACCTTCTATGAGATCATGCTTCTCGTAGTCAATGTCGATCAAGATCTTAGCTGTCTTAGTCTTGGCGTCTTGAAGGGCTTTTTCGAGATCAGCAATCTTAAGATCCTTGAGCACTGCAACTTGTTGGAGGTCAGCGATCTTCTTATCCAGCTCCTCAACACTCCCCACGTAGTCTTCGATCTCGGAAAATTTCTGCAAAAGAGACAAAGCAGTTCAAGATCAGGTGATCCTCAAATAAGTAGGATACCTAGGCAGAATTGGTGATCCTCACTGTTAGGGGAGGATTTTCTAACAATTAGTGATCCTTATTCGTTATCCTAACTGGTGATCCTTACTTCTGTGACAGGTGGTGATCCTCAGAAGAGCTTCAGGATCAGGATCATGGATCACTTTAAGGATCCTCGTACTGACGATTGTTTATTTATGTATTGTACTATCTCGCAGGTATAACGAGCTTGACCAAGTCTTGGCGACATTCCTGGAGAATATTCCTAAACTATTCTGCACGTGCTTGACCAAAAATAGACGTTGTGGAGAACGTGGAGGCTTGGCACGAAAGTCGGATAATTAGTTTAGGTGGTTATTTCTATTTTAAAAAGGGAGTAACGAGCTAGTAGAAAACACTTAGTCATTTTTTGCAGTTACACACACTCGTACAAACACTCATACAAGCTCTCGTTCAAACACTAAGCAATTACAAACACTTTTTACACATTCCACCGTAGTGATCCTTGTACCTAGCTCGTTACTATCCGAAGTTGTAAACATTAATTCATTTATTTGAGCTTGGTGATCGGTAGTTTCCATCACCCGGGGTTTTTTGTGCCGGAGATCAACTCTTGATCAAGGGCTTTTTCCCCGTATAAATCCTTGTGTTGTTTGTGCAATTTACATTGAAGTGATCTTCATCGCTGTTACACATTTTGAGCATCATTCCCCGTAACAAAGAGTTTGGTTGCACTATCCTCAACAGATTTTTTGACCAAAACAGTTTGGCGCCCACCGTGGGGCAATTGGTGCTTCGTCCTTAGAAAAATACGCATTTCTGTGCTTAATTCGGTTCACTACAACCAAGCAAATGGCTTCCTCAGCGAAGAATGCTTCAAACTTGATGCCCTCATTCACTTCTTCATAAGGCGTTCCTCCTTTGCCTCCACCACCTTCTGGATCCCAGAAGAATACTGAGAATGCTGCGAAGAAACCAACTCCCATTTTCTCAAAACCACCTACTTCTTCTGTTTCAACTAATCCTACTACTAATGATCTCTATGCCTTGATTTTGCAGATGAGGAATCATGCACAAGAGCAGGATAAGACCAATGAAAGGATCCTCCGGGAGATTGACGAAATTAAGAAACAGAAGAAAATGACAGAGGATCGCTCCCCACTGATGCCCAGATCTTTGAATTTTGATACTCCGGTGATTACTTCTCAGCCATCAGTGGTTCCAGACATTCAATATGTGGGTGGACCAAAAGGAGTGCACTACGGAACAACAACAATGACCCAGGCATCAGGTTCACTTTTCCAGCCAGCGGGATCCTATCCTCAGCATATGGGATCCCTCACAAGTTCAGGAGTGCAGCAGTTTCAAGGATCCTCCTTCGTTCCAGGATCATCCCAGGTTCAAGGATCCTCCTTCGCTCCAGGATCATCCCAGGTTCAAGGATCCTCCTTTGTTCCAGGATCATCCCAGGTTCAAGGATCCTCCTTCATTCCAGGATCATCCCAGGTTCAAGGATCCTCCTTCGCTCCAGGATCATTCCAGGTTCAAGGATCCTCCTTCATTCCAGGATCATCCCAGGTTCAAGGATCCTCTTTCGTTCCAGGATCATCCCAGTTCCAGGGATCCTTCCAGATGCCAGGATCCTTGAGGAGCTTGCAAACAGGAAGTTCAGATGTCCATCAGGGAGATTTTATTCCAATGCAGACCAACGCTTCTACTGGTCCCTCGATCATTCCAGAGCCTCAACAATATGGATTAACATCCATTCTTCCTAACTTGAATCCAATGGGAGGTAACACTTTTAATAATTCTCATACTACTAACCATGGTCTTATGCAGGATCCAGGTATCAATCATGCCATGGCCAGAGAATTGCAAAAGCTAAAGGATATGATATCAAGTGTTCCGGGAGTGGTCAAACCTATCCCAGAGATCGCAGATGGGAGCCATAAGATATCTCGTTTTGCACCACCAATCTGTGATGCTGAGATACCCAAGAGGTTCCATGTGCCTACAATGAAACTGTATGATGGCTCAACGGATCCTGAAGAACACATAGCACAATACAGGGAGAGGATGGAAATCAATCCAATTCCAGAAAGGTTAAAAGAAGCATGCCTGTGCAAGGGATTCGGATCCACTCTTACTGGATCAGCTCTCAAATGGCTGCTAAGTCTTCCTCCCTATTCTATTACCTCATTTGCTAACCTAGTTAACTTGTTTAATAATCAGTTTTCTTGCAGTAGAAAATTTGAACGATTAACTAGTGATTTATATAGGATAACCCAGGGTCATAATGAATCATTAAGGGATTACATTACCAAATTCAGTAAAGAATCCTTAGACATTCCCAACTTAGATATAGCTACGGCTGTTGAGGCCTTCAAAATGGGATTGCTTAGGGATTCGTTATTTTATGACGATCTTGTTATGACACCATGCAGGAACTTAGATGAGGTAAGAACCCGAGCACTTAGGTTCATTCGGCTAGAGGATGACAAGAGGATCCAGGAGAGGTTAGCAGGATCCTCAAAGCAGGATAAGCAAGGATCCTCATTCAGGAACAACAAATTCAGATCCTACAGCAGATCTGATAATCAGAATGTGCATGCTATTGATCAGGAAGAGGATGATGAGGATTATCCTCCAATCTCTGAATATTGTTTTTCTGTTGACAGCAATGAACTAATCCTTGCGATGCAGGGTTTAGGTGATAAAGCTAGATGGCCCAGAAAAAATGATAGACCAGCTGCAACTAAGGATAAATCAAAGTGGTGTGCATACCATGAAGATTTTGGGCATCTCACAGAAGAATGCATTGCTCTAAGAAAGGAGATTGGATACTTGCTGAGCAAAGGGCATCTAAAGGAATTGTTGGGAAGAAAGAAATCAAAGACTCAGAATCCTGAAAGGATCCCTGAGAAGGCTCCAGCCCCTCCAGCGGATGCACAAGTAATAAACTTCATTTCTGGAGGATCCGACATTTGCGGCACATCCTTCTCAGCAGCTAAAAGGCATGCAAAGGAAACTAAAATGGATAATGGAGAAAGACCTGTTCGAACATCAAGTGTCTCGGAAGGGAAAGTCATAACCTTTGATGAAGAGGATCGTGTTGATATCCAGGATCCTCATCACGATGGTTTAGTTATTACTCTTTTCATATCTAACCATTTTGTCCGCAGGATCCTTATAGACGGAGGAAGTTCAGTGAACATTATCCAGCTTGATGTCCTAAAGAAGATGGGTATCCCTGAATCAGATATCATACCAAGATCCTCTGTGCTTGTAGGATTTAGTGGCGAAACTAAGAATACCCTGGGGGACATTAAACTCCCAATATATATCGAAGGCTTACATTCTTACCAAAAGTTTTGTGTTATTGACTGTTTATCTTGTTGTAATGTGATCCTTGGCAGGCCTTGGATACACGATATGAAGGCAGTCCCGTCTACTTACCATCAATGTGTGAAGCTCCCTAGTCCTTGGGGAATAGTGAAGATTGATAGTGATCAGCAGGAGGCTAAGAATTGCTACACTTCATCGATGAAACCAGCCTCGAAGTCCAGGGAGCAATAGCAATCAAAGTATCCTCCAAGGGATGTCTTGGAGGCAAGTGAACAGGATGTGGTAGAAATCCTTATGGATCCGGATAATCCTGAATCCAAAATCTATATCGGATCAGGGATCCTTGGCGAAATGAAAGAAGACCTCGTATCCTTCCTCAAAAGGAGAAAGACTACCTTTGCATGGAAACATGAAGACATGACTGGTATATCCAAAGATGTTATTACCCATAAACTCGGCATTGACAGATCCTTCAAACCAATCCATCAAAGGAGAAGAAAGTTTGCACCAGAAAGGAATGCCATTATCCAGGAAGAGGTAGAGAAATTGCTCCGGGCAGGTATGATCAGAGAGGTCAAGTATCCAAGATGGTTGGCCAATGTGGTTGTTGTTCAAAAGAAAAATGGAAAGTGGAGGGTATGTGTCGATTTCACCGATTTAAATAAGGTATGTCCCAAGGATCCTTTCCCTTTACCCCACATTGACTCCATGGTGGATGCAACTGCGGGTCATGAACTGTTAACTTTTATGGATGCTTCATCTGGATTTCAACAAATCCAAATGGAACCATCCGACCAAGAGGATACAGCCTTCATGACTCCAACTGGTATATATTGCTATATTGCTATGCCGTTCGGATTGAGAAATGCAGGTGCAACGTACCAAAGGCTGGTGAATATGATGTTCAAGGATCAGATCGGACAAACTATGGAGGTTTACATAGATGATATGGTGGTAAAATCCATAAGAGCTGAGGATCACCTAAAGGATTTGGAGGAAGCATTTGATATCCTTGACAAATATAATATGAAGCTTAATCCTTCAAAATGTCATTTTGGTGTTAAAGCAGGTAAATTCTTAGGATACATGGTGACTAAGAGAGGCATTGAAGCTAGCCCGGAACAAATCAAAGCAATAGTGAACATCAAATCTCCGGCCAATGCTAAGGATGTTCAAAGGCTAACAGGCAGGATAGTAGCTTTGAACAGATTTATATCCAAATCCTCGGAGAAGTGCAAAGAATTCTATGATATCCTAAGGAAGAACAAGAAATTTGAGTGGACCGAGAAGCATGAAAATGCTTTGAGAGCCCTCAAAGATTACTTATCCTCAGCCCCATCCTTGATGAAACCAGAAAAAGGCGATGTGTTATCCTTGTATCTTGCAGTATCCTCAAAAGCAGTAAGTGCGGTCCTTGTTAAGGATCATGAAGGTACACAACATCCTGTCTATTATGTAAGTAAAAGTTTACTTGACGCCGAATCCAGGTATTCACACCTTGAAAAACTTATTCTTGCATTAATAATGGCATCTACTAAGCTAAGACATTATTTTGAGACTCATGTTATTATTGTTAAAACTAATTTTCCAATTAAGAATGTCCTCAGGAAACCAGAGATGTCAGGAAGGATGGCTAAGTGGGCAGTGAAGCTGAGTGCATATGATATAAGATATGAGCCTAGGACAGCCATCAAATCCCAAGCTTTAGCTGACTTTGTGGCTGATTTCAGTAGTGATTTACAAGAAGAAGCTGAGTTAGAAGTCCAGCAGCTTGAGGAGACCAAGGATCCTTGGATACTCCACACTGATGGATCCTCAAATGTCAAAGGCACAGGGCTTGGAATACTACTAAAATCGCCACAGGGGGACATAATACCCCACTCTATAGCTTGTGAGTTCCAAACCACTAATAATGAGGCTGAATATGAAGCCTTAATTGCTGGTTTGCAAATTGCAAAGCATATGGGGATCAGGTATCTTGAGGTACATGTAGATTCATTGTTAATTACAAACCACTTTAATGGATCCTACGCTGTTAAAGGTGAAAAACTAACCAAATATTTGGAGATGGTCAAAAGTTTGGCACTCTCTTTTGTTTCCTTTAGTTTGTCACAGGTACCTAGGGAAGAAAATACAGAAGCTGATGCATTGGCTAACTTAGGATCATCCTTGAAGATCCCGGAGGATATCAAGATTCCTATTATCCATATCCTGACCCCGGCTATTGAGGATCACGAGGCTATGGAGATAGGAAATGATTCTGCAATTATCCCTTGTGAGGGTACTCAATCCCATTCAGGATCAGGATCATGGATCTCACCAATTATGAGATACTTACAACATGGAGAGATTCCTACAGGAGAAAACCCTAGGGCTTTCAAATCTAAGGTATCTCAATTCACAATTATGAATAACATGTTGTATAAACGATCTCTTGCAGGACCATACTTGAGATGCATTGAGGATCCTGAAGTTCAAGAAGTTTTAAAAGACTTCCATGAAGGAGATTGTGGAAACCACACTGGGGGCAGGGCACTATTCTCAAGGATCCTGAGGACAGGATACTACTGGCCAACCATGAAGAAAGATGCTGTGGAGTATGCCAGAAGATGTGATCCTTGCCAGAGACACAGCAATATCCTTCATCAACCAGCTGAATTATTGCATCCTATATCCTCCTCTTGGCCATTTATGAGATGGGGTATGGATATAGTTGGCAAGCTCCCTAAGGCACCTGGTGGAAAAGTATTCATGCTAGCTATGACTGATTACTTCTCCAAGTGGATAGAGGCTGAAGCTTTTGCCCAAGTTAGAGAAAAGGAAGTTATATCCTTCATTAAAAGAAATATTATAACTAGATTTGGAATTCCTTCCGAGATTATATGTGATAATGGTTCCCAATTTATTGGGGGCAGAACCACTAACTTTTGTGACAGCTGGGGGATTAAAATGATAACATCAACACCAGTCCACCCACAAGCTAATGGCCAAGCAGAGTCATCTAACAAGATCATCATCAACAATTTGAAGAAGAAGCTTGGATCCAAGAAAGGGAAATGGGCAGAAGAACTACCCTATGTGCTCTGGGCTGACAGGACAACCCCTAAGAATGCTACTGGTCAAACACCATTCTCTTTGGTGTTTGGGGCAGAATCGGTGATCCCAACAGAAATGGTGGTTCCAACTGCTAGAACAACTACTCGTGATCCTGAGGAAAATAATGAAAACTTGGCTCAAGACCTGGATACTATTGAAGAAATCAGGGATATGGCTAGGATAAGGATGGCCAGTTATCAGCAAAGAATGGCTGGTGCTTACAACAAAAATGTCAGGATCAGGAGGTTTCAAGTTGGAGATATGGTATTAAGGAAAGCATTCCAAAATACTACCAATCCTGCTGATGGGAAGTTGGCTCCAAAGTGGGAAGGCCCTTATTTGATTGAAGCTGAAGCAGGAAAGGGGGCATATAGATTGCTAACCATGGAAGGTGATTTGCTACCAAGAGCTTGGAATGCTGTCCACTTGAAGAAATATTTCATGTGACCAGGATCCTCATGGCAGAGGTGATCCTAGCGAAAGGGATATCCTTAAAGGATCCTCAAAGTATCGGTGATCCTTACTTAGGTAATATCCTAAACTTGAGCTATTTCATTTCATTATTTTCTCTTATAAGGATAAGGATCATGTATCCTTTATCCATCTCTCACGTGAGTTCAAGTTTTGAAAGTTCAGGTATCCTTAGCATAACGTTGGTTATCCACAGAAGCAATCCGTCTTTTGGGTTTAACCCCAGCTATTCGGGCTTGTCCCCAGATTCCGCCTGTAGCGCACGATGATCCTGGTGTAGTTCAAGGCTTTGGGACCAGTACTCGTTCTAGGGGCTGATAATTCCATTGTTCTGGCTATGCTTAGAATCCTACGTATAATGGTAGACGTACCATACATCCGTTCATAAGGTTTCTAACGTTTTCACGTTAGCTAAGGTTTCTAACGTTTTCACGTTAGCTAAGGTTTTAGCATCTTCATGTCACTAAGTTTGGATAGTCGCCAGTTAGGGCCATACTCCAGTTTACACACGATCCTTGGGCTTGTCCCCAGTTATCCTTGGGCTTGTCCCCAGTTATCCTTGGGCTTGTCCCCAGTTATCCTTGGGCTTGTCCCCAGTTGCTAACTCTTTTCTTATATTGGCTTAGTCCCAAGTTATGCTCTATTTCAGGTCCTTGAAGATAGGCAGCTAGGGATCCTTGATCCTTATTTCACTCTAAGGTTTATCTTATAGTTATCCTTATTATGGTTAGGATTCTAACTTGGATCCTCAGGTATGATCCTTAACTCTTTTGATTTTATTCATTATTCTTTTAAATAACCCTTATACTTGACAACTGAACTTGTGTTTCTTTAACCATATCACTTTTTAGAACCTATCGGTTATGGGATATGTGATCCTTGATCATATCCTAAACTTTTTGGATATCTTTTCTAATTTTTCAAGGCTTGATAAGTATAAACAGATTGAACATTATAACAATTGGAAAGTAAGATATTAAAAAGGATAACAACACATGATAAGCAACAAAAGGTCAAGTTTTTATTTATTAACATAAGGCTAACCCTTTAAAGGTTGTCAAAATTACCTACCCGAGCATCTACCAGCAAAACGTGGCCCGTCCGCTGGGGTAGGTAAAGGGTGTCCATGATAATGAGTTCAAAGGTAGTGCAGGAATATAAAGGCGACAGGATCACAATGGCTTCATCCCCCAAACAGAGGATCCCTCCACCAATTGCAATCCTGCCTATTGTCCAAAGGATCATACATGACCTTTAATCCTAAAAACCTATTGTTTAGTACAACCCATCATTGTTCAACAAAAAACACCATCACCAAAACAAACTATCAAACTTAAAAAATTGGGCTCCGGCTACGTCTAGAAATGTCCATCATTGCCCAATCAAGCAGCCTAAACCTTCGCTGCATCACCACCTCCGGCTCCACTTGCTTCACCAGCTTCATCCTTGCTACCAGCCTCGATTGTCAAGATCTCTCCAGCCTCCTCTTCATCACCCAATTCAGCCAGCCTTGCCTTCCATTCTTCAATTTCCCAGCTACTTTTGTCAAAGGCAGGATCCTGAGCTTCCAAGGCCATTTGAAGCTTGGTTTTGTACATTGCTATGGCGGCAGAAACTTTAGCATCATCTGTGATCTCCTGCCTTTCATAGTCAAAATTAACCAGTACCTTAGCCATCTTCTGTTTGGTATCCTGGAGTTCCTTCTGAAGATCAGCAAGTGCAAGATCCTTGAGCACAGCAACCTGCTGGAGGTCGGTAATCTTCTTATCTTGATCCTCAACATGGCCGACGTAATCCTCGATCTCAGCGAATTTCTGTAAAGAGGATAAAGGATAAGGTTAGAATTAAGTGATCCTCAGGTCAGTAGGATATATCAGCAGGATATATCAGCAGGATATGTCAACAGAATATATAAGCAAAGACAGTGATCCTCACATCATTAAAGTACTCAAGGAATTGGTGGCGAATTAGAGGCAGACCCTGCAAATCCTCAGCCTCGGAGGCCTTTCTCCTCTTGATTCCCTTTCCTTTGAGGGGTGCCTTGGGGATTGAAGCTGTGGGGCTGGTAGGAACCTTCCTTTTGGAGGATTTGACAGTGGTGAGATCGGTGACACTGAACCTTGAAGCAGCTTTGGCAGATTTTCCAGCACCTACACAACCAAAACAAGATAAGTATCTTTTCTTAATATACATTTAACTATTTATTTAAATTTTAAACAAGGATACTTACTTGACATTGTGACAGAGCCTGAGGATACCTCCTGTGAGTCTTGGGTTATTGTCTTAAAAGTTCTAGTTTCAGGGTCGAGTCCCCAGAAAGCAGCAAGTCTTTCCCTGGTTGCGGGTGTTGTGATGAGATGTGAAACAGAGATGGCTGCATGACACAAGACAAAGAAGGGGTTAGTGATCCTATTACAAAAACATGACCATCTGGTGATCCTTCCCAGGATCCTCCGGCCTACCATGGGTGGACCATGTTCTTGGTAAATGCTCTCCATCTGAAATGGTATCCCTTCTTACAAAGAAGAAGCGACGTTTCCAATCTTTGTCGTTTTTGGTGACTTTGAGAAGAGGATGATCTGCACTGGGTTTTCGTTTGAACAAATAACGGTGGGATCCAAAGGTAGTAAGATCATACAGTTCCGCCAGTTCTGACATTCCTAAATCAACGCCTTCCTGCTCGATGATCCTCTCTAAGGTGTATAAAACCCTCCAAATCATCGGCATGGCTTGAATGTAGGATATGCCGGTAAGGGAAAAGAAGGATTGTGTGAATTCCGGGAAAGGATAGGTGCACCCTATAGTAAATGGAGTAACTGGAAAGGCAACCCATGTTTCTGAAACATAGTCGCTCAGTGCAGTTGGATCGAAAGGTTTGAAAAAGACATTCGCCGGAAAATGGTGACGGATGTTATCTATTTGTGCATCGTTAAAGCAACACCTCTCGTTCATTGAGTCCTTGATGATCTTCTGACTCTTCAAAGGGCTATCCTTTTTGTGATCCTTGGCCGGGGAACTTCGGAGCAACATTTTCGAAGTGATGAAGATAAAGAAAGAAAAACAGAGTAAGAAAGGAAGAAAGAGGAGAAAGAGATACCTGATTGATCTTCAAATGAGATTATAAAGGGAGTTTCTTTCGGATTTGAATGCATATTGATCCTATCTATATCTCTATTTATAATTATGATTCTGCAGGATTGTCACTTCCGTGACATCATCATCGCAACGGCTAGTTCTATTTTAACGGCTATATATCCGTTAGTTTGTTATGGATAAGATCAAGAAAACATAACTCGCTAATTTTACAATTTCACTCCTTATATTTTGGGGGCAATTGTTAGGGGAGGATTTTCTAACAATTAGTGATCCTTATTCGTTATCCTAGCTGGTGATCCTTACTTCTGTGACAGGTGGTGATCCTCAGAAGAGCTTCAGGATCAGGATCATGGATCACTTTAAGGATCCTCGTACTGACGATTGTTTATTTATGTATTGTACTATCTCGCAGGTATAACGAGCTTGACCAAGTCTTGGCGACATTCCTGGAGAATATTCCTAAACTATTCTGCACGTGCTTGACCAAAAATAGACGTTGTGGAGAACGTGGAGGCTTGGCACGAAAGTCGGATAATTAGTTTAGGTGGTTATTTCTATTTTAAAAAGGGAGTAACGAGCTAGTAGAAAACACTTAGTCATTTTTTGCAGTTACACACACTCGTACAAACACTCATACAAGCTCTCGTTCAAACACTAAGCAATTACATACACTTTTTACACATTCCACCGTAGTGATCCTTGTACCTAGCTCGTTACTATCCGAAGTTGTAAACATTAATTCATTTATTTGAGCTTGGTGATCGGTAGTTTCCATCACCCGGGGTTTTTTGTGCCGGAGATCAACTCTTGATCAAGGGCTTTTTCCCCGTATAAATCCTTGTGTTGTTTGTGCAATTTACATTGAAGTGATCTTCATCGCTGTTACACATTTTGAGCATCATTCCCCGTAACAAAGAGTTTGGTTGCACTATCCTCAACAGATTTTTTGACCAAAACACTCACGTCATTGAAGTATTCAAGGAACTGGTGGCGGATCAGTGGCAAGCCTTGTAGGTCCTCTATCTCAGAGTTTTTCCTCTTCTTGCCACCCCTTCCTTTAGTGGGTGCCTTGGGGATGGAGACACTAGGGCTGGCAATGGCCTTCTTCTTTCTGGATCGGACAGTGTCAAGGTCGGCCATGTTGAACTGGGAGGCAGGCTTGGAAGCTTTTTCGGCACCTACACATCCAAAGCAAGATAAGTATCCTTATCCTATTTCTATTTAACTATTTATTTAAATCTTTAACTATATAAAAAGCAGGATACTTACTTGACATGGTGACTGAGCCTGAGGATACCTCTTGAGAATCCTGGGTGATTGTCTTAAATGATCTTGTTTCAGGACCAAGTCTTCTAAAAACAGCAAGCCTTTCCTTAGTATCAGGAGATGGTATGAGGTGTGAAACAGTGACAGCTGCATAACATAAAACAAAAGGGAGTTAGTGATCCTATCACAAGAGCAAGATTACCTGGTGATCCTTCTCAGGATCCTCTGTCCTACCATGGGTGGACCACTTCCTTGGTAGATCCTTTCCGTTTGGAATGGTATCCTTTCTGACAAAGAAAAAGCGTCGTTTCCAGTTTGTATCGTTCTTGGTGGCTTTAAAAATGGGATGTTCTTCGCCGGGTTTTCGCTTAAACAGATATCGGTGGGATCCAAACGTCGTGAGATCATACATCTCTGCCAGTTCCGACATTCCTAAATCAATCCCTTCATGCTCTATGATCCTTTCAAGGGTATATAAGACCCTCCAGATCATCGGCAGAGCTTGGATATAGGAGATGCCGATTAGGGAGAAAAAGGATTGGGTAAAAGCTGGAAAAGGATAGGTGTATCCTATGGTGAATGGGGTAACCGGAAAGGCAACCCATGTTTCAGAAATGTAGTCGCTCAGAACAGTGGGATCGAAGGGTTTGAAAAAGGCGTTCGCCGGAAAGCAGTGCCGGATCTTATCTACTTGAGGATCGGTAAAGCAACACCTCTCATTCACTGAGTCTTTGATGATCCCTTGACTCTTCAAGGGGCTATCCTTCTGGTGATCCTTGGCGGGGGAGGACCGGAGCATCATTCTTAACGTGATGTTGGTAAAGAAAGAAAAACAGAGTAAGAGAAGGAGAAATAAGAGAAGAGATACCTGATTGATCTTCGACTGAGAATTTAAAGGGAGTTTCTCTCGGATTTAAATGCAAATTGATCCTATCTCTAACTCCTATTTATAATGATGATTCGCAGGATTGTCACTTCAGTGACGTCAGGTTTGCAACGGCTAGTCCGTCTTCAACGGCTAGTTATCCGTTAGTCTGTTACGGATAAGATCAACAAAATACAACTCGTTTATTTACAATATTACTCCTTATATTTTGGGGGCAATTGTTAGGGGAGGATTTTTTAATGACCTGTGATCCTCAATTGTTATCCTCTTTGGTGATCCTTACTTCTGTATCAGTTAGTGATCCTCAGAAGTGCTTCAGGATCAGGATCATGGATCATCCTAAGGATCCTTATACTAATGATTGTCTGCTTTGAATTCGATATTGTTTTGCAGGAATAACAGCTTGGACTTAGTCTTGGTAACGTTCCTGAACGAAATTACAAAAGTTGGGGACTATCCAGGAACGAAATTACAAAAGTTGGGGACTATAGCTGTAATTTTAGAAAGTTATGGACTAAAGGTGAAAAATGGCAAACCACATGGTCTATCCGGTCACTTTTCTCTTTCTTAAATGTTTTATATGACCATATTTATACGTACAATTAAATGTTTTATGTGACCAACCACATTTGTTCAGTAGACTGTTTTTTCTAGGCTTTTAAAGACTACTTGAATAAATATTGATTAAGGTTGGTAAAAAGGGAGTGTCGTGTCCGGTTAAGTGTGTCAGATCAGAATGGTTTGAGTGAAAAGTTCGTGTCAGTATTGTTAGGGGAGGATTTTTTAATGACCTGTGATCCTCAATTGTTATCCTCAATTGTTATCCTCTTTGGTGATCCTTACTTCTGTATCAGTTAGTGATCCTCAGAAGTGCTTCAGGATCATGGATCATCCTAAGGATCCTTATACTAATGATTGTCTGCTTTGAATTCGATATTGTTTTGCAGGAATAACAGCTTGGACTTAGTCTTGGTAACGTTCCTGAAGAATATTCCACGCTTATTCCGCACGTGCTTGACCATGGTGAACGTTATGGAGATCGTGGGGAGAAGGCATGAATTGCGGATAGTTAGTTATTTAGATATTTTACTAAATTTAAAAGGGGTAGCGAGCTAATTAGACAACACTTGGCTATTTTTTGGCTACACACACTCGTACAACTGCACTCACCAGCTCTCGTCAAAACACTTAGTATTTCTTCATACTTTTCTACACGATACACTATAGTGATCCTTGTACTTAGCTCGCTATCATCCGAAGTTGTAAAAGAATTATTGTTTAATTTGAGTTGGTGATCGGTAGTTTCCATCACCCGAGGTTTTTTATGCCGGAGATCATACATTGATCAAGGGCTTTTTCCTCGTATAAATCTTTGTGTCACCTGTGCAATTCATTTCATAGTGATCCTCATTGTTGTTTACCAATTCAAGCATCATACCCCATAACAAAGAGTTTGGTTGCATTATCCTCATCTGATTTTTGACCAAAACAAGTATGGTTTGGTTTGAGTCAATAGTTGAGTGAAAACGAAACACATCGTATTGTGTTCACATGATATATATGTGTGTGTGTCAGTGTGTGTGTATGTTCATGGTGGCTGGTAGTAACGGGTATTGGTGGCGTCGACCCTAGCGAAAGACGGAAGCAGGTAACAATGATGTCATGGACGTGGTGGTGGTTGTGGACATGATTTCACCGGTGGTTGGGGTGGCGCCAACGACGACGATGGAGGCTGCTTTTGTGGAGTTGCGAGCGGCAGTAGTTACGCGAGCGGCAGTAATGATTATATCAATGTTAGTGACCTCAAATAGGAGGTGATGGCCGATAGGTGGTGTCGGCAAACAAACAAAGTTCATGGGTGTTACTCTCCCTTTAAAACCTATTTTTAGTTAACAAGTCTTTTAAGTGCGACCCATTATGATTTGTTTTATAATTTGAGTAGACCAGACCTGACCTATCATATAATTTGAGTAACTTAAAATGAACCCGAATTTACCTTTTTAATATCCAAACCAACCCAATTATTAAATAGTGTGTGATGATTACCAAACTTAACAACGATGATATGTGTAAAATGCAACATATAAATTACATCAAATAAGGCATAAAACTAACCCTTTTTAGTACTAATGTTGGAAAAAATATGCTTTTGTCTTCCTTTTGTATTTTCAGGACTAAATGAGCGTCAATGAACAAAAGGAACAAATATGCAGCCAAATCTAACATAAATACAAGAAAAGGAATAAATGTGGCATGCCAGACCCCTCGACAGCATCTTCCCACGCAAAAAAAAGACAACAGAAGGCTGAACACGCCCCGTGCCCAGCGGACACGGGGACGTGGCTAGACACTTGCAGAAAAGACAAACTCATAGAAGCTTCTATTCCCAGCATGGGGGCGTGCCCAGCTCAACACGGGTCGTGGTCAACGCTAAGATTCGCAAAATCTTGCAAAATCTTGATAGTACTGATTTGCTTCTGCACACGGGGCCGTGCCCAGTGAACACGAGGGCGTGTGGAGCCTAATGAAGACAATTGCAATTAATGAAGAAAGAGAAAGAGGATGGACACGGGGCCATGTCCAGTGAACACGGGGTCGTGTTCGAGCTTCTGCACAGGCTATAAATAGGGGTGCTTGGCTCACTTGCAAATCATCCATTGGCAAGCCACCTCTCTCCCACTTCACCCACACTCCACCACCATCACAACACCCACATCCACCACCATCATCCATCATCCATCATAGAGTGTGTGTAGTAGTCTCGGGATCCAAGATTGATAGTAAGAGTTCTTGACAATCAAAGGCCATGTTTGCATAAGTCTCTTACATCACTTGGTGAAGACAAGCATTTAGTGTAATACTTTTGATTTTTAATATTTTCGCACTTTTTATTTTGTTTTGTATTGATGACTTTAATAACTAGTTTCTTATGTTGAAGGTGAAACTTCCTTATCATTTGTCCTTGGTGTCTTGGCGTTATTTTACTATCTATATAAATAAAAGATTTACATCATTCATTTCTCTACGGTCTATATAGAGATATGTTGGCTACCTGGACAGGGGTTAAGGGAATGGTTTGGTAAGGTTCTTGCCTTGTTCAGTGTATAGATCCTGCAAGGACCTGGGTCAAGCTTACTAGGACCTCCTTCAATACCCACTGGTATTGGATGGCAGGGGTGCGAATGGCTTGATCCCCTCATATGTAAACTACTATTAATACATTAACCCGGCTACTTGGGATTGTATCCCTGCTGACTCAAACCACTTAGCCGAGGGTAACGTCACCTTCAAAAGAGGGGCCTACCACATTACGCATTAATAACTTAATTAATTATCTTTCAATATTCCGACCCTTTAGGATTGTATCCTTGCTGACTCAAACTACTGGGTTAAGGGTAACGTCACCTTCAAAAGAGGGGTCTACTACTATAACTAAGATAATCTCTTAAAAAGTGCAAAAGTGCGGAAATCATCAAAGGTTACACTAAAGGCAAGTCGGATCCAAGTGATTCATCTTGTCTATCTGTTTTATTTTATTTTTATTTTTCAGCATTTTTAGTTTTTATTTTCATGTTTAAAATCTTTTCTAAAAATTTTGATTTGATTAAACGTTGAGGATAAACCGGTACTAAAAGCTCTTGTGTCCTTGGACGACCTCGGTATCTTACCAACGCTATACTACGTTCACGATGGGTGCATTTGCTTATATGTGTGTTTAGTGTTAGTAAAATATCGTGTTTTATAAATTTAAAACTCGACTAAAGTGTTAAAAGGGGCTTAAAATATACATAAAAATATATCACACCTAACACACATCAAGTTTTTGACGCCGTTGCCGGGGACACAAGGATTTTAAGAAAGCTTAAAATCGACGGCCTAATCAGTTTTTCAAAACCTTTTTAAAATCGCGCGCACATTTTCTGCATTTTAGTTAGTTTTTGCATTACAGTAGACTGAACACGGGGCCGTGTTCACTGAACACGGGGCCGTGCTGCATATTTTTTTCAAAACTCTCAGACACAGAGTATGAACACGGGGTCGTGTTCGCTGAACACGCCCCCGTGCTGAACAAAACCAGTCACTTTTATTAAAACGCCTAGATACAGAACCTGAACACGGGGCCGTGCTCACTGAACACGGGGCCGTGTCCAGCCTCTGTTTTCGTTTTTATTTTTGTTTTCTGGTCCCGAGACTCTATTGTGGTATGCTGAGTGATTCTTATGGATCAATACTCAGGAGATTACAACTATCACTATGAGGAGGATGATTATAGGGAAGACTATTGCACCATTTGTGGTAACCCTCATTCGGTATAATATTGTGACCTCTTTGAGCCATCCCCTTCATACACCTACTATGAGGAGCCCAGGTACGATCCGTCAACTTCATACACACCCTATGAAGAGCCAAGGTATGAACCTTCTCCCTCATACTCATATTTTGATGAACCAAGGTATGAGCCTTCATACTCCTACTTTGAGGAACCAATATATGAGCCTCAATCTTCATATACTTACTATGAGGAACCATGGCATGAACAACCCACTTCGTATGAGTATTATGAAGAACAAAATTACGGCCCTTATCCATCATATACTTATAATTAGGAACAATGGTATGAACCATCTACCTCATATGAGTATCATGAGGAACCAAGGATCGAACTTCCGAATTCAAGCTTTGAAGATCCTTATTCCATCACACCCATAGCCGATAAGATAATAGAACATCTTAAAACTATCGAGCACTACATAAAAGAAGCCTGCGCAAGGGAAGCGGAATCCCGCGCAAGGGAAGAACTAACTTGTAATAAAGAAGAGATAGTTGAAAAGGTAAAAATGGAAGAACAAGTAAGTGAAAAGCCGACACGTGAGTTAAACAACGAAAAAGGTGAGTCCGACAACGTTAAAATCCAAAAAGAGTCTAATTTTAAAGACATTAATCTCTTGTCACCTTCTTTCGAAAATCATTTTTTAGTACCCACTCATGCTAAGTTTTTAAAAGAGTTAAACACTAACACTAAAATTGACGAAACGGTAAACATTGAGTTAACAAATGATCAAACTACGCTAATAAAAGAAGATCCATTTGGAATTAACATCACACCGGTTCCATGTTTCTTTCAAAATTCCTTTATTAGTAATATTACAATTGATAAAGATCTTTGTGTTAATATAATGCCGAACTACATTTTCGAAAAATTAAGTATTAGTGATTTTTCTCCACTTCAAATACCCATTTTTCTATCTAATCGGAGAACAGTAAAATCAATAGGGATAGTTGAAGATGTGTTGGTCCAAACCAATCAAATGGTAATCCCAACCGACTTCGTCATCCTTGATGACTCTCAACTAGTGTTGGGACGACCTTTTGTAAAGACCCACGAAGCTTTGAAAAATCGGAAGTATAACAATCTACCCATTCAATTAGGGGCATAAAAAAAGTGTCGATCTTGAGCGTGCAATGAAATATCCATTCGGCAATAATGACCCCCTAATTGAAGATGAAGATGAACCACCCGATACAAGAGATGAGATTGACCACTTTGTTGAAGAAGAGGTCGCCATAGAACAAACCTTTTTGGTTCTTGATCAAAATGAGCAACCAAATAAGGAGTCTCCTAAAGACCCACCTCTTGAGCTCAAAGAACTTCTGAAAGGTTTGGAATATGCTTTTCTCGACAAAGATGGTAAATTACCTGTAATTATTTCGTCAAAATCAACTAGTGTAGAAAAAGAAAAATTAATCACCCTTTTGAAAAAACACAAAAACGCGATCGCTTGGAAGCTTGTAGATATTAAAGGAATAATTTATTCCATGTGCACGCACAAAATTTTAATGAATGATGACTACAAATCGGTAATTCAACCACAACGTAGAGTAAATCCAAACGTCCAAGAAGTGGTTAAAAATGAAGTCATCAAATTACTTGACGCCGGACTCATTTACCCAATCTCCGATAGTCCTTGGGTAAGTCCCGTTTAAGTAGTTCCTAAGAAAGGAGGTATGACGGTAGTAACTAACGAGAAAAATGAATTAATACCAACAAGAACCGTCACAGGATGGAGAGTATGTATAGATGTCACACCCCGATATTTCCACGTATTACCAGTGGGCCCGGTGGGGAGTATCGTGACGTAGTTAATATCATCATAGTCAAACCACACAATATATAAATGCACAACGGAGCAAAAGATGAATATATTACAATCCGAATATAAAGTAATATCAAAGTATTATAACGGAAAGTAAAGGATCCACAGGCGGATCAAATAAAAGGAAAAACTGTTCAACAGACTTTAGACGCCTAGAACTTGCAAGATTCCTTATTAACGTCTTAAGCTTCCAGCCAATTACGTTCAGTACCTGTCACTTAACCTTTTTGGAAAATACGTCAGTTTTCACTGGTAAATACAATTAACCGACTCATTTGAAAACATTTATAAAAATTGATTTGAATGCACAAGGCACAACTTATCTTTTATAACTTGGGACAATTATGTAAATAATCTTGTATACAGATTTACAGGTTCGTTATACGTTCAGGGCCCGATGTAGAAACCGAGTCAAGATTAACAGACACGCCAACAAGTATAGACCCATAAGAGTGTGAGATATCGTTTCCCTTATGCACCGTCAGGTGTATGCCTACACCCCGTGCATAAGACGTGGCCATTTTATAATACAATGATGTCAAGGATATCCGGGACATGGTCATTAACCCCTAAAGGCTTTTATTTCAAACAATAGAGATTAAAACGGGTTACCTCAATAATTTAATCACAATACGATTAAACATTCAATACCCGACCAAGCGGTATTATTATAATACCGTATCCCAAGCCCGTATAGGGAAAATAAGTTAAAAGTATTTACCTGAGCTAGCAAATGCAATTTATACTCAGCCGTATATTCTAATCAGCAAGCACAAGTACTTCTACTGGGGCTCTCAATCTAGAACGAAGGTTTTATTAACCTATTAGATTCCTAACGGGTCTTATTTAAGTCGTAACTTAGACCGGTTAGTTTTAAGGAAAGGTTTACGGTTCAAACGCATGATTAAGCGAAGACCAGAATAGAATGTGATTTAGACTCGAAAAGTTTGAAGACTTGTGTAATATGGGTAATCTAAACACCTTCTGGATTTTGAGATAAAAATGATAAGGTTTGACCCGTTTCGGCTAATTTATGCAAACCAGTTACATAAACTGAACCGAACGCGTAAGAAGCGTAACGGGTAACCATAAGAGTCATATACAGGCTTCCTAAGTTAATATGCCTTAAATATATTGTGATATCAGTAGGATACCTTCCATTATGCCCAAAACGAGTTTAATCTCAATATAAGCCCCGTAGGGGTATTTTGGTCATTTAAAAGATTATAAAAGAGATTAATTTTAAATTCTGAGACTCGGGTCTAAAATAATCAGTAAAACAACTTAATTTAATAGGTCATATCAGTTGGTGATAAGTCTTATATGCCAAAATGGTTTTAAACCCATAATAGGTGTTTAATACGCGTAAAAAGCCGTTTTAAGCGATTTCCGGGTTATACAGGAAATCTGAGTTTTATGATCAGGTTATAAAGTTCAAAATACTTTATTTATTATTTAAAATCATTAGCAATTGGATTGGTGTCAAAATATTATGTAGAACTCATTTTATAAACAAAAAGGGTATAATCGGTATTAACCGAATCAAGGCAATAACCCCAGGTTATGATCAGTTTAAAAATAACTAAAAATCTTCAAAAATCCCAAAATATTATATTACATCAATGGGTAAAAGGTTTGGTGTCAAACATTGGGTTTAGATAGGCTTTACGCTAATTACGCCGTTTAATTAACAAAAGGCTTTATAATTACGCTATTTGGCATAACTCCTAATCTAGACCTCCAACTGATGTGAAATTTTAGGGACATGTCTATAAATCAGTAATAAAGATTATTGTCCTTTCACATTTCCAAAATTCTCGTTTTATGGTAAAAAGGGCATATTGGTCAACATTAGTCATTTAACGGAAACGTGTAAACGAATAGGACAATCAACGATCCAACCACAGAGGGTTATTCCAACATGTAACCTGGTCCTAAGTAAACCCTAAGACATTTCTAAACCCATCTAAATCGGGTCAGAACTGAAGTCAAAACAAAAGTCAGAGTTTTGCGACTTTCGGTTCCGAACCGGGTCTAAACAGAAAATTGTGGGATCAAACAAGTTTAGACCAGTTCTTATACTTATTACCAAGTTATATGAGTGATAAAATAGGTTGCACACCTTCTACATTGCTAATTATGCGTTAATTCCAAAATTAGGATCATGTTGACTTTTTATAATAAACTTTGACCCGACAATTGATCTAGTTAGAGTGGGAATCAGAGGGTGCCCTTTTAAGGGTTTATTGCCCACATAAATACCAACTTATAACTACCTTAAGTTTGACTAATCACTGGACCGTTAGTGATTAATCGATAAGTCAAACCTTAATTACGACGGTTTGACTTTTAAGCTAATAACTAAGCAAAACTCAATTAAGGAAAGTCAAGGGTACTTACCAAGGTCTAATGCACGACCAGGGATGCTTAGAGAAGACCCTTGAGCTCCAGAGTTGATCAGAAGATGAGTTGTGAGTGAATGATCAAAGTTGCAACAAAGTGGGGCTTTATATAGTGCTTTTGATTGCTCAAGATCATGACAAACAACTCTAGTATTGATCCTTGATCATTAACAAGTGTCCCTAAGGCCTAAGAATTAGTTTAGGCAGCCCTTGGTGGTGTTAAAGGGCAATATAAGTCGTTTACAAGACTGAACAACCAATCTGAACGAGTTTCTGCATCTGGGCGTGCCAGGCGGCCCGCATAAGGGTCTGCCTGGGCTTACGCGGCCCGCTTGAGGGTGGGGCTCAGGTAAACAAGTTTTAATTTATTGCATTTTTGGTCCCCGGTCCTCCTAAACGTCATTTTCACTTTATTTCTTGCATTATAAGCCTTCTAAATTGACTTATAAGGACTTCAAGACTTATTCTAACTTTGGTAAGTCCTTGGTTAACTTTTGATTACCCGAAAAGTCATAAATTTCAACGTTGACGCTTTTAACCCCTCATATACGAATTTTACCATATCTTTCTCATACGATAACGAAACTTGGTGAAATTTTTTTATCATGCATTCTAGTGAGCATAATTAATCATTACAAAGCTTCGGGTTTGCTAAAAGGTCACTCAGAGGTATAACTTAAACATGTTGACACATTTAACCCATGTAGTTTGTATTCTCTCACTTTCTTTCACAGTTAGCTTCGTACGGTCCATGATTCATTCGTTTTAGGGTATAAACACTATGTAGGGTTTTTGTAAAGTATATTTATCCATTGTTGACATTTTGAACCCTTACATTCACATACTTTCCTTGTTTGTCAACTTTAGTCCTTCTAAGGTAATCCTTTACACGTTCAAAGCTTATGACACGTGTCAATACATTATTGGACATGAATTTTCGAGGTGTCACATCCTCACCCCCTTAAAAGAAATCTCGACCTCGAGATTTGCTAAGGTAAGGGAAATACCTTCTGTCTTATACTGGGCGTAATCTCTATAGTATATCTGGAGCTTTTCCAAGCTCCCAAGTTAACCTTTATAATGGGTGTATGTATCCTTTTGGAGCTTCTAATCCTGTCGATCCTTAATCGACACAGGTTGCTCATCATATCATAAATCTGTATATCATTATGTGATAGTGTTTTTCGACTTATTGGTGACACGTCCTTAAATCATTAGTGTGGGTCACATTGCGCGTTCCACCAAGCTCCTTAATTAGGTCTTAGCTCGTAAGCTATTTAATCTTGATACATTCGAATCCTTCGAATGACTTTATATATTCAGAGCTTTAACTATCCTGATAATTACAACTTGGCACACCCTTCTAGGGTGTTATCTTTTGTTGAATCTTATTCTTTTAACAAGAACTTAGGAGGTTTGCTATTTTCATTAATCCTTGATTTTCTGCCAAATACTGGCATCTTACAGATGATCATGGATTGGTTTAATCTTATTCGTTGTTTCCAAGGCAACTTCCAGATCCTGATAATTGAACTTATTTATCTTCTGTCTAATAATAGATGTTTAACATTCCATCCATGCAAGGTCTCCAAGGGAGCAGCCTTGATACTTATA
This sequence comes from Helianthus tuberosus, assembly GCA_030545235.1. Classification (NCBI taxonomy): domain Eukaryota; kingdom Viridiplantae; phylum Streptophyta; class Magnoliopsida; order Asterales; family Asteraceae; genus Helianthus; species Helianthus tuberosus. The sequence goes on from CM060420.1 coordinate 138,997,945, forward strand.
TAACAACTATTATTGAAAAGCTTATTTTAAGGTGAGATGGTTATTCCAACCACTGCTCGAAACTAATCTTAAGGAATAGCTAATCCTCACAGCTAGTCGAACAGATCAACGATCCTGGGCAGCTAATGGCGATTCTTAATTGTTGCCTAAATAGGGTTGCGGCAATTAATGTATAAGCAAAATGAACCGTCTTTCTTAATCAACAAAACTGAATTCTCAGAATATTGAGTTAGGCTTTATGAATCTATATCTTAAAACTTACTTAACCAGGGTTTTCGATTCTTCCAATGATGGTACTAGCTGTCTTGGAGATTTCATAATGATACAACCCTAAATGGGATATAAATCTTAACTCTACTTGCCTCTCGGAAGGTAAACAGGGTAGTCTTAGGAGAAGATAATCAAGATACAAGGAGGTTACAGAGATTTTCCAAATCTCAGGCTCCAGTTCATCCATCCTTGCTTGTGTCAAATGAGTGACACATTGTGCTACGAGTCCACGGATTTCTTAATCAAGGACACTTACTTAGACAATTCCATTCTGGATATCATCTTTGAATACCATTAGTTGACTTTAATACCGTATGACCATTGGAATATCTTTGTGGTCCCATGCATTAAACCTCCATACTGATCAGGCATGGAAGCAATCTATGGAACATATTAAGATACACCAATCCTCATATGGCGCCTTTGTCATACCATCTGGTATTCGTAATCGATGGAGATCAAAGAGATATCAATTACATATGATGATGTACTTCATCTGGAGAGAGGGTACACTAGAATTTCACGACTGAAGATTTCTGACAGGAACAGAAGAAACGGTTCCTATGATTTTCTATCTGCAAGCTATACCTTACACTTAATATCTAGGGTTCTTATGGTAGATTTTAAAAAGTCTAATACACTTACAATTTATGAAGGATTTACTGGTATCTGAATTAAAACAGAATTCTTAGCATTTATTTTCCAATAAATGTTAAAGAACGTACCTAACGTTATTATTGATATGAACTACTTCTGGCATTCTTTAGCAGAGTTTAAGCGCTTTTATTCTTAGGCTTTCCTTCCTTAGCCACACTTCCCTTGACAGATGTAGGGCATGTAGTCTTGATGTGGCCTTTCTCGCCACAGCCGAAACAAACTACATTCTCCATGTCCTTGCAATCCAATGTTTTATGTTCCCTTGATTTGCAGATCCCACAAGCCCTAGGCTGTGATTGGGATTTTGGTTATAACCTGCACTTCCCATAATGGCGCTTCTTGCAGGTCTTTCATACAGGTTTCTGGTTAGACTTTTGTTTGTTCTTCTTTTTAGAGCTCGGGAAGTTATCTTCCTCCATTTTCCTTTTTAGTCCATCCTTTACATTAGAGGCATGAACGGGATCCTGCTTATGAGTGAGGAAATGTGGTCCTAGATAAAATTTGGAGCGAGTAGCATGGGGGTCCTCGAACTTTTTCACAGCCTTCTTCACAACTTTTCCAACAGCTGCGTCTATCATAGTTTGAAGGACATCTTTGGAAATTCTAAGGTTCACAATTGTAGTATCGTTAACACGTGTCGCATCATCCATAACACGATCAACGGCTGTCTTATCCGAGTTTGTCATATTCGATATTTGGTTCCTAACACCAAATAAAACAATGAGTTGCAATCTAACAACCGCTATTCATCATCCTAAAGACCTTATATACTAACCATGGTATCGTTAAACCATACAGGTTAATATAGTGCGAACATTCTCTATGAATGTCCTGTAGATATGTATATATATATCAATTATACTTAACCTAGGCCATAGAAGACCATTAATGGCAATCAAGGTTTGGACCTAGTCCATCACCTTTTTGACAGGGGATCAATTGTCACATCTGTCTTGATCATATTGATGATTTTGGATAGCTTGAAAGCTTGACGTTAGGATATCAGAAAAGAGTGATTCATAATAGATATAAAATATCAAACTAAGATTTGTTGGAGCATTTTCTATAGTATCATCGGCCAATTTCTACCTCGCAATAAATGACCGGAGTCCTAAACAGGCGGAGACAACAGTTCTCAACATTTATCATTCATTAAAGAATCATATGTGCCAGCATCAAATAAATTTCTGCATAAACTGCTTGATAAGGAAAGGTACCTGCTATATAATTATCATTCTGCACCATCTCCTGGGCGTTCATCCTGAAGACTCATGCGTTTGTTTTCTTGGCCTCTTCGGGCTTCTTCTGATTCCTAGGGCAGTTGGTCTTGATATGCCCCTTCTCGTTGCAACCATAACTGGTTGCGTCTTTCAACTTTTTGCAATCCAAGGTTTTATGTTCCTTAGACTTGCAGATTCCACAGGGTAGAGGCTGAGACTCGAATCTGCATTTTCCAAGGTGGTATTTCTTACAGGTTTCGCACCTGGTCTTCTCACCCGACTGCTGGCTGTCTTTCTCAAACCCGGAACTCTTTTTATCCTCAGAGTTCCTCTTTTTCTTCCAATCGGAGCGATGCGAATTCTCATCCTCCCTTTTACGCTTTCCATCTTCAGAGGCTTTGGCAGCCTTGTTTCTGACAACATCGAGTGTGAGAGATAGCAACAGATCTGCCGCTGACCTGAATGTAGTAGGTCTCGATGCTTTCACACTTGCCTTTATTTCTGGGGCTAAACCCCCAATAAAGCGAGCTATTCGCTTTGGTTCCGGTGTGATCAAGTAAGGAACCAATCGAGACATGGTATTGAAACTTGTAAGGTATGCTTGACAATCTAAGTTCTCCATGACTAATGTCAAGAATTCAGTCTCAATTTTCTCAACTTCATGTTGAGGACAATAATTTTCTTTGATAAGAGCAGCAAACTGATCCCATGTCAGATTATATAACAGGATCTTCCCAGTAGCTTGGATTAGTGACCTCCACCAAGCTAGAGCTTCTCCTTTAAAAGATTGTGAAACAAACTTCACAATGTCTTGCTCTGCACATCCACTAATATCAACAACGGTGTCCATCTCATCGAGCCATGTCATGCAGTCGATGGCTCCTTTCTCTCCTGTAAAGTCTCTGGGCTTGCAGGAGACAAAATATTTATATGAGCAGGTCTTGACTGGTGCCTCTTGATGAAGCACCACCTGTCTAGACGGAACACTCCTTTGATTTGACGAGTTACGAACATCGTCTTCCCTTGACTCATGTGATTTAGAAGGGGGCTTACTACGAGCCGCCGATAGAGTCCTAGAGTGTGTATCACTTGATTCATCATACTGTCTGTCGAGAGCTCGTGTAACGGCATTATCTATTAACGCCTGCAGTTCCGCACCAGTTATATTAACTCTGGTAGCATCATTATTCTCTCTCGGGTGGCTGTTAACCTCATCTGATTCAGCCATGTAGCTTGATTGCTACATAAATATTGACGATGATTCATTCAGAGGTTATTATGGATTCATCACTTTTGACGATTCATCAACCATGGTAATATAAACCATATTGGTTAATTTGTTAGTTATATTTAATTAGTATTTTCATTATGATTTATCCTAGTTATAAAACATTAAGGATATTAAGGTGGCGCAAAAGGGCCTAGTCACAAGGACAGTTTTAAATTTACAAGCCACGATTTCAGAGAATCGAGGCATTAAGGTTTGAACATATTTCATTACCTTTTCTTGACAGAGAGTTAAAGACTTCAACTGTCTTTTGTCCCTTAGGACAATACGTATGGCCCGTAGGCATTTCATCACTTATGGATGTTTATAATATGATCATCTTCATTTGATGATATTAGTCAAGATCGCATTGATCATACAAACTATTATGCTTGGACGTAGTCCAACATCTTTAGACGGGGGTCAAAGACCACCACTGACGTTGTCTTATCGGACAACAAGTTTGGCCCGTAGGCACTTCATCACTAATGGATGTTTAGAATATGATCATCTTCATTTGATGATTTAAGCCATGATTCTAAATCACTAGGCTAGATAAGGGTTTGGAATTTCCCAATATAAAGATGACAAGTGTGATTTTATCGCATCAATGTTGTCAGGAGTGTTAACATGTTTTCGGATGTTAACAAGAATATGAATTTCTTTTAAATAGGTTTTACCATCATAACTAGGTCTTTAATGACATTCAAGCTAGGTTTTACCCTTTAAGATTCTTTCAATATATATACTGGTAGATCAATTATGAAAAGGAATAATAATTTGATTTATTTCATATATTATATTCATATAAAATGATAAAATGGAATTTAGATGAAATATTCAAATGATTTTAAAAGGGGTATATGATTGCCCTAAACGGGACTTGAAAGGAAATGATGTTGTCTATGAAGGGACTGAAGATAAGTATGCCCTCATAAGGACCTACTGAGGAAACGAACTTCAGCAAAAGGAGTTTTCTTCTTTACTTTACTTCTGAATGCTTTCACCTTGGTTGCACGTTGCACCCTAGCTGCGGTATGAAGCTCGGCAATTTAAGGCTCCAGATGTGGAGAAATTCCATTACGGCTTCTTTGATTGGAGACATATTCAAAACATATAAATTCAGAAGCAATAGTTTTTAGATTAGGGTTGAGAGTATTCCTATGTTAAGTCTAGACTCAAAAGGTTCAAGGAATGTGCTACTGTGTCATTGAGATTAAACACAAAAGGCTAGTGTTTAATTCACTCAATGTTGGCTCTGATACCAACCTGTCACACCCCGATATTTCCACGTATTACCAGTGGGCCCGGTGGGGAGTATCGTGACGTAGTTAATATCATCATAGTCAAACCACACAATATATAAATGCACAGCGGAGTAAAAGATGAATATATTACAATCCAAATATAAAGTAATATCAAAGTATTACAACGGAAAGTAAAGGATCCACAGGCGGATCAAATAAAAGGAAAAACTGTTCAACAGACTTTAGACGCCTAGAACTTGCAAGATTCCTTATTAACGTCTTGAGCTTCCAGCCAATTACGTTCAGTACCTGTCACTTAACCTTTTTGGAAAATACGTCAGTTTTCACTGGTAAATACAATTAACCGACTCATTTGAAAACATTTATAAAAATTGATTTGAATGCACAAGGCACAACTTATCTTTTATTGTCACAACCCCCGATCCTTGATCCCTGGGAACGGGCGGACGTGATCACAGAGTTTGGTGGTATCAGTTTGTTTAGTCTCGCATCGGAATTTACATCAGGATCGTAGTTAGGAAATGTTTATCAGAGTAAAACCACCATATTTCATATTAATAAATAACAAGGGAAAAACCCAAGTTTCTTATTAAAATACATTTATAGGGACAAACCCTATTTTATTTAATTTAAAACACCGTTTATTTGGTAACTTTTATAGCCACATTATCCCCAAGCCTTTAGTGCTCTCCAGCTGGCTTTTTAATAATTGGCTGTCACATTGGGTTACCTGAAACGCGTTTTAAAAACATTTGTCAGTCGGAAATACTGGTGAGTGAATCCCAGTTTAATCAAGAAACATTTTATCAAATTAAACAGTATCGAGGACGATTACAATGTTTATGTCTACACAATTACTCCATTTGGTACTATCAATCCTGACTTGTGGGTCATATTACCCATTGGTTAACTCATTGTCCAATGGTAACGCATTGTCATCCCGACTTACTACTCGCAAGTAGTACAAAATTTTGTATACAAAACCCCAACATACCGGCAGTAATTGAAGAACTACAAAGACTCAATCACTGCTAAATTTCGTAGTAAAACATTTAAGGTTTGGTAAAACATTTAAGGTTTGGTAAAACATTTAAGGTTTGGTAAAACATTACCAAAAACATTAACAAAAAGAGGATAACTCACATTGCTGTCTTAGGCTTTTTGTAAGGGTTTCCTGGATATAATCTATAATTTATACAAATGTACATTGGTTAGTACCATAACCCTTTGAATTTATTAATGATACCCTCCCCGAGACGGCATTCCAACAACTACGTCGGGCAGAACCACGACAGTTGTTACGGAATCCTAAATCAATCGGGCAGCGTAACTATTATGAAACCAGGGTTATAATACTTACAACAGAGCAGAACCTCGCTAATTTAGGGGTATAATACCCAAATATTTTGCTTAATACTTCAGAATTCGAGATTGAGATTGAAATGTGAGCGACGGAAATTGAAACCTGATGACATCTATTTATAGTTGTGTAATTGAGTCCTGTCGCGGCCCGCGTAAAAGACAAGGGACCCTTACGCGGCCCGCGTCAACATCGGTCAACACTATAGCTTAGCTGGGTCAGCTAGTAGGTCCGCCACGATGTCGACACGTGTCAGCCTCTGGTGTAATCACGTGTTATGAACTGTCGCGGCCCGCGTCAACTTCACATACACCCTTACGCGGCCTGCTTCAACTAAAGAAGTCAGCGAAGTCAACTCCAGCCTTGATACGGCCCGCGTAAGCTAAGGGTAGAGTATGTCGTGGCCCGCCTCAACCCTATATTTCATGTTTTTCATTTATTTTATACTTATAAAATAACTAGGGCTCGGGTTTCACATACGGGGTATAATATAAGACATATTGGGACAATTTAAGATATAATAGAGGGTCGGAAATATTATAAGGGTGTTGGTTTTACCGAGGGTTGTTACATTCTCCCCACCTTGTTTTAGAGCTCGTCCTCGAGATCTACTGAAACAAATGCGGGTATTTCCTTTGCATTTCTGACTCAAGTTCCCATGTATATTCAGGTCCTCTTTTGGAGTCCCACTTCACTTTGACTAGAACTAATCTCTTATGCTTGAGATTCTTGACTTTCCTGTCTTCAATTTGTAGAGGTCTTTCTACAAACTTGAGTTGTTCATTTACCTCTATATCCTTAAGAGGCACTATCAATGATTCATCAGCTAAACATTTTTTAAGATTAGATACATGAAACACATCATGTATTCCTGCCATTTCCTCAGGCAATTGTAATTGATAAGCTACAGGTCCTATTCTTCTAATAATCTTAAAAGGTCCAACATACCTGGGACTTAGCTTTCCCCGTTTGATAAATCTTACCACTCCTTTCCAAGGAGAAACCTTTAACAATACTTTATCTACTACTTGAAATTCTAAGGGTTTGCATCGGTTATCAGCATAACTCTTTTGTCGATCACGTGCTGCTTTCAGTCGTTCCTTGACTTGAATAATCTTGTCAGTTGTTTCCTGTACTATCTCAGGTCCAGATAGTTGTTTTTCCCCAATTTCTGCCCAACAAACTGGGGTTCGACACTTTCGTCCATAAAGTGCTTCGAATGGTGCAGCATTGATACTTGTGTGATAACTATTATTATAAGAAAATTCTATTAAAGGTAAGTGTTCGTCCCAATTACCTCCAAAGTCAATTACACAAGCTCTAAGCATGTCTTCCATTGTCTTAATTGTTCTTTCACTTTGTCCATCTGTTTGAGGATGATAAGCCGTGCTTAGCTTTATCTTGGTTCCCATTGCCTTTTGGAAACTTGACCAGAAATGAGATGTAAATCGACTATCTCTGTCAGAAACAATTGATAAAGGAATGCCATGTAAAGAAACAATTTCATTTACATACAATTTAGATAATTGTTCCATACTAATTGTTTCCTTCATTGGTAGAAAATGAGCTGACTTAGTTAGCCTATCTACAATCACCCAGATTGTATCATTTCCTTTCTTAGTTTTGGGTAATTTAGTAACAAAATCCATTGTTATTAATTCCCATTTCCAAACTGGCATTTCTAATTGCTGTAACAAACCTGAAGGTTTCTGGTGTTCAGCTTTGACTTGTGAACAAGTTAAACATTTAGAAACATAGACTGCTACGTCCTTTTTCATTCCTATCCACCAGAAATTTTTCCTTAAATCCTGGTACATTTTATCACTTCCTGGATGTATCGTATACTTAGACTTATGGGCTTCTTCTAATATACGATTACGTAGATTTCTTAATTTAGGTATCCACATTCTTGTCACACCCCGATTTCCACGTGTCACCGGTGGGCCCGGTGGGGAGTATCGTGACGTCATGGTTGGCAACATAATAGTCAAACAACACAATATTAATATGCACAGCGGAAGCAATTGAAAATATAATACAACCGAATTTATTATTGTAATATCAAATATCACAATATTCGGAAGTTTATCCACAGAAGGATCGTAAATAAAATGGAGACAATAGTTCAACAGACTTCAGGCATCTTAAGCTTGCGAGACTCTTTATTGATGCTAAGGAGACAATCCAGCCAATTACGTTTAGTACCTGCATTTAGTCTTTTTGGGAAAATACGTCAGTTTACACTGGTAAATACAATCAACTGACTCATTTTGGAAAATGATTTAAAAAAATTGGTTTGGATGCACATGGCATAAATGTTTTATAATTTGATTAAAATGCACAGAGGCAAGTTTAATCTTTTTATTAACTTGGGAGAATTATTTAATATTATAATCTTGTAAACGAATTACATGTTACTTATGCGTTCAGTAGCCCGGATCTTGTCCGGGTTAAAGATCAATAGACACACCACATCATTGAGTTATACACTGACAGGTGTACGCCTACACCCCGTGCTTAGGTCGTGGCCATCTCGTAAGATGATGCCAAGGATATCCGGGACATGGTCATTAACCCCCCAAAGGCTGTAAAGTAAACAAGACTGTTTAAACGAGCCGATCAAATTATTCAACTACCCACTTAATGTGGAGATTTGATGCCCGATCAAGCGGTATGCTATATACCGTAACCCAAGCCCGTATAGGGAAAATAAGTTAAAAGTATTTACCTGAGCAAGTATTAATCACAATAAGCAAAATGCACGTAGCTTTTACTGGTTCTCCTAATCTGGAACGAAGGTTTAATATAACCTATTAGAATCCTAACGGGTCTTTAATTAAGCTTAAGCTTAGACCGGCTAGTTTCAAAGATACGGTTCGTACGCACGATTAAGCGAAGACCGGATAGAATGTGATTCAGACCCGACAAGTTTGAAGACTTGTTTAATATGGGTTTATTATTCACATTCTGGATTTTGAGATAAAACCGACAAGGTTTGACCCGTTTCGGCTAATTTATGTAAACTTGTTACATAAACCGAACCGAACGCGTAATATGCGTAACGGGTATCCGTAAGAGCCATATACAGGTTTCCTAAGTTAATATGCTTCAAATATGTTGTGACATCAGTAAGATGTCTTTCATTATGCCCGAAACGTGTTTAAACACAAACTAGGCCCCGTAGGGGTAGTTTGGTCATTTAAAAGTTTATAAAAGAGTTTAAGTGTTAACCTGAGTTACCGGTCTGATGTAATCAGCAAAAATACATAATTTGCTAAGTTATATCAGTAGGTTAAAGCATATATGTGAAATTTATCATTTTTCACCAAACTATGCCCCGTAGGGGTATTTTGGTAATTTCACATAAGCCGAAAAGCTCAAAACTGAAGTCTGAGTTTATCAACCTTAGCTTACTGTTAATATATTATAATTTGCCTCCTATATCAGTAGGTATCAACCCGAGTATGTTCAATATAATTTTAATACATACTATGCGTTAAAAACGCTAAACAAGGCGATTAAAGGCCATTTCCGGGTTCGATACTTAAATCTGATATTTTTATGTTTCCAGAAGGCTTAAAATAATTTATTTAACATTTCTAATCAGTAACAAAAGGTTTGGAGTCGTTTAAATATGTAAAACTCATTTTATGGCCCATAAGGGCAAAACCGACATTTACCGGGTTAAGCCTACGACTATGAGTTATGCTCAGCCTAAAATTAATTAAAAATCTTTAAAAATCCCAAAATAATATATTACATTAGTGGGTAAAAGATTTGATATCAAAAAGTAGGCTTTACTAGGCTATATGCTAATTACGCCATTTTATTAACATAAAGCTTTAAATTTGCGATAATGAGCATAACTCCTAATCTACAAGTCAAACTGATGTCAAACTTTGCATACAAGTTTATATATCAGTAATCAAGGTTTCTACACTTTTACATTTTCATAAATCACGTTTTAAGGTAATAAGGGCATAACGGTCAACATATGAGCAATTAACGGAAACTTGCATATTAATTGGATAACTAATGAACCGAGGTGCATAATCACAGAGGGTTATTCTAACATGTAACCTAGTCCAATTAAAGCTCTGAGTAATTTCTAAAACATGCCTAAACGGGTCAGAACTGAAAGTCAAAGTGAAAGTCAAACTATGTGACTTTCGGTTCCGAACCGGGTCTAAACAGGAAATTGTCGGGTTGAACATGTCTAGACATGTTCTTACACTTATTACCAAGTTATAACAATGATCAAACAGGTTGCATATGGTCTATAATGTTAATTATGCATAAATGACATTTTAAGCTTCATGTTGACTTTTTCTAAACTAGTTTGACCCGACTTTTGACCTGGTTAGAGTGGTGATCAGGGGAAACCCTTTTGAGGTTTTATTACCCACATAAATACCAACTTATAACTACTTTTAATTCGAGATATGACTGAGCCATTATTGACTAATCTCGAAGTCAAACCGTAATTACGACGGTTTGACTTTTAGCTAAAATACTAAGCTAAACTCAATTAGAGAAGGTTAAGCATACTTACATGTGTCTAATGGATGATTAGGAAGTCTTGGAATCAGCTTTGGAGTTCCAGAGATGATCAGAAGTGAGTGCAAGAATGTTTGTAACTTGGAGGCCTTATATAGTGTTTGTAAACACCACAAATTGTTGACAACTAAGTCTACAATTGACCACAATCGTCCCCCAAGTGTCCCTGGGGTCTAGGAACATTTTAGGGGTCGCCCATGAGTGAAAAATACCAACAAGATCGGTCAGAATCATGCAAAACAGGCTGTAGCAGGTTTTCCTGCATCTGGGCGTCCCAGGCGGCCCGCCTCAGATCTTGTTAAATGCCACGCGGGCCGCGTGGGCCTTGAATCCAGGTTTTACATTTTCTATTTGTTGCATATTCGACTCTTGGCCCTTCCGAAAGGTCAACTAACCTTTATATTGCAATTTGAACCCTCTAATTTGATACATAAGGGCTTCAAGATATATACCCACTTTGTTTAGTCCTCGGTTAACTTTATTGTCACCCGAAAAGTCCAAACTTTCAACGTTGATGCTTTAACCCCTTGTACACGAATTTGATCATAACTTTCTCATACGTTAACGAAACTTTATGAAATTTATATCGTGCATTCTAGTGAGCATAATTAACATTTACAAAGCTTCGGGTTTGTCAAAAGGTCACTCAGAGGTATATCTTTAAACATGTTGACACATTTAACCCCTGTAGTTTGTAATCTCTCACTTTTTGCTTCGTATGATCCATGATTTATTCGTTTGATGTTATAAACATCATGTAGGGTTATTATGAAGTATATTTATTCACTGTTGACATTCAGAATACGTATATTCACATACTTTCCATGATTGTCAACTTTAGTCCTTCTATAATATTTCTTTCACACGTTTAAACATTTGACACGTGTCTACACATTATAGGACGTGAATTTTCGAGGTGTTACATCCTCACCCCCTTAAAATAAATCTCGACCCGAGATTTACTGAAATAAGTAAGGGTACTTTTCTCTCATCGTGGATTCAACTTCCCACGTGTATTCGGGACCTCTTCGGGCATCCCATTTGACCTTTACAATAGGTACATGCTTCCTTCGAAGCTTCTTTACCTGTCGATCTTCAATCGACAAAGGTTTTCTTCCACAAACTATAAACTCTCATCTATATGCACATCTGTATGCGGTATAACCAGTGATTCATCAGCGAAGCACTTCTTCAGATTGCAGATGTGGAACACATTGTAAATTCCACTGAGCTCTTCAGGTAAGTTTAACTTATAGACAACTGACCCGACACGTTCGATAACCTCGAAAGGTCCTATGTATCTCGGGCTTAGCTTGCCTTTCTTACCAAATCGCATCACCCCCCTTCCAGGGTGACACTTCAAATAGGACTTTGTCACCTACTTCGAAGTGAAAATCCTTACGCCTTGGGTCAACGTAACTTTTCTGCCTATCCCGGGCAGCTTTGAGACGGTCAGGAATCTGGACAATCTTGTCCGTCCTCTCGAACACTATCTCTGGTCCTGATAATTGGACATCTCCAACTTCCGCCCAACAAACGGGCGATCTACACTTTCTACCGTATAATGCCCCAAAAAGGCGCAGCCTTAATGATGGTATGGTAGCTATTGTTGTAGGAGAATTCGATTAACGGTAGGTTCTTATCTCAACTACCACCCAAATCGATCGCACATGCACGTAGCATGTCTTCCAAGGTTTGAATAGTACGCTCACTCTGACCGTCTATCTGAGGGTGGTAAGTCGTACTAAAATTCAAACGTGTGCCCAAAGATTGTTGGAAACTTTTCCAAAAATGTGACGTGTATCTAGTATCTCGATCAGAGATACTAGACACAGGTATGCCTTGTAAGGCTACAATCTCATCAACGTATAACTGGGCTAACATGTCAGAGCTATAAGTCTCCTTGATGGGTAAGAAATGTGCTGACTTAGTCAGTCTATCAACTATAACCCATATTGTATCATTGCCTTTCCTTGTCTTTGGCAACTTGGTGATAAAATCCATCGTCACCATTTCCCACTTCCACGTAGGAAGTTTAGGCTGTTGTAGCAAACCTGACGGTTTTTGATGCTCGGCTTTGCCTTGCACACATGTCAAGCATTTAGCTACATGGGTGGCTACAGGCTTTTTCAAGCCTATCCACCAATAATTTGCCTTTAGATCCTGGGTAGTTGATGGCAAATTCTTAATCGTTGCCTAATTAGGGTTGCGGCATGTATGCATAAGCAATATGAACCGTCTTTCTTATTTAATAACATAAAACCCTCAGAATATTGAGTCAGGCTATATGAGCCTATGTCTTAAAACCTACTTAATCAAGGTTTCGATTATTCCATAATCAATATGGAGTTTTCACAATACTTCAGCCCACAGCGGAATGCTAATCTTAATTATACCTGCCTTCCAGGAGGTAAGCAGGGAAAACTTATGAGAAGATAGTCATGATGTAAGGAGGTTACAGAGATTTTCCATATCTCAGGCTCCAGTTCATCCACCATTGCTCGTGTCAAATAAGTGACACATTTATGTTATAAGTCCACGAATTCCTTATTCGGGAACATTTACTTGGACAATTCCATTCTGGATATCTTCTTTGAATACTACTAGTCGACATTAGTTCAATATGACCATTGGGATATCTCAGGGGTTCCATGTATTAAACCTCCATACTGACCAGGCATGGAATTAATCTATGGGACACACTAGGATACGCCAATCCTCATATGGCACTTTTATCAAACATAGTTTGGCATTCGCAGGCGATAGAAAAACAATGAGAAAAATAATTAAAATAACATATGTTGTCGTACTCTATGCAAAGAAAGAGTACTCTTAGATTTTTCGGAAGGATTCCTTGCCGATACTAGAAGAATCGGTTACTATGGTTTCCTTGGTAAGTTATACCTTGTGAATAATATAGAAGTTTGCTAAGCTTATGGTTTATGAAGATTTATTATTGCCTGTATTAAATACAAGACACTTAGCAGATATTATCATTGGTAAATGATAAGGGATGTACTTGATGACATCGTGAACTGCCTCTTGGCGTTCATTAGGTGAGTTCAGGCATTTCTTCCTAAGCCTTTCCAGTGTTTAGTTAACATAAGCAAGCCAAGAGTAACTAAAACATAGAGGTAAAATCTTGGATTCTAATACTTAGTCAACATAATGAGGATAAGTAGGTGACTTATAGAAGAAATAAGGAAGTTATTGTACATGTGCTTATATTTAATCATAATGGAGATTTCACAAACTAGGCACCTAGCTCGGTTGGCTAGGCGCGCGAAAGGGTGCGGCCTAGACCCAGGTTCGATTCCGGGGACGGCCAATTCCACCATTTTTTCATTGCTTTTTATTTAGCTTGTTCTTGCTCTTTTTTCTTAGATTTCTGGGACTTATCTTCCTCCTTTGGTTCATCCTTCGTATACGAAGTGTGAACAAAACTCTTCTCATGAGCAATTGAACATGGTTTTGAACGAAATTTAGAGCGAGGAGCATTCGGCTCTTCGGATCGTTTCATGATCTTTCTATGGTCCTTCCAACTGCTATGTCAACCACAGCCTGGAGATTAATTCCATTAATATTGAGGTTTACGTTTGTAGTTTTATTAACTTTCGTCGCATTAATAGTATTGCGACTGTCGTCGACCTTATCCGAGTTTTCCATACTCGAAACTTGGTACCAATCACCAAGATTTAACAATTATTAGTCACCATCCTGATGACCTGACTTAGATTAGCCACGGCATTCATAAACCGTATGGGCTATTCTGTTCTATACATTCTTAATGAATGCTATTTGAATGTATATCTATTACATTTAGCTTAGGTCACAAAAGGACTATCAATGGCATTTAAGGTTTGGAGCGAGTCCAATACCTGCTTGACAGGGGACCATAATGTCACAACTGTCTTTGTCACAAGGACGATTATAAATAGCTCAAAGGCTAGTCTTACAAGACTTTTATTATATATATACATATATGGCATAGAAGCCTGTCTCGATGGACGTAGAAAGATATGGCATAAAGCCCAGTCATGAAGGACGTAAGTAATCATATGGCGCGAAGGCCTTGTCGAAAAGGTCATTTAGATATGGCACAAACGGCCTTGTCACCAAGAATGTTAACATTTAATATGTTGGCTTGTCACGAATGACAAATTATAGCACATAGGCTTGTCATGGATGACTTTAAAACATAACTCGATGGTCTACCACCAAGGTCCTTAATTTATTAGCCGTAATCTTATTAGATTAGGGCTTCAAGGTTTGAACGTGGTTCTTCACCTTTGGACAGGGAGTCATAGACTACTATTGTCATCGTCTTGACAGACGATTCATTTGGCAGAAAAATAAGCCAACCAACATCACTAACGGATGTTTATATATAACCATCGTATCTAATGATATTAGTCATGATCACATCGATCATATTGACTATTAGGTTTGGGTATAATCACACCATTTTGAACAGGTGATCATAAAGATCACTACTATCTTTGTCTTACCGACATTAGAATAAAGTATAGCCCGTAGGCATTTCATCACGAGGGATGTTAATATTATGATCATCACACTGATGATACTAATCAGGATCGCAATGATAGTATAGACTATGGGATTTGAGTATAGCTCACCCCCTTTGGCAAAGAATCACAAAATATTACAATTGCCTTGTCTCGATTGGATAATATAATATAGCCCTTAGGCAAAACATCATTAAGGATGTTAAAATTTTTAATCATCGTATTGATGATTTTTGTCATGATGGCATTGATCATATAGACTATTAGGCTTGAGCATAGCTCGCTACCTTGGACAGGGAATCGTAAAGATCACAATGTTTTTGTCACACATGGACGATATAATATGGCCCATAGGCGAAACATCTCTAATGGATGTTTATAATAGGTTCATCCTATTAGATGATATAAGTCATGATTGCATTAATCATATTGACTATTTTGGCTTGAGCATAGCTCACCACCTCAGACAAGGAATCATAAAGATAACAATGTCAATGTCTCAATTGGACAATATATTATAGCCCGTAGGCAAAACATCACTAAGGGATGTTAAATAATACTATCATCGCATTAGATGATATTAGTCATGATCGCATTGATCATATAGACTGTTATGTTTGGACATAGTCCAATATTTTAGACAGGAGGTCAAAGACCATCACTGTCGTTGTCTTATCGGACAACAAGTTTATCCCGTAGGCACTTTATCATTAACGGATGTTTATAACAAGATCGTGTTATGGGATGATATAAGCCATGATCCCTAAATCACTAGGTTAGATAAGGGAATTGGAAGAATCCAATATAATGATGACTGTTGTGATTTTCTCGAATCCCATTTGTCAAGAGTGCTAACACGTTCTTAGGTGTTAACAAGGATCTGAATCCCTTGAGTAGGTTTCACCATCTTGGCCGCGTAGGCTAGGTTTCACCTTTAAGATTCCCTTTTAAAATGCATACTGACAGGGAAGGAAGGATATTTATTTTATTCAGGATTTTTTTATCATAAATCCTAATTCATAAGTTAATAATAGCACAAATGGCCTAGTCGCGTAGACAAGTTAAATTTATAAGCCATGATTTCAGAGAATCGTGGTATTAAGGTTTGAATCAAAGTTCATTACCTTTTCCTGACAGGGAGCTGTAGGCTACCACTGTCTTTAGTCTCAGAGGACATTAACTATAGCCCGTAGGTACTTCCCTTCTAAGGGATGTTTATTACAGAATTGCCCCTTAGGGAAATTCATTAACCATGGTAACCGGAGACCATATTTGGTTAATTTATTAATCATATAGATTTAGGATTTCTATTATAATTTATCCTAATTATAAAACATTAACAGTTTTATTAGTGGCACCCAATGGCCTGGTCACATGGACAATTATAAATTATAAGCTTATCATTTCATAGAATCAAAGCATGAAAGTATATTGGAACAATAGGCCTAGTCGCAAGGACAATTATAAATTTTAAGCTATGATTTCAGAGAATCAAAGCATGAAGGTATACTGGCACAAATGGCCTGGTCACAAAGGACATTTATAAATTTTAAGCTATGATTTCAGAGAATCAAAGCATTTGAGGTTTGAACCTAGTTCATTACCTTTATCTGACAGGGAGTCATAGCTACCACTGTATTTTGGCTCATGTAGAAATGAGCAAGGCCCGTAGGCACTATATTACCACGTATGGTTAAAAATATGATCATCTTAATTGATGATGTAAACCCAGGATTCAGCGATCATTAAACTGGGTTAGGAATCTTTTGAAGAATCCTTAATAACGTGTGTGATTTCCAACGAATCACATCTGCCGGGAGTGTTAACATGTTTTCAGATGTTAACTGGGATACGAATCTTTTAAACAGGTCTTACCATCTTGGCCAGGTCTTATAATCGACCCGTAGGCTAGGTTTCACTCTTAAGATTCTTATTAATGATTTGAATCTTTTTAACAGGTCTTACCATCTTGGCCCGGTCTTATAATTGACCCGAAGGCTAGGTTTCACACTTATGATTCTTAATTTAATTAACGCAGAACAATTTTAAATTGAAATGTTAATAAGGATCTGAATCTAAATTGAGGAACTGCCATCTTGGCCGGTCTTAATATGACCCGAAGCTAGGTCTTGTCCTTTTTAGATTTTTGCCATTTTATTATAATGGTAGATCTTGTAAAAGGAAATGTTATTTCCCATTTATTTAATATTCTTGTTTAGAATGAAAGTTTAAACTTAATTATTCCACTATATAAGAATAAAAGTATAAAGTTGCCCTAAGCGGGACTTGAAAGGAACAGTGTTGTCCTTGAAGGGACTAAAAAGATAAATATGTCCTTATAAGGATTATTGAGGAAACGATTTTCAGCAAAGGAGTTTCTTCTTCATTCAATTCCTGAATGCTTTCTCCTTGGTTGCACGTCTCATCTTGGTCGCTGTACGAAGCTCAGCATTTCAAGGCTCCGGGTGTGGAGAATTCCTAGTTCAGCTTCCTCGCTTGGCGACGTATCCAATAATAATAAAAATTGGAAGCAAAAATTTCCATATTAGGATTCAGATTATTCCTATGTTAAGTCTAGACTCAGAAGGTCAAGGAATGTGCTACTGTGTCATTGAGATTAAACACAAAAATTTTAGTGTTTAATTCACTCAATGTTGGCTCTGATACCAACCTGTCACACCCCGATTTCCACGTGTCACCGGTGGGCCCGGTGGGGAGTATCGTGACGTCATGGTTGGCAACATAATAGTCAAACAACACAATATTAATATGCACAGCGGAAGCAATTGAAAATATAATACAACCAAATTTATTATTGTAATATCAAATATCACAATATTCGGAAGTTTATCCACAGAAGGATCGTAAATAAAATGGAGACAATAGTTCAACAGACTTCAGGCATCTTAAGCTTGCGAGACTCTTTATTGATGCTAAGGAGACAATCCAGCCAATTACGTTTAGTACCTGCATTTAGTCTTTTTGGGAAATACGTCAGTTTACACTGGTAAATACAATCAACTGACTCATTTTGGAAAATGATTTAAAAAAATTGGTTTGGATGCACATGGCATAAATGTTTTATAATTTGATTAAAATGCCCAGAGGCAAGTTTAATCTTTTTATTAACTTGGGAGAATTATTTAATATTATAATCTTGTGAACGAATTACATGTTACTTATGCGTTCAGTAGCCCGGATCTTGTCCGGGTTAAAGATCAATAGACACACCACATCATTGAGTTATACACTGACAGGTGTACGCCTACACCCCGTGCTCAGGTCGTGGCCATCTCGTAAGATGATGCCAAGGATATCCGGGACATGGTCATTAACCCCCCAAAGGCTGTAAAGTAAACAAGACTGTTTAAACGATCCGATCAAATTATTCAACTACCCACTTAATGTGGAGATTTGATGCCCGATCAAGCGGTATGCTATATACCGTAACCCAAGCCCGTATAGGGAAAATAAGTTAAAAGTATTTACCTGAGCAAGTATTAATCACAATAAGCAAAATGCACGTAGCTTTTACTGGTTCTCCTAATCTGGAACGAAGGTTTAATATAACCTATTAGAATCCTAACGGGTCTTTAATTAAGCTTAAGCTTAGACCGGCTAGTTTCAAAGATACGGTTCGTACGCACGATTAAGCGAAGACCGGATAGAATGTGATTCAGACCCGACAAGTTTGAAGACTTGTTTAATATGGGTTTATTATTCACATTCTGGATTTTGAGATAAAACCGACAATGTTTGACCCGTTTCGGCTAATTTATGTAAACTTGTTACATAAACCGAACCGAACGCGTAATATGCGTAACGGGTATCCGTAAGAGCCATATACAGGTTTCCTAAGTTAATATGCTTCAAATATGTTGTGACATCAGTAAGATGTCTTTCATTATGCCCGAAACGTGTTTAAACACAAACTAGGCCCCGTAGGGGTAGTTTGGTCATTTAAAAGTTTATAAAAGAGTTTAAGTGTTAACCTGAGTTACCGGTCTGATGTAATCAGAAAAAATACATAATTTGCTAAGTTATATCAGTAGGTTAAAGCATATATGTGAAATTTATCATTTTTCACCAAACTATGCCCCGTAGGGGTATTTTGGTAATTTCACATAAGCCGAAAAGCTCAAAACTGAAGTCTGAGTTTATCAACCTTAGCTTACTGTTAATATATTATAATTTGCCTCCTATATCAATAGGTATCAACCCGAGTATGTTCAATATAATTTTAATACATACTATGCGTTAAAAACGCTAAACAAGGCGATTAAAGGCCATTTCCGGGTTCGATACTTAAATCTGATATTTTTATGTTTCCAGAAGGCTTAAAATAATTTATTTAACATTTCTAATCAGTAGCAAAATGTTTGGAGTCGTTTAAATATGTTAAACTCATTTTATGGCCCATAAGGGCAAAACCGACATTTACCGGGTTAAGCCTACGACTATGAGTTATGCTCAACCTAAAATTAATTAAAAATCTTTAAAAATCCCAAAATAATATATTACATTAGTGGGTAAAATATTTGATATCAAAAAGTAGGCTTAACTAGGCTATATGCTAATTACGCCATTTTATTAACATAAAGCTTTAAATTTGCGATAATGAGCATAACTCCTAATCTACAAGTCAAACTGATGTCAAACTTTTCATACAAGTTTATATATCAGTAATCAAGGTTTCTACACTTTTACATTTTCATAAATCATGTTTTAAGGTAATAAGGGCATAACGGTCAACATATGAGCAATTAACGGAAACTTGCATATTAATTGGATAACTAATGAACCGAGGTGCATAATCACAGAGGGTTATTCTAACATGTAACCTAGTCCAATTAAAGCTCTGAGGCATTTCTAAAACATGCCTAAACGGGTCAGAACTGAAAGTCAAAGTGAAAGTCAAACTATGTGACTTTCGGTTCCGAACCGGGTCTAAACAGGAAATTGTCGGGTTGAACATGTCTAGACATGTTCTTACACTTATTACCAAGTTATAACAATGATCAAACAGGTTGCATATGGTCTATAATGTTAATTATGCATAAATGACATTTTAAGCTTCCTGTTGACTTTTTCTAAACTAGTTTGACCCGACTTTTGACCTGGTTAGAGTGGTGATCAGGGGAAACCCTTTTGAGGTTTTATTACCCACATAAATACCAACTTATAACTACTTTTAATTCGAGATATGACTGAGCCATTATTGACTAATCTCGAAGTCAAACCGTAATTACGACGGTTTGACTTTTAGCTAAAATACTAAGCTAAACTCAATTAGAGAAGGTTAAGCATACTTACATGTGTCTAATGGATGATTAGGAAGTCTTGGAATCAGCTTTGGAGTTCCAGAGATGATCAGAAGTGAGTGCAAGAATGTTTGTAACTTAGAGGCCTTATATAGTGTTTGTAAACACCACAAATTGTTGACAACTAAGTCTACAATTGACCACAATCGTCCCCCAAGTGTCCCTGGGGTCTAGGAACATTTTAGGGGTCGCCCATGAGTGAAAAATACCAACAAGATCGGTCAGAATCATGCAAAACAGGCTGTAGCAGGTTTTCCTGCATCTGGGCGTCCCAGGCGGCCCGCCTCAGATCTTGTTAAATGCCACGCGGGCCGCGTGGGCCTTGAATCCAGGTTTTACATTTTCTATTTGTTGCATATTCGACTCTTGGCCCTTCCGAAAGGTCAACTAACCTTTATATTGCAATTTGAACCCTCTAATTTGATACATAAGGGCTTCAAGATATATACCCACTTTGTTTAGTCCTCGGTTAACTTTATTGTCACCCGAAAAGTCCAAACTTTCAACGTTGACGCTTTAACCCCTTGTACACGAATTTGATCATAACTTTCTCATACGTTAACGAAACTTTATGAAATTTATATCGTGCATTCTAGTGAGCATAATTAACATTTACAAAGCTTCGGGTTTGTCAAAAGGTCACTCAGAAGTATATCTTTAAACATGTTGACACATTTAACCCCTGTAGTTTGTAATCTCTCACTTTTTGCTTCGTATGATCCATGATTTATTCGTTTGATGTTATAAACATCATGTAGGGTTATTATGAAGTATATTTATTCACTGTTGAGATTCAAAATACGTATATTCACATACTTTCCATGATTGTCAACTTTAGTCCTTCTATAATATTTCTTTCACACGTTTAAACATTTGACACGTGTTTACACATTATAGGACGTGAATTTTCGAGGTGTTACAATTCTCTTTTCATGGAATCTCCAAATTCCATCTGTTCCTTGTTTCAATTCCTTTAACATACCTTTTAATTTTTCAGAATCATCTTTGATTACTGATTCTTGTGCTTCTATTATCTGATCAGTTAAATCTACTTGCAGATTTAATTTAAGAGAACGTACCCTTCTTGGCTTTTCATGATACTTTCTACTTAAAGCATCTGCCACTACATTTGCTTTTCCTTCAAGATACTGGATATCACAGTTATAGTCACTAAGAAATTCCATCCAGCGTCTTTGTCTCATATTCAACTCCTTTTGCCCAAAAACATACCTTAAACTCTTATGATCAGTGAATATGGTAAACTTACTACCGTAAAGGTAATGTCTTCAAATTTTAAGAGCAAAAATTATAGCTCCTAATTCTAAATCATGGATTGAATAATTCTCTTCATGATTCTTAAGTTGCCTAGATGCATAAGCTATAACCTTTTAACGTTGCATTAACACACATCCATAACCTAATCTAGAAGCATCACAATAGACTACAAAGTCTTCAGTTCCTTCTGGTAATGCTAGTATAGGTGTATGGGTCAATCTTTGCTTAAGAATTCTAAAGGCTTCTTCTTGTTTTATTCCCCATTCAAACTTAACAGATTTACAGGTTAACTTAGTTAAGGGAATGGCTATTCTAGAGAAATCTTTAATAAATCTTCTATAATAACCAGCCAATCCTAAGAAACTTCTAACCTCGGTTGGTGACTCAGGGGTTTTCCATTTAGTAATTGCCTCGATTTTTGTTGGATCTACATGGATTCCTTCATGATTGACTAGGTGTCCAAGGAATTGTACTTGTTCTAACCAAAATTCACACTTTGAAAACTTAGCATAAAGTTTTTCCTTTCTTAATAAACTTAAAAGTGCGTGCAAATGTTTTGCATGATCCTCTTTATTCTTAGAATAAATTAGAATATCATCTATAAAAACAATTATGAATTTATCCAAATATGGCTTACATATTCGGTTCATCATGTCCATAAATGCAGCTGGGGCATTGGTTAAACCAAATGGCATGACAGTAAATTCATAATGGCCATACCTTGTTCTAAATGCGGTCTTAGGAATATCCTCTTCCTGTACCTTTAATTGATGATATCCTGACCTTAAGTCGATTTTAGAGAAATATCGAGCTCCTTGCAGCTGATCAAACAGATCATCGATTCTCGATAATGGGTACCGATTCTTAATCGTGAGCTTGTTTAATTCACGGTAGTCAATGCACATACGCATTGATCCGTCCTTCTTTTTAACAAACAATATCGGCGCTCCCCATGGCGACGAACTTGGCTGTATGAATCCTTTTTCCAATAATTCATCTAATTGTTTCTTCAATTCTTGCATTTCTGCAGGTGCCAAACGGTAGGGTGCTTTGGCAATCGGTGAGGTTCCTGGTAGCAAATGAATTCTGAATTCAACTTCTCTGTCTGGAGGTTGCCCTGGCAATTCTTCTGGAAAGACATCTGAAAACTGAGATACTACTGGAATATCTTTTAGTTCTTTTTCTTTAGTGTTAGTGATTATGGAAATCAAATACACTATAGAACCTTTTCTTATACAACTTGCAGTTTTCATCACATAGATGAATTTTGTGGATCTAAAGGGCTTATCTCCTTTAATTGTGATCGTTTTACCTTTTTGTGAATTTACACGAATTAACTTTTGATCACATAAAATACTGGCTTTATTGGTTATTAACCAATCCATTCCTAGAACAACATCAAATCCTACCAAATTCATGGGATAAAGATTTGCAATAAATTTCTGATTTGAAATTTCTATACTTGCTCCCTGTAAGATTTCAGAAATTCTAACGGTTTCTCCGTTGGCTGTTTCTACTAAACATTCATGTGGTAGTTTAGTTAATGATTGATTTAGTAATTTGCAAAACGATGTATTAATAAAACTTTGGTTTGCACCAGAGTCAAATAATACTTTAGCAAAGACATCATAAACTAAAAACGTACCAGCTATGACATCTGGGATCATCTTGGCTTCTTCTGTAGTTAGCACAAATGCTCTAGCATTTTTAGTATTCTTGTTGTTTGCAGCTAGGGCTAATTTTGGACAGTTTGGCCTGATATGACCTTTTTCTCCACAATTGAAGCAAAATCCATTACTGGTTTTCTTCCTGCAATTTTCTTCCTTGTGTCCTGACATCTTGCAATAGTTGCAGAGATTGGAGCATTTTCCCGAGTGCTTTTTCTTACAGACCTTGAAGTATGGTGCAGAAGTAGAACCTGTATTCCTACGATTGTAATTCCCCGAACGGAATTCTTGAATAAGCCTTTGAGTTAGGTTCCTCCTTTGATCTTCTTCTCTAGTACGGACTAGCTCATCAGTCAAGGTATTTGTTAGTTCTACCGCTTCTTCTATGGTTTGCGGTCTAGCTGCCTTAACTATGTGTCTAATCTCCCCTAGTAATCCCCAATTATAACGAGAGATTAACACTGGTTCTGGTGATGCAAGAGTTGGCACTATCCTAGCATATTCGAAAAATAACTTAGTGTACCCTTTGCTATCTACACCAGTCATTCTAAGATTTAGGAATTTGTTTGCTATCTGTTCTTTCTCATTGGGTGGGCAGAATTTCCTTTCTACCTTGTCCTTAAATTCTTCCCATTCCATATTATAGGTTCTATCACTTCCTTTTGTTTGGAGGATAGTATTCCACCATTCTAGTGCTGCATTCTTAAACAGATTAGAAGCAAA
Source organism: Helianthus tuberosus (assembly GCA_030545235.1). Classification (NCBI taxonomy): domain Eukaryota; kingdom Viridiplantae; phylum Streptophyta; class Magnoliopsida; order Asterales; family Asteraceae; genus Helianthus; species Helianthus tuberosus. The sequence goes on from CM060420.1 coordinate 139,022,056, forward strand.
CAATATTCTATCTTTTTCAGCACATTTACTTATCCTTAAGACTGCCTCAGTCTTTTCTATCCAGCGTAAGGTTGCAATGGCCCCTTCATTGCCCGAAAATTCCATTGGTTTACAAGACCAGAATTCTTTATAAGAACAACCATAAGGCATGGTTCTTCTTCTTTTGGGAATAGGCATTTGAAGTACCAGTCCATTGTTCACACTGTTTTCTGGTTCAACAGGTCGCTTACTACTATGTTTACTTTTATTATCAGCATCCTTAACAGTTTGAAGTATAAATGGCATAGCATCTATAATTCCCTGTGCCACTATAAGTTGGATAGCACTATTATCCACTTGGTTTCCATTGTTATTGTTGTTTGGGTTCTCATTATTCAGATTATCGTCATTCTGAATATTATCATTCTGGATTTCCGGGTTATTATCCAAATTGACTTGATTTCCTTGGTCGGCCATCTGAATTTTAAACATTTACCCCATATTAATATCACAATTAATATCTAGTATAATTAATCACATGACACACAATCTAGCCAAAAACGTAGATCATTGCTACTTACTCTTTTCATATACTTATGCGTCTATTACACACTAGTACAAAAATAAAGATTACAATACTAACATAAATAAAATAATAATATGCATCCGTACACACATATTTTATTTTATTTTTATTATTATTACTACTGCTTCCTCCATTCTAACATTCATGGATATGGATTCATCTAGAAATCCATATTGCGTTCATCGTATTTCCATACGAGACGCTCTCCCACCTGACGCATTCTCTCACTGCTTTCTAAGATCTCCTCCCCGAAAGTCCTAAGTTCTTGAACGTTTTCTGCACTCATTGGGGGTGCAGGTTCTAAGACTTGGTTTGGAATCTGTGGCGCTGGTTCCTGATATGGGGGTGACAATTCCTGAAATTGGTAAGGATCCTCTAATATTTCCCTAATATAATCATCTTGGTAATAGGGATCTAAAGGGTTCATACCTGGGTAAGCTTCTATGTTCTGTATGGGTGGATAATCCTGAATAGGATAACGTTGCACAAAATCCCTATTGTTGTCCCACCAGGGGTCGTAATTCGGGTCTAGAGGGTTTGGTGCAGGCACTCTAGGGATTTCTTCTGGATTAAAATTATACATCTCTTCTTCCTGATTTTCTATCTCCATAGGTTGTTCTGGGTTTTGTGGTTGTGGGGCTACTAGTTGTTCCAGACTCGGGTCAGCAGCAGTTGTAGCTAAGATATGGAAATTACCTAGGCTTCTATTAAGTATCTCTTGAGTATGGGCATCTGTCTCTCTCTTAATAGCTGCTAAAGCCCTTTGCTGTTGCAATTTCCTCATTCTTTTTCTACGAGCAAAAGCTTCTTTACTGAACCATCCTCGTTTCTTAGTAGGGAATGGTTCTTCAGATTGAGCTCTAAAAGCAAATATTCCATCCTCCTGATCAGCAACGTACCCCGAAAGGGCAGGCTGTGATGATGTACTTTCACTCTTAGGGGAATCAGATAACTGACGGTTCAGATCTGATGGTCCTTGATCACTCATACTGAAAACTAACAAATAGTCAAATAACACATAACACATAATTACAGTTATGCACATATTTCCGTAATTTATTTCCTAACACAAAATTTTAAAATTTAAGTGTCAGCAGAACACTTCTTTGGCTCAGACCAGTGGCTAGGCTCTGATACCACCTTCTATCACAACCCCTGATCATTGATCCCTGGGAACGGGCGGACGTGATCACAGAGTTTGGTGGTATCAGTTTGTTTAGTCTCGCAGCGGAATTTACATCAGCATCGTAGTTAGGAAATGTTTATCAGAGTAAAACCACCATATTTCATATTAATAAATAACAAGGGCAAAACCCAAGTTTCTTATTACAATACATTTATAGGGACAAACCCTATTTTATTTAATTTAAAACACCGTTTATTTGGTAACTTTTATAGCCACATTATCCCCAAGCCTTTAGTGCTCTCCAGCTAGCTTTTTAATAATTGGCTGTCACATTGGGTTACCTGAAACGCGTTTTAAAAACATTTGTCAGTCAGAAATACTGGTGAGTGAATCCCAGTTTAATCAAGAAACATTTTATCAAATTAAACAGTATCGAGGACGATTACAATGTTTATGTCTACACAATTACTCCATTTGGTACTATCAATCCTGACTTGTGGGTCATATTACCCATTGGCTAACTCATTGTCCAATGGTAACGCATTGTCATCCCGACTTACTACTCGCAAGTAGTACAAAATTTTGTATACAAAACCCCAACATACCGGCAGTAATTGAAGAACTACAAAGACTCAATCACTGCTAAATTTCATAGTAAAACATTTAAGGTTTGGTAAAACATTTCCAAAAACATTAACAAAAAGAGGATAACTCACATTGCTGTCTTAGGCTTTTTGTAAGGGTTTCCTGGATATAATCTATAATTTATACAAATGTACATTGGTTAGTACCATAACCCTTTGAATTTATTAATGATACCCTCCCCGAGACGGCATTCCAACAACTACGTCGGGCAGAACCACGACAGTTGTTACGGAATCCTAAATCAATCGGGCAGCGTAACTATTATGAAACCAGGGTTATAATACTTACAACAGAGCAGAACCTCGCTAATTTAGGGGTATAATACCCAAATATTTTGCTTAATACTTTAGAATTCGAGATTGAGATTGAAATGTGAGCGACGGAAATTGAAACCTGATGCCATCTATTTATAGTTGTGTAATTGAGTCCTGTCGCGGCCCGCGTAAAAGACAAGGGACCCTTACGCGGCCCACGTCAACATCGGTCAACACTATAGCTTAGCTGGGTCAGCTAGTAGGTCCGCCACGATGTCGACACGTGTCAGCCTCTGGTGTAATCGCATGTTATGAACTGTCGCGGCCCGCGTCAACTACACATACACCCTTACGCGGCCCGCTTCAACTAAAGAAGTCAGCGAAGTCAACTCCAGCCTTGATACGGCCCGCGTAAGCTAAGGGTAGAGTATGTCGTGGCCCGCCACAAGCTCACGCGGGCCGCGCGGACTCATAAAACGTGGATACACCAGATGCCGACACGTGTCGACATCGTGGCAAGTCTACAAGCTGACCCAGCTAAGCCATTATGTTGACCGGTGTTGACGCGGGCCGCGTAAGGCTTAGCCTTACTTTACGCGGGCCGCCTAAGAGTCGTATTTCACAACTATAAATAGCAGGCATCAGTTTTCAGTTTCCGTCGCTCATTCACACTTCTCAATCTCGAATTCTGAAAGTATTAGGCATAATATTTGAGTATTATACCCCCTAATTAGCGAGGTTCTGCTCTGTTGTAAGTATTATAACCCCAGTTTCATAATAGTTACTCTGCCCGATTGATTTAGGGTTCCGTAACAACTGTCGTGGTTCTGCCTGACGTAGTTGTTGGAATGCCGTCTCGGGGAGGGTATCATTAATAATTTCAAAGGGTTATGATACTAACCAATTTACATTTGTATAAATTATAGATTATACCCAGGAAACCCTTACAAGAAGCCTAACATAGCAAAGTGAGTAATCCTTCTTTTTGTGTAAACCTTTTTGTGAGTTTATCCTCTTTTTGTTAATGTTTTTGGAATAAATTACAAAATCTTAAATGTTTTACAATGTGATTAAGCGGTGATTGAGTCTTTGTAGTCTTCAATTACTGCCGGTATGTTGGGGTTTTGTATACAAAATTTACTACACTGTGAGTAGTAAGTCGAAGATGACAGTACGTTACCATTGGGACAATAAGTTAGCCAATGTGTAATATGACCCACAAGTCAGTGGATTGATAGTACCAAATGGAGTAATTGTGTAGACATAAACATTGTAATCGTCCTCGATACTGTTTTAATCAATAAAATGTTTTGTGATTAAACTGGGATTCACTCACCAGTATTTCCGACTGACAAATGTTTTTAAAACGCGTTTCAGGTAACCCAATGTGACAGCCAACTAGTAGAAAGCCAGCTGGAGAGCACTAAAGGCTTGGGAATAATGTGGCTATAAAAGTTACCTAATAAACGATGTTTTAAATTAAATAAGATAGGGTTTATCCCTATAAATGTATTGTAATAAGAAACTTGGATTTTATCCATGTGATTATTAATATAAAATATGGTGGTTTTACTCTGATAAACATTTCCTAACTACGGTCCTGATGAAAATTTCCGCTGCGAGATTAAATAACATGATACCACCACAACTGAGATCGCGTCCGCCCGTTTCCGGGAATAAGGGATCGGGGGTTGCGACAGAAGGTGGTATCAGAGCCTAGCCACTGGTCTAAGCCAAAGAAGTGTTCTGCTGACACTTGAAATTTTAAAATTTGTGTTAGGAAATAAATTACGGAAATACGTGTATAACTGTAATTATTTGTTATGTGTTATTTGACTATTTGTTAGTTTTCAGTATGAGTGATCAAGGACCATCAGACGTGAATCGTCAGTTAGCTGATTCACCTAGGAGTGAAGGTACATCATCACAGCCTGCCCTTTCAGGGTATTCTGCTGATCAGGAGGAGGGAATATTTGCCTTTAGAGCTCAATCTGAAGAGCCATTTCCTAATAAGAAACGAGGATGGTCCAGTAAAGAAGCTTTTGCTCGTAGGAAGAGAATGCGAAAATTGCAACAGCAAAGGGCTTTAGCAGCCATTAAGCGAGAAACAGATGCCCATACTCAGGATATGCTTAATAGAAGCCTAGCTAATTTCCATATCCTAGCTACAACTGCTACTGACCCAAGTCTGGAACAATTAGTAGCCCACAACCACAAAACCCAGAACAACCCATGGAGATAGAAAATCAGGAAAATCTAGTGGAGATGCACGACTTTAATCCAGAAGAAATCCCTAGGGTGCCTGCACCGAATCTCCTAGACCCGAATTACGACCCCTGGTGGGACAACAATAGGGACTTTGTGCAACGTTACCCTATTCCGGAATATCCACCCATACATAACATAGAAGCTTACCCAGGTATGGACCCTTTAGATCCCTATTACCATGATAACTATATTAGGGAGATACTAGAGGATCCTTACCAATTTCAGGAACTGTCACCCCCATATCAGGAAACCGCACCCCAGATTCCAAACCCAGTCCGAGAACCTGCACCCCCAATGAGTGCAGAAAACGTGCAAGAACTTAGGACTTTTGGGGAGGAAATTTTAGAAAGCAGTGAGAGAATGCGTCAGGTGGGAGAACGTCTCGTATGGAAATACGATGAACGTAATATGGATTTTTGGATAAATCCATATCCGTGAATGAGATGGAGGAAATGGTAGTAGTAATAATAAATAGATATATATATATATATATAAAATAAAATATGTGTGTACGGATGCATAGTACTATTAGTGTAATTTTCTTTCTGTTGGTATTGTAATCTTTATTTCTGTACTAGTGTGTAATAGACGCATAGTATATGAAAATAGAGTACAAGTCGCAATGATCAACGGTTTTGGTTAAATTGCGTGTTATGTGATTTACTATATTACCTATTATTTGTGATATTAATACGGGGTAAATGTTTAAAATTCAGATGGCCGACGAAGAAAATCAAGGAAATCTAAATAACGATAATCAGAGTAACATTAACGTGGTTAATGAAAACCCAAGCATCAATAACAATGGAAATTAGATGGATAATAGTGCTATCCAACATATAGTGGCACAAGGAATTATAGACGCAATGCCATTTATTCTTCAAACGGTTCAAGAAGCGAATAATAAAAGTAAACATAGCAGTAAGCGACCAATTAAACCAGAACATAGCGTGAACAATGGACCTATACTTCAAATGCCCATTCCCAAAAGAAGAAGAACTGTGCCTTACGGTTGTTCATACAAAGAATTCTGGTCCTGTAAACCAATAGAATGCTCGGGCAATGAAAAACCTATTGCAGCTCTACGCTGGATAGAAAAGACTGAGGCTGTTCTAAAAATAAGTAAATGTGCGGAAGAGGACAAGATAATGTTTGCTTCCAATTTATTTAAAAATGCAGCCTTAGAATGGTGGAACACTATCCTTCAATCTAGATGAAGTGATAGGGTTTATAGTATGGATTGGGAAGAATTTAGGAATATGGTAGAAATGAAATTCTGCCCTCCAAATGAAAAAGTGCAGATAGCAAACAAATTCCTAAACCTTAGGATGACTGGTGTAGATAGTAAGGGGTAAACGAAGTTATTCTTTGAATATGATAGAATAGTACTAACTCTTGCTTCACCAGAACTAGTGTTAATTTCCCGTTATATTTGGGGATTAATTGGAGAGATTAGACATGTAGTCAAGGCAGCTAGACCTCAAACTATAGAAGAAACTGTAGAACTAGCCAATACCTTGACTGATGAGTTAATCCGTACTAGAGAAGAATACCAGAGGAGAAACCTAACCCAAAGGCTTACTCCAGAATTTCGTTCTGGAAATTTCAATCGTAGGAATATGGGTTCTACCTCTGCACCCTACTGCAAAGTTTGCAAGAAAAAGCACTCAGGAAAATGCTCAAATCTCTGCAATTACTGCAAGATGCCAGGACACAAGGAAGAAAATTGCAAGAGGAAATCCAGTAATGGATTATGCTACAACTGTGGAGGAAAAGGTCATATCAGGCTAAACTGTCCAAAATTGGCCCCAGCTGCAAACAACAAGAATACTAAAAATGCTAGAGCATTTGTTCTAACTGCAGATGAAGCCAAGATGATCCCAGACGTTATAGCTGGTACGTTTTTAGTTAATGATATATTTGCTAAAGTATTATTTGACTCTGGTGCAAACCAAAGTTTTATTAATACTTCGTTTTGCAAAATTCTAACTCAGTCATTAACTAAACTACCACAAGAATGTCTAGTAGAGACAGCCAATGGAGAAACCGTTAGAATTTCTGAAATCTTGCAGGGAGCAAGTATAGAAATTTCAAATCAGAAATTTATTGCAAATCTTTATCCCATGAATCTGGTAGGATTTGATGTTGTTCTAGGAATGGATTGGTTAATAGCCAATAAAGCCAATATTTTGTGTGATCAAAAGTTAATTCAAGTAAATTCACAAAAAGGTAAAACGATCACAATTAAAGGAGATAAGCCGTTTAGATCCACTAAATTAATTTCTGTAATGAAAACTGCAAGTTGTATAAGAAAAGGTTCTATGGTGTATTTGATTTCTATAATCACTAACACTAAAGGAAAAGAACTAAAAGATATTCCAGTAGTATCTCAGTTTTCAGATGTTTTTCCAGAAGAATTACCAGGACTACCTCCAGACAGAGAAGTTGAATTCAGAATTCATCTGCTACCAGGAACATCACCAATTGCCAAAGCACCTTATCGGTTGGCACCTGCTGAAATGCAAGAATTAAAGAAACAATTAGATGAATTATTAGAGAAAGGATTCATACAACCAAGTTCGTCGCCATGGGGAGCGCCGATATTGTTTGTTAAAAAGAAGGACGGATCAATGCGTATGTGCATTGACTACCGTGAATTAAACAAAGTCACGATTAAGAATCGGTACCCATTACCAAGAATCGATGATCTGTTTGATCAACTACAAGGAGCTCGATTTTTCTCTAAAATCGATTTAAGGTCAGGATATCATCAATTAAAGGTACAGGAAGAGGACATTCCTAAGACCGCATTTAGAACAAGGTATGGTCATTATGAATTTACTGTCATGCCATTTGGTTTAACCAATGCCCCAGCTGCATTTATGGACATGATGAATCGAATATGTAAGCTATATTTGGATAAATTCATAATTGTATTCATAGATGATATTCTAATTTATTCTAAGAATAAAGAAGATCATGCAAGGCATTTGCAAACACTTTTAAGTTTATTAAGAAAGGAAAAACTTTATGCTAAGTTTTCTAAGTGCGAATTTTGGTTAGAACAGGTACAATTCCTTGGACACCTAGTCAATCATGAAGGAATTCATGTAGATCCAACAAAAATCGAGGCCATTACTAAATGGAAAACCCCTGAGTCACCAACTGAGGTTAGAAGTTTCTTAGGATTGGCCGGTTATTATAGAAGATTTATTCAAGATTTTTCTAGAATTTCCATTCCCTTAACTAAGCTAACCTGTAAATCTGTTAAGTTTGAATGGGGAGTAAAACAAGAAGAAGCCTTTAGAATCCTTAAGCAAAGATTGACCCATACACCCATATTAGCATTACCAGAAGGAATTAAAGACTTTATAGTCTATTGTGATGCTTCTAAATTAGGTTATGGATGTGTATTAATGCAACGTCAGAAAGTTATAGCTTACGCATCTAGACAACTTAAGAGTCATGAAGAGAATTATTCAACCCATGATTTAGAGTTAGGAGCTATAATTTTTGCTCTTAAGATTTGGAGACAATACCTTTATGGTAGTAAGTTTACCATATTCGTTGATCATAAGAGTTTAAGGTATATCTTCAAGCAAAAGGAGTTGAATATGAGACAAAGACGCTGGATGGAGATACTTAGTGATTATGATTGTGATATCCAGTATCATGAAGGAAAAGCAAATGTAGTGGCAGATGCTTTAAGCCGAAAGTATCATGAAAAGCCAAGAAGAGTACGTTCTCTTAAATTAAATCTGCAAGTAGATTTAAATGATCAAATAAGAGAAGCACAAGAGTTAGTAATCAAAGAAGATACTGAAAAGTTAAAAGGTATGTTAAAAGAATTAAAACAAGGAACATATGGAATTTGGAGATTCCATGAAAAGAGAATGTGGATACCTAAATTAGGAAATCTACGCCATCGTATATTAGAAGAAGCTCATAAGTCCAAGTATACGATGCATCCAAGAAGTGATAAAATGTACCAGGATTTAAGAAAAAATTTCTGGTGGATAGGAATGAAAAAGGATATAGCAGCTTATGTTTCTAAATGTTTAACTTGTTCACAAGTTAAAGCTGAACATCAGAAACCTTCAGGTTTGTTACAGCAATTAGAAATGCCAGTTTGGAAATGGGAATTAATAACCATGGATTTTGTTACTAAATTACCCAAAACTAAGAAAGGAAATGATACAATCTGGGTGATTGTAGATAGACTAACCAAGTCAGCTCATTTCTTACCAATGAAGGAAACAATTAGTATGGAACAATTATCTAAATTGTATGTAAATGAAATTGTTTCTTTACATGGCATTCCTTTATCAATTGTTTCTGATAGAGATAGTCGCTTTACATCTCTTTTTTGGTCAAGTTTCCAAAAGGCAATGGGAACTAAGTTAAGGTTAAGCACAGCTTATCATCCTCAAACAGATGGACAAAGTGAAAGAACAATTCAGACAATGGAGGACATGCTTAGAGCTTGTGTAATTGATTTTGGAGGTAATTGGGACGATCACTTACCTTTAATAGAATTTTCTTATAATAATAGTTATCACACAAGTATCAATGCTGCACCATTTGAAGCACTTTATGGAAGAAAGTGTCGAACCCCAGTCTGTTGGGCAGAAATTGGGGAAAAGCAACTATCTGGACCTGAGATAGTGCAAGAAACAACTGACAAAATTATTCAAGTCAAGGAACGACTGAAAGCTGCACGTGATCGACAAAAGAGTTATGCTAATAACCGACGCAAGCCATTGGAGTTTCAGGTAGGAGATAAAGTATTGTTGAAAGTCTCTCCTTGGAAAGGAGTGGTAAGATTCATCAAAAGAGGAAAGCTAAGTCCCATGTATGTTGGACCCTTCAAGATTATTAGAAAAATAGGACCTGTAGCCTATCAGCTACAACTGCCAGAGGAAATGGCAGGAATACATGATGTGTTTCATGTATCAAATCTTAAAAAGTGTTTAGCTGATGAATCATTGATAGTACCTCTTAAGGATATAGAGGTAAATGAACAACTCAAGTTTGTAGAAAGACCTCTACAAATTGAAGACAGAAAAGTCAAGAATCTGAAACACAAGAGACTAGTTCTAGTCAAAGTAAAGTGGGACTCCAAAAGAGGACCTGAGTATACATGGGAGCTCGAGTCAGAAATGCAAAAGAAATATCCGCATTTATTTCAATAGATCTCGAGGACGAGCTCTAAAACAAGGTGGGGAGAATGTAACAACCCTCGGTAAAACCAACACCCTCATTATATTTTGTATACCCTATTATATCTTAAAATATTCCAATAAGTCTCATATTACACCCCTTATGTGAAAACCGAGCCCGAAATACACTATAGTTTATAAAAATAAAATAAAAACCTGAATTATGAGATGAGGCGGGCCGCGTAGGACCTCACCTCAAGCTCACGCGGGCCGCGCGGACTCATCAAACGCGGATACACCAGATGCCGACACGTGTCGACATCGTGGCAAGTCTACAAGCTGACCCAGCTAAGCTATTATGTTGACCGGTGTTGACGCGGGCCGCGTAAGGCTTAGCCTTACCTTACGCAGGCCGCCTAAGAGTCGTATTTCACAACTATAAATAGCAGGCATCAGTTTTCAGTTTCCGTCGCTCATTCACACTTCTCAATCTCGAATTCTGAAAGTATTAGGCATAATATTTGAGTATTATACCCCCTAATTAGCGAGGTTCTGCTCCGTTGTAAGTATTATAACCCCAGTTTCATAATAGTTACTCTGCCCGATTGATTTAGGGTTCCGTAACAACTGTCGTGGTTCTGCCCGACGTAGTTGTTGGAATGCCGTCTCGGGGAGGGTATCATTAATAATTTCAAAGGGTTATGATACTAACCAATGTACATTTGTATAAATTATAGATTATACCCAGGAAACCCTTACAAGAAGCCTAAGATAGCAAAGTGAGTAATCCTTCTTTTTGTGTAAACCTTTTTGTGAGTTTATCCTCTTTTTGTTAATGTTTTTGGAATAAATTACAAAATCTTAAATGTTTTACAATGTGATTAAGCGGTGATTGAGTCTTTGTAGTCTTCAATTACTGCCGGTATGTTGGGGTTTTGTATACAAAATTTACTACACTATGAGTAGGAAGTCGAGGATGAGAGTACGTTACCATTGGGACAATAAGTTAGCCAATGTGTAATATGACCCACAAGTCAGTGGATTGATAGTACCAAATGGAGTAATTGTGTAGACATAAACATTGTAATCGTCCTCGATACTGTTTTAATCAATAAAATGTTTTGTGATTAAACTGGGATTCACTCACTAGTATTTCCGACTGACAAATGTTTTTAAAACGCGTTTCAGGTAACCCAATGTGACAGCCAACTAGTAGAAAGTCAGCTGGAGAACACTAAAGGCTTGGGAATAATGTGGCTATAAAAGTTACCTAATAAACGATGTTTTAAATTAAATAAGATAGGGTTTATCCCTATAAATGTATTGTAATAAGAAACTTGGATTTTATCCATGTGATTATTAATATAAAATATGGTGGTTTTACTCTGATAAACATTTCCTAACTACGGTCCTGATGAAAATTTCCGCTGCGAGATTAAATAACCTGATACCACCACAACTGAGATCGCGTCCGCCCATTCCCGGGAATAAGGGATCGGGGGTTGCGACAGATACTGTTTCCCTTATGCACTGTCAGGTGTATGCCTACACCCCGTGCATAAGACGTGGCCATTTTATAATACAATGATGTCAAGGATATCCGGGACATGGTCATTGTCACGGCCCCCGACCCACCCTGGACGGAATCGAGAGCCGCGAGCAGCCCAGTGGTACCGGTGATTATTTTGAAAAATATCGCAGCGGAAATTTCATCAGGACCGTGAGTTAGGAAAAATATCAGAGTTTAGAAAACGCCGGATTTTATTTATTAAATAGATGGGATAAACCCATGTTTTACAAAGGTAGCTTTAATAAGATAAATTTGATTACATAAAACGATATTTCTTAATTTGATTTAATTTATAAAATAAGCCACTTCCTGAAGCCTTTCAGCGCCGTATCTATCTCTTACTCCAATCTACTGTAATTACCTGAAACGCGTTTTAAAAAGGTTTTGTCAGCAGGAAATACTGGTGAGTTCATTCATTTTATAAAACATATTTGTTATACTTCACAGCATTAAGAGTTTTTATATTTGCTTCTTTAAGATTGACAAAGACTTAATCACTGCAAAGGATAACTAGAAAACAGTGTTATAATTTACAGTATTAAGAGAGATTACAATGTTTCAGATATCAAACCAACTACCCACAGTATTTGTCACTCGACCATCCATCGGTAACCTCATTGTCCAATGGTGTCTGTGACTATGGTCATATCACTCATTGGCTAACTCGTTGTCCAATAGTGACGGTTATCAAGTAATGTATACAAAACCCCACATACCGGCTGTAACTTGGTGATTACATAAACTTAATCACTGTAATTATAATCTTTGAAAATAAACTTGATTTTGAAAGTAATTTGATAAAAAGAGAATGACTCACATTATAAGCATGCAGATTCATACGGCAAAGTTTAGCCTACTGATTAACCTTGATATTGCAGATTTATACAAGCAGAGCTTAGCCTATTGATTAATCTTGTAACCTAGTGCACACGAACTAGGTAAGTAACTAATACAGCATTTACGATAACTCACGAGATTAAAACCCTCACAACGAATGACAAAGTGTAATCACTTAAACATCCATCGGATTCACAACGAATGACAGAGTATTCCCCGAATTCGGGTGGTACTCAAACATCCTGTCGGAATCACGACTAATGACAAAGGGATAGTACTTAAACATCCGGTCGGATAGTTTCAATCGATCGGACATTGAATCGTAGCAGCGATCGAGTTATTACCCGGTATCGTAGCAGAATTCGAGCTATGTGTGTGTTTCTGTAGTAATTGGACGATATCTCAGAGTATGAATCGAATTTTATCGTCGTTCAAGTGCCAGAATTCAAGTCTCAATGCCTGCTATTTATACACGAAATTGACCAGGCTTACGGACCGTAAGCCTTATCCCTTACGGTCCGTAAGGCACACCTTTTCACTATAGGTTAGCCACGTGTGTTTCTAGCCTAGCTGAGTCGACGGAACGAGAAATTTCGAATTTAGACAGCGTTTTATTAGGATAATCGTCGAGTAGGGAATACCCCCTAGTTTTAGGGGCCCTGATCCTGATTCTGATTTTTCTGAAAATTTTAGGGTTTGTGCAGAATTACTTGGGTGTCTCACTTAGGGTTTCTTTTTAGACAAAATAATAATAATAATAAAAATATAATAGTTTTGGTGAGAGTTGTTATGGTTTGGAATAAAAGGGAATAAAACAGTGAGAAAAGAGAATGGACCCACTTTGTAACTTTAGGGTTCAACTAGAAAGGCTCCTGGTATAAATTTTGGGTATAACTCCTGGACTATTTAAAAATATATAATGCACTCGTGGTAAGTATAGTACCCCTAATTCAACCTTGTCCCTATGTCCCGAGACCGAATCCCAACAACTTAGTCAGGCAGAGCCCTGACATAGGTTATGAGGCTCAGATCAATCGGACCGGGTAGCGGTGATCGGGAGTTAAAATACTTAAAACGGGACAGCGCTTTATTATTATTATTAAGAGTAAAAATAAAAATTAGAGCTATAGATTTTGAGAGATAAAAAGGGTCTGCGCAAATTGAATGAACTATACTACTATGTATACTATTTCAAAATTTTGGAGATATGACCGAAGTCGGTCTTGCTTGGCCACGTATCAATTTCATTTGTGTGTTTTTGTTTAACTTCACATATAGCTCACACTTGTCCCTTTTAGTTTTAAATTTTATTTTATTTATTTATTTTATTTTGAGTCTTTATCTCGACCTACATACAGTTCAAACAAACTTTTATATTTTTTTTATTATTTTATTTTCATTCGTAAGTTATTATTATTATTTATATATTATAATTAATTCAACTGCTTCAGTTATTTGGCGCGTATAATTTCTAAAATATGGTGTTCTAGAAAATAATAAATATGTTATTAGAACGAGTATATTTTTGTCTACATTTTGAACCAAGTTTCATTAAAAATAGAGTAGGTTCAAATATCATGTATTTTTATAGTTTAATTATTATACGGTTCCTATGCCCGTCTAGGTACTTTATTTTTCTTATAGTCAACTTACCTGTAAGTTACCTGTCTAATAATATAAGTTTTTATAGACTTTTATTTTATTAGAAAGGGCACTCATATACAAGCCAATTAATTAGTATAATATTTCAACCAACTATAGAAAATAGTGTTTAAAACTATTTGGGTTGAATATTTATATTAAAAATAAACTAGTTACTAGTTACTAGTGGTTAATAAATTTAACCAAACTTATAATTCTTATATAAAAATAGGAATGTTACAGTCATTAACCCCTAAAGGCTTTTATTTCAAACAATACAGATTAAAACGGGTTACCTCAATAATTTAATCACAATACGATTAAACATTCAATACCCGACCAAGCGGTATTATTATAATACCGTATCCCAGTCCCGTATAGGGAAAATAAGTTAAAAGTATTTACCTGAGCTAGCAAATGCAATTTATACTCAGCCGTATATTCTAATCAGCAAGCACAAGTACTTCTACTGGGGCTCTCAATCTGGAACGAAGGTTTTATTAACCTATTAGATTCCTAACGGGTCTTATTTAAGTCGTAACTTAGACCCGTTAGTTTTAAGGAAATGTTTACGGTTCAAACGCATGATTAAGCGAAGACCGGAATAGAATGTGATTTAGACCCGAAAAGTTTGAAGACTTGTGTAATATGGGTAATCTAAACACCTTCTGGATTTTGAGATAAAAATGATAAGGTTTGACCCGTTTCGGCTAATTTATGCAAACCAGTTACATAAACCGAACCGAACGCGTAAGAAGCGTAACGGGTAACCATAAGAGTCATATACAGGCTTCCTAAGTTAATATGCCTTAAATATGTTGTGATATCAGTAGGATACCTTCCATTATGCCCAAAACGAGTTTAATCTCAATATAAGCCCCGTAGGGGTATTTTGGTCATTTAAAAGATTATAAAAGAGATTAATTTTAAATTCTGAGACTCGGGTCTGAAATAATCAGTAAAACAACTTAATTTAATAGGTCATATCAGTTGGTGATAAGTCTTATATGCCAAAATGGTTTTAAACCCATAATAGGTGTTTAATACGCGTAAAAAGCCGTTTTAAGCGATTTCCGGGTTATACAGGAAATCTGAGTTTTATGATCAGGTTATAAAGTTCAAAATACTTTATTTATTATTTAAAATCATTAGCAATTGGATTGGTGTCAAAATATTATGTAGAACTCATTTTATAAACAAAAAGGGTATAATCGGTATTAACCGAATCAAGGCAATAACCCCAGGTTATGATCAGTTTAAAAATAACTAAAAATCTTCAAAAATACCAAAATATTATATTACATCAATGGGTAAAAGGTTTGGTGTCAAACATTGGGTTTAGATCGGCTTTACGCTAATTACGCCGTTTAATTAACAAAAAGCTTTATAATTACGCTATTTGGCATAACTCCTAATCTAGACCTCCAACTGATGTGAAATTTTAGGGACATGTCTATAAATCAGTAATAAAGATTATTGTCCTTTCACATTTCCAAAATTCTCGTTTTATGGTAAAAAGGGCATATTGGTCAACATTAGGCATTTAACGGAAACGTGTAAACGAATCGGACAATCAACGATCCAACCACAGAGGGTTATTCCAACATGTAACCTGGTCCTAAGGAAACCCTAAGGCATTTCTAAACCCATCTAAATCGGGTCAGAACTGAAGTCAAAACAAAAGTCAAAGTTTTGCGACTTTCGGTTCCGAACCGGGTCTAAACAGAAAATTGTGGGATCAAACAAGTTTAGACCAGTTCTTATACTTATTACCAAGTTATATGAGTGATAAAATAGGTTGCACACCTTCTACATTGCTAATTATGCATTAATTCAAAAATTAGGATCATGTTGACTTTTTATAATAAACTTTGACCCGACAATTGATCTAGTTAGAGTGGGAATCAGAGGGTGCCCTTTTAAGGGTTTATTGCCCACTACCTTAAGTTTGACTAATCACTGGACCATTAGTGATTAATCGATAAGTCAAACCTTAATTACGACGGTTTGACTTTTAAGCTAATAACTAAGCAAAACTCAATTAAGGAAAGTCAAGGGTACTTACCAAGGTCTAATGCTTAGAGAAGACCCTTGAGCTTCAGAGATGATCAGAAGATGAGTTGTGAGTGAATGATCAAAGTTGCAACAAAGTGGGGCTTTATATAGTGCTTTTGATTGCTCAAGATCATGACAAACAACTCTAGTATTGATCCTTGATCATTAACAAGTGTCCCTAAGTCCTAAGAATTAGTTTAGGCAGCCCTTGGTGGTGTTAAAGGGCAATATAAGTCGTTTACAAGACTGAACAGCCAATCTGAACGAGTTTCTGCATCTGGGCGTGCCAGGCGGCCCGCGTAAGGGTCTGCCTGGGCTTACGCGGGCCGCTTGAGGGTGGGGCTTAGGTAAACAAGTTTTAATTTATTGCATTTTTGGTCCCCGGTCCTCCTAAACGTCATTTTCACTTTATTTCTTGCATTATAAGCCTTCTAAATTGACTTATAAGGACTTCAAGACTTATTCTAACTTTCGTAAGTCCTTGGTTAACTTTTGATTACCCGAAAAGTCATAAATTTCAACGTTGACGCTTTTAACCCCTCATATACGAATTTTACCATATCTTTCTCATACGATAACGAAACTTGGTGAATTTTTTTTATCATGCATTCTAGTGAGCATAATTAATCATTACAAAGCTTCGGGTTTGCTAAAAGGTCACTCAGAGGTATAACTTAAACATGTTGACACATTTAACCCCTGTAGTTTGTATTCTCTCACTTTCTTTCACAGTTAGCTTCGTACGGTCCATGATTCATTCGTTTTAGGGTATAAACACCATGTAGGGTTTTTGTAAAGTATATTTATCCATTGTTGACATTTTGAACCCTTACATTCACATACTTTCATTGTTTGTCAACTTTAGTCCTTCTAAGGTAATCCTTTACACGTTCAAAGCTTATGACACGTGTCAATACATTATTGGACATGAATTTTCGAAGTGTCACAATAGATTATCGTCGATTAAATGAGGCAACAAGGAAAGATCACTTTCCTTTACCTTTTATTGATCAAATGTTAGAAAGATTATCCGGTCACAAATTTTATTGTTTTTTAGATGGTTTTTCAGGTTACTTTCAAATACCGATAGCACCCGAAGACTAAGAAAAGACAACATTTACATGTCCCTACAGAACTTTTGCTTATCGACGCATGCCTTTTGGTCTATGTAATGCCCCCGCAACCTTTCCACGTTGCATGGTGGCCATCTTCCATGACATGATAGAGAAGACAATGGATGTCTTCATGGACGACTTTTCTATCTTTGGAGATTCATACGACCAATGCATCGATAACCTTGAACGAATGCTATCCCGATGTGAGGAAACTAACCTCGCCCTTAATTGGGAGAAATGCCATTTCATGGTATCGGATGGAATAGTACTCGGTCACAAAATCTCAAGCGAAGGAATGGAGGTTGATCGAGCAAAAATAGACACTATTTCTCGATTACCACCCCCATCCTCTGTTAGAGCTATTAGAAGTTTCCTTGGGCATGCCGAATTTTATAGGCGATTTATCAAAGACTTTTCGAAAATCTCAAGACCTCTAACAAAATTACTTGAAAAAGATGTTCCTTTCATCTTTGACAAGGATTGCAACCAAGCATTTCTAACGCTAAAAGAAATGCTAGTCAATGCACCTATCATGATAGCGCCTGATTGGAAATTACCCTTCGAAATCATGTGCGATGCAAGTGACTTTGCAGTTGGAGCCGTCTTGGGACAAAGAAAAGATAAGCATTTTCACCCAATTTATTACACTAGTAAAGCACTTAATGATGCACAAGAAAATTACACAACAACAGAAAAGGAATTACTAGCTGTGGTATCTGCTTTTAATAAATTTCGTTCTTATCTTGTTCTTTCTAAAACAATAGTTTATACAGACCATGCAGCCATTCAATATCTCTTTAAGAAACAGGATGCTAAACCGCGTTTAGTTAGATGGATTCTACTCCTCAAAGAATTCGACATTGAAATAAAAGACAAGAGAGGAGCAGAAAACACCACTGCAGATCATCTTTCCCGCTTAGAAGATCCAACTTTGGAGGCAACTAGGGACGAGCTAATCAATGAAAC
This sequence comes from Helianthus tuberosus, assembly GCA_030545235.1. Classification (NCBI taxonomy): domain Eukaryota; kingdom Viridiplantae; phylum Streptophyta; class Magnoliopsida; order Asterales; family Asteraceae; genus Helianthus; species Helianthus tuberosus. Next base: position 139,040,257 of record CM060420.1, read on the forward strand.
ATTCCCAACGGAGTCCCTAGAAATGGTGGAATACCGAGAAGAGCCATGATACGCCGACTATGCTAACTACTTAGCTAGCGGTATAGTCGCAAAAGGATGGCCACATCATCAAAGAAAAAAATTCTTTGCCGATGTAAAGCATTATTTTTGGGAGGATCCTTATCTTTTCAAAATGTGTGCTGACCAACTCATCCGTCGATGCGTACATGGTAATGAAGCGAGGAGAATTCTTCGCCATTGTCATGATGGTCCATACGGAGGACATCATGGTGCCGCTAGTACCGCACGAAAGGTATTTGATTCAGGATTTTATTGGCCAACCATTTACAAAGACACCCAAAGTCTTATCAAGACATGTGACGCTTGCCAAAGGTCAGGTAATATTTCTTCCAAAAACGAAATGCCACAAAATGGTATTCTTGTTTGTGAAATTTTTGATGTGTGGGGACTCGACTTTATGGGACCTTTCCCGCCATCAAAAGGAAACAAATATATACTTGTGGCAGTAGATTACTTGTCTAAATGGGCCGAGGCCGAAGCACTTCCAACAAATGATGGAAGAGTTGTGGTAAGATTTCTGAAACGATTATTCTCTCGTTTTGGAACTCCAAAAGCATTAATAAGTGATAGTGGCACCCATTTTTGTAACCATCAACTTGAAATTTTTTTAACAAGCTATGGGGTCTATCACCGGGTCTCAACAGCATATCACCCTCAAACAAACGGACAAGCCGAAGTGACTAATCGAGGTTTAAAAAGAATACTTGAAAAAACCGAAGGATTAAATAAAAAGGAATGGGCTGATAAATTAGACGACGCTTTATAGGCTTTTCGAACTACGTATAAAACAACGATAAGTACAACCCCATATAAGCTTGTTTATGAAAAAAGTTGTCATTTGCCGGTAGAAATAGCACACAAAGCCTACTGGGCAATTATAAACGTAAACTTAGACTTAGAAGTAGCCGTTAATAATCGATTTTGTCAATTAAATGAATTAGACGAACTAAGGAATCACGCATATTCTAACTCCGAAATTTATAAGGAAAGAATGAAAAATCTGCATGATAAACACATTAAACCAAATGAATTTCGGGTAGGAGATCAAGTTCTATTGTTTAATTCACGACTTCGATTATTTCCTGGTAAATTAAAGTCTAGGTGGTCGGGACCTTTTTCTATCACCCACATTTTTCCACACGATGCAATCGAAATTAAATCTCGAAATGGGATCCCATTCAAAGTCAATTGCCAACGGCTAAAGCTCTATCAAGGATTCATTGAGGATGAAGAGGAGGAAATCTCGCTACAAGCGGCCGAAGATTAAACAAAGGTTTGAGCATCAACATCATATCTTGTAAGTGACGAATGACGAGAAAGCTTCTAAATCGGTAAGATTTCTAAAACCAAGTTTCGGGAAACAGGTCACTCACATATGCACTAAATATATATATATATATATATACAAAATTGCCCGCCCACGGGGCCGTGTCCGCGCAACTGTCGGGATAAAAACCCCCTTTTTCTAGTCATTTCACACTTCCACACGACCCGTTTCCCCGCAAACTCTCTGGTTCCACCGGAAATTTCTGCAGATTTCCACGTTTTTTAGACTTCCTACAACGTCAAGGTATGATTCTATCATCATAATTAGTTAGATTAATCACTTGCATGTAGTATAAATTCAAAAATTTGGGGAAAATCTAGGGTTCTTGAACTTGAACCGAATCAAACCTCAAATTTTTGCTTAGATATGTTAGTATTAGTATAGATGCATGTTATAGGAAGTAAATCAACTTGAATTGTTTGTAGATTTACCCGATTTCTCACAAAACCCCAAACCCTTGTTTTTGAACCGAAAAAGATGAAATTGAAGGGGTAAACGGTTTGTTTTGGAAAAAACGGCACTTGTGGTTTCATTTTCGGGGAAAACCACCCCTACTCAACAAAAATTTTTCAAGTTTTCGGTACCGGGTCAAAAAATGAAGTTTTTTAGAAACAGACGCTTGAGCACGGGGTCGTGCTCAGCGAGTACGGGGGCGTGTTCAGCTAATTTCTATTGAACATGGGACGTGTCCACTGAACACGGGGTCGTGTTCAGCTGATTGTTTTCAGTTTTCTTCGAAAATTTTACTATTTCATGCTAATTGTTTGGTGTTTTCTTTCAGATGGCCAAGAAGTTTACTAGGTTTAACCCGAATGAGTGGGCTGCTCAAGCACGGTTTGAGGTTCTCAAGACAAGGCCCGAAGAAAACCCTGACAAGTTTGCTTGGATACCCTAGAAGCAGTAGGCCAAATCGACCGCTTCAACAACCTTGTTACTGGTCCATTAAGAGCAGCTCTTTGCACTCGGCTTCACTCCGTGCACAAGTATAACATGGAATTTTATAGCACATTTGCCTTCAAGGCAAAGGCGGAGCCGTTTGATAATGAGGGGGTGGAATTCCGTTGTGCAGGGGTTATGTACTCAATTTCAATTGCACAATTTGGGGCTATCATTGGGTTGTATGCCGAAGAGGATGCTGGAGAAGAGGAGAACACTGGTGGTCTCTGCGAACTCCCACAAGATCAACGCCAAGCAGCATGGGCTCAGATTGGAGAAGGGCACTATAACCCGAGCCAGACCAAGAGCACACAGCTACGGGACCCTCTCTACCGCTACGTCCGTAGGGTCCTCAGCTACTCTCTCTGCCAGAGACATGACAGTGGTGGTGTTGTAACCTTGCGTGATCTGATAGTCCTCCACTGCATTCACAACCGTATAAACCTCGATGTTCCACACCTGCTAATTCGCAACATGCACTTGAACCAACTTGCCACTCCCCCAACTCCAATTTTCTATAGAGGGTGGATCTACCGCCTCTTCAAGCATTTCGTGCAAGGGATGCCAAGGTCCTTCCATAGGGGCCCATGGTCGGGAAAATTGGACCTCGTCATATGCCGTTCCATGAATCTAATCAACGAGGCAAATGACGAGACGATCAGATTTCAAACGGTTCAAGGGCATGTGTAGAACCCTCAAGAAGCTCTCGTCCTTCACGCTCCACATATCCGTCCTCCTCCCCAGTAGCAGTATCAGCATCATGGTGATCCGGGCCAATCCTCCTCTCAAGGAGGTGGTTTTCCTAATTTCTAAAGTTTACATGATCTTTTGTAGGAAAACCTCATGTGCACCCGCAACACCTACAATATGGCAAGCAACACGTACTCCCAGGTCGGAGTTATCGAAAGGAACATCTCCGACATGCAGGATGACATGAGTAACATCCGGGAGTACATGGCGGGCCAAGGAGGAGATGACGAGGACGACGACATGGATTGAGATGGAGGCGTTGGAGGTGATGTAAAATGGATGAAGGTCATAACAGGTTAACCCCCATTTCTCTAACGAACAATTTCATGGCCTGCGTGCCACTTGTTGAACAATTTACTTTCCTTAACTCTTTTACTTTCCTGCATTTCTCTTTTTTTAGTTTGTGTTGTGGATGTTGAAACTTTGGTAAGGTAGGATGTTTGTTATTTTGCGTGGTGTGGTATTTTTAAGTAAAACAGGCACATAGGAAGCTTGGGAGCACTAAGTGTTAGTGCTACATAAGCCGGGAAACCAGAACCGAAAGCCAAAACCTATTTTCGAGATTGCAGATTGTCCACACGGGGCCGTGCCCAGCCGGCACGCTCCCGTGTCCACCGCCCAGTACCTGTTGTTTGTTTAAATTCTTCCCAACACGGGGTCGTGTTCACGAGGCACGCCCCCGTGTCCACTTTCTGTAAGTTTTCGTTACTGTCAGTCTGACCACAGGGCCATGCTCATCCGGCACGGGGCCGTGTCCAGATGCCCAGTAACACCAAAACCTTGTTTTTAACACCTTTTTACACATTCAATCAACCTAAAAACTTATTTTTGGGACACATTGAGGACAATGTGTAATTTAAGTGGGGGGGGGGGGGGATGCTAAAACCTTGAATTTTGCAAGTCCTAACAACAAGCCTTACACAAAACTCTATTGGAACCGCTAATCACCCCAATTTTTTTTCAAAAACTTTTCATTGTTTTTTACTTGTCATGGTTTAATTTGGAGATAACAAGTTCTAAAAAGTTTATATTTTTACGAATTTACAACCGATAGCGTCGTGATAAAAAGAACCAACATAAGAAAATTATAAAAAGGCATGACAAATCTAGTTAAAATTTGATTATATATACTTGATCACAATATAAACCCATTCCCACAAAAAGTGAGTTTTGAGCCTTTATTGAGCATACAAATAAACATCTTTAAACTAAATGCTCATTTTTCGTTTCTTGTGTGAATAGTCGTTTGGTTTCTTACGACTCTAGAACTTGCCATGACGATACATTCCCGGTCCTTACCAACTTAAACCCAAGTAAGTAAATGATGGAGGCATTAGGACTAACCCCTTTTTTTCTTTTCAACACCATTATTTTTCTTTTTCTTTTAACCTACCCAAAATCTCCCTAGTTAACCCCTTTGAGCCTAAACCTTTTCGTTTCTGAACCCACAAAACAAACACTCTTTACCCACCAAAACCCTTTTTATTTTTAACCCTTTATTTTAGTAAAAAGCTCGGTTTTCATGTGACATTCTTTATAAAAAAAATGTGAAGAATAGCAATAAACAAACAAGTTCCTCAAAAGAAACTTTGTTTGAAAATGCTCTATTTGAATAAAAGTCATGAAAACAAAAAGTTTTACGACGACCGACGCTTTTTACGCTTTTCGCCCTTTTTACTAACCCAAAACCCAAAACCACTTACCTTTAACCCAAGCCCAACCCTTTCCCAAAGTCCTCTTGATATTTACAAAGGTATATAGTTAAAAAGGAGGAGGCTTGATTGCTTGGCAAGCATATGATAGAAGTAAGTTCCATGTCGGTCTCGAGTGTTTCACAAAGATACATCTTCGGCCGAGTGTTAAGTGATCTCCCGTGAGTTATGTGAACTTGTATATAAATAAAATTTTAAAGAGGCATGTTATGCCCAAATAAGTGATTTTTCTTATGAAACGTTCAAAATAAATCATAACGAATAGGATTGTAAATAACATAAAAATAAAGCCTAATAAAGATCTTGGATTCTCGACACTCAAGACAAGCCCAAAACTTCTCTTCTACCCATTCCATTTGGGAGTGTAAGCCACATTAAAAAGAGTTTTGATTGAGGACAAGCAAAGATTCAAGTGTATGGGTATTTGATATGTGTAAAATGCAACATATAAATTACATCAAATAAGGAATAAAACTAACCCGTTTTTAGTACTAATGTTGGAAAAAGTGTGCTTTTGTCTTCCTTTTATATTTTTAGGACTAAATGAGCGTAAATGAACAAAAGGAACAAATATGCAGCCAAATCTAACATAAATACAAGAAAAGGAATAAACGTGGCATGTCCGACCCCTCGACAGCATCTTCCCAAGCAAAAACAAGACAACAGAAGGCTGAACACGCCTCGTGCCCAGCGGACACAGGGGCGTGGCCAGACACTTGCCAAAAAGACAAACACATAGAAGCTTCTATTCCCAGCATGGGGGCGTGCCCAGCTCAACACGGGTCGTGGTTAACGCTAAGATTCGCAAAATCTTGCAAAATCTTGATAGTACAGATTTGCTTCTGCACACGGGGCCGTACCCAGTGAACACGGGGGCGTGGGGAGCCTAATGAAGACAATTGCAATTAATGAAGAAAGAAGATGGACACGGGTCCGTGTCCAGTGAACACGGGGCCGTGTTCGAGCTTCTGCACAGGCGATAAATAGGGGTGCTTGGCTCACTTGCAAATGATCACTTGGCAAACCACCTCTCTCCCATTTCACCCACACTCCACCACCATCACAACACCCACATCCACCACCATCATCCATCATCCATCATAGAGTGTGTGTAGTAGTCTCGGGATCCAAGATTGATAGTAAGAGTTCTTGACAATCAAAGGCCATGTTTGCCTAAGTCTCTTACATCACTTGGTGAAGACAAGCATTTAGTGTAATACTTTTGATTTTTAATATTTTCGCACCTTTTATTTGGTTTTGTATTAATGACTTTAATAACTAGTTTCTTATGTTGAAGGTGAAACTTCCTTATCATTTGTCCGTGGTGTCTTGCCGTTATTTTACTGTCTATATAAAATAAAAGATTTACACCATTCATATCTCTACGGTCTATATAGAGATATGTTGGCTACCTGGTCGGGGGTTAAGGGAATGGTTTGGTAAGGTTCTTGCCTTGTTCAGTGTATAGATCCTGCAAGGACCTGGGTCAAGCTTACTAGGACCTCCTTCAATACCCACTGGTATTGGATGGCGGGGGTGCGAATGGCTTGATCCCCTCATATGTAAACTACTATTAATACATTAACCCGGCTACTTGGGATTGTATCCTTGCTGACTCAAACCACTTAGCCGAGGGTAACGTCACCTTCAAAAGAGGGGCCTACTACTATAACTAAGATAATCTCTTAAAAAGTGCAAAAGTGCGGAAATCATCAAAGGTTACACTAAAGGCGAGTCGGATCCAAGTGATTCATATTGTCTATCTGTTTTATTTTATTTTTATTTTTCAGGATTTTTAGTTTTTATTTTCATGTTTAAAACCTTTTCTAAAAATTTTGATTTGATTAGACGTTGAGGATAAACCGGTACTAAAAGCTCTTGTGTCCTTGGACGACCTCGGTATCTTACCAACGCTATACTACGCTCACGATGGGTGCACTTGCCCATATGTGTGTTTAGTGTTAGTAAAATATCGTGTTTTATAAATTTAAAACTTGACTAAAGTGTTAAAAAGGGCTTAAAATATACATAAAAATATATCACTTAACACACATCAACGATAATGTCATCTCACATGATTCTTATCTTGTTTTTTCAGTAGGATCGAGAACAATCAAACAAACATAATCTGGACTTGTTGGTATTCATTGTTTAGATCCGGTATAACAAACATGAGTAAACAGACAAGAAGTTGTTACAATAGAAGATAAATCCAGTCTTTTAATGTTTTTACCTAAACTTTTATGTATGCTATATGTGTAAGACGAACATTAAAAAATGAACACAACATACGAATATAACGATAAAATTAAGCAAACAATTAAACAAAAGCTTTCAGATACAAACCAATGAGCGAAATCTTAGTTCGTGATCACTTATTTGGATCAAATTTTTCTTCATGTTATTGCCGACAAAGTCACTTGTTTCAAAAAACACTACCAGAGAAAATAGAATAAGCAAATTAGATTGTAACGATTTAAATTTTAACCCATCATCGACCATAATTCATTTCGATAATTTAACCAATAACATTCATAACTTTCATTTTCGTTGACAATAACAATACAACTCACATTAGGGATGAGCATTTGGTACCGGGTATCGTTACCGAACCATACTGGGTATATTCGGTACCGATGCCGTCGGTACCGGTATTTACGAGTAAAACACCGGTACCCACTTTTCCTGTTTTTCGGTACGGGTACTTTTGGTACCGGTACCGGTTCGGTACCGAACAAATACCGTGCTCACCGCTAACTCACATAACCTATCATAGATTTACACTTGATTTTCACTCAAATTCCATTCATAATGATAATTATGCACGAAATGGGGAAACTAATCATCCTTATAAGTGAAATCGAGTGAAAATTAAGTTCAAATTTATAATCATTATAGGAATGAGATTGCATTTGACAACAAAAGTGAAAGTTACGAGAGACAATGGTTAAAGAGCCGATGTGAATTGTTTAGGGGTATAAATAATTCTCTTACACAACAATGATTTAACAAGAAATTTGGGGTTGAATATATTATAAATGGGTATAGGTTAATTTTGGGTTGACCTCACAACCTTTTTAGCTAAACGAGCAGCGTGTGTGTCAATTAGACGGATTCACGGGTTGGTCTGTTTTAACCCAATTACTTTTTCAATTTATTTAAAAATGTATTTTATGTCATAAATTAAATTGGTTGTGTAATCTATGTAAATTTTTAAAATTTAAGAGAAAATTGACGTAAGATTTATAACTAAAATATAATTGTTTTATATACATTTATATTTTTATTAAAAAAATATAAATTTAAAGTATTGATAAGTGAAAATAAAATCTAGGTTAAACCGATCGTGCTCGTATTAATCCGAGAATACTCATGTGGTGTTTGAATTTGTACGTCTAACATGATTTAGGTTCATGTTGTGTTCGGTCACATATCAAATACTTTAGTTTGTGTTGGGTTAGACCCGACAATCCATAAACATGTTTAACACCTAGGGCTGCAAACAAACCAAACATTCGACGAATCGTTCGTGAACTGTTCGGCAGAAAGTTCGTCTGTGTTAGTTCGTTTAGTAAACAAACGAACACGAATAAGAAATTCCGTTCGTTTAGTTAAAGGAACGAACATGAATAGAGTTCGTGTTCTTTCATTTATGTTCGTGAATGTTTGGTAATGTGTTCGTTTGTGTTCGATAGTTCATTAGTGTTTTTAGTTTTTGTATTTTATTTAAATACTTTAAAATTCCAACAAATAAATATTTAATACGTGTCAGTGTATTATATATTATGTTCATGAACGCTTGTTTGTGTTCGTTTGTTATAAATGTGTTCATGAACAGGGGCGGACCCACATAAGATGGGTCTGGGTCCACGGACCCCAATGTTTTCTAAAAAATTAGTAGAATCGGTATGTTAATTTTTATAAGGACCCCATAAAAATAATTCATTGGACCCCATAACATCAAAAGGAAGGTTGGTGTGGTGGTAAATTCCTTCTCTCCAAACAAACAGGTCTCAGGTTCGACCCTTTTAAGTAGCGTCTTTTGTTTGTTTTTTAGCAACTCTCTTGACATGTGTAGTAACTTGAGCCTGGATGATAATTTCGTGCGTCTATGTTTAAAAGATTTATGGTTGGCTGAGTTATATCCGTTTGATTTTCGTAGGAATAACTTTAAATATTTGTAATGTTTTTTTTTTCATGTCAATGCCATCTTTTGTTTACTGTTTGTTTTCTAACAAGTAATGATCATATAGTTTTATATGATCATTGTATTTTATTATGTTTCTCGTCCCGTCCCGACCTGAACGACAACCGACCCGAAAATTCTAATGTTTAGTTGTAAAAAATCTTAACATCGAAAATGGGACCCCAGTAAAAAAAAATACTGGGTCCGCCACTGTTCATGAACATAGTTTGTGCTCATTTGTGTTCAACGTCCGTTTTTGTTCGTTGCCTAAAATTAATAAAAAACACGGACAAGTTCATTTCCTTAACAAACAAATTAACACAAACATAAAATCTCGTTCGATAAATGTTCATGAACATATACATTTATTAACAAACAAACACAAATAAAGTTTTGTTCGTGTTCATTCGATTCGTTTCCAACCTTATTAACACCTCACGAATATTATTAGAATCTAATTTTACTTATAAAGATAAGCAAGCTTTAGAGTTTGCTTCACATTGCAAGTATCCAAAATAGATGCTGTAAATTTTAGAGGCAAAAAGCAAAATATAAGAGATGCCCGAAGAATACGGGCAGGAGCACATATTCCCAACTATACCCTTGACCCAACAGAAAGTAGCGGTGCTCCGAGAAAGAAAACCGTAGGTCAGTTAGGGCAGGAGAGAGGAAAAAAAGTGGATGTGGGACCCACATGTAAGGGTGACGTGTCGGACAAAAATGAGCAACTTCAGCCACGCGCGTGAAAACTTTTCGTCTATCCCGCTAAGATGCCGTGCACATTCAGTTTCTTTCATCTTATTTTTTAAATTATTTCTTATTCTTTATTGTTTTCTATTTAACGGCTTAGAGTGAAGGGAGTGGTTACCTAGGTAAACTCTACATTCAAACAATCAAACAGTGACACGTCAATTCACCTAATTAATTTACCTATTGCTTAAAAACGTTGACGGTGGTTTAACTAATGAGATTTAGGTACACTATTAAAAAAAAAGGAAAAAATGCGTGATTAGTTGAGAAGTAATGGACCCCACCACACACCAATCTCTCTCCCCCCTTCCCTCCCTCTCACCTAATCGATGAAGGTTCACCGCCCCACTTCATTACCGGTTGATGAACACGGTATGACGGCGGTGTTACCGCACGGTGCCGACGTGTTTACCGACCCACTCCGCTCACCCTTATAAATGTTACCATAGTCTAGTTTACAATTTACACCAATTATTTCATTGTTCATGTTTGAATCTCTGATCTTCTCTTTGAACGACATGCATATATTCTAAGTTTATCAAAAATCTATTGTCTGGTTTTACACTAAAATCTCATTAAGACATTAACTATATTTTTTTTGAACGAATTAACTATATTTTAAATATTAAATTCATTTAGTTTGTTTAATATATGAGGTATTACGGTGGGGATAGGTCTATTTGAAAAAGGCCATTAAAAAAAAAGGTATTTGAAAAAGAATTACATAAAATAAAATTTTATTTTTAAACTTGGTGAAAATGTGATAAAAGTAATATTTTAAATGGAAAACATTATTGTTGATGGAGATGATATGAATTTATATTGAAAGTAATCAATACTAATGAGACAACGTTCATGTGGTAAATAATGCACACATGTCATGATGCCAAAGTAATAACACATCAAATGTACAAGTCAAGTTTCTTTCTTTCTTTTTTTTAAATGGCAACAAACCAAGTGTATATTTTGTATGATATTGAAGACTTTCGCACTTTATTAAAAGAATTTCTAAAAAATGGACTCAATTGGTCACCGAACTTGAATTAATGCATAACTAAGAGTTAATAGATTTTGTATGATATTGAAGACTTTCGCACTTTATTAAAAGAATTTCTAAAAAATGGACTCAATTGGTCACCGAACTTGAATTAAGAGAGTGATAGGTACCTAAAACATGATATTATCTTCAATATATTTGACAAAAAAACAACTCCACCTTAAGTCAAGGGCTTCATAAGATAGGTGGGTGGGTGGTTGGTTGGCAAGGGCCAAGATTAAACTGTATGCATAATGCATATTCTTTAAGTGATGTGATTTTTAGCAACAAAACTTTGTATCAAGACTTTTTAATGGTTTATTTGAGTCCAAGTTTTCCAAGGAATATAATCATGAAATACTTATTGAACCAAAAGTGAACGGTACAATTCTTTATAAAATGATTGGAATGCTTGCCCGTGGGTCACAAGAGACGTCTGACAATTCCGGTTTAACCTGATGGCACATGTGGTGTCTATACTTTCGTTACTCTTGTTTTATAGAGATGGGCATAATCAGGTATTATTAATACCCGGAACCGGTTCCTATCCGTACCCGGGTACTGATACTAGTTAGCGGAACCGGGTTCTCTGAAGAGTAACCATTAATAATACCCGATTCCGGTTCCGGGTTGAACCCGGGTAGTCATCAATAAAACTAGAACCGATGTAACCGGTTACGGGTACTCTGGACCTGGTTCCGGGTATTGTTTGGAACCAGTTATATCGGGTTTTTCAAACCAAAAAGCTGCAACTTACTGTTGGAACCGGTTCCAACGGATATAATGCCGTTGGAAACCTATTATATAATATAAAAATCGTTTTTTTTTTTTGTATATATACCCCATCTTCTCCATTCCCTTTTCTTACTACTACAAGCATTCAACACTTCAACATTTGATTTCATATTTTCGAAAATACAATGGCATGCAATTATGAGGTTGTTATGGTTTTGGAAACCAAACGAAACCCGTCAATTTGGAAGCATTTCGATTTGTGTTTGATGACCGATAACCATGAGATGGCTAGGTGCAAAGGTTGCGGAAAGTTCATAAAAGCGGCCGCCAACTCGACGCTAAAGAAACACATCGACCGCCATTGGCCCGTGACCAAGGCGAAAAATGAAAAGGGTGAAGGATCCGGGACCGGTTTGAAATAAATATCTGGTGTGTTTAGTTATGTTTGGTGTGTTATGTTTGTTTAGTTATGATGTGTTTTAGTAACGGGTTCTAAAAAAAATAAATCACATTAAGTACTTAAACGGTAACTTATTACCGGGTACAGTGGAACCGGGTACTGGAAGAATCGGGTACGGGTACTAACCAGGTATGGGTAGGAACCGGGTACGACCCGTTTATTATCAAGAAATATGGAACCGGGTAAGAACCGCCGGGTATTTTGAACCCGGAACCGGTTCTTCTATACATCGGGTTGGAACTGGAACCGGGTACGGGTCGGTTCTATCGATTCGGGTTTAGAACCAGTTATTATGCTCATCTCTATTGTTTTATCGGGCATGAATGAGTCTTTATCGTCCTAATTATAGATAATGCTACACATACCAAAAACTTTCAAGTCGGTCTCACCGGGTATGAAAGTGTATGGCATGTATGTATGTATAAAAACTATGTAAGAAAGGTAGACGTGTAAGTTGGTTATTCTAAAATAAAAAAATGGTCCTCTCGTCTCTTTTAAAAGAGAAGAAATTAGGTCAAGCCCAATAGACCAAATGGAGCCCAAGTCTAAACACCGAGCTCATTATAACATGTGGTATGTTGATGGTAAATTACTCTAAAATGACACAACACTTCATGTTTTCCTTCTGAGAACTTGAAAAAGTACAACGTTTGTACAAAAGAAAAAAAGTAATAAGCTCGTATTTGTCATGGAAACACACACACACATAAAAGCTTCCGGAATTTAAAAGCTATATTGTCTCCTTAAAACAAGTACACGACCACACACAACCAAAGTCCACACTTCCATTCAATGTTCTAGTATAGTACTACCAACTACTTATCATCACTTCTATAGCTTGGTAGAATCTACTTGTAAAACTGCTAAACAAAACATGTAGTAGGCAGCTCATCAAACATCTTAGACACGTAAAATCATTACAATTTTAAATATTTTTTCTCGAGTGATCTCAAAATAATCCCTTAGATGTTTGAAATTGGATGCGGACAGGGCCGTTCCTACGTTTTCGAATGCCTTAAGCGAACAACAAAGTGGAGGTCTTTTTGCAAAATTATCATTTTCAACATTTTGATAACAAAACCCTACTTCTTTACCCTCTTTACCCGGGCTTGGAATATGCAATTAAAAACTTAAAATTTAATGATTGGGGTAGCTAAAAAAAATTTAAGTTACATTTTTGTTATAGATATAGCAAATTTTTAAATAAAATTTATTTTTCTAGCTTTAATTGAGGCAAGTTATTTGATGAACTTATCGTAATCAAGTTCTTCTAAAAATCTTTTACGATTGATATAATAGCTAATGATTGTATACATTTCAATTTGGGTAATGGCTCATGGACTGTTTCAATTGAAGACTTTTTTAGTGGGTTGTTCAGTGTATTATCTTATAATAATTGAGTATAGAATTAAGAAAGCACACCAAATTTTAGAGGTCTTCTAATTTGGATGACCCTAGGCCTAGGCTGTCGCAACCCCCGTCCCCATCTATCCCGGGAACGGGCGGCCGCGAGACCAGTTTTGGTGGTATCGATGTTTAACATTTTGGCAGCGGAAATTTCATCAGGACCGTAGTTAGGAAATATTTATCAGAGTAAATACCACACTTTTATAATATTAAACATATTGGGATAAAACCCAAGTTTTTATTACAAACATTTTCATAGGGAAAATCCCTATTTTATTGAATAAAACATCTTCTTTTATTTAGGTAACTTTTATAGCCACTTTTTCAAGTCTTCAGTGCTGTCCAGCTGGCTTCTAGTTGGCTTTCACATTTTGTTACCTGAAACGCGTTTAAAAACATTTTTTCAGTGAGAAATACTGGTGAGTGAATCCCAGTTTAATCAAGAAGAGTTTTATCCTTTAACAGTATTGAGAGCTATTACAATGTTTATTTCTACACAATTACTCATTCAGTACTGTCAATCCTGACTGGTGGGTCATATTACACATTGGCTAACTCTTTGTCCAATGGTAACGTGTTCCACATTTTGTATACAAAACCCCAACGTACCGGCAGTAATTGAAGAATTACAAAGACTCAATCACTGCTTAATCACGTTGTAAAATATTTAAGGTTTTGTAAAAACAGTTTACAAAAAGAAGATTACTCACATTGCTGTCTTAGATTTCCTTTAAGGGTTTCCTGGTAGTTATCTATTAATTATACAAATGTACATGTGTTAGTATAATAACCCAATATTTACATTAGCAATACCCTCCCCGAGACGACATTCCAATGACTACGTCGGGCAGAACCACGACGGCCATTACGGAACTCTGGATCAATCGGGCAGCGTATCTAATACGTAACCGGGGTTATAATACTTACAACGGGGCAGAACTTCGTTAATTTAGGGGGTATTATACCCGGAAATAGCTTATACTATGTGAGAATTCGAGAGAGAAAGAAAAGATTGAGCGACGGAAACTGAAGACTGATGACCCTTATTTATAGGTGACCTTTCACCTTCTCTCGCGGCCCGCGTAAGAGAAAGGAAAGGCATACGCGGCCCGCGTAGTAGGGTAAGTAGGCCCTAGCTGTGACTGGTCAGCACCATAGCTTCGACACGAGCCCGACACGTTGCGGCACCGGGTGCAGCCCTGACTCCGAGCTGTCGTGCCCCGCGTAGGTGGTAGCCAAAGGCTACGCGCCCCGCGAGAGACCATTAAAATTTGTTTTTATTTTATTTTTAATTATATAAGGGTATTTGGGCTCGGTTTTCACATACGTGGTGTATTTTAAGGCATATTGGGATATTTTAAACATATTAGGGGTAACGAAAATATTTTGGAGGGTTGTTATATAGGCCTAGGGTCCGAAGCCCTTTGGGCCGGCCCTGGATGCGGAGCGCTTTTATTTCAAACTTTTTACCAGATTCTACTCGATTCCAACCCAAGTATACAAAAACACACCCATAAATATATCTTTATTCATAAGTCACGCAAATTTGCTTCATTGAGTTGATTTTACAAATCTGATAGTGCCCAACGTCTCACTAATTGTAACACAAGTTCACGTTAGAAAAGACTAACAGTTGTTGGATTCAGTCTTCATGATCCAATAGATTAGGGATCTTTTACAAGAAATAAGAGTTAATGTGTAACACATCATAAATTTTTTTGGTATTCTAGATTTTTTTTTTCTCATTTGCCCTTCTTTTGGTAAAGACAGTTGCATTTCCATTGTAAAAATACAAATCCTGACTTGAATGTTTATATAATCCAAATTTATTTAAGAGTAAACTCTCATTTTATGGTTTGACACAAATATCCATTCCAGTCCAAAGGAATTTTTGTTACTTTTTTAGTTCAAAAGTTTGATTTTCGAATCAGTTACTGTCTAGTACTTCAGTCCACTAAGCCCATCCAATTTATTCCGTAAAGCTTGTGTAAAAGGGCTATATTACCCCTGTTAGTAAGATATTAAAACAAAAATTAAACTTCACTATTTAAAAATCTCTCTCTCTCTCTTCTTATTTGAAGAAGGGTGTAACTATTGGCACATCAATGTGCCTATTGGCACACCAAGCCCTAATTAAATCAGGGTTTACCTACGCTGCGTATAGGTCTATACGCAGCGTATAGGAGTAAAATACGCTGCGTATAGAGCTATACGCAGGGTAGGTAAAACATTGATCTCAATGCCTGATTAGCAATCATTGCACAGAAAACAAGGGTCTATATACGCTGCGTATAGCTCTATACGCAGCGTATATAAGCCATCTGAACTTTTGGGGTCATTTTGGTGGGTTTGAAGCATCAGATTTTTACAAGGTTTATATACGCTGTGTATAGAGCTATACGCAACGTATATAACCTTTCAGAATTTGGTTTCGTCATTCGGTATATTTGTGGTATAAATTCTCACCCGGTTACAACGTTAACTCGCTTAAAATATATAATGAGTTAAAAATTTATAATGTTTTTATTATTTAGTCAACGTCGTCGTTAATTTATTTAGTCGATGTCGTCGAAAAGCGTATATGAAAAACGTACATACGGTTCGAATACTATAATGTTAAATAAGTGGAAATACCCGAATATTGTTCGAAATGGATAATGACTAAGCTAAACGTGCAACAGTAGTTATCCAACAAAAATCCAAAATCACAGCCTTTGTTTCCCAAAATCAATTAACCAACAAAACAAAACTGAGATGCCTTACTTCAACAAATCCAATTCTAAAAATAACAAGATTTGTAGAATTTCAAAGTTGACTTACGCTTTTAACATAAGCTTGGATCGTGACATTATTTATATAACTAGGTTTATTCACTCACGCGCGTTGCGCGTAGGGCCAATGGGTTGAGACACAATTCCGTCAAACACCCTTTACCCCTAAACATCAAAACCATCTTCTACACATCACAAAATGAGAATTTGTTTTTAATCAAAATGAACGAAATGTGAAGTACTAATACGATTCTAACTTCATCTTCCATAATCTGCATTCCCTACCAAAGCTCAGCCTTCTCCACATTCTGCCATGTAATATGCACCTTGTATGTGCAATTTGACCTTTTTATTTTGCAACTGCATACAAATAGTTCAAAAAAGGAAGCAACGAATAAAACGGCTAATATTTTGTACACAAAATCAAGTGATAAAACGCAATGTGTAATTCATCTTTAATTACCAAAAGTAAAACAAAGAGATAAAAGGAATATAGTTCACGTAGCTGTTTGATTCAATGTCCTCCATTTCTATTGTTGACCGAATCTGACCCGCCTCATCTCTGTTGACCACAATTGATTTATTAGGGGTAATAAACCATCAAAAGTAAATATATACTAAAAATCCTAATTGAATCATACTAAAGTTAACCTGATTAGCAAGAAGCCTTTTGAGACAATCAAACATATAGAAGCCTGTGTTAGTCAGCACCTGCATTCAAAAGTATAAGCCGCATTCATGTGAGTATATGATTTAAAAACTATCACCAAACGGTGTGCTATAATATCAGTATAGAAGACAACTAAAAGACTTGGTTATGTCACAAGTATAATATAAATAGCACTATTAATTTAGATAAGTAGTGTACTGTAAATAATATAATAATTGTAAATTGTAAAACTATTAATATATACAAATTCTAAAATGGACGTAGAGAGTAGAGACGTGGCACCATTCACCATCTGATCCGATTGATTTTCTCCTTGTCAAAATAAATTTGAGATGTTGTTTATAGAAGAAGCATCTTTGTCTCTTTAGTTACCGGTATTGAGTTAGATGCATACTTGCTGAATCATTTTTCAATAACAAAGCAATGACTTTTTATTGTTGTAAGTTGATTGCGTTGTTTTATGCCACTATTTCACAACCTCTTTGATTAACATTTCTATGCTTCAATGAAGCTTAAATCCAAGTTTGCTTGAGCTTAAATAAGAAAAAAAAAAAAGGTAAGTGCACGGTACCCCTGACCACGGAGGAGATACCCCCTCCCAAGCAAGCCTGGTGGTGAACTCCCCAGCCGAGTTGACAACGGATCCACATGGAGGTCGAACCCGCCACGGTTTGTATGGGTGTCGGTGGCCCTTGACTGGGCTGACACCCAGTGGTTAGCTTAAATAAGATATATGTCCTTATATATGATCTCCACTGATATCTCAAAACTAAATTATTCTGGTCTTAAGATATTTGTGTTGTGTTAAAAGCCTTTATAAAATACTTTAAACTTTATAATGGTGAGTTTCTAATGATAAAAATCATTGCAAAAAGTCTTAATAATGATAAGAGGTGTTCAGTTAAGGAAAATAGCTAACGATTTCAGAATGATCCAGCAACTCTATCATCTGATGTCTGTTGTGAATTGAGAAAACTGAGCTAATGCTTTTGTCCAATTGATTTAGATGCAAAGTTTGAGCTCTTTACTTAAACAAAAATTCTAATATTGACTAAGCACTATGACTCATAATTTGTGTGAGAAAGTTGCTCAACTCAGACTCTACCTTGCATCAATAGTGTGTGCTTTGGCAACTTATTAAAAAAGTTAATCTCACATTCTGTAAGAAATCTTTTCTAAACCTAGGACTCAGCTCTTGCATTAAAAAACACAGCTACATAACATTCTAGAGTGATCATTCCTTGTTGACACTTCAAATATATATATAGGGAGCCGCTAGAATGAGAACCACCACGAGTTATGAGAACCACGAGAACCGCGACCCGCGGGTGGCCGTTGGCCACGAAATTTTTTTTACACCTAGATCCGTATATTTTAGGACCGGGTGTAAATTTTCGGTTCAAACGGCGCGCCCGAGGGGGTAGTTTTTTACGCCCAAAGTTTGGTAAAAAAAAAAAGAAAAATTAAAAAAATTAAAAAAACCCAAACTTTGGGCGTAAAAAACTACCCCCTCGGGCGCGCCGTTTGAACCGAAAATTTACACCCGGTCCTAAAATATACGGATCTAGGTGTAAAAAAAATTTCGTGGTCAACGGCCACCCGCGGGTCGCGGTTCTCGTGGTTCTCATAACTCGTGGTGGTTCTCATTCTAGCGATCCCCTATATATATATATATATATATATATATATATATATATATATATATATATATATATATATATATATATATATATTACATGCCATTCTTTAAATAAGGCTCTGTTTATCAACTTTATCCCCGCACTAATGGGCTTGGGATATTTCTAAACACATGTATTTGAGGTCTAAAAATTAACTCCTTAAATCTATCCAAACTTATTGGCGTTTGATCGGTAACCTTACAATAACCAAAGTTCATGATTCTCCTAAAAGTAAAACCAATTTCGGTTTACATTTTTACTGAAACGTTAATCAAAGATGTGCTGAATTTGGAGTCTGTGGACAAAATTAAAGTTTATCAATAAAATATACCTAAGATTGAAACAAAAAAAACATAGTATTTAAGAACATCGATGAACAGAGGCCGGCAGAAATCCAATCAAAGCAACCCTAACATGGTTTAAAAAAAATAGACTGATAACAATAGTCAGCTTACCTGTATGAATTGAACTTGAATGGCCATTCGACTTGTCACCAGCCATACTCCAGTCGCTGAACCCTAATTGCCGCTGTAACATTCCCATTTTTATCATATAAGAATTATAGGTTTATTTTTATTAACCACTAGTAACTAGTTTTATTTTTAATATAATTATTCGACCCAAATAGTTTTAAAAACTATTTTATATATAGTTGGTTGGATTGTTATACTAACTAATTGGCTTGTATATGGGTGACCTTTCTATTAAAATAAAAGTATATAAAACTTATATTATTAAACGGGTAGATTACGGGCAAGTCGACTGTTAGAAATATGAAGTACATAGACGAGCCTAGTGACCGTTTAATAATTAAATTATAAAAATACAATATATTTGAACCTACTCCGTTTTTAATGAAACTTGGTTCAAAATGTAGATACAAATATTCTCGTTCTAATGACATATTTATTGTTTTATAAAACGTTATATTTTAGAAGTTATAACCGCCAAATAAGTGAAGCAGTTTAATTAATTATAATATATAAATAATAAAATAATAATAAAAATTAAAATAATGGAAGGTGGACGTGTGTCCACAAAAGGAAAAAAAAAATAGAATTTTTAAACTCAAAGTTGTGCACGTATGTGGATATGTGTACAAAAATCAAGTTTTGCATTAAATGGAATGTATACGTGTCCTTTACCTTTCTTTGGCATTTCAACTATAAATAGCATGAAACCCATGCACTTTCAATTGTTCAGAACCTTTCCCTTTCTTTAGTTTCTCTCGATCTCGCTTTCTCTCTATATATATATTCTTAATTTTTTTATTTACACTATAATAATAATAAAGCCCTGCCCCGTTTGAAGTGTTTTAACTCCGGATCACCGCTACCCTTTCCGATTGATCTGGAGCCCCATAACGCATGTCAAGGCTCTGCCCGACTAAGTTCGTTTGGGTTCGGTCTCGTGACATAGGGATAAGGTTGAATTCGGGGTATTATACTTAACACGAGTGCAAATATATGTATATTTTTAAAATAGCTTAGAAGTTATACCCAAGATTCTACCAAGAGGCTTTCTAGTTGAACCCTAAAGTTACAAAGTGAGTCCATTCTCTTTTCTCACCGTTTTATCACCTTTTTGTGATATAATTATATTTAAAAATGCTTTCCAAAATCCTAAATGTTTATCAGTTATACTTACAGTGATTAAGTTTTTGTATTATGCAATAGTTGCCACTATGTAGGGTTTTATACATTACTTGACCTCGTTACTATTGGCCAAAAAGTTAGCCAATAGTAACATGACCACAATCACAGGGGGAATTGTGCCCCAGTAATGTGGCCTAACTTTATTTAGTACATCAGTATATTGGACTAATATATTAAATAGTAGTATAAGTTGATCGTGGTAGGTATGGTGACGTGGTAGGTATGGTGTATATTTATTAACCTACTAGATAAGCAAAAGTACATACGCTCAATTCACATACACTAGTATACTGTACCAATATAACTTTTCCATGTTATATTAAATAGGTGATACTTCGAGTATCACTATATCTATCTTTTAACTAACGAGAATAACATGGTATATAGTTATTAAATATCACATTTATTAATATTATTTTAACATTTAATCATTAATAAATTTAATGTATGATTGAAATAAATCTAAATGGGGTGTATATACAACAGAGCTTTATTAATCATTATTAAAATATATATTAAAGAAAATGTATTTAATAAACCTAAATTACTATTTACATTATAAAATAATGTTTAATCCATAAATGTATACCATAATAAAATAGTCAAATATAATATATTCTACTATACTAAGATTATATTTTTAGTCTTAGTCACGTTAATATATTAAATAATAATATTACAATTATTTAATTAATATATTATATTTGATAAGTTATAGCTATTAGTTTGACAGAAAATGATATATTTCATTTTCTAGGCTAAGTGGTTTTGTGTCATAGAAAATATAATTGACAAAGTAATGTCACGGGACACTACTAAGTCCAGAGTCACTAGTTGAGAGAATGATCAACAGTGACATGACAAAAGGCACTAGTTGAGAGAACGATCAACATTGTTATGACCAGAATCACTAGTTGAAAGAATGATCAACAGTGATATGACCACAATTACTAGTTGAGAGAATGATCAACAGTAATATGACCCGAGTCACTAGTTGAAAGAATGATCAACAGTGATATGACCACAATTACTAGTTGAGAGAATGATCAACAGTAATATGACCGAGTCACTAGTTGAGAGAATGATCAACAGTGATTTGACCACCGTCACAGGAATCGCCTAGTGACCAATATAAATGTAAGATATACTATATATCTATTACTTGATAAATTCACTATTGGACGAAAGTGAGCCAATGAGTGATATGACCACCGTCATATCGAAACTGTCACCATGTGACAAATACCGACTGGGTTGGATAAATATAAATAAATATAAAAACCTTGATGCTGTAAAGTATAACAATATATTTTATAAAAATGGAATGAACTCGCCAGTATTTATTACTGATAAAATGTTTTCAAAACGTGTTTCAGGTAACTTGCTATAAAGATAATAGAAGCCAGCTATGGAGCACTGAAGGCTTAAATAAAGTGGCTATAAATACCTGAATAAAATAAGAAATTTATGTTTTATTTATTTGGGTTTATCCATATAAAAACAATTGAATGAAATACGGGTTTTAGCCCATTTGTTTTATATTAAAAGTTCGGTGTTTTAAAACTCTGAGATCATTTCCTAACTACGATCCTGATGAAAAAATTTTCCGCTGCGAAATTAATAAACACTGATACCATGTGGCTGGTTCACGGCTCTCGCTCCCAAGGTGGGGTCGGGGGCTGTGACAGAAGGTGGTATCAGAGCCACTTGTTTAAGCTATTTAGGTGTTCTTTTAATACCTAATATGAAACAATAAAGTTAGGAAATTAATACAAACTAACATATGTGCTATTCTTGTAGATTTATATATATGTATATATGTAGATATATATTTGCACATATGATTCTTGAAAGTATTATCTTGTTTTATTCTGTGATATTAATAATTGAAAATGTTTATAATTCAGATGTCGAATGAAGTATCACATAATCCAGAAGTTCATACTAATAATGAAAATCCTTTGGATAAAAATGCTATAGAAAATATGATAGCCCAAGGAATAGCTAATGCTTTACCTTTAATAATTAAAGTTGTTAAAAACTCCGTAGAACCCACCAAAGTTGTGAGTAACAAGCATACTCGTGACGACAGTTTTAGCCATAGTGTCAATGGAGACAATGATGATATTATCAAAACCCCCTTTCCCATGAAAATGAAGGCGATGACTCTCGGGTGTACCTACAAAGAATTTATAGCTTGTAAACCAACTGAGTTCGCAGGCAGTGAAGGCGCCACGGCTGCTCTGCGATGGTTGGAAAAGACGGAAGCCGTTCTGAAGATCAGCAAATGTGCTGATGAAGATAAGGTGATGTATGCTTCCAACCTCTTCAAGGAAGAAGCCTTAGAATGGTGGAATACAATTCTTCAGGCAAAAGGAAGTGACCTGGCTTATGCCCTGAACTGGGAAAAATTCAAGGAAATAGCAGAAAGGAAATTTTGTCCTCCTTATGAAAAGGAACGAATGGCTAACGAGTTCCTAAATCATAAAATGCTAGATGTGAATTGTCGTGAATATACGACAACGTTCTTCGAATATGCAAGAATGGTACCAACTCTGGCTTCGCCAGAACCCGTACTAATTTCTCGTTATATTTGGGGATTAGTTAGTGAAATCCGAGACATGGTCAAGGCCGCTAGACCACAGACTATTGAAGAAACAGTCGAACTAGCTAACATCCTGATAGATGGACTAATCCGCACAAGAGAAGAAAACAAGAAGAAAGAGTTAGCCCAGAAAATTTCCCAAGAATTCAAGAAGAAAGGAAATGAACCATCACTGGAACAACCTACCTGCAGAAGCTATAACAAAAAGCATTCAGGAAAATGTCGTTTTAGGAGAACACCCTACTGTAACTTCTGCAAGATGACTGGGCATATAGAGGAAGAATGTAGAAAGAAAACTAATATTTGTTTCAATTGCGGAGAAACGGGACACATCAAACCATATTGCCCGAAACTGTCTAAGCACCTGACAACCAGGCGAAAACAACAGACGGAGCTAAGAAGAACGCGCGAGCATTCGTACTTACTACACAAGAAGCAAAAATGATTCCAGACGTAATCGCGAATATGTAATATCTAAGTTAAGTTATTATTTGACCCTAGTACAAATAAAAGTTTATAAATAAATGCATTCTGTCAAGTACTTCATCTATTCAAACCCATAACAGACTTGTTTGGTCTTCACTTTCATTGAATCATCTATTTGGTTACGACACCTTATGGTGGCGTTTTCTTTAATTTGTAGCTTGAGCTAATCTCATTTTCACACCTGATGTACGGATTTATTTATTCTAATTTCTGTTGGTTCATTATCTTAAAACAGTCTTAATACAATTATGTGTTAAGATAAGAGTACACAAATTCGTATTATATCCCGGTGTACCTCTAAAGATTCTTTCCTATTCAATTGGTCTTCCATCATCAATTGAAAATCCTATAATATTTATTTGAAATTAATATCCAAATTTACTTCATTAAAACTTTCAGTTGATTTCAAAAACGGTGAATTTGTTCGGTCACCGTAATTATCAAACCTTTCAATCATTACGACACCTTGCGGCGTCGGTATAAATTTGTTGTTTGGGCTAATCATAATCATACGAATCATTCAAAACCACGTATGTCTTTCCTTTGATTCATCATTCAAAAGTAGTCTTGATACAATTATGTATTAAGACAATGATACACTAAACTCTATTGTATTTCAGTGTATCCTTGCAATTCAATAAATGTCAACACATTGATTTTTCTCATGTCATGGTTCGATAGTTGACAAATCATTTCCGGGTTTTCTATTTCATTTGAGCTTGTTAATTCTGAGTCTTCCTCAGTTGACAATCAAATTAATTTTTCCTTTGACAATGAATTCTGTTGATTCTAAAAGTCATTCACAACTTGTAAACATTCAGTTTAGATATCCATTGATCATATATCTCTTTTGGCTTGAACCTAGTCACATTGGAAATTATATTATTTCATCTCGTTCATTTGACATTGATTTTTTCCAAATAATTCAGTTGAACCATTGAGTCCTATTTATTGTACAACTCATATCCACCAAATTTGAACATGTCTTGATTCTGTGTCATTTACCTTAATACTGTTCTTATTGAATAAGACGTGACATAACTCTAAAAAGAAATATCGTAGCCCAAATCTCGAGGACGAGATTTAAAACAAGGTGGGGAGGATGTAACATTCCCATTTTTATCATATAAGAATTATAGGTTTATTTTTATTAACCACTAGTAACTAGTTTTATTTTTAATATAATTATTCGACCCAAATAGTTTTAAAAACTATTTTATATATAGTTGGTTGGATTGTTATACTAACTAATTGGCTTGTATATGGGTGATCTTTCTATTAAAATAAAAGTATATAAAACTTATATTATTAAACGGGTAGATTACGGGCAAGTCGACTGTTAGAAATATGAAGTACATAGACGAGCCTAGTGACCGTTTAATAATTAAATTATAAAAATACAATATATTTGAACCTACTCCGTTTTTAATGAAACTTGGTTCAAAATGTAGATACAAATATTCTCGTTCTAATGACATATTTATTGTTTTATAAAACGTTATATTTTAGAAGTTATAACCGCCAAATAAGTGAAGCAGTTTAATTAATTATAATATATAAATAATAAAATAATAATAAAAATTAAAATAATGGAAGGTGGACGTGTGTCCACAAAAGGAAAAAAAAATAGAATTTTTAAACTCAAAGTTGTGCACGTATGTGGATATGTGTACAAAAATCAAGTTTTGCATTAAATGGAATGTATACGTGTCCTTTACCTTTCTTTGGCATTTCAACTATAAATAGCATGAAACCCATGCACTTTCAATTGTTCAGAACCTTTCCCTTTCTTTAGTTTCTCTCGATCTCGCTTTCTCTCTATATATATATTCTTAATTTTTTTATTTACACTATAATAATAATAAAGCCCTGCCCCGTTTGAAGTGTTTTAACTCCGGATCACCGCTACCCTTTCCGATTGATCTGGAGCCCCATAACGCATGTCAAGGCTCTGCCCGACTAAGTTCGTTTGGGTTCGGTCTCGTGACATAGGGATAAGGTTGAATTAGGGGTATTATACTTAACACGAGTGCAAATATATATATATAGAGGCCGGTTATCATACAATATGCCTAATCGTACAATACGTACGCTATAACCACGGCCGTCGGATCATCTCATTTAAACCGCGTGTTTAAGTATTAAATTAATCAAATAAACTTATATATATATGAAACCGCCAAGGTTAAAATCGTCCATTAAGAAATAAAAAACTGGTAATCAGCAAACAAAACCTCAAAATCATAACGTAAGATTCTTAATAAAAAACGTAATCAAAAAAATATAACAATTACTCAAAAAACGATCGATTCCTAATCACCATATCCTTATTTGAAT
The DNA here is from genome assembly GCA_030545235.1 of Helianthus tuberosus. NCBI lineage: Eukaryota > Viridiplantae > Streptophyta > Magnoliopsida > Asterales > Asteraceae > Helianthus > Helianthus tuberosus. Next base: position 139,065,819 of record CM060420.1, read on the forward strand.
TGAAGTTCTGATGAATTTGGAAATTCAGAACTGAAACAAATCGATGGACCGACTATCGAAGAAGATGATGCAGGGTGAAAAAAAATAAAGGGTGTGTTTTTTGTAAAGTTTGCGAATTCATATAACATTATATGTGAAAACACTAAATGTGTAATATAAGGTGCGAATTTATGAAAATACACATGCGATTATAAGTAAAAGTTAATAATCTTTTTGATTGCGAATTCATGCTTTAACACGTGCGATTTCAGTAATAAAGAATTATGTTCTGATTTGTTAAAGTTTGCGAATTTGTATATGTTTCAAATGCGATTTTGAATAAAACACTGCAACTAATTTCAAATTTCTGTCCTAAAAATGCAAAAAAAAAAAAAAAAAAAAAATTAACGAATCTTAAAAACTAAATTAGAACTATGTTTATATAAAAAAAAAACTTAATTTATTACCGATGTGACTGTAATTTGACATGTAATGATCAATTTTACAATAAATACTACTGAACTTACCACCCTACCTACATAATAAATTTACTATATTAATATAAAAAACCCAAATACAACTAACTTCCATATTAAGACAAACATAGAACAAACACAAACAGACCAACAAAAAATGGCATTTGAAGATGATGAAAAAATAAAAAACATTGCAATCAAAGAGCTATTGTCAACTCGCACGTTGACAGAACTAAGCACTGATGTCAACTCTTCTCATCTTGTTCTTGATGTGCAGGGCAAAATTCTTGAAAAAATCAAGAAAAATCAAGATATATGGGAACGCCTACTTCAAGAACCACCATCAAGCTTCAAGGACAGAGCTTTGGAACACATAAAGGAGCAATCTCGAGCTGATAACTTAGCCTTCTCTTTCCTGACAGATGCTCTAAACACTGTGAAGGAGAAGATGGAATACAGCTCTTCTGAACGTGACAAAATCTTTGCTTCAAGTAACTAAATTCTCTTTTTAATCGTTTTGTGGTTGTGGCTGTGTTAGACAATAACAACTATATTTATATTTGGTGTACATGTTTTGAAAACATATTATATTTGCTTATAAATATTAAATCGCATGAATGATATTGCCATCTGTCACATAAAAAACAAGTGAAATCGCATGTGTTTCGTGTGAATTCGCATTTGAAAAATGATATAAACAGATGAATACAAAATCGCATGTGTTTCGTGTGAATTCGCATGTACATTTAGAAAAACTACTCATCCTCATCATCTTCAGAAACCTCCTCCCACTGATCTTCTTCTTCAGACCCATCATCACTACTGTAATCTTCAAACTCATCTTCCTCTTCGTCGTCTTCGACCTCATTGTCTTTGTCTCTAGCAACATTTTCGATCTGGACGCCCTTCGTCTTCTTTTTTTTTTCTGTTTACCTTGTTGTTTGGCTTTCAGCTCCTCGCAAGTCCGAATGTCATGACCTTTTTCGTTACATACGCTACATGTCCTTGACCTTTTCCCTTTGCGGCTGATCATTTGTTCCTTCTTTGATTTAATCCTTTTATGCGAGTCGCGACCTGTGTTTCTTATACCAGCCGGAACACGGACAGTAGGAGGAGCATTAGTTACTGGTTGTTGATAACCAATCAACTTTGAAAATCGGTCAAATTTTGGATCAAGTTGCTTGGTTATGCGACTCTGATCAACTCTCTCTTTAAGCTGCATCATTTGATCCCTCACTAAAACAAGTTGATCAAGGTCAGAAATCAAATTGCTAACCAAATACTCCCCTGTGTGGATTATTTCACGAGCAATCCGTTTAGCCTTGTGTTGCAAATCCTTGCCACCCACATTTAGATTGTACTTCACATTTAACTCATTCGGCACCACATCCTTCGTCCATCTTTTCGTAACATATTTGTTTGGTATTTCTTTAACACCAAACATCTTGAAAAGAAAATAGATGTGTTTGCATAGTAGCCCATACTGCTCAAAACGCAAACAGCTACACTGTGCAGTTACATCATTTTCAAGATTCTTGAACCACACCTAGGAAAAAAAAATTATATTAAAAATTAAAATCGCATGTGTAACATAACAATTTCGCATGTCTAAATATCATGTAACTGAATTAAATTTAAAATCGCATGACAAAACCAAAATCGCATATTGCAGCATCATCATCTGAAAAAAAAAGAAAATCGCATGTAGGTTATCTCAAGATCGCATGTTTGAAATATATATGCTATGGTACCTCCAAAAAACCATCTCCATGGGCTTTAAAGTCCTTCAACAATATCCTGATCTGTGGACCCTCTACTTTGGTGTCCATCGGCAGACATTCAGAAATTGTACCACAAATCTCTATTTGCTGATCAAAGAATATAGACCTGCTGAATCTCTTAGCAGCATCTTTTTCCAAAGAAGTTCCGGTCAAATCAGCAGGCTCAGTATATCTTGAAATATGATCATTCTTTCTATGATTAAACCGTTGGACATCCATTGCACCATCAAAATGATTCATAAACTCTACGAGAGTGAGTTGTGAATTAGCCACCTGGCAGAAAAAATGGTTCTCACTCTCTGATCTTGAAGTTGTTCTCATAAGTCCCGACATTGGCTCGTGCCGGTAAAAAGCCGGAATCCACATGGATCTCATCACAAACATATCATCAATCCATTTGTTTTCTGTGAGACCGAACTCAATCATCACCAACTTCCACTGTCTCTCGAATTCTTCGGGCTCAATGGAATCAGTCCATACAATGTCGCACATCCTCCTTTTAAACTCATCGTTATTGCACAACTCGTGTCCAAGCTATAACAATAAATGCTTTTTATATCAGCCTATAACATGATATAAAAAACATAACGCTAACGAAAGATAATATAGCATGCTATACCTTATCTGCCACTTTTTTCATTATGTGCCACATGCACAATCTGTGTCTGCTGATAGGGAAAACCTCCTCAATAGCCTGTTTCATAGCAGGGTCTTGATCCGTCACTACAACATTTGGTTGCCGACCAAATGACTTTAAGAATGAATTCAGAAGCCATTTATATGATTCAATGCTCTCTGATGCCAACAACCCAGCTCCAAGCGTTACATTTCGACAGTGGTTGTCAATTCCAGTGAACGGAACAAAGACCATCTTGTACCTGAATATACACATGCGAAATCACATTTAAAAACATGCGAAAAAACAGAAACCACATGCGAAAACAAACAGTATAACATGCGATATACTCAACATCAATCCTTCAACATGTCTACACATGCGATAATACAAGCTCATGAAGACATATAACATGCGAAAATTAGTAAAAAAACATGTTTGTCTTGAAAAACTTACCTGTTTGCCTTGAAAGTTGCATCGAACGATATCACATCCCCAAATTCCATATAGTTAAGCTTGCATAAACCATCAGCCCAAAACAAACCAGTTAACCGTTTGTCATCATCAACAGAATATTCAAACGAATAATCAGCTAAATACTGTTTTTTGTCAGTCATCCTATTAATCACCATGTCAGCGTCATATTCTCCTATATAGCTGTTTTGGTCAAAAATTACCGAAGCAATTTAGTGATCAAATTAGTTAAGTGAGGTAGTGTGCTAAAAAGTGTGTTGAAAATATGCTGGTTAAGTTGTTTGGAAAAAACAGTATTCAGGATACGGCTCAGGATATTGAGCTGTATCTACGATCAAACAATGAGCAAAAAGTAAAAGGGGTGACACGAGATATACGAGGAAAGCCCTTGATCAATCTAGATCGCCGGCATAAAACCTCGGGAGCTGACAATCGCAGCTGCCTTGTTCTTCTTATTGCTTTGAACTTCAGGATACAGTGCAGGATATTGACCAGATCGCTAAGTGCTACAATGCTTTTGTGCGAAAGTAAAAATTGCTAGAGAGCGAGTGTAAGAGTGTAGTGAGTGTTGATGTGATGTCCTATTCGATCTGGTATACCCACCTATTTATAGTAACGAATTACAAACAAAAATTCCTATAAATATGGGATGCTCCGAATATTCCATTGTAAACGTTGTAGACCGAGTAATGCGGCTTCAACGTCTTTCTTTGAACGACTTGGACCGAGTCTTCCGCGGAATGAGTACTTGTGAACGTTACTAGCTTCTAACCCACGTACCTGCACATAATCCGTTAGTGATCCTGAGGATACCATTCAGGATGTTACCAATATCCTGAATCAGCATCCCGGATGTGAACAAATATCATATAACCAAGATATAGCCCAAGATATTTCTCAGGATATGGGCTCAGAATTTTACCCATAACAATTATCCCCAAAAATGTTACCGTTTAGTATCCTGCACTAACGGTTACATTTTTCACAGAGATCGAGGTAATTAAGAGATAAGACCAATGATGTGACAGTTTGCAACTTACTCAGCCTATATTTACTCATTGCACCCTATATCTTCTCATCCTCATATCTTTTTTAATCACCATCGATAAGGAAAAAAGGTAAACATTCTCTCTCTAATCTTCATCTTCATCCATCTTTTCCGGTCAAAAATTCAGGGGATCAAATGCCGAGACACACAAGATCCAGTTCTGGTGATTCGGCTCCCACATTCATCCAACAAAATCTTCTCCAAGAACCGGAGAAAGAGATATGTTCTTTTGATAGTGCCCACTTGTCGGCTTTGAAATCCTCCGGTATCTTTCCGAAAGGGACGGTATTCCGGCCGTTTGACCGGGAAATCCGGTCGGATATGGTCTCCAATGAGTGGTTGTGCTTTAGTGCCTTTCCCTTCACCTTAGGGTTACAGTTCCCCTTTCCAGATTTCATTACCGAATTCTTCAAGATTACAAAAATTTCTTTCAGTCAAACAATGCCAATGCTTTGGCGTGTTCTGTCTGTTCTTGACCAGATCAAGAAAAACCACATCCCCGATCTTTCTGTTTATGATCTCCCCTAGCTTACAAGCTTAGATGCCACGGATCATGTAGATTTTTGTTTTATTCTACCTCCGGCGACCCGCTGATACTTCGTGCCACCAGGAACGAGGATAATTGGCAATCTAAGTTCTTCTTTGTAAAAAGAGACTCAATCCCTGGTGGAACGGAATATCCGGTGAAATGGTTGAAAAAGGGTAGGATTTAGGGTTTAAGGATGATCCTGCGCCTTATCCTGTTCAATATCCTGAACTGATTATCTTTCTTTTTTCTGTTGTGCACGCAGCTGATTTTAGGAAGATTGCACCCCCCCTTGCTGATTCAAAGAAAAGGATTGACGCCATCAGACTCCTTCCAGAGGCTAAAAGAAGTTTCAACCCATCTCCACCATCTCCAAGTCCCCTTTCTAGTGCAAACATGTCTGGTAAGGATCCTGCAAAATATCCTGTAGATACATGTTTTTATTTGATATACTCAGGAGAAGTTTTACTCCCTGTTCGCAGACTCCAGCAAGGTTCCTGTCTACCTAGACCTTGAAGAACTTGACAGCTACCCTACTCCAGTCACGGTCAAGAAAGAGACCTCTGCTGCCACCAGCTCCAAGCCGCTCCCGGCTCCTAAGGCCAATCCGAGGACTCGTGCTTCCACAGCAAAAAAGAGGAAAGCTCCCGAAATCAGTGCTCCGGGTCCAGAAGGGTTTTCCTTCGATGAACTCAGCTTTTCTGACTCCTTAGAGCCAATGACATCCTTCCTCAACAAGGTAATATCCTGATACATATCCTGCATATACATCCTGATAGGATATCCTGGTTAATATATTCCAACTCATACTTGAACTTGATGTGCAGGGCCTCCAGCATTTGCTCCACCTGTACAACGATGCCTGCGGTACTGCTGCACTCAATGAAGCCAGGATCAAACAGCTTGAGAGCACCGTTGCCGACCAAGGTGCCATTGCTGAAGCAAAGACCCGGCACTACGAGGGTATGCTGAAGAAGGTCACCCAAGATGCTGAGCTCAAACTTGCCACCGTCCAAATGGATCACGAACAGGCCATGGTTTCTTTCCGGGAAGGGATCAAAGCCTCTGCTATCGTCTCCCTGCTACAAGCTCGCATCAAGATGGCCTACGAGGCCAAGGAGACAGGCCTTGTATGCCCATCCTGGCCGGTTGAATCCTGGGTGGCCAAGCTGAAAGAGCTTGGAGGCAAAGCTGTGCCACTCCCTACTGAAGCCGGGGAATCCTCTAAGACAGCAGAGGTGGCAGACAAGGCTGGAGATAAGAAGGATGCTGGAGAGGATGCTGGGACAGATGCTGGTGAGGATGCTGCTCAGGATGCTGAAGCTGGGAAGGCAGAGAAGGTTGGAGAAGATGCCGCTGTGTGAGGGCATTCAGGTGGGCAATGATGGATATACGTGCCAAGGCTAGAGCCCACCTTTTTGAATTTGAATGTTGGTCTGTAATCCCCAAAACAATTTACTTTTTCCGCACTTTACTTTTCTGCACCTGAACAATTTACATTTCCTGCATGCTTTTTGAACAATACAACAGTTGGAGGTGGATGGGTCTCGGTTTGAGATGAAACCTTCAACTGTTGGGTAAATATGGTAAGGAACTATTAGTGCTCTTAGTGGATGGGCCTTGTTTTGAGGTGAAACTAAGAGCACATCTTTTGGTATGTTAATAATATAACTTCTCTTTTGACTTTATTATTGTTGTTATTAGTGCACAAATTTTACTTATGAAAACTGTTTTGTTTGAACATTTTCGGGAATATTATGGGAACACATTCTGAAAATATCCTGACAAGTATTCTAAGAGATATCCTGGTCAGGATATTGTCATATAGCTTAGAAGACTTAAATCATTTGAAAAAAGGAGAGATCATACCAAAGACTCTTAGAGAGTCAATTTCAATCTTCCACCTTAGGAATGTCCCCAGTGCCTACTTACAAACTTGGATCCACCCTTCGAATTGTATAATGTATGTCCCCTGTGTACAACACAGAAATGCAAATGTATTCACACTTTGGCTTGAATAAATTCCGAACACCCCGAGGCAAAATTTTTGATACCCTGAAATGAATCCTTAGCATACTGGGGATAAACCCTTAATATCCTGGGGATAAACCCTGATATCATGCGCTACAGGCGAGAGTGTATAAACTCCAAATCTTAGAAAGGTGAAAACCTTTAAACCTTAGAGAGTATGAAAATACCTTTTCGTGAGAGAGGGTGATCAATCCTCATATACCTTCAGGATCCAGGATATAGCCAACAGTAACGAAATTGTCAGCCACTTTTACATGAACTGGTCCCGCTACCTTGAACTATACCTAGATAACTTGCGCTCCAGGCGAGGTGTTTAAACCCAATTCGAAAGAAAGGTGAATACCTTTAAACCTTTGAAGGGATCAGGATCCCTTAAACGTGAGAGAAGGGGCCAATCCTCTATTCTTTCAAGTTATCCTAAGTGCATATCCTGGAGGTATATCCTGAAACATATGCTGCAAAACAACTGCAAACTAAGGTGGGTGCTAGCTTGGCTAACACCCCTCCGATGCTTAAGTCAGTATTGGGTTCAAGATAATAAACAAATATATTTAAAAGAGATAGAATACATACCATTCTGAGATAGAAATTAAATTCTATTCTTACTTGAAATAAAGCTTTAAGTGGATTGCATTCCAGGATCTCGGTAGCATATCCCCTTCCATATTCTTGAGTCGATATGCTCCTTTTCATGCTTCTGACTCAACTTCATATGGTCCTTCCCATTTTGGAGCTAGCTTTCCGTCGGCAGGATTAGTGGTATTTTGAAAAGCCTTTCTTAGCACCCAATCACCAACTCGAAATCTCCTAGTCCTTATATTCTTGTTATATGCTCTGGATATTCTTTGTTGATATGTTGCCATCCTTAGCCTTGCTGCATCTCTTTTTTCATCTATAGTATCCAAATCTTGACATAAGGCTTCAGGATTCTGTTCAGGATCCTGTAAGATAGATCTTGCAGTAGGTATCGCCATTTCCGTTGGAATCACTGCTTCTGCTCCAAATACCAAGGAAAATGGGGTTTGACCGGTTGCATTCTTTACCGTTGTCCTATCAGCCCACAAAACAAAGGGTAATTCTTCTGCCCATCTTCCTTTTTTTAGCTCCAAGTCTCTTCTTCAGGTTATTGACAATTATCTTGTTTGAGGATTCAGCTTGTCCATTCGCTTGAGGATGTACCGGAGTAGACATGACCATTTTGATTCCCTAACTTTTGCAAAAGTCAGTAGTCCTCTTGCTTATAAACTGGGACCCATTATCACAAATGATTTCAGCTGGTACCCCAAACCTAGTCAAGATATTCCTCTTTATGAAGGATACTACTTCTTGGTCTCTAACTTGAACAAATGCTTCAGCTTCAACCCACTTAGAGAAATAATCCGTCATTGCTAGCATAAAGACTTTTCCTCCTGGAGCTTTTGGTAACTTCCCTACTATATCCATCCCCCATTTCATGAATGGCCAAGGGGAAGTTACAGGATATAGCGGTTCAGCTGGTTGATGTAGTATGTTACTATGCCTTTGACATGCATCACACCTTTGAGCATATTCTGCAGCATCTTTCCTCATCGTTGGCCAATAATATCATGTCCTTAATACTTTCGAGAATAATGATCTGCCCCCAGTGTGGTTACCACAATCTCCTTCATGTATATCCTGAAGTACTCCTTTGGCTTCAGGATCCTCCAAGCACCTCAAATAGGGTCCTGCAAGAGATTTCTTGTATAAAACATTATTTATAATAGTGAATCGTGATACCTTCATCCTAAATGCCTTTGGATTTTCCTCTCCGGGGATGTGTCCTTCCTTGAGATATCTCACGATTGGAGCCGTCCAGGATTTAGGATCCTTTTCAGGATACTCTGCTCCAGGATCCTGAATACCCGCTACTTCTTTATCCTGAGGATTCGTCGCAGGATACAAGATATGTAATATTGATATTTGGGTCCCTTCTGGTATCCTGATTGATGATCCCAGATTTGCTAAGGCATCTGCTTCAGCATTATCCTCCCTTGGTACCTGTTCAAGTGTAAAAACATCGAAATATCCTGCTAATTTTTTGAGAATATCGAGGTATTCGATTAATTTCTCACCCTTAACTGCATAGGATCCATTAAAATGGTTAGTAATTAACAAGGAGTCAACATATACTTGCAAATTCTTGATATTCATATTCTTAGCCAACTCTAATCCTGCAATTAAAGTCTCATACTCTGCTTCATTATTAGTAGCAGGGAATTCACACCTAATAGCCTGGGGTAATATGTCCCCCTGTGGCGATTTTAGTAGTATTCCCAATCCTACTCCTCTTACATTAGATGCACCATCAGTATATAATGTCCAGGATCCTGAGGATTCTCCTAACTGTTAGACTTCTAGGTCTACCTCATCCTGAATGTCACTACTGAAATCAGCCACAAAGTCAGCTAAAGCCTGAGACTTTATGGCATTTCTAGGTTCATATACTAAATCATAAGCACTCAATTTTACTGACCACTTGGCCATCCTGCCTGACATCTCTGGTTTCCTAAGCACATTTTTGACAGGATAATTTGTTTTAACATGAATCCTATGTGTCTCAAAGTAATGTCCAAGCTTCGTTGATGCCATAACTAATGCTAGTATCAATTTTTCTAAATGAGAATATCTAGTTTCAGCATTTAACAAACTTTTACTAACATAATAAACAGGATATTGCTGACCTTCATGATCCTTTATAAGGACGACACTTACAGCATTCCCTGATACTGCGAGGTATAGGGATAGTGGTTCACCATTCTCAGGTTTCATCAGTAGAGGTGCAGTTGAGAGATATTTCTTCAAATCCTGCAGAGCTGCTTCATGCTTCTCTCCCCATTCTAATTTCTTATTCTTCTTCAGGATATCATAAAACTCTTTGCATTTTTCCGAGGATCTTGAAATAAATCTGTTTAATGCTGCCACTCGCCCCGTTAATCGTTGAACATCCTTCATATTTGAGGGTGATTTAATATCCAAGATGGCTTTAATCTGCTCCGGGCTCGCCTCTATTCCTCTTTTGGTCACCATATATCCTAGAAATTTTCCTGCCCCCACTCCGAAATGACACTTAGCAGGATTTAGCTTCATGTTATATTGATCCAGGATATCAAATGCTCCTTTAATATCATGGAGATGATCCTGAGCTTTCTTTGATTTTACCACCATATCGTCAATGTATACTTCCATGGTGTCCCCCAGCTTGTCTTTGAACATCATGTTTACCAATCTCTGGTATGTTGCACCTGCATTTTTCAAACCAAAAGGCATAGCCGTATAACAATAAATACCTGTTGGTGTCATGAAGGCAGTATCCTCCTGGTCAGAAGGCTCCATTTGAATCTGCTGAAATCCTGAGGATGCATCCATGAAGGTCAACATTTCATGCCCGACAGTAGCATCCACCATTGCATCAATGTGAGGAAGAGGAAATGGGTCTTTAGGACAAGCCTTATTCAAGTCTGTGTAGTCTACACAGACTCTCCATTTCCCATTTTTCTTCTGTACCACGACTACGTTTGCTAGCCATCTTGGAAACTTGACTTCTCTGATCATCCTGGACTTCAACAATCTTTCAACTTTCTCTTGGATAATCGTATTCCGCTCAGGAGCAAATTTTCTTCTTTTTTGCTGAACAGGCTTGAATGATCTATCGATTCCAAGCTTGTGAGTGCTAATGTCTTTGGATATGCCTGTCATATCCTCATGCTTCCATGCAAACGTTGACATCCTGCATTTCAAAAAGTTAGTTAACTGCTCTTCAATATCCTGAGAGATATTGGTTCCTACGAGCACCGAGATATCAGGATTATCCTGATCCAGGATAATTTTCTTCACATCCTGCTCCGAATCCTCCACGATATCCTGGGCCCGCATCTTTAATTGCTATGCTGTACTAGGCTTGGTTGAGGATTTCATCGAGGATGAGTAGCATTCTTTCGCCTCCTGCTGATCACTTTCAACCTTGACAACTCCCCAAGGGGTAGGGATCTTGATGCATTGGTGATATGTTGATGGCACAGCCTTCATATCGTGAATCCATGGTCTTCCCAGTATGATGTTATAGCAGGATAGAGAATCCATCACACAGAAACGTTGTATCGAGTTGACTCCTTCAACATATACTGGTAACTTTATCTCTCCCACTGTGTTCCTAGCCTCTCCACTGAACCCAACAAGCACGGTGGACTTTGAAGTGATATCCATCGGAGATACATTCATTCTCTTCAGAGTTTCTAGTTGGATTATGTTGACGGAGCTGCCATTATCAACCAGTATCCTGCGTACAAAATGGTTAGCCGCATATAATGTTATTACCAGAGCATCATGATGAGGATCCTGGACAGTATCCCTGTCATCAGCATCAAATGTGATCACTTTGTCAGTTGTGAGGGTAGTCATCCTGACAGGTTTGTCTCCCCTTTCGGCCTTAGCTTCTCTTGCATATCTCTTTGCTGCCGAATACGAAGTCCCACAAATGTCGGATCCTCCCGAAATAAAGTTGATTATCTTGGCATCCGCGGGAGGTGACGCTGCTCGCTCGGGATCCTTCTCAGTATCCTGACCCTTATTCTTCTTCCTTCCTAAGAGATCTTTCAGATATCCCTTGCTTAGAAGATAGCTTATTTCTTTCCTTAGAGCAATGCAATCCTCAGTTACATGTCCAAAATCTTCGTGGAAGGCACACCATTTTGACTTATCTTTCCAATCGGTTTTTTGTTGATTCTTTCGAGGCCACCTAGCCTTGTCTCCTAAACCCTGCATGGCATACATTAATTCAGGAATGTTAACAAAAAAGCAATATTCAGATAATTCAGGATATTCTTCAGGATCCTCGTCTTCGATAGCATTCACTTTCTTGTTTTCATTTCTACCATATGGCTTAGGGCGATATGGCTTAAATGAGGATTCAGACTTCCTGTTAGTTGACTCATAGGTGTTGGATGAGTTCATCCTCTCTTGCATCTTTCTGTCATCCTCCAATCGAATATATCTTAGGGCCTTGTTTCGAGCTTCATCCAAGTTCCTGCATGGGTTCATTACAAGGTCTTGGTAGAATTAAGAATCCTTTTGTAGCCCCATCTTGAAAGCTTGCACAGCTGTTGCAACGTCAAGATGCGGAATGTCTAAGGATTCCCGACTGAACTTGTTCACATAATCCCTTAGGGATTCTTGAGGCCCCTGTGTTATCCTGTAGAGGTCACTTGTTAGTTTTTCAAAGCTTCTACTACAAGAAAACTGACTATTAAATAAATTCACTAGGTGAGAAAATGATGTAATCGAGTGAGGAGGAACATTTAGGAGCCATTTCAAGGCTGATCCTGTTAAGGTAGAACCAAAACCCTTGCACAAGCATGCTTCCTTGAGCTCCGGAGGGATAGGGTTAATCTCCATCCTTTCCCTATACTGAGCAATATGCTCTTCAGGATCCGTAGTTCCATCATAAAGCTTCATGTTGGGGGTTTGAAATCTCTTTGGAATCTCAGCATCACAGATAGGATATGCAAAGCGAGATATCCTGTGGCTGTCTTGGGACACTTCCGGGATTGGCTGGACCACTCCAGGTACACTGGATATCATGTCTTTCAACTTCTGAAGCTCCCTAGTAAATGCTGATGTTACACCTGTATCCTGCAAAGATCCACTATTGTTAGCAACATGAGTATTATTATTATTTGATATGTTACCCGTAGGAGGATTCTGCACATATCCTGAAGCATATCCTGAGCTCCTCATGGTTGACATCCTGATCGAGGAGGGTATTTCAGGAGTATGATTCTGAGGAAGGCTGGGCACAATATTCCCCCTATTATCCTTAGTGTACACGGCCGAACTGAAGTTCAAAGTTCTGGGTTGTAGTGGAGTGACGACATCCCCAGTAGATCTGCTCGAGCCAGACTTCAGGAGTTGTATTTCCCTTAATAGCATTTGGTTTGTTTCCTGTTGCTGCCTCATTTGTTCATACACTTCCAAATAAGGTTAGAATTTCATAATTAGAGGCTAAAACGGGAGCAGATCCCTGAACACTGCGAGTAGGGATAATATCCTGAGGTTGTGAAGAGGCTGGCATCCTTGGAGGAGGTGGTGGAAGCACCGAACCGGTAGTAGCAGAAGTCGTAGCAGATACAGTGGAGGAGCTCATGTTTGATCTCGAGGCCATTGTAAACAATGTGGCAAAAAGTTTTGAAAATAGAAAACCGATTAACGATTTCACAAAGATTTTTAGTAAAAGGAGCACCACTTGCCCCACGGTGGGCGCCAAATTGTTTTGGTCAAAAATTACCGAAGCAATTTAGTGATCAAATTAGTTAAGTGAGGTAGTGTGCTAAAAAGTGTGTTGAAAATATGCTGGTTAAGTTGTTTGGAAAAAAACAGTATTCAGGATATGGCTCAGGATATTGAGCTGTATCTACGATCAAACAATGAACAAAAAGTAAAAGGGGTGACACGAGATATACGAGGAAAGCCCTTGATCAATCTAGATCGCCGGCATAAAACCTCGGGAGCTGACAATCGCAGCTGCCTTGTTCTTCTTATTACTTTGAACTTCAGGATACAGTGCAGGATATTGACCAGATCACTACACTCTTACACTCGCTCTCTAGCAATTTTTACTTTCGCACAAAAGCATTGTAACACTTAGCGATCTGGTCAATATCCTGCACTGTATCCTGAAGTTCAAAGTAATAAGAAGAACAAGGCAGCTGCGATTGTCAGCTCCCGATGTTTTATGCCGGCGATCTAGATTGATCAAGGGCTTTCCTCGTATATCTCGTGTTACCCCTTTTACTTTTTGCTCATTGTTTGATCGTAGATACAGCTCAATATCCTGAGCCGTATCCTGAATACTGTTTTTTCCAAACAACTTAACCAACATATTTTCAACACACTTTTTAGCACACTACCTCACTTAACTAATTTGATCACTAAATTGCTTCGGTAATTTTTGACCAAAACAATAGCTGTTAATTCGCTTCCTAAAATTTTTGCAATCATCAACCGTGGCACCAACGTTCTCGAAACCACCATAACGTTTCCTCATTATATGGAAAGCTTTGACAGGACCAAGATTTAAAGTGCCAAGTTCCCAAACCAACTCCTCCTGGACATTTGACAATTGTCTGTAAGCTGGCAACATGTGAATATCATCTTGGCATACAAACTTATGATTATGGCCATCAACAAATCTCTTTACTGTATATAATCTACCATCCACAGTGCAAATCATAAGTTGAGCTTTGCATCCAGTTCTAATAGTCCCCCTGTTCCTTGTTTTGAATTGCTTTTTTGACTTCGAACGATCGTCAATACACAGTGGCTTGTGTCCCTCTTTATAACAAACAAAATACTTAGTTTTGATTATACCACCACTATGTACTTCACCACCTTTCCGAATAGAAAAACCAGCTAACTTAGCATATGATTGGTAAAACGCATATGCTTGTTCAATAGAGATAAATTGCATTCCAACAACAGGTGTAGCTGATGCTTGAACCTCCGGAGTGTAAACCCTTTCATCTACAAGAACCAAAAAGCACAAAACAAAAACACGTGCGAATTATCGGACTAGTACATGCGACATATTAATTCCATCATAAAAGAGCAAAACACACATGCGAATTGTATGAACAATAACATGCGAAAATGACGATTTTGATTAATCTGTTTTATATATGTGATTTATTATACCATAACATGCCAAAATGCATAAAGAAAAAAATCAAATGCGAATTGTAAGAGTAATAACATGCGAATTTGTGCATGTTGCTTTCATATAAAAAATATAATCAACATTCAAACTTCAAAAAACAGCTACAACAATATCAGATCATTGCTACGATTAAACAAAAAAACAAGTATACGAACAATTTAGAGATCTGAATTAACATAATTACCATTAAAAAACTCGTTTACAGCACTTGTACTTGCAATTGGATTTGGATTTGGATTTGCAGGTGGCGGATTTAAAACATCCTCAATCGAAACTCTCTGATATGCAGATAATTGAGCATGATCAACGATCGGTCGAGTTTCTTCAAAATCAACATCTGTTCGTCCAGTGCTGCTCTGTGGATCCATCGAAATAAAACAATTGAATGAAACTCTAACACAGAAGAACGAAAACTACAATTTGAGAATTATGAAAAATTTGAAACTGATTCGAATGATAATTACTGGGATATTAGGGTAACGAACATCTCGCTGATTGAATGAAGAGACGAATTTGCCCTCAGATGAATGAATTAATTGTCTGATTTAACCTTATTAAAGAAAAACTGAATCAGGACACGTGTACGGCTCAAAATCTCGCGTATGTAATGTACGATAAAGAGATTTGTACCATACTCTTTACCTATATATATATATATATATATATTTTTAAAAATAGCTCAGAAGTTATACCCAAGATTCTACCAGGAGGCTTTCTAGTTGAACCCTAAAGTTACAAAGTGAGTCCATTCTCTTTTCTCACCGTTTTATCACCTTTTTGTGATATAATTATATTTAAAAATGCTTTCCAAAATCCTAAATGTTTATCAGTTATATTTACAGTGATTAAGTTTTTGTATTATGCAATAGTTGCCACTATGTAGGGTTTTATACATTACTTGACCCTCGTTACTATTGGCCAAAAAGTTAGCCAATAGTAACATGACCACAATCACAGGGGGAATTGTGCCCCAGTAATGTGGCCTAACTTTATTTAGTACATCAGTATATTGGACCAATATATTAAATAGTGGTATAAGTTGATCGTGGTAGGTATGGTGACGTGGTAGGTATGGTGTATATTTATTAACCTACTAGATAAGCAAAAGTACATACGCTCAATTCACAAACACTAGTATACTGTACCAATATAACTTTTCCATGTTATATTAAATAGGTGATACTTGGAGTATCACTATATCTATCTTTTAACTAACGAGAATAACATGGTATATAGTTATTAAATATCACATTTATTAATATTATTTTAACATTTAATCATTAATAAATTTAATGTATGATTGAAATAAATCTAAATGGGGTGTATATACAATAGAGCTTTATTAATCATTATTAAAATATATATTAAAGAAAATATATTTAATAAACCAAAATTACTATTTACATTATAAAATAATGTTTAGTCCATAAATGTATACCATAATAAAATAGTCAAATATAATATATTCTACTATACTAAGATTATATTTTTAGTCTTAGTCACGTTAATATATTAAATAATAATATTACAATTATTTAATTAATATATTATATTTGATAAGTTATAGCTATTAGTTTGACAGAAAATGATATATTTCATTTTCTGGGCTAAGTGGTTTTGTGTCATAGAAAATATAATTGACAAAGTAATGTCACGAGACACTACTAAGTCCAGAGTCACTAGTTGAGAGAACGATCAACAGTGATATGACCAGAAATATGACCAGAGTCACTAGTTGAGAGAATGATCAACAGTGACATGACCAAAGGCACTAGTTGAGAGAACGATCAACAGTGTTATGACCAGAATCACTAGTTGAAAGAATGATCAACAGTGATATGACCACAATTACTAGTTGAGAGAATGATCAACAGTAATATGACCGAGTCACTAGTTGAAAGAATGATCAACAGTGATATGACCACAATTACTAGTTGAGAGAATGATCAACAGTAATATGACCGAGTCACTAGTTGAGAGAATGATCAACAATGATTTGACCACCGTCACAGGAATCGCCTAGTGACCAATATAAATGTAAGATATACTATATATCTATTACTTGATAAATTCACTATTGACGAAAGTGAGCCAATGAGTGATATGACCACCGTCATATCAAAACTGTCACCATGTGACAAATACCGATTGGGTTGGATAAATATAAATAAATATAAAAACCTTGATGCTGTAAAGTATAACAATATATTTTATAAAAATGTAATGAACTCGCCAGTATTTATTACTGATAAAATGTTTTCAAAACGTGTTTCAGGTAACTTGCTATAAAGATAATAGAAGCTAGCTATGGAGCACTGAAGGCTTAAATAAAGTGGCTATAAATACCTGAATAAAATAAGAAATTTATGTTTTATTTATTTGGGTTTATCCCTATAAAAACAATTGAATGAAATACTGGTTTTAGCCCATTTGTTTTATATTAAAAGTTCGGTGTTTTAAAACTCTGAGATCATTTCCTAACTACGATCCTGATGAAAAATTTTTCCGCTGCGAAATTAATAAACACCGATACCACGTGGCTGGTTCACGGCTCTCGCTCCCAGGGTGGGGTCGGGGGCCGTGACAGCCGCCTTAAAAAAACCTCTTAATTTCGCTAGAACCCTAATTCGCCGGAGCCCTAATCACACTGATAGTCACCACCGGAAACGTACCCTGATTCCGTCACCACCGGAACCGCACCTGGATTCCGTCACCACCGGAACCGCACCTGGATTCCGTCACCACCGGAACCGCACACTGAATCCGGCACCACCGCACACTGATAATCTCTCTAGTCACCACTACACCACCAGTGATAGGCAATGCCGTCATTCCGGCACACACACGGGGACATGGCCGGCTATCGTTCTCTCTCTCCTTCTTTCTGATCTCTCTCATTGTTCTCTCTCGGTGTGTAGTCAGCGGTATGTGTGGGGGGTTGCAGTTGGTTTAGGGTTTTATACTGGGGCTTTAAAAGGAAATTACAAAATTACAAGAATGTCCTCAAATACTGTTCATTCACTTTGGTTTTTATCATATATAGATTACCATATGTATTTCTTGATCCAAACTTATACATTATCTTTGGTTACATCCGAAGAGCAAACGAAACATGAAGACCAATAAAAGTGTATTTATGGTCCACCACTAATCACAAACTTCTCTTCTAACAAACAGAACTTCCTAAAATATAACAATTTCCTATCTAAATCCAAACATGCCTTAAACAATCACCAAAGAATGCGAAAATGAACAATAGCATGAACAATGGTTTATATAACTCAATCAACTGGAAAACAAACAACCAGAAAACAGAGTCACCGGAGAACAAACAACCAGAAAACAAACTAACTCGAGCAAAAGGTCCAGCCAGAAACTGTCTTTAAGCTTAGTGGTTGGGGATTCTAATCAAAACACTAATCAGTGGCTAAACCCTAACAAGTCAAACCAAATACTAATCAAAACACTAATCAACGCTTAACCAGTCCTAACACTAATAAAAAACAACGGCTCCAAACCCTAATTTACCAAAAAAACAACTGATTTACGGATAAAATACAAAAAAATCAAAATTAGTTAAATAGGTTGAATAAATACCTGGTTTATACTTCGATTTCGCGTCGTATACGGTCGCCTATACGTAATCGCCTTCGTATGTCTGTGGTATGTGTGTGTGTTTTTGATTTGGGGAAGAACAACGATGCGTAGGGGATTCTCTGATTTAAATCAGGATCTATACGCAGCGTATAGATCCCTACGGAGCGTAGGCAATAGTCAAAAAAGCAGTTTGACTTGTCAAAATTACCATTTTGCCCTTGTGTTGAGGCCATACGAAGCTGGATACAAGGGTAAAAAGGTCTTTTTCTGACCTTTATATACGCTGTGTATGGCTCTATACGCCGCGTACATAAAGGTCAGAAAAAGACTCTCATACCCTTCTCTACATGCTATACGAAGCCTGGATATAAGGGTATAAAGGTCATTTTTTGACCTTTATATACATGGCGTATAGAGCCATACGCAGCGTATATAAAGGTCAGAAAAAGACCTTTTTACCCTTGTATCCAGCTTCGTATAGCCTCAACACAAGGGTAAAACAGTAATTTAACATATTTAAATTGTGAAAGATTAATTTAGGGGGGGGGGGGTGAATTTGTCCGCCTTTTATATACGCATCGTATGGCTCTATACGATGCGTATATGAAGTGTCATTTTACCTTTTTACCCTTGTACTGAGGCTATACGAAGCCAAACACAGGGGCACTTTTGTCATTTTACCCTTTATGTACATACGCTGCATATAGACCTACGCAGCGTATGTCAGACTAATTTGATATGGTACTAGGTTTGACTGTCTGGTAGTGTACCTACCCCATACCTACGCTTCGTATAGGTCTATACGCTGGTAGAGGGGTAACCCTATACGCAACGTATAGACCTATACGGAGCGTAGGTAAAACCTAAGTGTGTAGATAGCCAACCAAGGTGTGTAGATAGTTTGACCCTTGAAGAATCTTTGGTCGTTATCGTTGGCCACCACCAACGGTGACTACCACCAGAAACCACCATCACCGTACCCGCCCCCATGTTCATCTTAAGCATCTCTTTTTTTAGCAGCGCCTACAACCAACCAGAAAGAAGACTTAAACTCATCGGATATATCAAACACACTAGTGGAACCTTACCTCCGTCGTCAGACAAATTTCGCTTGAACACTAAATCTCCAAGCTTCTAAATATGGTTGTCGACGATAAAAACCATGACCATCTGACGCTATTGGTCTCCAAGCTTTCATATCTGTCTAGGAACAAGACTATCGTCGGCGATTTGGAGAAGAGACTTCATCTGATCTATCTCTCTCATCATCTTCCATCTTCAATGGCGTACCCAGAATTTTTTTCATAGGGGAGCGGAATTTTTTAAAAGATTTTAGGCCCATAGGAATATAAAAAAAATTCGGTTCATATCGGGTTGGATCCGGTCGGTTCGCGTCGGGTCATGTAAAAAACAAAAGTACATCAAGCTAAAATTTATATAATTATAAAAACACGAAAAACTTCATTATACATTTTTAAAAAGTCGTCGTACGGGTTTTCATTTTTAAATCTTTCCAAAACATCATCTAGAGCTACGCTTCAATTTATAAATCTATCCAAACATATAAATCAATCCATAAGTTCATAAAACAACACTAAAGTAGTAAACATATGAATCGCTCCATAAGTTATCGCTCCATAATTTTCAATTTTCTTTTGAAGACCTACTAATTTTCGATTACTTATGTCTTTTAAGTTGTAACAACCAAAAACTCATCTAAACAACAAAATCACCCTATTAAAGTCTATAACAACAAAAAAACATCAAAATACATAAAATTTCAAACATTTTTTTTATCATCTGTATAACTCTATTTCTTCTAAAAACAACATAAAACAACAATAACATTAAAAAATGTATGTATCTTGTATTGTTTGGATTCCGTTGAGTTTGGTGGCCGGATGTTTGCGATTTCCGACAATAAATTGGAGTTGGATTATTGTTGTTGGCTGTTGCGTCGTTGGGGAAGAGGATTACAAGGCAGACGAGGTCATGAGAGAGAGCGGGAAAAACATAATAGGAAGGGTTGTTTGGGTTAGGTTATTTTATTATAGTTCAAATTTTGTTGGGTTGGGTTAAGTGGGCTAAATTGTTTACTTAGGGGGTTACAAATTTATAAATGATGTTATATTATTAGGGCAGGAGGGGCGCTACGTTATTGTGCGTGGTGGTTAGGTGACCACGCGTGGAACACCGCCGCCACTGAAGGTGACCATGTGTGGTGGTCATAACGCGTGCTAGTGACCACACGTGAAAAAATTGAGGGGACCATTGGTTTTGTGGAAGCTGGTGATGGAATGAAGTTGAAAGTCATGGTGACCACTAGTGATGGGCACCCCCACTAAAATCCATCACTAGTGATGGAATGAAGTTCGATGATGTGGTGGAAGCTGGTTGGGTGTCATAAGTGATGAAAAGTGGAGCACCCTAACCCCCTTATAAAAGTCAGTGTTTAGGTTATATTTTTATAAAAAACAGTGTTTATTACAATTTTTTATAAATTGAAAATATGATTCTTTTTGTCTAAGGGGGCGATTGAAATTTCCAAGGGGTGCGGGTGAAAAATTCCAATAGGTGCGGTCGAGATTTTACCAAAAAATTAACACTAAAAAATATTTTTTCAAGGGGTGCAACCGCCCACCCACGAGTGTGGGTAGGTCTACACTATTAACTTGGCTAGAGTCGAAACCATTAGCTATCGGCCTTTGGCCATTGCCACCCGCAACTAACACTTTGACACCCGACACCCCCAACTTGACTTTTTGTTTGCACTGGCACCACTCAGTTAAATATTCTCTAACTTGGTTAGTTATTTGTCCGACGTGACACCATTTTGACGATCTGTACATGCTGATGTGTAATTTGATGTGTTATGTCTCATTTATATACCCTACCTTAGATCATAATCACAGTCATCACCTTCACTCATCATCGCGATCATCACATCATCAGAATGGAGCCCTAATCTGCCGAATGTAAGGTAAGAGTTATCTGAGTTCTTGAAATTAGTCATTTTTTTGAGATGTCTGCAACAATAGATGTTATGCTATGGATTAGCAGTCACATTGAGGTAGGATTTGGTCAAGCACAGTATGTAGGAGGTGATTCAAGGCTTGTTAGAGTAGATGTAGACCACATTTCTTACTTTGAACTTCTAGATTATGCAATGGATTCCGGTTTTACAGTTCTAGAAAATTGCATATGTATAGGTTGGATGCTGATGATGGGGGACTTCATCACTTTGAGAGTGATAAAGATGTGTTGCACTTGGCCGGTAAGGTTATGACATGGAATGAACCATTTATGGAAGTCCTGATCTAACCAGGTCCAATACTGGTAGATGAAGCCCACTCCTGTTCCAGGCCCACTAACCCACCTCCCCGGCCTTATGAGCAAAAAGCCCAATCCACAAAGCCTGCTAGGTCAACTGATAGGGTTTCAGTGGATATAGACAATGAATATGGTGTTGACAGTGGTGACAGTGAGTATAAAGAACCAGCTGGATCAGGAGAATCGGATGATTATACTGATATTGATGACCTAGTTCCAAGCAGTGATCATGATGATGAGGAGGTTCTGGAAGAGGTAAATGGTTCTGAGTCAGATAGAGAGGACTTGGAATGGAGACAGTCACAAGATGCAGTTAGAAAGGCTACTCATATTGATTGTGAAGCCAAAAAAAAGTTGTTTAACGAGGGAAAGTTGCATGAAACAAATGATGCAGTGGGTGCACATATAGAGGGGCACAGTAGCTACGAGGAATCTGATGGTGACATTCTTACACCCGGTGAAAGTGAGGACGATGATATCAGGGGTAAGAAGTATAAGGAAGCTGCTCCATCTGTAACTGAACACACTAACTGGAAGAAATTCATTTGGAAGGTAGGAACAAGGTTTACATCAAGGGATGCCTTTAAAGAGGCAGTGAGAAGGTATTCAGTGACTAATGGTAGGAATTTGTACCTTGCTAAGAGTGAGATGGGCAACTGTGGTCGTATAGTTGTCAAGTGTATAGAAGGGTGTCCATTTTTCTTATTGTTCTCACTACATAAGGGTAAGGAGTGTTATATGGTTAAAAGAGTGAAGAATAAAGATTCCTGCCAAAGGAACATGATAAAGGTGCAGCTTATAAGTGTGAAGTGTACCTGTAACACCTCGTAAAAATCACGTCCGATGATGTGTTGACATATGTAATAAACCCTAATAAAGTCACACGTTGGATTTAAGGGGACTAATTTTTCGAAAAGTCGAAAAATTTGATTATGGAAGGACTGGAAGTGATAGCATGCTTAAAATAAGTTTCTGAATAACCTTTTACGGTATTTATATTCACAAATGAGCCACTTATTGATCGAGTGTAGCCGTTTGCTTAATTAATTGAAAGTTTGCGCGAAGAAGGGTTAAAAGCGTCAACATGTTATTTCTTACCTCTGAGTGACCTTTTAACAAACCGAGAGCTTCATGATGGTTGATTATACATTCAGGGATGCCAAATATTGGCCATCTAAGGCTTTTATGCCTTTAAGCGACGTTACGCGCAACTCTGCAAGTTTTAGGGGTTAAAAGCGTCAATATGTTTAATTATACATCTGAATGACCTTTTTACGAACCCGAAGCATCATGATGTTTATTAATACTCTCAAGAATGCCTAATATGGATTAGATAAGGCTTCGATGCTATTAAACGATGATATGCGCAAGTTTGCGCATTAGAGGGACTATTTGCATCAAACTGCAAAAGTCTGTCGATTCGTATGGTATCGAACCTTCCGGAATATGATCATAAGTTAAACATGCCCAAAATATCCTTTACATAGCTTATAAATAGGCTTAGAAGTGTTTGGTGCGCAAAAATATACTTATTTGATCAACAGGGACTAAAAGCGTCAAAAAGTGCATAAGTTTGCATTTTCGCGCATATCTTACGTTGTGAATATATCCGGACATTCAAAAATTTATGTAATCATTAAAATATTTTATCTAAGCGTTTGGCATGATAAAACTCCATTCGTCGCGCAATTTGGATCGTTTTTGCGTCCGTTACGACTTCCGTCGTAATTAACCGAATAACGCAACCGTACGACCAAACGAACCGACATCCGACATATTTTTGAGCATGTTTTATGTTACCTATATTTAGGCATCATTGTAGAGCCTTGAAAATGGCTTAACGGGCCTTAACCGTGTCAAAAAGGGCCTTACAAGCTTACAGGGACTAAAACTGTAACTTTTGAAAGTTGCTGCTGACCTGGTCTGTTATGGCGGGCCGCGTAAGACTCTTCCTGAGTATACGCGGGGCGCGTAAGCCCATCAGACCTGCAAAAAAGCTGATTTCAAATCAGCAGCTGGGTTTTTGGGTTTAAAAATGGTTTTTAACAAGTCTATGAGCTATTTTGGGGCACCCATGGTATTCTAAAACCATGGGCACACATGTAAGGCTCAGATCAAAGCTCGTTTTTCGATGAACGATCCTAACAGTGGCCCGAAAACTATATAAACCCCATGATTTTTCATTTGCAACTCACACATGATCTGAATATTCTCTAAGTTGAAGCTCAAAGCTTCATACCTGAGAATTTATCGATCATACCTTCCTAGCTTGGACCTCTTGTAAGTGTTCCTTTCGTGCTTAGTTAAGTCGTTTGGCGCTTCGCGATAAACGCTTTGACTTTTAAACGGTCGAGCCATTATTCGCAACGAACATGGCTACGTGATCGTAATTAGGTAGGTATTAAACCCACAAAAGGGCACCTCCTAATTACCACGTTCGCTTAGTTAATTGTCGGGTCAAAGTAATTTTCAAGCGAGTCGGTTTTTAAATAAAATTCATAACTAATGATGTAAGGGCAATAAAATTAGTTTTGTCACTTTAATAACTTGGTAAATAATAATTGAACATGTCTAGGCATGTTCAACCCGATAATTATGAGTTTAGGCTCGGTTCGCAACCGAAAGTCGCAAAAGTTGACTTTTGCTTTGACTTTCAGTTCTGACCCGATTTAGCTTAGTTTAAATATGCCTTAGGATTCCTTTAGGACTGTGTTATATGTTAGTATAACCCTCCAAGGGTTATACAACTTGGTTCCTTAGAAATCCTAGTTCATTGCATGTTTCCGTTAATTGCTTAAAAGTTGAGCATTATGCCCTTTTGATGTAAAAACGAGATTTTTGAAAATATGAGAGGACAAAAACCTTTATTACTGATTTATAAACATGTCCTAAAAATTTGACATCAGTTTATGGTCTAAATTAGGAGTTATGCTCAATATAGTAAATTGAAGCCTTTTTATTAATTAAACGGCATTTTCGGCATAAAACCTATTTAAACCCAAACTTTGACACCAAACCTTTTGCCCACTGAAGTAATATAATATTTAGGGATTTTTGAAGATTTTTTTTTTGAATTTTAAACTGATCATTACATAGGGTTCTTGCATTGACTCGGTAATTGACGGTTATGCCCTTTTTGCTAATAAAATGAGTTTTACACATCCTTTACATATCAAACCTTTTTCTACTGATTTTATATATTAAATAAATTATTTTAAACAGTAAAGGCTGTTCAAAATCTCAGATTTACTTATTTAACCCGAATACCGTCAAATACCGACTTTTATGCGATTTAGGCGCATAGTATGGTTTAAAACCATATTTGGCACCTAAAGCTTGTTACCTACTGATGTTATGAATAAATTTTTGTACTTTAACAGTAAGTAAAAGTTTTGAACTCAGATTTCCAAATTTGACCTTTAAGGCTTATGTGAAATGACCAAAATGCCCCTGTGGTGCATAGTTTGGCCATAAATAATAAATTTCACACATATATGATATCTTACTGATATAAACTACTAAAATAAATATTTTTACTGATCATTTTAGACCAGAACCTCAGATTGTCATTTAACCTCTTTTATAATCTTTAAAATGACCAAAATACCCCTACGGGACTTAAATTGACTTTAAATCCGTTTTGGGCTTAATGGAGGGTATCCTACTGATATCACAACATATTTAAGGCATGTTAACTTATGAAACCTGTATGTGACTCATTTGGTTACCCGTTATGCATTATTTGCGTTCGGAGCGGTTTACGTAACTAGTTTGCATAAATTGACCGAAACGGGTCAAACCTTATCATTTTTGCTTCAAAATCCAGAATGTGTTTAGTTTACCCATATTATACAAGTCTTCATACTTTTCGGGTCTAAATCACATTCTAATCCGGTCTTCGCTTAATCTTGCGTTTTGAACCGTAAACCTTTCGTTAAAACTAACCGCTCTAAGTTTAAACTTAAGTAAGACCCGTTAGGAATCTAATAGGTTAATAAAACCTTCGTTCCTGATTGAGAGCCCCAGTAGAGGTACTTGTGCTTGCTGATTTGAATATACGGCTGAGAATAAAATTACATTTTAGCTCAGGTAAATACTTTTAACTTATTTTTCCTATACGGGCTTGGGATACGGTATTGTAATAATACCACTTGGTCGGGTATTGAATGTTTAATCGAATTGTGATTAAATTATTGAGGTAACCCGTTTTAATCTGTCTTGTTTGAAATAAAGCCTTTGGAGGTTAATGACCATGTCCCGGATATCCTTAACATCATTTATTAAGAAATGACCACGTCTTAAGCACGGGGTGTAGGCATACACCTGACAGTTGCGTAGGAAAAAACGGTATCTCACTCTCTTGTGGGCCTATACTAATGGTGTGTCTGTTAATCTTGACTCGGTTTCTATATCGGGCCCTGAATGTATAACGAACATATAAATCTGTATACAAGATTATTTTTATATAACTGTCCCAAGTTATAAAAGGATATTTGTGCCTTGTGCATTTAAATCAATTTTCATAAATGTTTTTAAAAGAGTCAGTTAATTGTATTTACCAGGGTAAACTGACGTATTTTCCAAAAAGATTAAGTGACAGGTATTGTACGTAATTGACTGGGAGCTCAGGGCGTTAATAAGGAATCTTGCAAGTTCTAAACGTCTAAAGTCTGTTGAACAGTGTTTATATTTCTGTTTTAAGATCCGCCTGTGGATCCATCTTACAATCCGTTTGTAATATTTGATGTTACTTTCGAATCGGTTTGTAATATATTTACTTTTAGACTTCCGCTGTGCATTGAACTGTGATAAATTGACTATGATGATATCAACTACGTCACGATACTCCCCACCGGGCCCACCGGTAATACGTGGAAATATCGGGGTGTGACAGTACCTGTTTTGGTCAAAAATTACCTAAACAATTTAGTGATCAAATTAGTTAAGTGAGGTAGTGTGCTAGAAATATGTGTGAAAAATATGCTTGTTAAGTTATTTAGAAAATCAGTATTCAGGATACGGCTTAGGATATAGAGCTGTATCTATGATCAAACTATGAGCAAAAGTAAAGTAAACGACACGAGATGTACGAGGAAAACCCTTGATCAATCTAGATCGCCGGCATAAAACCTCGGGAGCTGACAATCGCAGCTACCTTGTTCTTCTTATTACTTCAAACGTCAGGATACAGTGCAGGATGTGGTGCGGATCGACTATGTGTTACAATGAAATTTGAATACAAGTGTGGTGTTTGCAATGAGCTAGAGAGTGAAAGAGTTCGAGAGTGTCAGTGAAAAATTGTGTGCCTTAAACTGATCCGCCCCCATCTATTTATAGTAAAGATAATGTAACAAACTATCCTAAACCTCCGGGATCCAGCGAATATTCCCACTTGAACGTTGAGGACCAAGTCTTTCGGGTTCAACGGCTTCCTCATAACAAATACGCCCGAATCTTGAGGAGAAGAAGTCTTGATGACCGTTAGTAACTTACAGCCATTAACCTGCACGTGTTTAATTCACTCAACCTTAGGATATTGCCCAGGATGTTAGCAATATCCCCGTCCAGTATCCTGGTCACAAATAAACAATTAAAAGCGGGATATTAGTCAGGATATGTATACTCAGAAAATGACCCATAACAATTGTCCCCAAATATATCGGTTGGTATACCAATCCAACGGATATATTTTAAAAGTTTTATTTCACCAATTTAAGGCAATCAATGTGACGAGACCCCTGAAATGACAATGTGCAACTTCCAAGGCATTATTTACTCTTTACCCCCTACATTTAGCCTATATTAACCGAGGGACTTCACATTATGGTTATCTTTATCTTCAAGAGAATATCAGGTACTTTCTCCCTCTCTCTTATCTATTTCCATTGTTCATATTTCCTTCTCTCCGACTATTATCCTTCATGGCGACCCGCACTAGATCGCAAATGGCGGATTCTGATTCTCCCTTCCATAAACAAAATTTACTTCAAAAACCTTCAAAAGAGGTGTGTTCTTTTGATAACTCCGACATCGCAGCCCTACGAGCTTCCGGTGCTTTTCCCGCCGGAACAATCTTCCGTCCATTCGACCGAGAGGTCCGATCGGATTTCTGTTCCGACGAATGGGTTTGCTTTTTTGCATATCCTTTTTCATTAGGGCTTCGATATCCATTTTCTCCCTTCATTTCTCGCTTCTTTGAGCTTACCGGTCTTAGTTTTGCCCAAACCATGCCCATGGTTTGGCGCGTGTTAATCACCCTGGAGCAGATTAAGGCTCACCATATGCCTGATCTATGCATCGAAGACCTTCCGATGGCCTACCGTCTAAGGTCACATGGTTCCAGCCGGTTTCTCCTTTTTTCTATTTCCAGCGACCCTCTCATTCTTAAGGCCACTAAGAATGAGGATAAATGGACAAGAAAATTCTTCTTTGTGAAAAGAGAGTCCATTGATAAGGGTTTTGACCTCCCTAAAAGATGGTTGACTTCTGGTAGGACTTAGGGTTTTAGGACTATCCCCAATCATATCCCGAACCTCAATCCTGAACCAATATCCTGATGTGTTTATTCTCTTTCTTGCAGCAAACTTCAAGGAACTAGCTCCCCCTAGTGCTGAATCAGAAGGAAGAATAAAAGAGATCTACAAGCTTCCAGAGGGTGAAAGAACTTTTAACCTGTTACTCACAAGCTCTAGTCAGAGATCAAGCTCCAACATGTCTGGTAAGCATATTTTCAAGAATTATCTTCATATTAAATTGATTATTATTTTATTGTATAGTAATATAACAAGTTTAAAACATCTTCCCTTGTGCAGTGCCAGTTATTAACCTCGAAGGCTTCCAACTCGATGAGCTGGATAGTTATTCCAGCCTTGAACCTGTCAAGCAAGAATCTAACCCGAAATCATCCATTACACCAAAACTCACCAGTTCAAAGACCTCCGCTGTTCCCAAAGCTCCCCCTGCATCCCGGACCCGGGCCTCCAGCTCCCGGAAAAGAAAGGAAGTCGAACCCTCTGCTCCACCACATGTATTCCCATTCGAGAACCACGGGTTCACAGAATCCAGCACATTTATGACCGGCATCCTTAACCAGGTTAATATCCTGACCTGTATCCTGCATCATATGCTTAATAGAAATGTTCATTTAGAACAATGCCTGTTGTATTACCTTGCAGGGCCTTGAACGCCTGGTCTTCCTCTACGAGGACGCATGTGGCTCCAACGTCATGCTTGAAAGCCAGCTGAAAAAGGCCAAGGCCACCATTGCAGATCAAGCAGCAATTGCCACCGCTAAATCGGAACACTATGAAGCTAAGTATAAGGCTATGACTCAGGATCACCAAGCCGCCATCCAAAAGATCACCCAAGAGGCCCAAGCCAAGTCTGACGCAGCCCAACTCCAACACGAGCAGGCCATGGCTTCATACCGAGAGAGCCTCAAGAATTCCGTCGTGATCTCCCTTCTCCAGGCCAGACTGAAAATGACTTATGAGGCGATGGCTTTGGGTTTGCAATGCCCTTCTTGGAACATCAAGGCCTGGGAGGCGAAGTTAAGAGATCTTGGGGGAAATCCTGTGGAGCCTCCTGTCAAATCTGCTGTGGAAGAGTCCGCCAAAGCAATGGATGCTAGCGCTTCAAAGGATGTTTCTGAGAATGCTGGGGCAAATGCTGGGAAGAATGCTGGTGAAAAGGATGCTGCTGCAGATGCTGAGAAGAATCCCGAGGATGATGCTGGTATGGATGCCGGGAAAGAGGTTGCTGTTCAAGAGGGTGCTGCCCCTTAGGCAGCGGAGTGGGCGATGATGGATGTACGTGCCAAGGCCGGAGCCCACTTTTAAATTTCATGGTTGTGGTTGCATAAACAATTTACTTTTCCTGTCTTCGAACAATTTACATTTCATGCACTAGAACAATGTGATGACCAAAGGTGGATGGGTCCTAGGTTTTAGGACGATGCCCTTGGTCATCAATTAGTATAACTCGTTTTGAATGTGATAACGGTTGTAGGTGGACAGGTCCTGTTTTGAGATATATCCTGCAACCGTTACACAAGTATGGTAAAAACTAATTGTGCTTTTGGCGGATGGGCCTCGGTTTGAGGTGAAACCAAAAGCACAACTTTTGAATTGTTAATAATATAACTATCTTTTGACTTATTCGCTGTTGCCTTGCATTACTTAGTATAACTCTTAGCTTTGTAAAAATTTTGTATTGTTATATCCTGATCAATATGCTCAGCAATATGTTACAAAAACTTTTTTATTAGATAGGACTCCCAAAAGCTCGTTCAACTTTGTAGAAAGCTTTTGAAAAACAATCTATTTTTCCAAAGCCAGTTTTCGATAATACTTAAATGATCAAAGTTCCAAACTAATACTAGTTTCAAACACCTTAATCAAATATCCTGAAAAAGACTTTGAGAATATATCAGGATACCTAACCTTTTATAAAACATAATGTTACTAAAAACTTAGACGATGTTTACAAAGGAAAGACCATACCCGGAGTAGTATATAATCCTATTACCAAGCCTCAATGTCTTTGCAACTTCTTCAATGAAGATGTCCCCTGTGCGAGGTACTTAGTGCATTAGTTCCGAGCCTTATCCTTTTACATCACCACCTTGGTAGGAATGTCCCCTGTGTACAATGTCTTCAAATACTTTAGAAATCTTCAGAATGTCAGTTTCCATTGTTTATGCAATTTTTTACGTCCCAAGGGTAAAACCCAAGGATGTACTGGAGATAAATCCCTTGTATCCTGGGGAAAATCCCAAATTTTCGTGCGCTACAGGCGGGAGTGTATAAACTCCAAGACTTAGAAAGGTGAAAACCTTTAAACCTTAGAGAGCATGAAAATACCCTTTCGTGAGAGAGGGTGATCAATCCTCATATACCTTTAGGATTCAGGATATAGCCAACAGTAACGAAATTGTCAGCCACTTTTACATGGACTGGTCCCGCCACCTTGAACTATCCCTGAATAACTTGCGCTCCAGGCGGGGTGTTTAAACCCAATTCGGAAGAAATGTGAATACCTTTAAACCTGTGAAGGGATCAGTATCCCTTAAACGTGAGAGAGGGGGCCAATCCTCTAATCTTTCGAGTTATCCCGAGTACATATCCTGGAGCTATATCCTGAAACATATCCTGCAAAACAATTGTAAACTAAGGTGGGTGTTAGCTTGGCTAACACCCCTCCGATGCTTAAGCTAACACCCCTCCGATGCTTAAGTCAGTATTGGATTACAAAGAACAAATTAAACCAAACATATTTAAAAAAGGTAGAATTCATACCATCCTGAGTTAGAAATTAAATTCTAAACTCACTTGAAATAGAGCTTAAGGTGTATAGCATTCCAAGATCTCGGTAGCATATCCCCCTCCATATTCTTGAGTCTGTATGCTCCTTTCCCTGCTTCTGATTCAACTTCGTATGGTCCTTCCCATTTTGGAGCTAACTTGCCATCGGCAGGATTAGTAGTATTCTGAAAAGACTTTCTTAACACCCAATCTCCAACCTTAAATCTTCTGGTCCTAATATTCTTGTTATATGCCCTGGATATTCTCTGTTGATATGCTGCCATCCTTAGCCTTGCCGCATCTCTCTTCTCATCTATAGTGTCTAAATCCTGACTCAAGGCTCCAGGATTCTGCTCAGGATCACTTAGGGTAGATCTTGCAGTAGGTATTGTCATTTCCGTTGGAATCATTGCTTCTGCTCCAAATACCAAGGAAAATGGGGTTTGGCCTGTTGCATTCTTTACCGTTGTCCTATCAGCCCACAAAACAAAGGGTAATTCTTCTGCCCATCTTCCTTTTTTGGCTCCAAGCCTTTTCTTTAAGTTATTGACAATTATCTTGTTTGAGGATTCTGCTTGTCCATTCGCTTGAGGATGTACTGGAGTAGATGTTATCATTTTGATTCCCCAACTCTTGCAAAAGTCAGTAGTTCTCTTGCTTATAAACTGAGAACCATTGTCACAGATTATCTCGGCTGGTACTCCGAATCTGGTCAGGATATTCCTCTTTATGAAGGATACTACTTCTTGGTCTCTAACTTGAACAAATGCTTCAGCTTCAACCCACTTAGAGAAATAATCCGTCATTGCTAGCATAAAGACTTTTCCTCCCGGAGCTTTTGGTAGCTTTCCCACTATATCCATACCCCACTTCATAAATGGCCAAGGGGAAACAATAGGATACAATGGTTCAGCAGGTTGATGCAGTATGTTACTATGTCTTTGACATGCGTCGCATCTTCGAGCATATTCTGCGGCATCTTTTCTCATTGTTGGCCAATAATATCCTGTCCTTAATACTTTTGAGAATAACGACCTGCCCCTAGCATGGTTACCACAATCCCCTTCATGTATATCCTGAAGTACTTCTTTGGCTTCAGGATCCTCCAAGCACCTCAAATACGGTCCTGCAAGAGATTTCTTTTATAAAATATTATTTCTAATAGTGAATCATGATAACTTCATCCTAAATGCCTTAGGATTTTCATTTCCAGGGATGTGTCCTTCTTTGAGATATCTCATAATTGGAGCCGTCCAGGATTTAGGATCCTCTTCAGGATGCTCTGCTCCAGGATCCTGAATACCCACTACTTCTTTATCCTGAGGATTCGTTGCAGGATATAAGACATGTAATATTGGTATTTGGGTCCCTTCAGGTATCCTGATCGATGATCCCAAATTTGCTAAGGCATCCGCTTCAGCATTATCCTCCCTTGGTACCTGTTCAAGTATAAAAACATCGAAATATCCTGCTAATTTTTTGAGAATATCGAGATATTCGATTAATTTCTCACCCTTAACTGCATAGGATCCATTAAAATGGTTAGTAATTAACAAAGAGTCAACATATACTTGCAAATTTTTGATACTCATACTCTTAGCCAATTCTAATCCTGCAATTAAAGCTTCATATTCTGCCTCATTATTAGTAGCAGGAAATTCACACCTAATAGCCTGGGGTAATATGTCCCCCTGTGGCGATTTTAGTAGTATTCCTAATCCTACTCCTCTTACATTAGATGCACCATCAGTATATAATGTCCAGGATCCTGAGGATTCTCCTAACTATTGAACTTCTAGGTCTACCTCATCCTGAATATCACTACTGAAATCAGCCACAAAGTCAGCTAAAGCTTGAGACTTTATGGCATTTCTAGGTTCATATACTAAATCATAAGCACTTAACTTTACTGACCACTTGGCCATCCTGCCTGACATCTCTGGTTTCCTAAGCACATTTTTGACAGGATAATTTGTTTTAACATGTATCCTATGTGTCTCGAAATAATGTCTAAGCTTTGTCGATGCCATGACTAGAGCTAATATTAATTTTTCTAAATGAGAATACCTAGTTTCAGCATCTAACAAACTTTTACTAACATAATAAACAGGATATTGCTGACCTTCATGGTCTTTTATAAGAACGGCACTTACAGCATTCCCTGATACAGCAAGGTATAGGGATAGTGGTTCACCATTTTCAGGCTTCATCAATAAAGGTGCGGTTGAGAGATATCGTTTCAAATCCTGCAAGGCTGCTTCATGCTTCTCCCCCCATTCGAATCTTTTGTTCTTCTTCAGGATATCATAAAAATCTTTGCACTTCTCTGAGGATCTCGAGATAAACCTGTTTAAAGCTGCTACTCGGCCTGTCAATCTTTGTACGTCCTTCATATTTGAGGGTGATTTTATATCCAGGATAGCTTTGATCTGCTCTGGGCTTGCTTCTATCCCCCTTTTTGTCACCATATATCCAAGAAACTTTCCTGCCCCCACTCCGAAATGACATTTAGCAGGATTCAGCTTCATGTTGTATCGATCCAGGATATCAAATGCTCCCTTGATATCCTGGAGGTGATCCTCAGCCTTTTTAGATTTCACCACCATATCATCGATATATACCTCCATGGTGTCCCCCAGTTTGTCTTTGAACATCATGTTTACCAATCTTTGGTATGTTGCACCTGCATTTTTCAAACCAAAAGGCATAGCTGTATAACAATAAATACATGTTGGTGTCATGAAGGCAGTATCCTCCTGGTCAGAAGGCTCCATTTGGATCTGTTGAAATCCTGAGGATGCGTCCATGAAGGTCAGCATTTCATGCCCGGCAGTGGCATCTACCATTGCATCAATGTGGGGAAGTGGAAATGGGTCTTTAGGACAAGCTTTGTTCAAGTCTGTGTAGTCCACACAAACTCTCCATTTCCCATTTTTCTTCTGTACTACAACCACGTTTGCTAGCCACCTTGGGAACTTAACATCTCTGATCATCCTGGACTTTAATAATCTCTCAACTTCCTCCTGGATAATCGTGTTTCGCTCAGGAGCAAACTTCCTTCTTTTTTGCTGCACAGGCTTGAATGATTTATCAATTCCAAGCTTGTGAGTGATAATATCTTTGGATATGCCTGTCATATCCTCATGCTTCCATGCAAACGTTGACATCCTGCATTTCAAAAAGTTAATTAATTGTTCTTCAATACCCTGAGGGATATTGGTCCCTACGAGCACCGAAATATCGGGATTATCCTGGTCCAGGATAATTTTCTTCACATCCTGCTCCGGATCCTCCACGATATCCTGGGCCCGCGTCTTTAATTGCTATGCTGCACTAGGTTTGGTTGAGGATTTCATCGAGGATGAGTAGCATTCTTTCGCCTCCTGCTGATCACTATCAACTTTGACAACTCCCCAAGGGGTAGGTGTTTTGGTCAAAAAATCTGTTGAGAATATTGCAACCAAACTCTAGATAACGGGGTATGATGCTCAAAAAGTGTAACAACAATGAGGATCACTTCAATGTGGAATGCACAAACAACACAAGGGTTTATACGGGGAAAAAGCCCTTGATCAAGAATTGATCTCCGGCACAAAAAACCCCGGGTGATGGAAACTACCGATCACCAAGCTCAAATAAATGAATAAACGTTTACAACTTCGGATAGTAACGAGCTAGGTACAAGGATCACTATGGTGAAATGTGTAAAAAGTGTGAGTAATTGCTAAGTGTTTGAACGAGAGCTTGTATGAGCGTGTTTGCGAGTGTGTGTAACTGCCAAAATGACTAAGTGTCACTAACTAGCTCGTTACCCCTTTAAAATAAGAAAAATATCTAGTTAACAAACTCTCCGACTTTTGGGCCAAGCCTCCACGTTCTCCATAACGTCTAGTTTTGATCTAGCACGTGCAGAATACTTCGGGAATATTCTCCAAGAATGCCGCTAAGACTTGGTCAAGCTTGTTATACCTGCGAGATGTTATAAAACATATGTAAACAATCGTCAGTATGAGGATCCTTGAAGTGATCCATGATCCTGATCCTAAAGCCCTTCTGAGGATCACCACCTGTCACAGAAGTAAGGATCACCAGTTAGGATAACGAATAAGGATCACTAATTGTTAGAAAATCCTCCCCTAACAATTGCCCCCAAAATATAAGGAGTGAAATTGTAAAATTAGCGAGTTATGTTTTCTTGATCTTATCCGTAACAAACTAACGGATATATAGCCGTTAATTTCGAACTAGCCATTGCGATGATGATGTCACGGAAGTGACAACCTGCAAGATCATGATTATAAATAGAGATATAGATAGGATCAAATGCATTTAAATTTTCAGAGAAACTCCCTTTATAATCCACATTCCGAAGACGTTCAGGTATTCTCTTTCTCTATCCTTTTCCCTCTCTTGCTCTGTTTTTATCTTTCCATCAAAGATGTTGCTCCGAAGCTCTCCGGGCAAAGATCACAAGAAGGATAGCCCTTTGGAAAGTCAGAAAATCATCAAGGACTCAGCGAATGAAAAGTGTTGTTTTAACGACGCACAGATAGACAGAATCCGTTGCTGTTTTCCGGCGAATGCCTTTATCAGACCCTTTGATCCTACTACCCTTAGCGACCATGTTTCAGAAACATGGGTTGCATTTCCAGCCACTCCATTCACCATAGGATACACCTATCCTTTCCCAGAGTTTACACAATCCTTCTTTTCCCTTACCGGCATCTCTTATATCCAAGCCATGCCGATGATTTGGAGGGTCTTGTATACCCTGGAGAGGATTATCGAACAAGAAGGCATCGCTTTGGGCATGTCAGAATTGGCGGAGCTGTATGATCTCACTACTTTTGGTTCCCATCGTTATTTGTTCAAGCGAAAACCCGGTGCAGATCATCCTCTTCTGAAAGTCACCAAAAATGACAAAGACTAGAAACGTCGCTTTTTCTTTGTCAAGAGAGATTCTATCCAGGGTGGAAAGGATCTTCCTAAAAATTGGGCTACCCATGGTAGGATGGAGGATCCTGATAAGGATCACCAGGAACTTTCTTTGATTGCAAGGATAACTTATATTTTTGCTTTCTTGTTTTGCAGCTATCACCGTTTCACGTATCCGCACATCACCTGAAACCAAGGATAGGCTCGCTGCTTTTTGGAAGCTTGATCCTGAAACAAGGACATTCAAGATAGACACCCAAGACTCACAAGAAGTATCCTCAGGTTCCATTACCATGTCGAGTAAGTATCCTGTCTTTTGTATAGTTTAAATATTAAAATAAATAGATAAATTGAAATAGGATAAGGATACTCATCTTGCTTTGAACGTGTAGGCGCTGGAAAACCTGTCAAGCCTGTTTCCCAATTCAACGCAGCTGATCTTGATCTCGTACGACCCAGGAAGAAGAGGTCCACTACCAGTCCTAGCATCTCCATTCCAAGGGCACCCACTAAAGGAAAGGGTGTCAAGAAAAGGAAAACTTCTGATGCTGAAGATCTTCAAGGGCTGCCACTGATCCGCCACCAATTCCTTGAATACTTCAATGATGTAAGGATCCTTAACTTTGCCTAGGTATCCTACTCTTATGAGGATCACTTGACCTTGAACTGCCTTATCTTTTTTCTGCAGAAATTTGCTGAGATAGAGGATTACGTGGGCAATGTTGAGGAGCTGGACAAGAAAATAGCTGATCTCCAACAAGTTGCCGTGCTCAAAGATCTTGCACTTGCTGATGCTCGGAAGGAACTCCAGGATACCAAGCAGGAATTGGCCAAGGTGCTGGTCAACTTTGATTATGAAAAGCATGACCTCATCGAAAATACCAAGCTCTCTGCTGCCATCACAATGTATCAGACTAAGTTGAAGATGGCCCAGGAAGCTCAAGATCCTAGTTTCGACAAAAGCAGCTGGGATGTTGAGGGCTGGAGGGCAAGGTTGGCAGATCTTGAGGATGATGAGGAGGAGGCAGCTGATGTCCTGGCAATTGAGGCAAGTGGCAGTGGGAAGGATCAGGCTGGTGGTGATGATGCTGGTGGTGATGCAGCCAAGGTGTGAGCTGCACAATTGGGCGATGATGGATATATGTGCCAAGGCCGGAGCCCAATTTTTTAGTTTGATGGTCGTTTTTTGTGGTTATGATGTTTAAGACAATTTCATGGGTTGTACTTTGAACAATAGGTTTTAGGATTAAGGATCATGTATGATCCTTTGGACAATAGGCAGGATTGCAATTGGTGGAGGGATCCTCTGTTTGGGGGATGAAGCCATTGTGATCCTGCTGCCTTTATATCCCTGCACTACTTTTGAACTCATTATCATGGACACCCTTTACCTACCCCAGCGGACGGGCCACGTTTTGCTGGTAGAAGCTCGGGTAGGTAATTTTGACAACCTTTAAAGGGTTAGTCTTATGTTAATAAATAAAAACTTAACCTTTTGTCGCTTATCTTGTGTTGTTATCCTTTTTAGTATGTTATTTTCCAATTGTTATAATGTTCAATTTGTTTATACTTATCAAGCCTTGAAAAATTAGAAAAGATATCCAAAAAGTTTAAGATATGAACAAGGATCACATATCTCATAACCGATAAGTCTTAAAAATGGTATAGTTTAAGAAACACAAGT
Source organism: Helianthus tuberosus (assembly GCA_030545235.1). Taxonomy (NCBI): domain Eukaryota; kingdom Viridiplantae; phylum Streptophyta; class Magnoliopsida; order Asterales; family Asteraceae; genus Helianthus; species Helianthus tuberosus. Next base: position 139,103,327 of record CM060420.1, read on the forward strand.
TCAGTTGTCAAGTATAGGGGTTATTTGAATGAATAATGAATAAAACCAAAAAAGTTAAGGATCATACCTGAGGATCCAAGTTAGAATCCTAACCATAATAAGGATAACTATAAGATAAACCTTAGAGTGAAATAAGGATCAAGGATCCCTAGCTGCCTATCTTCAAGGACCTGAAATAGAGCATAACTTGGGACTAAGCCGATATAAGAAAAGAGTTAGCAACTGGGGACAAGCCCAAGGATAACTGGGGACAAGCCCAAGGATAACTGGGGACAAGCCCAAGGATCGTATGTAAACTAGAGTATGGCCCTAACTGGCGACTATCCAAGCTTAGTGACATGAAGATGCCAAAACCTTAGCTAACGTGAAAACGTTAGAAACCTTAGCTAATGTGAAAACGTTAGAAACCTTATGAACGGATGTATGGTACGTCTACCATTATACGTAGGATCCTAAGCATAGCCAGAACAATGGAATTATCAGCCCCTATAATGAGTACTGGTCCCAAAGCCTTGAACTATACCAGGATCATCGTGCGCTGCAGGCGGAATCTGGGGACAAGCCCAAATAACTGGGGTTAAACCCAAAGGCCGGATTGCTTCTGTGGATAACCAATGTTGTGTTGAAGATACCTGAGCTTTCAAAACTTGAACTCATGTGAGAGATGGATAAAGGATACATGATCCTTATCCTTAGATGAGAAAATTAAGAGATGAAATAGTTCAAGATTAGGATATTACCTGAGTAAGGACCACCGATACTTTGAGGATCCTTTAAGGATATCCCTTCCATGAGGATCCTTTAAGGATATCCCTTCCATGAGGATCACCTATACCATAAGGATCCTGCTTACATGAAATATTTCTTCAAGTGGACGGCATTCCAAGCTCTTGGTAGCAATTCACCTTCCATGGTTAGCAATCTATATGCCCCCTTTCCTGCTTCAGCTTCAATCAAATAAGGGCCTTCCCATTTTGGAGCCAATTTTCCATCAGCAGGATTGGTGGTATTCTGAAATGCTTTCCTTAACACCATATCTCCAACTTGAAACCTCCTGATCCTGACATTTTTATTGTAAGCACCAGCCATTCTTTGTTGATAACTGGCCATCCTGATCCTAGCCATATCCCTGATTTCTTCAATAGTATCCAGGTCTTGAGCCAAGTTTTCATCATTTTCCTCAGGATCACGGGTACTTGTTCTAGCAGTAGGAACCACCATTTCTGTTGGGATCACTGATTCTGCCCCAAACACCAAAGAGAATGGTGTTTGACCAGTAGCATTCTTAGGGGTTGTCCTGTCAGCCCAGAGCACATAGGGTAGTTCTTCTGCCCACTTCCCTTTCTTGGATCCAAGCTTTTTCTTCAAATTGTTGATGATGATCTTGTTGGATGATTCTGCTTGGCCATTAGCTTGTGGGTGGACTGGTGTTGATGTTATCATCCTAATCCCCCAGCTGTCACAAAACTTAGTGGTTCTGCCCCCAATAAATTGGGAACCATTATCACATATAATCTCAGAGGGAATTCCAAATCTAGTTATAATATTTCTTTTAATGAAGGATATAACTTCCTTTTCTCTAACTTGGGCAAAAGCTTCAGCCTCTATCCACTTGGAGAAGTAATCAGTCATAGCTAGCATGAATACTTTTCCACCAGGTGCCTTAGGGAGCTTGCCAACTATGTCCATACCCCATCTCATAAATGGCCAAGAAGAGGATATAGGATGCAATAATTCGGCTGGTTGATGAAGGATATTGCTGTGTCTCTGGCAAGGATCACATCTTCTGGCATATTCCACAGCATCTTTCTTCATGGTTGGCCAGTAGTATCCTGTCCTCAGGATTCTTGAAAATAACGCCCTGCCCCCAGTGTGGTTTCCACAATCTCCTTCATGGAAGTCTTTTAAAACTTCCTGAACTTCAGGATCCTCAATGCATCTCAAGTATGGTCCTGCAAGAGATCGTCTATACAACATATTATTCATAATTGTGAATTGAGATACCTTAGATTTGAAAGCCCTAGGGTTTTCTCCTGTAGGAATCTCTCCATGTTGTAAGTATCTCATAATTGGTGAGATCCATGATCCGGATCCTGAATAGGATTGAATATCCTCACTAGGGATAACTGCAGAATCATCTCCTATCTCCATAGTCTGGTGATCCTCGATAGCCGGGGTCAGGATATGGATAATAGGAATCTTGATATCCTCTGGGATCTTCAAAGATGATCCTAAGTTAGCCAATGCATCAGCTTCTGTATTTTCTTCCCTTGGTACCTGTGACAAACTAAAGGAAACAAAAGAGAGTGCCAAACTTTTGACTATCTCCAAATATTTGGTTAGTTTTTCACCTTTAACAGCATATGATCCATTAAAGTGATTTGTAATTAACAAAGAATCTACGTGTACCTCAAGATACCTGATCCCCATATGCTTTGCAATTTGCAAACCAGCAATTAAGGCTTCATATTCAGCCTCATTATTAGTGGTTTGGAACTCACAAGCTATAGAATGGGGTATTATGTCCCCCTGTGGCGATTTTAGTAGTATTCCAAGCCCTGTGCCTTTGACATTTGAGGATCCATCAGTGTGGAGTACCCAAGGATCCTTGGTCTCTTCTAGCTGCTGGACTTCTAGCTCAGCTCCTTCTTGTAGATCACTACTGAAATCAGCCACAAAGTCAGCTAATGCTTGGGATTTGATAGCTGTCCTAGGCTCATATCTTATATCATAGGCACTCAACTTTACTGCCCACTTAGCCATCCTTCCGGACATCTCTGGTTTCCTGAGGACATTCTTAATTGGAAAATTAGTTTTAACAATGATAACATGAGTTTCAAAATAATGTCTTAACTTGGTAGATGCCATTATTAATGCAAGGATAAGTTTTTCAAGGTGTGAGTACCTGGATTCGGCATCAAGTAAACTTTTACTTACATAATAAACGGGATGTTGTGTACCTTGATGATCCTTAACAAGGACCGCACTTACTGCTTTTGAGGATACTGCGAGATACAAGGATAACACTTCACCTTTTTCTGGTTTCATTAAAGCCGGGGCCGAGGATAGGTAATCTTTGAGGGCTTTTAAAGCATTTTCATGCTTCTCCGTCCACTCAAATTTCTTGTTCTTCCTTAGGATATCATAGAATTCTTTACATTTCTCGGAGGACTTGGATATGAATCTATTCAAGGCTGCTATCCTTCCTGTTAACCTTTGAACATCCTTAGCATTGGCCGGAGATTTGATGTTCACTATTGCTTTGATTTGTTCCGGGCTAGCTTCGATGCCTCTCTTAGTCACCATGTATCCTAAGAATTTACCTGCTTTAACACCAAAATGACATTTTGAAGGATTAAGCTTCATATTATATTTGTCAAGGATATCAAATGCTTCCTCCAAGTCTCGTAGGTGATCCTCAGCTTTTAAGGATTTCACCACCATATCATCTATGTAAACCTCCATAGTTTGTCCAATCTGATCCTTGAACATCATATTCACCAGCCTTTGGTACGTTGCACCTGCATTTCTCAATCCAAACGGCATAGCAATATAGCAATATATACCAGTTGGAGTCATGAAGGCTGCATCCTCTTGGTCGGATGGTTCCATTTGGATTTGTTGAAATCCAGATGAAGCATCCATAAAAGTTAACAGTTCATGACCCGCAGTTGCATCCACCATGGAGTCAATGTGGGGTAAAGGGAAAGGATCCTTGGGACATGCCTTATTTAAATCGGTAAAATCGACACATACCCTCCACTTTCCGTTTTTCTCTTGAACAACAACCACATTGGCCAGCCATCTTGGATACTTGACCTCTCTAATCATACCTGCCCGGAGCAATTTTTCTACCTCTTCCTGGATAATGGTATTCCTTTCTGGTGCAAACTTCCTCCTTCTTTGATGTATTGGTTTGAAGGATCTGTCGATGCCGAGTTTATGGGTGATAACATCTTTGGATATACCAGTCATGTCTTCATGTTTCCATGCAAAGGTAGTCTTTCTCCTTTTGAGGAAGGATATGAGGTCTTCTTTCATTTCGCCAAGGATCCCTGATCCGATATAGATTTTGGATTCAGGATCATCAGGATCCATGAGGATCTCTACCACATCCTGCTCTCTGGCCTCCAAGACATTCCTTGGAGGATACCTTGATTGCTATTGCTCCCTTGACTTCGAAGCTGGTTTCATCGATGAAGTGTAGCAATTCTTAGCTTCCTGCTGATCGCTATCAATCTTTACTATTCCCCAAGGACTAGGGAGCTTCACACATTGATGGTAAGTAGATGGGACTGCTTTCATATCGTGTATCCAGGGCCTGCCAAGGATAACATTACAACAAGATAAACAGTCAATAACACAAAATTTTTGATAAGAGTGTAAGCCTTCGATATATATTGGGAGTTTAATGTCCCCCAGGGTGTTCTTAGTTTCGCCACTAAATCACACGAGCACGGAGGATCTTGGTATGATCTCTGATTCAGGAATACCCATCTTCTTTAAAACGTCAAGCTGGATAATGTTCACTGAACTTCCTCCGTCTATTAGGATCCTGCGGACAAAACAGTTAGATATAAAAAGAGTAATAACTAAACCATCGTGATGAGGATCCTGGATATCAGTACGATCCTCTTCATCAAAGGTTATGACTTTTCCTTCGGAGACACTCGATGTTCGAACTGGTCTTTCTCCATTATCCATTTTAGTTTCCTTTGCATGCCTCTTAGCTGCTGAGAAGGATGTGCCACAAATGTCGGATCCCCCAGAAATAAAGTTTATCACTTGTGCATCTGCTGGAGGGGCTGGAGCCTTCTCAGGGATCCTTTCAGGATCCTGAGTCCTTGACTTTTTCCTACCCAACAACTCTTTTAGATGCCCTTTGCTCAACAAGTATCCAATCTCCTTTCTTAATGCAATGCATTCTTCTGTGAGGTGCCCAAAATCTTCATGATATGCACACCACTTTGATTTATCCTTAGTTGCAGCTGGCCTGTCATTCTTTCTTGGCCATCTAGCTTTATCACCTAGGTTCTGCATGGCAAGGATTAGTTCATTGTTATCAACACTAAAGCAATATTCAGAAATTGGAGGATAATCCTCATCATCCTCTTCTTGATCAATAGAATGCACGTTCTGATTATCAGATTTGTTGTAGGATCTGAACTTGTTGTTTCTGAATGAGGATCCTTGCTTATCCTGCTTTGAGGATCCTGTTATCCTCTCCTGAATCCTCTTGTCATCCTCTAGCCGAATGAACCTGAGGGCCCGGGTTCTTACCTCATCTAGGTTCCTGCATGGTGTCATAACAAGATCATCATAAAATAACGAATCCCTAAGTAGTCCCATTTTGAAGGCTTCAACAGCCGTGGCTATATCTAAGTTGGGAATGTCTAAGGATTCTTTACTAAATTTGGTAATGTAATCTCTTAATGATTCATTATGACCCTGGGTTATCCTATATAAATCACTAGTTAATCGTTCAAATTTTCTACTACAAGAAAACTGAGTATTAAACAAGTTAACTAGGTTTGCAAATGAGGTAATAGAATAGGGAGGAAGACTTAGCAGCCATTTGAGAGCTGATCCAGTAAGAGTGGATCCGAATCCTTTGCATAAGCATGCTTCCTTTAACTTTTCTGGGATTGGATTGATCTCCATCCTCTCCCTGTATTGTGCTATGTGTTCTTCAGGATCCGTCGAACCATCGTACAATTTCATTGTAGGCACATGGAACCTCTTGTGTATCTCAGCATCACAGATTGGTGGTGCAAAGCGAGATATCTTGTGGCTCCCATCTGCAATCTCTGGAATAGGCTTGACTACTCCCGGAACACTCGAGATCATATCCTTTATTTTTTGTAATTCTCTGGCCATGGCATGATTGATACCTGGATCCTGCATAAGACCATGGTTAGTAGTATGAGAATTATTAAAAGTGTTACCTCCCATTGGATTCAAGTTAGGAAGAATGGAGGTCAATCCATATTGCTGAGACTCTGGAATGATCGAGGGACCGGTAGAGGCATTGGTCTGCATTGGAATAAAATCTCCTTGATGGACATCTGAACTTCCTGTTTGTAAACTCCTCAAGGATCCTGGCATCTGGAAGGATCCCTGAAACTGAGACGATCCTGGAATGAAGGAGGATCCTTGAACCTGGGATGATCCTGGAACGAAGGAGGATCCTCGAACCTGGGATGATCCTGGAACGAAGGAGGATCCTTGAACCTGGGATGATCCTGGAACGAAGGAGGATCCTTGAACCTGGGATGATCCTGGAACGAAGGAGGATCCTTGAACCTGGGATGATCCTGGAACGAAGGAGGATCCTTGAACCTGGGATGATCCTGGAACGAAGAAGGATCCTTGATGCTGCTGCATTCCTGAATATCCTCCTGTACTCGTGAGGGATCCCATATGCTGGGGATAGGATCCTGCTGGCTGGAAATATGAACCTAGTGCCTGGGTCATAGCTGTTGTTCCATAGTGCACTCCTTTTGGTCCACCCGCATATTGAATGTCTGGAACCACTGATGGCTGAGAAGTAATCACCGGAGTGTCAAAATTCAAAGATCTGGGCATCAGTGGGGAATGATCCTCTGCCGTTTTCTTCTGTTTCTTAATTTCATCAATCTCCCGGAGGATCCTTTCGTTGGTTTTATCCTGCTCCTGTGCATGATTCCTCATCTGCAAAATCAAGGCATAGAGATCATTAGTGGTAGGGTTAGTTGAAACAGAAGAAGTAGGTTGTTTTGAGAAAATGGGAGTCGGTTTCTTCGCAGCATTCTCTGTATTCTTCTGGGATCCAGAAGGTGGTGGAGGCAAAGGAGGAACGCCTTGTGAAGAAGTGAACGAAGGCATCAAGTTTGAAGCATTCTTCGCTGAGGAAGCCATTTGCTTGGTAGTAATGAACCGGAATGAGCACAGAAATGCGAATTCTTCTAAGGACAAAGCACCAATTGCCCCACGGTGGGCGCCAAACTGTTTTGGTCAAAAAATCTGTTGAGAATATTGCAACCAAACTCTAGATAACGGGGTATGATGCTCAAAAAGTGTAACAACAATGAGGATCACTTCAATGTGGAATGCACAAACAACACAAGGGTTTATACGGGGAAAAAGCCCTTGATCAAGAATTGATCTCCGGCACAAAAAACCCCGGGTGATGGAAACTACCGATCACCAAGCTCAAATAAATGAATAAACGTTTACAACTTCGGATAGTAACGAGCTAGGTACAAGGATCACTATGGTGAAATGTGTAAAAAGTGTGAGTAATTGCTAAGTGTTTGAACGAGAGCTTGTATGAGCGTGTTTGCGAGTGTGTGTAACTGCCAAAATGACTAAGTGTCACTAACTAGCTCGTTACCCCTTTAAAATAAGAAAAATATCTAGTTAACAAACTCTCCGACTTTCGGGCCAAGCCTCCACATTCTCCATAACGTCTAGTTTTGATCTAGCACGTGCAGAATACTTCGGGAATATTCTCCAAGAATGCCGCTAAGACTTGGTCAAGCTTGTTATACCTGCGAGATGTTATAAAACATATGTAAACAATCGTCAGTATGAGGATCCTTGAAGTGATCCATGATCCTGATCCTAAAGCCCTTCTGAGGATCACCACCTGTCACAGAAGTAAGGATCACCAGTTAGGATAACGAATAAGGATCACTAATTGTTAGAAAATCCTCCCCTAACAGTAGGTATCTTGATGCATTGGTGATATGTTGATGGCACAGCCTTCATATCGTGAATCCACGGTCTTCCCAGTATGATGTTATAGCAGGATAGAGAATCCATCACACAGAAACGTTGTATCGAGTTGACTCCTTCAACGTATACTGGCAACTTTATCTCTCCCACTGTGTTTCTAGCCTCTCCACTGAACCCAACAAGCACGGTAGACTTTGAAGTGATATCCATTGGAGATACATTCATTCTCTTCAGAGTTTCTAGTTGGATTATGTTGACGGAGCTGCCATTATCAACCAATATCCTGCGTACAAAATGGTTAGCCACATATAACGTTATTACCAGAGCATCATGGTGAGGATCCTGGACAGTATCCCTGTCATCAGCATCAAAAGTGATCACTTTGTCAGTTGTGAGGGTAGTCATCCTGACAGGTTTGTCTCCCCTTTCGGCCTTAGCTTCCTTTGCATGTCTCTTTGCTGCCGAATACGAAGTTCCACAAATGTCGGATCCTCCCGAAATGAAGTTGATTATCTTGGCATCCGCGGGAGGTGATGCTGCTCGCTCAGGATCCTTCTCAGTATCCTGACTCTTATTCTTCTTTCTTCCTAAGAGATCTTTCAGATATCCCTTGCTTAGAAGATAGCTTATTTCTTTCCTTAGAGCAATGCAATCCTCAGTTACATGTCCGAAATCTTCGTGGAAAGCACACCATTTTGACTTATCTTTCCAGTCAGCCTTTTGTTGATTCTTTCGAGGCCACCCAGCCTTGTCTCCTAGACCCTGCATGGCATACATCAATTCAGGAATGTTAACAGAGAAGCAATATTCAGACAACTCAGGATACTCTTCAGGATCCTCATCTTTGACAACATTCACTCTCTTGTTTTCATTTCTACCATATGGCTTAGGCCGATATGACTTGAATGAGGATTCTGACTTCCTGTTAGTTGACTCATAAGTGTTAGATGAGTTCATCCTTTCTTGCATCTTCCTGTCATCTTCCAGACGGATATATCTCAAAGCCCTGTTACGAGCTTCGTCGAGATTCCTGCAGGGATTCATTACAAGATCCTGATAAAACTGAGAATCCTTTTGTAATCCCATCTTAAAAGCTTGCACAGCTGTTGCAACATCAAGATGTGGGATATCCAAGGATTCTCGACTGAATTTGTTCACATAATCCCTCAAGGATTCCTGAGGCCCTTGAGTTATCCTGTAAAGATCACTGGTTAGTTTCTCAAAACTCCGACTACAAGAAAATTGACTGTTAAATAAATTAACCAAATGAGCAAACGAAGTAATTGAGTGAGGAGGAACGTTTAACAGCCATTTTAAGGCTGATCCTGTTAGAGTAGAACCAAATCCCTTGCACAAGCACGCTTCCTTGAGCTCCGGAGGGATAGGGTTAATCTCCATTCTTTCCCTATACTGAGCAATATGCTCTTCAGGATCCGTAGTCCCATCATAAAGCTTCATGTTGGGGGTTTGGAATCTCTTTGGGATCTCAGCATCACAGATAGGATATGCAAAACGAGATATCTTGTGGCTGTCTTGGGACACTTCCGGGATCGGCTGGACCACCCCAGGTACACTAGATATCATGTCCTTCAACTTCTGAAGTTCCCTAGTAAGTGCTGATGTTACACCTGTATCCTGCAAAGATCCACTATTGTTAGTAGCATGAGTATTATTATTATTTGACACGTTACCCGTTGGAGGATTTTGCCCATATCCTGAAGCATATCCTGAGCTCCTCATGGTTGACATCCTGACCGAGGAGGGTATTTCAGGAGTATGATTCTGAGGAAGGCTGGGCACAATATTCCCCCTGTTATCCTCAGTATACACAGCTGAACTAAAGTTCAACGTTCTGGGGTGTAATGGAGTGACATTATCCTTAGCAGATCTGCTCGAGCCAGACTTCAGGAGTTGTATTTCCCTTAAAAGCATTTGGTTTGTTTCCTGTTGCTGCCTCATTTGTTCCTGCACATTTCCAAATAAAGTAAGAATTTCATCATTAGAAGCTAGAACGGGAGCAGATTCCTGAACACTGCGAGTAGGGATAATATCCTGAGGTCGTGAAGAGGCTGGCATCCTTGGAGGAGGTGGTGGAAGCACCGAACCAGTAGTAGCAGAAGTCATAGCAGACACAGTAGAGGAACTCATGTTTGATCTTGAGGCCATTATGGACAATGTGGCAAAAAGTTTTGAAAATAGAAAGCCGATTAGCGATTTCACAAAAATTTTTAGTAAAGAGAGCACCACTTGCCCCACGGTGGGCGCCAAATTGTTTTGGTCAAAAATTACCTAAACAATTTAGTGATCAAATTAGTTAAGTGAGGTAGTGTGCTAGAAATATGTGTGAAAAATATGCTTGTTAAGTTATTTAGAAAATCAGTATTCAGGATACGGCTCAGGATATAGAGCTGTATCTATGATCAAACTATGAGCAAAAGTAAAGTAAACGACACGAGATGTACGAGGAAAGCCCTTGATCAATCTAGATCGCCGGCATAAAACCTCGGGAGCTGACAATCGCAGCTGCCTTGTTCTTCTTATTACTTCAAACGTCAGGATACAGTGCAGGATGTGGTGCGGATCGACTATGTGTTACAATGAAATTTGAATACAAGTGTGGTGTTTGCAATGAGCTAGAGAGTGAAAGAGTTCGAGAGTGTCAGTGAAAAATTGTGTGCCTTAAACTGATCCGCCCCCATCTATTTATAGTAAAGATAATGTAACAAACTATCCTAAACCTCCGGGATCCAGCGAATATTCCCACTTGAACGTTGAGGACCAAGTCTTTCGGGTTCAACGGCTTCCTCATAACAAATACGCCCGAGTCTTGAGGAGAAGAAGTCTTGATGACCGTTAGTAACTTACAACCATTAACCTGCACGTGTTTAATTCACTCAACCTTAGGATATCGCCCAGGATGTTAGCAATATCCCCGTCCAGTATCCTGGTCACAAATAAACAATTAAAAGCGGGATATTAGTCAGGATATGTATACTCAGAAAATGACCCATAACAGTACCTGTTAGGGGAGGATTTTCTAACAATTAGTGATCCTTATTTGTTATCCTAACTAGTGATCCTTACTTCTGTGACAGGTGGTGATCCTCAGAAGGGCTTTAGGATCAGGATCATGGATCACTTCAAGGATCCTCATACTGACGATTGTTTACTTATGTTTCATAACATCTCGCAGGTATAACAAGCTTGACCAGGTCTTAGCGGCATTCTTGGAGAATATTCCCGAAGTATTCTGCACGTGCTAGATCAAAACTAGACGTTATGGAGAACGTGGAGGCTTGGCTTGAAAGTCGGAGAGTTTGTTAACTAGATATTTTTCTTATTTGAAAGGGGTAACGAGCTAGTTAGTGACACTTAGTCATTTTGGCAGTTACACACACTCGCAAACACTCTCATACGAGCTCTCATTCAAACACTTAGCAATTACTTACACTTTTTACACACTTCACCGTAGTGATCCTTGTACCTAGCTCGTTACTATCCGAAGTTGTAAACGTTTATTCATTTATTTGAGCTTGGTGATCGGTAGTTTCCATCACCCGGGGTTTTTTGTGCCGGAGATCAATTATTGATCAAGGGCTTTTTCCCCGTATAAACCCTTGTGTTGTTTGTGCATTCCACATTGAAGTGATCCTCATTGTTGTTACACTTTTAGAGCATCATACCCCGTAATCTAGAGTTTGGTTGCAATATTCTCAACAGATTTTTTGACCAAAACAGTTTGGCGCCCACCGTGGGGCAATTGGTGCTTTGTCCTTAGAAGAATTCGCATTTCTGTGCTCATTCCGGTTCATTACTACCAAGCAAATGGCTTCCTCAGCGAAGAATGCTTCAAACTTGATGCCTTCGTTCACTTCTTCACAAGGCGTTCCTCCTTTGCCTCCACCACCTTCTGGATCCCAGAAGAATACAGAGAATGCTGCGAAGAAACCGACTCCCATTTTCTCAAAACCACCTACTCCTTCTGTTTCAACTAATCCTACTACTAATGATCTCTATACCTTGATTTTGCAGATGAGGAATCATGCACAAGAACAGGATAAGACCAACGAAAGGATCCTCCGGGAGATTGATGAAATTAAGAAACAGAAGAAAACGGCAGAGAATCATTCCCCACTGATGCCCAGATCTTTGAATTTTGACACTCCGGTGATTACTTCTCAGCCATCAGTGGTTCCAGACATTCAATATGCGGGTGGACCAAAAGGAGTGCACTATGGAACAACAGCTATGACCCAGGCACTAGGTTCATACTTCCAGCCAGCAGGATCCTATCTCCAGCATATGGGATCCCTCACGAGTACAGGAGGATATTCAGGAATGCAGCAGGTTCAAGGATCCTCCTTCGTTCCAGGATCATCCCAGGTTCAAGGATCCTCCTTCGTTCCAGGATCATCCCAGGTTCAAGGATCCTCCTTCGTTCCAGGATCATCCCAGGTTCAAGGATCCTCCTTCGTTCCAGGATCATCCCAGGTTCAAGGATCCTACTTTGTTCCAGGATCATCCCAGTTTCAGGGATCCTTCCAGATGCCAGGATCCTTGAGGAGTTTGCAAACAGGAAGTTCAGATGTCCATCAAGGAGATTTTATTCTAATGCAGACCAATGCCTCTGCTGGCCCCTCGATCATTCCAGAATCTCAACAATATGGATTAACCTCCATATTTCCTAACTTGAATCCAACGGGGGGTAACACTTTTAATAATTCTCATACTATTAACCATGGTTTTATGCAGGATCCAGGTATCAATCATGCCATGGCCAGAGAATTGCAAAAGCTAAAGGATATGATCTCGAGTGTTCCGGGAGTAGTCAAACCTATTCCAGAGATTGCAGATGGGAGCCACAAGATATCTCGCTTTGCACCACCAATCTGTGATGCTGAGATACCCAAGAGGTTCCATGTGCCTACAATGAAATTGTACGATGGTTCGACGGATCCTGAAGAACACATAGCACAATACCGGGAGAGGATGGAGATCAATCCAATCCCAGAAAAGTTAAAGGAAACATGCTTATGCAAAGGATTCGGATCCACTCTTACTGGATCAGCTCTCAAGTGGCTGCTAAGTCTTCCTCCCTATTCTATTACCTCATTTGCAAACCTAGTTAACTTGTTTAATACTCAGTTTTCTTGTAGTAGAAAATTTGAACGATTAACTAGTGATTTATATAGGATAACCCAGGGTCATAATGAATCATTAAGGGATTACATTACCAAATTTAGTAAAGAATCCTTAGACATTCCCAACTTAGATATAGCCACGGCTGTTGAAGCCTTCAAAATGGGACTGCTTAGGGATTCGTTATTTTATGATGATCTTGTTATGACACCATGCAGGAACCTAGATGAGGTAAGAACCCGGGCCCTCAGGTTCATTCGGCTAGAGGATGACAAGAGGATTCAGGAGAGGATAACAGGATCCTCAAAGCAGGATAAGCAAGGATCCTCATTCAGAAACAACAAGTTCAGATCCTACAACAAATCTGATAATCAGAACGTGCATTCTATTGATCAAGAAGAGGATGATGAGGACTATCCTCCAATCTCTGAATATTGCTTTAGTGTTGATAACAATGAACTAATCCTTGCCTTGCAGAACCTAGGTGATAAAGCTAGATGGCCAAGAAAGAATGAAAGGTCAGCTGCAACAAAGGATAAATCAAAATGGTGTGCATATCATGAAGATTTTGGGCACCTCACAGAAGAATGCATTTCATTAAGAAAGGAGATTGGGTACTTGTTGAGCAAAGGGCATCTAAAAGAGTTGTTGGGTAGGAAAAAGTCAAGGACTCAGGATCCTGAGAGGATCCCTGAGAAGGCTCCAGCCCCTCCAGCAGACGCACAAGTGATAAACTTTATCTCTGGGGGATCCGACATTTGCGGCACATCCTTCTCAGCAGCTAAGAGACATGCGAAGGAAACTAAAATGGATAACGGAGAAAGGCCAGTTCGAACATCGAGTGTCTCCGAAGGAAAAGTCATAACCTTTGATGAAGAGGATCGTACTGATATCCAGGATCCTCATCACGATGGTTTAGTTATTACTCTTTTTATATCTAACTGTTTTGTCCGCAGGATCCTAATAGACGGAGGAAGTTCAGTGAACATTATCCAGCTTGACGTTCTAAAGAAGATGGGTATTCCCGAATCAGAGATCATACCAAGATCCTCCGTGCTCGTGGGATTTAGTGGCGAAACCAAAAACACCCTGGGGGACATTAAACTCCCAATATATATTGAAGGCTTACACTCTTATCAAAAATTTTGTGTTATTGACTGTTTATCTTGTTGCAATGTTATCCTTGGCAGGCCCTGGATACACGATATGAAAGCAGTCCCGTCCACTTACCATCAATGTGTGAAGCTCCCTAGTCCTTGGGGAATAGTAAAGATCGATAGTGATCAGCAGGAAGCTAAGAATTGCTACACTTCATCGATGAAACCAGCTTCGAAGTCAAGGGAGCAATAGCAATCAAGGTATCCTCCAAGAAATGTCTTGGAGGCCAGAGAGCAGGATGTGGTAGAAATCCTCATGGATCCTGATGATCCTGAATCCAAAATCTATATCGGGTCAGGGATCCTTGGCGAAATGAAAGAAGACCTCATATCCTTCCTCAAAAGGAGAAAGACTACCTTTGCATGGAAACATGAAGACATGACTGGTATATCCAAAGATGTTATTACCCATAAGCTCGGCATCGACAGATCTTTCAAACCAATCCATCAAAGGAGAAGGAAGTTTGCTCCAGAAAGGAATGCCATTATCCAGGAAGAGGTAGAAAAATTGCTCCGGGCAGGTATGATAAGAGAAGTCAAGTATCCAAGATGGTTGGCCAATGTGGTTGTTGTTCAAAAGAAAAATGGAAAGTGGAGGGTATGTGTCGATTTTACCGATTTAAATAAGGCATGTCCCAAGGATCCTTTCCCTTTACCCCACATTGACTCCATGGTGGATGCAACTGCGGGTCATGAACTGTTAACTTTTATGGATGCCTCATCTGGATTTCAACAAATCCAAATGGAACCATCCGACCAAGAGGATACAGCCTTCATGACTCCAACTGGTATATATTGCTATATTGCTATGCCGTTTGGATTGAGAAATGCAGGTGCAACATACCAAAGGCTGGTGAATATGATGTTCAAGGATCAAATTGGACAAACTATGGAGGTCTACATAGATGATATGGTGGTGAAATCCTTAAAAGCTGAGGATCACCTACGAGACCTGGAGGAAGCATTTGATATCCTTGACAAATATAATATGAAGCTTAATCCTTCAAAATGTCATTTTGGTGTTAAAGCAGGTAAATTCTTGGGATACATGGTGACTAAGAGAGGCATCGAAGCTAGCCCGGAACAAATCAAAGCAATAGTGAACATCAAGTCTCCGGCCAATGCTAAGGATGTTCAAAGGTTAACAGGAAGGATAGCAGCCTTGAACAGATTCATATCCAAGTCCTCCGAAAAATGTAAAGAATTCTATGATATCCTAAGGAAGAACAAGAAATTTGAGTGGACGGAGAAGCATGAAAATGCTCTAAAAGCCCTCAAAGATTACCTATCTTCGGCCCCGGCTTTAATGAAACCAGAAAAAGGTGAAGTGTTATCCTTGTATCTCGCAGTATCCTCAAAAGCAGTAAGTGCGGTCCTTGTGAAGGATCATCAAGGTACACAACATCCTGTCTATTATGTAAGTAAAAGTTTACTTGATGCCGAATCCAGGTACTCACACCTTGAAAAGCTTATCCTTGCATTAATAATGGCATCTACTAAGTTAAGACATTATTTTGAAACTCATGTTATCATTGTTAAAACTAATTTTCCAATTAAGAATGTCCTCAGGAAACCAGAGATGTCGGGAAGGATGGCTAAGTGGGCAGTGAAATTGAGTGCATATGATATAAGATATGAGCCTAGGACAGCTATCAAATCCCAAGCACTAGCTGACTTTGTGGCTGATTTCAGTAGTGATTTACAAGAAGAAGCTGAGCTAGAAGTCCAGCAGCTAGAAGAGACCAAGGATCCTTGGATACTCCACACTGATGGATCCTCAAATGTCAAAGGCACAAGGCTTGGAATACTACTAAAATCGCCACAAGGGGACATAATACCCCATTCTATAGCTTGTGAGTTCCAAACCACTAATAATGAGGCTGAATATGAAGCCTTAATTGCTGGTTTGCAAATTGCAAAGCATATGGGGATCAGGTATCTTGAGGTACACGTAGATTCTTTGTTAATTACAAATCACTTTAATGGATCATATGCTGTTAAAGGTGAAAAACTAACCAAATATTTGGAGATAGTCAAAAGTTTGGCACTCTCTTTTGTTTCCTTTAGTTTGTCACAGGTACCAAGGGAAGAAAATACAGAAGCTGATGCATTGGCTAACTTAGGATCATCTTTGAAGATCCCAGAGGATATCAAGATTCCTATTATCCATATCCTGACCCCGGCTATCGAGGATCACCAGACTATGGAGATAGGAGATGATCCTGCAGTTATCCCTAGTGAGGATATTCAATCCTATTCAGGATCCAGATCATGGATCTCACCAATTATGAGATACTTACAACATGGAGAGATTCCTATAGGAGAAAACCCTAGGGCTTTCAAATCTAAGGTATCTCAATTCACAATTATGAATAATATGTTATATAGACGATCTCTTGCAGGACCGTACTTGAGATGCATTGAGGATCCTGAAGTTCAAGAAGTTTTAAAAGACTTCCATGAAGGAGATTGTGGAAATCACACTGGGGGCAGGGCTTTATTCTCAAGGATCTTGAGGACAGGATACTACTGGCCAACCATGAAGAAAGATGCTGTGGAGTATGCCAGAAGATGTGATCCTTGCCAGAGACACAGCAATATCCTTCATCAACCAGCCGAACTATTGCATCCTATATCCTCCTCTTGGCCATTTATGAGATGGGGTATGGATATAGTTGGCAAGCTCCCTAAGGCACCTGGTGGGAAAGTATTCATGTTAGCTATGACTGATTACTTCTCCAAGTGGATAGAGGCTGAAGCTTTTGCCCAAGTTAGAGAAAAGGAAGTTATATCCTTCATTAAAAGAAATATTATAACTAGATTTGGAATTCCTTCCGAGATTATATGTGATAATGGTTCCCAATTTATTGGGGGCAGAACCACTAACTTTTGTGACAGCTGGGGGATTAAGATGATAACATCAACACCAGTCCACCCACAAGCTAATGGTCAAGCAGAATCATCCAACAAGATCATCATCAACAACTTGAAGAAGAAACTTGGATCCAAGAAAGGAAAATGGGCAGAAGAGCTACCCTATGTGCTCTGGGCTGACAGGACAACCCCTAAGAATGCTACTGGTCAAACACCATTCTCTTTGGTGTTTGGGGCAGAGTCAGTGATCCCAACAGAAATGGTGGTTCCTACTGCTAGAACAAGTACCCGTGATCCTGAGGAAAATGATGAAAACTTGGCTCAAGACCTGGATACTATTGAAGAAATCAGGGATATGGCTAGGATCAGGATGGCCAGTTATCAACAAAGAATGGCTGGTGCTTACAATAAAAATGTCAGGATCAGGAGGTTTCAAGTTGGAGATATGGTGTTAAGGAAAGCATTTCAGAATACCACCAATCCTGCTCATGGAAAATTGGCTCCAAAATGGGAAGGCCCTTATTTGATCGAAGCTGAAGCAGGAAAGGGGGCATATAGATTGCTAACCATGGAAGGTGATTTGCTACCAAGAGCTTGGAATGCTGTCCACCTGAAGAAGTATTTCATGTAAGCAGGATCCTTATGGCATAAGCGATCCTCACGATAGGGATATCCTTAAAGGATCCTCAAAATATCAGTGATCCTTACTCAGGTATCTTTAGCACAACGTTGGTTATCCACAGAAGCAATCCGTCCTTTGGGTTTAACCCCAGTTATTTGGGCTTGTCCCCAGATTCCGCCTGCAGCGCACGATGATCCTGGTATAGTTCAAGGCTTTGGGACCAGTACTCATTATAGGGGCTGATAATTCCATTGTTCTGGCTATGCTTAGGATCCTACGTATAATGGTAGACGTACCATACATCCGTTCATAAGGTTTCTAACGTTTTCACGTTAGCTAAGGTTTTGGCATCTTCATGTCACTAAGTTTGGATAGTCGCCAGTTAGGGCCATACTCCAGTTTACATACGATCCTTGGGCTTGTCCCCAGTTATCCTTGGGCCTGTCCCCAGTTATCCTTGGGCTTGTCCCCAGTTATCCTTGGGCTTGTCCCCAGTTGCTAACTCTTTTCTTATATTGGCTTAGTCCCAAGTTATGCTCTATTTCAGGTCCTTGAAGGTAGGCAGCTAGGGATCCTTGATCCTTATTTCACTCTAAGGTTTATCTTATAAGTTATCCTTATTATGGTTAGGATTCCGACTTGGATCCTCAGGTATTATCCTTAACTCTTTTGATTTTATTCATTATTCTGTTGATGAACCCTTATACTTGACAACTGAACCTGTGTTTCTTAAACTGTATCACCTTTTAGAACTTATCGGTTATGGGATATGTGATCCTTGATTATATCCTAAACTTTATGGATATATTTTCTAAGGTTTGATAAATATAAACAGGATGAGCATTATAACAGTTGGAAAATAACATATTAAAAAGATTAACAACACAAGATAAGCGACAAAAGGTTAAGTTTTTATTTATTAACAAAAGGCTAACCCTTTAAAGGTTGTCAAAATTACCTACCCGAGCATCTACCAGCAAAACGTGGCCCGTCCGCTGGGGTAGGTAAAGGGTGTCCATGATAATGAGTTCATAAGTAGTGCAGGAATATAAAAGCAGCAGGATCACAATGGCTTCATCCCCCAAACAGAGGATCCCTCCACCAATTGCAATCCTGCCTATTGTCCAAAGGATCATACATGATCCTTAAACCTAGGAACTATTGTTTAGAGTTATTACAAATCATGAAATTGTCTTAAACATCACAACCACAAAAACAACCATCAAACTAAAAATTGGGCTCCGGCCTTAGCACATATATCCATCATCGCCCAATTGTGCAGCCTACACCTTCGCTGCATCATCACCACCAGCCGCTGCATCCTCAGCTTTATCCTTCAACCCGCTGCCACTAGCCTCAATTGCCAGAATCTCATCAGCCTCCTCTTCATCACCCAATTCAGCCAGCCTTGCCTTCCATTCTTCAATCTCCCAGTTGCCTTTGTCGAAGGCAGGATCCTGAGCTTCCAAGGCCATTTGGAGTTTGGTTTTGTACATTGCTATGGCGGCAGAAACTTTAGCATCATCCATGATCTCCTGCCTTTCATAATCAAAGCTAACCAGCACCTTGGCCATCTTCTGCTTGGCATCCTTGAGTTCCTTCTGAAGATCAGCGATTGTGAGATCCTTGAGCACAGCAACCTGCTGGAGATCGGCAATCTTCTGATCTTGATCCTCAACGTGACCGACGTAATCCTCGATCTCAGCAAATTTCTGCAAAAGAAAAGGATAAAGCGGTTCAAGAGCAAGTGATCCTTAGATCAGCAGGATATGCAAGCAGAGATAGTGATCCTTACATCATTGAAGTATTCGAGGAACTGGTGGCGAATTAAGGGCAGGCCCTGCAAATCCTCAGCCTCGGAAGTCTTTCTCTTCTTGATTCCCTTCCCTTTGAGGGGTGCCTTGGGGATTGAGACAGTCGGGCTAGTAGGAACCTTTCTTTTGGAGGATTTAACAGTGGTGAGATCGGTGACACTGAACCTTGAAGCAGATTTGGCAGACTTTCCAGCGCCTACACAACCAAAATAAGATACGTATCTTTTCTTAATATACATTTAATTATTTATTTAAATTATAAACAAGGATACTTACTCGACATTGTGACAGAGCCTGAGGATACCTCCTGTGAGTCTTGGGTTGTTGTCTTAAAAGTTCTAGTTTCAGGGTCCAGTCCCCAGAAAGTAGCAAGTCTTTCCCTGGTTGCGGGTGTTGTGATGAGACGTGAAAAGGAGATGGCTGCATGACACAAGACAAAGAAAGGGTTAGTGATCCTATTACAAAAACATGACCATCTGGTGATCCTTCCCAGGATCCTCCAGCCTACCATGGGTGGACCATGTTCTTGGTAAGTGCTCTCCATCTGAAATGGTATCCCTCCTTACAAAGAAGAAGCGACGCTTCCAATCTTTGTCGTTTTTGGTGACTTTGAGAAGAGGGTGATCTGCACCGGGTTTCCGTTTAAACAAGTAACGGTGGGATCCGAAGGTAGTAAGATCATACAACTCCGCTAGCTCTGACATTCCTAAATCAAGACTCTCCTGCTCGATGATCCTCTCTAGGGTGTATAAAACCCTCCAGATCATCGGCATGGCTTGAATGTAAGATATGCCGGTAAGAGAAAAGAAGGATTGTGTGAACTCCGGGAAAGGATAGGTGTACCCTATAGTAAATGGAGTGACTGGGAAGGCGACCCATGTATCAGAAACGTAGTCGCTTAGAACAGTTGAATCGAAAGGTTTGATAAAGACATTCGCCGGAAAACGGTGACGGATGCTATCAATCTGTGCGTCGGTAAAGCAACACCTCTCGTTCACCGAGTCCTTGACGATCTTCTGACTCTTCAGAGGGATATCCTTTTTGTGATCCTTAGCCGGAGAATTTCGGAGCAACATTCTTGAAGTGATTAAGGTAAAGAAAGAAGAACAGAGTAAGAAAGGAAGAGAGAGGAGAAAGAGATACCTGATCGATCTTCAACTGAGATTATAAAGGGAGTTTCTTTCGAATTTAAATGCATAATGATCCTATCTATATCTCTATTTATAATTATGATTCTGCAGGATTGTCACTTCCGTGACATCATCATCGCAACGGCTAGTTCAAAATTAACGGCTATATATCCGTTAGTTTGTTACGGATAAGATCAAGAAAACATAATTCGCTAATTTTACAATTTCACTCCTTATATTTTGGGGGCAATTGTTAGGGGAGGATTTTCTAACAATTAGTGATCCTTATTTGTTATCCTAACTAGTGATCCTTACTTCTGTGACAGGTGGTGATCCTCAGAAGGGCTTTAGGATCAGGATCATGGATCACTTCAAGGATCCTCATACTGACGATTGTTTACTTATGTTTCATAACATCTCGCAGGTATAACAAGCTTGACCAGGTCTTAGCGGCATTCTTGGAGAATATTCCCGAAGTATTCTGCACGTGCTAGATCAAAACTAGACGTTATGGAGAACGTGGAGGCTTGGCTTGAAAGTCGGAGAGTTTGTTAACTAGATATTTTTCTTATTTGAAAGGGGTAACGAGCTAGTTAGTGACACTTAGTCATTTTGGCAGTTACACACACTCGCAAACACTCTCATACGAGCTCTCATTCAAACACTTAGCAATTACTTACACTTTTTACACACTTCACCGTAGTGATCCTTGTACCTAGCTCGTTACTATCCGAAGTTGTAAACGTTTATTCATTTATTTGAGCTTGGTGATCGGTAGTTTCCATCACCCGGGGTTTTTTGTGCCGGAGATCAATTATTGATCAAGGGCTTTTTCCCCGTATAAACCCTTGTGTTGTTTGTGCATTCCACATTGAAGTGATCCTCATTGTTGTTACACTTTTAGAGCATCATACCCCGTAATCTAGAGTTTGGTTGCAATATTCTCAACAGATTTTTTGACCAAAACAGTACCCCTCATCTTATCAAGTTTTCCAAGTTAGAGACTTTGATGATGTATCTATTGACTTGGATAAGAGAACCCGCATATGTAGAAAGTGTGAAATTAGGGGATATCCATGTAAGATACATACATGAAGATTTATGACTTCACAATCTCTCCATTTCCTAGTGAAAAGTATTGGCCAAAGGTTGATTATCCAATGGATCCACCTCCAATAAAAGTTGCTCCTGGTAGGCCTAAGAAGAACAGAAAGAGAGACCCTCATGAGGAGCCTAAAAAGCCAGGAAAACTAACTAAGCATGGGGTTATAATGACATGTGGTGTTTGTGGAGCAAGAGGTCATAACAAGAGAAAATGTGCTGAAAAAGGGAACATGAATACAGGTGGACATTTAGTGTTTTATTTCATTTGTTGTAGATCTCTAATTATGCTAACTACTGTGATTTTATTGCTCACAGCTGAACCTGGATCAAAGAGACAAAAGGGAAACATAAGGGAGAGAAAGTCAACTCAAAGGTCAACACAGCAGTCAACACAACAGTCAACTCAACAACAGTCAACTCAATAGACAAGTCAACTCAACAGCCAACCCACCAGTCAAAGAGGGGGCAAACTGTCAGCTAAAAGAGGAAGACCAAGAGGGAAGGGCAATAGAGAAGGATGTACTTAGTTGGTGAATGTTTGACTTATGTTTGGACAATTTAATGTTTTGTAATGCCTGTTTTGGACAAGAATCATGTAGGCTTAATGTTAAGTAATGAATCTATGTAATGTAATGACTTAATGTCGTATGTAATGTTTTGGTTAGTTAATATTAATGATGCAGGGGTAATTTGGTCATTTTACAGGTGTGGAATGTATATGTCAGTGGGTTATATAAGCATGCAGGGGTAATTTGGTCATTTTACAGGTGTGGTATATATTTGTTAGTGGGTTATATAAGTTTTAAAGCATGCAGGGGTAATTTGGTCATTTTACATGTGTGGTGTGTATATTGCAGTGGGTTATATGAGCTTTAAAGCTTGTAGGGGTAAATTGGTCATTTGACAGTTATGGTATATATATGTCAGGTCTGTGTATATGACAACTGTTTAAGAAATGGGTCAAAACAGCTGTGGTCATTTGATCACTTTGGAGCTGTGGTCATTTGATCAGTTTGGAGCTGTTTGTTCATTACCATATCACTAATATGGGTCAAAACAGATATTGGTCACTTATGTTTAGCTGCACTTTGGTTTGGTTATCACAAAAACATGACAAATGGGTCAAAACAGACAACTGTATGCTGCACTTATGTTTGGTGATTACCTAATCACTAATATGGGTCAAAACAGATGTTTGGCTGCACTTTGGGTCAAAACAGACCACTGTTTGCTGCACTTATGTTTGGTGATTACCTAATCACTAATATGGGTCAAAACAGATGTTTGGTCACTTTGCACTTTGGGTCAAAACATACCACTGTTTGCTGTACTTATGTTTGGTGATTACCAAATCACTAATATGGGTCAAAACAGACCACTGTTGGTCATTCACTTATGTTTGGCTGCACTTTGGTTTGGTGATTACCAAATCATGACAAATGGGTCAAAACAGACAATTAATAACTTCAACTGTCAACTTTGGTTTGGCCAATAAACATACTAAACAACTGTCAACTTCTTTTCATTAACAACTTCAATATTGTACAACCTAATTAAATCACTTGTTCAAAATGTACATCCATATGGCAATGACAAAACACATAGTAAACAGAAATGGTTGCTTCCACATGGACTTTTAGCCAGGAATTTTTCTTTTCAGCATCGTGTTCTCTTCGAGTAGCAACTTATTCTGCAATTCCAAGTTCTCATTTTTCAATTGTTGATAACTTACTGGACTTGAACTACAGTTTGAATGTGCTTCGAAAAATTTGTCAAAATCTTGTTTCCACATAAAGAACTTGCAATTGGATAACTACAAAACAATATACCAACTTCAGTTTCAACAAGAATTTAAGTTCAATCCATTAGTAAACAACTTACAGGCCATTGAGGGCAACCATAAAATTGATCACCATGTCGAACACTTTTAGGACCAGCGATGCGAAGAACAACAACAATTTCATGATGACAATACAAGTTTCCATCCAAATCAACCTTGAACAATTTAGGGGTTCGGTTCACACTCCACGATGAATTGGAAGATGAACTCATCTCGATTAGGGTTTCTGTGGGATGAATCGATGAAATTGTGGGATGAATCGATGAATTGTGGGATGAATCGGAGCTTTTGCAGTGATTTTGTGGGATGAATGGAGATTAGGGTTTACTTTGGGATGTCTGTGTTATAAACGAGAAGGAGACATAACACCTCAGATTACACATCAGCATTTACATATCAGCCAAATGGTGCCACGTCGGACAAATGACTAACCAAGTTAGAGAATATTTAACTGAGTGGTCCCAGTGCAAACAAAAAGTCAAGCTGGGGGTACCGGATGTCAAAGTGTTAGTTGCGGGTGACAACATCCAAAGGCCGATAGTTGCGGGTGATAAAATCCAATAACCCTTTTTTTTAATTTAAAAAAGTCTAAGTATTTCTTAACTTAAAAAAGTCAAGGAAACAATATTACATTATTAATCAATTATGGACTTATAATTCATAAATGTTCTTACAAACTATTTAAGTTATTACATTATTAATCAATCTTATAAACTATTTAATTTATGGGTTATTGGATTTTATCACCTTTAACTATTGGTCATTGGCCGCTGCCACCCCCAATTATCACTTTGACTCGCCACCCCTAACTTAACACTTAGTGTGTTCTGTCACCAGATCACTAACTTTTGATCTTATTACTATACTTTTGGGGGTGTCATAAGATCCCTAAAACCTTCCCAAGATCCCTAAGACACCCCAAAAACTGTAGTAACATGATCAAAAGTTAGTGATCAGTTAACGAAATGGTGACAGAACACACTAAGTGTTAAATTGGGGGTGACGGACGTCAAAGTGATAGTTGGGGGTGGCAGCGGCCAATAGACAATAGTTAAGAGTGATAAAATCTAATAACCCTTAATTTATTACATTATTAATCATTATCGATTTATAATAGATGAGTTTCAATGTACTCTTACAAATAAAACATGTAAATAAGATGAGTTTCAATGTACTCCCACAAATAAAACATGTAAATAACTTATTTTTATGACAGTTTCTTCAATGCACCTTCAACGTATCCATAATTCAAGATTTAGCCCCTAGAGATTGATACTTGTACCGGTTAGCCCAAAACAAATAATGTAGGAAATTCAATGCACTCAAAATACACATCAACCAATAAAACCTCTCTAAGTGGTAATGGTTCAAGTCCCGTCCAGACAACCATCCACCGCGGCCAGAGACCGCGGTGACGCTATTCACCACCGACACAATCACGGTACTCAAATAGTACCCCATAGCTAACGAAGCGAACGATAACGACATCGCTAAAGACCTCATATTCGCCGAAACTTCCACGAAAAAAAACTCCATCGACCCCGCTAACGTGAAAAGATCAGCCGACCCAAGAAACAAGAACTGGAAGGCAATCCACAAAAACGTAATCGGTAACGGCTCTTGTAAGCCGAGCCGGCTACCATTAGCGACTCGCTTGCGTTTAATCTCAACTAGAGCAGCGACCGCCATGGCCATTATCGATAGAAATAAACCGATTCCAATACGTTGTAGATGTGAAACACCGGTTTCTGACTTTGCAGCTTTACGCGCAACTGGTGTTATGATGTGATCATAAAATGGGGCAAGGAGTATGATGAACAAAACCGGAAAAACGGGTAGGGAGGCTGGTGGAACTTTTAGTGACCCAATTTTTGTGTTCATTGTTGAGGCTTGTTGGATGGAGAATGTAGAGAGTTGAGCTATGCAACAGTTGAGCATGATGGTGCAACCGAATATTGGGAGGACTCGGAGAATGGTTTTGACGTCTTCGACTTGTTTGATCGAGCATTTGAGGAAGTTATAGGTTGGTTTGTTTGTTGCTGCATTGTTTAAGAATTTGAGATTTGATGACAAGGTTTCGGTTTGGTTGACATCCTTTGTGACAGTTTGTTGTTGCTGTTGTTGTTGTTGTTCAGTGTTATTTGGGGACAATGATTTGTTTAAGATGGCTCCAATCAGTACCTGCATCAATTTTATCCAGTTCCCATTATGTGTGACTCGAGCAGTCGAGTCATATATCTAAAGCTTGAGCTCGACTGGTAAGCAATCTTTTAAGTTGATCAAGCTCGGGTCATTTCGAGCTCTACTTTTAGAGCTGGAGCTTGGTTCATAAGCAATCTTCCAAGCTCGCTAACTTTACAAACTCAGACCTTAATCATAAGTAATTTTTGAAGCTCGGGTACGGCTCGTCTATTATTTATTAAGATTTTATTAATTTACCTTCTAAATATTTTCATAATCAATAACATATAGATTTAGTTATTTTAATAATTTTATATTGAGTACATTACTTTGTTGGCCTCTGAGGTTTAGTCAGTTTAACTCTATCGGCCCCAAAAGGAATCTTTTGACACATCAGGTCCGGGAGTTGCATTTTGTAACGGTTTTAGCCTTTAACACTAACTCTGTTACTTTTTTCTGTTAAGTGTAAGAGTATCTGTGTAATTGTATACTTAAAAGGAGTTTTATAAATAATAATCGTAAAAATAAATAATAATCGTAAAAATAACAATAAAAAGTTTAAAAAGTAAAAATACGAACAAATGCATTTTTCTAATATATACAAATTAAAGAGGAATGAGATTGTGGTTTGGTTTTTGTTAATTTGAGTAATTACATAAATAACCCCTTAAATATTTAAAAAAACTTTATAATTTACATAAACAACCCTAAGGTGTAAAAGGAGCAAAATACCATTACACTTAACAGAGAAAAGTAGCATCGTTAGTGTTAAGGGTCAAAGTCGTTACAAAATACAACCTTAAGGTCTAATATGTCAATAGATTTATTTTTGGCCGAAAGAGTTAAACTGCCTAACCTCATAGGCCAAAATAGGAATTTACTCTTTTATATACAACAAAAATGATGATTATATATAATATTAATTAAAATTTATATAAATAATAGTCTCGTGAGCCTACTTAAGCTCGATAAGTGAAGCTAGGGCCCAGGATCGTTTAAAAATAAACTTATTTTTAGGTTCGAGCTCATTTATACCCGTCTCGATTTAAACTTTTATAGGTCCAGTCTCAACTAGCTCGCAAAGGGACATGGCCCGTTTACACCCCTACGCGTAAATAGGAATGGGTGTGTTACCTTAAAACTTGTGGTGAGAGGACTACCAGAAGGGATCTTGTTCCTATAAAAACCAGAACCAGCCAGGAACACCGGGACAGACGATAAAATCGTCAACGTAGCAATTCCGAAACCCCATTCCCATCCTTTGTTGTCTTCAATCCAAACCACGAAGGTAACAGCAAGTAGAACACCAAAGGAAAGACAAACCAAGAAGTAGTTGAAGAAAGTTGATATTTGTTTTCTACCCTTGATAGTGCTGTCGTCAAATTGTTGTGCACCATGTGCTGGTAGACATCCTTTTATGCTTCCAACACCTAATGCGGTCAGGTAGAGTCCTGAAAACAGCATTGCAGCTTTGGCACCGTGCACTTGTTCACATGGGACTGTTGGGTTGCACTCAGGTGGCTTTAACGATGATGAACGTGCTTGTATTGTTAGCATCACCAGACCCTAATTAATCAAACATCATTAGTGACGTGAAACATTGTCATGATCATTCAGTATGAGTTTATTGACATGTGAAGTATTTCTTCATTTTTATTAATCTACTTAGTTTTAAACTTTTAATAATTCCTTTACCAATATATGATGTTTTTAAATAATACATAAAGCCTGTAGTCAAATTCGGCACTAGCTACAAGAAATTAAATCTATAGCGACAACGATTTTAAAACCATGTGACGATTTTATCGTCGCTATGAGGTTAGTGGGCATAGGTTACTATGTTCTCAATATTGTCGCTATGTGTCTGGTCGCCATAGATGACCTTGTAGCGACACAAGTATGTCATGGAAAATATTTACAAAATAATAAAAAAACATTTATTGAACTTTTTTAATATTCACTAAATAAACAAAAACTTTTTTTTTTATCATTTAATAATCAAAATAAAATATAATAAAAATATGTTTTTGCACTATAGCGACAACATGTCGTCGCCATAGAGTAACCGTCGCTAAAAAGCTGAGAAACTCTATAGCAATGACATGTTGTCGCTACAAAGCCTCTCTATACCGGCTACCCATGTCGTCACTATAGATCTCGTCACTAGAAAGTCAAATTCTTGTAGTCGATGAAACGAATAACACATGATAATAACATGATTATTAACGTTACATCAAATATCATTCATTGGTTGGCTTTAACACTACCATTTTCAGTGTAATTTTTATGTATAAAGAGATATGGTATTCAATTATTCAATATCTTAATAATATTTAGCAATAGAATAGTTCAGTTCTTTTGAATTTTTTTTCGTAGTGTCAAAGCATCATTGCTCCTCATGACCAAATCATTTTCATCTACCATAATTGTTTTTGTTTGATTTCTCATTTATCTTTAAATATGTTTGTTGTTCATTATTCTATATCTAGTTTGAATATTCTAGTAGTTACTAACATTTTATCATTACCACTATTTTTTTAAATCTTTCATTATTCACATCATGTTATCATTACCACTAGTTGCTTAGCTTTTATCATTATCCTTTTCATTGTATACAAATACAGAGAGATGTTTACCAAGAATTCAACAAGTGCACTAGTGAGGTAGATTTGATAGGTGGTAAAGAAAGCATCTGATAAGAAACCACCAAGAAGAGCAAGAAGAAAAGCAGTCCCCATAAAATTTGTAACATGATTTGCTGCTTTTGAAGGAGAAAAGTGCATGTGTTGTATCAAGTACAAAACCAAGTTGCTTGCACTTGCCATAAAAGCCAAACTCTCCATCATCTCCACAACTAAAATCAACAATTAATTAAGTTTCATAAAAAGATATTTAATCTATTATAACAAGGCTTTACCTAACACAAAGGAGGCTGCAAGCATGCCACCGTGGCGGCCTTTGATTGCTGGTTTCTTCTTCCAGTCCACATAGTCTTCCCATGTATTGGATTGTTCTTGTGTTTCAACTTCCTAAAAAAACATAATCAACAAAAAGCTAATGCAATACATATAGGTATCAACTTGAAGAACATAATTAGTTGAATATGTTATGTAAACAAGTAGAGAGGATGATCGAACTCACCATTTCGATCGATCACTCTCTTTGGAGGAAAGAAAGATTGTAACATAAATCACTTCACAGTCTCATCTAGAAAAGTTTGTAGTGAGCATCTATTTATATATAGTGCTCAATAGCTAGCCTTCTTACATTGACATTTTTCTCATCATAAGCAACCAAGTAGTTAGCTTTTTAGAGGGATGAGTCAAAATTATAGTTTCTAAAAGATCCTTATTAGTATAAAGAAGATTATTAAAATTAACTAGTAAAAAGCAATAGCTGGCATGAATACCAGCTATTTTTGTCAAATGATGCTAGCTATTTTTCTATGTATGACATCCATCACTTCTTGTTCTTGTCTAGTGGTTGGAAAGACTTGGGTTCTCCTTGAGACCCAAGTTCAATCCCCTAGTGCCATATTTGGGGGATAAAGGCAATGAAGGCTAGTTCTCTCAGACCCTAGGTCAAGAGTTCGAGCCCGAGCCACCCTGAGTTTTATTCCACCGTGCGTTATGCCAAAGAGATTCTCTCTTGTGGCGGCGCAAGCCCCTGCCACTGGCAGTGGGTGGTATGGTTTCCCGGGGAATGCCGTTAGCTAAACTTTGACGCCAGCGTGGACTCGGTTAAGACAACATAGTCTGGCCAGAGTAGAGTTAGGGCCCTCTGTTTAGGAGGGTGTGAGATCTCTCTCACAACAAGTTAAAGATTCTCACCGTTAAAAAAAATCATGTTACCATGCTACTGGAGAATCTAAAAAGAACATTTTTTCTTTAACATCAATCTAATTTACTCTAAATGTACATCATTGTCCACCGCGGGACTCGAATGTTAGATCTTATGCAGTTATGCGATGGACTGGATACTGCTCAACCAATGGCCCTTTGATAGAAGTTTGATCTTTCACGTAAGAGATAAAGTATGTATCCTTTGCCTAGAGATAAAGTATATATCCTTTGCCTAGAAGAAGAATTTTACTAAGCAAGGTACTCAAGCTCAAACACACAACAAACTAAACGTGTTCTTGTAATACAACCGAAACCTCAAAAACTAATTTAACAACATTTATTTACACCTAAACCGCTACATATGTATGGATTTGAAAACACACTCACCAATGCCAGACGACTAGCGTCTAGCAGGTTTTTACAATTTGATGCGTTATATAGTTTTGTATGAAGAATTCTAATGCATACACGTTTTTTTATACATAATTTTTACAATTCGATGCATTAGTTTTTACCGGTATATGTTTTTGGTACATCAAATATCGAACTCAACACGTCTATTACACTTTTTACCGGCCACTTAAGTTCCTTTCATGCTGTCAACGTACAACAAGCCATTGTTGACGTATTAAAAGCTAATGCCAAATGATCAACGCCGTTATTGACCTATTTTTTAGGTTCTTCATAGATCGTGTTCATCAAACTACCTTTTTGCTTTAGGCTATTGAAGCTGTTGTGAGCTCTTGATTTCCAACATAAATGTTCCTTTTTAAGTAGTCTATTTTGCTGTATTATAATAGCTTGTTAATTAAGCATAAAGCTAAAGTTCATTAATTAAGTATTTATTAATGATGTAACACTCACATCTCTTGCTTAGCTTAATGTTAACTAATGTTTAGTGAATTAGTTTATGTTAAGTGAAGGCTTATTTAGCTTAATGTTAACTAATGTTTAGTGAATTAGTGTATGTTAAGTGAAGGCTTATAATATTTAATTATCAAATTGTGAAAGTAAAATATCCTTGTATATAGATATATTTATATTCCAACTAATAAATTTAAAATAAAAATAATAATAACTTTTTTAACACCTAAAATTTCAAGTCCATTCTTATTTTTATATAGTTATTCATAACGCTATAAGGTACGGGGACTGTGAAGGGGATGGTGGAGGTGCCATGTGGAGGTCGTAGTACACCGCCCCTAACAGGCCTGGTTCGTGAAGATCATGGAGATTTCCATGGCCACCACGCACCTCTATTTCTCTCTTCATTTGTGTAGTGTGGTTATGGGATGATCATCACCATACCCCATAGGGTGGTGATGACGGATGATGGTGGAGGGAAAAGTGACGTGGAGGGTGGTGATGCTAGTTAGAACACCTTATAGCCTAAGTAATCGTAGACTGGAAACAATAAGCAATAACTATATGTTTTAAAGAGGTTGCCTCCCGTGCAAGACAAGTTTTGTGTACGAAGTGTAAGAAACAATCTCAGTCATCCATTTCCAAGATCAATGGTTCTAAATGACACTGTACAATCTCAGTCATCCATTTCCAAGTTTTGGGACGGGGACGGTCACAATGGGAGTGTTTTTGTCATTTCTAGAAACATTTTTATTTTGACCCGGTTGACCGTCATCAACCTCCACATCAATAACATCTTCCACCACATCTTCAACAAACTGAGGTGGCGGTAACTCGACACCAAGTATCAATGACCTGACCACTACGTAAAGAAATTTTATTAATTGGTACCTCACATGTGTTCCTCAAGTTGGGCCCTTGATGTTTAGGGTTTATGGTGGTGTCACTCGGAAGTCTTCCTCCGCTTCCTCGCATTTGGGCCATTTCTTCCGCAAGTTGACTCACTTGCTTTTCCAACACTTTATGTGACTTGTCTCGTACCTCAAACTCTTTCTTCATCTCTGTCTTGATCTCTTGGTTTGAATCTTTAATGGCATTCATGATTGTGTCAAGCTTAGAATTTAACGGGTCATCACCACCCGTTTGAGAGTTTGAGTTACCACCCCTATTACCGCCTTGGTTGTAGCCTCGTTGGTAATTATTTTCACGGTTTTGATACCCTTGGCCACTTACTTGGTTATAACTCCTCTGGTAACCCCCTACTAGCCATACCCACCAGTTGACCCAAATGAACGTTATCGGAGATAGGGCTAGATATGTTTATTGTCGTTTTATAGTATTTCTATTTATTTTCTGTTCTTTTATTTTTAGTTTTCTTTTATTTGTTTCATTTTTGCATTTTGTTTAGTAGTTAAATGAAATTTGTGGGTGTGTTCCCTATATAACCCCCACGAGACCTACTCGTCCTCCCGAGCTATCGGGAGGTTTAAAGGGCTTGCATGCATATGCTAAATGCCGCCGTGATTCCTACAAAAGTGAGTTAGGACTTTTATTGTTGTAAAATATTTTCCACAAAAATTAAAGTGAATTAACAAATGACTTGGTAAATCCTTTATAAAAATGGTTAAAATGGATTAGCTAACGGGTGTTGATTTTTGTGAGAAGCTTGCTTCTACACGAGTGTTGAGACTTGTAGATAATTTCACGTTCGTTGAGGATGACCATTTGCATTAAGGATCGAGGAGCACACGAGTAACGAGTGAAAACCAGGTGCATATGTTTCTTTTTAGCTTTGATTTTTAGTTAGTTTAATAAGTGGATTGTATTGTGTACATTATTGGCCGGGGTGAAATTTGGGAGGTTGGTCATGTCACATCCCTTGTTGTTTTTAAAAGCTCTCATTCCTACACATTAAGGATAATGTTGACCTGAAATGTGGGGATGGGGAGAATGTTACACCCCAACCGGTGGCGGAAACGTCAGAGTGAGACGAAAACAAGATTGCAAGAGACTTCATAACACTAAATGTGTCAAGTATTTAATAAACAATATTTCATTTCATTGCTAACATCAAGTACATTGTTCGAAACAGAATTACAACAAGTTTAAAACAAAACAAATTACAACAAGTATCGAATGCCTAAACTAATAAACACGAATTAAAGTTTGGTACGTTTCTAGGCATCCTACTAGATTTTGTTCATCATCATCGTTATCAAATTCCTGCAACACCTATTAAAGTATAGTTCAATACAAAAAGTATTGGCGAGCATACAAGTTTAAGTACTAGCATATGTACAAAATTTTGAACAAATCCACATGGCAAAATTGTTATCAAGAATTAACGTATAACTGGCATGAAACTATAAATGTTAACCCAAAGTTTACCGCTAGCGTAATCTTATCATAGCAACTATGAGACCGTTCTGTGTTTAACTTAAAATGACCTCAAGAATACGGGCGGTGCGTTACTCTTATAGCGCTATACATGTTAAGGGTGTCACACCCCAACCAATGGCGGAAACATCGGGGCGCGACACTAAGCGAAACAAATTGTCTAAGAGAAATTCCATAACAACTAAATTACCAGATAGTTAATATTATGTCCCATACCATAACCGATCAAGCAAATCAATTATTACAGACATAGATATCTCTAGGCAAAACATTGTTCCGACAACTCAGATTAATAAATAAATAAATTGTCTTTGTTTCTAGACTCTCATTCCTACTTGATTCCACAAAAGAAGGTAAAGCACAACATCCTAAGCACCTGTCACATACGTTAAAATAGAGGTAAATACACATAGTGTAAAGGTGAGCATACAAGTTTGATAGTATAATAGAGTTCGAAATCGTTTACGCATAACCAACATGTAACATGTAGCAAAGTGAAAGCTAGTAGGTTATTGACAGAGAAATATGCACAGACGTGACTGCGAGTTGTAGAATGCGCAACACATATCCCCACTGGGACACGTGAAGTAAAGCCCTTAACAACCCCTGTCCACGACAGGTGCTGAGTCCAAACTATAGTACTATCGTTGCTAAGGTGTCAGGCAAAAATCACTGTGTTAACATAACATACAAGCATTCATCGAATAACACATAGCATGCAATAACGGTCAGCGTATAAATAGTGTTTTTGTGTTGTGTGTCGATTGTGATTTGAATAAGTAACGTATGTAACACCAAAAAGTGCGTAAAGCAAAAAGGGTTCGAGTATACTCACAGATAGCGTTTAACAAGTAAACACTCTCTTGGATTGAAGGGAACGCTGAGAGATTAGCCTGAACAGTTAACGATAGCATAAGCGAAGAACGGCGCATTAAACGGTGAAAAGTGAACAAGTGTCGAATATTAATCCGATCGGATGGTCATTCGATCAGATGTCAATCCGTTCGGATGGCCATTCGGTCGGATTGACATTCGTTTGGGAAGGATGTGTGTGTGTATGATGGCTTTGAAGTTTTTGTTGTAGCATTTTGAAAACAGGGAAGTATCTCTATCTTTCAGGTTGTCGATCGAACGGTCGTTCGATCAGACAGCGATCCGATTGGCAGGACACTTAGTGAGAACAAGTTCACAGCAGGATGGTCACTCGATCGGATAGCAATCCGATCAGATGGCAATCCGTTAGAAACTAATGTTCTTTGAAAATTATGAAAATGATTAAGTGTAGAAGTTCCAAATGTCAATTGATCGGTTGGTCGTTCGATAGGATGGCAATCCATTCGACGCTCAGATCCTTTGAATAGTTTGAAAATGTTTAATTGTTGGAACCAAGTGCAATCCGATCGGATTGCAGTCCGGTCGGATGGCAATCCGATCGAACGACAATCCGTCCCAACGAATCTGATCGTATTGAACTTGATTATTTTGAAAAGTTTTGCGGTTTGCTTGAGACGGTATGACAACGTACTAAACAACGGAACCTCGTCAAGTCCCAAGTCGCCCGATTGAACTGGAATCACCCAAATCCGATCAGTTTACTGGTTCGTGACGGTTGTTCATGTTTAACCCGAAATCGGTTGTCTCTTTGATAGAAACCAGATCTCAGACCGATGCTTCACTAAGAATTGAGTAGAAGATCTGAATGAGCTCCGATTCCATCGGTTTTGAGTGCATTGAGTGTAAAAGAGTTGAAAGAAAGTTGGAAAAGCTTTTTTCAATCCTTAAAATGTTTAGATCTATACAAAATCGTTGTTAAATCTTGTGGAAATCCTTCAGATCTGAGTTATTCTTGGTGGAATGAGGTCAAAACTTGAAGTTTATAGAACTCCATGATGACATCACCCTAGAATACCTCAAATCCACTGATTTCACGGTTAAAAGTTAAGATTCAAAGGAGAAAATGATGAAGAAGTGTGTGTAGATCATAGAAGTACAAGATTTAGGTTGAAAACTTACAAGAATCGCGAGAAATAAAGAGAAAGAAGGTCTGGAACGCTGGTCGGACGAGAGAGAGAGGGCTGATGTGACAGGGGGTATTTATAGGTCGCCAAAAGAGGAAAGTGGGGGAGCAGGTGTCGGATAGCATCTCGATTGGATAGCACTTCGATCAGATGGCAATCCGATCGGATGGAAATCCGATCGGATGGCCATTCGATCGAAGTGGTCCGACGGTTTGAGTTTCGGCGTTTCGTTTCGCGTGTTGAGCGTTGCGATGTGTTTAAGCGAGTTTTGATTAAGCGATGCGATAGATTATTAATAATCACACAAATACTATATCTAACATACAATCACCATAATTAACTTGCGTTCAACGTTTGCGATTCGATTGCGTTGCGATAGAGTTACGATTGCGTTTCGATTAATCACCACAGACATAAAGTAAACATGCACAAGTAACACATAAGTAACACACACACATAAAACAATATTCAGAATCTATCAATCAAGGTGCAAGCGCGATTGCGATGCAATTAGCGATAAAGCGATAAAACATGCGATAAACATCGATTAAACCTCGATTATTAATAGATACTCCACATAATACAACTAAAGCGATTAAATAAAAAGATTCGATCAAAAGTCAAAACACACAAATCAGTAGTTAAGCAAGGAGTAACAGATCGCAATTAGCAATCTTTTCTTCCTTTGACTTTGACTTGTACTTTGACTTTCGTAACACGGGGTGTTACAGCCTCCCCTACTTAAGGGAATTTCGTCCCGAAATTTGGCTTGAGCCGTAACAAACAACTGCGGGTACTTCGCCTTCATGTCACTCTCGAGTTCCCAGGTGAACTCTGCGCCGCGTTTGCCTTCCCAGCAAACCTTCACAATGGGAATGCGTGAGCACCTGAGCTTCTTGGTTTCTCGATCCATGATCTCGACAGGCTTCTCCACAAAGTGTAATGTTTCATCCACTTGTAGATCCTCTAGTGTAACTTGTAAATCCTGCTCGGCTAGACACTTTCTGAGGTTCGATACATGGAAAGTCGGGTGGACGTTGTTAAGTTCCTCCGGTAGTTCGAGTCTGTAGGCCACTTTACCGATCCTTTCCAGAATCTTAAAGGGTCCAACATATCGAGGCGCGAGCTTTCTTTTCTATCGAATCCGATCACACCCTTCCAAGGTGATACCTTTAGGAGTACGTGATCGCCAACGTCAAATTCAAGGGGCTTACGTCGTCTATCGGCGTAACTTTCTGAAGACTTCGAGCTTTCAACAGATTATCTCGAATTTGGAGGATCTTGTCAGTCGTTTCTTGCAGTAGCTCAGGACCGGTTAGTTGCGCATCTTCGATCTCATGCCACACAATTGGCGATTGACATTTTCTTCCGTATAATGCCTCAAATGGAGCCATTTGTATGCTAGAATGATAACTGTTATTGTATGAGAATTCGACCAAAGGTAAGTGCGAGTCCCAATTACCACCGAAATCTATGACACACGAGCGAAGCATGTCTTCAAGGTTACGAATCGTTCTCTCAGTCTCACCGTCGGTTTGGGGATGGAAAGCGGTACTTAGATTAAGCGTAGTACTGAGAGCAGATTGAAACGTTTCCCAAAGATGCGAGGTAAACCGACCATCACGGTCAGAGATGATATCACGAGGCGTCCCATGTCGACAGATGATCTCGTCGGTGTAGATTCGGGCTAATTTTTCCACCTTAAAGTCTTCTCGTATCGGCAGGAAGTGAGCGGATTTAGTCAAACGGTCAACGACAACCCAGATGCTATCGTGACCTGAAGGCGTACATGGGAGTTTCGTTATAAAGTCCATGGCTATGCTTTCCCTTTTCCACATTGGGATCTCGGGTTGCACAAGCAAGCCAGAGGGTCTTTGTTGCTCGACCTTGACTTTCGAGCAAGTCAGGCACTTCGAAACATAGATAGCGATATCTTTCTTCATGCCCGGCCACCAGTACTTATAGCGAAGGTCCTGGTACATCTTATCGGCACTGGGATAAATAGAATATCGGGACTTATGGGCTTCTTCCAGCAGAATTTGTCGCAAGTTGGTACGCTTGGGAATCCAAATTCGGTCTAGAAAATTGAATATACTATTCGATTTATTCTCTAGCTGGGCGCCATCGTTAAGAATCCTTTCCTTCTTCAAGGTGCATTCGGTGAAACAGGCGTGCTGAGCGTCACGGATAAGAGTTTCGAGATTATGCTGGGCTGGGATATTACGAACGCTATGCAAATAGCTTCGTCTGCTTACGGCGTCGGTAACGACATTAGCTTTGCCATGATGATAACGAATCTCAGAGTCGTAATCGTTGAGAAGTTCGACCCATCGGCGTTGGCGCATATTCAGTTCCTTTTGGCTGAAGATGTGTTGTAGGCTCCTATGGTCGGTGAAGACCGTACACTTGGTACCATAAAGGTAGTGTCGCCAGATCTTTAGCGCAAAAACAACTGCGCCTAGCTTGAGGTCGTGGGTTGTATAGTTTTTCTCGTGGATCTTGAGCTGACAAGACGCGTAGGCGATAACCTTGTCCCGTTGCATGAGAACACAACCAAGACCAAGGTTCGAGGCATCACAATAGACAATGAAGTCATCGTTTCCATCGGGTAAAGCGAGAACGGGAGCATTGCAGAGCATATGCTTGAGGGTTTGAAAGGCAGTCTCTTGTTCGGTTCCCCAAACAAAAGGCTTGTCTTTATACGTCAAGGAAGTAAGCGGGACAACGATTTTCGAAAAGTCAGCGATGAATCGACGATAATAGCCCGCCAATCCGAGGAACGAACGTACATCGGATGGTGATTTTGGAGTAACCCAGCTTTTAACAGCTTCAATCTTTGCGGGGTCGATGTGTATACCTTGACTATTGACAATATGACCGAGGAATTGAACCTCCTCCAGCCAAAATTCACACTTGGAGAACTTGGCATAGAGTTGATTCCCCTGGAGTAGTTCGAGAACCAAACGTAGATGCTGCGTGTGTTCGGTTTTCGACTTTGAATAGATAAGGATGTCGTCGATGAATACGATGACGAAGCGGTCAAGAAACGGTTTGCACATACGGTTCATCAAATCCATGAAAACTGCAGGAGCATTGGTTAAACCAAAGGGCATTACGACGAACTCAGAATGGCCATAACAGGTTCGGAAAGAGGTTTTCGGTATATCTTCCTCCTGAATGCGTAACTGGTGATAACCAGAGCGTAAATCGATCTTCGAGAAACATGTAGCACCTTGCAATTGATCAAACAAATCATCGATTCGAGGCAGGGGATATCGATTCTTGATTGTCAGCTTATTCAACTCCCTATAGTCGATGCACATCCGAAACAACCCATCCTTCTTTTTGATGAAAATGACTGGCGCGCCCCAAGGAGAGGTGCTAGGGCGAATAAAGCCTTTGTCATGTAGTTCCTGGAGTTGACTCGAGAGTTCGCGCATTTTGGACGGAGCGAGGCGATAAGGAGATTTAGCAACAGGGTTGGCTCCAGGAATGAGGTCATTACGAAAATCAATATCACGACTCGGGGGTAAACCAGGTAACTCATCAGGGAAGACGTTAGGAAAATCATGAACCACAGGCACCTTGTCTATGGCCTTAACTTCCTTTTTCTCCGCTACTACGATGTGTGCCAAGAAAGCTTGGTATTCCTTGCGGAGATACTTGCTAGACTGAACACACGACATGAGTTGGAGCTTCTTCGATGCGACTTCGCCGTAGACACATAATTGATCACCATTAGCGAGCGAGAAGCGAATCATCTTATCGAAGCAAACAACTTCAACACGATTTTCGCGAAGAAAATCCATGCCTACTATGACATCAAAACTTCCAAGCTGCATCGGAATGAGCTCGATAGGAAAGATGTGATTGTTGAGTTAGAGAGTACAGTCACGAAGAACAGAATTAACAGTGACGGTTCCTCCAGTGGTAACTTCAACATCGAACGTCGAGGGGAGATGGGCGCCCTTACTGTCACACCCCAACCGATGGCGGAATCATCGGGGCATGGCACTGAGCGAAACAGATTGTCCAGAAGTTTCCATAACAATTATCAATACCATTCAATTTAAATAATACGTCCCATACCGTATCTCAAATAGTAAAACAATTATTACAGACAAAATCTAGGCAAATATTCTGTTCCGACAACTCAGATTTCAAAATAGAGCAATTGTTTATCTGCTTCTAGAGACCCTTAGTTTAACCACTACAGACAACTATTTGTTGGGCTCTAAAGTTTTATTCTAGCTTCAAATTCCTACCAAGTGTGCGTCCTAAGCACCTGTCACATACGTTAAAATAAAAGTCAATACATATAATGTAAAGGTGAGCATACAAGTTTGATACTAGCATATAGAGTTCGAATTCGTTTACGCATAACCAGCACGTACACATAGTGAAATGAAGCACGTTAGTTATCGACATAGATCCATCGATACCAATGACTGCGGGTTGACTGCCCGAGGCAGTTCGCAATACATGTTTACCACCGTAATCCATGCAAGTAAAAGATCCTTAACAACCCCCGTGTGAACGGGTGCTGAGTCCAAACTATAGTACTATCGTTGCTAAGGCAGGTAGACAACATTCCATGTGTAAACATAAAAAACAAGCATTCATGAGCCACGTATAACATGCATTAACGGTAAGCGTTCAAATAGTATTGAATAGTGTGATTGATGTGGTTTAATTGCAACTAATCGACTTACAATTGTTGCAATTACCGAAACCGGGTGTGAACCCTTTTTCTTTATCTTGTTTAAATACTTAATTACATTCTTGCAATTGTTAATCTTTAGTAGTTAATCAATCCAGTCACTTTAAGTAATTTTATTCAACATCTATTTACTAAACAAAAACCATAAAAACAACTTAGCAAGCTTCATAAATTATGACTCTTGTTTGAATTCAATCAAGTCTATTCGCAAACCACATACTCTTCGTGGTTCGACCCCTTACCACCACTAGCTATTTGTTAAGGGTAATTAGGGTTTATAAATCTTATCTTTGACCGGAGCGCGACACTCCGATCAAATTTTGGCGCCGTTGCCGGGGAGTGCGTGCGCTTTGTGTGTGGATTATTGTTTGAATTTCGCGATTAACTGTTTAATTTGTTTAGTTTATTTTTGTACTTCGTCTTTTTCCTTGTTACGCGAGTTGTGTTACTTGTGCAGATTACAGGTAGTGCATGCATACAAGGAATTCCGGGAGGACTTCACCATTAGTCTACGAACCGGAAATTGAAAGAGTCGCAAGAAGAAACCTAGTAAGCCGGTTAGAAGCAACCCTTGTTTCTAACCAAGTCACCCAAACACCACAGTTTACACCATCCATTGAAACCGATTCAATGGCAAACCAAAATTCCAACCAAAACCTCAATTACCCAAACCTCAATCAAAACCAATTCCAAACTCAAGGAAACTTCAACCCCACCCAAAACGTCCAACCTATACCTCAAGACCAACCGGGTGGTAATAACAACTCTGGACCACCCACACCACCTTTCCGAAACCAAAATCCCAACAACACCCAAAGAACACCCCAACAACAAAACCTTCACCGACATAACTCCTTACCCAATAACCTTGATGACCGGAATGTTAATTCTAACCGTAGAGGCAACAGAGACCGTGGCAATCCCGTGAATGAAGACCTGTTCTTCAACTTAGATGATATGAGAAATGCTATCCCCGATGATGAGTCGTTTAGTGTTCCCGGTTAACAATCGCCGGAGCATGTGAGTATTCACTCGAAATACTCGGATGACGGGGGTAATTATGATGAACGGGTAGATGATGACGGTTGGGGGTATGTGAACCGGGGTAACGCTTACAATGCTAGGGTTTAATGATGATGAGTTTGGCTATCAAAATGCCAATTTTGTGGGGAATGACGACTATGGGTATGGGAATGTGAGAAATGACGGTTACGGAAACAACCGCCAACCACGAAACAACAACCAACGGAACCGTAATGATGGATTCTACAACAACAACAATGTGAATCATAACCGGCTTCCACGTTTTGTGGGAAGGGTAATCAAGGTGGTAATCAAAGTATGGATCAAGGGGGTAATCGAAGAGATAACCGAAGACCAAGGGAACAAGAAGTTGATGGTCCACATCGTCATCAACAACCTCCAAGGGGCGTTAATGACCGTTTTAGGCCGGTGGTCACCGACAACGACTCACCAAAAGTGCTGAAAGCAAAAAGGGATCGAGTATACTCACAGCGATTGATGGATTGAAGGGAGCGCTTAGCGAGTAAGATTAGCCAGAGTAGATTAGGTTTCATAACGATAAGTGATGCGTAAAACGTCACGAAGTGCGAAAGGTTCGGATGGTGGTTCGATCGGATGGTAATCCGATCGGACAGCAATCCGTGCGGATAACAATCCGTTCGGGTGGTCATCCGGTCGGACAGTGGCCCGGTCGGATGGCGATTCGAGTGGATTGTTTCTTCCTATAAGAAGGATGTGTTTGTGTATGATGGTTTGACTTTTGAAGTTTTCGTTGTAGTATTTAGAAAACATTGAAGTATCTCTATTTATCAAGTCGTTCGATCGGATGGTGGGTCGTGCGGATGACAATCCGTTCGGATGGTCATCCGGTCGGACGGTGATCCGGTCGGACGGCGACTTGGTGGTGAGATTACTTAGGGAAGACAAGTTCATAACAGTAGTGTCATTCGATCGGATGGCAACTTTGTTATTGAACATGTTGAAAATTGTTTAAGTCTTTAAAGTCTTAGTATCTCATGATCCGAAGAGTAATCCAGTCAGATGGTCGTCCGATCGGATTACATTTCGTTCAATACTTAAACTTTAGATAAGGTTGTTTAAATGGTGGGACCCAAGTGTAATCCGTTCGGATGACCTATCCGATCGGATTGTAATCCGGTCGGATAGCAATCCGTTATGGTTGTCCTGTTCATCCTACACTTGGTCGTTTTGAAGGTTTGTCCTTATGTCGAGACATTTTGACAACGTGTTAGCCAACAGAACTCTTAGTTCGACCCCGATGACCAACCCGACCAGGAATCACCCTAGTCCGGCCGGTTACCGGCTCGAGACGGTTGGTCTTGGCTAACCCGAAATCCGTAGTCTCGTGAATAGAACCCGGATCTTGAGCTAGTACAACACTACAATCGAGTAGAAGACTAAATCAGGGTCGGATCCAATCGGTTTTGAGTACTTTGAGTGCAAAAGAGTTGAAAGAAAGTTAAAACCATTTTTCAATCCTTTTTCACCATTTTTGTGTCGAGATCTTTACAAGATCTTTGTATGTTTGCATGGAAATCGGTTAGATCTCGATGGTTATCGGGGGGTTGAAGTCAAAACATGAAGTTCTTGAAGAACACATGATGACGTCACCCTAGAACACCCGAAATCTAGTGATTTCACGGTTAAAAGTTAAGATTTAAAAGATAGAAAGGTGTAGGAGTGCGTGTAGATCAAGAAAGTACAAGATTTAGGGCGAGATCTTACCTGGATTGAGAGAAATTGAAGAAAAGGTGAGGAGCACGAGTGGTTCGGACAGAGAGTTTCCAGAAATGGAAAGAATGACAATGACAGGGGTATTTATAGGATTCCAAAAGGGGAAAGGGTTATCCGATCGGATGACATACCGCTCGGATGGCTTATTCGATCAGATGACATCCTGGTCGGATGACTCTTGTTTGCTGGCAAGGCGGCTATCCGATCGGATGGCTATCCGATCGGGTGGCACCTCGGTTGAGTGTTTGGTGCGACGACTTTTGATGTTTCGATTTTGATTTCGAGCGGCTCGTCTCGATGGGGTTTCCTAGTCAAATTACTTTCAGTCCCAACTACTTCATATCTCGCATAATCTCTTCTCCACTAATTATCATAGTTCGATTGCGATTCGAGTTCGAGT
This sequence comes from Helianthus tuberosus, assembly GCA_030545235.1. NCBI lineage: Eukaryota > Viridiplantae > Streptophyta > Magnoliopsida > Asterales > Asteraceae > Helianthus > Helianthus tuberosus. Next base: position 139,145,923 of record CM060420.1, read on the forward strand.
TTGGTTGCGTTTCGAGTTTCGATTGAGTTCGATTGATTTCCACAACAACATATATATATATAACACGCACAAGTAACACATAAGGCACACACACACACACGTATAATTAACCAGATTAAGTCGAGTTGCTGTTTGTATCACGATTCGATGCCGAGTAGCATAACTTGATTATTGATTAGTTAACTTTATCGCATTGTTACTTCCTATATTTCACAGTCGTAAGTCGATTAGTTATCGATTAACACACATCTATTTTAGCAATTAACAACACTTACTCCACATAATACAATTAAAATAAAGAAGTTTCTATAAGTCAAATTCGTACATTCGGTCGTTGACTTTGACCTTGACTTTGACTTTGACTTCTGAAAACACGGGGTGTTACACTTACGATTGAGGAGCTTTTCGAAATCAAACGATAAAAAATAGTTATCGGCTCAAGTATCAAATAAACACGAAGCATATATACCATTCACAAGGAACGTACCATTAACCACATTGTTGTCTGCTTGAGCCTGGCGGACGTTGATGTTGAAAGTACGTCCGCGGGCTGCTGGTTGCTACTGCTGCTGTTGCTGGGGCTGCTGCTGTTGTGGCTCTTGCTTCACCACTCGATTGGGCACATGTTTGCGAAGTAGTTGGGATCACCACACGTAAAGCAAGCTCTAGCATGGATCATGGGTGCAGGAACCACTTGCTGGCCTTGAGGAGCAGGAAGTAGAGCTTGTTGAGCAGGAGCTTGACGTGGACCCGTACGACTGTTGGCGGTGAAGTGGTCGTACATGTTGCAGTGCACGTAGTATCTGCAAGCGATTCCCACAGGATGATGATAGGTACAAGTAGGGCAAGCCGGGTGAGGACCAATGTAGGCACACTTTGCCGGCGGTGCATGGGTAACCGGTGCCGCGATTGGGCGGTGATGGGGCTGCGATTGAGCTGGAATTGCTTGAAGAGGAGCGGCAGCTGTGACAGCGCAATTCTTACTACAGTTGTTGTTGTTCTTCCTCTTGTGGCGGGAGGACTTTGAAGACTGCGGTGCGGTGGCGCTTTCAGCGGTGGAAGCAGCGGTAACTTGATGCAGATTCTTGGAGACTTTATCCCAATAACCAGCCTTGACTCGCTTGTTGTTGATCTCAGCGGCGAGTAAGAAAGTTTCCTCAATCGTTGTCGTCTTCGCAGCTTGAACGAAATCAGCCACGCAATCCGGAAGAGCACGGATATACTTCTTGATGGTGATTTCGGGCGTAGAAACTTGACCCAAACAGATTATGCTCAGCTTATTAAAGCGAGCAGTTAAACCAGTATTGTCGCCATCCTTTTGTTTGATGTGCCAAAACTCATCCTCCAACTTTTGAAGCTCGTGGGGAGGGCAAAACTCTTTCATCATGATATCCTTCAACTCATCCCACGTTAGCCCGTAAGCTGCATCATTTCACGCATGTTTCTCTCGGCAGTCCACCAGTCCAGAGCACTGGACTGGAAAACGCCGGGAGCGTTAACAGTGCGGAGATTATCAGGACAGTTGCTTTGGCGCAGGGTGACTTCAATAGAATCAAACCATTGAAACATGGCTGTAGGTCTATCTTCTCCGGTGAATTCTTTGGTGCCACAGGCTTTGAACTGCTTGAAGCTAAAAGTAGCTCGTGGCGAATCAGTCCTTGACTCTTCAGAAGACTTGCTAGCGTTCTCATTCAGCTCACTGACGATTTGCGGTATAACTTTCGCAATCTGTGATACGTGGTCGAATAACGGTGCTTGTGTATGTTTAAGTTTGGGTTTTTACTTGACTTTTAATCTTGAATAGCCTACTTTTAACTAGATTTGTGTTTTGCAGGTTTAATGAAGTTTAAGGTGCTTTTTGAGTGCTTTATGAGCTACCGGGATGAAAAACAGACAACCGGGACGCGTTACGGATCAAACGGGAGCTTAAGAAGTGAAAAATAGAAAACACGAGTTGGAGGGTTCGTCGGCGACGCCCTCTAGAAACACCCGTCGGCCAAGTTCACGCGTATCCAGGCAAATAAGGCGTCGGAGAAAAACAACATCAGGAGAGCCAGTCGCCGACGGGGTCCCCCTAGTCGGCGACGACCTTCCTATCTTTCAATCGCGGAAATTTTGATTTCTTTGGTTTTTTACGAGTTAAAAAGTTTGGGTAATGAATTTATTGGGAGTTACACTTGGTTTTTGAATGGAGGAAACATCTTGGAGCCAAGAATCATTATCTCTATCACTTCCAATCCATCTCTAACACCTAGGATCATCCGAATCAACCGAATCACCACTCAATTCACCTTCATCACCAATCTAAAAACCTTAGTTCATTCATCCATCATTCCTTTCACCATCATCACCCACCAAAACCCTAATCCTCATTGTTCCAACATTCCACAAGCTTCGAGATGATCCAAGTCAAGTCTCAAACATCCGGTGATCAAGTTCCTTCAGCCATGAGCGGCTAATCAGCTTGGTTTCACCCCAGTGTAGGTAGTTGTATTATCTAGGGTTTCGATTTGTGTTTAGTTTGACTTGTGTGACAAATTGTGTTTTGATTTTGAACAACTTTGATAATTGTTGTGTATTTGAATTGAATTTGCAAATTGTCGAACGATGATAAAGTTATGACTTTGTGAAATGAATTTGTGCACTTATGCGTTATCTTGGTTAGGATTTACTTGTGTTGACTACAAAGTGCATTCTTGTCCATTCTTAGGAATGTTGATAGTTATTGCCACCTAAGTCACGGTACACTAAATCCGTTAATCATTCATCCAATTAGGTCAATTCTAAAACTTGTAGGAACCTAGGTTTGCAATTACCGAAACCGGGTGTGAACCCTTTTTCTTTATCTTGTTTAAATACTTAATTACATTCTTGCAATTGTTAATCTTTAGTAGTTAATCAATCCAGTCACTTTAAGTAATTTTATTCAACATCTATTTACTAAACAAAAACCATAAAAACAACTTAGCAAGCTTCATAAATTGGGACTCTTGTTTGAATTCAATCAAGTCTATTCGCAAACCACATACTCTTCGTGGTTCGACCCCTTACCACCACTAGCTATTTGTTAAGGGTAATTAGGGTTTATATATCTTATCTTTGACCGGAGCGCGACACTCCGATCAAATTTTGGCGCCGTTGCCGGGGAGTGCGTGCGCTTTGTGTGTGGATTATTGTTTGAATTTCGCGATTAACTGTTTAATTTGTTTAGTTTCTTTTTGTACTTCGTCTTTTTCCTTGTTACGCGAGTTGTGTTACTTGTGCAGATTACAGGTAGTGCATGCATACATGGAATTCCGGGAGGACTTCACCATTAGTCTACGAACCAGAAATTGAAAGAGTAGCAAGAAGAAACCTAGTAAGCCGGTTAGAAGCAACCCTTGTTTCTAACCAAGTCACCCAAACACCATAGTTTACACCATCCATTGAAACCGATTCAATGGCAAACCAAAATTCCAACCAAAACCTCAATTACCCAAACCTCAATCAAAACCAATTCCAAACTCAAGGAAACTTCAACCCCACCCAAAACGTCCAACCTATACCTCAAGACCAACCGGGTGGTAATAACAACTCTGGACCACCCACACCACCTTTCCGAAACCAAAATCCCAACAACACCCAAAGAACACCCCAACAACAAAACCTTCACCGACATAACTCCTTACCCAATAACCTTGATGACCGGAATGTTAATTCCAACCGTAGAGGCAACAGAGACCGTGGCAATCCCGTGAATGAAGACCTGTTCTTCAACTTAGATGATATGAGAAATGCTATCCCCGATGATGAGTCGTTTAGTGTTCCCGGTTAACAATCGCCGGAGCATGTGAGTATTCACTCGAACTACTCGGATGACGGGGGTAATTATGATGAACGGGTAGATGATGACGGTTGGGGGTATGTGAACCGGGGTAACGCTTACAATGCTAGGGTTTAATGATGATGAGTTTGGCTATCAAAATGCCAATTTTGTGGGGAATGACGACTATGGGTATGGGAATGTGAGAAATGACGGTTACGGAAACAACCACCAACCACGAAACAACAACCAACGGAACCGTAATGATGGATTCTACAACAACAACAATGTGAATCATAACCGGCTTCCACGTTTTGTGGGAAGGGTAATCAAGGTGGTAATCAAAGTATGAATCAAGGGGGTAATCGAAGAGATAACCGAAGACCAAGGGAACAAGAAGTTGATGGTCCACATCGTCATCAACAACCTCCAAGGGGCGTTAATGACCGTTTTAGGCCGGAGGTCACCGACAACGACTCACCAATTGTGTGCGAGAGAAGAATGTTCGATTGCAGGCCCCATTACATTAATATCCTTCCCCACTTTAATGGGAGGTCTAATGATGAACCATATACTCATTTGGCGGAGTTTTTGGCCATATGTAGTACTATTGGAGGGCATGATTTTGCATTGGAAGAGGTCAAGCTTCGGTTGTTTCAATTTTCGCTAAAGGATAAGGCGAAACAATGGTTCCTCACACTTCCGGCGGGAAGTATTCGCACATGGGCTGAAATGCAACAAGTTTTTCTTGACGAATATTACTCAATGGCGAAGACCGATGATGCTAGAGATAAAATTCGGTCTTTTCGCCAACTTTCGAGTGAACCGCTACATGAAGCCTTCACTCGATACAAGGAATTGATTCGGAAATGCCCTCATCATCAAATTGAAAAATGGGAGTTGGTCAAATGCTTCGTAAGGGGTTTGGACGATGAGACGTGGAACCACCTTGAGTCGACTAGTAATGGAACTTTGTTGAGTAATCACGAGGACGACGATTGGGAGTTCCTTGAGAGGATGAGCAAGAGGTCAAAGGCGAAAGAGTCGGCCGATCGAGCCAAAAAGCACCCCACCTCAAGGTTTTGGCCTGATCGTGATGCAAGCTCTAAGGATCGGATTGAAACGTTAGAGCGGGAGTTGGCCCACATGAAGAAAAAAGAAGTGGGTGCGGTGCAATGCGCCGTATGTGAAGAATGCGGAGACATCGGTCACCGGGCCGAGAATTGCCAAGTCACCGTGGAGGTGAATCAAGTGTATGGAGACCGGAGGCAATATGATATGAACTCCAACACTTACCACCCCGGATTGAAGAACCATCCTAACTTTAGGTATGGTAATCCCTCCAACCAAATGAACCCAAATTTCCAATCGGGAAATCAAGGTGGGTATTCGCACCAAACTCTCCAAGGAGGTAACCAAGGGTGTTACCAAAGGAACAACAATCAAGGAGGTGGTGATGATTTGAGTGCCAAGATAGATGCACTATTGAATGTGGTGAAGGAGTCCAGTAGTGACATCAAGGAGATGAAAAAGGCAAATGAGATAAGGGATAAATCTCATGAGGTGTTGGTGAAGCAAGTTGGGCAACTTGCTGGAGAGGTAGCTTAAATGAGTGGAAGCATGGGGAAGCTTCCAAGTGACAATAGATTGAACTCGAAGCATCAAGGCGCTAGCACGAGCAACATGAGGAATGTACACATTAGTGTGGTAAGTCTTCTTTCAAATGATGAGGTTTGTAGTAGTGTTGAAAGCATTCCACCACCACAATGCGTTGATGGTGTAGTGGAAAATACAGGTGATGAGTCAGAAAGTAAAAATGAACAAGAAACGATTTCACAAATTAAAATGGAAAACATGAATAAAAATTCTTTTTGTGAAAATTGTTTAAATCAAATTAACTCGATTAATGCATCAAAGCTTGAAGAACGGTGCCCACCGAAGGACGAGAGGTGGGAAAATTTTAAACAAGCAAAAATTAATTTACCGTTACTCGATGACATTAAAAAGGTTCCGGCTCATGTGGAATGCTTAAAGGAGTTAAGCATCGAAAAACGGCACAACAAATTACCTGAACCAGTTGATTTGATATCTCATGTTAGTGCTGTTTTATCGAGTGCTCTTCCCCAGAAAGCTCAAGATCCAGGAGATCCTCTTATTCCAATTCAAATTGGAACATTTAAAATTGAGAGGGCGCTCCTAGATCTTGGAGCTTGTGTGAGCATCTTGCCCGAGAGTTTGTATGACCAATATGATTTTGGTACATTAAAAAAGTTTGATACTCCCGTAGTATTGGCCGATCAGACTCCCACGCATCCAGGGGGATGGTGGAGGATGTGATTGTGAAGGTGGATGATTGCTACTACCCAGTGGACTTTTTGGTAGTAGATTATGTTGGATGTGTTGAGGACACCCAACCGATAGTCATACTGGGTAGACCGTTCCTTGCAACAGCTAATGCCATAATAAATTGTGCAATGGGAATGGTAAGCATGAAGTTTGGGAACCGGGAATTAGATTTAAATGTTTTTTTCCAAATTTTACTAACCCACTCGGTGAGGATAAGTGTTCTAAAAAGGACATAAATCCAAACAAAAAGGTATGTGCTATGGTTGGCAGGTTTGGAGAAACAAAGATGAAGACGGTCAAGAAGAAGAAAGCAAATAAGTCACCTCAAGAAAAGAAGAAGGAAGAGGAGGTGAGGAGGTTTGGACCGTTTGGCAACAAATGGTATGGATCACCGATAGGTGATTTCGAGGGGTTCGTGGGCGGCAAGCACGCCATTCGACCACCATGAGGTGGTAAGTCAATTGTTGTTGTATATTTTATTTCACAATTTGTTCTAGTTTTTCTCCGTAGTTTTGTTGTTGTTGTATAATTTTGTTATTTCGTTTTAATAGTTAAATGAACGTTGTGGGTGTGTTCTCTATATAACCCTCACGAGACCTACTCGTCCTCCTAAGCTATTGGGGGGTTTAAAAGGGCTTGTTCCATAAGCTAAATGCAACCGTGATTCCTACGAAAGTGAGTTAGGATTGTTGTTGTTATAAATTAATTTTCCACATAAATCAAGGTAAATTAACGCATAACTTGGTAACACTTTCATAAATATGGTAGAACTACGTAGCTAACAAATTTCAATGGTTGTGAGAAGCATGCTTCTACACAAGGGTTAAGATTTGTAGGTACATCATGTTCAAGGGACGACTGTTTTTGTGAAGAGAAGAAGAAGACATGAGCATTTAGCGAGAAAAATCAGGTGCATGCGTTTCCTTTTACCTTGATTCTTAGTTAGTAATAGGTGGATTGTAATTGTATTTTATTTTCCGGGGTGAAATTTTTGGGAATTAGCCGTGTCACATCCCTTGTGCATTTTAAAACTCTAGTTCTTACACATTGAGGACAATGTTTACCTCAAGTGTGGGGATGGGGGAGTAGTAAAAGTTTTTCAATTTTGACCTGTTCATTTAAACACTACACATTGAGGACAATGTTTACCTCAAGTGTGGGGATGGGGGAAAATTTCAAAAAAAAATGTCTTGTTTCGAAAGCTATCTTAAAGCACAAGTAACTAAGTCAATGAGGGATGGCACAACCCATGTGGTCTTTTGTCATGGTTAAGTTCAAATTAATAGCATGACGGGTATTTAGCGGGTGGTTATTTGGGAATAACCCGCCTAAGAAACTAGCATATTATGCATGTCACATACCATACCCTTTATATATGTGAGGTTTTGAGCCACTTTTATATAATAGAATTACATATGTATGTTTCTTTGTTTTAGTGGACCATTAGTCATGTATTGTAGAACTTGCAACTTTTGATACGTTTGAGACCATAGACCGAATACAAGCACAAGAATGATTAAGGCATTAGGTAAACCTTTTCCTTTTTACACCATTTATATATCCTTACCCAAAAATTTATCCCTTAGTAGCCAATTTTGAGTCTAATCCTTTCGTTTGACCACCCTTTAGCCCATAACCCATAACCTTTTTCATTTAAGCCCGTGTGATGGAAATTCGATTACAGGAGTCAAGTTTGTATAGTTGTGAATTGTTTGTTTGCATAAAAAAAGAGAAAAATCAGAAAATGTTACGAAAAAGAATAGAAAATTGTTGAGAAAAGAACAAAAATATGTGTTTTTAGCTTGAGAAATAAAAGGCGAAAAATAGTTGTTTTGTAATAAAAATCGAATTTTCATCACCTTAGCCACTTTAAAATATCTTATTTCCTACCCTTAGCCTAGCCTCGTTACAACCCTTACAAAGACCTTATGACTTGTGTTTAGTATTCGTGTTCGGTGGTGGAGAATGATTGAGTTGCAAGCCTATGCGGGTGATGTTCTAATCAGTGATTATTTCAAAAGTGCTAATGGATCAATTATTAGCCAATTTTAAACCGAGTGGAGAGAACATTGTGAAGGAGATGCATGATTTGTCGGTTTCATGGACGGGTTAATCTTGGATAACCATTTTATATGTGATTATTCACTTTACCGTTAAATATGTTGAAAATTGTAAAGAGTTTGAGCTTTTGTATGACAATTGACCTTAACCTTCGTCTCGGGAATGGGGAGTGTATTCTTTGTTCGACCCACGTGAAAGTGAAAAACATATTTGCTTGAGGGCAAGCAAAATACAAGTGTGGGGATGTGATACGTGGTCGAATAACGGTGCTTGTGTATGTTTAAGTTTGGGTTTTTACTTGACTTTTAATCTTGAATAGCCTACTTTTAATTAGATTTGTGTTTTGCAGGTTTAATGAAGTTTAAGGTGCTTTTTGAGAGCTTTATGAGCTACCGGGATGAAAAACGGACAACCGGGACGCGTTACGGATCAAACGGGAGCTTAAGAAGTGAAAAATAGAAAACACGAGTTGGAGGGTTCGTCGGCGACGCCCTCTAGAAACACCCGTCGGCCAAGTTCGCGCGTATCCAGGCAAATAAGTCGTCGGAGAAAAACAGCATCAGGAGAGCCAGACGCCGACGGGGTCCCCCTAGTCGGCGACGGCCTTCCTATCTTTCAATCGTGGAAATTTTGATTTCTTTGGTTTTTGACGAGTTAAAACGTTTCGGTCATGAATTTTTCGGGAGTTACACTTGGTTTTTGAATGGAGGAAGCATCTTGGAGCCAAGAATCATTATCTCTATCACTTCCAATCCATCTCTAACACCTAGGATCATCCGAATCAACTGAATCACCACTCAATTCACCTTCATCACCAATCCAAAAACCTTAGTTCATTCATCCATCATTCCTTTCACCATCATCACCCACCAAAACCCTAATCCTCATTGTTCCACCATTCCACAAGCTTCGAGATGATCCAAGTCAAGTCTAAAACATCCGGTGATCAAGTTCCTTCAACCATGAGCGGCTAATCACCTTGGTTTCACCCCGGTGTAGGTAGTTGTATTATCTAGGGTTTCGATTTGTGTTTAGTTTAACTTGTGTGACAAATTGTGTTTTGATTTTGAACACCTTTGATAATTGTCGTGTATTTGAATTGAATTTGCAAATTGTCGAACGATGATAAAGTTATGACTTTGTGAAATGAATTTGTGCACTTATGCGTTATCTTGGTTAGGATTTACTTGTGTTGACTACAAAGTGCATTCTTGTCCATTCTTAGGAATGTTGATAGTTGTTGGCACCTAAGTCATGGTACACTAAATCCGTTAATCATTTATCCAATTAGGTCAATTCTAAAACTTATAGGAACCTAGGTTTGCAATTACCGAAACCGGGTGTGAACCCTTTTTCTTTATCTTGTTTAAATACTTAATTACATTCTTGCAATTGTTAATCTTTAGTAGTTCATCAATCCAATCACTTTATGTAATTTTATTCAACATCTCTTTACTAAACAAAAACCATAAAAACAACTTAGCAAGCTTCATAAATTGTGACTCTCGTTTGAATTCAATCAAGTCCATTCGCAAACCATATACTCTTCGTGGTTCGACCCCTTACTACCACTAGCTATTTGTTAAGGGTAATTAGGGTTTATAAATCTTATCTTTGACCGGAGTGCGACATTCCGATCAATCTGGTTGGCGATCAGCGAAGTGATGCGCTTGTCCTCATGGTTACGACGAGCGGAGCGGGAGTGGAATGATCCAAATGACGACATTGTCTGCAACAGACATCGCCATAGGACTCAGACACTATACAATCGAATCTCATCTCATAGCAAACTTAATACTACTAAAGCTCAGGAACACAATCATCCATATAAACACATATTCACGTAGGCACATAATCACATAGACACGTAAACACATAAGCACATAACCAATAGAAACCATGCGGACCCATTATATTTTGCACGTATTCACCCACATATATTGAACGTATTCACCTATCATTCACGGTCCGCGAGTTCGAGAATAGCTATTGCGATTAGCGAGTACACAGCGACTAGCATAGCGAACAATGTAGCATAAGCGAGTTAACATAGCATGCGATTATCCACAAGTAGTAGCGATTTTTTAGCGATTTGAGGTAGATGAGCAGTGCGAATTGTGTGTGTTGATTCAAACGAATAACAAAAAGTGTATAAATCGCCAAAATCGAAACACATAAACAGGTAAAATCCACATAAAACACATAAAATTCCACATAAAAACGAAAAATATCAGAGTCAGCAGTTGCGGGCTCAGAATTGAAAACACATAAAATCATCGATTGCAAGCTTCGAAAGCGAAAATAGAGTGTCTCAGGCTGATAGACATTGACTAACCAAAGTGATTTGACTATTCTCAAGGACTACGAGTATACATTTTGGCCTAATAGACTGTGCTCTGTCACCGACATACGGTGAATGGCACGCCTCCTTTCGGTTACTCACGCAACTTGAGTCGTTGGAATCCATCGAGACTTTGGTGAGAGTTTTGTAAAATCAAAAATAGAGAGCGGAATAAGTCATCAAGGTTCGGGTTTCACCCCTAACTTAGTGGCTATATTCCTGTTTGTGTGATAGAATCACGAGATAGATAGAGAAAGTTGCGTCGAAGTATGGATTTCACTCCTGATTCAACGCAAATTCTCTTGTTTGCAGTAAAAATGCGGGTCGAACAGGCGATTTAATCGAGAGTTTACGGTTTTCACACCTAATCTCGATCTAATCACTCGTTCCTTTTTGTAAATAGTACAATGCGACTGCCTTAGGGAAAGCAGTTGTGATAGTATAGAATGAGTGCGAACGAGAATTGCAAGTAAGCTCGTACAATACCCCTACAGGGTATGCACAAGTCGGTCCGTTGGTACTTAGACTATAGACTAGGTCGTTTCTAAGACATCGACCCGGACTAGGTCGAGTCTTGTCTAATTCCCTATAGTTATGGCTCTGATACCAATCTGTCACACCCCAACCGATGACGGAAACATCGGGGCGCGGCACTGAGCGAAACAGATTGTCCAAGAGAAATTCCATAACAACTAAATTACCAGATAGTTAATATTATGTCCCATACCATAACCCATCAAGCAAATCAATTATTACAGACATAGATATCTCTAGGCAAAACATTGTTCCGATAACTCAGATTAATAAATAAATAAATTGTCTTTGTTTCTAGACTCTCATTCCTACTTGATTCCACAAAAGCAAGTAAAACACAGCATCCTAAGCACCTGTCACATACGTTAAAATAGAGGTCAATACACATTGTGTAAAGGTGAGCATACAAGTTTGATAGTATAATAGAGTTCGAAATCGTTTACGCATAACCAGCATGTGACATGTAGCAAAGTGAAAGCTAGTAGGTTATCGACAGAGAAATATGCACAGATGTGACTGCGAGTTGTAGAATGCGCAACACATATCCCCACTGGGATACGTGAAGTAAAGCCCTTAACAACCCCTGTCCACGACAGGTGCTGAGTCCAAACTATAGTACTATCATTGCTAAGGTGTCAGGCAACAATCACTGTGTTAACATAACATACAAGCATTCATCGAATAACACGTAGCATGCAATAACGGTCCGCGTATAAATAGTGTTTGCGATGTGTGTCGATTGTGATTTGAATAAGTAACGTATGTAACACCCAAAAGTGCGTAAAGCAAAGAGGGTTCGAGTATACTCAAAGATAGCATTTAAAAGTAAACACATTCTTGGATTGAAGGGAGCGCTGAGAGATTAGCCTGAACAGTTAACGATAGCATAAGCATAAGCATAAGCGAAGAACGGCGCACTAAACGGTGAAAAGTGAACAAGTGTCGAATGGTAATCCGATCGGATGGCAATCCGATCGGATGTTAATCCGTTCGAATGGTCATCCGATCGGATGGCCATTCGGTCGGATTGACATTCGTTTGGAAGGATGTGTTTGTGTATGATGGCTTTGAAGTTTTTGTTGTAGCATTTTGAAAACAGGGAAGTATCTCAACCTTTCAGGTCGTCGATCGAATAGTCGTTCGATCGGACAGCGATCCGTTTGGCAGGACACTTAGTGAGAACAAGTTTACAGCAGGATGGTCACTCGATCGGATAGCAATCCGATCGGATGGCAATCCGTTAGAAACTGATGTTCTTTGAAAATTATGAAAATGATTAAGTGTCGAAGTTCCAAATGTCAATTGATCTGATGGTCGTTCGATCAGATGGCAATCCGTTCGACGTTCAGATCCTTTGAATAGTTTGAAAATGTTTAAGTGTTGGAACCAAGTGCAATCCGATCAGATTGCAGTTCGGTCGGATGGCAATCTGATCGGATGGTAATCTGATCGGACGGCAATCCGTCCCAACGAATTTGATCATCTTGAACTTGATTATTTTGAAACCTTTTGTGGTTTTCTCGAGATGGTATGACAACGTACTAAACAACGGAACCTCGTCAAGTCCCAGGTCGCCCGATCGAACAGGAATCACCCAAATCCGATCAGTTTACTGGTTCGTGACGGTTGTTCATGTTTAACCCGAAATCGGTTGTCTCTTTGATAGAAACCAGATCTCAGACCGATGCTTCACTAAGAATTGAGTAGAAGATCTGAATGAGCTCTGATTCCATCGGTTTTGAGTGCATTGAGGTCAAAACTTGTGGAAATGTTAAGCGTTGGAAAAGCTTAACATGTTAAGATCTATACAAAATCGTTGTTAAATCTTGGTGGAAGAAAGTTGGAAAAGCTTCTTTCAATCCTTAAAATGTTAAGATCTATACAAAATCGTTGTTAAATCTTGTGGAAATCCTTCAGATCTGAGTTATTCTTGGTGGAATGAGGTCAAAACTTGAAGTTCATAGAACTCCATGATGACATCACCCTAGAATACCTCAAATCCACTTATTTCACCGGTTAAAAGTTAAGATTCAAAGGAGAAAATGATGAAGAAGTGTGTGTAGATCATAGAAGTACAAGATTTAGGTTGAAAACTTACAAGAATCGCGAGAAATCGAGAGAAAGAAGGTCTGGAACGCTGGTCGGACGAGAGAGAGAGCTGTCACATCTTGTGATGTGACAGGGGGTATTTATAGGTTGCCAAAAGAGGAAAGTGGGGGTGCAGGTGTCGGATAGCATCTCGATCGGATAGCACTTCGATCGGATGGCAATTCGATCGAAGTGGTCCGACGGTTTGAGTTTCGGCATTTCGTTTCGCGTGTTGAGCGTTGCGATGCGTTTAAGCGAGTTTCGGTTAAGCGATGCGATAGATTATTAATAATCATACAAATACTATATCTAACATACAATCACCATAATTAACCTGCGTTCAACGTTTGCGGTTTGATTACGTTGCGATAGAGTTGCGATTGCGTTTCGATTAATCACCACAGACATAAAGTAAACATGCACAAGTAACACATAAGTAACACACACGTAAAACAATATTCAGAATCTATCAATCAAGGTGCGAGCGCGATTGCGATGCGATTAGTGATAAAGCGATAAAACATGCGATAAACATCGATTAAACCTCGATTATTAATAGATACTCCACATAATTCAACTAAAGCGATTAAATAAAAAGATTCGATTACAAGTCAAAAAGCACAAATCAGTAGTTAAGCAAGGAGTGACAGATCGCAATTAGCAATCTTTTCTTCCTTTGACTTTGACTTGTACTTTGACTTTCGTAACACGGGGTGTTACAAAGGGAGGCTTGTACGAAGTTAATGACAAGTATAAAGCATAAGAATAGTCCAGCATATACGAACTCAAGCATAACGTATTAAGCATGTATGTTGGATTGTTTGTTTCTATTTGAGCATAAAATATGTGATTTCGTGTGTGTAATAGTATAAAATGTATTGCACCCAAAAGTGTGAAAAAGTAAAAGGGGTCATGTATACTCACGGTTTTGCAAAGCTTTCCGATTATCCGTGAATTGACGAGTTGTTGAGAATGGGGAAACGAAGGTGTATGGTCATTCGGAGTTTATGGAGTGGTTGGATTTGGATTTAGAATTCAAGTACAAAAGTATGTATACACGAAAATATATCTCGTCCAAGTACTCGTTTTGACACTAAGTTTTTATGTGATTTCATGGGTCCTAACTTGCCCATTAGAATCATAAACGAGAAACCTAGAACAAAGATAAAATAGCGTAAGTTCGTAACACCTAACCACAAACCGGTTAGCATCATGAATTCGGATATATATATATATATATATATATATATATATATATATATATATATAGTAGGGATCCTATGGAAAGTGTGTTTTTCCTAGAAAGTCTAGGAAGCGATCTGGGCCATCCAATTGGTGTGTTTAATGATTGAGATCATCTTGGTGGTATTTTGGTAATATGTGTTTCTTAAAAATAGGATTATTTAATTAAGAGAAAAATGCAATTTGCGTCCCTGTGGTATGTGTGAAACATCAACCTGAGCCCCTAAATTCATTTTTTTTTTTGGTTTTTTGAGCCCCTGAACTTATAAATTCATAACACTTTGAGTCCTTCCATCAATCTTCCGTTTGTTTGGCTGTTTGACAATTGTGAAATGTCCATTATACCCTTAATGATAAACACATATAATCCCTAATTCCCTAAATTGATCATACTGATTCATCTTCACAACTGATAAACACATCTTCACAACTGATCTCATACGAACCCTAGAACCCTAATTCCCAAATCGATCGATCCAACCTGATCTATTATAAATATGAAACTCTAAACGCCAAAATGGGATTCACACAGCATCTTCCCGACAAAAACCGAACCGTCGCAATGCTTCTTTTGCTTCTTCTGTGTTAAATCTCAACCACACAATCAAAACATTGACACCCAATTTGTCACTATAACTTCTTTCTCTCTAATTCCTCAACGACAACAGCAACAATTTCTTTGAAGAAATATAATTAACAGTGATTGTACTATGATGATTAATGGTGATTGGAGGTGTGAGACGAAAACGAAGTTGGTGTCAGAGATCGCTCGAAGATGATGGTGTCGTGAAGTGTGGAGGTAAGAAGGGTGGTCGGAGAACGGCGGTGGTTGGCGATGAACTAAGGTTGATGGAGAAGATGAACGGTGTACGGTGAATGGTGAACTGAACAGAGGATGAAGATGATGAATGGTACAGTGATGATAACGGAGAGTAATGGTGAACGGATGATAATGAACGGAGATGTAATATTGTAATGGAGATGACAACCAGGAAAGTTTAATGGAGAAGAACGGAGATGAAGATCGGAGAAGGTGAGGATTAACGATGGTGCTAGTATGTATCATGGCTAGAGCTTTTACTGCTGCCCAGCATCTACATTAGGGCTTAATAAAGTTATTTGGGGTTTTTAGAAGGGAAGATATGACAAAAGACGGTCTTACCCCTGGCTCAAACAGTCAAACAAACGAAAGATTGACAGAGGGACTTAAAGTGTTATGAATTTATAAGTTCAGGGGCTCAAAAAACCAAAAAATGAATTTAGGGGCTCAGGTTGATGTTTCACACATACCACGGGGACGCAAATTGCATTTTTCTCTTTAATTAATCAGGGGTAGATATGTAATTTAGCTTGTTTTAAATATGGAAATAATTGTCATTCCATAACCACCCAACATTTCTTGCGATTTTTTTCTCTCTCTCTCTCCCTTTCTCTCTTTCTCTCTCTATCTCTCTCTCTCTCTTCCTTCTATCCTTCATGAAGAAACACATCAAGAAAACACATCGCATTAATCTGCTTGCTGTTAAAACACAGCGTCAAGAAATCCTCCAGCATTACCAGCATGGATGGTAAAACACAGTGTATGAATCCGCTTGCTGTTAAAACACAACTGTATGAATCTGAATGCTAAAACACAACTGTATGAATCTGCTTGCTGTTAAAACACAACTGTATGAACCTGAATGCTAAAACACAACTGTATGAATCTGCTTGCTATTAAAACACAACTGTATGAATTTGCTTGCTGTTAAAACGCAACTGTATGAATCTGAATGCTAAAACACAACTGTATGAATCTGCTTGCTGTTAAAACACAACTGTATGAATCTGCTTGCTGTTAAAACACAACTATATGAATCTGAATGCTAAAACACAACTGTATGAATCTGCTTTCTGTTAAAACACAACTGTATGAATCTGAATGCTAAAACACAACTGTATGAATCTGCTTGCTATTAAAACACAACGTCAAGAACATTCTGGTGGTTTCCAGACATAATTAAAAATCGATACAGACCAGATAATAGTAAACAGAAAAAGAAGTGTATTTGCCATATCCGCAATCAAGAATTGTGTTTGAAGCCATAACTATCTCTCATGTAAAAAATGATTTACGAATAAAGTTGATCAAGATTGTGAAAGGAACGAATGAGAATTTGATTGATATTTACATCTGGTAGTAATTCGCAAATCATGGAGAATCAGTTACCATAAAATCGTGCATAGTTAGTTAATGAGATATAAATTTCAAAATTAAAATAAAATGTCAAATTACACAATTGCCCTTTTAGTTAAAATCCTTCAATGCCACTTGTCACGTTCTGATTGCTTCTTAGACTTTCTAGTAACGCGAGTATGGGTGCGTTGGTTAATCTCTGCTTAAGAATTCTAAAAGCTTCTTCTTATTTTGGTCCCCATTCAAACTTAACTGATTTGCAGGTCATTTTGGTTAATGGAATGGCTATTCTAGAAAAATCTCGGATAAACCGTCTATAATATCCTGCCAGTCCAAGAAAACTTCTCACCTCCGTTGGTGATTCAGGGACTTTCCATTTAGTAATCGCCTCGATTTTTGTGGGATCCACATGAGTTCCTTCATGATTAACTAGATGTCCAAGAAATTGTACTTCTTATAACCAAAATTCACATTTTGAGAATTTAGCATAAAGCTTCTCTTTTCTCAGCAAATTTCAAACTATAAACAAATGTTCTGCATGATCTTCTTTACTCTTAGAGTAAATTAGAATATCATCTATGAAGACAATTATGAATTTATCCAGATATGGTTTACATATTCTGTTCATTATGTCCATAAATGTGGCTGGGGCATTGGTTAAACCAAATGGCATGACTATAAATTCATAATGACCATACCTTGTTCTGAAAGCAGTTTTAGCAATGTCCTCTTCCTGTACTTTCAGTTGATGATATCCTGAGCGTAAATCGATCTTAGAAAAGAATCGAGCTCCTTGAAGTTGATCAAACAGATCATCGATTCTCGATAGTGGGTACCAATTTTTAATCGTGACCTTGTTCAGTTCTCGGTAATCAATGCACATACGCATTGATCCGTCCTTTTTCTTGACAAACAAGATTGGTGCTCCCCATGGTGATGAACTAGGCTGTATGAAACCTTTCTCCATAAGTTCATCCAATTGTTTCTTCAGTTCTTGTATCTCCGCTGGTGCTAAACGGTAGGGTGCCTT
Organism: Helianthus tuberosus; assembly: GCA_030545235.1. Taxonomy (NCBI): domain Eukaryota; kingdom Viridiplantae; phylum Streptophyta; class Magnoliopsida; order Asterales; family Asteraceae; genus Helianthus; species Helianthus tuberosus. The sequence goes on from CM060420.1 coordinate 139,163,543, forward strand.
GGCAATCGGTGCTGTCCCTGGTATTAGGTGAATTCTGAATTCAACTTCTCTATCTGGTGGTAATCCAGGTAACTCTTCCGGAAAAACATATGAGAATTGAGATACTACAGGAATATCTTTCAATTCTTTTCCTTTAGTGTTAATGATTATGGAAATCAAATACACTAGTGATCCTTTCCTTGCATAACTTGTTGTTTTCATCACAGAGATGAATTTCGTGGACCTAGTTGGCTTTTCTCCTTTAATTGTGATCTTTTCACCTTTTGGTGAACTTACTTGTATTGACTTTTGATCACATAGAATACTGGCATGATTGGCTGCTAACCAATCCATTCCTAATACGATATCAAATCCAGCCAGATTCATTGGATAAAGGTTAGCAATAAATTTATGGTTTAAAATTTCTATTCTTGCTTCCTGCAAGATTTCAGTAATCTTAATGGATTCTCCATTTGCCGTTTTTACCAGACATTCTTGTTGAAGTTTAGTTAATGGTTGATTGAGAAGTTTGCAGAACGAAGTATTAATAAAACTTTGGTTCGCACCAAAGTCAAATAATACTTTAGCAAAAATATCATTAACTAAAAACGTACCGGCAATTACATTCAGAATCATCTTGGCTTCTTCAGCGGTCAGAACAAATGCTCTGGCTTCTTGGTAGTTTTGTTGTTTGTGGCTGGAGTTAGTTTCGGACAGTTCGGTTTGATATGCCCAGTCTCTCCACAGTTAAAGCATAGCTTATTGCTGGGTTTCTTCCTGTAGTCTTCTTCCTTGTGTCCCGATATTTTACAGAAGTTGGAGTATATGGAACATCTCTCTGAATGCTTCTTCTTGCAGTACTTACAGTAAGGTACAGAAGTAGAACCTGTACCTTTCCCATGGTTGGAATTACCGTAGCGAAATTCCTGAGTAATTTTGGGGCTAAGTTCTTTCTCTGGTTTTCTTCTTGCGTACGTACCAATTCATCAATCAATGCATTGGCTAGTTCTACGGCTTCTTCTATGGTTTGTGGTCTAGCTGCCTTGACTACATGTCTGATTTCACTAATTAATCCCCAGATGTAACGGGAGATTAATACTGGTTCTGGTGAAGCTAGGGTTGGCACTATTCTAGCATATTCGAAGAATACGATGGTGTAACCCTTGCAGTCTACTCCAGTCATTCTAAGGTTTAGGAATTTATTAGCAATTTGTTCCTTTTCATTGGGAGGACAGAATTTTCTTTCAACAATTTCCTTGAAGTTGATCCATTCCATATTATAAACTTTGTCACTTCCCCTAGACTAGAGAATAGTATTCCACCATTCTAAGGCTACATTCTTAAAAAGATTAGAAGCAAACATAATTTTATCTTCCTCTGCACATTTACTTATTTATAAGACTGCTTCTGTCTTTTCTATCAAACGTAGAGCTGCAATGGCTCCCTCATTGCCAGAGAATTCTATTGGTTTGCAAGACCAGAATTCTTTGTAAGAACAACCATATGACATGGTTCTTCTTCTTTTTGGAATAGGTAATTGGAGTAGCGGTCCATTATTCACGCTATGACTGGGTTCAGTAGGTGGTCGTTTACTTCCACTATCAGTTTTATTATTTTCTGCTTCTTTAACAGTCTTGATGATATATGGCATAGCATCTATAATTCCTTGTGCAACTATATGTTGGATGGCATTGTTATCTATTTGGTTTCCATTATTATCATTATTCTGGTTTTGCTGATCTACTTCGTTGTCCATCTGCATTACAAACATTTATCAGGTATTAATATCACAGAATAAGATTCAATGCAAACAATCACACAAACACATTGATCAAAATCGTCGAGCATTGCGACTTACTCTTTTCATATATATATATATATATATATATATAGTAGGAGTTGGGTAGAAAGTTGATTTTTCCTAGAAAGTCTAGGAAGCAATTACAATTGGACATGTGGCATTTAGGGATTTTAAGTAGAAGGTCAATTATGTAATTTCATATTTTATTTTTATATTTGGAATTTATCTTCATTAACTAACATTTGCATGTTCACGATTGTAACTGATCTCGTCCATGATTTTCGGAATTATGGTTCTTATCAAATACAAATCTCTTCAAATCATATGTATATATAAATCTTTCGGTCGTTTTCTTGTTCACCAGCATCAATCGTATTCGATATTTTTTTTGCAGAGACAAAAATCATAGCTTCAAACACACTTGTTGATTGTGGAGAGGGTAATTACAGTTATTTTTTTCTTTACTTTTGTAGTATTGTGTGTAGATGATTAAAAGTTTTTCATGGCATGTTCTTGATGATGTGTTTTAACTTTCAGAGATATTGAAGTCTATGTGTTTATTTGATTCCATAAAGTGACTGATGGTTTGTAATATGAAGATCACTCATTTTTTTAGATTGTTCTTGGTGTGTTTTAACTTCCATAGTTGTTTTTTTGTCTGTTGTTTATTAAACGTTTTCTGGAAAACCATCAGGCTGATTCTTTGGTAATGTGTTTTAACTGTTAGGTAGACTGAAGTCAATGTTTTTTATAGTTTACAAAATATGAACGATGGTTTGTAATATTCAGATTACTCCTTTTTTTTGGGCATTGAATGTTCTGTAATTAACTTGCATTATGTTGTTTTTTTCCAAGGTTGACTAGTTATTATTTTTTTAGTATTTTAGGGTAGAATTTTTGTGTTATGGTGTGTTTTATAAGTTCATTATTTTTCGTAGCATGATCTGTATGTTTTTTTAATATGGCTTGTTTTTTTTACAACTTAAAATATATTTATGTTGGTTTTTGTTTTGTTTCTATTAAAGTGTGTTTTATAAATGTGTTTTATGCTCGTTACATCAGTTGTTTACTAAAGGTGTTTTATGCTCATTAAAATAGTTGTGGGTTTTCTATCTCGGTAACTCAAATGTGTTTTTTAATGAGGTGTATGCATTTTTTGTCATGTTTTGTAGATGCTCCCAATTACCAATTACGTGGCGTTGAACAAGTTTCTCCTAACTCGGGAACAAAGAGATATATTACAGATTCATCATCTTCGTTGACCCTAGCACTTGGCATGTTATTTGACACAGTTGATGCTGCGTATAACTTTTACAAAGCTTATGTAGAAGCCGGAGGTTGGACAGTTAGGAAGGGCACACAACATGAAAATCGCGGGATTGTGGTAAATAAGTATTTTTTTGGGTTATTGGATTTTATCACCCGCAACTATCGGCCTTTGTCCGTTGCCACCCGCAACTAACACTTTGACACCCGACACCCCCAACTTGACTTTTTGTTTGCACTGGCACCACTCAGTTAAATATTCTCTAACTTGGTTAGTCATTTGTCCGATGTGGCACCATTTGGCTGATCTGTACATGCTGATGTGGATGATGAGGTGTTATGTCTCATTTATATACCCTACCTTACATCATAATCACAGTCATCACCTTCACTCATCATCGCGATTATCACATCATGACAATGGAGCCCTAATCTGCCGAATGTAAGGTAAGAGTTAACTGAGTTCTTGAAATTAGTCATTTTTTTTAGATGTCTTCAACAATAGATGTTATGCTATGGATTGGCGGTCACATTGAGGTAGGATTTGGTCAAGCACAGTATGTAGGAGGTGATTCAAAGCTTGTTAGAGTAGATGTAGACCACATTTCTTACTTTGAACTTGTAGATTATGCAATGGATTCCGGTTTTTACAGTTCTAGAAAATTTCATATGTATGGGTTGGATGCTGATGATGGGGGACTTCATCACTTTGAGAGTGATAAAGATGTGTTGGACTTGGCCGGTAAGGTTATGACATGGAATGAACCATTTATGGAAGTCCTGATCCAACCAGGTCCAATACTGGCAGATGAAGCCCAACCCTGTTCCAGGCCCACTAACCCATCTCCCCGGCCCAATGAGCAAAAAGCCCAATCCACAAAGCCTGCTAGGTCAACTGATAGGGTTTCAGTGGATATAGACAATGAATATGGTGATGATAGTGATGACAGTGAGTATAAACAATTAGCTGGATTAGGAGAATCGGATGATTATACTGATATTGATGACCTAGTTCCAAGCAGTGATCATGATGATGAGGAGGTTCTAGAAGAGGTAAATGGTTCTGAGTCAGATAGAGAGGACTTGTAATGGAGACAGTCACAAGATGCAGTTAGAAAAGGTACTCATGTTGATTGTGAAGCCAAAAAAAAGTTGTTTGACGAATGCTTAAAGGAGAAAGAAACAGAGGGAAATTTACATGAAACTAATGATGCAGTGGGTGCACATATAGAGGGGTACAGTAGCTACGAGGAATCAGATGGTGACATTCTTACACCCGGTGAAAGTGAGGATGATGATATCAGGGGTAAGAAGTATAAGGAAACTGCTCCATCTGTAACTGAACACACTAACTGGAAGAAATTCATTTGGAAGGTAGGAACAAGGTTTGCATCAAGGGATGCCTTCAAAGAGGTAGTGAGAAGGTATTCAGTGACTAATGGTAGGAATTTGTACCTTACTAAGAGTGAGACGGGCAACTGTGGTCGTATAGTTGTCAAGTGTATAGAAGGGTGTCCATTTTTCTTATTGTGCTCACTACATAAGGGTAAGGAGTGTTATATGGTTAAAAGAGTGAAGAATAAACATTCCTGCCAAAGGAACATGATAAAGAACAGACAATTAACAGCAGGGTTTATAGCTAATGAGTTCCTACCATTGTTTAGATCCAAGCCCAATTAGTCTGCTAAGGAGATTGTATTGGCTGTAAAACAGAAGTATAAGGTCATAATTACTAAGTGGTTAGCTTACAAGGCTAAATCTTGTGCTCATAAGAAGTTGCATGGATCAATGAGGGATCATTATAGTAAAATTGGTGCATACATGGATATTTTGAAGAAAACAAATCCAACATCAACGTTTGCTCTTGTAACTGCACCACCAGGTTTTATCAATCTAGATCCAACAGCCACATGTGAAACATTCTTTAGATTATTTGTATGTTTTGATGGTGTCAAAAAAGGATTTTTAGTCGGATGCAGGAAGGTGTTATGTTTAGATGGCTGTTTTCTGAAGACATTCCTGGGGGGAATGTTATTAACTGCTGTTGGAAGGGATGCTAATGATCAGATGTATCCTTTGGCATGGGCAGTGGTTGAAGGGGAGAACAATGATAGTTGGGAATGGTTCATGGAAGAGCTCAGGAAGTGTTTGGGAATAAATGATGGTGGGGAAGCATGGACATTCATATCAGATCAGCAGAAGGCACCACTTTTCTATGATGCTTACTAGAAATACCTTTGTTATATTCTGCATAGTATTAACACTTATGATCATGCAGGGTCTATTGAATGCTGTTGCACTAATATGGCCAAGGGCAGAGCATAGAAACTGTGCAAGGCACATCTATGCTTGTTAGTGCATTAATGTCTGTCAACTTCGTCTGGTATCGAGTCTTGTGTCTAGATAGAGTAAACTAGCATACAACAGGTTGGAAATTAGGGTTTTATGTGTGTAAATGTGTAATTTCGTTTGAAAGTGTCACTGACTAGTTCAAGCGAAATTAACATGGTAATTCCGCTTGAAATAGGCAGTGACAGCTTCAAGCGAAATTACTAATTCCGTTTGAAATAGTCATGCCAGTTTCAAACGGAATCACCACAACTATAAATACCTGTGTTGCTAGTTCATTTGTAACGTTACTGATTCAGAGCCGAGGTGCTGCCCATTTGTCATTTGATCTGTAAAAACTCAGAATCGATTAATAAGAAGATAATTAGAGAAAACAAGTTGTTACAAGTCTATTTCTCTGATTCCGCCTTTGAAATAGATCATGAACTCTTCTGATTGACTCGTTAGGGTCACACGACGATCCAACAAGTGGTATCAGAGCTCAGGACGAAGAGTTTATACCAATTCAGCTTGTTTTCATCACTTCTACACCTTCTTTTCTGAATTGAACAAAATTTAACGGACAAAATGGCCTAAATTTCACATATGTCACGTAAAACACTGTTTTAAAGAACCCTTGAAAGAATTGGATCAAAATTCGCTCAAAATCCGGGTCAATTTGACAAAATGGTGGCCGATTTGCTGACATCATCTTAATTCCGCTTGAACTTGCACGTGTAATTTCAAACGAAATTAGCTATTTTGGCTAATTCCGCTTGAAACTGTAGTTGATTTCAAACAAAATTACCTATTCCGTTTGAAAGTTATTGTCTGATTCCGCTTGAAATCAGATTCCGTTTGAAAGTTCAAGTGAAATAAGTGATTTCGCTTTAAAGTGACTGATTCCGTTTGAAACTGCCACTGATTTCAAACGAAATTAGATTCCGTTTGAGATTTTAAACGAAATTAGCTATTCTGCTTCAAACTTGATTCCGTTTGAGTGTTATTCCGCTTGGAAGCTAATTCCGCTTGAAAGCTAATTCCGTTTGAAGCAGTATTCCGCTTGAAAAGCTATTCCGCTTGAAAAGCTGATTTCGTTTGAGATATTTCCGTTTGAAACTACTTTTCAAAATTTCAAAAATTTTCCTAAGTGTTTGTTAATTGTTTCAGGTTCTTGAAAGTTTGATCAAAATGTTTGACGAAAAATAAAACGCTGAACTTGAAAGATTAAACAATTGGTATGGTAGTCATAATGATGTGAAAAAGGAAGTTTGTGTTGAAAGATTTGAATATTTTGTGTGTAGGAAATATGAAAAATTTAATGATGTGGAAAAGCGATATGATGAATTACTTAAGAGTTTGAGAAGGTATGAGATAAAGATATCAGATGCTGAAAGGATATCTAAATTTGCAGACGCATTACCTTCAGAATGGGATGAATTTTTGTGTAAACTGAAAAAGGATTCTAGGTTCTCAAAATTTAGTCCAGACGATTTCATCAGAGAGCTTAGAATACACAATTGTGAAACTGAGAAGGAAAAGAAAAGGTTGATGAAAGAGTTAGAAAATAACTCAAAATATATAAGTTTGGATGTGATTCTTGAAATAATCAGAAGAATCAGAATAGGTCTTAGTGCAAGAAATAAGATGAAATATGATTTCAAGAGAGGTTGTTTTTTAGATGAATATTTGAATCCTGCTGATATGGTTAAAATTTTACTTGCAGGATCATACAAGAAGGAGACAGAGAAAATGGCAAAGAAAGAAGAATCGGAGAAAAATGAAACTTCAAAATGTGAAGTGGTGTGCTCAAAATGTGATAAATCTGAAGCAGATAATGTTAAACTCTTAAAAGATGTGGAGAGTTTGACATTGGAAAACAAAAAATTAAAAGAAAATGAAAAAGATTTTCAAAATAAAATAACAGTTTTTGAAAATGAAAAATTGAAAATTGAAAAAGATTTTGAAAATCAAATAAAAATTTTAGAAAATGAAAAATCTATTTTTGGTAAAAATAATATTGAAAAGCAAAATGCAATAAATTCTCATCTTGAGAAAATCATTCGGCTTGAAAAGGAAGCTGAATGTGTGAAAATGTAACACCCCGAAAATTTCAAATCATTTATTTTAAATATAATGTTGCTAAATAAACCAGTGAACTAACTAGGATTTAAAATAACCTAGTTAGGTAAAAGCCTTGTAGTGACTTACAATGGGTTAAAACACTAAAAGTTAGAACCAAATGATAGTTGAGGGGCTGAAAGTGCATAAATTGAAACTAATATAATTAAAACATAAAAATTAAAACTCAAAACACAGGTGGGCGTGTGTTTGAGATCGAACCAGGCGACCAGGGTTCTTCAAACCCTAAAACTCCACAAATCTCAGAAATTAAAGGTTTAAATCAAGTCCAAAACGTAATCCGAGCTGAGATTTGTGATCCTCATCGCAAGAGGGTTATAAGGTATGTAAAATTTAGTAAAAATCCTCTACTTGAAATTCTCATAAACATAGAGAATCTGAAATATGGTCATGCATGTGTGATATATAGATGGATTAAGAGCATTGTAGTGTCTAGGAGTAAACCCTAGACAAATACAAGTTGAAATCATGTGTAATTTTAGTAAAATCCATGAACACCCTTGTAGGTGCTTAGTGGGTTATGTAGAATTTGATAAACACTAGGAAATTGAATGTTCGTCTAGTGTAATTTGACAATTGTAAAGTGACTTCAGAATTTTAGAAGTTAACAATTATGTAAAATGGGTTGATTGATGTGAAATTCGGGCTAAATGATAGGTTAGGGACTTGCTATACAATCATGTGAAAATCTGCCCTTAAAGTGTTTGTGAAAATGCCTCAAAGAAGGCTTAAAACTGAAATTCAAAGTTGAAACACATAATTTTGATGTTTCGGCTTACTACGCGATATATGCTTTAAAGGGAGTTCTAAACATGTTATAAATGAACTCTATAGGAAAGGACGCAGGAGCGTCAAGTGGACAAGCGGGCGGCGAATCGCGTTTGAAAGGCTTACTTTAAAGGTATGTAACTTGACCGTTACTTAAGTGAAATTTTGTTAAATTACGTATAGTCGTATTGTAGAATAGAAGTTGTGTAAATTTTAAAAGCGATGATCCCCATGGCAAAGTTTGTGTAAAGTTTGAACCAGAAGTTGAGCTCCAGCATATCGAAAGGGGGAGTCTACATTCTGGATCAACATTCAAAGGGGAGTTTGAAGATAGAAGTTTAAAGGTGCTTTACAGTGTTAGACATCTTGGATGAGCACAAAGACTGATGAAGACTGAAGATTTTGAAGACTCGACACTGCAGACTTCGTCGACATCCAAGGGGGAGTCTGTAAGTGCATTAATGTCTGTCAACTTCGTCTGGTATCGAGTCTTGTGTCTAGATAGAGTAAACTAGCATACAACAGGTTGGAAATTAGGGTGGGGTTTTTATGTGTGTAAATGTGTAATTTCGTTTGAAAGTGTCACTGACTAGTTTAAGCGAAATTAACATGGTAATTCCGCTTGAAATAGGCAGTGACAGCTTCAAGCGAAATTACTAATTCCGTTTGAAATAGTCATGCCAGTTTCAAACGGAATCACCATAACTATAAATACCTATGTTGCTAGTTCATTTGTAATGTTACTGATTCAGAGTCGAGGTGCTGCCCATTTGTCATTTGATCTGTAAAAACTCGGAATCGATTAATAAGAAGATAATTAGAGAAAACAAGTTGTTACAAGTCTATTTCTCTGATTCCGCCTTTGAAATAGATCATGAACTCTTCTGATTGACTCGTTAGGGTCACACGACGATCCAACAATGCTAACTGGCACAATACATTCAAGGATGAGGAGTTGAAGGAACTGTATTGGAAAGCTACAAGGGCTTATTGTGAACCTGAGTACATTCAAGCACTTGATGAGATGAGATCAATCAACCCTGATGCAGTAGAAGCATTATTGAAACAAGATAAAACTTGTTTCAACAGATGCTACTTGAAAACTCACACTAAATGTGATGTAATAGTGAACAACATGGCAGAAACATTCAATGGTTACATAATCAATGCAAGGTCAAAGCATATTATTTACATGTTAGAGGATATCAGAATTCAGATCATGAGTAGGTTAGTGACAAAAAAACAGAAATGGCTGCCAAAGATGTTGTCATATGCCCTAATATACAGGAAAAACTAGAGTTTTCCAAAGGTGTAGCTTATAGGTGTGAAGTGTACCCCTCATCTTATCAAGTTTTCCAAGTAAGAGACTTTGATGATGTATCTGTTGACTTGGATAAGAGAACCTGCACTTGTAGAAAGTGGGAACTTAGGGGATATCCATGTAAGCATGTGTGTGCTGTGGCTGGGGTTTTACTTAAGAATGCAGAAGATTATGTGGACCAGTGTTTCCACAAAGATACATACATGAAGATTTATGACTTCACAATCCCTCCATTGCCTAGTGAAAAGTATTGGCCAAAGGTTGATTATCCAATGGATCCACCTCTAATAAAAGTTTCTCCTGGTAGGCCTAAGAAGAACAGAAAGAGAGACCCTTATGAGGATCCTAAAAAGCCAGGAAAACTAACTAAGCATGGGGTTATAATGACATGTGGTATTTGTGGAGCAAGAGGTCATAACAAGAGAAAATGTGCTGAAAAAGGGAACATGAATACAGGTGGGCATTTAGTGTTTTATTTCATTTGTTGTAGATCTCTAATTATGCTAACTAATGTGATTTTATTGCTCACAGCTGAACCTGGATCAAAGAGACAGAAGGGGAACATAAGGAAGAGAAAGTCAACACAGCAGTCAACACAACAGTCAACTCAACAGCAGTCAACTCAGCAGACAAGTCAACTCAACAGCCAACCCACCAGTCAAAGAGGGGGCAAACTGTTAGCTAAAAGAGGAAGACCAAGAGGGAAGGGCAACAGAGAAGGATTTGCTTAGTTGGTGAATGTTTGACTTATGTTTGGACAATTTAGTGTTTTGTAATGCCTCTTTTGGACAAGAATCATGTAGGCTTAATGTTAAGTAATGAAACTATGTAATGTAATGACTTAATGGGGATATGTAATGTTTTGGTTAGTTAATATTAATGATGCAGGGGTACTTTGGTCATTTTACAGGTGTGGTATATATATGCAGTGGGTTATGTGAGCTTTAAAGCATGCATGGGTAATTTGGTCATTTTACAGGTGTGGTATATATATGCAGTGGGTTATATGAGCTTTAAAGCATGCAGGGGTAATTTGGTTATTTTACAGGTGTGGTATATATATGCAGTGGGTTATATGAGCTTTAAAGCTTGCAGGGGTAATTTGGTCATTTGACAGTTGTGGTATATATATGTCAGGTCTGTGTATATGACAGGTGTTTAAGAAATGGGTCAAAACAGCTGTGGTCATTAGGCCTGTAAATGAACTGAACGAACACGAACATAGGCATGTTCGTGTTCGTTCATTTAACTTTAACCGAACACGAACTCGAACATATAAGCGAACACATTTTTTTGTTCGTGTTCGTTCATTAAGAAAACCGGCATGTTCGTGTTCGTTTATGTTCGTTCGATTAAAGCCTAAACGAACAATTCACGAACATAAACGAACACAAACGAACATAAACAGATAAAAAGTTAACTGAATATATTTGATTAAACATAAATTAACATGATTAAACAAACATAAACGAACACAAATGAACGTAATTGAATAAATATAAACAAACACGATTTAACATTAGTGAACACAAACATACAAGTCTAATATATTATAGTTCATCCGAAAACACATCTAAATTAGGGTTCATGATACTAAATTTAAGTAGTTTTTTTATATAAATATTAAGTAAGTGATCAGTTACGATATAAGAAAAAATTAAAATTTCTTTTTTATTACTAGAAAACTTAACTACTAATTAGTTACATTTAGAGTTAATTGTTCGGATGGTCCCTGTGGTTTCACGTTTTTTCACGTTTAGTCCCCACATTTTGAAAATAACATGTATGCTCCCTATGGTTTGTTATTTTGTTACTCGGATAGTCCCCTGAGTAGATGTCAGTTAGTTTGGAAATAGCAGGTATGCTCCCTATGGTTTGTCATTTTGTTACTCGGATAGTCCCCTGAGTAAATGTCAGGGGACTATCCGAGTAACAAAATGATAAATCATAGAGAGCATACCTGCTATTTCCAAAAGGTGGGGACTAAACGTGAAACCACAGGAACCATCCGGGCAATTAAAATATATAAACATAACAATTTATGTATTTATTAAAATATAAACGAACATAAACGAACGTAAATAGAACATTCACGAACATAAATGAACGAACGTTCACGAACATAAATGAACGAACACAAGGTGAGTTAATGTTCGTTCATTTAATTAAACGAACAAAATTTTTGTTCGTGTTCGTTCGTTTATTCAATAAATGAACATAAACGAACTTTCCGCCGAACAAGTTCACGAACAGTTCATGAACGTTCGGTGCGTTTACAAGCCTAGTGGTCATTTGATCAGTTTGGAGCTGTGGGCATTTGATCAGTTTGGAGCTGTTTGTTCATTACCATATCACTAATATGGGTCAAACAGACAACTGTTTGCTGCACATATATGTTTGGTGATTACCAAATGACTAATATGGGTCAAAACAGATATTGGTCACTTATGTTTGCCTGCACTTTGGTTTGGTTATCACAAAAACATGACAAATGGGTCAAAAGTGACAACTGTTTGCCGCACTTATGTTTGGTCACTAATATGGGTCAAAACAGATGTTTGGTCACTTATTTTTGGCTGCACATTGGGTCAAAACAGACAGTTGTTTGCTGCACTTATGTTTGGTGATTACCAAATCACTAACATGGGTCAAAACAAACCACTGTTGGTCATTCACTTATGTTTGGCTGCACTTTGGTTTGGTAATTACCAAATCATGACAAATGGGTCAAAAAATACTAAACAACTGTCATGACAAATGGGTCAAAACAGACTAAACAACTGTCATTAATAACTTCAATATTGTATAACCTAATTAAATCACTTGTTCAAAATGTACATCCATAATGCAATGACAAAACACATAGTAAACAGAAATGGTTGCTTCCACATGGACTTTTTTCCAAGAATTTGTCTTTTCAGCATTGTGTTCTCTTCGAGTAGCAACTTGTTCTGCAATTCCAAGTTCCCATTTTTCAATTCTTGATAACTGACTGGACTTGAACTACAGTTTGAATGTGCTTCGAAAAATTTGTCGAAATCTTGTTTCCACATAAAGAACTTGCAATCGGATAACTACAAAACAATATACCAACCTCAGTTTCAACAAGAATTTAAGTTCAATCCATAAGTAAACAACTTACAGGCCATTGAGGGCAACCATAAAATTGATCACCATGTCGAACACTTTTAGGACCAGCGTTGCGAAGAACAACAACAACTTCATGATGACAATACAAGTTTCCATCCAAATCAACCTTGAACAATTTAGGGGTTCGGTTCACACTCCACGATGAATTGGAAGATGAACTCATCTCGATTAGGATTTCTGTGGGATGAATCGATGAAATTGTGGGATGAATCGATGAATTGTGGTGGAATTGGAGCTTTTGTAGTGATTATGTGCGATGAATGGAGAATTAGGGTTCATTTGGGATGTCTGTGTTATAAACGAGAAGGTGATATAACACCTCATCATCCACATCAACATTTACACATCAGCCAAATGGTGCCACGTCGGACAAATGACTAACCAAGTTAGAGAATATTTAACTAAGTGGTGCCAGTGCAAACAAAAAGTCAAGTTGGGGGTGCCGGGTGTCAAAGTGTTAGTTGCGGGTGGCAACGGCCAAAGGCCGATAGTTGCGTGTGATAAAATCCAATAACCCTATTTTTTTTGTTCAAAAGAGGGTCATAAAGAGTTTCGACCGGTCGATACTTTAGCCGAACAGCCGTCTGATAGGTGGGTACGTAGGGTACCATCCAAAAGGACCAGATGCCAAGCGATGATCAGAATAAAGCTGAACGATGCCAAGAAGTAAGAGCTATATCATTTCACGGAGGCACACAACCATGATTTTGTGCACGAAGAAGATTTACATCTTCTCAAGGAAAACAGGGGTCTTAATCGTGCGCACGAAGAGAAGATTGTTGGACTCTGTATGCCCAAGACACATATTAAATTGATGTGGCTAGTACGTTATGATCCAAGTCGAGTCATACCCAAATACAAGCTAGACAAACACTTAGAATATTTATTTGTGATACGATCAAACAAATAAATATTAACACTTAGAATATTTAGAAATTGGTTTTCTAAATAATTGCACTTGACAAACTAATAAATTATATGGATAATTTATTTTGAGAGAATATTTTATTTTGTTATTTAATGGGTTAAATAACATAATAAAAGTTGTACAAGTCTTATAACATATGTTGTTAAATTTTATAAAAGTTATAAAATACATATAAGACTTATATTATTTAAAAGAAAATTTTGATTTTTTTAAATAAAAGACTAGGCCGCCACCCCCCCCCCCCCCCCATGGGGTCTTCCCAAAATGTTTGGTCCAATAAGGTTTCATGCATTTGCATGTGCCTTGATTGGGTGGTCTTCCCAAGCATTTGAAACCCAATAGGAATTCATGCATTTGCATGAGTTAGGAGAAACTTGATTGGGCAAGATGTTGGCAAGATTCTCTCAACATTTTATAAAGAATTTTATGGCAAAAATGAAAGAAAACAACCAAGAAAAACTCTCAAAAAAATCGGCCAACAATGTGCAAGTTTTAGAAGATGAAATTCAAGTGTAAGACTTGAATTTACTCTCTAAAATCGGGTCATGTATGGTTGATCAAGAGGGGTTTTTCAAGTTGATAATTCAAGTGCAAGAACTCAAGAAGATACTCTCTAATTTTCGGCCAAGGGGTTAGTTCCAAGAGGGGATCTTTCAAATGAGTCGCAAGTGTTCAAATCCTAGCTAAACATAAGGTGTTTGTTGGAAGGCTTGGGGTATACAAGCTTGAGGTCTTCTACACTTGAAGGCAGCCGTTCAAGAATCATCATCATCATCTTCATGTCCTTTACTCCTTGGAAGGTAGTATTCTAAACACTCTATGGTTGTGTTTTGACGTTTGATAGCATGCATGTTCATATATGGATCCGGGATTGGGTTTTACATATAAAATGGGTTTTGTATCTTGTAAGTAACATGTTTTAAAATAATATTTTCCACTGTGTTTTTATTTTATACGGATAAAATACTTTGATAAACATGTGAAAAACCCAACAGTGGTATCAGAGCCGCTTATATGAGTGCATGCTTCATAGGATATGAAATTTTCGGGTTTCGGTTTTGGGTAAAACCCTATGGCCGAAATTTTCACCATGGTTATCCTTTTGTTTTTCAAGATATTAATTTTACATGCACAAAAGTATCTTGAAAAATTATGTCATTTGGATGATTTGTTTTGTTTGGACAAAAACCCACATTTTTCGGGTTTTCATTCTTGACCGAAAAATTGTAGGTTGTAAAAAGGAAACCATTTTTGCTTCTTGAATTTTATATATATATGTGGATATATATTTTGGTGCACATAACCTAGCCATGACCTTGTGTGAATATGTTGAATGATTGTATTATGATTTATATTTAATTATTTCAAAGGTTGTAATAATTAATTATTTTGTTCTTCCATTTGTAAAGTTATGTAATTTATTTATTTTCATTTGGTATGTAAAATAAATAGATTAGGTGCATTTTATTTTACTAGAAAAATGTATTAGGATATATTTTGTAAAAGAAGATGCACACAAAATTGGATTTTGGTTTTGACCATTTTCGGGCCTAAAGGACTTCATAGTTCTTAACGGGATTTTAGTCCGATAACCAAAACACATTTTTGAAGTCCAAGGGAGTTTGGAGCTGAATAAAAAAGACTTTTGAAAGCTCAAAGAAAGTGGAGAAATCACAACACAAGAAGGAGACTTGAAACATTTGGATGCGGGATCAAGTGGGAGTTCAACGACACATTATTTGTGTCTATATTCACCCTTAGGAAGGACCTTTTGACACACTTGTTTCGGCTAACAAGTGTGGTCAAAATAGTTGGCTATGGTTATGCACCTATTGTTATGTATGTTGTGCTTGTGTGGTTGCTTATTTTTTGTTTGAATGATATTTGGATATGCATGCTTAACAAACTAATAATCAACAACAAGCTTAAAATTGGTTCTTTAAAGATCATTAAAATGGTTAATAAAAGGTTATTAAAAATTAATGATTTTATAATAAAATCGGTTTTATTAAAAAGAACCTTGAAAATTTGTTTTCACAAAAGTACCAAGGATTTGAATGCATGCAAATGTATGGTACATAAAGTTTTCTAAAACTAGAATTTTGAAAACTCAAAATCCCTTTTCTAAAAAAACAAGTCAAACACCATCCTTTTATATAACACTCGAATCACTTGGGAACTCTTTTGTGGGATAAAGGTCACCTAACCACATTTGAGGGAACTTGTATATTCGAGGTGGGTTTACCATGTTTGTGGGATAAAGGTCACCTAACCACTTATGTGAATAAACTCACACGTGTGTGTAAGTTGGACGACTTGATTTGGAAACCATGAACTTAGGGTCACCGAAGCATGGGGAACAAAGGTGTTGATGGGATTAAACATGCCAACTAAACATAAAGATGTTTAACCGATCCCATATGGCTAGAAATTGCAAAGAGTTGCAATTGTCAAACGTTTACTACCTTGTTAATTTAAATAGAGGGATAAAGGTCACCTAACCAATATTTAAATGTAACCTTGGATTCTAGATTTTAATTATTAATTGTCTATGAGACATAAAAAGGGTATTAATAATTAAAATATAATAATATCGAAAATACTAAAATTGAACTTTGTAAAATTTTGTAGATGGCCGCTAACAATATTACCCAAAACCGTCCGTAACCTATCATTGTTGAACGATCCTAATCCCAATGAACATCTTATGGAAGATAAGGATGCCTATAACGATTGGATTAAGTATATCGAGAATACTATGCAAGCCTCTTGCCTCATTTTAGGAATTATGATTCCCGAGATTCAAAAGGATTTTGAACATCATGAGCATACGACATGATTACCCAATTGAAGGAAATGTTCCTACAATATGCAAGGGTAGAACGCTTCGAGCGCTACATACATGTCGAATGGAGGAAACTCAATCGGTCTCATCTTAATTCTTTAAGATGAAAAAGCCACATTAATCACCTCGAAAGGCTCAATATGGGTAAAAGGGCTTTATCCGTTCTAACGATTAATGAGGGTGGCAACAAGAAAGGGCATCACCCCGACACCAAAGCAAATGTTACAAACGGTAACGAGAAATTCAAAGGGAAAAAGAAAGGGAAGACTAAAGCGAAACCACCGAAACCAAAATAAAAGAAGGCAAAGGTTGCCATGAACGATCCATGCTTTAAGTATGGTGAGATAGGACATTTAAATAGGAATTGTCCAACCTATCTCAAAGAGTTGAAAAACAAGAGGGATGCGGGGCAAACCTCAGGTACAATTTTATGAAACATATTGACTTTAATGTCATTTCTTCAATCACATGGGTATTAGATACCGAATGTGGAACTCATGTTTGCAATTTGTTGCAAAAGGGTTAAAAAGAAATAAGCATTAAAAGAAAGGAGACTATGTTTTGAAACTTCCAAATGGGTTGGAAATTGTTTTAAAATGTCTTGAGTGCTCCTAGGTTGACTAGGAACATTATTCAAGTTTCCATTATAGGACAATATGGTTTTGACTTAAATTTTGCAAACATTGACATTTATATCGATGAATGACATGTTTTACTTTAAACCTATCCCTTCAAATGGTATTTATGAATCGGTTAATAATAATACATCATTTGATAGTTTAATGTACCAATCAATCACCAAGAAACTCAAAATGGATTTGAGTAAGACCTATCCTTGGCATTATCGCCTTGGTCATATAAACAGAAGTCACATGTAAACACTTTGAAAGAATGATCTTTTGGAAACAAATGAAGTTGGTTCATTTTGATACATGTGAATCTTATTTACAAGGTAAAATGACTAAGGAACCCTTTAGTGGAAAAGGGCAAAAGATTTATTAGGTATCATACATTTAGATGTATGTGATCCTTTTAAGCCAATGACTAGGAATGGTGAAAGATACTTCATTACTTTTACCGACAACTATAGTAGTTATGGTTATGTGTACTTGCTGAGACACAAAGTTGAAGTTTTGAAATGTTCAAAGCCTTCAAAAGGTGAAGTTCAACTCAACTCAATCAAAGTTCTTCGTTCCGATAGAGGAGAAATCGAACTCTCTTTGGATATGGTTCGATCTATGATGGCTAGGAGCGCATCATCTCTATCATTTGGGGTTACGCTCTGCTCTCCACGGCCCATATGATCCCAACCAAGAAAGTGGATACGACATCTTTTGAAATATGGCATGGAAGGGTTCCATCATTATCATATTTAAAGGAAGGGGTTGTAAAGCTTATGTTAAGCTATACACCACAAATAAATTGAAAGTCCGATCCACTAAGTGTATCTTCGTAGGATATCCTAAAGATGGTATAGGATATTAGTTCTACGATCCAACAGAGCAAAAGGTATTTGTTGCTCGAAAGGCTAAGTTCTTGGAAGCTAAGTTCCTTATGGAAGGAGCTAGTAGAACAGTGGAAGGAGCTAGCAAGAGGTTGTTGAAAACGATCAAGTGGTTGATCATTACACACAAAAACGTTCACAGATCTGGTAGAATCAGTAGTCCACCTAAAAGATATGTATTTTTCGTAGATGGATGCTACGTGGTAGATTCGGGTGAACCTACCACATACCATGATCCAATGTCAAAATCTGATTATGACAAATGGCTTGGAGCCATGAACGTAGAGATGCAATCCATGTATGACAACCAAGTATGGGAATTGGTTGTGCCGTCTCTTAACTCCAAAATAGTTGGAAGTAAGTGGGTTATCAGGATGAAAACCGATATGCATGGTAACTTGGATACTTGTAAAGTGAGACTTGTAGCAAAAGGTTTCACTCAAACTCAACGGGTTGATTATGATGAGACCTTCTCACCTATGGCGATGCTAAAGTCAATTAGGATATTATTTCCCATACCTGCATAATATGATTATGAGATTTGGAAAATGGATGTCAAAACGGCTTTCCTTAATAGATATCTTGAGGAAGATGTCTATATGGTTCAGTCTGAAAGTTTTGTCGATCCAAAATATCCTAAAGTATGCAAGTTAAAGATATCATTCTATGGATTGAAACAAGCATCTAGAAGTTGGAATCACCGTTTTGATGAAGAGATTAGGGAATATGGATTCATCAAGAACGTAGATAAAACTTGTGTGTATAAAGGCTAGTGGGAGCATTTTACTTTCTCAGTATTGCATGTCGATGACATTCTACTATTTGGAAATGACATTCCAGCCATGGAAGGTGTAAAAACCTGGCTTGGAAGTTGTTTTTCCATTAAGGATTTTGGTAAAGACGCCTATATTTAGGAATAAAGATCTATAAGGATAGATCAAGGCGCTTGATAGGTTTAAACCAAAGTGCATACATTGACAAAGTCTTGAAAAGATTCAAGATAGAAAACTCTATGAAAGGTTTGGTACCTATTCAAGAGAGGACAATATTGAAAGCGTTTCAATGTCCAAACTCAAAGGATGAGCAAGAAAGAATGAAAGGAATCCCATGTGCGTCAGCTATAGGATTCATTATGTATGTAATGGTATGCACTAGACCGGACAAGTCATGCGCGTTAAGCATGACGAGAAGATACCAGCGAGTAACGGTCATTGGGTGACTGTTATAAATATATTGAAATACCTCAGAAGGACTAAGGATATATTTCTAATATATAGATCTGGTGAAAAGAACTCGTTGTAAAGGGTTACAGGGATGCGAGTTTCGGAATTCGTTGTATAGGGTTACATGGATACGAGTTTCCAAACTAATCGAGATGGTTCTCGATCACAATCAGGGTAGCATTATTGTAACACCCCAAAAACGGGTTTGGTAATCAAACCACGTTAATAGTGACGACGGGTAAAATACCGTTAGTGGTAAAAAAAATTAACCCGGTAAATATTAGGTTTTAAATAAATAAAATTGATGTTAAGTTAAAGGGAAGATAAATACTTTGAGAAAACAGAGTATATAGAAGGCCCGAGTTAACGGGACTTAAAATATAACGGGTTATAACTTCCCGAACCTATTAAGTTAACCAGGGATAATTAACCTAGTTACTAGTATGTGCCTAAGTGATAAATGGTAAGTTGTAGCTTCAATTGATCAAGATAAAACATGAGGGACTAATATTGCCAAGTGGGAAACTTGTTTTATTAAAACAAAAGTTAAACACCAAAACACACACTTTAAGTGTGTGTTCTGGTCGAGATATCCACAGGAGCCAAGAACATCTTGAGCTCAAAACCCTAACAAACACAAATCAAGAAAATTGGAAGGGCAAATCAAACCCAAATCGAAATTCAAGCACATGTTCGTGATCACCAAGTCAAGGGGATCTTAAGGTATGTCGAATTTCTAACATTCATGAAGTTGTAAAAAGTTGATAATCATCCTAATCACGAATTAGGCATGGATTAGAGAAGATAGGGCTAGATTAGTGATGTATACTTGCTTAGGAACGAAACCCTAAGTGAAAATCATACATAACATGCTATGAATTGAAGGATTTGATGAATTAACACACTTAGATAAGTGGGTTTTATTGTTATGATGAAATTGATGATAAGACTATGTTTAGAATCATCATGCATGATAATGAATGGAAGGTATTTGATTAAACCATGAAATTGGGTACATGATCATACTTTCATGAAAGGGGTTTAGTATATTATGATGAAATTAGTGATTTGGGTTAATATAAATAGGTGTTTGGAATCATGATGTCTACTAATTAATATGTAGAACTTGATTATATTGATGTTCGGATGAATGTCTAATGCTATGATGAAACGGGTTTTTACATGTAGATGGAAACCTTTAGTTCTTGCTTAACAAATGAATAATTAACTTTGATAATCAAGAGCTAAGTTAAATTGGTATTAATAATAGCATGAACTTAGATTTGAAAAGTAGTTAAAACGGTGGCGTAAGAATAATGCCTATCGGATACTTGACAAAGTGCTTAAATGAATTGTCGGGGTTTATGATATAATCACTTATGTTAACAGGCAGTTTGACCTTTAAAAGTCAAACTGACCAAAATGAAATCAAATGGTGAATTTTGATGTAAAACCCGTAAGATGGAATAGTCATAATTAATGATGGCTAATCTAACCGTCTTACGAATTATGATGATAGTTTGACGCTTGACAAGCTAGGTGGAGGCTTGGAAAGGAAGCGGGTCAAACAAAGCAAGAATGAAGGAAAAGCGTAATTCGGATGCAAGGTAAGTATATCTTACACTAGTCATATATTTCAGAATATCCTTTTGTCGTGTTACGAAAAAGATAATTATGACGTAAGCCATAGTAGGCCAAAAAGTGTTAAGAAATGGAATTATGAGTAAAGTGACCGCACGGTGTAAATCGGAGCGAGTCATATATACGAGGTGGTAATAAATGTCATCTCGCTAATATAATCGGTCAATTTGGCCAAACGGGTCAAAAGGTGTAGACATCACCTTTTGACAATATCGACTAATGATTTTTGTCGAGTTATATGCTTACAGGAATAGATATCCAATGGGTATTCGCATCTTTCTTAATTAGCGATTTCAAAGCAAGGTATTAAAATCGGGTTAAAAAGTTGATCCGAGCCAGGTATGTATAATAGATCAACTCATCATTTAGAACTTGAAGTTCCATGAGAGTTAGGTAAAGTAAAAAGGGAAATTTGGTTACCTTAAAAGGTAAACCGAAGGATTTAAATTATAGACAGAGTGTTTTGAAAACAAGATTTGGTTAAAAAAATGAGATTTTGGGCGTAAAACCGTTAAATAGAAACTAGGGTGTTACAAGTATCCACTACATAATCAGAATATATCGTCGCTTCATTGATTGAGATAATTCATATGAAGTTGCCACTTGAATTATTGATCTAGGGGTAGTCCATACCATTCAGGACCCCTAGAGATCTTTGTGATTACGAAGGTGCGATTGCTTAAATCAAGGAACCTCGTGTACATCGAAAGACTAGGCACGTTGAGCGGAATTTCAACTACATAAGGGATGAAGTTGAAAATGGAAAAGATATGTATTCGCAAAGTTCACACTGATCAAAATATTGCGGATCCACTCACGAAGCTCCTTGAATGGGCAAAGCATGAAAGGGTCATACTTGTGCCTTAGGACTTCAATATTCTAGTGATTGGATTTGATCTATTTTGTATTTGGATATTGGAACAACTGTTATTATAACTCTTTATGGTATATTGAGTTATGATCCATTTTAGCATGTTTAAATCCGTGAATAAGTTAATTATTCTAAATGTCCGTAGTCGATCATAATTGTGGGAACAAATATGAATGTAAGACTATTATGAATTTGGATTGGTGGATATTCATTAGATATGAATACAGAGCAAAGTGTTGCTGCCAAAGTTCATAGATATTTGTGGGATACAAATATTGGACTGACTCACTCTCAAATATTACTGGATGGAATCATCTGTGATTGATCATAAGTAAATTTGAGTAAAGGAGAATATCATTGTATCCTCAGACCAGAGATATATATTGGGTCTTGATATTCACCAAATATTGTACCTTGACTTATTTCTTCGCTGTCAGTAATATGACAGTACATAAGGCTAAGCTCAGGTGTGGTACAAGGTGATTGTGAGAGACGTATGTAGTCAAGATGGGATTTGTTCCTCTTATTCGTTGAGAGTAAGATGTCTAAGGCCTGCTAAAGTTAAATCAACAGAGAGTGATCACTCTGTGTCTCTGGATTTGACATGACATCTGTAACAAAAGGATAAATGATAGATTCACCTAAATCATTTCAAGTAAGGGACTTGAAGAGGATGATGTTATTGAATAGCAAATATAGTCATACGTATTAGGGGTAGTAAACCGTAGTTAGACGTTATTTACTACTTACATCAATCTTCTATGTATCTTGTGCAAGTGGGAGATTGTTGGACTTTGTATGCCCAAGACACATATTAAATTAATGTGGCTAGTACGTTATGATCCAAGTCGAGTCATTCCCAAATACAAGCTAGACAAACACTTAGAATATTTATTTGTGATATGATCAAACAAATAAATATTAACACTTAGAATATTTAGAAATTGGTTTTCTAAATAATTGCACTTGACAAACTAATAAATTATATGGATAATTTATTTTGAGAGAATATTTTATTTTGTTATTTAATGGGTTAAATAACATAATAAAAGTTGTACAAGTCTTATAACATATGTTGTTATATTTTATAAAAGTTATAAAATACATATAAGACTTATATTATTTAAAAGAAAAAAATTGAATTTTTTTTAAATAAAAGACTAGGCCGCCCCCCCCCCCCCACATGGGGTCTTCCCAAAATGTTTGGTCCAATAAGGTTTCATGCATTTGCATGTGCCTTGATTGGGTGGTCTTCCCAAGCATTTGAAACCCAATAGGAATTCATGCATTTGCATGAGTTAGGAGAAACTTGATTGGGCAAGATGTTGGCAAGATTCTCTCAACATTTTATAAAGAATTTTATGGCAAAAATGAAAGAAAACAACCAAGAAAAACTCTCAAAAAAATCGGCCAACAATGTGCAAGTTTTAGAAGATGAAATTCAAGTGTAAGACTTGAATTTACTCTCTAAAATTGGGTCATGTATGGTTGATCAAGAGGGGTTTTTCAAGTTGATAATTCAAGTGCAAGAACTCAAGAAGATACTCTCTAATTTTCGGCCAAGGGGTTAGTTCCAAGAGGGGATCTTTCAAATGAGTCGCAAGTGTTCAAATCCTAGCTAAACACAAGGTGTTTGTTGGAAGGCTTGGGGTATACAAGCTTGAGGTCTTCTACACTTGAAGGCAACAGTTCAAGAATCATCATCATCTTCATGTCCTTTACTCCTTGGAAGGTAGTATTCTAAACACTCTATGGTTGTGTTTTGACTTTTGATAGCATGCATGTTCATATATGGATCCGGGATTGGGTTTTACATATAAAATGGGTTTTGTATCTTGTAAGTAACATGTTTTAAAATAATATTTTCCGCTGCGTTTTTATTTTATACGGATAAAATACTTTGATAAACATGTGAAAAACCCAACAATGATAAATAAGATGTCAAATCTTAACATTGGTCATGTTCGTGCATTTAACATTATGAAGGAAGTGTATGGTGGGTTCGACAAAGTCGGTGCGACCAAAGTTGATTTCAAAAATTTCAAGAAAGAATTAAATCTGTTCATCG
Organism: Helianthus tuberosus; assembly: GCA_030545235.1. Classification (NCBI taxonomy): domain Eukaryota; kingdom Viridiplantae; phylum Streptophyta; class Magnoliopsida; order Asterales; family Asteraceae; genus Helianthus; species Helianthus tuberosus. The sequence goes on from CM060420.1 coordinate 139,187,378, forward strand.
GAGAGTTTGATGCTGAAATGTTTGTCAAGCGACTAATGAGGAAAAAGGAGTTTTTACCGAACTTTTCTTGCGAATATGAAACGACGGACGAATGTGTGTTGAAGTGCATTTTTTGGGCCGACGAGGATATGAAGAGGAATTATTATATGTTTGGAGACGTTATATCATTTGATGCTACCTACAAGCGGAACAAGTAACGACGAGATTAATTTTTTATATATTCATTGTGTTTTACACCCTACTGTGTTATAAATACATTATGATATTTTGTCATTCGCTGATTGTTTGTTTGCAGGTATAACATGATGTTTGTCCCTTTCATTGGGATTGATAATCACAATAGGAACATCACACTTGGTGCTGCAATTCTTGGTTCTGAAACGACAGAGACGTATAGCTGGTTACTTAAGGCGATCAAGGACGCATATGGGTACGCGCCTCCCGTAATCGTTACTGACCAAGACCCTGCGATGAAAAGGGCTATAGCGGATGTTTGGCCTGAGTCGAGGCATCAGTTATGTATGTGGCACATCATGGATAAACTCACTACAAAGGTCTGTTTTTTCTATGACAAGGTTTTTTTTTACATGTGTATTTTTACTGTGTTTTAATTTTTGTTTTTTAACATACATGCTAAAATGTTCCTTTAGGTCAGGGCTGCCCTATGTTCAAATACCGATTTCAGGAAAAGATTGTTTGCAGTTGTTTGGACTGATTCTCTATTGCCCGAAGCGTTTGAGACTGAATGGGCAGCTATTTTAAATGATTTCGGTTTAACCGACCATGAATGGCTGACGTATATATACGGGCTCCATGAATCATGGATTCCAGCTTACTATCGCGAAGAAGAAATGTCTGGTCATATGCGGACATCATCTAGGTCCAAAAGCGAGAATCACTTTTTTGGCAAGATTAGCAATCCAAAGTGCACGTTGGTTGAATTTCTTAGCCACTTCGATACAGCTATCGAAGCGCAAAGACACGTGCATCGAAAAACGATCATGACACTCGATACACCAACCCTGCGTCGTGGAGTGATTTTGTTCTCGAGAAGCAAGCAGTTCAGATATATACCAGAACTATATTTTTTGATGTTCAACTTGAGATTCAACATGCTATTCATCGTTGTACTAGTCTCAGATTAGATCATGTCGGTGATTTCATTAAGTTTTTTATAAAGGATCTCGATCAGCCATGTTCTTCGTTCTTTGAGGTGATTTTGTGTTTTAGGTTATTTATACATTATTTTGTGTTTTTTTAAGTATCCATCTAATTTATGCACTGTGTTTTATGGATATTCAATGTTACAGGTTATGATACGCGAGGAGGATGTTACTGTTAAGTGTAACTGCAGCAGGTTTGAGCAGTTTAGATTGTTGTGCAGTCACATTTTTTGTGTGTTACGGATTCTTGATGTAAGGGAGTTTCCGAAACAATATATATTAAGGCGTTGGACGCGTGAAGCTGTTCCAAATAGTTCCCCCGGGTCCATTCTTACGGATGGTGGAGATCCAGATCGTAGTGAGGAGGTTAACCGTTGTGTTCGTGAGATTAGTCACGCAACTGAGTATGTTGTGAACAAGTTGATTTCAAAATTTGATCAGTTGTGTAATTTTCGTGATCATATCAAGCAGTTTATGTCAGTCGCTGATCAAGCTCAGATAAATGCACCTCCTAAGACACGACGTAATCGATTTGCTGAACTGCTGGGAGTTGCTCCAGAGAGCACGGCCACTATCTGTGTTCCAGTTGGTTCCAGGTTCAAGGGTTGTGGTTCTCATAAATGCCTCAAATCTTAAAAGGAGCGAGTCATAAGTCAGTCTGGAAGTAAACGTCGTCAATGTTCATTATGTAAAAAATATGGTCATAACAGAGTAACGTGCTGGAAATACACCGTGGTTGTGCCTGAGGCAGGCGCTTCGCGGAATGCTGAAGGTAATGACACTACAATTGGTGAAGGTGACGATGTTACAGTTGTTGAAGGTGATGGTCCTGGATCAAACGATGCTGATGATGTGTTTTACACATCTGGAAATGATGCAGATATGGATGATGAAGACATGGCAAAGTAGGACTTTTTTATCAAAAAATTAAGTGTTTTGTTGAACTTTTCATTTTTCTGTTTTAATTTTCTCGTGTGTTTGTTCTGGATTTTTGTTTGTTGATTTTAAAACTTGGTGGGTTTGACATTTATGTTCTTGTTACTTTTGTGTTTTAGTGTTAACTTTGTTTTTTTAAATAGCCTCCTGTGTTATATATATGATGCATGCATTGTTCGTGGTTTGTTGGGGTGAAGGATGTGGTAGTATGTTATATCTGATGCATGCATTGTTCGTGGTTTATGTAATTGTCATTCCATGTACATTTGTTATTACACTCATCATGAATCATGTTGTGTTTTAATGTATATTACATATTTTACATATCCATTGTACTAGTTAGGTTTGTTATACAGTTTACCCTTTAAAGCCATTTAAGTTTGCCCTTTAAAGCCATTTAAAATGTTTTATAAATTTGTTTACAGTTTAGAGATTTTGTGTAAAAGATAGGTTGGTATCCAGATCACATTATTTCATAATGTATATCTGGTGTGTTTTAACAGGGCAAACATTAATACCAACTGTATTTCTTTGGTGGATCCAAACAAACTAACATTTTCGACATAAATTCACATTGTTTAAGAGGTACATAGTGTTCTAGATGACATTTTTATCGACAGGAAAATCAAAAAACATAACCGAACATATTTTAAGACATACAATTCAAAAGATAACACCACCAACCAAATGTTCAAATTGTTTTTGAAACACATCCCATATTTCTTCAAGAAACCACCACCAACCAAGTCTTATTATTTTTTTTAAACATCCCATTTGAAGTCACTTGTCCAATCTTTACTTGATTGCTTCAAAGGCTGCTGATTCTAGCCTCTTTTTTTCATCGGCCGAAAACTTTTTATATCTACCAATATCAGCTTCTACAAAACTTCTGTACGTGTTTGCGTCACTTAGGAGCATCTTCGCAATGTACTTATGCCTGAGATCATCAAGTTCTTTGCGCTGCTTGTATGTAATTTCACCCGCGTCAGTGCACTCGTTCGATAATCCGCAATCCCAAGCTTTTCTAGCCACGCCCTTGTACGTTTCCATATGGCGCATCAGGAAAACGCCACAATCGATTACATTATGCTTTGTACGCCATGGCATCTCCAATCGTACCGGCACAACCCTGCTGATCACCCCGCCCGTTGGATGCCCATTTTTTTCCAAGTACGTCGATAAAGCATCACGCTGCATGATAAACATTTTAATCAGAATGTGTTTTAAATTCATGTACATGCATAGATTATGCATTTGTGTTATATGTTTGTCTACGTATACCGGCTATCAACAGATTAAATAATTTATAATTCTGATGAAGTGTGTTTTAAGTACACAATACTGGTATTATGTGGTGTCAAATTACACTGTGTTTTAATCTATTAATACAGCTGATAACGTATCATTCAGTGTCAACTGTGTTTTAATATAAAACTTTATTTACAAAGAAGTTCATGCAACATCACATCATTTTGGGTTTTATACTTCTAACAGGGGGTCATAAGATACTGGATTGTGTTTTAAGTGATTAAGAGAGAACTTATGATAATAACAAGTTCATACAGATGGAATAATTTATAATTATGATGAAGTGTGTTTTAAGTACACAATACTGGTATTATGTGGTGTCAAATTACACTGTGTTTTAATCTATTATGATGGATGATAACGTATCATTCAGTGTCAACTGTGTTTTAATATCAAACTTTATTTATAGAGAAGTTCATGCAACATCACATCATTTTGGGTTTTATACTTCTAACAGGGGGTCATAAGATACTGGATTGTGTTTTAAGTGATTAAGAGAGAACTTATGATAATAACAAGTTCATGCAGTTTGTTAATTTGTGTTTTATAAACATGGACTTCAGATGTCATGTATTTCTGTATCAAAGGACGTGTGTAGTTTATATACAGAGGGGCGTACCAATTTTTATGGCCGTTCGTTGTATTTGTCTTTCATCGAAACATCTTTAGCGCTGTTGTCCAAAACCTCTACCTTCATGTTCCTCAAATTAAAACATACACAATAGAAATGATCGTCATGTAAGAGTGGTACAAAGATGAGCGACTTGTCAGGTATCTTTTTCACTTCAGCAGAAATTAGGACCGGTCCCATGTTTTCTGCAAATGCTTTTGCCCTTGTTTTTGCATTTTTCTTGTAGTGTTCCTCATTCTGCATTTTAAGTTGATTGTGTTAAACAATATTACATAAGTAGAAAACTTTTTTTACAATGTCATTATGATCATACTTACCAACATATTCACCGAACAGAACAGGCGTGCGATGCTCCCCTTTTGCCTGAATTTTTCTTCATAGTTTAGCAAATCCGCCCATGCGCTTATTACCAATATATGCAATTCCATTCCTGGCAATAATGATTCGAGCGGAGATCTCATCACTAGCACACCTTTCTCAGTTCTAAACACAGTATCCCTAACGAATACAAACATTTTTTAAACAATGTGTTATAATAATTTCAGACAAATCAGTTATAATCATTGTGTTTTACCATACTTTTTAAAAACATTGGTATTATAAATGGCAAATTTTTTCATACCACATTGAACCCCAGGCTGAAAACATGTATGAGCTGACCGAGACCTCAGCGCTGTGAAGTTTCTCCCTAATCTCTACTGCCCGCTTCACGAATGGAGACCTTAGAGCGTCGGTCAACTCTGTTTGTCTTTCCGGTCTTACTTTCCGCTTTCCAAGGTCCAACACTTGTATAAACTGCCCCCTTCTAATCGAAAATTCATATTCCGTAGCTGTTTTTTGGGAGATCGGTGTGACGTCGAGTGCGGGTTGCTCCACTACGGCAACCTGAGTCGTCGGTGTGGATGTCTTGTCAACGGTCTTACATACCTTTTCGACCAATGAAGGTGTCCACTGTGACAACTGTGACAGATCCACACTTTCATTATTTGCCTCTTTTTCTGGTGTTTTATCCGTAGGAGTGTGTGGTTGTGCAGTCGTCGTACATGTGGATCCAACCTTTTTCAGCTTCTCAGTCCACATGGTGTGTTTCTCTTTTATTTTCACACTATTGGGGTACGATTGGAAACCTATCGTAAAATGGTCGTTTATCCTTTTCACACATTCGTCAAACTGATTAATGAACACCTCCAACATTCCCGCATGCACCTGATTTACATCATTAAAACTCAACACATTAGAATTAAGCAACAACATCACATTGTGTTCTAGTGTAGACCTTAACAAATCTTATTGTGTTTTAAGGTTACATTGTGTTTTAAGGTATCTCTTATGGTGTTTAAATGTGTGCACTTATACATTATGTTGCGTTTAATAGAATTTAACAAATACTAGGTCCATGTGTTTTATAACAGATTGTGTTATAACATATTAAAAAACTATGAGAGTACCTCGTCGCTTTGGCTCGCTTGTGGTGTCGACCCATATTGAGATACCATAGGTATCCTAATCTCTCCATCAAAGCCTATGTAAATCCTGTGTTTGCTCGTACTCGCCGGTTTCAATATAGTATCTCTATATCGGCTACATCGACAAATGTATCTGTTTCCGGGCCATCGTCTACGTCCATGTATTCTTCAAATTCTGCATTTTTTCCCGCATTAACGGGAATTTCTTCGACAACAGGTGCATTTTCCGGGCCACCTTCAACATCAGATTTCTTCTCCACCTTCTGATCAGGTTTCGCCCCGTCCTTTTCAATTTCTTTTTGTTCCGGGCCACCTTCAACATCAGATTTCTTCTCCACATTCTGACCAGTTTTCTTCCTGTCTTTTTCAATTTCTTTTTTTTTCGGTACACCTGATTCTGTAGGTTTACCATGCGTTTTACTGTCCGGCTTCATAACAGTCTTTTTCCTTTTTTTCCAGATCAGTTTTGCTATTGTGTTTTACTTTAATGGTTACATTTTTCTCAACTGCTTTCACTTCTTTTTCTTCAACTTCTTCATCATCCATTTTTGTAAACGGATATCTTTGTTCCGCATGCAAGTCATATTCCTCCACTAACATTTGATCAAACCTGACCGTGTCTAATTTTATGCTAACTGACTCGATATCGTCCTGTGTGATATCTTTGATTGGATGAGCTGCTCTTGGCTCATCTTCCTTGAATTTCTTTTGGTCACGTATCAACACTGCCTGTAAAGAGGACGAACAACTGATATCAGATGTGTTTTAAGGGTTTTATATACATCAGGTTGTGTTTTAACAGTTCTAATGCTATTTAACACCTTGAATGTGTTTTGTTGGTTTTTCCTATGCCACATTACATCACATTGTGTTTTTCGATGATCACATTACATCATAATGTTTTTTACAACATGTTGTTTTTTATATTGGAGCTTAACAAACACTTTGCAAGTTAAAACTATCTTAATGTGTTTTACCAGCAAACAGATGTGTTTTAATGCACAATCATAGTGTGTGATTAGAAAATTATATATGCATTCAGAACATACCACTAGCAAAGGCATTGGACCAAGAAAGCAGTCCTTTGGTGTCCATGTTTCCACCGTTCGATCCTCACACCTGATCATGTATTCACACCAGTTAAAACTTCTGATATCCATCCCTCGACGTAAGGCTGGTAGAAACCTCATATTAATTGAGGAATTCGTAGTTATCTCTCCTAGCAATGTGTTGTAGAACAACAAAAAGTTTAACACAAAGATTCTCCCGCTCGCTTTTTGGCCCTGCATGTATGTTTTGAATTGAATAGGCGTCAAACGTGCAGGGGCGTTTTCGAATTGTCCTTTCCATTCCGCCACAACCTCGTGGAAATCTGCCCTTGCTCTCTCAACCTCCTTTATTTCTTCATTCCCTCTTAGTACACCGAACACATCGTTCACCAATTCCCCCGTTATTTGAATGTGGTGGCTACCGCAATTCAAGACCCGTGTTTTAGTGTCGTAGTTATTTACCAACCACCAACCCAGAGTCGAGGGAATCGGACCCATTTTAAACCCAAGTATTGACCCGAAACCTATGTTTCTGACAGCCTCCCGTTGATTTTAGTTCAAAGATTCCATCAACTCCCCCATGTGCTTAAGAGCTAATCGCAAAGTTAGTTTCCCATCTGAAAGTGGTATGTAATTTTTTACCGTTGTTGACCTCTTGTGTGTTTTTGAGTCTTTGCTTGACTTAGCAACTAGGGGTCGTTGTGGTTTTTCAACAACTTGTTGGCTAGCACCCGACCTCATTTTTTTCCAAGGTGGGTTGTCAAAATCATCATCTGAATCTTCTATCGTGGTACCTGACAAAACACCAACACATGAAGCCGATTAGCAAGTCAGACTTTTTAGTAATTAAAATTAGTTCATAATTTCAATTTACCGTGTGCTACTTCTTTAGGTTTATTGACTTTTGGTATAACCGTAGCCTTTTTTTGTTTCGGTTGGATTCCAGCCTTTTTGTCCTTCCGCTTCTTACCGGTTTCACTACCCTTCTTGCTCACGTCGGCTGAAAGAAAACTAATAAAAGTTGATGTTAGTATTATGCATTGTGTTTTACCACAACAAACATATGGTTTGACGTTTGTTCATCTAACTTACATATGGGCATTTCACGATTTTGGAGGGGTTCCGACTGTAAATCGACATTTTTATCCATTACGTACGGAAACAGATTTGCAATGTCAGACAGAAGTGTGCCAGCAAGCGGTTGTTGTGCGCAGTCTACTTTGTTGTCTACCGTTTTTGTAGTTTTGTTAACAGGTTCAACTGTTAGTAACAAAAAAACACAACTGGTCAGACAGCTAACTATACAAGTAACCCCCCCACCCTTCACCGCCACAACTAACCGCACCTTGTAAAGGTGATGCTTCTTCTGTGTCTGATTCATCCAGCCTAATTGGTTTCTCAGGTTTGTTTCCGGGTTTTTTTTAAAGCCATTTTCCTTTTATTCTCTCACTCTTTCTCGGTTTGACTGAAAAACAGTTGTTTTAAGCATTCATCGAATTCACTTCTTAATTTCAGCACCTTTATAAAACACAATTCCCAATCCCACATTACCCTTATAAATCATAGTTCATTAGGCTTTCAAAAGTTAACAAATCAAGCATAATTGTAAAACACACAGGTACAAGTTCATGAAACATAGTAAAACACATTTGTGGGAAAACCCAGTAGCAATCAAAGTTTTTAAAACACAATCCACAAACCCAACTTACTCCTCTATAAAACCTACACAAACTGACCGTAAAACACATTTGTGGGAAAACCCATTAACAAAAAAAGTTCTTAAAACACAATCCACAAACCCAAATTACTACTCTATAAAACCTACACAAACTAACAGTAAAACACATTTGTGGGAAAACCCAGTAACAAACAAAGTTTTTAAAACACAATCCACAAACCCAAATTACTCCTCTATAAACCTACACCAACTCACCGTAAAACACACAAAGTCATAGTAAAACACACCAACATCAACACATTACCAAATACAAGCACTAAAAACACAGTAATCGACAATAAACTGTAATCCTACAAACATTTGTTATTTAAAACACACACCTACGGTTCCGGCGACTTCGACTCTGCTTCCGGTAACTGTGTCACTTCCATCCATCTTGTTCAAAGTCCCCTGTTTTTCGAATCTCTTCCCTGCAACCATCAAATACTTCAATGTAAAACACGAATGAACCCTAATCGCCTAGTAAAACACGGAACACAATGACCGCTTGATCTTGCGTATATAGAAGTTGGAAAATCTCTTATCTTCATCCATGATTTTCGTTGTGGGTTTAGAGAGAGAAAGAGAGAGAGGGAAATTTGCGTGTAATAAGGAGATGTGATATCCTGACGGTTATTTTGATTGATTTAAAACACGGTTATTGACGAAATTGCCCCTACTCATTTAAAACAATCAATTAAATAAAGTTAAATATTACAAGATTGCCATTGATTTAATCTCAACCCTTAAACACACCAATCGGATGGATCAGATCAATTCCTAGACTTTCTAGGAAAAACACACTTTTCGCAGGATCCTTACTCATATATCTCAACCCTTAAACACACCAATCAGATGGATCAGATCGATTCCTAGACTTTCTAGGAAAAACACACTTTTCGCAGGATCCTTACTCATATATATATGTACATATATATATATATATGTACATATATATGTATATGTACATATATATATATATATATATATATGTTACAATCTACAACTGGAATTTAAACACACTACTAGTTATGCATCGATAGATATTAGGTTATCTATTTTAGTTGATTTGATTTTCTTTCAAACTACACACATTTATATATATATATATATATATATATATATATATATATATATATAAGGGAAGGTTCATTTGAGAAGAAAATTATATTGAGAAGAAAAAGAATAAAAGGGTATAATTGTAAAACATTAAATAATTTTTTTTCTCATCTCATTTATTATTATGTTTGACTAATTAATTAGTCATTAAGACTATAATCCTCCACACTAAATATTTTTGCCTACACACATCAAAAGTTATCCTACACATATTGAAATTTATCCTACACAACTCGTAATTTATCCTACACGCCTCGTATTTATCCTACACTTTAAATGAATTTTTATTTTTATTTTTTGTGAAAAATATATATCTTAAAAATAAGTTACAAATTTAATATAGTTAGTTATTAAAGATGAAACTACCAATTAATGATGTATGTAAGTTTACTAATATACCCTTATAGTTACATTAAGTACAAATATTAAATGAAGTCTAATGAAACATTCCTATTGGTTGAAATTTCTTCTTTTTTCTTCTTACAAAGAATTTCTTCTCATTTGAACCCTCCACTATATATATATATATATATATATATATATATATATATATATATATATATATATATATATATTATTACTACTAGGGGTGGTTCCAGAAATGCATTTCTCGCTCGTCGTATTTCCGCACGAGCTTTTCTCCTATCTGTTTTATCCTCTCTCCTTCCTCTACTTACTCCTCACCAAATGTGCGGAGTTCCTGCACATTCTCTTCATTCATGGGCGGCAGTGGTGCGGGTACTGGGTCAGGGTACTGAGGTATAGGTTCTCCATATGGGTATGGGTCGCCTAACACACTCTAAAAATACAGGTCGTTATTCCAAAACGGATCTGAAGGATTAAGGTTGGTATACTGTGCTATGGGATCTGGCATTGGTTCCCCCTGTGGATAAAGTTCCTGATATCCCCTATGGTCATCTTCCCATGGATCATATGCTGAAGGATTAGGTGCTGGGATTCTAGGTATCTCGTTAGGGTCAAATGCTGGTATGGGAATTTGGTTTCCTTGGGTAAGTTCTATCTCCATTGGTTGGGTTGTGAATAGTGGCAGTGGTTGTGGTGCAATTATCTGATCTAGGTTTGGATCTGCTGCAGTGGTGGCTAGTATATGAAAGTTTGCCAACCGCCTATTAACTGCTTCTTGTGTTTGGGCATTCACTTCCCTATTGGCTGCTGCTAACGCTCTCTGTTGCTGTAACTTTCTCATTCGCTTTCTCCTCTCGTGTGCTCCCCTACTAAACCATACTCGCTTTTTCGAAGGGAATGGTTCCTCGGATTGCGCCTTAAAGATGAAGATTCCTTTTTCAGTGTCAGCAGAATACCCCGAAGGAGTAGGCTGTGATGAAGTTCCTTCACTTTTGGGAGAACTAGCTAGGTGACGATAGGCGTCAGACGTACCTTGCTCACTCATACTGTAAACTTACAGATTGTCAAATAACACAAAACAATAATATACATGTATACACATAATCACATAGATTATTTCCTAACACAACTGATAAAATCTTGGTGTCAGCAGAACACTTCTGTGGCTTAAATCAGTGGTTGTAGCTCTGATACCACTCTCTGTCGCAACCCCCGACCCCTACCCTGGGAGCGGGCGGCCGCGAGGACAGTATCAGTGGTATCGGTGTTTATTAATTTGGCAGCGGAAATTTACATCAGGACCATAGTTAGGAAATAGTTTATTAGAGTAAAACACCACACTTTTATAAATAATAAATACATGGGAAAAACCCAAGTTTCCATTATAATATGTTTATAGGGATAAACCCTAATTTATTGAAATAAAACTTCTTTCTTGTTTAGGTAACTTTTATAGCCACTTTTCCAAGTCTTCAGTGCTCTACAGTTGGCTTCTATTTGGCTTTCACATTTTGTTACCTAAAACGCGTTTTAAAAAGTTTTATCAGCAAGAAATACTGGCGAGTGCATCCCAGTTTAATTAAAACAGGATTTTATATCTTTACAGTATTGAGAGCGATTATAATGTTTTTATCTACCCAATTACCACCCACGGTACTGTCAATCCTGACTTGTGGTCATGCTACTACTCACAATGTAGTAACAAGTAATGTATACAAAACCCCAACATATCAACAGTAATTGTAGAATACATAGACTCAATCACTGCTAAATATACTTTAAAACAATTGAGGTTTTGTAAAAACACTTTACAAAAAGTGAATGTACTCACATTGTTGTTTTAGATAATATTACTGCTTTCTGGTGACTTCCTGGTTATAATCTATTAAATTAAACAATGCACACGTGTTAGTAAGATAACCCAATTTACATTAACCGTACCCCCGAGACCGAACTCCAACGACTGAGTCAGACAGAGTCTTGACATGGGTTACGGAGCTTTAGATCAATCGGGCAGAGTAACTAATACGTAACCGGGGGCTTGTAATACTTACAACGAGCAGAGGTTCGCTTTTTAGGGGTATAATACCCAAGTATTATTACACTATATGTGTCGAGAGAGAAAAGAAATTAAGCGAATGTGAATTGTGCCACTGCTGCTCAATTTATAGGAATTTTCGAAGTCCGTCGCGCCCCGCGACGCCCTTGGGCTTAGTCCCTCGCGGGCCGCGAGGACCCTAGGCTAGGGCCTTGGCTTGGCAATTCAGCAAGTAGGCTCGACACGGAGGGGACACGTGGCAGCACCGGGTGCGGCCTAGTGTCATGTTGTTGCGCCCCGTGACGGCTTGGCTTAACTTGGTCGCGCCCCACGAGCGACCATAAATATTTGTTTTATTTGTTTTTTATTGATATAAAGTTATTTTAGGGTTATTCTTCGCATACGGGGTGTATTTTAGGACGTATAGGAGTATTTAAATAGTTTTGGGACAGTTGTTATAGTTTAGGCCAACTTACTACAACAAGGTTTGGGGGAAACGTTAAGGAAATAATTGGGAATAATTGTGGCATGAGAGTGAATGAACGATTCGGTAGATGTATGCGAGGGGAAAGAATGGTATGGTTATCAGATAAAAAGCAAATATGAAGTGTTCAAGAGATGCTAGTGATAGTTGTAGCAGTTACGGCTAACGATTTTGAGGATGGGCCGGTTGGTCATGAATGAAAGTAAGAATACAACTAATCTACTAAGATACTAAGTAGCCAAACAAGAACAACCCGAACGTGTCATACCTAACATTTGGAGGCGAGGCTGGGTTAACTTACTTTGGTTCTAGGAAACTACTTAGTTGAACATGAACAAAACACCAAATGAAGTGGTGGAACAAGTTTGGAAAGCCAAGACTTCCATGGTTCACACCTTTACCAAAACATAAGTCTCACCATATTGAAGATGATGAGCTTAGATGGTTTCATCACTTGTAGGTCATCTAAGACCTTGTCAAAACAGAAAGTTTAGAGGGTGTTTGCACCTCTAAACTCATAAAAATCAACCTTATACAAGTCCTACAACCATAGATGGGTTTAAGAACAAGATAGGCACAAGATTCATACAAGAAAGTTAAGTTTATAAAGAGTTTGCAACATAAATCTTCAAAACAGAAAGTTTGGACCTTAAAATGGTGATGTTCCACCTTATTTTACGATGGTAAACTTGTGGAAACACTCCTAGAGGTGTTCCAAGCTTTCAAGAAAAAGAAAAGATGAAGAAAGTTGAAGATAAGTGAGGTTGATGCTCACTTTTGCACTTAGAGTTTTCTGCCTTAAACTTGGACTTCTAGCATATTATGGAGTGATTTGATAGTGTTTTAAGGTGTGGAAAATTGCAAATGAGGTGTAGGAGGCTTGTTTATATAATGGTGAGGTAGGGTTTTGTGTTAAAGAAGGTTTAAAGGTGATTGGGGAAGAAGAAGGCGGGAGAAAGTTGGCCAATCTGTACACAAGGAACAACTCGTTGCGGATTCACCCCCGTGGCGTCACGCGAAGCAGGGGGGGTCGCGTGACGCAGCGCCCCTATGGTCCAGCAAGTTTGAATTTATTACATTTTAGTCCCTGGTGTTTCTTGTGTTGTCATTTTATGCAATAACTTCCATATTTATCATGTTTCCGAGTATGGAATGCATATGTAAGTGTAATTCGTGTATCGTGAATGTATGTATGAGTAATTGCACGTATAACAAGTATCGGTTCGCAAGTAAACACATATTTAATAATTGATTGTGTGTACGTATGTATAAAGTATTAAATTTCATTACGATCAAAGCCTCGGATTACAAAATTGGAAATGAATACGAATACAAGTTTCCAAAAATAGAAATATGATTACATCATTCTAATTAAGGAAAGTACAAAAATGCGGAGCATTACAATGCTAGTTGTATGTACTTGACGCTTGAATTTTTATGAATCTAGTTATATGTACTTGACGCTTGAATTTTTATGAATCGTGACGATTAGGTTCATATTTATTCTTTGTAATATTGTTTGATTGTGTTAATCGTTGGACAAGTTGTAGAATGTTATTGAATTGGTAATTCCACCTTGGCTAACCTAGTTGGACAAAAGACAATTGTAAGAATTTAAACAACTCGTGGCCAAAATTAGCCAATCAATCAATACAGGTTATGTCTATATAACCAATCAAATACTTATATGAAGAATCAAGCTAATAATTGGCAACCCAACTTGGTTGAATGATAATTGTGTTTAATCAATTGATCGAGTGTTAATCAAATGCATGTGATTTGTATTTAGTTTGGTGTGATTGGTTTATGTGTTGATTCACCATTTGAGTACGGCACTCGACCGTGCATAGTAGGGATGAGTTCGGTACCATATCGGTACCGAAAGTGCCAATCCAAAAAATTGTCAAAATGGGTAACGATAATGGTACCGAAAGTTCTTGGTACGGTACCGCTACCGGTACGATACGATATTTGAAAGTAAACAATGGTATACCGTATCGAATCGGTTCCAATCCTGAAAAAGGCCAAAAAACTGTATTGAATTGGTATTGAAATTTGATTGGTACGGTACGATTCCGTATCGGTGCCTGTATTTTTCGGTACCTAATACCGATTGGTCATCCCTAGTGCATAGTACACCGACCCTAGTTAGTTTAGTTAAAGATCGGAACATTAGTATGTAAGTACATGGATCGTCCTCTAAGTCAGTGGTATGATTAAAAAAAAGCTATGTATATGTAGTTAGTTAGACATTGTTATCTCCAACACTTGCAAATAAGTAACAAACCCCAAACCATAAGTTATTGTTGTTTCTCTTTTCGTAACCACTTCTAACTCTATTGTATATTGTCTTACTTGCTTCTTAAGTTGATTTGCAAATTAATTTACCTTTTAGTTTAAATCAAATCTCCAATCAACCTTTTAGGTTGGGGGGGGGGGGGGTAGGTTTTTGGGTGGTGGGGGTTTAGGTTTTGGGTGGTGATATAGTGGGTTTAATTTTAGGTTATTGGACACTTGTTACTCTATAAATCCTTCTTACACTTCTTACAATTAGAAGCCTTTGTAGAATAACTTGACCCCTTTTCATAGATACAATATCCTACTTATCCTATTTATCTAGGTTCTTTAGGGTTTTACATAACTTAACAACAATTGTTTTTGTTTTGTTTATTTTCAAATTTCAAGTGGCAACACCTTTTTATTTGTTTAGGAATTTCATTCATACGATATCATCTAAATATTTGCTTAAGAATTTCATTCATATGATATCATCTAAAGAAAAGGTTTATAGCCATTAAAAAATAAGAATTAACAGGTTTATAACTTGGTGAACGTTGTATTGAAGTTACAACTCTTAAGAAGTGACATTTGTTAAAGTATGTACCTATTATAATAATCGTCCATTGTATGGTCTCAGCTACATGCCACTGTTGACATATTAAAAGCTATATGATATTGATAAGTGGCGGACCCAAAAATTATTTGTTGTAGGTGCGGATGAGGTGTTCAATCATGTATTCAAAGGGTTCGGTCGGGTTTTTTTTCCTAAAATATACACTAATTTTTTTTTAAAGGATAAGTCCGCACCAAATATTGACAACTTGCATCTACTTGTTTAAAATATCTATACGCTAGTTAAATCACTGTCACTTCATGATTTTAATATGGGTCAATCTATTTGGACACCTTATCTGCCTATTTAGACACCCTTTGCCTCGTATAAGCCTCGTATAGGCCTATACGAGGCGTATAGGGTTACATCAAAATCAGTGCCTGACTCATGTCACTTCTGGTTTGACCCCTTCAAGACGCCTCGTATAGGCCTATACTGGGCGTATAGGACCCTTCGTATAGGCCTCATATGTGACCCTTTGCCCCTTATATGCCTCGTATAGGCCTATACTGGGCGTCTTGAAGGGTTTTTTTTTTTTTTTTTTTTTTTTTTTTAACAAACATTTTATACTATATTAATCGTTTTAGCAAACTTTTATACAAAAACAAGTTTTTTTATTTTAAATAATTAATATTAGGACCCCTCGTTGGTTTTTTTTAGTTGAAAAATAGATGTTTTGGTAGGGTAATTTGATTGTTTTTTTAGGGTGATGTTTTTTGAGTAAAAAAATGGTGTATAAGCCTAGTATAGGTCCCATATAGGTCTTGTATAAGCCTATAGGCCTAAACGGGACCTAAACCACACCTATAGTCCTATACGAGTGTTGTATCTTATCCAATAGTCTAATATCGTATTGTATTGTATCGTATCATATCGTATCGTATAGTATAGTATAGTATAGTATAGTATAGTGTAGTATAAGTCTCGTATAGGTCTTGTATAAGCCTATCGTGTTGTATCGTATCGTATAGTATAGTATAAGTCTCGTATAGCTCTCGTATAGACCTATATGGGACCTATACGAGACTTATACTATACACTATACGATACAATACGATACCATACTATACGATACAATACGATACTATCGTATCATATAGTGTAGTATAGGTCCCTTATAGGTCTTGTATAGGCCTATCGACGTATACGGGCGTTGTATCGTATCGTATAGTGTATAGTATAAGTCTAGTATATGGCCCCTATAGGTCTTGTATAAGCCTATAGGCCTAAACGGGACCTAAACCACACCTATAGTCCTATACGAGTGTTGTATCTTATCCAATAGTCTAGTATCGTATTGTATTGTATCGTATCATATCGTATCGTATCGTATAGTGTAGTATAAATCTCGTATAGGCATTGTATGGGCCTATGGATGTGGTATCGTATCCTATAGTATCGTGTTGTATCGCATCGTATCGTATAGTATAGTGTAGTATAAGTCTCGTATAGGTCTTGTATAAGCCTATCGTGTTGTATCGTATCGTATCGTATAGTATAGTATAAGTCTCGTATAGGCATCGTATAATTAATATTAGTGTTAGTGTTATTATAATTAATATGAGCTTTTTATAATTAATATCAGTGTTATTGATATTAATATGAGTTTTTTTATAATTAATATTAGTGTTATTATAATTAATATGAGTTTTTTATAATTAATATTAGTGTTATTATAATTAATATGAGTTTTTTATAATTAATATGAGTTTTTTATAGTTAATATTAGTGTTATTGATATTTAAAAAGAGAAAACAAAAAAAACCCCTTCAAGACGCCCAGTATAGGGCTATACTGGGCGTCTATGTGGACCAAAAGACCATTATACCCCTGAATTAGGCCTATACTGGGGGCAATTCAGGGGTTTAATGGTCTTTTGGACCCTTCGTATAGCCCCAGTATAGCCCTATACTGGGCGTCTATTTTTATTTTTTTTTTTGTTTTTCTTTTTAAATATTAAAAAAATAAAACAAAAAAAATAATAATAGACGCCCAGTATAGGGCTATACTGGGCGTATACGAGGGGTCCAAAAGACCATTATAGCCCTGAATTAGGCCTATACTGGGGGCAATTCAGGGGTTTAATGGTCTTTTGGACCCTTCGTATAGCCCCAGTATAGCCCTATACTGGGCGTCTTGAAGGGTTTTTTTTTTTTTTTTTTTTAACAAACATTTTATACAATATTAATCGTTTTAGCAAACTTTTATACAAAAACAATAAAACTTTTTTTAAAAAAACAACTCAAATTACCCCACCAAAACACCCATTTTTTTACTCAAAAAACATCACCCTCCAAAAACAATCAAATTACCCTACCAAAACATCCATTTTTTAACTCAAAAAAAAACCAACGAGTGGTCCTAATATAAATTATTTAAAATAAAAAAAACTTGTTTTTGTATAAAAGTTTTGCTAAAACGATTAATATTGTTAAAATGTTTGTTAAAAAAAAAAACCCCTTATATACGCCTAGTATAGGCCTATACTAGGCATATAAGAGAGGCAAAAAAGACCAATTTACCCCCAGTATAGGCCTAAATCAGGGGCTAAATGGTCTTTTTTCCCCTAGACGCCCAGTATAGGCCTATACGAGGCGTATACGAGGCAAATAAGACAAAATATGACATAATCAGAGATTCTCTTGGAAATTGAAAAAGGCTATACGCCTCGTATAGGTCTATACGAGGCGTCTTGAAGGGTGTCCAAATAGGCAATAAAGTGTGTAAATATGTAGACCCTTTAATATATAATTTCCTTTAAAAGTACCTAATATTTGCTAAATAACTGTACAAACTATAGTTACATTGATGAGAGAGCTAAGAAAATACTCCCTCCGTCCCTATTTAGATGTCATCGGACCCACATTCACACAATTTAAGAAATAGTTGAGTATTTTATTTTTTGGGTTGTAAAATGACAATAATATCCTTAGAAATGACAATTATATATATATATGGAACCCATTAAGTGGAAGTTACTGTTCAAATCAATATCATCCGTTCGATTATGCTGAGATTAAATCTGGGCCGTATAAACTCTTAAATTTAACCGCTGTTGAGCAGTTTTGAGCAGTTCTTAGCAGCACCATCCCACGTTTGAGCAGTTTTTGAGCAGTTCTGAGCAGTTTTGAGCAGTTCTGAGCAGCACCATCCCACGTTTGAGCAGTTTTTGAGCAGTTCTGAGCAGCACCATCCCATGTCTGAGCAGCACCATCCCACGTTTGAGCAGTTTTTGAGCAGTTCTGAGCAGCACCATCCCATGTTTGAGCAGTTTTTCTGTCCATGTTCCTACATAACTGAACCGAACAGCAGCATCCCACGTTTGAGCAGTTTTTCTGTCCATGTTTTTTGGCAGTTCAGCACCTAAAAAAATGGGTAGTGGTGGATTTAACTGCTCAGTTCCTAAAAAAAGGGGTAGTGGTGGTACCTGCTGCAGTTGTGTTCTATATAAAGAGAACTTGAGAAGCAGTCTTCATCGTGTTCACTCATTTTTTGTCTGAAATATTCACAGCAAGGATCACTCACCACCAAAGCCATCAGTTATGCCCAAAGACCAGCCTGCTGGACACTGTAACATGCAAATGAAGCAGGTTAACACATTTATTTCCATTGGCTATTGTTTCTTTTTAAATACTAAATTTTAGTAAACTGAAGAAGCTTCGAAATGGTTCTGAAATAATCAAAAGCGACCGGTTCAGATCAGACAAGGTTCTTTTTATTCCATTTTAATCTGCGATTAATACGTACCATACTTTCTGAATTCGTATTCTTCTTTGTGTAGGCACCAGCTGGAGTCGAAGAGGCACAATATGGCGAAACGCCTAACCTGCAAGTGAAGGTTAAATTCATTATATCTACAAACATTTATGCAATAATACGAGAGTTATTGACTTCTTTTTTGTTTTACTTTTTTGTAAGCTAAACCGATCCAGAAAAAGATCGATAGCGCTGCAGAACTGGAAATGGGACGAAGTCATCGACCTCTCCAGTTCTGACAATGATGAAGAAGAAGATGAACTGGAAAACGATGAATGGATGAATGCTGATTGGGGTGACAATGATGACGTGGAGTCCTTCCTAAGATGCAGCAAAATCCGCCGTGTTTCAGCCACGAAACGGTTTTGAAGATTAACTTTTGGTTCCATTACATGTGTCTTGCTGTCATGTTTTTAGATACTACTTTTAGCATGTTTTATCATGTCATCTGGATTTATTTGGTTCTGCTTAACATGTTGCTTGCTTTTAACATATTGTCACTAGAAATTGGAATTATGTTTTCAGCTTTTATGCTAAAAGAGTTTAGTAGTAGCAGCCTACTTTTTTTATTTTTATTATTATTATTATTATTTTATTATTATTTATTATTATTATTATCTTATTATTTATTATTATTATTTTTATTATTATTATTTATTATTATTATTATTATTATTATTTTTTATTATTATTATTTATTATTATTATTATTATTATTATTATTTATTATTATTATTATTTTTTTATTATTATTATTATTATTTATTATTTATTATTATTATTATTTATTTATTATTATTATTATTATTATTTTGCCACCACTAATTAAATCCAAAAGTTTTTATATGAAAATTGTTTATAAGATACAAACATATATTTACAAAAAAAAAAACAAGTAAACAGTTAAGTAATAATCTAATAATAGATAGATTATAAACACTTATTAACTTTTAATTTTAGGTACATATATTATAAGCTGTACTAGGCTGTTGCACGGTGATATTGTTAATCCTAGCCAATCTTCATCAGTTCATTGGTATGTATTTAAGTATTCATGTTTTATTTGTCTACTTATATATTCTGTATAGACACAATACTTTATGCATGCAATAGCCACATTAACACATAAATCAAATCCTATTTAAACTAGAACTGTAACACCCCGAAAATTTACGTCCTATAATGTGTTGACACGTGTCATAAAGTTTGAACGTGTGAAAGAATGTTATAAAAGGACTAAAGTTGACAAACATGGAAAGTATGTGTTTATACGGATTCTAAGTGTCAACTGTGAATAAATATAATGAACATTAACCCTACACAATGTTCATACCTTCAAACGAATGAATCATGGATCATACGAAGCTAAAAGTGAGAAATTACAAACTACAGGGGTTAAATGTGTCAACATGTTAAAGATATACCTCTGATTGACCTTTTGACAAACCCGAAGCTTTGTAAATGTAAATTATGCTCACTAGAATGCACGATAAAAATTTCATAAAGTTTCGTTATCGTATGAGAAAGTTGTGATCAAATTCGTGTGCGAGGGGTTAAAAGCGTCAACGTTGAAATTAAGACTTATCGGGCAACCATAAAGTTACTCAAGGACTTAACAAAGTATAGTTATGTCTTAAGGCCCATAAAAGTCAAGTTAGAGGACTCGAAGGGCAAGAAAACATGTTAATATCAAGTGTAGAAGGATCAGGGACTAAAAGCGTCAAAAAGTGCATAAGTTTGCATTTTCGCGCATAACCTACGTTCTGAATACATCCGGACATCCAAAAATTTATGTAAGCATGACTATATTATGCTTTAGTGTTTGGCTTGCCAAAAATCCATTCGTCGCGTCATTTGGATCGTTTTTCACTCATGTGCGCATTCCGTCGTAATTAACCGAACATCGCGATCGTACGGCCAAACGAACCGACATCCGACATATTTTTGAACACATTTTAAGTTCCCTATACTTTAACTTCATTTTAGAGCTTTGAAATGGGGTTAACGGGCCTTAAACGTGTCAAAAATGGGCTGATTGCACTGCAGGGACCAAAACTGTAATTCTGCCAAAATAAGCTTACGGACCTCAACATCCATAACCTTACGGTCCGTAAGGCAACCTGCAGACCAGATGCAGTGTATTAACAGCCTGTTTGCAGCTGCAAACCACTTCCTAATCCCTTGCCAAGTGTTGATACCTTATGGTTAGTGGCAATTTAGGCACCACAACTTCCCGACAAGTGTACGGCCTTGATCGTGCCCTCTTCTCCAAGAAACGATCCTAACGGTGGACCGAAAACTATAAATACCCCATGCCTTTCATTGTTAAAACCCACAAATCTGATCCTTTGGGCTCTAAGTGGGAACCTTCGTTTCATACCTGAGCTATTCGATCACGATTAGCATTCGGGGACCCTTCGTAAGTGTTCCTTCGTTCTTTTATCGCTTTTCAAGTCCGAAAGTCAACTATGTTTGACTTTCGGCATTGACCAGGTTATGGTCAATAAGAAGTTCGTTCGAACTTCATAACGTGAGTGTAATCACGATGGTCATAGTCCCTAGTGACTATACCTACTGATTACCACGTTATCTAGGCTCAGTGACGAGCCGTAGTTTCGGGCAGAATACGTATTCCTGCGTATTTTGTAACCAAACTACCCTTAGGTATCAAAACCGTTTGTTTTGATACCAAACTTGTTTGGTTAAGCATGTTTCAACATGCTTAGCTCGTCACTCTTAGTTAGTGCTTGTCTAGGGTCGTAAGGGTAAGCGATCTGATGAATCGCTTATACCTTCGAACCCGACCCGTTTGGTCGATCATTAGGATCCGACCAAACACATCAAGTGACCTTATGGTCACATCATTTGAATAGTGGTATGACAGGTAGTATATATGCCTTAGGTAAATGACCAAAATACCCCTACGGGGCTTAAATTGAGATTAAACTCGTTTTGGACATAATGGAAGGTATCCTACTGATACCACAACATATTTAAGGCATATTAACTTAGGAAACCTGTTCGTGATCCATTCGGTTACCCGTTACGCTTATTACGCGATCGGTTAGGGTTATGTAACAAGTTTACATAAATTAGCCGAAACGGGTCAAACCTTATCGGTTTTATCTCAAAATCCAGAATGTGTTGAGTTTACCCATATTATACAAGTCTCCAAACTTGTCGGGTCTAAATCACATTCTATTCCGGTCTTCGCTTAATCGTGCGTAAGAACCATATATTCCCTTAAGACTAACCGGTCTAAGCTTAGGCTTAATTAAAGACCCGTTAGCATTCTAATTAATTATTTATACCATCATTCCAGACTAGAGCTTTCCGGTAAATTGTACCTACGCTTGCTTAAGTGAATACGGCTGAGTTATAAATTTCTGCTATTTAAGACAGGAGCTAGCTCAGGTAAATACTCTTAACTTATTTTCCCTATACGGGCTTGTGTAAATACTCTTGACTTATTTTCCCTATACGGGCTTGTGTAAATACTCTTAACTTATTTTCCCTATTACGGGCTTGGGATACGGTAATATAAATACCGCATGTTCAGGTATGGGATTCAAAGACCAATGAGTCGGGAAATCCAAATAACCTGTTTTAATTCGTATTGCTTGACTGAAACATTGGGGATTAATGCGACCGTGTCCTGGATATCCTTGACTCATGATTTGCAATGGCCACGACCTAAGCACGGGGTGTAGGCATACACCTGACAGATGCCATATGTTTATACCAATATGGAATTCCCAATAGGGGAATAGTGGTGTGTCGGTTAATCATGAACCGACATAGTTTCGGGCCCTACATGTAGAGCAAGTTATGTAAAACTGATAACATGAAATATAGTTTGTCTCAAGTATAAAATATAAATTTTGCCTTGTGCATTCTAATCAAAGTGTCGAAACATTTACGTGTCTTGCGCACCTAGACAAATTTTCATAAACATTTTCAAAAGAGTCGGTTGAGTGTATTTACCAGTGAAAACTGACGTATTTTCAAAAGTCTAAGTGGCAGGTACAAGTACGTAATAGGCTGGAAGCGGCTCAGGACGTTAATAAGGAATCTTGCAAGTTCTAGGCGTCTAAAGTCTGTTGAACAATGTTTACGTTTTATGATCCGCCTGTGGATCCTTTACTTTCCGTTGTAATACTTTGATATTACGTTATATTCGGATGGTAATATATTTATCTTTTGCTTCCGCTGTGCATTTAAATATTGTGTTGTTTGACTATGATGTTGCCAACCACGTCACGATACTCCCCACCGGGCCCACCGGTGACACGTGGAAATCCGGGGTGTGACAGGTTGGTATCAGAGCCAACACTGAGTGAATTAAACACTAGTCTTTTGTGTTTAATCTCAGTTACACAATTGCACATTCTTGAGTCTAGACAAGAACATAGGACAAATTCTAATTTGTTTTTGGAGTCCTTTGTTATTTTGCTGATTAAGCTCTTGCATGGGCAAATCAATTTTTATTAGAGTCCCGTTTAGGGCAACCATATACTTGTTAAATTTTTTTTAGGAACGATTATGTTTAAAATTATCATTCCTATATTATAAGATCTACCATTATAATAAAATGGCAAAATCTAAAAGGACAAAACCTAGCCATGTGTCACATTAAGACAGGGCCAAGATGGTAGTTCCATAATTAGATTCAGATCCTTGTTAACAGTTCAATTTAGGATTGCTCTGCGTTAATTATTAAAAGAATCTTAAAGGTAAAACCTAGCCTAAATGTCACTGCATACTAGGCCGAGATGGTAGGACCTATTCAAGAGATTCAAATCCTTATTAAACATATGAAAGCATAATTACATGCTCGACAAAGTGTGATACGATAAAATCACATAAGTCATTTTTATGGGATTATTCTAAATCCTTATTTATATAATCATCCCATATGGATGAAGTGCCCACGGGCTATAATTAACGTCCTCTGAGACTAAAAGACAATGGTAGCCTACAACTCCCTGTCAAGAAAAGGTAATGAACTTTAATTCACACCTTAATGCCTTGATTCTCTGAAATCATGGCTTATAAATTAATCTGTCCATGTGACTAGGCCTTATGTGCTAATAAAACTGTTATGGTTTTATAATTAGGATAAATTATATTAGAAATCCTAAATTAATGTGAGTAATAAATTAACCAAAGATGGTCTACGCTTACCACGGTTAATAAATTGCCATAAAAGACAATTCTATAATAAACTCACCAATAGATTATTGTCAATATGTTACAGTTCAAAATACATGGCAGACTCAAACGAGGTCAACAGTCACCCAGGGATAGTGCCTGATAATGCCCATGTGAACGTAGCAGGTGCAGAGCTGCAAGCTATGATAAACAATGCGGTTAATAGAGCCATGGATAGACAAAACCATGGATCAAGTGGTACCCATACGAGGACCCATTCTGCATCACACACTAGAACACCTTCCAGGACCCACACTGCCCACAACAGTAATTCTCACCACTCCTCGAATCAAAGGAGTAATCCATCCCAAAGAGTCGTGCGGAA
The DNA here is from genome assembly GCA_030545235.1 of Helianthus tuberosus. NCBI lineage: Eukaryota > Viridiplantae > Streptophyta > Magnoliopsida > Asterales > Asteraceae > Helianthus > Helianthus tuberosus. Next base: position 139,211,840 of record CM060420.1, read on the forward strand.
TCAAGAACCCCGTAATAAGGGTTGCTCCTATAAGTACTTCGTTTCGTGCAAACCCAGGGATTTCAATGGGGAAAAAGGAGCGGTAGATTGCATGACTTGGATGGACGAAATGGATACGGTTGTGGATATTAGTGGTTGTGATGATAGGGATATTGTGAAATTTGTGTCACAATCTTTCAAAGGAGAGGCATTAGCTTGGTGGAAATCTTTGATCCAAGCTACAGGGAAAGTCCCGTTATATAATATGACCTGGGAACAGTTCATGACGCTAATCAAAGAAAACTATTGCCCTCAACACGAGGTTGAGAAGATTGAGACTGAATTCTTGACTTTAGTCATGGAGAACTTAGATTGTCAAGCATACCTTACAAGCTTCAATACCAAGTCTCGATTGGTTCCTTATTTGGTCACACCGGAACCAAAGCGAATTGCTCGCTTCATTGGGGGTTTAGCCCCAGAAATAAAGGCAAGTGTGAAAGCATCGAGACCTACTACCTTCAGGTCAACGGCAGAATTGTCGCTATCTCTCACACTAGATGTGGTTAGAAACAAGGCTGCCAAGGCCTCTGAAGATGGGAAGCGTAAAAGGGAGGAGAATAACTCCCAGAATCCTAAGAAGAACAAGTCCGAATTCAACAATGACCAACAGGATTCCGACAAGAAGCCTACATGCAAAACTTGCAAAAGAAGGCACTGGGGACAGTGTCGATCAAACCAAAAGATAAAGCAATGTGGCATCTGCAAAAGAACTGGCCATCAGTCCCACGAATGTAGGGACATAAGGAATGCAAGCTGTTTTAGATGTGGTGAAAAGGGCCACATCAGTACTAATTGCCCGGAGGCTGCCCAGGGAGGAGCAGCTAAGTCTGGGATGGATAAGAAAGGAAACGCCTAAACTACCAGTTGAAGGCCAAGAGAACAGACGCACGAGTTATCAGGAGGAACGCCCAAGAGATGATGCATAATAATAATAGTATAGTATGTACCTTTCGTTATCAAGCTGTTTGTGTAGAAACTTATTTAAATACTGGCACGTATAAGTATATTATGAATAATGAATGTTGAGAACTGTTGTCTTCGTCTGATTAAGACTCCGGTCGTTTAATGCAAGGTAGAAATTGACCGATGATACTTTAGAAAATGCTCCAACAAATCCGATATTGATATTTAATACCTATCAGAAACCATTTTTATATATATCCTTAGAGCAAACTTTTATATTATCCCCAAGGTATAACTTACCAAGGAAACCATAGTAACCAATTCTTATTGTAACGGCAAGGAATCCTTCTGAGAAATCTAAGAGTACTCTTTCTTCGCATAGAGTACGACAACGTATGTTATTTTAATTATTTTCTCACTGTTTTCTATCACCTGCGAATGCCAAACTGTGTTTGATAAAAGTGTCATATAAAGATTGGCGCATCCTAGTGTGTCCCATAGATTATTTCCATGTCTGATCAGCATGGAGGTTTAATACATGGAACCACAAAGATATCCCAATGATTATATGGTACTAAAGTCAACTAATAGTATTCAAAGAAGGTATCCAGAAAGGAATTGTCCAAATAAATATTCCCTGATAAAGAAATATGTGGACTCATAGCATATAGGTGTCACTCATTTGACACCAGCAAGGATAATTAGACTAGAGCCTGAGATATGGAAATTCTCTGTAACCTCTTTGTACCTTGATTATCTCTCTTTTTATTACCCTATTTACCCCAGAGAGGCAGGTAGAGTTAAGGGTTAAATTCCGTTTAAGGCTGTGTTATTATGAAATCTCCAAGACGGCTAGTACCATCATTGGGAGAATCGAAACCCTGATTAAGTAAACTTTAAGATAGGAGATTCATATAGCCTAACTCGATATTCCGAGAGTTTGATAAGAAAGACGGTTCATTTTGCTTATGCGTTATTACCGCAACCCGAATTAGGCAACGATTAAGAAGTTGCCATCAGCTACCCAGGATCGTCGAATTGTTCGACTAACAACAAGGATTAGCTATTCCTTAAAATTGGTTAAGCAGTGGTTGGAATAACCATCTCACCTTAAAAATAAAGCTTTCTATAATAATGGATATGTAAGTATTAAGGCTACTCCTTTGGAGACCTTGTATAGATGGAATGTTAAATATCTAGTGATAAATAGAGAATTGGTAAGTCCAATGATCAAGATCTGAAAGTTGCATGGGGAACAACAAATAAGATTATACAAATCCATAATCGATTGTAGGTTGCCAGTATATGGCAAGAAATCGAGGAGTTATGAAAATAGCAAACTTCCTAAGTTCTTGTTAAGGAATATGGTTTAACAAAAGATATCACCCAGGAAGGGTGTAACAAATTTGTGAAATTATCAGGCTAGATAAGCTCTGAATATATGGAAATCATTCGAAGGAAATTGAATGTATCAAGATCAAGTAGCTTGTAAGCTAAAACCTACTTAAGGAGTTTGAAGGAACTCACAATACATTGCACACTAGTGACTGGAGGACGTGTTCCGCCAATAAGTCAAGAAGCACTATCACATAATGATATGCAGAATTATGATGTGATGAGCATCCTGTATCGATTGAGGATCGACAGGTCAAGAAGCTCCAAAAGGATACATACGCCTAATATAAGAGCCACTATGGGAGCTTGGAAAGACTCCAGATATGCTATAAAAGTTAAGTCCCTTATGCGACAAAGAGTAGTTCCAACATCTTAACAAATCTCGAGGTCGAGATTTCTTTTAAGGGGGTGAGGATGTAACACCCCGAAAATTTACGTCCTATAATGTGTTGACACGTGTCATAAAGTTTGAACGTGTGAAAGAATGTTATAAAAGGACTAAAGTTGACAAACATGGAAAGTATGTGTTTATACGGATTCTAAGTGTCAACTGTGAATAAATATAATGAACATTAACCCTACACAATGTTCATACCTTCAAACGAATGAATCATGGATCATACGAAGCTAAAAGTGAGAAATTACAAACTACAGGGGTTAAATGTGTCAACATGTTAAAGATATACCTCTGATTGACCTTTTGACAAACCCGAAGCTTTGTAAATGTAAATTATGCTCACTAGAATGCACGATAAAAATTTCATAAAGTTTCGTTATCGTATGAGAAAGTTGTGATCAAATTCGTGTGCGAGGGGTTAAAAGCGTCAACGTTGAAATTAAGACTTATCGGGCAACCATAAAGTTACTCAAGGACTTAACAAAGTATAGTTATGTCTTAAGGCCCATAAAAGTCAAGTTAGAGGACTCGAAGGGCAAGAAAACATGTTAATATCAAGTGTAGAAGGATCAGGGACTAAAAGCGTCAAAAAGTGCATAAGTTTGCATTTTCGCGCATAACCTACGTTCTGAATACATCCGGACATCCAAAAATTTATGTAAGCATGACTATATTATGCTTTAGTGTTTGGCTTGCCAAAAATCCATTCGTCGCGTCATTTGGATCGTTTTTCACTCATGTGCGCATTCCGTCGTAATTAACCGAACATCGCGATCGTACGGCCAAACGAACCGACATCCGACATATTTTTGAACACATTTTAAGTTCCCTATACTTTAACTTCATTTTAGAGCTTTGAAATGGGGTTAACGGGCCTTAAACGTGTCAAAAATGGGCTGATTGCACTGCAGGGACCAAAACTGTAATTCTGCCAAAATAAGCTTACGGACCTCAACATCCATAACCTTACGGTCCGTAAGGCAACCTGCAGACCAGATGCAGTGTATTAACAGCCTGTTTGCAGCTGCAAACCACTTCCTAATCCCTTGCCAAGTGTTGATACCTTATGGTTAGTGGCAATTTAGGCACCACAACTTCCCGACAAGTGTACGGCCTTGATCGTGCCCTCTTCTCCAAGAAACGATCCTAACGGTGGACCGAAAACTATAAATACCCCATGCCTTTCATTGTTAAAACCCACAAATCTGATCCTTTGGGCTCTAAGTGGGAACCTTCGTTTCATACCTGAGCTATTCGATCACGATTAGCATTCGGGGACCCTTCGTAAGTGTTCCTTCGTTCTTTTATCGCTTTTCAAGTCCGAAAGTCAACTATGTTTGACTTTCGGCATTGACCAGGTTATGGTCAATAAGAAGTTCGTTCGAACTTCATAACGTGAGTGTAATCACGATGGTCATAGTCCCTAGTGACTATACCTACTGATTACCACGTTATCTAGGCTCAGTGACGAGCCGTAGTTTCGGGCAGAATACGTATTCCTGCGTATTTTGTAACCAAACTACCCTTAGGTATCAAAACCGTTTGTTTTGATACCAAACTTGTTTGGTTAAGCATGTTTCAACATGCTTAGCTCGTCACTCTTAGTTAGTGCTTGTCTAGGGTCGTAAGGGTAAGCGATCTGATGAATCGCTTATACCTTCGAACCCGACCCGTTTGGTCGATCATTAGGATCCGACCAAACACATCAAGTGACCTTATGGTCACATCGTTTGAATAGTGGTATGACAGGTAGTATATATGCCTTAGGTAAATGACCAAAATACCCCTACGGGGCTTAAATTGAGATTAAACTCGTTTTGGACATAATGGAAGGTATCCTACTGATACCACAACATATTTAAGGCATATTAACTTAGGAAACCTGTTCGTGATCCATTCGGTTACCCGTTACGCTTATTACGCGATCGGTTAGGGTTATGTAACAAGTTTACATAAATTAGCCGAAACGGGTCAAACCTTATCGGTTTTATCTCAAAATCCAGAATGTGTTGAGTTTACCCATATTATACAAGTCTCCAAACTTGTCGGGTCTAAATCACATTCTATTCCGGTCTTCGCTTAATCGTGCGTAAGAACCATATATTCCCTTAAGACTAACCGGTCTAAGCTTAGGCTTAATTAAAGACCCGTTAGCATTCTAATTAATTATTTATACCATCATTCCAGACTAGAGCTTTCCGGTAAATTGTACCTACGCTTGCTTAAGTGAATACGGCTGAGTTATAAATTTCTGCTATTTAAGACAGGAGCTAGCTCAGGTAAATACTCTTAACTTATTTTCCCTATACGGGCTTGTGTAAATACTCTTGACTTATTTTCCCTATACGGGCTTGTGTAAATACTCTTAACTTATTTTCCCTATTACGGGCTTGGGATACGGTAATATAAATACCGCATGTTCAGGTATGGGATTCAAAGACCAATGAGTCGGGAAATCCAAATAACCTGTTTTAATTCGTATTGCTTGACTGAAACATTGGGGATTAATGCGACCGTGTCCTGGATATCCTTGACTCATGATTTGCAATGGCCACGACCTAAGCACGGGGTGTAGGCATACACCTGACAGATGCCATATGTTTATACCAATATGGAATTCCCAATAGGGGAATAGTGGTGTGTCGGTTAATCATGAACCGACATAGTTTCGGGCCCTACATGTAGAGCAAGTTATGTAAAACTGATAACATGAAATATAGTTTGTCTCAAGTATAAAATATAAATTTTGCCTTGTGCATTCTAATCAAAGTGTCGAAACATTTACGTGTCTTGCGCACCTAGACAAATTTTCATAAACATTTTCAAAAGAGTCGGTTGAGTGTATTTACCAGTGAAAACTGACGTATTTTCAAAAGTCTAAGTGGCAGGTACAAGTACGTAATAGGCTGGAAGCGGCTCAGGACGTTAATAAGGAATCTTGCAAGTTCTAGGCGTCTAAAGTCTGTTGAACAATGTTTACGTTTTATGATCCGCCTGTGGATCCTTTACTTTCCGTTGTAATACTTTGATATTACGTTATATTCGGATGGTAATATATTTATCTTTTGCTTCCGCTGTGCATTTAAATATTGTGTTGTTTGACTATGATGTTGCCAACCACGTCACGATACTCCCCACCGGGCCCACCGGTGACACGTGGAAATCCGGGGTGTGACAAGAACAAATAATACAACAGGTACAAAATACAAAACAGACAATGCATTATGCAAAACATTTATTTCAATACCGGTCCTCCTAACCCGGCAACATCAAAGCCTATAACCAAATAATTAAGTAAAAAATGAGAATACATAGTGTATTTTAGTAAGCCACAAGGATAAGTAATACTTACAGTGATTGTAGGAAGAAAAACTTGATAACTCATTTAGGGTGTAGCATTCACCTATTAATATTAATGGTTCATGAACAAGACCTGAATACATGGTAATAATCATCAGAAACAGATCAATATAAAAAAAAACACGTCAAATAAACACATAAGCGGAATAAGAAAAATATAGCAACAGTGAAACACTTACTCTAATATAGGAGCCCACTAAAGTTGCACTAGCCCATTCTCTTTACAAACCCAACTCCAGTCTATCACGTATTATCCATCCCACTAAAACAATCCCTTATCTATTTAGCCAACTAAAGACAGGTCTAAACACCTGCAACATAAATATAAAAAAATAATAATTTCAAGTTTCCAACAAAACAAAGTTGAATAATGTAAAATAGTGCAAAACTGAGACTGGTAACTGACTCCATTGTGACTATCTCAATTCCGTTATGTTAACATCAAGCGTCCGCACACCAGATTGCATTGTTTCAAGCACAGAACAATTTATTTCATCAGATGTCTGTAAAATTAGACATTTAAAATAAGTACCTCAAACTTACTTCAAGTTGGCAAAAGAGTATCAAATTAAAATTAAAAACATACTGCTGTTTATACATGAAGTGACAAGATAGACATAATATACCAAAAACAGAGAATCAGAAAACCCTTATAGTAAAATAACAAATAAGTACTTCTAAATAAGACTCAACCAATTCTTATAGACATGGTGAGATTAGCGATTAATACACAGAAGATATAGCATGTCTAATTACAGAACAGTTGTGTATTATCGAATATAAGTTTCAGTAGAATATAAAACTGGATAAACTGCATGAATTCAAAATTATGAACAAGAAAGTTGTACAACTAATTGAACCCGTAAAACATTAAAGTTTCGTGTAGCTTAGCTATCTAAATTGGAACATATACCAAACTCCGTATTCCATACCGAGCCTTGATTTTAACCTAATTATGTGTAACAAGATTGTCATTTTCGTTTCAAAGACAAGGTTTTTGTCAACTATCACGAAGTCACCTAACTATGTGTAACATAATTGTATTTTTCATTACAAAGACAAGGTTTTGTCAATTATCACGATGTCAGAAATCATTTTTCGTTCAAATTAGCACACAAAACTGAACCCTAGAACCCCCAAAACCACAAAAATAATCTGAAAACAATAACTTTGTTGTGAAAAAGACAAGTACAAATGATAAACAAGTTACTTTACAACCCCAAAACCTACCTAATATGATGTGAAAATGAACAAATAACAAAATGTACCAATTATACGGCTACGAGATGATGAATTGATGATCGACAGTAGAAAACGTCGATTGCTTGTGCTTGCGGTTACCATTGAAGCGAAATGAGCGTCTACAAATGAGATCGAATGGAGCGGCTGCGAAAGGTAACTAAACAAATGAGCATCTAGGGTTTTTAAAGAAACATTTATATGGATCCGCTTGGGCGGTTCAAGTTAACCATGGCAGGACCCTATTATAAAGTGGGTAACCCGATAACTTGGGGGTTTTAAGTATTTATTTAGTATGAAAAAAAAACCCAACCCAATAAATAACAAAATTATAAATGTCAAAGCCAACATGAAATTAAACCAAGAAACTCATGACTAAGACTGTGGGGTATGGTGGAGCGTGGGTTGGGGGTATGGTGCGACACGTGGAGTATGGGGCACCCAAGACCAAAAGCCAATTTCAAAGGGGTATGGTGGGGCGTGGCTGGGGTGGCGTGGCCAAGCCACATCATAATGAGGTTCCGCCATGGCTATTGCTCTTGGCCAATGAGGTTCCGCCATGTCATGTGGGTAGCTCCGTCCAACGCCCGGGCTGAATCCCACGCCAAACGGGCCACGCTGAAACTCAAGCCCATCCGGGGTGGTGACTTGGGTGTTTGTACCCAACCCACGCCCCATAATTTCTTTTTTCCAGGACAGGACCATTACTGAAGTTGAGATTGGTTTAGGTGCTTGAAGAGAATTGCATTGCCCGTCTTACCTTGCAAAACATGGTTGGTGAATCCAGGTACTTCCGTATAAATAAATCAATATAACCACTAGATAGCATGATATTGACATGATTATGAATAGTAATTAGAGATAGAAATCTGATTCATTTGCTTATGAATTGGTGGATAGGGTTATGTTAAATCTCCAATGGGTCAACCTTCGAAGTAGAAAACAAGATAGCTTTAAAGGAAACTCCAATGGGTCAACCTTCGAAGTAGAAAACAAGATAGCTTTAAAGGAAACAGGTCAAACAGGTAAAAAAATCACACAAAGGGTGGGTAATATCAGCGGATAAAATTTTAAAGCTCCTGAATAATTTTACTCAAAATATTAGATACATTTTTAAAACTAAATATTATTTAGCATTCATACTACCTATGTTTAAAACATATTTAAGCAATAGCCAAAAAGTTTTCCCGGTCAAAGCTACCAATTTGCATGGACCTGTACCCAACAATTACCCGTTTGATTTGAACACTTTCTGACCCTTTACCCGAGTCCAACAAACCACCACCATGACTTAATAAGTCTTAAAAGGGGAGATACTAAATTATGAATCAGTTATTATATCTATCAGATGGAAAAACCATCTGAGATATATAGTCAACATGTTAATGAAGAACCTTGTATCAGTTGAAAGTTATGATAAAAAATATCTGGAGTAAACTTGCTTTATTTAGCCCCGGAAATAAGAACTTTCAATCTCTCCCCTTTCAAAAACCATCCAAGTATTATGTTGCTTCTACTTTAATCTCTACTTTGAAGTCACAATAGCAAATGAAGTAGTAGACCCTGCATATATATTCTCAAATCCCGCATCATAATGCCATACATATGGTGCGAAGGATTGCATAACTTAAGTAATAACTGGTTTTTGGGCAATTTCATGCAGTTATTCCATGGCCGGTTCATTAGCCCCACCATTTCAAGGAGCTTTCAAGGGTATACATGTGGTGCCAAGGATTGCAGAACCTATTTACAGATATGACGTCCCGGTTAATGATCACTGGCTCTGAAATTTTGATCAATTTACTCCCAATAGTCCCAATTCCCAAAAGCCCAAAGACGTAGATTGAAAACTGGACTGGATGGTGATATTGATTATTTAAAAAAAAACTATTTGTTTACAAACCATTTTTAGTGTATTGACAGGGACAGTAGCAGGTTTATAATGTTGTTTAGACTTGTGTCCACTTAATGTGGGTGTTTGGGATTGCTTATTTTGAGCTCCTTTTAAGTTTTTGACTTCTTAAAAGTTAATAGGTCATTTTTGTAGTGTTTGGATAATGTGTTTTGAGAATGAGTTTTAGTGGTTTGAAAAGAAGAAAAGGAAAAGTGAGATGGTTGCAACCTTTTCAAAAAAGGATATGGAAAAGAAGAAAAGGAGAAGCGTTCCCGAACACTCTCAATATATATTATCTTTGTTTGTTACGTTGCTAGCGTAAGCCGTCCAACGGACGGGTATTAAACTAGTTAAATTGGGACAACAAAAAATGAAAGTTTGTAATGGTAAGGGCAAAACTGGAAATTATTTGGAAATGACAATTAAATTGGGACAACCAAAAGTGTAAATTTGGACATTTAAAATGGGACGGAGGGAGTAATAAGAAATAAATAAAATATCACTGACTTTATTTTTTACTGTCTCTTTCTAGGGTGTTAATATTATATTGGTACCGTAACGAATAGAAACAATGCCCACTGAAACTGAATTCCCTCCTAATCGGGTGTTTTATTGCTACATAATTTATAAAAGAGTAAATTACACTTTTCGTCCTTTATGTTTGTATTGAATTATATATATACATTAAACCCATTAAGTCTAACCAACTACAAAATCATTCTTAGCCCTTGGATCTTGCTAAGATGAAATCATGTCCGTTTAAACTCACAAAAATAACCGCTCCCATGGCGGTTCAGAGCAGTTATTGGCAGTTTTCCTGCTGGTGGTTTTGCTTCATACATTTCTACCCCATGTTCTACCTGCTGGTGGTTTTACTCCATACATTTTTGCCCCATGATCTAGGTTCAAGCCACGTTCTAATTTCAAAATCTAAACAAAGTTAAAAAAATATATTGCAGTTATGTTTACAGGCCGTGATTATTATATATAATTACAACCTGGAAAATGGAGAAGCATAAAAACATGTAAACTTTACATAATGAACATTAAAATCTATAACCTAAATATGGAAAAGCATAAAAGACGTGTGATAAATACAACCTAGAATATATAATGTCATGTCCTGGGAAAATGTTAGCATTAAAAATGGTGAAAAAGTTAAAAACATAAGGTTGGGAAAAATTCACAACATATAAAATTTGAAACCCAAGTTCTGATTTGGGTAAAGATTTAAAAAATTCGTATTTCAAAAAAAACAATATCATAATGTCACACCCCAACCGATGGCGGAATCATCGGGGCATGGCACTGAGCGAAACAGATTGTCCAGAAGTTTCCATAACAACTATCATTACCATTCAATTTAAAATAACATGTCCCATACCATGTCTGAAATAGCAAACAAATTATTACAGATAAAATCTAGGCAAAAATTCTGTTCCGACAACTCAGATTTATACATAGATAGTTTATTTATGGGTTTCTAGGACCTCTTTTCCTAGCTTCGATTTCATCACTGCACAGAGAGCATTCCATATGTAAACATAACAAACAAGCATTCATAAGCCACGTATAACATGCATTAGCGGTTATCGTTCAAATAGTATTGAGTAGTGTGTTTGATGTGTTTTGGAATAGTTGTAACGTATGTAACACCCAAAAGTGCATAAAGCAAAAAGGGATCGAGTATACTCACAGCGGTTGATGGATTGAAGGGAGCGCTTAGCGAGTAGGGTTAGCCTGAATGGTTGATAGAATATAAATAAGCGACGCGTAAAACGGAAAACAAGTGTTGGATGGTCGGACGGCTGGTCGATCGGACGGTAGTTCGATCGGACGGCTGACCGTTCGGTTGACAGTCCGCTCGGACCGCTGTCCGGTCGGTCGGTAAGCCGATCGGATGGCTGTTCGAGTGGATTGTTTCTTCCTTCGAGAAGGATGTGTTTGTGTATGATGGTTTGACTTTTGAAGTTTTCGTTGTAGTATTTGAAAACATTGAAGTACCTTTACCCTTCAGGTCGGTCGGTCGGACGGCTGTTCGATCGGTCAACCCAATCGGTTAGGTATGAATTGTAGTGATTTGCCTTGGATCGGACAGGTCAACAAGTCAAAGCCTAATGATTTGCTGACTGATCGGTTGGCAAGTCAACAATAGTCAACAACTATGACAAGTTCTTAGCAAGGCGTCACCTAATCGGACGGCTGTTCGATCGGGTGGCACTCCTAGTGCATCGAACATGTTGAAAATCGATTACGTGTTGAAGTATAGTATCTCATGATCCGAAGAGTAATCCGATCGGACAGTAGTTCGATCGAACAACAGTTCTTTCAATACTAGTCTTCAAAATAAATTGATTGGGTGGGACCATGTGTTAACCGATCGGCTGGCAAGTCGATCGGCTGACTGTCCGATCGGTTGGCTGTCCGTTCGGACAGCAGTTCGATCGGTCAGCACCCTGACCTGATCAGCCTATTCGCCTAACACCTGGTTGTTCTGTTTGTTTGTCGTTTTATCGAGGTATTTTGACAACGAGTCGAACCATAGATCCATCGTCCTTACTTGGTTCCCCTGGTCAGACAGGAATCACCCAAATCCGGCCGGTGGGCTGTTCGGAACGAAGTTTAGCGTTAGACCCGAAATCGGTTAATCTCGTGGATAGAATCCGGATCTTGAGCCATGCAACCACCGAAGTGATTTGTAAGCCGGCTCAGGCTCCGTTTCTATCGGTTTGAAGGTATTGAGTGAAAAAGAGTTGAAAGAAAGTTGGAAAATGCATCTTTCAATCCTTTCCATCGTGTATATATCCAGGTCTATGAAGATCCTTGTTTGTTTATGTTGAAATCGGCTAGATCCAAGTTATTCTTGGTGGATTGAGGCCAAAACATGAAGTTCTTCAAGAACCCATGATGACATCATCCTAGAACACTTGAATCTTGATGATTTCACGGTTAAAAGTTAAGATTTGAAAGATAGAAAGGTGTAAGAGTGCGTGTAGATCAAGAAAGTACAAGATTTAGGACGAAAACTTACCGGAATCGAGAGGAATCTAAGAAAAGGTGAGGAACACGAGCTGGTCGGACAGAGGTTTCCAAAAGTAGAAAGAATGACAATGACAGGGGTATTTATAGGATGCCAGAAGGGGAAAGTGCTGGCCGATCGGCCAGGCAGCTCGATCGGACAGCCTGTCCGATCGGACAGTAGTCCGTTCGGCTGGCTGTTCGATCGGCTGGTAGCCTGATCGGTCAGCTGCACATTTCGAGTGTTCGGTGTGACGATTTTTGATATTTCTATTTCGGTTGCGAGCGGTTTGATACGATAGGGTTTCCTAGTCAAATTACTTTTAATCCCAACTACTATATAAACATACAAGCATCTATATTTCGTATTCGGTTTGCGATTTTGATTCGTTTGCGATTGAGTTCGATTGCGTTTCGATTGCGATTCGATTGATTACCACATATAACATAAATAAGCATGCACAAGTAACACATAAGGCACACACACGTATAATAACACCAAAATTTCGTAATTCGAGTTGCGAGTGCGATGTTGATTAGATTAGTTCGATTAGCGTTTAGGTAGCTTTATCGCATTGTTACTTCCTATTATTCACAGTCGTAAAGCGGTTCGTAGTGATAAATATTCGATTACCTCGATTATAATTAATTACTCCACATAATACAACTAACGTAAAAACATAAAATAGACTAATTATAGTCAAAGAAGTCAAAATAGGAATTGAGCAAGGGGTGATAGATCGCAATTAGCGATCTTTTCTTCCTTTGACTTCAATCTTGACTTTGACTTTGACTTTCGAAAACACGGACATAACAAAATAAATTACGGTTCAGACAAACAAACTACAAATATATCTTCTACAAGCAGTTATAGAATAACTTATGCAATTGTGTACAGCACGTGGCAGTTAAAAGATTTGCACAGTTTTTTTGGGAAGATAGTGGGTTGTTTCCATAACACGTGGCATCCAATTGTTGGTTGCCACAGTTTTCTATTCATGTATAAAAATCGAGCAGACATGTATAAAAAATTACCATTTTTTTTAAAAGTAAACTTCATTAAAAAACGGCCGGCCTGACATAAAAAAACAGGACCGCACCACCCCAAAACCCAATTACAGCATGTACATCGGATACTTACACCATTCTTTCCAATCTATATCCTTACAATTAGATCTATTTTTGAACCAAAAGAAACTATACGACTTAACCGCCCCAAGTATCTCAAGCCAATCCCCTTTACCATTGGAGAATATCTTATCGTTTCTCGCTTTCCATATACACCAGCAAGCTGTGATGATAATCCCACGGACAATCTCCTTCGCTTTAGCACCACCCCCCGAGAACTTATGGGCTTCCATTAGATCCTTGAAACTGAAAACAAAAATGGGAGGAATTTTGGTCCAAGAAGAGATACTGTTCCACACCCTAAGAGCCAAGTGACATCCAGTAAAGAGGTGCTCGACAGTTTCCTGCACGTCTTGACAGAAAACGTATTCTTCCGATCCAGCGAGAATATTTCTTCTGACCAGAGCGTGTCTTGTAGGGATACGATTGAGTCCCGCTCTCCAAACAAAAATTTTGCACTTATACGGGATCCAATTACACCCTTTAACAAGACGAACAACAGGTGAGTCCGGCCGAACCTGAAGCAAATCTTTGAAGGACCTGAGCGAGAATATACCAGAGTCATCGGCAGCCCACTTCCACTTATCCATAGAATTCGATAATATCACTTCGGCGAGAATAGGGACACTGTCAGCCAATTCCAAAACCTCCGTGACAGTTGACGGAGCTCTCTTCCATCCCCAGCTGACTGAAATCTCACCCCCCACAACCTGAAGATGGTGCTTCACCAAGCAGGATTTGTGTTTTCGATAGCAAAAAGGCTCGGCCACTTATACATTAAGGGAGAATCCCCAACCCATTTGTCGATCCAGAAGCGAATACTACCGCCATTCCCTAACACCCCTGAGATATAGCGGCTGATCCTTTTGCCATTAATTAACAGCCTCGACTCCATTCTAACAATATTGAGCCACACTCCTGTCAAACCATGCTTAGAAGGAAGGCACGATCATCTCCTTTTGTTGCCATGAATAGCCGAAACAACCTTTCTCCAAAGACTGTTTTCCTCAATCTTGAACCTCCATACCCACTTTGCAAGAAGAGCCTCGTTAACCGTTTTCAATTTACTGATGCCAAGACCTCCGCAATCTTTAGAAGAGGAAACAACATCCCAAGCCACCCAGTGCGTTTTTTTAAACCCCACCGAGCCTCCCCATAGAAAGTTTCTCACAAGGGATTCCAGTTTAACAATGACTTTGGAAGGGGCTTTAAAAATAGACAGGAAATATATAGGGAGGCTCTCCAGCACTGATTTAACCAGGACAACCCTCCCCCCTATGGAAAGGGATTGGGCTTTCCAAGAGGCAAGACGATTTTTGAACAACGCCATGATTGGCTCCCAATTAGAGACCCTATTCATGTTGGCACCAAGGGGGATCCCAAGATAGGAGAAAGGGGCATTACCTTTGATACAACCCAACAGGTCCGCCATCCGAGAGATTTCACCGTCCTCCACCCCAACCCCCATGAGACAAGACTTATGGATATTAATTTTGAGACCCGAACAAGCATAGAAAACCCTAAGAATTCTTGCCACCGCAAGGATATTATCTTCCTCCCATTCTCTTACAATTAAAGCGTCATCTGCGTATAATAGGTGAGAAACAATCGGGCCTCCGTTAGGAAGCTTAACACCTTTAAATCTCCCTGAATCACAAGCTGTGGACATCATACAGGAAAAGGCTTAAGGAAGAGGAAAGGGGAGAGCGGATCCCCTTGCCTCAAACCTTTTTGACACTGGAACTCAAAGGTGAGAGACCCATTAACCAAGACGGAAGATCTAGCCGAAGATAGGACCCCCTTGACCCATTTACACCAAACCTGGGGGAAACCCATCTGAGCCATAACCTCCGCAACGAAACCCCAATTGACGTTATCATAAGCTTTTTCAAAGTCGAGCTTAAAAATAAACGCTTTTCTCCCCGATTTTCTCAGCCATGACCAAATCTCGCTTAACATAAGGGGGCTATCAAAGATGAACCTCCCTTGAACAAAAGCCGATTGAGTGTCTGAAATCACTTTACCGATGTATCTCTTCACACGAGAAGCTAGCACCTTTGAAATGACTTTACTGATAATCCCAACTAAATTTATAGGCCGGTAATCCCTCAAACTGATCGGGTCTTTCTTTTTGGGAACAAGAGTAATGAAGGACGTACTACAACTTTTCTGCATCAAAGCTGTTGTGTTGTTTATGTCTGCACACAAAGAGATAAAGACATAATAAAAAAATTCAGTCCGCTCCCAATGTAAGTTCAATTAATAACCTTATTGTACTTCTTTTGTCTATATTTGTAGCGAACGAAATGCTTTGTGTTTTTATACAAGGAGGAAATTACGTACAAATGTGAGCTTGCGCCCATAAATAATGGCCAACAGCAACCGAGCAGTGAAGATGTAAAAATTGCTATAGAAATTAAGGTTTGTGTTCTAAAATATAATAAAATCACCTATACTATAGTCATTCTAATAAATTGCTGCATGTTTTTCTTTATGAAGGGATGAAACTGTGGAGACAAAATCATCTTACGACAAACACGCATCATCTTTTGTATAAGATCTCGACCAAATAAGAGAATTGGTAATCAGGTTTTTAATTCACATAATATCAAATAGTTTTTATTCTACATTTTATTTTATTACTAAATTATTAACATTGTTATTATGATAGAAGCAAAAGGCCATCAGGTTCAACAAGAGATTGGAAAACCTTGCCACATGGAATTAGGAGCAAGTTATAGATGTGAGCAACGGTGAGGAGAATGAGATGGCTGATACCGAAGATGAGGTAGACTTCGAAGATGAAACATGTTTTCTAATATATAAAAAATGATATTTATATAAAGAAACGTCTTGAACTAATATATAAAGAAGTTACTTTTTACCCCATTTGCCCACTTTTTAAAAAACAGTAATTATCTATCTAACGTATTTAATCCTAAATTTTAGAAAGTGAGCAAGTGGGGTAAAAATATAGCTTCTTTATGCATTAGTCCAAAACGTTTCTAAATTTTTTTAATTAGAAAACCTGTTTTTTAACATTTAAATAAACAAAAAGACACGTTTTTCATATCACCCATGATGCCCTTTTATTATGGACAAAATAAAAACAAAAGGCAAAAACTTTAACATGTACTCCAACCTTTTGTAAAAGAATCTTCACCAAAATTAAAAAGATATATGTAGTATATAACATATATACAGTAAAAATAATAGTTTTTAGAAAATATACATTAATTTATGTTCATAAAAACAAAAAGGATGTGTCATATAAAATATATACAGTAAAATAATAATTTTAACAAAATACTATTATTTACATAAGTTATCATCATCTACCCTACGCTCCGGATTAAAAAAAAAAACTACTTCTACAACAAATTTACCAATTATTTAGTGCATGGGTGTGGTGGGTTGAGTTAACCGCTGAGCAGAATTAACTGCTCCAATGAATGCTTTAAATGACAAAGCTTATGTACCATATTTCAACTTTCTATTCATACTCTCACTTCTCAGGTCATCATACACGGTTAGCAAAGTTTCTCTTTTTATTGTTTATGTGTTTCACAAACATTGCCATTTCTAATGTTAACCGTAATCATTACAGGTATATAAAGTTTTTTACATTCTCTTTAACTATAGGTAACGCTTCTCTTTTTATCATTATGTGCTTTAGATACATAGATATTATTATTGTTATGTGTTAAGATACATAGATATTTTAGTTCTTGCTTCGGTTCTTTGATGTTTTTATAATCTTAATGCTTATTTTGAAAGTGTTTAAAGAACCTCTTTATAATACACATCTAGAAAACTCAAAGGATATTTCATATAAACATAATTCTAAAAAATGTATTAGCAACCCTAATCTTTTAAACTATTCCATAACACCCAAGTATAAACAAAAAAACAAAAATTTTAAACACTTAAAAAATTTACCTTGCCCCATTATACTAATCCTCTTTATATATACTTTTTACATTGTATAAAATTTGTTCAAATAGTTAACATTTGTATAAAATCTATTCAAATTAACTTAAAACGTTCAAAGTATTAAGAAATAATTACAATGTGTGTCTTAAAGGTTAATGTTCCACTTATAGCATTTGTATGTTAAAAAAGTTAGATTTTATGTTAAAAAAAACTTCAGTTTTTTCATTAGAATGCTCACTGCAAGCTTAACATTTTTTAAAAGTTACAAATAAATTTATATAATCTTAAACACAAAGGTCGGTGACCCGACCAAATGACATACCTTCCCCTCAACCTTTGTCTTTTCCTCACCTTTTACAC
This sequence comes from Helianthus tuberosus, assembly GCA_030545235.1. NCBI lineage: Eukaryota > Viridiplantae > Streptophyta > Magnoliopsida > Asterales > Asteraceae > Helianthus > Helianthus tuberosus. The sequence continues at coordinate 139,229,506 of CM060420.1, forward strand.
CGCCTCACCCTTCATTATATACACACACTTCAGAAAACCACCGCGGAGAGAGAGAGCATGAAGGATCAGGATTTGGTGACCGATGATGAAGGTGTTCATCGATCTTCATCTTTCATCATCTTTGTCACGATTCAGTGGTGGCTCCGGTGCCCCAGTTCGGCGGCTAGGGTTTAGTCCGAGTTTTCCCAACGATTGAGGTAAGTTTCGATCTTTTTTTTTTTGGTTGATTGTTGTTTGAATCAACCTTTTTATGTAATTAGGTTATTAAGGTTTGCTATTGTTGGTTTCGTCTGTTAATTATGAGTGAGAGAGAGCGTCAACAGAAGGGGATCCGGTGCCGTCGCCTTGCAACCCTGTTTCGGTGACCATCTCTGTCTTCTACCCCTTTGTTCCAGCGGCCATGGGTGTGGTAGTCACCGGAGGCTGATATGATGGAGTCAAACCGAAGCAGACTATGATGGTGGCGAAGTTACCGGTAGCGCCTAGGGTTCCAGCAGAACACCGACAAGTTATATCTGTCATGCATGTCCTGTTTTGGTGTAGATCGACAAACGCCGAGGTACCAACACTGTGGTAAGTTCCAATAATTCCTTTTTGGTCCAAGAGGGAGGGGATACTCAACTTCAACCCTTCAAATCTTGATCTGGGCAACTGGAAATAAAGAGTTTTTTAGTACAAAAATAAGCTCAGAAAAGTACAACTTGCTCAAGTTTTGGAATATCAACTGAGGTAAATTCCATTTTCGTTAAATTTCTTCATTAACTTTTGTACAATTTTTCTTTATATTGTTAGTTTTAAAGCTAATTTTACAAACAAAATATGAATTTAAATTTTTACTTACCATTTCATTAATGATAGTTCATATGCAATTTTCTTATATATATGAGTGTATAATCTTTTGTATGATGTAGGTTGAATGGCTTGGCAAAGCAGTGGAACACTCACAGTTAATTTTCTGTACAAGATAAGATAATTTGTTCACCTATTCCTGCTTGCTTATAAAATTAACCTTAAGTAATATAAGTATAGTTATTGTTGTTGGCAGCCTTTTGAAAATATAGAAGAATAGGCTAGAGAGATGAGAAAATAAATACACATGCCCGGAAATAGGGAAAATAAATCAACTTAAAGAGTAAGAAAACCCCTTTGGATAAGTTTTATGGTGTGCTAGAGAAATTAGAAAATAAATACACATGCCCGAATATTGATGTTAAATTTGCGATTTGATTGTTCGGTTCTCTGTTGTAATTTTGTTTCATTAATTTTGTGTTTTTGTTTTGTGTACGACATTTCCAGTTTACATTGATGTGTATGTTTGGCAAATTAGGACTTAAGTTGGGTACTGTAGATCTGAATACATATGAGTGATTGAGAATCCTTAGTCGAATCTTTTGGTACATTGTCAGTATGGAAAAATGGGTTATCTGGATGGGTTGGTCAAACAACTCCTAATCCACTATAAGTGATCTACTTAACCCGTTAAGGAGATATCATATCTTACCCAACTTGGCCCTTTTTAGTAAGTAAATTGGTCAAAATTGATAGGTGGCTGATGTATAAAAAATATTTTTGTTTCAGAAGGCAAACCAGCTTATGAGAATGAAAGTGAACCCATGTTACAATGTGGTATGCATGATATTAATGGTGTTGATACAGATCATGCTTCTAGAGCTGCTATATGGTCAAAGTTCTCAAAACACCATGGCAGCTTAGGTTTATTATTCAATGTTCTCAAACTGCCAACAGTAGCCCCTTGGGTCCTAGAGGTCTCAATGAAGTTGCATGGTTGAAGTGGGATGGTATGTGTTTGTAAATGGTTGAAGTGGAATCATATGTGTTTGTAATTTTATATATCTCATTTTGGTAACGAAGCTGAATCTGTTGTATGCATTTGACTTGGGTGAACACATTATGCCTTTTTATAAAGTCATGTATAGTATAATCTTCATAAATAAATATTCGTAAACCATAAACGAAGTAAAACTCATGTATGAAATTGCAGGATCCGGAGGTTATAAGCGTGAATGGTATGGGGTTTTTGAAGATTGAATTGTCTCCCGCCATCAAATATGTTTTCATTGTATGTCGCGCAAATGACATCGGTCAAGGTATATATTTTTCTCTATATAATATACATAGTCAAGTATCAGTGAACATTTACTTTGCATTTATATTTTATAATAAATTCCTTAATTGTGTTTTAGTCTTGAATGCGTGTAGAGTCGTGACACATATGCCGCAAAAGAAGAGTTCGGTGATGAAGAGGTGAACTGTGAATCTTCACCGGAACAGGCTGCAAATTTTTTATTTTGGTTTCGCTCGATCCACTTTAGATGAAGAAAGCCAAGAATGCGATCTTGAACCAACGCTACGTAGCGCGCCGCAACGCGCGCGCGGGGTATAAACCTAGTATTATATGTTATACTAAGCCTAACGCCACTACACTAAGCAGTCAAATATTCCAACTATACTAATAAAAATGCACACCTTTGTTAACAAATTCATAAATACAGCGAATTTAAAAGTAAGCCCCAAAAAGCATTATCTCTGTCATTGCAATCCAACATACTAACTAAGAAAGTATAACTACCAACTAAAAAATAGCAAATAAATGCTTACATTAACATGGATATGTCCTTCCTTTGATTAGAAAACCGTTGCCACCAGTAGAGCGCACCATAACCATGTTGAATCTTCCATATAACTTTTGAAATTAAACACAAGTCTTGAAAAAAAAACTATTTAAATATATTATAAAATCACTGATGTTATAATACAAACCAAATAATAGATGATAAATTACCTTGAAAATTTTAGAACTCTTTAAGAAACTCTACATGTTCGAAAAGGTCGTTTTTCTCCTTAAATACGTGAGTTTAGTTCCTCCAGTATTGCTAAATTTGCCTCGACTGGCCGGTGGTAGATCTATGGGATTGGATTATGGCGACGATAGGTATAGGATGAGAAGATGATGACTTGATTTCCGATGAGGTGTTTGGGGTTCTAATTAGGCGGAGGCTATGAGGTTTTGTTGGCTTAAGGCAAAATATATGAGAGAAGGGGCGTATAAATTCTTAGAGGCCGTTTGGTAGCCTCTGAATGGTCATTAAGAGGCTACCTCTTAATGGAACCATTAAGAATTTTACCAATGAGAAGGTAGAAGAATGTAACATGTGATGATTTAGCATTCAGAGGTTACCTCTTAACCATTCAGACTTGAGGTTACCTCTTATTCATTCAGATGTTTTAAACCATTAAGATGTAGCATCTGAATGGTCATTAAGAGGCTACCAAACAGCCCCTTAGGGTTTCTCTACCACACCCAACTTATATATAGCAGCACCAAGCCCATATAGCAGCCCAACTCATTTGTGTATATATGAATTATGAGCCCACTTGACCATAAATATATAAAATATAAACAATACGTAACACTGTCCAACTCATTTCTACAATTGATAATAAAAACAATGTCAAATCCTTCTAATGAATCAGTTTACTCTAAAATAAATAAAGGTGACAATATCAAATACTTGTAATGAACCAGTTTACTCTAAAATAAATAAAGGTTAATATATAAAGGTGTAAATCACACACTTTACTCTAAAATAAATATTAGAAATATTTAAATAATTTACATTTAAATAGGTTTTTTTTAAATAGCTGCTAGCATATTTGGAAAATTGAAGATTTTCCTCTCTTCTCAAATTATTGGTTTTAATATTTCATTCATACTTTGCATGATTATACGTGATCTTGGTTTTTAACTTAGGCTTTTTAGTATTATTTTATAATATATGTATTCTTTTGTTTGTATTATGTTAGTTCAATAAACGCGGTTATTGCCGTGATTCCATATACGCTAAAATTGTTCAAGATTATTGCAAGACTTCCTGCGAAGGTTGTTTTTGGAATAGATTTAGAAGTATTTAGTAACATGAGGTTGCCTCGGTAGACGATGCGAAAAACACACCAACTTTGACAAATGGGCACCATGCATCAAGTGGACAAGTCGAAAAGAGGCCACCTTTGAGGTTAAAGACTAAAGAGGACGATCCAAAAGCCGAAAAAATTGAGGCAGTAAACGATGTTTGAATGTTATTACACTTTCTCCCAGTGTTGCCTACCGTTTACTTTTGCATTAAAATGACACCATTTCATGTTTTATCACTCTATCACTTTTATTTTATATTTTTTTGTGGTTGTACACTGTTCACGTTCATTTTCCTTTTATAAATTAAAAATGGTGTTTTTGTTTATAATGTTGTTTAGACTTGTGTCCACTTAATGTGGGTGTTAATAAGTCATTTTTGTAGTGTTTAGATAATGTGTTGAGAATGAGTTTTTGTGGTTTGAAAAGAAGAAAGTGGGTAGTTAGATGGTTGTAACTTTTTAAAAAATGAGATGAAAAAGAAGAAAAGGAGAAGTAATCTCAAACATCCTCAATATAGATTATCTTTGTTTGTTACTTTGTTAGCGTGATCCATCCACCGGACGGGTATTAAACTAGTTGCAATGGATAGCATTTAACATCAATAATTACAGTCACAATCCTATATTTGGAAAACCCATTACATGTTTCGTCCTTTGACTCTAACCTGATTAAAATTTTCAGTTAAGTATAGCATGTGCAAGGTACATGAGGGTAGGTTAGTAATTTTACTACTTCTCTTTTCAACCAACCCCTACCACCACCAAATCTGACCACCATTATTGTATTTGAAATTACACTACGATTAACCCTAATTCCCAAATCAGCATGAACACAACAACCCTAGATTACAAATCAAACGAACTATCAGAGATTAAGCCTCTGATCATATAAATTGATATAGGGCTTTAGATCTCGCTGCAACAAAATACTGAAACAAGAATTAAGGGTACTATTGCGAAGAAGGAGAACTACAATGAGATTGGCTGGAGTTTGTGGTTTCCGGTGACAATTCCGGCGAATCTTGGATCGAGCACAGGAGTATAACAGATCAAATTGGAAGGGTGAGGAAGTTTGTAAAAGGCTCGACAATGATTTCGTGCGTTCTATTTATACAGTTCAATGAAGAACAATTTAAAATAGAAGTCAGCAGCATCCGACAACCACCACCCCACAGAATTTACTGGTGGCTTGATCGCCGGTTCTTGAAACCTCTCAGCCGCCAAGACGATCGTTGGGATGATGGATCCTTACTGTTGTTCTATAACCACTGCCATCTTCTAGATCCAACACCGCCAAGGTTGAGCACAACGTCGGTATGTGGTGGTAGTGGTTTTATGCGACCATCGTTCGACCGATTCAGATTGCATTAGAGACGATGTTGGTGGTGCAGCGATGGAGGTGGTGTAGGGATTGCAGCGGCGGTGGTGGTGTAGGGACTGCAATGACGGTTGTTGTAGGGGCAGGTGGTTGTGGTGACAAGTGGTTGGTTTGGTGGACGGTAGTGGTGGGGCTTGGTGGACGAATTTGGTGGCGGGGGTTACTTCTAGGATACAGTTGTGGTGGTGGGGCTTGGAGAGTAGTTGAACCCTAATTTTGGAAGATGGTGAAAGAGAGATTTATAATGTGGGGTGAATCAAGGGTAAAAGGACATATATGTCCTCACATGGGAATCATGTGATATAATTTAACGTTTAATTTTAACCTGGTTAGTGTTAAAGGACGAAATGTGTAATGGGTTTTCCAAATAAAGGATTGTGACTATAATTATTAAAGTTAAAGGCTATTCATTGCAATTCGGCACAAACATAAAGGACGAAAAGTGTAATTTACCCTTTGTAAAAATTAGAGAAAGAAAAACCACAAGCCCATCACGTAACCTTCCATGTACCACTCTGCCAATCGAAGCTGACCAGCCCAACCCATATCAATGATCCTACTGCTCTTACGAATAATTGGGCCTTTTAAAAAGTCCATTGGTCAAGGTTGGGCTATCTGTGTCACCCAAGTGTGGAAAAATACCCTTCCAAATTTGAGCCCATATTTCGATTTCCAATTTTAGAAATTGAATTTCTGGTGACCCAAGATATAAATAGTATATGGCAAACGGTTTGTCTTTGTATGCAGGGGCACAACTTTGGGGGACTTTTCGCTTAGTGGTGTTATACATGTAGTTTTCGTATAAAAATTTTTGAGTATATACGTTTTCGACCCCCCCGCCCGTCTTCATTGTCAAGCTTCGCCACTGTTTGCATGAAGCTGTATTTCTGTTTTTTTTTAATTATTATTATTATTACCAATATTTATAGCGTCGTTTCCTTGTTTCTTTGATCATTTTAATTTTATAGACTTTAACTTAATAAGTATTTGCTATTATTTACTTAATTATCCTTAATTGAATAGATGGCCATCCTCGTAATGGCTTAATTTATATACTTAGTTTATTTTTTATATAAAAAAAAGATAATAAAAGCTATATTATACAGTTTATTTAGACCATCCGTGGTGGTTGCCCTTTGGGGCGTTTTTTGTGCTCAATCAGGTCCAATCTCGCCCACATGCCACTACGCATGGGCGTGTTTGGCATAATTTTTGTTTAGGCGTGTTTTTAATCACGCTCATGCGGCAATTGTTTGGCCAATCATTTTTTAGCTTCCTTTTTTTAGCCAATAGGTTTTTTGGTTGGTTTTTTTATTTATATTTAATTCTCTACACCCTTTTAACATAATGCCCACATCTCCACTACACCCATTTTAGAAAAACGTCCAATAATGCCCCTTGCTGACTGGGCTGCCACATGGCGCAAAATGCCCAAGGGTGGATCTTGCCCCCTACGCATGGTCTTAGTAATGACCAAATGTTTGATGAGACAGTTCCAATACCTCTTGAATGAGTTCAATCAGAGTCTCTTTAATACCTTTTTTTATAACTTCTTATTTTTAGAAAATCTTGTGACTGATCCTAAGACCATGGGGTATGGAATGGATAGTCTCTTTGGAGACCACCCGCCACGTAGGCGTCACGACATCACGGGAGGAGGACCATCCCTTTGGGAACTACCCAATGGTGTGGAATACTACCCAACCACACAATAAAAATCAATATAATATAATATATAACTAGGGTTAAGACCCGCCCGCGTTGCGGCGCTGGTAAATCGTAAATATTGAATGGATTAGTCCAAACGTTATATGATGCATTAACCATATGAAAACACACATTTCGACGTAGCCAGTTGAACTCAGTGTAACCTGTATAAGCATTGTGATTGGATCAAACGTAAAGTAAATGGAATTCATCTCGAACAATCATAACGTATTATATGTGACCCAACTCATACATAGAAAACGTAACGGGTATGAAGGAAAATATACACATGTAATCGAAAGGGATTAATTAGAGCTTTCGGAAAAAAAAAAAAGGGAGAAAAAGAAACCATAATTTAACTCCACTCGGTTCGAAAAAAACTTTACGAAACATATATAAAATAAACACGAAAACATATTATATTTGACCTGAATCATTTCCCAAAAAAGTTTACGTCGAAACGTAGAACAACTTGAATTTATACCAAAACGTACATAAAAATATGCACGTAAAAATGGTTTCTTTAAACGAAAACGTATTATATTTGACCTGACTCGTCTACAAAAAAAGTTTACGTCGGAATGTAGAACAAATCATATTTATACATATCCGTACATAAAATATGCACGTAGAAAATAGTTTTTAAGTAAAGGAAGTATAGGGGTAGAACGAAACAAAATATTAGTAAAAAAATTAATAGGTGAAAAACTTTCGTAAAATCGTGCCAAGGAGCACCAATGCCACAACGACATCAACTCTTAACATCGTAAAAATAAAATAGAAAAATGGTAAAAATTACACTGAACGAAAAGGAGACTAAAATCGTTGAACCACGCACACCCGTTACAGTGTCTTAATGCGAAGAAATTAACCAGAAATGTAAAACGTACAAAATAATAACTTAGTCGATCTAGGACCCGCCCGTTGCGGGGAAGTTTTCAAAAGAGAAAAAATGGATGCGTTGCGTCGGGTCTGTCAAATATGAAAAAATATATCAAAAACGTTGAACATCACATGCACGCTACGACATGTTAACTCGCAAAATTTAGAACGAAACGTAAAACGAAAAACTTGTGAAAGATAAAAAGTTTGGGGATCAAAGTTGTAAATAATAAAGTGTTGTGTTAAATTACAAAAGATGAAAAAGTTTGAGTTAAAAGTAAAAATTTCAAATGGGTTAAAATGTAAAAGAAAAAACTTTGAGGTTGAAAGTGAAAAAGCAAGTTTTTTTTTAAAAAGTCCCCAAGCATGGGGTACAAGTCATGATGCACAAAAAACTTGTTAATTTATATATGGAATAATAAAGGGGGAGAGAGAGAGAAGTCAGAGGGGCCCACCACATTTGGCTCGTCTCCATCGTCGTGGAGGAGCCGGAGGAGACACGACGGAGCTAAGGGGGCCGGTGTGGGACGACCCGGGACGTGGGCGACGGACCGGGGACATACCCCATACCCTTTGGTCTAATCCATTAATTTATAACTCATTATTTCCATTTTTTAATACCGCTTGAATGAATTCAATATTCTTTTAACTCTACAAAAGTATTTTGATGAAATCGTGACCATTTTATTTTGGTTGTTATCTCTATGATTTGAATATCCTTGATTATCTTTCAAAATTAATCCTTTATTATATTTTATCACAATCAATTAATTCGAAGATCTTCCATTATCATCCATATCTGTGATTCTTCCACTCTCGGATATTATTTTTTATTCATCGTACTAGTTATTATATATTGTTGAGTTTTTTTTAACTCTTTACTCATATATCGTCTATCTCTGATCTCAAATCTACATATATGTTCACAATAACCCTATTTCATTTCAAATCCATTAATTACACCTTTGAAGAACGCAAAACTTTAACATTATATATGGATGCATATGTATAACCTTGTTTTATTGGTTATATAAATGTGTAAATAAACTATGTAGATATATGTGAAAGTTTTACATATGTACAAATAAATTATTTACATACATAATACATGTAAATGTACTATATACCTATTTACGGGGAATGATCCGCTAAAAATGAATTTTGCCTAAGTATCCTAAGAAGAATTGTGATGATGACATGTGGCACTCCTAATAAGTAGAAATGAAGGGCATTTTGGTTCTTATAAATAGGAGTGAAAATGACATGTGGTACCCTTTTGTTTTTTTAAAATACAACAAAAAAAATCTAGTACAAAAAAATCTAGTACAAAAAATCTAGTAAAAAATATAGCACAAAAAATGTAGTACAAAAAAACATAGCACAAAAAAATATAGTACAAAAGATATAGCACAAAAAAATCTAGTATAAACATTAAAGCACGAAAAAATTCAGCAAAAAAATGTAGTACAAAAAAATCCAGCACAAAAAATTGAGAAAATAAATTTAAGACAAAAATTCAACACAAAAAATTAGCACAAAAATATAGTACAAAAATCCAACACAAAAAAATGTTATACAACAGAGAAATACAACACATTTTAGTGGGTTTTTTTAGTCTTCATATTTTATATAGCAATATGATACTCAAATTAAAGATAAAAAAGATGCTTGATTTTACGGTGAAATTTTTATAAAAAAATAATGTCGTATAAAAAAGTTATGAACGTTTAAAAAATGAGGGTGAAATATGCATGTGTCTTGCATATGGAGAGAGAAAGTCCATAAATATGATTTTCCCAAGATACCCTTGCACTCATCCTTTCTCCTACACTTTCATCTTAACCATTGATTTGAAAAATGAATTATTAAGATGCTTGATTTTACGGTGAAATTTTTATAAAAAAATAATGTCGTATAAAAAAGTTACGAACGTTTAAAAAATGAGGGTGAAATACGCATGTGGAGAGAGAAAGTCCATAAATATGATTTTCCCAAGATACCCTTGCACTCATTCTTTCTCCTACACTTCAACATCGCTTAAACAAGCCAAAGCTCGGCTCGAGCTCGGCTCATCAATGTTATCATCATTATTAATATATTATATATAAAAAAATTAAAATTTTGTTTGGGCTCGTTTAGGCTCGCGAGCCTAAACAAGCTTTGTATTTCAGGCTCGAGCTCGGGCTCGATAACAAAACGAGCTCTATTTCAGGCTCGAGCTCGGGCTCGAGCTCGGGCTCGTTAAGGCTCGGCTCGTTCGAGCTTTTAACCGAGCCGATCACGAGTAGCTCTTGAGCCTCTGGGCTTGTTTACACCCCTAGTCTGCGTGTTCATTCATTTTTTTTTTTTTTTTTGACAATTTGTACTTATCAATTGTTGATCTTGTATTTTCACTTTCACTCTCACTCTTGGGCTCCATTTGGATAACTGAACTCATTAGATTCGAGTTGGAAAATAGTTCAGTAAAAAAATGTGTTTATATATTTGGTAGGAGGTAGAAGTGAAATTGGAAAACTTTCTTCCGAATTCCATAACCTCCATTTTCCTCATATAAAAGAATACCAAAATACCTTCTTATACCATCAAAACCGAGGCCAAAAGATTATTATAAGAGACTGAACCATTTAACAACCAAATGTAACCATAAACATTATTAACCATTGATACTAAAACATAAATCGCAGCCGAAAGCGATCATGATGATTGAGAAACATTAATTTGATGTATGAAATCTACATTGAATTTCAGTCAAAGTTCTCAATGGAATAAGTTAATACCTTTTACAAATTTATCAACCACACACGTTACCATTTTTCAATTGAGTTAGTTCACTTCATGTTACTTTAAATTAGAATTCTTGTCAAACATTCAGATTATAAAAGTTAATTTTATCAATATGTCTTTTTGTCAACAAAATTTCTATAGAAGTTAATTTTATCGGTATGTCTTTTTGTATATATCCCGATATTTCGAAATTTAATATTCTATTTGAGTACTTATTTTAGTAAAAGCAAAAAAGCAGGTGAGGCTATAGAAAAGGAAAATGCATCCAATTTGGTCACCTTGCAAGGATAACGTTAGCACTTCGAGAAATATATTTTCATTTTAGATTTATAATGAATATTTTTTATTTCCATTTGGTGATTGTTGATACAACAAACACAAGACCAACGGTGGTAGCTGGACTGGCTAGGCAGAATGGTTGAAGGGTTCAACATTGCCTAACGCAGGTCGTGGGGTCCCCCCACGTTTGCGAGACGTGGAAGGAGGTTTGCTAGTTTATTGTTGTTCTTTGCTATGGATCCTCCTCTGAATCGTACCCAGATTTGGAAGTTGTAGCAAAGGGAATGTGTGTGTTGGATGTGAAAGGGAATGACTTGTGCGAGACAAGCATTCGATGTGAATGACCAGAGATTGGAGAATCAGAGCTGGTCCTGATGTCCTCTCTGAAGTAAATGAAGTGTCATTTTATAAGAGAAGGCATCTCCCGAAGTGGAATGGATTAGACTAGTAACCTCGCTTGCAGTGGAGGGTTTCCCCTTTCGGGGGTTGAAGGCTTTTGACCCCCGGATAATAGTGTGCATTGGCAGACCTGCTTTGCTTTTGCGGCTGTGGGTTGGTGAAGCGATCTTCAGATGTGACCGGCTACTGTTTCTGCATTGCTTTTCCCAACTCACAGCTTTTCAACCGTTGAACCGTTTAACCTTTTGAGCGCTTACATATTTAATCATTTTATTTAGTCTTGAGCTACCCCCGTCATCAGTGATCATAAACAGTATTCACATAGACGACACGACATTGAATAAAAGTAGCTTTGAAAGAGGGATACGACACTGTACAATATTGGTAGCTGTATTTGAAATTTTAGTTTTAAAATATGGTTGTAAGTTATGTACATATCATTATATATGGATCTTATATTTGTTGTAATAAAAGAGATGTTGATGTTAAAACTATATAAATAAAAATCATTAGTTTAATATCATGATATCTAATATGTAAAGTCTTGATTATATATCTATAGGTTTTTCCGACGTGTTTTTTCAATTAACCCTATATATTGAGTCATATAACGCTTGTATGTCTTATTTCCCGTTGCAAGGATCTTTACCACTAAAAATGACTTTCGACGAGATAATGTCATCCGAGAGCGAACATGTTGGAGCTTTGTCAAAAGGCACTTGCCTTGGAGGAATGTTGTCTTACGAGTTGTAATGTTTTAACTGAAAAAAAAAAACCTAAAGGGAAAATATATCGATCATTAGAACAACTTTCACTAAATTTTGGGTGTTGGTTATTACAATCACTCATGTAATGTTCCAAATGGACCTTATGCTTTCACATTTTTGTAACTCTATTTGATGCAACTTCGCGATGCCACGTGATGCCATTTGATTGACATAGAACACACACTCACCGTCATCTTTTACGAATGACAATAAATGGATCTATATATGAAAGTGATCGATGCCAAATTAATCTTCATCTTGAAGACTTATTTACTTTAGAACCTAATCTTTTGACACTTTAACTTATCTAACTCTATAAGTTAGTGTCTTCATCGTACAAGTCATTTAACGTGTTTCTTCCATTTTTTTTAGTTTTATAAAAAACGCTTTTGATCCTTATCCACAATCATTATGATTGTAAAAAGTTAAGTCCCATATTTTAAATGATTGTATGCCTTTGTTGGATAATTATCATTTTTAATTGGTCGAACATAATTATTTATCTAGATCTTCATATCAGGTTAAGTTAGGGTGTGAATCGTATGGGGTTGACGGGTTGAAATGTGTAACCCGAATCTAAATATGACCCACAGATATTTGAGTCAACCCGAACACGGCCCGTTTAACCTATACTTTCAAACGAGTCAAACATGCATGTTGACAAGTTATAAGCATCTAAGCGGATTGTTGGGTTGTAAATCAGTTTGCGTTAACGTGTTTATTGAGTCAGTATAAGTGTGACAAGTATATAATACGATATTAGTTTACGATGTGGTAAAACTAGCATTATCATGACTAATAATTGTATAAAAGATTTTTCTTAAAACAAAATGGAAATAATTTAGAGTCAGTATATTAAATTAGAAATCCGAAATTTTTTTTTGAAAGTATTGAAAATTTTCGAAATAGATTGGCAATTGCAAGTTTATCTTCAATAATGAAGAAATAAAAGTATAAAAGCTTTATTTTTTTTTAAATACTTAAACGGGTAACATTTCAACCCGAACTCAACATGTTTTAAAAACGAGTTAATCTGAACTGACTTGTTTTTCAAACAGGTCGAGTTAGTCGACCGAAAACTTGTTTTTTTCGGTCCCTAGTTTGAGGGGCAGCACGCTGGCTGGCTCTGCGAAACTAACATGAGGACGGGTTGGCTTAAAATAGAAAACAAAATCGAATAATAGGTGGTGACTCATCCTCTTTCTCGAAAATGACTGATTTGACCTCTATGTTTTTATATTCCTCCTACTATGCTCATCCTATTTTATATTGATTTTTTTAATTTAAAATTTTAGACAAGCTTTGTATTTCACAAAAAAAAAAGTATTTTAATTGTTGATTTGATATCTAAGTTTAAACCTCGATAGAAAATGAACTTACACCCTTATTAACAAGAGTGTAAATTAGGAGCAGCTCGTAACCTATTATAAATCGAGACGAGTTTAAACGTTAATTGAAGAAGCTTGTTTGATAAAGAAGTCTAAACCGAAGCTTTAAAGTTTATATACTGAGTTTTATTAGGCTATGAGTCTAAACAAGATTATTATGTATTTAAATTTGTAATTAATTTTATAAAATAAATATATAGTACTTAACAGATATTATTATGTATATAGGTAAATAAACAAGCGAGACCAACACAAAGCTTAAGATTGAGATGGTGCTTGATTATGAGCCGAGCATACGGCAGCTTGATTCGGTTCATTTATACCCCTGTTTGTGAAGTAAAATGTATTATATAGTTTGAGGCAATACTTATTAACTTGAACTTTTTAGAAATTCTTATCATTTTTTTATAGCGAACAAGTGTTACATTTTTTTAGAAAGGTTGGTAACTATCCTCACTTTCTCACGTGTATAACTTTTTTTTCTTTACTCATATTTACGTATCCTTTATATTATAAAGATTAAAAAATATTGGAAATTCAGAAACTAGAAATGAACTCATTAAAAGAGATATTATTTTTTTATGCTTTTCAAAGAAAAGGTTTTTTGTAAATTGTGACTTTCGGTTTCAGTTTTTTATTCTCTTTATTTTAGGACCACACAAGTCAAGCTTTAAGCTTATAAATATTTTCTTGCCCATACCTTCGATTTATTCATTTAATTCCCTTTACTACACAACTTCATATCATTCCGTCAAAATAAAAAGAACAAATAAAACAGATTAAAAATCTATGTTGCGTACTAATATACTAATATGGTTAATTGGTTATTTCACGTTTTTTTAAATGAAGAAATCAGATCTCATTTAACATTGCAAATTAATACATCAAAATAGACAGAAAACGGACAATAAGTTACGCCGTTATCCTTTTTGAATGACAAAAAAATGTACATAATTATCATCAATTTACCATGTTCACCCGTAATATTAAAACTCGCTACTCCGTCAACCCGTTATAATTATCACTCAGAAATTCAAGCATGTTTCATATAAAATTTAATTAAATATACAAAAATAACTTTAGCACTGTCGATTTAAGGTAATCATCAGGGCCTGCTCTGAGAATTCATGTATCCTTTTCGAGCTCGAAAAAATGTACCCCTATGCCTTAACTAAATTGGGTATTGGGTTCACTAAAGGTCTAAATCTAATGCCAATGAGCTAATAATTAATCTAAACCATAAAATAGTTTTGTAAGTGGGTCTATGTTGGTGTTTGTAAGAGTATACCCTATTAATTTATTTATTTTTACATATACACATCGGAGTTTTTTTTTTAAATAACATTCCCTTCGAAATATCGGGCCCTGGCCGGTGGTCCTCTCCGCCCACCTTCAGGGCTGGCCATGGTGAACATCTGAACAAGTTCGTGAACCGAATCAATCCAGCGTTATGTAATTGGTTTGTATACTATTTCATTGAAATCTGTTAAAACCGAACCGAACTGAACAAAACCTGGTTTCAAAACAAACTGATTCTTCTCTCTCTCAAAAACTAGCTTAAACCGAATCAATTTAGGCAAAAGCTTAAGTTGACCAAAGTCGAACCAGTTTGCACCAAAAACCGGGTTTATGCACCTCTGTACAATATACGGGTTAACTTATTATACAAAGACTCCTAACTGTAAGAAGTGTTAGAATGATTTATAGAGTGACAAGTATCCAATAATTTAAAACCTAAACCCACTACATCACCACCCAAAACCTAAACCCAACCCCACCCCACCCCACCCCACCACCACCCAAACACCCCCCCCCCCCCCCCCTTCCCCCGCACAATTTTTTTTTTTTGGTGGGTGAAAGGTTTTTTTAAAAGCCTTTATACTCTTGTTACAATTAAAAGCCTTTGTATTTGATCATAATCCTAGAGTATACATGTTTATTAATTTGATCATCAACAAATAATCTCCCGGTGTAAAAAAAACCTCCTTTTCTGGCCAATTCCTTGATGTTCTTATAAACCCCATCAAGCCCTTCTCCTCCCCCACACAAGATTCTCTCTCTCCATCTCTCTCTCTCTCTCTTTCTCACACACACACACTCACACACAGACTCAAACGCTCTTTTCCTCTCACACTAAAACAAACATTTTTACATGGTTTTCATAACCCAAATCAGCTTGTGATTCATGGGTGTGATCTCTCTCCACCATCACATGCTTGTAATTCTAATCACTTGCTTTTTTAGACACAAGCCCCATTTCCCACTCATCATCTAACTTTGACCCATTTTATAAAAAAGTCAAACTAGAAATTTCAAAAAAAAAAAAAAAATCATAAACCAATGGAGGGTGGAATCATGTTTGAAACTTTGCTCCAAAACCAAAGACTTAACTTTTCTTCTGATGAGTTTAACTCCCCATGGGTTCCCAACTCATTTCAAGGTAAATATAATTAATAATATTTAGTTGAAAATAATATATGTTACTAATATGTTCTTTTGATATGTGACAGGAGACAAAACAAATACAAAAGAGTGCAACTCTGATGAGGACTATGAAAACTGTTTTAGGCAGCCGGAGAAGAAAAGAAGGTTGACCGTTGACCAAGTTAAGTGTCTTGAAAAGAGTTTTAAAGTGGAAAATAAGCTTGAGCCAGAGAGGAAAAATAAGCTGGCTAAAGAGCTTGATTTGCAGCCTAGACAAGTTGCAATCTGGTTTCAGAATCGTCGAGCACGGTGCAAGACGAAACAACTTGAAAAAGATTATGAGATTTTGAACACAAGTTATGATAAACTTAAATTGGAATATGATTGCCTCCAGAAACACAATGACAAGTTGAAACAAGAGGTATGGATTATTATGCATTTATACGTTTATAGTTATAGTCTTAGGATCATATACAAACAGTTTGTTCGGTACGAATCCTATGAAGCAAAAAAAAAAAAAAAAAAAACCATGCGGTGACATTTTTGTAAACGGTGTAATTATAGTGCTAAAATTGAAGTAGAGTAACTATTATTACGCTATAAAATTGTAGCATAATGATAGTTACTCTACTTTAAAACTGTTGAGTAACAATCTAGTACGTTAAAATCTATTTGTACTAGATTTCACCCAAATTATGTGTTTATATGTTTCTTAATCATTTTTTTCTGTCACTTATAGGTACAAATGCTCAAAGAAAAGTTACAACAAAAGGAGACAGGGGAAAAAGATTTAATCCCAAATGAATTTCCCTCAAGGGAATTGGATTCAAATGTTCAAGAAACAAATCCAATTCAAACTTGGAGTAATGAACCAAAAATGGTGATATGCAAGCAAGAATATGCGAATTCGGTTTCAACGAAAAGCGACATAATCGATTCGTATAGCCCCGATGGGAACCATTCTTCATTTCTAGAGCCGTGTGATTCGTCGAATGTATTTGAAAACCAATCTGATTTTTCGCAAGACGAGGAAGATAATCTGACTATTCTTAGGTGTCCGAAGATCGAATACGAGTCGTATATTGACCCTAATGAGGGTTCTTTAGGATACCCAATTAACGATCAACCCTTTTGGCTTTGGCCTTAAACGTGACTATTTTGATGGGTGTTTGATCAAGATTCTAAGAGGGGTGTTTCGGGTAACCCTTTTGATTTTAGCCTCAAAATTTCCATTTAGTAAAAGGCTTATGATCAAGATTCTATGTTGAGTGTTCATTGGAGCAAAGGGTACCCTATTAAAAACCTTTTGGTTGTTTCCTTAAAATAATGCATGTGATCAAAATCCCATTAAATTTCTAGGCATTGATCAATATTTATGTAGGAACCTTCTCTTGTACTTAGAGATAGATGCCAATAATATTGTCCGTTTTTAATATTTAACCATACATATTATATAAAATGTTTTCCTTGTGTTGTGATTTTATTTTTCGTTTGTTTTGAATGCTAAATTATATGTCTACAAACGTCTAAAAATAAGTCTAGTAATAAAACTGAAGCACATATCGTTAAACCTATGTACAATCACTCTTATTTTTTTTTTCTTTCTTTCTTTTTTTTTTTTTTTTAAGTCCTCACACCTAAAAGAGTTGCTTAGTGTTGTATTTTGTGCCGGCATATCTTAGTTCTTGTTTGAACCGAAAAAATGTAACAAACCAAATTAGCCAATTTAGTTATATAATGTTTTTTCAGTCATGATTATAGAAATATTATAGTGGCATTAGCCTTCATATATGTAATGAATTTGAATACACCTTTTTTATATCAAATCGAATATTCTTGCACTATGGTCATCCTATATACTATAATATTTAATGATAACATGTGGCACTCCTAATAATATGAATAAAGGTCATTTTGATCCTTATAAATAAGAGTGAGAATGACATGTGACACCCCTTTTGTTTTTTAAAAATACAACAAAAAAAAATTTAGTACAAAAAAATATAGCACAAAAAATCTAGTACAAAAAAATATGTAGGATCGGGGAATCGATCTAAACGAGTCGATCAGAAGAGTTCTTGACCAAATCAGAGGCGGAATTCATTGATTTGATCTTCATTCGGCTTGATATGCACTTAGAAGTAGATTAAATGTCGATTGTATTGATATAACAAGTTTACACGAGCTGGAGACACTTCGGCAGAGCTTCGCTACCGGAATCACAACGTTACAATGACAACCCAAGACCTCCTATTTATAGGAAACCCAGTTCGCACGAAACAACATAGTCCAGTTCGCACGACCTGGTGCCAGGTCGCATGGACTGGCCAGTTCGCACGAACTGGTCAGTTCTGACCTGTTTCCTGTTTTTCTCGAACTACGTGTCTCGGTTTATCTAATCTATTACATGACTCGATACAAGACGAAGTCAACAGACATATGCACCAACAAACTCCCCCTTGGATGTTGACGAGTTTTTAGTGTATTGAGTCTTCAGTCTTGATCAGTCTTCACGCTCTTTCCAAAGTATCTTTCTCTGTAAGCATCCTCATCAATCTTTATCTTCCAATTAACAGACTCCCCTTTGATAACAGACTCCCCCTTAAGCTGTTCCGGGATCACAATCTGATATAGTACTCGTTCCAAGATCGTGTCCTGGCTCAAACTCTGCTCAGGCTTAGACACGGGGATCTGCACAAATCTCTACCCAAAAGTAAATTTCACAATTTTTAAAATTTAACAATTTTAGAAACCACTTGTAAATATCTTTTAACATTTCTCAAATTAAACCACTTGTATTTAAAACACTCAAAATTTGGTTTCAAATTAATGAACCATTTAAACATTTCAAAATCATTTCTCATTTCAATCAAACTCTCCCAACCCTGTTGTCCATCATGTTCAGCACTCGGAATTTTGAAAATCAGCTTTTCAACATCAGTTGTCGAAAATAAGATAAAATAAAATCTTTTTGATTTTTCAAAATTTTATGCTAAAACACACTAATGAACAGCAGTAAATAAATATTTACAGACAAATATTTTTGTGAGTTTATGTAAGAGGGTCATATCAGTTTATGACAAATCACAATCACCGTTGAGCTTTAAACACTTTAAGTCCTAAACGATTCACTTAGATTGTCAGTATACTGATCCACTTAAATTTTCACACAAAGTTCAATTGTTTCGAGATACGAGATTAAGTGTTTTAATGACTTAAACTTATTCGTGTGTCCCACCTCAGAATATACTCCCGTATCCAGACTCCTATATTCAGTCTTACAGGTGAATGTACACTAATGATATCTGTAAGGGGTAAATGCGAGGCCATGAGAGCTCAGGCTAGAACTTCCGTTCAATCAGAGAGATGATGGCTCGACTTTAGGTGTGTCCCCTTTAGAGAATCTTTTCTTCAACAACACATGATTAGCATTTTTCAATGTTTCATCATTTTTTATGCTGAGGGTGAGCTTTAAGAATAAAGCAGTGCAAAGTATTATACGAGGACTAGGCTATTGCTCCCGCGAAATCAGAAGTCCCGGTATAATACCCCAGATATCATCACGCACAAAGACCTAGTATATCAGAAATAGAAAGCCCTTCAAACAAGATTTCAGGGGTTACCTATATATCCAAGAGATGTTCCCCACGAAATAAGTAAGTATGATATTTAGGTTTATATCTCGACAACAATCTACTAAGCGTGTAAAAACCTACTGGCATATCATCAGTGAGACCGTTTATCACATTTTAACTTTCCAATTCTTTAGCGTACTGTGATTGTCTACTGATGTACTATCATTTCCTCTTTTTCACAACAAAAACTCATTTTGATTTTTTCGATGTTTTTGGTTTTTAGATTTTATCATGTTTTTGGATTTTTCAAATTTTCAAAATTTCTAAATTTTTTACTCCCCCTAAAATCAAAATTATGTTTCAAATTTTGATTTTCCAGGAAAATTTGAAAATAAACGCAATAAACTGTACAAAGTAAACTGACAAACTGATGTGAATTACTTCAATTCTCCATCCACTTGGCATAAACAATCAGAACTCCTCCTGACAACAAACTATTTTCCCATTATGATTTCAAAACACTTAAGTTTGTTTTAATCAAAATGGTTTTTCCGGAAAATTAGTTTTGTTTGTCATTTCACAAACATGGGGTTTCATCACATTGTTCTTTCAACCATTTGTAAAATCTAACACTTTTAGGTTTTTCACAAAAACATTTTTCAAGAATAATACCACTTGTAAGTCTTTATCAACAATATCACTTGAAAATCGAAATATCATTGAACAACCACCAAAAACTTCACCACAACTGTGATATTTCTCAAGAAAGATGCCGATTCCTACTCCCCAATTACCAACCTGGGAGTTCCGGCAAGTCAGGATTTTCAGTTAAAAAGATTCACCCAAGCCTGACGGTCCTTAGGTGATTCCGAGTCATCAGCACTCGGTTTCTTTCCTTTCTTCTTCTTTTCATAGAATTCCTTTACCCCTTTGACCTTACCGTCAACCATTTTTCCAAAAATATTTAGAACTTTAGGGTTAAAGGCTTTTTCAACATCAAATTCTTTCTTTTCAGAAAAGAATTGATTTGAAATCTCAACTTTGCCAATTTTTTGCTTTAAGTTTCCGTTTGAAAATGGTGGAAAATTTGCATCATCCATTGTCGGAACAGAATTATCACTTTTTAGCTCAACTTGTGGCTCCTCTGATTTTGACGAATCAGATTCATCGCCAGAAAGTGGCTCCTTTGCTTCCGAAGAAGCAAATTCATCGCCAGATTTATCATCTGATTTCTTAACAACCCACTTTTGATTGTTAAGATTCACATTTCTTTTGTAGAAACGTGTTGAACTCTCACCAACCTCAAATATTGAATTTTTGAACACTTTAAATTGTTCGGTTGGTGGTTCATTATTAACCAACTTTTCTTTCAAGTTTTCAGAGACTCCCTGTTTTGTTTGGGTTGCCTTCGGACAGTTCCGTGCAATGTGCCCAACCTTTTTACATTGATAACAGGTTCTTATTTCTTTCTTCTGAGCAACATCATTCTTCATTCCCTCTTGCTTCTTAGCAAGAAATTCTTTGTTTGTCTGCTTTCTGAACAAATTCTCTTTTTCTTCTTCAGAAGATGTTCCTGATACAAAAACAACTTTCAATTTAAAAACTTTAACATATTTTTCATTTTCTTTTGGAATGAAACCTAATCCTTACTTTTTGAAATTACTGTTATGGTTTGGTTTCTTTCGATAACTAGAACCAGAATTGTAACCCTTTTTCTTGTTTAACCTTTGTTGAACTCTTGAAGTGTATTGTTTAGGTTTTTCAGTAAGATTTACATCTTTTATTTCAGAAATATTAATTTCTGTTAATTTGAAAACCTTGTTAATCATTTCAGTTTTAACACCTCTTATTGGAAATTCTTCATCAGAATATAATTTGTCAAAATCATTCAAAGTATATGCTACTTTGAATGTTTCATCATTCAAATTATTTTGTGACATCAGAAAATCTTTATTGTAAACCCTTTTGTCCTTTTCGACTGTTGGACTTGAAGTGTCAAACTTTGACGTTGACTTTGACTCCTCGGTTTCTTCTTTATCCAACACCTGATCAACCACTTTCTTTATTAACACAGACTCATGATCAGTGTCAGACGATGTGAATGTGACGTCCATATTATCTGGCAATCCATCTGAAGGTTCAGATTCCCACTTTAAATTGGTTGCCTTTTTGACTCTTTCTGAATTAGGATTTCGTGGAGAATATCCTTCTTCAAGCGGAGGTGGACACTTTGTATAATTGGTACTATGTTTCTTACCAGTATCCTTTACTTCAGGTTTCTCCTCTTCAAACGCTTTCATGCCTTCTACTGTAGGATAAATCCTGTCAATCACATAAGAAGCACATGAACAACTTTTCAATAACCTGTTTACCCTCTCAGTTTCTATTCTCTGGGTTTCCAATTTTTGTTCAAGTTCAGCACATTTCTAAATGTACTGATTGATGATTTTCTGCTTCGTCATGAACGCTCCATTGAGTGTCTTCATAGCTATCCCTTGTTCATTGCTTGACTTGTTGTATTGATTCATAGCTTTGTTTAAAACATCATAAGATTCTTTCAGTCTGTTCATGTTATGAATCAATTTGTTGTTGTGCCTTTTCACAGTATCACAATTTTCACACTTCTCAGGCATCTTTTCAGTATCAGCTTCCTTCTCAACCTTGATAGCTGGACTTTCTTTTACCTGCTTCTTTATCACTCGAACATTTTCCTCGGGTTTGACCTTTTCTTTAACAGTTGCTGCTTTATGATTCTTCTTTTTCGCAGCTTGTCTTTCTTTGATCTCTTCCATTTTTCCTGCAAAATACAAATTATATCTGTCAGGTGAAAATTCTCTTTTATAATATTCAAGTTTTCGAATTTCTTCACTATCATCATCACTCTCTTCATCTGATGAGTGATCAAAGATAGATGCTTTTTCTGAATCCTCTTTTGTTGAAACTGGTTCTTCTTCTTTCTTTTTAGGACTGAATTGCTGAGATTTGTAATAAGCATACGCTAATTCCTCTTCAGCAGTTGAATCTTCAAAAATTTGAGCAACAAATGCTTTAGATCCTGAAGTTCTGTTAGGATCATAATCATCCTAATTAAAACCTTCTGTAATTATCTCATCATCTTGATCTATCAGACCATAACAAGCTCTCTTTGATGGTTCTTCGATCAGCTCATTCCTAGCATGTGCAGTTTGTGACGATTGTTGTTGATGCGGAGCAACTTGATGATAAATTGCCTTTCGATGATAATCATTGTTGCCGAATGGATTTTGAGCTCCACTTGATTCGCGATTTGTGCATTCTCGCTTAAAGTGTCCTTTCTCCCTGCAACGAAAACAAGTAACTTTAGATTTATAAAAACCTAAAGGTGAAGTTACAGCATCACGGAAATCATCTCTTCCAGTGATCTGTTTAAACTTCTCAGCTCTTCTCAACACACTAGCCATACACCACTTTATATCCATTAGTTCCATGTCTTCAGCGTCAATCTGATCATAATCCTCTTTGGTCAACATTGGATTACCAATCCTTCCGGCTACCAAACTCTCATAAGACTCTAAAACAGTCACCAATAAAGACATATGACCTTTAGCAACCTCTTCCAAGAAATTCTGACCATTCTCATGATTTAATGCTATGTTGCATTGTAGTACTTGGCCATTCTTGGTTGCTGAAAAATTTGGATCAAATGATGGATATGAAGAGAATCTATTATTGTTGTTTGATCCTTGAGATGACCCTCTAGAAGAATGGCTTGCGTTAAATGCAGTTTCAATCTTTGGTGCAATGTTGGTCTTATCAACTGTACTTCCTTTGTAGTACAAACCAATGTCCTGATCACCATTATAATTCTTCATTTTCTCCATCTTCCGTTGTTTCATCTCTTGAACTTCGAGTTTTTCAATAAACTTGCTCAGTGATAGATTCGCAAATTCACCATTATTCTTCAAAACCATAAGATACGTGCCCCAAACATCTTGTGGCAATGCATCAGCCAACTTTTCAACCCATTCTTCTCTATCTTTCTTGATATCCAATCGCTTCATGTTAACCACCAAATTGCAATATCTTTCTATAATCATTTTGGTATTTTCAGTTTTCAATCCACGAAATAGATCAAATTCTTTCTTCAAAAGCGATTTTTTGTTCTTGATCATGTCTTGACTTCCAACAAACTTTGTTTTTAGTGCTTTCCACATTGAGTGTGCACTTCCGTTGTGTTGCAATAAGATCAAAATATCTTCCTTAATGGTTTGTTGCAATATACTGATCATCATCTTTTCACTTTTGTATTTCTTTTTCTCATCAGCATCTAAATATTTAATAGCAATAGTCTCTCTGTATTCATCAATCGGTCTAACATATCTTTCTTCAACACATTCCCAAGCCTCTAAGTGATTCGCTTGAACCCAATTTTCGAAACGTTCCACCCATCCACTATACTCCTCGATATTCATGAGCTTAGGCGGTTTTTGCATGGTGCCCATTTCATTCTCTAAGTTCACATTCTGAGCCATAGTGATCGGGGTAGCAAATGCGTTGTAGAATTCGTTTTCCATGTTTCAGTTTTAAAAGTTCACAAAATCAGACTTTTCAAACGAACTGAGAATCCAACTCGTGCAAACTGAAACAACAAACTCAAACGATCTGAACTTAACCCTCTTCGTGGTTAACTTCAAACGACCTGGTAGACTTTCAAACGATTTGGACCACTTCGTGCGAACTGATCAAACTCACACGACCTGAACCTAAATTTCAAACGACCTGATTTAACTCCAATCCGTGCGACATGAAGATCTCACACGATCTGAGTAACCCGTGCGATTTGACCACCCCGTGCGACCTGAAACCCTATGTCAAACGATCTGAAGTTCAGTTCGTGCGACCTGGATGATCACCTCGTGCCAACTGGAAGTTATTTCACACGACCTGATACATTTCGAACGATCTGAACAAAATTTTCACTCGGTTTGGTCAATTTTATCAAGTTTTAGGTTGATTTTAGGTCTGATTTGTTCAAGGATTGATTAAAACAATGTTTTACAGGTTATATGTCAAAATCAGATCATTTCAACCGTGAAATCTCAGTTAATTTGATGAAAAAGTGTAAAAGAATGAGTAGAAGTGAGTAGAAAACATATTTTATCCTTGAAAACAAGCTGAAA
Organism: Helianthus tuberosus; assembly: GCA_030545235.1. Taxonomy (NCBI): domain Eukaryota; kingdom Viridiplantae; phylum Streptophyta; class Magnoliopsida; order Asterales; family Asteraceae; genus Helianthus; species Helianthus tuberosus. The sequence continues at coordinate 139,254,181 of CM060420.1, forward strand.
TGGTAAGAACTCTTCCTCCTGAGCTCTGATACCACTTGTAGGATCGGGGAATCGATCTAAACGAGTCGATCAGAAGAGTTCTTGACCAAATCAGAGGCGGAATTCATTGATTTGATCTTCATTCAGCTTGATATGCACTTAGAAGTAGATTAACTGTCGATTGTATTGATATAACAAGTTTACACGAGCTGGAGACACTTCGGCAGAGCTTCGCTACCGGAATCACAACGTTAAAATGACAACCCAAGACCTCCTATTTATAGGAAACCCAGTTCGCACGAAACAACATAGTCCAGTTCGCACGACCTGGTGCCAGGTCGCATGGACTGGCCAGTTCGCACGAACTGGTCAGTTCTGACCTGTTTCTCGTTTTTCTCGAACTACGTGTCTCGGTTTATCTAATCTATTACATGACTCGATACAAGACGAAGTCAACAGACATATGCACCAACAAAATATAGCACAAAAAATGTAGTACAAAAAAATATAGCAAAAAAAAATCCAGCACAAAAAAATATTGCACGAAAAAATTCAGCAAAAAAATGTAGTACAAAAAAAAATCCAGCACAAAAATTGAGAAAAAAAAATTAAGACAAAAAAATTCAGCACAAAAAATTTAGCACAAAAATATAGTACAAAAATCTAGCACAAAAAAATGTTATACAACATAGAAATACAACACATTTTAGTGGGTTTTTTTAGACTTCATATTTTATATAGCAATATGGTACTCAAATTAAAGATAAAAAGACGCTCGATTTTACAGTGAAATTTTTATGAAAAAATAATGTCGTATAAAAAAGTTATGAACGTTTAAAAAATGGGGGTGGAATATGCATGTGCCTTGCATGTGGAGAGAGAAAGTCCATAAATAGGATTTTCCCAAGATACCCTTGCACTCCTTCTTTCTTCTACACTTTCATCTTAACAATTGATTTGAAAAATGAATAGTTAAGATTCCTTCTCATCCTACTTAGGCAAAATAAACTTTTTATTTAATCTTACCCCTATATATACATAGAACGTTTCATTTTCAGTATTAAAAAAAAGATCATTTAAATTTGTTTATATTGTTACTAGGTTATAACCCCGTGTATTACACGGGGTTGGATAAATGTTGTTTTATACACGAAACAACAAAAAGTTGTATATTTAAGAACCTCGTGTATTGCATTGCACGGGTTAAATAAACCCGTGTATTACACATATAGCCGTTAAGATATGTTTAAAAAATAAACTTTGATGTAATTAGAGGATTAAGACGTATTGGAATCCTATTTTAATCACAAAATTAATAATACAATCTTAATTAAAATGTGATAGGGTTAAAAAGAGTTACTTATAAACAACTTATTTATATTGTTTCAAATACGGATTTTCTTAAAATGGAATGTTGTCTGAAAAAACGAAGATGGATAAACCTTTAAGTAATATAATATATAAAGTTCGGATAAAAAATAAAAGGGAACATACTTTTAAAATAAAAAGAAAAACTTACCTCATATGAATATTTGAAAAGAACTCTTTTTAACCAAAAATTACCTTCATATTAGTTTTGAAAATAATTTCGATAAACGAAGATAGGAACATTATACATTTTATTTTAAAAGTAAACTTTTAAAATGGATACTTATTATATTTATTTAATTTATACAAATTAAGTATAGATGAATGAGAAATACTTATCATATTTATTTAGATTTTACTCTATGGAGATCACCACAAAGGTAACATATGTCCTCCATTTGATTTACTTTATTATATAGTATAGATTATAAAGGTTTTGACTTGAAATGTAATTATCATATAAATTAAACAAAGTAAATTACTTTACATGTATACTTAACACTAAGAATTTATGCATGGATCACCCATTGAACTCATCGGTTCCATCTGAAATTCTTATAATATTATTTACAAAACTATTCCACAAGATATAAAAAATATGCTTCATAAGTTTATTACTGTTAAAATTATTATAATATGTATTTACAATTTATTCCAACTTTATCACGACATTAAAAAATTATATAAAAAACAACGGTTGGAAAATAGACTATTATATATTTTGTCTATTTATTTAATGGTATATGACAACATAGTTTTGAAATCTAGCGCAAAAAAAAGGCTGTGAAGAAAATGAGGGCTCCTTCCTTTTGAAAGGTCAAGTTCTATGAATGCTTCACTTGAATATTAATTATTTTTCTAACAAAGAAAATGACATTTTGCCAACTAACCCTGTTCACTGTGTTGACGTTTTTGTTTTCAGTGAGTATTTAAATTAGTTCTTGAAATGTTTATTGAAAAAAAATCTTGGCCGATGATCTAGTTTTCTTTTTTAAATCAGATTATATTTTTATTTCTTGCAAAAATTAAAAATGGTTTTTAGTTTAGGAATAAAAAGATGTTAAAACTTATGGTGAAAGGTGTATTTTTTATATTTTGTTATATCGTTGCTACAACTATGGTTTAACTGTCGGACGATGAGCCTATAAACAATGTTAAAAGGTTCTCCCGGTTACTTAGAGAAGAGAATCGTTGGTTTGACTAATCAACTACATGAGAAAATCGACCTTTGTTCTTTTCGGAAATCATTTAAGAAATGTAACAATTTCAATCACTTCATTTTTAGAAAACTTCCAATGAGGCCTGACACCAAAGGCGCAAGTCCTCGCACTTGGAGAGGTTGCCCAAGACGGGGGACAATAATATCTCCCCTTTGTAACGTTTATTGCATGAGTTAGTGGGTGAGTATTTGGTTGTTGAAAGGCGTATTTATAATGGGTGTTTGCGGGTAGTATAGGCTCTTATAGTGTCGATTGTTCATGATAGGGTGCTAGACGTCTTTGGTCAGACTCTCGATGTTTAGATGCACTACCAACTTATCAATCTGTTATGGTTGTGTAATACATAACTATCATGTAATGTTGGCTATGATAATTATGTAAAACCCTACAAATGCACTATATGTTCTTACTTAGGCTGGGTCATCAACACCGTTTACGTTTGCTTGCTGGCATAGATGATATTTTACCATTAAGTTTATCCGGATATTCGAGCTTTTCTTGGTCTTTAAAAAACATTTGTTACTTTGTCGTAAAGAAGCATATTCTTTGTACATTTTTTACGTGTCATAATGAGATTGGTAAATTATATTTATTCTTGTTTTTATTGGGACTCGAACTCGTAGTTAGATGATGGCAAATGGGTAAGACTAAAGGGTATGGGGCCGGCTAGGCCCGGCTAGGACCGGCGCCGGTCCCCCACACCGCCCCCCTGAGGCTCGGCTCGGCACAAGCGGCTCCCCACAGCCGGGTTAGACGGGCCAATTTCTCTATCTCTCTTCTTTCTCTGTCCTCTCTCTCTTTCTCTCTCCTCTCTATCTCTTTCTCTCTCTAAATAATCAAATAAATTAAACTTTTAATTGTTTTTATAAATTATGTGGAGCTCCATCCTCCATCCTCTCAAATGTGAAGGAGGTTCATCCCCCACGAGCCGGTGATGTGGCGCCTACGTGGCGGCCCATCCTCGTGAGCAACTTTTACAGAAAGTAGGCACCGTACACGTGTCAATCAAGATAGCCACAGTCTACAATCAATATCTCTTTCGTGTTCCGAGTGACAATCATATCATACAACGTACACCACACCACATCTGTAACAATCCTCTGACCCACCACCACAGCCGTTGATTAGATCGCATCATCCACGTGGCATCTCATTACAGCTCTTACTTTCTGGACTTGTCAAGTTTTTGGGTTAGCTAGGACCCACCTACTACTGTTGATGGGACCATTGATATATATTTTACTTCCCCTTAAAGTTTACAAACACGTGTATTGCGGGACCTAACTCCCACACCCATTGGTCGGGCCGAGTTCCGTATATTCTATTGATTCGGTTGAGTGTTTATGAACCGTTTTTATTTGGGTCGGTCGATTTTGAAAGGTAATGAGTTGAATCAGTTAATCTAATCTAGTTCATGGTTGCAAAAGTCGTCAAAGGTTCCTTAGTCGGAATTATGAGTACTCGGGGAGTACTTGGCATAGACAAAATACTCGGGCCTCGACAACATACCTTGTAGCGAGTATTCGATATTCGAGACCTTGTTTTACAACCATGATTTAGTCTAATCAAATCAGCAGTCTCACTGACGGATCTAGTCCGGAAAGAATAACCGGGGTATCTAGACAAATAGGCACGCAAGAAGGAGGTGGAGTGACGCTCAGGGGCGGACCTACCTTATAATAAGGGGTAGCCTGACGGTAGTGTAAATTTTGGAAAAAAAATTGACGTTTTTTCGATTTCGTTACCCTTTTTTGAAATGTTACCCCTATAAGGATTTCTAGATCCTCCACTGGTGACGCTGCTAGGAGGTCGAACGGTGGTAAATAGTGAAATTAAAAAGAATGACTTTATTGAAATTATATATGATGTCAACTGGTTTATTAAAGTTGGTCCACGGTTCGACTAGTGAACCAGTAGGATGGCCGATTCAATGAAATATCTATTTTTACGGCGCATGATATTTTGATATTGTTAATTCATATGTAAACACTAGGTGATGAATTAACCATGTCATCCATGTATTATTAACAATGAAATTCTCCGCTTTCAATTTCTTAACACCAAATAGTACCTCAAAACTTCAGGATATAAAACACATATAAAGAAAAACTTCGTCATGTCTAGAAGGGTTGGTAGGAGGCAGCGTTTCGGTGGGGGTGGTGGCGGTGAGTTTGGGTGTAGGGGTGACGGAGAACCTAATCCGGATGAATAGGGAGGCTTGACCTTAACAGTCGAGACCATATGCGTAGTTTGTTAAAAGAGATATTCAAAGGTCAAATATAACATTGACCCATATTTTTGTCTAGCTTCTTGCTAGCCTTGGTTTTTAATTAATCTCCTTGCCGTTCAAAAAAATATATTACATTGATCATCCGTGTAATTTCATCGATGAATTGTACAATATACACGATGGTTTACCACCATCCAACTAATAAAACAGAAAAAAAAAAAAAAAAACTAGCGTCGAGTTTATTTAGTTGTAATAAATCAGTCCATTTCGGAATCAACCTGAAGACGAAGAGCTAAAACGTTGTTTCAGAGCACGAAGCACGCTCCACATGCACCCTGATGCAATAAACATCACAATACAAGCAACGATAGCATACTTGAGCCCGATGTTGACCAACATGTTGACCAAAAGCCCGGCTAACACGACCCCAAAGAAATTTGCAGATACACCTGACCAAAATGGGATATCTAGGATTGAAGCTATAAAGGCTCCAGTCCATGCACCGGTTCCTGGGAATGGTACTGCTACAAACAGCATTAGCCCGAGCCATTGGAACTCTTCAATGGGACCCGCTTTTCGCTTTGCTTTCTCGAACAATATGTCTAGGAACTGAGCCGCTGGCTTGTTGGTTCCAGCCAGAAATGTTGCTAGTGGTTTTAAGTAGAGTATGATCAAAGGCACGGGTACCATGTTCCTGCAAAAAAAAAAAAAAAAATAGATCTTTTAAAATCTTTGGAGAGGTTCAGTCAGGAATATATTCAAAAATGACAAAACAAATCTGTATTTGTTGGGTTGAGTCTTAGGCAAAACAGAAAAGAGAAATACATGTTTGGTTGGCACCAATTTGGTTGGTACAAAGACTCAACGGTCCTGTGGATAGATTCAAGGTCGCGATGGTTAGGGGGGTTCGCGTCGCTTGGTTTCGTAGGACGCAGTGGTTGGGGTTAGTTGCACCTATTGATGTTTGTGGTTGCCAAAAGGCGATGATCTAAAAGGGTCATGACCTTGCTTTTAGTTGGCGGTTGTCAACGAATCATTGTGATACAAAGCTGATCCAAGAGTTAGCAAACTCATCATATTTGGACCACCTAGACATTATACAGGTGGGACCGAAAGGGGCCCAACTTATAACGCGCATAACTTCCGCTACAATTAGAGGTACATGCCCATTAATGCATTAATTTACACATTTGTTTACCTCCTTAATTTCATGAGTTAGCTGTTAATTGTGAATTTTAAGTTAACCATGAACTTAATCTGCACAAACATACCAAAATTTTGTTTCTCTTATACCATATTACTACTTAAGTTTCGTTCAAGTCAGGACCAATTTTCGTTGAATTTTGTAATCGGTTTAGCCATCATATTGTGACAAACAAACAACAAAAAACAGAAAGTTATTATCAATGAATAAAACAATATAAAGAATATTTTTTTGAATGGCCAATTTAAAGAATATTGCTATATTAAGTGAAATGACAAACAAAAGTACATTCCTTGAAATCGATATAAGAATCAATTCCAAATGTTACAGAGTGATGATGAACAATGATGATAATTAGAAGAATTTGCAAGTTATCAAGAGGTTGGTTAGATAACGATGATGCGAATTAAAGAAGGCTGATTCTAAACACACCCCCACTCCCTCCTGATTATACCCCCCTTGTGAGAGGAAAACTGCCGGTCCCACGCGGGCCCCACCTGTAAGTATGTGAGAGGGAGGGGGTGTAAAAAGTAATTGGGGGGGGGGGGGGGGGGGGTGTAGAAAGTAGCACCCAAGAAGAACAAACGATGACAAATATTTAAGTAAACAAATAATGTAACAAATTTTAATGTGTTCTAAGTTTCTAACACATATACCCTGATATGTTAACTTACTATTATTCCATATATAAATTATCAACTTTCTTGTGCATCATGACTTGTACTCTATGCTTGGGGAATTTTTCAAAAAAAAAAAACTTAATTTTTTACTTTCAACCTTAAAGTTTTATCTTTTACATTTCAATCCATTACTTGATTTTCCACTTTCAACCTTAAAGTTTTATCTTTAACCCATTTGAAATTTTCACTTTTAACTCAAACTTTTCATCTTTTGTAATTTACCACAACACTTTATTATTTACAACTTTGGTCCTCCATATTTTTTATCTTTCGTAAGTTTTTTGTTTTACGTTTCATTCTAAATTTTGCGAGTTAACTTGTCGTAGCGTGCATGTGAGGTTCAACGTTTTTGCTCTATTTCTCCATATTTGATAGACCCGTCGCAACACGTCCATTTTTTCCCTTTTGAAAACTTCGCCGCAACGGGCAGGTCCTAAATCGACTAAGTTATTATTTTCTAAGTTTTACGTTTCTGGTTAACTTCTTCGCATTAACACACTGTAACGGGTGTGCGTGGTTCAACGATTTTAGTCTCCTTTTCGTTTAGTGTAATTTTTACCATTTTATCTATTTTATTTTTACGATGTTGAGAGTCGATGTTGTGGCATTGTTGCTACTTGGCACGGTTTTACGAACGTTTTTAACCTATTAAATTTTTTACTAATATTTTGTTTCGGTTTACCCTTATACTTCCTTTACTTAAAAACTATTTTTTACGTGCATATTTTATGTACGAGTATGTATAAATATGATTTCTTCGGCATTCCGACGTAAGCTTTTTTTATAGACGAGTCAGGTCAAATATAATACGTTTTCGTTTAAAGAAACCATTTTTACGTGCATATTTTTATGTACGTTTCGTATAAATTCAAGTTATTGTTTGATATGAATTCCATTTACTTTACGTTTGATCCAATGACAATGCTTATACATGTTACACTGAGTTCAACTGGATACGTCGAAATGTGTGTTTTCATATGGTTAATGCATCATATAACGTTTAGACTAATACATTCAATGTTTACGATGTACCCGCGCCGCAACGTGGGCGGGTCTTAACCCTAGTTATCCTAAAATCCCCCAAAACATAATCTGTCTTGACATAAAAGCCACAACTCATAACAACTCACAAACAAGATTAATAACCGAACCAATTTCAACAAGAAACATTATAAAAATAACCCAAAATATTAACCACAGACCAAACATGTGAACATTCATGACAAGATATAAAGAATCATGAACAATTTAAATAAAAATAATATTGAGAAAGTGGACTAACCCAAGAACAGCCAAAGCAGTGAGAACAACAGGGTTGAGTTTAAACCAATACCCAACAGGAATAGCTCCACGAAGCTCAATCACAGGCAGTGTGGCTAAAGCAAACACCACAGCCTCACCGGGCCAACCCGACCCACTTAAAAAGTTAGCCACTTTTAGCCCAAAGTTTGAAGCTTTAATGGACTGCACAGCAGCCTGTGCTTGTTGGGCTTTTGCATCCCCACAACCAAATGCATATAATGCTACATAAACAGATGCCCACAAAAACACCAAAAATAGTGATTTCACTTGAAAGTGTTGTTCCACTAATATAGTTTCATCCTTTTCAAGATACCCATTTGATGATAATAATAATAATGATGATGATGATGAAGATTTTGGGTGAAAATGTAGGTGAAGTGAGGTTTTGGTTGTGAAATTTGGTTTTGAAATGAAATGGGTTGAGTTATTTTGAAGGAATGAAAGGGTGGTTTGGTTGTTTGAGTGTGTGGAATGAGGTTTTTTGTGAGGGGTTTTCAAGATTGTTGATGGGTGTAGGAGATAGGAAGCCATTGTTAATGTAGGAGAGTGAAGTTGTTCGACAGAAACAAGGGTTTTTATATAGTTGAAAAGGTTTGGTTGTTAATGTTCGGTACAAAGAAACATCAAAAGATTAAAATATAATTAATTGATAAAATAATAAAAATAAATTGGCTGACTAAAGATTTCTTACTGAATTCTTTCTAAATAATAAAAATGAATTTGCTAACTAAAGATTTCTTACGGAATTCTTTTTTTTTTTTTTTTTATTTTAACTAAGGTTACACGATACGATGTGGAGGTTCCCTTTGGCATCCTGATTCTTGCTTTGTGCCACTTTCATTCGTTCAACATTCTAACTCACCCACATATTACAAGATGTTAGCGCTCGTTATTGCACTCACATGGATGCCCTTGACGCCTCCGAGGCAGTGTTTGGGGAATTAAAGGGCTAATGTGGCTGTGGATGTCAAACCACACCATTCAGCCTAATAGCCAAATGAACACCTAGTCTGGTGTTGCGTTTTCAAAATAGATTATGCGTTTTCAAAATAGATTTTGCATTTTCAAAACTGCGTTTTGAAAAAGCATGTAGGTAATTGCTTCTCCAAAACTACGTTTTGGAGACAGATAATCATTTTTTCATCCAAACACTTTTTAGATTATTTATGTTTTACAAACGCAATAATCAAATAATCACTTCAAAACATAATCCCAAACACCCTCATAATACGGTTATATTACATACAAACTAGTTTATAGACCCGCGTATTACACGGGTTGAAAAAAGACAATATGTTATGTAAACCCGTGTAATGTATAGACTATAACCTAGTGACTTAGATAATAATAACAGTAGCAATGACAATTTTTCTCATTTGTTCATGAGTTTTGCATTTGTTTGGTCATTTTCATCCAGCCCATTAACTTTATTAAAAAAGTCAGTTTAATGAGGCATTTTTGTCTTTTTACTTATTTAATTTATTGTTTTTTTAATCCAAATAAAACCCACCCATTAATTTATATCATCGCTCAAATCTAAACTTAAAAGGCTATGTAAATATCTTCTATTTAACTTAATTAATTATTGTTGATATTAAATTTCAAATATAAATTAAAATATAATCTAAATTATACAAAATATAATTTAAATTTTAAAGTATATACCATATTTGTTTTTATAGGTTTATTGGCATGGCAGTATAAAATTCGTTGAATAAAGAGTTATATTCATAATAATTTTTCTTGTATCGGTCACCCCATGTGTTATATATTAATAATAATAATTGGATATTAATCTAATATATATTATTAATAAAATAATAATATTGCTAAACTAAGAGATACCTGTGTGTAGTTATTCGCAAACAAATTATTTGGTTAGATTAAACAATTTAGGTCTATAAATATATAACTTAATTTGGTTTGATCAGCAATGATTAAAAAATAAAATTTAATGTCACATACGAAAATAAAAATAAATAAATAAAATACTACAATAGTATAAGATAAATATTTTTATGTATTACGTATTTATCTATACTTATGTTTAGATTAATAAATTGGATATATTAATATGATATAATAATAATAATAATAATAATAATAATAATAATAATAATAATAAGAAGAAGAAGAAGAATATTAATAATAATATTAAAGGAGAGAATACCACATGTCATTAAGATATAATTTTAAGGAGTGAATGCCATGTGTTATTAACATGATTCTTTTATTAGTATTAGATATATTTGTGATTCTAGATCTACCTTGTTTGAAATTGTTTTTTATCACACAAAAACTCTATTTGTATTTTCAATCGAAAACTTTTGGTTGTTAATGATTTCGCAAATTGATACTTCCTTTTACAAAATACGTTATCTAGAGAAGGTTAAGAAAACACGAAGTAAAAGCTCATAAGGCTGGAGGGTGTGGTTGAAGCCCTTTAGGGGCTTTATCAGGCCACGTAGGATCCACGTCAGCCATGAATCCCCCCTTTAATTTTCAGGATGTGGATGGAGCCCCCTATTAAACAAAATTAAAAAATAAAATAAAATTTGATTGGTTGACATGTTGTGGGCCCCACCTGAAACCTTCAAGTTTGGCGTTACCATGGTGGCGATGAAGGTATGGCGCTCTTCACTTAGAGGGTGTGGTGATGGAGCTCATATGAGCGCTATAGTGGCTGAGATGGCGGGGTGGTGCCCCCACACCCTGCAGCCTAAGAGCCAATCACTAAAAGATGTAAAATTGTTTTATTTAATGAACATTCAACATGTTGCTATAAAAAAAATTATTGATGGTATCAATGACTTTGGAAATAAAAATAATTAACCAAATTTCCTAATATAAAATTTACAAGAATGTTGTAATTTTCACTTTACATTATAATACAAAACTTGTTTCAACGTGATAATGCAACACAACAAATTACGCAAGTAGGTATCCTTTTCTAAACTTTGTCTTGTTTTAAGACATCTTTATTTATTATTATACTTATCTTTAAATTCAGTGGGTGAGTATTAAATAAATAGAGTTGATTATAACTTACGGACAAAAAGGTCATACACTAACAAGGTAGAGGGGGATAAATCAATGTCCTCTTTGATTACTAGATTAGATTTGTTGACTATGTCTATTTTCTTAGATTCTATATGGTGTTTGAGGGTTTGGGGACCTAACATCATCTTTAATGAGCATCCTTGCAAATGTAGTGATTTGGCACTGAGTGTAACAACGCTCAAAATACCTTAGAAAGAACCATAATCGAAACCCTAGACACACATGACGAGACCAAGCATGAAAAAAATGGACATCCCAGGCGCCACGCGGAAGAATCCCCTGATTCTCCAGCGACGCGCGGGAGAGTGCCAGGCCACGTGGCACCGTTTCGCGACATGTGTCAAGGCTACACAGGTGACGAGGCTGACCTAGCCCTAACAGGTAGTCGTCGCGCCACGCGGGAGAATCTCCTGATTCTACAGCGATGCACGAGAGAAACCCAGATGGGCTATATAAAGGCAGCCGTGGGAGAAGTCTCAGTGCACCTGTTTGATCGAAAAATCTACACTCTTTCCCTCTCGTTCTACTGTCCGATTACCGAAACCCCTAAACCCTCGATGTAACACCCCGTGTTTCGAAAGTCAAAGTCAAAGTCAAGATTGAAGTCAAAGGGAGTCAAGATTGCTAATTGCGATCTGTCACTCCTTGCTCAATTCCTGTTTTGACTTCTTTGACTTGTAGATAGTCTTGTTATGCTTTGACGTTAGTTGTATTATGTGGAGTAATTGTTAATAATCGAGGTTTAATCGCTATTTATCGATGTTAATCGCTTATCGCAATCGCAACTCGAATTACGCGTCTGGTTATTGTTCTTACGTGCGTGTGTGCCGTATGTGTTACTTGTGCATGTTTATTTATGTTGTTGTTGTGGTGATTAATCGAAACGCAATCGCAATCGAATCGCAAACGCTAAACGAACGTTAAAATAGGATGATTGTATGTTGATATAGTAGTTGGGATTAAAAGTAATTTGAATAGGAAACTCTATCGCATCGCAACGCTCAACACTCGAGTCGAAATCACAAAACTCATCGCGCCGAGCACTCGAATCGAGTGGCCAGCCGACCGAGCTGCCACCCGATCGGAGTGCCACTCGATCGAGCTGCCACCCGGACGAGCTGCCACTCGATCGACCAGCCTCTTTTCCTCCTTTCCATTTATGGAAACCGTATAAATATCCCATATGTCAACCTCATTTGATGTTGACAGCTCTCTCTTCACCCCACTCGCTCCAGCAGCTATTTCTTCAGGTTTCTCGCGATTCTTGTAAGTTTTCCACTTAAATCTTGTACTTTCTTGATCTACACGCACTCCTACACCTTTCTATCTTTTGAATCTTAACTTTTAACCGTGAAATCACTAGATTTGAGGTGTTCTAGGATGATGTCATCATGGTGTTCTTATGAAATTCATGTTTTGGCTTCAATTCACAAAGAACAACTTAGATCTGAACGATTTCCACACAAATAAGCAAGGATCTTTCATAGATCTGAACATATTCATGGTAAAAAGGATTGGAAGATGGTTTTCCAACTTTCTTTCAACTCTTTACACTCAATGCGCTCAAAACCGATAGAATCGAAGCTTGTTCTAACCTTCTACTCTTTCTGTTGAATGTGTTGGTTCAAGATCCGGACTCTATCCACGAGATTACCGATTTCGGGTTAAAAATGAAACACCGTCTCGAACAGTTAACTGGTCGGACTAAGGTGATTCCTGTCCGATTGGGTCACTAAGTCTTGACGAGGTTTCTGTTGTTTAGCACGCTATCATACATTCTCGAGAAAACGACAAACTACCAAAACAACCAAGGAAGAAGACGACCAGGTCATCTGGGACGGATTTTCGTCCGATCGGATTGTCGTCCGATCGGACTGTCACCCGATCGGATTGCACCTTGGATCCAACACTTAACTTTTATTTCAACATTTGAGGTTCTGAACATCGAACGGATTGCCGTCCGATCGGATTGTCACCTGATCGGATTACCACCCGACCATGTGATGTTTGACTTCAAACACTTAAACACTTTTTCAACATGTTCAGTACGTACGGATTGCCACCCGATCGGATAGCCATCCGATCGAGTGACCGTCCTGCTGTGAACTTGTTCTCAACCTGAGAAGCCACGCCAATCGGATTGCTGTCCGATCGAACGGTCGTTCGATCGACCGACCTGAAAGGTAGAGATACTTCTTTGTTTTCAAAATGCTACAACAAAAACTTCAAAAGACAAGCCATCATACACAAACACATCCATCCCAAACTAGATGACGATCTAATCGAGGGGCCACCCGATCGGGCGACCCCCTGAACGGATTGCCATCCGATCGACCGGCCACCCGATCGGATTGTTGTTCGATTCACAGACACTTTGCTTCATTTTACGCGCCGCTTATCGTTTATGCTATCATTCTGATCAGGCTAATCTTGCTCTCTAGCACTCCCTTCAATCCATCATCGCTGTGAGTATACTCGAACCCTTTTTGCTTACGCACTTTTGGGTGTTACATACGTTACTTATACTAAATCACATCGAACACGCTACGCAATACTTTAACGCTAACCGTTACTGCATGTTATACGTGACTTAATGAATTCTTGTTTGTTATGTTTACACATGGAATGTTGTCTACCTGCCTTAGCAACGATAGTACTATAGTTTGGACTCAGCACCTGTTCACTCAGGGGTTGTTAAGGACAATTAATTACATGGCTCACAGTGGTGAGTGTGTATTACGAACTGCCTTGGGCAGTCAACCCACAGTCATTGGTATCGATAGGTTCATGTCGATAACTAACGTGCTTCATTTCACACTGTGTACGTGCTGGTTATGCGTAAACGATTTCAAACTCTATTATATCTATCAAACTTGTATGCTCACCTTTACACTATGTGTATTGACTTTTACTTTAACGTATGTGACAGGTGCTTAGGATGTTTATATGCTTGGCTTGCTGTGAAATCGAGGCTAGGAAAGGTCTAGAAACAAATAAATGAATTGTCTGTATTTGAAATCTGAGTTGTCGGAACAGAACAATTTGACTAGATCTTGTCTGTAATAATTATGTTACTTTTTATATCATGGTACGGGTCGTGATGCTTTAAATAATTGGTAATTGTAGTTGTTATGGAAACTTCTGGACAATCTGTTTCGCTCAGTGCCACGCCCCGATGATTCCGCCATCGGTTGGGGTGTGGCAGATTGGTATCAGAGCCATAACTATAGGGAATTAGGCAAGACTCGACCTAGTCCGGGTCGATGTCTTAGAAACGACCTAGTCTATAGTTAGGTACCAACAGACCGACTTGTGCACACCCTGTAGGGGTTATGTACGAGCTTACTTGCTATTTCTCGCTATTCTCGCCTACACTACACCATCACTGCACTCTAGTTTTCGAAATTGAACGAGCAATTGGGTCGAGAGTAGGTGTGAAAACCGCAGACTCTCGACTAAATTTGTTGTTTGACCCACATTTTATCTACAAACGGGAGAAATTGTGCCAAAATCAGGAGTGAAATCCATACTTTGACGAATAATTTCTCCTTATTTTATCAAAAACAGGAACGAGGTCGTTAAGTCAGGGGTGAAACCCGAACCTCGACGACTTGTTCCGATCTCTATTTTGTTTTACCAAACTCTCACCAAAGTCTCGACGGACTCCAACGACTTGAAGTCACGATATGACTGAAAGGATACGTGCCATTCGCCCAGATTCGAGGCGAGAGCACAATCCCGAAGGTCAAAGTGTGTACTGAAAGTCCTTGTGAATAGTCGAACCATTTTGGTTAGTCGACGTCTAAATAGCCGTAGACAATCTATTCTCGAATTTTTATGTGTTTCGATTATGAGCTCGCTACTGCCGACTCTGATATTCGATGTTTTATGTGTTGTATGTGATTTTATCTGTTACAATTTTTGGTGATTTATTCGCTTTTCGCTTCTTGCTTTGATCGACACACACGACTCGCACTGCACTTCTACCTCAAACCGCTAACAAATCACTACTACATGAGGAACGACTTTACGCCATGTTACTTGCTATATTATTAGCTTATGATATACTACTCGTTATGCTAATCGCGATCGCTCGCGGACTTTGAATGATAGGTTTCTGTATTCTGACTGCCTCTTGTGCTTATGTGCTTCTGTGATTCTCTGCCTTACGTGCTTACATGTTTCTGTGCTTATGTGAATCTGTGATTATGTTCCTATGTGTTTACTTGATCGTATTGCTGAGCTTTAGTAGTACTAAACGTGTGAGGTGAGATTCGATTATGTTGTGTTTGAGCCCTATGGCGATGTCTGTTGCAGACAATTTCGTCATCTGGACCCATGTCTGGACCCCGTCACCCACGAGTTACTCGTCAAGAACAGAGAGACAAACGCCTTGCTGCTCTCGTCGCCAAGCAAGTAGCAAAGGTTGTTCCTCAGATCGTGAGTGAACTATACGAGAATGTGAGCAAATCGTCCGAAGAGTCCAGGACCGAAGCTCTCAAAGCTACTCCTAAAGCTGCTTTTAGCTTCAAACAGTTCAAAGCTTGCGGACCGAAAGAGTTCACTGGCGAAGATGGCCCTACGGCTTTGTTTCAATGGTTCGACTCAATCGAGGTCACCCTGCGTCAGAGTGGATGTCCTGACAATCTTCGCACTCTGAATGCTACCGGCGTCTTCCAGTCCCGCGCCTTAGACTGGTGGACGGCCGAGAGGAACAAACGCGGAAATGACGCAGCTTATGTTCTGTCATGGGATGAGTTGAAGAACGTTATGCTCGAAGAGTTCTGCCCTCCCCATGAGCGCCAAAAGTTGGAGGACGAATTCTGGCATCTGAAGCAGAAGGATGGTGACAACGCTGCTTTAACTGCTCGCTTCAAGCAGCTCACTATTATCTATCCTGATCAAGTCAAGATTGCTGACATGACAATCAAGAAGTACATCCGCGTTCTACCAGATTGTGTTGCAGATTTTGTGCATGCTTCAAAGCCAGCAACAATCGAGGAGACTTACCTGCTTGCAGCTGAAATCAACGACAAGTGAGTCAAAGATGGATTTTGGGATAAAGCTACCAAGAACCTGCACCAAGCCACCGCCACACCAACCGCTGAAACCGCCGCCGTTTCTCAATCATCAAAGTCCTCTCGTCGCAAGAGGAATAACAACAACAGCAGCTCCAGCAACAAGAACTGTGCTGTCACTACTACTGCTGCTCCACTTCAAGCCGTACCGGCTCAGCAACAATCTCAGCACCAATCAGCTCCAGCACCAGTCGCCTATGCACCGCCTGCAAAGCATGCTTACACTGGTCCCCACCATGCTTGCCCAACATGTACTTATCATCATTCGGTGGGTATTGCCTGCAGATTTTGTGTGCACTGCAACATGTACGGCCACTTCACCGCCAACTGCCGTACCGGTCCCCGACAAGCACCAGCCCAAGCTACTGCTCATCAAGCGCTACTTCCAGCTCCTCAAGGCCAACAAGCGGCTCAGGCACCCGCGATCAACGCCAGAGTCTGCTTCGCGTGTGGTGATCCCAACCACTTCGCGAACATGCGCCCGAACAGGGTTGTGAAACAAGAGCCCCAGTAGCAGCAGCCTCAGCAACAGCTGCAACAACAGCCTCAGCAGCAACAGCAACAAGCCGCCCGCGCCCGAACATTCAACATCAATGCGCGCCAAGCCCAGGCTGATAACAATGTGGTCAATGGTAGGTTCCTTGTGAATGGTATTTATGCTTCGTGTTTGTTTGATACTGGAGCCGATAACTGTTTTGTGTCGTTTGAATTCGAGAAGCTCCTTAATCGTAAGCACTCCCATCTCCCCTCGACGTTCGAGGTCGAAGTCGCCACCGGAAGAACCGTCGCCGTCAATTCTGTTCTTCGTGATTGTACTCTTGAACTCAACAATTACATCTTTCCGATCGACCTTATTCCGATGCAACTCGGAAGTTTTGACATCATAGTAGGCATGGACTTTCTTCGTGAAAACCATGCTGAAGTTGTGTGCTTCGATAAGATGATTCGATTCTCACTCACGAATGGTGATGTATTATGTGTTTATGGTGAAAGTGATTCGAAGGGTCTTAAACTCATGTCATGTTTCCAAGCTAGCAAGTATCTCCGCAAGGAATACAGAGCTTTCTTGGCTAATATTGTAGTAGCGGATAAGGAAAGAAAGGTAGACCAGGTGTAAACGATGTTCCAATGGTTCGAGAATTTCCTAACGTGTTTCCTGAGGATCTTCCCGGACTGCCGCCAAGTCGTGATATCGACTTCCGTATCGACCTCATTCCTGGAGCAAACCCTATTGCTAGAACTCCATATCGACTCGCTCCATCTGAAATGCGTGAACTCTCGAGTCAGCTCCAGGAATTGATTGGGAAAGGCTTCATTCGCTTGAGCACCTCTCCATGGGGCGCACCAGTCCTTTTCGTCAAAAAGAATGATGGGTCGTTCAGGATGTGCATCGACTATCGGGAATTGAATAAGTTGACAATCAAGAATCGCTATCCTCTGCCTTGAATCGATGATTTTTTTGACCAGCTACAAGGTGCTACGTGTTTCTCGAAGATCGATCTACGCTCAGGCTATCACCAACTACGCATTCAAGAATAGGATATACCCAAAACCACTTTTCGCACTCGATATGGCCATTATGAGTTCGTTGTTATGCCTTTTGGTCTAACCAACGCACCCGCGGTTTTCATGGATCTGATGAATCGGGTGTGTAAACCATATCTCGACCGCTTCGTCATCGTATTCATCGATGATGTCTTGATCTATTCCAAGACGGAAACCGAACACGCGCAACATCTACGTTTGGTTCTCGAGCTACTCCAAAGGAATCGACTCTATGCCAAGTTCTCCAAGTGTGAATTCTGGCTAGAGGAGGTTCAATTCCTCGGTCACATTGTCAATAGTCAAGGTATTCAAGTCGATCCCGTGAAGATTGAAGCAGTTAAGAGTTGGGTTACGCCGAAGAACCCGTCTGAAGTCCGTTCTTTTATCGGACTAGCGGGCTATTATCGTCGATTTATCGAAGGATTCTCAAAAATTGTTGTCCCACTTACCGCTCTCACGCATAAAGACAGGCCTTTTGTTTGGGGAACTGAACAAGAGACTGCCTTTCAAACCCTCAAGCATATGCTTTGCAATGCTCCTGTTCTCACTTTACCCGACGGAACGATGACTTTATTGTCTATTGTGATGCCTCGAACCTTGGTCTCGGTTGTGTTCTCATGCAATGAGACAAGGTTATTACTTACGCATCTCGTCAGCTCAAGATCCACAAGAAGAACTATACAACCCATGATCTCGAGCTAGACGCAGTTTTTTTGCGTTAAAGATTTAGCGACACTACCTCTACGGTACTAAGTGTACTATCTTCACCGATCATAGGAGCCTACAACATATCTTCGACCAGAAAGAACTTAATATCCGTCAACGCCGATGGGTAAAACTAGGGGTACAAATGAGCCGAGCTACTCGCGAGCTACTCGAGCTCGGCTCGAAAAAAAGCTCGAACGAGCCGAGCTTAAACGAGCTCGAGCCCGAGCCTAAAGACAAGCTCGTTTAGTAAACGAGCCCGAGCCCGAGCTTTGCTTATCGAGCTCGAGCCGGCTCACGAGCCTTAACGAGCTTTCTTTTTATATATTTTTTATTAATATATTAAACATATATTTAATTTACCATTTATTTAAATATAAAAAATAACTAAATTATATGTATAACAATAGTTATAATTAATAAAAATTAATTAATAAATACTAAGCGAGTCGAGCCCGAGCCGAGCTTGAAAAATTACCTTCGAGCCAAGCTCGAGCTTTAGAAATAAAGCTCAAATCGAGCCGAGCTCGAGCTTTCATATGTCAAACGAGCTCGATCTCGAGCCTGGTCGAGCTCGGGCTCGGCACGGCTTGTTTGCACCCCTAGGTAGAACTTCTCAACGATTACGACTGTGAGATCCGTTATCATCCTGGCAAAGAAAATTTCGTTGCCGATGCACTCTGCAGACGGAGTTATTTACATAGCGCCCGTAATGTCCAAGCCCAGTATGATCTCGAAACCCTTATTCGCGAAGCCCAACATGCTTGTTTTAACGAACGCACATTGAAGAAGGAAATGATCTACCATGAAGGAGCCCATCTTGTGAATAAGTCGGATGGGATATTCCATTATCTGGACCGAATTTGGATCCCTAAACGAACCGATTTACGACAGATTTTGATGGACGAAGCCCATAAATCTCGGTATTCTATTCATCCCGGTGCCGATAAAATGTACCAGGACCTTCGCTGCAAGTACTGGTGGCCGGGCATGAAGAGAGATATTGCCCTCTATGTTGGAAAAGTGCCTGACTTGCTCGAAAGTCAAGGCCAAGCACCAAAGACCCTCCGGCTTACTTGAACAACCACCGATCCCTATGTGGAAGTGGGAAAGTATAGCTATGGACTTCATAACGAAACTTTCGCGTACGCCATCAAGTCACGACAGCATCTGGGTTGTCGTCGACCGTTTGACCAAATCTGCTCATTTCCTGCCGATACGAGAAGACTACAAGGTAGAACGATTAGCCCGAATTTACACCGATGAGATCATTTGTCGATATGGGACGCCCCGCGACATCATCTCTGACCGTGATGCTCGGTTTACCTCGCATCTGTGGGAAACATTTCAAACGGCTCTCGGTACTACGCTTAATCTAAGTACCGCATTCCACCCTTAAACCGACGGTCAGACTGAGAGAACGATTCGTACCCTTGAAGACATGCTCCGTTCGTGTGTCATAGATTTCGGTGGTAATTGGGACGCATACTTGCCTTTAGTCGAATTCTCGTACAATAACAGTTATCATTCCAACATTCAAATGGCACCATTTGAGACATTGTATGGAAGAAGATGTCGATCACCAATTGTATGGCACGAGATCGGGCTCTCGCAATTAACCGGTCCTTAGCTATTGCAAGAAACGACTGATAAAGTCCTCCAAATTTGAGACAATCTACTGAAAGCTCGGAGTCGTCAGAAAAGTTACGCTGATAGATGACGCAAGCCCCTTGAATTTGACGTTGGAGACCATGTACTCCTAAAGGTATCACCTTGAAAGGGTGTGGTCAGATTCGGCAAGAAAGGAAAGCTCGCGCCTAGATATGTTGGACCCTTTAAGATTCTGGAAAGGATCGGAAAAGTGGCATACAGACTCGAACTACCGGAGGAACTTAATAACGTCCACCCGACTTTCCACGTGTCTAACCTCAGAAAGTGCCTGGCTGAAAATGATCTGTTTGTACCTCTAGAAGATCTCCAAGTAAACGAAACACTACACTTCGTGGAGAAGCCTATCGAAATCATGGACCGCCAAACCAAGCAGCTCAGACGCTCGCGCATTCCCATTGTAAAGGTTCGATGGGAAGGCAAACGAGGTGCAGAGTTCACTTGGGAACTCGAAAGCGACATGAAGGCGAAGTACCCGCAGTTGTTTGTTACGGCTTCGGCCTAATTTCGGGACGAAATTCCCTCAACTAGGGGAGGCTGTAACACCCCGTGTTTCGAAAGTCAAAGCCAAAGTCAAGATTGAAGTCAAAGGGAGACAAGATTGCTAATTACGATCTGTCACTCATTGCTCAATTCATGTTTTGACTTCTTTAACTTGTAGATAGTCTTGTTATGCTTTGACGTTAGTTGTATTATGTGGAGTAATTGTTAATAATCAAGGTTTAATCGCTATTTATCGATGTTAATCGCATGTTATATCGCTTATCACAATCGCACTCGCAACTCGAATTACGTGTCGGGTTATTGTTCTTATGTGTGTGTGTGCCATATGTGTTACTTGTGCATGTTTATTTATGTTGTTGTTGTGATGATTAATCGAAACGCAATCGCAATCGAATCGCAAACGCTAAACGAACGTTAAAATAGGATGATTGTATGTTGATATAGTAGTTGGGATTAAAAGTAATTTGAATAGGAAACTCTATCGCATCGCAACACTCAACACTCGAGTCGAAATCACAAAACTCATCACGCCGAGCACTCGAATCGAGTGGCCAGCCGACCGAGCTGCCACCCGACCGGAGTGCCACTCGATCGAGCTGCCACCCGGACGGCTGCCACTCGATCGACCAACCTCTTTTCCTCCTTTCCATTTATGGAAACCCTATAAATACCCCATATGTCAACCTTATTTGATGTTGACAGCTCTCTCTTCACCCCACTCGCTCCAGCCGCTATTTCTTCGGATTTTTCGCGATTCTTGTAAGTTTTCCACCTAAATCTTGTACTTTCTTGATCTACACGCACTCCTACACCTTTCTATCTTTTGAATCTTAACTTTTAACCACGAAATCACTAGATTTGAGGTGTTCTAGGATGATGTCATCATGGTGTTCTTATGAACTTCATGTTTTGGCTTCAATTCACCAAGAACAACTTAGATTTGAACGATTTCCACACAAATAAGCAAGGATCTTTCATAGATCTGAACATATTCATGGTAAAAAGGATTGGAAGATGGTTTTCCAACTTTCTTTCAACTCTTTACACTCAATGCGCTCAAAACCGATAGAATCAGAGCTTGTTCTAACCTTCTACTCTTTCTGTTGAATGTGTTGGTTCAAGATCCGGACTCTATCCACGAGATTACCGATTTCGGGTTAAACATGAAACACCGTCTCGAACAGTTAACTGGTCAGACTAGGGTGATTCCTGTCCGATCGGGTCACTAAGTCTTGACGAGGTTTCTATTGTTTAGCACGCTATCAAACATTCTCGAGAAAACGACAAACTACCAAAACAACCAAGAAGAAGACGACCAGGTCATCTAGGATGGATTGCCGTCCGATCGAATTGCCGTCCGATCGGCTGTCACCTGATCGGATTGCACCTGCAAACGAAAAAATGACACAATGAATATTTTATTAATATAATAATGCTGTTTTTTTTTTGCTGAAAAGAAACAAAATGTTATTTTAAATGGGCTGAAAATTTTATAAAAATCTGAAAATGGGCCCGAAATTTTATAAAAATCAACACAATAAAAATAACCGAATCGGCTAATACAAAAATGATTTTAAGGTGCCGAAAACCCAAAGAATAAATGAATAAATAAATCCGGATCGAATAAATAAATGGAACAAAAATTTACAAGTGTACAAAAGAATCACGAAAACGAATAAATCGAATTAAAAGCAAGAAATATTAACAAATAAATAAAGAAATAAATAATCAAGAAAGTATACACAAATATTAACAAGTATATACGCCGATAACACAATGACTCGGGTCGTTCCTAAAACTCGCCATCTCCCCGGCAACGGCGCCAAAAACTTGACGTGTGCGTATATATACATAATATTGCAATGAAATTACACACGATTTGGTTTTAAATTTATAAAAGTGATTATTACTTTTACATCAAAACACACACGAAAGAGGCAAGTGTACCCCGTCATATATGTAATAAAGTATCGGTAAGAACCAAGTATCGATCCAAGGAAATGGGCGGAGAAATAATACTAGACCTTTATCACTAAACTACCTGTAAAAAGATAAGTTGTTTGATTTTTAATAAACTAAAGTAAGCATAAACAACTACTTATAAAAACATAATAGATTTCAAATATGAAAATAGATAAATAGCCTTGCTTAATACACAACCAAAGCATGTTAACTAAGTCGGTTTTGGCACTAGAAGCATTTGATCAATTTTCCAATTTAAGACAATTAGTATCCCTTTCGGGAATCCTAACATGACAATCATTCGGAAAGTTAAAACAATAAACACACTTTAACCACCTAAAATTGTTCTTTAACGTGCAATTGATAAATGTCTATGAAAATCTCTTAAAAATAAGTTAGTCATCCGTTAGGAGTTTTCTAACTTCACTTAAACAAGGAAAGCGACACCGATAAACACAATGCAACCACCGAGACAAGCATAAACTAGATTAAATCACAACCGAGTTCATTTTACAAATCTTGCACATAAATTCACCAAGATAGCAATTTTGGCCTAAACTACTAACTAAGCTAACAAATCATGGCAAGAATTTATAACGACACCATTTAACCCGTTAAGGTCCTTACGTGACGGCAAGCTTTCTTGATTAACAATAATTACATTTTATTAAACCACTAACCATTTCTAGTATCATGGTGCATACATTTTAACCAAGTTAAACTAGTTAACCAAGTTTAAAGTTTACTAATACAAAATTAATTAAGCTTCATTTTTCAACTATCTTAACTAACCAAATACCAATTATCCAACACAATTACTTATAATCAAGAAATCAATATCAATAACAAGGTTGCAAACTAATCATCAAAGATTAACATAGAAAATACTTCCAAATGTCATTACAAACAAAGATTAACATACTAATGGCTATAATCAAGCAAGGGATTGTTGTGTTTTTGCCCAAAGGCTACAATAATACATAAACATTAATCTAAATGCTTGAAAGATTAACAAAATAATGGAAAGATTAGAAAACCAAACCATAAACAAGCATAAGATTAAGAATCTGGAAGATAACAAAGCTAATCGGCACAATGTGGCTTGAATCCGGGTGAAAGCAGAAGCCTCCGGAGCCTGAAAATCGCCAGAATCGCTTCCAAAATGTCCAGTCTTCCAAGCAGAATGTTTCTGCAGGTTTTTATATTTTTTTTCGGTTTCGCACGGTCGTGCGTCCTGTTGCACGACCGTTCACTTTAAGCAATTATTGTAGGTATGGCGCACCATACTGCATGACGTCACAGATCTTGACCAGTCGTAGGTCACGCACGACCGTTCTTCATATGGCACGACCGTGCGTTTCCGGGATCATGTTGCATGGATTGCTGCACTGGTCGTTCAGTTCCGGGGTTTTGGGTGATCATCGGATCCGCACGGGGTGCAAGATATGGAACGCCCATGCATCACCGAGATTGCCTTGATTGCCTTGCACGCCGAGTTGCACGTTCGTTCAATGCCGGACTGGCTTTCATTTGTCGGAGATGCACGGTCGTGCATTAGGTCGCACGACCGTTCTACACGCCCAAGTCAGTTTTCTAACAGAATGTTCGCAGCTTCGTCGTTTTGTCCGGAAAGTCCTCGTTTTCGCTATCATCTTGTCTGGTATGCTGTTTTAGGCCTGTAAACAAAAGTGTAGATGATTAAGCATCCGAATGACGGTTTTACGGCCGAAAACGCATAAAATAGGGGTAAAACGGGGGACTAAAATATGTGTAAATTAGCGAATATCAAATCTCCCCACACTTGAACCTTGCTTGTCCTCAAGCAAGCTAAACTAAAATGTAATAAAAGATAGAATCAAACAAGAACGATAATTTACACAATATTTTATTGAAACTACTACAAACGGTTAACCGGTTTTTCGAAAGACAACATCAATAGACTCAAACCCAACAAGCATATGCAAATATATAGCGACAACCAAAAAGCCGTGACTTCACATTTAATTGACTCAACATGTTAATCTTCACACAACTCACAATGTTCATACACACTCGGTTTTATTTATGAAACATACATAAAATGTGTACGTGCAAACGCTCAACGCCTAGTCAATGAAATGTGTAATATCATAAGTTTGTCATAAGATCTCGTCTCCACCAACTAACATGCGAAAAAGTGTAAATCAAGAGGTCTTTACGGGTTGTAACGTTAGGCTTGGGCGAAGGGTATGGAAATGGATATTTAAAGTGGCGAAAATGGTTAAAACTCGGTAGTAGCGTTCAACTAGCAACAAACAATACAACTATACATACAAATGCCTTAAAAAGGCGACTATTGCGCAATCGAGCTCATCAACTATATTTTAACATTTAAGCATTCAAAATTGCTCGATTTTCGTCGACTTCACCCTATTTTAGGGTGTTTTATTTTCTGTTTTTTTTATAACCAAGAAACTAGATATATAATAAACAATAAACTACAACAAACGCTAGTTAAACGATTATTTTGACCGAGTTTCAACACTAAAAAGGTTTAAAACATAAAAAGGCTAAATTTGGCTAAGTGGGCGATAATGTGGGTAAACAAAGGTAAACGGGAAGGCTCGACATGGTTAATCCTAAAGGGTAATATAAGGTTTACGGGAAGCACAACACAAAGAACAAGGTTTACAACAAAGGGGTAATCTAAGTGCCTCTATCACTTCTACACAAATCCGCAAGTTCATGGTCTTAACAAGCATACTAGTGACAAGTTCTAAATTACACATAACATCCGGCTCACTCCTACTCCGAAATGAACAAATATATAACAATATCGAGGCTCAAATATGCTCACGTAACGGAAGGAATGGTTAAAAGTGTGAAAACTATCATGTAAGTCTTTCTTTGTTTGTCACGCTTTCCGGTTTCCTTTTACAAAATTAATTTTTCTTGTCGAGTTTTTATCAAGTCCGAAGTTTTCTAAAACACAACTAACCGGTTTATTTACTAAAATATATACAAAATACAGGTATTTTTGAATGCTTTTTCTGATTTTCTGTTTTTTTATAGAGGACAAACAAAGTTAACCCCCTCCCCACACTTGAACTTCGCATTGTCCCCAATGCGAGACCCGAAATATAGAGAAAAGGATAATAGTACTCCCCTCAAGATGATGTTGATGCAACGAGACTTCCAAAGCTGTATCTGTCACGTGCTCCGGTCCAAGATTCGATAGCCAAAACCTGCAAGTATGTCACATGTACACCAAAACAGAACAGAAACAGAAAAAAACACAAATAAACCATAATATACATAAATAGAAATACTAGAAATCCCAACACAAAATAAAGTAAACATACGAAAGTGTCAGAAAATAAAAGAGTACATAGCCGGGGTGTTTGAAATAACAGACAAAATGAACACCCGAAATAAACAAAGTACGGAAAAGATAAAACCACAAACTCCACCGAATCCTACTCGTCATCACCATCATCGTCTCTCGTGAAGGATGGGCCCGCATCTCCATGACCAGGTGGGTTCCACGGTGGGAACTGCGGAGGATGCTGAAAGTAGTCGGGATAGGCATGATGCATCTCCCCGAACAAGTATGAGAACCCATAACTCACCCCCTGGTACAAGTGGTCCTGGTTCGCCCTGATCTCTTGGTACCGCTGCTCCTATTTAATTTGCATCTGTTGGAACTGTTGGTAGAACTCAGGGTAAGGCGAGAGGCCTTCGGGCCAATCTTGGTGCTGGTGTGGTGGTGTAGGTGGCGGCTGCTCATGTGGTGGTGTCAGTGGTATGTGCTGCTCATGCTGATGCTCCTGATCATGCATTTCTTCATCCTCGTTTTCCTCCTCAGCTGGAGGCAACGGGTCCCAGACCTCGTTGTTGAACCCCTTCAATCTATCCCCGTGAGGCAACTCAGCAATCACTCCCATCGCCTTCAGTGACCTAATGTCAACATAAACACCCTCGGTTATCAGAGTGAGACCCTGAAGTACCTCGTCAGTCATCAATTCCAGATTATAAGCAATTTCGGTCACGTACTGACCGCCGTGGATTTGACTGTTGGGTTTCCGCCCCGAGCACTTCACGAAGTATTCAGCCATCCTTGCGGCTAGGTTGATATGGACTCCCTCAACCAGCGCATAGAGAAAAATCAAATCTGGTGTTGGACAGTTCCCAAGACTGTCCATGCGCCCGCAAATTGTGTGGCTAAACACATGATGCATCACCCGAACCAAAGGGTCTCTCAGTCGTGAAGCCTTCGACATTCTCGGGTCGTAAGGGTCACCAATAGCATTTTTAGCCCAAAACTGGTTCCTATCTGCATCAGATGGAAAGGTAAACTGATCCGTGAAGACTTCGGAATCCATGTCTTCTCTTGTGTAGATCCCGAGCTTCCTACCCAATCGACCCACTGTCCAAGTATGCCATCGTCCACCTAACCTGAAAGTTATCCGATCCTTGTATCAGAATTTTGGCCTTCTATGAGCAACTGGTTTTTCGTAGGCATATGTGGAGAAGAACTCTATCGTTAGCTCATGATAGACGGGTCGGTTGATAGATATTAAGCGCGCAAGTGGGAAAGTGAGCATGCCATCAAGTCTTTCACTCTGGTTTAGCTCCCCCATAACTTCCCAATCCAGCCACCTAGGGACTCCGAATTGCCCTTGCCTTGCCCATAAGGCGTCACGTCTCGGGATACAAAGAGCCTCTCGCTTATCTTCGGGATTAAATTGCAGAAAAGGATGGTCCATCTGTATGAGATATATCGTTAGAAAGATGGGATCAGGAAAAATTTTAATCGAAAACAGCCGAGCAGACAGTTATGAAGATTCTGTGAATCTGATCTGGGCCTGTGGCACGGACGTGCGATGAGACGCATGGTCGTGCGTCGCCGATAACGAGTACCAGTAGCCCAAAGATGTCGAAACTGCATGGCGTGCGACCAACTGCACCACCGTGCAACACCGAGCAAACAGCAGATCATCGTGAATATCCGGAAGTGCACGACCGTTCCATCCAAGGAACGTCCGTGCGACACCTGTTCTGCAGATTTCAAACCCCTGAACTTCGAATAGCCTGATTTTTTCAAAATCAACAACTTTTTTGTACAAACAGGGGCCGGAAACTTAACAGGATGTTCACGATACGAATGGTTCTTGCAAGGGTTAGGGTTTCGCTTGTATTTATGAAGGGAACCCTAAAAATCCTTGAAGAAACGGATGAATCTACCCTAGAAAGCGGAAAAACAGATAAACTACAAGAAGGAACGTACCGTGCGAAGACGTGTGTGAAACCGTGCGAAGAGACCGTGCGATTTGAAGCAATATCGCTCTGGAACGGCTGCAGATGGTTAGGGATCGCGAATGAAGGGTTTGGAAGCAGATGGGGGGTTTTTATAATGTGCAAAAGACCAAATTGGCCCTGCCTCTCGCACGGTCGTGCGACAGCACGCACGGTCGTGCGTCACCTACATTTTGCAAACCATGCATGCTGTTCTCGGAGATGCACCGAGGGTGCGACTCCTCGTGCCGACCAGCTCGGAAACACACGGTCGTGCGATTCGTGGCATGGTCGTGCAACAGCTGCAGATCAGAATTTTCTGCAGAAACCATTTCCAGCAACTGTTTTGGCCGTTTCTCGCCATTTTTTCAACACGCCAACTGTTTAATCAATATCGCAACATAGAACCTTCGCCCGGCACGTACGAAAATTGCACAAACTAAAGTAAACTACCAAACACTCCTAAATTACGCTAAAACTAGAAAAACACCTAAAAAGACGATACTACCCCTAAAGCGCAAAATTCGCTCTTGCTACATTTTTGATCCGCGAGTCAGTAGCGTAGACTCTCTCCTCCCCACATTTATGATGTGTGCGGGGTTTGGAGCTCGATTACCTCCACCGCCGACTCTATCGGCCCGGCAATGTACAACTTCAACCGATGTCCATTTACCTTGAATGTAACACCATCTGCGTTCTCTATTGCAACAGTACCGTACGGAAATACCTCCTTAACTGTGTATGGTCCTGTCCAACGTGAATGAAGCTTCCCAGGAAATAAGCGCAGTCGTGAATTATAAAGAAGAACAAGATCACCCGCTTGGAATTCTTTGTGGTCCTTCAAGCGTTTGTCGTGAAGTTTCTTCGTGCGCTCTTTGTAGAGTACGGAGCTTTCATAGGCTTGTTGTCGCAATTCCTCCAATTCATGAATTTGGAGAAACCGGGCTTCACCTCCGGTTTTCAGGTCCAAATTCACTGTTTTCGAAGCCCACATAGCCTTGTGCTCCAACTCTACCGGTAAATGGCATGCTTTTCTGTATACCAACCTAAAGGGAGTAGTCCCAATAGGGGTCTTATAAGCTGTACGGAATGCCCACAATGCCTCATCAAGTTTCTCCGACCATTCCTTGCGGTTAGCACCAACAGACCGCTCAAGGATGCGCTTAAACCCACGGTTCGTGACTTCCACCTGCCCGCTCGTCTGCGGATGATAGGGCGTGGACAAACGGTGATGCACACCGTAACGGGACAAAGCTTTTTCTAGCTGTGTATTACAAAAATGAGTCCCTCTGTCACTAATAAGTGCTTTCAGAGCGCCAAATCGGGCGAACAAACTTTTTAAGAATCTCACGACCACCCTAGCGTCATTTGTGGGTAAGGCTTGCGCCTCAGCCCACTTTGATACGTAGTCAACTGCGACCAGGATGTATTTGTTACCTCGTGAGGGGGGAAACGGTCCCATGAAGTCTATCCCCCAAACATCAAAGACTTCACAAACTTGTATCCAGTTCTGGGGCATTTCGTCGCGTGCCGATATGTTCGTCGCCCTCTGACAAGCATCGCACGCTTTTACCCAACTCTGCGCGTCACGGAAAATGGTCGGCCAGTAAAACCAGGAATCCAACACCTTCTTCGCGGTGAAGTTGGCTCCGTGGTGGCCTCCGGTAGGTCCCTCATGACACTGGCGCAGAATATCGGTCGCCTCAGTCCCTGATACACATCTTCTGATCACCTGATCAGCCCCCACCTTAAATAAGAAAGGGTCGTCCCAAATGTTATGCTTGAGATCCGAAAAGAATTTCCTCTTTTGCTGGTGAGTCAACCCTTTAATCAGAATCCCGCAAGCAAGATAGTTCGCAAAGTCGGCGAACCAAGGCGACTCATCGCATATCTCAACACCCATCAAAGACTCGTGTGGGAAATTGTCATTGATTGAATCCCAACGCGCGTCCTCGATGTCTCCATGCTCTAACCGAGATAGATGGTCAGCCGCTACATTCAATGCACCCTTTTTATCTTGAATTTCAATATCAAACTCTTGCAGCAACAGGATCCATCTGATTAGACGCGGTTTTGCGTCCTGTTTGCTGAAGAGGTTTCTGATGGCTGCGTGATCAGTATACACAACGATTTTCGAAAGCACCAAATACGATCTAAATTTATCAAATGCGAAAACAACTGCCAAGAGCTCTTTTTCAGTCGTGGTGTAGTGCTCCTGAGCGTCATGAAGAGTCTTGCTCGCATAATAGATCGGGTGAAAGTGCTTTTCCTTTTTCTGTCCTAAAACGGCCCCTATAGCGTAATCACTCGCGTCGCACATGATTTCAAATGGCAAACTCCAGTCCGGTGCAACTAAAATAGGGGCCTCAATCAACTTTTGCTTGAGAAGGTCAAAAACCCTCAAGCAATCATCTCCAAATATGAACGGAGCGTCTTTTTCCAACAAACGGGTCATAGGCCTAGCGATTTTTGAAAAGTCCTTTATGAATCGCCTGTAGAACCCTGCATGAGCAAGAAAGCTCCGTATCGCTCTCACAGAGGTGGGAGGCGGAAGTCGTGAAATAACATCAACTTTAGCTGGATCGACTTCCATACCTGCACGAGAAATCTTATGTCCCAGAACTATGCCCTCCTTCACCATGAAGTGGCATTTCTCCCAGTTCAGGACCAGATTCGTCTCCTCGCACCTCTTCAACATCTTTCTCAAATTTTCCAAACAATGATCGAAGGAATCCCCAAATACCGAAAATTCATCCATGAAAACCTCCATAGAATCCTCGATCATATCATGGAAAATAGCAACCATGCATCTCTGGAAGGTCGCTGGTGCATTACACAACCCAAAAGGCATCCGCCGGTAGGCGAATGTGCCAAAGGGGCAGGTAAAGGTAGTCTTCTCCTGATCCTCAGGAGCGATAGGAATTTGGAAGTACCCAGAGAACCCGTCCAAGAAACAGTAATACAACTTCCCCGACAGACGTTCCAACATCTGGTCGATGAATGGAAGCGGGAAGTGATCTTTACGAGTAGCATCGTTGAGTTTGCGGTAATCAATGCAAACTCGCCACCCAGTGACGGTACGGGTAGGAATTAGCTCATTCCTATCATTTGAAACTACAGTCATACCACCTTTCTTAGGTACAACCTGCACTGGACTCACCCACACAGAGTCGGATATAGGATAAATCATCCCGGCATCCAACAACTTAATCACTTCTTTCTTCACCACGTCCTGCATATTTGGATTTAAACGCCTCTGATGCTGTGCACACGGTTTGTACTCGTCTTCCATCAGAATCTTGTGAGTACAGAAAGAAGGATTGATGCCCTTGATATCCATGATTTTCCATGCAATGGCTCTCTTATGAAGTCTCAGAACCTCGAGAAGCTGATTTTTCTCATCTTTTTCCAATGATGCCGAAATTATGACCGATAAGCGACGCTCCTCGT
Organism: Helianthus tuberosus; assembly: GCA_030545235.1. Taxonomy (NCBI): domain Eukaryota; kingdom Viridiplantae; phylum Streptophyta; class Magnoliopsida; order Asterales; family Asteraceae; genus Helianthus; species Helianthus tuberosus. The sequence goes on from CM060420.1 coordinate 139,285,410, forward strand.
CCAGAAATGCGTACTCGAGATGTGGTGGGAGTTCTTTCAACTCCAAAGACGGCGGATCTTCAACCAACGGTTTTGATTTCTCTTCTTCTAGATGGACAATTTCAAGAAATCTCTCCGGACTCTGGGAACCATCGTCACCAATCTGATAGACTGGCTGCTCTAAATCGTGGCCCACCTGCGTAATGCCAATCAGGTCCCCACACAACAGACGTGTGTCCGAATTAATCTCGTCAACAATACCTTGAAAATGAGAGCACACACATGCATCGATAATGTCGACGTAATAAAGCTTGTCATCGTGACTTTGCGGATGCTGCATCGATCTTTTGATATCGAATGTCACGTGCTCATCGTTCACTCGGAGCGTGATTTGGCCAGCCGCCACATCAACAATCGTCCTCGCTGTATTGAGGAAAGGGCGTCCAAGTATCAAAGGTACTCTTGAATCCTCGTCCATGTCAAGAATAACAAAATCCACGGGGAAAACAAATTTATCGATTTTTACAAGCATGTTTTCCACAAATCCACGCGGCTACTTGATTGAACGGTCTGCCAACCGAATGCTCATCCTAGTAGGTGACGGCTCACCCAGATCCAGTTTAGTAAAAACCTTATATGGCATAAGGTTGATACTCGCTCCCAAGTCAGCCAATGCATGGCTAACAGACATGTTTCCAATCAAACACGGGAGCGTAAAACTACCCAGATCTCCCATTTTCATGGGCAGACGGTTTTGTAGAACGGCAGAACAAGTTTCATTCATCACCACACATGATATATCCTCGAGCTTCTGTTTATTCGAGAGGATATCCTTAAGGAATTTCGCATACTTTGGCATCTGGGCCAAGGCTTCAACAAACGGTATATTAATGTGTAGTTGCTTAAACAACTCAAGGAACTTACCGTATTGTTCTTCGTTCTTCTGCTTCTTCAGCCTGCCTGGATAAGGTACTGGAGGAGTGTAATCTTTGACCGGATCCTGGACTTGTGCTGTACTTGCTGGGCGTAGCCTGGCTTGCACCTCGTCCGGTGTGTCAGTCGGGACCGCTTCAGTGATCGGTGATGAGTCCGATATGACGGGTCCGGTAGTCTTTCCACTCCTGGTCATGACAGCATTCACATCCCTGTGTCCGCCCGGGTTTGGTTCTGTATTGCCCGGAAGACCACCTGGGGTCCTTTTAGACATCATCTGTGCCAGCTGACCAACCTGATTCTCGATATTTTGAATCGAGGCTTTGTGACTCCTCATTTCTCCCTCGTGAGAAAGAAAACGATCCTCGCTCTGTTGGTAGCGTTTTTCAGCCAACTGATTTGCACTCGAGGAGCTAGTAAGAAGCTGAGCCATCATATCCTCCAGCTTGGAACTAGACTGAGGGGCCTGCTGCTGGGAGCTACTCCCAGTGCCCTGATTCTGATATGAATATGGACGCTGCTGGTAAGGTTGGTTGTATTGCTGGAGCTGCTGACCCTGACCCTGCTGCGGTGCTGGAGCGCGCGGATTGAACCCCAATGGGTTTTGATTTTCTGTATTCGCTCGCCACCCAAAGTTTGGGTGATTTCTCCAACCGGGATTATAGGTGTTGCTGTACGGATTGTTCTGCGGCCTCACCTGATTACTCATGAAATCTACTTCTTCGTGGCCCTCATATACGACTCCCTGAAAACACGCACCAGGCTCGTGTGACACTCCACACTGGTCACATCCCGAACCAGCTTGTGCAATCATCTAGGACTTGTCGAATCTCGATGCAAGAGCTGAGATTTGCGCAGTAATGGCCGTGTAGTCGTCCACCGCGTGTACTCCTGCACGAGATGATGATGATGTTGCCCGGCCTCTATCTCCTTCCCGACGCGAGCTGGATTTCAACGCAGCTTTTTCTATGATAGCATACGCTTCAGTCGGCGTCTTAGTTCCTAGATCGCCTCCTACGTGTTGTAACAGAGCCCCTGATAAAACGTCAAAACCAGCTGTCTCTTGGAGAAGCCATGATGTGGAACATCTATCAACAAATCTTTAAATCTCTCCCAGGCCGCGTGCAACGACTCTCCCTCGTCTTGGTGAAAGGAAACAATCCGGTTCCGTAGCTTGTTTGTTTTCTCAGGTGGAAAATATTTCTGCATAAACTGCCCTGCCAACTGATTCCAGGTCCTGATGGACCCGGCTGGAAGTGAGATAAGCCAAGCTCTAGCTTTGTCACGCAACGAGAAAGGAAACAACCTCAACCGAATTGCATCCTCCGAAACACCTATAATCCTAAATGTCGAACAAATAGCAAGAAAAGCAGCGATATGCCTCCCGGGATCCTCATGCTCACGCCCGTCAAACTGTACTGAATTCTGCACCATATTAATAATACTAGATCTGATTTCAAAAGTAGGAGCATCAACAGTAGGTGGAAGGATACTCGGCTCCAGGCCTGTCCTTCCGGGCTGATTTGTGTCATTCAAAGGTCGCTCATCGTCCGCCATAGTTCTGTCTCCTGCTGCCCCTGAGCCTTCGGCTTCAGCAGGTACCACCTGCTCCTGCTCACCAGATGCGAGCAGTAGCCCAACCGCACGCCCTCTCGCGCGAAGACGTCTCCTAAGATCGCGTTCGGGCTCGTCTGACGGTTCAACAACTTCTTGAGCTGGGGTCGAGAACATCAACCTGCAAACGAAAAAATGACACAACGAATATTTTATTAATATAATAATGCTGTTTTTTTTTTTGCTGAAAAGAAACAAAATGTTATTTTAAATGGGCTGAAAATTTTATAAAAATCTGAAAATCGGCCCGAAATTTTATAAAAATCAACACAATAAAAATAATCGAATCGGCTAATACAAAAATGATTTTAAGGTGCCGAAAACCCAAAGAATAAATGAATAAATAAATCCGGATCGAATAAATAAATCCGGATCGAATAAATAAATGGAACAAAAATTTACAAGTGTACAAAAGAATCACGAAAACGAATAAATCGAATTAAAAGCAAGAAATATTAACAAATAAATAAACAAATAAATAATCAAGAAAGTATACACAAATATTAACAAGTATATACGCCGATAACACAATGACTCGGGTCGTTCCTAAAACTCGCCATCTCCCCGGCAACGGCGCCAAAAACTTGACGTGTGCGTATATATACATAATATTGCAATGAAATTACACACGATTTGGTTTTAAATTTATAAAAGTGATTATTACTTTTACATCAAAACACACACGAAAGAGGCAAGTGTACCCCGTCATATATGTAATAAAGTATCGGTAAGAACCAAGTATCGATCCAAGGAAATGGGCGGAGAAATAATACTAGACCTTTATCACTAAACTACCGGTAAAAAGATAAGTTGTTTAATTTTTAATAAACTAAAGTAAGCATAAACAACTACTTATAAAAACATAATAGATTTCAAATATGAAAATAGATAAATAGCCTTGCTTAAAACACAACCAAAGCATGTTAACTAAGTCGGTTTTGGCACTAGAAGCATTTGATCAATTTTCCAATTTAAGACAATTAGTATCCCTTTCGGGAATCCTAACATGACAATCATTCGGAAAGTTAAAACGATAAACACACTTTAACCACCTAAAATTGTTCTTTAACGTGCAATTGATAAATGTCTATGAAAATCTCTTAAAAATAAGTTAGTCATCCGTTAGAAGTTTTCTAACCTCACTTAAACAAGGAAAGCGACACCGATAAACACAATGCAACCACCGAGACAAGCATAAACTAGATTAAATCACAACCGAGTTCATTTTACAAATCTTGCACATAAATTCACCAAGATAGCAATTTTGGCCTAAACTACTAACTAAGCTAACAAATCATGGCAAGAATTTATAACGACACCATTTAACCCGTTAAGGTCCTTACGTGACGGCAAGCTTTCTTGATTAACAATAATTACATTTTATTAAACCACTAACCATTTCTAATATCATGGTGCATACATTTTAACCAAGTTAAACTAGTTAACCAAGTTTAAAGTTTACTAATACAAGATTAATTAAGCTTCATTTTTCAACTATCTTAACTAACCAAATACCAATTATCCAACACAATTACTTATAATCAAGAAATCAATATCAATAACAAGGTTGCAAACTAATCATCAAAGATTAACATAGAAAATACTTCCAAATGTCATTACAAACAAAGATTAACATACTAATGGCTATAATCAAGCAAGGGATTGTTGTGTTTTTGCCCAAAGGCTACAATAATACATAAACATTAATCTAAATGCTTGAAAGATTAACAAAATAATGGAAAGATTAGAAAACCAAACCATAAACAAGCATAAGATTAAGAATCTGGAAGATAACAAAGCTAATCGGCACAATGTGGCTTGAATCCGGGTGAAAGCAGAAGCCTCCGGAGCCTGAAAATCGCCAGAATCACTTCCAAAATGTCCAGTCTTCCAAGCAGAATGTTTCTGCAGGTTTTTATATTTTTTTCGGTTTCGCACGGTCGTGCGTCCTGTTGCACGACCGTTCACTTTAAGCAATTATTGTAGGTATGGTGTACCATACTGCATGACGTCACAGATCTTGACCAGTCGTAGGTCACGCACGACCCTTCTTCATATGGCACGACCGTGCGTTTCCGGGATCATGTTGCACGGATTGCTGCACTGGTCGTTCAGTTCCGGGGTTTTGGGTGATCATCGGATCCGCACGGGGTGCAAGATATGGAACGCCCGTGCATCACCGGGATTGCCTTGATTGCCTTGCACGCCGAGTTGCACGTTCGTTCAATGCCGGACTGGATTTCATTTGTCGGAGATGCACGGTCGTGCATTAGGTCGCACGACCGTTCCACACGCCCAGGTCAGTTTTCTAACAGAATGTTCGCAGCTTCGTCGTTTTGTCCGGAAAGTCCTCGTTTTCGCTATCATCTTGTCTGGTATGCTGTTTTAGGCCTGTAAACAAAAGTGTAGATGATTAAGCATCCGAATGACGGTTTTACGGCCGAAAACGTATAAAATAGGGGTAAAACAGGGGACTAAAATATGTGTAAATTAGCGAATATCACTTACGCAGTTTTGGGTGTTACATACGTTACTTATACTAAATCACATCGTACACGCTATGCAGTAATTTAACGCTAACCGTTACTACATGTTATACGTGACTTAATGAATGCTTGTTTGTTATGTTTACACATGGAATGTTGTCTACCTGCCTTAGCAACGATAGTCCTATAGTTTGGACTCAGCACCTGTTCACTCAGGGGTTGTTAAGGACAATTAATTGCATGGCTCACAGTGGTGAGTGTGTATTACGAACTGCCTTGGGCAGTCAACCCGCAGTCATTGGTATCGATAGGTTCATGTCGATAACTAACGTGCTTCATTTCACACTGTGTACGTGCTGGTTATGCGTAAACGATTTCGAACTCTATTATATCTATCAAACTTGTATGCTCACCTTTACACTATGTGTATTGACTTTTACTTTAACGTATGTGACAGGTGCTTAGGATGTTTATATGCTTGGCTTGCTGTGAAATCGAGGCTAGGAAAGGTCTAGAAACAAATAAATGAATTGTCTGTATTTGAAATCTAAGTTGTCAGAACACAACAATTTGACTAGATCTTGTCTGTAATAATTATGTTACTTTTTATATCATGGTATGGGACGTGATGCTTTAAATAATTGGTAATTATAGTTGTTATGGAAACTTCTGGACAATCTATTTCGCTCAGTGCCACGCCCCGATGATTCCGCCATCGGTTGGGGTGTGACACTCGAAACTCTGCATCGTAATCAGCGTGCTAACCCTAATCACTGGTACGATACCCTGTCCAATTGATCTAAAACTAAATGAACGGATGTTTAAGTGCTGCCTGAATAAGGCTATACTGTAACAACTCGACTTTTCGGATAGTTACATATCGCTGTCATTTCTTTCGTTAACGTTTGTACTCTTGGGATTCGATTAACGCAATGGGTTAAACTGTATTTTCAACGCATATTTCAACGCTTTCTTAATCACGGTTATCGTATTTAAACGCTGTTTATAACACTTACCATCTAAACGCATTTTATTGCATTCCACATCGCATATTTAGACTAAACGCTATCACAAAGCAAACTCAACGCAGACTCAAAACACGGATTTAATTATATTATGTGTAGTTTCTGTGTGATTATTTGTTGAATGTTATGTGGTTATCAACGCAACGCTACGCTCAACTCGCAACTCGATAAAATGCAACGCAACGCTTAGCAAACGAACCAAAGTTGGAAAACTAACTCGAGCAAACTCGGCCATACCAATGGCCTTCCGCCAGAATGGACATCCGCTCGGATGACCATCCGTCCGGATGACCATCCGTCCGGATGGAGCCATCCGAACACTGTCGTCCGCAACCGACTTAAAACCTCACCTCTCCACTATAAATACTAGCCGTACGCCATCATTCTCACACTTTGACACTCTCATCCGATCCCAAGATCTATGTCGCGATTCAAGGCCATTTTGTAGGCTTTTTCACTCAAATCTTCGCTAATCTTCATCTCTAATCACTTCTACACCATCTTGTTCATCAAAATCACACACACACACACACACTAACTTTTCTCGAAATCATCTGATTTGGACCTCTTAAAGGTGGTTTCCACTCGTTTTGCTTAGGAAAACTGTGGTGGAGCATCGTTTAATCAAGATTGGTTCCAGATCTAAAGGATTTCCACACTTTTCAACTAAGTTATGAAATATTTCGACACTTTCTGACTTGTTTTGAACTTGTCTTCAGTTTTTACATAATTTGGATGGAATCTGGACTCAATCAGACTCTCGACTCGTTCCTTAGTTGAAAGCCGGATGGAAAACGGATTTCCACCGTAGAGATGGACCGATTTACGGGTCAAACATGAATCTTCATCAAGAACAGCTCGTCTGTCCGAATGGGCGGGACCCATCCGACCGGGGAACTGGGTTTGATGTATTCCGTTGTTGACACGTCGTCACGCCGTGTCCGTTAAACTTAAAAATCTTACTTAGAAAATTTTACGCGATTTTATGAAACTTCAACCACAGATCATCCGTCCGAATGGCCATCCGTTCGGATGACCATCCGTCTGGATGACCATCCGTCAGGGTGACCTGACCCTGATGATTTTCGATTGTTTAAACGTTTTTAGCTAAACTTCAAATTTTAACGATTCACAAACAACCACATCCTATCCGAATGACCATCCGTCCGAATGGCCATCCGTCTGGATGACCATCCGTCCGGATGGAACCCATCCGTTCGGATAGACTGTTGAACACTTTTCACCCGGCTCGACATTCTGTTTACGACCACTTAGCCCTGAGGAAGACTTTTGCTTCTGTTTTCCGTGCACAGGCTAACTCAACGCGCTCCCTTCAATCCAATCCAGATTGTGTTTACTTGCTAAACACACACTGTGAGTATACTCGAACCCATTTCCATTTAACGAACTTTTGAGTGTTACATACGTTCTATATCAAACACAACACACAACGCAAACATTTTAAAAACGCTAACTGCTCCCGTATGCTATACGTGATTTGTTGAATGCTTGTTACTATGCTTACACAGTGTTACACTAGACCGCCTCTAGCAACGATAGTACTGTAGTTTGGACTCAGCACCTGTGTGACAGGGGTTGCTAGGGATCACATTTTACTTCACGTGTTCACAGTGGTGAACACGTGTCGCGCATTCTCTACAACGCCGTCTCGTGGTTAGGTTGTATCATTGTTGATAGTACATGCTTCGCCCGTTACGTGTTACATGTTGGTTAAGCGTAAACGCTTTTCATACTAGTACTATGCAAACTTGTGTACTCACCTTTACTTTGTGTGTTGACTTTTATTTTAACGTATGTGACAGGTTGATTTGGATGTTATGCTGGAATCAAGTTAGGAAGTCTAGTAACCCACCAAATAAAAATCTGAGTCGTCGGAATAGATCTTGTTTTTGAGACTGAATATTTGTAATGAATGTTCTGCTTTATTTGTTTAATAATATAGGATATTGAACCTTAGAAATACTTTCATTAATAGTTGTTATGGATTCTCATGAACAATCTGTTTCGCTCAGTGCCACGCCCCGATGATTCCGCCATCGGTTGGGGTGTGACATATATATACTTTGTCATCTACGTTGAGGTTTTGATCTCGTGATTATCATTAAAGTTTGAATTGGGTTAATACGCTAATACTTGTTGCATTGTGTGTTTAATTAGGAACCCCATGACTTAGTCCAGAAGGCTATTACTGAAAACCCTAAATCTGTAAAGTGAATCATTCTCTTTTATCATATGTTTTCAAAACCTTAAATGCTTTCAAATTGTTACTTATATTTACATTGATTAAGTTTTTGTATTCTGAAATTACTGTCGGTATGTGGGGTTTTGTATACACTACTAGTCCTGCGTTATTATTAGACAAAGAGTTAGCCAATAGTAATTTGACCATTGTCACCGAATTGGGTGTGTGACAAATATTGTTTTGAGTAATTGAAAGATATAAACAAATGTAAAAACCATTAATGCTGTAATTATAACATTGTATCTTTTTATAAATCTGAATGAACTCACCAGTATTTTTTTGTTGATCAAATGTTTTTAAAACGCGTTTCAGGTGATTTACTGTGAAGAGAAGGAAAGTGCTAAGAGGCACTCAAACTTAAATAAGTGGCTATGTAAACATGAATAAAACGTGTTTTGTAATCAAGGATTTATCCCTTTGAAAATTCTTTATGTAAATATGGGTTTCATCCCACAGTTTATTAAATGAAAACTCGGTGTTTTGAAAACTCTAATATTTTTCTTGACACCCGGTCCTGAGGAAAATTCTACTGTGATAATTTTAATAAACACCGGTACCACTTATATCTGCTCATGGCTCCCACCCAGGGTAGGGTCGGGGGTTGTGACAGAAGGTGGTATCAGAGCCACTGGTTTAATCTAATTAAGTATTGTGAAAATACTTAAAATTAGTAGTCAGGAAATAAATAAAATAACTTTTGTGATCACTATGATACCAATCAAATATTATATATATGATTTTTGGAGTTCGTTGTTTTTATTGTTTTTGGCTAACAGTATGAACGATAGAGAGTTGTTTAATGCTTTTCGGAACATATATGTTAACAATTCAGATATGGAAAGTATCGAAGATCAAGCTTGTATAAAACCGGATATGAAGCAGACAAAATGAACCTATGATATTCCAAGCTCAACCATTAGAAAAAGCACCCCCTAAAAAGAGGAGAGTGGATTGGGAAGTAAAAAGGGATAAAAAAGAAGAAACCCACATCAACAAAAACTAGACCAGCTGGAGAACTAATCGGAAAACCAACAGTACTCTGTAGGCGAAATCTCAAACCCAGCACCCATGCCACTGACATGGGAAGAATTAGACCAATGCCTGGCCAATGGAATATTAAAATAGAAAAGAAATAGTTAAGAAATGAAATATTAAATAAATAAGAGATAAGCGGGAAATTATGATTTTAAAATATGTAAAGTATATAAAGTATATTTGTATTTTCTAAATACGGATTTAACCGGGTTTATAACCCAGGTTCAAATTCTAGATATATAATAAAACCAGTTAAGTTATATCTTCATCACATATATATATATATATAGTGTGAGGTTCATTGGGGAACACTAAAAAAGTGGGGAACAGTGGGGAACCGACTCAAACGAACTCCGATTGGACTCATTCCAGCGGCGTTGGAACCGGCTCGTCGAACCCTAACTAGGATCTCTAAACCCCAAATCCTAAATCATAACCCCTAAACCCAAAATATATTAGGGTTTGGCTTTTAGGGTTTAGCTTTAGGGTTTAGCCATAAAGTTTAGCTTTAGGGTTTAGCTTTAGGCTTTAGGGTTTAGCTTTAGGTTTAGCCTTTAGGGTTTAGCTTTTAGGGTTTATAGTTTAGATTTTACGGTTTAGCTATGGTTTTAGCCTTATTTTTTAGCTTTTGGGTTTAGAGTTTAGGAGTTAGGATTTAGGGTTTAGGGTTAAGAGATCTTAGTTAGGGTTCGACGAGACGGTTCCAACGCCGCTGGAATGAGTCCGATCGGAGTTCGTTTGAGTCGGTTCCCCGCCGTTCCCCACTTTTTTAGTGTTACCCAATGAACCTTCCCCTATATTTATATAAATATAGGGGAAGGTTCATTGGGTAACACTAAAAAAGTGGGGAACAGCGGGGAACCGACTCAAACGAACTCCGATCGGACTCATTCCAGCGGCGTTGGAACCGTCTCGTCGAACCCTAACTAAGATCTCATATATAGGGGAAGGTTCATTGGGGAACACTAAAAAAGTGGGGAACAGCGGGGAACCGACTCAAACGAACTCCGATTGGACTCATTCCAGCGGCGTTGGAACCGTCTCGTCGAACCCTAACTAAGATCTCTTAACCCTAAATCCTAACTCCTAAACTCTAAACCCTAAAGATAAAAAATAAGGCTAAAACCTAAGGTAAACCATAAAATCTAAACTATAAACCCGAAAAGCTAAACCCTAAAGGCTAAACTTAAAGCTAAACCCTAATGCTAAACCCTAAAGCTAAACCCTAAACCCTAAAGCTAAACCCTAAACCCTAAAACTAAACCATAAAGCTAAACCCTAATGCTAAACCCTAAAGTTAAACCCTAAAAGCCAAACCCTAATATATTTAGGGTTTAGGGGTTATGATTTAGGGGTTAGGGTTAAGAGATCCTAGTTAGGGTTCGACGAGCCGGTTCCAACGCCGCTGGAATGAGTCCAATCGGAGTTCGTTTAAGTCGGTTCCCCACTGTTCCCCACTTTTTTAGTGTTCCCCAATGAACCTCACACTATATATATATATATATATATATATATATATATATATATATATATATATATATATTTCGCGGGCAGCTAAAAAGAAAATCACCCCAGTTGTGAGAACCGAGAGAACCACTTTCCAACCATTAGATCTTCAAGATGGATGGATGAGATTAAAAGTAATGAAAGTTAATATTAAATACTTTTTGTCTTATTATGTTTTTAATATTTTAATGCAAAAAGGTAGTTTAGTAAATTTACCTTTTTTTTGTCTTCATTATTTTTTAATATTTTTTTTGTATTATTATATTAGTTGTTTTTTTAAAACAGATTTTTTTTATTAAAAACCATTTTAAATTCAGATTTTTTAACAAAACATTTTTTTTTGTGTGGCGGTTTTTGCACGCCGTTTTTATGCCCGGCTTTTTTACCACGCGTCGTTTTTTTAACGCGCCGTTATTGCACGCCGTTTTTTACGCACGTTTTTTCGGCCCGTTTTTACGCTCCGTTTTATCACGCTGTTTTTTGACCGGTTTTTTACGCGCCGTTTTTTACGTTTTTCGTTAAAAAGTTTTTACATAAAAGTTTACGTTTTAGGTTAAAAGTTTTAAAGGTTTACGTTTTACGTTAAAAAGTTTACGTTTTACGTTTTTCCTTAAAAAGTTTACATTTAACGTTAAAAAGTTTACGTATTACGTTAAAAGGTAAAAAGTTTACGTTTTACGTTTACGTTAAAAAGTTTACGTTATACGTTAAAAACTTTACGTTTTACGTTAAAAAAGTTTACATTTTACGTTAAAAACTTTACGGTTTAAACCTCTTTTTACATAAATCTTTTTTTACACAAAACGAATGCAACCATAAATCACAACTCGGTAGGTGTCTCGGATAGATTTAACTTATCATCATCGACAGCAAAAAAAATATGAAAAACCCATCAACAAAAACTCAAAATAAAATGCGTGGATCTTGAAAAAAAAACGGGGTTTGGCTCAAAGTTTCCAATAATAAGGCTGCAAAGTGGGGTTGCAGGTTCAAAAACCTACCTTCCACCGTCCTTTGCCGCACCATCATCATGAATTGTCGGGAATTTTGTTTTGAACTATCACTGCCAATCTCAACCCCCTAATATCAAAAACATAAATCAATCACCGGAGAATCCCACCAGAATCACAAACAACTACAGTAAAAACAAACAACTAAAGGTCGACGGGCATCATCGGTGAAAAAAAGTCACCCCCGCCACCGCCGGCACCACCGGTCGTCGGCAGCGCCAACACCGGCACCACCAACACCGTCACCGAATTATTCAAAACAAGCAAACTGCCAAACAGTAACATAATTATTCAATAATAAACGGTTTTCCATATTCAAACATTCAACAACGTGCATCAAAAGATCATCGTTATCATTAGATCCGGACTACACCACCGCCGGACCTACTCTCCCACGATCACCCACCGCAGCCCCACACCACCCAAAAAAACCCCCACCGCCACTGCCATCACCACCAGCACCCGTCGCCCATCTTCATCACAAAAAATCCCCCAAAAATCCAAATTAAAAAAATGAGAGAGATAAGCAGATCTTTGTGATAAAGAGATATAGAGAAACATATCTTTACCTATTTTCACCAAACTCCAACCCCCTTCAAAAAATCACATACTCTGGTGACGGATGCGGCGGCGGAGAGGTAGTTGTGGGTGGCGGAGACGGCGGAGAGGAAGGGAGCTTGGAGATGTTCCGGTAAAGCAACCACCGGGCAACCACCTCAGACCACCGACGGTATAGGCCGAAAACATGGGATTTTATGCTGGCTCCGCCGGTCTTGTTGTCGGAGAAGGAGGGGGTCGTCGGAGAAACGAGGGGCCACCGGAGAAGGAGGGGGGTCGCCGGAGTAGGATGGGGATCGCCGGATTGGGAGGGGTTCGCCGGAGAAGGAGAGGGTCGCCTTGTAATCTGATGAAGATGATGAAGATTTGCTTCATCAGTGAGGGATGGGTGAGGAGAGAGACAAAGATGAAAGGAAACTTAAATGAATCTGACATTTTAAAGGCTGATGGTTTTAAATGTGGAGAGAGGTAGGGATTTGATAAACTGTCAACCAAATAGATACAAAAAAATCATACATTACCATAAAATGCTCAAATATTATTCCATATAATCAAATACAAAAAAAATCACATAAACAATACATACCCAAACTTATCCCAACTTTTTTTCTAATATACCCATCCTGACCCAAACCATCCTAACCAAAACTCATCTTGACCCATTACCTAAACCCACCCAACTTACCCACTTTGCCACCCATAATTTTAATCATCTAACCAGCAGCCTAATATTTTCTTTAACAAAATTCAGCATTCTAATGTGAACAATTTTGTCTTATTTTTTAATCAAATAAATGCATTCGTCTTTATCACCGCAGTATAACTATATATGGTTTTGAAAAGTAATATAAAATAAACCCGGCTAAATAATATAATATTAATTAGAACTTTTCTTCATATGAAAACATACATACGCACACAGTATGACACCTAGTGCCAGTAACATGATAATTGCAGAATAAAAGTCAAAATCAATAACTCCCAAAATACTGCATAACATATGAACACATGAATACACAGTTGGTGTGCCTTCTTACCCGTCGGCGACAGAAACAAATTTAAGAATAATATGAATGAAGTGTACCTGATTGATTATTGTGTGTGAGTGAAAATCGATTGAGGGCCCAAATCGGAAGGAGAATAATCTTCGAAGGAGCGGTGATGTTTGATGTCGATAGGATGGAAGGTCAACGACGAGGGGTGGTGGTGGTGGTGGTGGTGGGAGGCGGACGGAGAATAATCTTCGATTGAGGGCCTATATCATCGATTGAGGGCCCAAATCGGATGGAGAATAATCTTCGAAGGAGCGGTGATGTTTGATGTCGATAGGATGGAAGGTCGACGACGAGAGGTGGTGGTGGCGGTGGGAGGCGGACGACGAGGATCAATTTAGGGTTCGTCATCCTCTGCTTCGATGATATGTGAGAGAGAAAGAGTTTTGTGGGATTTTGAAACCTAAATGTGGAGAGAACGAGATTTATGGAATCAGTTTAAAATAGAAATTACACATATACCCTTATTCATTTAATTAATTAGTAACAATTAATCAAATAATTACCATCATGCCATTGACTTAAAATCTTAAGATGATAAAAATCAAGGGCCCAGATCAGTTCACGCTTGGGGATTTTGTTCACGTTTGAACCTAATCCTATGTATGTATATATATATATATATATATATATATATATATATATATATATATATATATATATATATATATATATATATATATATAGGGAGCCGCTAAAATAGGAACCACCTCCAGTTGTAAAAACCGCGAGAACCGCTTTCAACCAATCAGATTTTGCCACTCAAAAGGTTATTTTGGTCATTTAACACCAAATGTCATTTCCCCACCCTCTCTCCTCATTTATAATTGTCAGATGTTTCTCTCTCCACCTTTTTAAAACCCCCCATCCTCTCTCCTCTTAAACCACATCAGTTCCTAAATTCAAAAGAAACCCCCCACCCCCTTCTAGTTCTCCTTGCCGGCGACCCACCACTGTTAATCAGTGAAGACGATGATGATGATGATTGATGGCGAGCATGAATCCGCCGCCCACCACTGTTTCTCTCTCCCCCACCCTCGTTCATCCCTGTTTCTCTCTCTAACACCCCTGTTTCTTCTCTCTGTCACACTCGTTCACCACCATGAAAACCCTTCGTTTTTTGGGGGTTTCGACGCACATACGGCCGAATTTTCAGAGAAAGAGAAAGAAACGTTGTAGAGAGAGAGAGAGTCCAAGGAGAGAGAAAGAGGGGCGGTGGCGGTGGTGGTTGTGACTGGTGTTTGGGGCGAAGGGGGTTCAGGTAACCGATTGGAAGCGGTCCAGATTTTGAGAAGCAAGAAACTTGTTAGGTAGGTGTCAATGGTTGGTTTAGTTTTGCCCCTTTATGTTCTTCATCCTCAACTCATTAGATTTTGAGAAAGATGAATATGATGTTAATTAATAGTGATCATGAGATGATGCTTTTGTTGCCTTGTCTTTTCCTACATTTTCATTATTCTTTTGTTAGGAATGGGTTCAAAAAAGGGCAACACTTTTTTCTTGGGCTGAAATAACCAACTCCAGGTGAATGGTTATCTAGTGATGTGTACATTGTGCATAGGGAGTTGTACTTTGAGGGTTGTTTAGTGATATCAGATGTAACCTTCTATATCGAGGAAGAGAGGGATGGGGGTCTGGTTTATTTTTTTGGGGTGGTTTGCTTGATTCTGTGGGTTTTTTTTTTTTTTGACAGGTGACCAATTGGAAGCGGTCCAGATGGTGCTCGGTGGTGCCGATGGTGCCCAATTGGGGGGTTGAGTTGTGTTCATGATTCTGATGGGTATTTTTGATATGTTTTTGGGTGTTTGAATTGGGTTCTTTGATTTCTGTTTTTGATTTGTATTCTTGATTGTGTGGGTTTTGATCCGTTGGATTGGGCGGCGATGATGGAAAAAAAACGTAGAATTTGATGACGATGGCGCGGCAAGGACGGCGGAGGGTAGGTTTTTTGAACATGCAACCCCACTTTTGTAGCCTTTTGATTATCGGATAATCTGAGCCAAACCCCATTTTTTTTGTGAGATACACTTTGTTTTGATGTTGTTGGTTTTTTATTTTCCCCCCTAGTCGATGATGATAACAATATATCTGAGACACCTCCAGAGTTTGCGATTTCTAGGTGCGTTCATTTTTGCGTAAAAAAGTTTTTGTAAAAAAAGAAGTTAAACCGTAAACTTTTTAACGTAAAACGTAAAAACGTTAAACATAAAACATAAAAAGTTTTACGTAAAACGTTAAAAGGTTTACGTAACACGTAAAAAGTTTTACGTAAGCCGTAAAACGTAAAAAGTTTTACGTAAAACCTAAAAAGTTTTACGTAAAACGTAAAAAGTTTACGTAAAACGTAAAAAGTGAAAAAATCGGCGCGTTAAAAAACGTGTAAAAAACAGCGCGTTAAAAAAACGACGCTTGAAAAAATGGGCGTAAAAAACGGCGCGTTAAAAAAACGACGCTTGAGAAACACGGCACGTTAAAAAAATGGCGCGTTAAAAAAACCCGGTGTGCAAAAACCGTCGCGTAAAAAATTGTCTTGTTCAAAATAATTGAATTTAAAAATGCTTTTAATAAAAAAATTCTTTTTAAAAAATAAAAAGTAATATAATAAAACAAAAAAGTAATAAAGAAAAAAAGAAAAAAAAAGTAATTTTACTAAATTACCCTTTTAGATTAAAATATTAAAAACATAATAAGACAAAATGTATTTAATATTCATTTTAGTTACTTTTAATCTTATCCATCCATCTTCTTGATCTAATGGTTAGGAACTGGTTCTCGCGGTTCTTACAACTGGAAGTTGTTTTCATTTTAGCGGTCCCCTATATATATATATATATAAGGGAAGACTAGACAGAAAACCCTTGAATTTTTAGAAAACTCTGGAAACTCAAATCTCCCCCCATTTTTACCCAACCTCCCGACATTTTTTTTTTTGAAAAAAATAACACATGTAATATACATGTTTTAAAGTGTTTTGGGCAAAGAAAAAACAAAAAAGCGCCGAAGGGATATTTAAAAAAAAATAAACAAATTTCAGCAATGTCCGGTTGCCAAACATGTGTTAGGCACAAAAGACAGAAATTGCTGAAATTTTTTTTTTAAATCATTCCTTCGGCGCTTTTTTGATTTTTTTGGTCCAAAACTCTTAAAAACATGTATATTACATGTGTTATTTTTTTCAAAAGAAAAAAATGTCGGGAGGTTGGGTTTTCTATATATATAGGGTTTTCTATATAGCCCTACCTATATATATATATATATATATATATATATATAGGGGATCGCTAAAATGAAAACCACCTCCAGTTATGAGAACCATGAGAACCACTTTCTAGCCATTTGATCAACTGACAGATGGATGAGATTAAAAGTTACAAAAATTAATATTAAATGGTTTTTGTCTTATTATGTCTTTAATATTATAATCCAAAAGGGTAATTTAGTAAAATAACTCTATTTTGTCTTTTTATCTTTATTGTTTTTTATTAGTTTTTTGTTTTATTATATTATTACTTTTTTTTAAACATAACTTTTTTACTAAAAACATTTTAAAATTCAGATTTTTTTAACACATTTTTTACACTTTTTACAATTTAAGTTTTACGTTAAACTTTTTACGTTTTACGTTTTTTTGACGCGCCGTTTTTACGCCCGTTTTTTTAACGCCGTTTTTTTTAACGCACCGTTTTTTTTTTTTGCCCCGGCTTTTCAACGCGCTGTTTTTTTCGCCCGTTTTTTTAACGCGCCCGTTTTTTAACGCGTCGTTTTTTTACGTTTTTCGCCCGTTTTTTTAACGCGCCGAACTTTTTTTCGTTTTACCGCGTCGTTTTTTAACGTTTTACGTTTTTGCGTTGTTTTCGTTTTAACGCGCCGTTTTTTTTTTACGTTTTACGTTTTTTACATTTTTAACGCGTCGTTGTTTTTTACGTTTTACGTTTTTACGTTTTTTACATTTTTAACGCGCCGTTTTTTTTTTACGTTATACGTTTTTAAGTTTTTTACCGCAGCTTTTCCACGCGCCGTTTTTTGCGCCCCGTTTTTTTAACGCGCCGTTTTTTCCGCCCATTTTTTTAACGCGCCGTTATTTTCGCCGTTTTTTTTTTAACTCGGCCGTTTTTTTTACGCACCGTTTTTTTTACGGTTTTTGCCCGTTTTTTTAACGCGCCGAACTTTTTTACGTTTTACCGCGTCGTTTTTTAACTTTTTACGTTTGTACGCTGTTTTCGTTTTAACGCGCCGTTTTTTTTTTTACGTTTTACGTTTTTTACATTTTTAACGCGTCGTTCTTTTTATGTTTTACGCTTTTACGTTTTTTACATTTTAACGCGCCGTTTTTTTTACGTTTTACGTTTTTACATTTTTAACGCGTCGTTTTTACGTTTTACGATTTACGTTAAAAACTTTTTACATTTTACGTAAAACTTTTTACGATTTTTTCGTTTTACGTGTTACGTTTAAAAAGTTTACGTTTTTACGTTTTACGTTAAAAAGTTTACGGTTTAACAGTTTTTTTTTACAAAAAACATTATTTACGCAACACGAACGCACCCAGAAACGCAAACTTTTTACGTTGTACGTTTTACATTTTACGTTTTACGTAAACTTTTTACGTTTTACGTAAAACTTTTTACGTAAAAAGTTTTACGTTTTTACGTTAAACAGTTTACATTTTTTACGTTAAAAAAGTTTACGATTTAACTTTTTTTTTAACAAAAACTTTTTTACGCAAAAACACGAACGCACCCAGAAATCGCATACTCGGGGGGGGGGGGTGTCTCAGATATATCGTTATCATCATCGACTAGAGGGGAAAAATACAAAAACATCAAAACAAAGGGTATCTCGAAAAATAAAACGGGGTTTGGCTCAGATTAGCGGATAATCAAAAGGCTGCAAAAGAGGGGTTGCAGGTTTAAAAAACCTACCCCACGCCGTCCTTGCCGCGCCATCTTCCGTTTTTTTTATCATCACCGCCGATTCAAAAAGGCGCCAGATTCAACCAGATTCAACCGATTTAAACACACCCAAAAATGGCACAAGGAACCTGAACATACGGATCGGATAAAAAAAACCTCAGATTTTGAACCTCGTAAAACATTCAAACATTCAAAACCCACAAGGAACCTGAACATCATTCAACCCACATATCAAACATTCAAACCCCATAGATCAAGAACACAGGCCAAAAGCTTCAACCGATTCAAACATTCAAAACCCAGAAAAAGAAAGAACACATACAAAAAATTCAACAGATCAAGAACATCATCGTAAAAAACAAACCATCAAGAAAAGTCAAAACCCCATAGATTCAAACCCAGATTCAACCTCAGAAAAGTCAATATCAACAGATCTAAACCAAAAAAAATATCAAAGAAATACCAACAAGGTGTGGCTGATCCACCACCACCGTCGCCGTCACAGGGGTGTGGGTGACCCACCACCACCGTCGCCGTCACAGGGTGGGGCTGACCCACCACCACCGCCTTCATCCACCGCCGCCGACCAACCGGCCAAACCCATCATTTCCACCACTAAAACCCCCCCTTCGGTCACCATCTCCGGTCACCGGAGTAGCAGAGAGAAGAGAGTGTTCATAAGCTGTCGATGATGATGGTGGTGTTCATAACCCTGAAGATGATGGAGATGATGATCTTCATCTTCATCAGAGGATAAAAGAGAGAGAGAGAGTGTTTCAAAAAACAAAAATGAAGAGAGAGAGTCTGCAACTTTAAAATAAAGGAGAGAGAAGAGAGGAGAGAGGTGAGAGGATGTGAATTAAATGAAGAGAGAGGGGTGAGATTAGACATTTAGGGTAAATGACCAAACTACCCTTTTTGTTGGCTGATTATGATTGGTGGAGAGTGGTTCTCATGGTTCTCATAACTGGAGGTGGTTCTTATTCTAGCGGCTCCCTATATATATATATATATATATATATATATATATATATATATATATGGGAAGGTTCATTGGGGAACACTAAAAAAGTGGGGAACAGCGGGGAACCGACTCAAACGAACTCCGATTGGACTCATTCTAGCGGCGTTGGAATCGGCTCGTCGAACCCTAACTAAGATCTCTTAACCTTAAACCCTAAATCCTAAACTCTAAACCCAAAAGCTAAAAAATAAGGCTAAAACCTAAGCTAAACTGTAAAATCTAAACTATAAACCCTAAAAGCTAAACCCTAAAGGCTAAACCTAAAGCTAAACCCTAAAGCTAAAACCTAAACCCTAAAACTAAACCCTAAGGCTAAACCCTAAAAGCCAAACCCTAATATATTTAGGGTTTAGGGGTTATGATTTAGGGTTTATGGTTAAGAGATCCTAGTTAGGGTTCAACGAGCCGGTTCCAACGCCGCTTGAATGAGTCCAATCGGAGTTCGTTTGAGCCGGTTCCCCACCGTTCCCCCACTTTTTTAGTGTTCCCCAATGAACCTCACACTATATATATATATAGGGTAAGGTTCATGCGAGAACCACCTTTATTGCGAGAACCGCGAGAACCAATGTGAACACAACCTAAAATAGCTAAAAAAACCTAAAAAAACCTAACCCCCCCCCCCCCCAAAAAAACCTAAACCCCCCCACCCCCCACCCCCCCACCCCCCACCCAAGCTAAATGCTAAAAACTAAACCCCCAAAAAAACCTAAAAAAAAAACCTAACCCCCCCCCCCCCCCACCCAAAAAACCTAAACCCCCCTCCCCCACCCCCCAAAAACCTAAACCCCCCCACCCACCCCCCCCCCCCCCCCCCAGCTAAAAGGCTAAAAACTAAACCCCAAAAAAACCTAAAAAAATCTAAAAAAATCCAAAAAAAAATCTAAATTTTTTTTTTTGATTTTTTTAATATTTTTTATGTTAAAATCGCTACTTTTAGAAGCAAAAAAAAAAAAAAAAAAAAAAATTTAAAATTTTTTTTTTTTTTTTTTTTTTTGCTGCGAAAAGTAGCGATTTTGTTATAAAAAATATTAAAAAAAAAAAATTTTTTTGTGTGATTACCACTTAGTTTATTAGTGATTTCAAAATAGGACACAAAGTTCCTACACGTATCTATCACATAACATGCATCACTTTAACGGTTCATGCCCATATAACCTTCCCATCTATTCCCCACTCATAGACAAACATACAACATTGCACATAACACTTTTATTGACATATAACATGTTCTATCATTCTCGGATAACCTACTCGACATTTAGACACGCAAAACACTCCTTATGTCGTTTCAGCTTTATTAATCAAAATTGGACTGTTTTCGAGCATTTTAATAAAATAGTTAACCTTTTCCAAAAATTCTCAAATTTTTACAGGATGTCATATATAATCCAAAATTTATTGTGTAAAAATTTCGGATCTCAGTTCATTACCAATTATATATAAAAATTCTTTTACTCGACTGCAATCAGATTTGATACTTTCTGATTGCAGTTTTACGGAAAAATTCACTAAAAATCAATCGTAAGTTGGATCGTCGAAATTCCAGTTGGAGGGTCACAAAAACAACCGTGACTATCTACGGTAAAAATTCCATGAGCTGACTCTGCTCAGGTTTTAAGTTTTGACTCTGATTACAACACACTTTTTCAGCAGAATTATTTCAGCTTGAGCTGCTGTCTAAAAATAATTCTTTTAAAATAGTAAACGACCTCGAAAAATTACGATTCCAGTTCCATTAGTTCAGATATTCAAAATTACACAATTTAGACTCCAGAACTTAAATTTTTCGATTAAAAATGAACCCGTTACAGCCTGTTGAAGTTGGCTGGAAATACAACTCAGCTTGCTGTTTACATTGTATAAGTTACTAAAAACGCATCAACAAAGACCCTAACCATGGTTTATCGATGATTTAATGTTCAAACCTCAATCATGCTTTAACCAACCCTAAACCATCCAGATTTCAACTTCATACAAACTTTTCACATAGGGTTTTTATGCAGAATTTCAAGTTCATCTTTTTAGTGTTCACTTTCTTGGGTTACTTGATTATCATCCTCCTACTAAGTATCATAACAAAGAACAAGTTGAGACAATGGTGTGAAGGGACTTACTACTAGCACAAGGCTAGGGTGAAAATCTTTGGGCAAGGATGATGAAGAAATGATAGTGCTAGAGACTTGAACAAAGCTTCCTTGAGAGTCCTTCAACTTGTAACTATTATGGATGATCTTCAAGGCTTGGAAAGGAAACTTGTATGAAGAAGATGAAGGTAGTTTGGTGATGGTGATGGTGAAATCGGTTGGGGGAAACCGAAATAGGGAGAGGGGGGTGAGGTTGAGTGTGAATCTTGATGATATGATGAGTTATCTCTTGGAAACATGCATCCTACCCCCTAATGCCATCACTAGTTAGATTTTTGGCCAATAGGAATCAAGATCTCCTTTACTAAAATCTAAACATAATATTTTTGTAATCATGGGCAGGATTTTCGGTTGGGGGGGGGGGGTAAAATGAAAATTTTGATTATTAGTAGGTAATTAATTAGAAGGTTAAGGGTATTTTCAAGAATAGTGGGTGTATGACATGTTTCTATAGTGCGTAGGGATTTTGTGACCATAAATAATTAAGAAAGATAAAATAATATTTCTGAAAATATTTTTGTGTCCCGGAAAATGTCTGGTTGTTCGGTTACGTAACGTTCCGTTAAAGCGTTTAATTTCACCGTATAGCGTCTTATACATATATTTTTGTAACGAAATTTATTCCTAACACACAGGAAAATATACCGGACTATTTAGTAACTTTTCTGTATACTACTAGTATGCTAACACGCACATGTAAGTATAACACAGTAATCAGAGAGCAGTTAAATGATTCAGCACAGTCATCAAGTACTTTTATTATCATTAATAAACTGTATGGTTACATGCAAATTTGAGGGTTGTCACATATAGCCAATGCTATCCCAGCAATTGTTGCAGCTGTTAAGAATCCCGTAGAACCTTCTAAAGCCAACAATAGCAAACGCACTCGTGACGATAATTTCAGTTATAGTGTGAATGGAGGCAATAATGATAATAATATAATTCAAACCCCATTACCTAAAAAGATGAAGGTGATGACGACTGGGTACACTTATAAAGAATTCCTCGCATGTAAGCCAGTCGAATTTGCAGGCAACAAAAGAGCAACTGCCGCATTACGTTGGTTAGAAAAGATGGGAGCTGTGATCAAAATAAGTAAGTGTGCAGAGGAAGACTGGATGCATCCCACCTTTTCAAAGAAGAAGCATTAGAATGGTGGAACACGGTGCTACAAGCTAAAGGAAGTGACGTGGCCTATGCCATGAGTTGGGAGGAGTTTAAAGAATTGATAGAAAGGAAATTTTATCCTTCCTACGAAAAGGAACAGATGACAAACCAGTTCCTGAACCACCGGATGGTGGATGTTAACTGTCGTGAGTATACTTTGAAATTTTTCGAGTGTGCTAGAATTGTACCGACTCTGGCCTCGCCAGAACCCGTACTTATTTCTCGCTACATTTGGGGATTGATTAGCGATATTCACGATATAGTCACGGCTGCGAGACCTAGGACTATCGACGATGCCGTCGAATTGGCCAACACATTGACTGACGAATTGGTACGCATGAGAGAAGAGAACAGGAAGAAAGAATTGGCTCAAAAGAATACCCAAGGTTTCCGTTTGGGTAATAATAATAACTTCAAGAAAAAGGGAGCCGGACAGTCTTCCACCGTGCCGTTTTGCAGTACTTGTAAAAGAAAGCATTTTGGAAAATGTAAAATGTACTACAATTTTTGCAAAACACCAGGGCACCGCGAGGAGGAATGCAGGAAGAAATCAACGACCTGCTACAACTGCGGAGAAGCCGGGCATTTTAAGCCAAATTGTCCTAAATTGGTCAAGGCAGCTGACAACAAAGCAAAAGCAACCGATGGAACTAACAAGAAAAATGCTAGAGCCTTTCAGCTAACAACGCAAGAGGCAGATCTAATACCGGACGTGATAGCTGGTACGTTTCTTGTACATGGTGTTTACGCAAAAGTATTATTTGACTCTGGTGCAAACTAAAGTTTTATAAATACTTTATTCTGCCAAGCTCTTAAGCAAACTTTAACCAACCTTAGTGTAACATCCCTATTTTTATATAAGAATTATAGGTTTGGTTAAGTTTATTAATCACTAGTAACTAGTAACTAGTTTATTTCTAATATAAATATTCAACCCAAATAGTTTTAAACACTAATTTTTCTAAAGTTGGTTGAAATATTATACTAATTAATTTGTATATGGGTGACCTTTCTAATAAAATAAAAGTCTATAAAAACTTATATTATTAGACAGGTATATTACGGGTAAGTCAATTGTTAAAAATATGAAGTAACTAGACGGGCCCAGGAACCGTTTAATAAATAAATTATAAAAATACATTGTATTTTGAACCTACTCTATTTTTAATGAAACTTAGACCCAAATGTAGACAAAAATATTCTCGTTCGAATGACATATTTATTATTTTGTAGAATGTTATATTTTAAAAGTTATACACGCCAAATAAGTGAATCAGTTAAATTAAATATATATATATTAAATTAAAATAAAATATAAAATGAAAATTGAGACATGTTTCGTCCCATTTAAATAATAATAATAATAATAATAATAATAATATAAATAAAACAAATAGAAGGTGTCGTGTACCTTCCTAAAATTCATATCCTATATTAAAATAATAAATATAAATCAAACTAATATTAAATACTACTTACACGTATGTGTGCATGTGTAAGATATTAAGTGGAAATAGAATGCATGCTATACGTGTGTACATGTTAAGATTAGATGGAATCTTTGGAAACGTGAGGCACAAGCATTCAAAATTCAATATAAATACAGGGATAGCTAAACATTAGATGTCTCACTTTCTTTTTCTTTCTTTCTGTTTGTATCTCGCCTATTCTCACACACATATATATACTTTCTTATTCTAGTAATTCACCCCATAATAATAATAAGGCTCTGCTTCGTTTTAAGTGTTGTAACTCCCGATCACCGCTACCCTTTCCGATTGATCTGAACCTCATAACGCATGTCAGGGCTCTGCCCGACTAAGTTCGTTTGGGTTCTATCTCGGGACTTCGGGACAAGGTTGAATTAGGGGTACTATACTTAACACGAGTGCATTATATATTTTCAAAATAGCCCAGAAGTTATACCCAAAATTCTACCCGGAGACTTTCTAGTTGAACCCTAAAGTTACAAAGTAGGTCCATTTTCTTTTCTCACTATTTTATTCCATTTTTCTTTATAAAATAATTTTATTCAAAAATGTTCCAAATTGATCCGTTAGTAAAAGCCCGGACCCCTGAAACCCCAATCCATATCAAAAATAAAGAAAATCATATTTTACACCCTCTCGCGGGTCGCGTAAAGAAAGACGGGCAGTCACGCGGGCCGCGACAGCTCAACGATAAGCGAAAGCCTGGTGCCGCCACGTGTCGATGACTCAGCAATCCTAATCGTAGACTGGGCGGCTACGCGGGCCGCGTAAGGATCAAGCCAGGGTTCACGCGGGCCGCGTGAAACCCATATTTTTGCTATAAATAGCCTGGACATCGAGCTTTCATTCTGTGTCGACCAAATTCTCAAATCCTTCATAATTCTGTTCGAAATTTACTTTCAAAGTAGTAGGGTGCTGCTACGATACAGGGTATTAACTTAATCGCTATTACGATTCATTTTCCGACCGATCAATATATCCAATGGATGTTTAAGTGCCGCCCACACTAGGGTTATACTTTATCGTTCGTCATTAATTTGACGGATCATCGTTAATTCGATGGATGAAGTATTATACTTTGTCGTTCGTCATTAATTTGACGGATCATCGTTAATTCGATGGATGAAGTATTGCACTTTGTCGTTCATTGTGAGAATTTGATCTCGTGAGTTATCGTAATTATTGTATTAAGTTACCTACCTAGTTCGTATGCACTAGGTTACAAGGCAAAATCAATAGGCTAAGCTCTGCCTATATAAATCTGCAATATATCAAGACTTATCTGTAGACTAAACTTTGGCCGTATGAATCTGCATGATTATATGTGAGTCATTCTCTTTTTATCAAATCTATTTACAAAAGCATGTTTATTTTAAAATTTATAATTACGGGGATTAAGTCTTTGTAATCACCAAGTTACAGCCGGTATGTGGGGTTTTGTATACATTACTTGATAATCGTCACCATTGGGGCAGCCAATGGGGGATATGACCATAGTCACAGACACCATTGGACGAATGGGCCAATGGGTCGAGTGACAAATACCGTGGGTAGTTGGCTTGATATCAGAAACATTGTAATCGCTCTTAATACTGTATATTATAAAAAATGTGTCGTTTTAGCAAAATGAATGAACTCACTCAGTATTTCCCGCTGACAAAACCTTTTTCAAACATGTTTCAGGTAATTACAGTAGAGATGGATACGGTACTGAAAGACTTCAAGAAGTGGCTTATTTTATTAATTAAATCAAATTAAGAAATATTGTTTTATGTAATAAAATTTATCTTTATTAAAGCTACCATTGTAAAACATGGGTTTATCCCATCTATTTAAATAAATAAAATCCGGTGTTTTCTAAACTCTGATATTTTTCCTAACTCACGGTCCTGATGAAATTTCCGCTGCAATATTTTTCAAAATAATCACCGGTACCACTGGGCTGTCCGCGGCACCCGATTCCGTCCAGGGTGGGTCGGGGGCCGTGACACTTAGGCAAGTTTATACGGTAGAAACGACAGAAGGAAACTCTGTCAATATAGATAAGGTACTACATGAAGAAAATATAGAACTCTCATGACATAAGTTCTCGGCAAACCTTTTACCTATGAATTTAGCCGGATTTGACGTTGTGTTAGGAATGGACTGGTTAGTAGCCAACCATGCCCGAATCCTATGTGATCAGAATTTCATAGAAATTTGTACGCCCACAGGGGAAATAATTCTGATTACAGGAGATAAGCCACGCAAACCAATGAAGTTCATATCAGTAATGAAAGTCGCTAGTTACGAATGGAAACAGGGCATAGTGTATATGATTTCGGTAATCATTAACACTAAAAGCAAAGAACTTAAGGAAATTCCAGTAGTATCCGAATACTCCGATGTATTCCTAGGAGATCTACCTGGATTACCACCAGATAGGGAAGTAGAGTTTAGAATTCATCTAATACCTGGAACTGCTCCAATAGCTAAGGCACCCTATCGTTTAGCACCAACAGAAATGTTAGAACTGAAAAAGCAGTTAGATGAATTTTTAGGCAAAGGATTCATACAACCCAGTTCATCCCCTTAGGGAACACCGGTGTTATTCATGAAAAAGAAGGACGGTTCGATGCGGATGTGTATCGATTATAGAGAATTGAATAAGGTTACCATTAAGAATCAATTCCCATTACCTAGGATTGATGATCTTTTTGATCAACTTCAGGGAGCTAGGTATTTATAAAGATAGACTTGTGCTCCGGATACCATCAACTGAAAGTACAGGAAGAGGACATTCCTAAAACTGCTTTTAGGACTAGGTACGGTCATTACGAGTTTACAGTCATGCCATTTAGGTTAACTAATGTTCCTGCAACATTCATGGATATGATGAATCGAATCTGTAAGCCATACTTGGATAAATTTGTAATTGTCTTTATCGACGATATACTTATTTATTCCAAAAGCCAAGATGAGCACTGTGAGCACTTGCAAGCACTTCTAACCCTGTTAAGAAAAGAAAAGCTTTATGCTAAATTTTCAAAGTGTGAATTTTGGTTACAAGAGGTGAAATTTTTGGGACACATGGTGAATCACGAAGGTATTCAGGTAGATCTTTCTAAGATAGAAGCTATCATAATTGGAAAATCCCAAAGTCAGCCACAGAAGTCAGAAGTTTTCTAGGACTAGCTGGATATTATAGGCGTTTCATCCAAGACTTCTCTAAGATAGTTGTTCCATTAACTAAGTTAACTTGTAAAACTGTTAAGTTTGAATGGGGACCTAAGCAAGAAGAAGCCTTTAGAATTCTAAAGCAAAAGTTAACACATGCCCCAATTCTTGCCTTACCAGAAGGAACAGAAGATTTTGAAATCTACTGCGATGCTTCTAAACTAGGATTAGGATCTGTGCTAATGCAACGCAAGAAAGTAATCGCGTATGCATCAAGGCTATTGAAAAAGCACGAGGAAAATTACACGACTCATGACTTAGAATTAAGAGCTATAATTTTTGCCCTTAAGATTTGGAGACATTATCTGTATGGGAGTAAGTTTACCGTCTTTACAAATCATAAGAGCTTAAGGTACATATTTGAGCAAAAAGAATTAAACATGAGGCAAAGAAGATGGATGGAAATCCTAAGTGATTACGACTGTGATATTCGATATCACGAAGGAAAAGCAAATGTAGTAGCCGATGCCCTAAGTCGTAAGTATCATGAGAACCAAAGGCGAGTTCGTGCTCTTAGATTAAATCTGCAATTAGACTTAATGGAATAACTAAAAAGTGTTCAAGAAATAGAGATCAAGGATAATGCTGAAGGAATGAAAGGAAGAATAAAAGAACTAGAGCAAGGAACTGATGGAATTTGGAGATTCCACAGGAAAAGAATTTGGGTACCTAGACAAGGAAATCTAAGAGATAAGATATTAGAAGAAGCCCATAAATCTAGGTATACGATGCAACCTGGTAACAACAAGATGTATCAAGACTTGAGGAATAACTTTTGGTGTATAGGAATGAAAAAGGACATAGCTAGATACGCTTCTAAGGGTTTAACTTGTTCACAATTAAAGCAGAACACCAAAAACCTTCAGGGTTACTTCAACAATTAGAAATACCGGAATGGAAATGGGAACTAATAACAATCGATTTTGTTACTAAGCTACCAAAAACAAGGAAGGGTAACGATGCAATCTGGGTAATTGTGATCGATTAACTAAATCCGCTCATTTCTTACCAATAAAAGAAACCTTTAGTATGGAAAGACTAGCTAAGTTATATGTAGTTGAGATAGTATCACTACATGGAGTTCCACTCTCCATTGTGTCAGATAGGGATAGTTGTTTCACTTCACATTTTTGGACAAGCTTCCAACAAGCAATGGGGACACGATTAAATTTAAGCATAGCATACCATTCCTAGACAGATGGATAAAGTGAACGGACAATACAAACCCTGGAAGACATGTTAAGAGCCTGTATTATAGATTTCGGTGGAAATTGGGACGACCATTTGCCATTAATAGAATTCTCCTATAACAATAGTTATCACACAAGCATTAATGCTGCCCCATTCGAAGCACTTTATGGACGAAAGTGCCGAA
The DNA here is from genome assembly GCA_030545235.1 of Helianthus tuberosus. Taxonomy (NCBI): domain Eukaryota; kingdom Viridiplantae; phylum Streptophyta; class Magnoliopsida; order Asterales; family Asteraceae; genus Helianthus; species Helianthus tuberosus. The sequence goes on from CM060420.1 coordinate 139,314,206, forward strand.
CTCCAGTATGTTGGGTAGAAATAGGAGAGAGAGTCAGCTATCAGGTCCCGAAATTGTACAGGAAACCACCAACAAGATAACTCAAATTAAGGAAAGACTGAAAACGGCTCGAGATCACCAAAAGAGTTATGCCGACAATCGACGTAAGCCGTTAGAGTTTCAAGTGGGAGACAAAGTATTATTGAAAGTTTCTCTTTGGAAAGGAGTAGTTCGATTCGGTAAGAAAGGAAAACTGAGTCCAAGATATGTTGGACCATTTATAATTTTTCAACGAATAGGACCAGTCGCGTATCAATTGTAACTACCAGAAGAGCTAGCCAGTGCACATAATGTATTTCATGTATCTAACCTTAAGAAATGTTTGTCTGATGAATCACTGGTAGTACCTCTTCAAGATATAGAGGTAAATGAAAAGTTAAAGTTTGTTGAGAAACCTCTTCAAATAGAAGATAGAAAGGTCAAGCACCTCAAGCACAAGAGATTGGTTCTGGTCAAAGTAAAGTGGGATTCGAAAAGAGGACCTGAGTATACCTGGGAGCTGGAATCGGAAATGAAAAGAAAATATCCCTACTTATTCCAGTGAATCTCGAGGACGAGATTTTAAATAAGGTGGGAAGGATGTAACGACTTGCATAAAAATGTCCTAAAGCCGCTCCGTAAATGAAAACTCGAACCCGTAAAACCCTACTTTTTATGAAAAAAACAAGAAAAAAACAAATTTCTCCACTCGGTCGAGGGGTGCGACAAATTTAAAAAGGGTCTTCGCGGGGCGCGACAGACCTGTGGTTCCGGATAACGATGACTGACACGTGTCATCCACGTGTCGAAGCTAGGGGGTGACACGGCAGCCCTAGCCGTAGCTAGGGTGTCCCTCGCGGGCCGCGAGGGACTTCGTTAGATTTGTCGCAGGCCGCGAGAAAGCTGATTTTCAGCTATAAATGGGACGTGCATGGGTAGTTCACTTCTGATCAAAATTTTCATCAAAATCACTATAATTCTGCTCTAAATACACGTCCAAAATACCGAAACGTTGCTATGATAACGGGGTAATAACTCGATCACTGCTACGATACAATGTCCGATCGATTAAAACCGATCCGATGGATGTTTAAGTGCTGCCTAAATTTGGGCTATACTTTGTCATTCATCGTGAGGGTTTCGATCTTGTGAAATTATCGTAAATGTTGAATTAAGTTACTAACCTAGTTTTGTTTGCATTATATATTTAACTAGGTTACCGGCTTAATCAGTAGGCAGGCTTTGACCGTTTAAACTTGCAATGTGAGTCATTCTCCTTTTAACCAAATTGTTTTCAAAACCCTACTTGTTTTCAAAGTTATAATTACAGGGATTAAGTCTTTGCAAATCTTAAATTACTGACAGTAAGTGGGGTCTTGTATACATTACTGCTGTATTATCACTTTTAGGTGAACGGACCTAAATAGTGATACACGTCACTGTTGGGTGAACGGACCCAATAGTGATATGACCACAGTCACAGATCCGGTCGAGTGACAACTGAATCAGATAATTATAAGATAGGGGCAATTGTAATCGCTCTTAATACTGTACATTATGACAATGTGTCTTTTGTATAAAACGGAATGCACTCGTCAGTATTTTTCGCTGATAAAATATTTTTAAAGCATGTTTCAGGTGATCTACTGTAAGCAAGGAAAAGTGCCGCATAGCACTCCAGCTTAAATGAAGTGGCCCAGTAAATAAATAAACATGTATTCTGTAATCAAGGAATTTCCCAGTGAAATTCCTCTCTTGTAAAATACGGGTTTTGTCCCGATATTAATAATAAAATAATCCAGTGTTTTCCTTTTTAAACGGTCCTGTTAAAATTTCCGCTGCCAAATAAATACCAATACCACAGGTTTCTGTCCCGCGGCTTCCGAACCGGCAAAACGGGTCGAGGGCCGTGACAAAGGTAATTTTTCTCTTATGACTAGAGGCCACCAAATGGGTAGGTCATGTGAGTTGGGTAACGCGTCAAAAACAGGTTCGGACTGAAACGGGTCATAATAGACCAAGTGAGGTTAACATTTAAAATATTTTTTTTCACTTCTTTTTAACTTATATAAAGTGATAAACAATAAATGGCTAATTTTGATTACAAAACCATATTTTTCTAATAACCAAAGAGTCTGAGTAAAATGATTTAGTGTAACCTTTAACCCGTTTGACATGTTCTATGTTTTTCATTTGACCATTTCGAGATAGAACACGGCCAAATTTAACTTATTGATTCTTAAATGGATGTAAATTGCCATCTCTACTTACGACAATCATGTTGAAATGTTACTTATCGGCAGTTCTGGTTAGATGTATCAGGTATTGTTGACCCTTTATCCTTGCTAGAGAAGATATCAAAGAATGGAATATCACAAGATGTTTGTGTAAATGATTTGGGTATAAATTTATTATCTTTATTATAAGTTTGACACATCTATATAGATTTATCCATAGAAGATTAATACCACTTCGCATTTGTTATTACCACAGAACCGTCTGCATTTGAGCGTTTCCTCTGAAAAGATTAGAACAACGCATAATTGTTGCATGCCGTGAAAAATCTGATTTTTTATGTCTCGAAGGAACCAAGAATTCCTAATAATTTGTCAATAGTGAGTTCATCATACTCTTAACGAATCGGTTTGTGGTTAGTTGAATGATTTACTTCTTTATATCTATTATTGTTTGTTTTCTTCTTGAATCCTTGAATTTTGTTCAGTTATTCTATTTATTTATTTTTGATATAGTGATCGTGGAACACTAACTTAAGATATGTTTGATGAATGAAACTGTATAGTTTATCTGACTCGATTTGTCGTTCTTAGTATAGTGTAGATCTTAAGTTTTTTGATTGAACATTTGTTGGTAATGCTTTATGTGTTTAGTGGTAAGTATTAGAGTCATCGATAGTATTAAGTAATTGATATTATATTGTTGTGCTTATCGGATCTGTTGGTTTGCTTATTTATTCATTTGATTTTGGTTTAGTAAATTGAAGTTATAAGAATTTGAAGCCGAAGGCGGTTTATACTTTGCATTTGATAAAATATTAAATATTAACTGTTATGATCCACGATATTTACATCTCTGACTGGTTGCATCGAGCAGGTTACAAGTGTGCTATTTGCAACGCCAAGTGGAATAATCAATCTAGAACAAACCCATGAAGGTACGTTGTTAAATTAAAGTATTTTATTTTTCAAACACGGGTGACCATGTATAATGTAAGACCCAACTAAATACTACTCGAATTTAATCAAAATTCATGTGTTTATAAATATAAAGTGCGTCTACATTAAAGCATAAGTCTAAAAGAAACCAAACTTTAGGCTACTACCGATTAATTCAAACATTCATAAGATGTTTACATTCCAAAAACATTGCCTAAACAAGTTATCCCAAAAGTATCGTTTAACATAGAGTTAGTTAATGCGGAAGCTTGTAAATTGTGTTTGGTTCTTCAAAAGCTAGCTCGATCACCATCTGGTTAGTTTCCAACGTCACCTAAGGTCAAAACCACATCAAATGTCAGTTTTGATAATGTTAGAATGGATATAAACAAGTTCCAAGAGTCAAAACAACAAAAAATAAAATTTTTCCGGAACTAGGGGGCGTCGCGTGACGCCTAGGGGCTACGCGTGACGCCTAGCCCTCTTTTTCACAGAATGTTGCTTAAACTGTTGCTGCATATGCCCAGCTCAATATTTATTCAAATCCAAACTTAAAATCGCCATATCTTATGATCTGTAAGTCCGTTTTTAGTGATTCTTTTTCCTATACGTCTGTAAATTAATTACGGACATGTTTATCAACACCATTCACGTAAATTTCCCGTTAAGAACAATCGGCTTATAATCCGATTCCTTGTTTATTCGACCCGTTTGTCTACAAGTTCAACAACACGTTTGGTTATCGTCTCATGTTTTTAGGTCATTTCACATATTCCCGTATTTACCAATTATGGCGATTCGCATCCCACTCATGGGTTGCTTATGCCGTAACCATCATGCTTATTTCAAGGATTAAACATGCTTTCTTAAATCGTTTGACAAGTAAAAATTCCGAGCTTTAATCCCACTTCAAGGGTTCATGTTTTTACATCTATTTAGCGTGTCTGCTTCACGGCTTACGCTTTGTTTGTGACCAATCAACGAGTGATGGTCATTGACTTCGACATTTACTACTCAACTTGTTTCGACCCGTTTGGATGCCGAATGGGTGTCACCATTACACGACACATCCAAACTCTATTTCTTATTCATGTTTTGTCCCGTTTCGCTTGTCTAATGCACTTTGTCACTTCAATGACTTAGTGGCTTTTCTTGTTTACCAATTTTCAATATAACAACATAAAACCAACAATTAAACATAATGTAACGAAACTATAAGTCGTGTACCTTCAAAGTGTGCCCTTCAAACGTGTATCACTTCCTGCTTGTCCACTTGACGATCCGGATGCTTTACCTAGAGAGTTCCATTCACCATCAAATTTAGAACTCTTTTACAATCAATAACGGACAATTATTATGACATTCAAATCTGCGCTTTTGTCCGATTTAACACTTTATTCCTCACTTAGGCGTTTCAACAAACACCTAGCGGGTTAAATTTTTACATAATCATAACCAAGTTCATGACTTCTAATTTTTATCTAAACCGACTTCAATTAGGCATATTTACACATGTTTTAACTTCTATATTTCAGAATTTACCTCTTGGAATTTCAGTTTACATTAAAACAAGAATCACAATCCTAGTGTTCATCAAGTTTTCTACAATCTTATTTGTCACCTACATTGGTGATTATAACCTTACAAGCCTCATGCAAGATTTTGATAAGAAATCATCTAGGGTTTATCCCTAGACACTGTATTACTTCTAATTTCACCCATGCAAGACATAATCAAGCTCAATTTCAGTTCTTCACAATTAACCAAGAATTTGAGATGAATCAAAACATCAAGATTTTACATACCTTACGATCCCTTCGACGAGGTGATCGCTAATCTACATTCAGAATTCGATTTTGCCCTGATTTGAGCCTTCAATTTGTGAGTTTAGTGAGTGTTAGGGTTTTGAGAGTGGTTGGTCGTCCTGCCCTTCTCTTGATCGATTCCAGACACATCTGAGGATGTGTTTGGATTTTGATTTATTATGTTTTTAATAACATAAGTTTCCATTTTAGCATTTTTAGTCCCTCAATAACAAACCAAGTAAATCTCTAGATGTTTTATCTTAAATTTCTTTGTTATAACGAAGTTTGCGACTGACTAACTGGGTTATTTATCCTAGTCTGCTTACTCTCGTTTATTTTAAACTTTATAATTCTAATATAAAGTTTTGTATTTTCGGGGTGTTACAAGTCCACCCCCCTTAAAAGGGTTTCGTCCTCGAAACCTTTGTTAAGTAGTTCTTTGGTTTGGTCCCAACTACCTTAGTCTCATTTTTCAGACCACACTTCTTTTATTCAAGAGTTATCATTTGCCTCGACGCATGCGTCTTCCATGTGTAAGTCCCCATGGACTTCAACTTGTGTCTTGTATTTCTTATCTTGCCACCTACTCGGCCAAATTTGTCACTTGACCATTCAATAATGCGAGTTCGTTTACATGTTTATTCTATATTACCCCATATTGTCAAGCGTTTTATGTGAGTCACAACACTATTTTGACCCCGGGTGATCTTGTCGGCTAGACTGATCAGTCACCATCACCTCTTGTCCCGTTAATTTGGGTTTATCCCTTCACCATATTCGGAGTTATGTGAGTTTACAATTTTTCCATCCCGTATCTCGCGCTACAGCCTTATTATATTCTATATCACTTTTCATGACCATGATTGCATCGCATCACGTCGTGTCTAAGTTCTTATAAACTTTTCATCATCAACACCTTCTTTCTAACGTATCATTTTGCACCTATCGGTGTTAAGACCTACATTCTTTATTATTAACCATTTTCTATTTCGTTTCATAATGTGCATATTTGTTAAACACTGTTTTTTTCCAAAACTGAATTCTTTATACAATCACACCCATCAATGTGATCGTTGTTCTTCCTCATAAGGATTTTTATTAATTACATGTTACTTGGATAGTTACCCGTATCCAAGTTTCTAATCCACATTTATTGATACTTTATTAAGGTTCCGGGTTCGAGTGTACGCGCACCCCTTCCCATAGCAATATTTGTCATGACTATACCTAGGTTCTGCATACTCACTATTGTTTATTTTCATATACATATATATATATATATATATATATATATATATATATATATATATATATATATATAGGGGAAGGTTAAAATGAGAACCACTCCCAGTTGTAAGAACCATGAGAACCACTTTTTAGCCTTTGGATCAAGAGTTGGATGGTTGAGATGATCTGAATATTAAATTATTTTTTAAATGTTTTGTCTCTTATGATTTTTGAATTTTTTAATGAGAAAAGGGTATTTTGGTAAAAGACTTTGGTTAGCCATTAGTCATTTCTTCTGAACAAATTCAGTGTGCATGTCCAATCTTCATAAAACCATCTCCATTCTCTATGTCAACCATTTTATCTCCCTGAATCAAATCACCCCACACCCAATCCCTAGACTTCTCTCTGGCATTCTTAGAACTCTGGCGACGGCGACCGTGGTTTTTTAAGAGTTTGGAGATTCCGGCGGCCTTGGTTTTCAAAATTTTTTTGTGTCCGAAGTTTGAAGGTCAGGCGATCGGTGTTCGTTGTTTTATTAGATTTTGTATCCCAGGCTTCTCAATCGAGCAAAATATAAAGGTTGGTTCGCTTCCCCTCCTTACTGTGAAAAATGTAACCGTATGAATTTTCAGGGCTCCTTTACCTCTTATTCATTTCACATTCATGTGGTGTGTGTCCCCTGGGTTAAGATTGTCCGTTGAATCGGTCATTGGCAACTTTTGTTGGGGGATTAGAGTTTTTTCATTGGGCGTTGTGTTGTTAGGAAAAGAAGGTTCAATCTCAGCGTAGCCGGATTTCATCGGTTGGTCGGTTAGGGTTTTAGGTTTTGGAGGAGATTTTTGGGGTATGTGGTTACTCAATCTAAGCCTAGCTGGAATTTCATCTGTTTTGGTTTTTAGTTTTTTATTTATTTATTTATTTATTTATTTTTTTTGTTAGCAGGGGTTGAGAGAAAACTTACGTAATGGGGGGGTTCTCTGGGGTGATGGATGAGGTTTATTAATAAATTTTTTTTTCATAAACGCAGGAATCGTTGAAACAATGGTTGCCGCAAGGCGAAGCTCGAGCCGGACCAAGAAGATAGAGGGGCTATAATCATTAGTTCGGGTATCATAAAATTGTTTTTTTTTACTTCGTTGCGAATGGTTTTTTTGTGCTCCGATTGGGGTAACTACTTCTGAATTTTAATATGTTTTTTTTTTCCCGCATTATACGCGTAGGTTCGAGGTCTAGGCCTCAGCGGAGTGGTAAGGTGTCTTGTCTTATCCTTGACTCTAGTGACGAAGCTGATACCCCCCCCCCCACGGAAGAGTATAAAAGGCAATAATAGGAAGCGCAAGCAGCCTGGCTTGGGTGGTTCACGAACGAAAAGGCACAAGAAGCAGAAACCTGCAGTTCAGAAATCGCTTCCGGCGTTGAACACTCGTTCTTCTCCGAAGCAATTATTCCTTGCGATGATGGGGTTGTCTGAACGCCAGAAAGAGGCTATCATCCAAATGGGATTTGGGGGGTTGATTGGTTTTTGTGTGAATGGGGTTCCCGAGAAACTAGCCTACCATGTCGTGGACAACTTTGATGCCCATTTGATGACGTTAAACCTGGGCAACAGCCGCTTGTTGGTGGATGGCGGGGTGATCAGCAAGCTCTTGGGGATTCGTGATTCAGGCTCCAATTTCGCCGATGTCGAGGAAGCGAGGACGCTACACGCATCATTGAAGGAGTGGCGTGCACGTTTCCCACCGTCCAGCTACATAGCCCCTTCGTTGATCTCGGCGGCGATTCAAGATGACCAGTATGACGACATGGCGCATTTCCGGATAGATTTTGCTTTGCTTTTCCTGACGACAATGGCCAGCTCACAGCGGAACGGGTATGTAAAAGACAAGGTTCTGAAGCGTTTGACGGCGGATACTAGGTACGAAGATTTCAACTGGTGTGCTTTCATCGTAGACTCTTTGAGAAAATGTAAGAAAAAATGGAGGTCGTTGGACCCAAAGTGTTGCTGGACGGGCCCATTGACCATCCTGACGGTGAGCCTGTGTTTGGTTTGTGAATTTTTATTAGCTTTTTATGAGTAAATATTTTATTCTGCTTTATTATATTTTGATTTTAATTTTTTTCATGCAGTTGTTGTATGTAGACTGCACGCAGCAGCCATCGTGCAACACTGGCGATGGGATCCGAGCCATTCATTATTGGACGAAGGAGCTTTTGACTCGTAGACAAGATTACGAGATTTCAAATGGAGGGTTCGGTCGTGGCCAGGGCAAAACCCTAAGCGACGGGTTATCCGGTGAACAGGTTTAAAGCAATTTTTAAAATTTGGAGACTGGTTTTTCGATGTCTTGTTTTTAAATTTTGTTTGGTTGGTGCACGCATAGATAGGCTAAGCGTGTCTTTTCATTTCGTGTAGAGAGTTAACTCGTGTGACGCCGCGAATAATGCTGAGCATGTGTCTGGAGAGCCGAGCGGCTTGGATAAATGGGTCGATGACTTAGCCGCTCTAAGGTCAAGAATAGAGCAGGCTTTAAGAGATCGGTTGGCTGTGGAGCCGGATAACGAGGAGCACAGGAGGTTGAGGCAAAGATACATTGATGTGTTAGATGTGATACCCTGTTTGCCGGCTGAAGGGTTAGACAGTTTCGAGGAGGGAGAATTTCTGAAAAGAACGACCCGGGGTTCTTCGAGCCGCCAGTCAGGTATTCGTATGCGGGTTTTAGCCACGCAAAGGGCTTTTGTATTTTTATACCAATTTTTGCCTTAAAATTTTGTAGGGGGACGCGAGGAACAGGCGAATGATGTTACGGATCCAGCTCCTGATTCAGGCGAGGGAGAGGAGGTTGATTTGAACCTGCTGATTTCTGGTATTGCTGAAACGGCTGAAGGGGGGCCGGCGTCAGCCTCCGAGCCGTAAGCGTTGTCGTTGACACCATGCCAGGTAAATAAAAAGAATACAAAAAAAAAAATAAACATGCAAACCCATTTTGTATTTAATCTTATTTGTGCAGTTTGTGGCTCACCGTAAAAAAGTGTTTTTTGGTTTTCGTTTTAAGACACGGACGGGGCTGCAGGGGGACGAGACATCGATGAGCGCAGTCCTGGCCTGCCGGGTGGGGGCAACGTTGGCGCGATTGCAAGAGACATCGGGGATGCTGGGGTCAAAGATGCCGATGGTCTACCAGATGTGACAGGTGGTTTAGAACAGATGTCGTCTGAAGAGGGGGGTACTGTGAACTTGGGTGATAACAGCCAAGCGGAAGCTAGCGCGACGGTGTCGAAAATAGGGGCAAGCTCGGATGTTAAGCGACCATCGGACGTCGGGGAGGCAGGTACCAAAAAAGGCGACATGGTGGAAATATATGTTAGGGATGGCAAACCTATTTTTTTTTTTTGGTTTTAAATTTCTTTTAACACACAGGGGAAGTTGCTGTCGGTGATGAGTTTAACACCGAAAAAGAGAATACTGGAACGGTGCGTGACGAAGGAGGCTACGCCGCCGACCGTGATGTAAATGTAGACCCGCCAGCTGAAGTTAACCCACCGGCTACCCCCGTGTTGCAGCAGCAGGCTTCTCAGGCGCTTCGGCCAGTAGCGGTTTGCGGTATGTATGCTCCGAGGGCTGGTATGCCTAAGCTGGCAGCCGCATTGGGAAATATTTTGACATCTCATGCAGGGGAACCAACAAATGTTACGGCAACGGAATCAGGTTTGTCGCGCCAAAAAAATAAGTATTAACCATAAAACGATCTATAAAAGAATAATTTTTTTCCTCCACACAAACAGGGGGTGCTCCTGAAAGTACTGATGGGACGACAGAGGTTATGGGTGATGTAACTGTCAGGTCCGGAAAAGCTGAGGCAGCGGTTGATCGAAGTACGGCACCAGTGGCGGGTCCGTTGGCTGTTGGACGGGTTCGAGGGTGGACCAAGTCCCAGATTGCCACTCGCCTTTTTGGCCCACCCACGCCTGTTGGCGCAGCGTGTTCGTCGGGTTTGCGCGCCGCAGACGTCGCCGCTGTTGAATGTTGTGAGGTGGACAAGCCAAGCAAGGGTGCGGACAGTGGTAAGTATATAAAATGCCAAGACGCGTTGTATTTTTTTTTTGTTTAACAGTTTTTTGGGCCTTTGGGGGGTTGTCCTTTAAAAAAAAAAAACTTTGGTTTTCGAGTAACCTTTATCCATCACCCTATAGAGGATGACACGGGGGAGAGCGTTGATGCGACTAGCAGCCAACCAAGTTTCAGCTTGGGGATTTCACAGGAGGTGGCATGTGGCGCGGGACCGACTGAAAAACCAACTGGTACGAACCATCAGAGAGTATTATGTTTATCTTTTTTGTTTTGTCCCTTTTTCTCTTTTTTAACCTGTGATCCCCCCCCCCCAATAAACAGGTGACGAGGCTGGCTTGGATGCTCGACCTTCGGATGCTTTGGGTGTGTCGGCCACCATATCTAGCCCTGTCAGGAGCCCTTTAAGTTTTGAGTCCTGGGTGCGGGAACGTGATGACAGATGCAAGGCTGATGTTGTTTCGTGTAGTCACCCGAGTTTCAGTCTCGGGATCTCACAGGAGGGGGCGCGTGGGCCGGGGCTGAAGGAAAAAGATTCTGGTACGTACAACTCTCGTTTTTTACAGAAAAACGGAATCGCACGCTTTTCATGCTTTTGGTTTTTAAAATTTTATTTTTTATTTTTTAAGCTTCAGTCTCGAAAAAAATATTAACGTCTGATTATTATGTTTATTATCTGTTTTAATTTTTATTATTATTATTTTTTTTTTTTGGGTAACACCCCCCTGGTAGCAGGTGATGTGGGCGGGTCGGAAACGGGACGTTTGGTTGGTGCTGTTGGGTCGGGCAGCGAAGGTAGACCGGTTAGAAGACATATAGGCGTCGATCTCTGGGTGCCTGTTGAAACCCGGGTGTCGGTCGACCAGGAAGGCGGCACGGACCAAAATGTCAACGGTGAAGACCCTAAGCCGAACGAGCCTATCCGAGCAAGACCGATACGAGCGTTCCACGAGAAGCCACGATTGGTTAGCAGCCCGGGCGACGTTGAGTTGGATCCAAAACAAACCACGAACCAGCAAGACTCGGCTTGGCGGTTCCTGTTCCGGAAGAGGACCCAGGATGCGTGGTTGAGGCAAACAGTTTTTGAAATGAGTGAGAGGTAAAAAGGATAAGCAGCTAGACTGTGCGCGTGTCGCACCCTAGACAAAACTAAAAAGATTTTTTAACATTCTGTGTTTTGGGTGTGTTGTCGTTTTTCCTAGTACTGACGGCTATTTTTTCGTTTTCCTCTCTACAGGGATCCATTCACAAAGGTCAACCCGGACCACGCAACAGATGAATTTCCGTAAGTTATCCCACCGAAAATAAATATATAAAAACCATATCGCGCAGGTATTCGTTAGGCAGTCGTGGCGCTATCAGAAAAACTAATTAAGTAGGAAAAATTCAGAAAAATATATGGCTTCCTTTTAACGGTTATTACTTTTTACAATATACGTAATGACTCACGTAAACTTTGACAATTTAAGGGCCGTTTCCCCGTTTCTTTTTTCACTTTGCGTCCAAAAAAAATGGGATTGCGTTTTCCCTTGGTTCATTTTTTCATAAAAGTTTTTAAACTTCTCTTTGCGTTAACTTGTAAGTATTACGTAAAGTTTTTTTACGTTGTACGCATCTTTATGTTAACGAAACGCTTTACGTAAAATTTGACTTCGAAAAAATTATTTTAGCATCATACAGAAATTTATACAGAGTACTACGAAAAATCTTTTTTACACATTACGTCAAACGCTTTACGTCTTACAGGCTACGTAATTTTTTACGTTGTTACCTGAACCGACAAAAGTTTTCCGGAAATAATTTTTTAGTTATTCACACCCCCCCCCTTTGCATATAAATTTTACAGCGACCGAAAAATGGTCCAGTTTACATATAAATTTGACAATATAGGAACCGTTAGCCGTTTTTTTTCACTTTGCGTAAAAAAAAATGGGATTGCGTTTTACGTTGGTTCATTTTTTCATAATTTTTTTTATCTTTTCTTTTTGCGTTAACTTGTACGTATTACGTAAAGTTTTTTGTACGATATACGCGTCTTTATATTTAACGAAAACGCTTTACATACAATTTTTCTACTAAAAAAAATTCAGGGTTACATATAATTTTTGACAGTCTACGAATATTTTTGCATCCTACGAAAATTTATAGAGGGTATGAAAATCTTTTTTACACATTACGTGAAACGCTTTATGTCTTACAGACTACGTAAATTTTTACGTTAATACTTGAACCGAAAAAAGTTTTACGAAAATTTTTTCTTAGTTGTTGTTCAAATCCCCCCCCCCCCCCCTTGCATATAAAATAATACAGCGACCGAAAAATGTTCCAGTTTACATATAATTTGGACAACTTAGGGACCGTTTCCCGTTCTTTTTTCACTTTGAGTAAAAAAAAATGGGATTGCGTTTTACCTTGGGTCATTTTTTCATAAAAGTTTTAAAACTTTCTTTGCGTTAACTTGTACGTATTACGTAAAGTTTCTTTACGTTATACGCATCTTTATATTAACGAAACGCTTAACGTTAAATTTGAAAACGAAAAAATTTTCCGGTTTACATATAATTTTTACAGTCTAAGAATATTTTTTCATCCTACGAAACGCTTTACGTTGTTCCTTTTTTCATAAACCTTTTATATTTCTTTTGGTAAACTTGTACGTATTACGTAAAAATTTTTTTACGTTATATGTAACTTTTTACTATTGAGACGCTCTTTACTTAAAAATTGACTGACTTCGAAACCTTTTTTGCGAAACTTTTGCAGTCTACATATAAATTTTTACAGCGACCGAAAAATGTTCCAGTTTACATATAAATTTGACAATTTAGGGGCCGTTTCCCCGTTTCTTTTTTCACTTTGCGTCCAGAAAAAATGGGATTGCGTTTTCCCTTGGTTCATTTTTTCATAAAAGTTTTTAAACTTCTCTTTGCGTTAACTTGTAAGTATTACGTAAAGTTTTTTTACGTTGTACGCATCTTTATATTAACGAAACGCTTTTACGTAAAATTTGACTTCGAAAAAAATATTTTTGCATCATACAGAAATTTATACAGAGTACGAAAAATCTTTTTTACACATTACGTCAAACGCTTTACGTCTTACAGGCTACGTAATTTTTTACGTTGTTACCTGAACCGACAAAAGTTTTCCGGAAATAATTTTTTAGTTATTCACACCCCCCCCCCTTTGCATATAAATTTTACAGCGACCGAAAAATGGTCCAGTTTACATATAAATTTGACAATATAGGAACCGTTAGCCTTTTTTTTTTCACTTTGCGTAAAAAAAAATGGGATTGCGTTTTACGTTGGTTCATTTTTTCATATACTTTTTTATCTTTTCTTTTTTGCGTTAACTTGTACGTATTACGTAAAGTTTTTTGTACGATATACGCGTCTTTATATTCAACGAAAACGCTTTACATACAATTTTTCTACTAAAAAAAATTCAGGGTTACATATAATTTTTGACAGTCTACGAATATTTTTGCATCCTACGAAAATTTATAGAGGTTATGAAAATCTTTTTTACACATTACGTGAAACGCTTTATGTCTTACAGACTACGTAAATATTTACGTTAATACTTGAACCGAAAAAAGTTTTACGAAAATATTTTCTTAGTTGTTGTTCAAATCCCCCCCCCCCCCCCCCTTGCATATAAAATAATACAGCGACCGAAAAAATGTTCCAGTTTACATATAATTTGGACAATTTAGGGGACCGTTTCCCGTTCTTTTTTCACTTTGAGTAAAAAAAAAATGGGATTGCGTTTTACCTTGGTTCATTTTTTCATAAAAGTTTTAAAACTTTCTTTGCGTTAACTTGTACGTATTACGTAAAGCTTCTTTACGTTATACGCATCTTTATATTAACGAAACGCTTTACGTTAAATTTGAAAACGAAAAAATTTTCCGGTTTACATATAATTTTTACAGTCTAAGAATATTTTTTCATCCTACGAAAATTTATAGAGTACGAAAATCTTTTTTACACTTTACGTGAAACGCTTTACGTCTTACAGTCTACGTAAATTTTTACGTTGTTACATGAACCGAAAAAAATTTTACGTAAATAAATTTTTAGTTGTTGTTCAATCCCCGCAGATATGTGATGTTTGAGGACAAGTTTGGGGCACGCGCGGATGTTCTTGAGCTTCAATCCCTAGCGATCGGCAGCAACGTATCCGATTCAGTGGTGGACGCTTGGGTGCACGTCCTCAACGACGACCCAAATCTCTCGTCTCCGGGGATGCCTAGACGGTTGTTTTGTGTCCACTCCACTGTGGTGAAGAAAAATTCTCATATCATTGTTCCTTTTATCAATATTTTGTTTTGAAATTATTGGAAACCGGTGCAGTACTGGTCATGCAAATAATCGTTTTGGGTTTTTCCACCGCAGGTTGATTGGATGTTAAACCTGGAGGCGGACCCTAGCGGGGGACGCGTGTCCGCTTTCGAATGTGGGTTGAAGACAAGCCTGAGCGGCCGACATCACCTTGTAGATCTGTGTGACTTCGATATGGTCTTCGTGCCCGTTCTGGAGGTAGACCACTACTATCTGGTAGTGTTTGACTTGGAAGAGGAGCGCATATACTTGATTGATCACTTGGGTGACAAAGGGTCTGGGGGGCTATTGAGGGACAATGACTCCTATATCCAGAAGACAACCCCTTTTAAAGTGGTATGTGATTGATGTGCTTTTTCTCCTTTAACTTATGACGTTTCAAGGCACTGAGAAACTTATCCACCTTTGTTCTTACGGCTGTTTTTGTTTACTTGGAAAACAGAAAGAAATTTTTGTCGACTATCTGAAATCAGTGAAGCATCCCAAAGCGACAGCTATGCACTCAAGTGTCATAATGAGAGAGGCTCTTCCATGGTCTACAACCCATAGAATCGCGACACCGTTTGTGGACTCTGGCATTTTTGCAATGCGCCATATGGAACGGTTTGTGGGTTCCAGGAGAAACTTCTACTGCGGATTCAGTGTGCACGGGGCGCGGAAGAAAGTCCAGTGCAACTATTTACGGAAAAGGTATGCGGCCGCGATTCTCCTGTCCCCGGTGAACAAATATGGCGACGAGATTCGACGTCGTTTGGCTTTTGCGTAGACAATGATTCGGTGTGATGGACAGTTTCCTGTTTTGGGTTGGTGTCTTTTGGGTTAGGCGTTTTTTGGGGTGGTTTTGCAGCGGTTAAACAAATTCTTTTTTGTCCGGGATGGTCATACTTATGTTGGCATGCGGGTCAGGTGGTCAAAAAACACAATTCTAACTTCTTGCAGATTGCGTAAAATTATTAAGACCTTAATTTTTTACGTTTTAGATGTAAACGATTTACGCCATAATTTTTCTGGGTGGGTGAATTTCGTTGGACTTTTTTACAGTTTATGTAAAAACCTCGTACGCAAAAACGTTTTTGCGGGGTTTACGTAAATTTACGTTTTACAATCTCAGTAACTGTTTGGGTTTAAGTTTTACCATTTTCGTTTTACCTAAAAAAATTTAACGTCTAATGTTAAAAAATGTTCAACATAAAAAAATAGTACGTTTAATAAAATTATGTCGTATGTAAAGAGTATTTTACGGGTTACATTTAAAAAATTTACGTTCCTACGTCTAAATTTTAAGAAGTTTTGATGTTAATTTTAACGTAGGAAATTTCAACATAAAAAAGTTTGCATCCTACGTTTAAGAAGTTTTGATGTTAAATTTAACAAATTTACGTGTTACGATTAAAAAATATTTACGTAATACGTTTAAAAAAATAACTTTTACGTTTAAAAAAGTATACGCCTTACGTTTAAAAAAGTTTACGTCTTATGTTTAGAGAATTTACGCCGAACGATTAAAGTTTTTACGTGTTACGTTTTAAAAATTTACGTTTTACGATTTTGCGTTTTGGTTTAAAAAAATGAGCCTTATGTTTTACCATTTACGTTTTTAACGTTTAAAAAATGTGTTTTACGTTTTAAAAATTTACGTTTTTAAAAAACTTAAGCTTTACCTTTATCACGTGTGCGTTTTAAAAAAAAAAACTGAGTTTTACGTTTTAAAAAATTACGTTTTTTTCGATTTAAAAAATTGAGTTTTACGTTTTAAAATTTAACATTTTAAAAATTTACACTTTACATTTTCAACATAAAAAAGTTTACATCCTACGTTTAAAAAGTTTTGATGTTACATTTAACAAATTTACGTGTTACGATTAAAAAAACTTTATGCAAAACGTTTAAAAAAATTAACTTGTACGTTTAAAAAAGTATACGCCTTACGTTTAAAAAAGTTTACGTCTTATGTTTAGAAAATTTACGTCGAACGATTAAAGTTTTTACGTGTTACGTTTTAAAAATTTACGTTTTACGCTTTTACCTTTTCGTTTAAAAAAATGAGTCTTACGTTTTACCATTTACGTTTAAAAAATGTGTTTTACGTTTTAAAGATTTACGTTTTTTTTTTAAACTTAGCTTTACCTTTTACACTACACGTGTTCGTAGAAAATACGTTTTTATGCAAATAGTTTAAATGTTTTTACGTTTACGTTTCACGTTTTTTTTCCAAAAACTGTTCAAAATTCTTGAGGAGATGCGTAAAGTTTTCCGATTTTACGTAAAATCTGCGTAAACTTTGCCGATTTACGTAAAATTTCTTACGCTCTACATAAACTTTTAACAAATCTACGTCCTACATAAAAAATCGAATTTTTTTTACTCTTTAAGGTCTACCTAATCTTTTACGTTCTTCTTTTATTCGTTTTTTCATTAGACAGTTTGGGCGATGTTTTCCTTCATAAAACCAAACCTTAAAACATTGACAAAGCGTTGCATTTTTTTTCATACAGAGACTTTTAGAAAACGCCAACGTTCCATTTTTTATGCATAAAACGAAACATTACTACAAACAGACGACGCGTACAAACGAACATTAATACAAACATGACTGAAAATGAAACACACCAGGCACGCACATAAGATGCTTCAAAACCATTCCCAATGGCTAATCCAAGTCAGAGTCACAGTCTGACCCCCACGAAAACCATCCTGCATCTGAACCAGCCGCTGCACCCTTGCAACCATCATCAGGGTCAGCAACTCCAACTGTTGCCGGCTTCGCTACCCAACCCTGAGTCATCGGGCGCTTGCCCTTTGACCTCTCGCTTACACTTGCAGACGTTGGCGACCTTGAAGCTAATCCATGGGAAGGACCAAAGGCACTTCGAAGTTGTGTGGGGGAAGCAAATTGGGCAGGCGGGGAACCAAAGGGCCTCACACCCGTCATAACTGGACCCGGGGAACTGAGGTGGACAGAAGGTGACCCGAAGCGGGGGGGTGGTGCACCAAAGGGTGTTTGGGGTGGGCGACAGGGGGTCTGGGGAGACACTGAGTGTTGTCTGGGGTACCAAACCATACCTGGGCCCGAACTCATATCCAGCCGACGACGGTCCCATACTTGCACCCCTGGGCCGACGCCGCCATGCTGGACAGGGAGCCAGCAAGTGTCTGGGTTAGACACCAACCCCATCCGCTCACGACCCCACACTTGCACTGTTTTTTCTTTCGCCGGTCGATTGGGAGGGCTCGGCGACGAACCTGATTGGGAGGAAAAAAAATCATCCGTTTTTTTTAAAAAGGAAAACAAGAATTAAACAAATGAGCCACTAAAAACAATGAAACCTATTTTATGGTTTATTACTTCACCTCCGGGGGGGACAGGTTTGCGTGGACGCCACACTTTCCGGCCATCTGCCATCTTTCTTTCCTTTGGGTTTCAAAGAATTTTAGGGGTTGGATAAACCAATTTTTTGCTTTCTATTGGCATGAAAACAACAAAAGGCAGTAGGCTATATATAGGGAAAAACCAACACAAGGAGACAAAGAAGATGTTTGCTTATTTTTTCTCCAAATGCCATGATGTATATTCCTGGCTTGGCTGGTGTGCAGACATCAATTCAAATCAAAGGGTCACTATTTGGTTGGTGTGGTTTAAAAACCGTGACAATTTTTTAGAAAAAGACAAACCAGAGAAAGCTAGCAGTGCATCACCTTCCATTTAGTCAGTTTAACAATTTTCATGTTTTTAGGTTGGAAAATTTACATTTAACTTGAAAAAACGATTACGTTGTACGTTAAAAAAAATTATAGTTTTACATTAAAAGGTTTAACGTTTTTCATCTTATAGATTATGTAACTATTTTTACGGTTCCCGTAACCAGTTCAACATTATCAAACTTAAAGGTTTAAGATTTTTCGTTAAAAATGTTAAAGCTTTTATGATTAAGGGGTTTACATCTTTACCCTTTAGGTCTTACGCAAAAATGGTTTACGTTTTACTTAAATTAACGTTTTAACTCTTTTTTTATACAAAAACTTAAATTTACCTTTTACAAATTATGTAACTTTCTTACGGTCCCCGTAAACAGTTCAACATTATCAAACTTAAAAAAGTTTAAGATTTTCGTTAAAAATAGTTAAGCTTTTACGATTAAGGGCTTTACAACTTTACCCTTTAGGTCTTACGCAAAAATGGTCTACGTTTTAATTAAATTAACGTTTTAACTCTTTTTTTATACATAAACTCAAATTTACGTTTTTACAGTTTCAAAGGTTTTATGTTTTACGGGTTACGTAAAATTCACCATTTACGGTTTAGGCTATTTCGCTTTTGCCCGTAAAACTTTACGTAATGTTTTTACCTTCTTAATCAGACAAGACCATATCATTACAAACAAAAAATATAATAAGGGGGGGGGGGTGACAAACCGAGATCATATAAACATAACATTCATTCACCAAAATGGGGGGGGGGGGGGGAGCAAAAACATAAACTAAGTACTATTATCCATACCACAAAACACGATGGGGGGGGGGGGGGGGGTTACTTTATACATTTTACGGTTGAACCAAAAGTAAGATATATAAGATACCATAAAACTATTACCTTTTTCCCAAACACAGCCACAGTTGTCACCAAAACACACGTCAACCCAGCATGCACCACCGGTTCATAAGATCAACCCCGGTCCAAAAAACGCTACCCCCCCCCCCCCCCGTCACAGCACCCCATTCAGAACCAGTTGTCTAAGGTTCTGCGTTCTTTCGCTTCTCCGGGCAGTTGCGCGAGTCATGCCCGCTAACAAACCGGTTGCATGTCCTGCATAATCGCTGGGGCTTTTGCTGAATCTAGACAGCCCTTTCCCCCGGCCCAATCATGCGTTTGTTGGTGCCCGCATCCCTTATTGCGTATGCCTTGAGGATTTGAGCAGGAAACGGGGGTGCTAGTCTCACCTTCCTCAACAACTCCAAGCATATCAGCCATAACCCGTGTTTCTGGTGCGTCGGTGTTTGACTTTCCACGGCGAGCATCAGTTATTTCTTTCGTCCAGCCCTTGATTTTGACCAGAAAATCCTCCATTGCTGCCCGGTCGCCCACCACAGCCTGTAGCGCTTCAGAAAAACAATCCACCAGGTTGTCCCGGGTCACCGCCTCCGGAGACGAATCTACCCCATACCTGAACTCGACACGGAAAACAGACTTTGGCAACACGTGACGTCCCCAACGACTAACCACATACTTAAGCGGTATTTCGTCCACCTTCGTTTGCCGGAAGACGTAGAATATATGCCTGCAAAGATATCCGATACGGCACCACAGGTTGCACGAGCATGTTGTAGTGTCCTCCTCTGGATCAACTTTAACCTGCATTATGATGGAAAAATACGGCCAGCTTTTAGGAAAAAAGTAGTGTCCTTTAAAAAAAAATTCAGGAAATGACCAATACCGTGAAATCATTGACGACATCGGAATTCTTGTCCAAGTGCGAAACGGTATATATCTTCCTGCCATCGACTTCTTCGACACTGGTAGTGTAACAGTGTAAAAGGCCCCTCAGGATTTCTTTGCGAACCTCAACGAATATGGTCGGGGAATACAATAACGCGCAGTGCTTCTCTATCGCCAAACCTGTCTTGAATTCGTGTGCGCGATCATCCGCCTTGAAGTCCCCAACCCTCTGCCTGTATCGTTGGGATTCCAATGTCGAGTCGTAACACAAAAAAAATTGAACAAGGGTGTTCGCCCAGGAGGAGTTCACCTTAAACGCGGAGTTCGAACTCTCACATCGGGATGTAGTCTTCATCAAACAGGACATTGGAATTTCTCTGAAATACGCCGGTACCCACATCTCCTTAATGTTGTACATGTCTCTCAGCCACTCGTGCTCTTCGAGCCCATACTTCTCTAGCAGCTTCCCCCATCTCCTCTCGAACGTCTCCGGTTTAATATAGATGTTCCATACGAGTTTATGTATGGCAGCCCGAAATTCAGAGTTATGTGCGACCTCTCCTGTAATCTGGAAAACACAAAAAAAAAAAAAAAAAAAAAACAACTCATAAGGAAAAAAAAACTAATTTTAGCCAAGTCATACGTTGTATTGGAAATTACCTTGGAAGGTAATTTCTTCATAATGTGCCACATGCACAAGCGATGAATAGACTGATCGAGCACAGCAGCGACAGCTTGGCGCATGGCCGGGTCTTGGTCAGTTAGAACGAGGCTGGGCTGCTTGTTATGCGCCTCCAGAAAAGCCCTCAGCAACCACGTGTACGCCTCGATTGTCTCACAAAACAAAAGGCCAGCCCCAAAAGTCACACAACGTTTGTTGTTGTCGACCCCGGTAAAAGGAACAAAGATCAGATTGTACCTGTATTTTAAGATAGTTAAACAGTTAGAACGCGTATAACATACTGAAATTACCCAAAAACCAAAAAAAAACTCGAAAACTTTTTGCGGATAACTTTACTTGTTGGTTTGGTAAGTAGCGTCAAACGCTAGGACGTCGCCGAAGGCTTGATAGTTGATCTTAGATATTTCATCCGCCCAGAACATGTGTCGTATCTCTCCGTTTTCCATGCTGTACTTAAAGGTGTAGTTCGGTAAGTGGTCCACCCGATCTTTCATCTTCTGGATCACCAAATGTGTGTCCCTGTCACCAATGAACATGCGAAGCCTTGATGCAAAGTTCTTGAAGTCGGCCGCGGTTCCTTTCACATTGTGGTGCCCCCCTTAAGGTTTACTTGGAGTCTATGGGCCACCGACGGTCCCACCTTGCTAAGGCTCGCTCGGTGGATAAACTCCTTCGTAAAAAAATCAAGCCTCCTCCGTTTTTTCGTAAGATCTCTGCTATGCACTGGGACCATTGGATGGTTATGGTTATCTTCAAAGTGATACAAGACCCAACCGCGGTACGTCTGATCGAACTTCACACGTATACAGGCTTTACAGTCACACACACGGAAAGTGGACTGCCTAATCTTCAGCGACGTCTCATCAAGGGTGTCGAAGTTCCTATTCTGGCTATGCGGCTTGCCGTGGTTGGAACAAACAATGTAACGGTGCGTCATGGCTCCATTCTTTCGCTTAATTGTTCCCAGCCTAGTCGAAAACCCACAGTGATCAGCGTACATATCGTACATCTCGACCACGTATTCCCAATGCTGAAACACGGTTCCAAGTCTTGGCTTCAGGTGGTCTGGCGTTTCCGGGCACCAGTAGCGCGTCCCATTCGGAGTCAACCAGGAAAAGCACCCCTCCTCTGAATCTGTGGCGTGGTCTGCGGACATAAACAGTTCAACAAAATCTTAAATTTACGTTCTACAGATTATGTAACTTTTTTTACGGTCCCCGTAAACAGTTCTACATTATCAAACTTAAAAAGGTATAAGATTTTCGTTAAAATTGTTAAGCTTTTACGATTAAGGGCTTTACAACTTTACCCTTTTTAGGTCTTACGCAAAAATGCTTTACATTTTTGAATGTAACAAAATGGCCTGGGAACAGAAGCAGAATGCAAAAATAACCAGATAACCATTTTTTATTATACCAAACAACTAAAACAAGATCAAAACCTAAAAAAAATCGTTTTTTTAACCAAAACAACTTATCTGCAGAATTAGGGTGAGTCAAAAACAGGGACATCTTTGCAAAAAAAACAAACATCTGTTTTTAAATAACCAAAGCTCTGTTTTAAAAAAAAACCAATCATTTAATTCTGTAAAACCCAACTACAAAAATTAAAAACAAATATACATAAATCGACAAATAGTGACCCTAGTATCAAATTGATCCCAAAAAAGACTCAACCAACTAAACATACTTGATACCCAACCGCGATCAAAAGACCAAAACATTAACAAAATGTACAAATTTAAGTGCTTGAACGATATATATATTACCATTGTCCGTTGGCTGACTTGTTGAAATCAATGGAGTATCGAAAGCCCCGGAACTGGATCCTCGTTCCACAAACCCATCTCCGGTCATATACCCAACTCCGGTCATATTAGCCTGACCTGGAAACAGAGTATCGCCGACAGCATTACCAACTCCGGA
Organism: Helianthus tuberosus; assembly: GCA_030545235.1. NCBI lineage: Eukaryota > Viridiplantae > Streptophyta > Magnoliopsida > Asterales > Asteraceae > Helianthus > Helianthus tuberosus. Next base: position 139,336,885 of record CM060420.1, read on the forward strand.
GTTCCGTTGCGGTGTGCAAATCAACCTATTATCAGCATCTCCCAAAATGCCAGCGTCGCCCCCTGCAATCGGATGATTGAACATTATGGGTGGGAAATTTTTAATGGGTTTAATCCAGCGAGGTATGTAAAATTGAAGCAGGTTTTAAACACATTAGGGAAGCAGGAGGAGAGGAGAGAAAAAAAAAAGGGAGAAGGTGAGTGGTGGGTGAATGAAGAAGGAGTTGTATATAAAAGGAAGGGAGTTTGCTTCAACACTTTGGGATTGTGAAACGCTACAGTGCAATCCAAATCATGCCCTGACACTCGAAATATGTGAAGCGGGCAACCCAATTTTTCTGACTTGTGATTGAAAGGGTGGAGTGGGGTAAAATTACCATAGTAACCTTCTCAAAAGACATGTGAACTAATGACATGGCAGGTTCTAATTGGTGTAAATGGTTCTCATGGTTCTTACAACTGGGAGTGGTTCTCATTTTAACCTTCCCCTATATATATATATATATATATATATATATATATATTTTGCTTTTATATAATTTTACTCCTTTCATTTCTCATATATGCCCATATGCAACTATCATTCGCACTCGTATCAATTAAAATTCGTGTTAAAATTGGATTTACAAGAGATATACCCGAAACGGTATCAGGTTCTATCTTGACTTCGGTTGCGGTTAATTGAAAAGATCTGGCCCTTGCCTTTTGTGCTTCCATCTGCACATCCTTCTCATTCTTTTTCTCATTCAACTCCGGGCACTCAAATTTCCTATGACCCGGTTGGTAGCAATTGTAACAAACCGAAACCTTCCCTGGGCATAGCGAAGCCGTATGCCCTGTTTTTCCGCATATGGGACACGGTTTATCCTTAAAGCGACACTCGCCTTTATGTCCCTTTCCACATACCTTACAGCTCGGCGATCCGCCCTTCACATCCGGCTCCTTTACCGATTCGGTTGTTCGTGCCTGCTTTGTAGGGCTTGGGTTCACATCCCGCGCCCTTCGTTCGCCCCTCTCAACTTGTTTCTTCAACTCGATTTCCCGTTCCAGAGCAACGTTTATGATCTCGGTAAGGGTCTTGTATTTTGAAGGAGTCATAAACTCCCTATATTCAGCGCTCAACATGTTATAGTAGTAGTATATTTTCTGTTCTTCGTTCGTCACCAATTCACTACTAAACTTCATCTTATCCATAAACATTGCCGTAATCTTGTCTATGGTCTCGCCTTTGTGCCTAAGTTGCATGAACTCTTCCTTGATTTTATTAATGACCGCCTTGGGAATATGATGTTTAAGAAACGGCGTCTTAAACTCCTCCCATGTCATGGTTCTCGCCGCTTCGGCTCCTATTTCATTCTTTTTGTTGTCCCACCAATCTTTGGCTTGACCTCTCAACTGACCCGTTCCGTAAGCAACAAAGTCACTTTCATCACAATGGGTCCTTTCAAACACCCCTTCAATGTCGCCCAACCATCTTTGGCAAATTATCGGGTCAACTTCCCCGTTATAGATTGGCGGTTTACATGCCATAAATTCTTTGTATGAACACCCTTTACGTTCTCCCGATTTCTCCTTCATAAGGTTGACACTATCCTCCAACCTTTTAACTCGCTCTTCGACAAGTGACAACACCGTGCTTTGAATTTTGTCTATAAACCCGGATAGACTACCTTCAATTGCCTTCCCTACTTCTTCGGCAATTATCTCTTTCATTTGTTCGGTGCTTGTCTGCACCGGTTCATCATCGTTTCCATCAGACATTTTGAAACTGAAATGTTTACATTAAACGTTAAACATTTCATTTAAAACATTGCTTCATTTGTTTCGGTTTAGCCAAGTTCCTAACTTGTTTTAACCGTTCACATTTAATGCACTTTCTGGGTTTGAGTGTGCGCTCTTCCCATGTATATCAATTCATTTCTCATTTCTTACATAAGATATAATTTATTAACATAATAAGTTAATTCTTACCGGACGATTAATCAAGCTTGAACCGAACACTTTGTTGACAACCTTAAGCTCTGATTACCAACTTGTAAGACCCAACTAAATACTACTCGAATTTAATCAAAATTCATGTGTTTATAAATATAAAGTGCGTCTACATTAAAGCATAAGTCTAAAAGAAACCAAACTTTAGGCTACTACCGATTAATTCAAACATTCATAAGATGTTTACATTCCATAAACATTGTCTAAACAAGTTATCCCAAAAGTATCGTTTAACATAGAGTTAGTTAATGCGGAAGCTTGTAAATTGTGTTCGGTTCTTCAAAAGCTAGCTCGATCACCATCCGGTTAGTTTCCAACGTCACCTGGGGTCAAAACCACATCAAATGTCAGTTTTGATAATGTTAGAATGGATATAAACAAGTTCCAAGAGTCAAAACAACAAAAAATAAAATTTTTCCGGAACTAGGGGGCGTCGCGTGACGCCTAGCCCTCTTTTTCACAGAATGTTGTTTAAACTGTTGCTGCATATGCCCAGCTCAATATTTATTCGCCATATCTTATGATCTGTAAGTCCGTTTTTAGTGATTCTTTTTCCTATACGTCTGTAAATTAATTACGGACACGTTTATCAACACCATTCACGTAAATTTCCCGTTAAGAACAGTCGGCTTATAATCCGATTCCTTGTTTATTCGACCCGTTTATCTACAAGTTCAACAACATGTTTGGTTATCGTCTCACGTTTTTAGGTCATTTCACCTATTCCCGTATTTACCAATTATGGCGATTCCCATCCCACTCGTGGGTTGCTTATGCCGTAACCATCATGCTTATTTCAAGGATTAAACATGCTTTCTTAAATCGTTTGATAAGTAAAAATTCCGAGCTTTAATCCCTCTTCAAGGGTTCATGTTTTTACATCTATTTAGCGTGTCCGCTTCACGGCTTACGCTTTGTTTGTGACCAATCAACGAGTGATGGTCATTGACTTCGACATTTACTAATCAACTTGTTTCGACCCGTTTGGATGCCGAATGGGTGTCACCATTACACGACACATCCAAACTCTATTTCTTATTCATGTTTTGTCCCGTTTCGCTTATCTAATGCACTTTGTCACTTCAATGACTTAGTGGCTTTTCTTGTTTACCAATTTTCAATATAACAACATAAAACCAACAATTAAACATAATGTAACGAAACTATAAGTCGCGTACCTTCAAAGTGTGCCCTTCAAACGTGTATCACTTCCGGCTTGTCCACTTGACGATCCGGATGCTTTACCTAGAGAGTTCCATTCACCATCAAATTTAGAACTCTTTTACAATCAATAACGGACAGTTGTTATGACATTCAAATCTGCGCTTTTGTCCGATTTAACACTTTATTCCTCACTTAGGCGTTTCAACAAACACCTAGCGGGTTAAATTTTTACATAATCATAACCAAGTTCATGGCTTCTAATTTTTATCTAAACCGACTTCAATTAGGCATATTTACACATGTTTTAACTTCTATATTTCAGAATTTACCTCTTGGAATTTCCGTTTACATTAAAACAAGAATCACAATCCTAGTGTTCATCAAGTTTTCTACAATCTTATTTGTCACCTACATTGGTGATTATAACCTTACAAGCCTCATGCAAGATTTTGATAAGAAATCATCTAGGGTTTATCCCTAGACACTATATTACTTCTAATTTCACCCATGCAAGACATAATCAAGCTCAATTTCAGTTCTTCACAATTAACTAAGAATTTGAGATGAATCAAAACATCAAGATTTTACATACCTTATGATCCCTTCGACGAGGTGATCGCTAATCTACATTCAGAATTCGATTTTGCCCTGATTTGAGCCTTTAATTTGTGAGTTTAGTGAGTGTTAGGGTTTTGAGAGTGGTTGGTCGCCCTGCCCTTCTCTTGATCGATTCCAGACACATCTGAGGATGTGTTTGGATTTTGATTTATTATGTTTTTAATAACATAAGTTTCCATTTTAGCATTTTTAGTCCCTCAATAACAAACCAAGTAAATCTCTAGATGTTTTATCTCAAATTTCTTTGTTATAACTAAGTTTGCGACCAATCAACGTATACGTGAGGGATTGGCCCTAAATTCCTTTAATTTCATACAAATTAAATAAAAACAAAAATCTAAGCTCGTTCGCGGGCCGCAACCATAATGGTTGTGTGCTTCGCGGGGCACGACAGCACAAATCTTTCGCGGTGCCGCCACGTGTCAACAACGTGTTGGGGCTAGTAGGCTGAGTCGACCAAGCTAGGGCCTACCCCAGGTCTCTCGCGGGGCGTGAGGAAGTCAGGATCAGACCCTATAAATAGCCTCGACCGGCCTTTTGTCCAAACCATTCAAATCTTTCTCGATCTCTCTTAATTCTCTGAATATTAGAATTATACCGGGCATTATACCCCACTAAATTAGCGAAGCTCTGCCTCGTTGTAAGTATTTTAACCCCCGGTTACGTATTAGATATGATGCCCGATTGATCTAGTGCTCCGTAACGACTGTCGAGGTTCTGCCCGACCTAGTCGTTGGAGTTCTGTCTCGGGGAGGGTATAACTAATGTAAATTGGGTTATTATACTAACGCGTGTGCATTGTTTAATTAATGGATTATAACCAGGAAATCAAAAGGAAAACCCTAAAGTAGCAATGTGAGTAATCTCATTTTTGTAAACCTTTTTGCAAACTGTTTTCACAAAACCTTAATTATTTTAAAATATAATTAGCAGTGATTGAGTCTTTGTAATTCTTCAATTATTGCCGGTATGTTAGGGTTTTGTATACAAAATGTGGAACACGTTACCATTGGACAATGAGATAGCTAATGAGTAATATGACCCACCAGTCAGGATTGACAGTACTGAATGAGTAAATGTGTAGATATAAACATTGTAATCGCTCTCAAAAATGTGAAATGATAAAACCTGTTTTGATTAAATTGGGATTCACTCACCAGTATTTCCCACTGACAAATGTTTTTAAAATGCGTTTCAGGTAACAAAATGTGAAAGCCAAATAGAAGCTAGCTGGAGAGCACTGAAGGCTTGGAAAATGTGGCTATAAAAGTTACCTAAACAAAGGAGATGTTTTAATTCATAAAATAGGGTTTATCCCTATAAACATGTTTGTAACAGAAATTTGGGAATTTCCCATGTGTTTATTATTATAAAAATGTGGTATTTTACTCTGCTAAAATATTTCCTAACTATGGTCCTGATGTAAATTCCGCTGCCAAAAAGATAAAACACTGATACCATTAAATCTGAGCTCGCGGCTGCCCGTTCCCAGGAGATAGGGGCCGGGGGTTGCGACAGAGAGTGGTATCAGAGCCTTAGCCACTGATTTCAGCCACAGAAGTGTTCTGCTGACAATGAAATTGTCAATTCTGTTAGGAAATAATCTATGCAATTATGTGCATACGTGTATATTATTGTTTTGTTATTTGACAATCTGTTAGTTTACAGTATGAGTGATCAAGGACCATCGGACGCCTATCGTCAATTGTCTAGTTCTCCTTTAGATGAAGGAACTTCTTCCCAGCCTACCCCCTCGGGGTATTCAGCTGACACAGAGGAAGGGATCTTTATATTCAAAACGCAACCCGAAGAGCCATTCCCTACCAAAAAGAGAGGATGGTTCAGTCGGGGAGCTCACGAGCGTAGTAAAAGAATGAGAAAGTTACAGCAACAGCGAGCTTTAGCAGCTGCGAATAGGGAAATGAACACCCAAACTCAGGATATACTTAATAGGAGACTAGCCAACTTTCATATCTTAGCTACCACTACCGCAGACCCGAATTTAGAACAACTCATAGCACCACATCCACTACCTTTATTCCCAACACAACCCATGGAAATAGAAAAAAACCTAGAAAACCAGATTCCACTACCTACCTTCGACCCAGCCGAAATCCCCAGAGTCTCAGCACCCCATCCTCCAATTATGACCCATGGTTTGACGACCACAGGGATTATCAGGAATTCCAACCACAAGAGGAGCTCATACCAAACCCAGTAGTACCTTATCCAAACCTTGACCCTCTAGACCCATACTGGGATAACGACCAGTATATTAGGGAAATCTTAAAGAACCCGTATCCATACGAAGAACCGATGCCACAATATCCTAACCCGATACCAGCACCCGCACCACCCATGAGCACTGAGAATGTGCAAGAACTTCGTACCTTTGGTGAGGAGTTGTTAGATGAAAGTGAAAAGATAAGACAAATAGGGGAGAGGCTCGTTTGGAAGTATGACGAGCGTAACATGCAATATTGGATGAACCCCTATCAATAATAATAATAATAATAGTAATAATAATAATAATAATAATAATAATAATAATATATGTTTGATTTGAATATATATATATATATATATATATATATATATATAGATAAAGTATAATGTACTTCAGGGCTTAACCTACATTAACATACATGACAAAAAATATAACGTGCGTTATTATCATATAACGTGCGTGATTATAGTCCCATGCGTGATTATGTGGTCCCACGCGTGATTATGTGGTCCCATGCGTGATTATGTGGTCTCATGCGTGATTATACCCCTGATCCAACGGTTACCATTGTCTCCTACGTGATGTATGATAAGGCTTTTTGTATGTTAACCTTTCTCTCTATATATATATATTATATAACCCTACAAAAAGTAACTTAGGGTACCTTATACTAACTTAATAGTTGTGTCTCTTCACATCACACCCTTAAATAATACCCTTGCATTAATAAATTCATACCATATATTAAAGACATTTTATGTTATGCCAACTACCAACCCAAACCAATATGTCCCAATATACACAACCCTTTAATAAATTATACTTTTATACAAAAAACATGTACCCTTTATTTAAAACACATACCCCTTTGATTAACACATACCCTTTATTTAACACACATACCCTTCGATCATTTGTTTACATATACTCCTTACTTTTTTATTTATATCTGTTGATTCTATTAAAGTAAACAAAAATTAATTGCATGCTTCAAATACCATTTACTTTTAAATCATCCACGGCCGTTTACTTTTAAAAGAAAAAAATAAGCATGTTTAATTGAAAAGAAAGGAAAAAAGAACCAATATATGAAACATTTGTGATGATATATGCATGAACGCTTCAAAAATCACAAAGCTACAATATACAACGAATTGATATATCGCTTTAGTTAATTTAAACTTTGAGAAGTGAAAAGACACAATGGTTTGAACGAGTGTTTTTTATTTCATATAAATGGAACCCCTCTTCGTTTCAAAAAAAAAAAAAAAAAAAAATGGAACCCCTCTCATTTAGTTTAGTATTGGCAACCAATTTTCATAAACCAATTATATTATATAACCCTACAAAAAGTAACTTGGGGTACCTTAGGCTAACTTAATAGTTGTTTCTGTTCACACCACACCCTTAAATAATATTCTTGCATTAATACACATACCATATATTAAACACATTTTATGCAACCCAAACCAACATGTCCCAATATACATACCCCTTTATATATAACAATACAAAAAGTATCACAACCCTTCAAAAAGTCACAACCCTTCAAACTACGTTTAAATGTATCACACCCCATACAAAAAGTCATATACTTTTAAATATATCACACCCTTAGAAAAAGTCACAATTGTTTGGATCATACCCCTTTAAAAGTCACAACGGTTTGGATCACAACCCTTCAAACTGATTTTAAATGTATCACACCCAATACAAAAAGTCATATACTTTTAAATATATCACACTTTAAAAAAAAGTCACAATGGTTTGGATCATACCCCTTTAAAAAGTCATAACCTTTCAAACCACTTTTAAATAGATCACACCCTTTACAAAAAAACTCACAACTTTTAAATCTATAACACCCTTTAAAAAGATGATCCTTAGTTTAAACATTTAGAAAAGTCATTAGAAAAGTTATTTAGGGGTAATATAAATACCAACGGTTGCTTTCTAAAACAAAACACATATTTGGTGTGGTGAAGCGGTGGGATTGTTGGCCGCATTTCTAAAACGAAGCGCTGTGATGAAACGGTGATTTTGATGATCGTTAACATTTGATAAGACACCCCCTTTGATGCATTACGGTTCACCGTTTGACTTAAAAGGAATATATAAGATTTTTATTATATTATAAAAGGAATTGTAAATGGATCTTGCCACATATTATTCTACGCATCTTTAGTATCCATATTTAAAAACTATTGTATTAGGCATGCATATATATATAATATCAGATTATAGAACATAGTGGGATTATTTGGGGTGGTGAAAAGTGGGATTATTGGCCGCATTTCTAAAACAAGGCGCTGTGATGAAGCAGCGATTTTGATGATCGTTAAGGTTACTTACTATCGTCCCACGCCCCTGCCATGTGGCAAGGGGCACGACATGAAAGGGCGACGCACACCAGAGAAGGGGGTGGGGTGGGGTTCGGTTGGCGTTAGGAGGAAATGTGGTTGTGGGCCTTATTGTTTTGTGTTTGTTTGATTTTTTTAAATGATATATTTGTTTTGTGAACTTGAATATGTATATTTTTTTTCTTCATGCAGATTTGAATGGATAGGGAGAAGAAAGGTGGGTATTCTTGAAGAAGACAACGGTAATATTTTCCAATTTACACTTCAAACTTTGATTCTTTTGCAATTTACAATTCAAACCCAGAATTTTTATTGTTATTATTATGTACATTTTAGTTTTTTTTAATTCCATTTTTTTTAGTTTTTTTAAATATTTTTATATTTATTTAATTATTAATGTAAATTAGTTTATATAAAAATAAAAATTCAATAAATGGCCAATGATTAAAAATGATTGAGGTGGTATTGATGTGGAGTGAAAGGGGTATGAAACCATAGTATGTGTTAATAAAAGAAAGTGAAGGAAATTGGGGTGGTAATATGTTTGTAAGATGATAATTACTTTATGACGTGACGATGATGTGGTAGAATGGACGTGAAACAATAAAAGATAGCCTAATAATTTATATATTTGGTTTTATTGAAGCAGAAAGAAAACATAACCAAATATCTAAAAGGGTGAATTACGCACCACTATTGATTTTTGAAAAGTATTCCTGGAAAATCATTCAATATATTAAATTAAACTTTCTTATATTTAAATTGTCAATCATAATTTTTACCCAAAACCAATGGGGTGGTGGTCCGTTGACACAGACAAAATCTTTAAAAATCTAGGTTTGGGAGGGAGAGATTTTGGGTTTAAGTCCCACAAACGGTAGCAATTAAAATATTTTTTTCATTAAAAAAAAGACCCAAAATCACAACATAATAATGCAAATTTTTATTTATTCATATTTCAACCACATAATTCGTTCCATGTATTTTTAATTGTCTGCTTCAATATTTTATGCTCACCATATTTACAACACAAACATTCTAACTTAATGTATATAAATAAACACTCACCAATGCTAAAAACACCTGCACCATTTACATCCGTGAATCTAACATTTTTGGCATGCATCAAAACATTACATATTTAAATTTATGGCAGTAAAATTGGGTCATTCCACAATTTTGAAGTAAAATGTTTTAGTGTGATAATGAAGGCTACGAATAAAGCAAAAATCAAAGGAATGTTTTGTGCAAACTTAACAATTTTCGTATCTCATAATGTAAAACGAAAGAAAAACATAATCAACATCCCGCCGCAACGCGCGGGTTAGCGCCAACTTGTATATATATATATATATATATATATATATAATATCCAATAAGATAGATAATCCTATAACTAATGATGCATACTAGTATTGTACTTTAAATTTCAGTTGTGGTTTGTATTAAATGCATAATATATAAAATAGAGTAAATGTCACAATGCACGATGATTTTGATCAATGTGTTGATTGTGTGATTATTCGCATTAAATATTGCTCTGAGATATTAATAATTGATAATTGTTTGTAAATCCAGATGGCCAACGACGCAAATCGGGAAAACCAGAATAATGATAACCAGATAAATAACAGTGCCATTCGACACATAGTAACCCAAGGAATTAGAGATGCTATGCCATATATCTTCCAAAACGTTAGAGAAGCGGAAAATAATAATAAAACTAATAGTGGAAGTAAGCGATCACATACTAAACCCAGTCACAGAGTGAACAATGGACCGTTACTTCACTTGCCTATTTCAAAAAGAAGAAGAACCATGTCTTATGGTTGTTCTTACAAAGAATTCTGGTCCTGTAAAACAATAGAATTCTCGGGCAATGAAGGAGCTATTGTAGCTCTACGCTGGATAGAAAAGACTGAGGCAGTCTTAAAAATAAGCAAGTGTGCAGAGGAAGACCAAATCATGTTTGCTTCCAATCTGTTTAAGAATGCTACTTTAGAATGGTGGAACACTATTCTCCAGTCTAAGGGAAGTGACAGAGTTTACAATATGGAATGGACCTAGTTTAAGAATATAGTCGAAAGGAAATTCTGTCCACCCAATGAAAAAGAAGAGATAGCCAAAAATTCTTAAACCTTAGAATGACTGGAGTAGACTGTAAGGGTTACACTACTATATTCTTCAAATATGCTAGAATAGTGCCAACCTTAGCATCACCAGAACCAGTATTAATCTCCCGTTACATTTGGGGATTAATCTGTGAGATTAGACATGTAGTCTAGGCAGCTTGACCACAAACTATAGAAGAAGCAGTAGAACTAGCAAATACCTTGACTGATGAACTAGTACTTACACAAGAAGAGAACCAGAGGAAGAACCTAGCTCAAAAGCTTACCCAAGAATTTCGCTATAGTAATTCCAACCGTGGGAAGAATGTATGTTCTACTTCTACTCCGTCTTGCAAGTATTGCAAAAGAAAGCATTCTGGAAGATGCTCCATATACTGCAATTTCTGCAAAATATCTGGACATAGGGTAGAAAACTGCAGGAAGAAACCTAACAATAAGATATGCTACAATTGTGGAGAAAATGGTCATATCAAGCCGAACTGTCGGAAACTAGCTCTAGCTATGAACAACAAGACTGCTAAGAATGCTAGGGCATTTGTTCTGATAGCCGAAGAGGCAAAGATGATTCCAGATGTGATTGCCGGTACGTTTTTAGTTAATGATGTTTTTGCTAAAGTATTAGTTGACTCTGGTGCGAACCAAAGTTTTTATTAATACTTCATTTTGCAAAATTCTCAACCAACCATTAACTAAACTCCAACAAGAGTGTCTAGTAGAGACAACAAATGGAGAATCCATTAAGATTTCTGAAATCTTATAGGGAGCAAGAATAGAAATTTTAAACCAAGATTTTATTGCTAACCATTACCCAATGAATCTGGCTGGATTTGATGTTGTATTAGGAATGGATTGGTTAATAGCCAATAAAGTCAGTATTCTATGTGATCAAAAGTCAATACAAATAAGTTCACCAAATGGTGAAAAGATCACAATTAAAGGAAATTAGCCATCTAGATCCGCGAAATTTATCTCTGTGATGAAAACTGCAAGTTGTGCAAGGAAGGGATCACTAGTGTATATGATTTCCCTAATCATTAACACTAAAGGAAAAGAATTGAAAGATATTCCCGTAGTATCTCAATTCTCAGATGTATTTCCAGAAGAACTACCAGGACTACCGCCAGACAGGGAAGTTGAATTCAGAATTCATCTGCTACCAGGAACAGCACCAATTGCCAAAGCACCTTACCGTTTGGCGCCAGCAGAAATGCAAGAACAGAAGAAATAGTTAGACGAACTTTTAGAGAAAGGATTCGTACAGCCAAGTTCATCACCTTGGGGAGCACCAATTTTGTTTGTCAAAAAGAAAGACGGATCAATGCGTATGTGCATTGATTACCGAGAGTTAAATAAGGTCACGATTAAGAATCGGTACCCACTACCGAGAATCGATGATCTGTTCGATCAACTACAAGGAGCTCGATTTTTCTCAAAAATCGATTTACGCTCAGGATATCATCAATTAAAGGTACAGGAAGAGGACATTCCTAAGACCGCCTTTAGAACAAGGTATGGCCATTATGAATTTACTATCATGCCATTTGGTCTAACCAATGCCCCAGCCGCATTTATGGATATTATGAACCAAATATGTAAGCCATATTTGGATAAATTCATAATTGTCTTTATAGAAGATATTCTCATTTACTCTAAGAGTAAAGAGGAACATGCAGCGTATTGCATGCACTTTTAAATTTGCTGAGAAAAGAAAAGCTTTATGCTAAATTTTCAAAATGTGAATTTTGGTTAGAAGAAGTGCAATTTCTTGGACATTTAGTCAATCATGAAGGGATTCATGTGGATTTCACAAAGATTGAGGCGATTACTAAATGGAAAGTCCCTGAATCACCAACGGAGGTTAGAAGTTTTCTAGGACTAGCTGGTTATTATATAAGGTTTATCCGAGATTTTTCTAGAATAGCCATTCCCTTAACCAAGTTAACCTATAAATCTGTTAAGTTTGAATGGGGACCAAAACAAGAAGAAGCCTTTAGAATTCTTAAGCAAAGATTAACCAACGAACCTATATTAGCGTTACCAGAAGGAACTGAAGACTTTGAAGTCTATTGTGACGCTTCTAAGTTAGGTTATGGATGTATGTTGATGCAACGTCAAAAGGTTATAGCATATGTGTCGCAACCCCCGATCCCTAACCCCCGGGAACGGGCGGACGCGAACTCAGTGACGGTGGTATCAGTTTGTTTTTAATTTGGCAGCGGAATTTACATCAGGACCGTAGTTAGGAAATGTTTATCAGAGTAAAACCACCATATTTTATATTAATAAACACATGGGTAAAGCCCAAGTTTCTTATTACAATACATGTATAGGGATAAACCCTATTTTATTGAATTTAAAACATCGTCTTTTAGGTAACTTTTATAGCCACATTTTTCCCAAGCCTTCAGTGCTCTCCAGCTGGCTTTTTACTAATTGGCTGTCACATTGTGTTACCTGAAACGCGTTTTAAAAACATTTGTCAGTGGGAAATACTGGTGAGTGAATCCCAGTTTAATCAAGTTTAAATAAAAAGTCACAGTGAACAGTATTGAGAGCGATCACATTGTTTATTTCTACACAATTACTCCATTAGTACTGTCAATCCTGACTTGTGGGTCATATTACCCATTGGCTAACTCATTGTCCAATGGTAACGTATTGTCATCCCGACTTACTACTCATAGTGTAGTAAATTTTGTATACAAAACCCCAACATACCGGCAGTAATTGAAGAACTACAAAGACTCAATCACTGCTTAATCATATTGTAAAACAATTAAGGTTTTGTAAAACAGTTGATAAAAAGGTTTACAAAAAGAGGATAGACTCACATTGCTATCTTAGACTTCACGTAAGGGTTTCCTGGATATAATCTATAATTTATACAAAGGTACATTGGTTAGTATCATAACCCTTTCAAAATATTAATGATACCCTCCCCGAGACGGTATTCCAACAACTACGTCGGGCAGAACCACGACAGTTGTTACGGAACCCTAAATCAATCGGGCAACGTATCTACTATGAAACCGGGGTTATAATACTTACAACGGAGCAGAACCTCGCTAATTAGGGGTATTATACTAGCTTTATAAAGCCTATAACTTCAGAAATTCGTTTAGAAAGAAACAAATGAGCGACGGAAAGTGAAATCCCGAGGCCTTCTTATATAGGGCCTGATTCTGATCTCCACGCGCCGCGAATAAAACACAGGCAAAGCTTACGCGGCCCGCGTCAAAGCTAGGTCAACGCGTAGCTTGTCCCGGTCATGATCTAGACCCACCACGATGTCGACACGTGTCAGCTCAGGGTGTCTCCGCGTTTATTGATCTTACGCGGCCCGCGTAAAGGTAAGCTAAAGCTTACGCGGCCCGCTTGAACTAAAGGAATCAAACGAAATCAGGTATCCACCTTGATACCGCCCGCGTAAATGTTGGGGTGGGTCTACGCAGCCCGCTTCAATTTAATATTTATTGTTTTTAATTTATTTTATATGTTATAACATATTTCGGGCTTGGTTTTCACATACGGGTGTATTTAAAGACATATAAGGGTTTTTTAAAATATACAGAGATGTCGGAAATATTATGAGAGTGTTGATTTTACCGAGGGTTGTTACAATATGCTTCTAGACAACTTAAGAATCATGAAGAGAATTACTCAACCCATGATTTAGAGTTAGGAGCCATAATTTTTTCCCTTAAGATTTGGAGACACTATTTATATGGAAATAAATTTGTTCTCTTCACTGAACATAAGAGTTTAAGGTACATTTTTGGGCAAAAAGAACTGAATATGAGACAAAGACGCTGGATAGAATTTCTTAACGTATCAGTGTATTGCATGATGAGGGGATATGCTGAGATCGTGGGGTCCATAAGAACTTAGTGCAAAATTAATATACCTTAACGTATCAGTAAGCATTTTGAAAGTTTTTAGATGGAGTTTAAGTGGACAACAATATCGTCAATCTATGTGAATCGTTTAGAACTGAAAATGTTTAAAGCTTAACGGTGTTGATGATTTGTCTCATAAACTGATATGATCCCCTTACACAAACTCACAAAAATATTGTTTGTAAATATTTCTTTATTACATTTCATTTCATTTCTGTTATATTCAAAAATCCAAAAATATTTTAGTGTGTTTTAGTATAAATTTTGAAAAATACAAAAAGATTTTCGACAACTGATGTTGGAGAGCTGATTTTCAAAATTCCAAGTGCTAAACTTAATGAACAGGGTTGGGAAAGAATGTATGATGAGGTTGTGTTTTCAAGTGGTTATCAAAGATTAAATCATTTTTGAATAATACCAACAAATGATACCTGCAAGTGGTTTCTAAATTTGCAAAATATTAAATTTGTGAAACTTATTTTTGGGTAGAGATGTATGCAGGTTAGCCAGGTTCTGATACCTGAGTTAGATGAGTGCCAGGTTACGATCTGAGAACCTGTGAAAAGTAGATTCCAGACTACGATCCCGGTTTAGCGAAAGGGGGAGTCTGAAGACATCAAGAGGAAGTCTGAAGATTGTAGAGCCAGATTCAGATCCTGAAGATTACGAGAAAGAGAGAGATTGATTGTGGATGCTTACAATGGAGAATATATGAAGAGAATGAGTAGACTGATAACGACTGAAGGTTTGACAACCGAAGACTCGACACTGAAGACTCGTCAACATTCGAGGGGGAGTCTCTTGGTGCATGCGTCTGTCAACTTTGTCTTGTATCGAGTCTTATTGTGATAGATAGATTAAGGCACGGAAATCGAGATAGAGTGTATATGGATGATTTCGCTTGAAAGTGACATTACCACTTTCAAACGAAATTAACTAAGTTAATTTCGTTTGAAATGGTACATGACACATTCAAACGAAATTAGCAATCCTATAAATACCTCATGTGTCATTTCATTTGTAACGGTTCCGGTCAGTGTAACGAAGTGCTGCCGAAGTGTCCACAGGCTTGTATTTGATCTAAAATCAATATACGGACAGTTTAAAGTGATATTCTAGCTGAATTGAACTCTATACGTTTGTTTCCGCCACTCGTATTGAGATAAACTCTTCTGATTGACTCGTTCGGGTCTGAAAACGATCCTACAATAGGTGTGTCTTCATGGATTGGGTAACGTTGCACAAAGTCCCTATTATCGTCCCACCAGGGGTCGTAATTTGGGTCTAGGGGGTTAGGTGCTGGTACCCTAGGGATTTCTTCTGGGTTGAAGTCATGCATCTCCACTTTTTTTTCAGGGTTTTCTATCTCCATGGGTTGGTCAGGGAATTGCAATTATGGTTGGGGTGCTATTATTTGCTCCAGACTTGGGTCAGCAGCAGTTGTAGCTAAGATATGGAAATTTTCTAGGCTTCTATTAAGCATATCCTGTGTATGGGCATTTGTCTCTCTCTTAATAGCTGCTAAGGCTCTTTGCTGTTGCAACTTTCGCATTATTTTCCTACGAGCAAAGGCTTCCTTACTGAACCATCCTCGTTTCTTAGGAGGGAATGGCTCTTTTGACTGAGCTTTAAAAGCAAACATTCCTTCTTCCTGATCAGCAGAATACCCAGAAAGGGCAGGCAGTGATGAGGTACCTTCACTCCTAGGTGAATCAGACAACTGACGACTCATGTCTGAGGGTCCTTGATCACTCATACTGTAAACTAACAAATAGTCAAATAACACATAACAAATAAATGCAATTATGCACATATTTCCGTAATTTATTTCCTAACACAAAATTTAAATTTTAAGTGTCAGCAGAACACTTCTTTGGCTCAGACCAGTGGCTAGGCTCTGATACCACCTCCTGTCGCAACCCCCGATCCCTGACCCCCGGGAACGGGCGGACGCGAACTCAGTGACGGTGGTATCAGTTTGTTTTTAATTTGGCAGCGGATTTTACATCAGGACCGTAGTTAGGAAATGTTTATCAGAGTAAAACCACCATATTTTATATTAATAAACACATGGGTAAAACCCAAGTTTCTTATTACAATACATGTATAGGGATAAACCCTATTTTATTGAATTTAAAACATCGTCTTTTAGGTAACTTTTATAGCCACATTTTTCCCAAGCCTTCAGTGCTCTCCAGCTGGCTTTTTACTAATTGGCTGTCACATTGTGTTACCTGAAACGCGTTTTAAAAACATTTGTCAGTGGGAAATACTGGTGAGTGAATCCCAGTTTAATCAAGTTTAAATAAAAAGTCACAGTGAACAGTATTGAGAGCGATCACATTGTTTATTTCTACACAATTACTCCATTAGTACTGTCAATCCTGACTTGTGGGTCATATTACCCATTGGCTAACTCATTGTCCAATGGTAACGTATTGTCATCCCGACTTACTACTCACAGTGTAGTAAATTTTGTATACAAAACCCCAACATACCGGCAGTAATTGAAGAACTACAAAGACTCAATCACTGCTTAATCATATTGTAAAACAATTAAGGTTTTGTAAAACAGTTGATAAAAAGGTTTACAAAAAGAGGATAGACTCACATTGCTATCTTAGACTTCACGTAAGGGTTTCCTGGATATAATCTATAATTTATACAAAGGTACATTGGTTAGTATCATAACCCTTTCAAAATATTAATGATACCCTCCCCGAGACGGTATTCCAACAACTACGTCGGGCAGAACCACGACAGTTTTTACGGAACCCTAAATCAATCGGGCAACGTATCTACTATGAAACCGGGGTTATAATACTTACAACGGAGCAGAACCTCGCTAATTAGGGGTATTATACTAGCTTTATAAAGCCTATAACTTCAGAAATTCGTTTAGAAAGAAACAAATGAGCGACGGAAAGTGAAATCCCGAGGCCTTCTTATATAGGGCCTGATTCTGATCTCCACGCGCCCCGCGTAAAACACAGGCAAAGCTTACGCGGCCCGCGTCAAAGCTAGGTCAACGTGTAGCTTGTCCCGGTCATGATCTAGACCCGCCACGATGTCGACACGTGTCAGCTCAGGGTGTCTCCGCGTTTATTGATCTTACGCGGCCCGCGTAAAGGTAAGCCAAAGCTTACGCGGCCCGCTTGAACTAAAGGAATCAAACGAAATCAGGTATCCACCCTGATACCGCCCGCGTAAATGTTGGGGTGGGTCTACGCGGCCCGCCTCAACTTAATATTTATTGTTTTTAATTTATTTTATATGTTATAACATATTTCGGGCTTGGTTTTCACATACGGGTGTATTTAAAGACATATAAGGGTTTTTTAAAATATACAGAGATGTCGGAAATATTATGAGAGTGTTGATTTTACCGAGGGTTGTTACATTCTGCCCACCTTGTTTTAGAGCTCGTCCGCGAGATCTACTGGAACAAGTGCAGATATTTCCTTTGCATTTCAGATTCGAGTTCCCATGTGTACTCAGGTCCTCTTTTGGAGTCCCATTTCACTTTGACCAGAACTAATCTTTTATGTTTGAGGTTTTTGACTTTCCTGTCTTCAATTTGTAGAGGCCTTTCTACAAATTTGAGTTGTTCATTTACCTCTATATCCTTAAGAGGTACTATCAGTGATTCATCAGCTAAACATTTATTGAGATTAGATACATGAAATATATCATGTATTCCTGCCATTTCCTCTGGCAGTTGTAGTTGATAGGCTACAGGTCCTATTCTTTTAATAATCTCAAAAGGTCCAACATACCTGGGACTTAGTTTTTCTCGTTTGATGAATCTTACTACTCCTTTCCAAGGAGAGACTTTCAACAATACTTTATCTCCTACTTTAAACTCCAATGGTTTGCGTCGGTTATCAGCATAACTCTTCTGTCGATCACGTGCTGTTTTCAGTCGTTCCTTGACTTGAATAATCTTGTCAGTTGTTTCTTGTACTATCTCAGGACCAGATAGTTGCTTTTTCCCCAATTTCTGCCCAACAGACTGGGGTTCGGCACTTACGTCCATAAAGTGCTTCGAATGGTGCAGCATTGATACTTGTGTGATAACTATTGTTATAAGAAAATTCTATTAAAGGTAAGTGATCATCCCAATTACCTCCAAAATCAATTACACAAGCTCTAAGCATGTCTTCCATCGTTTGAATTGTTCTTTCGCTTTGTCCATCCGTTTGAGGATGATAAGCTATGCTTAGTTTTAACTTGGTTCCCATTGCCTTTTGGAAACTTGACCAAAAATGAGAGGTAAATCGGCTATCTCTATCAGAAATAATTGATAAAGGAATTCCATGTAAAGAAACAATTTCATTTACATATAACTTAGCTAATTGTTCCATACTGAAAGTTTCCTTCATTGGTAAGAAATGAGCTGACTTGGTTAGCCTATCTACAATCACCCAGATTGTATCATTTCATTTCTTTGTTTTGGGTAATTTAGTAATAAAATCCATTGTTATCAATTCCCACTTCCACACTGGTATTTCTAATTGCTGTAACAAACCTGAGGGTTTCTGGTGTTCAACTTTAACTTGTGAACAAGTTAAACATTTAGAAACATAGGCTGCTATGTCCTTTTTCATTCCTATCCACCAGAAATTTTCCCTTAAATCCTGGTACATTTTATCATTTCCTAGATGCATCGTATATTTAGACTTATGGGCTTGTTCTAAAATACGATAACGTAGGTTTCCTAATTTAGGTATCCACATTCTCTTTTCATGAAATCTCCAAATTCCACCTGTTCCTTGTTCTAATTCTTTTAACATTCCTTTTAATTTTTCAGCATCATTCTTGATTACTGATTCTTGTGCTTCTCTTATCTGATCATTTAAATCTACTTGCAGATTTAACTTAAGAGAACGTACCCTTTTTGGCTTTTCATGATACTTTCAACTTAAAGCATCTGCTACTACATTTGCTTTTCCTTCATGATACTGGATATCACAATCATAATCACTAAGCATTTCCATCCAGCGTCTTTGTCTCATATTCAACTCCTTTTGCTGGAATATATACCTTAAACTCTTATGATCAGTGAATATGGTAAACTTACTACCATAAAGGTAATGTCTCCAAATCTTAAGAGCAAAAATTATAGCTCCTAATTCTAGATCATGGGTTGAATAATTCTCTTCATGATTCTTAAGTTGTCTAGATGCATAAGCTATAACCTTTTGTCGTTGCATCAATACACATCCATAACCTAATTTAGAAGCGTCACAATATACTACAAAATCTTCAGTTCCTTCTGGTGTATGGGTTAATCTTTGCTTAAGAATTCTAAAAGCTTCTTCTTGTTTTAATTCTCATTCAAACTTAACAGATTTACAGGTTAGCTTAGTTAAGGGAATGGCTATTCTAGAAAAATCTTGAATAAATCTTCTATAATAACCAGCTAATCCTAAGAAACTTCTAACCTCGGTTGCTGACTCAGGGGTTTTCCATTTAGTAATCACCTCAATCTTTGTTGGATCTACATGAATTCCTTCATGGTTTACTAAATGTCCAAAGAATTGTACTTGTTCTAACCAAAATTCACACTTAGAAAATTTAGTATAAAGCTTTTCCTTTCTTAATAAACTTAAAAGTGCGTGCAAATGATTTGCATGATCCTCTTTATTATTAGAGTAAATGAGAATATCATCTATGAAGACAATTATGAATTTGTCCAAATATGGCTTACATATTCGGTTCATCTGTCCATAAATGCGGCTGGGGCATTGGTTAAACCAAATGGCATGACAGTAAATTCATAATGACCATACCTTGTTCTGAATGCGGTTTTAGGAATATCCTCTTCCTGTACCTTTAATTGATGATATCCTGACCTTAAATCGATTTTAGAGAAAAATCGAGCTCCTTGCAGTTGATCGAACAAATCATCGATTCTCGGTAATGGGTACCGATTCTTAATCGTGACTTTGTTTAATTCACGGTAGTCAATGCACATACGCATTGATCCGTCTTTCTTTTTAACAAATAGTATCGGCGCTCCCCATGGCGATGAACTTGGCTGTATGAATCCTTTCTCTAACAATTCGTCTAATTGTTTCTTTAATTCTTGCATTTCTGCGGGTGCCAAACGATAAGGTGCTTTGGCAATTGGTGCTGTTCCTGGTAGTAGATGAATCCTGAATTCAACTTCTCTATTTGGTGGCAGTCCTGGTAATTCTTCTGGAAATACATCTGAAAACTGAGATACTACTGGAATATCTTTTAAATCCTTTCCTTTAGAGTTAGTGATTATAGAAATTAAATACACTATAGAACCTTTTCTTATATAACTTGCAGTTTTCATCACAGAGATGAATTTTGTGGATCTATTTGGTTTATCTCCTTTAATTGTGATCATTTTACCTTTTGGTGCATTACTTGAATTGACTTTTGATCACATAAAATACTGGTTTTATTGGCTATTAACCAATCCATTCCTAAAACAACATCAAATCCTGCCAGATTCATAGGATAAAGATTTGCAATAAATTTCTGATTTAAAATTTCTATTCTTGCTCCCTGCAAGATTTCAGAAATCCTAACGGTTTCTCCATTGGCTGTCTCTACTAAACATTCTTGTGGTAGTTTAGTTAATGATTGATTTAAAAATTTGCAAAATGATGTATTAATAAAACTTTGGTTCGCACCAGAGTCAAATAATACTTTAGCAAAAATATCATTAACTAAAAACGTACCAGCTATAACATCTAGAATCATCTTAGCTTCATCTGCAGTCAAAACAAATGCTCTAGCATTTTTGGTATTCTTGTTGTCCGCAGCTGGAGCTAATTTCGGACAGTTTGGCCTGATATGACCTTTTTCTCCACAGTTGTAGCACAATCCATTACTGGATTTCTTCCTGCAATTTTCTTCCTTGTGTCCTGGCATCTTGCAATAATTGCAAAGAGTGGAGCATTTTCCCGAATGCTTTTTCTTGCAGACCTTGCAGAAAGGTGCAGAGGTAGAACCCATATTTCTACGGTTGTAATTCCCAGAACGGAATTCTTGAGTAAGCCTTTGGGTTAGGTTTCTCCTCTGTTCTTCTTCTCTAGTACGGATTAATTCATCTGTCAAGGTATTTGCCAGTTCTACAGCTTCTTCTATAGTTTGAGGTCTAGCTGCCTTGACTACGTGTCTAATCTCTCCAATTAATCCCCAGATATAACGGGAGATTAATACTGGCTCTGGTGATGCAAGGGTTGGCACTATTCTAGCATATTCGAAAAATATTTTAGTTTATCCCTTACTATCTACACCAGTCATTCTAAGATTTAGGAATTTGTTTGCTATCTGTTCTTTCTCATTTGGTGGGCAGAATTTCCTTTCTACCTTGTTCTTAAATTCTTCCCATTCCATATTGTAAGTTTTATCATTTTCTCTTGATTGGAGGATAGTATTCCACCATTCCAGTGCTGAATTCTTAAACAGATTGGAAGCAAACAGTATCTTATCTTCTTCAGCACACTTGCTTATTCTTAAGACTGCCTCAGTTTTCTCTATCCAGCGTAGGGTTGCAATAGCCTCTTCATTGCCCGAGAATTCCATTGGTTTACAAGACCAGAATTCTTTATAAGAATAACCGTAAGACACGGTTCTTCTCCTTTTAGGAATATGCATTTGAAGTACAGGTCCATTGTTCACGCTGTTTTCGGGTTCGATGGGTCGCTTACTGCTATGCTTACTTTTATTATTCGCTTCTTGAATAGTTTGAATAATAAATGGCATGGCATCTATGATTCCTTGTGCCACTATGTGTTGAACATCACTATTATCCATTTGGTTTCCATTGTTATTGATACTTGGATTCTCATTAACCACGTTAATGTTACTCTGGTTATCATTATTCAGATTTCCTTGATTTCCTTCGTCGGCCATCTGAATTTTAAACATTTATCCCATATTAATATCACAAGATAATATTTAATATAGTTAATCACATGATATGCAATCTAGCCAGAAACGTCGATCATTGCGACTTTTACTATATTTCCATATACTATTATGCATCTATTACATTCTAGTACTGAAATAAAAATTACAATACCAACAGAAATAGAATCACACTAATAGTAATATGCATCCGTACACACATATTTTAATTTATTTTTATTTTATTATATTATATTATTCTTACTATTACCGTCCCCTTCATCACATCACGGATATGGATTTATCCAAAAATCCATATTGCGTTCATCGTATTTCCATACGAGACGTTCTCCCACCTGTCTCATTCTCTCACTGCTTTCTAAAATTTCCTCCCCAAAAGTCCTAAGTTCTTGGACGTTTTCTGCACTCATTGGGGGTGCAGGTTCTAGGACTGGGTTCGGAATCTGGGGTACTGGTTCCTGATATGGGGGTGAAAGTGCCTGAAATCGGTAAGGATCTTCTAAGATCTCCCTAGTATAATCATCTTGGTAATAGGGATCTAAAGGGTCCATACCTGGGTAGGCTTCTATGTTCTGTATAGGTGTTGGTGCATGCGTCTGTCGACTTCGTCTTGTATCGAGTCTTGTTGTGATAGATAGATTAAGGCACGGAAATCGAGATAGAGTGTATATGGATGATTTCGCTTGAAAGTGACATTACCACTTTCAAACGAAATTAACTAAGTTAATTTCGTTTGAAATGGTACATGACGCATTCAAACGAAATTAGCAATCCTATAAATACCTCATGTGTCATTTCATTTGTAACGGTTCCGGTCAGTGTAACAAAGTGCTGCCGAAGTGTCCACAGGCTTGTATTTGATCTAAAATCAATATACGGACAGTTTAAAGTGATATTCTAGCTGAATTGAACTCTCTACGTTTGTTTCCGCCACTCGTATTGAGATAAACTCTTCTGATTGACTCGTTCGGGTCTGAAAACGATCCTACAAGTGGTATCAGAGCTCAGGAGGAAGAGTTCATACCAATTCAGCTTCATTTTTCTGATTTCTACACCTTCTTTCAAAATTAAACAAGTTTTCACGGATAAAATTGGCTAAATCTTTCACAATGTGTGCGTAATTGTGTTTTAACAAACCCTTGAAAGTTTCATAACTAAATTCATCCATTTGCTTGACAAATTGGACCAAAATCAGACCGAAATGATGATGTCATGCTGATTCTGTTTGAGATTGTTTGCTGATTTCGTTTGAAAGTGTCCAATCATCATGATTTCGTTTGAAGGAACTTATTGATTTCGTTTGAGAGAGTACATTGTTCCTAATTCCGTTTGAAAATCATGGATGATTTCGTTTGAATTCGAGATTCCGTTTGAGAGAATTAGGTGATCTCGTTTGAAACAAGTTATCTCGTTTGAAACTACAATTCCGTTTGAGGGTTCCATTTGAACACTGTGATTCCGTTTCAAGATTGTAATACTGTTTGAAACTTCAAACGAAATAGGAGATTTCGTTTGAAAGTGGTCATACCATTTGAAAGTTAGTTATTTCATTTGAAGGGGGATTTAGTTTGATTTCGGTATTCCGTTTGAAAGTCTGTTTGTGAACTTTTGAAAACTGAAACATGGAGAACGAGTTTTATAATGCATTTGCTAGTCCGATGACTGTAGCTCAAAATACGATGCTTGAAATTGAAACGGGAACTATGCAGAAACCACCAAAGCTTATGGATATTGATGATTTTAATGGTTGGTCCGAACGTTTTGGTAACTAGGTTGAAGCATATCACTTGGATGCTTGGGAACATACTGAGGTTCAATATGAAAGACCAGTTGGGAACAATCAAGTAAAAATACCGATTAGAGAATTAAGTGATGCAGAGAAAAAGAAATACAAAGATGAGAAATTGATGATTAGTTTGTTACAACAAGCGATTAAAGAGGACATCTTGGTTCTTCTTCAACATAACAGAAGTGCATATTCGATTTGGAAAGAATTAGAAGCAAAGTCTTTTGGTAATGATGATTTTCTCAGGAACAAAATGTCACTAATGAAGAAAGAATTTGATTTATTCCGTGGTTTAAGAACAGAAAACACCAAGCAAATTATTGAAAGATATTGTAACTTGGTGAAAAACATGACAAGATTGGGCATCAACAAACATAAAGATGAGTTGATTGAGAAGCTGGCTGATGCGTTGCCACATGATGTTTGGGGAACGTTTCTGATGATGTTGAGGAATAATAGAAAAGAGTACAGTGAGCTAACACTGGGTGGGTTCATCAAACATCTTGAAGCTCAAGAGATGGAGCAAAGAAAGATCGCTAGAATGAAGAATTATGATGGAGAACAAGACATCGGATTGTATTTCAAAGGTGGTGTTAGTGAAAAGACAAATCTTTCTCCAAAAGTTGGAACTGCTTTCAATGTAAAAGATTCTTCAGAAAGTTCATCTTAGGGATCAAGCAGCAAAACTGGATTCACTTCATTTCCAACATTTGATCCACATTTTTCTACAACAAAAAGTGGCAAAGTTCTTCAATGCAACATTGCTTTGAACCTTGAAAATGATCAGAATTATACCGAGGAAGTTGCTAAAAGCCACATGTCTTTGTTGGTAACTGTGCTTGAATCCTATGGAGGTTTAGTTGCAGGGAGGATCGGGAATCCAATGCTAACAAAAGAGGATTATGATCAAATTGATGCTGAGGAGATGGAATTGATGGATATAAAATGGTGTATGGCTAGTGTGTTGAGACGAGCTGAAAAGTTTAAACAAATTACAGGCAGAGATGATTTTCGCGATGCACATGTTTCAACTTTAGGATTTGATAAGTCTAAAGTTACTTGTTTTCGTTGCAGGGAAAAAGGGCATTTCAAGAGAGAGTGTACCAATCGTGAAGCAAGTGATGCTCAAAATCCCTTTGGAAATAATGACTACTATCGAAAAGCAATATATCATCAAGTTGCTCAACAGCCACATCAACAACAAGAGGCACAAACAGCTCATGGAAGAAAAGAAATTGAAGATTCAAAGAGAGCATGTTTGGGAAATCAAGAAAATTTCAACTGGGACAAATATATTTCAGCCGACAACAAAGCATGTTT
The DNA here is from genome assembly GCA_030545235.1 of Helianthus tuberosus. Classification (NCBI taxonomy): domain Eukaryota; kingdom Viridiplantae; phylum Streptophyta; class Magnoliopsida; order Asterales; family Asteraceae; genus Helianthus; species Helianthus tuberosus. The sequence goes on from CM060420.1 coordinate 139,362,290, forward strand.
AATCAATCAAGATGATGAAAAGTTACCTGAAGGCTTTAGCTGGGAAAATTTCAACTGGGATGATTATGATCCGAACAAATCTACAAATCATAAATGTCGTGTTGTTAATGCTTCTGATGAATATTGGGCAGAAAAATACAGAAAAATTAAGGAGGCTGAAGAAGAGAAATGGAAGAGATATGCAGAAGAAGAAGAAGAAGAAGAAGAAGAAGAAGAAGAAGAAGAAGAAGAAGAAGAAGAAGAAGAAGAAGAAGAAGAAAAGAGACAAGCTGAAGCTGAGAAAAAGAAAAGAGCTGAAGAAGTTAAAGTGAGAATAATAAAAGAAGTTCCAGAATTTGAAATCAAAACAGATGCTGATGCAGTCAAAGTTCCAGAGAAGTGTATGAATTGTGAATCTCTGATAAAGCAAAACAATGAACTGCTACACAACATCAAAAGGCTGAAAGAATCCTACGATGTTTTGAACAGAGAGATGAATAAGTACCGTGAGTCAAACAGTGAACAGGATGTAGCAATGAATACACTCAAAGGGGCATACATGAGGCAGCTTGACAATGTCATTTACTACACAGAAAAATGTGCTGAACTTGAGAAGAAATTGGAAACTCAGAAAATTGAAACAAATAGAGTAAATGAATTGTTGAAAAGTTACTCATGTTCTACTTTTATTGTTGACAGGATTTACCCCATAGTGGAAGGATTGAAGATTTTTGATGAAGAGAAGACTTCGGAAGAAAAGAAGTCAGAAACAAAAGAAGATGATGAAGTGAAGATTTCTGGTAAGAAACCAAGTGTTATCTATAACAAATGTCTACCTCCGGTCGAAAATGGATATTCTCCTCGAAATCCGAATTCTGAAAGAGTCGAAAAGGCAACAAATTTACAGTGGGAGTCTGAGTCATCGGATAACTTTCCAGAAAGTATAGATGTCACTTTTGCGTCGTCCGATACTGATCATGAGTCCGAATTAATAAAAAAAGGTGGTCGATCAGGTGTTGGATAAGGATGAAACAGAGGAGTCAATGTCGGAGTCAAAATCAGAGTCTAAGTCAAAGTCCGACACGTCAAGTCAAAAAGCCAAACAGGGAAAACGGGTGTATAATATAGAATTCTTGTTATCAAAATCTAATTTGGATGACGAACCGATCAAAGTAGCATATACTTTGAAAGATTCTGACAAATTATATTCTGATGAAACTTTTCCAATAAGAGGTGTTAAACCAGAAATGATTAAAAAGGTTTTCAAACTAACAGAAATTAATATTTCTGAAATAAAAGATGTAAATCTTTCTGAAAAACCAAGTCCTTACACCTCAAGATATCAACAACGTTTAAACAGGAAAAAGGGTTACAGTTGTGGTTCAGGTTTTCAAAAGAAACCAAACCATAATGGTAATTTCAAAAAGAATGGTCTGGGTTTTATACCACCGAAAAATTATAAAAATGAGAAAACTTATAAACCAAAAACTGTTTTTGTTTCAGGAACAAGTGCTGAGAAAGAACAAAAGAGTTCATTCTGGAAGGAGACGAACAGAGAATTCCTTGCCAAAAAGCAAGAAGAAATGAAGAAAAGAGTTGCTTAAAAGAAGATAGAGACTAGAACCTGTTTCCAATGTAAAATAGCTGGTCACATTGCCAGAAATTGTCCAAAGATAATTCAAACAAAACAGGGAGTCTCTGGTAAACTGAAAGAAAAGGTTATTGAGAAAACCGAACCACCAACAAACAGATTCAAAGTTTTTGAGAGTTCAATTTATGAAGTTGGTGAATGTTCGAAAAATGTTTTCAAGAGAAAAGAGAAACTTAATAACCAAAAATGGGTTGTTAAGAATTCAAGTGATAATTCTGGTAATGAATCTGATTCCACAAAATCAGAGGAGCCACAGGTTGTTATGAAAAAGGAGAAAACAGTTCCGCCATTGGATGATGAGAATTTTCCACCATTGCGGACTGAGAATTTGAAATCTAAAATCGGTAAAGTTGAAATTTCAAATCAATTTTATTCAGAGAAGAATAAATTTGAGGTTGAAAAAACTTTCAATAGAAATGTGAAACATATTTTTGGAAAAATGGTCAATGGTAAGGCCAAAGGAGTGAAAGAATTCTATGCTTCCAAAAGGAATGTTCACAAGTCTGTTGAAAGTGAGAATGAAAAAGAAGTGGTTACACCCAAGGACGGTCAGGCCTGGGTGTCAATATTTTTCAAAGAATAAAAACCTGACTTGTCGGAGCTCCCAAGTTGGTAATCGCGGAGCATGAATCGGCATATTTCTTATATTGTTTGTTTGAAAAATTGAAAATTGGTAACAAGTATGACTTGCCGGAACTCCCAGGTTGGTAAGCGAGGAGTAGGAATTGGCATCTTGAGAATTCAACCTACATATGGTAACTTACAAGTGGTATTGGTTGGTAAGCCATGTGGTTGAAAAATTGGTTGAAAAAGGTTTTTACCTACAAGTGGTAAATCAAGGACATTAAGTTGTACTTGAATTTTCCTACAAGTGATATTTGGTTGGAAGACAATGTGATGAATCAAACCCCTAATCTACAATTGATAAAATCAATTAACAAAACTAATTTTCCGGAAAAACCATTTGATTAAAACAAACTTAAGTGTTTTGAAATCAATGGGAAAAGAGTTTGTTGAAAGGGGGAGCTCTGATTGTTTATGCCAAGTGGATGGCGATTTGAAGTGATTCGATATCAGTTGTCACGTTATTTGTACAGTTTGTTTTCAAATTTCCTTTAAATGTCTTTGAAAATTTGAAAAAGCCAAAAGCATTGAAAAATGCAAAAATGAGTTTTGTTGTGAAAAATAGGAAATGATAGTACATCAGTGGACTGTCACAGCATGCTAAAGAAATGGAAAGATAAAATGTGATAAACGGTCTCACTAAAGATGTGACGGTAGGCTCAGCTAGACTAGTAGATTTGCGATAACGATACAAACATAAAGCAATAGGCCTAGTTCTAGTGGGAAACATGGTCAAAAGCATAGTACTTAGTTTTGTCCTTCTTGACTGTGTGCCTACTCAGTAATCGCTGATTGTCGAAAGACATAAAACTGGTTAAGTTTGTGAACTTTCACAACTTTGCTAAAAAGTCGCTGTGATTGTGCATTTTATTTTGCAAAGATTTAAACTTGTTTTATTTCTTTATTTTGTTTAAGCATTGGACATTCTCTGCGTATACGGGAGTATCGACCTGGATGTTATTGCCTAAACGTTATGCTTTATTTTCTTTGGTGTTTCGTTTAAGCTTTGGACCTCCTCTGCATATACAGAAGTATCGACCTGGTGGTTAAAGCCTAAACAACTTCAACTTATTTTTATTTTCTTATTTTGTTTAAACATTGGACTTTCTCTGCATATACGGAAGTATCGACCTGATTGTTAATGTTTAAACATTCTGCTTTGTTTTCGCACAAATCACAGTTGATAAAAGTTTAAAGGCATTACTTGAGTCAGTGTATTGCATGATGAGGGGATATGCTGAGATCGTGGGGTCCATAAGAACTTAGTGCAAAATTAATATACCTTAACGTATCAGTAAGCATTTCGAAAGTTTTTAGATGGAGTTTAAGTGGACAACAATATCGTCAATCTATGTGAATCGTTTAGAACTGAAAATGTTTAAAGCTTAACGGTGTTGATGATTTGTCTCATAAACTGATATGATCCTCTTACACAAACTCACAAAAATATTGTTTGTAAATATTTCTTTATTACATTTCATTTCATTTCTGTTATATTCAAAAATCCAAAAAGATTTTAGTGTGTTTTAGTATAAATTTTGAAAAATACAAAAAGATTTTCGACAACTGATGTTGGAGAGCTGATTTTCAAAATTCCAAGTGCTAAACTTAATGAACAGGGTTGGGAAAGAATGTATGATGAGGTTGTGTTTTCAAGTGGTTATCAAAGATTAAATCATTTTTGAATAATACCAACAAATGATACCTGCAAGTGGTTTCTAAATTTGCAAAATATTAAATTTGTGAAACTTATTTTTGGGTAGAGATGTATGCAGGTTAGCCAGGTTCTGATACCTGAGTTAGATGAGTGCCAGGTTACGATCTGAGAACCTGTGAAAAGTAGATTCCAGACTACGATCCCGGTTTAGCGAAAGGGGGAGTCTGAAGACATCAAGAGGAAGTCTGAAGATTGTAGAGCCAGATTCAGATCCTGAAGATTACGAGAAAGAGAGAGATTGATTGTGGATGCTTACAATGGAGAATATATGAAGAGAATGAGCAGACTGATAACGACTGAAGGTTTGACAACCGAAGACTCGACACTGAAGACTCGTCAACATTCGAGGGGGAGTCTCTTGGTGCATGCGTCTGTCAACTTTGTCTTGTATCGAGTCTTATTGTGATAGATAGATTAAGGCACGGAAATCGAGATAGAGTGTATATGGATGATTTCGCTTGAAAGTGACATTACCACTTTCAAACGAAATTAACTAAGTTAATTTCGTTTGAAATGGTACATGACACATTCAAACGAAATTAGCAATCCTATAAATACCTCATGTGTCATTTCATTTGTAACGGTTCCGGTCAGTGTAACGAAGTGCTGCCGAAGTGTCCACAGGCTTGTATTTGATCTAAAATCAATATACGGACAGTTTAAAGTGATATTCTAGCTGAATTGAACTCTATACGTTTGTTTCCGCCACTCGTATTGAGATAAACTCTTCTGATTGACTCGTTCGGGTCTGAAAACGATCCTACAATAGGTGTGTCTTCATGGATTGGGTAACGTTGCACAAAGTCCCTATTATCGTCCCACCAGGGGTCGTAATTTGGGTCTAGGGGGTTAGGTGCTGGTACCCTAGGGATTTCTTCTGGGTTGAAGTCATGCATCTCCACTTTTTTTTCAGGGTTTTCTATCTCCATGGGTTGGTCAGGGAATTGCAATTGTGGTTGGGGTGCTATTATTTGCTCCAGACTTGGGTCAGCAGCAGTTGTAGCTAAGATATGGAAATTTTCTAGGCTTCTATTAAGCATATCCTGTGTATGGGCATCTGTCTCTCTCTTAATAGCTGCTAAGGCTCTTTGCTGTTGCAACTTTCGCATTATTTTCCTACGAGCAAAGGCTTCCTTACTGAACCATCCTCGTTTCTTAGGAGGGAATGGCTCTTTTGACTGAGCTTTAAAAGCAAACATTCATTCTTCCTGATCAGCAGAATACCCAGAAAGGGCAGGCAGTGATGAGGTACCTTCACTCCTAGGTGAATCAGACAACTGACGACTCATGTCTGAGGGTCCTTGATCACTCATACTGTAAACTAACAAATAGTCAAATAACACATAACAAATAAATGCAATTATGCACATATTTCCGTAATTTATTTCCTAACACAAAATTTAAATTTTAAGTGTCAGCAGAACACTTCTTTGGCTCAGACCAGTGGCTAGGCTCTGATACCACCTCCTGTCGCAACCCCCGATCCCTGACCCCCGGGAACGGGCGGACGCGAACTCAGTGACGGTGGTATCAGTTTGTTTTTAATTTGGCAGCGGAATTTACATCAGGACCGTAGTTAGGAAATGTTTATCAGAGTAAAACCACCATATTTTATATTAATAAACACATGGGTAAACCCAAGTTTCTTATTACAATACATGTATAGGGATAAACCCTATTTTATTGAATTTAAAACATCGTCTTTTAGGTAACTTTTATAGCCACATTTTTCCCAAGCCTTCAGTGCTCTCCAGCTGGCTTTTTACTAATTGGCTGTCACATTGTGTTACCTGAAACGCGTTTTAAAAACATTTGTCAGTGGGAAATACTGGTGAGTGAATCCCAGTTTAATCAAGTTTAAATAAAAAGTCACAGTGAACAGTATTGAGAGCGATCACATTGTTTATTTCTACACAATTACTCCATTAGTACTGTCAATCCCGACTTGTGGGTCATATTACCCATTGGCTAACTCATTGTCCAATGGTAACGTATTGTCATCCCGACTTACTACTCACAGTGTAGTAAATTTTGTATACAAAACCCCAACATACCGGCAGTAATTGAAGAACTACAAAGACTCAATCACTGCTTAATCATATTGTAAAACAATTAAGGTTTTGTAAAACAGTTGATAAAAAGGTTTACAAAAAGAGGATAAACTCACATTGCTATCTTAGACTTCACGTAAGGGTTTCCTGGATATAATCTATAATTTATACAAAGGTACATTGGTTAGTATCATAACCCTTTCAAAATATTAATGATACCCTCCCCGAGACGGTATTCCAACAACTACGTCGGGCAGAACCACGACAGTTTTTACGGAACCCTAAATCAATCGGGCAACGTATCTACTATGAAACCGGGGTTATAATACTTACAACGGAGCAGAACCTCGCTAATTAGGGGTATTATACTAGCTTTATAAAGCCTATAACTTCAGAAATTCGTTTAGAAAGAAACAAATGAGCGACGGAAAGTGAAATCCCGAGGCCTTCTTATATAGGGCCTGATTCTGATCTCCACGCGCCCCGCGTAAAACACAGGCAAAGCTTACGCGGCCCGCGTCAAAGCTAGGTCAACGCGTAGCTTGTCCCGGTCATGATCTAGACCCGCCACGATGTCGACACGTGTCAGCTCAGGGTGTCTCCGGGTTTATTGATCTTACGCGGCCCGCGTAAAGGTAAGCTAAAGCTTACGCGGCCCGCTTGAACTAAAGGAATCAAAAGAAATCAGGTATCCACCTTGATACCGCCCACGTAAATGTTGGGGTGGGTCTACGCAGCCCGCCTCAACTTAATATTTATTGTTTTTAATTTATTTTATATGTTATAACATATTTCGGGCTTGGTTTTCACATACGGGTGTATTTAAAGACATATAAGGGTTTTTTAAAATATACAGAGATGTCGGAAATATTATGAGAGTGTTGATTTTACTGAGGGTTGTTACAATATGCTTCTAGACAACTTAAGAATCATGAAGAGAATTACTCAACCCATGATTTAGAGTTAGGAGCCATAATTTTTTCCCTTAAGATTTGGAGACACTATTTATATGGAAATAAATTTGTTGTCTTCACTGAACATAAGAGTTTAAGGTACATTTTTGGGCAAAAAGAACTGAATATGAGACAAAGACGCTGGATAGAATTTCTTAGTGATTATGACTGCAATATCCAGTATCATGCAGGAAAAGCCAATGTAGTAGCTGATGCTTTAAGCCGAAAGTATCATGAAAAGCCAAGAAAAGTATGTTCTCTTAAATTAAATCTACAGATAGATTTAAATGAACAAATTAGAGCCGTACAAGAATCAGTAATCAAGGACGACACTGAAAAAATGAAAGGAATGATTAAGGAATTTGAGCAAGGAACAGATGGAATTTGGAGATTCCATAAGAAAAGGATTTGGATACCCAAACTAGGAAACGTACGCCACCAAATATTAGAAGAAGCTCATAAGTCTAAGTATACGATACATCCTGGAAGTGATAAGATGTATCAAGACTTAAGAAATAATTTCTGGTGGATAGGAATGAAAAAAGGATATAGCAGCTTATGTTGCCAAGTGTCTAACCTGTTCACAAGTCAAAGCTGAACATCAAAAACCTTCAGGTTTATTGTAGCCATTGGAAATGCCTTTATGGAAGTGGGAATTGATAACAATGGACTTTGTTACCAAATTACCCAAGACACAAAAAGGTAATGATACAATCTGGGTGATTGTAGATAGGTTAACCAAGTCTGCTCATTTCTTACCGATGAAGGAAACATTCGGTATAGAACAGTTAGCTAAGTTATATGTTAATGAAATAGTTTCATTACATGGTATTCTTTTATCTATTGTGTCTGATAGAGATAGCTGCTTTACTTCTCATTTTTGGACAAGTTTCCAAAAAGCAATGGGAACTAAGCTAAATCTAAGCACAACTTATCATCCTCAAACGGATGGACAAATCGAAAGGACAATACAGACAATGGAAGATATGCTTAGGGCCTGTGTAATTGATTTCGGAGGAAATTGGGACGACCACTTACCATTAATAGAATTTTCTTACAATAACAGCTATTATACCAGTATTAATGCTGCACCTTTCGAAGCACTTTATGGACGAAAGGCCCGAACTCCAGTCTGTTGGGTAGAAATTGGAGAAAAGCAATTGTCTAGACCAGAGATAGTGCAAGAAACAACAGACAAAATTATTCAAGTCAAGGACCGACTAAAAGCAGCACACGATCGACAAAAGAGCTATGCTGACAATAGGCGAAAGCCATTGGAATTTCAAGTAAGAGATAAGGTTTTATTAAAAGTTTCTCCTTAGAAAGGAGTAGTCAGATTCATCAAAAGAGGAAAGCTAAGCCCTAGGTACGTTTGACCTTTTGAGATTATTAGAAGAATAGGACCTGTAGTTTATCAGCTACAACTGCCAGAGGAAATGGCAGGAATACATGATGTATTTCATGTATGTAATCTCAAAAGTGCTTAGCTGATGAATCATTAGTGGTACCTCTTAAGGACATAGAGGTAAATGAGAAGCTTAAGTTCGTAGAGAAGCCACTACAGATTGAAGACAGGAAAGTCAAGAATCTCAAACATAAGAGATTAGTTCTGGTCAAAGTAAAGTGGGATTTCAAGAGAGGACCAGAATACACTTGAGAGCTTGAATCAGAGATGCAGAGGAAATACCCACACCTGTTCTAGTAGACCTCGAGGACGAGTTCTAAAACAAGGTGGGGAGGATATAACAACCCTCCTAAAATATTTCCGACACTCCTAAAATATTTAGAACGTCCCCATACGTCCTAAAATATACCCCGTATACGTAAATTTTCCCTAAATGCCTTTAATTTCATAAAAATTAAATAAAAACAAAAATCTAATGTCGCTCGCAGGCCGCAACCATAATGGTTGTGTACTTCGCGGGGCGCGACAGCTCAAGACCAGGGCGCACCCGGTGCCGCCATGTGTGAACAACGTGTTGGGGTTAGTAGGCTGAGTCGACCAAGCTAGGGCCTACCCTAGGTCTCTCGCGGGGCGCGAAGACATTGTCTTCATTCTTCGCGGGGTGCGAGGAAGTCAGGATCAGACCCTATAAATAGCCTCGATCGGCCTTCAGTCCAAACCGTTCAAATCTTTCTCGATCTCTCTCAATTCTCTGAATATTAGAATTATACCGGGCATTATACCCCACTAAATTAGCGAAGCTCTGCCTCTTTGTAAGTATTTTAACCCCCGGTTACGTATTAAATACGCTGCCCGATTGATCTAGTGCTTTGTAACGACTGTCGATGTTCTGCCTGACGTAGTCGTTGGAGTTCTGTCTCGGGGAGGGTATAACTAATGTAAATTGGGTTATTATACTAACGCGTGTGCATTGTTTAATTAATAGATTATAACCAGGAAATCACAAAGAAAAAACCTAAATTAGCAATGTGAGTAATCTCCTTTTTGTAAACCTTTTTGCAAACTGTTTTTACAAAACCTTAATTGTTTTAAAATATAATTAGCAGTGATTGAGTCTTTGTAATTCTTCAATTACTGCCGGTATGTTGGGGTTTTGTATACAAAATGTGGAACACGTTACCATTGAACAATGAGATAGCCAATGAGTAATATGACCCACCAGTCAGGATTGACAGTACCGAATGAGTAATTGTGTAGATATAAACATTGTAATCGCTCTCAATACTGTGAAATGATAAAGCCTATTTTGATTAAATTGGGATTCACTCACTAGTATTTCCCACTGACAAAAGTTTTTAAAACGCGTTTCAGGTAACAAAATGTGAAAGCCAAATAGAAGGCAGCCGGAGAGCACTGAAGGCTTGGAAAATGTGGCTATAAAAGTTACCTAAACAAAGGAGAGGTTTTAATTCAATAAAATATGGTTTATCCCTATAAACATGTTTGTAACAGAAACTTGGGAATCTCCCATGTGTTTATTATTATAAAAATGTGGTATTTTACTCTGATAAAATATTTCCTAACTACGGTCCTGATGTAAATTCCGCTGCCAAAATGATAAACCACTTATACCACTAAATCTGAGCTCGCGGCCGCTCATTCCCATGAGATAGGGGCCGGGGGTTGCGACAGCATGAGTCGGTTTTGGTTTGGTTATGGGTTAAAAGGGAAACTATAACTGGTGTTTTGTATAAAATAAATAAGTTGAGATGGGTGGGTGGGGTAGGGTAGGGTAAAGGTGTTAACATATGGATTACAAGATTCAATTGCAGATGTTGTTGTGTGTATTGGTGCGCAACTCTTTGGCTTTTTGAGGATGAAACGGGTCAAACCATAAAAAAAGAAACTACATAGGGAACAAGTAGAATGTGTTTGATGAATCGAAAGTCACCCATAGTCTATTTTAATGCTTACAACTTTCTTAATCATTTTATTACAAAATTAGGTTTTTATTATAGAAATTTTCAATCATATTTTAAGGCGTTAACCATATATAAAAGGACTTTAATGCATAGAAAAATTGGGCAGCAGGTTAACCCAATCCGACCTTTTTTATCTCGAAACCTGTTTCACATTTTGCGAACTCTTGGTGCAGACCGATGTGTACTAATTCTCTTTCTTATGTGCAAATATTCATATATCATGCGTTCCAATAATAGGTAGCCGAGAGGATACTGAATGGCAAGGAGTTGGAGTTCTAGGAATGGGATGGAGTTCTACAAAAGAGTTCTACTTTTTAGTATCTATTTGTTCTTGACTTCTTGCCTTATATTACGGCAGTTTGCTTTACTCCCTTATTGTCGAACAAAGTTTAAAATTCTATGCTTCCTTGCCACCTCTGCCTGGTTTAAACCGATTCCCTTTGAAGACAACATGCTCCATGATGAAGATTTAAACTTGGAGATAGCATGTTGTGGCAGTTTAAAAGTTATCTTTCTTTATTAAATGATGAAGAGAGTAGTAAAACTTTAAATCATATAAAAGTTTCATCGTTTCGATATGTTTTTAATTCACTTAGCTATAAAATGGGTTGAAATAGCCATCTAGAGAGTACTCCGGGACTGTTTTGCTGCTATTTTAGCAGCTGGCGCGGGATGATTTTTGGTGGAGAAAGGGGCTGCAAAACAACTATGTAAAGACTTATAAATAATATAAATAAGAGGAAGCGGGTTTCTTAGCGTTTAGAGCGGTTCATTGCCGTTGCTTTGTTTTATCTTCGCTCGCCAAGTTTGCTTCATATAAAATATATGTGAATAAGTATTTTCAGGATATATGTTCGTCATGTTTGTAATGTAGCTTTTAAATCTTCTTACTTTTTTTTGTGTATTTTAATGTATTCACATCACTATACCTGATGGCACTAGCAAGCGGGGGAGTCAATGTATGTATCTTAGTCGAGCAGATCAATTTGATGACAATGATATGGCTTATATAAAGGTCAAGATTTTTTCTAATTGGTATATTAAAGTGCATAGCCATTTGACGACTTGTGACTTTTTCGTATTACGTTTTCTTTAGTTCATTGTAATTTAATATTTACATAAATAATGAAACGTTTACGTTTCAAAGTTTATGTCCACACTATTAAATGATATAATTTACTTTAAGTCACCCGTGTAACACACGGGTACTTATCCTAGTATCTTATAAACACATTGTGATACCTCCTCATATGCATGAAATCTAAAAGATGATGACTATTTTAAAGGGGAAAAAAAATAAAACACTGTGCGTAAACTAAAAGATAATGACTAATTTAAAGGAAAAAAAAACATAGTCATATTATCTTGAATCTCATGTGAAACAATACGATAAAAGTGTTTCCTAGTGTACTTGAACAACATAAGTTGGTTGACCCAAAACTCCAACACGCACAAACCACAAGATATGAGTCGAAAGAGAGAGAAACCCTATTTCTCCCGCCACGCGCCGTACAACTACCCCAAGCGCCGCCGCCCTCACCCCACCGACCCACCAATCCACGACGACTACTTCCCGGACCAACCATCACCCTCCCCCGGTCCCACCAACACCGCCGTCGTAATCACCGGCCTCTCTTCCGCCTGCTCGGTACTCGATCTCAAGTCCAGATTCGAGATCTACGGCCCGATTTCCCGCACGCGCATGGACTCTGACGGCGTTGCTTACGTCACTTTCCGGTCACGAGAGTCAGCTGAATCCGCTATCTCTGCGTCTGTTGATCCTTCATTTGGCATCACTCTCGATTCCACTAGAGTAATTCTCCATCTCATTTATTGATAGCATTTGTTACACTAGATTTTTGGGAAGTAAAAAGTGAATAGAGTAAATGAACCCGAAATAACTGACCCAAACTAATTTTTTTTTGTAAACGGCAAATTTGGATCATTAACAGACCACTACAGGATCGTCGTGCATTCTTCAGGTTATTATTATTATTATTTCTAAATCCTAAAATTACGGTTTAGGGGCGGTAATCCTTGACATGCCTTGAAACCCGACCCAAACATAACATGAAAAAAAAAGGTTTTAGGTGGACTAACACAGCTGTTTTAAAAAAGATCGTTTTCGGTTTACGCATTTCAACTTGCCAATCTGAAAGGATTGACACCCCTAGTTTTGATTATCCCTCACTCCAAAACCAATTTCATTATTTTGGCCTAAATGTTTGGTGTTCAAATATATTAATAGGCGATTAACAAACATTTTTAGGCCCAAATTCATGATTTTGGACGTTTTTTTAAAAGCTCAATGTAAAAACCGAAAACTGACCCATAACCTAACCAAACGGCTTTGGAATGGTTTGAACTCCAAAACCAAACCCAAACCACATTGAATTTGTTTGAATGTTTGTTATTGGAATTATGATCAAATTCATTAGTTTGGGCTAAAAGTTTGATTTCCAAATATATTAATATGTGATTAACTAAAATTGTAGGTACAAATTCATTATTTTGAATCCATTTTTTTTTCAAGCTCAATTTAAAAACCAAAAACGATCCGTAACCCAACTGAATCCATCTGGAAAACCGAAAATACCAAAATTTCGGCTTTGGTTTGGTTTGAGTTCAAAACCGACCCAAACCAGCACATGCATACTCCCGGGGCAAGTGATGTAAGAATTTGGTAATGTTGCAGGTACAAGTGATGTGGGCGAGTGATTCGGTGCCACAATGGAGAGAAGGGGTTAAGAAAGCTTCTTCGTCGTCATCGAAGCTGTTGAGACCGGAGTTGCCCTTGAGCAGACATGGAAGAGGGAGTAAGATTGGGTCAGCAATTGTGAACTCTAGAGATGAAAAGAATGATGGTAAAGAAACTGTCAAGACTAGTGGAAGAAGAGATTTGAATGTGGGATCTAGAGGTAGGGAAATGGTTGCTTATGATGATATTTTGTAATTTGAAATATGATTATTTGATGCTAAGATGATTCATGCACATCAATTATTGTATTACATGTGGACCTTGATTAGTTCTTTGATTTTAGTTAGGGATATGTTTTGTTTGGTTTGGTTTTATGTAAAAGTTGTGGTTATTGGAAATGTTTTAACTGATCGGTTTGGTTGTGTTTAAGTAGGGCTGGCATAGCGTGTATACCCGTACACGATAAGACACGACACGATACACGAACACGACACGATAACTTATCGTGTCCTTTTTTTCAAACACGAACACGACACGATATACACGAAAATTACCTGTTAATACCTGTTACCACGACTGTTCGACTGTTATACAAGAAAATTACCTGTTAATACCTGTTAACACGAACAAAAACTCGAACACGACATGCTATCTGAGAGTTACAGAGGGAGTTTAGGGTTTTATTTTTTTTGAATTGAATGAGGAATGAAAATAGAAAGGAATTAAGGAACCCACATGCATATGGCTTATGAGTTTTATTTAATTTAATTTCTTATCATGTACTAACGGGTATTAACAGGTAAACATGTATTTAACCTGTTTATACACGAAAATTAACAGGTAATATCGTGTCTACCTGTTTGGTACACAATACCTGTTAAGGCCATACACGATACCTGTTAACTTCGTGTAGGTTCGTGTCGTGTATTCGTGTAAAATTGCCAGCCCTATGTTTAAGGGTTTTTTTTTCTTTTTTTCTTTTTTTAAACAAAAGTTGGTAAGGTTTGATACACTTGTGTGTTTTGATGTGAGAAATTTACACAGAAGAAATTAAGAATAATGAGATGCTAAAAAACTAAAATAGCACGGTTTGGCACCTGAAGACATGGCACTCAAACGCAACTTTCTCTCACATCGGTGACCGCTACCGAATTACCCTACCCGAAACACCGGCGGCTGTGTACCCGACCGGTGAGTGCTACCTGATTTCACCAACGCGACTGCATCCCGTCCACCCATATTCTGTTTTTATGTATAACCCTTGTAAATATTTAAACATGCTCTATTAGTGAGGTTTTGTAAGTTCTCTATAGTGTAATGCATTATGATTAATACTTGGAGAAAGGAAAAAAACACATTTTTGATAAGTATAAATAAAATAACTATTATCACTGTACAGGATTACAAAAAGGCATCATGGGGATAACTGGTTTCATTTTGTATCATTGAATGGTTAAGTCATTAAACCATATTTTGACTTAAATGGCGACAAAATTGAAAACATAGGGATCCAGATTCAAAAAGTTTGAGTTTTGGATTAAAGTGACAAAAGTGACCAAACCTTACGGACCATTTTGGTAGTTTACTGCTTGCAAATAAACATTTCAAACATCATCAATATACTCAGTAAATCCCACCAATAGCAAAGCTAAAGTAGAGTCTGAGGAGGGTTAGATGTAGACAGACTTACCTCTTCCCCGTAGGAATAGAAAGACTGCTTCTAGTGAGACCCCCAGCTCGATAGTGGTTTTGCATCAACCTTGGACATAAGGCACATAACACTCAGCAATCTAGACAAAGACCGATTAGTGCATGTGTCCTTTTGTCTTTCAGCTATCAACGCCACCACATGATACATGATTAACCGTCCCCCGCTTTTAGCGTTATTTTCACGAAATTAGTAAAATAACGTTAAAATTAGTGCACTTTCACTTTTGCCCCCCGATGACCCACACATATATACATTATATGCGCATACCGCAAGGAGGACGTAAAATAAACATTTCGAAACAAAGATAGTCAACAGGAGACTAGAAAAAGTCAAAATTGAGACTATTGTTCATCATCATGTGTCCTGTTCCTCTACACTCTCTCTGCAGCAGTAAACACTTGCATTGACGCAGAGTCTGGGAAAACAAACTTCCGATTTTGAAATCACGCTTCAAGGTATCATATTCTCCATCTTTTAATCATCTCATACTGTCGTTCCTATTTCAATTGCAGCTTTTAGGGTTTAATTCCAACTTTAGCACCTGTCACAATTTACGCTATTTTGTTTTTCATAAATAAAATTTCAAGAATATTATTGCTGGTTATAATTTCTTTTCTATCGTTTAATTGTGTGGACCTTACGGGAGTATCCCCTCTTGTTGGGCTTAGGGATAATGGGTTTGTTGCTGGCCAGGCCGCGCTGAAGGCGGAATCAAGCAAGGTCGCTAAACACGAAAAGGCTTGTTTAGAAAATCAACATGTGTTTATCCCATTCGCTTTTGATACGTTTGGTTCCCTAGCCCCAGAGGCCGTGGAATTCCTAAACAGGGTCCAACGGGTTGTGAACAGTAATCTCTCAAACTCTAAGGGTCGTTTCGTCTTTAGTAGGATTGGTTTTGCAATTCAAAAGGGGGTTGCGGCGCAGCTTGTTGCCCGTTTACCTACCACTTGTTTGTAATTTGTTACTTGGGGTTTTAATGGAATACGTATAAAACTAAAAATTTTTTTTTTGTCATGATTATAATACTTGTATTAGATGGAATATATTACTTAGGTTAATTATAATCTCTCTATCATAATTAGGTAATATAATTTGATAATGTTTCATTTATAATTATCCTATTTGTATCCTATAGTTGATTAGTTAGGGTTTATTGCCACTACCTCATAGCTCCAAGAACCTGATATTAATCAAGCTTTTTGCGAAATCTGCGTAGAATTGCACCGGAGAAGCACACGGTAATCTGATTGTCAAACAATGTTTATTTGCAACAGAAACTTTTTACGGAGATTTGGCGAATTCGAGGTCTAGTTTAGATTTTAGAATGGAAGCAAATGAAAGAGTGGAAGATGAAGAAGAAAAACAAGAATTATGGAGTTGGGGAGCAGGTACAGATGGACAGTTAGGAACCGTCAAGCTGCAAGATGAACACGTTCCGCAACTTCTCCCGGTTCTCCCTTCGTTATCGCTTCTTTCTTGTGGTGGAGCTCATGTCATCGCTCTCACTCATGGTATTGCATACACACCATAGTTGTCAATAGTGGTCGCTATAGCGAATAGCGTAGCGTATAGGTCGAAGGTCGTTACAGGGTATGTAGCCATAAATAGCGGGATTTCAGTTTTTATATTTTTTTAAATATAAATAGTGATTAAACATAGCTATAAAATAGCTGGATTTTAGGTTTTTGTTAAACATACATGTAAAATAGCGTACATTCTAGGGTATTTTGATATAATATACATATAAATTTTTATCTAGTGTATCGTTATTTATCGCTATTCGTTATGTAACATAGGGTATTTTGATATTTGTCGCTATCATAGTTATTAAAGGCACTAGGCGCACTCAAGGCGCATCGGCCTCGCCTGGGGCCTAGGCGCAAAGCGCAAAAAAAGCAAGGGCCTGAGAAAAATAAAGCGCATAATGAAAAAAAATTTAAAATATATTATGTATTAGAAAAAGAATACTATTCTTCAAATAAAATAAACAAAGTCTATTATGTAACACTTTATATCATCTAATTAGTACCAAAATATTAGTGTATTAGTGTAGAAAAGTAGTTTTCCTTGATTAAAAGTAGAAATTTGGCTAGAATCTTGTCGGAATTTAGCCGGAAACTCTCCGGAATCTAGGAATTCTGCCGGAATGTGCGCATGAACCATCACCTGGAGAGTTAAAGCGCAATTTCCTCGACTTAAAGCGCAATTGCCTCGCCTCGCCTGAAAAATGGGCCTAGGCGCAAGAGGCGATGGCTTTTAACAACTATGGTCGCTATTTGTTGCTATTCGCCATTAACAACTATGACACACACACACACACTTTCTCTCACACTCACACATGGTTCATTTGCAGGCAAAAAGGTGTTGACTTGGGGAAGAGGCACATCTGGTCAACTTGGCCATGGAGATCTGGTCAACAGCTTAGAACCAAAATCAGTAGAAGTTTTAAATAATTTCAATATAACCCATGCATCAGCTGGATGGAACCACTCCGGTTTTGTTTCAGGTTTGTTCTCACTTGTCATGAATTCAGTCCCATTTCTCGTTATACTAGATAATACTTTGTTTGAATTCAATTTTGTTTATTTGCTTGTAGAATGTGGGTACCTTTTTACTTGTGGAGATGGATCGTTTGGTCAGCTTGGGCATGGTGATTACATGTCACAAAGTTCTCCGGTAAAAGTATCACATTTGGCATCGAGGCATGTTTGCGAAATCGCGTGTGGGATGCGCCATTCACTAGCCTTGTTAAAAGGTGAAGTCACATAGAATACTTGAATGATCGTAATAGTTGTAAATATGTTTTTACTATAGATTATTCGTTTCATTTCTTTTTGTATATTCTGTGTTATTAAGTTGAATTTACGATATTGAATTTAAAATAGTAAGGCCGCTTTGGTTCAGGTGAACATGGAGACCAAGTATATGGTTTTGGATCCGGGAAGCGTGGTCAACTTGGAATATCTAAAGAAAAAGTCAAATCTGTAAGTCTTCCACAGAGTGTTTCCGGACTGCAAGAAGTCGATGTTAGTAGTATCAGTGCAAATGGAGATCATAGTGCAGCATTATCTTGTGAGTAACCAGTTCTTTGTTACACACAAACACAAAACTAAAAGTTGACGTTTTTATTTGTTTTTTATTAGCTGACGCGCATTTATACACTTGGGGAAGAGGTTTTGGTGGTACTCCAGATGTGTGTTGTCCCAATCGTGTGATTTCACGCTACTCATTTAAGCAGGCTGCCTTAGGGTGGAATCATGCGTTACTTTTAACAGGTACAATTGTGATTTTAAAAGTTTGTTTGACTTGTTAAAGTCAAAATAGCTCAAAAGGGAGGAGTTTCTCAACTCAAGTCTTCATATTGGAGGTAGTCGCATGATGGCTTAACGAAAAACTTTTTTTTTTTTGCGTACAGACGAAGGAGACGTTCTTATGCTTGGGGGGAGCCATCATGGGGTTCTTAGCAATCCTCAGAAGGAAATCTCGGTCAACCGTATGTATCATCTTGACTCCGCTAATGATGTAGTGATTTCTTGAACTAAGTTGATTATACTTTCATTTGCAGAGGATTTAGATGAAGGCCAAGTAAAGGAAATCCCTGGACTGGATAGGATAAAAGTTGCGGGAGTTGCATCAGGATCGGAGCACTCGGTCATCACTGCAGGCAAGCATTTTGGTTGGCACAATGGGCGGGTCTTGCGGGTTGGATAACGGAACAGACGGGTTAAGTAAAAACCAAGTACCTTTTGGTGTCGGTTGAAACGGGTCGGCCTGAAAACATGTCTTTCTTCATTTAAAAGATCATAAACAATTAACACAGTAAACATATTATGAAAACTACATTACTCCAATACTCATCCAAGTTCCATGAACGAAACAGATTATGAATTTATTTGCTTAAAAAATACACTTAAGGCGACTTTCAACTTATTGACCCATTCAGCTCATTATAAGCTACCTGAAATCCAACGCAAATCCAGAGCCAAGTCACAAAAAGATGATATAGTAGAGCATTCCTAAGTGTACATAGTTATTTTTATTTTTCATTATTATTATTATCGTTATCGTTATCGTTATCGTTATCGTTATCGTTATCGTTATCGTTATCGTTATCGTTATCGTTATCGTTATCGTTATCGTTATCGTTATCGTTATGATTATCATTATTATTATTATTATTATTATATTGTTATTATTATATTGTTATTATTATTATTGTTATTATTTTTGCAGAAAATGGAGTAATAATGACATGGGGATGGGGCGAACACGGTCAGCTTGGTTTAGGAGACACATGTGATCACACTTGTCCTCAGGTTGTAAAAATGGCCCAAAATGCGGCACACGAATATACAACCTCAAGAGTCTACTGTGGAAGTGGTTTTACTTTTGTTGTTCGGGCTTGGAGGCCCAGATAGGCTCACAAATGCATTCGGGTGAAGCTTGGAAGTGTCCAGTGATATCATTAGTAAATTATGGGCGGCTGAAAACAGCTGCAGACTTCTATTCTCTCTCTCTCTCTCTCTCAATAACAATATACTTTACTGGATGCATTAGTTTTATAAATGTTAGTTTTGACCACAAGATTGTGGTAAAAGATGGGGGTGTGGATCGAATAAAGACGGGAAGGGTAATGACATATGGCGGTTATAGGAAACGTGGTGTTGGTTGTTGACGGCGATGAATGGCGGGACAAAGCTTGAGGTATACTGGCTGCAAATGGTAGATGTTTGGTATTCTAATCCTTAAACCAATTTACATCTTCAACTATTATGACTACCAATCATGATAGTGAATTCATTTACACTGTTTTAAGTATTGTACAAGTTTGTGACATTATATTTTAGAATATGTGTAGCTAATAGCATCAAATAGTTCTTAATAATCTTACATGAATGATAAATGTCTTGCTTTAAATGATGCGAGCATATGATTTTATCAGAATAATATGTCTATAAATGTAATTGTACTTCAAGAGGATACCAGAGATTATATGATCCGGCTAAGGAGATTTTGGCATTCTTAAGGATTACGCCGCATCCTAACAAACTAGGGACCACCAATAATAAAGTTACAAGTTATATAAAAACTGTGCAATAGGATCGGTTCAAAGGGGAACCGTGTGCCATGCCACCACAAGTGGTCCCTAGTTTGTTAGGATGCGGCGTAATCCTTAAAAATGCCAAAATCTCCTTAGCCGGATCATGATCCCTGTGAGCATCAATCTATCCTCAACCGAACCATATCGTGTTAAATGAGCAGCACCATTATCTATGTCGATCAATTTGGAGGGTTACCCCTGTGGTAATATTTTTGGATTAATATTTGACATTCCTTTGTAAATAGTACTAAATAATTTATAAATCCCGAAGAAAAAGAATAATACATCCAGACAAGTGCACATATGATTCATATGTGAATGTTCCGATGTTCGTCGGTAGATATTCAATCAAAACAGGAAAAAGAAAAGTCGTACATTTACTTTTTAACTTTCATTTGATTTGATCCGGATATATCCGTCACATGTTAATTCACATATTAATAAGTTTTTTTTAGCGGCAAATTTCTTTTATTCCACGTCGTCTATGGAACTTTAACCCAAACCTCCCTCTCAATGTTGGCCGACGTAGATTCAAATAAAAACTACTTGATCAGATTACACGTGACATTCTTCTAAATTTCCATTCATTTCTTTTCTTTCCTTTAATGCATTTTTATAATGTGAGTGAGATTTTGTTTGTTTGTTATGTATGTTTTTTTAATAAACTTTCATACACACACAACAACAATTTATCGGTAAAAATATATAACTTACCGTTAGCAAAGTTATATTTGTCACAGTGATTGTTGTCACGTTGTGCATCAACCTAAAAAGTAGCTAATATACTTTAACATCTAAAAGTTACATTGCGATCCCCAAACACAAAGGTCTAGTTCCTTCACATATGATTTAAAAGATAACAAATGAATCATTACTTTTTAACAAATCATTACGTAATTGTGTAGTTATCATAATTCTCATCTTTTTGTATTTCTCATTCAAATCTTACACACGTATACGTTACTTTTTAAGTAACCAATTTGGTTGGCTGAATGAAATATGAATAGTTTGTAAAGGACAAACTCCTTTTCTATTTTGATAACCGAGTTTTTTTTTTTTATGGTACCACAAAGAAGCACTATCCCATGATGCAATTTGGGTCACATAAAGTGCTACACTGTGTCACTGTCCAAGTACAAGTTGCTAGTTTCATTTTCCACGTTTTTGTTTTTTTACTTGTATTTTACTGTTATTCTTCATAAACTGCTTTAAGAATGACAATCATTTGTATTATATTATAAGTTTATAACCTTGGGATTTTAGTCCCTTTTGGACACCACCACTAATGCACCCAAAAAGTGTGATAGTATGTGCGCATGGGATACCAACTTTACAACACTGTTTGACTAGAATATGTCAAAGCTTTGGAATGAATAAAATTATATTGGTTTTAATTTGTATTTAAGATCTTTATATTTTTCATAGAGGTAACGACCATGTGTAGAATCCATTTATCCTTTTATAATATAATAAAATACCAACTATAAATTATGGGAGATGTCACTAACATGCAATTAGTTATTCTAGTTTCATAACATAAGTTTAAAATTTAACGGATTCTTGGAAATAAAATTCAAGTTATATATTTGATTACAAAAATGTCTATTCTCTAATATTTATTATTATTATTATTATTATTATTATTATTATTATTATTATTATTATTATTATTATTATTTACGTAATTCAACTTAAGTGTTTGATTAAATAAGTTACACACTATTTTATTTTGTCAAAGGTGTGTAAAGCATGACAATAATTTAGTAGAAACATATATAAACAATTATTATACAATTTAATTTATTATAAGTAAATAGATATGTAAGATAGTGAATTGTTATGAATTACGGTCCAACTAAAATTAGATCAAAAGGGTAAAAAGTTCAGATTAGTCTTTAATTAAAATGTTTGATTTTTTTAGAACGGCTTTATCGTGTCTTTATTTTATGGACTTATGTAGAATGTAAAGACTCTAGAATAGAAGAAAGCGGGCTTACGATTTTTGTGGTTCTAAGCGGATATTAAAATTAGGCCTCTTTGTCAACTTTTTCTCGATTCAATTCTTTAATTCATATATTTTATATCTTATATGCATAATTATAGACCATAAACACCACCGTCAACAATATCAATACCCAAATTATTTACATACACATTTCATTTTTTTAGAACTTGAGAGTCATAAAAGGTAGGCCTGTAAATGAACCGAACGAACATGAACATAGGCATCTTCATGTTCGTTCATTTAACTTTAACCGAACACAAACATATAATTGAACACATTGTTTTTGTTCGTATTCGTTCATTAAGAAATCGAGCATGTTCGTTTTCGTTCATGTTCGTTCGTTTAAAGCCTAAACGAACAGTTCATGAACATTAACGAACACAAACGAACATAAACAAAAAAATAACTGAACATATTTGAATAAATATAAGCAAACATAAATTAACATGATTGAACAAACAAGTCTAATATATTACAATTCATCCAAAAACACATCTAAATTAGAGTTCATAAATATACTAGTCATATTAATATAAGTAGTTAGAAAACCTAATATTTATATAAATCTAACTATATATGTATTTACTAAAAATTAAACGAACGTTCATGAACATAAATGAACGAACACAAAAGAACGTTCATGAACATAAATGAACCAACACAAGGTGTGTTCATGTTCGTTCATTTAATTAAACGAACAAATTTTTTGTTCGTGTTCGAACATAAACGAACTTCCCGCCGAACAAGTTCATGAACGTTCGGTTCGTTTACAGGCCTAATAAAAGGTAGGTCCGGTTCCTGCGCATCGAGATGGGGGGAGGGGGGCGGTCTCATGGCGGTCGAGGAGCCGACCGTGGACATAGCCCCGAGCAGGATGAGTTTACACGTGAGATTCTTTGCCATTTAAAAGAAAAGGTATAGATAATAAATACCTCAGGTTGTAATCTTAAAACTTTCTTATAAGTGACAAAGCATTGTGGATCCTTATCAGAGGCGTCTATGAGCTCGAAAAAAAATGTGTCCTTCCGTTATGTTTTGTTATTATTTAAAAAAAATCAAATTAGTATTGGGCTTAATAAACCTAATTTCAAGTGGGCTAAATTCTAAATCATAAAAAATGATTTGTAAATGGGCTTATATTGGAAGTGATATGTGTTTATTATTTAAAAAAAAACATATACGTATAGGAATTTTTTTAAATCGCATACCCCTCGAAATCACAGGCCTTGTGCAGAGGTCCTCCCCATACACCATCAAAGCCGCCACTGATCCTTATAATCTTGCATTTTTCTATAGTTATAAATTATGAGTTGAGAGAATATGAGAGTACTGACGTTCGTTAGACTTATAAATGTGGTACGTACCCTTGAAATGATAATTTCATGAGATTGTGATCTCAAAAGTCAAATCTATTACATTCTTTTGTTCTTTCCATGAGAATCAATCTTCGTAATCAATGACGATTTTGACGACAAGCTTTCCATTTTGGTGACTATTTTAATTGATTGTTACTTCCAATATAAAGACACTATGCCAACCGTTTATGATTGTATGCTTGCATGGTCTCAATTTTCACCACATGGCATTACATGAAAGTTTTTATCTGTTGATAAGATATAAAAAACAAACTTATAGTGCCTTTAATGTTGTAAATTTTTATTATACGTGATGTAATAAATAACTTAGGACTTTGTTATTGTTGTTGCTGTTATTATTCTGATGGATGAACGTTAAAAGAAATAAATTAGTTTTGCGATTTATAAAATTCAAAAGCGTAATTCATTCAATCATAAAAGTCTACAAGCTTTTTATAAAGTGCAACTAGTTTTTGCATAAATTGTAAGTTTTATGACATTATATTATAATAAAGTGCAAGTTTTATTGCATAAACTGTAAGTTTTATTGCATAAACTGTAAGTTTTATGACACTATAATAAAGTGTAAGTTTTATGACATTATAATGAGGTATAGCAATCATGTTATATCTTAAATAAATAGTTTGTTTTGTCCAACTATTAGTTTACACGAGTATTACGCGACTGTGTTTTAATTTTTTATAATAGTGACGGTGTTTTAATTTTTTTATAATAGTTCATTAAACAACACGCGACGGTGTTTTAATTTTTTATAATAGTTCATTAAACAACATTAAAAAAATGTTATAAGGTATACTTTAAAGTGACCACAAAAGGCATTACTATATTACAGAAAATCATATTATTATTCCAAATCAGACTTGTTGAGGTCACAGAGCGCATTATGGCGGGTTTGTAATTGTATGCGTAATTTAGGTAAACCAATTGTGATGAACCCGTAAAAATCTAATAATTGTATGACTTTGAAGAGTAATAATACTAATTAAATAATAATAGTCGGTATATGGTTTTAATAATTGCATATATATATATATATATGAGGAAGTGTAGAATACAAATCCCCTAATCATACATTACGTACGTGACGATAATAGCCCTACACGTGTCCCTGATTCATTTTTCCTATGCGTACGCGATTAGTGTCCGAGTTTGTAAGTCCGGGTTTGTGAAGCCATGCGAATTTGGACATAACATGCGAACAACCATTTTTGTGAGTCAGAGTTTGTGAGTCCATGCGATTTTTGAAAATGTCAGGGTTTGTGAGTCAAAGTTTGGACATAACATGCGAACAACCTTTTTTGTGAGTTAGAGTTTGTGAGTCCATGCGATTTATGTAAATGTCAGGGTTTGTGAAACCATGCGATTTTGGACATAACATGCGAACAACCTTTTATGTGATTCAGAGTTTGTGAGTCCATGCGATTTATGAAAAATGTCAGGGTTTGTGAAGATATGTGATTTTGGACATAACATGCGAACAACCTTTTTTGTGAGTCAGAGTTTGTGAGTCCATGCGATTTATGAAAATGTAGGGTTTGTGAAGCCATGCGATTTTGGACATAACATGCGAATAACCATTTTTGTAAGTCAGAGTTTGTGAGTCCCATGCGACTTTATGAAAATGTCCGGGTTTGTGAAGTCCGGGTTTGATAGACAGAAGATCTAACGTCTGGGGTCATTGCGTACAATTTGTAGGATAAGGGGTATTGTACAATAACCGGCCTCTCTCTCTCTCTCTCTATATATATATATATGAAGTTTTAGATATATGTAATTTATACATAGTTTTAGATTATTTAATTAACAAAATAATTATCTATAATTAAGTACGCGAGAAAGACAGGAAAACTAAAATATAGCTACCTCCATTGAATGATACATGTCCCCCAGTTTCTTTTATTATACAGTAAGTATAGATATAGATTTAAATAATGAATTTATTTTTATTTGGCGTGTGGTTGATGGAGTCTAGCATTACTAAGACTAGGTTTTTATCGATCACCGTGTTACGGTGAATTTCTTTTGTTATTTAGTCTATGTTTATATGTGTCTCGAAATAACTACGAGCGCGTTGCACACGGAACCACTGTTAAGAATAAAAAAATATAGAAAAACACTAAAAGATAACCAAAAGAAAATCAACCAAAAAAGTTGTATGGTAATGAAGTTGTTTGTATGAAACCGGTGGTCAGAGATGAGAAAATGGTACTGGGTACCAGTACCAAATTTCCCGAACCGAAAAGATCTTAAGAACCAATTCGATATCGAATTTTGGTGTTCCTGGTATCAGTTTGCTACCGGTTTTTACATTCATATACCAGTATCGTAACCGTTATTTTCGATACCAGTAAGAACTCGGTATCGGTTGACACCGATGTCACAGCCCCCGACCCCACCCCAGGAGCGGGAGCCGTGAGACTCAGAGCCGATGGTATCGGTTTTTATCAATTTAGCAGCGGAAATTTTCATCAGGACCGTAGTTAGGAAATAGTTTATCAGAGTAAAACACCACATTTTTATAATAATAAACACATGGGTAAAACCTAAGTTTTCATTC
The DNA here is from genome assembly GCA_030545235.1 of Helianthus tuberosus. Taxonomy (NCBI): domain Eukaryota; kingdom Viridiplantae; phylum Streptophyta; class Magnoliopsida; order Asterales; family Asteraceae; genus Helianthus; species Helianthus tuberosus. The sequence continues at coordinate 139,388,100 of CM060420.1, forward strand.
ATAATATTTTTATAGGGACAAACCCTAAATATTGAAAATAATTCTCCTTTTAAATTAGGTAACTTTTATAGCCACTTTTCTAAGCTTTCAGTGCTCTCCAGCTGGCTTTTATGGGCTTCACACTAAGTTACCTGAAACACGTGTTTAAAACATTTTATCAGCAAGAAATACTGGTGAGTGAATCCCAGTTTAATCAAAATAAGTTTTATCATTGTACAACATTGAGGGCAATCAACAATTACATTTGTTTATTTTTCTACCTTAATTACCACCCACGATACTGTCAATCAATGACTGGTGGTCATGCTACTACTCACAGTGTAGTAACAAATTTTGTATACAAAACCCCAACATACCGACGATAATTGTAGAATTACAAATACTCAATCACTGTTAATTATCATGTAAAATAATTGAGGTTTTGTAAAAATAGTTTACAAAAAGTAAGGATTACTCACATTGCTATTTTAGGGTTTTCCCTGTGATTTCCTAGTTACAATCTAATAAATTAAACAATGCACACGCGTTAGTATAATAACCCAATATTTACATTAGTTATACCCTCCCCGAGACAGAACTCCAACGACTACGTCGGGCAGCCGTTACGGAGCACTAGATCGATCGGGCAGCGTATCTAATACGTAACCGGGGGTAATAATACTTACAACGAGGCAGAGCTTCGCTAATTAGGGGGTATAATGCCTGGAGATAAATTCTATTATTCAGAATTGAGAGGGTTTGCGAGAATTTTGAACGACGGAAATGAAATGCCGATCACTTCTATATATAGGGCTGTCCAGGGAGTCCATTGTAACACCTGCGTCCCTAGACATTTAGCTATTGCCAATTTTAGTGCCTAAACTATGTGATACTTGACACTTTTGATACTTGCGATGCTTGATTCTTAATACTATGATGCTTGATTCTTGATTCTAGAAACTTGATTCTTGATATTTAACACTATGAGACTTGATTTTTGATGCTTGATTCTTGATACTTGGAAACTAGATTCTTGATACTTGATTCTTATGGAACTATGATTCTTGACACTTTGGTGCTTGACTCTTGAGACTCGTGCAACTTGAGACTTGGTTGAACGAAAGACTGGAGACTTGTCACTAGCGGAAACTATGAAACTTGGAAACTAATGTGTTAATGATATAATCTAGTTATTGCCCAATAATACGCAACACAACACTTAATCTAACTCGCAAAACGAAAAAAAGACGGGAACGCGGAAAGGATGGGATTGACCGAATGGCAATCCGATCGGATGACCATCCGATCGGAGGGCCATTCGATCGAAGTGCCATCCGATCCGTGCCACACCTCCTTAACCTTCCTCTCTGACACTATAAATAGGCCTGTCACATCATTCTCACTGATGTGACAGCCTCCTCCGACCAAGACGCACACACTCCCACTTTTCTCCCATTTCTCGGCGATTTCGGTACGTTTTACACTAGATTCTTGTACATCTTTGATCCATACACTATTCTCTACATAATTCTCCTTTGAAATCACACTTTTCACCGTGAAATCTCAGAGATTTGAGCTTTTAAAGGTGACGTCATCATGGCAATTGTACAAACTGTTGTATGATGTCATTCTAGTCAAGATCTAGCTCAGATTTAAGGAATTTCATGTGTTTTTACACCAAAACCTTGCCAGATCTAAACTTTTCAGCTAAAACTTATGGTTATCTTCATCTTTTCTTAAGCTTTTGCTTAAAAACGGTGGAATCCGGATCTAAATGAAGTGTAGACTTGATGATTAGTCTAGGAGTCGGTTTGGAAAGGGGTTGTTGCCGGAGAAGATGACCGGAGTACGGATTCCGACAAAAGCACCGTCATGAACAGACGACTGATCGGACTGGGGTGGTTCCCATCCGATCAGACCGGCTGAACAATGATGTGTTTACCGTTGTCTCAATACGTACCATGCGGTCGTCATTAGAATCGAAACTTAGAAACTTTACAGGAGTGTGAACGGGACAAGGCCTCCCAATCGAAGGGCAATCCGATCGGACTGCCGTCCGATCGAACGGCCATCCGATCAGAGTGGCATGTGCCCTAAAACCTTTCAACACTTAGAATCTTTTTGAAACTTTGAATCTTTGAAACTTTGGAAATCTCCATGATCGAATGGCAATCCGAACGAACTGTCGTCCGATCGGATGACCATCCGATCGAAGTGACTTAACTTAAACACTTGGTAAATTCTTGGAAAGTAATCCTTGGATCGAATGGCGATCCGTCCCCCACACACATAAGCCAACTCAATCGAACGGCAATCCGATCGAACTGTCGTCCGATCGAACGGCCATCCGATCATATGACTGGTCCGACACTTTACGCAATTCGTTATTCTGCTCGACACTTACCTATTGTAGTCTAATCAGGCTAAACCTAAAGAGCTCCCTTTGATCCAATAACAGTTATACTGTTAAGCAATCAATGTGAGTATACCCGATCCCTTTTTGTTTTAAACTTTGGGATGCAACATGTATTCTATGAAACTTGATACTTTTGGAATCTAAACTCTATCCTATGTGTATGTGAAACTTGTGATTCTTGATTCTTTATGCTATGTGAACGTTTAATCCAGAGTGTGTAGTACCGCCTTAACAATATTAGCGCTATAGGAAGATGCACCTCCCCATTATTCTCGGGGGTATTGTTAGGAGGATTCTAGTTTTCCTTGAGTCTTGGGAAAACACCAAAGCATCGGGACACTTGGGCTATCACTTGGACTGCGAACACTAGCATGGCTGAAACTATTTCTTTTTATCATCTACATGTGGATATGAGTCTTTTAATGTCACACCCCAACCGATGGCGGAAACATCGGAGTGAGACGAAATAGATTGCAAGAGACTTCATAACACTATTTGTGACAAGTATTTAAATGATAAATTTTCATTTCATTTCTAAAGAGTCAATTACAAGGATTTGAAACAAATACAACATGAATAATGAAATACAATACAAATAAAATACAAAATTTAAAGTGTGTATCTAAGCATCCTATTAGATTCCATGCATCATCAACATCATCGCTAAACCTGCAACATGTTTTAAAAGCATAGTTTAATACAAAGGTATAGGCGAGTACACTAGTTTTAGACTCGTGGCATATGTGTAAAATGGTATTTTCAATCCAACATAGCAATTGGTATACAAGGACAATCTATCGTGCATAACAATATGTCAACTCTAGTATCCACTAGTATTTAGCATCCCTCGACACAAAAGTGACGAGACCGTTATAGAATAAAGACTCAACAAAACCCCGTCGGGTGGTGTGCTACTCCTATAGCGCTATAATTGTTAAGCCGAGTTAACAAGTAGTATGTATTCTAGCATGAACCTAAGCATAGCAAAGCATGTATAAGGATTGAACGCATAAAAGCATGTTTGTGAATTGTGCATTTTAACAAGTAAAACATGTTGCACCCAAAGTGTATTAAAAGGAAAATGGGTCAAGTGTACTCACAAAGTTGCATATGCTTTCCGATTATCCCATGTGACGAAGTTGTTGAGACTAGGAAGTTGAATGTGTTCGATTTGGAGTTTAAGAGGTGTTTACATATGGTTCTAGGGATTTGGAGTTTAAATAACATGAAAAATAAACATATGAAAATAATCATCTAACACCTATGACACTTGTTCTTGACACTATGAAACTCTAAAAGAGTTAAAATGTTTTCATGGAACAAAGTTCCATTAGAGTCGTGACAAGTTGTCAAGGCCTAAGATGATACAATCTACTAGCTTGACAAATGTCCATTAGTTCATCACCAAGAGTTCGATTATTTGGTTGTTACATAAGTATTACATAGTGTATATTACATCATATAAGTGAAGCATGAGGTAGAAGATTAAAGTCTTCATTTAGGCACCTCTAAGTATCATGGAACTCGATGCCAAAGCATTTAGCATCATAGCATCTGCATTACCAAATGAGATCTATGCTGGACTGTTACATTGTAACAGTGCCAAAGAGCTATGGGATGCATTGAAGGAACAGTTTGGGGGAACTAAAGAAGTTATTGAAAACAATAGGGAAATTTTGAATCAGCAGTATGAAACCTTCTGTCACATTAAGGGTGAATCATTTACCCAACAGTTTGAACGTTTTAGTTGTCTTATCAGTGAGCTAAGGCTTGTTAAAATTGAAATTCCAAAATCAACACAAAATAGTAGGTTTCTTAGATCATTACCTGATAAATGGGACACAATTGCATTTGTGACTAGAAACTCAGCTGAGTTCAAAGATCTGACCCTGACCCAACTTCATGGTAGACTCCTGACCTATGAAAGGGAGTTAAACCAGAAAAAGAAGTTGCAAGAGTCTGGAAAAGTTGCTGATGATTATTCATTTGGTAACACAGCTCTGTTTGGTCAGGAAGAATCTGGTAGCAGTAGTAAGGATCAGGGTTATGATCACTTTATTGATATAACTGCTGGTGGAAATTTCAACAACCCTGATTCTCACTTTGCCAATTATGCTTTTACTGCAAATTGTGAAAACCAGATGTCAGATAACTTGTGTTTTGAACTCAATGATTTGCAACACTTTGATCCCACTGACTTAGAAGAAATGGACATTTTGCATCAATTGGCTTTGCTTAGTGTAAGAACAAGCAAATTCTATAAAAGAACAGGGAGAAAATTCCCAGGGTTACATGGGAATTTAAAAGTGGAGTTGGATAAGTCAAAAATTAAGTGCTATAAGTGCAATAGGCTAGGTCATTTTGCTAGGCAATGCAGGAGTCAAAACACTGGTCCAATAATCACTCATCCCAGCTCAAACCCTAGACCACAACAGCAAAGCACTGTGCACTATACCCAATATACCCCTGCTGGCCATGTTAACACTGCTCACTATGCTGCAACCTCTGTGCCTGTGCATTATGTTCAAACCACTATTCCACAAATTCAGTATGTTCAAACCCCTGTCCCTCAGGTACAAGTGCAACCTGTTGCACCTCAAACAGCTGCTCCAACAGCAACACAACCAGATTGTCACAACCCCCGATCCCTGATCCCCGGGAACGGGCGGACGTGATCACAGAGTTCGGTGGTATCAGTTTGTTTAGTCTCGCAGCGGAATTTACATCAGAACCGTAGTTAGAAAATATTTATCAGAGTAAAACCACCATTCTTGATATTAATAAACACATGGGAAAAACCCAAGTTTCTTATTACAATACATTTATAGGGACAAACCCTATTTTATTGAATTTAAAACATCGTTTATTAGGTAACTTTTATAGCCACATTTTTCCCAAGCCTTCAGTGCTCTCCAGCTGGCTTTTCACTAATTGGCTGTTCACATTGTGTTACCTGTAACGCGTTTTAAAAACATTTGTCAGTCGGAAATACTGGTGAGTGAATCCCAGTTTAATCAAGAAACATTTTATCAATTAAAACAGTATTGAGAGCGATCACATTGTTTATTTCTACACAATTACTCATTCAGTATTTGCCACTCGACCGGATCTATGGCTATGGTCAAATTACCCATTGGCTAACTCGTCGTCCAATGGTAATGCACTGTCATTCAGACTTACTACTACTCGTAGTAAATTTTGTATACAAAACCCCATAATACCGGCAGTAATTGAAGAACTACAAAGACTCAATCACCGCTTAATCATATTGTAAAATAATTAAGGTTTTGTAACATATTCCAAAAACATTAACAAAAAGAGGATAAACTCACATTGCTGTCTTAGTCTTTTCGTAAGGGTTTCCTGGCTATAATCTATAATTTATACAAATGTACATTGATTAGTACCATAACCCTTTGAAATTATTAATAATACCCTCCCCGAGACGGCATTCCAACAACTACGTCGGGCAGAACCACGACAGTTGTTACGGAACCCTAAATCAATCGGGCAGCGTAACTGTTATAAAACCGGGGTTATAATACTTACAATGGAGCAGAACCTCGCTAATTAGGGGTATAATACCCAAAATATTATGTCTATGCTTTCAGAATTCGAGATTGAGAAGTGTGAATGAGCGACAGAAACTGAAAACTGATGCCTGCTATTTATACTTGTGTAATTGGGTTTCCATGCGGCCCGCGTAAGATACAGGCCAAGGTTACGCGGCCCGCGTCAACCTTGGTCAACTCAGTAGCTTAGCTGGGTCATCACTAGGCTTGACACGATTACGACACGTGTTGGCCTCTGGTGCGATCGCGTGTTATGAGTCTGCGCGGCCCGCGTCAACTTAGACGAGGTCTTATGCGGCCCGCTTGAACTTAAGAATTCAGCGGAGTCCGGTCAACACTCCCATACGGCCCGCGTAAGATGTTGGGGTGGGTTTATGCGGCCCGCCTCAACTTACATTTCAGGTTTTTATTTTATTTTTATAAACTATAACATATATCAGGCTTGATTTTCACATACAGGGTATATTATAAGACATATTAGAATATTTTAGGATATAATAAGATGTCGGAAATATTATAAGGGTGTTGGTTTTACCGAGGGTTGTTACATTCTCCCCACCTTGTTTTAGAGCTCGTCCTCGAGATCTACTGAAACAAGTGCGGATATTTCCTTTTCATTTCTGACTCGAGTTCCCATGTGTACTCAGGTCCTCTTTTGGAGTCCCATTTCACTTTGAATAGAACTAGTCTTTTATGTTTGAGATTCTTGATTTTCCTGTCTTCAATTTGGAGAGGTCTTTCTACAAACTTGAGTTGTTCATTTACCTCTATATCCTTAAGAGGCACTATTAATGATTCATCAGCTAAACACTTTTTAAGATTAGATACATGAAACACATTATGTATTCCTGCGATTTCCTCTGGCAGTTGCAGCTGATAGGCAACAGGTCCTATTCTTCTAATAATCTTAAAAGGTCCAACATACCTGGGTCTTAGCTTTCCCCGTTTGATGAATCTTACCACTCCTTTCCAAGGAGAGACCTTTAACAATACTTTATCTCCTACTTGAAATTCTAATGGTTTGCATCGGTTGTCAGCATAACTCTTTTGTCGATCACGTGCTGCTTTCAGTCGTTCCTTGACTTGAATAATCTTGTCAGTTGTTTCCTGTACTATCTCATGTCCAGATAGTTGTTGTTCCCCAATTTCTGCCCAACATACTGGGGTTCGACACTTTCGTCCATAAAGTGCTTCGAATGGTGCAGCATTGATACTTGTGTGATAACTATTATTATAAGAAAATTCTATCAAAGGTAAGTGTTCATCCCAATTACCTCCAAAATCAATTACACAAGCTCTAAGCATGTCCTCCATTGTCTTAATTGTTCTTTCACTTTGTCCATCTGTTTGAGGATGATAAGCCGTGCTTAATTTTAACTTGGTTCCCATTGCCTTTTGGAAACTTGACCAAAAATGAGAAGTAAAGCGGCTATCTCTATCAGAAACAATTGATAAAGGAATGCCATGTAAAGAAACAATTTCATTTACATACAATTTAGATAATTGTTCCATACTAATTGTTTCCTTCATTGGTAGAAAATGAGCTGACTTAGTTAGTCTATCTACAATCACCCAGATTGTATCATTTCCTTTCCTAGTTTTGGGTAATTTAGTAACAAAATCCATTGTTATTAATTCCCATTTCCACACCGGCATTTCTAATTGCTGTAACAAACCTGAGGGTTTCTGGTGTTCAGCTTTAACTTGTGAACAAGTTAAACATTTAGAAACATAGACTGCTATATCCTTCTTCATTCCTATCCACCAGAAATTTTTCCTTAAATCCTGGTACATTTTATCACTTCCTGGATGCATCGTATATTTAGACTTATGAGCTTCTTCTAATATACGATTACGCAGGTTTCCTAATTTAGGTATCCACATTCTCTTTTTATGGAATCTCCAAATTCCATCTGTTCCTTGTTCCAATTCTTTTAGCATACCTTTTAATTTTTCAGCATCATCCTTGATTACTGCTTCTTGTGCTTTTCTTATCTGATCATTTAAATCTACTTGCAAATTTAATTTAAGAGAACGTACCCTTCTTGGCTTTTCATAATACTTTCTACTTAAAGCATCTGCCACTACATTTGCTTTTCCTTCATGATATTGGATATTACAATCATAGTCACTAAGAAATTCCATCCAGCATCTTTGTCTCATATTCAACTCTTTCTGCCCGAACACATACCTTAAACTCTTATGATCTGTGAATATGGTAAACTTATTACCATAAAGGTAATGTCTCCAAATCTTAAGAGAAAAAATTATAGCTCCTAATTCTAAATCATGGGTTGAATAATTCTCTTCATGATTCTTAAGTTGTCTAGATGCATAAGCTATAACCTTTTGTCGTTGCATCAACACACATCCATAACCTAATCTAGAAGCATCACAATAGACTACGAAGTATTCAGTTCCTTCTGGTAATGCTAGTATAGGTGTATGGGTTAATCTTTGCTTAAGAATTCTAAAGGCTTCTTCTTGTTTTATTCCCCATTCAAACTTAACAGATTTACAGGTTAGCTTAGTTAAGGGAATGGCTATTCTAGAAAAATCTTTAATAAATCTTCTATAATAACCAGCCAATCCTAAGAAACTTCTAACCTCAGTTGGTGATTCAGGGGTTTTCCATTTGGTAATTGCTTCTATCTTTGTTGGATCTACATGAATTCCTTTATGATTAACTAGGTGTCCAAGGATTGTACCTGTTCTAACCAAAATTCACACTTTGAAAACTTAGCATAAAGCTTTTCCTTTCTTAACAAACTTAAAAGTGCGTGCAAATGTCTTGCATGATCCTCTTTACTCTTAGAGTAAATTAGAATATCATCTATGAATACAATTATGAATTTATCCAAATATGGCTTACATATTCGGTTCATCATGTCCATAAATGCAGCTGGGGCATTGGTTAAACCAAATGGCATGACAGTAAATTCATAATGACCATACCTTGTTCTAAATGCAGTTTTAGGAATATCCTCTTCCTGTACCTTTAATTGATGATATCCTGACCTTAAATCGATCTTAGAGAAAAATCGAGCTCATTGTAGTTGATCAAACAAATCATCGATTCTTGGTAATGGATACCGATTCTTAATCGTGACTTTGTTTAATTCACGGTAATCAATGCACATACGCATTGAGCCGTCCTTCTTTTTAACAAACAATATCGGTGCTCCCCACGGTGACAAACTGGGTTGTATAAATCCTTTTTCCAACAATTCATCTAATTGTTTCTTCAATTCTTGCATTTCTGCAGGTGCTAAACGGTAAGGTGCTCTGGCAATCGGTGACGTTCCTGGTATTAAATGGATTCTGAATTCGACTTCTCTATCCGGAGGTAGTCCTGGTAATTCTTCTAGAAATACGTCTGAAAACTGAGATACTACTGGAATATCTTTTAATTCTTTTCCTTTAGTGTTAGCGATTATAGAAATCAAATACACTACAGAACCTTTTCTTATACAACTTGCAGTTTTCATCACAGATATGAATTTTGTAGATCTAGAGAACTTATCTCCTTTAATTGTGATCTTTTTACCTTTTGGTGAATTTATTTGGATTAACTTTTGATCACATAAAATACTAGCTTTATTGGCTATTAACCAATCCATTCCTAAAACAACATCAAATCCTGCCAGATTCATGGGATACAGACTTGCAATAAATTTCTGATTTAAAATTTCTATGCTTGCACCCTGCAAGATTTCAGAAATCCTAATGGTTTCTCCATTGGCTGTCTCTACTAAGCATTCATGTGGTAGTTTAGTTAATGACTGATTTAGAATTTTGCAAAACGATGTATTAATAAAACTTTGGTTTGCACCAGAGTCAAATAATACTTTAGCAAAGACATCATTAACTAAAAACGTACCAGCTATGACATCTGGAATCATCTTGGCTTCTTCTGCAGTCAGAACAAATGCTCTAGCATTTTTAGTATTCTTGTTATCTGGAGCTGGAGCTAATTTTGGGCAATTCAGCTTGATATGTCCTGGTTCTCCGCAATTGTAACATACCCTGCTGTTAGCTTTCTTCTTGCAGTTTTCTTCCTTGTGTCCCGACATTTTGCAAAAGTTACAGTATATGGAACATCTCCCAGAATGTTTTCTTTTGCAGTACCTACAGTAAGGTGCAGAGGTAGAACCTAGATTTTTCCCACGGTTAGAATTTCCAGAACGAAATTCTTGGGTCAACTTTTGGGTTAGGCTTCTTCTTTGATCCTCTTCTCGGGTACGGACTAATTCATCAGTCAAGGTATTGGCTAGTTCTACAGCTTCTTCTATGGTTTGTGGTCTAGCTGCCTTGACTACATGTCTAATTTCCCCAATTAATCCCCAAATATAACGGGAAATTAACACTGGTTCTGGTGAAGCAAGAGTTGGCACTATCCTAGCATATTCGAAGAATAACTTAGTGTACCCTTTGCTATCTACACCAGTCATCCTAAGGTTTAGGAATTTGTTTGCTATCTGTTCCTTCTCATTGGGTGGGCAGAATTTTCTTTCTACCTTATCCTTAAATTCTTCCCATTCCATATTGTAGGTTCTATCACTTCCTTTTGTTTGGAGGATAGTGTTCCACCATTCTAGTGCTGCGTTCTTAAACAGATTAGAAGCAAACAATATTCTATCTTCTTCAGCACACTTACTTATCCTTAAGACTGCCTCAGTCTTCTCTATCCAGCGTACAGTTGCAATGGCCCCTTCATTGCCCGAGAATTCCATTGGTTTACAGGACCAGAATTCTTTATAAGAACAACCATAAGGCATGGTTCTTCTTCTTTTGGGAATAGGCATTTGAAGTACCGGTCCATTGTTTACACTGTTTTCTGGTTCACTTGGTCGCTTACTGCTATGCTTACTTTTATTATCAGCGTCTTTAACAGTTTGAAGTATAAAAGGCATAGCATCTATAATTCCCTGTGCTATTATGTGTTGGATAGCACTATTATCCACTTGGTTTCCATTGTTATTGTTGTTTGGGTTCTCATTATTCAGATTATCGTCATTCTGAATATTATCATTCTGGATTTCCGGATTATTGTCCAAATTGACTTGATTTCCTTGGTCGGCCATCTGAATTTTAAACATTTATCCCATATTAATATCACAAATAATATCTTAATATAATTAATTACACGACACACAATTTTTGCCAAAAGCGTAGATTATTGCTACTTTACTCTTTTCATATACTTATGCGTCTATTACACACTAGTACAGAAATAAAGATTACAATACCAACAGAAATAAAATAGTAGTATGCATCCGTACACACATATTTTATTTTATTATTTTATATTATTATATTATTATTACTACCGCTTCTTCCATTCTAACATTCATGGATATGGATTCATCCAAAAATCCATATTGCGCTCATCGTATTTCCATACGAGACGCTCTCCCACCTGACGCATCCTCTCACTGCTTTCTAAAATTTCCTCCCCAAAAGTCCTAAGTTCTTGGACGTTTTCTGCACTCATTGGGGGTGCAGGTTCTAGGACTGGGTTTGGAATATGGGGTTCTGGTTCCTGATATGGGGGTAAAAGAGCCTGTAAACGGTAAGGATCTTCTAATATTTCCCTGATGTAGTTATCATGGTAATAGGGATCTAAAGGGTCCATACCTGAATAGGCTCCTATAGGTGTGTCTTCCGGAATAGAGTAACGTTGCACATAGTCCCTATTTTCGTCCCACCAGGGGTCGTAATTCGGGTCTAGGGGGTTTGGTGCTGGCACTCTAGGAATTTCTTCTGGATTAAAATTGTACATCTCTTCTTGGTTTTCCTGATTTTCTATTTCCATGGGTTGTTCTGGGTTTTGTGGTTGTGGGGCTACCAATTGTTCCAGACTTGGGTCAGCAGCAGTTGTAGCTAGGATATGGAAATTAGCTAGGCTTCAATTTAACATATCTTGAGTATGGGCATCTGTCTCTCGCTTAATAGCTGCTAAAGCCCTTTGCTGTTGTAATTTTCTCATCCTCTTCCTACGAGCAAAAGCTTCTTTACTGAACCATCCTCGTTTCTTAGTAGGGAATGGTTCTTCAGATTGAGCTCTAAAAGCAAATATCCCGTCTTCCTGATCAGCAGTATACCCAGAGAGGGCAGGCTGTGACGATGTACCTTCACTCCTAGGTGAATCAGATAACTGACGATTCACATCGGATGGTCCTTGATCACTCATACTGAAAACTAACAAATAATCAAATAACACATAACACATAATTACAGTTATGCATTTATTTCCATAATTTATTTCCTAACACAAAAATTTTTATAATTTAAGTGTCAGCAGAACACTTCTTTGGCTCAGACCAGTGGCTAGGCTCTGATACCACCTTCTGTCACAACCCCCGATCCCTGATCCCCGGGAACGGGCGGACGTGATCACAGAGTTCAGTGGTATCAGTTTGATTAGTCTCGCAGCGGAATTTACATCAGGACCGTAGTTAGGAAATATTTATCAGAGTAAAACCACCATTCTTGATATTAATAAACACATGGGAAAAACCCAAGTTTCTTATTACAATACATTTATAGGGAAAAACCCTATTTTATTGAATTTAAAACATCGTTTATTAGGTAACTTTTATAGCCACATTTTTCCCAAGCCTTCAGTGCTCTCCAGCTGGCTTTTCACTAATTGGCTGTTCACATTGTGTTACCTGTAACGCGTTTTAAAAACATTTGTCAGTCGGAAATACTGGTGAGTGAATCCCAGTTTAATCAAGAAACATTTTATCAATTAAAACAGTATTGAGAGCGATCACATTGTTTATTTCTACACAATTACTCATTCAGTATTTGCCACTCGACCGGATCTATGGCTATGGTCAAATTACCCATTGGCTAACTCGTCGTCCAATGGTAATGCACTGTCATTCAGACTTACTACTACTCGTAGTAAATTTTGTATACAAAACCCCATAATACCGGCAGTAATTGAAGAACTACAAAGACTCAATCACCGCTTAATCATATTGTAAAACAATTAAGGTTTTGTAACATATTCCAAAAACATTAACAAAAAGAGGATAAACTCACATTGCTGTCTTAGGCTTTTCGTAAGGGTTTCCTGGCTATAATCTATAATTTATACAAATGTACATTGATAAGTACCATAACCCTTTGAAATTATTAATAATACCCTCCCCGAGACGGCATTCCAACAACTACGTCGGGCAGAACCATGACAGTTGTTACGGAACCCTAAATCAATCGGGCAGCGTAACTGTTATAAAACCAGGGTTATAATACTTACAATGGAGCAGAACCTCGCTAATTAGGGGTATAATACCCAAAATATTATGTCTATGCTTTCAGAATTCGAGATTGAGAAGTGTGAATGAGCGACAAAAACTGAAAACTGATGCCTGCTATTTATACTTGTGTAATTGGGTTTCCATGCGGCCCGCGTAAGATACAGGCCAAGGTTACGCGGCTCGCGTCAACCTTGGTTAACTCAGTAGCTTAGCTGGGTCATCACTAGGCTTGACACGATTACGACACGTGTTGGCCTCTGGTACGATCGCGTGTTATGAGTCCGCGCGGCCCGCGTAAACTTAGACGAGGTCTTATGCGGCCCGCTTGAACTTAAGAATTCAGCGGAGTCCGGTCAACACTCCCATACGGCCCGCGTAAAATGTTGGGGTGGGTTTATGCGGCCCGCCTCAACTTACATTTCAGGTTTTTATTTTATTTTTATAAACTATAACATATATCAGGCTTGATTTTCACATACAGGGTATATTATAAGACATATTAGAATATTTTAGGATATAATAAGATGTTGGAAATATTATAAGGGTGTTGGTTTTACCGAGGGTTGTTACACAGATCAACAAAGCTTTTTCACTCAAGGCTTTGTTGACTGGAGCAGCATCCCTGATGAGCTTGGTGATGAAAATTTTGCACTCAATGCTTTTAATGATCCTTCTAATGATGAATTTTGTTTGATGGCATTAGAGTCAATACCAGAAGGGGTAGAAACTGAAGGTGAACAACTAAGTATTGAAACAGTGGATAAAGTGGCTGAAGCAGTGGTTACTGCAGTTGTTGGTGAACTACCGCTGGGAGAAAATTCAGAAACCCTGATTAAACCACTGACTGATCCCTGGTCCGAAGAAGACAAGGAAGAAAAGAAAGCAGGTGAGAAAGAAGAGAGAGTTGATGAAGAAGGTGATTATAAATGTGATTGTGCCATGATGGCTGCTGCTAAGGTAACACCTCAAGTTCTTGAAAAACTATGTTCAGACCAATGCATTATTGCATTTGCTAACATCAAAGAGGTAAATGAAAACCTTAGGGATAAAGTCTTGTCTGATGAAGTCAAATTTGAAAAGTCTTTAAAAGAACTTAGAAACAATTTGGCTGAAAAAGATAAAGAAATCAGCAGTCTCAAAGAAGAGCAAAGCATTACCAAAACCCAACTCCAAACCATGATAGAAAAATATTAGGTTTGCAAAAAGGAGTTGGAGTCCACCCAAGTCACATGTGAGAAATGGGTGGAATCATGCAAAGGCTATGAACTCTTGTTGGAAAAACATATCAAAAGTAATGTGAAATTTGGAATTGGTTTTAGAAAACATGATGAAGTTGAAAACACTGCTTTTGAAAAATCTGTTCAAACCACTGATGAATCCACTGAATTCATCCCAACAAACAAGAGTGGCCAAGAAGTGAAAATCACTGATAAACTTGGTAACAAAATCACACTTGAGAGACCAGTGGGATCCTCTACTTTTGAGGAAATTGAGAAATACCAATTTAAACCCACATGGTCTGATGAGTGTGACATTCTTGAAAATTTTAAACCCATGGATTTCACAACCACTGATGGTGTTAAAGCTCCAAAAGCAAAAGTCATTCCTCTTAAGGACATCCCAGCAGAGGTTAAAAACTCTGCTGCAAAGGAGTCTGAAAAGAGAAAGAAGAGAGAAAAGATCAAAAACCTGTTTTGTGAATTTTGTGAAAAAAGGAATCATCTAACAAAAGACTGTTTCCAATTAAAAGCATATGATTTAAACAGAACAAGTATCATTGTACTTGCTGAAAGCTGCACCATCTGTGGTAAACCAAACCACAAAACTCAAGAATGTGTGTATCTCAAGAACTTTGATGTAAAAAAGAATGAGTACATTGCAAAAACATCCTTGAGTTCATCAACATCATCTGTCAAATTCACCAAGAATCAACCATTGTTTGTGCCACTCCAAACAGCTGTCACAAAACAGCTGAACCAAACATCTATTAAAAGAGATGTTCAGGTTACTGATGCACCCCCTGCCAATCAATATAGAAGAGGTAAGGGACAACCACCATACCCTAGGGTTCCACACGTTTATGAGGCCTACAAAAGGCCCTCAAAACCAAGAGTGAACCGGAATCCCTTTGGGTACCAACAGATGATTGGACAAGACCCCCAACAGTGGTTAGAGAAAATATGTGCCAAAAAGAACCAAACACCTGATCTAACCACTGCCCATGCATCTGAACTCATCACAGACACTGTTGAGACCCCATCCAAAGCCTTATTGGCTTTGGAGACCTTAATGAACTAATCCTTTTACTTCATGTGCAGGGAGCTTCTGCATGCTTAGATAACCTTTGGTATGTAGATAGTGGAGGCTCCAGGCACATGACAGGATGTAAAGCCCTCCTCAAAGACTTCAAAATCCATGGAGGGGGTGATATATCCTTTAGGAATAATAGTAAAGGGAAAGTTCTAGGGTCTGGTACAGTACAGTCTGGAAATGTAAAATTTGAAAATGTCAATCTGATAGACAATCTGAAATTCAACCTCCTGAGTGTTTCACAAATGAGTGATAAGGGGTATGGGTCATTCTTCACAAAGGAGTGTTGTAGGATTGTTGGACCAGAAATGGTTGAAAAGATTGAAGCAATAATAAAAACTGGAAAAACAAAACTTGTTGCTCAAAGAAGTGGCAATGTTTATGTTGTTGATATGTCAAAAGAGTGTCCCAGAACTGATGCCTGTCTGTTCTTAGCTGCCTCTAACAAAGAGACAGAACTTTGGCACAGAAGATTGGGACACACAAATCTCAAGACAATCACTGAAATTTCGAAAAATGGCTTGGTAAGAGGCTTACCTCAAAAATTGTTTTCATGTCCTGAGCATTGTGTTTCCTGTTTAAAAGGAAAACAACATAAAAGCTCCTTTAAGTCCATTGAAGAGTCCAAAACAACCCAGTGTTTGCAAATGCTGCACATGGATTTGTTTGGCCCAGTCCAAGTCATGAGTCTCAAGAAAAAGAGATATTGTCTAGTTATTATTGATGACTTCTCTAGGTTTACATAGACTTTCTTTTTACACTCTAAAGATGAGACTGTAGGCATTTTGTAAGACTTTGTGACACAGGTTGAAAAGCAATTTAACCTTCCAGTAAAAGTCTTTAGGAGTGACAATGGCACAGAATTCAAAAATAAGGAGTTGGATGCCTTCTGTGTGAAGAAAGGGATTGTAAGGCAGTACAGCATCCCTAGAACACCAGAGCAAAATGGGATAGTTGAAAGAAAGAACAGAACTTTGATTGAGGCTGCCAGAACCATGCTTGCTGATTCAGGTTTGCCATTAACTTTTTGGGCAGAGGCAGTAAACACTGCTTGCTATGTCCAAAACAGAGTTTTAATAAACCACAGGCACAAAAAGACTGCTTATGAAATTCTGTATAAAATCAAACCACTGATCTCATATTTCAAAGTTTTTGGCTGCCCATGCTTTATTTTGAATTTAAAAGATTCCATCTCAAAATTTGCAGCCAATGTAGATTGTGGTTATCATCTGGGATACTCAACCACTGCCAAGGCTTACAAAGTGTTTAATACACGGACCAAAGCAGTGGAGGAGACCTTGAATGTAAAGTTCAATGAACTTTCATCAATGAAAATCCCAGCAAATCCTGCAGATTTGTTTGATCTTGAAAAATTCACTTTTGAAAATACTGCTGTCAAGACTAACAGTGCAGGTCCATCAGAGGATTCAACACCAGACTATGGGTATGAAATCATCATCCCTCAAAGGTCTGTCAAAATGGGAAGAGCAGCAGATGTTCAAAACAACTGTCAAAGCTCAACCACTGCTACCTCAACAGTTGTTGACCAAAGTAGCCCCTTAACCACTGCTTCCACATCATCAAGCACTATTGATAAAAGTCCACAAACAGTGGATCAAAGTCAGCATGTGTCCACTCCATTACCTCCTATTCCAACACCTTTTGAAGCCACTGCTAGATCATCAAAGTCACCAGCAGTGGTTAGCTCAGATGATACACATTTGCAGCCTTCACCAACAAATGCCATCATACCATACCAAGGAGATTTAATCTTCTTGAGATCTAATCCACCTGATCAAATCATTGGCAACATAAATGAAGGGGTGCTCACAAGAAGCCAAACCCAAAACATTTGTCTTTTTGCCGGTTTTCTATCACTCCATCAGCCAGTCAAGTACCAAGAGGCACTGAAAGACAACAGCTGGGTAGAAGCCATGCAAGAGGAGCTCCAACAGTTCAAAAGACAACAAGTAGGGGAGCTTGTACCACTGCCAAAAGATGTGAGTCCCATCGGCTCAAAGTGGGTCTTCAAAAACAAAACTGATGAAAGGGGCATTGTTGTTAAGAATAAAGCCAGGCTTGTGGTTCAAGGTTACAGACAGGAAGAGGGGATTGACTATGATGAAACATTCGCCCCTGTAGCAAGATTGGAAGCTATAAGACTGTTCCTGGCCTTTGCTGTCAACCACAACATGAAGGTGTTTCAGATGGATATCAAAAGTGCTTTCCTCTATGGTACAATTCAAGAAGAGGTGTATGTTTGTCAACCTCCAGGTTTTGAGGATCCATTTTATCCAGATCATGTCTACAGGTTAAACAAAGCCTTGTATGGCCTAAAACAAGCACCTAGGGCCTGGTATGAAACTCTTTCCACCTTTCTACTCTCATATGGTTTCAAAAGAGGAAAGGATTTAATGATTGTCCAAATTTATGTGGATGACATTATTTTTGGAAGCACATGTAATAAAATGTGTGAAGAGTTTAGGGAACTCATGACAGCTGAGTTTGAAATGAGTGCAATGGGTGAGCTGCAATGCTTTCTTGGTCTCCAAGTTCAGCAAATGCAAAATGGAACTTTCATTCATCAAAGCAAATATGCTAAGGAACTTTTAAACAAATTTGATATGAATGATTGTAAACCATGCAGCACACCCATGGCAACAAATAAGCTTGTCATGTCTGATGAAAAGGATGAGCTGATTGACCAAACTCTATATAGAAGCATGATTGGGTCTCTTTTGTACCTAACTGCATCTAGGCCAGACATCATGTTTGCAACATGTGTTTGTGCAAGAAGTCAATCAGCCCCTAGAAAATCCAACCTTATTGCTGTAAAAAGGATATTCAGATACATAAAAAGTGCTCCCACACTTGGTATCTAGTATCCAGCTAATGGGAATATCAAGATTTCAGGATTTTCAGACAGTGACTTTGCTGGATGTAGCACCACAAGGAAGTCCACATCAGGAGGGTGCCAGTTTCTAGGTGATTGCTTAGTTTCATGGCAAAGCAAAAAGCAAGTAGCTGTTTCAACATCCACTGCTGAAGCTGAATACATTGCTGCTGCAAGCTGTACAGCCCAACTCCTATGGCTTCAAAATCAGTTATTGGATTTTGGTATCATTGCCTTAAAGACACCCCTCATGTTGGATAGCCAGGCAGCAGAAAATATCATGAAAAATCCAGTTTCTCACTCAACCACCAAACACATCGACATCAGACATCACTTTGTGAGGGATTGCTATGAAAAAGGTTTGATTTCTCTGCATCATGTTCCAACTAAAGACCAGCTGGAAGATGTGCTCACAAAAGCATTAGATACATCCACCTTTGAAAGCTTGGTCTCTAGGATTGGCATGCTAAACATGGAATAACAAGCAAAATCTTGTTTTTCTATGAATAAAAACATTAAAATGTTTTCAGAAAATCAAAAATTCATCCTTAAAAATAGCTAAAAATGAAGTTTTCATTAAATTCCTTAAAAGTCTGCCATAACCACTGTTTGTTCAAAAGTCTGCTCTACTTCAAAGTCTGTTCACTGCTGAAAGCCATCCCCTGTTCTCTCATTTCCTTGATAAGCACTGATGCCCAAAATCAGTGTTTTATCCACTGATGTGCTATCTATAGATAGTGAAAATCAATACCACAAAATCATCCACTGCTTCCATTTGTTACCGTTGTAACCACTGCCTTCATCAGTAATTTTCATAAAAGTACTGTCCTTCATTTCATCAGGGGCTGGCATGTGGGCAGTACATAGTGGTCAGACCTTTTGTAACCGCTGCCACGTCAGCATTCACTTTTTCCCTATAAAACCCCCATTCAACATCCAAACAGGGTTTTACTGTCGAATTGAATTCTTAAAAATTCTCTTCTCAAAGCAGTTTTTCTCAAACTTCTTCACAATCTTCGAAGTTATCTGCAAAACCCACTTCCAAATCATCTTCAAAAGAAACCTCTCAAAAGGCCACACCCATTGAAATTCCACATAAACCTTCTCACAATCTTCTGGGTCTTCTCACAAAACCCGACACCACCGAGGTTTTTGATTCCATCATTGATCTCATGTCTGCGTCAAAGTATAAAACTTTGCTTACAGCAGATGCACCCATTTACCTGCAAACCCAAAGGGAGTTTTGGAAGAATGTAACCCTTGACAAACAAGGCGACGATGTCATAGCCATTAATTCCACGTTAAAGGGTAAAGCAGTCAAAATCACACCACAATCCATCTCAGAGGTCTTTCAACTCGATGATCAGAAAGGTAAAACTTCTTTTCCCAAAAACGAGTTAAAAAATGATTTTCTGGAAAGAGGGTATAATGCAGAAGTAAAAAGGGACACCTTACAAAAAGGTTTCTTCCCTTCTGCAACAAGATTTTTATTTCATACCCTCCTAATGTGTGTTTCAAAGAAAACCAATGCTTTTAATGAAATACCATTAAAGATTCAAAACCTGGGGTATGCTATTCTTCAAAAAGAAAATTTTAATTATTCTCAGGTAATCTTTAATGATCTAGTTAAAAATGTTGAAACAAAGGCATTCTTACTGTTTCCAAGATTTCTAAGTTACTATTTTGAAAAGAAACTTGGTAAGAATGATGCTGCTGCAATAAAACAAGGTGAATCTATTCAAATAAACAGCTTAACTGCTGAAACTTTTACAAGAATGTCAACACCTTGCAAAACACAAGCAGATGTGCCTGAGCAGAATTTAGCAGCTACCACTGCTCCTCAGGTATCTGCTGCTGAGCCCACTGCTCAAGGTGATCAAAGTAGCCAAACAACTGCTTTGAAACCCACACCGAAAATCACCAAAAAGCCAAACAAAAAGAAAACCCAAAAACCCCCTAAACCCATCAAAAATGCAACTCTGGAGGATGAGATACCAGAGCAACAGCTAGTGACAACACTAAAGTCACTAAAAACCACTGCTGCTTCTTCCTCACAGCAGTTGGTAAAAATATCTCAACCCATAACCGAAACTCCTCCTGTCTCTTCTCAAAAGGAGCAGGTTGTACACATAGGGACACCACAATATGATGCTCTGGAATCACTTGCTTCCATCATCCACAGCCCAATGCCCGGGGCAAATTCTCTTTCTACACCAACCATCACATCCACAATTCCCCCACCAACTAAACTTTTGTTGGATGCAATTGATTTGAACCAGGCACAAACCAGTCCTTCTCAATCACCTATCAATGAGAACATGCCTCAACAAATGACTGGGTCTGATGTATCAATCTTTGCTAACCCACCAACACAACCTGAGGAGGTTACACCCCTTGAGTTACAAGTAACTCTTGGTGGTAATCCAAGTGAAGCAACCACTACAAGTGCTGAACCCACTGGTTTGCATTTGGACATTGGTTACATCAATAAGACTTCCTTGGAGGCAATTCCTTCCATAGCACCTCTGACATCCACCAGTGGATTTATTTTGACCACTGGCAACATCAAAAGGCTGTCAAGTGTTGAAGGAAGAAGACCCCAGTACCAAGGAAAAGGGGCATCAGTGGTTAATGTTTGGAGTACACTCCCTACCTCAACCACTAATAAAACCACTGCTAGTGGGAAATCAGATGATCCCATTAAATTGGGTGATGGTTTAAAATATCTGGAATTGACGGAACGAGTTGAAAAACTGGATACATCTGTTGCAGATATCAAAAACATGCTACAACAGTTGTTGAAAGTACAAAAGATGCAATCCACTGTTGTTCCACCTCAAGCACTTGCTCCACCACAAGCACCTGCTGCAAATGAGCTCTGGAATCTATTTCAACCTTTTCTCCAGCAACAAAAACAAATGGCTGATCAGCAACATGCAATACATGTACAAGAGCTGAGAAACACAATGGAGTCTAGGTTCAAGAACACACAAGCAGACATCAAGGCACTCAAGGCCCACATATTAAAAACCACTGGCACTGCTCCTCCAACTGTTCTTTTCATTGATCAATTACCCTCAGATAATGCCAAAAAGGGGGAGAAAATTAAAGAATGGAAGAAGAAGGGAGTAGATGATGGTCTTTACATAGAACCAGAAATGGAGAATATGACCAAGCAGATACCTTTGCCAGATGGTAGCAAAAAGGTTGATGTTACCCAAAATGCACTTGATGAAGCTATAGCAAGTGTAAAATGGGCAGAGCGGCAAAGGATATGTCAAGGTGGAATAAGGAGAAAAGAGCTTACATGGAGCTGAATGCGCAGGGTTGTTCTGGGCTAAAGGATGTTCAAAATCCTGAGCTAAAAAGAAATCCCACTAGAAAAGTGAGGAAACCTAAATCCACACCATCCAGACTCACAAAGCATACTCCAAAACCACCATCCAAAAGCCCCCAACATGAAACCTCCACCCAAACAACTGTTGTAACTCCTGCTGTATCAACTACTGCTGGTACTTCAGAGGTTTCAACATCTGTTATATCTTCAACACACACTACTTCAACACACACCACAACCACTGCCTTACCACCACCACCATCACCACCAAAAACAACATCACCACCATCTCCTCCTGCCAAAAAGCAGATGACATCAGATGTTACAACATCTGTTGTGATGATAACAGTGGTTGAAGCACCAGTTGTTTCAACAGCTGTTAGTCAATCACAAATCACGGCCACTCAAATCACCACCACTGATCCACCCAAAACATCATCTGCCTCTCCTAAAATAAAAAGGAGAAGGATTTTCATACCAGATGATGATTCAACATCACCACCACCAACATCTTCACAAACACTTGCACTTATTCCAAACCCTGTTCCTCTCTCATCAGCTCCAGTACAACAACCAATCCCTATTATCACTCCTGCAGGTTTCCAATATCCTCTTGAACTCATTGCAGTCAGAGAAGAGATTAAATCCTTCTACTATGAGGATGATCCTGCTAAAAGGAAATTGCCATCAGTCCAAGGATATCCTAGGCCTAATAACATTGAAGAATACTTGAAAATCAAGGCTCAACAGGCAGAGGATATCTCTAAAAGAAGCTCTCAAGGGAAAACTGACAAGGAAATTCAAAGGCATTATCAATTTTTATTCACTAAAGTCAGATCCTTAGAGCAATTTGCAAAAAAATGTTTGTCAACAAATCTCAGAGAAAACAGATGAAACTTTGAGAAAAGACTATATTGAAAGCATCATGGCAACAAAGAAGTACAAGGGAGAAAAGTATATGTACAAGGAGTGGACCATTCCTGAGCTTGAACAAGAAGCAGCCAGGATTCAAGAAATGATAAAGAATAAGGTCAAACACACTCCTCCAAATTGGGCAAAGTTAAAAAAGAATATACCTGATAAAAAGGAGGAGCTGAGGAGAATGAAAGAGGAATTAGTTGCTGCTGACTATGGGTCTAAAAATCAAGTGGCAAGATGGAAAGAAGATATAGTCAGGGCCACCTACAAAAGGTTGGAGGAGTTAAGGAAGAAAGATCCCACAGTTCCACAAAAACCTGACTACCCTGAAGTAGAGGTTACGAAAAGATCATCAAAGCTGCAAATCAGGAGATCCACTGCTCCAGCTGGTGCAGCCATCTATAAAAGAAGGCAACAAAAACAGTTGGGTGCTGAAACCATCCAAGAGCTAATAAAAGGAGATGACCTTGTAAAAGAAGGCATCAAGAAAATGATTATAGAAACTCTTGGTTTGGATCAAACTGCAAGTGCTGCTCAGTCAGTCATAAATAGGCCAGCCTCACCAAACACCTCATCCAATAAAAATCTCCCAAGAAACCCACCAGACTCAAAAGTACTAAAGTGGGAAACTGACAAACAGACCCGTGTACTGACTACGTTCAGGTCTAGTGGAGAAGTGAAGAAAATAACAAGGGAACAAGCACTTGGCCTAAGTCTTGAAGATATGCAGGATCTCCTTGATCTTCCACTTAGTAGGGATGAAGATGACACAGATGCCCTAGACTTTGAGTTACAACTTAAAGGTTAGATAAGGGAACTGTTGATGAGGCAATAAAAGTTCCACAATAATGAAGGGTTTTGGCATTATTTGTTCTAGGGGGAGATTGTTGGGATTGAACCCTACCAAAGGAACAGATAATTAAAGCCAAAACTGGATCAGAGCAGTGGATCCAGAATAAGCAGATGTTATGTTTACATGTCTCTCCCCTTGAAAGTGGTTTCAACATCTCCTGACCTCCTATCTACTGATCGTACAAACTGCTGACCTACAAACTGCTAATCTAGTAAAAGACTGATGGAAGACTAAAGCTCTGCTGATCAATCTACTGCCTTGAGTCAAGCTCTGCTGATCATGACAAGTACTGCTGGGTTCACATCAGTGGAAGGATGCAGCAATAGTTTAGATGTCTTTATGTAATGAAATGTAATAACAGTAGTTAGCATAGCAGAGGTTGTATAGATCAGAGGTTAGAGTTTGTTAGGAGGTTAGGTGTCACTTTCATGGTGACGTCAGCTTAGATGCTTCAGTGGTTTGCTCGTGCCTATAAATAGAACAGTACCATGCACTGTTCTATTTAGCTCTTTACAAAATCTTCTTCCTGCACGAACAAACACTGTGAGCTCAGGCTGAGGGGGAGTTTGTATTCATACATTGCATTGTAATCGTTATTGAAATAAATTCAATCTTTCGGTTCTTTGTGGAAAATGTTTGATCAAAGCAATTCTCTCATTTGATTGTGTGTAAAGTTTGTTTCCATTATATTTCCGATGCACAACTCATTCATCTTCATCTTAATTCAAACACAAAACACAATCAAAACCAAACTCAGATCCTAACAGAGGGTCATGAACTTACAAGAAACAATAGAATATGAACAACTAATCTATGAGAAAACATCAAGAAATGTGTGGATTTTCAAGTAGGTTAGACCAAGCGAATCCTAAATCACACAATCATCAAGTCTTGAACTTGAGCATCACTTGTGGGTTAAAACCCTTGAACAAAAAAGAAAGTTTGTGAGGTTTATACCTCTGATTTTGAATGTCTCAACCTTGTTTTTAAACCTAACTAACCATAGAAGTGGTTATAAGCATAAATACATAGGTTTGAGATGAGTTTCCTCAAGTTTAAATAAGTTTATCAAAGTTTGAAACAAGAACAGAAAAATCAGTCCACTTTGGAGCCCTTTTGGCAACATTCTAGGCTCTGGTTTTCCAGGGAAAACCCATGGAAACGTAGCTAAGGTCAATACATAGTAGTAGGAAAAAGAATCGAGTGAATCGGATAAGAATTGAGTGAGTTATGCTCACTTTAGTGAAGTGGTATAAATCTGCTCGAACTTCTGCAATTAGCTACGGTTTGGAGTGTTTGAGAGTGAATGGAGAGTGTTTAAAAAGTGAAAAATGCTTGGAGGAGGCTTGGGTTATATAGGGGATGGATTAGGGTTTCATTGGGTTGGGCTTTGGAAGTGTTTAGTGGGCTAAATAACTCAAAACAAGGAAATTAAGTGGGCTGATGCAAGGCTGTTAACAGCCCTATAATTTTTATTTTATTTTATTTTTTGACATTAGAAGGTATATATTTGATGTTTAATAAAGTGTTACATGGTGTCTAGTATGTATGTAACTTGTAACAAGGTCCAAAATGCATAAATGACATGTTTTAATTTAGCAAAAAGTGTGATAACATAGGTGTGTATAACACATGAAATGTAACAAGTATGTATGGTTTATACTTTAGTATGATCAAGTGAAAAAAAACATACAACTTAGTCTTATAATCGAATAACTAAGTGTTTAAATGTATGAAGATTTAAGGATTACGAATACACGATCATTGTTTATGAGTTAAGCTTACGTTTATACGAATTACGAACCATGTATCAAACGAGTGCACGTATCAATGTATAAACATGTATAAACGATGTATAAAAGATTCGTTTCATTACGATCAAAGTCTCGGATTTTACAATGATACAACGAAATACGATTACAAGGAATACAAGATTTAAAAAAAATAGAATTTCAAGCAATGGTTTCTAAATATGGAAAGTATGAAAACGCAGGGCGTTACATTTAATCTACTATACTATATACTCAAACCTGTATACTCGCCGGTACATTTTGTACTGACTTTATTTTAATGCATGTTGCAGGATGATAGGATGCTATGGAAACAAGTGAAACAAGCTAGGATTGATGCTTAGAAACTCGCCTAGTTTAATCTATCAAACTTGAATAATTTTGGTGTTATGTAATTGATACTGTGTTATGGTTGGTGGTTGATTCTAGACAATATTATCTTGAAATGGATTTAATCTATATTGCAATATCTAGTGTTGTGGAATCTCATGAGCAATCTGAACGCTTAGTGCCGCACCCCGATGTTTCCGACATCGGTTGGGGTGTGACAGATTGGTATCAGAGCCATAACTATAGGGAATTAGGATAAGTAGGAATACTTGCCATAGTCTATAGTTCTTGGAATCTTGACTCTTATCTGTTGTTCAAGACTTATGTATTCTACCGTATCTGCTTCCTAGCAACACATTTTCCTGCTAAACTTACATGCCTTTCCTAAGGCTAACACAATATACACTTGGCTACCTCGAAAAAAAAAACTCTGCTAACCAGTGGTTGTATTTTGCACGAGATTTACCCTCAAGTCCAGAGTGACGTCCGAACCTTGATGGGAGAATTTCCATATTATATTCTAGTAGGTCTTATCTATTGATAAGTACCGACGCTATTAGGGTATGACGTTGTCAAGATAGAGGTGAAACTCAGACCTTGATAACTAGTCCCACTCTTTGATTTTATGTCTCGCCAAAGCCTCGAAACTGCCAATCAATTAGGAACGTGGAACGACCAAAAGGACGAATATCGTAGGCCTAACATCGATGACGTATTTGTCTAAGTAAGTCGGGACACGTTGCCTCAATTCTAAAGGGGTTCGAATCACTTTGGTTAGTCCCCGTTCCTCTACCCGGAACAATCCTATGTTTTGTGAGCCTATCTTTATTGTGATCTCGATTTTTATGTTTGTGGTTTTAAACTTGATTCTTCATTTGTCTTGAGGCTTTTTACACGATTCGCACGTGTGTCTGCAATCTAAAACACTAATTCCAATCACATAATCAAATTAAATTTACGAGGCTTTATTCATGAAGATTAATCTATGTGAGAATCTTAATTAACTATGATACTATGTAATCTATGTGTGATTATGGTTGTGAAACGCTAAACGTAACATGGCACAGAAATACGAGACAGAAGTGATGTGTCTGAAACATGGTGGATACGCCGCTGGTACTTCCTATATATAAGTGTTTCAGGCATGCTACCAACTTTCGTACCACGTGCCATGCGAAACTTAGTTTTTTTGCAGACCGGTGATGAGATTGTTGAAATCTAAGCTATGGGAAACTACTTGTGTAACCTACGTGGAATCTATGAGAAATCTATGTGTGTAATCTATGTATACTCTAGCGTAATCTGGGTGTAATCTATGTATGTGTGGTGTTGAGGAATAAAATACGAAGCGTAGCCTAGCGCCGAAGACGAGGCGGAAGTGGCATGTCCGAAACATGGTGGATACGCCGCTGGTACTTCCTATATATAAGTGTTTCTGGCATGTTGCCGAACTTTCGTACCACGCGCTAAGTGAAGTTCGTAGCTTTGTAGACTCGGGTTGAAGTTATTGAATCTACATGGTAAGCTATGTGAAATCTTTGTGAGATATGATGGAATCTAATGTTATGGTTAACGAGGCATGACACCGATAACGAGACGGACGTGGCATGATTGAAGCATGGTGGATACGCCGCTGGTACTTCCTATATATGTGCTTCCGTCATGTTGCCGAACTTTCGTAGCACGTGCCATGTGGGATTCGTTGTTTGTGAACTGTGGTGAGATTGTTAACACTAATCTACGTGAATCTATCGGGTTAATCTATATGTGTATGATGATGATGAGTGTGTTGTTATGTTTGGCAATTGCGACACGTAACATAACACCGAGTACGAGGCGGAAGTGATGTGCCCGAAGTGTGGTGGATACGCCGCTGGTACTTCCTATATATAAGCGTTCCGGACATGTTGCCAAACTTCGTACAACGTGCCATGCGAAGGTCGTGGGTCTGCGGTGTTGAAGCTATTGGAATCTATGTGAAACTTGTGGAAACGTGAGTCTTAAATCTATGTGAATCTTGTTGAATCTTGAGTCTTTAATCTATAGTGTGTGAATCTATATACTGTGAGACTTTGAGATCTAGACTTATACGATCCTCTTGTTGGATCTTTAGATGTCTTCTCATAAGCTATCCGACACTCTCAAGAGATCCAGGGAGAAGTCTCAGAAAAAGATGATGTCCTTCATGGCCGACCAAATCGCTCGAGTCGTGCCAAAGATCGTCTCTGAGATCCAAGGATCGAACACTCCACCCTCTTCTGTTGACTCTAAGACAAAGAAAGAGAAGCCTGCAAAGTTCAACTACAAACACTTTGTCTCTTGCAACCCTAAGCCTTTCACAGGCAGTGATGGGGTGACTGCTATGCTGGAATATTTTGACAACATCGAGGTTACCTTCACTAACAGCGAGTACCCAGAGCATCTAAAGACTAGGAGTGCAATGGGAATGTTTCAAGGCAGAGCTCTGGAGTGGTGGTTAAATGAGAGAAACATACGTTCTAATGAAGAAGCCTATGCTCTTCCATGGGCTGAGGTGCGAGAATTAATGATGCTTGAATTCTGCCCTCCCCATGAAGAACTGAAGCTCAAAGAAGAGTTCTGGCACTTGAAGCAGATTGGTGATGATCATCTGGCTTATACTACTCGTTTCAAACAGCTCAGCTTGATCGTTCCTCACTTGGTTTCTACCCCTAAGCGCATGATAACCAAGTACATCAATGGGTTGCCTCCCGCCATGAGGGATTCGATTGAAGCAGCTCGACTCGAGACAATTGAAGAAATTTATCGTCTGGCAGCAAGCTTGAACAACAATCGCGTGCGTGATAAACAGTTTGGAAACTCCGCCCCTTCGAAAGCAGCAAATCAAGTTACCCAGCAGCCTAGTGGTAGCAAGAACAAGAGGCGAAAGTCTCAGGGTTCAGGATGCAATGCTATTGTTCCTGCTGCAAACCCTGCTGCTAAACCTGCTCCTGCTACTACTGTTCAGAACCCTACTGCTCCTGAAGTCAAGAGGCAGTACACTGAGCCTCTCCCCAAGTGTACAACTTGTAACTTTCATCATCCTGTTGCTTCTGCATGTCTTTTGTGCACCAACTGCAATCGCTATGGTCACACGACACCCTATTGTCGTTAAGCTAAACCTGCTCAACCAGCTCAGCAAGCCCCAGCCCAGGCAGCCCTGCCAGCTATCCCAGCTCCCCCACAGAACCCTAGGCCAGTCAACGCAGTACGTGCATGCTACAAGTATGCAGATACTACTCACCTCCGTAATTAGTGTCCTCAGTTGAACCAGGGCCAGCAGCCAGCCGCTCGTGGACGAGTGTTTAATCTTAATGCTAATCAGGCTCGTGACGACAATGACGTCGTTAATGGTACGTTTCTCGTTAATAACCTTTATGCTTCGATACTATTTGATACTGGAGCCGACAGAAGCTTTGTGTCCGTAGAATTTAAATCTTTGTTAAACTGTGCACGCTCTAAGTTACCTAAGTCGTTTTCGGTGGAGATTGCCGGTGGGAAGTCGATTCTAGTTGATTCTGTTCTAAGTGGTTGTTCCTTGACTCTTAATGACCATGTGTTTACTATTGATCTAATACCAATGTAATTGGGTAGCTTTGATATCATTATCGGCATAGATTGGTTGCGTAAGAATCATGCCGAGATTGCTTGTCACGAGAAGTTTGTTCGTTTGCCTCTTCCGTCCGACGATATTTTGCATGTCTATGGAGACTGACCTTCTAGAGGACTGAAATTGATGTCATGCACTCAGGCGAACAGATGCTTACGTAAACGGAACTTTGCCTTCTTGGCCCACGTGGTGGAACAAAAGTAGTGACGTTCCAGTAGTGTGTGATTTCCCTGATGTCTTTCCTGAGGATCTACCCGGTCTTTCTCCTCCTAGATCCGTTGATTTTCGTATTGATCTCATACCTGACGCGACTCCTGTCGCCAAGGCTCCCTATCGACTTGCACCTTCTGAGATGCAAGAATTATCCAACCAGCTACAAGAGTTGCTCGACAAAGGATTCATTCGTCCAAGTACCTCCCCGTGGGGTACTCCTGTGCTATTCGTCAAGAAGAAAGACGGTTCATTTCGTATGTGTATCGACTATCGTGAACTAAATAAGCTTACCGTTAAAAATCGTTATCCTTTCCCTCGCATCGATGATTTATTCGAACCACTACAAGGCGTGTCCTATTTCTTGAAAATCGACCTTCGCTTTGGTTATCATCAGCTTCGCGTTCTCGAAGATGATGTACCCAAAACCGCTTTTCGTACTCGTTATGGACACTACGAGTTCGTGGTCATGCCTTTTGGTTTAACCAATGCACCCGCCGTGTTCATGGATCTTATGAATCATGTTTGTAAAACTTATCTTGATCGTTTTGTGATACTCTTTATTGATGATATCCTTATTTATTCTAAAACTAAAGCGGATCATGCTCGTCATTTACGCTTGATGCTTGAACTCCTACGTGGTGAACGTTTGTATGCTAAGTTCTCTAAGTGTGAGTTTTGGATTAACGAAGTATAATTTATTGGCCACGTCGTTAGTAAGCAAGGTATTCATGTTGACCCTTCAACGATCGAAGCTGTGAAGAATTGGAGTACGCCTAAGTCTGCATCTGATATTCGTTCCTTTCTAGGATTGGCGGGTTATTATCGCCGATTCATCTTGGACTTCTCTAAGATCGCCGTTCCTCTTACTTCGTTGACCTAAAAAGGAGAGACCTTTTGCTTGGGGTCCCGAGCAAGAGGAATCTTTCAGACTCTTAAGACCCTTTTGTGTAACGCTCCTGTTCTTACTCTGCCTGATGGGAATGGCAACTTTGTGGTATATTGTGATGCCTCAAACCGTGATTTGGGCTGTGTGCTCATGCAGCGGGACAAGGTTGTTGCTTTGGTCAAAAATTACCGAAGCAATTTAGTGATCAAATTAGTTAAGTGAGGTAGTGTGCTAACAATGTGTGTTGAAAATATCCTGGTTTGGTTGTTTGCAAAAATTATTTCAGGATATAGATCAGGATATCGAGCTATATCAATAATCAAACAATGAGCAAAAAAGTAAAGGGTGACACGAGATATACGAGGGAAGCCCTTGATCAATCTAGATCGCCGGCACAAAACCTCGGGAGCTGACAATCGCAGCTGCCTTGTTCTTCTTATTACTTCAAACTTCAGGATCAACTAAGTGTTACAATGAGATTCGAGTGTCAGTGTAAGTGTTGGTGAGTGATTGCAGCTAGTAGAGAGCAGAAGTGTACGTAAAAAATTGTGTCTTCCTACTGATCCGATCATTCCTTTATATAGCAAATGAAATAACAACCTATCCTAAAAATGGGGGATGCTTCGAATATTCCCCTTTGATCGTTGGAGACCCTTTCTTTGCGGTTTCAACGTTCTCTTCTCAACAGCAGAGTCCGAGTCTTCAGGAGAAATAGTCTTCTTGACCGTTATAAGCAAGCCTTACTAATCTGCACGTGAATTAATTAGTTATTACCAGGATACTGCATCAAGATGCTACCAACATCCTGATCCGGTATTCTGATCACAATCAAAAGTAATACAGTCAGAATATAATCCAGGATATATGTTCAGAAAACCACCCACAACAATTGTCCCCAAAATATATCTGTTGGAATCCCAAATTCAAACGGATATATTTTAAATCTTATCTCTTGGATCGAGGCAATTAAGTTGATAAGACGATTGAAATGACAAGCTGCAACTTCCCACGCGATATTTACTCAATACCCCCTATATCCAGCCTATATCTACTCGAATCATCTGCATTATGATTATAACACTCCGAGCAAATTTCAGGTATTCTTCTCCCTTTTCTTTTCTGTTTTTCTTTGCTAAGATCCTCCATGGCCAGGCGAACAAGATCCCAAATGGCAGACTCTGTTCCTACCTTCCAGAACACAATCTCCTAAAAGAACCCTCAAAGGAGGGGTGTTTGTTTGATAATGCTGATATCGTAGCCCTACGAACTTCCGGTGCCTTCCCCGCCGGAGCGGTTATTCATCCGTTTGACCGAGAGGTCCGATCGGACTTTTATTCCGACGAGTGGGTATGCTTCTTGGCTTACCCTTTCTCAATAGGGCTCCGATATCCTTTCCTAGCCTTCATATCTCGCCTTTTCGAACTCACTGGCCTTAGTTATGCCTAAATCATGCCTATGGTCTGGCGCGTGTTAGTTACCTTGGACCAGATTAAAGCTCGTCACATGCCTGAACTGTGCATCGAAGATCTTCCGATTGCGTACCGTTTGAGGTCCCATGGTTCCAGCCGATTCCTTCTTTTTTCTACCTCCAAAGATCCCCTCATTCTCAAAGCTACCAAGAAGGAGGATGATTAGAGACGAAAATTCTTTTTCGTAAAAAGAGATTCCATCGACAAGGGTCTTGACCTTCCCAAGAAATGGTTGACCTCCGGTAGGATTTAGGGTTTTAGGAATATCCCCAGTCGTATCCTGAGACCATATCTTGAACTGACATCCTGATATATTTATTTTCTTTTTGTAGCAAATTTCAAGGAATTGGCCCCTCCAAGTGCTGAATAAGAAGCAAGAATCAAGGAAATCTACCAGCTCCCGGAAAGTGAAAGGACCTTTACCCTGTTATTCACAAGCTCAAGCCATAAATCAAGTTCCGACATGTCTGGTAAGCATAATTTTACAAGGTATTTTCATTTACCAAACTGATTATATTTAAAAAAATATATAAAGATTTAGTGTTTCTTCCCTTTATGAAGTGCCAGTCAAAAACCTAGAAGGCTTTGACCTTGAAGAGTTGGAAAGCTATTCTGGTGCTGTTCAAGTCGAACAATAAGCGAATCCCAAACCAGCATGTCGAAACCCACCAGTTCCAAAACCGCTACTGTTCCCAAGCCTTCTACAGCCTCTAAGCCTCGTGGTTCTAGCTCCTGTAAGAGGAAGGAACCAGATTCTCCTGCTACATCCGACGTATTCCCATTCGAGAATCATGGGTTTTCAGAATCCAGCAAATTCATGACCGGCTTCCTCAATCAGGTTGGTATCCTTATTCCATATCCTGCAAATATATACTGAATATATATACTCATATATTGATACCTGTTCATCCGATTGCAGGGTCTTGAGCGGCTAGTGTTCCTCTATGAGGACACATGTGGTTTGAACAAGATGTTAGAGACCAAGCTGAAGAAGGCAGAGACCATTGTCGCAGACCAAGCAGCAATTGCCGCCACCAAGTCACAGCATTACGAGGACAAATATAAGGCGATGATCAAGGAACATCAGGCTGCTCTCAAGAAGGTTACCCAAGAAGCCCAGGCCAAATATGATACAGCTCAGGTTCAGCATGAACAGGACATGGCTACTTACCGAGAAAGCCTTAAGGGCTCTGTTGTCATCTCTCTCCTCCAAGCCAGACTGAAAATGGCTCACGAGGCCAAGGCTATGGGCTTTGAATGCTCTTCTTGGAATGTTGAGGCTTGGGAGGTGAAGTTGAGGGACCTCGGTGGAAATCCCATGAAGCATCCTGTAAAGCCTGTTGCTGAGGGGCCTGCTAAGGTGGCTAAGAAGGTGGCTGATGCTGGTGGTAATGCTGAAAAGGATGCTGGGAAGGATGCTGGACCGGATGCCGGTGAGGACGCAACGGTTGAAGAAGGTGGTGCTGCTTGAAGGCAACGAAGTGGGCGATGATGGATGTTGATGCCGAGGCTGGAGCCCACTTTTTAATCTTGATGGTTGTGGTAGTTGTTAAACAATTTAATTTCCTGTCTGTTAAACAATTTACTTTCCTGCACTTTTAGAACAATTTGATGGCCAAAGGTGGAGGGATCCTGAGTTTCAGGACGAAGCCCTTGGTCATCAATTATTAGTATGCTTTATTTTGAACAGTTTAACAATTGAAGGTGGAGGGATCTTGAGTTTCAAGACGAAGCCTTCAATTGTTAAGTAAATATGGTTAAAACTAATTGTGCTTTTGGTGGATGGGTCTCGGTTTAAGATGAAATCAAAAGCACAACCTTTTGCAATGTTAATAATAAACTAACCTTTTTTGGCCTTATCTATTGTTGTTTATTCTTATTTTGAAAATCTTGTTATGTGTTGTTTGATTTGAATGTAGTTTCAATTTTTAGTCTTAGTATAATATTTCAAATATTCTGACCAAATATCTTGAGAATATATCCAGGTCAGGATACTCATTCCATCAAGAGTTTTATCAAACATGCTTTCAAAACTTAGATAATTTGAATAAGGCTTCCAAAGAACAAAAAGGAGAGATCATACCAGAAATAGAATATATCTCAATCCCTAAACTTCAATCCTTTTGCAACTTTCCCATTGAAGATGTCCCCAGTCTGAGAGACTTAGTAAACCAAGTCCAAATTCGATCTTTTGAATTGTTCACAATGCCTGAGTAGGAATGTCTCCTGTACATGTTATTTTCAAATAGTTAAGAATTTTTGTGCATCAATCATAACTGATTTCACACTTGTATACAAATTTAGTATTACAGGGGATAGACCCTAAATATCATGGAGATAGATCTTCAATATTCTGGGGATAAACCCTAAGTATGCTGGAGATAATCCCAAATTTTCGTGCGCTACAGGCGGGAGTGTATAAACTCCAAGACTTAGAAAGGTGAAAACCTTTAAACCTTAGAGAGTATGAAAATACCCTTTCGTGAGAGAGGGTGATCAATCCTCATATACCTTTAGGATCCAGGATATAGCCAATAATAACGAAATTGTCAACCACTTTTACATGGACTGGTCCCGCTATCTTGAACTATTCCTAGATAACTTGCGCTCCAGGCGGGGTGTTTAAACCCAATTCGAGAGAAAGGTGAATACCTTTAAACCTTTGAAGGTATCAGAATCCCTTAATCGTGAGACATGGGGCCAATCCTCTAATCTTTCGATTCATCCTGAGTGTATATCCTGGAGTTATATCCTCATATACCTTTAGGATCCAGGATATAGCCAATAATAACGAAATTGTCAACCACTTTTACATGGACTGGTCCCGCTATCTTGAACTATTCCTAGATAACTTGCGCTCCAGGCGGGGTGTTTAAACCCAATTCGAGAGAAAGGTGAATACCTTTAAACCTTTGAAGGTATCAGAATCCCTTAATCGTGAGACATGGGGCCAATCCTCTAATCTTTCGATTCATCCTGAGTGTATATCCTGGAGTTATATCATGAAGCATATTCTGCAAAACAACCTTAAACTAAGGTGGGTGTTAGCTTTGCTAACACCCCTCTGATGCTTAAGTCAGTATTGGGTTCAAAAGGAATAAAATAAAATTATATTTAAAAGAGATAGAATTCATACCATCTTGAGTTAGAAATTAAATTCTAAACTCACTTGAAATAGGCGTTGAGGTGTATAGCATTCCAGGATCTTGGCAATATATCCCCCTCTATATCCTTAAGCCTGTATGCTCCTTTCCTAGATTCTGATTCAATTTCATATGGTCCTTCCCATTTTGGAGCTAACTTTCCATCAGCAGGATTAGTAGTGTTCTGAAAAGCTTTCCTTAACACCCAATCTCCAACTTGAAACCTTCTAGTCCTTAGGTTTTTGTTATATGCTCTGGATATCCTCTGTTGGTATGCGGCCATCCTTAACTTTAGGGGTGAGCAAACTTAGGTCCGGACCGAAAAGAACCGATAACCGAACCGATATTGTACCTAACCCGACCCGAACCTAGGCATGTCGGTCTCTTTGTCGGTTCTGATTTTCAGGTTGTAATCGGGTCGGGTCGGTTCCGGGTAGGTTTCACTTGAAAACCCGATATTGGAATTGGAACCGATTTTACATATAACTCATCCAATCGGCCCAATGATATTCCTTGATTGTTGTCAGTTCAATTAAAGCAGCCCAATCAATTCAACTAAAAGCTTTCATTGTCACGTGAAACTTGGAATGGCCCACTTTATGCTTTGGAATATCACATGAATTGTTGATTGTGGTTGTCAGATCCATTAAATACCATCGGCCCAATTAAAACAGATGTGGAACTGACAGCTCATGTGATAAGTCTTTGAAAGTTTGCATGGCTCATTAATTGATAGCTGTTATCGGCCATTTTAGTTTGTTAACGATAAATAACCTAATTATCTAATGTGTGCCGCTCATAAAGGAAATCCAACATATACAGTGAATCCAGACTTGAAATCAGACTTCATGTTCACATGGTCGGGTCGGTTCTTTACCCGAATACCGATATACCCGACCTACAATAGAACCGGAACCGATTACATAATATAGGGTATCATCTCGGGTAGTGATTTGATGTCTTATCGGGTATCGGGTCGGGTCGGTTATTCTTCGGGTCGGGTAGTTCATTTTGCTCACCCCTACTTAACTTTGCCGCATCCCTTGTCTCATCGACAGTATCCAACTCTTGGTATAGAGCTTCAGGATTCTTCTCAGGATCCCGGAGATCGGATCTTGCTGTAGGTATCACCATCTCTGTTGTGATCACTGCTTCTGCTTCAAATACTAAGGAAAATGGGGTTTGCCCAGTTGCACTTTTTACTGTTGTCCTATCAGCCCATAAAACAAAGGGTAACTCTTCTGCCCATCTTCCTTTCTTAGCTCCTAATCTTTTCTTCAAATTGTTGACTATTATCTTGTTTGTGGATTTTGCTTGCCCATTTGCTTGAGGATGTACCGGAGTAGATGTGATCATCTTGATTCCCCAACTTTTGCAAAAATCGGTAGTCCTCTTACTGATAAACTGAGAGCCATTGTTACAAATTATCTCAGCTGGTATCCCAAACCTAGTCAGAATATTCCTCTTTATGAAGGATACTACTTCTTGATCTCTGACTTGGACAAATGCCTCAGCTTCAACCCACTTGGAGAAATAATCTGTCATTGCCAGCATAAAAACTTTTCCTCCTAGAGCTTTTGGAAACTTTCCCACTATGTCCATACCCCATTTCATGAATGGCCAAGGGGTAGCAATAGGATATAGTGGTTCAGTAGGTTGATGTAGTATATTGCTGTGCCTTTGACACGCATCACATCTTCGAGCATATTCTGCAGCATCTTTCCTCATCGTCGGCCAATAGTATCATGTTCTTAGCACCTTTGAGAATAACGATCTGCCCCCAGTATGGTTGCCACAATCCCCTTCGTGTATATCTTGAAGTACTTCCTTAGTTTCTGGATCCTCCAAGCACCTCAGGTATGGTCTTGCAAGAGACTTCTTATATAAAACATTATTTATAATAGTGAATCGAGATACGTTCATCCTGAAAGCCTTAGGATTCTCATCCTTTGGAATGGTCCTTCTTTGAGATATTTCATGATTGGGGCCGTCCAGAACTTAGGATCCTCCTCAGGATACTCATCATCAGGATCCTGGATACTTGCTACTCCCTTATCTTGAGATTTGAAAAGATCCACTGCAGGATATAGGATATGTAGTATTGGTATTTGAGTTCCTTTCAGTATTCTGACTGATGATCCTAAGTTTGCCAAGGCATCTGTTTCAGCATTATCCTCTCTTGGTACCTGTTCAAGTGTAAAAACATCGAAATATCCTGCTGATTTTTTGAGAATTTCAAGATACTCGATTAACCTTTCACCTTTGACTACGTAGGATCCATTAAAATAGTTAGTAATTAACAAGGAATCAACATATACTTGCAAACTTTTAATATTCATACTCCTGGCCAACTCTAATCCTGCAATCAAAGCTTCATATTCTACTTCATTATTAGTGGCAGGAAATTCACATCTAATAGCCTGGGGTAATATGTCCCCCTGTGGCGATTTTAGTAGTATACCCAATCCTACACCTCTCACATTAGATGCACCATCGGTATATAATGTCTAGGATTCTAAGGTTTCTCCAAGTTGTTGTACTTCAAGGTCTACTTCATTTTGAATATCACTACTAAAATCAGCCACAAAGTCTGCTAGAGCCTGAGACTTTATAGCATTTCTAGTCTCATATACTAGATTATAGGCACTTAACTTTACTGACCACTTAGCCATTCTACCTGACATCTCAGGTTTTCTAAGTACATTTTTAACAGGATAATTAGTTTTAACATGAATCCTATGTGTCTCAAAATAATGTCTAAGCTTAGTTGATGCCAAAACTAGGGCTAATATCAATTTCTCTAAATGTGAATATCTAGTTTCAGCATGTAATAAACTTTTACTAAGATAATAGATAGGATATTGCTGACCTTCATGATCCTTGACCAAAACAGCACTTACTGCATTCCCTGATACTGCAAGATACAGGGATAATGGTTCGCCATCCTCGGGCATCATCAATAAAGGTGCAGTTGAAAGATTTTGCTTTAACTCCTACAAGGCTGCTTCATGCTTTTCTCCCCACTCGAATTTCTTATTTTTCTTGAGGATATCATAGAATTCTTTACATTTCTCTGAGGATCTTGATATAAATATGTTCAAGGCTGCTACTCATCCTGTTAATCTTTGTACATCTTTCATGTTGGAGGGTGACTTGATATCCAGGATAGCTTTAATCTGTTCCGGGCTTGCTTCTATCCCTCTTTTAGTCACCATATATCCTAAAAACTTTCTTGCCCCGACTCCAAAATGGCACTTGGCAGGATTTAGTTTCATATTGTACTGGCCCAGGATATCAAATGCTCCTTCAATATCCCGGAGATGATCCTCAGCCTTCTTGGATTTTACTACCATATCATCAATGTATACCTCCATGGTGTCCCCTAGTTTGTCTTTAAACATCATGTTCACCAATCTCTGGTACGTTGCACCTGCATTTTTTAAACCAAAAGGCATAGCAGTATAACAATAAATACATGTTGGTGTTGATGCGCATGTGGTGTTATAGATTTATATATATATTTTTAGCCCTTTTTACACGTTAGTCAAGTTTTAAATTTATAAAACACGATATTTTACTAACACCAAACACACATATGGGCAAGTGCACCCATCGTGAGCGTAGTATAGTGTTGGTAAGATACCGAGGTCGTCCAAGGACACAAGAGCTTTTAATACCGGTTTATCCTCAACGTCTAATCAAATCAAAAGTTTAGAAAAAGATTTTTAAACTAGAAAAATAAAACTAACTAAAATGCTGAAAAATAAAAATAAAAGTAAAAACAGATAGACAAGATGAATCACTTGGATCTGACTCGTGTTTAGTGTAACCTTTGATAATTTCCGCACTTTTGCACTTTTTAAGAGATTATCTTAGTTATTGTAGTAGGCCCCTCTTTTGAAGGTGACATTACCCTCAACCCAGTAGTTTGAGTCAGCAATGATACAATCCTAAAGGGTTGGATTATTGAAAGATAATTAATTAAATTATTAATGCGTAATGTGGTAGGCCCCTCTTTTGAAGGTGACGTTACCCTCGGCTAAGTAGTCTGAGTCAGCAGGGATACAGTCCTAAGTAGCCGGGTTAAAGTTTTAATAGTAGCTTACATATGAGGGGATCAAGAGTTTGGACCCCCGCCATCCAATACCTGTGGGTATTGAAGGAGGTCCTACTAAATTTGACCCAGGTCCTTGCAGGATCTATACACTGAACAAGGCAAGACTCTTAACAAACCGTTCCCTTAACCCCCGACCAGGTAGCCAACATACCTCCATATAGACCGTGGAGATATGAATGGTGAAAATATTTTATTTTATATAGACAGTAAAATAATGTCAAGACATCACGGACAAACGATAAGGAAGACTCACCTTCAACATAAGAAACTAGTTATTAAAGTCATTAATACATAGCCAAATAAAAAGTGCGAAAAGATTAAAAATAAAAAGTATTACACTAGACACTTGTCTTCACCAAGTGATGTAAGAGACATAGGTAAACATGGCCTTTGATTGTCAAGAACTCTTACGATCAATCTTGGATCCCGAGACTACTACACACACTCTATAATGGATGATGGATGATGGTGGTGGATGTGGGTTGTGATGGTGGTGGAGGGTGGGTGTAGTGTGAGAGAGGTGGTTTGCCAAGGGATGGTTTGCAAATGAGCCAAGCACCCCTATTTATAGTCTGCACAGAAGCTCGGGCACGGCCCCGTGTCCAGTGGGCACGGCCCCGGGTCCATCCTTCTCTCTTTCTTCATTAAATGCAGTTTGTCTGCATTAGTTGACCACGCCCCCGTGTCCGCTGGGCACGACCCCGTGTGCAGAAGCGTATCTGTACTATCAAGATTTCCTCAGATTCTGCGAATCTTAGAGTTGACCACGGCCCCGTGTCCGCTGGGCACACCCCCGTGGTGGGTGATAGAAGCTTCTACAGCTTTGTCTTTTCTGCAGACACTTGGGCACGCCCCCGTGCTCACTGAGCACGGGGCGTGTTCAGCCTTCTATTCTCTTGTTTTGCTTGGGAAGATGCTGTCGGAGGGTCGGGCATGCCACGTCTTGTTCCTTTTCTTGTATTTATGTTAGATTTAGCTGCCTTTTTGCTTCTTTTGTTCCTTTGAGCTCATTTAATCCTGAAAATTCAAAAGGAAGACAAAAGCACACTTTTTCCAACATTAGTACTAAAAAAGGGTTAGTTTTATGCCTCATTTGATGTAATTTATATGTTGCATTTTGCACGCATCAAATACCCTCACACTTGAATCTTTGCTTGTCCTCAAGCAAAACTCTTTATAATGTGGCTTTTACACTCCCAAATGGAACGGGTAGAAGAGAAGGTTTTTGGACTTGTCATAGAGTGTCGGGATTTCCAAGATTCTTTATTAAGTTTCATTTTTATTTATTTACAATCCTATTCGTCATGATTTATTTAAAACATTACATAAGATAAATTACTTATTAGGGCATAACATGTTTTTTTTTTAAATTTCATTTATATACAAGTTCACATACCTCACGGGGGATCACTCAACACTCGGCCGAATATGTATTTTAGTGAATCACTCGAGAGCGGCATGGAACTTACTCCTACCATAAGCTTGCCAAGCAATCAATCCTCCTCCTTTTTAACTATACACCTTTGTAAATATCAAGAGGACTTTTGGGTGAAGGGTTAGGCTTGGGTTAAAGGTAGGTGGTTGGGTTAGTGGTTAGTAAAAGGGCGAAAGGCGTAAAAAGCGTCGGTTTTCATAAGTTTTTTTTTTAATTTTTTGTAACTTTTTATTTTGATGAAGCACTTTTTTCAAACAAAGTTCTTTTTGATAAACTTGTTTGTTTATTTCTTTTGGCTTCATCGTCATCATTTTTTTTTTGATAAAGAAGTCATAAGAACAACCGAGCTTTGTTACTAAAATAAAGGGTTAAAAATAAAAAGGGTTTTGGTGGGTAAAAGGGTGTTTGTTTTGGGTTAAGAAATGAACAGGTTTAGGCTCAAAGGGGTTAACTAGGGGGATTTTGGGTAGGTGGTAAAATAAAGAAAAATAATGGTGTAGAAATAAAAAGGTTTAGTCCTAATGTCTCCATCATTTACTTACTCGGGTTTAAGTTAGTAAGGATCGGGAATGTATCGTCGTGGCAAGTTCTAGAGTCGTAAGAACCAAGCGGCTATTCACACAAGAAACGAAAAATGAGCATTTAGTTTAAAGATATGTATTTGTATGCTTAATAAAGGCTCAAAACTCACTTTTTGTGGGAATGGGTTTTTATGTAATCAAGTATATATAATCAAATTTTAACTAAACTTGTCATGCCGTTTCATAATTTTCTTATGTTGGTTCTTTTTATCACGACGCTATCGGTTGTAAATTTGTTAAAATATAACCTTTTTAGAATTTGAAATTCCCAAATTAAACCTAGACAAGTAAAAACGATAAGGAAGACTCACCTTCAACATAAGAAACTAGTTATTAAAGTCATTAATACATAGCCAAATAAAAAGTGCGAAAAGATTAAAAATAAAAAGTATTACACTAGACACTTGTCTTCACCAAGTGATGTAAGAGACATAGGCAAACATGGCCTTTGATTGTCAAGAACTCTTACGATCAATCTTGGATCCCGAGACTACTACACACACTCTATGATGGATGATGGATGATGGTGGTGGATGTGGGTTATGATGGTGATGGAGGGTGGGTGTAGTGTGAGAGAGGTGCTTTGCCAAGGGATGGTTTGCAAATGAGCCAAGCACCCCTATTTATAGTCTGCACAGAACCTCGGGCACTGCCCCGTGTCCAGTGGGCAAGGCCCCGTGTCCATCCTTCTCTCTTTCTTCATTAAATGCAGTTTGTCTGCATTAGTTGACCACGCCCCCGTGTCCGCTGGGCACGACCCCGTGTGCAGAAGCGTATCTGTACTATCAAGATTTCCTTAGATTCTGCGAATCTTAGAGTTGACCACGGCCCCGTGTCCGCTGGGCACGCCCCCATGGTGGGTGATAGAAGCTTCTACAACTTTGTCTTTTCTGCAGATACTTGGGCACGCCCCCATGCTCACTGAGCGCGGGGCGTGTTCAGCCTTCTGTTCTCTTGTTTTTCTTGGGAAGATGTCGTCGGAGGGTCGGGCATGCCACGTCTTGTTCCTTTTCTTGTATTTATGTTAGATTTAGCTGCCTTTTTGCTTCTTTTGTTCTTTTGAGCTCATTTAATCCTGAAAATACAAAAGGAAGACAAAAGCACACTTTTTCCAACATTAGTACTAAAAAGGGTTAGTTTTATGCCTCATTTGATGTAATTTATATGTTGCATTTTTCACACTTCAGTGTCATGAAAGCAGTATCCTCCTGGTCTGAAGGTTCCATTTAGATATGCTGGAATCCTGAGGATGCATCCATGAAGGTTAACATTTCATGACCAGCGGTTGCATCCACCATCGAGTCTATATGAGGCAGAGGGAATGGGTCTTTAGGACATGCTTTGTTCAAGTCTGTGTAATCTACACAAACTCTCCATTTCCCATTCTTCTTTTGAACCACGAGCACATTTGCTAGCTATTTGGGAAATTTGGCTTCCCTGATCATCTTGGACTTCAATAATCTTTCAACCTCTTCTTGAATAATCACATTTCGTTCTGGAGCAAACTTCCTTCTCTTTTGCTGAACAAGCTTGAAAGACCTGTCAATTACAAGCTTGTGAGTTATAATATCCATGGAAATACTGGTCATATCCTCATGCCTCCATGCGAATGTTGACATCCTGCATTTCAAAAGGTTAGTTAACTGATTTTCAATATCCTGAGGGATATTGGTTCCTACGAGCACTGAGATATCCGGATTATCCTGATCTAGGATAATTTTCTTAACATCCTGCTCTGAAGCCTCTGCGATATCCTGGGCCCGTATCTTTAATTGCTATCCTACTTTGGGCTTGGTTGAAGATTTCATCAAGGAATAATAACATTCATTTGCCTCTTGTTGATCACTTTCCACCTTGAAAACCCCCCAAGGGGTAGGGATCTTGATACACTGATGATAGTTTGATGGCACAACTTTCATATCAGGGATCCATGGCCTGCCCAATATGATATTGTAATAGGATAAGGAGTCCATGACACATAAATGTTGCATTGAGTTGACTCCTTCAACATATACTGGTAGCTTTATCTCTCCCACAGTATTCTTGGCCTCTCCACTGAACCCAACAAGTACAGTGGATTTTTAAGTAATCTCCATCGGGGAGATATTCAATCTTTTTAGTGTCTCCAGTTGAAAAATGTTGACGGAGCTACCATTATCCACCAGTATCTTGCGCTCAAAATGGTTAGCAATATATAAAGTTATTTCTAAACCATCAAGATGGGGATCCTGAACAGTATCCTTGTCATCATTGTCGAACGTGATCACTTTATCAGTTGTGAGGGTTGTCATCCTGATTAGCTTATCTCCCCGTTCTGCCTTAGCCTCCTTTGCATGTCTTTTGCTGCAGAATAAGAGGTTCCACAAATGTCGGATCCCCCTTAAGTAAAGTTAATTATCTTGGCATCCGCAGGAGGCGATGCTGCTCATTCAGGATCCTTCTCAGTATCTTGACCCTTATTCTTCTTTCTGCCCAGGAGATCCTTCAGATATCCTTTTCTTAGCAGGTAGCTTATTTCCTTCCTCAGGGCAATGCTATCCTCCGTAACATGTCTGAAATCCTCATGGAAGGCACACCACTTGGATTTATCCTTCCAATCAGCTTTTTGTTGGCTTTTCCTAGGCCACCTCGCTTTATCTCCCAAACCTTGCATAACATACATTAGTTCAGGTATATTAACAGAAAAACAATATTCTGACAACAGCATTCACTTTCTTGCTGT
The DNA here is from genome assembly GCA_030545235.1 of Helianthus tuberosus. NCBI lineage: Eukaryota > Viridiplantae > Streptophyta > Magnoliopsida > Asterales > Asteraceae > Helianthus > Helianthus tuberosus. The sequence continues at coordinate 139,431,963 of CM060420.1, forward strand.
CATTCCTGCCATACGGCTTAGAGCGATTTTGTTTGTATGAGGATTCTGACTTCCTGTTAGTTGATTCATAGGTTGAGGATGAATTCATCCTCTTTTGCATCTGTTTATCATCTTCCAATCGAATATATCTCAATGCCCTGTTTCGAGCTTCATCCAGGTTCCTGCAAGGATTCATTACAAGATCCTGATAAAATTGGGAATCTTTTTGCAACCCATTTTGAATGCGTGCACAGCTGTTGCAACATCAAGATGTGGGATATCCAGAGATTCCCTACTGAATTTGTTCACATAATCCCTTAGGGATTCTTGAGGACCTTGGGTTATCCTATAGAGATCACTGGTTAGTTTTTCTAAACTTCGACTGCAAGAAAATTGACTATTAAATAAATTAACTAAGTGAGAAAATGATGTAATTGAATGAGGTGGAACGTTTAGGAGCCATTTTAAGGCTGATCCTGTTAGAGTAGAACCAAAACCCTTGCAGAGACATGCTTCCTTGAGATCCGGAGGGATAGGGTTAATCTCCATCCTTTCCCTATATTATGCAACATGTTCTTCAGGATCTGTAGTTCTGTCATAGAGCTTCATGTTGGGGGTTTGAAATCTTTTCGGGATTTCAGCATCACATATAGGATATGCAAACCGGGATATCCTGTGACTATCCTGGGATACTTCCCGAATGGGCTGAATAACCCCAGGTACACTAGATATCATATCCTTTAACTTCTAAAGCTCCCTAGAGAGTGCCGGCGTCACACCTGTATCTTGAGCTGGATTTCAAGAGTTGTATCTCTGTTATCAGCATTTAGTTGGTTTCCTACTGCTGCTTCATCTGATCATGTATACTACCAAACAAAGTTAGAATTTCATCATTAGAAGCCATAATAGGGGTTCTTCCTGAAGCAGCGGATCCTTGAACATTCTGAGTGGGAATAATATCCCGAGCCACGTGAGTTTCCGTCCTTCTTGGAGGAGCTTGAGGCTGTGAAGAAGCTTGCGTCCTTGGAGGTGGTGGAAGCACCGAACCAATTGCTGCAGAGGTTGTCGCGGACATGGTAGAAGAGCTCATGTTTGATTTCGAGGCCATTGAAAATAGTTGTGCAAAAAGCTTTGAAAATAGAAAACCAAGTAACGATGGGCGCCAAATTGTTTTGGTCAAAAATTACCGAAGCAATTTAGTGATCAAATTAGTTAAGTGAGGTAGTGTGCTAACAATGTGTGTTGAAAATATCCTAGTTTGGTTGTTTGCAAAAACTGTTTCAGGATATAGATCAGGATATCGAGCTATATCAATAATAAAACAATGAGCAAAAAAGTAAAGGGTGACACGGGATATACGAGGAAAGCCCTTGATCAATCTAGATCGCCGTCACAAAACCTCGTGAGCTGACAATCGCAGCTACCTTGTTCTTCTTATTACTTCAAACTTCAGGATACAGTGCAGGATATGATGCAGATCAACTAAGTGTTACAAGGAGATTCGAGTGTCAGTGTAAGTGTTGGTGAGTGATCGCAGCTAGTAGAGAGCAGAAGTGTACGTAAAAAAATGTGTCTTCCTACTGATCCGATCATTCCTTTATATAGCAAATGAAATAACAACCTATCCTAAAAATGGGGGATGCTTCGAATATTCCCCTTTGAACGTTGGAGACCCTTTCTTTGCGGCTTCAACGTTCTCTTCTCAACAGCTGAGTCTGAGTCTTCAGGAGAAACAGTCTTCTTGATCGTTATAAGCAAGCCTTACTAATCTGCACGCGAATTAATTAGTTATTACCAGGATACTGCATCAGGATGCTACCAATATCCTGATCCGGTATCCTGATCACAATCAAAAGTGATGCAGTTAGAATATAATCCAGGATATATGTTCAAAAAACCACCCACAACAGTTATTGCTTATGCCTCTTGTCAACTCAAAGTGCACGAGAAAAACTATACTACTCACGATCTGGAGCTTTGTGCAGTTGTGTTTGCGTTAAAGATCTGGCGACACTACTTGTACGGTACCAATTGTGTGGTTTTCACTGACCATAAGAGCCTTCAACATATCTTTGACCAAAAGGAACTGAACATGCGACAGAGACGTTGGGTGGAATTACTTAACGACTACGATTGCGAAATTCGCTATCATCCTGGCAAGGCAAATGTAGTGGCCGACGCTCTTAGTCGTAAAACTCATGCTAATGCTATTTGTATCTCTAGTGATCTCCATGCGTGTATTCATGAAGCTCAGTATTCATTAGCAAATGAAGGAAGTCTAGAAGTGGAAATCCAAGGTGCTAAGATTGATCGACTTGAAACTAAACCTGATGGACTTCAATACTACCTCCATCGCATCTGGGTACCGGATCGTGATAACTTACGTGAGCTCATTATGAATGAGGCTCACAAATCCCATTACTCTATTCACCCAGGTGCCGATAAGATGTACCATGATTTGCGTATGACTTATTGGTGGCCTGGTATGAAGAAGGACATTGCTGCATACGTTTCCAAATGCCTTACTTACCCGAAAGTTAAGGCTGAACATCAACGCCCTTCAGGACTCTTAGAGCAGCCCGAAATCCTAGTTTGGAAACGGGATAGCATCGCTATGGACTTTATTACTAAACTACCCCGTACACCTTCTGGTCACGATAGTATCTGGGTGATCGTCGATCGTTTGACCAAATCAACCCACTTTATTCCCATTCGCGAAGATTATAAAGTGGAGAAACTTGCTCGAATCTATACCGATGAGATTATATGCCGTCATGGCATACCTATCGCCATAATCTCTGACCGTGATGGACGTTTTACTTCACGTCTTTGGCAAACCTTTCAATCCGCTATGGGTTCTCATTTGAATCTTAGCATGGCCTTTCATCCCCAAATAGATGGACAGACCGAGCACACTATTCAAACCCTAGAGGATATGCTCCGTTCTTGTGTCATCGACTTTGGTAGTAACTGGGATGTACATTTACCATTGATTGAATTCCCGTACAACAATAGCTATCATTCCAGTATTCAGATGGCTCCTTTAGAAGCTTTGTAAGGTCGCAAGTGTCGATCTCCTCTCAACTGGCATGAGGTTGGTGACAAGCAATTTACTGGCCCTGAAATCATTCAAGAAACAACGGATAAGATTCTTTAGATCCGTGATAACTTGATCAAGGCTAGGAGCAGACAAAAGAGTTATGCTGATAAAAGGCGCAAGCCTCTGGAATTTGATGTTGGTGATCGAGTCCTCCTCAAGGTATCTCCCTGGAAGGGAGTAGTTCGTTTTGGTAAGAAGGGAAAGCTCGCTCCTCGCTATGTGGGTCCTTTCACGATACTCGAAAGGATTGGCAAGGTGGCGTACAGACTCGACCTGCCACAAAAACTAAACAACGTACATCCAGTGTTCCACGTATCTAATCTACGTAAATGCCTAGTCAACGAGGAACTACAGGTTCCCCTTGAAGACTTGCAAATAAATGAAGTTGTACACTTTGTGGAGAAACCGATCAAAATCATGCATCAAGGTGTCAAGCGATTGAGGCGCGGCAAAATTCCCATAGTCAAGGTTCGATGGGAAGGAAAGCGAGGCGCCGAATTCACTTGGGAACTTAAAAGTGAGATAAAGACCAAGTATCCACAGCTCTTCGAGCAGTCTCCTTCCTAGATTTCGGGGACGAAATCTCCTAAAGGAGGGGAGACTGCAACACCTGCGTCCCTAGACTTTTAGCTATTGTCAATTTTAGTGCCTAAACTATGCGATACTTGACACTTTTGACACTTTTGACATTTAACACTATGAGACTTGATTTTTAAGGCTTGATTCTTGATACTTGATACTTGGAAACTAGATTCTTGATACTTGATTCTTATGGAACTATGATTCTTGACACTTTGGTTCTTGACTCTTGAGACTCGTGCAACTTGAGACTTGGTTGAACGAAAGACTGGAGAATTGTCACTGGCGGAAACTATGAAACTTGGAAACTAATGTGTTAATGATATAATCTAGTTATTACCCAATAATATGCAACGCAATGCTTAATCTAACTCGCAAAACAAAACAAAGACGGGAACGCGGAAAGGACGGGATTGACCGAATGGCAATTCGATCGGATGACCATCTGTTCGGATGACCATCCGATCGGAGGGCCATTCGATCGAAGTGCCATCCGATCCATGCCACACCGCCTTAACCTTCCTCTCTGACACTATAAATAGGCCTGTCACATCATTCTCACTGATGTGACAGCCTCCTCCGACCAAGACGCACGCACTCCCACTTTTCTCCCATTTCCCGGCAATTTCGGTACGTTTTACACTAGATTCTTGTACATCTTTGATCCATACACTATTCTCTACATAATTCTCCTTTGAAATTACACGTTTCATCGTGAAATCTCTAAGATTTGAGCTCTTAAGGGTGACGTCATCATGGCAATTGTACAAACTGTTGTATGATGTCATTCTAGTCAAGATCTTGCTCAGATCTAAGGAATTTCATGTGTTTTTACACCAAAACCTTGCTAGATCTAAACTTTTCAGCTAAAAATTATGGTTATCTTCATCTTTTCTTAAGCTTTTGCTTAAAAATGGTGGAATCCGGATCTAAACGGACAGTAGACTTGATGATTAGTCTAGGAGTCGGTTTGGAAAAGGGTTGTTGCCGGAGAAGATGACCGGAGTACGGATTCTGACAAAAGCACCGTCATGAACAGACGACTGATCGGTCTGGGGTGGTTCCCATCCAATCAGACCGGCTAAACAATGAGTTGTTTACCGTTGTCTCAATACGTACCGTGTGGTCGTCGTTAGAATCGAAACTTAGAAACTTTACAGGAGTGTGAACGGGACAAGGCCTCCCAATCGAAGGGCAATCCGATCGGACTGCCGTCCGATCGAACGGCCATCCGATCAGAGTAGCATGTGCCCTAAAACCTTTCAACACTTAGAATCTTTACGAAACTTTGAATCTTTGAAACTTTGGAAATCTCCATGATCGAATGGCAATCCGAACGAACTGTCGTCCAATCGGATGGCCATCCGATCGAAGTGACTTAACTTAAACACTTGGTAAATTCTTGGAAAGTAATCCTTGGATCGAATGACCATTCGATCGAATGGCGATCCGTCCCCCACACACATAAGTCATCTCAATCGAATGGCAATCCGATCGGACTCCCGTCCGATCGAACGGCCATCCGATCGAACGGCCATCCGATCAGATGACTGATCCGACACTTTGCACAATTCGTTATTCTGCTCGACACTTACCTATTGTAATCTAATCAGGCTAAACCTAAAGAGCTCCCTTTGATCCAATAACAGTTATACTGTTAAGCAATCACTATGAGTATACCCGATCCCTTTTTGTTTTAAACTTTGGGATGCAACATGTATTCTATGAAACTTGAAACTTGATACTTTTGGAATCTAAACTCTATCCTATGTGTATGTGAAACTTGTGATTCTTGATTCTTGATTCTTTATGCTATGTGAATGTTTAATCCAGAGTGTGTAGTACCGCCTTAACAATAGTAGCGCTATAGGAAGATGCACCTCCCCATTATTCTCCGGGGTATTGTTAGGAGGATTCTAGTTTTCCTTGAGTCTTGGGAAAACACCAAAGCATCAGGACACTTAGGCTATCACTTGGACTGCGAACACTAGCATGGCTGAAACTATTTCTTTTTATCATCTAAATGTGGATATGAGTCTTTTAATCTACTATACTATATACTCAAACCTGTATACTCGTCGGTACATTTTGTACTGACTTTATTTTAATACATGTTGCAGGATGATAGGATGCTATGGAAACAAGTGAAACAAGCTAGGATTGATGCTTAGAAACTCGCCTAGTTTAATCTATCAAACTTGAATAATTTTGGTGTTATGTAATTAATACTGTGTTATGGTTGGTGGTTGATTCTAGACAATATTATCTTGAAATGGATTTAATTTATATTGCAATATCTAGTGTTGTGGAATCTCATGAGCAATCTGAACGCTTAGTGTCGCACCCCGATGTTTCCACCATCGGTTGGGGTGTGACATCCCTGGCGCCCCGCGACGGACTCACAAGGGGTCGTCACGCCCCACGAGATAGGTGTACTAGGGCGTAGCTTGGACCAGTCACAGGTGTAGGTTCGACACGCATGTGACACGTGGCGGCACCGGGCTGCGATATTGCAAGAAAAACAACGTATCTGGGCTTGAGATAGTGCAAGAAACAATAGATAAGATAGTTTAAGTTAAAGCAATACGAGATTGTCAAAATAGATGAAAACCTTTCAAGTGGTTTTGTTAAAGTTTCTCTATGAAAAGGGTAGTTAGATTCGTTAAAGAGGGAAGTCAAGTTCCAGGTGTGTTGGACCATTTATTAAATGAGCAGAACCCGTAGCTTATCAGCTACCACTGACAGAAATGATGTATGTATGAAATCTTACAAAAATGCTTAGCAGACGAATCCTTAGTGAGAATTTTCTAAGGAAAATGAGAAACTTAAATTAGTTTCAGGAATTGATGTTAACCGAACGTGATACACTTGGGTTTCACAAACTCAATAGAGACATATGAATCGAATGTAAACGACCTTTAGGAACAATAGGATGTAATGTCAGAAGAGAACTTATTTTGATCGTTCAACTGAGAAGAAATCTGAATCAATAATCTCATTTGAAAATAGAAGTATGAAAAATGATTTGTCAATAATTAAACCAGAATCAGTGACGTTTATTTAAATGGCAAGGATACACCGGACAATACAATGGAATTTAGTGTATCATGGTCTTAATACATAACTGTATCAAGACTACTCGAATGATGAGGTAAACGAATGACGTATGAATTGATATGATTAGGGTTTACTATTAGCACATGCTACAAATTTATACAGACACCACAAGGTGTCGTAATGATTGAAAGAATTCGATGATTACGGTGACCGAACGAATTCATCGTTCTCGAAATTTACTGAAAGTTTCAATGAAGTGAATCTGGATATTCAAAAGATAGGATGTTCAAATGAAGGAACAATTGGATATCGTAGGATTGATCAAAGATGAAAGAAATGTTGGAGGTACATTGGAATAAGAATTTAGGTACCTTTATCTTAACACAAAGCTGGTTTAGGATGATGAATCGATAAATAGATAAATTCGTACCTCAGGTGTGAAAATGAAATGAGTCCAAGTTTTCAAAGAAATCGCCACCGCAAGGTGTCATGGGTTAACAAACGATTTATTGGAGTTGAAGATTTTAAACAAGTTTACTATGGTTCAGCAAATGAAAAGTTGATTGAGATTACCTCGAATATGATGATCTCAATTCATCATATGGGATTTTGAATCGAATGTATAGGAGCAAGTTCAAACAATTTGAGCTTCGTTTAGACATGTCACACCCCCAAAATCCACACGCGGAGTATCACCGCTTAGAGGCGTGACATGACTGGGATCGAGCCACCAATCACATTGAACAATGTAATAAGTAAATAAAACCAACCCCAATATAATTGGTGACCAAAAGCTAGTTAATCAAATTCAAATTAAACAGCGGAAACATCAAATGTAAAACCAAACATAAGTAATAAGTTCATAAGTTCAAATGTTTAACATAGGACTCGACAATCCATATCCCACAACGACCTCCTCCTCGTGCAAGCTCCAAAAGCATCTAGCGACCTGTAAGACATGTAACAACAAATCAACAACAAAGTTGAGCGAGTTCACAGTAGGTGTTCATTATAAAGTAGTTTTTCAAAAACTATGAGTTTGTTGCAATTGCAGGTTAAATCAACTTTCCTTATTTTCCAAACCATAAATGGTGAGGGCTACCCCATGTTGTAAAACCACTAGACTAGATGTATATATAGGTGTCCTTCCCAATCCGAGGACAGAGGTACGTATTGAATACGTAGGTTTAGCGTAGGTGCCCTTCCCAATCCGAGGACAGAGGTACGTATAAGAATACGTAGGTTTAGCACTGGCGTCCTTCCCAATCCGAGGACGGAGGTACGTAGTGAATACGTAGGTTTAGCGCTGGCGCCCTTCCTAATCCGAGGATGGAGGTAAGTAGTCTAGTAGTGGTGAAAGTACAAGTTCCGTCACAGCTATTTAATCCCATTCCCAACCCACCGAGAATCCCATGCCTTAAGAGTGTGAACTCACCATTGGTTGCTCGGTTTGACTCTAAAAAATAGCTAACAGTCAAGGTCGGTCAATCACGTCCTAATATGATTACCAGTTAGTCATTTAGTGGTTTCAAATAGAGCACAAAGTTCCTACACGCATCTATCACATAACATGCATCACTTTAACGGTTCATGCCCATATAAACTTCCCATCTATTCCCGTTCATAAGCAAACATATGACATTGCACATAACACTTTTATTGACATATAACATGTTAGATCATTCTCAGATAACCTATCCGACATTTAGACACGCAAATTACTACGTATGTCGTTTCAGCTTTAATCTTCAAAACTGGGCTGTTTTCGGGGATTTTAATAAAATAGTTAACTTATTCCAAAAATTCCCAAATTTTTACAGAAGGTCTTAAACGATCCAAATATTATTGTTCAAAAATCTCGGGATCCAATTCATTACCAATATTTTATAAAAATTCGTTTACCGGACTGCAATCAGATTCATCACTTTCTGACTGCAGTCCACGGAATAATTTATTAAAAATTCATCGTAAGTCCGATTGATGAAATTCCAGTGAGAGAATTACTACGACATCAGTGTCCATCTACAGTACAAATTTAGTGACCTAATTCTACACAGATTTCAAGTTATGACGAAAAACATAACACATATTTTCTGCAGAAAAATGCAGCTTGAGCTGCTGTCCAAAAACAAACCTTTAAAAATAATAAACGACCTCGAAAAATTACGATTCCAGTGCCATTGGATCTTTTTTTCGAAAATACATAATTTAGGTTTTAGAAAATCAGTTTTTCGATTTATTATGATCTGTTTACAGCCAGTTGAAGTTGGCTAAAAATGCCAATCAGCATGCTTTTTAGAGTTTAAATGTTACTAAAACGCATCAACAAATGTTCTAACAACGGGTTTATCAAGAAATCAACGATCAAACATCATGCATGCTTTAACCAACCCTAATCCAACAAGCCTTCATCTTTATGTAAACTTATGTTCATGTTCCTTGTTCATTTTCTTTTTATGTTTAAATCTTTTAGTCCATGTTCTTAGTGTTCTTGATATTCATCATACTTCAACTTTTAAATACTCAAAATGGAAGTAAACTAAGGTAGATCAAAGACTTACAACTAGCGCAAGGCTAGGGAAGATCTCTAGTGAAAATGGTGGAGAAAATGATGGTGACAAAGCTCTTTGAAGTTCCACAAGTTGCAAGCTCCCTTGAATCACCTTCAAGACTTGAATGCAGCTCAAAATGGAAGAAGATGATGGTGCTAAGGTGGTGATGGTTGTGGCGGTTATGTGAGCCGAGAGGGAGGAAGAGAGAGTGAGGGAGTGGGGTGTGATGATATGGAATGATGAGTGATCTTGAGGCCATACTTATAAAGGTGTCTTCTAAATATTTTGGTGACAACAACAAGCAAGATCAAATAAAATATGTAATTTAAATATAGAGCAAGATATGGAGTATGGTAGGGATGTTTGGGTGGGTCCCTTGGTGACCGAATTCGGTTAGGGGGGTTTGATGTAAAATTTTGAGGATAAAGGGTAAAGGATAGTTAGGTTTCAAGTATAAACTTATATGTGTTAGTTAGTTGATTTTTTTAGGGGGTATTATGGTGTACGGGGATCATGACTAGCCAGTAAATAACTAAACAATGTATTTGACAAAAATTTAGTGTCCCGGGTAATGTCCGGTTATCCGGCTAGATACCGTTCCGTTAAAGTGTTTAATTATTCCGTAAAGTGTCTTTTATATATATTTTTGTAACACTTTTAATTCCTAACACTTAGGAAAATATTCAGGACCATTTAGTCAAGTTTCTGTACAATCATTAAGCACAATATAATATTAATCAATCGTACGAATACATGTAACTACTAGGGTTGTCACAAGACATATTCCAACAATGAATATATGTATTGATAAGAAATGGTTACAATGAAAACCCGATAAGTGATTTTTAAAAGAAAAGGAGTTTTCCAAGAAATCTGTTGACTTGATATCAAAAGTTAATGTTTTTATCAAGATTTAAAATGAGTATCACGATATAATATTCGAACTCGTGAATAGATAATCTTTTAAAGTGGAATCACATGCGTAACAAGAAATACTTGTGCAACATATGAATTTGTCAAGAGATGAGACAAATGAGAATTGGCTCTATAAAAGAAAAATAAAGACCTTTTATTGATGAAGTTTTGATCAGGATCAAAAGTCAGCTAATCTTAAGTATAGTCGAAAATAAGGGTACTTATTTTAGAAGTTGTTGTTGCCTCCGATGTCGTAAGTATTTATGCGTTCTCCTTAGCTTCATTTGGGTTTATAGCCTTGTTGTCAGAGCCTTGGATAATTTCGGACAGTAGGGACGGATATGACCTGGATCTCCGCAGTTAAAACAGACGTTAGTTTTCCTTCTACATTCTTCCTCTGCATGTCCAGCCTTCTTGCAAAAGTTACAGCGGTGTGTCTTCTTAGAATAGTGTCTTTTCGAACTCTTCTGATTATAGTTGTTGTAGGTAGGTTGCGCGATTGACGATTCAGCTTCTTGGTTCTCATCGGTTTTGTCAGAGCGGAATTTCTTATAAGAGTAACTATAGATTGTGGTTTTCTTTCGTTTGGAAGATGGAGTTTTGATATGAATATCATGACCTCCATTGTTAATAGGGTTAGGTTTGAAGTGATGGGTATGCTTAAAACGTAAAGTAGGACTTTCGTTTATAGGCATAGAAATTTTAATAGCTTCAATGATTGAAGGTATGACATTCGATATTCCTTGAGCTATTATGTTTCCTATAGTGCTTTTGTCCAAATAATTTTCATTACTAGCCTGAATTTCTTGATTACATGCCATTTCCTTTGACATCTGAATTACAAACATATTCCGATATAATTATCACAGAACTAAGCAATTATACAGGTACATTTTGTCGCTCATTTTACATTTAGCACAAGTATAATCATATATGTCAGTATGATGCATTGATATATATATATATATATATATATATACATATATAGTATATTTTAACATTTTCTTTTCACTATATATTTTATCAAAATATAAGAAAAGTATATAAATAATATATTATGTGCCATTTCCTGTTATCGTAGTTACAGACGAGCTCTTATTCCAGATTATGGGCTCGGTGTATTACTAAGAATGACTTTATATTTTCTTAACTTAGCTTATATTCTCAGGGCTCATGATTGGATAAATATTCAGGATGTTTGGTAGGAACTGTAGTTGTGACTGTGGCTAGAATTAAAGGTTTATATAAGATCCTGAGATTCCCTGTCATTGATTCTACTATTTTTCCCTTGGTGCTAACTCGAGTGTCCTTAGGGTTTCTTTTGGGTTAATTGTGGTTAATGGGTTGAAAAATCAATTGGATAATTTCTAGGTAAACAGGTAGATCTGTTTCTTCTGTTACATACAAAAATTTGCTTTTCTACAGAAGATATTTGTCTTATTATATTGTATACATTAGCAAGAAATTCTATTCTGTATGTGCATATGTATACCAGATTTTTAAAATAATATATAATACTAAATTATTTTTATAACAATCCAATTATTTAGCGTAGGGTATTAATTATCCTTTTTATTTTCATAACTTTATTCTCTTATACTAACAATAATAATTGGAATGAATTTCTGTTGATCATACTAATTTGAAATAAAAGGGTGAATAATTAAATTAAATCAAAATATATAATCCTTACGGATTTCTTAGAATAGCTTTAACCAGAGGGTTGAACCATATTGGTGGAAAATATTACGACTCGATTCTTACTGCATCAATTTTATTTAAAGAATCATAATAGATAATACAAAATTTGGCGTTTCTAAATTTGATTCTTATTGCATGAAGTATTATTCTTATATCAGAATATATATACATATAAATCAAATATAGTTTAAGACATGAGTTAAACTATTAAATGATAAAATTCTTAAGTTACTTCCTTGTGATATATACGTATTACGTATATATATATAAATTTTAAATTATACAGTTATACAGTAACATATATTTTTGTACACATTTCTATTTTATGTATGAAATATCATTTGTTTTCACTAATATAATTTATAAAATATAGAATACTTATATAATTTTCGCACATTTTTCATGTGTATGTAAATGTAATATAATGAAAGCATATATAATATTTTCATGGTATCATTATGAAAATTCTGTTTTAATATTGTATTTAAACAATAAACATGTTTTAAGTATGCTGAGATATTATATTTTAACAAAATAAATAATATAATTACATGTTTTGTCAAAATCTTGACAAAATATAATCGAGTAAAATTTTGGGCTATATCATAAATCATAAAACATACTACTTGCATCAAATAATATGTTATATTATAATATTTTAGTGACATCATACCTAAAGGGTGTTACCTTATATCTCTGATTAAGATATTAATATTAATATTAATATTAAAATATGATTATAATTTATATTGAATTATATTCACATGCATATATGGGTATGATATTTATCACAAAAGTTTAATATTAATATATTATGATTATAACCCCTTTATATATTTATAGCCTAACATATTGTAAAATACAAATAGGGATTACACATACTGAGAATTTGAATGATATAAAATCATTTAAGTATAATATATAAATTATATTATCTTAATATTTATATTATGCTATTTTCGAATTATCATATCTGAATTGTGTTATCTTATAATAATATCTTTGACTAAGATATTAAATATTAGTAGCATAATATTATAATGTTATAAAATTTATATTGAATTATATTCACATAAATATATGAATATGATACATATAATATTTTACAAAATTTGATAAGGCATAACATTATTAATATATCACTTATATATATGTAATATTAAACATAGCATAACTGTATGATACAAATATGGGTAATGCATATTGGGAATTAAAATTTGTTAAATGACATAAAAATCATAATAGACATATTAAGATTTTATGTTCGCAGGATAACGCATAAGGTATTAATTTCCTAACATAACATAATTGTTTAAGGTTTAGGTATTAGAAGAACACCTAGATGGCTTAAACAAGTGGCTTAGCTCTGATACCACCTTCTGTCACAGCCCCCGACCCCACCCCGGGAGCGGGAGCCGCGAGACTTAGAGCAGATGGTATCGGTGTTTATCAATTTAGCAGCGGAAATTTTCACCAGAACCGTAGTTAGGAAATAGTTTATCAGAGTAAAACACCACATTTTTATAATAATAAACACATGGGTAAAACTGAAGTTTTCATTCATAATATTTTTATAGGGATAAACCCTAAATATTGAAAAAAAATCTCCTTTTAAAATAGGTAACTTTTATAGCCACTTTTCTAAGCTTTCAGTGCTCTCCAGCTGGCTTTTATGGGCTTCACACTAAGTTACCTGAAACACGTGTTTAAAACATTTTATCAGCAAGAAATACTGGTGAGTGAATCCCAGTTTAATCAAAACAAGTTTTATCATTGTATAGCATTGAAGGCAATCAGCAATTACATTTGTTTATTTTTCTACCTTAATTACCACCCACAGTACTATAAATGACTGGTGGTCATGCTACTACTCACAGTGTAGTAACAAATTTTGTATACAAAACCCCAACATACCGACGATAATTGTAGAATTACAAATACTCAATCACTGTTAATTATCATGTAAAATAATTGAGGTTTTGTAAAAATAGTTTACAAAAAGTAAGGATTACTCACATTGCTATTTTAGGTTTTTCCCATTGATTTCCTGGTTATAATCTAATAAATTAAACAATGCACACGCGTTAGTATAATAACCCAATATTTACATTAGTTATACCCTCCTCGAGACAGAACTCCAACGACTACGTCGGGCAGAGCCTCGACAGCCGTTATGGAGCACTAGATCGATCGGGTAGCGTATCTAATACGCAATCGGGGGTTATAATACTTATAACGAGGCAGATCTTCACTAATTAGGGGGGTATAATGCCCGGAGATAAATTCTAATATTCAGAATTGAGAGGGTTTGCGAGAATTTTGAACGACGGAAATGAAATGCCGATCACTTCTATATATAGGGCTGTCCAGGGAGTCCCTGGCGCCCCGCGACGGACACACAAGGGGACGTCGTGCCCCGCGAGATAGCTGTACTAGGGCGTAGCTTGGACAAGTCACAGGTGTAGGTTCGACTCGCATGTGACACGTGGGGGCACCGGGCTACGCCACTCGTCCCCTCGCTCGCGCCCCGCGACAGACCTAGGGGATTCTGTCGCGCCCCACCAGAACCACCTAATTTTTGTTTTTATTCTATTTCTATAAAATTAAAGGTATTCAGGACCGGTTTTCGTATACGGGGTGTATTTTGGGACGTATAGGGGTGTTCTAATAATTTTAGGAGTGTCGAAAACATTTTAGGAAGGGTTGTTATAACCAAGCTCATCCCCACCGCTGAAACTTAAAAAAAGAAATCATTAAAAGTTGAAAAAATCAACAAAAAAAGTTGCACGATACCGTTGTTGTTCGTACGGTACCCGTGATCATGGATGAGCAAATGGTACCAGGTAGCAACACCTAATTTCCTAAACTAAAAGATTTTCAAAATCAATTCGGTACCGACTTTTGGAGTTTTCTGTACTAGGCTGGTGCCAATTTTTACCTTCATGTACCGATAACAAACTAAATCGTACCGATATTTCATATACCGGTATCGGTTGACACCAAGCTTATCCAACTTAAAAAGTAAGGATCAGTTATGGTAACTAATTTTTTAAAGTTAATTTTTAACTAGTTTAAAAATAATTATAATATTAAAATAATAAAAGTATTAAAAAATTATGTATATTATTATAATAATTAAAACACTATTTATTGGCTTCTATTATTATTAATATATATATATATATAGAGAGAGAGAGAGAGAGAGGGTGGGGGTGGGGGTGGGGGGGATTAGGTTCAAGAGTGAAGAATTTTGTTGAGAGTGAACTGAGTGAACGAATCTTAACTCTTGATTACTTTTTAAGATTAAAAGGATATGATTGTTATTAGCCAATTAAATTTATTTTTTAATTATTTTTAAACTAGTTAGAAATTAACTTTAAAAAATCGGTTACCATAACTGATCCTTACATTTTAGTAATTAAATTTAATCTTTCATAAACAAAATATATTTTAGTAATTCAATTAAATATTTCCTAAACAAAATTACGAAATCAGATACCATAATGAACTAATTTGTAATTTTAAAATGCTAGTTGATTTTGAATAAAACTATTGACCCTTCACGTTTTAATTACATTTTTTATGGTAATTAATCTAAAACATTCAGATATATATTTATTTTACCTAATCATGTTAGATTTTCGTTATTTTGTTATTTACGTTATTTTATGATGTTGATTCTATATTTTACATATACTTGAACATTTGCTAATTGGAGAAATTGTTTTTTACATAGTTTAATATAGGACATATATGTCCTTTGAAAAAAAATGATTAATCTAAGCATGGTTTAATAATGTACACTTGTTTGAACATAGGTGTGATAATGTACATTTGTGTATATACACGTTAAGAATATGATTTGTTAATATACATATATGTATATACGTGTTGAGACTGTTATGTACACATATGTACAATGCCGAACAATCATCTCAGATACTTGCTATACACATATGTACCATGTTTAACAACCATATCATTAACTTCTTTTTAGAAGTATATTATAAATGTACATATGTACACATTACAAATCGGACATGTACATTTAAAGAAGATGATCGGATGGAACAATATTTGTTAATATACATATAGTTATATAGCGGAGGGTTCAAATGAGAAGAATTTTTTGTAAGAAGAAAAAAGAAGAAGTTTCAACCAATAAGAATGTTTCATTTTACTTCATTTAATATTTGTATTTAATTTTAATATAAGGGTATATTGGTAAACTTACATAAATCATTAATTTGTATTCTTCCCCTTTAATAATTAGCTAAATTAAATTTGTAACTCCTTTTCAAAATATATACTTTTTCCAAATTAAAAAAACAACTTAATTTAAAGTGTAGAATAAACTACTAGTTGTGTCGGATAAATTACGAGTTGTGTAGGATATATTTCGAGGTGTGTAGAATAAATTTTCACTATGTAGGATAAAATTCTATAATGTGTAGGGTATATGTAAGAAAATTTTGATATGTGTAAGTTTTGTAGATTATAAGTAGGATAATTAATGAATAGTTGACTAATTAATTAAAGAGAGAAAAATTAATGATATAAGTTATAAATGAAATAACATTTTACTAATATGCCCTTTCTTCTTTTTCTTCTCTCATTAAATTTCTTCTCAAATGAATCTTCCCTTTTAAATTGTGAATACATATAATATATATATATATACACACACATTCACTTCTGTAGTATTTTTAATCATGTTTTAGATGGAACAATCTACTTATATATAAAAGGAGAAGTAAGGATGATGTAATTTTCCCTACGTGTCAACTATACCGCTATGCCACATAGGTTTTGCTGATGTCATAAATCATAATTAAAATGTTAATATATATTCTATCTATTTATATTTCAATTTCAAAATTCAAACAATATTTTCAATACTTTTTAAAATCTGGCTCCACTTTCAAAATTTCAAAATTCAAACCATAATTTAAATCCCCATCTCTCTCTCTTAAAACACTTCAAAATAAGAGATTATGAAATTTTCATATGGAACATAATCCCAGAGCCCTCTCTCTCATCTTTGTCACACCTCTCCTCTCCTTGAATGAAATCTTCAGATCCACTTTCAAAATTCAAACCCTCATCTAAATCCTCATCTGAAATCTGACCAGTCTTCCCTCTTTCTTATTCACCTTTTTTACTCCAACAATGGCAGCAGCTGCCACCGATCTCAGCCGCCCTCTACTACCGTCCTTCGCCGGCAACAACCCATCTAACACAAATTCGGATCACAATCCACCTTCCCAACACAAATTCGAGCTTGACTCTCGCTTTCCCAACCAATAGTCGAGGTTTTTTTTCTTTGCTACCCTTTTAAATCTTTGTGCTTTCTTCTTGCTTTCATGGCTTTCTTCTATTGTCCTTTTTAGGTTTTATTGATTGTGATTTGGGGTTTCATTAGGTTTCGAAAGTGTTGATTTCAGTTCAAAAATTGAAACGGGAATAAAAAATTTCAGTGTGCTCTCAACTTGCTTTCTTTTGTTTGTAAAATTGGATGTTGTTTTTTAGGTTTAAATGATTGTGATTTGGGGTTTTATAAGATTTTTTAAGTGTTGATTTCACTTGAAAAATTGAATTGGGATGTTAAAGGTTGCCTACCAACTGTTTGTTGAAATGTCAGTAAAACAATTTCGGGATTTATTTGATGTTTGTTGTTTTCTTTGTATAGGTACGATGGTCAACTTCCGGCAGCATATCTTTGACGGCCGCAACATTTCTGGACAACACTTCATCCACATTGCCTACAACCACATGGTTAAAAACCTTTAAAAAATAGGTATGTTGTTAAGAAAGAGAGATTCTAATGAAGGTATATTCTTTATTTAGTAAATTTCGATGTTACTTTTTCATATATTTGTTGGGTCATGCAGCAAGAAAGAGAGATTCTAATGAAGGTATGTAATATTCTCATACAAGGATTCACTTTTCTTTTTTGTTTCTTGAATGTAATTTTGACTTTGAAGTTCATTCTTAAAAACCTTTAAAACACAAGTATGTCATGAAGACACTTGATAATGCATAGAGTGTTAAATTGCAGTATCGGTCTCTAGCCAAGATTTGAGATTCTCCGCCCTCAAACGTAGCTCCACCTCAACCGTAACATGGCGGTATTCAGAATTTATGGCATTACACATGTAGTTTATACACATTTTTTCTTAACAAGTTCTTAAGGCTTTGGTATAAATAATTTATTAAAGAGAGTTAGCTTGGTTCAAAAAAAGCGCCAGTCGCTTCATGGCATTTGGGACCCAAAAGCCGAGGTGCAAGATTGGTTGATTTGGTGGGTCTGTCCATGAGTCAAATGGATCCAGTTTGAGATGGAGCATTTTTAGTTATGTGACAAAAGGTTGGGTTTAGTTGGCATTTACATTGTTTACTTGAGATAAGTCACCCATCTAAACGACAATAAACTTTTAAAAGTTTTATTCATTCTTCATTGTGAAATGTATTGCTTGAACCTGCAGATGCACAATTGTGTCAACTCGAGAACAAACATCTTATTTGAGAAAAAAAGCCATAATTTCAATAAAAGTTTAAGAGCTTACTAAGTTTCCTAAAATGATAATGAGTTACTAAATTACCAGAATTAGAATGCATTTTTCCTCTTTTTTTTCATGGAAAACATAGATTATACTTTACAATTGTAGTCTAAAACTCTAAATACGTTTTAACTAATACAAATTGAAAGTTTTAGAAGACAAGAAACTTACCCAGAAGCTTCTAGAGCAGAAGTTGTGTGTGTCGATGCAGTATCTACCATGTGATCGTTTTTCCTTCGCGCTTATTCGAATCCGCAACAATAACATCAATATTAGAGACGTAGATAAATAAAGGTGAGCTATCAGGTATCTTTTCCAGGTAATTGTGAGTTCATGAAAGCTCAGCCGATTATTGATAAGTTTTTATTTGCTTTAATTAATGTGAAAAGCATTTGTATTTGGTATGTTTATATGGAAACTGAAGTAAGAAATTACATTATGTGTCTGTTTCATGCATCTTTTAAAGTCTTAAACTATGATTACGTTAGAGGCACGAAAATCAAGATTTTGTTGGGTTTTTGAACTTTGAAGGTCACTTGGGCTTTAGGTGATTTCGGTCTTGTAATATTGCTTTTGTGAACGTGAGGTATATAGCTATGGTGTTGTGACTCTTACGGTTTATTTGATGTTAGAAGAAGCGTTGATATTGAAATTAAGTCCTGGCCTTGAACATGACATAATTAATTGATTAATATGAAGTTAAAAAGATGAAAACTTTCATTAGTGCTGCAAATAAATTTATTATTTTATTTGTAGAGCTAATGAAAGTTTTTTCTTTTTAAATTGATATTAATTAATTCATTATGTCATGTTTGAGGTCAGATTTAATATTAATGATTTTTTTGGATGCTTTAAACTTTGAAAGTCATTTGGGCTTTAGGTGAATTAGCTCTTGTAATACTGGGCTTGAGGTCATTGTTATTTCTTTCATTTTTATTTCCAATGTCACTGTTTTTTCAAAGTTTCATGATTTAATACTCTTAAAGTTGTCTTTTCAGGATGAAGTAGTTGGTTTTGCTTATGTTAGTCAATGGGAAGCTCGCCCCTCTTTGTAAGTAGACAACATATCTGTTTTGTTTATTGAATGAAAATGACAAATCATTGAAGAACATAATTAATGTCATTGAGATGGAAAGTTTTTCAGCTAGAATTGACAAGGAATTGTTGAAATTGAAAATATTGCATAAACTAATATAAAGTATTAAAAATGTGCTTAGACGAACGTTTAAAAAAAATTACAACACGTCAACAAATGTTCAAGAGACATACAAATAACAGTTATATAGTTTAATAAACAGTATAAGATAAACTACGAAACAATGTAATGAAAAACAAAAGGGTATTGTAGTTTCTAGAAATTACATAATAATTATTTGAAAATTAAGGGATAATGAAGTATTCAAATTTTGCATATACCTATGGCTATAGGTACAGGCATTATTTGCTGATGTCATCTATATGGTTTTTACAGGTATTCATTGATTGAGATGCGGAACATATTAAAAAACGTCCACCATTAGCAACAGCTGAAAAGGTTCAGCAATATGTGAGGGTAAGCTTGCATTTACTTCTTTGGTGCTTGAATGTTGTAAAATCATGTACAAATACATAAATCTGAACATTTAGTTTTGCATGATGCTGTAAGATTTGTAGAAAAAAAACATTATGGTATAAATTGTAGGCTACAGGTAAAGAAGCAATTGTTGCAGGATTCTACCACGAAGTTTATGAAGAACCACTTCTGATGCTCATGAAACGAAGAGGTGTTCATGCTGGTTTGGTGGTTAAGGTATGAAAAGAACATGACATTTAATAGTGTTAAATAAGAGGTGGCGATTTTGACCCATTATTGGTAAAATGGTAAACATGTTGGTTTGGGTTATACTTCACCTCTAATAGGTCAAATGTGTAATAAGAAGTAACTAAAATGGAAGCGGGTTGAAAGTCACCTAAAGTGTATTCAGTTATTCACAATTATGAACCCTTATGAGTTATTTTATTTCAATAATATTATTATTTAGATAATATACTTCTTTAATCACATTCAAAACTTTAGTTTTGTAAAAATTTCAAGAAAATAGATGACAAAAATTGTTGAATGATTAAATTCTTGGACTTATAAAAATTAAGAAAATGATTCTTTTTACAATGTTTACGGACTTGAATCATATAAAAAAGACCTTTTGTTTTTCATTAGAAAGAAGGATAAAAAAACAATTATTATTTTTTTGTGAAAATATCCAGGGACTTTCTTTTTAAGTTTTAAAGGTATTTAATCATGCAAAAAAACAAAAGAACAAACTAGCAAAAGTTGATACGGTTTTTTTCGACAATTTCCCTCTTTTTTTTAATTAAAAGTTGATGATATTATTAAATGTAGGGTGAAGAAGGAGCACTTTCAATGACAATGAAATCCCGATCCGTGAATGCATCAAAAGGACTTCCTGTTAATTACTGTTCTGGTTTTCGCTCACTCGACACCCCACCAGCTTATGACCTTGATGGTGCGTACAGTGAACTACATCATTGTTTTTTTTGTAATTTTTCTTTAATGGTTAGGTTTTATTAGCGTATGTTGATGTCTCACGTATCCGAGAATCAGAAACACGGTATAATGTATGTTAATCTCAAGGGATTTAGATACTTTTTTCAAAAATTGTTACTATATTAATGTAGTTTTAAGCTTAATTTGTATGCATATGTGTATGCCATTAGTGTTACTTCTATTGTATGATGACTGATTTTGTTTGGAATCTATAAAGATTGAGGATTCTTTGAAGAAAAGTAAGAAGAAAAGATGAAGACGGCTGAGGTACATGAAAAGGAGCCTGAGATTAAAGAAGAAAACCCTAATGCGGTTTCTAACTTTAAGATCTCTGAGCCATTGAAGAATGCTTTGAAGGCTAAGGGGATTGAGGCTTTGTTTCCTATTCAAGCTCGGACTTTTGAATCCATCTATGACAGTCTTGATTTGATCGGGAAAGCCAAAACCGGACAGGTACTTTGAATCACTCTTAAATCTTTCGTTTTACCTGTTATTCTACCGAACTGAGTGGTTTCATTTGTAAATTAAACATTACATAAGCCACATTTAACTTGTTTTAATTTCACAGGGTAAAACATTGGCTTTCATTTTTCCTATATTGGAGTCTCTTACCAACGGAACTGAAAAAGCATCATGAAGGACTGGATATGGCAGGTCGCCTATAATTCTTGTGCTTTTGCCAACCAGAGAATTAGCAAAGCAGGTACCTGTTTAGGTCAGCATGATATCTTTTGACTTTTATGTCCTATTTTTTTATTTGTTTGCAAGATAGTTAGTTCATATTCATTGTTTTTGTTATAGGTATTTACAGATTTTAAATACTATGAACAAGGGATGATTCATATGTAAAATCTCCCCCATCAATAAACGAATAGATGAGCATTACATGACAATGCTGACATGGCTGCCACAATGCAGATTTGATTATTCATGGATATTTTGCTAATTATGGTATTTGGTCATATAATGTAGGTTTGATGCAATAACCATGTTAGAAAGATTGAGGATCTGATTGACTCTACTTTCTCATGACAACCGGCAAGTATGCAACCATGGTTCTTGGTTATTTAGCCGATGCAACTTCAGGTGCATAAAATTAACCATTCTTAGATTCGATTTAAGTTAGTTAGATGATAAGAAACTCATTTTGTATTTGTGTTTTAATTTAATAAATACTTTTGAAGAATTTAGGAATGGTTGTTAAATTTTGATTATTTGATTATTTCTTCCATTCAGTACCGAGTAATAAAGCAAAGCGATG
Organism: Helianthus tuberosus; assembly: GCA_030545235.1. Taxonomy (NCBI): domain Eukaryota; kingdom Viridiplantae; phylum Streptophyta; class Magnoliopsida; order Asterales; family Asteraceae; genus Helianthus; species Helianthus tuberosus. Next base: position 139,454,212 of record CM060420.1, read on the forward strand.
ACGATGCCTTCTACGAGTTGCAGAACCCTGGAGAACAAATTCAAGCATATGTTTTTGATGGTAAGTTATTTAGACACAACATTTTACGTCTAAATGAGACGTGTCAGGTTTGATAAGGGGTGGTGAAAACACTTAATTGTCCAAAATTGTTATCTTTATAAATTATTAGTGTAATACTTTTTTTGTTTCAGTTGTAAGGGCACATGTTCCAAGAATGACTTTGGATCAGCTCTTTGAGCAGAAGGATGAAGTTGCAAAGACTGTATTGGAGGAACTCGAGAAGGTAAATTACGGTCATAAGGCTGATTATATGATATGTTCATGGTTTAAAACCATAATAAAGGTCTCCTGATTTTCTGGTTATAATATCCAAACCTAAGGTTTCTTTTCCTAAATTCTAATCCAGTTAGCAGGTATGTTTCTTCACTAATTGATGATTCTGTTTCTTTTTGCCATTGATTCGTGAAATTGTTAAGATGGTATTCATCAGTAGTTCATGTATATAGATAGTTCATGTATATAGATAGTGAAGTTTGCCCTAAATCTCTTAACTCATGAATGAATAATGGTTGTTTACCGGGTATTGTTAAAGCTGACTTATCGGATGATGAAGTGAATTAATGTTTGCTAATGCTTTGTTTTTTAAGCTAAATTAGGAGTGGGTTTTGTGCTGAAAAAATTGGATTTTAGATGATGAACTGAACTGATGTTAGATGATGAACTGAACTCATGTTAGATGAACCATTTTATGAAGGTAAAAAATTTGATTTTGAGTTTTAGGGCTTGTGTTATACCATCTCTATCCCAAGTCTACAAATTTTTGACAGTCGAACATGTACTTTGTTTCAGACATCAGCGATTGGAAAACATAAGACGATGAGCAGCTGCCGTGATCAGAAAACACAAGACGATGAACAACTGCCTACTGGACAAAAAAACCTGCATTATCTCCTTGTTTGTTTAATGGATATTATAGTAGGACAAAAAGTTCATAACTTTTTTTTTAAATTAGTTTTATGATATTATGACTATTCTTTTCAAATCACTATAAAATTAGTTTAAGCCATTCCAATACTTACGCACTCTTCGGATAAAAAAGTATTTTGAAACCACTGTTGGGGCAACAGATGGATGAAAACAGATGTTTGAAATCACTGTTGGGTTAAAACAGTGGTTGAAACTACAGTTGGGTTAAAATAGTGGTTGAAACCACAGTTGGGTTAAAAAGTGTTTTGTGGAGAAAACAGTGGTTGAAACCACTGTTGGGTGGAGAAAACAGATGTTTGAAACCACTGTTGGGTTAAAATAGTGGTTTGAAACCAATGTTTGGTTAAAACAGTGGTTTGTGGAGAAAACAGATGTTTGAAACCACTGTTGCGTTAAAACAGTGGTTTGAAACCACTATGATGGATTGGTTTTGTTGTTGTTTATCTCTGCCGGTGATTGAACAAGCACAAGATGCAAAAAGAATAAACTTTAGTTCTATTGCCATTTATGAATTTGATTAATTAGATTTATGCATTTTGTTTACAAGTTGAACAAGCACAAGCTGGCCTAAAAGCACTTGCTTCATCCGAGAAGACAGTAAATCATCTCCGTGAGAACTTTGTTAGTATCGAGAGGTACATTTGATGATACATGAAATCACTTTTAACTTTTTATGTCTTTTGATTCAAATAAGATATATGCAATTGGCGTTTAGACTAATCATAGTGCTTTACTTAATCAGGTTATGTCAAGAATGCCAAACGTTAACTGAAAATCATGACCAGATTAAGCTTCTTAGCAATGCATGGAATAATGTTGGACCGGTTTTGACTCCGAAACGATTGCGAAACGAACGTGAAACGTGCGGAATCCGTACACGAACGCGACCTAAACACACATGACGTAATATAAACGTGATTCTTTGATAAAATCTGATAACGTACAGCACCTGAATCACAAACGATAAACTTTCTCTCTCTAGCTTTCTCTCTCTAGCCTCTAGCTCTCCAAGATGTGAAAATGGCAAAAGTTCTAAATGAGAAACCCTAGAGATCTATTTATAGGCCAAGGAATTAATGAGAAATCTCATTAATTACAGTTATGCCACCTTGCCTTTTTGACTAACTAATTCTAAAATAACAATGTAACTCTCGTTTTCCTCAGTTTTCCACTACAGACTAGATTGACGGAGGCGATAGACAGATAATGCACTAACAGACTCCCCCTTGGATATTGCTGTAGTCAATCTGTAGTCAACTCGTAGCGACTTTTCTTTCTCTTTGAATCTTCTCGAACAGAATCCCGGTGGATCTGTCTTCAGCTTCAGTTTCTTCTCCTTTCGGTAGACTCTTTTCTTCATCAGGCTCCCCCTTTCGTCAAGCTTCCGTGCTTTGGGATCGACACCTTGCTTTCCATATACAAGCTCCCCCTTGCTTTGAGCTCGTCTTCAGACTCCCCCTTAGACTCAGCTTCCGGGATCGTAGTCTGGAATCTCATCTGCAATCACTCAAACATTTATAAGTAAAAACATTTCAAATTTCAGCTATCCAGGAATTGTAACCTGGCTATTCAAACATTCTAAACAAACAATTTTCATGAATTTGGCAGTTTCATCGAAACGAATCGGAAACTAGCTCTATAACAGTATAAGCATCCAAATCCCCACAGTTAATCATCCAAGTCCAACTTAATGACCTTGGAGATATCACAAACTATTTTGAAAATTTTTGATTTTAAATCAAGTTTCAAATTAATGAACTTGTTTTATTTTCAGAAACACAATCAGCTTACTTAAATTTTGAAACTCAGCATTTCAGATATCGGTTGTCGAAAATAAAGCAGAATCAAAAATCTTTTTGTATTTTCTGAAAATATAAAGCAATAAAGAAATGTGTACAAACATATTTACAGACAATATTTTTGTTTGAGTATGCGACAGAGGATCATATCAGTTTTTGACAAGTCACAAGTACCGTTGAGCTTAGTTACACAATAAGAATTAAACAATTCACTTAGATTGTCGATATACTGATCCACTTAAATTTTCATACAAAGTTCAACTGATTCAGGATACGAATTAAGTATTTTAAGAACTTAAACTCATTCATGTGTCCCACCTCTTGAATATACTCCCGTATCCAGAATCCCAATAATCAGTCTTACAGGTGAGTATACTGCAATGATATCTGTATATAAATTAGGTATGCGAGGGCCGAGGGATCTCAGGTCGATACTTCCGTATACGCAGAGAGATATCAGCTTCGACTTTACGGTATGTCCCCTTTAGAGGATCTTTTTGCTTACAACAACAGCGACTATCAATTTTATTGTTTCATCGGCATGCTGAGGGTTTAATGCTATGTTTCAAGCATTGCAGCAAGTATTATCCAAGGACTAGGTCAGAACTACCGTTCAGCAGAAGTCCCGGAATAATACCCCAGACATCATTGAGTATAAAGACCTAGTATATCAGATTATGAGACCTTTCAAACGAGATTTCAGGGGTTACCTATATATCCAAGTAGTGTTCCCCACAAAATAAGTAAGTTTGAATTTAGGTTTATATCCCGAAAAAGTTTACTAAATGTATAAAAATCTACCGACACATCCACGGTGAGATCGTTTAACACATTTAAACTTTCCATTTCTTTAGTGTACTGTAACTGTCTACTGATATACTATCATTTCCTCTTTTTACGCAAAAACTCAATTTTTAAATTTTATCATGTTTTTGACTTTTTCAAATTTTCAAATGTTTTTGTATTTTCTAACAATATTACTCCCCCTAAAATGCAAAACCATATAAAGAAAATTTGACAACCAACACTGATAGCTTTGTCTCGCCATCCATTTTCTGCTAAAAGTGTACTGATTTGCAGAAAATCTAACATACCCCCATGATTTACAACACATTGATTTTTACAGTTTGAAAACCGTTTTTCAATCTGGTGAAAGTAATCATGTTTGTTCAGCCGTGAGGGTTTCGGCATATTCAATCAACACATATTTTTGTATTTTTGAATATTTGACAAAAATTAAAAACAAACATATTTTTGGTTTTTCAAGTTTTCGAATTTTTAGGATTTTTGAAATATTGTTTATTTATTTACAGAAAACATATAAACTTCCTGTTTCAACCAACACAGGATCCAGCAGCCTCCTCTCGATGTGCCAGGCTGCTCCAATCTCCAATTTCACAATCTTTGAATTCCATGAGCACCTGCACAAACAAACTACTCAATTACTTGAACAATTTAACCCAGGTCTGTTGAACCTTAGGCATTTCAACACAATAATTTTCATTCAATGCTGGAAATTCTTTGTCATTTTTCACAAAAACTTTCTCAATTTTAACTTCAACTTTCTCATCTTTTACCAAATCAACATGTTTCTTAACACTCCATGTTTGACCTTTTGGTGTTCCTCGTTTGTAAAAATGTGAAACTTTTTGAACATTTTGATTTTGAACAACAACTCTTGGTTTCCAAAACTCTTGAGGTTTTGTCATATCAACAGTTGTTTTCCAACTTTGTGTTGTTCTAAATCTGGGTGTGTGAGAATTCCAGGTCTGTCTTGAATCGAACCTGTTCTGGTTTGACTTCCAATTTTGATTTGAAGCAAACTTGTTTTTATTGTACCTCCAAGTTTGTTTCGAATCAAATTTGGTTGACCTTTGTCTCACATTCTCAGATTTTTGTTTCTCAGCATCAATCTTCTTTTTGTCAACATCCACAAGTTTTGGATTAGGACACTTGCGTGCAAGATGTCCTTTTTGATCACATTTGAAACATGTTCTCATGGACACATCTTTGACTTGTGGTTGTTGCTTTTTCTTTTTAGCAAAGAACTCATCATTAGATTGTCTCATTTTGAGTTCTTTTTCTTTTTCTAAACTGCCTCCTTGAACAAAACTCATTTTTGTTTGAAAATTCGGCATTTCATTTCTTTTCCAACTTTGTTTCTTCTTATAACCCAACCCAGCCTTCATGTTCTTCTTTTTGAAACCAGGTTTGTTATACGAACCTTTACAACTCTTACCAACAAACTTTGAAATTTCAGACTTCTCAATCTCAACCATTTTGAAAACTTTATCAACTTTTTCTGAAAGCACATTCTGAATCGGGAAAACAACATCTAAGAACAATTTGTCCGATCCAATCATGGTATAAACCAATCCTTTTGAATCATCATTCAAAATTTTCTCGGATTTTGTGTTTTTCAGATAACCATCATGAAGATTTCCTTCATCTTCATCCTGTGATTCAGATTTACCTGTATCAACCGACTCTTCTTTCAACACACTTTCAACGACTTTACCTACCACCTCTGAATCATGAGAATCATCAGATTTGGAATAGGTTATGTCAATGTTATCTGGCAATTGATCTACCATGTTGAAAGCTTTTTCGACCTTTTCCTCATCATAAAATGCAAATTTTCCCGGTGGTGGAACTTGATGAAACTCTGAACCAATACCTTTCTTGTTTTGCTCAGACTCACCGTCACCCGGTTTTATATTGAAAATTCGTTCAAGCACATATGACGACACGTGGTAACTCTTTAACTTGTTGTTATCCTGTTCTAAATCAGCAATCTGTCGCTTTAACTTAGCAACATCCTCAATATAGGAATTAACAACATCTTGCTTTATAGAATACATTCGTTTAAGCTCTTTGGTTGTTTCAGACATATAATTCATTCTAGATTGAGCATATTTCATTTCATCTTTCACTTTGTCGTATGACTCTTTCATAATATCATATGCTAATTTCATTGAGTCATATTCCTTTTTCATTTCTTGACAAGCAATTTCCTTTTGTTCACATTCATTTGTCATTTTCAAAACATTTTCTTTCAAAACTTCATTTTCTTTCTCTAATTTGTTACATTTTTCTGAAAGTTTTTCATCATTTTCTTTAAAAACTTTTTCTTTTTCCAGCATTTCTTTGCATTTTTCTTTGAAAATCTTTTCAATTTTTGTGAACTCAAGATCTCTTGTTCTAAATTGCTCATCTTTTTCAATACAAGCTCTGCACGGTTCCATGCATTTCTTGCACTGATCAATGGTTTTCAAAATTTCAGAGTTAGAATTTACCTCAGGGATTGGTACTTCGGTGTTTTCAGCAATCTCTGTCTGCTCAGCAACATTCTGCTTTTCTTCAATACCAACTTCATCACCAGCATCACCAACTTCCAAATTCTCATTCTTTTCTTTCTTCACCTCTTCTTCAAACTGCTGTTCTTCGGTAACAGCTTTCTCAACCTCTTCATTCACAACAACTTCTTCACTTTTGATTTCCTTCACAGCTTCAACTTCAACAATTTCTGTGTTAACCTCTTCAGCAACTTTCTTCAGATTGTTCACCATTTCTTCAACCTTCTTCTTCATTCTCTCTTCATCCCTTTTTCTCAGACACGATAACATGGCATATCTGATATCCTTTTCATATTGCTTAGCATATTTGTCATCTTTCAATACTCTTCTATAGTATTCAGCTCTTAATGGGACTGCAAGAAGAACATCATCGAAGATTATGTCTTTCTTGGGAACAACTGGTTCTCCTTCTCTGTTATAGTAACATTCTCTCTTTTTATCCCATCTTTTGCTACCAACAGCCATCTCATACTCCTCCTGCATATCATCCATTCTGTTTAAAACTACATTTCTTTCTCTGTAAGTCTTCTCACTTAAGATCTCTTCCCGAGTTTTCTCTTTGATCTCAGCTTTTTCTTCATGGACTTCAGCAATGTCTTTGTCTTTGTTTTCATCTTGAATCTCAGCAACAAAAACAAACTTTCTTTCTTCTGTCATAGCTCTCCCGTGAGCTGTTTTACGAACATTTTCTAAGCGATCTTCTTCTGGACAAACTGTGCTCCAGTCAAATCCTTCATCATCGTGAATTACAAAACAAGCTCTTGATCTAGATTTATCTTCAATCAACTTTGGTTCTTCTCTGCTTCGATGGTAAATCGCCTTTCGATAATAATCATCGTTGAAAGGACGTTCACTTCCTTCACCAACTTCAGAGTTTCTGCATTCTCTTTTGAAATGACCCTTTTGTTTGCATTTGAAGCAGGTCACTTTGGATTTGTCGAATCCAAGCTTTGTTGAAGCACCTCCAAGCGATTGTTTCCCGGTAATCTCCATGTACCTCTGAGCTCTTCGAATACAACTAGCTAAACACCAACGGATGTCAATGAGCTCCATCTCTTCCGGATCAATCTGGTCGTAGTCTTCTTTGGTCAATTCAGAGTTTCCAATTTTTCCAGCTACTAGACCTTCATATGACTCCAAAACAGATGCAAGAAAACTCATTTGCTGCTTCGCTGCATTGATGCTCATTGCAGGAGAATTCTTCAGTTTAAGAGCAATGTTGCACAGAATTTCATCAGAATCATCAGAATTTTTCTTTGAAGATGAATGATATCCAGAATGATGACTTGTTGACGTTGTTGTTGATTCTTTCATCTTTTCACCACTGAATGCTGTTTTTGGTGAACCAACGCCTTTATCAAAAAGCACACTACTTTTGTAGTACAAGCCAACGTTCTGTTGATGTGAAGATTCAGTCATCTTGTTTTGCTTTTGTAGCTCCAGATCATGACTTTCAATCTTTTCAAACAAAGCATCAAGAGTAATTGTATCATACAAAGCATCATTTTTCAAAATAAAAACAAACGTTTGCCACTGATCAGCTCGTGGTAACGCTTCAATCACTTTGTCTTACTGACTCTCCTTTTATGTTATCAAACAAATCAAATTCTTTCTTTAATAAAGCAATTTTGTTCTTTTGAATCTGTTTACCCCCCTCAGCTTTAAGTTGTAAAGCTTCCCAGACAGACTTAGATGTTCCTTTATGATTTAGCAGTGCAAAGATGTCATTTCTAATTGCTGACTGGATCAATGCTATCATTCTTTGTTCAGCTCCGTATTCAGCTTTATCTTCTCTAGTAAACTGCTTGAATACCAGTTCTTCGCCTTTATCGTCTTTTGGTTTTTCATACCCATACTCCAAACAAAACCAACTTTCATGAGCATACGCCTTTGCCCAGTTGAGAAAGCGTTCTTTCCACCAGGTATAATCCTCAATGCTATCAAGAGCTGGTGGCTTTGAATGAGTTCCGTAGAAGTTATCATGCTTGATGTTTTCATTTAGCGCCTTCGTGATGGTTTTTGGTGTAACATTTGCTACTTCAGACGATTCAGTTGCGAACGCATTGTAAAATGTATTGAAGAATTCTTCAGCCATGATGTAAACCTGAATCACGCAAACACAAACACAATCAGTTTAAAGGTTTTATCAATTATCTGAAAGAAACTGGTACTCGAACTGATGATTTTCTGTGCAGACTGAACGATCAACTGTGCAGACTAAATAACCAACTGTGCGGATCGAATGACCAACTGACTGAACTCCAAACCGTGTGACCTGTAGACTTTGACCAAACAATTTCTGACAACAAAAATAATCCAACAATCTTCACAAGTGCCGATGTAGAAGACTTTAAGACAACTGACAAAAATATCTTTTTTTCACATGCGTATAAACCGACAATTTGCTTTGACCGTAAAACACTATGCTAATCACATATAATGTGCCGACAAATCACATGTCAAAACATCAGATAATATCCCGACAAATCACACGTGCCGTAAATGTCAGCTGATTGGACCAAACAATTCACGAAACCGACAAACACTTTGAAAGAACCGTCCAACTCTAATCACGTGATAACAATTTGAGTTATTTTATGCTGACAACACACTTAACTATTTATTAATGATTGGGCCGTTCAAAAAATATCCAGTCAATTAATTGTTCTCCTTTTATTGTGCCTCAAAGGTTAGAAGATATACGATAGGGCCGGTTAAACCATTAATTCATAAAACTTGATTGGGTTGATTATCAACAAAGACTTGTGATTGGGCCTTTTGTGTTAGTGGGTCGGTGCATTCAAAGCCAATCAATTAACTATCCGACAACTTATAAACGATCTGAACCACCACGTGAAGATGATGACACAAAAGCGAACCCACTATTAATGAACCATAAGAGCGGACCTCAACTTTTGTCACTAAAAGCGGACCTATCACTTGAATGTTCATAAAAGCGGACCTATCACTTGAATGTTCATAAAAGCGGACCTATCACTTGAATGTTCATAAAAGCGGACCTGGTAAGTGTCAGATAAGCGGACCTGGTCAATGTCCGGATAAGCGGACCAAGTATTGTCCGTATGAGCGGACCTAACAGATATTGTCCGGATAAGCGGACCAGATGTTGTCCGGATGAGCGGACCTACAAGGTTCGTATAAGCGGACCTCCCTATGAACGGACCTGCAACTTTTACGCAAAATCGAACTGAAAATCTTCGATTACTCCTAAACGGCTATGAATTTGGATCTGAAACTTGGTAGGGTTTTAGATCAGGTATAGGCGCACAACATATCCAAAAATCAGACGATTCGGACCGTGAAAACCTGTTCAATTCGATGAAAAACAGTAAAAACTGTAAGAAATATGAAAAAGATGAAGAAGAAGATGAAATCGGATCTGATTCTGATGAAATCACGATCGGAAATGTGTGTTGGATCAGTGCAATCGAGCTCCAGCTCTGATACCACTTGTTGGACCGGTTTTGACTCCGAAACGATTGCGAAACGAACGTGAAACGTGCGGAATCCGTACACGAACGCGACCTAAACACACATGACGTAATATAAACGTGATTCTTTGATAAAATCTGATAACGTACAGCACCTGAATCACAAACGATAAACTTTCTCTCTCTAGCTTTCTCTCTCTAGCCTCTAGCTCTCCAAGATGTGAAAATGGCAAAAGTTCTAAATGAGAAACCCTAGAGATCTATTTATAGGCCAAGGAATTAATGAGAAATCTCATTAATTACAGTTATGCCACCTTGCCTTTTTGACTAACTAATTCTAAAATAACAATGTAACTCTCGTTTTCCTCAGTTTTCCACTACAGACTAGATTGACGGTGGCGATAGACAGATAATGCACTAACAAATAACTTAAACACCACATTGAATGTACACATCTGAAGAGACCACTCCTTCTCGCTACTTCGTGAGACATTCGTATTCTGCCAAAAGCACTGCCAAAAGCACTGCCAAAAGCAGGGTAACTCTAAAATTCCAACCCAAATTTAATAGCTTGTATGCATTTTTACTGCGTATTGGTTTGGAACAGTGTTGGTTTGGAATATATTAGTTTGGAACTAAATGATGTATTAGATAATATATTTTTAAATACAGCATTTTCTGTGTTAGTGAAATTAAACATGTTTTGTGGGTTCGTTATGCTTCTCTTATGTCTAAACTTAATCAGTCGACAAGTTTAATGTATTCTTAAGTATAATGCGAATGTGAATTCATTAAATAATTTCACATCATATTTTACATATAAACGTAGGCTTACATTCAATGTTTACGATGTACCCACGTCCATCGGACGGGTGTCCACACACAAAGTTCAATCTCAACCTAGTGTTAACTCTATAAGGGGAGGAGGGGTGGTTCACTAGTGATAGATTCTATCACTCCCATTGTCCAATAAAATCATGCCATGTCATCAACCAAATTTCTATCACTAGTGATAGAAATGTAGGGGGGTGGTATCACTAGTGATGAAATTCTATCACTCCCAAATTTTGTCACAACCCCCGATCCCTAATCCCCGGGAACGGGCGGACGTGATCACAGAGTTCGGTGGTATCAGTTTGTTTAGTCTTGCAGCGGAATTTACATCAGGACCGTAGTTAGGAAATGTTTATCAGAGTAAAACCATCTCATTTTATATTAATAATCACATGGGTAAAACCCAAGTTTCTTATTACAATACATTATTAGGGACAAACCCTAATTTTATTGAATTTAAAACATCGTTTATTAGGTAACTTTTATAGCCACATTTTCCCAAGCCTTCAGTGCTCTCCAGCTGGCTTTTTACTAATTGGCTGTCACATTGGGTTACCTGAAACATGTTTTAAAAATATTTGTCAGTGGGAAATACTGGTGAGTGAATCCCAATTTAATCAAGTTTAAAGTCACAGTGAACAGTATTGAGAGTGATCACTTTGTTTATGTCTACACAATTACTCCATTTGGTACTATCAATCCTGACTTGTGGGTCATATTACCCATTGGCTAACTCATTGTCCAATGGTAACGCAATGTCATCCCGACTTACTACTCGCAAGTAGTACAAAATTTTGTATACAAAACCCCAACATACCGGCAGTAATTGAAGAACTACAAAGACTCAATCACTGCTAATTTTCATAGTAAAACATTTAAGTTTTGGTAAAACATTAACAAAAAGAGGATAACTCACAAAAAGGTTTACACAAAAAGAAGATTACTCACATTGCTGTCTTAGGCTTTTCGTAAGGGTTTCCTGGTTATAATCTATAATTTATACAAATGTACATTGGTTAGTACCATAACCCTTTGAAATTATTAATGATACCCTCCCCGAGACGGCATTCCAACAACTACGTCGGGCAGAACCACGACAGTTGTTACGGAACCCTAAATCAATCAGGCAGCGTAACTATTATGAAACCAGGGTTATAATACTTACAACGGAGCAGAACCTCGCTAATTAGGGGTATAATACCCGAAATATTATAACTTCTCTACAGAATTTCGAGATTGAAAGAAAGAATTGAGCGACGGAAAACGTAGACTGATGGCCTTCTTATATAGTTGCTGATTTCAGTCCTGTCGCGGCCCGCGTAAAAGACAGGGCACCCTTACGCGGCCCGCGTCAACACCAGTCAACGCAGTAGCTTAGCTGAGTCGTTCACTAGACCGCCACGATCATGACACGTGTCGGCCTCTGGGTGTATCCGCGTTTCACGAGTCCGCGCAGCCCGCGTTAACTAAGCATAACCCTTACGCGGCCCGCTTCAACTAAAGGTTTCAGCGGAGTCCGGTCACACTCTCATACGGCCCGCGTAAATGTGTGGGGTGGGTCTATGCGGCCCGCCTCAACTTACATTTCAGGTTTTTATTTTATTTTTATAAACTATAACATAATACGGGCTCGGTTTTCGCATACGGGTGTAATATAAGACGTATTGGGACATTCTAACATATAATAGGGTGTAATAAATATTTATAAGGGTATTGGTTTTACCGAGGGTTGTTACAAATTTTTTTAATTTTCATTTTAAAATTAGAAATTAACAATAAAAAAGTAAAATTAAAAATTTCATTAAACTTAAAAAATAAATTACATAGCAAAATAAAAAAACAAGTAACATTGAAAAAAAAAAACTAAACGGGTGGCATCTCCCAACCCCACTTTGCGCAAATCTCGCGCTTTTGTTGAATGACAATTGACTTAAACGGTTCGTCGAGATGGTTGTGCTTTTCACACAAGATTTTTAAATCATTTTGTCTTTCAATCGTCTTCAAGTGATCCTTGTACGCCTGCTCGCGTTTAACTTTTAGGGACATAATTGTTTCTTTTCTTTGTTCGGCCTTCTTGAATTGGGTCATTTTCTCCTCTTCGATTCTGAAGATCGACTCCGCCACCGCTTCCTTCCCTTTGCTTGACGATTCACCACCTCTCCTGCGTCATGGCCTTGTAGGTGTAACTTCTTCAACGGGGTCGTTATCGGGTTGATCGGGTTCGTCAAGGGGGTCGTCGTTTAAGTTCATTTGGGGCAAGTTATCCGACGCGGAAGTCGTGTAGTTCCCCGAATCGGATGTCTTTGATCTTTTCGAACCTCCTCGTTTTTTTGGAGCCGTAGGACCAAGCATGTCAACCAACTCAACGGAGACCCACTTCGGGTGATTTCTCGCAAGTTCCCATGACGCCACGTGTGGAAAACCCCTCTTTTTGTAGAGATCGCAATACATTTCGGTGGCTTGTCGCATGATTGTCGCCTCGCTCGCTCCACTTTGTGGGTTTCGGTTCTACAAAAAATATAAAAGGTTATGTTTTTTTCAAAAAAAAAATTCTGTTTTTAAAAAAATAAACTGTTTTCTGTTTTTATAAAAAAATAAACTGTTTTCTGTTTTTTATAAAAAAAAACTGTTTTTTGTTTTTTTTTTAAACCGTTCTGTTTTTTTTAAATCTGTTCTGTTTTTTTAAACTGTTTTCTGTTTTTTTCTAAACTGTTTTCTGTTTTTTTTAAACTGTTTTCTGTTTTTTTTAAACTGTTTTCTGGTTTTTTTTAAACTTTTCTGTTTTTAAAAAAAATAAAAAACAGTTTTCAATGAAAAAAGATTTAAACTTTAATAAAAACCTACCTTTTGAATGAAACAAGCGTTGAACTTCCATCCTTCATGATACTGTATATCACAATCATAATCACTAAGAAATTCCATCCAGCGTCTTTGTCTCATATTCAACTCCTTTTGCCCGAAAACATACCTTAAACTCTTATGATCAGTAAATATGGTAAACTTACTACCGTAAAGGTAATGTATCCAAATTTTAAGAGCAAAAATTATAGCTCCTAATTCTAAATCATGGGTTGAATAATTCTCTTCATGATTCTTAAGTTGTCTAGATGCATAAGCTATAACCTTCTGCCGTTGCATCAACACACATCCATAACCTAATTTGGAAGCATCACAATAGACTACAAAGTCTTCAGTTCCTTCTGGTAATGCTAATATAGGTGTATGGGTCAATCTTTGCTTAAGAATTCTAAAGGCTTCTTCTTGTTTTATTCCCCATTCAAACTTAACAGATTTACAGGTTAACTTAGTTAAGGGAATGACTATTCTAGAAAAATCTTTAATAAATCTTCTATAATAACCAGCCAATCCTAAGAAACTTCTAACCTCAGTTGGTGACTCAGGGGTTTTCCATTTCGTAATTGCCTCGATTTTGGTTGGATCTACATGAATTCCTTCATGATTGACTAAGTGTCCAAGGAATTGTACTTGTTCTAACCAAAATTCACACTTTGAAAACTTAGCATAAAGCTTTTCCTTTCTTAACAGACTTAAAAGTGTGTGCAAATGTCTTGCATGATCTTCTTTACTCTTAGAGTAAATTAGAATATCATCTATGAATACAATTATGAATTTATCCAAATATGGCTTACATATTCGGTTCATCATGTCCATAAATGCAGCTGGGGCATTGGTTAAACCAAATGGCATGGCAGTAAATTCATAATGACCATACCTTGTTCTAAATGCAGTTTTAGGAATATCCTCTTCCTGTACTTTTAATTGATGATATACTGACCTTAAATCGATTTTAGAGAAATATCGAGCTCCTTGCAGCTGATCAAACAGATCATCGATTCTCGGTAATGCGTACCGATTCTTAATCGTGAGTTTGTTTAGTTCACGGTAGTCAATGCACATACGCATTGATCCGTCCTTCTTTTTAACAAACAATATCGGTGCTCCCCATGGCGACGAACTTGGCTGTATGAATCCTTTTTCCAATAATTCATCTAATTGTTTCTTCAATTCTTACATTTCTGCAGGTGCCAAATGGTAGGGTGCTTTTACAATCGGTGAGGTTCCTGGTATTAAGTGAATCCTGAATTCAACTTCTCTACCTGGAGGTAGTCCTGGTAATTCTTCTGGAAAGACATCTGAAAACTGAGATACTACTGGAATATCTTTTAGTTCTTTTCCTTTAGTGTTAGTGATTATGGAAATTAAATACACTATAGAACCTTTTCTCATACAACTTGCAGTTTTCATCACAGAAATGAATTTAGTAGACCTAGAAGGTTTATCTCCTTTAATTGTGATCATTTTACCTTTTTGTGAATTTACTTGAATTAACTTTTGATCACATAAAATACTGGCTTTATTGGTTATTAACCAATCCATTCCTAGAACAACATCAAATCCTACCAAATTCATAGGATAAAGATTTGCAATAAACTTCTGATTTGAAATTTCTATACTTGCTCCCTACAAGATTTCAGAAATCCTAATGGTTTCTCCATTGGCTGTTTCTACTAGACATTCATGTGGTAGTTTAGTTAATGATTGATTTAGTAATTTGCAAAACGATGTATTAATAAAACTTTGGTTTGCACCAGAGTCAAATAATACTTTAGCAAAGACATCATTAACTAAAAACGTACCGGCTATGACATCGGGAATCATCCTGGCTTCTTCTGCAGTTAACACAAATGCTCTAGCATTTTTAGTATTCTTGTTATCTGCAGCTGGAGCTAACTTTGGACAATTTGGCCTGATATGACCTTTTTCTCCACAGTTGTAGCATAATCCATTACTGGTTTTCTTCCTGCAATTTTCTTCCTTGTGTCCTGGCATCTTACAATGATTGCAGAGAATGGAGCATTTTCCCGAATGCTTTTTCTTGCAGACCTTGCAGTATGGTGCAGAAGTAGAACCTATATTCCTACGATTGTAATTCCCCGAACGGAATTCTTGAGTAAGCCTTTGAGTTAGGTTCCTTCTCTGGTCTTCTTCTCTAGTACGAACTAACTCATCAGTCAAGGTACTTGTTAATTCTACAGCTTCTTCTATGGTTTGAGGTCTAGCTGCCTTGACTATGTGTCTAATCTCTCCAATTAATCCCCAAATATACCGAGAGATTAACACTGGTTCTGGTGAAGCAAGAGTTGGCACTATTCTAGCATATTCGAAAAATAACTTAGTGTACCCTTTGCTATCTACACCAGTTATTCTAAGATTTAGGAATTTGTTTGCTATCTGTTCTTTCTCATTGGGTGGGCAGAACTTCCTTTCTACCTTGTTCTTAAATTCTTCCCATTCCATATTATAGGTTTGATCACTTCCTCTTGTCTGGAGGATAGTGTTCCACCATTCTAGGGCTGCATTCTTAAACAGATTAGAAGCAAACAATATTATATCTTCTTCAGCACACTTGCTTATCCTTAAGACTGCCTCAGTCTTTTCTATCCAGCGTAAAGTTACAATGACCCCTTCATTGCCTGAGAATTCCATTGGTTTACAAGACCAGAATTCTTTATAAGAACAACCATAAGGCATGGTTCTTCTTCTTTTAGGAATAGGCATTTGAAGTACAGGTCCATTGTTCACACTGTTTTCTGGTTCAACAGGTCGCTTGCTGCTATGTTTACTTTTATTATCAGCATCCTTAACAGTTTGAAGAATAAGTGGCATAGCATCTATAATTCCCTGTGCCACTATATGTTGGATAGCACTATTATCCACTTGATTTCCATTGTTATTGTTATTTGGGTTCTCATTATTCAGATTATCGTCATTCTGAATATTATCATTCTGGATTTCCGGGTTATTATCCAAAGGCAAATTGGCCTGTAATAATCCCACCTACACCTTTTTGGCCAATAATAATCCCACCTCAGAATATTCCCCACACCAGTCCCATTTTTCAGATTTTTGGCCCACACTGGTCCCCAGTTAAAAATCCCTAACTCAGTTAGTAAAATGGCTGATGTGGGATTATTATTGGCCAAAAAGGTGTAGGTAGGATTATTATTGGCCAAAAAGGTGTAGGTGGGATTATTACAGGTAATCAGTTTTTAACACATCATCTGCCACATATCTGCCACATAATCAGTTTTTAACACATCATCTGCCACATCAGCCATTTTACTAACTGAGTTAGGGATTTTTAACTGGGGACCAGTGTGGGCCAAAAATCTGAAAAATGGGACTGGTGTGGGGAATATTCTGAGGTGGGATTATTATTGGCCAAAAAGGTGTAGGTGGGATTATTACAGGCCAATAAGCCTTATCCAAATTGACTTGATTTCCTTGGTCGGCCATCTGGATTTTAAACATTTACCCCATATTAAAATCATAATTAATATCTAGTATAATTAATCACATGACACACAATCTAACCAAAAACGTAGATCATTGCTACTTACTCTTTTCATATACTTATGCGTCTATTACACACTAGTACAGAAATAAAGATTACAATACCAACAGAAATAAAATAATAATATGCATCCATACACACATATCTTATTTTATTTTATTATATTATTATTACTACTGCTTCCTCCATTCTAACATTCATGGGTATGGATTCATCCAAAAATCCATATTGCGCTCATCGTATTTCCATACGAGACGCTCTCCCACCTGACGCATCCTCTCACTGTTTTCTAAAATTTCCTCCCCGAAAGTCCTAAGTTCTTGAACGTTTTCTGCACTCATTGGGGGTGCAGGTTCTCGGACTGGGTTTGGAATCTGGGGTTCTGGTTCCTGATATGGGGGTGACAATTCCTGAAATTGGTAAGGATCCTCTAAAATTTCCCTAATGTAGTTATCTTGGTAATAGGGATCTAAAGGGTCCATACCTGGGTAAACTTCTATGTTCTGTATGGGTGGATAATCCTGGATAGGGTAACGTTGCACAAAATCCCTATTGTTGTCCCACCAAGGGTCGTAATTCGGGTCTAGTGGGTTTGGTGCAGGCACTCTAGAGATTTCTTCTGGATTAAAATTATGCATCTCCACCTGGTTTTCCTGGTTTTCTATCTCCATGGGTTGTTCTGGGTTTTGTGGTTGTGGGGCTACTAGTTGTTCCAGACTCGGGTCAGCAGCACTTGTAGCTAAGATATGGAAATTAGCTAAGCTTCTATTAAGTATCTCTTGAGTATGGGCATCTGTCTCTCTCTTAATAGCTGCTAAAGCCCTTTGCTGTTGCAATTTCCTCATTCTTTTTCTACGAGCAAAAGCTTCTTTAATGAACCATCCTCGTTTCTTAGTAGGAAATGGTTCTTCAGATTGAGCTCTAAAAGCAAATATTCCATCCTCCTGATCAGCAACATACCCCGAGAGGGCAGGCTGTGATGATGTACCTTCACTCTTAGGTGAATCAGATAACTGACTATTCAGATTTGATGGTCCTTGATCACTCATACTGAAAACTAACAAATAGTCAAATAACACATAACACATAATTACAGTTATGCACATATTTTCGTAATTTATTTCCTAACACAAAATTTTAAAATTTAAGTGTCAGCAGAACACTTCTTTGGCTCAGACCAGTGGCTAGGCTCTGATACCACCTTCTGTCACAACCCCCGATCCCTGATCCCCGGGAACGGGCGGACGTGATCACAGAGTTCGATGGTATCAGTTTGTTTAGTCTTGCAGCGGAATTTACATCAGGACCGTAGTTAGGAAATGTTTATCAGAGTAAAACCACCTCATTTTATATTAATAATCACATGGGTAAAACCCAAGTTTCTTATTACAATACATTATTAGGGACAAACCCTAATTTTATTGAATTTAAAACATTGTTTATTAGGTAACTTTTATAGCCACATTTTCCCAAGCCTTCAGTGCTCTCCAGCTGGCTTTTTACTAATTGGCTGTCACATTGGGTTACCTGAAACATGTTTTAAAAATATTTGTCAGTGGGAAATACTGGTGAGTGAATCCCAATTTAATCAAGTTTAAAGTCACAGTGAACGATATTGAGAGTGATCACTTTGTTTATGTCTACACAATTACTCCATTTGGTACTATCAATCCTGACTTGTGGGTCATATTACCCATTGGCTAACTCATTGTCCAATGGTAACGCATTGTCATCCCGACTTACTACTCGCAAGTAGTACAAAATTTTGTATACAAAACCCCAACATACCGGCAGTAATTGAAGAACTAGAAAGACTCAATCACAGCTAATTTTCATAGTAAAACATTTAAGTTTTGGTAAAACATTACCAAAAACATTAACAAAAAGAGGATAACTCACAAAAAGGTTTACACAAAAAGAAGATTACTCACATTACTGTCTTAGGCTTTTCGTAAGGGTTTCCTGGTTATAATCTATAATTTATACAAATGTACATTGGTTAGTACCATAACCCTTTGAAATTATTAATGATACCCTCCCCGAGACGGCATTCGAACAACTACGTCGGGCAGAACCACGACAGTTGTTACGGAACCCTAAATCAATCGGGCAGCGTAACTATTATGAAACCAGGGTTATAATACTTACAACGGAGCAGAACCTCGCTAATTAGGGGTATAATACCCGAAATATTATAACTTCTCTACAGAATTTCGAGATTGAAAGAAAGAAATGAGCGACGGAAAACGTAGACTGATGGCCTTCTTATATAGTTGCTGATTTCAGTCCTGTCGCGGCCCGCGTAAAAAACAGGGCACCCTTACGCGGCCCGCGTCAACACCAGTCAACGCAGTAGCTTAGCTGAGTCGTTCACTAGACCGCCACGATCATGACACGTGTCGGCCTCTGGGTGTATCCGCGTTTCACGAGTCCGCGCGGCCCGCGTTAACTTAGCATAACCCTTACGCGGCCCGCTTCAACTAAAGATTTCAGCGGAGTCCGGTCACACTCTCATACGGCCCGCGTAAATGTGTGGGGTGGGTCTATGCGGCCCGCCTCAACTTACATTTCAGGTTTTTATTTTATTTTTATAAACTATAACATAATACGGGCTCGGTTTTCGCATACGGGTGTAATATAAGACGTATTGGGACATTCTAACATATAATAGGGTGTAATAAATATTTATAAGGGTGTTGGTTTTACCGAGGGTTGTTACAAATTTTTTTAATTTTCATTTTAAAATTAGAAATTAACAATAAAAAACTAAAACTAAAAATTTCATTAAACTTAAAAAATAAATTACATAGCAAAATAAAAAAACAAGTAACATTGAAAAAAAAACTAAACGGGTGGCATCTCCCAACCCCACTTTGCGCAAATCTCGCGCTTTTGTTGAATGACAATTGACTTAAACGGTTCGTCGAGATGGTTGTGCTTTTCACACAAGATTTTTAAATCATTTTGTCTTTCAATCGTCTTCAAGTGATCCTTGTACGCCTGCTCGCGTTCAACTTTTAGGGACATAATTGTTTCTTTTCTTTGTTCGGCCTTCTTGAATTGGGTCATTTTCTCCTCTTCGATTCTGAAGATCGACTCCGCCACCGCTTCCTTCCCTTTGCTTGACGATTCACCACCTCTCCTGCGTCGTGGCCTTGTAGGTGTAACTTCTTCAACGGGGTCGTTATCGGGTTGATCGGGTTCGTCAAGGGGGTCGTCGTTTAAGTTTATTTGGGGCAAGTTATTCGACGCGGAAGTCGTGTAGTTCCCCGAATCGGATGTCTTTGATCTTTTCGAACCTCCTCGTTTTTTTGGAGCCGTAGGACCAAGCATGTCAACCAACTCAACGGAGACCCACTTCGGGTGATTTCTCGCAAGTTCCCATGATGCCACGTGTGGAAAACCCCTCTTTTTGTAGAGATCGCAATACATTTCGGTGGCTTGTCGCATGATTGTCGCCTCGCTCGCTCCACTTTGTGGGTTTCGGTTCTACAAAAAATATAAAAGGTTATGTTTTTTTCAAAAAAAAAATTCTGTTTTTAAAAAAATAAACTGTTTTCTGTTTTTATAAAAAAATAAACTGTTTTCTGTTTTTATAAAAAAAAACTGTTTTTTGTTTTTTTTTAAACCGTTCTGTTTTTTTTTAAATCTGTTCTGTTTTTTTAAACTGTTTTCTGTTTTTTTTTAAACTGTTTTCTGTTTTTTTTAAACTGTTTTCTGTTTTTTTTTAAACTGTTTTCTGGTTTTTTTTAAACTTTTCTGTTTTTAAAAAAAATAAAAAACAGTTTTCAATGAAAAAAGATTTAAACTTTAATAAAAACCTACATTTTGAATGAAACAAGCGTTGAACTTCCATCCTTCATGATACTGTATATCACAATCATAATCACTAAGAAATTCCATCCAGCGTCTTTGTCTCATATTCAACTCCTTTTGCCCGAAAACATACCTTAAACTCTTATGATCAGTAAATATGGTAAACTTACTACCGTAAAGGTAATGTATCCAAATTTTAAGAGCAAAAATTATAGCTCCTAATTCTAAATCATGGGTTGAATAATTCTCTTCATGATTCTTAAGTTGTCTAGATGCATAAGCTATAACCTTCTGCCGTTGCATCAACACACATCCATAACCTAATTTGGAAGCATCACAATAGACTACAAAGTCTTCAGTTCCTTCTGGTAATGCTAATATAGGTGTATGGGTCAATCTTTGCTTAAGAATTCTAAAGGCTTCTTCTTGTTTTATTCCCCATTCAAACTTAACAGATTTACAGGTTAACTTAGTTAAGGGAATGACTATTCTAGAAAAATCTTTAATAAATCTTCTATAATAACCAGCCAATCCTAAGAAACTTCTAACCTCAGTTGGTGACTCAGGGGTTTTCCATTTCGTAATTGCCTCGATTTTGGTTGGATCTACATGAATTCCTTCATGATTGACTAAGTGTCCAAGGAATTGTACTTGTTCTAACCAAAATTCACACTTTGAAAACTTAGCATAAAGCTTTTCCTTTCTTAACAGACTTAAAAGTGTGTGCAAATGTCTTGCATGATCTTCTTTACTCTTAGAGTAAATTAGAATATCATCTATGAATACAATTATGAATTTATCCAAATATGGCTTACATATTCGGTTCATCATGTCCATAAATGCAGCTGGGGCATTGGTTAAACCAAATGGCATGACAGTAAATTCATAATGACCATACCTTGTTCTAAATGCAGTTTTAGGAATATCCTCTTCCTGTACTTTTAATTGATGATATCCTGACCTTAAATCGATTTTAGAGAAATATCGAGCTCCTTGCAGCTGATCAAACAGATCATCGATTCTCGGTAATGGGTACCGATTCTTAATCGTGAGTTTGTTTAGTTCACGGTAGTCAATGCACATACGCATTGATCCGTCCTTCTTTTTAACAAACAATATCGGTGCTCCCCATGGCGACGAACTTGGCTGTATGAATCCTTTTTCCAATAATTCATCTAATTGTTTCTTCAATTCTTACATTTCTGCAGGTGCCAAACGGTAGGGTGCTTTTACAATCGGTGAGGTTCCTGGTATTAAGTGAATCCTGAATTCAACTTCTCTACCTGGAGGTAGTCCTGGTAATTCTTCTGGAAAGACATCTGAAAACTGAGATACTACTGGAATATCTTTTAGTTCTTTTCCTTTAGTGTTAGTGATTATGGAAATTAAATACACTATAGAACCTTTTCTCATACAACTTGCAGTTTTCATCACAGAAATGAATTTAGTAGACCTAGAAGGTTTATCTCCTTTAATTGTGATCATTTTACCTTTTTGTGAATTTACTTGAATTAACTTTTGATCACATAAAATACTGGCTTTATTGGTTATTAACCAATCCATTCCTAGAACAACATCAAATCCTACCAAATTCATAGGATAAAGATTTGCAATAAACTTCTGATTTGAAATTTCTATACTTGCTCCCTACAAGATTTCAGAAATCCTAATGGTTTCTCCATTGGCTGTTTCTACTAGACATTCATGTGGTAGTTTAGTTAATGATTGATTTAGTAATTTGCAAAACGATGTATTAATAAAACTTTGGTTTGCACCAGAGTCAAATAATACTTTAGCAAAGACATCATTAACTAAAAACGTACCGGCTATGACATCGGGAATCATCCTGGCTTCTTCTGCAGTTAACACAAATGCTCTAGCATTTTTAGTATTCTTGTTATCTGCAGCTGGAGCTAACTTTGGACAATTTGGCCTGATATGACCTTTTTCTCCACAGTTGTAGCATAATCCATTACTGGTTTTCTTCCTGCAATTTTCTTCCTTGTGTCCTGGCATCTTACAATGATTGCAGAGAATGGAGCATTTTCCCGAATGCTTTTTCTTGCAGACCTTGCAGTATGGTGCAGAAGTAGAACCTATATTCCTACGATTGTAATTCCCCGAACGGAATTCTTGAGTAAGCCTTTGAGTTAGGTTCCTTCTCTGGTCTTCTTCTCTAGTACGAACTAACTCATCAGTCAAGGTACTTGTTAATTCTACAGCTTCTTCTATGGTTTGAGGTCTAGCTGCCTTGACTATGTGTCTAATCTCTCCAATTAATCCCCAAATATACCGAGAGATTAACACTGGTTCTGGTGAAGCAAGAGTTGGCACTATTCTAGCATATTCGAAAAATAACTTAGTGTACCCTTTGCTATCTACACCAGTTATTCTAAGATTTAGGAATTTGTTTGCTATCTGTTCTTTCTCATTGGGTGGGCAGAACTTCCTTTCTACCTTGTTCTTAAATTCTTCCCATTCCATATTATAGGTTTGATCACTTCCTCTTGTCTGGAGGATAGTGTTCCACCATTCTAGGGCTGCATTCTTAAACAGATTAGAAGCAAACAATATTCTATCTTCTTCAGCACACTTGCTTATCCTTAAGACTGCCTCAGTCTTTTCTATCCAGCGTAAAGTTACAATGACCCCTTCATTGCCTGAGAATTCCATTGGTTTACAAGACCAGAATTCTTTATAAGAACAACCATAAGGCATGGTTCTTCTTCTTTTGGGAATAGGCATTTGAAGTACAGGTCCATTGTTCACACTATTTTCTGGTTCAACAGGTCGCTTGCTGCTATGTTTACTTTTATTATCAGCATCCTTAACAGTTTGAAGAATAAGTGGCATAGCATCTATAATTCTTCAGATTGAGCTCTAAAAGCAAATATTCCATCCTCCTGATCAGCAACATACCCCGAGAGGGCAGGCTGTGATGATGTACCTTCACTCTTAGGTGAATCAGATAACTGACTATTCAGATTTGATGGTCCTTGATCACTCATACTGAAAACTAACAAATAGTCAAATAACACATAACACATAATTACAGTTATGCACATATTTTCGTAATTTATTTCCTAACACAAAATTTTTAAATTTAAGTGTCAGCAGAACACTTCTTTGGCTCAGACCAGTGGCTAGGCTCTGATACCACCTTCTGTCACAACCCCCGATCCCTGATCCCCGGGAACGGGCGGACGTGATCACAGAGTTCGGTGGTATCAGTTTGTTTAGTCTTGCAACGGAATTTACATCAGGACCGTAGTTAGGAAATGTTTATCAGAGTAAAACCACCTCATTTTATATTAATAATCACATGGGTAAAACCCAAGTTTCTTATTACAATACATTATTAGGGACAAACCCTAATTTTATTGAATTTAAAACATCGTTTATTAAGTAACTTTTATAGCCACATTTTCCCAAGCCTTCAGTGCTCTCCAGCTGGCTTTTTACTAATTGGCTGTCACATTGGGTTACCTGAAACATGTTTTAAAAATATTTGTCAGTGGGAAATACTGGTGAGTGAATCCCAATTTAATCAAGTTTAAAGTCACAGTGAACAGTATTGAGAGTGATCACTTTGTTTATGTCTACACAATTACTCCATTTGGTACTATCAATCCTGACTTGTGGGTCATATTACCCATTGGCTAACTCATTGTCCAATGGTAACGCATTGTCATCCCGACTTACTACTCGCAAGTAGTACAAAATTTTGTATACAAAACCCCAACATACCGGCAGTAATTGAAGAACTACAAAGACTCAATCACTGCTAATTTTCATAGTAAAACATTTAAGTTTTGGTAAAACATTACCAAAAACATTAACAAAAAGAGGATAACTCACAAAAAGGTTTACACAAAAAGAAGATTACTCACATTGTTGTCTTAGGCTTTTCGTAAGGGTTTCCTGGTTATAATCTATAATTTATACAAATGTACATTGGTTAGTACCATAACCCTTTGAAATTATTAATGATACCCTCCCCGAGACGGCATTCCAACAACTACGTCGGGCAGAACCACGACAGTTGTTACGGAACCCTAAATCAATCGGGCAGCGTAACTATTATGAAACCAGGGTTATAATACTTACAACGGAGCAGAACCTCGCTAATTAGGGGTATAATACCCAAAATATTATAACTTCTCTACAGAATTTCGAGATTGAAAGAAAGAAATGAGCGACGGAAAACGTAGACTGATGGCCTTCTTATATAGTTGCTGATTTCAGTCCTGTCGCGGCCCGCGTAAAAGACAGGGCACCCTTACGCGGCCCGCGTCAACACCAGTCAACGCAGTAGCTTAGCTGAGTCGTTCACTAGACCGCCACGATCATGACACGTGTCGGCCTCTAGGTGTATCCGCGTTTCACGAGTCCGCGCGGCCCGCGTTAACTAAGCATAACCCTTACGCGGTCCGCTTCAACTAAAGGTTTCAGCGGAGTCCGGTCACACTCTCATACGGCCCGCGTAAATGTGTGGGGTGGGTCTATGCGGCCCGCCTCAACTTACATTTCAGGTTTTTATTTTATTTTTATAAACTATAACATAATACGGGCTCGGTTTTCGCATACGGGTGTAATATAAGACGTATTGGGACATTCTAACATATAATAGGGTGTAATAAATATTTATAAGGGTGTTGGTTTTACCGAGGGTTGTTACAAATTTTTTTAATTTTCATTTTAAAATTAGAAATTAACAATAAAAAACTAAAACTAAAAATTTCATTAAACTTAAAAAATAAATTACATAGCAAAATAAAAAAACAAGTAACATTGAAAAAAAAAACTAAACGGGTGGCATCTCCCAACCCCACTTTGCACAAATCTCGCGCTTTTGTTGAATGACAATTGACTTAATCGGTTCGTCGAGATGGTTGTGCTTTTCACACAAGATTTTTAAATCATTTTGTCTTTCAATCGTCTTCAAGTGATCCTTGTACGCCTGCTCGCGTTCAACTTTTAGGGACATAATTGTTTCTTTTCTTTGTTCGGCCTTCTTGAATTGGGTCATTTTCTCCTCTTCGATTCTGAAGATCGACTCCGCCACCGCTTCCTTCCCTTTGCTTGACGATTCACCACCTCTCCTGCGTCGTGGCCTTGTAGGTGTTACTTCTTCAACGGGGTCGTTATCGGGTTGATCGGGTTCGTCAAGGGGGTCGTCGTTTAAGTTCATTTGGGGCAAGTTATCCGACGCGGAAGTCGTGTAGTTCCCCGAATCGGATGTCTTTGATCTTTTCGAACCTCCTCGTTTTTTTGGAGCCGTAGGACCAAGCATGTCAACCAACTCAACGGGGACCCACTTCGGGTGATTTCTCGCAAGTTCCCATGACGTCACGTGTGGAAAACCCCTCTTTTTGTAGAGATCGCAATACATTTCGGTGGCTTGTCGCATGATTGTCGCCTCGCTCGCTCCACTTTGTGGGTTTCGGTTCTACAAAAAATATAAAAGGTTATGTTTTTTTCAAAAAAAAAATTATGTTTTTAAAAAAATAATCTGTTTTCTGTTTTTATAAAAAAAATAAATTGTTTTCTGTTTTTATAAAAAAACTGTTTTTTGTTTTTTCTTTAAAAAACCGTTCTGTTTTTTTTTAAATCTGTTCTGTTTTTTTAAACTGTTTTCTGTTTTTTTTAAACTGTTTTCTGCTTTTTTTTAAACTGTTTTCTGTTTTTTTTTAAATTGTTTTCTGTTTTTTTTTAAACTTTTCTGTTTTTTAAAAAAATAAAAAACAGTTTTCAATGAAAAAAGATTTAAACTTTAATAAAAACATACCTTTTGAATGAAACAAGCGTTGAACTTTCTAATTTTCCCGTTCAAATCCGTCCACTTCAACGTCATTTAGTCCATGTTTCGTATCTTTGCACCGGGAAGTTGCCTAAAATGATTAATGACCCGTCTCCAAAACGCATCCTTTCTTTGCTCGTTGGCATGTTTCTTGTTCTCCTAGATGTGCAAATACGCCTGCACCAAGGACACCTCCTCCTCGCTCGTCTAATGTTGTCGGCCGATTTGGACGATTTCTTGAACGACATCATTTTCTTCTTCTTCCTCTTCCTCTTCTTCTTGTTGTTGTTCTTGAACGTCATCTTCATCGTCGTCAAGACTTTGTTGTGGTTCACGATACGCGGTTGCAAAATGATGGAGAATTGTGTTGTCTTCTAGTAGTGGGTCGAATTGGTGGGGTTGGGTTTGATACGTTTGGGGTTGAAATTGGTGAGGTTGAAACGGTGGGACGAACGGTTGGTTTTGATACGTTTGCGATTGAAATGGTGGATATTGTTGGGTTTGAAAGGGTGGATATTGTTGGGTATGAAAGAGTGGGACTTGGTCGGGTTCGTCTTGCAACCTAAAGCGCGTCGGCTCGCCAAGATTCGCTCGAACCTTGGGTCTTACGGGATTTTTCTTCGTACCTGAACCTCTTTTTTTCGAACCCACACCTCTCTTGCTTGAACCTTCAATGTTTCTTGTAAAAATATTTGGAGAGTTTGCTGATTTTTTTAATTGAGTTTGAGATAATTTGTTGTTTTTTTTAATTGAGTTTGAGATAATTTGTTGTTTTAAATGAGGATTTATAAAAAAAAAAAAAAAGGTTTCAAACAGTCAAAAAAAATAACAAACGGTCAAAAACCAACGTTCCAATTTCAAATTTCAACGCGTGATGAGTTTAACGCGTTTAAAATTTAACGCGTTATTTTTGGACCGGTGGCGGTGTTCCGTTATTTTTTAACGAGTGATGGGGTGGTATCACGGACCACCCCGTGTGACCTAACCCTTCATATATATATATATATATATATATATAGTGTAAGTATCTATGGAAAACCCATTTAATCTAAAAAACTTAGGAAACCTGAATTGTGTGGTCAAGATTGATCCACATCATATCTTTAAACACATGTTAAAAGGGCAAATTAGTCATTTGTTCAAGCCATCATTTCACTCTCTCCCCCATCCCATCAAGTCATTTATTACCCATCATTTCATTGATTCTTTCTCTTTCTTCTTTCTTCTTCTTTTAGAATTCAAAATATATCATTCTATCTCTTTCTTCTTCTTCTTCTTCTGTAAATTCACCATCATCATCATCATTCATTATCTCCCTCTCTCCATGTTTCAAAATAAACACCAAGAACACACACAAGTGTGTGTGAGAGAGTTCAGGAGGTAGAGAGAGAGATTTAAGAGAGAGAAGAAGGCGACGATGGACGACGGACAAGCCGTCGTCTACAGCGGTGGAGGTTCTCCGACGAACCGTCGGTGCCGACGACGGTGTTACTGGCAACCGGAGTGGGGATTCTGATTACAAGCCGTCGTCTACAGCGATGGAGGTTCTCCGACGAACCGTCGGTGCCGACGACGGTGTTACAGGCAACTGGAGTGAAATGATGCTTTTAGCTCAGTTCAGATTCGAGTCAGCCGCAGATCGGGACTCGGTTCAGGTTTCCGGTTAATGATCCAGTCCAAGTATGGTTCAGTCTTTTTGGATTCTCTTGTTTTATTTTGGTTTGGATTCTCTGGTTTTTTTTTCAGTCTTTTTTAATTTGTGATTATTGTTTGTTTAGGACTGTTCAAATGTTATTTTTTTCTCTGTTTAAGCGGTTTGGTTTGGTAATGTTGTTAGATTTAGTATTGAGATTGTGTTTTTAGTGTCGGATTAGCTGAATGTGGGCATTTTTTTGTTAAAATGTGAAGGCGTAGGGTGGAAAGGTGTGTGCAGAAAAAATGCAGCGTCCCGAGTGCATCAGAGAGTGTGATTGTGTAGTTTCGGTGCAGAATACAGTTTCAGGTAACACTTTGTAGTGAGGGCGTAGCTTGACGAAAAGAAGATAGTTGTTGACGATTGTGTAGTTTCGGTGCAGAATACAGTTTCAGGTAACATGTGTTACCTATCTCGTACCTGTTTGTTGTGTTAAATAACTCCGGAAATATTACTTGTGCTATTATGTATTTACTATGGCTGTTGTATTTGCAGGAGTGAGGAGAATGACCAGGTCCGTGACGGGTAGGCTGGCTAATAAGCGAAAGCATAACGATAAAGAAACAGAACGATAACGAAAGAAGGTAGATGGAGAAACCGATGAAGAATGGGAACAAGAAGTCGATGAAGGGCAAGTGGTGGGTACCTTTGATGTTGTACAGAAGTTACCCTCCAGTGTAACACATGTTACAAACATGTGTTACATTTGTTCAACCTCTTTGTTACCAAAAATCGGGGCTGCACATATGTAACACGTGTTACAACAGGTTTTTACCTACTTGCACGTCTCTATTACAAATGGATGAAAACAGTTTTTTTAAAACATCCACGGTGTAACACTTGTTTATTTGAAAGTTCTTAAAACAACCGTTGTAACACGTGTTACATCTTTTTACTCAGCTGTGCATTTTCCTTTTTATAATCCCATCCTCAACGTAAAGATACATCCAATGTAACACGTGTTACAAAAGGAAATTACCTACTTACACATCTCTATTACATTGATTTAAACAGTTATTTAAAAACATCCACTTTGCAACACTTGTTTATTTGAAAGTTCTTAAAACAACCGTTGTAACACGTGTTACAACTTTTTTAGGGTTGTGCATTTTCCTTTTATAATCCCATCTTCAGCTTGAAGATACATCCAATGCAACACGTGTTAGGTTTTTTTACGTGTTACAAAAGGTTTTTACTTAATGTAATAGTAAGTTTAAATGTTAAAATGTTTTTTTAAGATTGGTTGTTAAATGTTAAAATGTATAAACTTCATAATTTATTCGGAATATCTCGTTTATTTTTACAAATAAAAAGTCGTGTTTCTTTGGTGGGATAATTAGCTACATATGTAGTAAACGTTACCCAAGTTACTTGTAGTTACCCCAACCCTTTTTTGGACACAAAGGGGGGTTGCACATATGTAACACATGTTTGTAACATGTGTTACACTAGAGAGGTAACACATGTATAGCCACGTTACACATGTTACATAGGAGATTAATAAGTTTTAACTATAGAAGATTAATATTGATGTACTTATTTTGTTCACAGGTGAAAAAATGTTTTGTGTTCAAGATGAAGATGGTTATCAAGAAGCGAAGCCCGCCGAAGGATTACAACGCATCATCAGGTTTTCGTGGTGACGATGGTGTGTTTTTTGGTTGGCTGCTATGTGTTGTGAAGATGGATGTTGTTGTGAAGACCATTT
Organism: Helianthus tuberosus; assembly: GCA_030545235.1. NCBI lineage: Eukaryota > Viridiplantae > Streptophyta > Magnoliopsida > Asterales > Asteraceae > Helianthus > Helianthus tuberosus. The sequence continues at coordinate 139,484,033 of CM060420.1, forward strand.
TTTAGAAGCATTACAACTATTGATATAAAATTCATTTTTATTTTCATTGTTAATATGCCCATTTTTGGATGAATACGGATGTTGATGTGACGGCAATTTTTTTTTGGGATGCAACAACTATATGTAACATGTGTAACCTTGACGTTGTAACACATGTAACACCTATATGTAACATGTGTAAGATGGCTATACATGTGTTACATTTGTTGCCCCATAGTGTAACATATGTTACATATGTCAGTCCCTTTGGTGTCAATTTAAACTTAGTAAAATTACATATGTAACAACATTACGTCATCCAAAATGTCATATCAATGAACAAACAAGTAATATATGTAACTATAAGTATATGAGACTAGCGTAACGAATTAAAGGGACAAACGATACACTTCATGTTACATATGTACCTAGAGTTGTTATTTACAATGTTATTAGTAGATAAAAAAACTGCATTAACGTATATTTTTTACATTGAACCCAGCTTATTGGTCATAAGTCTTATACATGGCAAGAAGTTCTTTCAGTGTGACATATGATTTAACATTAATAGGATGATATTGCTCGTTGACATTCGGTGTCCACAATTTAGTGCCATTAGAAGACTCGTAAAGATGGTAATGTGGAGTATGTTCTAGATCATCTGTGGACATAGGGATGGATGTTAGTATAAGTTTACGTGCGTTATGAACGTTGTAATACGTTTAGCACCCTAGGGTAACAAAAAAAGATCACACATGACACTTGTCGCCATGTTACACATGTTAATTGTGTGTGCACATGTAACATCTTATCTACAACGTTGTAGGTTTATACAGACTTAAATATATACAAATGATCCAAAAGTGATCAATCATGCGTTACCCTCTAGTGTAACATAAGTTACAAACATGTCTTACATATGTGCAGCCCCGATTTTTGGTAACAAAGGGGTTGAACATGCGTAACACATGTTTGTAACATATAGCAGCCAACCAAAAAACACACCATCGTCACCACGAAAACCTGATGATGCGTTGTAATCCTTCGGCGGGCTTCGCTTCTTGATAACCATCTTCATCTTGAACACAAAACATCTTTTCACCTATGAACAAAACAAGTACATCAATATTAATCTTCTATAGTTAAAACTTATTAATCTCCTATGTAACACGTGTAACGTGGCTATACATGTGTTACCTCTCTAGTGTAACACATGTTACAAACATGTGTTACATATGTGCAACCCCCCTTTGTGTCCAAAAAAGGGTTGGGGTAACTACAAGTAACTTGTGTAAAAAGATGTAACACGTGTTACAACAGTTGTTTTAAGAACTTTCAAATAAACAAGTGTAACATGTGTTACATATGTGCAACCCCCCTCTTTACGTTGAGGATGGGATTATAAAAAGGAAAATGCACATCTGAGTAAAAAGATGTAACACGTGTTACAACGGTTGTTTTAAGAACTTTCAAATAAACAAGTGTTACACCGTGGATGTTTTAAAAAAACTGTTTTCATCCATTTTTAATAGAGACGTGCAAGTAGGTAAAAACCTGTTGTAACATGTGTTACATATGTGCAGCCCTGATTTTTGGTAACAAAGAGGTTGAACATATGTAACACATGTTTGTAACATGTGTTACACTGGAGGGTAAGTTCTGTACAACATCAAAGGTACCCACCACTTGCCCTTCATCGACTTCTTGTTCCCATTCTTCATCGGTTTCTCCATCTACCTTCTTTCGTTATCGTTCTGTTTCTTTATCGTTCTGCTTTCGCTTATTAGCCAGCCTACCGTCACGGACCTGGTCATTCTCCTCACTCCTGCAGATACAACCGCCATAGTAAATACATGTTTTTGATAAAACAATATGTTGACCACCCAATGCTCGTCTACTACTTTTCTTACAATTGGTAATAAATAAAACATGTTAACTAATAACACATGTAACTGATAACTGGTAACCAAATACATTTCCCACCATAATTATTTAACATCCAGACACCAACATATTACAGAGAATACCAGAATGGTCATATTGTATTTTGGGTTATGGCCATAATTTATCCCATTCATCGTCCGTTTCTTCTCTTTCTTTATCCCATTCATCGTCCGTTTCTTCGTCTACTTTCTTTCGCTTTTTCGGTATCTTACCAGTTTGCGATCTTGTTACTCTCTTTGTTGCTGCAAATAAAACAGGTTTAATACATGTTACTTAATTTCATTAAAATAAAACAGGTTACATAATATGTTTTTGATAAAATAAAGTCAGGTTTAACATATGTTACCTATTTTTATAAAAATAAGACAAGTTTAACACTTGTTACATAACTTGGAAAAATATGAGAGCTTAACACATGTTAACTAATCTGATGAAAATAATACAGGTTTAACACATGTTACATAATTTGATAAAAATAAGACAGGTGTAACACATGTTACACTAACATGTTTACCTAATATGAGAGGTTTAACACATGGTAATAAGACAGGTTTAACACACGTTTACATCATTTGATAAAAATGAGACAGGTTTAACACATGTTACACTAATATGTTTACCTAATCAAGGAGGTTTAACACATGGTACCCTAATAAGAAGGTTTAACACATGTTACGCTAATATATTTATATGCTTTTGAGCCCTTGGACTTCTACCATAATATCAGAGGTTTACCTAATTTGTTTTTGACAGAAAACAAGGCAGGTCTAACACATGTTACCTAATATATTTATATGCTTTTGAGCCCTTGGACTTCTACCCTAATCACCGATCAAAACACCTACTGAAAAAAAAATCGAACCAAACTTACTTGCTTCTGCACTTAGTTCTTGCTTTCTTCCATTTCCGGCAACTTTTACTGGTCAGATCATCTTCTCCGGTGCCCCTTTTCTTCTCCGGCCAGTTCATCTTCTCCGGTCAAAACACCTTTTTTTCCGGCAACTTTTACCGGTCAGATCATCTTCTCCGGTGCCCCTTATAGCTCTTTCTCCGGCTTCTTTCTTCCCCGGCTTATAGTTCTTCTCCGGCGAATCAAACTTATAGTTCTTTCTTCTCCGGCTTCTTTCTTCTCCAGCTTTTTTACCGGTCAGATCATCTTCTCCGGTGCCCCTTTTCTTCTCCGGTCAGATCTTCTCCGGCCAGATCATCTTCTCCGGTGGGTTTTGGGGTAGAAGGAAGGTCTGAGAGAGAAAGAGAGAAAGGGTTGGATGAGATTTTTGAAATGAGTTGGGGAGTATTGGTTATAGGTAATTGTGCTTCTCTCTCCTTTTCATATCATGCATGTCTAATCAATATGAATATAATATATAATATCATAGGTAATTTTACCCATATGCCCTTGAAGTACCTTTGTTGACTTTACCACTCTATTTAATTTAATTAAAAAAGGCTTCAAATTTTATGAGCCATTGGATGATCATGATCAATGGTCTAGATTGGGTTTCCTAGGTTTTCTTAGTACAAATAAGTTTTCTATATATCCATGCCCTATATATATATATATATATATATATATATATATATATATATATACACTTCTATTTAATATTTATTTGTTAGGTTTATAAGATTCGATACAATTATCTATCTATACAAATTACATCGCTTATAACAATAGTGTAACTCAAAGACTAATTAACATATTTCGTTAACAATAAATATAACTAAAATGAATTTTCTCAAAACATTTCAAGTAAAAAAATTCATATCTTTCATGATTCAATCTTTAATTACCATCATCGCCGTAATTGTTGTCACCACCACCACCACATTGTTGTTGTTGCCACCACCATCTAATTGGCCACCACTACCACTACCGTTGCACCGTCAACAATGTCAATTACCACCATCGTCGCAATTGTTGTCGCCGCCACCACCACCACCGTACATTGTTGTTGTTGCCACCACCACTACCACTACCGTCACCAATGCCACCAACACCACATGCCAATTTCTGTAACAAATCAAACTTCACATTTCAATTTTCTTTAACAAATCAAAGACCAACATGTAATTACATAGCCTTATGAACAGTAGTGTAACTCAAAGAACATCATATTTCATTGAAAATAAATATAACGAAAATGAATTTTCTCAAAGCAAAAAATTCATATCTTTCATGTTTCCTTCTTTAATTACCACCATCGTCGCAATTGTTGTCACCACCATCACATTGTTGTTATTGCCACTACTATACTCCACCATCACTATTGTTGCCACTGTCACCAGTACCACCAATTACCACTACTTTACCCCACCACCACCATTTTTATCTGACATATTTTAGTTCCAAGTAACGTGACAATGAAAAAAAACCTGTTTTGTTTGAACACAATATTTTAGTAGAATCAAATTTCTTATTAATTATGTTCTAATTTAAATTTGATCTTTGACATGAACATAAGGCTGGGTGGTGTGGTTTCACGTCCCTTAGGGCTTTATCATGCCACGTAAGCGTCATGTAGGCGACACATAAGTGAAGGACTTTATCGTTAGCTTGCACGGTATGAAATAACGCCTCATAAAACCCATTTTAACTATATTAATAAAAAAAAATAACTCAAATCTGATTGGTTGAAGCAGCGGGCCCCATCCGCTTCATCCTCTTCACACCCGCTATGGCTTTGGCAGAGGCCAAAGACAGCGTCCCTCTTGGCAGAGGCATGATGGTGTAGGGACGCCAACAATAGTGAGATGACAGGAGGCGCCACACCCCTGTAGTGGGGCGTGATATTTGGTTTTTTTTTCTCCCATAACGCCCCGAACACCACGACGGGCGGCGTTATGGGGGCTTTTTTAGTGGGTGGCGCCATGCATATAGCGGCGCTATGTGTTTTTGGTTTTCAAACTTTGACCAATCAAAAATAGTTAAGGGTTTTTATAATTAATTAAAAAAATTGAAAATTGATAATTAGATAATGATGGGTAGGGGCTTTATGACTAAGACCTTAAGTGACATAACACCCCATAAAGCGCCTGTGTGATGTGCCACGACACGTGTCACATAACGCCCACAAAGGGGCTTTATCACTACGAATGTCCTAATAATATTTATTTTGCCTTTAAAACCTTTGGGAAAGAGGTGGTTCATGTATTCATTATTATTTTTTGTTATTTACTTTGCCTACAATACCTATTTCTATCCATAGAAATCAATAATTGTGTTAGGGGCCTCATGTGAAGTATAAATAGACGGTGAAGGCAGAAGGGGAAAGGATAGTATCTGTGAGGCCTTTAGAAAACAACAAGAAGGAATATTTGGGCATTTATTTGGTCACTTGCAAGTGTCTCTTCTCTTCAAGATCAATGCCACCGACGTCTTCTTCGCTAGAAAATGAAGTCGGAAAAGCTCATCACCACCACTATTCACCACAACCGAAGCCCGTTCAAAGAAAGCCGGGTGGTTGGAAGTCCATGCCTTATATTTTAGGTATTTGTATTATTAGTTTTCCTTGACATGCAACATTTTAAATGATGGTAACTTTTATTTTCTTTGTTGTTTGGATTCTAGATTTCATGAAATTTAACTTCCATGATACTTTCCTCCCATGTGTTTTTGAAATATAAATTATGTGTAGGAAATGAATCTTTCGAGAGACTCGCGTCATTTGGGTTGGTAGCTAACTTCACTGTGTTTCTAATGACGATATTCCACATGAACCAAGTATCTGCATCAAATCTAATCAACATTTGGTCGGGAATCACCAATTTTGCACCACTCATCGGAGCCTTCATCTCTGATGCCTATGTTGGCAAGTTTTGGGTCATCGCTTTCTCCTCCTTTGCTACTCTAATGGTAATATTCATCAACTTTGCTAGCTTGCTTACATGATACATCAATTGTAATATTATCTTTTTGCAACAAGTTGTGTAAAGGTTATATTCCAATTCCGTTTGTGGTAATTTTTGGGGTTTGGTATACCAAGCACTCCAATACTTCACATTATTTTTTTCGATTATGGGATATTCTAATGGTTAAGGTGTGTGTCTCATAACTAAAAAGTTGAAGATTAATTTAAATCATGTAGATTGTAGGTTGTAGTGTATTTATCCTAAAACATCTACGACTTGCTGTTAAGGGGAAAAAATATTTAGATTCTTACGTAAGACTAGATTGGTTGGACTGTTTGATTAATTAAACAAACAAGTTGTTTGTCATTGGTAGGACTTTTTGATTAATTAAACAAACAAGTTGTTTCCTATATAGACATCATATTAATTAGTACTATATATAGTTCTAATATCATCATAGCTAATTTCCTGAACAACTCGTCTTGTCGTAGTCATCTTAATTATAACAAATTAGCTATCACGCATCAACAATGTTATAAATTAATTTATAGCCAATTAGTGTATCAATATTATTAACAAATTTTTATTTATATGTGCGTGATATTTGTATTAGTTACTGGTTGGTAATACATGTTTTTTCCCGTGTAAATAAACCCTATAAAATGTGTATAATAAAGACACATATTTATTTATATTTATATATACTACAAAACCAATGTGGGGGAATAATGTGAGACAAAAACCAATGTGAGGGAATAGTGTCAGGCAGTAGTTTGGGTATATTATGATTTTAAACCCTAGCTCAAAATTACTAATTTACCTCCTGTTCAAAGTTATAATTTTACCTCTGGTTAAAAATTACAGTATTATCATCGTTTTAGCTTCTGGTAAATTACGAAATTAACTCAACATAAAATTACAATTTGCACACAGTTAAAAATTACAGTATTGCCTTTTTAGCTTTTTCTAAAAGGTGTGTGGGGGAATAGTGACAGGCTGTTGCTTGACACTCCCCCATTAGCCCGGGTATCACACGATTTTATCCCAGTTAAAAAAATACGAATTTGCCCATGTTCAAAGTTACAATTTTGCCCCTGTTAAAAATTACAATATTGTTGTCGCTTTAACTTTTGACAAATTACGATTTTACCTCCAGCCAAATATTACAATTTTGCCCGCAATTTAAAATTACAGTATTGCTATAGTTTTAGTTTTTTTAGCAAAACTATAGAAGTGTTTTGTTTTAATTAGTTGACTCGATTTAATTTTTTTTCATGTCAAGCAGCTATCTAACACTAGCTTATTAGTTCTAAAAATTACAGTTTTCCCCGAGCCCAAAATTACTGTTTTGCCATCGTTTTAGTTTTTTTTCCTAGCAAACCTATGATAATATTTTTTTTAATTGGTTGATAAATATTTGGCTTAATTCCCCACAACTTTAGCGGATCCAACTAGTTTTATATATATGAAAAGTAACATGATCAAAAGATTATATAGGATTTGTTCCAAAGAAAAACATGGGGAAAAGTTTAGATTGGTCATCCACTACATCTGCAAAAAGTATACATGAATTTTGATGGACACGTCAGGGCTATGAATGTCATGAACGGTGAAAGCGAGGCATGCTTTTGCGGGTTTTATTTTGGGAAACCCATCTCCTCTATCTCTCTCGATATATGATGGTGAGTGGAAAAAAATGTCTTATCTTTAGGCGTGAAGCGATACGTGGCTACCTAGTCATCAAAGCGTGATTATAAGACTTAAAGTTAAAAAGAGGTGTAGTGGTAAACTGGTAATGTCTCAATAATAATTACCCAATTATTATTTTTTTAAATAAAACAAATAAATGAGTTGGAAATTTGTTATTGGTCAAAATTTCAAAATGGAATGTGAGGTTTTGAACAATCCGGCGTTTTAATCTAAACGCCCAACAAAAAAATGCCAAAAAACTCCCAAGGGGGCGGTGCGCCGGCGCGTTCGAGCGCTGATGGGGAAAAACGCCCTAATTAGTTTCCACTACGGGTGGTCTAACATTATATTTGATTTTTCAGATTCTGACTCTTAAAATTTGTTTTTTTATTTAATAAAATTATTGATCGTTTTTTTTATTTAACAAATTATGGAAATGAATACATTACATTACATGATGTATTAAAAATCCTATACCTACTTATTAGTTATTACTTTGATAACTAAAATTTAAACTATTAACATTAATACAAAACTCATTTTCACATATTGTATAGTTACATTATGCAGATTAAAATCGTAAATCGTAAATCACTTGTTTTTATATGAAAACAACAAAATAATATTATTATATTCTTATATATAAATCCAACATATATTTTTAAATGATTGTGATATTTAAAAATACCTTCTTATGGACTCATTGCTCTAGATTATGTTCACCCTATACCATGTTCATTTAAGGTGTTATTTCCTAATAATTTAGTGGTTTATTTAAGTTTTTAATTATTTAGACGACCATCAAAAACTAAAGAATTTTTTTTTCAATTAAATTATGCAGTTATTCTGATTTGCACTACATAATTTTGAAATGAATATCACTCGAAGGATGTGAAGCACGAAAATCATAGTGTGACATATAAATCAGAAGACAACTTTATAATTGTTAATTTGATTTGTCTTTAAAATTATTATTCTAATATTATATTAAATAAAACATTTTTATTACCTTAGTAATTTATATTTTCATGATCTGTTTCTAAATTTATTGCAGTAAGTAATATTATACTTAAATATGTATCTAGCTAACATATCGTTTATACATACAGGGAATGGTGACCATGACCTTGATAGTGGCATTACCAAAGTTGCACCCACCATCATGTGCCCCCCTTGTTAACCAATGTCAGGGTCCAACCACTAGACAGTTTGGCTTCTTGGCCTTAGCCCTTGGGTTCCTGTCCATAGGCACGGGTGGGATAAGACCTTGCAGTTTGCCTTTCGGCGTGGACCAGTTTGACCCAACCACTGATGAAGGTAGGAAAGGCATCAGTAGCTTCTTCAATTGGTATTACACCACCTTCACCATCATTGTGCTCATAGTCATGACCCTTGTGGTCTACATTCAAGACTCAGTCAGTTGGGTCTGGGGGTTTGCTATACCAACCATGCTCATGGCATGCTCCATTGTGTTGTTCTTTGTGGGTACTAAGCTCTACATTTACGTCAAACCTGGAGGTAGTATTTTCTCTGGGATCGCGCACACGCTTGTAGCTGCTTACAAAAAACGTAATCTTAAAGTGGAAATGGCAATGCTATATGATCCACCTATTACTAAAGGAACATATCAATTCCCAAAGTTGCCTCTAACTAATCGGTTTAGGTAATTTATGTAAAATCAAATATTATACGGTAAGGATAGTGTAAAAAGGGCATAAAGTGTGAGAAGTGTATTATAACACTATATATAATACTATATAACACCATATAAACACCGTATAACAATATGTAACACCATATAATACCATATAACACTATGTAACACTATATATCATTATATAACAAATATAACACTATACATCTATCATAGACATGTTATCAGACAACCTATAGTGTTATATTTGTTATATAATGATATATAGTGTTACAAAGTGTTATGTGGTATTATATGGTGTTACATATTGTTATACGGTGTTTATATGGTGTTATATAGTATTATATATAGTGTTATAATACACTTCTCACACTTTGAGCACTTTTTACAGGATCCTTTACCAATGTATGCATGCTTACTCCATATACTTAACATTTATTTATTTTTATTTAGGTACTTGAACAAAGCTGCTATAATATTGGAGGGCGATACAAACCCTGATGGATCTCCAATAAGTTGTTGGAAGTTGGCAAGTATACAACAAGTTGAAGAAGTAAAATGCCTAATAAAAGTTGTTCCAATATTATTTTCGGGTGTCCTTTGTTTCACAGCGATAGTCCAACAAGGGACTTTTACTGTGTCACAAGCCCTGAAAATGGACCGTCATCTGGGTCCACACTTTCAGATACCAGCAGGGTCAATAGGTGTCATATCCATGATCACCATTGGGATATGGCTGCCTATCTATGACAGGATCCTTGTCCCGTCTCTTAGAAAAATCACAAAAATAGAAAGTGGGATAACGCTACTCCAACGTATTGGAATTGGAATTGTTTTTTCAATCTTCGCGATGATTGTTGCTGCATTGGTTGAGAAAAAGAGACGAGCTTCTGCTAATTTTCACAACCGGCCGGACGGACTGGCGCCTTTATCGGTCATGTGGCTAGCGCCACAACTTATCTTGATGGCGTTTGCCGAAGCATTTAACATTCTTGGCCAATTAGAGTTTTATTATAAGGAGTTCCCGGATAACATGAAAAGCGTGGGTAACGCAATCTTCTTCGTGACGGCTGGGGCCGCAAATTATGTGAGTAGTGCATTAGTTACTACGGTTCATAAAACGACTGGAAAACATGGACAACCGGATTGGTTAACCGCAGATATCAATGCCGGAAAAGTTGATTACTTTTATTATGTGATAGCTGGATTGGGGGTGTTGAATTTGGGCTATTATCTTTTAGTCGCATCTCAATATCAATACAAGGAAAACACCCAAGATAATGAAGCAGAATCCCAATTGGATATCGAGTTAAATGCATCCAAAAAATGAGGTCCCTTGCTTTAGAGAGATACAAGAGTATATATATTTGGCGTATCAAAGTGTAATAAAACGAGAGATGAATTAATATGGCTATAGTCTATAGTTCATTATTTAATGTATAAATACGGTGCTATATGATATAAAATTAACGTAACATTGCTTATGAAAATAGAATATATATAGTAGTTGGCGTCGAGGGGATGTGAAGACGAGGAAGTAGAATCAGATGACGGTGAAGTAGTACAGCGGTTTGATAGACGGTTAAACTCCTCGATTACCCCCAAAAAATAAAGCATAGGTTCGTCACTAGGTGAAATAACGGAGAATGAGGGAACGGTAGTGGTTGGGGGGCTCAAAACAAAAGTTGTTGAGGGAAATGATAAGATAGACTCATGACAAGGAGTATATGTGAGAAAAGTATGAGAATCGTAACATAGATATACTCGATGATCATGGGCATATTGCATTTATGTTGTAACTCTACTGTTTGTTTGATCTTTTAGGAGCTCCGATATATAATCTAACTTTTGTGATGCATACACAATAAAAAAGTTGTTAGATATTTTAGTGTAATCGGGATTGATTTGGTGATCAAAGCGAATAATAATACACATCAAGCAAGTTAGGAGGTGCGGGAGTGCACACTTGTTTGAGTTATTATAATTCGAAGTGTACGGGCGGAGCCCGTACCCTACGGGGGTTCCAAGGGGGTAACGCCCCCTTGGCGGGGGTCCGGGAGCAGCGCCCCTGGGAGCAGGGTCCAAGGGGCGGCATCCCCTGGCGAGATCCAAACGGCAGAGTCCCTGGTTGTGGCCGAGCTGGAAAATGCCTTAGAAAATAAAATTTGTGAAAATTCGTCCTAATTTTTCAGACAAAAATAAACGCAATTTTTAATGCAAATTGGAATATAACTGCCAGAGGCAGTTATCTACAAACATCCCCAAAAATTCGAACACACAGGTTTTGATCATCTTCTTGGTTCAAAAATTCGCACACACAAAAACATACCCTGGTTCAATTTCTCGAAATCAGAGTTGTATCCGATTGAATTATTCGGGTGAACCAACGAAATAATTTGATCTGAAAGTGATTACACGCCTCTCTGATCATCATGTTTTCTGAAATTCCCCAACAATACTTACTCTCATGTATACTGTTTTTATGCATTTAATATAATATATAATGTGTATAAACTAAATCATATAGGATGATCATATTTTTAAAATGGTCATGAATTTGATAAACCACAGAATTAGAGGTTGTTTGGGATTGCTTATTTATCTCTAAACTCAAATATTAAGCACCCTTTATTAACTTTGACGTTTAAAATGACTTAATCAATGAAATTTTACTGTCATGCTATCTTTTTAGATGATCGATTCATGGGGATATACGGGTCGAATGTCAAGATCATATTAACTCGATTAGTTAAAATGCTACTACAAAACAAATGACTTTCATCGACGAACATCTTCATCTATGAAGGTATATACTTATTGGTAATATGTTGGTAATCATCGACGGATTGCCCACGGTTTATTAAGTTACATTTTCCTATTTTCTTTTTGTTTTTATCGGGTTTCTTCAATTCGATACTAATGGATACCACCCGACAATGATACTCATTTGTGTAGTAGCTAGCGTGACGTAGTTTAAAAAAACAAAACAAAAGAATCGTATAAATTAGTCTTAGGCTACATTGTGTAAAACTCACTTTCCATATATATAATTATATTTTAAATTGACACGTAACATCAAATAATCTTATCTTTCTTTTAATGCTTGTGGCTTGTGTAGGTTTCTTTATGGCAAGAGGCGTACCATCCTTGCATGTTTTGTATTCCTTCTAGAATCGTTCATCATGTGATGGACCAAAAGTGCGATAATGTTAAAAAGGTACGATCTCATTTCAATGCGTAATAAGAAAATTATTTAAAAGGCAATTGAAAATATTTAAAATTTAGTTTTGTGAAAAAATATTGCTAATTAAAATGATTTAATCAAACCTATGTTATAGAGTTAAACGGTGACAAAAGAATTAGTTTGGTATCAGCTTGGTTCATTAGACATAGATACAACAATGGCACTCGGTATAAGATTTGAATATAATTATGTTTTCTGTAAAATTTATATATCAAACTATAAATGCTTATTCAACTTTTTTTATTTTTAAAAAGTTAATAAACGCAAACTATTAGAGAAAAATAAAATGAAATGAGTTAGAACGCATATTATTTATACTATGAGGGATTAAATTGACGTTAAAAAAAATCAATGTTCACACCAACTTACGAGGCGGGAATTCGATAAGTGTCAGTTCAGTTTGTTATAGTAACGGTACTTGGTATAGCAACTACAAGAAAAAAATTAAAAAGTAAAGTATTGATATGCCTAGAAGGATTATATCGATAAAAACCATTACACGAATGTTGGCATCGATTAGTTTTGTCACGCCACCGATACAGTACTGGCAAATGCTACGATACCAAAGAAAAGACTATACTTTGTATACAATTCGATTTTAAAAAATTTATATTGAAATGTTGTAAAAAAATTATTAAACACACGATTCAGGTTTATACAAAAAAGTTAGCATACACACTTTATTAGAGAAAACTTAAATTAACTGAAAATTGAACGAGTTAGAATTGTATATTATTTAAAATATAAGTGACGATATTAAAAGAATATGTATAGTATACTATTAATATGTATGGTGCATATCATACAATATGTATAAAATCTATACAAAGTTAGTTAAAAAAATATACTGCATTTTTATAACTAAAAACATATAAAGTTGCATTTGAGTGTTAGCAAGGTTACATTTGTTGCAACTTAAAGTAAAAAACATTTGCATTTAGTTTAAAAAGAAAGGCTGCCTTTTTTTTTTTTTTTTATTAAGAACATAATAATGGGTGCATCCGAGTGTAGAAAAGGTTCTATTTAATATATATAAAATAATAGAAAAAGTTGCATATAAGTATATAAAAATTGCATTCAAAAGTTAAAAATATTGCATGCCAAAGGCAAAAATGTTGCATTATCTAAAAAGAAGGTTGCATTATTTACAATGCAACTTCACCTAACTCAATCTTTGATAAAAGGTTGTTTTAGCCATAATGTACATTTTCAAAGCTTCATGCAACATTTTACTAGGATTACATTAGATTCATTTAGTTGTAATGGTTGTTTACCTTGAATATTTTGGTGGCATATGTCCTTTAGTGTTTATTATTGGATATTGCCTTTTATTAGAAGGCAATGACACCTTCAAAGATGGTTTCGCCTTACACGTTTTGCTATTTAAACAACTCCTTGGCGTACATTACGAAATATTGAACATGTCTAACGAATATGAACTTAGACATGCAACTCAAAACGTAACAAAAAAATGTAATTTACTTTTTGCAAGTTAGTTTTAACATTCGAAGTGATTGTTAGATTATATTTTATTAAAAATTAGGGAAACAATTTCACGTCACCATGCTTAGACCATGCGTAGTGGTTAGCTCAATAATGCCCCCACCATGGGGTGTTTTCTGCCATGTGGCAGTCCAGTCAGCATGGGGCCATTATTGGGCGTTATTGCAAAAGTGCCGTAGTGAGAATAATGTCCAATAACGCCCCTTCCAATCATTACACAATTATTTTTTTTAAGAATTAATTGCCATTTTAGTCCCTGTGGTTTGGGCCATTTTGCCAGTTTAGTCCAAATGTTTCATTTTTAACATCTGGATCCAAAAAGGTTTTAGCGTTGCCATTTTAGTCCAACTGACTTAACTCCATCCATATCTGTTAAGTCTGCCAAGGGCATTTTAATCATTTCATTTTTCTTTTTATTAACCCTTTATTCTAATTAAAGCTTTATTGTTTATTGTCTTGCTATAAATAACAGTCACCTCCTACATATATCTGGTATGAGGAAGACAACAAACCATCACCTCCACCACAACAACCATCACCTCCACCGGCCTTTGGCACACCTCCACCACTACCACCCTAGCTGGAACAATTCAGGAAGACAACAAATCAGAACCAATCGGAACCGACAGATCGGACAGACCACAGATCGGAAAGATAATGGTGGTGGTGAACGGTTCTCTCTCTCTCTCTTCAGATTTGACCTAAATTTCATCTGAATCTAACCTGCTATCATCTTCAAATTCATTTAACGACAATCAAACAACAAAATCTACATAGAAATTTCATGATAATATGATGCAATTTCATATATAAGCAGTTCAATTGAAACAACGCAAGTGATTTGAAGAATTTAGGATGAGCATATCAATTTTGACCTAAAATATATTCAAATCTTACTGGCTATAGTCTTCAAATTCATTCAAACATCAATTAAAACAACAAAATCTTCATAAGTTCATAGAATTTCAAGATAAGATGGCGCAACTGTTCTTGATGTTGCTGGTGTGTACCCTTCAACCGCTTCTGGAATGAGATGGATGACAGTTTGATGGTGGTGGCAGCGGATGGTGAAGGACGGCGGTGGTAGGGGATGGTGACGGACGACCGAGAGTGGTGGCGTGGGCCAGAGAGAGTGGCGGTTGGTGGATGAGGGTGAACTAGCGGTGGAGTACCAGTTTGATTCGATCTCTCCTTCTCAAGTTGTGTTTGTGGGTTTGAGAAAAATGAGGGTTAGGGGTAAAGCTTTAATTTAAAAAAAGGCGCCATTGAAATGACAAAAATACCCCTTGACTAACTAACAGATATGGATGGGGTTAAGTCAATTGGACCAAAATAGCAACGATAAAACCTTTTTGGATCCAGATGTTAAAAATGGAAACATTTGGACTAAACTGACAAAATGACCCAAACCACAGAGACTAAAATGGCAATTAACTCTTTTTTTAATTAAAAACTTAAAATACTTTATTAAATTAAAAAATATACAATACTAGAAATAAAAAAACCTATTCAAAAGTAAAAAAAAATTACATTTCCAAAATCTAATTAAAACTAATTAAAACTTTAGGGACTGAAATGCAAAATCCTTTTTTAAAGACTTTTGAAGTTTAAATCTTTTTTTTTAAATATAATCAAAATACAGGGACTAAAATGAAAAAGCTTCTTCTTCTTCCTTTCACCCACAAGAACAACAACCTGCAACTTTTCTTTTTAAATCACATCCTAATTAAAACTAACTAAAACTAATTTCTTTTGTTTTTTTAATTAAAACTAAGTCACATGACAAGGTTCAATTGGGCAAAGAAATAGAGTTCCGGCGTTTTTCAAATCACGCCACATACAATTTTCTCAAAAATCACGCCCGAAAACGCCGGGGTGTAGTGGAGTCGGGGCGTGATTGGGCGTTTTTGTGCAAATTTTTTTATAAAACACGCCCCATTACGGGCGGTCAAATAAATTTTTGTCCCTTTCAAGATTTTCATATATTGCGCTAATGAACACATGATGGATGATGTTTATTCTTCATAACCTTGTTCTTTTAATTTTTAAAGGCCATACCATTGGTAACAAACATTCTTTACAAAATTTAACTCTAAGACACCAACACAATTCTAAAACCATGAACATTTAGGTAGCTCACAAAATTAGTATCCATTATATAACACATACACAGTGCCAATAAGCTTCACTTCCTACTCGTGCTTTTCTGTCCATCATACGTTGTAAAGTGTCTACTAATCCATTTAATTTAAAAGGTCCCTAACATGTAATGATAGCCAAATCTAAGTCACTCTCCCTTAACAACGAGTTCTTTTCATAAATGTAGCATGATTCAACATAGTTACATTAAGATACTCTGTTGTCATGTTTTGAAGTTGGCATTAAACCACTATATTATATATTAACTTTAGAAAAAAAAAAAAAAAAAAAAATCATTATGTGACACAATAAAATGATGGCCCTTTGATTTTGAATTAGACGTATTCTTGGCTTATAGCCTCAAAAACGAAGGCGATGTTTTTCAAGGTGGATTTTGAGATGGTGTTCGACACACTAAGTTGGAAGTTTTACATTTGTCGATGGAGTTTATGTATTTTCCATTGTTGTGGAGGAAATGGATTCAAGGTTTTATTTGCTATTCACTAGATCGCTAGTTCTAGTCAATGGCTCACCGACCAAAGAATTCCAGATTAGAAGGGTCAAGACAAGGTGACATGTTATCACCTTTTTCCTATTATAACGGTGATGGAGGCTCTGCACTAATTAATAACAAGAAACACATGATATGGGTTTTTTGCACCACAATAAAACATCGTTAGAAGGACCAACGTTATCTCACTTATTATGTGTAGATATCATCTTCATGGGAGAAGGGTCGATAGCCAACAATGTAAATGCTGCTAGATTATTAAGATGTTCCCATCTAGCTAGCTTTCGGTCTCAAAAGTAATTTTTAGAAAGAACATATGGCTCGGATTCTTAATTATCAACCTAGCTATAGTTTCCATACAATTATTTGGGATTAAAGGTAGGTGCAAATATGAACTTGGACAATCTCAACTCTCTGTCGGAGGAAAAGTAATTCTTTTAGTAACGGTTCTTGGTAGCCTTCCCATTACCAAAGGAAAAGTACCCATGTCGTGGCTTACACGAAACATGGTGTTGAAGTTGAAAGAACAATGCTATATGATCCACTTATTACTAAAGGAACACATCAAGTCATGTAGTTGCCTCTAGCTAACAGGCTCAAGTAAGTTATTTAAATTCAAATATTAAATATGCTTACTCTATATAAATATTTTTTATCATTTAATTTAGGTACTTGAACAAAGCAACTATAATATTTGATGGTGAAACAAACCATGACGGATTGCAAGTAAGTTGTTGGAAGTTGGAAAGTATACAACAAGTTTAAAAAAATAAATGTTCCAATATTATTTTTGGGTCTTATTTGTTTCAATGCAATAATCCAACAAGGGATTTTCATTATGTCACAAGCCCTGAAAATGGACCGTTATTTGAGTCCACAATCATAGATACAGCAGGTGTATAGGTATCATCCACAATCACCATTGGAAGATGACTCCCAATCTATGACAGGGCCGTTGTTCCATTTCTTAGGGGGAGGGGGTGGTCACTAGTGATAGATTTCTATCACTCTCAATATCCAATCAAATCATGCCATGTCATCACTCAATATTCTATCACTAGTGATAGAAATGTAGTGGGGGTGGTCATCACTAGTGATGGGATTTCAATGTACAAGTATTAATACACAATGTACAAGTCATACACATTCATTCCTCAATATTCAACGCGTTATATATATAACGAGTTATTCCTATCACTCGTTATAAAAGTGGAGGCGGCGGTGTTAGTGATACTATCACTCGTTATGGGGAGTCCATAACGGACCACCCCCTCCCCCCTTAGAAAGATAACAATAGTTGAAAGTGGGATAACGCTCCTCCAACGTATGGAATCAACATATTTTTTTCACAGCGATGATGTTGGAAATTTTATAAACAATATTATATTATCAGTTAATATAATGATTATTTAATAATTAAGCCAAGATGAATGACAGATCTTGTGCATTAAGTTTGTGTGTTGAAACCATAAACATGTAGGAAATTGAGCTTGTCCCACATAGGTGGAGAGATAAATCTTTCGTGGATTTATAATTAGAATTCTCTACACAAATGTATTCTTGTGTGACAACTCACAATCAGTGGTTGCTAGGAGGGTGCGAGGCACCCGACACGCGACCGGGCCAGGGACCGGGACGATGGGCGCAATGTGGCGATTTGATGGCGCACTTTGCACTTAAGTTCTCATTGAATTTGAGACTTAATTTTTATTGAATTCTGTATTCAATATGGCCTTAATTTTTATTGAATTTTGTATTCAATATGGCTTTAATTTTTATTGAATTTTGTATTCAATATGACATTTCATTTGGAATTCTAAACAACATTATATACAAGTTGTGTGCTTTGTCTAGGACACAGAGAAAAATAGAAATTCGTATGGTTCATAGCACACACAGAGAATTTCCTAACTTCGAATCCCTAAGAACTCTTGTTTCAGGTACTTTTTCAGGTGCTAGGCTAATCCCGGCAGTATAATCTGCTTAGGCCGTTGTACCCTGGGAAACAGACGGGTTCACTTGGGTGGCCCGAAATCAGTTTTAAGAAAAGCGTGATCTTCACGTGCCTCAGTCACCGTTTTTTTACGTTTTCCTTAATTTTTCTTGTAACCTGTACTTAGTTTAATTACATTTCTTGTATTGTATTTCCTTTCAGTTTGCTTTAGTTCTTATTTATGTATTGTAATCAGAATATTGATAAATAAAATTGTTATTTTATTTATTTTGTGAATGGTTATCCTACAGATGATTGTTGCAACATTAGTTGAGAAAAAGAGATGTGGTTCTGCGACTTTGCAACTTATCAAACCGGTCAGACGGGCTAACACCCTTATTGGTCATGTGACTCATGCCACAACTTATCTTGATGGCGTTTGCTGAGGCATTTAACATTCTCGGCCAATTTGAGTTTTACTATGATAACATGAAAAGTGTGGGCAATGGATGTTCTTCATGACGGTTGGGGCTGCAAATTATGTGAGTAGTGCGTTCGTTACTACGTGCATAAGATGACCGAAAAACATGAACGACCATATTAGTTAACCTCCGATATCAATGCAAGCAAAGTTGATTACTTTTATTATGTGATAGCTGGATTAGGGGGGGGGGGGGGGGGGGGGGGGGTTGAATTTGGGCTACGATCTTTCAGCCACATCTCATTATCAATACAAGGAAAAGATCCAAGATACTTTGGGGAAGAATCCTAGCTGGATATCAAGTTGAATGCATCTAAAAAATGAGGTCACTTTGCTTTATGGAGATCGATACAAGAGTGTATATATTATTGTACCGAATTTAATGTACAAGCAGAGCGAAACAAATGACAAAAAAAAAAAAAAAAAACTACAGCAAAATAAAGCCACATTGAATGTTGACCATTTTGGACTATTTACACCGTATAATTCGAATATTTAAATACATACAAACTCAAGTGAGCTTACGTCAGCCTGTAATAGTTCCGGCACTCAATTGGGCAAAATGGGCGGCATGTGTAATAGTGTCAGGCATCTGCCTGTCACTCCCCTATTGGCCCAACAAATTCACGATTTTATCCCGATTTAAAATTACGATTTTGCCATCAGTTCAAATTTATGTTTTCGCCCCCGCTTAAAAATAAATTTATGCTTTTGCTCCCAGCTAAATATTTCAATTTTGCCCCCGGTTAAAAATTACGATTTTTACCCATTTCAATTTACAGTTTTGCCATTAGTTTTTTTCCCTTAAAATTACGATTTTGCTATCAGGTCAAAGTAATGTTTTTGCCCACACTTAAAAATAAATTTATGCTTTTGCTCCCGGCTAAAAATTCTAATTTTGCCATCGGCTCAAAATTACGATTTTGCTCCGTATAAATTTATACTTTCGCCATTAGTTTTTTTTTTTCTCACAACCAGGTTACGATTTTGCCCTCAACTTAAATTTACATTTTGCCCATCGTTTTTGTTTGATTTCCTGGTGACATTACAAGTTTGCCCCCAGTGCAAAATTACAGTCGTGCCGGCAACGTCCTGGCACTCGCCTGTTGGTCCATTTAGTTTACGATTTATCCCTGAATTAAAATTATGATTTGACCCTCGGTTAAAAATTACGTTTTTCCCATCGTTTTAGTTTTTTTACCAAAACTATAAAGGTTTTTTGTTTTAATTGTTTTACTCGATATAATTTCTTCCCGTGTCAAGGAGTTGCCTAACACTGGCTCATTAGTCCTGAGAAATTACAGTTTTGCCCTAAGCCCAAAAATACGGTCTTATCATCGTTTTTATTTTTTTTTCTCCCTAGCAAAATTATAGTAGTCTTTTTTTAATTGGTTGCGAATTATTCAGCCATCGCCCCGCAACGCGGGCGGGGCATCTACTAGTTGATAACAAATATCCTTTCATCGATTCCAATGATGTTTGTAATAAATACATTGAATTTATTTCATCTCATCCTGTTTCCCCATCGACACCGACTGAGACTCACTTCAAATTGAACACCAATTTTGACTCCTGGTCTTGAAATTTATAAACACGACTTAATCACAAACTAATGGGTTATCATCTGCACTTCATGGAGGGTTTGAAACGTAAATAAAAATTAGCAAATCCCGAGTCTGGCGATAAAAAACCACGTGGCGAAGGTATATTCGAAAGTCATAGAAAAGTTGCGGCGTTGTATAAGAAAGCCAAATTATTCGAACAAAATCTACACTAAAATGTATATATTGATAAACAAGACGGTTGCACATTACAAAGGGTCGGTTTAAACATAGATAAAAAATTTGTAGCAATGGTGTATTTAGGAGATGTGTGCCAAACATTTAAAAGGGTGTTGATATTCCCACACACCTTCCCCCCCCCCCCTCTCTCTCTCTATATATATATATATATAGGGTAGGGTTCATGCGAGAACCACCTTTATTGCGAGAACCGCGAGAACCAATGTGAACAGGGGGCAATACTGTAAATACATAACAAAATTGAAATTAAGCGTCTCCTCCTAAACACCTGACATTGAGCGCCTCCTCCTAAACACCCACGACACTCATGGACTTCAAAATTCGTCATCTCTTCAAAATTCGTAATCTCAGTTCACATCCATCACTCCAGATTCTCCAGAATTCGTCATCTGTCATATCGATTTTACCATTCGTCCTTTATTCGTAGTATATTCGAAATTAGGGCACAAATAAAAGAATCATCGATCATATATTCGTTATATATGCGAAATTAGGGCAATAAGAATAGAATTATTGAAGATTGTGGCATAATTAGGGAGAATTTGAAGAACAAACGTCCAAGAACACCGTCATCACACCATTCCGTGAATTTGTTAGATTATACACTTTGTTTTGCACATTTATATGTTAACATGACGCTTAATCGTCGATACGGATCTTTTATATGTGAATATGAGGCTTAAATCTTCATTTCATATATGCATTAGTGAAAATGGTGTGATGTGTATAATTTTTGAGGGATTAGGGGCGACTGTTGTGATATCACGATCTGTAATGTGATATTTATGTGTTTGTTTTTTATGTAGTTTTGTTACTGATTAATGTTAAATATGATTGGTGGTAATACGAAATTCGATTTGTTAAGGGTTAGGGTTTTTTTTTATTGAAGCAAACCTGTAGATACGGCCAGTCCATGTTAATGCACATGTGCATAGTTATGCACATATGCATATTTTGCCATATTAGTTTAACAAGGTCAGTCATATTGATGAAAATGCGTATTATTATGCACGTGTGCATAATTTGATAGAATAGTTCAATAAGGTCAATTGTGCCCAAAACCCGTTTCCCAGATATATTTAGAATGGAACAAAAGCAACGATGCCTGGTGGTGGACCGGTACAATCAGGATAATAGAAACTTTATGGGGGGTTTGGGATTGGTCGAGAAGCCCAAGCTTGGCCGAAGAATTACTGGAATGGCACGAGTTGATCGGGCTCCTCGATAATGTCACTTTGTCCGATGGCAAAGATGGTTGGGAATGGTTGGGAGGTAATGACTCTGATTTTTCGGTCAAGGCTGTCAAGAACTTCCTGTATAGAGGCTCTGATTTAAGCAGTAGGCACGTTGTGAAATGGTCAAAATGGATCCCAAAAAATGCAATATTTTTGTTTGGAGGGCGGTTTTAGATCGTATTCCCACGCTGACTGCACTACGGGATCAGAACTGTTGGGGCGGAGACGTGAAATGTTGTCAGTGTGAAGATGGCGATGAAACAGCTGAACACCTTATTTGTTCGTGCATGGTAGCGTCGACTGTCTGGTATCACATCAAGTCAGTGGTGCAAGGTGAGTCTTTTTATTCTGTTTTCGGCTAAAGATATCGTAATTGCATTGCCTCTGAGTTTTGCAATATGGATAGAGAAGTGAAAGAAGCTTTACATGGCATTATGTTTGTGACAAGTTGGTGTATATGGTTAGCCAGTAACAATAAATGGTTCTCGGAGACTCAAGTTAACCCCGGAGAGATTATCCATAATATTAAGTCCGTCGGTTTTTTATGGTATAAGAATCGGTCCAAAAATAGGTCCGTGAGTTGGGAAAAATGGTGTAGTTTCGATATAAGGTAGCTGCTAGTTTTCGGTCTTTAGGTTATTGTGTTGAGTTGTTGTTTTTCGTTTTGCTGTAGTGGTTGGTTCGGCTGCCTCTGTTTTGGAGGTTGGCTTCTGTGAATAACATTTACATTTAAAAAAAACTTATGCACATGTGCATAGTTTGTCATAAAAGTTTTATTGCTGATTAATGTTAAATATGATTTGATTAATGTTAAATATGATTGGTGGTATTACGAAATTTGATTTGGTAAGGGTTAAGTTTTTTATTGAAACAAACATGTTGATAAGGTCAATCATGTTAATGCACATGTGCATAGTTATGCACATATGCATATTTTGTCAGATTAAGTTAATATGAAAGTATTACGGCATATGCACACGTGCATTATTACCTTAAAACATAAACATTGTACAAATTGTATGTAATATGTTTACTTCACATGTGAATACATGAAATAATTGATGTAATATATGTAATGTATGCAGGAAAAAAATATTCGAAACTGCTCATGGATTGACAACAAGGACGTATTTGATTAATAGGTTGACGGATGAAAAATACCAGGGAAAATGATAGACAAAGAGGCGTTGAAACAGGAGGAGTGTTGGAAGATGGTTATGAAATGGAAAGAAGATCAGAAGGTGTGAGGTTGTGAACTAATGCGAAAGTTATGTAGGTAGTTTGTGGATATTCAATTCACAAAGACAATTTTTTTTGTATTGATGTCTTTTGATTGTAATATGTGGATAGTTTTTACGATAACGGTTGATATAAGAAGTTTGACGTATACGATGTCTTATATGGTGGTTGATGGGTTAAAAATTTATTTGATTGTTCAGGTTTGTGGTATGTTTGTTAATATTTGATGTATTATGTTGTTTGGTATAGGAAATGTTGATATTGCACATGTGCAAAGTTTGATATAGCATATCATATTACGTATGTGGTACCCTATTACGTATGGGGTACCACATTGCATATGATGATGTATATGTAAAGGAAAACGGATTACATGTAGTTAAGATATTCATGTATGCACAATGTATGCTTCATGTATGCACAATGTATGCACCTGTGCATTGATCGAAAAAATAACAATATGTAGGGAAACATTAAACATGTATGCACATGTGCATTATTTGAAACAATTACCATGTGGAGTGAAACAGTAAACATGTATGCACATGTGCATTTTTCAAAACAGTAACCATGTTGGTAATATATGTTAAGTGGTCAATAATGAAATTACATACGCTTATGTATAATAAGTAATTGATATCAAAGTATCATGATCACAATCATAACCTATGAATATGTATACAGACAGTGCAAAATGATTGTAAACAAAAAGAATAATGCTTAGAAATTGTTTGTCATTATATATAGGATAATCAAGAATCGTTGAATGTTTTATGACGCCTGGATGAATGTCTACACGCCTGGATGAATGTCTACGAGGTTACTCAGGTTCATATATATATGAAGGGTCTTTAGCATCATCATCAACATCTTCATCAGTATCATTGGAATCAATGTCCTCCCAACTGTTAAACGTACTGTTTATAATAGGGATGTATTAAGCATCAACATCGGGTATCCAATATGGTGTGCCATCAGGTGTAAAAGTCGTAATTGTTCCCGTATAAAGAAAAAGAAAAACATATAAGATTGTGATTAATATGGTATATGGTATATGGTGTGTATACGCACGATGTATAAATGTTTAACAATTTTTTTTTTGTGATGAGTATGGTGTGTCGGTAATGTGATGCACATATGCATAATTATGTACTGGTGGTTAACAGTTTATTTGTGATGATTATGGATTCAACATCAACTTCAGGTATCCAATATGGGGTGCCATTGGGCATAGAATGTATAACAGCCATAATTGTTCCTGAGAAAATAATAAATAAGTAAAAAATGGTCTACATTATGAATAAATGAATAGTAAAATTGTAATCAAAATGCACATGTGCATTGTCAGATAATATATAATGTCATAATTTTTCATCATAATGCACATGTGCATAAATTTGTAATGTAACATAATTTATAAGATGATGCAGTTAACACAATGCACATGTGCATATATTCTTGAGTAATCATTATTTACAACATAATATAACTATGAACATGTTGCAAACGTGTATATCATTGAACATATCACAATTTACATAAAATGGACATGGAATACCTTTAGTATCAAACCGAATGAACTGTAATTGCTGATGTTCTGTATTTGTAGGTGTTGTACCAGTCGAAGTAGTGTCAAATGACAACGCGTGTTTAGATATATTAGCATTCCCGGAGGATAATATAACATTGTCTAATGTTGACATAGAATCAAGAGTCTGTATTTCAAAACCATGAAGGGTGTGTCGACTTTCAACTTTTGTAGACACAAGTTTGCGACTTTCACTTGGTTTGACAGCAGAAATGGGATTGGCAGCAGATGGACCACCAAAATCAGCATCAGATGTATGAGGATGATATTCAGAAATTGTTGGATGAGGATCATCAAATGCGTTAGGTTCAACACAGGATGAATCAGAAGACGCCATATGTCGTCGTAATCGATATGCCGAATGCCTCCACTGTGAAATAGGTAGGAGCGTCTGTTTTTTCCTGTCGTGAGACCACCGTACACTCCTGTACGCCGCCGTGAACAGCGGGTTCACGCCGTCGTGTCAATGTATCAATGCTGCTGATGCCGATTGTGGATTTGGGAACGACGTGAATTGATGAAACCCTAAAACAGGGGAACACTTACAAAACCTTAATAAAAATTGAAGGACGTGCGTGTTTTATGATACAGTAAAGTATAATTACAAGTTTGCCATGTGTTCACATTGGTTCTCGCGGTTCTCGCAATAAAGGGTGGTTCCTAACGGATCCTTCTCATATGTTCAATAAGATGTAGTCTATCTGTCTTCAGCACTTCGTCCATTGTCAATGAATAATCCCCCCCCCCCGTGTTGAAAGCTCACCTTCACCGTTCTTGCTTGTTCATCCAGAATCCAACTGGTAACTTTTGGTAGATCAGTATCTTCAACATCATCATTTTCTGTAAATTTTCTTTTTAATCTTCTTATTACCGTTCGATTCCTCTCATAATCGTAGGTCACCGGGACCCCAAGGGCTAGAATATCCCTCTGAATGGATTCATCCATACTAAGTATGGCCTTGATTGTTTTGACTTTTACCCTTCTCCTGTCAGAGAACTTTATGACGAAACGTCCCTTTGACCTCTCAAACCATTGTTTTGGTGTTTTAAAGTGAGTGGTTTCTAGGAAATATGGTGTTTGTTTTTTGGATGTGATCAATTGATTATGCAGAGTCGTCTCTTTCTAGGATGTTTTTGGCGCGTAGTTTAGTCTTTTCAGTTACTGTGTGTATTTACTGTTTTGTTCAGTTTTATCAGTTTAGGGTGATAGATGTCCCATTTTCCAAGTTTGGCATTTTTTTAATGGCGTTTTGTAGACCAAGATGACAAAAATACACTAACAGAGAAATAGCAAACAGGAAAAATATTTTTTATTATTTTTGGCGTTTTGTATGCAATGACTTTTTGTAGTATTTTTTGGCGATCTGAAACAAAGAGGAGAAATATAGCATTTTATTATCTTTAAAAAAATTACACAAAAGAAAACCAAAAAAAATTAAAACTCCTCGTCAGAAGGTACTATATCTGAGAAGTATCCATCGCTTCCTTCGTCTTCTTCTTCGGAGTCTTTTTCTAGTCTTTCATCTAATTCATCGCTTTCACTTTCATTGGCTTCTTGTTGTTGAAGATTCTGAAGCCTCCATTTGAATATGTCCCGCATCAACGCCATTTTTAAGTCCATGTCTGTGTTCAAACACGTGGCGTTGTGCAATTCTTCCATGAACCCAACCCCCTGCTTTGTCATGATGTCTTTAAGCAGGTAGTCTTCCTGCTCTCCGTTGTCACATATAACGGTCACCATGTCTGTTTCTTCATCAAAATGCCATGATGTTATGACTGGGTCCATTTTTCCATTTGCTTTGATTGGTCTAAATTTCCTTGTTAATGTTCTGATAAGCTTACGTGTTTCATGACATTCGTTATCCAGAGCGATGCCAAGCGATAAGATACCCCTCTGTACCTCTTCTTCCATCTTTAAAATTGCTTTGATTGTCCTAACATACACCCTCCTTCTGTTGTCAAAATGTATGACGAATCTTCTGATTCTCAGAGTGTATCTCAATGAAATGATGGTTGCCATTTTTGGCGTTTTGGTTAAACTTGGCGTTTTTGGTAAAAGATGTTTTATAAAATGATGGATTGAAGTGATTATGGAAGCAATGATTAACGTCGTTTATATAATGATGTTTTTGGTGCGAAATTTAGGAGGGAATTTCTTCTAATAAATATTAATAATTGAAATTCAGTTACTGTGTTGTTTCTTCTTCCTGTAATCTCCAATGTGTTTTATCACTAATTTTTGGAGTTTTGTATTAATGGCGTTTATTTGTTTTGAATGGCGTGTTCTCATTTTAGTTGGCGTTTTGAATTTGAGCAGTAAAAGTCTTTTTTACCCTTAATGAAACGCGTCCACTTAATAAAATTGGTGTTATTTACGAAAACGCCACCACCCCAATCTAGTCTATATATTGTTTTGATCGGACGATCCATAAGCGTTCTCACTGTTCTCACAATTTTTACCGTTTTCCCTAAATCCTGACATTATATATATACATACATATATATATATGAGTTAAAATGAGAACCACTACGAGTTGTGAGATCCGTGAGAACTTTTTGATCCAGCGAGAGTTGGGCCAAAATTCTTTTGCACAAATGTTTTTTTAAACTGCAATGGACTAAAAACTCAAAAGAAAATGTTTTTTTTCTTTCTAAAACGCAATGTAGAAAACACAAAAAAAATATTTTTTTCTAAAAAGTAATGGACTAAGAACTCAAAAGAAAGTGTTTTTCTAAAATGCAATTCGAAAACCCAGATTGTAAAACGCAATGATTGACGAAATTTTTCAGATTTCTTACACAGATCGAAGCCGATTTCTTCAATGATTGACAAAATTTGAATGTTAGAAACACTGATTAACGATCAAATCAAACGAATCGAGTGATTAGCTTCAAATTCACGAGAAAAAAAAGAAATTGTATAAAAATAAACTGGGGTTTTTTCAAAAAATTTGAAGAACAAATTGATTGAGTGTTTGAAACATTGATTGATAAAGAAAGTCGCAATATGATGTAGTGATTGTAGAGAGAGAAAAGTGTAGAAAATGTTGAAGATGATGACTTTTGAAAATTCTGGGTTTTGAAGATGCAGAGAAAGAGAAATAAAGAAGATGTGATGAGATTGACAAAATGTCCTTCCCTATTTTTTTTGTTATTTGTTACGTATCCTCATATTATTGTTTCCCACACTACATATCCAAACCAAACTCATTGCTTGATCATCTCCTTAAATATTAATAACTAATGACTTTGGTTATCCATACATCCCCCCATTTTATTTGTACATCCCTGGAACCCTATAGGAATCGTATATGGCAATATGGTTCCTCTAGGTCTAGGCATATTAAGCTATACACTTCTTATAGTGTTCTTGAAGTACAAACTTTTCAGACCAATGATTAGGGGACCAGGTGAATCATATAGGGCAATATGGTTCCTCTGGGTCCAGACGTATTGAGCTATACGTTCCTATAGTGTACTTGAAGTAAAACTTTTCAGACCAATGATTAGGGGACCAGGGGAATCATATAGGGCAATACGTTCCCTAGAGGAATTTTTTTTCGAGAGCAGCATATAGCTGTTAGTATCTTTTTAGACTTTATTTAAAAAAAATGAATTAAGTTGGTTTTTTGTTATAAAGTTATGTTGGTTTTTTTGTTATAAATTTTATAAAAGACGTAGTGAAATTAAACAATCCAAACAAACTAAACATATCCACACATTATAACTTATCAAAACAAACATATCCAAATTAAACAAATATTACAAATACTGAAAATTAAATTGTTCATACATCAAAACATGAAAATTAAATTGTTCGTATAGTACTGCGTCATATAAAAATAACATAAACAAATATCGTCATCAATCCTCGTCAGAGTCCACGAGCTCCTCCTCCGTAAAGTTCGGGCCACGCTTAGTAGAGGGTGACGGGCTGTGCAGCGTATAGGACGTGCCTGGATTCTATAAATAATTTAAACAAAATACTCATTACATGACTTTAAAATTGTTCGTAGAAAATGAAATAAAAACAAAATAACATACTTGCATGGAAAGGTCGGACAGAGGAATGAACAACATGGTCTGGCCGGACTGAGGAAAATGAGGCATAGAAAGTTCGGACTGATTATAGGACGGGCCGAAAGCCTATAAGAATTTAAATAAAATACCCATTACATAACATTAAATTGCTCGTCATCATCATCATCATCATCATCATACTCAGTAAATCCCACCAATAGCAAAGCTAAGTTAGGGTCTGAGGAGGGTAAGATGTAGACAACCTTACCTCTACCCCATAGGAATAAAGATGCTGCTTCTAGTGAGACCCCCGGCTCGATGGTAGTTTTGCATCAAACCTTGGACAAAAGGCACATACAAAGGTCAATTAGTGCATGTACTCCTTTTTCTTTCGGCTATCAACGCCACC
Source organism: Helianthus tuberosus (assembly GCA_030545235.1). Lineage (NCBI taxonomy): Eukaryota > Viridiplantae > Streptophyta > Magnoliopsida > Asterales > Asteraceae > Helianthus > Helianthus tuberosus. The sequence continues at coordinate 139,513,255 of CM060420.1, forward strand.
ACATGATACATGATTAACCATCCCCCTCTTTTAACATTATTTTCATGAAATTAGTAAAATAACGTTAAAATTAGTGCACTTTCACTTTTACCCCCAAGCGCCCACACATATATACATTAAATTGCTCGTAGATAAATGAAATAAAAATAAGATAACATATCTGCATGGATGGGATGAGCTGAGTAAAGATCGACATGGACGTGATGGGCTGGGTAAAGGATGGCATGGACGGGTCGGGCTGCTGCATATAGAATGGGCCCCGGTCTGGATAAATTCATGGTGGTGGATAGGGTGGGACCGATATACCCATATACTTATAGATTTCACCCATACCAGCCATCAGCTACCCCATGTCATCATGCATCCGACAGTGCCCAAAACCACATCTGCTCATCCTGGTTACGCAAAATCCTACCGAGAAGACAGTTGGTTGACTTAGGAAACCTAACCACACGATAAACTCTCCGTGGATGCTAATGATCCCCTTGTTCGTGCTGAGATAGGATCTCAACATCATCCTGTCCGCCCTCCTGCTCAGCCTATAATTAAATGGGCTCTAGTTGAATCTTGGAACAAACATTACTAATGTACGTCTCTAGTTATTTTATTAATATATATATATATATTAAAAAGTTATTCGAGCCAACCGCGTCGAACCGAACTGAGCGGACCTTTGCTCATGCTCGGTTTGTTTCAAACCGATCCGAACCAAGCGCTTTTTTCAATCGAGCTGAATCGAACGAGCAAATTCCGAACATTTTTTGATCGAGCCATCGAACGAGTCTTGAGCATTGAGCAGCTTGAACAACCCTAGATAGGTGTATATGTATATAAGGATAAGCTCGTTAACGGATTAGGGGACCAGGGGAACCGTATTGCCCTATACGCTTCCTATTGGGGGTCACTTTTCAGACCTTTTCAGTTCTAAGCTACGTGCATGTCATAGAGTAGGTACATCGTACCAATAGGAAGGGTATTGCCTTATACGATTCGTATTGGTGTCGCATTTAATGCGTTTAAACCCTATGAAAAACGTATTGGGCTATACGTCGCATTGAAGTATATACAAAAATTTTGAGGATGTCTAAATGCCATCACCTTAACTAATACATCATATAATCTTATATTTCTTTTAATATGTGTGGCATATTTTCTCTTCTAGTCGTTCAAAATATCACGTAATGGACAAAAAGTACTAAAAGTCATAAAGGTGCTATTCTAATTCCACTCACGATCAAATCGTATCTAAATAAGAAGATTCTCATAAAGGTAATTTTTTATTTTTATTTTTGAATCTCTAAGATAAAATTTTTTCTTTTTAAAATGCCTAAAAGTATAAAAAAATAAATAGTTGAATCTCTATGTGGCTTTGGAATTAAGAATTTGGTACTTAAAGTTTAAATTTACTAATCTAGTTCTTAGTTGTATTGTTTCCTTTCATTCATGGTTCCTCAAAGTTAACAATGTTAACTTGATTGGTTAGTTCCAGAGACATTTTGCTCATTTATTTTAGAATACCCATCAAGTTTTGTGGTTGAAAAAAATATATAGATTTAAAAGTATGATTAAATAACGTATTGAGTAAGATTAAATAATGTATTGAGTAAACTGCAATTTTACCCCCTAGGGTTTAAGCCAATTGGCACTCTGACCCCCTCCCTGAAAATAATTGCAATTTACCCCCCCCCCCCCCACATTGTTGTTCTGTCGCAAAATTACCCCTTGCCGTCAAATAAGTTAATGTGAATAATGAACCCCTTTTTCAAACCCCTTTTATTGATCTTCCATGCAAACCCTTTTTCAAACCCCTTTTATTTTGTTCGATCTTCAATGGATGATGTTTCACGCACTTTTTTGTTCGATCTTCCATGAACCAAACCCTTTTTTGTTCGATCACATACAATTCTTTGTTCATTCTATTTAAAATTATCTTTTTTTTTCTTTCTTTTTGCTCGATTAACTGAATATATATATATATATATATATATATATATATATATATACTGATGTTGATGAACCCACCTTCTACATAGAATCTTGAATTATTTGTTTTTTTTCATCTAGCCAAAATCGAACCTCCTTACCACTCACTAATTCGTTTTCCTATGGATGCACTCCAAGTGTTTGATAAAATGCTTACGCTTAAATTTTGGTTTTTACATCAAAATTTCGTGTCTCAACTTGAATCGTGATTTATTTCGCCTTAATGACAACCCCTTCTACGCCTTTGAGTGGCTCCTGGCCATGTCCTTTTCGTATGTTTCATTGTTGCCCTGATGGTGAAGTGGGAAATAAGGGGATTTCTCGGTTGATCTCTCATCTCAAGAGGTTGCACCTTTCTAGCGATGAACGTAGAAGTGTGTTGCGTGAGGCTATTTCTATGGACCATGGGTTGTTCATGGATGTAGAAGGTACTTTGAAGTTTTTTGGCCAATGGATGTGTGGAAAGTGTTTGAGTATACATGCATTGAGTCGTGCATGCCATCATCCCGATGGGCTTGTCCGTTTTACCAATCGTGATAACGACACAGATAGCTACATTATAGGGATTTCGAGGCCCTCTCCCAAGGCGCACGTGATCAATGTTCATGAGTCGTTCATGTTGGATACTGTTCTACTAGATCATGTCTTTAAAGCACCCATTGTCATCGTGAAGAGCATCCCTCATAGCTGTCGGTTGGCTTTCTCTCAGGCGTTGAAAACCGCTCTCTACAAAGTGGTTGCCCAACCTAGATCCGTTGAAGCGTGGGTTAGGTTGTTCCTTCTTCCTCGCTGCACTTTGCAAGTGGTCAGACCAAAAAATAGGCAAGAAAGAAGGTCTGGGAATAGAAAAGCATTGCAATAAAGATCAATTCTGAATTCTTTAGCCACACGGGGGAAAGAAGATGGTATTTTCATGTTAGTTAAAAATATATTTGATAGTCCTGCTTTGGGGTCTCTAGGTCAAGGAGGTGTTGATAACCCTGAGGAGAGTACTGTTAGTAACACCAATGTTAGGCAGTGCCTTCGAAAGGTTACTGATGGCCACTTTACAGCTGCAGTGAAGGTGTTATGTTCATCCGGTGTTGCTCCGTACGATGATAATACCATACAGGCTTTAGAGGCTAAACACCCGTACTGAGAACCTCCATCTATGCCAGGTAGTATATATTCTGAGCCTCCCCTTGTAGCAGAGGTGGATAGTGTCCTTTGTTGCTTTAAATCGTTTCCTAAAGGAACCTCATATGGGAGGGATGGCTTAAGGGCACAACACATTTTGGATGCTTTATGCGCAGAGGGGTCTGCTATTGCCACTAATCTTTTATGCGCTATCACTGCGGTAGTCAACTTATGGTTAGGGGAAATGTCCATCGTGTTTGGCAGAGTTTGTCGCGTCTGCTCCCCTTACACCGCTTTTAAAACCCGACAATGGGATTAGGCCTATTGCAGTGGGTACTATATGGAGGCGTTTGGTTTCCAAGGTTGCTATGAAGGGTGTTGGTAAAGAAATGACCAAGTACCTTAATGATTTTCAGTTTGGGGTCGGCGTGTCGGGTGGCGCTGAGGCCATTTTACACAGTGTCAACAGGGTTCTAAGTGAACGTCACACTGACGGGTCTCTTGCAATGCTTACTGTAGATTTTTCTAATGCTTTTAACCAGGTGGATAGATCAGCCTTACTTCATGAGGTCAGGATGAGGTGCCCTTCTATTTCTTTGTGGGTGGAATTTCTATAAGGGCAGCCAGCAAGATTGTATCTTGGTGATGGGCACATTTGGTCTACCACGGGAGTTCAGCAAGGGGACCCATTGGGACCACTTCTTTTCGCTCTTGTTTTGCACCCTCGTATGCATCAGATTAGAGACAAATGCAAGCTTCTCCTTCTTGCTTGGTATCTTGATGATGGGACTATCATTGGAGGTTCAGAAGAGGTGGCTAGAGTGTTGGACATCATTAAGGTGACGGGTCCAACATTGGGTCTTGAACTCAATATTAAGAAAACTGAGCTATTTTGGCCTTCTTGTGATGGTAGCAAGTTTCGTGAAGGGTTATTTCCTAAGGACATCGGGAGGCCATTAGTCGGGGTGAAGCTTCTTGGGGGGGGGGGGGCGTTAGTAGAGACGCAAACTTTATTAGTGGGTTGGCAAAGAAAAGAGCTGCTAAGGTGGTAAATTTGATGCGTCTTCTACCTAAATTAGGTAACCCGCAGAGCGAACTACTCTTACTTCGATCCTGTATGGGCATTTCCAAGCTTTTCTGTGGCTTGAGGACGTGCCAACCTGTACACCTGGAAGATGCAGCGTTGTTCTTTGACAAAGGTTTGCCTGAGGCGATTGAGGAATTGGTGGTTTGTGGAGGTCCTTTCTTGGGAGACCTCCAGTGACGACTTACCTCTTTACCTATTAGGTTTGGGGGTTTGAGGTTGTATTCGGCTGTAGAGGCTTCATCCTATGCTTTTGTGGCCTCAAGGGCCCAATCGTGGGTGCTACAGGACCACATCTTAAGAGACAGTGGCATATGTGGTATTCGGCTGTAGAGGCTTCATCCTTTGCTTTTGATACTTTTGGTTTTCTGGCGCCAGAGGCTGTGGACCTACTTAGTCGAGTTCAAAGGGCCATGCATAGTAATGTTATGACCCAGAGATCTATGGACGTAGTTTTTAAAAGGCATAGTTTTGCTATTAAAAAAGGGGTAGCGGCGTAGCTTGTTGCCCGTCTACCAACTATCTTGATGTAAATTCGTCATTGTTAAATACGTAAAATAAGTTAACAGATCTGTTAAATGGAATGTTAAATGACTATGTTACCCTTTCATATTACCCCATATGGTTTGTTCTACTCTGCAATATTACCCCCTCTCTCATAAGCCCTCCACCCTGTGACACCTGCGTCACTTCAACCATCAAACAGATGCCAAACCATGAAATAATGTGTTTCATATTTGGGATTTGTATAAATATGTGTATCATTTGCACATATCAATTCTTGTTCAATTTCGGGCTCTAAATCGCTTTTTGGAATGTTATACGCGCACTGATGCGTAAATATAACCAGTTTAATGCAACAAACACTCGATAACAGTGACATAGGCTTAACATACCTAAAATAACCTTTAAATAACTTAGAAATAAGTTTTGGAAGATTTGGTGTGCCGAAATCAAGTTTATTCGCTTACAGGGACTAAATTCGACAAACTGTGAAAGTATGCCGATTCGTACTGTAACGGACATTTCGGAACATGACCATAAGTTAAACATACCCTAAATATCCTTTACATAGCTTAGAAATAGGCTTTGAGGGGTTCGGTGTGCTAAAATAAACTTTTTGGTCATTCAGGGACTAAAAGCGTCAAAAAGTGCATATGTTTGCATTTTCGCGCATATCTTACGGTCTGAATAGATCCGGACATCCAAAACTTTATGTAATAATTAAAATATTTGATTTTAGTTATTGGCATGATAAAATTCCATTCGTCGCGTAATTTGGATCGTTTTTCGCATTCGTTCGTGTTTCGTCGTAATCAACCGAACAACGCAAACGTACGACCAAATGAACCGACATCCGAGATATTTTTGAGCATATTTCATGTTCCCTATACTTTAACTTCATTTTAGAGCCTTGAAATGGGATTAACGGGGCTTAAACATGTCAAAAATGCATCAAAAACCATGTTTTGTACATTCAGGGACCAAAATTGACAATCTGCCATAGTTATCTTAGGAAGGGACCAAAGTTGAAAATCTGATTTCTAGCTTGTTCCAGATGTTCCCCTCATTTTTACATGGTTTTAATGAAACTAGGGGCTTGTTTTGGGGTACCCATGGTATTCTAAAACCATGGGCACACATGTAAGGTCCAGATCGAAGCTCGGTTTTCGATGAACGATCCTAACGGTCTTGGTTTTCCTATAAATACCCCCACCCTCTTGCTTCAAAACTCACACTTTGATCTGATTTGGCTCTCTAAGTTGAATTTATACACTTCATACCTGAGAGTAATCGGATCAAAACTCCATAGCTTGGACCCGTTGTAAGTCCTCTTTCGTTCTTTTACGCGTTTTAGCGTGAAAGTCAAACATTGTTTGGCTTTCAGCTTTGACCAGTTTATGGTCAACACGAAGTTCATTTGAACTTCGTAACGTGAGCGTAATCACGATGGTTCTAGTCCCTTGTGACTATACCTACTGATTACCACGTTATTTAGGCATAGTGGCGAGCCGTAGTTTCGGCCAAAATGCGTATTCTTGCGTATTTTGTAACCAAACTACTTTTAGGTATCAAGACCGTTTGTTTTGATACCAAACCTATTTTCTAAGTTCGTTAAACATGTTTTAACATGTTTAGCTCATCACTTTAGGTTTAGTGCTTATATAGGGTCATAAGGTAAGCGATCTAAACAATCACTTAGACTTTCGAACCCGACCCGTTTGGTCGATCATTAGGATCCGACCAAACACATTAGGTGACCACAGTTGTATAGGGAATAACCTTCCGAGGTTATACCTTATGGTCACATCGTTTAGTTAGTTGTATGATAGGTAGTTTATATGCTTTAGGAAAATTACCAAAATGCCATTTTTACGCCAAAATTCATTTTAAGCATATGTAACATAATTTTTGATATCTAAACTTATTTGGCAACAATATTAGACATGATAAGGCATATTTTACTTGTCATAGGACTAGTTAGGCGGTCCGAACGCATTTTACGCGAACGACGCGTTAAAGTAGCATAAGCTGCCTAAACGAGTCGGAATGGGTCGTAAGCACTTAGGATAGGTTCCGTTTTAGAATGTGAGCTTTGTTAAACCATATTACATGAGTTCTTACACTCATTTGGTTTACGAAACCACATTTTATCCGATCCTCCAATTTAGGTCCGTTTATTTACATAGTTACCTATATTAGGTGCCGTTTGATTCCGTGATCCTTCTAGCGTTGCTTGGTTGTTATCTAAAGACTATTAAGCAATATCAAGTGAGTACATAGACCCCTCTTTTACTGTTTTTCAAACGTTTTGGGGTGAAACACATGTGCCTACTTGTTACTTTCGTGTTTTCCATATTTTCATATCATATACTTGCTATGTTCATTAGTACACTATTAGTACATGATTTCATTATGTTTTTGCTATGTATGTCCATTTAGTGCATACTTAGTACATCATTTTACATTATGTTTTTGCTATGTATGTCCATTTAGTGCATACTTAGTACATTGTTTACATTTAATTTTATGCTATGTATGTCCATTCAGTGCATACTTAGTACATTATTTTACATTTCATTTCATGCTATGTATGTCCATTTGTTGCATACTTAGTACATTATTTTCATGAAACATGCTTACATTTTGGTATGACGTTTGGTTTGTTTAAATGGCTCAAAAATACATTCATTAACATTAGCTACGACGTTCGTTAGTAGGTAGTGGTACCATAGGAATTGACAACTCCCGTTCCTGACATCCTAGGTATGTTTGGATGGAAGGAATGACCTAATTCGATACACATAACTCAGATAAATCTTTAATTCGTTTAAGGGTTTATCGCCACAGTCTCAAGGCTTGAATGTATGCATTTTCACAATACCGCATAGATGTTTGTATCAGTAAAGCATGCATTATTTTACAAAACATAAATTTTGATTATAATTTATCAATTGCATTGTTTTGTACATTTCTTTCTTATAGGGTCGAGTAAATGCTTTTAATCAATAAAGGATTTTTATTCACTCTACATTACATTTGTTTACACAATAACATTTCAACATTTGTTTAAAACATTACATTTAGTTATACATGAACATTTTTACATTGGTGGTTTGTTTGGGTAAGTGATTTAAGTAACGAGACGTGTGTAATATGATAAAAGCATGGTGCATACGCCGCTGGTACTTCCTATATATAAGTGCTTTTATGATATTACATATCGTAGCGTTATTTAAACCATTTCAATTTTGACATGTTACATTTTACACAATTAACATATCTTTACAAAACATTGTTTTACAAATAACACATTTTATACAAATTCATTTTTACTTGGTTATTTACATAACCATACATATTCTTTTATATCATTTGTTTCCTTATCGATTTTTATATGATTTATAAAACAAAAACATTTTTCAAGGTTCATGACTACTTTTGTTAAACATATTCTTTAAACTTACAAGTCATGAATCCTAAATCAATAAAACCTATGTATCTCACATGCATTTTTATGCTGACGTACCTATTTTCACATGTGTTTCAGGAAATGATGCATAGGATTGATCAAGTTACCCCTAGGCGGACTTGGGCCTTAGTGACAATAAAAGATGCAAAACTAGTTAATTATGTTATGCTTCCTTGTTGTTAAGACATTGTAACTCTTTTAAATCAATAAAACAAAATTTCAAAGTTCCATGTGTTATGAAACAATGATTCTGTTACAACACTCCCCGACATTTCCGCCACGATTTGTTGTTTTACGTGGTCGGGGTGTGACACACCCCCACCCCCACCATCAACCACCACTGCCACCACCTATCACCACCACCATCTCCCCCACCAACCACCACCTCCACAACTATCACTGACGACAAAATCAACACCATGCCTTTTTTTATAAATCAATAAGAATCTAAATTCCAAAATCACCACTATCGTAGCAACATTAACCCATGAGGGAAATGACAAGAAAGATGAAAGATTTATAGTTGTTTACTTAGCTGTTTTCTTTTTCCCATATAGACAATAGGGGATTCTTTAGTTAAATTCCAAAATCACCACTGTTGGATCTTGGAAGAATAAATTATAAATAGAAAATAAAATGAAGATTCAAGAGGGTTTCCTTTAGTTAACCGGGTCAGAGGGGAAGATGGATAAAAGGAAGAAGCTTGAATGGAGGGGTGTGGTCCGTGACGAAACCCTAGAACTTTTGGGTTCACTTTTCAGGCAGTGCTCGTGAAAGGGAAGGAGCAGGAAAAGGCATTTGAGGTCCGTGAGACTGGACCTTTCAGATCCTGTAATCCCCAATGCTTCAGTAAACGAACTTCCAGATCCTCAAATCACCAACTCCAATTCCAATGGAAAACCCCCAATTCTTGAACCAAAATCAACCAATCTAGAACTCCTTAACGACTACTCACTTTTAAAAAATGAAACTGGGTTTGTTGAATCTGACGGACTCGTTGACGATGGCGCTAATGGTGGTTGGTGGTGGCTGTTGACGGTGGCACTGATGGGTGTCGAGGTCGTAGAAGCGGAGGCGGAGGGCGGCGAGGTGGGTGGTGGCGAGTGTGAGTTGTGAGTTGTGGGGATTCTGATCTGAAACAAATAATGATGTTGGTGTCGGTTTTGAGATTATGTTCTTGTGAGATGAAGATGATGTTCACGTTCGCTGATGATGATGCTCATGATAAAGATTGAAGATGGAGTATTTGTGATGCTGTGTGTAGATGATGAAGATGGCTTATGTTGAATATGGTTTATCTTGAATATGATTCTGGACTTATGATTATCTGAACATGATGAAGATGGTTTGTGGTGAATTTTGAAGATCTAGATGATGGTCATATTCTGCAATTACTGGGTGTTTGAAGATGAAACATGATTTTAATAATAATAATAATAATAATAATAATGTTAGACCATTTGAGACCGTTGGTACTTGTTTTAGATGGTTCTGGATTGATCGGTTTAAGTTTATTAGGTTTTACAGAAGTCTAGGGGTTAAAGTTGTAATATTTTGTAACTAGCAAATCTGACATGGTGTATTTAATATGCCAACATATTTATAATTGTGCTGGCAAGTCAGATACTATGTAAGTGAATGAGATGTTGCCCTAGCCAAGCTTTTGGCTAGTCTTGGTGAAAAACCTTGTGTTGTTTATCTTTGATCATTATTGATAGTGCGTAATCAGATATCCAGGTGCTCTATTGCTTACTTATTTGTTTGGATTCAATACAACATTTGTAGTAATCATCAAACCATTAGCTTCATCTCCATTCTATGATTTTTCTTAACTTTTTCATAGTGCAAACACCTAATCAATAGTTGTCTTGGACTAAAACAATCAACCATTGTGATCCGAATTGATAATGGGATCTACAATTTGGTATCAGAGCCTTAGTGCTCTTGATTGTTGTGTTTTTGTTAAGATTCTTCAAGTTTTGAAGGTTTTTCAAAAGTTTCTAGGTTTTCAATTTTTTGGTCTAAAAATGGCTTGATTTGGGGTGTTTAATCGATAGGTTGTTGTTAATAAGTGATTTGGTAATCATTTGGGTCATTTTGATACAAAGAAACATGGTTTTTGGGTCGTTTTTTTGGGTCGTTTTAGAGTGATTAGAGAGTTTTTGTTCGTGTTTAAACCCTTTCAGGCGTAGATAAATTTGAATGTGGTGTAGATATTTTTGAATATATCGAAATTATTTTGAAGACAACATATTTATTTTGAATTCAGTGTAGATAATTTTGAAGACAACGTATTTAATTTGAAGTCAGCGTATTTAATTTTGAAGTCAGCATATTTAATTTGAAGTCAGCGTTTTTAATTTGAAGTCAACATATTTAATTTGAAGTCAACATATTTAATTTTGAAGACAACATATTTAATTTGAAGTCAGTGTAGATAATGTTGAAGTCAGCGTATTTGATTTGAAGTCAGCATATTTAATTTGAAGTCAGCATATTTAATTTTGAAGACAACCTATTTAATTTGAAGTCAGTGTAGATAATTTTGAAGCCAGCATATTTAATTTGAAGTCAGTGTAGATATCTTTGAAGACAACATATTTAAGTTTGAAGGTCGCGTAATTACAAATATGCTAGTAATTCACTAGTGTATTTGTTGTTATCAGCGTTTTTGTGTCGGCGTAATTAATCGAAGGCGACTTCGAAGTCAGTGATAAAGATCCTCAGCGATTTTATCACGGTGTTTGGCGTTTTTAGCCATAGTCCTTGTGTTTGTCTGGTCTTTCAGTATATTTAACAAAGTAATTATTTTTTTCAGTATATTTAACAGAGTATTTATTATTTTAGCATATTTAACAGCGTATTTGTGCCCAGATCATCAAAACCAGCGTATTTAACCATCTGATTTGAATTTGAACTTAAAATCAAAACAAAATGTCACCAAATCAAGTGAACTCGATCATACAAGCCGAACTCGAGACCGGGATTGCAACGCGACCACCGAAGCTAAAAGGGTCAACCGATTTTAGTAGTTGGAAAAACCGAGTCAAGTCCTTTTTCGAGTATACGGACTATAACCAATGGATCTCAATCACTGTCGGACCCCACATCCCCATGACCGTTCGTAATGGCATGCGTGTTGTTAACAACGATCCGTCAACTTTCACAAATGAAGACAAAGCGTTGATTCAACGTGACCGCCGGGCTCACGTTGTTTTGACAATGGCCCTATCAACTAACGATTACAACATGTTTGAAGAATACACGACGGCAAATGAACTCTGGTTAGCTTTGATTAATTTCTATGAAGGAGACAAGGAATTGATTCAGAACAAAAGGAGCATGATCCAAAAAGAATATGAAAGGTTCGGCGGCATACGTGGGGAAAGCCTATCATGTTATATTACCCGATTTCTAAACATGATGGCTAAAATGAAGAAGGTCGGTGATCCGATCACCAATCGCGTTGCAATTCACAAACTTTTGGACTCACTTCCAAAAGAATGGAGCTTGAAATGTATGACGATCAAACAACACTTCTTGAACAACCTGAATCCAATCACGCTATCAGATCTGATCGACACACTAGAAACATTTGAAAGAGATCAAGTTGAACATCTTTATAAATCTGTCCAATTTGCTGATAATCACAAGAACTTGACATCTGCAGCCCCAACAACCTCCAATGGCTCAAGCCCACAAGCTGCAAAAGCGTCATACTTCAACAATGCTTCCGCAATCTCTGAAAAGGCTCCACAGTTTGAGGTAAAGACTACTCTGGTAAATGATGCTCAAGCTGTAAAGGAGGAAGAAAGGAGCAGTGCAGTGAGTGAAAAGCTAGAAGAAAAGATTCCTGAAGAAGCAATGAAAATCGAGTTAAACAAAGAAAAGGATGAGGAAGATCTGGAGAACAACATCCCTTACGAGTTTAAAGTTAAATTGTGCTCCCAATCATGCGTGAACGTCGTGGCACATTACAAATCTCTCAACCTTGAGCTAATTAGGGACAAAGAAAGAGTTTTGCAATTTAACAAAGAACTTAAGGAAAATGAGGTTGCATATAAGAGAAAGTTGAACTCAACTTTAGCTGAAATGCAGACTCTAAAAGAATTTGTTTTTAGAAAAGATTTTATCATTAACGACTTAACTGAAAGATTATAAAAATCTCTTAATGAAGACAATAAATTGCAAATCGTAATCGATAAATGGAATGTTAGCAAAAAGGCCTTGGTTGACATTTAAAATTGCCAACGACCGACATTTGTGAAAGATAGGATCGGGTATAAGGACAAGCTAGGAAACGAAAGAAAACTCTTCTTTCCACCACATAGTAAAAACTATGTGCCTATGCCATCTCCTCATCCCGACAATGATTTGATTGACGAAAAGATCTTATTGCTTAAAATGTCTCTTATGAAAATGAAAAGGATTCTAATCTTTTTGATAATGATGCAGATGTGATAGAACGTGAAGAAGATGGATGCGAAGACGACTGTGGTAGTTTAAAGATAGGCATAGGATATTCAGCTGACAGTTATTCTACTGTTAACTGGTTCGCCTGGAACTGTAATAAGAAAAACGATATTCAGGATGGATGTAATAATGGCCATGTGCCAAAATTTAACATTCGGGATGACTGTAATGGTCATGTGCCTACATTTAAAACTCACAAGCACGATAGTGTGGTAATTGAATGTCATGATTTGAATTCTGCTTTCTGTGATGAAAAAGTTGTGTGTGATCCTCCTGTGTTTATTCCAGAACTGAAACAAAACAGATTTAATAAATTCCTCACAAAGGAAATTACAGAATTTGTTCCTTCTCACATAGGTAATTCAAAGTCAGAATAGGAGCTAAATAAAGAAAGCTGCAGTGAAGACTCATGCACCACAACTTTAGAAGATGGAAAAGAAAGCTTAAGTTCAGATGATTCAAGTTCAGAAGATCAAGATTCAGATGATTCATGTGAAGATCAAGAATCAAATGTTTCATCGGAACATGAAGATGACGAAGATCCGTTAGAAGATGAAAGCCACATAGACAAGAAAATGAAGAAAGTCAAAAGTTCAAGCTGCAAGGATTCATCATCATCAGACAACATCTCATGCAGCTCAAGACTTTCATCACATACTTTATCCTCTAACACATCAACCTCTAAAAGAAAAAGAGCTAATTGCAGAAGATGTTTTCACAGAAGTCATTTAGGACACACTGTGAAGCATTGCAAAAGCAAGAAATTTCCTGAACCTGAAAATAATTTTGCCAAAAGTTTCACACAGTAGTTTGATAATCTTAAGAAAACGGTCAAAAACTTAGTTAACTCGAATTGTTTCTGGAAACGAAAAGAAGATATCATGATTCAAAATCATGATAGATTAAAATTGAAGCAAGTATGGGTTCCGAAAACTAACTTGTATTTTTTTCTTGTCTATTGTTGTATACTAGAATAAAATTACTTCGGATGGTGATGGAGCTCATTCGACACATGGTGGATCTTGAAGGGGCTTCTCAAGAACTTGAAACTCATCGATGGTGAATTTATATCGCCTACCGATGTTCAAAAAGTTAAGAAAAATCATAGAATGAAGATGAAGCTAATGGTTTGATGATTACTACAAGTGTTGTATTGAATCCAAACAAATAAGTAAGCAATAGAGCACCTGGAGATCTGATTACGCACTATCAATAATGACCAAAGATAAACAACACAAGGTTTTTCACCAAGACTAGCCAAAAGCTTGGCTAGGGCAACATCTCATTCACTTATATAGTATCTGACTTGCCAGCATAATTATAAATATGCTGGCATATTAAATATACCATGTCAGATTTGCTAGTTACAAAATATTACAACTTTAACCCCTAGACTTCTGTAAAACCTAATAAACATAAACCGATCAATCCTGAACCATCTAAAACAAGTACCAACGGTCTCAAATGGTCTAACAATATTCCCCCTAGACCGTTGCATACTTGAGCGTCTTCATTCTTGTTTAGTGATTTAGTCCCTAAGCTACTCAAGTATCGACGGTCTCAAAATGGTCTAACAATATTCCCCCTAGAACGTTGCGTACTTGAGCGTCTTCATTCTTTGACTCTTTTTTCAGGATTTACTACGTCTTTTCCCACGTTGTGCTGTGATGGAGTTTGCTTGTTATCAGCTTCACTTGCATCCTCCATTGTGACAATGTATGTGGATGATGTCGGAGATTGAATCTCTCAACTTCTGATTCTATGGCCCCCACACAAGTTTGAGAGATTCAGAAGTTTGAGAGATTCAGAATCAGAAGTTTGAGAGATTCAATCTCCGGCGTCATCCACATACAATGTCACAATGGAGGATGCAAGTGAAGCTGATAACAAGCAAACTCCATCACAACACAACGTGGGAAAAGACGCAGTAAATCCTGAAAAAAGAGTCAAAGAATGAAGACGCTCAAGTACGCAACGGTCTAGGGGGAATATTGTTAGACCATTTTGAGACCGTTGGTACTTGAGTCGCTTAAGGACTAAATCGCTAAACAAGAATGAAGACGCTCAAGTACGCAACGGTCTAGGGGGAATATTGTTAAACCATTTAAGACCATTGGTACTTGTTTTAGATGGTTCTGGATTGATCGGTTTAAGTTTATTAGGTTTTACAGAAGTCTAGGGGTTAAACTTGTAATACTTTGTAACAAGCAAATCTGACATGGTGTATTTAATATGCCAGCATGTTTATAATTATGCTGGCAAGTCAGATACTATATAAGTGAATGAGATGTTGCCCTAGCCAAGCTTTTGGCTAGTCTTGGTGAAAAACCTTGTGTTGTTTATCTTTGATCATTATTGATAGTGCGTAATCAGATCTCCGGGTGCTCTATTGCTTACTTATTTGTTTGGATTCAATACAACACTTGTAGTAATCATCAAACCATTAGCTTCATCTTCATTCTATGATTTTTCTTAACTTTTTCATAGTGCAAACACCTAATCAATAAGTGTTTTGAACTAAAACAATCAACCACTGTGATCCGGATTGATATTGGGATCTACAAATAATAATAATAATAATAATAATAATAATAAATATGGGGTAGGATTACCAAAATACCCTTACCTATAACAGTCAAACAACTATTGACTGACGGCAGGGGTAATCTTGCGACAGAACAACAATGTTGGGGGGGGGGGGTAAATTGCAATTATTTCCAGGGATGGGGTCAGAGTGCCAATTGGCTTAAACTCCAAGGGGTAAAATTGTAGTTTACTCTAATGTATTAGTTAGCCGTTTTTAAAAAAAATGTTTTTACCGTCTTCCACCACTGTTGTGTAATGATTGCTTTGATCACCAACAACTAACAACTTCATAAACCACCCTTACCCTACCACAACATCAACAAACGCCCTAGGATCACATGTGATGAACACACATCCCCCCAAACTTTGTTTTCTGCGAATGTTGGCCAACCCGTAGCCAAGAAACCAGCTTCTGCAGATCGGAGGGCTTGGCGTCACGCGACCAGAAAGAAGTGAAGGGGTCACGCAACGCGGTGATACCCTTGTCCGTCCCAAGTTTCTTCTTTTACAATATGGCCCTTGAACTTCCTTTTGTTTATTATTTTAAGCTAGAACTTTCATATTTAGCATGTTTTCAAGTATATAAAACGTATGTAACTATAATTCGAGTATCCTGAATGCATGTATAAGTATTTGTACGTATAATGAGTATCAAAACACGTACTTAACTGACTGGTTATATGTATAACAAATATGTATAAAGAATGAATTTTCATTACGATCAAGGTCTCGGATTACAATGTTGGAAACGAAATATGAATATGATACGAGTACAAGTTTCCATAAATAGAAATACAATTACACTTTCGAAATAAGGAAAGTACAAAAATGCGAAGCGTTACAGTCTCCCCTCGTTTAGGAAATTTCGTCCCCAAAATTTATTCAAGAGGAAGACTCAATGAACAGATGCTGGTACCTAGTCTTCATTTCACTTTCGAGTTCCCAAGTAAATTCAGCGCCACGTTTTCCTTCCCATCGTACCTTAACTATGGGAATTCGATTGCGCCTTAGTTGCTTGACTCCTCAGTCCATGATTTCGAAAGGTTTCTCCACGAAGTGTAAGGTTTCATTGATTTGAATATTTTCGAGTGGAACTTGAAGTCCTTCTTCAGCTAGGCATTTCTTCAGGTTGGAAACATGAAATGTTGGGTGAACGTTGTTGAGTTCTTGAGGTAGGTCCAGTCGATACGTTACCTTGCCAATCCTTTCGAGAATCTTGAAAGGACCTACATAGCGAGGAACGAGCTTTCCTTTCTTACAAAAACGAACTACTCCCTTCCAAGGGGATACCTTGAGGAGTACATGATCACCAACGTTGAATTCCAGAGGCTTGCGTTGCTTGTCGGCGTAACTCTTTTGTCTGCTTTGAGCCTTGAGTAGATTATCACGAATCTGCAAGATTTTGTCCATCGTCTCTTGTATGAGCTCGGGACCGCTGAGTTGAGATTCTCTGATCTCATGCCAACTGATGTGTACAAAATGCAACACATAAATTACATCAAACGAGGTGTAAAACCAACCCTTTTTCAGTACTAATGCTGGAAAAAGTGCGTTTCTTTGTTCCTTTTATATTTATAGGACCAAATGAGCTTAAACGAATAAAAGAAGCAAATTAGCAGCTAAAACCAACACAAAATACAAGAAGAAGGAATAGCGTGACATGCCCGGCCCCTCGGCAGCATCCCAAGAACAAAAATAAGAGAAACAGAAGCCCCACCACGGGGTCGTGGTCAGCTCACCATGGGTCGTGGTCAGCCATAGTTCGTTTAGAAAAGACATACGAAAGCTTCCACACCCACCACGGGGTCGTGGTCAGCTCACCACTAGCCGTGGTCAACTCTTAGATTTGCAGAATCTTGATAGTACAGCAAAGAGTTGACCACGGGACCGTGTCCAAGAGCCACGGGGGCGTGTGGGGCCCTCCGCTGACAGCTGCAATTAATGAAGGAAGAGAAAGGAATGACCACGGGGCTATCTTCGGGGCTCTGTTCAGGCTATAAATAGGGGTGCTTGGTTAACTTCAAAGGCATCCCTTGACAATCCACTTCTCTCCCACTTTGCCACCACTCCACCACCACTACAATACCAACACGCACCACCATCATCCATCTATCATCTTTAGAGTGTGTAGTAGTCTCGGGATCCAAGATTGATCGTAAGAGTTCTTGTCAATCAAAGGCCATGTTTGGCTAATCTCTTACATCACTTGGCGAAGACAAGTCTTTAATGTATTACTTTTGATTTTTAATTTTTTGGCACTTTTTAATTGGGTTTGTATCAATGAATTTAATAACTAGTTTCTTATGATGAAAGTGAATTTTCTTTACTATTTCTTCTTGGTGTCATTGATTTTCCCATTTGTGTCTTTACGGTCTATATAAAGCGCGTTAACTACTTGGAAGGGGGTTAGAATGGTGGTTTGGTAAAGTTCTTGTCTCGTTCAGTGTATACATTCTGCGAGGACTTGGTTCAAGCTTACTAGGACCTCCTTTAATGACCAATGGTATTGGATGGAAGGGGTGCGAATAGCTTGAACCCCTCATATGTTAACTACTATTAAAACATTAAACCTACTTCTTGGGATTGTATCCTTGCTGACTCAAACCACTTAGCCGAGGGTAACGCCACCTTCAAAAGACCACTTTTCTCATTAATAACTTACTTAATTGTCTTTCAGTATTCCAACCCTTTAGGATTGTATCCTTGCTGACTCAAACCACTGGGTTGAGGGTAACTCCACCTTCAAAAGAGGGGCCTACTACTATAACTAAGATAATCTCTTAAAAAGTCCGAAAGTGCGAAAATCATCAAAGGGTACATTAAAGATGAGTTAGATCCAAGTGATTCTATCTTGTCTATTTGTTTTTCATTTTATTTATCTTTTTAATTTTAGATTTATATTCATGTTTAAAAACTCTTTTCTCAAAATTTGGATCGATTAGACGTTGACGCTAAACCGGTATTAAAAGCTCTTGTGTCCTTGGACGACCTCGGTATCTTAACAAACTATACTACGCTCGCGATAGGTGCACTTGCCCAAGTGTGTGTTTAGTGTTAGTATAATATCGTGTTTTATAAAATTAAAACTTGACTAATGCGTAAAACGGGCTTAAAATATTAATAAAATCATATCACGCTTAACGCACACCACCAACAAATAGGCGAATGACACTTACGACCATACAATGCTTCGAACGGTGCCATTTGAATACTAGCATGGTAATTGTTGTTGTACGAGAATTCAATCAAAGGCAAGTGCATAACCTAGTTGCCACCAACATCGATTACGCATGAAGGAAGCATATCCTCAAGAGTTTGGATAGTGCGCTCAGTTGGACCGTCAGATTGAGGATGGAAAGCGGTACTAAGATTAAGATGAGTACCAAGAGCGGTTTGAAAGGTTTTCCAAAGACGCGAGGTAAAACGACCATCACGGTAAGAGATGATGTTAATGGGGATACCATGACGACAAATGACTTCATTCGTGTAGATACGAGCCAATTTCTCAACTTTGTAATATTCACGAATGGGGAGGAAGTGAGCGGATTTGGTTAATCGATCAATGATCACCCAAATGCTATCATATCCAGAAGAAGTACGAGGAAGTTTGGTGATAAAGTCCATAGCGATACTCTCCCATTTCCAGACAGGAATTTCTAGTTGTTCGAGAAGCTAGAGGGACGTTGATGTTCAGCTTTCTCCTTTGAGCATGTGAGACAGTTCGAGACGAAGGTGGCGATATGCTTCTTCATGCCAGGCCACCAATAAGACGTACGAAGGTCGTGGTACATTTTGTCAGCACCAGGATGAATAGAGTATCGAGACTTATGTGCCTCCTTCATTAGAAGTTCTCGAAGGTCATCACGATTTGGTACCCAAACGCGATCGAGATAGTAAAGAATTCCATTGGATTTGGTCTTGAGTTGATCTTCAGCATCACACTTCATCTCGTTATAGAGGTTACCCTCATTAACAGACGAGTATTGCGCTTCACGAATGCGGTTTTGAAGATCATCCACGAGTTGAAACAACGAATACCCTTGACATGAGTTTTACGACTAAGAGCGTCGGCCACGACATTCGCTTTGCCAGGGTGGTAACGAATCTCGCAATCGTAGTCGTTTAACAACTCCACCCAGCGATATTGACGCATGTTGAGTTCCTTTTGGTTGAAGATGTGCTGAAAGCTCTTATAGTCGGTGAAGACCACACACTTAGTGCCATAAAGGTAGTGTCGCCATATCTTCAATGCAAAAACAACTGCGCCAAGTTCAAGATCGTGGGTAGTGTAGTTTTTCTCATGAATCTTGAGTTGTCTCGACGCGTAAGCGATAACCTTGTCTCGTTGCATAAGGATGCATCCAAGACCTTAGTTTGAGGCATCGCAGAACATGATGAAATCATCGTTTCCATCGGGAAGAGCGAGAATAGGGGCATTGCAAAGCATGTCCTTAAGCATTTGAAAAGATTCCTCTTCTTTGGGACCCCAAACAAAATGTTTATCCTTTTGAGTAAAAAAAGTAAGGGGAACAATGATTTTCGAAAATTGGAAATGAATCGAGGATAATAACCTGCCAATCCAAGGAACGAACGAATTTCGGACGGAGACTTAGGTGCGATCCAGTTCTTCACAACTTTGATTTTTGCGGGATCGATATGAATACCTTTCTCGTTGACGACGTGACCAAGGAATTGAACCTCTTTTAGCCAAAATTCACACTTGGAGAATTTGGCGTAAAGTTGCTCAGTGCGTAACAGTTCGAGGATAAGACGCAAGTGTTGCTCATGTTCTTTTTGCGTCTTGGAGTAGATAAGGATGTCGTCAATGAAGACAATCACGAAACGGTCCAAGTAAAGCTTGAACACTCGGTTCATCAAGTCCATGAACACCGTGGGTACGTTGGTCAAACTAAAAGGCATGACCACGAACTCATAATGACCGTATCGTGTACGAAAGGCGGTTTTATGAATATCTTCTTCGAGGACTCGAAATTGATGATAACTAGAATAGAGATCGATTTTTGAGAAACACATCGCGCCTTGAAGTTGATCGAAGTGGTCGTCGATGCGGGGGAGAGGATAACGATTCTTGACAGTAAGCTTGTTCAGTTCACGATAGTCGATACACATCTGAAAGGAACTGTCCTTCTTCTTGATAAAGAGTACCTGCGCGCCCCAAGGAGAAGCACTAGGGCGTATAAAGCCTTTATCAAGTAATTCTTGAAGTTGGCTAGATAGCTCTTGCATTTCCGAGGGTGCGAGTTGGTATGGAGATTTAGCAACAGGCATAGCGCCAGGGACTAAATCAATACAAAAATCAATAGAATGAGGGGGAGAAGGACTAAGTAGTCTTCGGGAAACACATTGGGAAAATCGCAAACAACATGAACATCACTCACGCTCTTATCCTTATCCTTCTTTTCCACAACGTGGACAAGAAAGGCAAAGTAATCCTTGCACAAGTACTTGTTTGCTTGAGTACACGACATAAATTCGAGACCTTTTTAAGGTTTCTCACCATAAACGTGCAACGAATCTCCACAAGGAAGAGGAAGGCGAATGAATTTCTCAAAACAAATGACTTCAGCACGAACTCGCCTAAGCCAACCATTGGCTACTATGATATCAAAACTACCCAATTGCATGGGTATGAGGTCAATCGAAAACTTGTGATCGTTGAGGTTCAAAGAGCATTTAGGGAGAACAGAATCGACAGTTATCGACTTACCGTTAACGACTTCGACCGCGAATGATATTGGCAACTTAGAGCGTCTACACTTATGCAATGGTTCGAATTCAACGTATACAAAACTTTTATCCGCATCCGTATCAAATAAACAAGAAGCATGGACATCGTTTATTAGAAACATACCATTGATGACATCGTTGTTGTTCTGGGCTTCAGCTACTGTGATCACGAAGGCTCGCCCGTGAGGATTCTGCTGCTGGTTGTTGTTATTGCGTTGCGGACACGCGTTGCTGAGGTGGTTTGGATCTCCACATTTGAAGCAGGCTCGACCACTGTTCGCTTGAGGCTGGGTTTGGTTCGCAACAGGGGTTTGGGTTTGGTTGCCTTGTGGCTTTGGATCACTTCGGCATTGGGTGGCAAAGTGCCCAAACCTATTGTAGTTGGTGCAAAGGCGGCACGGTGTATGGATCGGGTGATGGTACAAGTAGGTGTTACACTTGGGATGAGTCCCAGTGTTGGCTTTCTTTGTTGACTCAGGGTTTTGGGTGAGAGCGACTTGTTGTAGGGGTTGAGGGTTTTGCGGAGTTTTGGTTTGAAGCCTTCCGCTTCTTACCCTTGTTGTTGTTTTTGGTGGGTGGTTTACTTGGTGTGGGTTCAATGGTGGTTTCAGTGGTAGCTTGGTGAGCGGCCTTAGATGAACCCTTGTTGTCGAAGGTTCCATCCAAGATCCTATTGTGTATTAACTTGGCTGCCAAAAGAAAAGTGTCTTCAAGTGTATTTGGTTGAGTTGACTCGACGAAGTTCAAGATGGATAGGGGAAGGCATCGAATGTACTTAGTGATGGCCTTGTCGGTAGTATCGACTTGACCAGGGCAAAGAACACTCGGCTGCTTGAACCTAGTTGTAAGGCCGACATTGTCGCTCCCTACTTGCTTAAGGTTTCAAAACTCGTTTTCGAGTTGTTGAAGCTCACGTGGAGGAAAAAACTCATCCTTCATCAGCTACTTAAGTTCGGTCCATGTTAAGGTGTAAGCGGTGTCGTCACCACGTGCATTGCCTTCGGCCGTCCACCAATCAAGTGCCCTTGATCGGAAAACGCCGGTGGCGTTAGTGGTGCATAGGTGATCGGGACACCCACTTTGTCGGAACGTGACTCAATGGCGTCGAACCATTGAAGCATCTTGGTTGCACCTTCTTCGCCCGTGAAAGGCATCGGGTTGCACGAGTTGAATTGCTTGAAGGTGAAGGTGGATTTGGGTGGGTCAGCCTTGGAATCGACCGAGCCATGAGGGGTTCGGTGTTCTTTGGGGTTTGAACCTTGCTTACAATGTCGGGAATCACCTTGGCCATTTTCTTGGTCATGAATTTCATCATATCCTTCTTCGACATCGAGTCGGAGTTCGGCTTCACACTTGACTTGGAGCCCTTGTGAGAGTTGGAGAGACGACGAGTGGAAGAAGACATCTAAAAGATCGAAATAGAGGATAAAGGATGAGACTTAATCATAAGATGTTTATAAAAATCACGTTTGTTTGCATGTTGGAGCATGAATAATCCAAATAGCACATAGGTTTCACGTATTTGCATAAGTATAGCATGTATTCACAATGTATCATCACGTATGAAGACGAAAGGAATGTAAATTTAGTTTGTTCTCGAGAATTATTATTGTTTTGTTGCGGGAAACGTGCGAATTGTGCATCGGTTTTGAAACGAACGAAGTATCAAGTATAAAACACATTAAAATTGAGATAGCATAAAAGAGAGTTAACGTAAAACTTGGAGTGTCACAAAACGTAAGTAAGAATCGAAAGTCCTTTCGAGTTAGGGAAACGTGTTTTGGCCTAATAGGTAGAATACTCTCATCGAGAAGCGACTAACAGTATTCACCCTTCCAGTTACTCTACGTCCCTAATAGATTGAAAAGTCAAAACTTTGGCGGGATAGAAAATCGAGGAATGGGACTAGTTGTCAAGATGCAGGTTTCACCCCTAACTTGGTAATATCGTACCCTAAGTGTGGTTAGTACTCACCAAACGGGTAGAGAAAATAAATTCCGACTTGATGAGGAGGGTCCACTAGAGTTAGAATAGGAAATTATCCATAAAGATGTGGATTTCACTCCTAACTTGATGGCGTATTTGCGTGCAAAATCGAATAACGCAGATTGAGAGTCGTTCACCAAAGTGTGGGTTTCATGCCTATTTTGGTGAAGTCGTCTCATTTGTATGATATGGGTGTCTTCATGTCTTCAAGTATATGTTTGTGTAACGTCTTTGGAAAGACGTGTGTATAATTAAGACAAAAGAATGAGAAAGAAGCAAAGTAGGAAGAATATAACATTTTAAGCATAAAAAGAGAGAATGGTCAAAGTTTGGGACTTAAACTATAGACTAGGTCAAATCATAGCAATTCTACCTAATTCCCTATAGTTATGACCCTGATACCAATCTGTCACACCCCAACCAATGGCGGAAACATCGGAGTGAGACGAAAACGAGATTTTAAGAGACTTCATAACACTATTTTTGCGACAATATTTAACAAACTCAAATTTCATTTCATTTCAAAATATTCAAGTACAACGTTGAGACAAAGTACGACACGATTCATGAAACATTACAACGAAATACATGAAACAATACAACAAAAAAACTAGATTTCTAAAATGAGTTTCTAGTCCATCCTACTAGATTTCATCATCATCATCATCATCATCGATTTCCCGCAACACGTTTCAAAGTATAGTTCAATACAAAAAGTATTGGCGAGTATACAACTTTGTCTTATAGCATAAGTATAAAGTTTAACAATTCCACATGGCATAAACATCAACTTAAACTAACATAATATGCTAGCATGCAACTATACAAGTCAAACCAAAGATTCCCGCTAGTGTAATCTAATTATAGCAATAACTAGACCGTTTTGTTTAACTTAACATGACCTCAAGAATACGGGTGCTGCGTTACTCCTATAGTGCTATACATGTTAAGGGAGGCTTGTACGAAGTTAATGACAAGTATAAAGCATAAGAATAGTCTAGCATATATGAGTTCACGTATAACGTATAAGCATGTATGTTGGAATGTTTGTTTGTGATTTTAAGCATAAAGTATGTGAGTTGCATCTTTATTAGCATGGAACGTATTGCACCCAAAAGTGTAAAAAGTAAACGGGTCGAGTATACTCACGGTTTTGCAAGGCTTTCCTTTTTAAATCCACGAGTCGACGAACGAGAGTGTTGGTACACCGAGGTTATCCTACATGGGGTAAACGAAGGTGTGTGAGTATTCGGATTTGTAGAGAGTTCGGATTCGAATTGGAATTTAAGTACAAAAAGTGTGTATTCATAAATATATATCTTGTCCAAGTACTCGTTTTGATACTAAGTTTTGATGTGATTTCATGCATACTAAATTTCCCATTAGAATAAAAATACGAGGAACTTAGAACAAAGATAAAATAACCTAAGTTCATAACACATAACCACAACCGATTAGCATCATGAATTCGGCTATATATATATATATATATATATATATATATATATATATATATATATATATATATATACATTTTATATATTATATAGTATACCCAATACTAAGTCCATCATGAATGTCAAAGATATCATATATGTCAAGCATGGAGGTATGATTAATCTCATTATATGAATTCACCAATGCACAAATCATCAAAAGGATGATTCGGATGGCCATGAATGAAAATGGAAATACAACTATCTAACAAGTTCATCAAGTAGCCAAGTAAGATCAACCGGGGCTTTCATACCCATCATGGAAAATGTTGGAGATGCGGCAGGGTTATGTTACTTTAGGACTAGGAAACTACTTGGAATATCATGATAAAACATCAAGTGAGGTGGTGGAACAAGTTAGGATAGCCATGGCTTCCAAGGTTCACACCTTCACCAAAACAGAAGTCTTGCTATATGAACTATGGTAGACTTGGATGGTTTCAACACTTGTGGGTTGTCTAAACCCTATCAAAACAGAATGTTTAGAGGGTGTTTGCACCTCTAAACTTGTAAGAATCAACCATACACAAGCTCTCAAACCATGGACTTGATTAGAGGCAAGGTAGGTACAAGATTTTATAAGTGTTAACATGTTTATAAAGATTTAAATCAAATTTCTTCCAAAACAGAAAGTTTGGACCTCAAAATGGTGATGTTCTACCTTAGTTTACCATGGTAAACTTGTGGAAACACTCCTAGAGGTGTTCCAAGCTTTGTAATGGAAGAAGAGATGAAGAAAAGATGATGAAAAGTGAGAAAAGTGTTCACTTTGACACTTAGAACAATCTGTCTTTTCTGAAGTTTGCAACTGATTTGGGAGTGATTTGAGAGTGTAGATGAGTTTGGAAAGTGAAAATGGGTGATAAGAAGCTTGTTTATATAGTGTTTGGTAAGGGTTAGAGTTTTAACGAAGTTTAAAGGTGATTGGGTGAGTGTGGAGGTGAGAAAGTTAGCCAACCCGTAGCCAAGAAACCAGCTTCTACGGGATCAGAGGGTTTGGCGTCACGCGGCCAGAAAGAGAGGAAGGGGTCGCGCGACGCGGCGCTACTCTTGTCCGTCCTAAGTTTATTCTTTTTACAATATGGCCCATGAACTTCCTTTTGTTTATTATTTTAAGCTAGAACTTTCATATTTAGTAGGTTTTCAAGTATATAAAACGTATGTAACTATAATTCGAGTATCGTGAATACATGTATAAGTATTTGTATCTATAATGAGTATCAAAATACGTATTTAACCGACTGGTTGTATGTATAACAAATATGTATAAAGAATGAATTTTCATTACGATCAAGCTCTCGGATTACAAACTTGGAAAGGAAATACGAATATGATACGAGTACAAGTTTCCATAAATAGAAATACGATTGCACTTTCTAAATACGGAAAGTACAAAAATGCAAAGCGTTACATAAAACATACTTAGTTTCGTCGGAAAATTGTTACAAAATTAGGTGATTTTTATATTTAACTAGTTTATTTTCTGTCCGCGCGTTGCGGCGGGGACTCAATGTCTGCAAAACGCGTATCAACAACAGATACCGAATATCAAAACATAAATAAAAATGACGTTGTAAGGATGGTCACTCCGTCCTAAAAAACGATTTTAAATAACCTAATATATAATAATAGGACCCACACGTCCTACATGTTGGAAATTTGGTAGTTTTCAATTTAGTTATTACGGTGCTAGCACGTTAAAATATGGATGAGCTTGATACCTGTAACGGCACCGAAAGTACCGATCCGGAAAATAATTGAAATTAGGTACCGGCACCGATAATGCTCGGTACAATACGGTATGGTATTTGAAGGTAAAAATCAATAAATACAGGTATGGTGCTAGACCTGTGTCGAACCGAAAGTAACAATTCTGAAAAACGCCAAAAGGTGGGTACCAAATTAGTACCGAAAATGATTTGGTATAGTAAATTTGGTACCGATACGATACCGGTTTGATTACAGGATTTGATACGATTTGCTCATCAATAATCTAAATATCCAAGTTAATTTTACATGCTACAATTCATTCATTACAGAAAAAAGACAAAAAAGAAATCAAAATAAGTTGTTGTGTATATAAAACCTCATTCAAACGAAATACAGTTTACTTACGGGGTGCATGAAAAGTAATCTAAACTGTGCAATTACTTGCATTGCTACGTTGCTATAGGATTTGATGAGCTCGGTACCAACCGGTACCGAAAATACCGTTACCGAAATCCCCAAAAGTATGTACCGGTACCAAATATATCTGGTACGGTACGGTTCGGTATCGGTCGATACTGGTACAACACCGGTAATTGAGGGTAAAAATCGGTGAATACCGGTGCCGAACCGGTACGGAAAATACACCTTATTTGGTAAAAGCGGGTACGCGGTACCCGATACTATTTCTTCATTTTACTGTTCATTGACTTCAAAATTTAATATATAGGGTAATTTTTGTTTATTGTGTCGGAAATTTGTAACGACACTTTTTATTTATTTGTCGGAAATGTGTCACAAATAATGTTGTACTATAATCTGTTATTTTTTTTGTCAGAAATGTGTAGCTAAAAAAAATCCTAAAAGTTAATAGTTAAATATATTGTAAGAGATTCGTAGCAATTTGCGACAAAGTAATTTTGTAGGAAATATTAGTTGTAGGAAGTTTCGTCGGAAATGCGTTGAAAACGGGTTTCCTACGAGGCGTTTTCCTACATCAGGTATTTGTCATAAGTGCGTTGGAAAGCTAGTTTTATTACGCATTTCCTACGAAAACTGGTGTAAGAAGTTTCAGATTTTCTAAAAGTGGATATTTAACCGAATTAAGATATATATACACAACTCCGGAAATCGTATCTAAGAACACCAATGAATGTGCCAAAATTGAGCTAGCAAAGAAAAATTAATTTAACTCTCACACTTAAGAGATAAAACCAAATGCATTTTTAAAGTATAAATTACTCACTGTCTTGCACTTCACCAATTACATATAGAAAAGAAGAGTTTAATGCCATTTTAGTCCCTATGGTTATAGTCATTTTGCCAGTTTAGTCCAAAGGTTTCATTTTTAACCTGTGGATCCAAAAATGTTTCACCGTTGCCATTTTAGTCCACTGGGTTAACTTCATCCATTTTTTCTGTTAACCAAAAGGGCAATTCGGTCATTTTATATGTAATTCTGTTAACTAGAAAGGCAATTCGGCCATACAAAATGACCGAATCGCCCTTCTCGTTAACAGAAATAATGGATGAAGTTAACCCAGTGGACTAAAATGGCAACAGTGAAACCTTTTTGGACCCACATGTTAAAAATGAAACCTTTGGACTAAACTGGCAAAATGACCCAAACCACAGAGACTAAAATGGCATTTAACTCTAGAAAAGAAAATAAACTGATGACACACGTTTCTAAATTATAGACCACTAACTAACAATAAACTAATTGCAAAATGGAAGCTACAAAGTACTGGGAATTAAAATGCATAGCAAATTAATATTATACATATATAAAAGATGCTTGGAATAAGGGAACGTGGTCCATGCATGATTGTGTAGAGAATTTGTACGTAAGATTAAATATATTATGTATTAATATTTAATCTGTAGCCATTATAATCATTTACATTATATAGATCAAAATATATAACAATCCTATTAAATAATTAGTTGGTAATTGTTGATGGACCATATTACCCTTATTAACTAATTAGGGTTTCCTCCTGGGTGCTTATATAAGGAGAATTATGTGGAGGTTAAAGGGTTACTCAGTTACATAATTAGACACACCCCATAAGCCTAACATCATAATCGACCTCCATCTCCATACCGATTCCCTTATCGGTTTTTCTTAGCCACCATCATCAGTCAGCACCCTAAGGAGGAACCAGACCAAGATGACAATGATGTCAAACTTTAATGGCTGCGTCTCCATTGCTAGATTCTCTGCTAACCTGTGCTGATGCAACCAAAGGTATGTTTTCATGTTTTCCCTCATGTATAAACAGAACTGATTCAACATGTGGTATCAGAGCATATGTTGATTAGTCAGTTCTGTTTTCGTATCCATTATTCTGGGATCAAAAATCTGGAAAACGAAACTGTTAAATCCTTGAAAAGTCACGACTGTTTTCGAGTTTTGTTGCCGAAATCACTGTTTTCGGAAGTTAATGAATTAATGTTTTGACTCGAAATCATAATGGACAAACCTAATATTCGAAATATGTTAACAAAATTCTTAAAATTTAGATTTCGGAACCCAGAATTATGTTTTTATTTTTTAGGGTTCATAATGTTCTTAGTTAAAATTCGAAATTTCCCTTATGTTTTGGAATGTGTTTTGAATTATGTAATGTTTTTCCTAATTTGATCTTATTTTATCTAATAAGTTGTTTTCGAAATATGTTAATGAGATAAACAATTATGATTTTCGAAATTTTATGATAAAATTAGATCAATGTTATAATAGGAAACTCTATCAAAATTCATAATTTTCGAATTTTAGTTTGTTATCACAACAAACAGCCTTAAAGAGAGGATTCGAAATTAAACAGCCTTAAACATGTCGCACAAGATTGGATCACATAAGTGATAATCTGATCGCATAAGATAATCGCACAAGATCAGATTACATAAGAGATGATCTAATCGCACAAGACAGTCGCACAAAATTTGTACACCTCATTAAGCACATGGTACAAGTTAAGACTGCATAATCGCACAAGAATTGTGGATCGCACAAGACTAGTGGATTGCACAAGACTTGTGGATCGCACAAGACCTTACTAATCGCACAAGGCATTACTGATCCACAAGTTTTGGGCCTTAATGATCGCACAAGTACTTGGGCCTTATTGATCGCACAAATGTTTGGGCCGTATTGATCGCACAAGTTTTGGGCTTTACTAATCGCACAAGACTTGGGCATTACTGATCTCACAAGACTCAAAACCTCATTATTTTAAGCTGTTTAAAGTGAACTAAAAATTTTTACAAAATGGTTTTTTACAAGAGTTCGATCCGCGCTAACGGGTGGTTTGCTATTAAATAATTGGTTTTGTAATCACTTAGTTAATTAATAAGGATCAAATAATATTTTACAAAACCAAAATGGCTTAACTTGAATGAGCTTCTGATGTATCAATTCTGGCCAAAGCTGATTTGATGCATCTACTTATCGTTCAAGTATTATGAAAGCTATGTTGTGTGTGCATCATAAGCATGAATGTCTTAATTTCTGGCCAAAGCTGATTTAATTCATTCATAGATGGCATACTCAACAAGTGCATAACTAAAGTGATTGTCTCAATTTCTGGCCAAAGCTGATTTGTTACAACCACTTTACACATATGCTTAAATGATTACACTTCTGGCCAAAGCTGTTTTGTCTTCGTTTAAGTAGAATTTTTTAGCTATAATCTATTATTTTGATGTTAGTAATAGACATATCACAATATCTTCACATAATGATCGTTAGATTAATGATCCTTAATTAAGTTTTTATGATCATTTCGTCTGCCTTATTCTTAGTAACCATAATTTTACTCACTATATTTTTCTTCTATGTGTATCTCATCCACTCTAATTCCTAAACCTAAAATGTTTGCTTTATTTAAAGTTTCTATTAGAATTAGCTCTTAAATTAAATCCCTGATTATTTCTTAAGACACGATAATCCTATTGCTCTCTTCTAATAAAGATTATAAAGAAGAACAATTAGAGCATGATGAATAGGACAAATCGAACATGATGTCTCTTATGATAATCAAGAACTCTCTAACGTAAATGCTATCACTAAAGTTATTTCAGATTAAGTCTTTCCTGAGACTAATCTTTATTTACGGAATAATCACTAGAACTCCTAAGATGCATGCCTTAATTTGAAACTCTAAACTATAAAGTTAAGTGGTATATGTGAATACATTATAATGTACAAAACCATGACCCATAAAGTTAAGGGCTTACGCATGGAAATAAGTACATTTTTCCAGTACATTGCATATTAAGATTTTCACTTGTACATTTTGATGCCTTATAAATCAACTATAACACTCAAAATACCAAAGTATAACGAGTGTGTTGATAAGCAACATATGTACAAAGAAATAAATGTTTGAAGCTGGAAAAATAAGTTGTTACTCACCTTACAACCACTAAAACGTTTAAAAGAGGATTGTTCTAAGGTCCATAGACAAATTACAAGTGCTAATTCCAACTTTAAGGTTCTTCAAGGGAAAATCTCACTGCATAATTATGTCATTAGACTAGACATAAGCAACGAGACTATCCATTATTCTAAAGAACAGTTGGGTAAATTGATTAGATAGTCACTTATTAATGATATTTAAGTCTGATAATTTCAATATTCCAATTAACACATGATTAGTTGACTCTAGTTCCATACGTTTCCTTACCAGAACTCGACAAATAACTAACATGAGAGTTAGTGACAAAGTTAAATGTTAAGGCTATAAGAACCATAATCAGCAGTCTTCTAACAAAGTTTTTCGATACATTACATATTCTGATTATTAATCAGAGTACAGTATCATTACTTAGGCTATGTCATGAAGGTTGTGAGGTTTGAATAGTCAACATAAAGTCACACTTATCTTAAACTCTCATCTTATTTGTTCTAAATATCTGGATAGAAACATTACTAAAATGAAACTAGATGATACCTTACATTTTCACAACTTTTGTTATCTTGCAAATGAGAATTTGACAAAAGGAAAATGAGACTTATAAATTTCATTCATTATAACCGAACTTCATGAGAAATCATGACATGGCTAATGAGAATGATTATTCAACTAATCCCATTCTAAGTGATTTTAAATCATGACGTTAAAGCCCTAAATATGACTTGGCTTAAGGAATAAGTATGGGTCCATCATAAGTCATTCATTGACATTCGTGGAACTTATTCCAAATGGAATATTCAGACATAATTTATTTATCTTTTAACAGACTATCAACTTGTATCTAAATTTTGTCACATATGGCCCACGTTCTTAGAAGAAGTTTATTCATGTACGTACTTAACAAGATTTCTATTAAGTATGTCCCTAAAGTTTCTTATGACATTTGGACATTAAAGAAATCAAATAAAGTTTAACGTATATGTGATAGGTTCCCACGTCACGTACCTCATTGAAACTTCTATTGTAGCATTTCTAGAGATATTAAAGATCAGTGGGAGCATTAAGTGTCTTAATAATAACTTGCAATAGTTGCAAGAGGTGGGGGAGTGAAAACTTTATATTACTTCACTTTACACCTCTTGTACAAGACACCGCTCCATCACGACATTGTTTCATCAATACTTGTCTCCTTAAATCTAATGCTACTCTTACAAAAGTTTCATTGTTGATTAATTGTGGGCACACTTAGATTTCTTACCTAAACTAATATAATCCTCAACAAGAGAAACTACAACGACTAACGTCATTAACTTGTTTCTCAATTAGAATTTGTTGGTCGTTACATATTGACCCTAAACATGCTGAGTTCCTAAAGATTCCTAAGGTCAGTGGGAGCAGTCAAAGTCCTTATTATGATTTGCAAGGAATACAAGAGGCGGGGGGAAGAGTGTCATTAAATTTCACTCCGAATTTAACTCCGATTACACCTCTTGTACACCATACTACACCAACTCTTATAGACTTAGAATCCTGAAAATGATAGCAACCTAACCAAGAGCTAATCCATAAAACTGAAACTTCTAATGAACCCAATAATCAACTCAGGAGGTCATCTAGGTTTAAAAGCCTACTAACTTTGATGATTACATAACCTCCCTAACTGAAGTTGAAATGGTTTTTTGGAAATGTTTACTGATCCTGTCTCTTAAAATTAAGCCATTAGTGTCAATCAATATTCTTAATGGAATAAAACAGTTTTCTAGTAAAACTGATTTTATGTGTTCGTATAACGTTTGAGATTTGATTGAATTACCTAAGAGTGTTCATAACTAAATCAAATCCTAATATAAACGTTAAGACACTAAGAAGCATGTTTGATTGTCAAAGGTTATACTCAGGAAGAGATAAATTATGAAAGAGTTTTTCTTACAAAAGATTTCTTTAAGGATCATCACTGTTCTAGTAGCTTATAATAATTTTGAGCTGCATTAGATGAACATTAAAACAATTTTCCCTAACAAATGGCTGATACATTTACATGTTCATAAAATAACCTGAAAGTTTCAAACTGAAGGTTAAAGAACACTTTATCTGTAAGCCAATAAAATCCATGTATGGGTTAATGCAAACATTATAATGTGATGAAATCTTAACATAATTATTTTCATCAACAATCAAGTGGATTAATGTACCTACCTCAAAATGAGTGGGAGCAACTAAGATAAACTTGTCTATATAGATGATATTCTTTTGACAAGTATATGTTACATAAGTCAAAGCATTGTTAATACAAACTTTGATATAATAAATCTCATAGATATCTCTTACGTGATTGATATCATAACATACTGAGATAGACCCAATGGGATATTAGTTCTGTTCCATAAGTTTAACATTAAATGGGTCCTCACACATGTAACAAACAATTTTGCTCTCCTTCAGAGGATAATAGGATAAATGAGATTATTTATTTACGCTTCATTAATTAGAAGCCTTATGTAAGTTTAAGTCTATACTCGTTTAGATATTACTCACATTGCAACATACTAGATTTGTCTAGATTAATGTGAAGCATCTAATGGAGTATTACAATATCTTTAAATAAACGAAAGGCTATTATTTGAAGAAGAAGTGAGAATTAAAACCGGTTTATTACTTTAGCTTTGTGATATTCAAAGATGCAAGAATGCAATTCCGGGTATATCTTTATGTCAGCAGACAAAACCTATCTTATGGAGGAGTCATAATAAACTGATATTAACAACCTAAGTTATAACGACATAATATAGTCACTAAATGTTGTTAGAAATTTATCAGTGGACTCATAAGTTTATTAACTCCATATAATTAATGTTTTGAAGACTTAGTGTGATAAAGTCAGCTACCATAACTCCTTGAACAGTAACAGTTCAAGAGGTGCTGCATTAAGTTTCGATACGCAATTAATTATTCGTTTATGAACGAATTGAGGAAACTAAGTTTTGTATCGAATACATTCATGATATGCTTAAGGATCCTATAACTAAAGGGCTATTACCCATAAGTCGTATTAAGAGAGCTCAGAGACGGGTATTAATTGATGGCCATGCGCAATTGCATATCGTACTATGAATGACTAAGTATTAGTGAATTTTCCTCATCAGTTTGATTTTGTATGTCTCTAAGAATATGTCAAGCCGGCATAATGGCATATAAGACAAATATAGTTACAAATCAAACAAAGGGCTTACGCGTATTTTGATCATGACGATTAGGTTTTAAATTAAGGCTATAGTATGATTAATGAGGGTCCTGAGTCGCATAATGATTCAACGGCTGTATTTCTCTGCTATAGTACTTGTTTAAGGCTAAAATGAGTGTTAACTCCTGATCAGGCTTATCTAATACTCATAGTAAATGATTACTCGGCTAAGTGGGAGAATGTAAGATTAAATATATTATGTATTAATATTTAATCTGTAGCCATTATAATCATTTACATTATATAGATCAAAATATATAACAATCCTATTAAATAATTAGTTGGTAATTGTTGATGGACCATATTACCCTTATTAACTAATTAGGGTTTCCTCCTGGGTGCTTATATAAGGAGAATTATGTGGAGGTTAAAGGGTTACTCAGTTACATAATTAGACACACCCCATAAGCCTAACATCATAATCGACCTCCATCTCCATACCGATTCCCTTATCGGTTTTTCTTAG
The DNA here is from genome assembly GCA_030545235.1 of Helianthus tuberosus. Classification (NCBI taxonomy): domain Eukaryota; kingdom Viridiplantae; phylum Streptophyta; class Magnoliopsida; order Asterales; family Asteraceae; genus Helianthus; species Helianthus tuberosus. The sequence goes on from CM060420.1 coordinate 139,547,535, forward strand.
CCACCATCATCAGTCAGCACCCTAAGGAGGAACCAGACCAAGATGACAATGATGTCAAACTTTAATGGCTGCGTCTCCATTGCTAGATTCTCTGCTAACCTGTGCTGATGCAACCAAATGTATGTTTTCATGTTTTCCCTCATGTATAAACATAACTGATTCAACATTGTATTGTTAGGATGGGTCTTCAACTTGCTTCGTGCGGAAATCGGAAACGACCATTCGGAAGAATATCGTTGAATATCTGTAGTGAGCGGGTTGGTGATCCGATATACAACATTTATCCAAGTGGACACTTGCCATTAGATCACTCATAGTGGTACAACTACGAGCAAGATGGTAATCAATTTTAAAAGTGCCTAAGACCATGCGTAGTCGTTGGGGTGAATAATGTCCCATCCTAAGGCGTTTTGCGTCATGTGGCAGCCCAGTCAGCAATGGGGCAGTATTGGGCGTTTTTACAAAAGGGGTGTAGCGGGGATGTGAGCCATTATGTTAAATGAGATGTAATATAATTAAATAAAACAAAAACCATCAAAAAAATCTTGTTGGATAAAAAATAGGAAGATGGAAGGTGATTGTACAAAGAAATGGGGGGCAAGGTGTGTTTTAAATCACGTTGGAGAGGTTTTTTTCAAAAATAACGCCCAAACACGCCCCGGAGGGTGGGGAACCGGCGTTATTGAGCGTGATTGGTGCAAATTTTGAAAAATCCACGCCCACTACGGATGGTCTAACATGTAAAATGAAAATGTGAATTCAAGACAAAAGGTCAAAGTTAACTTTTTGGACATTGTTTAGACCTACAAAAATAATAAATAAAAGAAATTAGTATGGAGTTGAAAATGTTGAGAAAACGTGCTATAAAGAGGCCACTCTCTAGGCCTGATTAAAACTATACAAGAACAACCACGTTGAATATCATGAAAATAGTTCATTTCAATCCCAAGCTTTTCTTCACCCTATTTAAACCCCTAAAGCATTAGAAAACAATAAACCTAACATGGATTTATGGGGGAAAAACAATACTATATAAATTAAAAAAAAAGAACATACAAGGTAAAGAAGGTTAATACATGATTTTCTTCATGATAATTGTGGTGTCTTGTAATGTTACAAAACATATATACAAACCCTTAAGCCTATTGAAAAGAAACAGGTAACGGCGACACAAAATGAAAACAGTTCATTCCTATTTCAAGCTTTTCTTCAACCAGTTTAAATCTAAGAGATAAAAAAGTAAAGAATTAGAAAACCATAAACTTAACAAAAGAGCATAACATACTGATAAGGAAAATAATAATACTATATAAAAAAATAAGATATAAAATAAGAACACACGTAGGGGGGGAGGGGGGTTTGGGCGTTTTCCCAAAAAAAAAATGCCCCTCCACGCCTTGGAACCGCCCCCTGAGGGGTTTTTTCAAAAAAAAAAAAAAAATGTTTGGTGTTCTTTTTTCAACGCCCTTGTTCATTCCTTTTGGCCAATGACTTTCGTGATGGTTTTTGGTTGGCCAATATCATTTTTTGATTTTTTTTTATTTAGTTCTATTATACCCATTTTAACATAATGTCCAACAATATCCACATTCTCACTACACCTATTTAAAAAAAAATGTCCCATTGCTGATTGGACTGTCACATGACGCACAACACCTATGGGTGGGAGCATTATTCATTCATGTGTACCACTACACATTTTCTAAATATAAATGTAACTCGAGATTGTCTTCATGATAGCTCCACACGAAATAAAACTTGAAAATTATAAAAGAAATTAATTAGTATGGAAATAGATAATAGAGCTAATTTTGGTATCTTATAATGCTACAACATGTGTTGTAAAGAAGCCTTTAGACGGTCAGACCCGATTAAAATAACAAAAGTAACAGAGACACGGCATGAAAACTACCCATTCTGATTTGTTATTTTCCTTCAACCTTTATATACCTGAAAGATAAATAATAAAGCACTAGAAAACACTAAACCTAACAAAAGATCATAACGCAATGATAAGAAAATAACAATATATAATATAGTAAATATATAAAGTAAAGGTAAACAGAAAATAATCTCATGATCGCACACGGAGTCAGCTACCTGGAAAAATAAAATTAGTATGAGATAGAAACATAGCTATATTTGGCTTCTTATGGTTTTGATTGAATCAACTTGATCATGAGGCATTATCTTTATAAAATTGAACCAGTTTGGCCATCAACATAAAACCAAGTTGACCATTAGGCATTAAGCTTACAAGATTGAACCAACTTGACCATCAACATTAAACTAATTTGACCATCATGCATTATGCTTGCAAGATTTAACCAATTTGATGCCATAAATCTTTGATCATCTTCTCTCGAAACCCATAAACCGTCGATCCTCATCGCTTCAAAATAAACGAGGGGCCGTGTCTGATTTCATCTTTTAATAGTAAAAACTTACACAACCTACGTTCCATCGAGCACATGATTTTATTTTATTTTATTGTATTTATTTATTTATTTATTTATTTATTTATTTATTTATTTATTTATTTATTTTGGCCTTATTGTAGTAGACCGATGTAAATGTTTTGAGCCCACTTAAGAGTTTCTGGGCTAGCGGAATAAAGTGAAGTGAATGTAAAATTACATTTTTAACCTTGTTGGATTTTATTTTATTTGTTTGGTTGATAGTCTAGTTATATTATATTATACTAGGTTAGTTGCACGTGTGTTACACGGGTTGAACAATTTAAACTATATAGTATAAATATTTCCTGTAAATACAAAACAAAGACAGAGACATTTACATACCATATTGACATAAATGAGTTAATATAAATGTAACCCATCAACTCGTACATATTAATTAATGTCGTAGAGTTCGATAAGACGGCTCTAATGTCAGTTGAATGAGGTCAATCAGAGTCTATTTGATACCCTTTGTACGACTTCTTATTTTTTGAATCTTTGTATTTGATTCTAAACCTATTATTAATATTATTGATAATAATCTATACTATATAATAAAAGAAAATATTTAGGGACACATGGCTCTCTACGGGGTATCTCAATTGTCTTTTTCCACTTAAATAAACAATTACACGAAAGTTAACAGTTATAAAAAAGTGATGTGAATGAAAGATAATATAGTTTTTCCGCTTTTATAGTTGGAGCCACAATTGGCTACTCCACGCCACTTATTTTGACTGTAATTAACTCTGAAAACGATTTAGTCTAACATATTAATATTATTATTAATTTCAAAACTTGTTTAGCTAGGATTTAAGATTCTATTGAAGTTTTAGTTTAGGTTATTGAATTAATAATAAGAATTTGTATTAGATTAGATTAAATATTATTATTATTTGTATTAGATTAGATTAAATATTATTATTATTAGTATTATTAATAATTTTAATCAATTAAATGAGAGAATGACAAGTGTCCCAAAACAGGTTTATTTTATTATATAGTATAGATATATTGTTAACAATGGAGATGAATAGCAATTTTAAATTTATAATAATATATAGTTTTTTTAATATGTTAACACATTTCTTTTTTTTTCTTTTTTTTTAAAACCATATTTTTTTTAATATTTTAATATTATAATACTTTGTTATTATATTTACTTTTAACATGTTTGTTTTTTTAAACCATACTACCTTTATTGTTTATTTTTTGTTTTTCATAATTCTTTTTTCTTTTTTTAAATTTTATTGTCTTTATCGATTAATTTAATATTTCTTTAATAACTTCTGTTCGTTATTTAAAAGAAACTTAAGTACGCAGTTGTGCTTATTTTTTCCTCTTGACATTTTTATATAAGTATTGTTAAAAATGAAGTTCATTCAAAGTAGAGTATTTATTTGATATCGTTTTACGGCACGATGATAAATTTTACCGATTATGATGGTTTGGTTTTCTAAACAACATACTTTATTTTCAAATAACGTATGTTTAACATTATCATTTGCTTCGTTTCGCCGCAACGCACGGCGTTCAAACAACCTAGTAAAACTTAATTTTGAAATTTATTTATACATGTTTGGTTTATCCGGTTTGATGAAGTTACAATTGTAATTCAAAAGCCAGGATACATGTTTTGTTGAAAATAAGATGACTATATAGAATTTTCTCAATTGTTTCATGTAGTAACTTAATCACACGCTATCCTTCTTCTTCACCACCACCACCACCACTTTCTTCGCCAGCATTGTCATCGTTTGTTGTTGCCACCACCGATGTTATTGACACTATTGCATCTATCTCCACCATCACCACTACCACCACCACATTCCAATTTCTTTAACTATTTTGTCAACTAAATGCATTAGGTGTTACGGTTTCTTTCATAGATTAAAATCCCTTAGAATTTCATTTACTTATATTGAGTTTAATTCCAATTCATTTGAAAAATACAATTCAATTATTTTAAAAATTATGTGAACCAAGCATCCTTTTTTATTAAGTTCTGATAACGAGTTTAAATCTGATATCTAAAATGGATGTAATAATATTCATTATATTTTAGGAAACCATCAATTTATCTTAGTTACCCTTGAAAAACGATACGGATTTTTTTTAAACGGGAAATGTTACTCTTTTACACCGATTGTTCTAAATTATTTCTCCTTGTGTAGGTTTGAACTTGAGACATTCCTTTTAAGAGGCATGTGCCTCTACCAAGTGAGCTATTCGTTTATTTAAACAAATAAATATAACAAGTTAGAATACCAATAATTGTATTTGCTATATGAGAAGTATACATAGACGTTGAAGTGTAAAGGATATATACTACTTGTAAGCTTAGAAAACAGAAAGAAGCAATTAAGCATTTGTCTTTCTCCTTTGCAAGTGTTTCCCATCTCTTCTTAATAACCAATGTCACCACCGTCGTCTTTGCTGCAAAATGAAGTCGGAAAAGCTAATCACCACCATGATCCACCACTACCAAAACCAGTCCAACGAAAGCCCGGTGGATGGAGGTCCATGCCTTATATTTTAGGTATTAATATTACTAATTTCTCTTTAGATACGATAATATTTAGACTATGGTAACTTCTTGTTTGGATACTCTATTCATTTTCCTTACTTTTGAAAATATCAACTATGTATAGGAAATGAATCTTTTGAAAGACTCGCGTCAATTGGGTTGGTAGCTAACTTCACGGTGTTTCTAATGACGGTATTCCACATGAACCAAGTATCAGCGTCAAACCTAATCAACATTTGGTATGGAATTAACAATTTTCTCCCGCTCATTGGAGCCTTCATCTCCGATGCTTATGTTGGCAAATTTTGGGTCATCGCCTTCTCCTCTTTCGCTACTCTTTTGGTAATTTTCATCAACTTTGCTAGCTTGCATACACCAAACCTAATATTATCGTTTTTCAACTAATGGTATAGTGGTAATATTCGAATTCCGTTTGTAGTAATTTTTTGGGGTGAGTTTACATCAAGAACAAATCATCACGTTATTTATTTCGATTATTACGTACAACCATATTGGTTGGACTTTTTATTCATCAAGTAAACGACAAAGTCGTTTGCCCGACATTTTAGTAATACGAATACCATATATATTCATTGGATCTACTGTCATTTTAGCTCAAAATTATTGACCATACAATACCCGTCCAGTCGTCTTCGTCTTTATTATAATTATAATAAACTAGTAGCATACAGGCGCGCTTCGCGGCGGGGCGAGCTGATTTTTGATCCGATATAGCAGTCAAAAGAGAAAACTTATAAAATAAAGTCGTGGTAAGTAAAAAAGTATGTCGACACGTGTTTTAAATCGACCAAAAATTTCGATTACAAAAGTACTTAGAAAGTTAAAGGGTTGTCAGTGTTAATGTTAAAAGTTGAGAAAATACAAAAAAAATTATGTCGAAATGTGAGTCAACTTAAGTTTATATCGACACGTAAATAAAAATAAAGACGTAAAAGTCGATTAAAAAGTATTTAGAAAGTTAAGAGGTTGTAAGAGTTAATGCTAAAAATTAAAGGTTAAAAGTAAAAAAAAGAAAAAAAACAAAAAGACAAAAGAAAAGAAAAAAAAAATCACTGACTAAAAAAGTATTTAGAAAGTTAAAGAGTTGTCAATGTGAATACTGAAAGTTGAGAAAACACAAAAAAAAAAATTATGTCGAAACGTAAATCAACTTAAGTTTATATCGACACGTAAAAATAAAGACGTAAAACTCGGTTAAAAAGTATTTAGAAAGTTAAGGGGTCGTAAGAGTTAATACTGAAAGTTAAAGGTTAAAAGTAAATAAAAAAACAAAAAGACAAAACAAAGTCAAAGATCAAAAAAAAAAAAAAAATTAATTATGAATTAATACTATATAAGAATAAGCAATCAAGCATCAACAATGTTATCAGTTAACTGTTACTATTTTATTTAGTTTATTAACAATTTATTTTTTATGCATGCATGATATTACGGATTGGTAATAAAGTGTTTTCGGGTAAATAATCTATAAACCGTGTTAAAAAAATATAAAAAAACTGTTTATATGTATGTATTAAAAGTAAACATGATGTCATTTCTATCAAGATTAAAAGATTATAAGGAGAAAGGTTTTAGCTTGTCATCCACTATATGTCAAAAAGTGTAATTGGATGGCCATGAATGTCATGAACGATGAAAGTGAGGTATGATTTTGCTGGTTCTGTTTTCGGACTTTATCATTCGATTAATCTTTTGATTTAATAAAAATATGGAAATTGTTAAATTACATGATAAATTGAAAGATTTTAGACTCTTAACATTAATATGAAAACTAGTATTCCACTTTTATTGTAATTATATTATAATGACATAAAACATATAAATTACCTTAGTAATATTTTCATCCTGGTTTGTATGCTCAGATGGTTCAAACAATCGTATCAACAAAAACGAACACGAGATATTGGGGGAACAAATCCACGACTCTTTCTATAATGAACTTACAAAGAAAATGGACAAATAAAAATATTAACCTAGACCCCTATTTATAATATTACTAAACTTACTCTCCAATATAATTTCCTAAATAAACCAAACTTTAATAAAAACTAATTATATCAATCTTTCAATTTGGCCCTTCAACTTTCAACTCATACGAGTTTTAAGATTAACTTTCAATACGGTTTCATTAAGATGAGCACATCAGGGCAGGCCCAAGCCCAAGTATTTTGAGGCTCGGGCTTTGGGCCTCCAAATAAACAGGGCCTCCAACTTAAAAAATAGTCATAATTATATATGATATTTGGGCTGGGTTGCGATGGATATTATTGATGTATAACAGGTTTGTAGGTGCGTTACATATGGAGTATTGTATTTGGGCGGCAATTGGATTTACTCAATTTTTTTTAGGGAAAAAGGCCTCTAGTTTTTACTTTGCTTTAGGCCACCAAAATGATTGAGCCGGCCTGGAGCACATGTATCTTGCTGTCATTTGTTTTATATATATAGCAAGTGAACTATAATCTTGAATGATTAACTCTATTGTTTATCTAGGGAATGGTGACCATGACCTTAATAGTAGCATTGCCAAAGTTGCACCCACCATCATGTGCCGGTCAACAAGCCCCACTCAACCAATGTCAGGGTGCAACCACTAGACAGTTTGGCTTCTTGGTCTTGGCCCTCGGGTTCCTGTCTGTAGGAACGGGTGGGATAAGGCCTTGCAGTCTACCATTTGGCGTGGACCAGTTTGACCCAACCACTGATGAAGGTAGGAAAGACATTGATAGCTTCTTCAATTGGTATTACACCACCTTTACTATCATCATGCTCATATCCATGACCGTAGTCGTCTACATCCAAGACTCGGTGAGTTGGGTCTTGGGGTTCAGTATCCCAACTATACTCATGGCATGCTCCATTGTGTTGTTCTTTGTGGGTTCTAAAATGTACATTTACGTCAAACCCCAAGGTAGTATTTTCTCTGGGATGGCGCAAACGCTTGTTGCGGCTTACAAGAAGCGTAATCTTCAAGTTGAAAAGGCAATGCTATATGATCCACCGATGACTAAAGGAACATACCAATTACAAAAGTTGCCTCTAACTAATCGATTTAGGTAAGTTATTTAAATTCAAATGCGTATACTCCGAATAATTATATTCATAACGATCAACGAAAGTTTATTATTTTTTTTAATTTATTATGTAGGTACTTGAACAAAGCAGCTATAATATTGGATGGTGAAACAAACCCTGACGGATCTCGAGTAAGTTCTTGGAACTTGGCAAGTATACAACAAGTTGAAGAAGTAAAATGCCTAATAAAAGTTATTCCTATATTAGTCTCGGGTGTTATATGTTACACAGCGTTAGTCCAACAATGGACTTTCACTGTGTCACAAGCCCTGAAAATGGATCGTCATCTTGGTCCACACTTTCAGATACCAGCAGGATCAATAGGTGTCATATCCATGATCACCATCGGGATATGGCTCCCAATCTATGACAGGATCCTTGTCCCATCTATTCGAAAAATAACAAAAATAGAAAGTGGGATAACGCTCCTCCAACGTATCGGAATTGGTATTGTTTTTTCTATCTTGGCGATGATTGCTGCTGCAATGGTTGAGAAAAAGAGACGTGATTCTGCAACTTCTCACAACCGGCCAGACGGGGTGGCACCCTTGTCGGTCATGTGGCTCGCACCACAACTTATCTTGATGGCGTTTGCCGAGGCGTTTAACCTTCTCGGCCTATTGGAGTTTTACTATAAGGAGTTCCCGGATAACATGAAAAGTATGAGTACTGCGATGTTCTGTGTGATGGCTGGGTTGGGAAATTATTTGAGTAGTGCATTGGTTACTACGGTGCATAAGGTGACCGGAAAACATGGACGGCCGAATTGGTTAGCCGCCGATATCAACGCTGGCAGGGTCGATTACTTTTATTATGTGATAGCTGGATTGGGGGTGTTGAATATGGGTTATCATCTTATAGTCTCATCTCAATATCAATACAAGGAAAAGATCCAAGGTAGTGAAGAAGAATCCAAGTTGGATATTGAGTTAAATGCGTCAAAAAAATGATATCATTTTGCTTTGTAGAGATTGGTACAAGTATATATATGTGTTATAATATCTAGTTGTAATAAAACGGGGGAAGGATAAGGTTATAGTTATTATACAATGTATGCATATGGTGCACTTTTTAAAATTGAATATGGTTATAGTTATTATACAATGTAATTTTGCTTATGTGATATGAACCAGTGGTTGATAGATAATCCGTTGAGTGGATCAAATTCAAAAGAAATTAGCAAGAAGCAAGACTTGAGATAATTCTCTAAACCCACATTGACATTTTATGAAACAACTTACTTGTAGGCAAAGAAAAGAACTTGTAATAACGATGAGATGAGAAGAGAAACAAACATTGTCTTTATTCTCCTTGGAAATCGAAGGCTTAGAGCTTTCTTCACATCATGTAACCAAATACCCTTCTTCCCATTTGTTTGTTAAATGTTATTCTAAAAAAGTCACCGTGATAAAATTATCCAGGTTGTTTTATTGTCAAACTAGATGTTTTTAACTTAATCAAAACAAATACCACACTTATACTGCAGCTAATCGCTTTAAGACTTCAAACATTGAATTAACACTTATATGTACAATTTTGATTCAAACTCCAAGTAAAAGCATCAGTGCTCATAATTCCAAAATCAGCAGCACTCTTCTTCGTCTCTTCTTCCTCTATGGTCATGAACGATTGATTTAGGGTTCAATCGTGAATTAGGAAGGGTGAAGCATGAGTAACCGAGTTAGAAAAATCAATTTGGGGTTCAATCGTGAATTAGGAATTTGAAGCATGATGTAGTGATAATTTTGGTGCGAGGTTTGATGAGGAATGCATAGGTAGTTTTCTTCTCGGTGGCCTTCTTCTCTTTAGTGATTCCCGCTGCAATGTTTGTTTTCAATTGTTCCATTAGATCGTGGTAGGTTGTATATCGATTATGGAGGTAGGCGAAGTGGGGAGGAAAAAAAGTGGGAGGGCGGTAATTGCTCAACTGAACTGAGAAGACTACCTAGATTTGTAGGAGGCTTGAGTTATAGAGAGCATGGGCAGGAAAATGTGGAGCTAACCATCGGCTAAGGAAACCGTAAATAATCGCCCTAAATCGCCACAACAGTTATTTTTATTAAACCTCTACCAGATTCCCTCCAACACAATCACCACATTTGAAATTTGAATTGTGGTCAATTATGGGATTTTCTTCCTTGACTTTAGCCTCTAATTATAGACAGAATATACAGTTACCTTGACCCTAGCTTGTAGAGATTATTCCCTGATTTTATGTTCATTTTTATGTGTATCTATTTGACCCAGTTGTGTAATGAAAAAATCGGTTCGGTTGAAGCTTTTATATGGTATCAGAGCAGAAGATCAGCCACCCATCACCACTAACCTTCTTTTCCGGCCATTGCAATATTCCCTACCATGTCTACTGAAAGCTCTCTCTCTCTTCTTCGTGCTCTCGTCGGTAGTCTATCCTCAGCCACTATGCCTGTAATATCAATGCCACATCTTCTTCGGAAGCATGGAAAATCCTTTCCAACACATACGCCTCCCCTTCCCATGGCCACATTAAACAGCTTCAACACCGCCTCAAACACACCTCCAAAACTTCTAATCAATCCATTACTGATTATATGCATGCTATCAAAACTCTGGTTGATGAGCTATCTATCCTTGGTAAGAAAATGGATGCCGAAGATGTCACCGATACCATCCTAAACGGATTAGACCAAACCTATTATAAATCCGTTATTGAATTTGTCCATAGCCGTGATACACCAATTTCTTTTCTTGAGTTACATGAAAATTGATCAATCACGAATTATCCCTAATGCAACAACAACCACCAACAACACATCTGCATCAACCTGTCTCATCTTTGCAACCCACACCAGGTCCGGATCAAACTATAAACCATGGTCCAACCGTTTTCACAATGACCAAAAGTCGGCTCCTGATCTGTTGCCTACACCTACTACAGCTTCTAGCAAACCATACCTAGGTAATTGCCAATTTTGCTGCACAATGGGACATTCTCTCATTTGTTGTTATGCATTTAAGGCTCATCCCCAATTACTTTACTTACATACCAACGCAACACTTCCAACACCAAACCGTAGGAAAACATGATGGGTTTATCAAACAAGAACTCCTACAACCATGCTTGGCTCTTTGATAGTCGTGCATCTCACCATATCACCAACGATCTTAATGTCTTATCGCTTCATGCCCCGTATGACGGTACTAAGGAACTTGTCATTAGTGATGTTTTGTTGCTCCCTATTACTCATGTTGGCTCTATTATAATTTATTTTTCTAATGTTCATTTCAAACTCACTAAAGTTCTTTGTGTTCCATCTATATCTCACAACAACATTTCTATTTCTCGATCATCCATTGATAACAACGTACTAATTGAATTTATCTCTTTTAATTTTGTTATCAAGGAGAACCATTATTGATAACAACGTACTAATTGAATTTATCTCTTTTAATTTTGTTATCAAGGAGAACCATTCCCAACGCCCACTCCTTCGAGGAACAAGTTGTCATGGGATTTATGAGTTTCGTCCAACCTTATCACCTCAATCTTTCCATTTGCATACAAATAAAGGATGCTCTTGGCACCATCGTCTTGGAGATCTACATTCAAAAGTCATGCTTCTTTTATCATCTTTTATTTCTTCTATTTCTAAACATCAACAATCATGTAATTCATGCTGCATCAATAAAAGTCACCAACTTCCTTTTCATACTTCTTCTATTACTTCTAATGCTCCTTTACAAATATTATTTTCTGGTGTATAGACATCCCCGATTCAGTCCTTTGATGGTTTTAAATATTACATAATATTTGTGGACGATTTTACTAAATATATTTGGATTTATCCCCTCAAACATAAATCAGATTCACTTACTAGCTTCATTCGTTTTCAAAACCTTGTTGAAAATTACGTTAACTCTAAAATTAAAATTCTTTTTTTTTCTTTTGGAATTTCCCATCTTATTTCACCACCTTATACACCTGAACATAACATCTATGCTGAGAGATGACATCATCACATAATTGAAACGGGTCTTACCCTTTTATCTCATGCCAAAATGCCTCTGAAATTTTGGCCCATCGCATTTACCACCGCCACTTATCTCATCAACCGCTTACGTACTTTTACACTTGATAATAATTCCCCTTTATATCTTCTTTTTCAAAAACATCTAAATTATGAAAAACTACGTAGCTTTGCCTGTCTCTCATATCCATGGTTACGACCTTATTCTAACCACAAACTTCAACCAAGATTGAAACCTTGCGTCTTTGTTGGTTATTCCTCATCTCAAAATCCTCTCACAAATCGTGTTTACTCTTCACGACACGTTCACTTTGTTGAGGATATTTTTCCATACGAATCCCTCACAAAATCCTTCACACCTCCTCTCCCAAACCCCGATTCATGGATGCCCATAACTCTCCCGCTTATACATCCAACACCCACAAATTATCAGTCTACCACCACCTTTACCACGACTACACCTACTGCTCTTAACGTTCCCCGCCTTACCTACCATCGTCGTCCTCATCCCACTGAACCACCATTTTCATTCGAACACCATACTACACCCAGATCTACTCTTTCCAGTCGAGTTTCTGCAGCCCATTCTCCACCTGATTCCCTTATGCCTTTCTACACCAATTCACCACCGTCTTCCCTTACTACTTCCCCTACTACCACTACTTCAAGTTTCCAAAATACCCACACGCCTTCCAGTCCCCCACCCCCTAAACTTCCAGCTAGAGATTGCAAACCCAACCCAAAATACCAGAAACCCAACACTCTTTTATATGCTATCACATCCCAACCAATTACCGAACCCAAAGAATGTTACTCAAGCATTAAAACACCCTCTTTGGCGTAAATCAATGCAAGAAGAATATGATGCTTAACAACGTAACAACACTTGGTCCCTTACACCACCCGACACAGAACCAAATCTTGCTGGTTGCGAATGGATATTTAGAACCAAATTCAAACCTAATGGTTCTATTGATCGCCTCAAAGCTCGTTTGGTTGCTAAGGTCTTCCATCAATGGCCTGGTTTAGATTATCGTGAGACTTTTAGTCCTGTGGTCAACCCAACCACTCTCGTCACACATTATCTATTTCCACCTCTCATGATTGGTCTCTTAGATAATTAGACATCAATAACAACTTCCTCCAGGGAACAGTTACCGAGGCTGTCTATATGTCTCAACCACCCAATTTTGCCGACCATTCTCTTCCTAACCATGTTTGCAAACTCAATAAGGCTATTTATGGCCTTCGCTAAGCCTCACGAGCATGGTACGATAAGCTCAAGTCTTATCTTCTCTCGACTAGTTTCCAACCAACTAACTCAGATCCTTCTTTCTTTCTTAATCGCTCCACCACCTCTCCCATCTACATTCTCGTCTATGTTGATGATATCATCACCACTGGACCAGTTTCTCTCTCAAAGATCTAGGCTAACTTTCCTATTTTCTTAGTGTCGAGGTATTACCTCACATTAAAGGCATTTTTCTTTCTCAAACAAAATACATACTCGATATTGATGTGTGTAAAATGCAACATATAAATTACATCAAATGAGGCATAATACTAACCCTTTTTTAGTACTAATGTTGGAAAAAGTGTGCTTTTGTCTTCCTTTTGTATTTTCAGGACCAAATGAGCTTAAACGAACAAAAGGAACAAATATGCAGCAAAAACTAACATAAATACAAAGAAAAGGAATAAACGTGACATGCCCGACCACTCGACAGCATTTCCACAAGCAAAAACAAGAAACAGAAAGCTGACCACGGCCCGTGCCCACTGGACACGGGGGCGTGGTCAGGTGTCTGCAGAAATGGACAAAGCTGTAGAAGCTTCTATGCCCACCACGGGGGCGTGCCCAGCTCAGCACGAGGCGTGGTCAACGCTAAGATTCACAGAATCTTGCAAATCTTGGTAGTACGGATACGCTTCTACACACGGGGCCGTGCCCAGCGAACACGGGGCCGTGTGGAGCCTAATGCAGACAATTGCAATTAATGAAGGAAGAGAAAATGGTTAGCCATGGGGGCGTGTCCAGCGGACACGGGGCCGTGGCCGGGCTACTGTTCAGCCTATAAATAGGGTTGCTTGGCTCACTTCAAAGGCATCCCTTGGCAAACCACCTCTCTCCCACTTTGTCACCACTCCACCACCACAACAACACCCACATCCACCACCATCATCCATCATTCACCTTAGAGTGTGTGTAGTAGTCTCGGGATTCAAGATTGATCGTAAGAGTTCTTGTCAATCAAAGGCCATGTTTGGCTAAGTCTCTTACATCACTTGGTGAAGACAAGTCTTTAATGTATTACTTTTGATTTTTAATCTTTTCGCACTTTTTATTTGGTTTTGTATTAATGACTTTAATAACTAGTTTCTTATGTTGAAGGTGAAACTTCTTTATCATTTGTCCGTGGTGTCTTGGCATTACTTTACTGTCTATATAAAGTAAAAGATTTTCACCATTCATATCTCTACGGTCTATATAGAGATATGTTGGCTACCTAGTTGGGGGTTAAGGGAATGGTTTAGTAAGGTTCTTACCTTGTTCAGTGTATAGATCCTACAGGGACATGGGTCAAGCTTACTAGGAACTCCTTCAATACCCACTGGTATTGGATGGCAGGGGGTGCGAATGACTTGATCCCCTCATATATATGTAAACTACTATTAATACATTAAACCGGCTATTTGGGATTGTATCCCTGCTGACTCAAACCACTTAGCCGAGGGTAACGTCGCCTTCAAAAGGGGGGCCTACCACTTTTCGCATTAATAACTTAATTAATTATCTTTCAATATTCCGACTCTTTGGGATTGTATCCTTGCTGACTCAAACCACTGGGTTGAGGGTAAGGTCACCTTCAAAAGAGGGGCCTACTACTATAACTAAGATAATCTCTTAAAAAGTGCAAAAGTACGGAAATCATCAAATGATACATTAAAGGCGAGTCGGATCCAAGTGATTCATCTTGTCTATCTGTTTTTATTTTTATTTTTAGCATTTTTAGTTTTTATTTTTAATGTTTAAAACCTTTTCCAAAAATTTTTAGTTTGATTAGACGTTGAGTATAAACCGGTACTAAATGCTCTCGTGTCCTTGGACGACCTCAGTATCTTACCAACGCTATACTACGCTCACGATGGGTGCACTTGCCCATGTGTGTGTTTAGTGTTAGTAGAATATCGCATTTTATAAATTTAAAACTTGACTAATGTGTAAAATGGGCTTAAAATATCAATAAAAACATATTACACCTTACACACATCAATATCCTTAATAGAGCTAGCATGAGTAACTGTAACCCGGTTTTCACCCCAATGTCAACCTCACTGTCCCTCACCAAAACTGATGGCAAACCCCTGTCATCTCCAACTGAATATAGAGCTTTTGCTGGAGCCCTACAATATATACCTTTAACTCGTCCTAATGTTGCATTTACCGTAAATAAACTTTCACAGTTTATGCACTGTCCAACTACTTTTCACTGGGCTGCTCTTAAAAGGTTACCTAGATACTTAGATAGCACCATGACTCACAGATTACTTATACAACGCTCCTCCCCGTTAAATCTTCATGCCTTCATCGACACCGATTGCGCTGGTTGTAATACCCGCCAAAAACAGGTCTCGGGGTGTGACCCTTGTGACATGAACACTTATCAAAGTACAACATGTTTCATTACATACCTTGGTTCTAATTCGGTCTCACGGAGCTCCAAAAGATACGCTACTCTTGCGCGTTCTTCAACAGAAGTAGAGTTCCGGGTTGTTGCATCTACAATAACCGAAGTTCAGTGGCTAATATCTCTTCTATCTGAACTTGGATATCACTCAAATGTAACACCAACCATTTATTGCGATAACTTAAGCGCCACGCATTACTCCGCTTATCCCGTTTTCCACTCTAGAATGGAGCATCTCGGTCTTGATTTTCATTTTGTATCAGAGAAAGTTCACGATGGTTCTATCCGTGTCACTCATATTTTCGTAGATGATCAGCTTACAGACGCCTTGACTAAACCACTGCTCAAACAAAGATTTATTCACCTTCTTTCAAAGATTGGTCTTCTCTCACGATCATCCATCATGTGGGGGCATATTAAACCTCTACCAGCCTCTAATTATAGACTGAATATACAGTTACCGTGACCTTAGCTTGTAGAGATTATTCCTTGATTTTATGTTCATTGTTATGTGTCTATATTTGACCCAGTTGTGTAATGAAAAAGTTGATTTAGTTGAAGCTTTTAAAATTTTTGTGAGTTTAAGTAGCTGAGATTTATGCCTACTCCGATGGTGGAGGTTACGAGAGGGTTTTATCGAAAACGTGAGAAAACATCGAGAAAACAACAAAGATATTTTGATTTTAACCCTACGACATAGAAGGAATAGGAAAAGGAGTTATCGAAATCTTTTAAATTTAAAACGGACCAGTCGGCCGGGTCTAGGAATCTATTCTAACTATCAAAGAAGTCCTAGAATTTTAGGCGGGATGGGAGTTGTAATTCTTTCTACCTCTCGGATATAATGACAGACCGATAGGCTCGACTACAAAAAATAGGCGTAGAAATTCTGTGTTATATATGGTAATCTTTCTAATATCCGAATTGAATAGGAAACTTTTTTTTTTTGTGAAAAAGAAAAGAGAAGGAGTGGGTTGTCTAATAGGGTTCTTCCTCCACTACTTAATACTTCAAGGAGGTTTTACCTAGAATGAAAGAGCAGAAATGGATTCATGAAGGTTTAATTACTGAATCGCTTCCCAATGGCATGTTCCGGGTTCGTTATATGATTCTAGGTTATGTTTCAGGAAAGATGCGACGTAGTTTTATACGAATATTGCAGGGAGATAGAGTCAAAATTGAAGTAAGTCGTTATGATTCAACCAAAGGTCGTATAATTTATCGACTCCGCAACAAAGATTCGAACGATTAGGTTTTTTTCAACTTCACTATTTCTTTTTCTTTCGCAGGAATACGATTCAAAATCGAAAATTACAATAAACTTATTTTCTTCCAAGAAATGGATTCAAAATTAAAGTAAGGAGTGCAAATATGAATACAAGAGCTTATGTTCGTAAAATTTGTGAAAAATGTCGACTAATCCGTCATCGGGGACGAATTATAGCAATTTGTTCCAACCCAAGACATAAACAAAGACAAGGATAATAAGACTCGTTAAAGACACAATATACAAATAAGAAGGGGGGTCATTTTTGATATGAAATGGATATATCCATATATCTCTTACTCAAATTTATGAGATGATAAAATATGGCAAAAGCTATACCGAAAAAGGGTTCACGTGGACGTATTAGTTCGCGTAAGAGTATACGTAAAATACCAAAGGGGGTTATTCATATTCAAGCAAGTTTCAATAATACCATTGTGACTGTTACAGATGTACCTGGGCGAGTGGTTTCTTGGTCCTCTGCAGGTACTTGTGGCTTCCAAGGTACAAGAAGAGGGACGCCATTTGTTGCTCAAACCGCATCAGCAAATGCTATTCGTGCAGTAGTAGATCAAGGTGTTTGGAAGGTGATTAGACTATATGAGATCATAAAATCTATAATACGTCAAAGTGTCATGTCAAAAACACTAAGACAAAATTTAAAAAAAAAACACTAAGACAAAATTTAAACAAGGCACTATGAGACATGGTAAACTATCATGAAACATAAAATTATAAGCAACTAGGTTTATACCCCATGCGCGCGTTGCGGCACATATGGGTTTAACTAAGACAAAACAACATGAGTATTTAAAGCAAACAGATTCAAATAGAATGAAGCCATAAAAAACGTAATAAACCATTATAGGACACGAACAAAGCGACTTTTCTCTATATATATTACCATAACACGAACACGCACGCACTGATCACTATTTCATGCGAGTGAGAAAATCTAGTATGAGTTGATTAACCTAACTTGGGAACTGTTCGTGAACAAAATGACTTTAGGATCATTTACACCTAGTTGGAGGTATATAATTTCCATATCTGGCACATACTTCTTAACCTCCCCACTCTTCAAGTATTCCTCGATTCCTGGGAACTTGAGCACGTAATTATCTTCGCTCATGGTCGACAGTGGTGTAACCTCAACTTCGGATCATTTACACCTTGTTGTGAAGTTCCAGTTTTCTTTACAAATGACCTATAACAGTTGAGAATATTGAATTATTAGTTCTATCGAGAAAAGATAAAAAAAGTCCTCATATTCAATGAACATGCATCAGAACTATATCAAATGTTGAATAAAATTACTTGTACATGAGGCAACCAAAGGATAAGTGTACCGAATATCATATATATTTGGTGCATGGAGCCAGGGGGTACTTGTTGGGCCTAAATACATTCCTCTGTGACGTCATCACACAATTTACAGATTCAATACCATGTTATCACAAATTATATATAACCCAGGTAAAACTTAATTATTATACTTTAGAAAATCAAAACCCTTAGATTGAAATGAGCTATATTTCCAAGTAATGACCTCTGCAGATCATGAAGTCAAAGTATTGTGTTCAAGTTCTTTATCTAGAATTAATTTACCTAAAACTGGTTCAGGTCATAGCATATATTTTTGTACGGGTCAAAATGGGGCATGCTTGGGCTACCTGCACATTGAGTATAGTTCAGACGACTTTTAACCCGGTTCACCTATAGGGGTGTTTCCTGTTTAGTTCTCAAATCGTCTAGTTCAACAATCAACACGTATCGTCTGGGAACCCCAAAAACCGAACACATTCATATACTTTTTTTTGAAAGGCAAGCGAGGATCAATTTTATTTTAATATATTAATTTTCTGGAAAAATTTAGAATTAAAAAATAATAAAATTCGAGTTAAACGGGTCGTGTTCGGGTCAACCGTTAATATTCGGGTCGTGTTTGGGTTCATATGTATGACACGATTTTTAGGTTCGGGTTGTGTTCGAGTTCGTCTATATTTTTTGGGTTCAGGTCAGGTTGAACCCACCAACCCATTTTTGTAAGTAAACCTAGCACACTAACTATTGATTAATAGTTGAAGTATTTTTTTGGGAAAGAAAGGAGTTGAGCCAACCCCTATCCATATCGACTCATACCAAAATGCTACTCGGTTTGACTGTTCGACCTAAAGCCGTTTTAACCAATTTCTCAATCTATTGTGATTTGCCCATTTTTATACCTCTATCAATAACCATTCCATTAATTCCAGAAAAGAAATATTATTTTTTAAATACAAAAGAGGCTTTGTATATCTATTTGACACACCAACCATTTATTAGAAAACGTTGAAATTTTCAAACAGAAAGCGTGTCGACCTATACCAAATAAGAACACCCTTACCTGTTTTGCTTTGTACCAAAAAATTTCAGTTGTGACCCAACCCCATTTGACATGTTATTAGCCAAACTACTTAACGTTCCATTTTAATGCCTTTACCAACAACCATTTAAAAAAAGCATCATTAAAGATTGTTTTTTTTTACCTGTAAATAATCAGAGACTGCTAAGTGTGACCAGCATGCGCCATATGTTGAGCTAAATCATGAAGCAAGGCCAGAACCCTTGGTGGTATGAGAACCAGAGGATTATAAACAACTTTTTCGGTAATGGTGGGACCTGTCCGGCTATTAGAAGGGTTCTTGCCACTCGGATCTGGTGATCCTGATGATGGCCAGAATTGGCTAGGCACTCATATAGCCAATCGGGTTCCACAGGCTTGCTGAAAAGAAAATCATTTTATGATAATTAGTTAATTACAGTATTCATCAACATTGGGGTGGCAATTTGTGACGGGTTCAACCCAACCTGAACACAATCCGTTTACCTAATCGTATCGAAAATTTGAACCATAAACCAGATATGTATCCGTACATGACCTGAGTAAACCAGATATATAAACAGGTTGTCAGGTCAACATGTTGTAGCCAGGTTGATGGATATAAATTATGCGCCTTTTTTAAGTGAGAAGCACGTGATGATATGTGGTTTTGATAAGTCTAAGAACCCAAGAGATTTGGGTGTAAGATACTGTTTGGGATTCTCAATGACAAATATTCATGCACGATCGACTTGTGAGAAAGGAGTATATTGACTTTCATAAGTATAGCAATGAACCAAGAAAGAATAGTATTGAAAGTACCTTAGATAATGGTAGTTTGGTTACATTTGATTGCACAAATGAGCATTCCATAACATCTGGTACCCCATTAAGTCCCTTCAAACATGCATCAATAAATATTGTTCCTGCATACAAAAAAATCGACACTTTCTCAAGCTCATGCTGTCGATTTCATATTCCAAAATAGAAAGGTCGAGCAAGAAGGCAAGAAAAAATAACAACATATATTGGCTAAGATGAAACTACTTTAGCAAAATAATCATCAAGTTCAATAAGAGAACAAAAGCACACTATAATACACATCGGTTTGCAACTCACACTTAAGTCTTAAGCATAATAAAACTCAATAAACAAACAGATAGCAACGAATAGGAATAAAAATCAGTTTGGACTTACGCCATTGAGAGTGTAGCCGAACCCTTTCCAGCCTTTGCCTCCACAACCTCCGTGCCACCATCTTGAGTTCTTTTTGTTATAGCAACTATCTCTTCATCTGACAAGTTATTTGCTTGTGGTGTAGCCTTCATTTAAAAAGCATTCATGAGAAAAGCATTAATGAGTACCACAAACGAACAATTTATATACAATGTATCCATGTTCACAAGCACTACATTTGGTTCTTGTGTGCACTTACCTGGGAAGATGAACCAAGAGACCTAGAACCCTGCCATACAACCTCAAAAGTCTCTTCATAAAAAAAACATGCGTAAGAACAAAGCAAGCTATGAAAGTATCTTGTGAGGGAAAACAAAATAGGTACCAAGTTAGTTGAAAATCATCCGCCTCGATTGTTTCGCAAACGCTGACTGTTGTCAACGCAACTTCTTTCGATCCAAAATACCTGAAAATCTTTCCCCCACCATCAGAAAGCCAAGCTCTAAATTCATCAAACTCATAACATTATACCCCAAAATAACAACAATTTAAACACAGCTAATAAAATAAATTTATACAAAAGCACAATAAAATACAGACCACATGCTTCCTCTGTACTTCAAATCATAATTTCATTTCAAATTTTAGTAGGTTGGGATAAAAAAACAAAATATCATGTTTTTACATTGACGTAATGTTTATAATATGATTTGTAAAATATATTGAAAACAAACTTCTATCAAATGTATATATTTTTTTTTATCAAATTTATATACAAGAAATGAGAAGTTGAAACGAACATATAAATAATCGGTAAAGAACAAAATTGAAAAGAAAGATAAACAGACTATTCTTTCACCCATCTTTATAGGCTTTTCAACTTCTGCAACCTCCAACCCTGTTTATCATTTACCGACCACCGCCACCTCCAACGCAACAACCATCATAACCCACCACCTCGAAGCTTATCGGGGTCGTCGGATTAAAGCAAGCCGGCGTACCATCTGGTCTAACCTTTGATTGTGAAATCATGCAACCCGCTCACCGACTCGTTTATCGATTTAGAACCGGAGTGGGTTCCAACATAAGAATCTATTAGAGGAGTGTTGAGAGGTGTACGGTGGCGGATTTAGCGGTGGTGGGGTGGTGCGAGGGTTTTGAGATGAGATTGGGGGTGGGGAGATGAGAAGATGACTGTGGGTAGCTGTTTTGGTGTTGTCAAGAAAGGGTGTTATATCAAATAAACACGTGTTATCAAAGCCACGTAGGTGTGTGGCTGGCATGTTCCACTGTTCATTCAGTTTAGCTATTAACAGATATGAATGTACACTGAGAAACCTTTATAAGACTAAAGGGTATGGGGGCCGGCTAGGACCGGCGCCGGTCCCCCACACCGCCCCCTGAGGGTCGGCTCGGCCCAAACGGCTCCCCACAGCCGAATGAGACGGGGCCTCACTTTGAATATTATATTTCCTTTTTCAATTTAAATACCCTCTCTCTCATCCTTTTTCAATTTAAATACCCTCTATCTCATCTATTTTCAATTTAAACACTTAGAAAATTATAAAATAATGAGGTGTGGTAGCCCCATCCTCCATCCCCCTCAAATGTGAATGAGACCCATCCCTCACGAGCCGCCTACGTGGCGCCTACGTGACGGCTCATCCCCTCCAAGCCCATCCTCTCCATACCCTTTAGTCTAACGGGCCACGGTAAAGTAGCTTGAAACATCCCATAGTAAACAATTAATACAATGAAACCTTCATAACTAACCACGGTAACCTAGTATGAAACATCATATCATAAAAAATTATACATTAAGAAACCTTCGTAACGGACTAGTTAAAGTAGCATGAAGCATCATATTATAAACAACTATATTATGAGAAACCTTAATGACGACCAGTGTGAAAATCGATAGTTTATAAAATTTGAAAAAAAATAGTGAGAACAGTTTAAAATAAAAATAAAAATAAAAAAATTATATATTTTAAATAATTTATCAATTAGAGAAATTAGTGCTTTACCTCACCGCACTGTCGTACCTTCGGGCGAGTGTTCATGGGCTTCGGCCCAAGGTGAGGGTTTTCCCCGGTTCGGAGGCGAGTGTATCCCGATTTGGTGAATTTCGCCAGTAGCCTATTTGGAGGATTCGTTGACCGTTCAAAAAAAATTAGAGAAATTAGTGTTTTAAATAAAATTTATAAAAATGAGTTCTTTGATAAATAAACGAGTATGAGTAAAAAATGACAGTATTTTGAAAGAAAATATGATAAATAAATAGAAAATAATCGGCGAGCGTATATATCTTTAAAACCATCCACAACAATAAACATGGTTCAAAATCTAGCCAGTATGCCACACATTCAAAACCCTACTTTTTTCCCACAATAATAAACCATTCCAAATCATCGTCTCATTATCCACTTCATCACCTAATTTTCCTTTTAGAGTTAATTACATAGTTAGTCCCTGTGGTTTGCACAAAATAACATACTTAGGTACTAATAGTTTAAAATCAACTTCTAGGATATTAACTTTTCATTTTGTAACATTTGGAGGTATTAACTTCTAGGGTATTAACATAGTTAGTCCCTGTGGTTTGCACAACATAACATTCATAGGTACTAATAGAAGGTCATTTTAAACCTACAAATAACGTTAATACCTCCACACGTTACAAAATGAAAAGTTGATACCCGAGAATGTGATTTTAAACTATTAGTACCTAAGTATGTTACTTTGTATAAACCACAGGGACTAACTATGTAATTAACTCTTCCTTTTATTTAAACTATTTATAATTTATATATTATGTTTATGAATTATATAAATATTAATTATTTATT
Organism: Helianthus tuberosus; assembly: GCA_030545235.1. Taxonomy (NCBI): domain Eukaryota; kingdom Viridiplantae; phylum Streptophyta; class Magnoliopsida; order Asterales; family Asteraceae; genus Helianthus; species Helianthus tuberosus. The sequence continues at coordinate 139,570,967 of CM060420.1, forward strand.
AAAGTTTAAATACTTGATAATAAAAAAAATTAAATTATTTTTTATTTATTATTCTAAGACGGTTTTTCGCACTTACACTAATGTTGTGTGACCTTCCACATAGCCAATCTAAGGCATTATCCTTGTTCAATGATGTTTAAGGAGGTCGGTGTTCTTCAGCACCCTTAACAGCGTTGTAAGAGGAAGAAATGACGTATCTAGAAGGGTTAATTCTAGGTTTGTGTAATATTAAAACTAGGTGTGTGTATGTTAACAATTTAGGTATGTTTAATAGTTTAATTAGGTTTATGCTATTTTATATAATTTGTTTTATGTAGTTGGATCATGTACAAGACAACTTTCCTGTACGAAGCGTACATGAGAAGAACATGAGGACAAGTGTCATTGGCATGAAGGGTAATTTGGACATTTCCCAAGTGAACAACTTCCCTCTTTGGTTTTTAAACGGCTATAACTTTTTCATACGTTAATATATTTTTTTTAAAAATTACACCGTATTAACGGACATTTCATTCTCTTTGATTCTAGCAGTCTATTGCTATAGTTTACACGATTTTGAATATCCATTAGTCCATTACGTGATTACATGATTTTAAATACCCAGCATATGACTACGTGATTTTGAATTGTTGTTACGTGATTACACATTCAACATAAACCATTACGTGATTACACATTCAATATAAATCCCTTACTCAATCACACGTTCAATATCATTTGTTATAACTGATGTTATTACAATTATGTTTATTACATGATTACACACTCAATAATAAGAACTTGATTGTTTATACTTTATTATGTGATTATATCTCTAATATACGACAATATCTGGTTATTATAGGTTGATTTGGCTAATGTTTTGTATATAATTTACTCTTAATTCGTGATTAGATCTGAAATATTTGATTTCATATGAAATATTATATGTTACATGTTTTTGTTTTTATGTAGTTATGTGATCACTCAGTGTGATTTCATATAAAATACTATAATAAAATCATGTAATCACGAACTGGATATTCAAAATAATGTAGTCACGTAATAATATATAGTCAACTATTGTTACGTAATTATGTAATCACTTAGTGTGGTTCCACATACTACAATGAAATCATGTAATCACGTAATGGGTATTCAAAATCACGTAGTCATGTGACGGATATTCAAAATCACGTCATCACATGATGGACTAATGGAGGCATCTCAAATTAAAGAGAATGAAATGCTCATTAAATTAATACGGTGTAATTTTTTTTAAATATTAACGTGTGAAAAATTTATAGTAATTTGAAAATCAAGGGGGTTAAAGTGAGAAAGGACCAGAATACCCTTTCTCTATATGTTTCTTCAATTGTTTTAATTTCATATTTATGAAAATGGCATCGCCTAATTTTCAGCCATTGAACTTGGGATCTCAATGGCTGAGCTTGTCTCCCATACTTCGTACACAACTTTTGTCTTGTATAGAATATTCTCTCGTTTTATATATTTTATCTATAAATTTTATTAAGTTTTCTTCAACATAAGAATTTTTTTATTAAAAAAACATAAGAATTCTTTAAAAAACATAAAGAAAAGGGTTTTTCTTATATTTAACCTATACCCCACCTAAGAGGGCCCACCAATCCACCACCGGACTATTCTGCTCGAGCGGACCAAACCCCCATCGCATTGCATCATGTCACTTCCTCCAACTAGGGTGGTTCGTTGAGTGGTGCTCCGAACCATGGACTCAGGTAGCGGACTTCTTGTTGGAGATGTTCTAACACTGAGTAATAGAGTATTAACGATCTTATAATCTTGAATCTCATAATACAGAGTAATAGAGTATTAATGATCTTATAATCTTGAATCTCATGTGAGAAAAGTGGTGAACATGTCCATATTGGTTTGAAAGACACATGTGTAACACTTATCCTAAGATTGTTATTGTTAAGCATGGCCCTAAACACTGCACACGAATAGCTGTGTGAAGCGGTTTTACATTTGTTGTTCGGGCTTGGAGGCCCAAACGGCCTTGAAGATAGGCCTACAAGTGCATTTGGGTGTAGTCCCAACGATTAACTTAATTATATGAAGAACTTAGCTGCAAACTTTAAGAAATTATTATTATTATTATTATTATTATTATTATTATTATTATATTATATTATATTATACATTATACATTTTATACATATTAATGGTGAAGGATGATGAATAGTTGTTTTTGTCTTATAGTAGCTTTATTTTCCTATGTATGTATATATGTTTACAAGAGGTTACTTTAACAATTAAGTTTGTTGTTCTAGTGGATAAGGATCTTTCTTATAAACTTCAGGAGCTATGTTCAAATCTTAAACTCCATAGTTTTTATTGTCTAAATTTTTTTTTTTGTGTAAAAACTAAGTTGATCCATATCTTTGAAATTTTTTTTTTACATAATGATAAAATGCACTTTACATCAATATCGCAGGTAAGCGAGCAACAAGCTGCGCCGCTACCCCTTTCTGGATGGCAAACCCTAGCCTATTAAAAACAAACCCCTGCCCCCCTGTTGATGAGCCACTGCTGTGGACAACCTGTTGGACCCTAGTCAGCAAACGGATAGCTTCTGGAGCCAGGGATCCAAAGGTGTCGAAGGCGAAGGGGACAAAAGCATGTTGGTTATCAGCACATGCTTCTAATATTACAAATCGAACACATGTCCATCAACTATATCAATAAGCCTTCAACCCGTTGGGCTAAGAAACTATTTGGTTAAATTGACTACTATTTTATGTAACCACTTACAAGGTAACTTTTATTTTCTATGGATTAGTCGAACATTTTTCACAAATTTTGCAAATACAAGCTCTTATTTTCATTATTGCTTAATTTTTTTTAGTTGAAAAATCAAAAATGCTTCTAACTAGTATTGAAGACTCATATATTACGGCGGCTTCGTAATAGTAATTTAGGTAAACCACATAGACCATTAAAATAAAACACATGGTTAGAAATTTCGAACAATTACTCTCTGTACTTAAAATTTAGTATGTAAAAATTTAGTTTGTAAAATGTGGGATCATTTCAAAGAAAGAAGAAACATTTGGAACAACGTGTATTTGTAAATTATTTTTAATACTAGCAATAACACCCGCGCGCGTTGCGAACACACGCACACCGCAAATATAGAATGGATTAGTTTAAATATTATGTTATGCGTTAATCATATGAAAACGCACGTTTCGACGTATCTGATGCTGCTCAGTGTGACCTATATAAACATTGCGATTGGATCAAAACGTAAAGTAAATCGAGTTTATACCGTACGATCATAATGTATTATATGTGACCCGGCTCATATATGGAAAATATTAGCAGGTATAAAGGAAAACACGACACATATAATCAAAAGGGATTAATTAGACCTTTTGAAAAGAAGGGAAAAGTAAAATATGACTCCACTTAATTCGAAACAAAATTTACGAAACATACATATAAAAGCACGAAAACAAATTGTATTTGACCTGAGTCGTTTTCCCAAATAGTTTACGTTGAAACGTAGACCAACTCGAATTTATAGCAAAACGCACATAAAAATATGCACATAAATATTTGATCTGACTCGTTTCTAGAAAACATTTACGTCAAAAATAGAGCAATCGAAACACGTACGTAAAAATATGCATGTAACCGTGTCAAGTACCACCAATATCACATCACTGCTAGCGACCACCAACATCGGAAAACTCGTAAAACTAAAATAAATAAAAAAAGGAAAAAATAAGGACGAAAAGCAGACATAAAATCGTTGAACCACGCACGCCCGTTGCGGTGTTTAATGCGAAGAAATTAGAATGAAACGTAAAACATAGAAAAAATAAATTAGTCGATCTAGGCCACGCGCGTTGCAACAAATCCGTCAAACGGGGAAATAGACGCGTTGCGATGCGCCTGTAAAAAGGAAAAAAATTGACGAAAATACGTTGAACCTCACACGCACGTTATGGCGTGTTAACTCGCATAATTTAGAACAAAATGTATAATGAAAAACTTGCAAAAGATGAAAACTGTGGGGGACCAAAGTTGAAAATAAAAAAGTATTGGCGTTAAATTGTAAAAGATGAAAAACTTTAGGTTAAAAGTAAAAAAAACAAAAGAGTTAAAATGCAAAAGGTAAAACCTTTGGGTTAAAAGTGAAAAAACAAAATTTATTTTTGAAAAACTCCCCATGCGTGAGGTAAACACCATCAAGCAACAAATTATTGCTAATTTATAATATGGAAATATTACAAATCGAAGACACGTCCATTAACTATATCAGTAAGCCTTCAACCCGTTGGGCTAAGAAACTACTTGGTTAAATTGACTACTAATTTATTTAGCCACTCCGTCCATCTATTTTCTTAAAGTTTTTTTCTTATCTAATTTAAACTAAATGTATTTATATGTTATTAATGATATTTTTTAATATTAATAACCTTTTTTTATTATTACAAAATCGTTAGTATTGCCATCTTAACCGACCAATGTCGATACCGGTTTCGGTTCTATCGAAATCATTATCGATACCGAAACAGGGTATCAGTACCGTACCGGATCGAAAGTACCAATCCTGCAAAAAGCAAATAGTGGGTGTCGAATTGGTACAAAAAGTGGTTCGGTTCGACATGTTCGGTATCGGTACCCAGTATCATTTTCATTCCTGCTTTTGTAACTTTTACTTATATAATAAAACCTATTATATATATTTATATATATATATAAGGCAATTTGTAGTAAAAAAAAATTTCCTTTTCTGGTTGAGTTTTTTAAGGCGTACTAAACTTTAGGTTTTTTTAGTTATGCAACAAAACTTTGGTTTTTTTTTTAATATTGCCATAAAAATTAAGTAAGTTTACTTTTTTTTTATTAAGGTTTAGTGTATTGGTATTGGTATTGTCGGAACCCTTATCAATATTCACTTTTATGGTTAGGATATTTAGGGTGTTGGTATTATCGAAACCGAAATCGATATTCAGTTTTATGGTTTCTGATGAGTCAAGCCTATAACAATCAAAATCATGCTACGTAGCACGGGGGAACCGACCAAACTTCCTTCGCATAGCGCGGGGGAATAAACCTATTGTACTTTACAAAACCAAGAGGTTTTCTAAACTTTTAGTTTTGACCACAGGAGTTGGGGGAAAAGAATATACCAGTCGGATGCTTGATTGCTGCAACAGGGCTGCATTATGATCAACTTGTAGATTGAAATTACTAGTCTCTTCAACAGGGGTGCATTATGATTGATTGTTTGGGAGCTAATATTGACGAAAGTATGAGTGAGAGTACTTGTGAGTGAATGAATTGTATTATCTCCTCTGGAGTATTTATATCAGATGATTTCCGGTTTTGTTGTCACTATCATGTGGTTATGGGCCCAGATAAAGGCATAACCGATTTAACAGTGACGTCTTCCTCCCTTTTTGAGGAGGTGAACATTCAGTTTGTCATGTTGTATATCACACCCCAACCAATGGCGGAATCATCGGAGTGGGACGAAAACGAGATTGCAAGAGACTTCATAACACTATTTGTGACAATATTTAAATCAATACCATTTTTTCGTTTCATAACTTCAAATTGTCAAACATTACATGGAAATTCAAATAACAACAAATACAAAGCAATAACATAACACAAGAACAAAATTGATACAACATATTAAAACCTAAGACGTCTATATGTGTATCTAGGCATCATCGCTACTTCAATTCCATAGCATCGTCATCCTCAACCTGTAACATGTTTAAAATAAAGTTCAATGCAAAAGCAAAGGCGAGTATACAAGTTTTCAATATATGTATAAGTATAAAAGTTTAAAACGAATCCACATGATAACTTAAGTTATTCAAGATAAACATAACATGGCATGCAATACTTCTAGTCAACCCTCTGTTTACATAATAAAGATTAAAGTTTTAACATGACCACAAGTCTACGGGCGGTGCGTTACTCCTATAGCGCTATACATGTTAAATGGAGGCTCATACGAAGTTAATGACTATGGCATCACATAAGAATCACCCAAGTTTACGTATCAAGCATAATAGGTAATTTCATGTATAAGGATTGTTTTGTGCGTGCATAAATAATAAAGTTGTGTTTAAGTTTATAATTTAACATGTTACACCCCAAAAGTGGTAAACGAAAAAGGGGAAGTTCAAGTATACTCACGGTTTTGCAAGCTTTCCACTTGTTATCCCGCGAGAAAGTTGTTGTTGGAGGTTGGAACGCCAAGTCCTTTTAGATGAAGAAACGAAGGTGTGTGAGTATTGGAGGATAACGAAAGATGAGGGATTCGGAATCAAAAGTATATGGAAAGTAACAATATGAGAAAGTAACCATCTAATCATATAATACTCGTACTTAACACTATGGAACTCAAAAGAGTTTAAATGTTTTCATGGGTCAAAATGCCCATTAGAATCGTGACAAGTATTATGTTCTTAGGTGGTGTAACCTACTATTTTGACAAGTAACCATTAGGTTATCATCAAAAGTTGGGTTATTATAAGTATTATATATATCTTATATAGTTTATATTATAAGTTATTAGTCCAAGATTATCACAAGAATGTTATAGAAGTCATGTAGGAGGTAGGAAGGTGAATCTTCCATTTAGGCACCTCTTTAATTGTCACCAATTCACAAGTTGTCACAAGACAACAAGGATGGTCATAGACATACATACAATAAGGAAATGGAAATACATATTATCTAACTAAGAAAACATCAAGTGATGTGTGGATTGAAGTTAAGATAGTCCAAGCTATCCAAATAATCACACAACTTCAAGTTCTAAGCTTGTTCATCACTTGTGGGTAAAAACCCTATCAAAATAGAATGTTTATGAGGATTAAACCTCTGGATTTACATGTCACAACCTTGTTTTTAAGCTCAACTAATCATAGACTTTGATTATGAGCATAAGGACATAGGAATGTGTATGAGAAACCTCAAGTTAAGTGAGTTTAGTAAATGTTCAATCAAAACAGAAAGTTTGGAGCCTTATTTGGCGATGTTCCAGCCTTGGTTTTCCATGGAAAACATGTTGGAAACATACCTAAGGTTGTTCCAAGCATTTAGGAAGAAGAATCATGGAAAAGATGAAGAAATGAGGAAGTTATGCTCACTTTTGTGAGTTGATATGAATCTGTCTTGCTTCTGTTCACAGCTGCGTTTTAGTGTGTTTGAGAGTGATTATAGAGTGTTTGCAAAGTGGAAAAAGCTTGGAGAAGTGTTGGGTTTTATAGGGAATGGATTAGGGTTGGTTTGGTGAGCTTTAAATGCAAGGAAACACACTTAGAACTCAACAAAACCAACAAAAAGTGGCCAATTATCGAGTTTGGAGGTGGTCACGGATCCGGGTCTCTCACCGGCAGCGAGCCACTTTGATAGCCGGGTCACCGGGTACGAGCCGGGGGTGGGGCTTGTTATAAGTTTCCCAAGTGGTCATTTGTAGTCCCTTAAGTTTGTTTTGCAAGTTTAAAGGTGTAACAAGGGTAATTTATGATATAAAGGCATAGTATAAGGGTAAAACAAGTATGATTAACATATACAAAGTATGATGAAGTATAATTTAGCTTATGAATGTCGTAAATAAGTATCATATGTATCCAAATAATGTATGGTTCGTTTGTTTCTCGTAATTGCAAGTTTAACACATAGTATCCAAGAATTATGAATATTGTATCAATTGTTTCACGAATTCAAACGTACGAACAAGTATGAAGTATGTATAACATGAATTTAATAAAATACGAATTTTATTTATGATCCAAGTCTCGGATTTTACAATGTTTATAACGAAAGGACGATTACAGGAACACAAGATTACCAAAAATAGAAATACAAGCGATGCTTTCTAATTAAGGAAGGTACGAAGAAGCAGGGCGTTACATTGTACCTTTTTGCCATTTAGACATAACTAATTCGAGTCTACTCAGGTATTAATGGACTGTTACTTTGTACAATTTTGTCATGTTGTACTTTCTGAGGAGGTGAACATTCGTTTCTATGTCTTTTTTTCAATTTAATGGTCTCATCGTAATGCGTGGTTTCTAGATAGACTTAGTTATTCTTTTATATGCTTTACATTCAGTTCTAAATTTTGTGCATTAACGCGTCGCAACGAGCGTGCGTGGTTCAACGTTTTTACGTCTACTTTTCATTCAGTTTTATTTTTTTCATTTATATTTTTTTGCTTTACAAGCATTATGGTGTTGGTGGTCACTGGTGGTGATGTGGCATTGATGCTACTATTTACTTAGTGTAATTTTACGCCCCTATCACAATGCGGGGGGCTTAGCGTTGTGAGGCTTAAGACTAATTTTCCCTATATTATTTTGCAAAATGCTTTTGCGTGGAGGTTTTACTGTTCAACTTTGTACAAGTGACACAGGCCTTCTGTACAAGTGATTGAAGGATTTGAAGCATTGTTTGCTTAAGTTGACGTTTTCTCCCTATAATAAAAACAAAGAAATTGACTTCCTCTCTAAAATAAAACCAGAAAAATAGACTAGTGGAGTGAGAGAGACGATGGGGAAAGGGAAACTGACCATGGACTCCGACCGACCCTAATCCGACAATAGCAACGGCAGGGATAGTGGTGTGCGAATGAGGAGACAGACAGTGAAAGGTTGTAGGGAGACTCACGACCAGGACAGAGTTACGGGTCCAACAACCCAAATCAGCGGCGGGTAGGGTGCAACTGACGTGTGATGGAGGGATGTAGGGTTTTGAGACCAGATTGACACATGCACCAGTTAAGGTTTTCAAGGTGGTCAGCACTAACGTTGGTGCCACGACAATTGTGGTTGTTAACTACGATTAACAGGGATTTAGGTCCAATTTTTGGCAGCAAGGAGGTTATCCTGACAACCACAGATGATATAAGGTAACTCCTTTATTCTATTTTCCAGTTTAGTACTCCATATATGATTACTGATGGTGATTACCGGAATAGGGAGGTTGTGGTGATCGGATATGGTTTCGACCAGACAATTGGTGGCAACAAAGGTTGGCTGTGGTGACCACCTGCGGCAGAGATGGCCTCCGAACAATGTAGCAAATGGTGGATTGTGGCAACAAGAGTATTGGGAAGGTGTATCTTGGTAATTCTGTGACAAAATGTGTATGGAAAGGTGTTGGAAGTTTTGGTGTTAATGAAAGTCTCAAGTGGTAAAACCACTTTGTCCCACATTGGTGTGGGAATAAAAGGAAAGGTTATTAATAAGGTAAAACCTTGACCAAACAATTGTAGTCTTATGACATGTTTTACCATAAGTCCTACCCGCGCACGCAGGGGGTGCAAAAAATTGAGTTTCGGAACTGGAATTTGGTTGAACTCGTGCGTGCCCGCACGTCCTGCGGACACGAATGCAGCTCCGAAAACCCGAGCCTGTGTGAGGTCGTTTTTTGCACTGACTCGTATCTGTTATTCGTTTTAAGTTTTAATGATCATCATTTGTTTTCAGTTTTTAAACTGTAATGATTATTCATGTTAATGATCATTATGTTTCAGTTTTAAACTGATGCAATAATTGCAATAATGACCATTATTCTGGTTTTAATGTGCTGCAATGATGATTAGAATTTAGTTATGGTTTTATGGCTATAAAACCAAACTAAACGAATCAGTTCATACACACTAAAAAACATCTTCTCCTCTCTCAATCTCTACATCTCTTATGTTTCTTTTCAGGCAAGTGTTCAAGTCCGGCAGCGCGCTGTTGCTGCTTCGGACCGGCGTACCCTAGGAGCAAACCGCGAATCTGTTTAAGGGAATTGTGTCAAACACAAGCCCGGTTCACTGTTACTGTTTCATTTTGCTTTGTTTATTTTTCTGTTGCAGATTCTTTTTGTATTCAGATTACTAACAAAATTAAACAGATTATATTACTGATTGTTCCTGTTCTATTTCTTTTCAGAATGGAATCCCAGCCCATGAACATTGCTGTTTTTGCGATCATGACTTCTGCTGTTGCTGTGATAACCAGTTTGGTTGCACCACTGCCTAATGCAGTGACTTCGCATGCTGAGAAACCAAAGAAGTTCACCGGTGCGAATTTCAAACAGTGGCAGCAAAAGATGTTCTTTTATTTAACCACTCTGAACCTAGCACGGTTCTTGACTGAAACAGTTCTCCATGTTGATGAAGGGGATATAGATGCTCAATCAGTGAGTGTTGTTCATGCTTGGAATCATTCGGATTTCTTGTGTCACAACTACGTTCTGAATGGTATGATAGATACACTCTACAATGTGTATTGCAAAGCCAAGACTGCCAAAGAATTATGGGAGTCTTTGGATTGCAAATACAAAACAGAAGATGCAGGCACTAAGAAATTAGTGGTGGCTAAGTTCTTGGATTTAAAATGATAGACTCTAAAATTGACATTAGCCAAGTCCAAGAATTGCAAGTTATTCTTCACGATATTCATGCAGAAGGAATGGTGCTCAGCGAGACTGATGTGCGTTAGGTGTGATATATTTTTCTTTACATTTTAAGTCCTTTTTAACACTTTAGTCAAGTTTTAAATTTATAAAACACGATATTCTACTAACACTAAACACACATATGGGCAAGTCCACCCATCGTGAGCGTAGTATAGCGTTGGTAAGATACCGAGGTCGTCCAAGGACACAAGAGCTTTTAGTACCGGTTTATCCTCAACGTCTAATCAAATCAAAAGTTTTAGAAAAGGTTTTGAACATGAAAATAAAAACTAAAAATGCTGAAAAATAAAAATAAAAGTAAATCAGATAGACAAGATGAATCACTTGGATCCGACTCGCCTTTAATGTAACCTTTGATGATTTCCACACTTTTGCACTTTTTAAGAGATTATCTTAGTTATAGTAGTAGGCCCCTCTTTTGAAGGTGACGTTACCCTCAACCCAGTAGTTTGAGTCAGCAAGGATACAATCCTCAAGGCTTGGAATATTGAAAGATAATTAATTAAGTTATTAATGCGTAATGTGGTAGGCCCCTCTTTTAAAGGCGACGTTACCCTCGGCTAAGTGGTTTGAGTCAGCAGGGATACAATCCCAAGTAGCCGGGTTAATGTATTAATAGTAGTTTACATATGAGGGGATCAAGCCATTCGTACCCCCGCCATCCAATACCAGTTGGTATTGAAGGAGGTCCTAGTAAGCTTGACTCAGGTCCTTGCAGGATCTATACACTGAACAAGGCAAGAACCTTATCAAACCATTCCCTTAACCCCCGACCAGGTAGCCAACATATCTCTATATAGACCGTAGAGATATGAATGGTGTAAATCTTTTAGTTTATATAGACAGTAAAATAACGCCAAGACACCACGGACAAATGATAAGGAAGTTTCACCTTCAACATAAGAAACTAGTTATTAAAGTCATTAATACAAAACCAAATAAAAAGTGAGAAAAGATTAAAAATGAAAAGTATTACATTAAATGCTTGTTTTCACCAAGTGATGTAAGAGAATTAGGCAAACATGGCCTTTGATTGTCAAGAACTCTTACTATCAATCTTGGATCCCGAGACTACTACATACACTCTAAGGTGGATGATAGATGGTGGTGGATGTGGGTGTTGTAATGGTGGTGGAGTGTGGGTGAAGTGGGAGAGATGTGGTTTGCCAAGGGATGCCTTTGAAGTAAGCCAGGCACCCCTATTTAAAGCCTGTGCAGAAGCTCGGACAAGGCCCCGTGTTCATTGGGCACGGCCCCGTGTCCATTCTCTTTCTCTTTCTTCATTAATTGCAATTGTCTTTATTAGGCTCCACGCGCCCCCGTGTTCACTGGGCAGTGTGAAGAAGCGAATCTGTACTATCAAGATTTGCAAGATTTTGCGAATCTTAGCGTTGACCACAGCCCGTGTTGAGCTGGGCACTCCCCCATGTTGGGAATAGAAGCTTCTATGGCTTTGCCTTTTCTGCAGACACCTGGCTGTTTGTTCAGTTCTGTTTAAACATAATGGAAAACATGAAAACATACCTGTCACCGCAGACAGTGCAGTGAAGAATCCAGTGAGAGAAGACGACTTGGAGTTCGACATCTTTGTCAAGGTGATCTGGTTCCTCCTTAGGGTGCTGACTGATGATGGTGACTGATTAAACCGAAAAGGGTATCGGCTATGGAGATGAAGGTCGAATGTGATGTTATGCTTATGGGGTATGTCTAATGGTGTAACTGTCTAACCCCTTAACCTCCACATGAGTCTCCTTATATAAGCACCCAGGAGGAAACCTAATTAGTTAATAAGGGTAATATGGTCCATCAACAATTACCAACTAATTATTTAATAGGTTATTATATATTTTGATCTATATTATGTAAATGATTATAATGGCTATAGATTAAATATTAATACATAATATATTTAATCTTACATTCTCCCACTTAGCCGAGTAATCATTTACTATGAGTATTAGATAAGGCTGATCAGGAGTTAACACTAATTTTAGCCTTAAACAAGTACTATAGCAGAGAAATACAGCCGTTGAATCATTATGCGACTCAGGACCCCCATTAGTCATACTATAGCCTTAATTTAAAACCTAATCGTTATGATGAAAATGCGTATAAGCCCTTTGTTTGATTTGTAACTTTATTTGTCTATATGCCATTATACCGGTTGAACATATTCTAAGAGACATACAAAATCAAACTGAGGAAATTTCATTAACATAAAACATAAGCTAGTACAATATGCTTAAATAAGGTCTTTACTAAATCCCATATTCCGAACATGTTCTTCGTAAACCTTAGGAGGGAGACCTTTAGTCATCGGATCCGCAAGCATATCTTTAGTACTAATATACTCGATACAAAGATTATTTTCCTCAACTCGTTCACGTACGAACAGATATTTTGTATCGAGATATAAACCAGCTCCAGTCGAACTGTTACTGTTCGAGAAACTAACGGCAGCTGAATTATCACAGTAAAGCTTCAATGGTCTAGAAATGGAATTAACAATTTTGAGTCCAGTGATCAGATTTCTAAGAAACATTCCATGACAGGTTGCGTTATAAACAGCAATGTACTCTGCCATCATCGTGGAAGTTGTGGTCAACTGTTGTTTATGACTCTTCCATGAAATAGGGCCGCCTGCTAACATAAAGATATAGCCCGAAGTGGATTTCTTGTCATCTTTGCATTTGGCAAAGTCAGAATCAGAATAGCCCACCACTTCTAAATGATCACTTCTTCTATAAGTCAGTTTATAGTCTTTCGTCCCTTGCAGATATCGAAGTACCTTCTTAGCTGCTTTCCAGTGATCTAGGCCAGGATTAGTCTGATAACGGCCTAGCATTCCAGCAATATAAGCGATATCTGGGCGAGTACAGACTTTAGCATACATCAAGCTCCCGACTACTGACGCGTAAGGTATCTGGCTCATTTGCTCCTTCTCAACCTCTGTTGTCGGACACTGGAATGAACCGAAAACATCTCCTTTAACTACTGGAGCGACGGAGGGTTTGCATTGTTGCATGTTATAACGTGTAAGGATACGATCTATGTAAGTCTTTTGAGACAATCCTAAGATCCCTCTGTGTCTATCTCGGTGAATTTCGATGCCAATGACGTAAGAAGCATCTCCAAGATCCTTCATGTCGAAGTTATGCGAGAGTAACCGCTTCGACTCATGCAACATGTCTAAACTATTACTTGCCAATAGAATATCATCTACGTAAAGGACAAGTATAGTAAAGTTGCTCCCACTCATCTTGAGGTAGGTGCATTGATCCACTTGATTCTTCATAAAACCTTGTTTCTTCATGACTTCATCAAACTTGTGGTACCACTGACGTGATGCTTGTTTTAACCCGTAAATGGATTTCTTCAACTTACAGACTAGATGCTCCTGACCTTCAGGTTTAAAGCCTTCAGGCTGTTTCATGTAAATATCTTCGTCTAAGTCTCCATTAAGGAAAGCGGTTTTAACGTCCATCTGATGCAACTCTAAATCAAAATGAGCTACTAGGGCCATGACGATCCTTAATGAATCTTTACGAGAGACAGGTGAAAACGTCTCTTGATAATCAATTCCCTCTTTCTGAGTGTAGCCCTTTGCAACCAATCTCGCTTTGCAGCGTTAAACGTTCCCATTCAGATCCAGTTTTGTTTTGAACACCCATTTACATCCTACGGGTTTGACACTGTTGGGTAATTCTACCAAATCCCAAACGTCATTTTTCTTCATGGATTCAAGCTCATCAATCATTGCTTTGTTCCATTCAGAAGACTGATCACTGCTAATGGCTTCATTATAAGAGATAGGATCATTGAGCTTTCCGGGATCCATTTCAGTCAGGTAGGTAACATAATCATCCCAATTAGTAGGCTTTCTTTGCCTAGATGACCTCCTGAGTGGATTATCGGGTTCAGCGTTGTCTTGGTTTTGAGCGTTTGATGTGCCTTCTTCATGAGGTATAATTGGTTCTGATTGTAGAGGTAAATTTGGAGTTCGTGTAGTAGCTTCGGGTACAGTAGTTGCATTGCGTACAAGAGGAGTAATCGGAGTAATGGCAAGCGACGAATCTCTCCCCCCCGCGTCTTGTACTTCTTGCAATTCTTCATAAGGGTTGGTACTGCTCCCACTGACCTTGAAATCCTCCAGGAATGCGGCATGCTTGGTTTCAACAATACGGGTGACATGGGAAGGGCAATAGAAACGATAACCCTTAGAATTATCAGGATACCCGATAAAGAAACAGGTAACTGTTTTAGGGTCAAGTTTCCTTAGGAAAGGATTGTAAAGTTTTGCTTCAGCAATGCAGCCCCATACTTTCATATATTTAAGACTCGGTTTCCTTCCTGTCCAAAGTTCATAAGGAGTTTTAGGGACAGACTTAGAAGGAACTCTATTGAGTATATGAACAGCTGCTTTTAATGCTTCAGTCCAGAGAAATAATGGTAAATTAGTGTTGGCTAACATACTGCGCACCATGTTAATAAGGGTACGGTTTCTTCTTTCAGCGACACCGTTCTGCTGAGGTGTACCAGGCATGGTGTATTGGTTCACAATCCCCTGGCCCTTACAAAACTCATAAAATGGACCAGGAGCTTGACCCATATCAGTATGTCTTCCATAATATTCACCGCCTCTATCTGATCTCACAACTTTAATCTGACGATCTAATTGCTTTTCAACTTCAGCCTTATAATCTTTAAAAATTGTTAGAGATTCAGTTTTCTCCTTAATAAGACACAAGTACATGTAACGAGAATAATCATCAATGAAAGTGATAAATGAAGTATGCCCTTTTATGCCAGCGATTTGGTAGGGACCACTAATGTCAGTGTGAATGAGTTCTAATAAATTAGAGCTCCTAGTGGCACCTTTCTTATTCGCTAATGTCATTTTACCTTTAAGACATTTGACACATGTTCCAAAATCAGAGAAATCGAGAGGAGGTAAGACTTCATCCTTTACGAGACGATTTAATCGTTCTCTTGAGATATGGCCTAAACGTTGATGCCACAACATGGATGAAGTCTCTAAGTCTCGTTTCTCTTTCATCTTTGAGAGTGATTCATTAATGTTATATGACAACAAAGATTTGGAAAAGCCATCATCTAGTTCTAATCTATAGAGACCACCATCCAGAACACCAGTACCATAAAGAACAGAATCATAGAGGATAGAGAGTTTGCGATGACCATGGAAAACAATAAAACCGTCCATGTCTAACTTTGGTCCTGATACAAGGTTCCGAGTTACCTCAGGAACATATAAGGTATCATAAAGTTTAATACATAAACCAGTTTTCATAACTAATTGTAATGTTCCAATGGCCTTCACTTCTAATTCTCGATCATCCCCAACCTTAAGCGTTCTTTGGTTTCTTTCCAGCTTCCGGATTGAAAGGAATCCCTGAGTTGAATTGGTAACATGAACCATAGAACCAGAATCAAACCACCAAGAATTAGCAGGAACACTTAAATTATAGGACTCAAGTATCATAAAATAATCGTTACCTTTCTTAGCCAGCCACTCCTTAAAGTTAGGGCATTCCTTCTGCATGTGTCCTGTCTTTTTACAGAATTTGCAGCGGATACTGCCTAAGGAGTTCTTAGAGCTGGAAGGTGCACTTGTATTAGGATTAGGCCTTTGGACTTTAGAAGCATCCTTCCTCTGATGATTTTTCTTCCTCTTCTTAGAGTTGGAGGTGGTGAAGTTTGCAACATCGGTGGTGCGATCCATCCTCATACGCTCTTCCTCCTGTACGCACATAGCGACCAGCTCACTCATCGTCCATTTGTCCTTCTGAGTGTTGTAATTGATCTTAAATGCTTCAAAGGATGAAGGAAGCGAAGTAATGATGAAATGAACGAGGAAACCACCACTGATTTCCATTTCCAGCCCCTTCAGCTTATTGGCCATGTCATTCATCATCATGATGTGCTCGCGAATGCCGCTCCTCCCATCATACTTAATTGTCACCTACTTGAGAATAAGAGTACTAGCGTGTGCTTTAGACGTCCCCTTGAACTGCGCCTCCACAGAAGCCAAGTAGGTTTTAACATCTTCAGAATCAGGAATAGCTCCCCTGATTGCATTGCTTATGGACTGCTTCATGAACATGAGAGACATGCGGTTACACCTAGTCCACTTTTCATGAGTTAACTGCTGAGCAGCAGTACTTTGTGGTGTAAGGTCCGCTGGCTTATCCTCTCTTAGAGCATAGTCAAAGTCCAGCAATCCAAGTGTAAGCATGAGAGCATCCTTCCATGCAGCAAAGTTATCACCAGTCAAAGGTGGAATCTCGTAATTGGGCGCTGATAGTGGAAATAAGATGAGCAAGTTATGATACTAAGGAAGAAGTCCTAATGTGATCTAAGGGCACGTTAAACTAAGGCATGCATAAATAATGACCATTTTACATTATGAAGCTGTGATATTGTCTATTACTAACATCAAAATAATAGACTTAGTTAAAATTCTACTTAAACGAAGACAAATCAGCTTTGGCCAGAAGTGTAATCATTTAAGCATGTGTGCAAAGTGGTTGTAACAAATCAGCTTTGGCCAGAAATTGAGACAATCACTTTAGTTATGCACTTGTTAAGTATGCCATCTATGAAGGAATTAAATCAGCTTTGGCCAGATATTAAGACATTCATGTTTATGATGCACACTTAACATAGCTTTTGTAATACTTGGATGATAAGTAGATGTACCAAGTCAGCTTTGGCCAGAAATGATACATCAAAACTCATTCAAGTTAAGCTATTTTGGTTTTGTAAAACATTATCTGATTCTGATTAACTAATTAAGTAATTACAAAACCAATTATTTAATAGCAAACCACCCGTTAGCGCGGGGGATAGCGTACCCCCGCACGGGGTTCGGGGCGGAGCCCCGAGCTAAATCTTAGTTCACATTAAACAGCCTAAAATAATGAGGTTTCGAGTCAGGTCTCGACTGAGTTATGAGATCTCGAGTCAGTTATGAGGTCTCGAGTCGCAACCTTGTTGTCTCGAGTCGGAACCATGGTCTCGACTACTATATCTTATGAGATCTCGACTCATGATGAGGTCTCGAGTCGCAACCACGGTCTCGAGTCGCAACCTTATGGTCTCGAGTCGAGATCTGTTGGTCTCGATTTGTGAAGGTTTAAGGACCTGATGATTTCGAGTCGAGACCTTATGGTCTCGAGTCGAGACTGATGGTCTCGAGTCGTAATCTGATGGTCTCGAGCCCACTGTTGATAGCTGTTTATTGTGATAATAACTGAAAACTCGAATTCTAAGGGATTATGAGATATGATTTCCTGTTTTAAGATGATCTAATTTTATCAAAATATTTCAAAAATTATAACTGTATATCTTTTAACAGTTTTCGAATAGACTTAAAAGATAAAATTGGATCAAACATGGAAAAACACTCATCAATCCTAAATACATTCCAAAACATAACAGAATTTTCGAATTTTCCTAAGAACATGATGAACCCTAAAAAAATAAAACATAAATTCTGGAACCCGAAACCTGAATTTTTAAGGTTTTTAAAACAGATTTCGGTCATAAACATAATCCAGTTGATTTCGAATGAACATGTGATTAACCTTTTCCGAAAATAGTGATCTCGAGTGGACATATTCGACTCAAAACCGGCTGTTAGTTTATTAAGTTAAAAATTTCTGTTTTCATGATTTCAATCCCAGAATTAATGGATACGAAAACAGAACTGACTAATCAACATATGCTCTGATACCACATGTTGGTTCAGTTCTGTTTAAACATAATGGAAAACATGAAAACATACCTGTCACCGCAGACAGTGCAGTGGAGAATCCAGTGAGAGAAGACGACTTGGAGTTCTACATCTTTGTCAAGGTGATCTGGTTCCTCCTTAGGGTGCTGACTGATGATGGTGACTGATTAAACCGAAAAGGGTATCGGCTATGAAGATGAAGGTCGAATGTGATGTTATGCTTATGGGGTATGTCTAATGGTGTAACTGTCTAACCCCTTAACCTCCACATGAGTCTCCTTATATAAGCACCCAGGAGGAAACCTAATTAGTTAATAAGGGTAATATGGTCCATCAACAATTACCAACTAATTATTTAATAGGTTATTATATATTTTGATCTATATTATGTAAATGATTATAATGGCTATAGATTAAATATTAATACATAATATATTTAATCTTACACTGGCCACGCCCCCGTGTCCGCTGGGCACGGGGCCGTGGTCAGCCTTCTGTTTCTTTGTTTTTGCTTGGGAAGTTGCTGTCGAGGGGTCGGGCATGCCACGTTAATCCCTTTTCTTTGTATTTTTGTTAGAATTGGCTGCATATTTGTTCCTTTTGTTCAATTACGCTCATTTAGTCCTGAAAATACAAAAGGAAAACAAAAGCACACTTTTTCCAACATTAGTACTTAAAAAGGGTTAGTTTTATGCCTCATTTGATGTAATTTATATGTTGCATTTTACACACATCAAATACCCCCACACTTGGATCTTTGGTTGTCCTCAAGCAATGTAACATCCCGAAAATATAGATTTAATATTATAAACTAAATGTCAGTTAAGGTCAAGATAGAATAACTAGGAATAAAAAACCTGGTTAGTTAGTGTCTTGACATAAAAGAACAATCATGGTTAAAATGCCCTTTATAAAAATTGGGTAAAGTTGAGGGGCTAAACTTGGACAAAGGAATTAAAGTTTTAATTAAAACAATTACTAAACACAAAACACACACACAAACGTGTGTGTGTTCTGCGATTCCAACAGGGGCCAGGGGAGCTCTCATGCTCAAAACCCTAATGTGCAAGAATTGATCAAAACAAGAGGCCAAATCGAACCCAAATAGAAATCCAAGCACAAATTAGTGATCACCTCAGTGAAGTGATCACAAGGTATGTCAAATTTCACACTTTGGTTCCATCCCAAACTCTAGATGAACACATGAGATTTGAAATTATAGCTTGCATGTTCGTTGTTTGGATGAAACAGTAAAGAAATCATGTCTAGGAGTAAACCCTAGTCATTAGTTTGTTGAATTTGTGCCTAAACAATGAAAATTGTCAAACTAGTGTTATTTGAGCTAAATGAAATAAATCCAGAATGTGAATGTGAAATTTGATATATGAACATTGTGTAGATGTCAAAATTTGGCCAAATAACTAATCATGAGACTTGGTTGTTGGATTAGTAAAATAATGCCCTTTAGGTGTTTGTAGAAATGCCTAAAAGAGGGCTAAATATTGAAATTCTGAACAAAAACGCATATTATAAAAAGGGTTCTAAAACGATTGTGAATTGAACTCTTTAGGCAAGGAATCTGGATCGTCAAGCGGACAAGCCGGTGGAGATACGCTTTTGAAAGGGGTGCTTTGAAGGTACGTAACTTCGGTTTCGTTACATTATGTATAAACAATAGTCTTAGAAATGCTAATGAGATAGTATTGTCAAATGCGAGTTTGGTACGTCATAGAAGTAATGAAGTTCTCTCGACAAATCAAACGGGTCAAAATAGTTAATTAGATATGTTGATTGATAATATTGTTTAATTAGTCATGTTTGGAATGTAAATAAAGTGATGTAACTCACTAGATAAAGAAACGGGTTAAAATTTTGATGGTAATAAGTTTGGTATGTTGATAAAATGGTGAATTCCATTAGACAACCAAACGGGTCAAATAACGGTCGAAATGGTAATGTTCGAAGTGACTTAAACGTCACTCATTAAATTTGAGTTACAAAAGCGTAAACCATGGAATGGACGCCATACGCTAAGATTGACAAGCCCGAGAATGGGTAATTATGGACAGAAACCAATGTTGTTGAATTATGTAAGTATGTAGCTAAGTTCCCAATACATTATGTTATTTGGAAAATTATAGTCGCTTGAAATTGTGTTTTAAGGAAAGCGTAGCGTCAGTAGAAGTGACGATGATCACGACTTGGTTAAACGAGTTGGAACTTAATTAGAAAATGTGTAGTAGTCATTGAGAATGGAGGATTCCATAAATGCGCCAAACGGGTCGAATAATTGTTTAGTAGATAGTATAATGAGCTTTGAATATCATTTGGCGAATGTGGATCACAAGAGCGTAAAACCATAGAATTGGTAACAATACGCTAATGATCGTAAGCCCTGGAAAATGGTAAATATGTCTCAAAGTCACAGATTACAAGTGATAGAATCTTGATGCAAAACTATGCGGGTCAAACGAATACAATAAGGATTTATAGACTTTCAGTCCGTAAACTCAATTTTTGATATGATAATCATGATAGATGCGTTGGTAATTTAATTACGGACGCGTAGGAAAAAAAATCATCAAAAACGGACACTTAGATAGAAAGTTATGCAAGTTTTAAGTTAGAATTTTGGTATAATTCGGAGCTGGGTATCTGCAGCTCAAAAGAAACAAATGTTCTGGAAAAATAAGGCCGTCGCGCTACGCGACGTGTAACACCCCAAAAATATGTAGTCTAATTGTTTCTTTAAGATAGTTATGAGAAGGAAAGCTTGGAACTCGAATAATTAAAAATTAGAAAACCGAGGGACTAAAGTTGAAAATTTGAGATTAAATCATATTAATAGAAAGACACACACTCCACACACACTTATGTGCGTGCGTGGAGGTGTCCAGGAGAAGAAACTAGAAGCATAAACCCTAGTCATCATTCTCCATCAAATTGGAAGGTGATTTCAAGGCAAAACGGTTGTTTGAAACCGTTTTCTCGATCCCCAAGGTGTGACTAACAAAGTGGTAAGTTGAATTTCTTGAAATCATGAACATTAGGAAGTGGGTTTTCTACCAAATCATGGGTAATGTTGTGATATATGCATCTAGAAGTTAAGACTATGAACTAGGACTAGTTTAATGTTCGGGTTGCGTTGATTTAGCCTATTGTGATAGATGGAATATAGATGAATGAAGTAGGATGAGAGAATCTCATGAACTTGCTTGATTTGTTATGAACTTGTAGATTAGTATGTAAAGTTACTTGTAATTAAATGTGTTATAAATGTGAAACCCGCCAAGTGTTCGATAGAATGCCTAAAAGAACAAATGGATGAATTTTGGTAAATTATGATAAAGATGTCGTTGATAAAGGAGTGTAAAAGAGTGAATGATATTTAGTCGGACTAAAGGAACGAATGTGTTGATGTAGGCATAAAAGAAGAAGGTTCAAGCACTAGGAGGTCGGACAACTCACATGATCGAGGTATGTTGATTTATGCATACAAGCTTTACTTTCTAATTGTTATTGTTGTATTAGAACCGTAGATATGATCACCCGTAAAAGATGTGTAGTTGATAGTTTAATTTAACCCGTCATGAACGGGTCGTAAGATACGATAATGATGAAAAGTTATGCTATGGTCGGTTGGTGTCGAACTAGCCGTATATTGGAAGTTTATGAAAGAAAAGTAATGAGATGGTTAAATCTGTCATGAACGGGTTTGGTATGGTGTTTATGTTGTGATTATGTTAAATCCGAGAGAAACGGAGTATTGAAGGTTATGTAACGTCTCGAGCTGAGATGGTAGAAAATGACCCGTCAACGGGTCGGTGGAAGTGAAATTATGACATGGTGATGTAATGACACGAATGAATGTTAGTTGTTATTTATTATCACATTATAAGAGACTGACTAGTTAAACTTGAATTGTGATGTAGGAAATCCGTGATTTAGGCGGCGTGGCGAACTTGGAGACGAACACCCACATGCTCACCATGGTTTATGCGCTTCCGTAGTAGTGGTGGTCGCCCTTTTGAAACTATGTTTTTGTCAAACTATTACTTCTTAAAAAGTTGTCTTTTGTTGTGTAAATGATGGATTAGAAACTTAGTCACTTGTAGCTAGGTGCATTAAACTTGCATTTTTGACAAGGTAGTTCGGATTAACACCCATAACTAGACTAGAGAAGGTGTTAAACTCGAACTAGCTTCAAGGGCATTTTTGGTAAAGAAATGAAAATATTATGTTTCTAGTCAAAAATTTGAAGTTCCATGTGTTTTGGGTCTTTATGTAAATAAGGGCGTAACAAGTTGGTATCAGAGCATGGTTTGAGAGAATCAAGCACGAGTTGAAGTGCTTGGGCTCAAACCGATAGCTCGCGCAATGGGTGTGTTCGCTCCGAGATCGCAAATGAGGTAAGGGTCTAAGATGCTTTAAATTTTTTTTTTAACGGGTCAAAACAATGATATGTGTCGAAATGGGTTACGAGAGCATAGAACTCAAGAATTTAATCTTGGGAGATTGAAAACATGTATGGCATGGCATTGGCAAGAATTGGTATGCAAACGGATAAGTTTAGTTGATTAACTATGAATGGGATGAAGGTTTATAAGTAAGAAAATGGCCGAAAATTTAAAAAAAAAATTCGAAAATAGTTAATCCGGGTGCCGGATTTTAACTCTATGTGAAGGGGGATGGAATTACGATCATGTAGGAAGAAACGGATCGTAAATCGGATGAAAATTGAGTGAGTTATGACCGTTTAAGTGAAAAATGGGATTTTAAGAAAAATTGCAGCAACCAGCAACGAAATGTCTGTGAAAATCGACCCCTCGCGTAGCGCTAGGGAGCCTCGCGTCACGCGAGCCACCCCTAGCGTCGCGCGACGCCTTCAGATGTGCAGAATTTGTTTTTTTGATGATTATGGCCAACGAACTTGTTTAGGAAGGTTATAAATCATGTAATTAAGGCCGTGAAAGCTATTATGATATTATGGAATGATTTGTAACGAACCGTAAGAGTAAATGATATGAATTTATTAAGAATTATCGAAAAACCTTATTGTGTAGATGGAGAAACATGCGGATTCGAATGATGACGATATGGCACGGGAAGATGCATTAAATGAAAAGATGGCGCAAATGATGGATACTACTTTTGAAGCCAAACTTCCGAAAATGGTGCAAGAGGTGGAGAGTCGTGTGTTGGAAACGATCGATGCAATAATGATAAGCAAAATGGATGAAATAAAGGAGATGATTGGAGAGTCTAAAAGCAAGAGTAAGACACGAAGATGCACGTACAAGGATTTTATGGCGTGTGGTCCTTCCCCGTATGATGGAAAGATAGATCCGATTGTATGTCAAAGATGGATTTCTAATATAGAAGCCGTGTTTATTCGGAGTCGGTGTGAAAAGGAGGATCAAGTAATGTTTGCTACGGGTCAACTGCAATCGCAAGCTAAAGATTGGTGGGATGCTTATTGTAAGGAGATAGGTGAAGATAAACTTCAGGTGATGACATGGCAGGAATTTAAAGAGCCTTTTCTAAAATACCATTGCCCTCAATCCGCCATCGATAGGATTCAGGAGGAATTCTTGCGCCTCCGACAGCACGATGAAACCATCAATGAGATAACGAATATTTTCTTGGATAAGCTGAAGTTTTGCAAGGAGTTCGTGAATTCAGAAAGAATGAAAATCAATCGATATCATGATATGTTGAAGGCGGAGTTTAGGGAGTTTATTACTCCCTCGAAGTGTGAAACTCTTGACGAACTCATAAACTGGGCACGAGACAGGGAGATTGAACTCAAGAGACAGGTGGAGCGAGGTGAAAAGAGACTGCCAGAGAAGGTGTCTAACCCAACTCCCTTTAAGAAAGGCAAGTTTCAAGATCAAGCTAATAAGGAGAAGGCGAAGAGTGGGATTCCCCGTTGCAAAAATTGTGGAAAGCTTCACTCTGGGGAGTGTCTGTTGGGCAAGAAGGGATGTTATAACTGTGGGGAAGAGGGACATCCGTATTACAGGTGCCCTAAGAATACGAAAACATGTTATAATTGCTTCCAAAAAGGCCACATCAAGGCGGAGTGTCCCAAGCTCCAATCAGGAATGAAGAAGGAAGGCAAAAAGGAGGAGAATCCTAAGGCAAAAGCAAGAATGTTTCAAATTACGTCTGAAGAGGCTAAAGCACATCCGAATGTTGTGTCAGGTATTTTCTTGCTAAATTCCTTGCCGATGTATGTGTTATTCGATACCGGGGCTACCATGTCATTTGTTTCGAGTGATGTAATTAATCACCCCTCATTTAAAATTGAAAGAATGTCAATACCATTAGAGGTAGAGATAGCGGATAGCAAGAATTATTTGTTGCACGAAGTGTGTAGAGATTGTAAGCTCACGATAGAGGATGAGGAGTTTGATATTGATCTCGTACCTATGGTCTTAGGAGAATTCAAGGTAGTAGTAGGTATGGATTGGATGGCCCGACACCATGCGGAGATTAAATGCGAAAGCAAGACAATACGTGTGCAATCTCCGAGTGGGAAATGGTTAAGCGTTCAAGGAGAGAGAAATGTAAAAGCAAAGTTATGCAATATTGTCCAAGCCATCAAGTACGTGCGAAATGGAAGTAAGGCATTTTTAGCCTATGTAGCTGATGTTCATCAAAACCTTCCAAAGCTCGAAGACGTGGTAGTAGTGAACGAATATCCGGATGTGTTCCCGGAGGAGTTGCCGGGGCTTCCACCCGAACGCGAAATAGAATTTCGTATTGAATTAAATCCGGGTGCGCAACCGGTGGCTAAAGCCCCATATAGACTGGCTCCCACCGAAATGAGGGAACTAATGATCCAACTGCAAGACTTACTTGATAAAGGCTTTATACGTCCGAGTGTATCACCTTCGGGAGCGCCCGTTCTTTTTGTGAAAAAGAAAGATGGGTCGATGCGTATGTGCATCGACTATCGGGAGTTGAATAAACTGACCGTGAAGAACCGTTATCCCTT
The DNA here is from genome assembly GCA_030545235.1 of Helianthus tuberosus. Classification (NCBI taxonomy): domain Eukaryota; kingdom Viridiplantae; phylum Streptophyta; class Magnoliopsida; order Asterales; family Asteraceae; genus Helianthus; species Helianthus tuberosus. The sequence continues at coordinate 139,596,190 of CM060420.1, forward strand.
ACCCAGAATTGATGATCTTTTTGATCAACTGCAAGGGGCGAGTTGGTTTTCAAAGATAGACCTACGTTTGGGCTATCATCAAGTAAGGGTGCGAGAGGAGGATGTTGCAAAAACTGCATTTAGAACTCGGTATGGACACTATGAATTCTTGGTCATGTCCTTTGGGTTGACGAACGCGCCAGCCGCGTTTATGGACCTTATGAACCGAGTGTGTCGACCTATGTTAGACAAATCTGTGATTGTGTTTATAGATGACATTTTGGTTTACTCCCGGAATGAGGCCGATCATGCAAGACACTTACGTGAGGTACTTGAAACCCTCCGTAGAGAAAAACTTTATGCGAAGTTCTCAAAGTGTGCCTTTTGGCTCAGGGAAGTGCAGTTTCTAGGTCACGTAATAAATTCAGAAGGTGTCTTAGTAGATCCAGCAAAGATTGAGGCCGTACTAAAGTGGGTCCCTCCTAAAAACCCAACCGAAGTAAGGAGTTTTCTAGGCCTTGCCGGCTATTACAGAAGGTTTATTCAAGAATTCTCAAAGATTGCATTACCACTTACCAAACTGACAAGAAAGGAAGGAAGGAAGGAAGTAAAGTTCGTGTGGGGTAAAGAACAAGAAGAAGCTTTTCAAGTGTTAAAAGAGAAATTGTCGAGTTCTCCGGTGCTAACGTTACCCGATGGGACGGAAGATTTGGTCGTATATTCAGACGCGTCACATCAAGGCTTAGGGTGTGTTTTAATGCAAAGGGGAAGGGTTATCGCGTATGCTTCAAGACAACTCCGACCACACGAAGTAAACTACCCGACCCATGACCTAGAATTGGCAGCGGTAGTTTTTGCCTTAAAAATTTGGAGGCACTACCTGTATGGGGTAAAATGTACAATCTACTCGGATCATAAGAGCCTTAAATATTTTTTCGAACAAAAAGATCTGAATATGAGGCAACGAAGGTGGCTGGAACTGATTAAAGACTATGACTGTGATATTTTATATCACCCGGGAAAAGCAAACGTCGTAGCGGATGCGTTGAGTCGAAAAGATTATCCACAACCGATCCATGTCAAATCGATGAAGATGACAGTTACACCTCACCTCCTTGAGACAATACGAGAGACTCAAATAAAAGCACTAGAGAATGGGGATCCAAAGAAAGAAAGAACGAAAGGGATAGCAGAAAAGTTTGAAGAAAACTCGCACGGGCTTAAAACGCGGTTTGGGCGGATCTGGATACCAAGGTTCTGTGAGGTCAAAACAATGCTACTTGAAGAAGCTCATAAGTCACGATACTCCGTTCATCCTGGGGCTACAAAAATGTACTATGATTTGAAAACAAACTATTGGTGGCCCGGGATGAAACGCGATATTGCTAAGTACGTCTCGAAATGTCTGACGTGTTCTCAAGTGAAAGCGGAACATCAGAAACCTTATGGAGAGTTACAACCTTTGGAAATTCCAGTATGGAAGTGGGAGGAGATAACAATGGACTTGGTGACTAAGCTACCTAGAACGAAAAAGGGGTATGATGCGATATGGGTAGTTGTGGACCGACTCACAAAGAGTGCACACTTTTTACCAATTCGAGAGGCCTACTCCTCAGAAAAGATGGCGGAAGTATATGTGAATGAAATAATATCCCGACACGGGGTGCCTGTGTCAATAGTTTCAGATCGGGATACGAGATTTACCTCTCGTTATTGGTTGAGGTTCCATGAAAGTATGGGCACGAAACTGCACATAAGTACCGCCTACCACCCGCAGACTGACGGTCAATCGGAAAGAACGATTCAGACACTTATTGATATGTTACGAGCATGCGCGCTAGATTTTGGGGGAAGTTGGGATAACCATTTACCACTAGTGGAATTTTCTTACAATAATAGTTATCATAGTGGTCTCAAAATGGCACCTTATGAACTATTATATGGAAGAAAGTGTAGGACGCCCGTATGTTGGGGGGAGGTGGGACAAAGGGAGCTCGCGCCTAACGAATTGATAGCCATGACCAACGAAAAGATTGATTTAATTAGAGCTCGATTAAAGGCAGCTCAGGATAGGCAAAAGGCATATGCAGATAAGAGAAAGCGTCCTATCGAATTTCAAATAGGAGACTATGTTTTTTTAAAAGTATCCCCATGGAAAGGTATAATCCGTTTTCTTAAACGGGGAAAATTGGGGCCTCGTTACATAGGGCCATTTAAAATCTTGGCTCGAGTGGGGAAAGTGGTGTATTGTTTGGAATTACCGTCTTCATTAGATGGGATCCATAGCACCTTCCATGTATCGCAACTAAGAAAGTGCCCTGCGGATGAATCGGCGATCGTACCTCGTGATGATATTGAAGTAGATGAGAGCTTAAATTATGTTGAAAGACCGATAGCCATTAAAGATTCTAAAGTAAAGAATCTTCGCAATAAGGCCATTAGACAAGTGCTAGTACAATGGAAACACCGGAAGGGGTCGGAGCTTACATGGGAGTTGGAAGATGAAATGCGAAAACATTATCCTTCTCTATTCGGTACGTAAATGATAATTTTAGTATATGTTCAAGTTTCGGGGACGAAACTTTTTCTAAGTGGGGTAGACTTGTAACACCCCAAAAATATGTAGTCTAATTGTTTCTTTAAGATAGTTATGAGAAGGAAAGCTTGGAACTCGAATAATTAAAAATTAGAAAACCGAGGGACTAAAGTTGAAAATTTGAGATTAAATCATATTAATAGAAAGACACACACTCCACACACACTTATGTGCGTGCGTGGAGGTGTCCAGGAGAAGAAACTAGAAGCATAAACCCTAGTCATCATTCTCCATCAAATTGGAAGGTGATTTCAAGGCAAAACGGTTGTTTGAAACCGTTTTCTCGATCCCCAAGGTGTGACTAACAAAGTGGTAAGTTGAATTTCTTGAAATCATGAACATTAGGAAGTGGGTTTTCTACCAAATCATGGGTAATGTTGTGATATATGCATCTAGAAGTTAAGACTATGAACTAGGACTAGTTTAATGTTCGGGTTGCGTTGATTTAGCCTATTGTGATAGATGGAATATAGATGAATGAAGTAGGATGAGAGAATCTCATGAACTTGCTTGATTTGTTATGAACTTGTAGATTAGTATGTAAAGTTACTTGTAATTAAATGTGTTATAAATGTGAAACCCGCCAAGTGTTCGATAGAATGCCTAAAAGAACAAATGGATGAATTTTGGTAAATTATGATAAAGATGTCGTTGATAAAGGAGTGTAAAAGAGTGAATGATATTTAGTCGGACTAAAGGAACGAATGTGTTGATGTAGGCATAAAAGAAGAAGGTTCAAGCACTAGGAGGTCGGACAACTCACATGATCGAGGTATGTTGATTTATGCATACAAGCTTTACTTTCTAATTGTTATTGTTGTATTAGAACCGTAGATATGATCACCCGTAAAAGATGTGTAGTTGATAGTTTAATTTAACCCGTCATGAACGGGTCGTAAGATACGATAATGATGAAAAGTTATGCTATGGTCGGTTGGTGTCGAACTAGCCGTATATTGGAAGTTTATGAAAGAAAAGTAATGAGATGGTTAAATCTGTCATGAACGGGTTTGGTATGGTGTTTATGTTGTGATTATGTTAAATCCGAGAGAAACGGAGTATTGAAGGTTATGTAACGTCTCGAGCTGAGATGGTAGAAAATGACCCGTCAACGGGTCGGTGGAAGTGAAATTATGACATGGTGATGTAATGACACGAATGAATGTTAGTTGTTATTTATTATCACATTATAAGAGACTGACTAGTTAAACTTGAATTGTGATGTAGGAAATCCGTGATTTAGGCGGCGTGGCGAACTTGGAGACGAACACCCACATGCTCACCATGGTTTATGCGCTTCCGTAGTAGTGGTGGTCGCCCTTTTGAAACTATGTTTTTGTCAAACTATTACTTCTTAAAAAGTTGTCTTTTGTTGTGTAAATGATGGATTAGAAACTTAGTCACTTGTAGCTAGGTGCATTAAACTTGCATTTTTGACAGGGTAGTTCGGATTAACACCCATAACTAGACTAGAGAAGGTGTTAAACTCGAACTAGCTTCAAGGGCATTTTTGGTAAAGAAATGAAAATATTATGTTTCTAGTCAAAAATTTGAAGTTCCATGTGTTTTGGGTCTTTATGTAAATAAGGGCGTAACACGACGGCGAGACCATATGTGTGTCGCGTGACGCGACAAGTATCGCGGCCCGCGAAAGATGTCCCTTAATCAGTCGCGCCCCGCGAGGGCCTAAATAACTGGTCAAAATCGTTTTTCTTGAATATTATGCATAAAGGTTTTGTTTAATGATTTTTTTAAAGGCTCAAAACTAACGTTTAAGTTGGTTTTGAATGTAGGCGAATGCTTAGTTGCTCCAGATGAAGATCAAGCACGAAACAAAGACCGAACACACGTCGTTTAAAGCTTCCGCATTGATCTCATTTTGCCTTGTTATAACTGAATCTTGTAAACACTAAGTATTGCATTTGAAATGTTTAAATTAGTTAGGATGATAACTTAAATTATTTGATCATGTATGATCGTTAACCTAACAAAGATTTTGTAAGCTCGCATTTTTGCATAAATTGTGTGTTAAATGTTATAATTGTGTTAAATTAAGACGGGGCGTTACAAGTTGATAATTAGAGCTCAAGGTTGTTAACAAAGTGTGTTCGGTTCAAGCTTGATCAAACATCCGGTAAGAATTAGTAGTCATTTAGTAGATTTTATTAGAATATTAGAAAAAGGAAATTCGATTTGATGTGCACTGGAAGTGCGTGTTAACACACTCAAACCCGAAAAGTTCACTAAAGATGAATGGTTTAAACAAGTGGTGAACTTGACTAAACCAAAATGACTGATGCATATGTTATAAAATGAAATGTTTAATAATGAGCATAAACATTTCAGATTCACGGTGACGGATAAAGGTAATAATGATACGATGCCAATAGTCACTGAACATATGAAAGAAATGTCCGGTGTAACCGGGGGCGAATTAACATCTCAATTAACGGAAGAGATGGAAGCTAAAATTTCCGAGGAAGTCGGAAAGGCAGTAGAAGCTAGTCTACCACAGTTTTTCGAAAGACTACAAACCACAATCTTGCTAGTGGTGGAGGATATGATGACTGAACTAAAAGACAGTCTCTCACAAGAAAAAGATGACGGGAGAGGGTGGGATGTGAACCCAAGACCCGTAAAGAAGCCAAAGCCTAATAAAGCTTCTAAGAAAGGAGTTACAAGAAGGGGGTCACCTCAGTGTAAATTATGTGGAAAATCTCACCAGGGCAAATGCTACTTTAGAAACAAACCATGACCTATTTGTGGAAAAGTGGGACATGTGGTTGCAAATTACGCAGAAAAGGTGTCAGTATGTTATAAATGTTATAACCCGGGACATGAGAGGTCTGAATGTCCGGAATTGGTTAGAACCGAGGACACAATTCACGTAAAGTCTGATACCTCGAAAGAGAAGGCATGGTCTTCCCACATGACAGCCGCAGAGGCTAAAGCTGAACCTGATGTCGTTTCAGGTACGTTTCTTGTAAATTCAATTTTAGCACAAATTTTATTCAATACAAGTGCGAATAATAGTTGCATAAGGGCATGTATGAGTAGCGAAATCGGTAAATTATGTAAAAGAAATACCTATATATATATGTGTGTGTATACAAGAAAATAAATAATGGTGAGCATGTGAAGCCTAGGCAAAAAGTAATCTCGATGAATATTGCAATGGGTAGGAGTGCGCGTACACTCGAACCCGGGAACTTAATGAAGTGAATAAATGTTGTATGGGGAAGGAGTGTAATTACACCCAAACCCGGAAATTTCAATAATAATAAATGGCGAAGACAAGGGTATAGACTTGGCTAAACTAAATAAAACATGTAGAAGCATCATTTATATCAATAAACGATGCAGATAAATTTTATACAACGATATGGCATATAAAATGAAATGAAATGATTTCTGTTATTGTTACAATAGAATGATGTCAACCATAGTTGGCGACGATACGGTATCCCTCATGACTAACGAGATGCGCGAAGGGATCTATGGGAAAGTCGGAAAAGCTACTGAAGCCGTTTAATCCGGAATAATGGAAAGGCTACAAGTCACCATGATGACGACAAGGAAAGAAAAGATGAACGAGTTAAGAGAAAGCCCATTGGGGTGAGTATCACGGGTACACGTTATAAAATTTCAACAAGATAACGTTAGGCAATAATTAGATAATGGATTAAGGTTATGAATGAAAAATTAAGACTTCGGCGGAAAATATCCTTAAGGAAAACTAAATGAATGATGCGTATTATTCGCCATTGCGAATAAGAAAGTATTGTTAAATGCGGATTTAGAAACTCAGGTATTGGTAACCATCCAAGTAACACGTTATTAATTAAATCCTTATGAGGAAGAACAATGATCACATTGATGGGTGTGATTGTATAAAAGAGTAGTAAAATTTAACATTTTAAAAAAGTGATGGAACGAAAATGGGTAAAACCCCAAAGGCCGTATAACAATAGCAGTGGTTCTACCAAATAATGCTTAGGAATTAAACCTTCGGGACGTTGATAAAAAGGAAAAATGCAAACCAGACAACGAAAACATTAAAGCATTAAGATAAAGGAACTCGGGTATCGAGTTGTAAATAAATAAATGTGTGAACCGGATAATGGTGAGTGGAAAACAAACCAATGTGTAAATGACGTAGGAAGTCATAGAGTCAGAAGATTAGTCCTAAAAGAAAACAGGTGTAGCCTTAGACTACGGTCAAATCGATAAAAATTCGGAAATGAAAATGAATAAGTTTTAGGCTTGAAAAGGTTGCCCTGACACCAGAAGTGTAATTCTAAGAATACCAAATGATACAAGCAAAAGATGATCTACGGGATCATCATAACCTTTGAGATTATAAACAAAGTAAGGGTTTAAAAGACTAAGTGAACCACGCGTCAGCTATAGAAGGAAAATAAACCAAAAAGGGGTGAAAGCCTAACGGAATAACCTATGAGGCTAAGCAAAAGAAAATACGAGTCACTTGAGGTAAAGCATGGGGATTAGTTACGATCCCTCGCATAATGCAAGAGTGGAAAAGAATAAATTCTTGTCGTCAATTCCTGGGTATGAGAATTTAACATAAGTTAAAGAGATAGACGTTAAACTAAAATTCAGTTAAATTAGAAAATAGTTAATATTAAAGAATATAGGTCTCAACACCGATAGGTGTGAGACGCTATGTTCGAAAGAAGATTCTTGATAATGAAAAGTTTATAAAAACTTAAAAACAATGAATGACGTGACGTGATGCGATGCGATCATAGTCACAAGAGGGATATAGAAATACAGAATATAATCATGTTGTAACGTGAGTTACGGGATAGGAGATCATGAACTCGTGTAAGGCCGAATATGGCAATGTGGAAGACCCGAATAACGAGGCGGGAAATGACGATGATGAATCAATCTAGCCGATAAGACCATCCAGAGTCAAAATAGTGACGTGAGTTATACAAAACACCTGTCAATATAAGATTAGTATGGGGCAAACATGTTGATGAACTCATACTCTTGAGTGGTCAATTGACAATTGGGTCAAATAGGTGACAAAAAAAAAATACAAGATACAAGTTACAGTCCATGAGGACTTACACGTGAAAGACGTATGCGTATGATAACTTTTGACTAGAAGAAACAATGACTTAAAAACGAAACTAAGTTAGTTTGGTCAAAACCAAAGGACCACTTAAGGAAGGTTTCGGGGACGAAACCTCTTTAAGGGGGGTAGACTTGTAACACCCCAAAACTATAGATTTAATATTATAAACTAAATGTCGGTTAAGGTCAAGATAGAATAACGAGGAATAAATAACCTGGTTAGTTAGTGTCTTGACATAATAGAACAATCATGGTTAAAATGCCCTTTATAAAAATTGGGTAAAGTTGAGGGGCTAAACTTGGACAAAGGAATTAAAGTTTTAAGAGTAAAATGCACGGATAGTCCCTGTGGTTTTATGAAATTTCACCTTTAGTCCCCAACTTTTAAAAATTACATGTATGCTCCCTGTGGTTTGACGACTTGTTACTTGGATAGTCCCTAACATGGATGAAGGTTAGTTTTTTGTGTTAAATAGATGTAAAATTACAAAAACACCCTTAATATTATTAAGAATAAAAATAAAAAATAAGTAGACCCCACCATTACCCCCTTCTCCAGTTATCCCCCCTCTTTCTCTCTTTAAACAACCTCCATTACAGCACCTTCAAAAACACTCAACACACTCTCATCCTCCATCATTTCCACACAATGATCCGTCACACATACCTAACCGACGCTCAATCCAAATCTGCCGACCTCGCTACCACAATCCCAGCCGCATCAGCACTGCCACACTGGAGCAAATCGCCACCATGTGCGCCGCCGTGACTATTTTCGAAACAAACACTCGCCTGACAAGTCCCGGGGGTTCTTCTCCGTCACGTTTCCAGCCCTAATTTGCAGGTTATTCGGTTTCGACGAACGGAAGCCTAAAAATCTAACGGTAACGGAAACCATTGGATTGACATTTTAGCATGGGTTGATGATGCAGACGTTTCTAGTAAGGTTTTTGAGCTTTTTAATCCATCAGGTGGTTTAATTTTGGATTAGGTATGGTAAGGATTGGTGAATGGGATTTTTGTTATCTACTCAGCTAGTTTTTAGGCAATAATTAAGGTTTGAAGTACTTAATTCTACATAGATTAGTAGTTTTTCTAGGTTGTGCATCAGTAGGCATGTTGAACATGGATATGTTGGAAGTAATTTGAGTGTTGCTGCTATGACTTCGGTGTGTTGATACAATGGAGGTTTCTTAGAGAGAGAAAGAGGAGAGAGAAGGGACTTTAGGTAGGAGAGAGAAGGGACTTTTGGTGGGGTTTTACTAATAGTGGAGTCTACATTTAGTATTTTAATTTTATTTTTTTAACAGTAAGGGTATTTTTGTAATTTTACATCCACTTAACATCATAAACTAACCTCCATCCATGTTAGGGATTATCCGAGTAACAAGTCGTCAAACCACAGGGAGCATACATGTAATTTTAAAAAGTTGGGGACTAAATGTGAAATTTCACAAAACCACAGGGACTACCCGTGCAATTTACTCAAGTTTTAATTAAAACAATTACTAAACACAAAACACACACACAAACGTGTGTGTGTTCTGCGATTCCAAGAGGGGCCAGGGGAGCTCTCATGCTCAAAACCCTAATGTGCAAAAATTGATCAAATCAAGAGGCCAAATCGAACCCAAATAGAAATCCAAGCACAAATTAGTGATCACCTCAGTGAAGTGGTCACAAGGTATGTCAAATTTCACACTTTGGTTCCATCCCAAACTCTAGATGAACACATGAGATTTGAAATCATAGTCTGCATGTTCGTTGTTTGGATGAAACAGTAAAGAAATCATGTCTTGGAGTAAACCCTAGTAATTAGTTTGTTGAATTTGTGCTTAAACAATGAAATTCATAATCATCCATTATGTGTGTGTAATGGGTTTAGTAGAAACATGATGAACATTAGAATCACGATTGTCAAACTAGTGTTATTTGAGCTAAATGAAATAAATCCAGAATGTGAATGTGAAATTTGATATATGAACATTGTGTAGATGTTAAAATTTGGCCAAATAACTAATCATGAGACTTGGTTGTTGGATTAGTAAAATAATGCCCTTTAGGTGTTTGTAGAAATGCCTAAAAAAGGGCTAAATATTGAAATTCTGAACAAAAACGCATATTTAAATGATGAGATGAATTATGCGTTAAAACTTATAAAAAGGGTTCTAAAACGATTGTGAATTGAACTCTTTAGGCAAGGAATCTGGATCGTCAAACAGACAAGCCGGTGGAGATACGCTTTTGTAAGGGGTGCTTTGAAGGTACGTAACTTTGGTTTCGTTACATTATGCATAAATAATAGTCTTTGAAATGCTAAATGAGATAGTATTGTCAAATGCGAGTTTGGTACGTCATAGAAGTGACGAAGTTCTCTCGACAAATCAAATGGGTCAAAATAGTTAATTAGATATGTTGATTGACAATATTGTTTAATTAGTCATGTTTGGAATGTAAATAAAGTGATGTAACTCACTAGATAAAGAAACGGGTTAAAATTTTGATGGTAATAAGTTTGGTATGTTGATAAAATGGTGAATTCCATTAGACAACCAAATGGGTCAAATAACGGTCGAAATGGTAATTTCAAAGTGACTTAAACGTCACTCATTAAATTTGAGTTACAAACGCGTAAACCATGGAATGGACGCCATACGCTAAGATTGACAAGCCCGGGAATGGGTAATTATGGACAGAAACCAATGTTGTTGAATTATGTAAGTATGTAGCTATGTTCCCGATACATTATGTTATTTGGAAAATTATAGTCGCTTTGTAAATATCAAGAGGACTTGGGGAAGGGTTAGGCTTGTGTTAAAGATAGGTGGTTTTGGGTTAGTGGTTAGTAAAAATGGCTAAAAATGTAAAAAGCATCGGTCGTCGTAAAACGTTTTGTTTTTATGACTTTTATTCAAACTAAATACTTTCAAACACAATTTCTTTGAGGAACTTGTTTGTTTATTGCTAGACACTTTTTTGATAAGGAACGTCACAAGAAAACCGGGCTTTTTACTAAAACAAAAGGGTTTAAAAGAAAAAGGTTTTGGTGAGTAAATGGTGTTTGTTTTGTGGGTTTAGAAATGAAGAGGTTTAGGCTCAAAGAAGTTAACTAGGGGGATTTTGGGTAGGTTAAAAGAAAAAGAAAAATAATGGTGTTGAAAGAAAAATGGGTTAGTCCTAATGCCTCCATCATTTACTTACTTGGGTTTAAGTTGGTAAGGACCGGGAGTGTATCGTCATGGCAAGTTCTAGAGTCGCAAGAAACCAAGCGGCTATTCACACAAGAAACGAAAATTGAGCATTTAGTTTAAAGATGTATGGTTGTATGCTCAATAAGGCTCAAAACTCACTTTTTGTGGGAATGGGTTTATTATGTGATCAAGTATATATAATCAAATTTTAACTAGATTTGTCATGCCATTTCATAATTTTCTTATTTTGGTTCTTTTTATCACGACGCTATCGGTTGTAAATTTGTAAAAATATAACATTTTTAGAACTTGCTAGTCCCAAATTAAACCAAGACAAGTAAAAAAACGAAAAGGTTTTGAAAAAAATTTGGGGTGATTAGCGGTTCCAATAGAGTATTGTGTAAGGCTTTTTATTAGGACTTGCAAAATTCAAGGTTTTAGTATCCCCCCACACTTAAATTACACATTGTCCTCAATGTGTCCCAAAAATAAATTGTTAGGTTGATTGAATGTGTAAAAAGGTGTTTAAAACAAGGTTTTGGTGTTACTGGGCATCTGGACACGACCCTGTGCTGGGTGAGCACGGCCCCGTGGTCAGACTGCCAGTAACGAAAACTTACAGAAGGTGGACACGGGGCGTGTCTGGTGGACACGACCCCGTGCTGGGCAGATTTTAAACAAACAGCAGGTCTGGGCGATGGACACGGGGGCGTGCTGGCTGGGCACGGCCCCGTGTTGACAATCTGTAATGTTTGAAAACAGGTTTTTGGCCTCGGGTTCTGGTTTCCAGGCTCATGTAGCACTAATACTTAGTGCTTCCAAGCCTCCTAGGTACCTGTTTTACTTAGAAATACCACACCACACAAAATAACAAACATCCTACCTTACCATAAGTTCAACATCCACAACACAAACTAAAAAAAAAGAAAAATGCAGGAAAGTAAAAGAGTTACGGAAAGTAAATTGTTCAACAATGGCTCGCAGGCCATGAAATTGTTTTGTGAGATAAGGGGGTTAACCTGTTACGACCTTCGACCGCGTCATGCCACCACCAACTCAACAATCTCAATCCATATCCTCGTCCTCGTCATCTCCTCCTTGACCCGCCATGTACTCCTGGATATTGCCGATGTCATCTTGAATGTCGGCGATGTTCCGCTCGATTGCTCCAACCCGGGTGTACATGTTGCTCGCCATGTTGTAGGTGTTGCAGGTGCACAAAAGGTTTTCCTGCAAGAGATCATGTAAACTTTGAAAATTAGGAAAATCACCTCCTTGAGAGGAGGATTGGCCCGGATCACCATGGTGCTGATATTGGTACTGTGGAGGAGGACGGATTTGTGGAGCGTGAAGGACGAGAGCTTCCTGAGGGTTCCACACATGCCCCTGAACCGTTTGAAAATAAATAGTTCCGTCACCCGCTTCGTTTATAATCCCCATCGAGCGGCATATGGCGAGATCCACCTTTCCTGAGCACGGGCCCTTACGAAAGGACCTAGGCATCCCCTGCACGAAGTTCTTGAAAAGGCGGTAAACCCACCCCCCGAAGAAGATAGGGGTCGATGGATTGGCTAGCTGGTTCAGGTGCATGTTGCGTAGGAGTATGGAACATCAAGGGCTACATGGTTGTAAATGCAGTGAAGGACCAGAAGATCACGCAAGCTTACAACACCGGTACTTTCATGTCGTTGGCAGAGGGAGTTGCTGAGGACCCTATGGATGTAGCGATATAGAGGGTCCCGCAACTGTGTGCTCTTGGTCTGGCTTGGGTTGTAGTGTCCTTCCCCAATCTGAGCCCATGCTACTTGACGTTGATCCGGTGGGAGTTCACGGAGACCACCCGTGTTCTCCTCATCTCCCGCATCCTCTTCAACATATAACCCAATGATTGCCCCAAATTGTGCAATTGAAATTGAGAGCACATTCCCAGCACAACGAAATTCCACTCCCTCATTATCGAATGGCTCAGCTCTTTCCTTGAATGCCAATGTACTGTAGAACTCCATGTTGTATTCATGGACTGAGTGGAGTCTAGTACAAAGGGCTGCCCTGAGTGGACCAGTGACGAGGTTGTTGAAGTGGTCAAGCTGTCCTACTGCTTCTAAGGTTTCAAGGCAGACTTGTCGTGGGTTTTCTTCGGGCCTTGTCTTGAGAACTTCAAACCGGGCTTGAGCAGCCCACTAATTCTAGTTGAATCTTGTAAATTTCTTGGCCATCTGAAAGAAAACACAAAACAATTAGTACGGAATAGTAAATTTTCAAAGAAAACTGAAAACAGCTAGCTGAACACGGCCCCGTGTCCACTGGACACGCCCCATGATCGCCGAAAGTTAGCTGGACACACCCCCGTGCTTACTGAGCGCGACCCCGTGCTCAGGTGTCTGTTTCCCAAAAAAATTATTTTTCGTCCCGGTTTCGAAAACTTGAAAATTTTTGGTCCAGTAGGAGCGGTTTTCCCCGAAAATGAAACCCCAAGTGCCGTTTTTCTCAAAAGAAACCGTTTACCCCTTCAATTTCATCTTTTTCGGTTCAAAAACAAGGGTTTGAGGTTTTTGCTTGGAATCGGGCAAATCTACAAACAATTTAAGTCGATTTACTTCCTATAACATGCATCTATACTATTACTAATAGATCTAAGCAAAAATTTGAGGTTTGATTCGGTTCAAGTTGAAGAACCCTAGATTTTCCCCAATTTTTTGATGTTAAACTACATGCAAGTGATTAAACTAACTAACTATGATGATAGAATCATACCTTGATGTTGTTAGAAGTCAGAGGAACTTGAAAATCTGCAGAAATTTCTGGTGGAACCAGAGAGTTCTTGGGGAAACGGGGCGTGTTGAAATGAAGAAATGAAGGAAAAAGGGGTTTTATCCCCGTCAGTTACGCGAACACGGCCCCGTGTCCGCTGGACACGGCCCCATGGGCGGGTAATTTTGAATTTTTTTAAGTGCACGTGTGAGTGTCCCGTTTCCCAAAACTTGGTTTTAGAAATCTTACCGATTTGGAAGCCTTTCCGATGTTCGTTACCTACAAGGCATGATGTTGATGTTCAAACCTCCGTTTATTCATCGGCTGCTTGTAGCGAGATTTCCTCCTCTTCATCCTCAATAAATCCCTGATAAAGCTTTAGCCGTTGGCCATTGACTTTGAATGGAATCCCATTCCGAGATTTAATTTCAATTGCACCGTGTGGAAAAATCTGGGAGATAGAAAATGGTCCCGTCCACCTAGACTTTAATTTACCAGGAAATAATCAAAGGCGTGAATTAAACAATAGAACTTGATCTCCTACCCGAAATTCATTTGGCTTAATGTGTTTATCATGTAAAATTTTCATTCTTTCCTTATAAATTTCGGAGTTAGAGTATGCGTGATTCCTTAATTCGTCTAATTCATTTAATTGACAAAATCGATTTTTACCGGCAATTTCTATGTCTAGGTTTACGTTTTTAATTGCCCAGTAGGCTTTGTGTGCAATTTTTACCCGCAAATGACAACTTTTTCCATAGACAAGCTTATATGGGGTGGTACCTATTGTTGTTTTATATGCAGTTCGAAAAGCCCATAAAGCATCGTCTAATTTATCAGCCCATTCCTTTTTATTTAACCCTACGGTTTTTTCAAGTATTCTTTTTAAACCTCGATTAGTCACTTCGGCTTGTCCGTTTGTTTGAGGGTGATATGTTGTTGAGACCCGGTGATAGACCCTATACCTTGTTAAGATTTTTTCAAGTTGGTGATTACAAAAATGGGTACCCCTATCACTTATTAATGCTTTTGGAGTTTCAAAATGAGAGAATAATCGTTTCAGGAATCTTACCACAACTCTTCCATCATTTGTTGGAAGGGCTTCGGCCTCGGCCCATTTAGACAAGTAATTTACTGCCACAAGTATATATTTGTTTCCTTTTGATGGTGGGAAAGGTCCCATAAAGTCGAGTCCCCACACATCAAAAATTTCACAAACAAGAATGCCATTTTGTGGCATTTCGTTTTTGGAAGAAATATTACCTGATCTTTCACAAACAAAAATTTCACAAACAAGAATGCCATTTTGGGCGTCTTTGTAAATGGTTGGCCAATAGAACCCTGAATCAAATACCTTCCATGCGGTACTAGCAGCACCATGATGTCCTCCGTATGGACCTTCATGACAATGGCGGAGAATTCTTCTTGCTTCACTACCATGTACGCATCGGCGAATGAGTTGGTCGGCACACATTTTGAAAAGATAAGGATCTTCCCAAAAATAATGCTTTACATCGGCAAAGAATTTTTTTCTTTGATGATGTAACCATCCTTTTGCGACTATTCCGCTAGCTAAGTAGTTAGCATAGTCGGCGTACCATAGCTCTTCTTGGTATTCCACCATTTCTAGGGACTCCGTTGGGAATTTTTCATTAATTACCTCATCCCTAGTTGCCTCCAAAGCTGGATCTTCCAAGCGGGAAAGATGATCTGCAGCGGTGTTTTCTGCTCCTCTTTTGTCTTTTATTTCAATGTCGAATTCTTGGAGGAGTAGAATCCATCTGATCAAACGCGGTTTGGCATCCTGTTTCTTAAAGAGATAACGAATGGCTGCATAGTCTGTATAAACTATCGTTTTAGAAAGAACAAGATAAGAACAAAATTTATCAAAGGCAAATACTACAGCTAGTAATTCTTTTTCTGTTGTTGTATAATTTTCTAGTGCATCGTTAAGTGTTTTACTAGCGTAATATATTGGGTGAAAATGCTTATCTTTTCTTTGTCCCAAGACGGCTCCAACTGCGAAGTCACTTACATCACACATGATTTTGAAAGGTAATTTCCAATCAGGCGCTATCATGATAGGTGCATTGACTAGTATTTCTTTTAATGTGAGAAATGCTTAATTGCAATCCTTATCAAAGATGAAAGGAGCATATTTTTTCAAGTAATTTTGTTAGAGGCCTTGAGATTTTTGAAAAGTCTTTGATAAATCGTCTATAAAATCCGGCATGTCCTAGGAAACTTCTGATGGCTCTAACGGAGGATGGGGTGGTAATCGAGAAATAGTGTCTATTTTTGCTCGATCAACCTCCATTCCTCCGCTTGAGATTTTGTGACCGAATAATATTCCCTCCGTTACCATGAAATGACATTTTTCCCAATTAAGGGCGAGGTTAGTTTCCTCACATCGGGATAGCATTCGTTCAAGGTTATCGAGGCATTGGTCATATGAATCTCCAAAGATAGAAAAGTCATCCATGAAGACTTCCATGGCCTTTTCTATCATATCATGGAAGATGGCCACCATGCAACGTTGAAAGGTTGTGGGGGCATTACATAGACCAAAAGGCATGCATCGATAAGCAAAAGTTCCATAGGGACATGTGAATGTTTTCTTTTCTTGGTCTTCGGGTGCTATCGAAATTTGAAAATAACCTGAAAAACCATCTAAGAAACAATAAAATTTGTGACCGGATAATCTTTCTAACATTTGATCAATAAAAGGTAAAGGAAAGTGATATTTCCTTGTTGCCTCATTTAATCGACGATAATCTATACAAACTCTCCATCCTGTGACGGTTCTTGTTGGTATTAATTCATTTTTCTCGTTAGTGATCACCGTCATACCTCATTTCTTAGGAACTACTTGAACGGGACTTACCCAGGGACTATCGGAGATTGAGTAAATGAGTCCGGCGTCAAGTAATTTGATGACTTCATTTTTAACCACTTCTTGGACGTTTGGATTTACTCTACGTTGTGGTTGTATTACTGATTTATAGTCATCATTCATTGAAATTTTGTGCGTGCACATGGAAGGGCTTATTCTTTTAATATCTACAAGCTTCCAAGCGATCGCATTTTTGGGTTTTTTCAAAAGTGAGATTAGTTTATCTTTTTCTACACTTGTTAATTTAGACGAAATAATTACAGGTAACTTACCATCTTTGTCGAGAAAATGTACGAACCATCTTAAAGATAACTAAATTTTATAATATTAACACGCATTCATCACAAAATGCGAGCTTACAAAATTTTTTTGTTGGGTTTACGAGTGTATAAGAACAACATGTACTAGACATCATCCTATAGTTTAAACCTTCAAAACATAATATTCAAGTGTTTACATATTAACTAAAGCAAAATAGATTAATGCAGAAGCATGGTTTAGTGCGTTCGGTTCTTGATAGTCGCTTGATCTTCATCCGGTGTCACACGTGTTCATACCTACGCCAAAACCATGATAAATATTAGTTTTGACCATAATAGAATCCATATAAACAAGTTCTAATGTCAAACCATTAAAACGGAACAAAATTCAACGATTTTCAGGTAGAACCCAGCTTACGCGGCCCGCGAGGATTGTCGTGTCACGCGACCGTCTAACTGCTTTGCCGTGGCGTAGCGCGATGGCATTATTTTGGCAGAAGGTTGTTGCTGGTTGCTGCACTTTGCCCAGCTACGAAAATTCAACAATATTAACTTAGAACTTGCATAACTTTCGCTATACAAGTCCGTTTTTCGTAATTCTTTTTCCCACGTGACCGTAATTAAATTACGGACCCATTTTTCTACACGATTTGCATAAAAATATCATTTCAAGAATAGTTGGCCTATAATTCGGCTCCTTGTTTATTTCACCCGTTTGTTTACAAGTTCAACAACTTGTATTGTTATCATCACATGTTTTAGGCCATTTCACTCGTTCCGTATTTACCAATTATGGCGTTTCGCTCCCCTCCCGAGGGTTGCTTATGCAGTAACCATCATGCTTGTTTTCAAGGATTTAAACATGCTTTTCTAAATCATTTGACAAGTAAAAATTCCGAACTTTAATCCCTCTACAAGGGTTCATGTTTTTGCAACAAGTTAGCGTGTCCGCTTCACGGCTTACGCTTTATTTATAACTAACTAATCAACAAGTGATGGTCTTTGACTACGACGTTTACAACTCAACTTGTTTTGACCCGTTTGGATGCCGCATGGAGACCACCATTACAAGACATTCCAAACTCTATTTCTAACACATGTTTTGACCCGTTTTATTTGTCTAAGGCACTTCGTCACTTTTGTGACTTAACGGGTTTTCCTCTTTGGCTAAATTCCAATACAACTAACTAGAATAAATAAATAACATAATGTAACGAAATCATAGGTCGCGTACCTTTAGAGCGCACCCTTCAAGCGCGTATCACTTCCGGCTTGTCCGCTTGACGATCCGGATTCTTTACCTAAAGAGTTCCATTCACAACTAATTTAGAACTCTTTTATAATCAATAACGGACAATTCATTATGATATTCAAATCTGCGCTTTTGTCCGATCTTTAATGTTTTTTTCCTCACTTAGGCGTTTTAACAAACACCTAGCGGGTCGGATTTTTACATAATCAATACTAGGTTCATGACATGTTATTTCCATCTACATTCACTTCAATTAGGCAATTTACACAAAATTTTAACATCAATAATTCTGAATTTACCACATAAATTCTGTTTTCACTAGAATAAAGATCATAATCCTAGTGTTTATCTAGTTTCTACAATTCCATTAATCACCTACAATGGTGATTACAACTCCACAAGTATCATGCAAGGTTTTAACAAGAGATCATCTAGAGTTTGTCCCTCGACATCATATTACCTCTAATTTGATCTATCCAACACATAATTAAGCTAAATTTTCTTTTTTCACAATCAACCTAAAATTCAAGATGCATCAAAATATCAAAATTTTGCATACCTTATGATCCCTTCGTCAAGGTGATCACTAATATGTATTCAGATTTTGATTTAGACTTGATTTAGGCTTCCAATTTGTGAGATTTTGTGAAACTTAGGGTTTGGAAAGAAACCCCTGATCGCCCCTGTGTTCTTGTTCGACCAGACACACACACATTTGTGTGTTTGGTGTGTTAATTGTTACTTTAAACATTTAAGTTTCAATTTTTACAAGTTTGGTCCCCTAACTTTTATTTTGCTATAGTTTAGGTGTTTAACCTTGTTTTAAGTCACTTCAAGACTCATAACTAACTGGGTTATAAATTCCTAGTTAGTTGGTTCTTGTTTGATTAATACTTTATATTGAAAATATAAAGTTTCATATTTTCGGGGTGTTACAAGTCCACGCCCCCTTTAAAAGGGTTTCGTCCCCGAAACTGGATTATGTACCAAATAAAGTAGGGTAGAGCCGTTGCATTTCCTCCTCGGATTCCCAGGTGGTATCCGAACCCTTCCTGTGTTCCCATTTGACCTTTACTTGGTTGATCTCTTTGTTCCTTAAGATTTTCACCTTACGATCCAAGATCGCAATCGGCTTTACCATATAGTTAAGGCTATCATCCACCTCTAAATCATCATAGCGAATATAAGTTGTTTCATCCGCTAGACATTTCCGAAGATGTGACACATGGAATGTGCTATGAATTCCGCTTAATCCCTCCGGTAGCTCAAGGCGGTATGCTACCCTTCCTATTCGTTCAACAATTTTAAACGGCCCAATAAATCTTGGGCTTAATTTTCCTCTTTTTCTGAACCTGATAATCCCCTTCCATGGGGATACCTTAAGCATGACCTTGTCGCCAACCTGAAACTCGATCGGTCTTCTCCTTTTGTCCGCATACGACTTTTGTCTATCTTGAGCTGCTTTCAGGTGTGCCCGAACCATATCAATCTTCTTATTAGTGGCTTGAACTATGTCTTTGTGGGCGAGTTCACGTGGACCCACCTCATCCCAACACACTGGGGTCCGGCATCTCCTACCATAAAGCATTTCGTACGGGGCCATTCCGATACTAGCATGGTAACTGTTATTATACGAAAATTCGACCAATGGTAGATACACACCCCAACTACCTCCAAAGTCGATAATACATGCCCGTAGCATGTCTTCCAACGTTTGTATTGTTGTTTCGCTCTGTCCATCAGTCTGAGGATGGTACGCAGTGCTAATGAACAATTTTGTCCCCATTTACACTTGGAATTCGCGCCAGAAGTTGAAGTGAATCGGGTATCCCTATCGGACACGATGGATACCGGTACTCCGTGGCGTGCCACTATCTCATTAGTGTAAACCTCTGACATCTTTTCTGACGTATAAGTCTCTCGTATCGGGATAAAGTGAGCACTCTTTGTTAGTCTATCAACAACTACCCATATAGCATCAAACCCGCGGTTCGTCTTTGGTAGTTTGGTTAATATGTCCATTGTAATATGTTCCCATTTCCAAACTGGAATTTCCAACGGTTGTAGTTTACCGTATGGTTTTTGGTGCTCCGCTTTGACTTGTAGACATGTCAAACATTTTTCCACATATTTTACTACATCTCTTTTCATTCCGGGCCACCAATAATTTTGTTTCAAGTCGTTATACATTTTGGTCGCTCCCGGATGAATAGAATAACGGGATTTGTGAGCTTCATCAAGTAGAAGCTTTTTAACCCCACATGAGTTAGGAACCCATATTCTACCGAAACGTGTTTTCAAACCGTTGTTGCCATCTACGAGATCCTTAAATTGGCCGACTATTCTTTCCTTCTTCCAGTTTTCCACCTTCACCGCTTCGACTTGTGCTTCTCGGATTCGTTCTAGTAGGCCCGAGGTCACAATAAGCTGCATCGATTGCACCCGAATCGGGGCATAGTCTGTCTTTCGGCTCAACGCATCAGCCACTACATTGGCTTTCCCGGGGTGGTAGTGTATTTCACAATCATAATCCTTGACTGTTTCCAACCATCGCCTCTGCTTCATGTTTAATTCCTTCTGATCGAAGAAATATTTCAAACTTTTATGGTCGGTAAAAATAGTACATTTTACCCCATACAAATAATGCATCCATATTTTTAAGGCAAATACCACTGCTGCTAACTCAAGGTCATGAGTCAGGTATTTCTTTTCATGAATCTTCAGTTGCCTTGAGGCATAGGCTATGTGTCACACCCTGACTTTTGCGGAAGCGTAGTTATTGGTGTGACTTCTTAATACCATAGCATTCAATCATAACAATGCTATATGATAAAAAAACATGAGATGTTCATCCATTAATAAAGTTTAGAAAATACCACAATACCATTGTCTGAAAACATCGACACCAAATTAAGTTACAAACCAATGACATGTTTAACTGAGTTCATAAAGACTCCACAAAAGACTTGAAATAAAACCTGAGTTTAGCAATGTGTATCCCGTCCAGGAATAGGATACACCCCCTAAACTCAACAACCATGGATAACATCTTTTATTCACGACGCAGCTCGAAGACACATGCATACACCTGCCAGATCCACTAGTTCCCTGAAATACATGAAGTTTGAAAACATCAACAAAAGTTAAGCGAGTTCATGTGTGTGTATGGGTATGTATAACCTTTGTAAACAGTATAAGTATGAATGTCCCGGTATGATAGCAAACAACGAAAAAATCACCAATGGTTTGCAAGGCCACTGATATGTGTGACGACGTAGGAAGACTCAAACCTAGCAAAGTTGCACCGGGCTTCCGGCTGGAAGACATAGTCACCACTATGGGCCACCCTGGCCTCATGGGTGTGGACTCGATACACCCAAATAGATCTATCACTCATGCCCCTCGGTCCTTATACGAGGATTAATGGTCCCAAGTATCCGCCTACCCAATCACATGATCTATGGTTCTTTCCTAGGCTAACCATACCAATTGTATCTATATAAAGTCCTTTTGTAACATGTATTTCACCGCCGAAGTAAATAAACAAAACAGTTTAAAGAAAAGGGGGACATGAACTCACTGTATTGCGTCCTCATCTCGTAACTCAAACTCTGTCAGCAACCACGACTACCTATAGTGTACTAACGTCTATTAGACGAACGGGTCGTGCCTTTGCTTAGTATTAATGTTTTGGAGTTACGTTTCTTATGTTCCCAATATTATTCCAAGTTATAATTAATTGTTAAAATAATAATTATTTTAACTTTAAGTTATATTTCATATTGGAATAATTGTTTAAACAATATTTTTGTAACAATACTTCTCAAGTGTTTAATTTCGTATTTCCTTCCCGAGGATGGGGGTATTTTATACATGTACTTTCGTATTCTTGCCAAGTATTGGCGTCGTATTCCGGCGTGTTAATCCAAATGAATATATATTTTTTAAGTCCCACTTAGAAATATATATTTAAACCTTATTTTTATTTCAAAACAATATATCCCAAGAAAATATATACTTTTCCCAAAAATACTATATTTTCTTAATAAACCCAAGTAAATATATTTTTACTTTCCAAAAATTAATACATTTCTTCCTTGTCCAAAAATATGATATAACTTGGTAAAAATCATACTTTCATTTCTTTCGTAGCCCAAAATAATATTCACCAAAAATATTTATAACGGTATTGTTTTGGATTGTAAATCCTTGGTATTTTGTTAAGTTATATTATTTTAACCCTTAAAACAATATAACTATAACACGAAATATTCACATAATCACACACGAGGTCTTTAATGTAAATATATATTTATCAATTTTTATTTGTAAAAACCAACCTCCAATACTTGTATTTTTGTTACAAAAATTTATGGCAAAGTTTATGTTGGAAAACAAAGTTTAAAACATACTTGTAAACACTTGCCTAGAAAATATTTTCTAAGTGTTTGCATTTTTTGAAAATTTCGCCATAGTTTCTTTTGAAAGTGGAGATGTCAATGCTATTTAGCATATCATTTTCTTTTCAAAATCAACACACAATAATCAACAATCAAACTCTAAACATCTTTCACTCACCAAGTGCAAAACAAGCAATTTACATAAAGATTATGAACTTGAGTTTTCGTAAAAACTTATAGAAACTTGGTAAAGCGTTTAGTGGGTTTAGTTAACCTTTAAAGTGTGTTTATTCCTTTAAAAATCTCATTCTTGAAAAGATTTGGTGTTTACAACTTGTAAACACATTTAAAAAAAAATGTTTATTTACAACATCTTCTTGTTTCTCTAGTGTCTCTACACTTATTTCATCACCAAAAATAGTGTAAGTTTAGTAAAAACCATGATCTTTCAAAAATCATATTTTGAACTTGGTTTTCATGGAAAATCATTCGTAAATCTTGGATCTATAAGCTTACTAGCTCACTTTGTTTATTATTTTACAAGAAATCCCTTTATTCATCAAGTTCATGTTCATGCAAGAAGATGATCATCTTATGTTGTCGCATAATCATCCTCTCACTTGCTAGATCATGTGTTTAATCACAATCTAGCAAGTTCCATGTGATGATTAACATCATCATTTCAAGAAATCAACAAGCGAGTAATATAGATACACTAAACAACATTATTTCATCCATAGTTCATCATATGTAAGCTTATGTTTCAAGATTCAAGTTTATGTCTTTTAGTGTTCTAGTGATTTATATCATAATATGTATTTTAACCAAGCAAAAATAGAAGTAAACAAGGATCAAATGGGTCTTACTACTAGCTTTAAGCTAGGGAAGATCACTAGTTGTTGGTGAAGACAAAAGTGACGGATAAAAGCTAACGAAAGAGGTCCTTCAAGTTCTTCAAGCACCAAACCTTCTAATCTTGCACCTTACACCTTGAGATAACCTTGGAATGGATGCACTTGACTTGATGATGGTGGTGGTGTGTGGAAGGGGGGTCGGCCGAGAGCTTGGGGGGAAGGAGGAGAGAGTTTGGTTGGTGATGAGAATGAAGGATGATGTTGATACTTATAATCACAATGTTATTAACCAATGGGTTAAGTGTCTCCTCAAGTACATGCAAGATCTTCCACTAAATTAAGTAATATCAAATGTAATCTTAGAGAAGATTAAGGTGATCTTCGGTGGGGGCCACTCTTGGGCCGTAGACAAGGAAGGGGGGGGGGGGGTAAATTGTAACTTGAAATGATAATGTAAGTAATTAGTTGGAGGTTAAGTGTAATATCTAGTGTTTTATGTGTATCTTGCATTTTGTAGTATGTTGGACTGTTCGGGAACCATAACTAGCTCAAAAAAAAATAAAACAATGCTTCTAGCAATATTTTGGTGTTCCGGGTAATGTCCGGTTGTTCGGCTAGATACCGGTTCGTTAAGGTGCTAAGTTATACCATATAGTGTCTTTTATGTAACTTTTTGTGACACTTTTAATTCCCGACACTTAGGAAAGCATACAGAACCATTTTGCCATATTTTGCACATTACTAGTTTGTTAAAAAGCTGAATTTTGCTGAAAAAATGCAGAATTCTGCACTTTGGGTGAGTTTTAGGCACTTTCCGGCACTTAAACTATCACCTAGTGACGCAGTTTTATGGTCCATACTTCCCTACACACTACCCTAGTGTAGTACTTGGTTTCTGGCTCATACTGGGTCTCAAAACACTGTCTGTCTATGTACTGAACCCCGTCAGCATATTCCTGTCTTATCCGTTAACTGTGCTAACTGTGCTTTGTGCATCGTTTATGTCACTAAAGTTTGTATATGATAAATGGTGTGACAGTATGAAATGTGATGCACATGTATGTATGATACAGAAATCAGAAAGCAGTTTAATCACCAGTTGTAATTAAGCACAGTCATTAAGCATTAATTTATATAAATTAAATTGTACGGATACCTGAATTTATGAGGGTTGTCACATTCTCCCCCTGTTAAGAAAATTTCGTCCTGAAATTTTAGTTCTCCTACTAGTTGCAGGGTTCTTGGGGAACAAATGTGGGTATTTCTCTTTCATGCGATCCCCACGCTCCCAAGTAAACTCTGGGCCGTGACGTGCATTCCAACGAACCTTGACGAGTTTGACACTACTCCTGTGCGTCTTGTTAACCTTCCAGTCAGTAACCTCTACATGTTCTTCAGTAAAGTGGAGTGTGTCGTCAATATGAACTTCGTCGGCAGGAATGACAATTGTTTCTTGAGTTGGACTCTTTTTCAGATTTGATACATGGAATGTATCATGAACGTCATTTAGTTCTGCGGATAGATCCAACTTGTAAGCTACAAGACCAATCCTCTCCAGGATTTTGAATGGTCCAATGTATTTTGGGTTCAACTTCCCACGCTTCCCAAAGCGTGCTACACCCTTCCAGGGTGAAACCTTCAACAAAACCATATCTCCTACCTCAAACTCTAGAGGTTTCCTTCTTTGGTCCGCATAACTCTTTTGTCGATCACGAGCCGCTTTTATGCACTCTCGGATCTGTGTAATCTTATCAGTCGTTTCTTGAACCAATTCAGGACCAACAAGCTGTCTATCACCCGCGTCTGCCAGCATAAGGGTGATCGACACTTGCGTCCATAGAGGGCTTCGAACGGTGCGGCTTGTATGCTTGCATGGTAACTGTTGTTGTATGAAAATTCTACCAAGGGTAAGTGAGTGTCCCAACTACCACCCAAATCCATTACGCAAGCTCACAACATGTCTTCCAATGTTTGAATCGTTCGTTCACTCTGGCCGTCTGTCTGCGGATGAAAGGCAGTACTCAGATTCAACTGAGAACCAAAAGCTTCTTGGAAGGATTGCCAAATCCTTGACATGAACCTTCCGTCCCTATTCGAAATAATTGAGAGAGGCACTCCATGCCATGCAACAATCTCTCTGAGGTATAATTCAGCAAGCTTACTAGTGTTGTCTTTCTCCTTGATTGCCAAAAAGTGTGCAGACTTTTTCAGACGGTCTACGATTACCCAAATCGTATCGTGACCTCTGGGTGTCTTTGGCAATTTCGTTATAAAGTCCATCGAAATCTGTTCCCATTTCCACTGGGGTATTTGAGCTTGTTGCAAGAGACCTGAAGGCTTCTGATATTCGGCTTTTACCTTAGCGCAAGTCAAACATTTTCCAACATATGTTGCAACATCTCCTTTCATTCTTGGCCACCAATAAAAATCCTTTAAATCTTGGTACATTTTATCCGATCCTGGATGGATCGAGTACCGTGACTTGTGAGCTTCGTCAAAAATTACTTCTCTAAGACCACCAAAGAGAGGAACCCAAATTCTTCCTAAGAAACACAATGTTCCATCCTCCTTTGGTACCAATTGCTTCTCCATCCCACGGAGGTATTCATTCTCAAGATTCTTTTCCTTAAGTGCTTCTCTCTGCGCGGCATGAATGCGCAATGAGAGGTCCGTCTGTATGATCATTTCCAAAGCCCTAACCCTTATGGGCTTTATTCTTTCCTTCCGACTCAAAGCATCGGCGACCACATTCGCCTTCCCTGGGTGATACTTGATTTCGCAATCATAATCATTTAACAGCTCTACCCAGCGTCTCTGTCTCATGTTAAGCTCTTTCTAGTCAAATATGTGCTGCAGGCTCTTGTGATCAGTAAAGATTGTGCATCGCGTGCCATACAAATAATGTCGCCAGATTTTTAATGCAAACACCACAACGCCTAGTTCCAAATCATGTGTGGTGTAGTTTTTCTCGTGTACCTTCAACTGGCGTGAAGCATAGGCTATAACTTTCTGTCGCTGCATCAGTACGCAGCCTAAACCTTGACACGAGGCGTCGCAATATACCACGAAGTAGTCCGTGCCTTCGGGTAGAGATAAGATTGGTGCGTCACAAAGCTTGTTCTTTAACAACTGGAAAGCTTCTTCTTGCTTGTCTCCCCATTCATACTTCTTGTCTTTTTGTGTAAGGGAGGTCAAAGGTTGAGCGATTTTCGAGAAATCCTCAATAAATCTGCGATAATACCCAGCCAAACCTAAGAATTGTCGAATCTCAGTTTGCGTTTTCGGAGTCTCCCAATTCTAGATCACCTCGATCTTTGTGGGATCCACATGAATTCCATTTCCATTAACCACGTGACCAAGGAACTGAACCTCGCGCAACCAGAACTCGCACTTTGAGAACTTTGTGTATAACTTCTCTTTCTTAAGAAGCTCTAAAATAGCTCTTAGGTGTTGTTCATGTTCTTCTTTCGTCTTTGAATAAATCAAAATGTCATCAATAAACACGATCACAAACTTATCGAGGTAGGGCTTGCAGACTCTGTTCATCAAATCCATGAATACTGCTGGCGCGTTTGTCAGACCAAACGGCATAACCAGGAACTCGTAGTGTCCACATCGAGTCTTAAAGGCCGTCTTTGGAATACTCTCCTCTTGAATTCTCAACTGGTGATAACCTGATCGAAGATCGATCTTGGAGTAAAAACTCGAACCTTGTAGTTGATCAAACAGGTTATCAATCCTTGGCAAAGGATATCTATTCTTGATAGTCAACTTGTTCAGCTCGCGATAGTCGATGCACATGCGGAAACTACCGTCTTTCTTCTTAACAAACAGCACTGGAGCTCCCCAAGGCGAGAAGCTTGGTCTGATAAATCCTTTATCCAAAAGCTCCTGGAGTTGTGTTGATAGCTCTTGCATCTCGGAAGGCGCAAGTCGATAGGGCGCCTTGGCTACAGGCGCGGCGCCTGGAACCAAGTCAATGTGAAACTCGACTTGTCGCTGCGGCGGGCAATCCTAGCAAGTCTTCGAGGAAGACTTCAGGATATTCCTTAACAACTGGTATATCTTCTAACTTCGGCTCAGCGGCTTCTTTATCCACAATGTGCGCCAAGAAGGCAACACATCCCTTCTGCAAACATCTCCGAGCTTTCAAACAGCTAATGATCCTTAAGGGCGTATCGTGCTTCTCTCCATGTACCACAATTGTTTCTCCATTCGCCATCGGAATGCGAATGATCTTCTCGTGACATACAATCTCTGCTCTGTTGCTTGACAACCAATCCATCCCTACTACCACGTCGAAGCTTCCCAACTCGACTGGCAGTAGATCCAGTGTAAACTCGTGCTCTCCCAGTTCTATCACGCAACCTCTGATGACTTCGTTCGCTTCTACTAGCCTTCCATTAGCTAGTTCTATCGAATACGGAATGTCTAACTTACTAGCTACCAACCCAAGTATTTTCTTAAACTCTAGCGATACAAAACTGTAATCGGCACCAGTGTCAAATAGTACAGATGCAAAGCGTTGATTGATAGGGAATGTACCAGTGACCACATTTGGATCTTGGCGTGCTTCCCTCGCGCCGATGTTAAAAACTCTTCCATGTGCTTGATTAAGCTTTGGGCACTCTCTCTTGAAATGCCCCACGTCTCCACAATTAAAACATCCTGGTCCTCGACCATTACCGTTCCCATTACCTTGATTGTTGTTTTGGTTACGATTCCCAGCTTGATTTCCATAATTACCACGGTTTCCATTACCTCCGTTATTTCCTTGCGGGCGGTTTCCATTCCCATTACCTCCACGGTTGTTGTTACCAAAACCCCTTTGACCAACACAGCCAGTACCAACCCAGCATGTTTCTTTCGAGTGACCTACTCTTCCACAAGATTCACACTTTCCAGCTCGGCATCGTCCATTGTGATGCAACTGACATGCATCACATTTGGGCAAAGTGCCCATATACCCCTTTCCTTTAGCCTTGGCCGGTGCGTTTGCCTCATCTTTCTTGTTCATACCGCTGGTACCTTTCTTAAAGTTGGAGAACTTCCGCTTGTTCTCTCCCGAGGACTCGATGTGAGTCTCCTTCTTTTTCTGGTCAGAGATCGAAAACTTGTTTAATCTGATAGCTTCTTCAGTCAGTGACACGCTCAGATCGATAGCCTCAGTAATTGTTGCAGGCTTTGATGATGTTACCATACTCATAATCTGAAGTGTTAACCCCCAAATGAAACGCTCAACACGTTTGAATTCCGGACTAACCATGTATGGTACCACGTGAGATAGATCGTGAAATCTCTGCACATATTCGGCGATCTTCGGGCCGTCCATCTTGAGGTTCCAGAATTCAGTTTCCAGCTTTTGAATTTCAGCCCTGGAGCAATACTTTTTACGCATGAGTTCCTTTAACTCATTCCAAGTCAAAGCATATGCTGCTGCCTCTCCCAGAGTTTGGACTTGGAGATTCCACCACGAAAGTGCTCCATCTATGAACAATCCGGAGATGTAGGTGACTTGTTGTTCTGGTGCGCATTTTCTCATTCTTATCACTGAATCGGTCTTCTCCGTCCATCGAACAAAAGCCACAGCACCCCCGGTGCCGTCAAAATTTAGCGGTTTACAGTCTAAAAACTGCTTAAAGGTACAACCTGTACAAGTAACGTCATTCACATAAAGCATTAGCGCGTACATGGAATATCCAAATGTAACGTAATGTGTCTTAAGCAACTTAAACATTACCATGTGGTGGGTTGTTCCTCGAGGTACCCCCACTAGTTTCAGCGCGTGAGGCCTCGTGCTCTGTTATTGCTCGTGAAATTCGTTCTTGTAATTCAGTCTCAGTAGTGGGCAATCGAGTTTCTCTTCGTGGAGGCATCTTCTATAAGAAGTTTGCGTTGGTCAGGTCATAATAAGTATAATAAGTACGTAGCATGTAATAACATTCATCAACACAAGTATACACATAACATCCCATGTCATAACACAAACAAGTAATCCAACAATGTATGTAATGAGAATGCTGCGATTGAGCTTTCATATACCAAGACCACAAGTACAGTTTACAAGTTTCACAATTGTATCATACATCAAAAGAGACTAAGGGTCACATCACCCTCGTCCAAATCGTCTACCAACTACAATAATCAAAAGTCAAAAGTCAAGATGTGGTCTCCCAAAAGGCTGTGCAATCTGGCTCAATAGCTGCACTCTCATCAAAAGCATGCTATCTGCATAAAACCAAAAACCTCTAAGCTGATGGGGGAGGAGGAGGAGGTGGAGGAATGAAAAGCAAACGGCGCATACGCGCTAACTCCTCCTCGAGGGCATGAACAAGATGTAACAAATAGCTAATCTGCTGCTCCATAGTAAGAAATCGGATGTCGAAATCCGGGTAAGGCAATAGTGTAGCAGGTGGAGTAGCAAACTGTGAGGGACCAGTACCAGGTGGAGGACACGGGATCCTCTCTAACTCAGTGACTCTACGACTCAACATATCCTGCTGGAGCTGCAAGGATAAGAGCAGATCATCCCTCGAGTATCCAATGTGGAAGGGATGGTGTGGATCAGATATAGGCATCACGTTGGGCGGAAACCAAAGCAGTGTGTGTAAACTGTGGCATGAAATGATCGGCTGCTGACACAAAAGGTACGTGACTGGCCTGCTGACTCGACGGTCCTTCCCCTGGACGGGGAGGAGGGATGTCCTGAAGAAATGTGACTGGTAAATTTGTGCGGTGAATGTCTGACACGTGTGGGTGAAATGGGGCGATATCAGCTGGTGCATGTGTATGTACAGGTAGGTGAGGGGGAGTAACAGGTCTAACAAAAGGAGGAAAGTCGTCGTCATCCTCTATCCACCCATTGTGGGTGAATGCATATCTGGGGTCAATGTGGGCAGCAAAAGGAGCGTGATCAATGGGTGCAAAGACCGGGTCAGGCAAAGGTGGTGCAACAACAGGTGCATCAATAGGTATAGGGTCATGCACAGGCAAAGGTTCGTGAGCAGGCATGGGCTCGGGTGCAATCAAGGGCTCAGGGTCAGCTGGTGCAAGCTCATGATCAGCGGGTATATCAAAGGGCTGATCGTCAGGAACGACAGGTGCATCAATGGGCTGCTCAGCAGGAATGAAATCAATCTCCTGCTCAGGATCGAAATCAGGATCAACAGGTGCCTCAAAAGGCTGCTCATCGGGGACAAACTCAATCTCATGCTCAGGGTCAAAATCGTGTGGAAAGATAGGATCCATCTCATCATCAAACTCAAAATCCTGATCATCGTCGTGCGGACCAACAGGCACGGCAGACATAGCCGTGTCAGAATCCGAATCGGTGGGATATCGCTGTAATCCCAATGCATGTAAGGTACTTGAAGACACTGACTCAAAAGAATCAGGGGCTGAATGATCAGAAGACATCTCGACAATAGGAACGTCAACAAGTGGAACAGCAATGACATCGGCGACTAGAACTCCATCATCATGGGCCTCCTCAGGGGGACCCTCAATAAAAAGATCGATGTCATCGTCACACATAGCGTCAAGAGGCAGATCCTCAAGAGGAAATGCAGCAAGAGGAAAAGGAGCAGGGATCGGAACAAGAAGTAGATCCCGTCAGGAAGACCATCATCTAGTGATATAATATCGCCAAAATCCGGCAAGGCGAAAGGCTGAAAATCGTCAGTATCATCTGAAAGCATCTCTGGATCACTCTCCGAGTCAGAGATAGGAATCTCGGGTGCAGGGATGATCTCATCATCCGAAGTAATAGCTATGGGATCAATGGTGTCGGATACTCCGTTCTCTGAAGATGACATCGTAATGTCTGTAACAAATCAATCACAAGTATGCACATATATCAACAATCATCAAATAAGCATGTAAGTAGTGACAATGTAAGCATGTATGCAATCCTAGTCTTCCCAAGACTATCCCACCCAGCCTTTCAGACTGAACTACTTAGTCTCTCAGACTAAACCTCATAGTTTCCCAAACTGAACTACCCAGCCTCTCAGGCTAAACCTCCCAGTTTCCCAAACTGAACTACCCAGCCTCTCAGGCTAAACCTCCCAGTCTCTCAGACTGCCCCAACTAGTCTCTCAGACTACCCAGTCTCTCAGACTGATTACCCAGCTAGTCTCTCAGACTAACTCCCCAGTCTCTCAGACTGAAGTTAGAAATGAATTCTTTGAAATGTATTTTGTGTATTTTATTTGTAAAAGTGTTTATTTCCTGGATCTGGACACTTTGTGTATGCAATGAAAACATTTTATGAGAGCCCTAATGATCGTAGTCTAGACTCGAGAAGAATCCTAGTTCGCTACAATCGAAGCTCTGATACCAAGCTGTCACACCCTGACTTTTGCGGAAGCGTGGTTATTGGTGTGACTTCTTAATACCATAGCATTCAATCATAACAACGCTATATGATAAAAAACATGAGATGTTCATCCATTAATAAAGTTTAGAAAATACCACAAAACCATTGTCTGAAAACATCGACACCAAATTAAGTTACAAACCAATGACATGTTTAACTGAGTTCATAAAGACTCCACAAAAGACTTGAAATAAAACCTGAGTTTAGCAATGTGTATCCCGTCCAGGAATAGGATACACCCCCTAAACTCAACAACCATGGATAACATCTTTTATTCACGACGCAGCTTGAAGACAGATGCATACACCTGCCAGATCCACTAGTTCCCTGAAATACATGTAGTTTGAAAACATCAACAAAAGTTGAGCGAGTTCATGTGTGTGTATGAGTATGTATAACCTTTGTAAACAGTATAAGTATGAATGTCCCGGTATGATAGCAAACAAGGAAAAGATCACCAATGGTTTGCAAGGCCACTGATATGTGTGACGGTGTAGGAAGACTCAAACCTAGCAAAGTTGCACCGGGCTTCCGACTGGAAGACATAGTCACCACTATGGGCCACCCTGGCCTCATGGGTGTGGGCTCGCTACACCCAAATAGATCTATCACTCATGCCTCTCGGTCCTTATACGAGGATTAATGGTAAGTATCCGCCTACCCAATCACATGATCTATGGTTCTTTCCTAGGCTAACCATACCAATTGTATCTGTATAAAGTCCTTTTGTAACATGTATTTCACCCCCGAAGTAAATAAACAAAACAGTTTAAATGAAAAAGGGGACATGAACTCACTGTATTGCGTCCTCAGCTCGTAACTCAAACTCTGTCAGCAACCACGATTACCTACAGTGTACTAACGTCTATTAGACGAACGGGTCGTGCCTTTGCTTAGTATTAATGTTTTGGAGTTACGTTTCTTATGTTTCCAATATTATTCCAAGTTATAATTAATTGTTAAAATAATAATTATTTTAACTTTAAATTATATTTCATTTTAGAATAATTGTTTAATCAATATTTTTGTAACAATACTTCTCAAGTATTTAATTTCTTATTTCCTTCCCGAGGATGGGGTATTTTATACATGTACTTTCGTATTATTGCCAAGTATTGGCGTCGTATTCCGGCATGTTAATCCAAATGAATATATATTTTTTTAAGTCCCACTTAGAAATATATATTTAAACCTTATTTTTATTTCAAAACAATATATCCCAAGAAAATATATATTTTTCCCAAAAAAACTATATTTTCTTAATAAACCCAAGTAAATATATTTTTACTTTCCAAAAATTAATACATTTCTTCCTTGTCCAAAAATATGATATAACTTGGTAAAAATCATACTTTCATTTCTTTCGTAGCCCAAAATAATATTCACCAAAAATATTTATAACGGTATTGTTTTGGATAGTAAATCCTTGGTATTTTGTTAAGTTATATTATTTTAACCCTTAAAACAATATAACTATTACACGAAATATTCACATAATCACACACGATGTCTTTAATGTAAATATATATTCTAAATATATATTTATCCATTTTTATTTGTAAAAACCAACCTCCTATACTTGTATTTTTGTTACAAAAATTTATGGCAAAGTTTATATTGGAAAACATAGTTTAAAATATACTTGTAAACACTTGCCTAGAAAATATTTTCTAAGTGTTTGCATTTTTAGAAAATTTCGTCATAGTTTCTTTTGAAAGTGGAGGTGTCCATGCTATTTAACATATCATTTTCTTTTCAAAATCAACACACAATAATCAACAATCAAACCCTAAACATCTTTCACTCACCAAATGCAAAACAAGCTATTTACATAAAGATTATGAACTTGAGTTTTCGTAAAAACTTGTAGAAACTTGGTAAAGCGTTTAGTGGGTTTAGTTAACCTTTAAAGTGTGTTTTTTCCTTTAAAAATCTCATTCTTGAAAAGATTTGGTGTTTGCAACTTGTAAACACATTTTACAAAAAAAAAAATGTTTATTTACAACATCTTCTTGTTTCTCTAGTGTCTCTATACTTATTTCATCACCAAAAATAGTGTAAACTTAGTAAAAACCATGATCTTTCAAAAATCATATTTTGAACTTGGTTTTCATGGAAAATCATTCGTAAATCTTGGATCTATAAGCTTACTAGCTCACTTTGTTTATTATTTTACAAGAAATCCCTTTATTCATCAAGTTCATGTTCATGCAAGAAGATGATCATCTTATGTTGTCAAATAATCATCCTCTCACTTGCTAGATCATGTGTTTAATCACAATCTAGCAAGTTCCATGTGATGATTAACATCATCATTTCAAGAAATCAACAAGCGAGTAATATAGATACACTAAACAACATTATTTCATCCATAGTTCATCATATGTAAGCTTATGTTTCAAGATTCAAGTTTATGTCTTTTAATGTTCTAGTGATTTATATCATAATATGTATTTTAACCAAGCAAAAATAGAAGTAAACAAGGATCAAGAGGGTCTTACTACTAGCTTTAAGCTAGGGAAGATCACTAGTTGTTGGTGAAGACAAAAGTGATGGATAAAAGCTAACGAAAGAGGTCCTTCAAGTTCTTCAAGCACCAAACCTTCTAATCTTGCACCTTACACCTTTAGATAACCTTGGAATGGATGCACTTGACTTGATGATGGTGGTGGTGTGTGGAAGGGGGGTCAGCCGAGAACTTGGGAGGAAGGAGGAGAGAGTTTGGTTGGTGATGAGAATGAAGGATGATGTTGATACTTATAATCACAATGTTATTAACCAATGGGTTAAGTGTCTCCTCAAGTACATGCAAGATCTTCCACTAAATCAAGTAATATCAAATGTAATCTTAGAGAAGATTAAGGTGATCTTAGGTGGGGGCCACCCTTGGGCCGTAGACAAGGAAGGGGGGGGGGGGTAAATTGTAACTTGAAATGATAATGTAAGTAATTAGTTGGAGGTTAAGTGTAATATCTAGTGTTTTATGTGTATCTTGCATTTTGTAGTATGTTGGGGTGTTCGTGAACCATAACTAGCTCAAAAAAAATAAAACAATGCTTCTAGCAATATTTTGGTGTTCCGGGTAATGTCCGGTTGTTCGGCTAGATACCGGTTCGTTAAGGTGCTAAGTTATACCGTATAGTGTCTTTTATGTAACTTTTTGTGACACTTTTAATTCCCGACACTTAGGAAAGCATACAGAACCATTTTGCCATATTTTGCACATTACTAGTTTGTTAAAAAGCTGAATTTTGCTGAAAAAATGCAGAATTCTGCATTTTGGGTGAGTTTTAGGCACTTTCCGGCACTTAAACTATCACCTAGTGACACAGTTTTATGGTCCATACTTCCCTACACACTACCCTAGTGTAGTACTTGGTTTCTGGCTCATACTGGGTCTCAAAACACTGTCTGTCTATGTACTGAACCCCGTCAGCATATTCCTGTCTTATCCGTTAACTGTGCTAACTGTGCTTTGTGCATCGTTTATGTCACTAAAGTTTGTATATGATAAATGGTGTGACAGTATGAAATGTGATGCACATGTATGTATGATACAGAAATCAGAAAGCAGTTTAATCATCAGTTGTAATTAAGCACAGTCATTAAGCATTAATTTATATAAATTAAATTGTACGAATACCTGAATTTATGAGGGTTCTCACACTATGACCTTGCCTCGTTGCACTAAAACACATCTGAGCCCCGAATGCGACGCATCCGAGTAAACCACCATGTCGTCAACTCCGTCCGGTAACATCAATACTGGTACGTGGGTTAACTTTTCCTTGAGTGTTTGGAAGGCTTTCTCTTGTTCAATGCCCCATACAACTATTTCCTCCTTGCGAGTCAGCTTGGTTAGTGGTAAGGTAATTTTGGAGAAATCTTGTATGAATCTTTGATAATATCCCGCGAGCCCTAAAAAGCTTCAGATTTCTGAAGGATTCTTCGGAGGGTTCCATTTTGACACGGCTTCTATTTTCGACGGATCTACTAGTACCCCGTCAGCACTAATGATATGTCCGAGAAACTGCACCTCTCGTAACCAGAAAGCGCACTTTGAGAATTTTGCATACAGCTTTTCTCGTCTGAGTGTCTCTAACACTTCTTGCAAATGATACACATGCTCAGCTTCATTTTTCGAATATACTAGAATGTCATCGATAAACACGATTACCGAATTATCCAGCATAGGTTTGCAAACCCGGTTCATGAGGTCCATGAAAGCCGCGGGTGCATTGGTCAACCCAAAGGGCATTACAAGGAACTCATAATGCCCGTACCGTGTACGGAAGGCTGTCTTCGGTACGTCTTCCTCCTTGACCTTTAACTGGTGATACCCCGATCTGAGGTCAATCTTTGAAAACCAACTCGCTCCTTATAGCTGGTCAAATAAGTCATCAATTCTAGGAAGTGGGTATCGATTTTTCACCGTGAGTTTGTTTAACTCTCGGTAGTCGATACACATGCGTATGCTTCGTCCTTCTTTTTCACGAATAGTACTGGTGCGCCCCACGGAGATACACTCGGTCGGATAAACCCTTTGTCGAGCAGATCCTGGATTTGTGACATCAATTCTTGTAATTCAGACGACGCGAGTCGATACGGCGCCTTAGCCACAGGTTTTGCGCCTAGAATCAATTCGATTCCGAACTCCACCTCCCGTTCTGGTGGTATTCCCGGTAAATCTTCCGGGAACACATCTTCATAAACACGTACCACCGGTACGTCTCCGATTTTTGGGAACTCTTTCTCCGACTTGCTTGCGTACACCATATATGCTTTGCACCCATGTTTCATCAGTCTGTGGGCCTCTAGCATTGTACATACCACAGGGTTACCTCCTTTCTCACCGTATATGGTAACATACCTTCCGCTAGGAGACGTTAGTTTTATCTCCTTTTGAAAACGTGCCACCTTTGCGAGGTATCGGGATAACCAATCCATACCCACGATCACTTGAAATTCTCCCATCGACATCTGGATCAAGTCTATCGAGTACTCTTCGTCGTCGATGTTCAGTTTGTAATTTTGACATACATCAGAAACGATAAAACTCTTGTTATTACCTATCTCTACTTCTAAAGGCATAGGTAATTTTGTTAGAACAAATGAAGGATGTCGAATAAACCCATATGAAATAAGGGATTTATTCGCACCCGTATTGAATAATACACGTGCAGGAATCGAGTTTACAGCAAATATACCTGAAACCACTTCGGGTTCTACTTTTGCTTCTGCGGCAGTCAGGTGAAAAGATCTAGCCTTTGCCTTCGGGGCGTCACCTTTTGTGTCTTACCCATCTTTCTTTCCCACTAGCTCCGGGCATTCCGACTTCTTGTGACCCAGTCGATAGCAATTGTAGCAAACTGTCACTTTATCCGGGCATGATGAAGCCATATGCCCCATTTTCCGACATATGGGCAAGGTTTATCTTTGAAGCGACACTCGCCTTTATGACCCTTTCCGCAGATTTTGCAACTTGGCGACCCGCCTTTTGCATCCGATTTCTTCACTGTTTCGTTTGTCCGTGCTTTCTTAGTAGGGCTTGGATTGACATCATGTGCCCTTCGTTCGCCCCGTTCGACTTGCTTCTTCAATTCAATTTCCCGTTCCCGAGCAACATTTATGATCTCGGTAAGGGTCTCATACTTTGAAGGAGTCATAAACTCCCTATACTCGACGCTTAACATATTATAATAGTAATATATATGTTGTTCTTCATTTGTCACCAATTCATCACAAAACTTCATCTTATCCATAAACATTCCCGTGATTTTGTAGATGGACTCACCCTTGTGTCTAAGCTGCGTGAATTCTTCTTTGATTCGGTTAATGACCGCTTTGGGACTATGATGTTTAAGAAACGGCGTCTTAAATTTATCCCATGTCATAGCTTTAGCCGCATCACTTCCAATTTCTTTCTTCTTGTTATCCCACCAGTCTTTCGCTTGACCTCTTAATTGACCCGTACCATAGGCTACGTAGTCATCTTCATCACAATGGGTCCTTTCAAACACTCCTTCGATGTCGCTTAGCCATCGTTGGCATATTATCGGGTCGACCTCCCCATTATAGACTGGCGGTTTACACGCCATGAATTATTTGTATGAACAAGGCTTTCGTCCTCCGGGCTTTTCCTTCGCTATATTGGCACTGTCTTCCAATTTCTTGATTCTTTTGTCAACCACTGATAGTACCGTGTTCTGGATCTTATCGATAAAACTAGACAAACTATTTTCGATTGCCTTTCCAACCTCCTCGGCAATCACTTCTCTCATTTGCTCGGTGACTCTCGGCACCGTATTGTCATTACCTTCATCCGTCATCTTTAAAACTGAAATGTTTACATCAACCGTTAAACATTTCATTTATAACATATGATTTACTTGCTTTGGTTTAATCAAGTCCGTAACTTGCTTTAACCGTCCTTGTTTAATTCACTTCCCGTGTTTGAGTGTGTTAACACACTCTTTCCATGCATGTCAATTCATGTTTCCTTTCTATATTTACTAAGTCTACTTAAAACAATTAACTCTTACCGGATGCTTGATCAAGCTTGAACCGAACACACTTTATTAACAACCTGACGCTATGATTACCAACTTGTAAGAACCATCTTAAAGATAACTAAATTTTATAATATTAACACGCATTCATCACAAAATGCGAGCTTACAAAAAATTTTTTGTTGGGTTTACGAGTGTATAAGAACAACATGTACTAGACATCATCCTAGAGTTTAAACCTTCAAAACATAATATTCAAGTGTTTACATATTAACTAAAGCAAAATAGATCAATGGTTTAGTGCGTTCGGTTCTTGATAGTCGCTTGATCTTCATCTGGTGTCACACGTGTTCATACCTATGCCAAAACCACAATAAATATTAGTTTTGACCATAATAGAATACATATAAACAAGTTGTAATGTCAAACCATTAAAACGGAAAAAAATTCAATGATTTTAAGGCTGTCGCGCCCCGCGACAGCTTAGAACCCAGCTTACGCGGCCCGCGACGATGGTCGCGTCACGCGACCGACTAACTGCTTTGCCGTCGCGTAGCGCGACGGCATTATTTTGGCAGAAGGTTGTTGCTGCACTTTGCCCAGCTACGAAAATTCAACAATATTAACTTAGAACTTGCATAACTTTCGCTATACAAGTCCGTTTTTCGTAATTCTTTTTCCCACGCGACCGTAATTAAATTACGGACCCGTTTTTCAACACGATTTGCATAAAAATATCATTTCAAGAACAGTTGGCCTATAATTCGGCTCCTCGTTTATTTGACTGATTTGTTTACAAGTTCAACAACTTGTATTGTTGTCATCACATGTTTTAGGCCATTTCACCCGTTCCGTATTTACCAATTATGGCGTTTAGCTCCCCTCCCGAGGGTTGCTTATGCCGTAACCATCATGCTTGTTTTCAAGGATTTAAACATGCTTTTCTAAATCATTTGACAAGTAAAAATTCCAAACTTTAATCCCTCTACAAGGGTTCATGTTTTTGCAACAAGTTAGCGTGTCCGCTTCACGGCTTACGCTTTGTTTATAACCAATCAACAAGTGATGGTCTTTGACTACGAAGTTTACAACTCAACTTGTTTTAACCCGTTTGGATGCCGCATGGAGACCACCATTTCAATACATTCCAAACTCTATTTCTAACACATGTTTTAACCCGTTTTATTTGTCTAAGGCACTTCGTCACTTCCGTGACTTAACGGGTTTTCATCTTTGGCTAAATTCCAATACAACTAACTAGAATAAATAAATAACATAATGTAACGAAACCATAGGTCGGGTACCTTTAGAGCGCACCCTTCAAGCGCGTATCACTTCCGGCTTGTCCGCTTGATGATCGGGATTCTTTACCTAAAGAGTTCCATTCACAACTAATTTAGAACTCTTTTATAATCAATAACGGATAATTCATTATGAAATTCAAATCTGCGTTTTTGTCCGATCTTTAACGTTTTATTCCTCACTTAGGCGTTTTAACAAACACCTAGCGGGTCGGATTTTTACATAATCAATACTAGGTTCATGACATGTTATTTCCATCTACATTCACTTCAATTAGGCAATTTACACAAAATTTCAACATCAATAATTCTGAATTTACCACATAAATTCAGTTTTCACTAGAATAAAGATCATATTCCTAGTGTTTATCTAGTTTCTACAATTCCATTAATCACCTACAATGGTGATTACAACTCCACAAGTATCATGCAATGTTTTAACAAGAGATCATCTAGGGTTTGTCCCTAGACATCATATTACCTCTAATTTGATCTATCCAACACATAATCAAGCTAAATTTTCGTTTTTCACAATCAACCTAAAATTCAAGATGCATCAAAATATCAAAATTTTGCATACCTTATGATCCCTTCGTCGAGGTGATCACTAATATGTATTCAGATTTTGATTTAGGCTTCCAATTTGTGAGATTTTGTGAAACTTAGGGTTTGGAAAGAAACCCCTGATCGCCCCTGTGTTCTTGTTCGACCAGACACACACACATGTGTGTGTTTGGTGTGTTAATTGTTACTTTAAACATTTAAGTTTCAATTTTTACAAGTTTGGTCCCCTAACTTTTATTTTGCTATAGTTTAGGTATTTAACCTTGTTTTAAGTCACTTCAAGACTCATAACTAACTGGGTTATAAATTCCTAGTTAGTTGGTTCTTGTTTGATTAATACTTTATATTGAAAATATAAAGTTTCATATTTTTGGGGTGTTACAGAAAAGCATATTCCAAACCTTTTGGAAGTTCTTTGAGCTCAAGTGGTGGATCTTTAGAAGACTCCTTAATTGGTTGCTCATTTTTATCAAGAACCAAAAAGGTCTGTTCTATGGCGACCTCTTCTTTAACAAAGTGGTCGATTATTTCTCTTGTATCGGGTGGCTCATCTTCATTTTCAATTAGGGGGTCATTATTGCCGAATGGATATTTCATTGAACGCTCAAGGTCGACACTTTTCTTGAATGCCCTAATTGAATGGATAGATTGTATACTTCTGATTTTTCAAAGCTTCGTAGGTTTTTACAAAAGGTCGTCCCAATACTAACAGAGCGTCATCAAGGTTGACGAAGTGGGTTGGGATTACCATTTGATTTGTTTGGACTAACAAATCCTCAACTACTCCCATTGATTTTATTTTTTTCGATTAGATAGAAAAATGGGTATTTGAAGTGGAGAAAAATCACTAATACTTAATTTTTTGAAAATGTAATTTGGCATTATATTAACACAAAGATCTTTATCAATTGTAATATTACTAATAAAGGAATTTTGAAAGAAACATGGAACCGGTGTAATGTTAATTTCAAATGGATCATCTTTTATTAGCGCAGTTTGATCATTTGTTAACTTAATGCTTACCGTTTCGTCAATTTTAGTGTTAGTGTTTAACTCTTTTAAAAACTTAGCATGAGTAGGTACCAAACAATGATTTTCGAAAGAAGATGACAA
Organism: Helianthus tuberosus; assembly: GCA_030545235.1. NCBI lineage: Eukaryota > Viridiplantae > Streptophyta > Magnoliopsida > Asterales > Asteraceae > Helianthus > Helianthus tuberosus. The sequence continues at coordinate 139,637,333 of CM060420.1, forward strand.
GAGATTAATTTCTTGAAAATTAGACTCTTCTTGAATTTTAACGTTGTCGGACTCACCTTTTTCGTTGTTTAACTCATGTGTCGGATTTTCACTTACTTGTTCTTCCATTTTTACCTCTTCAACTATCTCTTCTTTGTTACATGTTAATTCTTCCTTTGCGCGGGATTCCTCTTCCCTTGCGCGGGCTTCTTTTATATAGTGCTTGATAGTTTTAAGGTATTCTACTATCCTTTCGGCTACGGGTGAGATAGTTGGTGGTTCGTCAAAGTGAGTTGAATAAGTATCATCAAAGCTTGAATTCAGAAGTTCGATCCTTGGTTCCTCATAGTACTCATATGAGGTAGATGGTTCATACCATTGTTCCCCATTGTAAGTATATGATGGATAAGGGTCGTAACTTGTTTCTTCATAATTCTCATATGAGGTGGGTTGTTCACACCATGGTTCCTCATAGTAAGCATATGAAGGTGGAGGCTAATATCTTGGTTCCTCAAAGTATGAGTATGAAGGCTCATACCTTGGTTCATCAAAATATGAGTATGAGGGAGAAGGTTCATACCTTGGCTCTTCGTAGGATGTGTATTAAGTGGATGACTCGTACCTGGGCTCCTCATAGTGTGTGTACGAAGGTGATGGTTGAAATAGGTCACAATATTGTACCGAATGAGGATTACCACAAATGGTACAATAGTCTTCCCTATAATCATCCTCCTCATAGTGGTAGTTGTAATCTCCTGAGTATTGATCCACAAGAATCACTCAGCAGATCACAACAGAGTCTCGGGACAGAAAACAAAAATAAAAACGGAAACAGAGGCTGGACACGGCCCCGTGTTCAGTGAGCACGGCCCCGTGTTCAGGTTCTGTATCTGGGCGTTTTAATAAATGCGATTGGTTTTGTGCAGCACGGGGGCGTGTTCAGTGAACACGACCCCGTGTTCAGACTCTGTATCTAGGATTTTTATGAAAATTATGCAGGACGGCCCCGTGTTCAATGAATACGGCCTCGTGTTCAGGCTACTGTAATGCAAAAACTAACTAAAAATGAAAAAAATTCGCGCGGTTTTAAAAAGGTTTTTAAAAAACTGATTAGGCCGTCGATTTTAAGCTTTCTTAAAATACTCGTGTCCCCGGCAACGGCGCCAAAAACTTGATGTGCGTTAGGTGTGATATATTTTTCGTTATATTTTAAGCCCTTTTTAACACTTTAGTCAAGTTTTAAATTTATAAAACACGATATCTACTAACACTAAACACACATATGGGCAAGTGCATCCATCGTGAGCGTAGTATAGCGTTGGTAAGATACCGAGGTCGTCCAAGGACACAAGAGCTTTTAGTACCGGTTTATCCTCAACGTCTAACCAAATCAAAAGTTTTAAAAAGTTTTAGAAAAGGTTTTGAACATGAAACTAAAAACTAAAAATGCTGAAAAAAAACAGATACCCTCAACCCAGTAGTTTGAGTCAGCAAGGATACAATCCTAAAGGGTCGGAATATTGAAAGATAATTAATTAAGTTATTAATGCGTAATGTGGTAGGCCCCTCTTTTGAAGGCGACGTTACCCTCGGCTAAGTGGTTTGAGTCAGCAGGGATACAATCCCAAGTAGCCGGGTTAATGTATTAACAGTAGTTTACATATGAGGGGATCAAGCCATCCGCACCCCCGCCATCCAATACCTGTGGGTATTGAAGGAGGTCCTAGTAAGCTTGACCCAGGTCCTTGCAGGATCTATACACTGAACAAGGCAAGAACCTTACCAAACCATTCCCTTAACCCCCGACCAGGTAGCCAACATATCTCTATATAGACCGTAGAGATATGAATGGTGTAAATCTTTTATTTTATATAGACAGTAAAATAACGCCAAGACACCACGGACAAATGATAAGGAAGTTTCACCTTCAACATAAAAAACTAGTTATTAAAGTCATTAATACAAAACCAAATAAAAAGTGTGAAAATATTAAAAATCAAAAGTATTACATTAAATGCTTGTCTTCTCCAAGTGATGTAAGAGAATTAGGCAAACATGGCCTTTGATTGTCAAGAACTCTTACTATCAATCTTGGATCCCGAGACTACTACACACACTCTAAGGTGGATGATGGATGATGGTGGTGGATATGGGTGTTGTAATGGTGGTGGAATGTGGGTGAAGTGGGAGAGAGGTGGTTTGCCAAGGGATGCCTTTGAAGTGAGGCAAGCACCCCTATTTATAGCCTGTGTAGAAGCTCAGACAAGGCCCCGTGTTCATTGGGCACGGCCCCGTGTCCATCCTCTTTCTCTTTCTTCATTAATTGCAATTGTCTTTATTAGGCTCCACACGCCCCCGTGTTCACTGGGCATGGCCCCGTGTGCAGAAGCGAATCTGTACTATCAAGATTTACAAGATTTTGCGAATCTTAGCGTTGACCACGACCCGTGTTGAGTTGGATACGCCCCCATGTTGGGAATAAAAGCTTCTATGGCTTTGTCTTTTCTGCAGACACCTGGCCACGCCGCCGTGTCCGCTAGGCACGGGGCCGTGGTCAGCCTTCTGTTTCTTTGTTTTTGCTTGGGAAGATACTGTCGAGGGGTCAGGCTTGCCACGTTAATCCCTTTTCTTTGTATTTATGTTAGATTTGGCTGCATATTTGTTCCTTTTGTTCAATTACGCTCATTTAGTCCTGAAAATATAAAAGGAAAACAAAAGCACACTTTTCCAACATTAGTACTAAAAAGGGTTAGTTTATGCCTCATTTGATGTAATTTATATGTTGCATTTTACACACATCAAAGACATTCCAAGTTACTGCTATGATAGAGAAGCTACCGCCAAGCAGGGTTGATTTCAATAACTATCTCAAGCATGAGCGAAAGGAAATGACCATTGAAATCTTGTTGTTAGCCTTCGCATTGAAGAAGATAACAAAGTTGCTTTGAAAAGGATTGATAGTCCAGAAACTGCAAAGGCCAATGTTGTTGAACATGGCCAATCTTTGAAGGGTAACAAGAACGGTGGAAAGGGTGGAAAGAAGGTTCATGGGAAACACTCCAACCTTGGTCCTAAAGGGGGAGTTGGGAAGAAGAAGTTCCAAGGAACTTGCTACAATTGTCAAAAGCAAGGCCATAAGGCCAACGAATGCAAGTTTCCAAAGAAGGAAAATGCTCGACAAGTGAACATGGTTCATGAGGTTGATAACCTCATTGTTATGATCACGGACCTCTCGATTTAGTCACGGAAGTTAACTTGGTTGGACAAAACCACAAGGATTGGTGGGTTGATACGGGGGCTACCCGTCATGTGTGCTTTTACAAGAATTTGTTTAGCACCTTCAAGGAGGTGACTAATGGAGAAAAAGTTTTTATGGGAAATTACGCCACGGCCAAAATTAAAGGCGAGGGGAATGTGGTTTTGAAAATGACTTCTGGAAAGGAACTCACTTTGTCCAACGTGTTGTATTTTCAAGAAATTCGTAAGAACCTTGTGTCGGGGTGGCAATTGAATAAGTTTGGTTTCAAAATGGTGATTGAGTCGGACAAGGTCGTGTTGACAAAAAAATGGTGTGTACGTTGGTAAGGGCTATGCCCTCAACGATATGTTTAAATTAAATGTAATTATTGTGAAGGGAATGAATAAAAACTCTACTAGTTCTGCTTACTTGCTTGAGTCTTCTAATCTTTGGCATGGTAGACTAGGTCATGTTAATTTTAATTCCATTCGTCATTTGATTAAACTTAATTTCATACCAACTTTCGATACCGACTCAAATAATAAATGTGAAACTTGCGTAGAATCAAAACAAACGAGATCGTCATTCAAAAGGGTTGAACGAATCACCAAAACCCTTGAGATGATCCACACTGATGTGTGTGATCTAAAAGCAATTCCTACTCGTGGTGGGAATAAGTACTTCATCACATTCATTGATGATAGTACAAGGTATTGCTATGTGTACTTACTTAAGAGTAAGGACGAGGCTATTGATAAGTTTATCTTGTTCAAAGCCGAAGTTGAGAATCAACTAAATCGGAAAATCAAAATTGTAAGGAGCGACCGATGAGGTGAATATGTTTCACCTTTTATTGATGTGTGTGCAAAAAATGGAATCATACATGAACTCATGGCTCCTTACTCCCCTCAATCAAATGGCATAGCGGAACGAAAAAACCCGCACTTTGAAAGAAATGATGAATGCCATGATGATAAGTTATGGGGTAAGCCAAAACATGTAGGGGAAGCAATCTTATCGGCAAATTATGTGTTGAACATGATACCCAGTAAGAAGAAAGATGTAACGCCATACGGATTATGGATGGGAAAGAAACCACCATATAAATACTTGAAAGTGTGGGGGTGTCTAACTAAGGTGGTGGTCACACCACCAAAGCGCCTACTAATAGGACCCAAAACAGTGGATTGTGTATTTATAGGATACACCCGTCCTTATGGTCCATATCGTTTTCTTGTGCATGATTCTAAGAACCCTGGAATATGCAACGGCACCTTAATAGAATCTAAGGATGCATCATGGTTTGAACATGTGTTCCCATGCTTTGGTAAAGGTGAACCGAATTTTACTAGACCGGTTGAGGAAATTGTTCCTGAGGATGAGGTTGCATATAATGAACCTCGAGAACAATCTAAGACTGAGGAAGTTGAAATCAGAAAGAGTAAACGGCAAAGGAATGAAAAATCTTTTGGCCCTAATTTTCTTACCAACATGGTAGAAGAAGAACCTCAAACGTACCAACAAGCGGTGAATTCCTCAGAAGGACCTCAGTGGAGGGAGGCCATCAAAAGTGAGATAGACCGTATCCTACAAAATCATACCTTGGAACTAGTGGATCTTCCTCAAGGATGTAAACCACTAGGATATCAATGGATCTTCAAGAAGAAGATGAAACCAGATGGAACCATCGATAAGTACAAGGCAAGATTGGTGATAAAAGGATATAAACAACGAGAAAGTTTAGATTACTTTGATACATATTCGCCAGTTACGCGAATAACCTCCATCAGGTTGGTGCTTTCCATTGCCGCCATTAGAAATTTGGAAGTTCACTAAATAGATGTGAAAACAGCTTTCTTGAATGGAAATCTAGAGGGAGAAATTTACATGGAACAACCTGAAGGCTTCACAACCATTAGGCAAGAAAAGAAAGTGTGTAAACTTGTAAAATCCTTGTATGGATTGAAACAAGCTCCAAAACAATGGAACCAAAAGTTTGATCATGTCATGCTTGATGCTGGGTTCAAAATCATTGAATGTGACAAGTGTGTATATGTGAAGGACACACCAGATGGATATGTCATTTTGTGTCTATATGTAGATGATATGCTCATTATTGGAAGTGATGACAAAATCATAAAGTCTACAAAGAACATGCTAAAAGCAAGATTTGACATGAAAGACATGGGTTTTGCGGATGTGATTCTGGGAGTTAAAATCACACGTACCCAAAGTGGACTTGTTTTAAGTCAGTCTCACTATGTGGACAAAATTCTTGAGAAGTTTAATGCAAATGACTCTAATGTAGCTAGAACTCCCATTGACACCAGTTAACATCTAGCCAAGAATAGAGGTGAACCTGTTAACTAGTTGGAATACTCAAGAATTATTGGTAGCTTGATGTATCTTATGAGTTGTACTAGACCAGACTTAGCATATGCTGTGAGCAAGCTAAGTAGATACACGAGCAACCCAAGTTCAATTCATTGTAATTGTATCACTCGGTTGCTTTGTTACTTAAGATACACTCAGGAATATGGGTTACACTATAACAAATATCCAGCAGTCATAGAAGGACACTGTAATGCAAATTGGATATCTGACACGAATGATTCCAGAGCAACAAGTAGGTATGTATTCACACTTGGAAGTGCAGATATATCGTGGAAATCATCGAAACAAACGGTTATTGCTAGATCCACGATATCAGAGTCCATCGCTTTAGATAAAGCAGGTGAAGAGGCAGAATGGCTGCGTCAATTTGTTGAGGATACACCAAAATGGCCTAAGCCGGCATTGGCCATTTGTATACATTGTGATAGCCAATCGGCAATTGGCAAAGCTCGTAACACAATGTATAATGGTAGGAACAGATGTAACACCTCGAAAATTCACGTCCTATAATGTGTTGACACGTGTCATATGTTTGAACGTGTGAAAGAATGTGCTGAAAGAACTTAAGTTGACAATCATGGAAAGTATGTGAATATACGAGTTCTTAGTGTCAACAGTGAATAAATATATTGTACATTAACCCTACATGATGCTCATACCTTCAAACGAATAAATCATGGATCATACGAAGCTAAATATGAAGGAAAGTGAGATATTACAAACTACAGGGGTTAAATGTGTCAACATGTTTAAGTTATACCTCTGAGTGACCTTTTGACAGACCCGAAGCTTTGTAACGATTAATTATGCTCACTAGAATGCACGATATAAATTTCGTAAAGTTTCGTTATCGTATGAGAAAGTTATGATCAAATTCGGGTGCGAGGGGTTAAAGCGTCAACGTTGAAAGTTAGGACTTTTCGGGTAACAATTAGGCCTGTAAACGAACCGAACGTTCATGAATTGTTCGTAAACTTGTTCGGCAGGAAGTTCATTTATGTTCGCTTATTTAATAAACGAACGAACACGAACAAAGTATTTTGTTCGTTTAATTAAATGAACGAACATGAACACACCTTGTGTTCGTTCATTTATGTTCATGAACACTCGTTTATGTTCGTTCATTTATATTCGTAAACATTCATTTATGTTCGTTTAAATTTTAGTGAATACATAAATAATTATATTTATATAAATATTAGGTTTTCTAACTACTTATATAAATATAATTAATTAGTAATTGAGTTTTCTAGTAATAAAAAATGAAATTTTAGAATTTTTCTTAGATCGTAACTGATCACTTATTTAATATTTATATAAAAAAACTACTTAATTTCAGTATATATGGACCCTAATTTAAATGTGTTTTCGGATGAATTGTAATATATTAGACTTGTTTGTTTGTGTTCACTAATGTAAATTTTTTTTGTCTGTATTTGTTCAATTACGTTCATTGTGTTCGTTTTTGTTTGTTCAATCATGTTAATTTATGTTTGTTTATGTTTATTCATATATGTTCGGTTAAATTTTCTTTTTGTTTGTGTTCGTTTATGTTCGTGAACTGTTCATTTAGGCTTTAAATGAACGAACATAAACGAACACGAACATGCCCAATTTCTTAATGAACGAGCACGAACAAAAGAATATGTTCGATTATGTGTTCGTGTTCGTGTTCATGTTCGGTTTTAGTTAAATGAACGAACACGAACATGCATATGTTCGTGTTCGTTCGGTTCGTTTACAGGCCTAGTAACAATAAAGTTAACCGGGGACTTAACAAAGTGGGTAAATGTCTTAAAGCCCTTATATGTTAATTTCAAAGGCTCAATGTGCAAATCAAGACATGAAAGCGACCTTTAGAAGGGCCAGGGACCAAAACTGCAATTAAGGAAAATTTTGTTGGCTGGACACCATGGGCTCGCGTAGCGCGAGCACTAACCATATATGCAGTCGCGCTACGCGACTGCCTTGTCTGGACAGAATTGTGATTTTCTTGGATCTTGTCTGCCATAGCACTTGTAACAGCCATTAAATCGATTTGCCTCTTCATGCTTGGCCCCTAAACAACCCCTAAACATCTAGGGACACTTGTTAGTGAGTTGTGGTGGGTTGTAGACTTGTGTGTCAATCTTTTGTGGTGATTAAACCACTATATAAAGGCCTTGAGTTGCAACCAATGCTTCACACTTTCATTCTTGCAATCTGATCATTTGTGGAGCACAAGAGCACCTTCCAAGCCATCCTAGTCGACCATTAGACCTTGGTAAGTTTGCCTGACCTTTCTTAATTAAGTTTTAGCTTAGTTTTAGCTTAAAAGTCAAACCGTCGTAATTAACGGTTGACTTAACGATTAATCATTGTTAGCTCAGTGATTAGTCGAAGTGAAAGTAGTTATAAGTTGGTAATTATGTGGGTAATAAACCCTTAAAAGGGTTCCCCCTGATTCCCACTCTAACAAGGTAAAATGTCGGGTCAAACTTGTTAAGAAAAAGTCAACAGGATCCTTAAATTCAAATTTATGCATGATTAGCAATGTAGAACACATACAACCTGTTTGATCATTAATATAACTTGGTAATTAGTGTAAGAGCATGTCTAAACATGTTCAACCCGACAATTTACTGTTTAGACCCGGTTCGGAACCGAAAGTCGCAAAGCGTTGACTTTTGCTTTGACTTCAGTTCTGACCCGTTATGGTATGATTTAGAAATACCTTAGAGCTCCATTTGGACCAGGTTACATGCTAGTATAACCCTCTATGATTATACATCACGGTTCATTAGTTAACCGATTAATACGCATGATTCTGTTAATTGCTCATATGTTGACCATTATGCCCTTTTCACCTTAAAACGTGATTTGTGAAAATGTAGAAACCTTAGTTACTAATATATAAGCTTGTATGCAAAGTTTGACATCAGTTTGAGGTGTAGATTAAGAGTTATGCTCGTTAGCGCAAAATCATACCATTGAATATTATGGTATGATTTAGAAATACCTTAGAGCTCCATTTGGACCAGGTTACATGCTAGTATAACCCTCTGTGATTATACACCACGGTTCATTAGTTAACCGCTTAATACGCATGATTCCGTTAATTGCTCATATGTTGACCATTATGCCCTTTTCACCTTAAAACGTGATTTGTGAAAATGTAAAAATGTAAAAATGTAGAAACCTTAGTTACTGATATATAAGCTTGTATGCGAAGTTTGACATCAGTTTGAGGTGTAGATTAAGAGTTATGCTCGTTAGCGCAAAATGAAAGCTTTATGTTAATAAAACGGCGTAATTAGCGTATAGCCTAGTTAAGCCCACTTTTTGGTATCAAACTTAATACCCACTGATGTAATATATTATTTTTGGGATTTTTAAAGATTTTTAATTAATTTTAGGCTGAGCATAACTTATAGTCGTAGGCTTAATCCGGTAATTGTCGGTTTTGCCCTTACGGGCTATAAAATGAGTTTTACATATCTAAACGACTCCAAACCTTTTGCTACTGATCAAATATGATAAATAAATTATTTTAAGCCTTCTGGAAATATAAAAATATCAGATTTATGTATCAAACCCAGAAATGGCCTCTAATCGCCTTTTTAAGCGTTTTTAACGCATAGTATGTACTAAGACTATTTTAAACATACAAAGGGTGATACCTGCTGATATTTGAGGTAAATTATAATATTTTAACAGTAAGCAAAGGTTGGTAAACTCAGACTTCAGTTTTGAGCTTTTCGGCTTATGTGAAATTACCAAAATACCCCTACGGGGCATAGTTTGGTTATAATGGATAAATTTCACTTATATACTTTAACCTACTGATATAACTTAGCAAATTGAGTATATTTTCTGATTACATCAGGCCTGTAACTCAGGTTAACACTTAAACTCTTTTACAACCTTTAAAATGACCAAACTACCCCTACGGGGCATAGTTGTGATTAAATTCATTTCGGGCATAATAAAAGACATATTACTGATGTCACAACATATATGAAGCATATTAACTTAGGAAACCTGTAAATAGCTCTCATGAATACCCGTTACGCTTATTACGCGTTCGGTTCGGTTTATGTAACTAGTTTACATAAATTAGCCTAAACGGGTCAAACATTATCGGTTTTATCTCAAAATCCAGAGTGTGTATGAAATACCCATATTAAGCAAGTCTCCGAACTTGTCGGGTCTAAATCACATTCTATCCGGTCTTCGCTTAATAGTGCGTACGAGCCGTATCATTGAAACTAACCAGTCTAAGCTAAGGCTTAATTAAGGACCCGTTAGAAATCTAATAGGTTATTATAAACCTTCATTCCAGATTAGGAGCCCAGTAAAAGTACTTGCATTTGCTGTATTTGATTGATACTTTGCTCAGGTAAATACTCTTAACTTATTTTCCCTATACGGGCTTGGGGTACGGTACTATAAAAGTACCGCTTGGTCGGGTATGTAGTCATTTAAATCGGATTGTGATTAATGTATTTACATAACCCGCTTTATTCTGTATTATTTGATGTATGGCCCTTGGGGGTTAAATGACCATGTCCCGGAATTCCTTGGCATCATTTTACGAAATGGCCACGACCTAAGCACGGGGTGTAGGCGTACACCTGACAGATGCATTATGTAAAAACTGGTAATCCACAAAAAGGAATCAACCTTGTGGGCATTATACCTGTGGCGTGTCAGTTAACTTAAACTGGCTCTTCTAACCGGTGCTAATGAACGGCAAATAAGTAAATCTGTATACAAGATTATATACAAATAATTGTCCCAAGTTATAAAGATATTTTGTGCCGAAGTGCATTCAAATCAATTTACAAACTCTTTTCAAAACGTGTCAGTTGAGTTGTATTTACCAGTGTAAACTGACGTATTTTCCAAAAAGGTTAAGTGCAGGTGCTAGACGAAATAGGCTGGCTACTCCAGGCATCATTACTCAAGTCTCGCAAGCTCTAGATGTCAAAGTCTGTTGAACTATAGCTTTCATTTTATTTTGATCCGCCTGTGGATCCTTTACCTTCCGTTGTAATACTTGGATATTACTTTTTATTCGGAATGTAATATATTTATCTTTTGCTTCCGCTGTGCATTTATATAATTGTGTTGTTTGACTATTATGTTGCCAACCACGTCACGATACTCCCCACCGGGCCCACCGGTGACACGTGGAAAGTCGGGGTGTGACAACAGACATATCAGACGTAGACATAATACGATACGACAACTAATCTCTATAGGAATTATCACTATTGACTACGTGATATCAATAGATAATATCGCGGATCCGCTAATAAAAGGCCTAAGTAGAGAGTTAGTTCAGAGGTCGTCCATGGGAATGGGACTGAAGCCCTTGAAAAATTAAGTTCATATGATGGAAACCTAACTCAATAGACTGGAGATCCCAAGACCTGAGTTCAATAGGAAAACCTAATTGTATGAATGAGTGAGGTCACTGTGGGGGATAACCCTACGTATTTAAAAGGGAGTTTATTACAAAACTTAGTAAACTTCCTAGTCCAATCCTAAAAGTGACAAGTGTGAGGCTAAGCCTATGGCTTTTAATGATTCGACTAAGGTAACCATACATAGTGAATCACCTATGTGAGAGAGAAGTGGGGTCGCTTCGAAGGGTATTGTTGGGGCACAATACCTAATGGCTCTCGCAGAACCAGGCTCATGTTCATGACCATAACGAATATAACTATGAGAACTTGACTTTGTCAGGGAGAGTCTTGTGTGAAGTGTATTGTCATCTACACAAACGGCAGACGAGTTCAAAGGCATCAATGTCTACTCAGAGCCAGTGGGCTAAGTGCATTTCATGAGCGAAGGTTCAAAGGGTAACACCTACCTATCATATGCAAAACTCAACTGCTTAAATGAAATTGGAATAATGTTGTTTCTGAGATCGACCTTCATTCATGTGGGGGATTGCTGGAAGTTTTGGTGTGAATGAAAGTCTCAAGTGGTAAAACCACTTTGTCCCACATTGGTATGGGAACAAAAGGAAAGGTTATTTATAAGGTAAAACCTTGACCAAACAATTGTAGTCTTATGACATGTTTTACCATAGGTCCTACCCGCGCGCGCGCAGGGGGGTGCAAAAAAATGAGTTTCGAAACTGTAATTTGGTTGAACTTGTGCGTGCCCGCACGTCCTGCGGACACGAATGCAGCTCCGAAAACCCGAGCCCGCGTGAGGTCGGTTTTTGCATTGACTCGTAACTGTTATTCGTTTTAAGTTTTAATGATCATCATTAGTTTTCAGTTTTTAAACTGTAATGATTATTTGTGTTAATGATCATTATGTTTCAGTTTTAAACTGATGCAATAATTGCAATAATGACCATTATTCTTGTTTTAATTTGCTACAATGATGATTAGAATTCAGTTGTGGTTTTATGGCTATAAAACCAAACCAAACGAATCAGTTCATACACACTAGCAAACATCTTCTCCTCTCTCAATCTCTGCAACATCTCTTCTGTTTCTTTTAAGGCAAGTGTTCAAGTCCGGTAGTGAGCTGTTGCTGCTTCGAACCGGCGTACCCTGGGAACAGACCGCGAATCTGTTTAAGGGAATTGTGTCAAACACAAGCTCGGTTCACTGTTACTGTTTCATTTTGCTTTATTTATTTTTCTGTTGCAGATTCTTTTCGTATTCAGATTACTAACAAAAGTTGCATTCATGTGGCAACAAAGTACTGGGAAAAAAGGTACAATAGGGAATAAAATAATGGAAAATCTCTACATTTACGATGGGAATCATGAAATAAACAAGCTATAGGCATTCGTTATTGTTAGAATCGGAGGCTCTCATGATTGTGTTTGTTTGTATGATTTGAACAACGAATGAATATGAAACAATGTAAAGTGCAGCGGAAATGAGTAAACAAACTTTGTGAACACAATCAAAGGAGAAAATAGTTTTGAAAAAGCATATGCAATTCATTTAGTCAAAAGATTTACAATACGAATCAAATGATTACAAACATGCTTACAAATTAAGCTCCCCCTCAGCCTGATACCCCAAGGTTGGATTGCACAAGATGAAAGGATTGAACTGAGGAGAAGAACTCTCTCAGGACGAATCAAATGTAACAGTACAGAGTACTGTTCCATTTATAGACAATCCAAACCGCTGAGGCATCTCAGCTGACGTCACCATGAAAGCGATGTCTAACAGCCTAACAACCTGTATCTACTGTTCTTATACAAACACTGCTAAACCTAACCACTGACTATACATAAAACAGATGATATACTAAACTACTGTTCTCTCTTTATGTCAGTGCTTTCCTCAAGGTTGATCAGTCCTTGATTGGGCAGTGCTTTGTCATCAGCAGTGCTTAGTTCTCAGCAGTCTTTTGGCTTCATCAGTAGTTAGAAGAGCAGCAGCAGTTGTATCAGGACAGTGGATGTAAGACCATCAGATGTTATAACCACTTTCAAGGGAGAAGACTTAGTGTAAACTGCTACTTATTGTGAATCCACTGTCATGATCCGGTTTTGGCTATCATTATCTGTTCCTCTGGTAGGGATCCCAACAATCTCCCCCTGGAACAGATAATGCCAAAACCCTTCATTATTCTGGATCTTCATTCCTCATCAGTTGTTCCCTTGCATGTCTTTTAAATTCTTCTTCAAATTCTTTGGAACTTGTGTCATCCTCATCCCTGCACAGTGAAAGCTCAAGGAGATCTTGTAGATCTTCAACACCCAGGCCTAGTGCTTGATTCCTTGATATATGCTTCACTTCACCATTGGTTCTGATCAGAGTCAATACATGGGTCTTTTGTTCAGAGAGCCACTTTAGTATTTTTAAACCAAATGGGTTTCTTGGGAGAGATTTATTTGCAGATGAGTTGAGAGAAGTTGGCCTTGTGAAAACTTGCAGACTTTCAGACATTCGTTTGAAGGCCATTTCAATGACATTGTTTGCTGCAGCTATGTCTTCTGCAGTCTCTTTTTCTATCTGCTCTTGTCTCTTTTGTTGATCTGGCTCAATGTCTGAAACTTCTGAAGTATATGTTGATGCAGACTTAGTTAATACCTTCTTAAGAAGGTTTTGAAGTTTTTCTGAGTTCTCTTCTTTTAGTCCCATTTTCATGATGGTTTCTGTGAAGAACTCAGCTTCCTTTTCTTTTACCTCTTCACTAGTCAGCTGTTTTCCTTCTTATTGGTTTGTCACAAGAATAGGATTTTCTGTTGACTTGAACAGTGTTTTGAGGTTTTCCATCTGTTGTTCAAGTTTCATCATTTGTTCTTGTTTCTTTGAAGTGCTTGAAACAGTTATCTTCCTTTTCTTCAGCCTTTCATAGGCTTCATCAGTATGCTGCTTTGACCACTTTGATATGGCATTGGCAGTGTCCACTTTTGCATTTATCAGCTCCTGTTTCTTTCTTTTGTACTCAGTTGTTAGGTCAGCGATGAGATTTTTGTATTTGCTCCAATTTGGAGCATTTTTCTTCTTTCTAGGATCGTTCTTGATTCTATCAATCCTATCAGCCTCATGCTTTAAAGCCACTATTGGCCATTCTTCAAATTGGTTTTCTTCAGCAGGATAAAATTTTTCTTGCATGATGTATGCAAGAAGTTTTCTTCTTATCTCTTTTCGTTTATCTGCCTTTTCTTTGCTTAGCTCTTGTGCAAAATCTTTTATTTGTTTGACTTTTGTGAGCACAAATTCCAATCTTTCAGCAATGGCTTCATCACCTTGACCTTCACATTCAACCTTTGCTCTTATCTTTGCTTGTCTTGCTTTGAGCTCAAGATATTCATCCATATCTTCTGGAACTAGGAAGCCAACGAGTGAAGGAAATCTTCTGTTTAAAGGATCATCATCAGTGTAGAATTGCCTCATCTCATTTTTTATAGCTTCTAGTTCCAACGGATATTTTGCAGTAGTGGGATCATATTTATCTTCATTTGACTGAGTAAGTTTTCTTTTTCTGGTGTAGAGCTTTGCGGATGAATAGGATTTTGATTGTGATGTAGGAATGATAAGAGCAGTGGTGGATGATTGACTAACAGCTGTTGAAACAACTGGTGGTTCAACCTCTGTTGTCATTACAACTACTGATGTGTCAGTAGATGTCTTCTGCTTTTGAGCAGGGGTTGAAGGTGGTGGATCAGTGGTGGTGGTATGAGTGGCAGTGGTTTGTGATTGTGATTGACTGACAGTGGTTGAAACAACTGGTGTCTCAATCACTGTTGTCATTACAGCAGATGTAGTAACATCTGCTGTCTTCTGCTTTATGGCAGGAGGCAATGGTGGTGATATGATTGTAGATGATGATGGTGGTAGAGCAGTGGTTGTGGTAGTGTGTGTTGAAGTTGTGTGTGTTGATGAGATGGCAGCTGTTTGGCTACTGACAGCAGTTTTTGTAACCACTGTTGTATCAGCTGTTTGGATGGAAGTTTCAGATGTTGAATCTTTTGAGATTTTAGATGGCTGTTTTCCTTGTTCTGGTTCAACATACAGACCATCTTCAATTCCCTTTTTCTTCATCTTTTTGACATTCTCCCCCTTTTTGGCATTATCTGCAAGGGGGTTATCCATGAAAAGTATAGTGGAAGGAACTTTTCCACCATGAGTCGTGCATTGTATATGAGCCTTGATAGCTTTAATGTCTGCTTGAGTATCTTTAAATCTCGACTCCACCATGTTTGTCAGCATTTTTACATGTATTTCATCCTGCTGATCAGCCATCTGCTTTTGTTGTTCAAGTAAGGGCTGGAAAATATTCCAGAGCTCATTTGCAGCAAATGCTTGTGATGGAGCAGGTGCTTGAGGTGGAACAGCAGTGGATTGTGCTTTTTGAGCTTTTAAAATCTCTTGCACCATATCTTTTATTTCAGCAACCGAGGTTTCAAGTTTTTCAACTCTGCCCGTCAATTCCTGATATTTTGAATCATCACCCACTTTAATGGGATCATCTGAATCCCCACCAGCAGTGGTTGTATCAATGTGCGACTTAGGAACTGAGTCCCAAAAATCACCCATTGATGCCCCTTGTTCTTGGTACTGGGGACTTCTTTCTTCAGCACTTGATAAACCTTTGATGGTACCAGTGGTTAGAACCAACTCACTGGTGGTTACCGATGGTGCTATGGAAGAAATTGCCTTCAAGGGAGTCTTACTAATGAAACAACTGTCCAACTAAAGATCTGTTGATCCATCAGTTGTAGTTGTTGCTCCACTTGAACTACCACCAAGAGTTACTTGTAACTCAGGGGGTGTAACCTCCTCAGTTGTTGCTGGGATAGCAGAGGTATAAGCATCAGACCCAGTCATTTGTTGGAGTGTACTCTCTTTGATGGGTGATTGAGAGGAACTGGTTTTTGTCTGAGCTATATCAACAGCATGCAACAAGGGTAGCATGGATTGTGGTAATATTATTGGTGAGGGTATGGGAGTTGAAAGAGACATGTCCTTGGGATCAGGACTGAGGAAGATGGATCCGATTGGGTCCAGAACTTCATATTGTGGGGTCCCTGTGATTACAACCTGATCCTTTTGTGAGGATGCAGGAGGAGTTTGAGGTAAGGGTGGAGATCTTTGTACCAACTGCTGTGAGGAAGTAGCAGCAGTGGTTTCTGGTGACATTTGTGTTGTCACAGGCAGTTGCTCTAGGATCTCATCTTCCAGAGTTGCCTTTTTCTTGGGTTTGGTGGGCTTTTTGTAAGATTTTATTTTGGTCTTTTTGGTGGTGGCAGGTGTGGGTTTCAAAGCAGTGGTAGTGCTGCTATGATCACCTGGAGCAGTGGGCTCAGCAGCAGATGTCCGAGGAGCAGTAGTAACTGCTAAATTCTGCTCGGACACCTCTGCTTTTGTTTTTATTGGTGCCAACATTCTAGTGAATGTTTCAGGTGTTAAACTTTTTATTTGAAAATAAACACCTTGTTTTGGCACATTTTCATTTTCTTTTTCAAATTTTTGTTTAAAATAGTAACTTAGAAACCTTGGAAAGAGTAAAAATACTTTGCTATCAACATTCTTTACCAAGTCATTGAAGATTTCATGGGAATAGTTGTAATCTTTATTATTTAAAATAGCATAGCCCAGGCATTGAATCTTCAATGGTATTTCGTTAAACGCTGTTGTTTTATTTGAAACACACGACAGAAGTGTGTGGAATAAAAATCTGGGTGCAGACGGAAAATAACCTTTTTGTAAGGTATCTACCTTTGATTGTTCTGCATACCCTCTTTTCAAAAAGTCAGTTTTCAACTCGGTTTTGTCAAAAGAAGTTTTACCTTTCTGATCATCGAGTTTAAAGACTTCTGAGATTGTTTGTGGAGTGATTTGGATCGCTTTACCCTGTATCGAGGAGTTGATGGCTACTACTTTATCGTCTTGTTTCTCAAGAGTAGCATTTTTCAAGAACTCTCTCTGGGTTTGCAGGTAAATGGGAGCATCTGCTGTCAACAAAGTTTTGTACTTTGATTCAGATAGTGTGTCGATGACGGAATCGAAGGTGCGGTTGTTTGAGGGTTTTGTAAGTAGACCCAAATAGTTGTGAGGGGATTTGTATGGTATCTCAATGGATTCAGCGCCTGTTTGAGCAACATCTTTTGAAGATGATGGTGATTTTGATTTTGATTTCGATTTTGATTTCGTCATTTTTGATGAGGAAGATCGAAGAATTCTTTGAGAAGAAAGGTTTGGAAACTGCTTTGAGAAGAGAATTTTAGAATTCAATTCGACAGTGTAAAACCCTGTTTGGGGTTTTGATCAGGGTTTTATTTAGGGAAAAATGATCGCTGATGTGGCAGCGGTTATTAGGATCTGATGGCTAAAAACTGACCACGTGTCAACCTCTGATGATATGGATGAAAAATGGAGAACAGTTGTTTTGAGAGCCACTGATGTACCAAGCATCAGTAGTTACAACGGTAATAATATGACATCAGTGGATGATTTTTACTATCAGTAGATAGTATATCAGTGGGTAAGACACTAATTTTGAACATCAGTGCTTGCCAAGAGAAATGAAGAGTCAGTGGTTGACTTTCAGCAGTGGATAGTAATTAGGAAACATATGTTTGAACAAGACAGTGGTTAGAGGTAAGGTAATGATTTGAAAGACCAGTATGTCAGCAACTGATTTGAGAATTTTCATTCAAGGTTTTGCCACATGTCAATTACATATTTTGAAGCTTTTTCAATCTCTTGACAATGGTTTAGTACCCCAGATGATCTAAACTTTCTACCAAGGCAACTCATCCTTGTTATAATATTTGAATTAAAACATGAGTGCCCAAGTATTTTAAGATCTGTTGACAATCAATTCTTTTAATAAAGTAAAAGCAAACTTGAGTTTGTCATGACCTTGACAACTATACCATTTTCTTTTGATCTGCTTGAGGATAAGTTAACCAACAAAAATAAAGGTTATCTATCCTGACAGGAGATTGAAACTTTTACTATCAAAAATCAGTAAAAGTTCAAAAATATATCATTCTAAACAAAAAATAGAGAGTAATATATCCTGCTTTATTCGAGAAAATCCTTTTTTTTAAATTAAAGGATTTTCTAAAAACAGCATCAAAAGAACCTGGTAAAGCAACAATAAAGCACATAATCATCTCAAGCTCAAGTTTATGAGAATGGTCAGAGGTTAAATGACAGTGGTATTAAATTTTAACTGCATTATGTCCACTATTTGGTACCATTTTCTTGTTGATTGATTGATAAACAGAAATGAGGACACATGTTCACGTGAGTTTTTGAAAACTCAGTTGTAGACTTTGTTACCATGTGAAGATTCTGA
This sequence comes from Helianthus tuberosus, assembly GCA_030545235.1. Lineage (NCBI taxonomy): Eukaryota > Viridiplantae > Streptophyta > Magnoliopsida > Asterales > Asteraceae > Helianthus > Helianthus tuberosus. The sequence continues at coordinate 139,655,724 of CM060420.1, forward strand.
AAATTTGTCTAGTCCTCTCTTAAATACATTTACTGGGAATACCATTGTTCCCTGAATTTTCTTAAACCAATGATTGCACATAGTTGCTTAATGACCACAATTACCCCAGCTTTGACTCTAAAGTGTTTTATGTTTATACTCTTTTCTTTTGACTTCAAAAGTTTTGAGATAAACACACTTCTGAGCTTTTGTTAATTTTCTTCTTCCCCTTTCACCCTTCCCATTTATAAGTAATGAATTACTTACTGGGAGATCTTTGTTGAGAAAAACCTTAATCCAATATCATTTTATCGTAATGTTTTGAGAGAATTGGTCATGTTTGCACAAGTTTTTTTTTCAACCAATCTCACACTACATATGATATGGACTATGTTGATCCCTGATTTTCTGAATGTATTTTAACATAGTTGATTTTGTCCATTAGAGGATCTTTAACCTGTTTTTCAACACACCAGATCTTATGACTAAAGTTTTAATTTCCCTCTTTCTACATTAGCAAAAGCACTAATGTTTTTATGAACATAGGCTTTTGTTAATCTGAGGTTCAACTTTATCATCTAATGTAACGACAACACAAGTTTTCATCACAGCAGTTGAAATCAATTTTGAAAATAAGAAATAATCCCATAGTTTAACAGATATGTGTTCAGATCTGAAAATTATGATTGACTTGTGCATGATATCACTTGTTGTGTGAAATTTGTGTGTCATATGACATCTTGGTTGATTTACAGAGTTTTTGAAGAACCACTTTGAGCATGGTCTACTCGGTACTCTGTTTTTCAACTAAATGCACCCAACCTTAGTATCAATGAATTATGAGCCGAACTGTTATGTCAAATTGATTGTTAGATCGAATTTGACTGTCCAGGCTCTGATACCAATTGTTAGAATCGGAGGCTCTCATGATTGTGTTTGTTTGTATGATTTGAACAACGAATGAATATGAAACAATGTAAAGTGCAGCGGAAATGAGTAAACAAACTTTGTGAACACAATCAAAGGAGAAAATAGTTTTGAAAAAGCATATGCAATTCATTTAGTCAAAAGATTTACAATACGAATCAAATGATTACAAACATGCTTACAAACTAAGCTCCCCCTCAGCCTGATACCCCAAGGTTGGATTGCACAAGATGAAAGGATTGAACTGAGGAGAAGAACTCTCTCAGGACGAATCAAATGTAACAGTACAGAGTACTGTTCCATTTATAGACAATCCAAACCGCTGAGGCATCTCAGCTGACGTCACCATGAAAGCGACGTCTAACAGCCTAACAACCTGTATCTACTGTTCTTATACAAACACTGCTAAACCTAACCACTGACTATACATAAAACAGATGATATACTAAACTACTGTTCTCTCTTTATGTCAGTGCTTTCCTCAAGGTTGATCAGTCCTTGATTGGGCAGTGCTTTGTCATCAGCAGTGCTTAGTTCTCAGCAGTCTTTTGGCTTCATCAGTAGTTAGAAGAGCAGCAGCAGTTGTATCAGGACAGTGGATGCAAGACCATTAGGTGTTATAACCACTTTCAAGGGAGAAGACTTAGTGTAAACTGCTGCTTATTGTGAATCCACTGTCATGATCCGGTTTTGGCTTTCATTATCTGTTCCTCTGGTAGGGTTCAATCCCAACAGTTATTTATATGACACATTGTGAATTGGATGGGATCTATAGGGAATAACTTAATACATTATTACTTTGTCATTTTTGTGAGTCATCATATAGTTCAATCAACAACCAAGAAAATGGTATGTTGGTGCACAAGCTACAAATTAAAATTAGCAAAATGAAACAATGGGGCATAGCTATGAATACAAGCAGTCTTTTAGAGACAGAGTCCAGTGCAATCTTAGATAAGCCAACAAATCATATAAAGAACATTGGTGCCTATATGGATTAGAATTAACTTTTGAACAAATTTAGATGGAGACAATCATGCCTAAAATCTCAATAAAACATCTATGTTTACACGAAAGTGGTTTTTAACCCTTTGGTCTTTTGTCTTCTCCATCTCTACAGCACTCGCTGCCAATACATTTGGTGAAGTAATTATAAGACGGTGAACCTGAGTCTTTCTATTGATTAAGCACATGGTGCGTCTATGATTATGTTTAGATAACAAGGGGTGTTTTGGCTTTATTAGAGGTGCATATTGTGTAATATTCAACGTAGTAGCAGGGGTGGACCTATGTACATACAAGGGGCAACGCCCGCTACCGCTTGGCGCTCCGGCGGTAGTGTAAATTTTGGAAAAATTTGATGTTTTTTCGATTTCGATACCGCTTATTTCTAAAACGTTACCGCTACGAAGGAATCCTAGATCCGCCACTGCGTAGTAGGCCAGTAATCGCTAGTTGTTTTTTCCTACTAATTTATATTTTCTTTCGTCGTTCAAAAAGAAAAGCAAATGGTGGATTGATGATGATATTCGAATCAGTGGTAGTTATTGGAAGTTGTTGGATCTAAACAAGGGATTGATGGGACAAAAGTAAAGTGATGGTCAACTGGTTAACTTAATCAACCAAGTCAGCTCAGTCAACCGGGATAAGGCTGGCCAACTGTGATCGACTCAGTCAACAGAGGCTCCGAAAGGATCAGTTTGCAACTAATGTGCAAATTATGGTCTACAAAAACTAACCTAATCTAGACACCCTAGTTTTAAATTTATAAACTAAGACTCTCTAAATGCTAGACCACTGACAGGCAAGTGTACCTATCGTACGTAGTAAAGCCTAATGAAGTCCGAGTATCGAACCCACGAGACACTAGCGACACTAAACTAGACTCTGACTCAACTAATTACTTATTTGGTTTTAATGGTTTTTGGGATTTTTTTCTAATTCTACTAAAGCGAGTAAACAAGAAAACAGAGCAAGAAAGCAAGATGGTGAAGTGACGGGAAGCAGACAACGATGAGAAAGAACTACCCAGGCTTCGAATCCCTATAACCAACCCATGACCTCTAGTCCTGACCAATGGCTAAAGCTTCGAATCTACCCAGAAAACATCCCGCTAAGGATGATCAATCAAAATAGAAGATGGAACAGAGTGATGAAGTGCTAAATTGGAAACGACTCGAGCTATCGACACCGAATCCCACGACTATCAGATTAAAAACAAATATGGTGCTAAAATCCTCCGGTCATGAAGCTAAACCTGCAAAATAATTGAAAACCTAGGAAACCCTAAACGCGAATAAGTAGCTGGATCCGTGCTATCGGCCACCCAAACTACCAAACAACGCCTAGCTAATAACCTAGCAATCCTGACTCGTCGCTAGAGTTGCCAGAAAAGGATGCACACTATACTCAGTTGATTTTTAATTAATTCAGTTAAACTTGAATTATCTCAAATCTCAAGTTCTAGATCGAAAACCTAATAGATTAACGAACCTAGAATGATCTAAATAGTTCCAGACCAGACTAACAAGATCACCTAACCAAACAACCAATCACAACCAAGACAAGCATATAAATTTATAAACAATCATAAAACAGGAATATGTAAATCATCTCAATTTAATCACTAGTCAAAACCGAATAGTCAAAAAATTAAATCATAGTTCATCTAGGGCTAGGTAGCATAAAAAATTTAGCCAAGAATCATATTTAAGAAAAAGAAACAAGTCTCATATGATAAACAAAACATAGTATCAAATTGAAAACACAAAGTCTTAACAAAATTTAATACTAATAAATTGCAAACCCGTGTTACAGTATGAAGTGTAGGGGGTAAAATGTAATAATGGTTTAGAAATACTCGTAATAAGAAGGGTTGGGAGATCAATAGTTATAAGTCTAGGGGGTTAAGTGTAATACAGGTTGTTGGTAGTTGGAATCGTTGTAGCTGTATAAGTAACGGTATTAACCACTTAATGAGATAGCTTGATTGATTGTGACTTCTTCTCTCTCTGTGTTCTTGTTTCTATCATATCAAGTGGTATCAGAGCTTCCGATCCTCGGAAGTTCTTGAATTCAACCCTAATTCGTTCAATTTTCATTCAAATTCCATTCAATTGTAACCGAATTGATCAATTGTTGATCAATTCATCCGTGATTTCATTTCATTCTCTGTAATTGATTACTTGTTCAATCAATTACCCGAATCGTATCCATGGCAACTCGTAGTCAATCGCTAGAACAAAGAATTGCAGATCATGATGCTGTATTGCAAAGATTGGAGACAGCCACTGGGTCCAATTTAACAGAATTGGAAGCTATCAAATCAGCAATGAACCATAGTAATCAAGAAATTGAAGCTGTTAAGATTCAGTTAGATCTCAATTCCTCAAAATTACAGTCACAAATGGAAACAATTATGCAGGGAATTCAGTCATTAAATGGTGCAAGAAATCATCAAACAGAAGGGCTGGTTAATCATCCATTCAATGATATGAGAGGGAACAATTATAGCCGTTTAGCCAAGATTGAATTCCCAAAATTCAATGGTACTAATGTAGAGGGCTGGTTATGCCGAGTAGGGCATTTCTTCTCTATTGATGCTACTCCCGAGAATCAAAAGGTAAGATGTGTTAGTGCATTTATCTGTCTATCGCCTTCGTCAATCTAGTCAGTAGCAGAATCTGAAGAAAACGAGAGTTATATTGTTATTTTTAGGTTTAGTTAGTAAAAAAGGCAAGGTGGCATAATTGTAATTAATGGGAAATCTCATTAAATGCCTTGACCTATAAATAGATTTCTAGAGCTTTTAGTTTAGGACTTTTGCCATTTTCACATCTTGGAGAGCTAGAGCTTAGAGAGAGAAAGTTAGAGAGAGAAAGTTTATCGTTTGTGATTCAGGTGGTGTACGTTATCAGAATTTATCAAAGAATCACGTTTATATTACGTCATGTGTGTTTAGGTCACGTTCGTGTACGGATTCCGCACGTTTCACGTTCGTTTCGCAATCGTATCGGAGTCAAACCGGTCCTAACAAGTGGTATCAGAGCAGGAGCTCGATTGCGTTGATCAAACAACAAGTTTCATATCAGATTATAACGTTTTCAGATCTGAATCGCATCATTTCTTCTTCATCTACTCTTTCTTTCACGTTTTTGATGGATTTTCGACAAATTGAACGGGATTTAACGGTCCGAATTGGATGATTTTCTAGTATATTGTGCGAAAATAGTTGATTAACAACCCTACCAAGTTTCAGATCAAAACTCCAAGTCGTTTAGGAGTAATTTGAATTTTTGTGATCGGATTTCATTGCAATCAGCGAGATTTCGCTTGAAAACATTGACTGTTTGAAGCGAAATAGTTAAGTTCGCTTGAGACTTCGTAACTAACAGCAAGATTTCGCTTGAAATTCAAGCGAAATCCTTATCAGTCAGATTTCGCTTGAATATTTTAAAGATTTCGCTTGAAACCGACTATATTGTGTAACGGTGAACTTTGAAAATTGTGAAACACTTTACGAGGTTGTCAGTAGTGCGGGTAAAGAAATCATGTGTCTACATATGTGAACGGTGCAATAAAAATTGATTAATATCAAAGTTGTCGGTTATAAAATCAAGAAACAAAGTTCTCGAGATATAGAAAATCGAGTTACATGTGATAAGTTTTTGAGGTCCAATCATATTGAATTGTTTGAAGTGTTGTCGGCTTAGTGATGAATTAGGTCCAATCAGATTTGATTTAACACATGTAGTGTTGGATATCTTATAAACATATCGGTGTGTGTGTTAGTCAAATTTGCTTTTATCATCATTTGTGTATATCATATAATAGGTTCAGTAGAGTTAAAGTTGCATGTTAAAAGGGTGTAGGCTGCATTGAAAGTTGTTATTTCACGTGAAAAAGTGTCTGACATTAAAAGATTGTATGTGATCATCGTAAATTGTATTCATGTGTTTGTCAGCCATATTAAATTTGTAGGTTCAATGATTTGAGTGTATAGTGTCGGTTTAGTGCTGATATACATTGTGGTTGTCGGTTATTTGCAAAAGTGTTTGCTGAAATAGTGTAGTGATATATCAGTTTGTCAATTGTCACTGTTGACTTGTGTTGACTCACTCGATCGGATACTCGTTCGTTTCAGTTGGTTGATATTCTTATTGAAAATAATCATTGTTATTTGATTGTTTCTTGTGTTGTGATTTACGAGGTGTGAATATCAAGGTTTACATCATGGTTGAAAACAAAGAAGAAAATGCGGTTGTTGAGATCAAAGAGAAAACTCGAGAAGAAATTTTGAGTGAGAAGACCTATAGAGAAAGAAACGTAGTTTTAAACAGAATGGATGATATGCAGGAGGAGTATGAGATGGCTGTTGGTAGCAAACGATGGGATAAAAAGAGAGAATGTTACTATAACAGAGAAGGAGAACCAGTTGTTCCCAGGAAAGACATAATCTTCGATGATGTTCTTCTTGCAGTCCCGTTGAGAGCTGAATACTATAGAAGAGTATTGAAAGATGACAAATATGCTAAGCAATATGAAAAGGATATCAGATATGCCATGTTATCGTGTCTGAGAAAAAGGGATGAAGAGAGAATGAAGAAGAAGGTTGAAGAAATGGTGAACAATCTGAAGAAAGCTGCTGAAGAGGTTAAAGCAGAAACTGTTAAAGCAGAAACTGTTGAAGTTGAAGCTGTGAAGGAAATCAAAAGTGAAGAAGTTGTTGTGAATGAAGAGGATAAGAAAGCTGTTACCAAAGAACAGCAGATTGAAGAAGAGGTGAAGAAAGAAGAAAAGAATGAGAATTTGGAAGTTGGTGATACTGGTGATGAAGTTAGTGTTGAAAAGAAGCAAGATGATGCTGATCTGAAGCAGACAGAGATTGCTGAAAACACCGAAGTGCCAATCACTGAGGTAAATTCTGATTCTAAAAACTTGAAACAGATTGATCAGTGCAAGAAATGCATGGAACCGTGCAGAGCTTGTACTGAAAAAGATGAGCAATTTAGAACAAGAGATCTTGAGTTCACAAAAATAGAAAACATTTTCAAAGAAAAATGCAAAGAAATGCTGGAAAAAGAAAAAGTTTTTAAAGAAAATGATGAAAAACTTTCAGAAAAATGTAACAAATTAGAGAAAGAAAATGAAGTTTTGAAAGAAAATGTTTTGAAAATGACAAATGAATGTGAACAAAAGGAAATTGCTTGTCAAGAAATGAAAAAGGAATATGACTCAATGAAATTAGCATATGATATTATGAAAGAGTCATACGACAAAGTGAAAGATGAAATGAAATATGCTCAATCTAGAATGAATTATATGTCTGAAACAACCAAAGAACTTAAACGAATGTATTCTATAAAACAAGATGTTGTTAATTCTTATATTGAAGATGTTGCTAAGCTAAAGCAACAGATTGCTGATTTAGAACAGGATAACAACAAGTTAAAGAGTTACCACGTGTCGTCATATGTGCTTGAACGAATTTTCAATATAAAACCGGGTGATGGTGAGTCTGAGCAGAACAAGAAAGGTATTGGTTCAGAGTTTCATCAAGTTCCACCACCGGGAAAATTTGCATTTTATGATGAGGAAAAGGTCGAAAAAGCTTTCAACATGGTAGATCAATTGCCAGACAACATTGACATAACCTATTCCAAATCTGATGATTCTCATGATTCAGAGGTGGTAGGTAAAGTTGTTGAAAGTGTGTTGAAAGAGGAGTCGGTTGATACAGGTAAATCTGAATCACAGGATGAAGATGAAGGAAATATTCATGATAGATATTTGAAAAACATAAAATCCGAGGAAAATTTGAATGATGATTCAAAAGGATTGGTTTATACCATGATTGGATCGGACAAATTATTCTTAGATGTTGTATTCCCGATTCAGAATGTGATTTCAGAAAAGGTTGACAAAGTTTTCAAAATGGTAGAGATTGAGAAGTCTGAAATTTCAAAGTTTGTCGGTAAGAGTCATAGAGGTTCGTATAACAAACCTGGTTTCAAAAAGAAGAACATGAAGGCTGGGTTGGGTTATAAGAAGAAACAACATTGGAACAAAAATGAAATGCCGAATTTTCAGGCAAAAATGAGTTTTGTTCAAGGAGGAAGTTTAGAAAAAGAAAAAGAACTCAAAATGAAACAGTCTAATGATGAGTTTTTTGCTTTAAAGAAAAAGCAACAACCACAAGTCAAAGATGTGTCCATGAGAACATGTTTCAAATGTGATCAAAAAGGACATCTTGCACGCAAGTGTCCTAATCTAAAACCTGTGGATGTTGACAAAAAGAAGTTTGATGCTGAGAAACAAAAATCTGAGAATGTGAGACAAAAGTCAACCAGATTTGAATCAAAACAAACTTGGGGGTACAATACAAACAAGTTTGCTTCGAATCAAAACTGGAAATCAGACTCGAATAGGTTTGATTCTAGACAGACTTGGAATTCTCACACACCCAGATTTAGAACAACACAGAGTTGGAAAACAACAGTTGATATGACAAAACCTCAAGAGTTTTGGAAACCAAAAATTGTTGTTCAAAATCATAGTGTTCAAAAAGATTCACATTTTTACAAACGAGGAACACCAAAAGGTCAAACATGGAGTGTTAAGAAACATGTTGATTTGGTAAAAGATGAGAAAGTTGAAGTTAAAATTGAGAAAGTTTTTGTGAATAATGACAAAGAATTTCCAGCATTGAATGAAAATTATTGTGTTGAAATGCCTAAGGTTCAACAGACCTGGGCTAAATTGTTCAAGTAATTAAGTAGTCTAAATGTGCAGGTGCTCAACAATTCTGAAGATTGTGAGAATGGAGGTTGGAGCAGCCTGTCACAACGAGGAGAGGAGGCTGCTGGATCCTGTGTTGGTTGAAACAGGAAGTTTATATGTTTTCTGTAAATAAATAAACAATATTTTCAAAAAAAAAACCTAAAAATTGAAAAATTTGAAAAATCAAAAATATGTTTGTTTTTAATTTTTGTCAAATATTAAAAAAAATACAAAAATATGTGTTGATTGAATATGTCGAAACCCTCACGGCTGAACAAACATGATTACTTTCATCAGATTGAAAAACGGTTTTCAAACTGTTAAGATCAATGTGTTGTAAATCATGGGGGTACTTTATGTTATATTTTCTGCAAAACAGAGCATGAGATGCAGAAAATGGATGGCGAGACAAAGCTATCAGTGTTGGTTGTCAAATTTTCTTTAAATGGTTTTGCATTTTAGGGGGAGTAATATTGTTAGAAAATACAAAAACATTTGAAAATTTGAAAATGAAAAAAAAAAATGATAAAATTCAAAAAAAAAAAAAATTTGAGTTTTTGTGTAAAAAGAGGAAATGATAGTACATCAGTAGACAGTTACAGTATGCTAAAGAAATGGAAAGTTTAAATGTGTTAAACGATCTCACCGTGGATGTGTCGGTAGGTTTTTATACATTTAGTAAACTTTTTCGGGATATAAACCTAAATTCAAACTTGCTTATTTTGTGGGGAACACTACTTGGATATATAGGTAACCCCTGAAATCTTGTTTGAAAGGTCTCTTAATCTGATATACTAGGTCTTTATACTCTATGATGTCTGGGGTATTATTCCGGGACTTCTGCTGAACGGTAGTTCTGACCTAGTCCCTGGCTAATACTTGCTTAAATGCTTGAAACACAGCATTAAACCCTCAGCATGCTGAAACAATAAAATTGATATATGCTGCTGTTGTAAGCAAAAAGATCCTCTAAAGGGGACATACCGAAAAGTCGAAGCTGATATCTCTCTGCGTATACGGAAGTATCGATCTGAGATCCCTTGGCCCTCGCATACCTAATTTATATACAGATATCATTGTAGTATTCTCACCTGTAAGACTGATTATTGGGATTCTGGATACGGGAGTATATTCAAGAGGTGGGACACATGAATGGGTTTAAGTTCTTAAAATACCTAATTCGTATCCTGAATTAGTTGAAGTTTGTATGAAAATTTAAGTGGACAAATATATCGACAATCTAAGTGAATTGTTTAATGCATAAAGTGAAATTAAGCTCAACGGTACTTGTGACTTGTCAAAATCTGATATGATCCTCTAACGTATACTCAAACAAAAATATTGTCTGTAAATATGTTTGTACATATTTCGTTATTATTTTATATTTTTCAGAAAAATACAAAAAGATTTTGATTCTGATTTATTTTCGACGACCGATATCTGAGTGCTGAGTTTCAAAATCTAAGTAAGCTGATTGTGTTTCTGAAAATAAAACAAGTTCATTAAATTGAAACTTGATTTAAAATCAAAAATTTCAAAAACAGTTTGTGATATCTCCAAGGTCATTAGCTTGAACTTGGATGATTAACTGTGAGGGAGTTGGATTCTTTAATATTGCTAAATCTATACAGTTTATTGATAGGGGGAGTGGATTAGAGGATTTGATTGGAATTGCCAGGTTACAATTCCTGGATAGTTGAAATTTGAAATGCTGTTACTTATAAACGTATGAGTGATTGCAGATAGTCCAGATTACGATCCCGGAAGCTGAGTCTAAGGGGGAGTCTGAAGACGAGCTCAAAGAAAGGGGGAGCTTGTATACGGAAAGCAAGGTGTCGATCCCAAAGCACGGAAGCTTGACGAAAGGGGGAGCCTGATGAAGAAAAGAGGAAAAGCTGAAACTGAAGACAGATCCATCGGGATTCTGTTCGAGAAGATTCAAAGAGAGAAAGAGAAAGAAAAGTCGCTACGAGCTTGACTACAGATTGACTACAGCAATATCCAAGGGGGAGTCTGTTAGTGCATTTATCTGTCTATCGCCTTCGTCAATCTAGTCAGTAGCAGAATCTGAAGAAAACGAGAGTTATATTGTTATTTTTAGGTTTAGTTAGTAAAAAAGGCAAGGTGGCATAATTGTAATTAATGGGAAATCTCATTAAATGCCTTGACCTATAAATAGATTTCTAGAGCTTTTAGTTTAGGACTTTTGCCATTTTCACATCTTGGAGAGCTAGAGCTTAGAGAGAGAAAGTTAGAGAGAGAAAGTTTATCGTTTGTGATTCAGGTGGTGTACGTTATCAGAATTTATCAAAGAATCACGTTTATATTACGTCATGTGTGTTTAGGTCGCGTTCGTGTACGGATTCCGCACGTTTCACGTTCGTTTCGCAATCGTATCGGAGTCAAACCGGTCCTAACAAGATGTGCTATCATTCATTTAGAAGATATGGATTTATTATGGCATCAAGAATTTGTGAGATCTAGAGGGGGGTTCCATTGAGGGGTTAACTTGGGGGGAATACAAGAATTTTATTTCTTCAAGGTTTGCTACGACAATGGATTGTCATGCTATGGCTGCATTAGCATCCATTAAGCAAACAGGGTCCATTCAAGAATTCTGCAATGAATTTGACTTAGCCTTGACCAAGGTAAGTATTCCGGAAGAATATGCTATTAGTCTGTTTTTTAGAGCTCTTAAACCAGAAGTGGGGAATCCTATTAAACTGTTGAGGCCAAGAACCTTACCTGAAACATATATGTTGGCCAGAACCCAAACAGAAAACTTGACGTTGTTACAACTAGGTCATTATAAAGCAACCTACAAGCCTTCTTACAAACCCAATGATTCATATTCTAAATCTGTCCTTAACCCTGCACCAATATCTTCTACCAATTTACCCTTATTACCGGCACCCCCTATTAAACCAAGATACACCAAAACACTATCCACTAAAGAAATTGCAGAAAAAAGAGCAAAGGGGGAATGTTTTGGGTGCAATGAAAGATATACTTCTACACATCAATGTAAAAATAAGCAATTGTTTTCCATTGAAATATGGGATGATGATGATACAGTGGAACAAGATGAATCTGCATTACAAGAGCTGTTAGACCCACAAATATCACTGAATGCTATTATGGGGGTGATTTCTTATTCAACCATGAAGGTTATTGGATCTATTGGAACTAAGGTTTTACATATACTCATAGATTCTGGATCTACACATAATTTTGTAGATGAAAAACTGGCTGCAAGAATGAGATGTCCTACAAAAGAAATACCACCAATGAAGATCACAGTAGCTGATGGGAATCTGATGAGTTGTACCAAGATGTGTGAGAACATGAAATAGATTATGCAGGGGAATTGGTTTACCACTGATGTGCTACTCATTCCATTGGCCAATTATGATATGGTGCTAGGCATTCAATGGTTACAAGGTTTGGATGACATCACTTGGAACTTTAAGGATCTCACAATGAAATTTAAGGTTCAAAACAAGGTCTGTGAATTGAAAGGTGAAAAGAATAATGCAGTGTCTTTATGCACTAGTGAGAAACTGGATGATATCCTGTCAAACTGTCAAACTATAGCCAGTGCTCAGTTGTTCAGTATGCAGCCAACAGCAGATGAAAGTGTAATTCATGAACCGGTGGTACAAGGGAAGCAAAATCTGCAGCAAGTGGCTAGTTTGTTACAAAAATATGAAATGGTATTTGCTACACCCACTACCTTACCACCAAAAAGGTCTTGTGATCACCAAATTATTCTCAAAGAAGGGGTCAATGTGATTGCTCAAAAGCCTTATAGATACCCTGCTACCCAAAAAGATGTTATTGAGAAAATGACTCAGGAATTACTAGACATGGGAATAATCAGAGAAAGTACAAGTGCATTTGCAGCTCCAGTTGTACTGGTAAAGAAAAAAGATGGGACTTGGCGAATGTGTGTGGACTATAGGAAGCTCAATGAAGCAACTGTAAAAAACAGTTTTCCTATTCCTTTAATAGATGAACTACTTGATGAATTGGGTGGATCTACTGTATTCTCCAAACTGGATCTGAGATCCGGATACCATCAGGTCAGAATGCACGAACCTGACATTCACAAGACAGCATTTCGAACTCATCAAGGTCATTTTGAGTTCCTAGTTCTTCCTTTTGGACTCACGAATGCACCAGCCACATTCCAAGCTCTCGTGAATACTACCTTCAAGCCTCTACTGAGGAAATGTGCATTAGTATTTTTTGATGACATATTAGTCTACAGTTCATCTCTGTCACAACACTTAAAGGATTTGGAAGCTGTATTTGAACTCTTCAAATCCAATTCCTTATTAGCTAAAAAATCTAAATGCACATTTGCTGGGTCTAGTGTGGAGTATCTGGGCCATGTGATTACAAAGGAAGGGGTAAGTACAGATCCTAAAAAGATTAAAGCAGTAATTAATTGGCCTGTTCCTACAACAATTAAACAGCTGAGAGGATTCTTGGGCCTAGCAGACTACTACGGAAGATTTATTAAATCTTTTGGATCAATTGCTAAACCCCTCAATAATCTATTGAAAAAGGATGCTTTTGGCTGAAATAAAGAGACTCAGCAGGCTTTTGAACAGTTAAAGGTTGCTTTGACTACTGCACCAGTCTTAGCTTTACCTGACTTTTCTAAAGTCTTTATCCTTGAAACTGATGCCTCTTCTAAGGGTCTAGGGGCTGTATTGATGCAAGACAGCCATCCATTGGCATATGTGAGTAGGGGTATTTCTGTCAAACAACAAGCTATGTCTGTGTATGACAAGGAGCTACTGGCCATTTTAATGGCAGTCAAACATTGGCATCATTATCTGATGCAAAAGCACTTTATCATCAGAACAGATCAAAGGAGCTTGAAGTATTTGCTGGAACAAAAAGTTAGTACACCGTTGCAACAAAAATGGTTAGCTAAACTTTTATGTTATGACTATGAAATTGTGTATAAAGAGGGAACTGAAAATAAAGGAGCTGATGCCTTGTCCAGAGTCGAAGGGTTAGCTTTGTTTGAATTGAACCTGAGCTCCATTGATCCATGTTTATGGACTCGTATTCAAAACAGTTGGCTGAATGATGACAAATTGCAGCAAATTATTCAAAGTTTTACACAGGGAACTCAGGTCAAACATTGGATGTGGGATGGAACTATTTTGAAAAGGAAGAATAAAGTGGTGATTGGAAAAGATGATCAGTTAAGACAAGATATATTGCATTTGTGCCATTCTTCCCCTGTTGGAGGACACTCAGGCTATTACCCTACATTGCAGCGGCTGAAACAGTTGTTTTATTGGAGAAAATGTGATTCGGATGTGAAACAGTGGGTAAAAGCTTGTCAAGTATGTCATAGGGCAAAATATGAGCGAGTGGCAAGCCCGGGGTTCCTACAACCTTTACCAACTCCTAATTCAGTCTTTACTGACATTTCTATGGATTTCATAAGTGGGCTACCAAAGGTCAATGGGAAAGACACTATCTTAGTAGTTGTGGACAGATTTACAAAGTATGGCCATTTTATTGCCATAGCCCATCCTTACACTGCCACTCATGTAGCCCAGGTGGTATTTGACAATATTTTTAAGCTACATGGATGTCCTAGTACCATTGTTTTGGATAGAGATCCTATATTCGTGAGCAGATTCTGTAAAGATTTCATGAAACTCCAAGGAATTCAATTGGAATTTTCTTCTGCTTACCATCCACAATCAGATGGCCAAACAGAAGTTTTAAATCGATGTTTGGAGACATACCTCAGGTGCATGGTTATGGATGATCCAAAAGCTTGGCCTAAATGGTTAACCTTGGCTGAATGGTGGTAGAATACCACCAGTCACTCAGCTATTGGGATGTCTCCGTATGAAGCCTTATATGGAATATCTCCACCCATACATATTCCATATATACCAAATGAAACAAAGATTGAATCTTGGGAGGAATTATTTCGGATGCGGGAAATTAAGATAGTTACCTTGAAGGCTAATTTGGAGAAGGCATGAAATCGAATGAAGCAATTGGCTGATAAGCACAGGTCTGATAGGCAATTCAAGGTTGGAGATTGGGTTTATGTGAAACTGCAACCCTATGTTCAAACATCTCTTAGACAGCATTATAATAAAAAATTAGGTCCTAAATTTTTTGGACCCTTTGAAATCCTGGAGAAAATAGGATCAGTTGCTTACCGTTTGAGCTTACCTGAGGAATCCAAACTGCACCCCACATTTCAAGTATCTTTGCTTAAAGCAGCTCCGGGACCAGCTTCGAATGTCACATCATTACCGGAATTACCAACTGTGTCGGTACAACCAAGAGCTATTATTGATCAGAAATTGTTAAAGAAAGGATCACGAGCCGGAGTACAGGGGTTAATTCATTGGCAGGGGTTAGAGGTGTGCACGGTTCGGTTCGGTTCGGTTCGGTTCGGTTATTAGCGTTATCCGTAACCGTAACCGAAGTCATCGGTTAATCGGTTCGGTTAATTCGGTTAATTTGTCGGTTTTCGGTTCGGTTCGGTTAATTTTCGGTTAATAACCAATTCAAACAAGGGCTAATTTTTTTTCTTAGAAATACATGTAATGGAGGTATAAATACATGAAATAGATGTATAAATACATGAAATGGATGTATAAATAAATGAAATGGAGGTATAAATACATGAATAGATGTTTAAATACATAAAATGCAGGTATAAATAAATGAAATGAATGTATAAATAAATGAAATGAATGCATAAATAAATGAAATAGAGGTATTATTAAATGAAATGAAAGTATAAAACATGTAATACATGAAATACATGAAATAGAGGTATAAAAGCTAGAAATATATAAAAAAATAAATGATTCGGTTCGGTTCGGTTCGGTTAATTTCGGTTAACCGATGGTAAAAAAAATTATCCGTTAACCGACTTTCGGTAAATTCGGTTTCGGTTAATTTCGGTTCGGTTTTCGGTTCGGTTTCGGTTAACGGTTCGGTTATTGCACACCCCTAGCAGGGGTTACCAGTGACGACGGAGGCTACATGGGAAGATCTTGAAGAATTGAAAAAGCGTTTCCCTAATTTTGAATTTTGAGGACAAAATTCGTGTTAATGGAGGGAGTATTGTTACAGTATGAAGTGTAGGGGGGTAAAATGTAATAATGGTTTAGAAATACTCGTAATAAGAAGGGTTGGGAGATCAATAGTTATAAGTCTAGGGGGTTAAGTGTAATACAGGTTGTTGCTAGTTGGAATCGTTGTAGCTGTATAAGTAACGGTATTAACCACTTAATGAGATAGCTTGATTGATTGTGACTTCTTCTCTCTCTGTGTTCTTGTTTCTATCATATCAACCCGGACTTGAATCTTGATCACGGCTTGAACCCTCGAACCAATTTTTTTTCTTCTTTCTCTTGATCGCAGCCAACTCCCAACCAAAACTGCCGTCTGTGCTTATGCTTGCTGCCGTATCTTAATGCCGCCCCTTTGCAAATCAGTATGTATATGGTATATTATTTGTGGGGGCCTCGATCCAGTAGGAATTTTTCATGATTTTATATCAATTAAAATGGACATACGGAATTATATTTGAACTAGAATACAATTTCTCATATAATTGGGCTTCAACCGAGTCTCTAAAGGATGTTGGGTCGGGCTTCTCGATGCTCTAAAGGAATGAATCCAACACAAAAAAAAAAAAAAAAAAAAGGCGGTGGCACATGGTAATTACAAGGCTTCATTATGGCAATCTTAGAATTTCACGGTCCTTTTAAACCCTCACATGTCATGAAGGCTCATTTCACCCAAATCTGGTAAATCCCTTCCACTATTCTCTGTATCTTTTTTTTTCTTTTTGCCTTCAAAAATTCCACTAAAAAAACATCATGTTGGTTTTTTTCTATATATATTTTTTCATTTATAGCACAATATATAACCCCCATGCGCATGAATAATCATGCATTTTGACATTTTGATTATTTAATTTAATATGACATTTGAATTATAATAAGCCCTTATCTAATCAAGATATTAATAAAGTATGAGTAAAATTTGATAAAAACAATCATAAAGCTATATAAAAATATAGGAAATATTATATAAAAATATGTATATTTTAGAGCATATCAGCAACCCAGCTCAGTCACATACTCACGTGTGGTACCTATGATTTAATGGCTCTGTCGCAACGCACGGGTCATAAATTCTAGTGAATATTAAAAGCCAAGTTTTGTCCTTTATGTTTGTCCCAAATTTCAGGCCATGTCCTTTACCTTTAAAATTGATGAGTTTTGTACTTTATGTTTCAAAATCCTGCATGTTATGTCCCTTATGGCAAACCCAGTTAATTTTTTTTTTGTTAAATCTGATCATGTATAAGGCACATGAGCGCATTTTTGTAATTTCATTTTTTTTGGGAAATTTATGTAATTAACATAAGAGTAAATTACAAAAATCGTCCTTTATGTATGTCACTTATTGTAAACTGTGTCCTTTGTCTTCAATAATTACAGAAAATATACTCGATGTTTGCAGACCTTTGCAAGTTATGTCCTTTAGCCCTAACTCAGTTAATTTTTGTGGTTAAATCTGACCAAATTGACCCCCACATGAGGGTATTTTTGTGGTTAAATCTGACTAAAAGGACCCCACATGAGAGTAAAATGACAAAAATACCCTCACGTAGGGTCTATTTGTTCAGATTTAACCACAAAAAATTAACTGAGTTGGGGCTAAAGGACATAACTTGCAAGGGTTTGCAAACATCGATACGTTTTCTGTAATTATTGAACACAAAGGACATAGTTTGCAATAAGTGAAATACATAAAGGACGATTTTTTTAATTTACACTTAACATAAAATAAACACCCCACCATCTTCAAAAGTTGCAGACAATCATCTCTCTTTCTACCCTCTCTCACTAACAACCACAATCACCTCCACAGCCGCTGTCACCACTCCCCACCACCGCCACCGCCATACCCTTCACCTCCACACTCACCGGTAACTTCAGATCTGCATTTTATCAACACGTCTCCACCATGCCCGGTTTAGTTTCCGTCAAAACGCCACCATGAATCTCCATTCCATAAAACAACCACAACCACCAGATCCGCACCACTCCCGGCTCAATCTACCCCAAAACAACACCACTGGCGCAACGGAGGCCTCCATCACCCTCTCCGTCATCCTCATGCGCCAAGCCGTCGCCAAATCGGAGCTCCGGAAAGAAAAAATTGCCAGAAAAGCAGTTATTACTAGGTGAATCCTCTCTCGATAACCCCAATCTAGGTCCTTTTCTGTTAAAACTCGCGCGTGACACAATCGCGTCCGGTGACGGGTATGGCGGTAGTGGTGGTGGTGAGGAGTGGTGACAGCGGCTGTGAAGGTGGAGGTGAAGGGTATGGCGGCGACAGTGGTGGTGGGGAGTGGTGACAGCAGTTGTGGAAGTGGAGGTGGAGGTGATTGTGGTTTTTAGTGAGAGAGGGTAGAAAGAGAGATGATTGTCTGCAACTTTTGAAGATGGTGTGATATTTATTTTAAGTTAATTACATAAATTTCCCTAAAGAAACGAAATTACAAAAATGTACTCATGTGCCTTGCACATGATCAGATTTAACAAAAAAAATTAATTGGGTTTGCCCTAAAGGACATAACGTTCAGGATTTTGAAACATTTAGTATAAAACTCATCAATTTTAAAGGTAAAGGACAGTGCCTGAAATTTGGGACAAACATAAAGGACAAAACTTGTAATTTACTCTAATAAAAATAATACAATATAATATAATATAATAATAGTAAAAAAATTAATAATAATAACTAGCGGTAAGACCCGTGTGCAAACACGGGTGGTTTCTTAGAAAACATGCATAACACACATTAATAGAACGTATAGATATGTGTATAGATATTGTACCAAAACTTGTTATCTATTATAGATAATAGACAACTATAAACATAAATCATCGATTAATATATCAATTACATATGATTATTTCCATTCTCTTATTAAAAAAAGAGAGTATCTACCCATTGACAATGTAAACTGTTTATAGACATAAGTACATATAAAAGATGTCTAACAAACTTAATAAAATTCGAATACAACTTAAGTTTTAACAAACATTAACTAAGAACATACGATCACCTGCCTAAACAACTTTCATCAAACCTCAATCAAGAGTTTGTTACGCAACAACATGTCCTTTGCTACATGCTGTGTCCTGGTTAACCCTACTGGAGACAATGTCACGGCTGCTAATCCAACAATCTCCCTATACAACAGATGATACCAAAACCCTTCTTTATTACTGATTTTTATTTCTCATCCACATCTCCCTGATTTGTCCTTTGAATTGTTGTTCAAAGTCCAGGGAGAACATGTCTTCTTCATCATCCCTTTCAAGTTGAAGGTCCAACAAATCTTGGAGATCGTATGCATTCAGATTATATGCACTATCCATTTTAATCTCTTCAACACTACCATTTGATCTGATCAAAGTCAATACTTGGGTTTTTGAGCATGACTTCCACTTTACTATTTTTGGATCAGTTAGTTTTCTTGGAAGAATAATTATTGAAGATGAGTTTGGTGATTGTGGTCTGCTAACCAAATTTGCAATGGATTCAGATAAAGCAGATTATGAGAGAAGGTTTGTCGGAGTATGGATCTTTTGAGAAAGAGCAGCAGTTGTAGGATAGACTGGGTTTTGAAGAACATTTGGATCTTCAGCTCTAAGTTCTTCCAGCTTTTTGTAGTTTTCAACTATCTTTAGTTTAGACCATCTGGCAATGGATCTAGCTGAACCATAACCAGCAGCCACAAGCTCTGCTCTCATTCTTTTAAACTTCTATGTCTCATCTGAATCCACTGTTTTGACTTTCTTCCAATTAGGTGGAGTTGGCTTTACCAGAGGATCATTACACATTTTTGTGATTATGTCGATTTCTTCTCTAAGAGCATCTGCTGACCAGTCTTTGAATTGATCTTTGGTTGCATTATATGGTTTGTACTTCATAATGTGTCCAACATAATCATCCCTCAGTTGCATCTGAAGTTCAGGAATTACTGGCCTCTCAGACATGGATTTACTCAGGTCCCTAGTATAGTCTTCAAGTTTTATGACTTTGCTAAGCTGAAATGATAAGAACCTCCGGTATTCCCTGTCATCCATCCCTATGATATTCTCTCTTGCTATAACCTCAGCTGTGATACTTTTAATTTCAGATACTCATCTAAGTTTTGAGGCTTCTTATAGACATAAAGAGATGAGAAGGATCTTTTAAAGATAAAGAATAGCGCCTAAAATTTGGGATAAACATAAATAATAAAACTTGTAATTTACTCTAATAAAAATTATACAATATAATATAATATAATAATAATAATAATAATAAATTAATAATAATAATAATAATAAGATGCCTTTCTATTCCTTGAAGGAATGAAAAAAAAAACATCTCCTTACAATGGAATGAAAATTCTTATATTTAAAAGAAATCACATTCTTAAGAAATGATCCATTCCATTACCACCTGATAATCATCATCATCATAATGAAAGATGTTTTTTTTTCGTTCTATTCCATAATTTTTTCTTACTAAACACTAGCTAAGTGTCTTATTACTGTGATGGTATCCACTATAATATTTTAATAAAAGAAAGCTTTTCTATAATAATATTCGGTTATCTTAATCATGGTAGTTCAACCCATATATATGAATCCACTATAAAAGGAGGAAAAAATACACTTAAAAGACAGGTGCACAAACATGATTCACGTGGACCAGAGACGGTACGCCGCCCAGTGGCAAAGTTTGAGACTTTCGACGGGTAGGTCAAAAACGTATATACTCAAAAAAATTCTATAAAGGGGGGAGTGGTCGAAAACGTATATACCCAAAAATTTGTATACGAAAACTACATACTCTTCACTACTAAGCGAAAAGTTCGGGGGGTCGGTCGCCCCCTCCTGCCCCCACTATGCTGCGTCACTGCCGCCCGCAACGGTAAGTCGGCATCCTATGAAAATAATTACTAGTATAAATTTTATTTTGAAATTATCATCTGAAAAAGTTATTTACAAAGTTATTTACGTCTCCTCTAAAAAATTATAAAATTGAATAAAGTTAACTGTTGTTTCTCCAATGATAGTCTATAATTCTTCTTAGATTTCTTAAGTTGTATCCACTTTATAGTTAAATCTTATATATTTTTCCTACAAAATATTACAAGTATATGTAATGTATTTTATATTTTGGGTATAATGTTTTAGATTCTTCTGACATGGTATTGTATAAAAAACACCAAATATAACAATTTAAAACACAGTCAAATATATGCTAAACATTAAAATTAGATCATACTGATTAATTTTCATCGCATAGCGTTTTATATTTCATGCCTAAAATACGTTTCATTGTGTTTTAAATTGTAACTTTTTGTGTTTTTTTTTATATAATATCACGCTAAAAGAATGAGTTAAAGAGTTAAATGCCTGGTTTGTCCTCGTGGTTTGCGAAAATTGCAGAATTGGTCCCAATGGTTCACTAATTACAGAGTTGGTACTAATAGATGTAATTTTTGCGCTCGGGTGGTCTTTGTCACTAACCTTTGTTAAATTTCTCAGTTAAATTGATGTTAAATGACTAGATTACCCCTAAGTAGTTAAAATAAATAAAACTATCTTCTTCCTCCCCTTTATCCCACCCTCACAAAACCCTACCACCACACCTGCAAATCTCCACTTCAACAATGTCTCCAGAGCTTCTCACCTGCCTCCTCCTCATCTCCGCTACACTCCCTCTTTCCGCACTGCACTCATCAACCAATCACAACCTCCACTCTCTCCACTGCACTCATCAAGCGATTTTAGAAGCTTTTACAGATAAGAAGTGTCACACCCCGACCACGTAAAACAACAAACCGTGGCGGAAACGTCGGGGAGTGTTGTAACAGAATTATTGTTTCAAACCATGGATACAAAGAGTTTCGTTTTATTAAATATTAAACATTGTCTTAAGTTAAACAAACAAGTCAAACATAGTCTATTATCGTTATTAAATCACTAAGGCCTCGTCCGGTCCTAAGTGAGCATGCATCCTATTCGCAATCAACATTAAGCAACATCACCTGAAACATATGTAAAAACAAAGTCAGCAAAGAAATGCTGGCGAGCACATAGTTTTTGTGTGAGTGTCAGATTCATGGCTCGTTTATTTGTTTAAATAACTTGTATAACCTCGATGCCATGAATCTTAACTCAAAACATTTGTTTAAGTGACCAAGTCGTAAATCGTTTTCGTAATAAAACTCGTATGGTTTATATAGTTTCGTAAACATCGTTGTGTGACTTTGTTTAACTCGTTCGCCCAAGTGAACTAAATAACGCCACGGTATGTAATATGATAAAAGCACTTATATATAAGAAGTACCAGCGGCGTATCTACCATGCTTTTATTACATTACACCTGTCCCGTTATCTAAACACTAACCAAAACCCAATCGTTCGTTCGAATCGTTTAACTTGTTCAAATCGTTCAATTGTTACAAATCATTCTCGTTCAATCGTTCAAAATCGTTCAATCGTTTACTATCGTTCTTGTTTTAAATTGTGAACTACTTTTGGTCGTCTCGCTAATAACATTCAAACCTTTGTGACTCGTTCATCGTTCCACTCGTTCTAGTATTAACAAACCACCAAAGGGTAAGTTAACAATCATCAGATTCAGTCGTTATCTACCTAACCCACACATAACCATGGGTGCGGTCTAATAACGGGATTTGTCAGATCCTATGGTACCATAACCTAATACTGGTCGGCTTGATCAATGCTAGTGAATGTCATTCGTTATGTAATTACCACCAACAAGTTCGTTCACATTATCGAAATCGTTATTAGTTTTGTATAAACCATCTTAATCGTTTTTGAAACCATCGTTAGAATATCGAAATCGTTTTGATACACATGAATCACCCCAAAACATTCGAAAATAGTAAAAAGAGGGGATCTATGTACTCACCTTCAGGTGCGTTTTTAAATATTAACACAATCCCTCAAATTGTTTATCCGCCCTAAATTAAATAAGAATGATTTTAATAATAAAAAACCCACACTTTGACATGCAAAATACTACTTATGTCATTTCTGTTTTAATATACATGAAACTGGACTGTTTTCGGACATTTAAATAAAATGGTTAACTCATTCCAAAAATTCCCAAATTTTTACAGAACGTCTCACATGAACCAAATATTATTGTGTAAAAATATCGGGGTCCAATTCATTATCAGTATTTTATAGAAAATCGTTTACCGAACTGCAATCAGATTTGTTACTTTCTAATTGCAGTCTACGGAATAATTCGCTTAAAATTCCTCGTACGTCCGATTTACAAAATTCCAGTTGGAGGGTCACAAATACATCAGTGATCATCTATGGTATAAATTTCAGGGGCTGGTTCTACTCAGGTTTCGAGTTATGACTGAAAACGTATCGCCCATTTACTGCAGTAAAACTCAGCTTTAGCTACTGCCATAAATCGGGTCTTTAAAAATAGTAAAAGATCTCAAAAAAATATGATTCCAGTGCCATTTGCTTCGTTTTTCGAAAATACATATTTTAGGCTTCAGAAATTCTGTTTTTCGACTTATTATGGTCTGTTTACAGCCCTATGAAGTCGGCTGAAAAAGTAACTCAGCATGTTCTTTTATAACTTAAATGTTACTAAATCGTATCCACACATGTCCGAACAACGGATTTATCAAGAAAACAACGATCAAATATCAAGCATGATTTAACCATCCCTAAACCAACAACATTTCCGCTTCATGTTTCATTCTTATATAAACTTTATGTAAAGGTTTAAGTAAACTTTTATGTTTCAAGTTTCTTGTTTAGACTTTTGTAGTGTTCTAGTAAAATGCAACATACTACTCTTTTTAATCTACTCAAAATAGACGTAAACAAGAGTGATCCGAGACTTACTACTAGCACAAGGCTAGGGTAGAACTTCAAGTGCAAAGATGATGAGAAACGATGGAGAAAATGACTAGAACAAAGCTCCTTATGAAGCTCCACACAAAGCAAGCTCTCTTGTATCAACTTTTAACCTTGAATGGGACTTGTAACTTGGAAGGTGATGGTTGTTTAGGGTGGTGATGATGGCGGTTTGGGAGTAACCGAGAGAGGGAGAGAGATGAGTGAGGTGAGAGTGTGAAAGATAGAGAATGATGGTTGTGATCTTATGTCTTACTTATACTCATCATTGCTTATATTTTGTCTAAACAAACAAGTAAACAATCTAATATAATAAGAGATCAAATCCAAGAAGAAGATAGAAGGCATGGTGAAGTTGATATGGTGGGTCCACAAGGGACTAAAATCGGTTGGAGGGGGGGGGGGCTAAGAGTAACATTTGTGACTAAGATGAAATGGATAGTTAGATAACAAGTATAATCTCATATGTGTTATTTATTTGATTTTTTTAGTGGGTGTTATGGTAAACGGGGACCACGACTAGCCAAAAATAATAATACAATATATTTGTCAAAAATTTAGTGTCCCGGGTAATGTCCGGTTATCCGGTTAGGTATCGTCCCGTTAAAGTGTTTAATTAGTCCGAAAAAGGTCTTTTGAATATATTTTTGCAACACAAATTATTCCTGGCACTTAGGAAAGCATACAGGGCCATTCTGCCATGTTTTTTTTATAATAAATGTAGAATTCTGCATTTATAGTTTGTTTTAGGCACTTCTCGGCACCGTAACTATCACTTAGTGACGCAATTTTGTCGTAAATAGCTCTTTAGTTCAAATAAACATGTTTTTGCCATACCGAATCCTTCGAAACTTATTTCTAAGTTATGTAAAGGATATTTAGGGTATGTTTAGCTTACGTCACAGTTCCGGAGTGTACGTTGCGTTAAACTGATTGCGTTTATGCACCGGTTTGCGTATAACCTTCCAGAAAGTGACTAAAAGCTTGAAATCGGAATCGAATCAAATTGTAAATTCATTAAACACAATAACACATATAATAACCCCAAAACACATTGTTTTATTGATAACTGACATTGTTTTACATTATACGATGCTTACAGAACACAGTTGTCACAAGAAGAAAGTTGATGCAGGTGTTAAATCCCAACGGGCAACGGTCCTCCGACGTTCCGGTTAACCGGAATCTAACCTCCATCTGGTGATAACAACGATGTTTGGTGGTTAATTCGGTTTTTGAGCTTCATCAGTCGTTACTTGTTAGCTAGATCTAATGCAACTGAAAAAGTGTTATCGACGGTGAAACAAATGTCGTGGTGGTGATTCAGGGGTGTTTGATGATGATGGTTGAGGGGTGATGGTGATACACGGTGGGGGTGGTGGTTTGGGGAGATGGTGGTGATGGCTGGTGGTTTGGGGAGATGGTGGTGATGGCTGGTGGTTTGGGGAGATGGAGGTTGTGGCAGAGATGATGATGATGGTGATTCGGGGAGATGGTGGTTGGT
The DNA here is from genome assembly GCA_030545235.1 of Helianthus tuberosus. NCBI lineage: Eukaryota > Viridiplantae > Streptophyta > Magnoliopsida > Asterales > Asteraceae > Helianthus > Helianthus tuberosus. The sequence continues at coordinate 139,680,915 of CM060420.1, forward strand.
GATGGTAATGCACGGTCGTGCTGATGGTGGTTAGGGGAGGTGGTAGTGGTGGATGGTGGTTAAAGAGTGGAGTGGGGAAGAAGAAGGGTGGGGATGGGGTGGCCCACTTATTTTTATTTGTTTTTTTAACCTTAGGGATAAAACAGACATTACACAGACACTTAACTAGAAAACTTAACAGATGTTAGTGATAAGGACCACCCGAGTGCAAAAATTACAATTATTAGGACCAACTTTGTAATTAGTGACCCATTGGGACCAAGTCTGCAATTTTCGCAAACCACAAGGACCAACCAGACATTTAACTCCTAAAAGAATCTAAAACGTTATGCCTAAAAAAGCATGTTAATTATTGAATTAATTTTTAACATGTTAAATTGAATTTTTATGATTTATTTAACATGCTAAACGCATTGTTACCCGGTTCCCCATTTTTTAGTGTTTCCCACTGAACCCTATATATATATAGGGGAAGTTTTAAATGAGAACGCTAAATATCGCGAGAACCGTGAGAACGAATATTAAAACTGCAAAAACTTGGTCAAAAACATTTCAAATTCAAAATTTCTTTTTACACTTATTATTATTATTCGAATACAATGTTAGAAATTTAATTAACACATTTAAATTTACATGTATTCGTAAATATTGAAAATTTACACATGTGTAAGTTTTCTCATTTACACATGTGTAAATTTGTTGGATTTAACAAATTTACACATGTGTAAAAAATATAATAAGAGTGATTTTGAGAGAATAAATGAATTATTTAATGTTGTAAATTTTTTTTTAATGTTGTATCTTAATTACAATAAGGTTTGTATTAAAAAAAATTGGTTTTGATTGGTTTTCTAATTCGTTCTCACGGTTCTCACAATATTTAGCGTTCTCAAGATAACCCTCCCCTATATATATATATATATATATATATATATATAGGGCCAGGATCATTTCAGAAACATAAATATTTAAAGAACTCGCAGAACTCCTAATAAACAATCTTTTTATTTATATATTTTTATGTTTAGGATAATTTTATCATTTATTATGTGTATTTTTACGATTACATACAAGTTAAGAGTAATTTTATCATTTTTATATGTAATTTTCTAATTACACGTATGTAAACTAGTTTTTTTACAGATATGTAATTAGTTATGACACATATATATAATTTTGTCAATTAAACATATGTAAACTACTTTTAACATATATGTAATCAAAGAAATACATATAATAGATGATAAAAAGATCATAAATACAAAAACTTATATATAAAATGATTGTTTATTATGAGTTCTGAAAGTTCTGTAGTTATTTAGAGTTCTGAAATGAACTCAACCCTATATATATATATATATATATATATATATATATATATATATATATATATATATATAGGGTGGGGTTCTAGAGTGAACACTAATGTATTTGCGAACTGAGTGAACAAATCCTGGCCATTGATCTACACACGTGTATGGCCAGGATCTCATCATCAAATCGTAAAATACACTAGTGTATTTCAACATCAAATCCTGGCCATTGATCTACACATATGTATGGTCAGGATTAGTTCACTCAGTTCGCAAGCTACACTAGTGTTCACTCTTGAACCTAATCCTATATATATATATATATATATATATATATATATATATATATATATATATATGGAAGGATAACATGAAAACCCATTTAAGTTGAAAAAACTCCAAAAATCCTTGTAAAAACTCTATGTAACATTTTCCAAAACAGATGTAGTTCGTTTGGTTTCGGTTCGCTACGGTAGCGGCACGTTATCCGTTATAAAATAGGAAACCAAAAAAATTAATACAGGTACAAGTATTGATGTTGTTCGGTTCAATTCAGTACGCTATGGTACCGATACAGATGTTGTTTTGTCGGTTTTGGTTTTGTTTGGTACGATAGAGTCACAATTTTTGTTTTCAATAAAGCTTATATCTTAACGCAAACAAACTAATACCGACCATGTTCCCACCGCAAAGCGTGAAAATATCTCTCTAGTTTTTATTTAAACATCCAATGATATTTACATATCAACGGAATTGATAACATGTGAATCAGCACGTAATTTTGTAGTTCTCGTGTTTCTCGTCTTTCTTGTATTTATCTCGTTTGAATCTTGAGACATAAAAATAAAACACCGAGTTTACCTAATTCCGATAACATCTTAATTTATGTGAATTAATTTAGATAGTGGAGAGGTGTGAGTTAATAGTTTGTGCGAATAAAGTTAGAGCTTGATGGGGTCCTCCATAATAAATATAATAATGGACCTCTAGTGAAGATTCAGCATGGACGTAAGGTGACATACATCCTCAATTTGTAAAATTGTATACCTATATTAATTTGAAATATAACCGAACAATAGTAACTTAACGATGACCGCGTCAGGTCCTTTTCTGATTTTACAATTTCACTCCCTCACTTTGGTCCGTCCCCATCCTTCTCACTTGCCATTGACGTCACCCCCTCTCTTTACATCTTCCTGATCCAGAAACAATCAGTTTCATCCTACTAAGAAAGAGAGAGAGAGAGATATGTGATGGTGTACGGTGGCGCAAAGCACCATTTCTATTCTTTTTACAAACCTATAGATTTGGCAGGTTCAAGACATGCCGCCGGGGGCATCGGCCATAAGCAAGTCATTTGATAGTTTAGAAACGATGTCGTGTTCTCTAACGTCACCATCGTAAGCCACGTGTAAAGGCATGTCTTCTTCCTTTTCTTATTTTCCTGCTCGGTATGCTTACTCTACCACTATTCACCTACCCTGTTTGCAATCCTAAGACCTGAGTCATGGCTGATTCATCCATTCACACTCTTCTTTTCCAAAGAAAAAGATCACCGTTGGATTTGCTGATCCGTGAGTTCTAGGCTAGATCGGGAGAGAGAGACACGGATTCCTTTTTTTTTATTAAAAGGTATCGGTTTACCTCTATTGGGGTTCCGTTTGATTTTGCTGATCGGCGAGTTCTAGGCCAGATCAGGAGTTACCGCAGTGCCACCTTCGCCGCCAGTTAGCAAAGTCGCCGGAACCTTAAAAGGTCTCGGTTTCAATCAGGGTACATGCAAGGGAAGCAGATCCCGGTTAACCCACCGTCGTGCCACTGCTCAACGCCACCACCACTGTTCGTCACCACCACCTTCGCCATCTGGAACTCATATGAGCGCCACCAATCAATGGCAACATTGTCTCCTACGCTTGAACATCAGAAAAAGAAATCAAAAGTTAAAATTAAAGGTACTAAATACTAAGGGCATGTTTGGATGGGCTTATTAGAGTTAAAAAGGACTTTTGGGAAAAGGACTTTTGAGAAAAGGACTTTTGGGAAAAGAAGTTTTTAAAAAAAGTGTTTGGATTAGCTTATTGGTGTAAAATGACTAAAATAGGCATTCTTTTAGATATAAGGGGGTAAAGAAGGGGTAATTTAGTAATTTCATTTTTGAAAAGTCACTTTTGGATCCAAAAGTCAGGAATTCTTGGCTTTTCAAAACCTTCAATTTCCTTCTTTCCATTAAGCTATTTCAAAAAGGCCTTCTTCTTTATCCAAACATTAAACCAGCTTATTGACTTATCAATAAGTCAATAAGGTAATAAGTTGGTTTGAGAAGCCAATCCAAACATGCCCTAAATAGAGGATAAATTGGAGAGAGATTAAAATGTAGGGGCTGAAAGAGAGTGAGGTGTGATATGGTTGAAAGATTAAAGCGGTAATATAAAAAGAATTAAAAGGTTTAGTTATGAAAATGCTAACCGAAAGGTCATCACGTAGCGCACGGAATCACGTTCGTTTTATTGTATTCGGTCGATGTAAAACACATATTACAATCCTTTTAGACATGCCATGATGTTGCTTTTTCCTTTGGGTTACTATATTGAATGCATGTATCGTATCCATGCTGTTATCATGGCCGGCCCTGAAGGTGGGCGGGGAGGACCACCGGCCAGGGCCCGATATTTCGAATGACATGTTATTTTTTAAAAAACTCTAATATGTATATGTAAAAATAAATAAATTAATAGGATATACCCATACAAACACCAACATAGACCCACTTACAAAACTATTTTTATGGTTTACATTAGTTATTAGCGCATTGCCATTAGGTTTAGACCTTTAGTGAGCTCAATACCCATTTTCGTTAAGGCCTATAGGCAAGTTTTTTCGAGCTCGAACAAGGTATATAAATTCTCAGGGCCGGCGTCGGCTGTTATAAACTCAACCGATATCGACTGAATTTCCCACGCAACGCGTGGGGTAATTTACTATTGTTATTAATTTAACAAATATATTTACACACGTATAGCCTTGTTAAAAAATACACTATCTTGGTCATTTGTCAAAATTTAACAAGAAAATTTTTAGTGAATTATATTTGAAACGTTAAGGACGAAGAGAGTTAAAGGTAGACGAAATCTGATGTTTGTAGCATGTCTCATGGACAAAACAACGGTTTACTATATTTCGAACATTTGATTAGTAGCGATATGCGCTCTTCATATGATTAGTACTTATAACTTGTTTCTTGTATTGATATATTCTTTGATAATCATTGTTAAAGATCTTCATCCGTCATTGAATATTTGTTTCAATCTAGGTGTTTGTTGTAATCTATATACCTTGTTAAGTAAACTATGTTTTTTATCTTTGTGGTAATTTTACCATGTGTATAAGTTTTGAAGTCATATATCTAAATATAATAAAGCAAAAGTATAAAATCTGATGTGTCAACACCACAATCACCCTCCCTTCTCTCTCTCCTACTTGTCAACTTCTCCTATCTTTATATCCTATGTGTCATTTCCTGGTATTTTTGTTTTTTTTTTGTGTAATCTTTTTCATACAATTAAAGCATAATGTACAATTATTTATAGCACAAACATAACCCTCCTCAAACCAGCTTATCTGGTTCAAATGGTCAGAAACCTCTGCATTTCCAGCTTTCCTCAAACAACTATATCATTCAAAATTTGAATTCATTATTTCCCCTATCCATATCTTCAAAACAAATTCCAAAACTGAGAGAGAAGATACCAGACGAGAGTTGAAAGAGATTTCAGGCAAATCACCGACATCCGGCGACGGCAACAAAGCTTCAAAGACAACCGCTCGAACTCCGAAGACGGCCAGGGTTCCGGCGAAATTCTGATTAAAGCTTTACATGTTCCCTCCGACGAGTCAGATGCCACACTAGGTCACAACGATGGAAGATTTCACTTCTGTTCGGAGCACCAGCTTCTTCAATGGCGACCGAACCTTTCACCGACAAAACCGCCAGGAAGCAGAAAGCCAAATCGGAGAATAAAGTGATGTGATTTTGCATGTATTTGTTCGATTTCGTCAGATATGTGATTAGTTTATGTGAATTTGCATCCGAATTGATCTGATTTGTGTTTACTGTGATGTGTTGTGTGTCAGATGTGTTTTGATTGTAACGCGAAGAATCCTACTTGGGCGTCGGTGACCTACGGGATATTTCTATGTATTGATTGCTCTGCTACGCATCGTAGCCTCCTCGGTGTTCATATTAGCTTCGTTAGGTATTTGTTTTTTTGTTCGTGTTGGTGTTTTTAGGGCACGGTTGTGTGATCGGTTGACGATTAGGTTTTAGGATGAATTGAAGCTGACATAACTTTCATTTCAGTTACGAGTACTGAGCTTTTGTTGAATTTGGATTAGACGTTACGGTTGTGTGATCGTGTTGGTGTTTTTAGGGCACGGTTTTGATATCGTGTTAATTGTCGTTGCAACATTGTTACACAGGTTGGTTTGGTTGTTTATGATCATCAAGTGCCATATGGTGCAACCCCGGAGTATATGGCTGGTCATTACATGGTATACTTGAATTTTATTTAAATTTTTTAAAATATAAAGTTTTGTTATTTATTTTTTTATCTGGCTGTTTTTGTTTATACTCTTTACAGGTGCAAAGTGCAAGTTCTTTTTTACCTGTGATGGCACTCGCTCCTCAGGAGAAGGAACGCATTGTTGACATGGCGTAAGTATTTATCATCTTTATTTCAGTTTATATTCCATAATACATTTTTACGGTATTGAATGAATGATGTTTTTTTTCACATGTAGGGCTTCACCTGGTGGTAAAACGACTTACATTGCAGCTCTTATGAAAAACACAGGTATGCTCTTATAATCTTATGAATGATGATTTTTTCTACAAGTTTTATTTTTATATTTCTGATCAACATTAACGAGCATTTTATTTTTTATTCAAGAGTGGTTCGTGAAATTTGATTTGTCAGTTTGATAAATATGTTTAATCAAACTAAGTGCTTTTCCTATATCGTGACTTGTAATGTGAATGTGATTATTGTTATTAATCAAGTATAATTTACGCTAATGAGATGAAAGAGGTTCGGCTCAGCAAACTAACATCGAATCTACAACGATTGGGCGTTACAAACACTGTAGTATGCAGCTATGACGGGAGGGAGGTTCGTTTTTCTGACTCCTTTTATATCTGAATTATAAGTGGTTCTTTGTGTTCGTTATTCTAACTCCTTATATACCTTTTTTTCTCCTCCTTCAGTTTAACTATAGCTGCCGAAAGTTTTGGGAAACAACACATTTTAAATGTTTCGACACTCATTCAACAGTTGTAGGTTGTTATGACTTAGGAATTTGTCTATTCGTTTAGGTAGCAATATCAGCATGCGATGCATTAGGTTTGAATATTTAGTTATGGGTTAAAAAATAATTAAGGATTGGTTAGGATGGGTTGTAAGATATCTATTTAAAATAATTCGTGGGTAAGGATGCGTATTACGTTGGGTAAATGGGTAATTCTAAAAATAGCATCACAGGCAGATTCTCCATCCTATTCGAGTGTTTGTAGACGTTGACTTCACAAAAAAAAAATCAAAAAATAAGATAAAAATATAAAATAAAATCTAAAAAATTAAAAAAAAAATCAGAAAAATTAAAAAATTCATTGGAATCTTCGACCGTTTCGACCCGTACCGTTTCGACGCGAACAGTTTCGACGTGAACCTTTTCGACGCGAACGGTTTCGACCCGTACCGTTTCGACACGAGAAAGAAACAGTCTCAAAGTTTACACCCAAGATTATGAGGTTTGTCATTCTGTTCGATCTGTAATTAAATTGAGTTAATTATTTTTTTAGTTGCTCTTGCGATACCATTACTCTTTAAGTCATTCAAAAGTAAAATAGTTAGATTAAATACAAATAAAGATTATGAATTTCTTGACGAATTAAGTACAAATAAAAATGAGTTTTGGATAAAAACTATGAAGAATAATTGAATTAGGGTTTTTGCGAGCAAATGTCATGCAATGCAACTCTGAAACGTCATCGGTAAGCCTAAGTGTTTTAGAAATTTATTTCTTGTAGTAACTTATCTTGTTGCTTTTGTAGATATGTGGAATCTGGCTTTGCAATTTTTCCTGTCATAATATGGATTGTGCATTCCAAATACTTTGAACATTAAATAAATGTTGGGAACCTTTTTTAATGGGTTACAGCATAAGGAGGTGGTTTTGGGTCGTCTTAATGAATCTCATCTACTATCGAATGGTATAATCAAATCAATGGTAATTCACATCTATAAAAAAACAATAAAAGTTCAGGTTTTTTCGTGTTTTGGGTTATTCGAGGCAAGTTGTTTGGGGGTTTGGTTGGGAAAAGTGACCCAAACCCGACTCATATAAGGTTCGGGTTGGTCAGGTTTGGGTGGCTTTGGATTCGGGTTGGGTTTAGGTAAAAATGAACAATTCTAATTCTTTAGTTTACATGAACTATATTAGAATTTGCTCAAAAAGCAAACAGCAAAATAAAAATGACTTTGGGGTTTGACTTTTAAGACTTTCAAACTTTAAAATCAACTTGTCATTTCTTGTCTTGAAAAAGAAAATTGGCCAAATCCTAAAAGGTAAGAATCCGAATTGCACACCCTTTTAATTTTCATTTGTTTTGTTTGAAAGGGGTAAAACCCTGGAAGATATTGAATTGTTGGAGTTTTACGAAGAAAAAAGAACATAATATGATAATAGTTAGAAGAATATAGTTGAAGAGCTCAGTAAGCATATGTCCAATACACCACATCATAGTGAAAAAGACCACTCCAATGGCTTTCTTCCACCCTTTGGAACTGGGTTTCCCAACATACCGTTGGATCATCTCCTAAGAAGACTCATACGGGGATCGAACATGAATTTTAAGCTAAGAAAGAACACCCGACCAAATGTATTTGGCCCGAGAACAAGAAACTAGTTGGTGATCTGTTGTTTCCTCCTCGCAATTACAGCTTAAGCACGTAAGATTGATGCCTCCAGTCCCCCGAATAGATAAAGCAGTCTTTGAAGCAACACCCCAAGAATAGCTCTCCAAACAAAATAATTAACTTTTCATAAGTTGTTTTTGTTAATTCAACAGAGTATTTGGGTATATTTTTTTTTCTTCACCGTTGTCTCGTAGCAAAACACTATTCCAACCCCAACTTATCAAAATTCAACAAAAAATTTTGTTTTTAAAATTTAGATATAGAGAGCATACCTAACAATAAACTCAAATAAATGCCATCTAGGCTATAGCCTAGTGGTCAAGAGAAATTATCTCTTATGGGGAGAACAAGGTTCAATCCTTGTGAGGTGTAAATGTTTAAGGGAAAAATTAACTTTTTTTTTTTTAAATTAAACTTCAATAAGGACACACCTCTGACCCAAACGGGCAAAAGGCCAAACAACACCCCCAACCCAAACAGGCAAATGGCAGACAATTACAACATATACATCGGGTATTTACACCAATCCGCCCAACTAATATAATTACAAGAAGATCTATTTCTAACCCACCCGAAACCCCTCGATTTTACCTCCCCTAAAATATCTTACGGGCTTTGTCTAATCTGCTTGAAAACCAATTCATTTCTTTACTTTCCAGATACACCAACATGAAATAATCACCAAACCTTGTATAATACTCTTTGCTTTCTTACCTAGTTGCGTGAAATTGTGTATCTCCATAATGTCTTTGAAGTCGAAAGCATATATCTAAGGCAATTTACACCAAGCAGTAAAAGTCGACCAAACCCTCTCCACCACCGAGCAAGTAGTAAATAGGTGCTCCACCGTTTCCTCAAATTCTTCGCAAAAAGGGCACATAACCGAAGTAATATTCACATTCCTTCTTCTTAAGTTAACTTTCGTCGCTAATCTATCCAGATTACCTCTCCATGTCGTAATATTGCATTTGAGCGGAACCCAATTACACCAATCAAAGTTAGGGGGTTGACTAACTCCTCTATCCTCAATTAGAGTCGATTTGACTGCCTTCACCGAGAATCCTTTCTGATTGTCAAAGTTCCACTTCCATAAATCCTCGTTATTAGAAAAAAGACGTCCTACCAAGAACCTCCTGATATTCCTGCCATTCCTTAAGCTCAGCATCTGACTCTGGCTGTCTAGACCAATTCCAAACAAATCCGCTATTTCCTTGGTTCACCCCCTTCTGTCAGTAACCCTGCATAATTTTAACAATTCCGAACCAAACAAATGTGGCCATCTTTCCACAAAAGGCGTATCACCCACCCAAGTGTCCAGTCAGAAACGTATCTCCTCCCATTCGCAGACACACTTCGTTAAACTTTTTTAAGTTACCAAATTAGTTCACATGTATTAATACTGAGTTCACATGTAAACGCGCATCATAAATGCACCTACTTTTTTGTTTATTATCTTCACTAGGTTATCACCCGGGACTGCTTCCCGGGTTGTTTATTTTTATTAGTTAATAATGATGGTTTTTAATTAAAATGTAACATATTATTTCATTAACCTTCTACACGACATTGATTATTACCTTGTGAATCCCACCCTCGTTACGTGTCGAGCAATGCCCCCAACCCAAGCCACTCCGCACCCCATAGTCTAATGTTTTATCACTCATTTATACAGACTGCAGAAGAGAGTGTCTGGCTCCCTGCATTTGACCAGATGATATATTCCAATTCATTGACCAAAAAATCATAAAGATCGTTATCTTTAGGGAAATCCTCTAATTTTTTACTTAATTTTTTGTTTTTCTTTATTGTCAGTCTAATATAATCCATAAGTTGAATACTTAAGCCCTAATAGTGTCTATTAGGAAAAGACTTATTGAATTCAAAAGATCATAAATCAAGAACTGTAATATAAATAATATGAATGGATAACATAATATTTAAAGCTGCAAAACCCAAACAAAAATAACCAAACATGCTAACTAATTTGTTCTTAAGCATCGGTATTTTGTATCTTCTCTACTTTGAATAATTTTTGTTTTGTTTCTACTATGCTTAAATCATACTCGTATATTGCTCATCGCATACTGTTTAAATAAATATTGAAAGATATAGTTTGACATTTGACATTTGAAATTCAAAACAAAGCATTGTAACACATCTCAACCACAAGAACATAAGAGCGTTTTACCTGTGAGGCATGTATTATCCAAGAGGTTTATTTACATGAAAGAACACTTGATAACATGTGGCTATTCACAATGAATTTACAAGCTGTTTTTCTTGATTTCTTAATCGTATTCATCTCTTTACGGGTCTCATTCCAGCAGGAACACTTCAAGTTATGCCTCAACAGTCCAATCAAATGCCATCACCTACAGAAAAGTCGAAACATCCAAAACTTTCACATACATATAATCATATTCATTTCTTTACGCGTGGGTCGCCAATTAGACGTCATCTTGGGTTCGATTTACTTTACAAGAACATAAACAAACATAATAAGAATTTATCTTGCCACAAACAGGGCAGTTTTGACTTCTTTCCATCCACTCGTATATGCAGCCAAGGTGAAAATGGTGTGAACACTTTGTAATTATCTTATGGTTTTCGGTAGTTTATTCTGCAATACCGAAAACAATGATTATCAATATGACAATATCCTAAGTATGAAAAGGCAATACATCTCAACAAATAGCTACATTTTAGATTTCACCTTCAAGACATGTTGTACAAACGTCTTCATCTTCCGATGGAGAAAGAATATGTGCAAATCCTGTTGCCTCTTTCGTAGTCGAAAGCTTAACAGAAGACTTTGTGTAGGACCCTTTTGTTTCAGCTTCACAAGTTGAGTTATTCCATTTGTTTCCAGCACACAAAGGATCTGTTTCTATATCACTATCACTTCCTCTTAACGGGTCACCTTCTTCCTGTGACCGACTCGACCCTTCCCGGGCTCGAGAAAGTTCCTTATATTAAAAACTATTTATGATTAATACATACTTAAATGTATAAATAAAACGAATACAAAGAAAAACATTACAACTCAAAAGGAAACGGGTCAAATAAGTTGATCGGGTCAAAAGTTATCCAAGTTCTTTTCAAAGGTTTAAAACCTCCTGAATCACTTTAGTTATTAAAACTATTTCACTAAATTTAGCAATCAATATACTTTTACAATCTTATCTATTCATCATTTATTTATAAAACAATAAAAATGAACACATATTCTCGACTACACCAACTCAACCCATTTGTATCCGTACTAAAAATTACCCATTTCATCCGTTACGCAGCCAACCAGACCCGTTCAACTACCCACTTGCTAGATAGCACGTTATACTAATCGGCCCATTTTGAGTAAAAGTTTACCTGCAGGACCCGTTTTAACATCAAGAGAAGCACATTCTCTAAATTCATAAGACCATGTATCTTGATTTCACTTCATTGTTACACGAATCATAAAATTATCACTTCTAAAAGTTGCTTTTCATTAAGACATAGTCATCAGCCTCCATTGCAATGTCTGTTCCAACCCCAATTGCCATGCCAACGTCTGTTGCAGCCAAGGTTAGGGAGACGTTGTGCCATCACAAACCATAGCCACTATGCTTCTATATTTTTGTAATTAACGGATGACGTCAACTTTCCCGGCTGGCAAAACCTCTACCCTTACGTCTTGAATGCCAGCCTACAAGCAAAATGTGATTTCATCATGCTATGTTAACATGTTGATTTGGTTAAGCTAAATCTCCAACGGGTTAAATGGGTCAAATTGTGTTTACATAGTCAACATGAAGAGCAAACAAACCTCTTGTGGAACAACTCTAGCAAGAAGCGAATTGTCTCTGGTAATCATGATAGATCGGACGCCCATTTTGAAAAGTCCTTCAACAACAACAATTGCTTCTCTTTTATAGGATCCATAACTCCCTTAACACCGATGAGTTCAAACATCATATGCCAACAATATCCCAGTCTTCGCTTTTCTTCATGATCCACCACCACACTTTCAACATCGCTTGAAATATTAACCCCTCTCAGCCAGAAAACTTTTGTTTCCAACCTGTTCAATATAATTGCATATAAGCAACATCTACAGAATCTTCATTCAGCAATATGGTAATTCCTGACATGAGCGAAATCGACACAACCCAGTCTCAAAAAGAATCAGATTTTGGGTCGAGACTTGTGATGCCTAACCCGTTTAATAAATAGCACATGTTCAAGTTGATCTATTTGACCATTTATTTACAGGTGTCATGGTCATGTTAACCTATTTACACCTTTACATAAATGAAATAAAAAAATAATAATTTATAAGGTTAACCCGTTCAGCCAATTTACTTACTACAACCCATTTACAACCAACTGTATCAAGAAGCCATCCAGTCATTTTAGCATCACTTATCTCAATTAAAGAATCTTTGGTTACCCTAGGATCCTCATAGAAATGGAAATGGTGAGCGTATTCGAGTATTGCTTTTGATATGGGATGCTCACTGTTACCCTGAGATAATCACATGACTTATTTAGATGATAACTTCACTGTGTATGCACACATGTTCATTGTTGCTTAAAAAAAGACAATATATAAGGAAAGTATATATGAGTGTGTGTGTACATATTTATGTGTGTGTACTATGTAGGAATAATGATTTGATTTATACCTCAGCAGAAGCGACCAATGTCAAAAACTCTGCACGGTCCATTCTAGTGAACACTTTGACAGTGGTAACTTCATAATAACCCGCTGAAAGGGTTGCCACATCAGCCCAAAACTTCTCATCTATTATATATATAATAGATAATAGATTCGTTTCGAAATCTATCGATAGAAGAAAAAATAGGGATACCTGTCTATCTCCATTTCTTTTCCTTTAGAAACTTGCTCCAAGAATTTTAAAACAGATCCACGATCGGTTCCTGGATTCTTCTTTCCCTGAATCTCAAAACATCATAGTTATATTTTTTTTAAAACAACAAAGGATTTATATTTATACTTTATAACAGAAAATGTGTTAAAAGTGTGCACATTACTGCTTTATAGAACAGGTAACCTTAAGTTGAACTGATATTAATTATTAAATTAAGTTAACTATTGTTAGAGGTGACAATTCAGGCTATACTTTGACTCCAACAGGTCAACCAAGTATTCTGTTAAAGATTAAATAAAACGGAAACAGGTTGAATAGGTCAAACGGGTCGAAAGTCACCCAATGTGTATTTAAAATGCATAGAACACACTAATTTTTTTTAAAAGAATGCAGGTCACCACTGTAACAGTATTGCTTGTAAATTCTGTAAATGTACATATACATACATATGTAAAACTTTTAGAAAATAAAACGAAAAAAGTGTTTGTGGGTCAGTTGGACCCACTAAAAATTAGCCCTCCGGACCTGAATCGGAACCCAAACCTGATTTGACCTGTTACCCAACCTGTCTATTTTGCTACTTGTAGCTATTATAGAAAAGGTTGTAAATAGAAGCACGCCTTCCAATTTATCATCGACCTTGATCATATTATACACCTGAAAGTTCCATCCTTTATTCGCCCAAAAGAATTAAAAGATAACCAAGGTAACTCTTACCCAACCATATGCAAATGGGAGATTGTTTCCGATCCCTAAAGGCACGGTTGCTATTGGTGGCGGATAGGGTAATTTCAGATCACTAACAACTCCAAGCAGCCAACCAGCAGTTCCATCTCTTCCAGCAACCTGTAAATGTCACCATTATTCATTTTAAACATAGATACAATCTTGGTTTTAAACGTTGCGCTTGGGGAGCTGGAAAACGCCTCATGTATTTCTCGGTCAAAATTAGAGTTGTTCAAAAAGCGTGGCTTGCTCTCTTAAACTAATATAAAAAGGTGCTTCTTTAGTAGAACTTCACAACTTTTTAGTGGATTTTTTTTAAATTAACAGTGCATATAAAACTGTTTAATGAACACAGAAACATGCAAGAAAGTGCAAGTGACAGATATAAATAAAAGACTTACTTCACAAATCCCTGCTATGAACCGCACCAATCCGATTGCCTTCAACCGCACCAATACAACAATAAAATTCAGTAAAGCTAAAAGATCAAGAGGAAGTGCAATCGCTTCCTGCAAATATATATACAGATAAAACTACGCTAAGACATTCGTCTTTCGAGACTGTAAAATATATGTATCATAAATACTCCACCATGAGCAATCAAGTTCAGCATAATACATTCGTGCTCTTATAATTTATAATTAAATACTATAAGAACAAAATAAAAAAAGCAACAACCAAAAAACAATACCTCATCATTCATCACCCCATCACCTCCAACAATCTCCAACGACCCATTCTGAAGAAACCGAATCAAAGCCTCCTTTTTCGCATCCAGTGCATCCCTCCAGTATCTATGCAGATACAACATCCATGCCCTATTTAACTTCCTCTTTTCATCCTAAACACATCACAACAAACCAATCCACTAAACAACCATCAAACATAATGAGATAAAAAAATGTTTTGGGTCAAACCAACCCGTTTTAGCATAACCCGCTGCTAATCGCTAGACGTGAGCTTCTCACCGGACACAAACATACCTGCAATAAAGAAAAATGTTGCCCAGGCCTTCACGACAATAAAGTTGTGTAGAGTCATTCGCATCTCCCATGAATTGAGTATGATCAACAAAAGACATCTAATTTGTCAAAAAACGTTCTAGAAAAAAGAACAATTTTATTCAAAGATAAAACCCTTATCGATTAATTTCCAACTTCACAATTTTCTTCAATCAACAATAAATGTGTAAGTGTGCAATAATATATATCAAGAACTCTAATTGTGCTAATCATATTTTGAATTTACTGTGCATTTAAAACAACAAATGATTTGAAACCCTAACAGATCGTAAGAGCGAGTTTTAACAGCCCTAAAATGAATTGATCCATATAATCGTTGTTGGTCTAGCAATCATCTTTTGATCAAGGATCATAGAAATCAAAAAGATGAAGGGACTGTTGTATGCGTCAATTAACAAAAGCTTGAAGAAATCGGGGGTAGTTTAGAAGCAATTAGAACCTTCGTGAATAAGCTTGATTTTGGAATCCTTTGTTAAGACATTCAAGCACAAGCGATTCAGAGAGAATGAGATGCAGGTAGAAGAAGAAGAAGAGTCTCAGGAAAGCGTATGATAGAAGCTTTCGGGGAGGCTAGGGTTTCGGTGTAAAGCAGTGAAGAAGGAAAAGAAATGAGTCACAGGAATTTAGGTTTTTTAGGTTATTATATACCCGGGTCAGGAAACGGGTCGGATCATATTAAAACGGGGATCCGCGTTCAATGTTAATACCCAGCTCATTTTCCCGCCAAAAAGGTATCCAAGAGGCCCTAATATTGCGACACGTGTCCCAAATTTTATTCGTTTATTATATATAATAGATACTATCACTTGGTTAATACTCCACAAAAATTTACACGTGAGTATATGTTTTTTTTATTTTAATCACGTTGATTAGTATATGGACTTCATACATTTAATTATCACTAGTTGACATCTAAACTATTCTTAGTTTACACGAGTACTAGTGTTGGTATAAAGCAACAAGGGATGAATCTTTTATGAAGACTTTTTAATATGAAAAAAAAGAACTATTCTTTACCCTAATTAATAAGAACAAAAATATAAATAATGGTGTCAGTTTTATAAATAGTGTAATTATTTTAACTTTATAATCTGAAATGAAAGACTTCGGGTTATTAGTTGACTCATGAAATATGAGACAAACTCAGACACATCTAGTTTGAGACATTGATCAAGTAAAGAGATTGTAATAGTTGCACATGACATCGGACATTCGGTCGGCTATTAGTTTATCGAACTGAGGTTCTTGTCTTTGTGGGAGTGGATTTATTGCTGACCATCGGAAATTCAAACTCTCTTTCACATGCGAGTCAGGTTTAAAGATCAGATGATCGAGCAATGATACCTTGAGGAGGGAGATTGCGTAAACTTAATGCGGAGTGGGTTAGAGTTTAGGGAGAGAACTACAATGTTTGGTGTTGAATTCGTTAGGTTTTGATGGGTTGGTAAATTTCCAAAGCTTATTGTGTTTAATTTTACTGATTTATGTGAAATTGAGTTTTAGAATACACTACTTTGAGATAGTTTGTATTTTGCAGGCCTCAACAGGTTTAAGGTGTGCTTGAGAAGCTTAACAGAGCATTGGAATGGATCTAGCAAGAACGGGGGCGAAAAATGGAGCAAAACGGAAAAAAACAAGCGTAAGAAAGCTGCTTGGGGTGACCTAGACGCCTAGAAGGGGTGTCCTGGACGCCTAGAAGGGGTGTCCTGGACGCTTAGTCTGCGAAACTAAGGGAAACTCCTCTTTCTGACTAGTTTTAAACCCAATTCGAAAGGCAATCTTCACACACTCCATCTTAGACTTCCATGGGCGAATTTTAGAGATTTTTGAAGGTTCTATTTGATCTATTATCATATTCCATCAATTTTGAAGTTTAATCATCAACCATGAGTGGTTAATTTCTTCAAGATCATCCCCAGGTGAAAAGGTGAAAGGTTGTGAGTTTTCTAGGGTTTGTTTTTCATGTTTTGGTTTGATACAAACATTTTGTGATCTTTTGATTGAAATTATGCGGATTGATTGTTAGTATTGTTTTGAACTCGAAATTGTTAAGATTTTTTTGCATCATTGACATTGAAAGATGCTTACTACTATGAGTTTTGATTCGTGCTAGGGTTTGTTCATTGTTCTTGACTTATAAAACATCTTTGATTCATATTATGAAGGTTTCCTTGCAATTTTGCGTATGTTAGACGATTATTGATATCTACAATTAGGCTTACAATTTACAAACTCAAGAAATCATTGGTGTTCATAAAATAATCAAACCATTCATGTGAAATAACTCTAGATACTTATTAATCTGAAACCCGGGTGTGATTCGTTTTCTCATATATCATTTTTAACTAAACAATTAAGTTTTGCAATCATAGTAGCAAATTTTTGGTTCAATCCAATATCTTTTCAACCAAACAAACAAACAATTAAATAGCAAGCTTCATAATTTTCATAACCAAAATTATATGAATCCTGACACAAACCACACACTCTTCGTGGTTCGACACTTGACTGCCACTAACTATTGTTTGAGGTAATTAGGAGTTTATAAATTAATCTTTGATGAGACCGCGACAATCCGATCAGGTTTCACATAGCGGCCAAACAAAATTGTTCTACAACTGATTGATCGTGTAGTCATCAATCCAGGGGGAGACATGCCTTGAAAGTTGAAGATCATAGTGCAATACTAGAAGATCAAGTCTTACCAGAGAATATCTGATATCATCAGTCAAGGGGAATCTATTGATACATGACTTGCGACTAATGATTATTAGTGTTTATCAAAAATTGATAGCAACAAAGTTAATGGGAAGTCTTTCATTGTAGAATCTGTTGATACATTAGTTGTGACTAATGATTATTAGTGTTTATCATAAATTGATAGCAACAAAGTTAATGGGAAGTCTTTCATTGTAGATTATCATATTACAAGCAAATGGTGTACTTAGCTTAACAACACCATGTCTACAACACCTATATCAGTATATCCTACGTACGCTTTTATCACATCATAGAATTATATAGCCACAGTTATTAGCCTTGGTCTTGCACCAACGTGGTGACAACTTTATAAATAGTGTAACTATTTTAACATTTTATTTTAGAGTAAATTGTCAAAATCGTCCCTGAGGGTTGGACTTATTTGCCATTTTTATCCAAAACAATTTTTTTGTACCATATATTCATTCACTTTTGTGTTTTTTTGCCATTTTCATCTAAACCTCTAATTTGCTTTATTTTTTCTATCAAACATTTGGATGAAAACGGTAAAAAAACCTCAAATCTTAAGGACGGTTTTGGCAAAAAAAAAAGTCAGACGTTTAGATGAAAACGGCAAAAAAAACCCAAAAGTGAAGAATTATATGGTACAAAAAAATATTTTGGATGAAAATGGCAAACATGCCGAAACCTCAGGGACGATTTTGGCAATTTACTCTTTATTTTATATCGAAAGGGTTTATTATTTTGTAACCCTCTAATTAATTAGTCAAAAGGAGTTTATCATATACATATCGAAACAAACAATAGTCACCTCATCTTTTCAAAAAAAATTATTAAATTAATTCTACACGTATATAAAATTATTCAACTCATATAAAAAATATATACACGTATCAAACTTATCCTACGCTTATTGAAATTTGTCCTGCACATATCAAAACAAACATTAATCATGTATTGTTTCTTTAGAAGATTTTATTAGGGGTGAGCAAGTTTAGGCCCGAATCGAAAATAACCGAGAACCGAACCGAAAATATACCCAACACGAACCCGAACCCAAGTACCTAGGTATTTAGATCGGTTCCAATTTTTCATATAAAATCGGGTCGGTTCGGTTCTCGGTTCTTTTCATGGTGAAGCCCGACTTGGACCTATGGACGTGTTAAAGTGCTACTTAAAAAAGACTAGGCCATAGCCCAGTAGCGATTGGAGCTTGAATCCATAAAATATATAACATACAACGGTTGCATGATGCTCTCACGGATACATTCATATAGAGAAAGAATACATCTGCATTGAATTTGCGGTCAATTACTTGGCTGCTAATGTGAATTACTCAATATTTTTTGAATTATTGAATGTTTAAGTTATGAATTTTTGGTTAGAAGGTTTTATATATGTTTGGTAGTGCAATTCATCAAAAACAACAACCTTTGTTAATATGTTTTGTCAATTTTTTCACTCAGACACTTATCGTACACTTGGTCTGCAAAGAGATTAATCTTAGATTGAAGCATAAACACCCCATCAAGCATGAAATACTTGCAAATTTGTATCCACTATTACAAAACTACTTAATATACAACAAACATATTATACTTGCGTGGTCAAATTAGTTCAAGCTAGGCATGACTATCAATAACATTTGAATGAAAATTAACAAAGAAATAACTCACCACTGTTAATGGATTGAAATAGAAACATAGATTGAAATGTATATAAGGCCGAAATCAAGGAGAATATTGTGTTTCTTCATCATCGGATGGTTTGCGAATGTACAATAGTCTTCCCAAGTTCATAACGAAACATGCTCAAAAATGAAATATGTCGGGTCGGTTCTTATACTTAGTACCCGACAAACCCGATTACATAAAAACCCGGAACCGACCCTATATTTAGGGTAGTGAGTCGGTTCTGTATTTTATGTTTGATCGGTTCTCGGGTCGGGTCGGGTAATGGTCGGGTAGGGTTGGGTTTTGCCTTTTGCTCACCCCTAGATTTTACACCTCGTTTGCGGTACGCACGTATAATGTATATATGTGTAGGCGCTCGGAGAGCAAAAGTGAAAGTGCACTAATTTTAACATTATTTTACTAATTCGTGAAAATAATATTAAAAGAGGGGAATGATTAATCATGCATCATGTGGTGGCGTTGATAGCCGAAAGACAATGGAGTATATGCACTAAATGGCCTTTGTCTTAGTTGCCAAGCGTTATGTGCCTTATGTCCAAGGTTTGATGCAAAACTACCATCGAGCCGGGGGTCTCACTGGAAGCAACCTTTCTATTCCTATGGGGTAGAGGTAAGGTTGTCTACATCTTACCCTCCTCAAACCCTATTTTACTTTTGTTATTGGTGGGATTTACTAAGTATGATGATAATAATGTTTCTTTAGAAGATTTGATGAAATGTATCTTACAATCAGTTGTGTATTTTATTTAGCTAAATTGTTAGATATCATTAAATTAATCATCCTATAATTGAAATACTCAACGTTAAATATTACAATAAAATAAAACAATATTATTGATTCAAATTGTTCTTTTTATGCTTTCATTATTTTTTATTCTCATTTCAACTCTCCGCTGTATATTAATTATAGAGTTAATTACTGTTTTCGTCCCTATAGTTTGTCAAAAATTACTATTTCAGTCCATTAGTTTAAAAATTGCGATTTCAGTCCCTGTGGTTTCACTTTCATAACCATTTCAGTCCACCCAGTAACCATTTCAGTCCCTGTACTAACAGAATAAATGGATTGAAATGGTTACGAAAGTGAAACCACAGGGACTGAAATAGTTACGAAAGTGAAACCACGGGGACTGAAATCGCAATTTTTAAACTAATGGACTGAAATTGTGATTTTTGACAAACCATCCGGACGAAAACAGTAATTAACTCTTAATTATATATAAAACTTTTTAACACCTTACGAAACACTAATAATGTATCAAATATTGTAGGAGGATCCAGCTCATATATCCATTTCCAGTGTTCCACTAAACAAATAAGATTTATAAAAACATAAATTTATGTAAACTTTCAAATATAATACACAATTACAATAATAAGTAAGCACTTTAAACATGAATGATTTTCAAAAGTGCCTAGTTCATCTACTTAATAGTATACATATTGGATGATTTTACATTTAAGCTTAAACGAAGGAGACATCGGAGTCGGAATCAAACGACATTATCAAGGAACGAATACATCAATACATGGTGAAACGAGAAGAAACAATGAATGTGTTTAAGGATCGATGTCTTAGCTTCTAATGAATTAAGACCTCGCTTCCTCAAATAAGGACTCGGTGGTAGCAAGCCAAATCTAGGAAAAGGTTTGCACTGATATAAAAAAATAGTCACGGATTAAAATAATTATTCTGGTTTCTATAGGTCTTATGTTTATTTTAGTGGTTTTTAATTTTCTGTTGTGTGTTTTTTTAGGTTTAAATGTGTTTTTTTAAATGTCGTATGTTTTCTAAATTTCATGTAATGTATTTTTTTTAATTGTTGAATTTTTTTATTTAATTCTCTTTTTTCTTGCTACCTGGATTTTAATATTTTTTTAATGTTTAAACAAAATATAAAAATATTTTTAATATGAAAGAATTCTTTTATTATGAAAGAAACAAATTAGATATTGATTAATAAAAAGAATAGTAGGTGATGAGGTGGATGTTGATGTGGATATGTGGATTGGTTTAGCGTTAGAGGAAAAATGTAGTTTTTTTTTTTAAAGTAGAGGGCTGAAATGATTTGACATGTTGACTGTTGAGGTGGCGTGTCTGAAATCAGACTCGCCCTTAGCATTGGTGATGCTCTAAGATATACCTTGTATATTAAGAGTGTATAAAAAGTATTACAAAATCATAATTTTTTTTTGAAGGGTGACTTTCAATATGTACATGGACCATTGGTCACCGGGTTCCCGTCAAGGACGGTTACCCGTCAGCCCAGCATTCGCAGACTCGATGTTCGATCGGGCCCTGGCTGCCGCTCTGACTGACCTTCGCCCGGAAACCATACTGCCCCCACACGAGAGACTCGCTGGGGTAACAGCTGAGTAAAACCGGGCTACCCTCCGGATCGCACCATGCCTCGGTAGGAACGATCCATCATTGGGACGTCCTCCCCCTATAACGCCGCAGCCGTGGATCGAACCGGTGACCTCCAAGGAGGAAACCGGCCCAACCCCACCATCATTACAAAATCATAATGATCTTAACTAAATGAAATAAAAACAACTATAGAAGGATTGAATTATGAAAAAAATATAATAAATAAAAAATAGTCTATTATGCATATGGAGAATAGTAACAAATTCAAGCAACGTTAAAATTATAAAATTCAAAGGTAGTTAGCACTATGAGTTTAATATTCTTTAAGATAAGATAGTTGTGTATCTTTGATATGCCATTTATATTTTGTTACCAAACATAATAGTAAAAAACTCTTAAGAATATACCATATTTAAACATTTTTTTTGAACGTCTAATTTTTTTTAATCTTCTGTTGTCTGTGGGACTTGAATCTAAGACATTCCCATTTCCAATCTAGGTGTTTTAAAAGCTTTGCCTTTACTAATCAACCACCACCCCATTGGTTAGCATATTTAAACAAATAGATGTGATTTTGTGAACATACAAAATAGAGTCACATTATTTACTTTTCTTAAAGATCGATGATTACTTGTAAAAGTGGAAATCAGTTTAACATGGAAATTCTTACCTTTTTTTTTTTTAAATCACACATTAAAAAATAGGTAAATTGGATTTAAATAATTCCAATTTTTTTAATTTGGCTGATTATAATCCCAACTTAGTTATTTGGCGATAATAATCCGAACTAGTCCACTTTTTGCTGATAATAGTCCGAGTTATAATTAGCTTAACGGAGTTAACTTTTTTTCCGAATTACAAACCGATGTTTTAGTACGAGTTGATTGATATAAAAGCTACCTCGAAATACTGCCCCAAACAACGAAAACGGTGATTCAATTCGGGTGTTTAAACTTACAATTAACAAAAATCAAGCGGTTTGGAGCACCGTTTCGAGTTAAGTTTTGCATAAATCGACTTGTATCCTCGTTCTAATCAAAATCCTTAAAACATCGGTTTGTAATTCGGAAAAAAAAAAAACTTAACTCCGTTAAACTATTTTTAACGGCGGACTATTATCGGCTAAAAGTGAACCAATTCGAATTATTGGCGAAATTGAGAAAGTTGGGATCTAATTTTCTTAAAAAATAAAGGTTTAAACTTTTTATTTTAATATTAGTTTTTGATATACGTGTCTTATATATGTTGCTACGTTAAGAAGTTTAAAAAAAATCAAATTCTTAGCAGTTGTTCACACTTAGTGTTTAAGATGAACTAGGATTTTGACCCGCCGCGCGTTGCGGCGGCGTCGAAAGTTAAAGTAACTCGTATTTATACTGTATATTTGACCCGACTCTTTACTTAAAAAAAAAACATCGCCATCGAATGAAAACGTAGTATATATGACCCGACTTGCTTTCAAATACAGTTTACGAACATACACAAAATAAGTAGAACATAGATAAACAAAGTATAATAATTTGTACACGTTGCGGTGTAAAGTCGTAAAAGTCATTTAAACCAAAGGAGGTGTCAAGTTATTAAGTAGAAAATGTTAAGAATGTCAAAGTTGTCAATTACTGAAAGTTAGAAATGAATGTGCAATTTACTTAATGATAAGGGTTAATAGTGTTTCATGTCAAAAATTAAGGGTGTAAATTGAAAAAAGTTAAAAGTGTATAAATAGGAGCCTTAAAGAAATGGAAAAGTCCAAATTTGAGGGTTAAAAGAGAAAGGTCTCCACCGACCTTTCTCTTTAATAGTATATAAATAGACGTTTACCCTTGCCGCGCGTAGCGGCGGCAACATCAAGTCTGTGACTTCGTTACATACATTACGATAATAGTATTAACATGTGAGGCACACGTGTGACGTGGCATAATTTTGACTTTATTACACACGTTACGTTAGTGACATGGACATGGTTAAGTATAAATATAAAGAATATAATGTCTCACACATTGCGATATAAAGTCGTAAAAGTAATTTAAATAAAAGAATCGAAGTGTTGAAGAATATAAGATGTAAAGTTATTAAGTAGAAATAAATAAGGAGTTAAAGTTATAAAATACCAAAAATTAAGAGTTAATGTATCATTTACCAAAGATTGGGGATAAAAATGTAAAGTATAAAATTTAAGGTAAAAAAAAGAAAACTTAAGACCATGGTTTTTAACTATATATATATATATAATATAATATACTTCAAGTTAATAATTTATATAACCTAATTTTAAAATATCTAACAATATCATTGCTATTTTTTTTTAATTTAATAACCACTCTTTATAAGTCCAGTTTATATTGTATTTGTAACTTGATTTAATCAATATATTTTACAATAATGTAAAATGTAGTGAAGGCAAATTCATACATCCATTTGTAAATCCAACAGCCAATATATGGTCACACTCTCCAACAAACCAAACCCTTCTTCCATCTTCCTCATCCATCTCTATTTCTGTCAAAATCAAATTTCAAACACTTATTCCTTAATTTCTACAATTCCCAGGTTCAATTTCCTAATCTTCTTTTCTTTTTAAGTTGGTTTAAAATCTAATCATCACATTCATGCAAAACAATCTCTTGTATAGAATAAAAAATTGATGTGGGTATCTTTTCTTGCTCATCTTTCTCGATTTCTTCAAAGCAAGGAAATAGATTGAATGTGTGAAAGTATTTTCTGATTTTGGTTTATTCTTGTGTTTTGACAGTGGCTCTGCTTTGCAGTTTCTTTCTTCATGACTGTCAAGATTTTCGGTGTAACATGGTTGACTCGGAAGAAAATGGGTTCAAAGGTTGAAGCTCTGTGCAAAACAATTGAAGCAAATGTAGTAGATATACTATATATCATCCATGTACTCCGGCTCTTTGTACCTTATATATGAAAAGAGAAAAAGAAAACACTGAAACAAAGGGCAACGGTATAATTTCTAACTAAGGGTAAAACTGTAATTTGGTTGGTACACTGTAGCATCGACCATGTTCTTTAATATTATATAAAATTTTCCTAAATTTCCTAATTTAACAAATAAATAATTTTTCCTAAACAATAAAACATTCAATTACAATATGAAATGCGTCCATATACATATTATGTTACCTTTATTTTTCTAAAACTTAAAAATAGTGCTTAAGATATGTCATGTAACAAAGCTGCTAAACACATGTAGAAAATTATTAATTTTATTAGGAGTTAAATACCATTTTAGTCTTTGTGGTTTTGGTGATTTTACCAGTTTAGTCAAATGTTTCATTTTTCGTCGGTGGGTTCAAAAAGGTTTCATCGTTGTTATTTTAGTCTACTGGGTTAACTTCACCCATTTTTATAGTTAACGAAAAGTGCAATTAGGCCATTTTATATGTAATTTTGTTAACTCGAAAGCCAATTCGGCTATATAAAATGACCGAATTGTCCTTCTCGTTAACATAAATAATGGATGAAGTTAATCTAGTAGACTAAAATGGCAACGTTGAAACCTTTTTAGACCGACAAACAAAAAATAAAACATTTGAACTAAACAGTTAAAATGAGTCAAACCACAAAGACTAAAATAACATTCCCTACATATACAATTACAAGCTAAGAGGAATAGTGTCAGGCAGCTGCCTGACACTTCCCCATTGGACCAACCCATTTTTAATTTAATTTTATTCCCAGCTTAAAATTACCATTTCGTCATTCGTTTAAAATTACGTTTTTGCCCCCAGCTCAAAATAAAATTATAATTTTTCCCCTAGCTCAAAATTACGCTTTTGCCCTCGGTTCAAAAACTCATATTTAATTTTGTTCCCAGTTTAAAATTACGTTTTCGCCTTCCGTTTAAAATTACGTTTTTGCCCCCAATTCAAAATAAAATGTTTTTTCCCTCTAGCTCAAAATTACGCTTCTGCCCTCAGCTCAAAATTACGTTTTTGTCCACAGTTCAAAATAAAATTATGTTTTCCCCCTAGCTCAAAATTATTAGCTGCCTCAGCCTGCCTGTCACTTCCCTATTGTTCTAACTCATTTTTAATTTAATTTTATTCCCAGTTTAAAATTACGCTTTCGTCCTTTGTTTAAAATTACGTTTTTGCCCACAGCTCAAAATAAAATTATAATTTTGCCTTAGCTTAAAATTACGCTTTTGCCCTCGGCTCAAAAACTCATTTTTAATTTTGTTCCCAGTTTAAAATTACGGTTTCGCCCTCCGTTTAAAATTACGTTTTTACCCCCAGTTAAAAATAAAATGTTGTTTTTTCCTCTATCTCAAAATTACGATTATGCCCTTAGCTCAAAATTACGTTTTTCCCATAGTTCAAAATAAAATTATGTTTCCCCCATAGCTCAAAATTGTGATTTTACTCTCAGTTTAAAATTATGATTTCATCTCCAGTTTAAAATATAATAACGATTTTGCCCTTTGTACAGGTATACATGTTGGGCGGGACAAAAACTAGTTTATTACATAGAGGATGGATAAAACGAAAAAAACCTATTTATGTCTTTTTATCAATAGAAACCAATAATTGTGTCATGTGACTCATGGGAATTATAAATAGATGATGATAAAGCGGAAGTGGACAGGATACTTGTGAGAAAACAACAAGCAACTAAGCTTTTATCAAGTGTTTTCCATGTCTTCTTCTTCTTCAAGATCAATGCCACCGCCTTCTTTGCTGGAAGATGAAGTCGGAAAAGCTCATCACCACAGCTCTCCGCCACAACAAAAGTCCATCCAACGAAAGCCTGGTGGTTGGAAGTCAATGCCTTATATTTTAGGTACTAGTTTTATTATATCCACTTCATTAATACCTACGTTCGGTGAATCTTTTATCATCACTTTTTAAAAATTAAAAACTATGCGTAGGAAATGAATCTTTTGAGAGACTTGCTTCAATTGGGTTGGTAGCCAACTTCACGGTGTTTCTAATGACGGTATTCCACATGAACCAAGTATCAGCGTCAAACCTAATCAACATTTGGTCTGGAGTTACGAATTTCACCCCCCTAGTCGGTGCCTTCATCTCTGATGCCTATGTTGGCAAGTTTTGGGTCATCGCATTCTCCTCCTTTGCTTCTCTTTTGGTAATTATTATTATATATATCAATTACTAACATATGTTTGTGTCATAGAAATTGATGCTTCTTCTACTTTGGCCACAAAATTTCTTGCCTTTATCATTTTGGGCTCACTTGTTATTATTACTATTACTAGTTTATACACCCATGTTATGCATGGGTTTGAGGATAGAAAATGAAAGATTTTAAGATAATCATAGAGTTGATTGAGTTCTTTGAGGATTTAAATGTGTTTTCCATTTATATAAACTTGAATGAGTTTTAAAAAAAAATGTTATTGTTGAGGTTGGTTGCGTTTGAAGGACGTAATGATTATAAGTTTTAAATTATTTTTTATATTCCATATTATTTCTTTCATCACACATAATAAATATAAATTTTGATAGGAATACATATAACCCTAATATAAACTAGGGAGCCGCTAAAATGAAAACCACCCCCAGTTGTAAGAACCATGAGAACCACTCTCCGCCAATCATATTCTGCCAACCAAAAGGGTAGTTTAGTCATTTACCCCAAATATCTAATCTCTCACCCTCTCTCCTCATTAATGGTAGCAGACTATTATAATTAATCTCTCACTCTCTCTCTCTCTTCAAATCAATTCATTTTCATCTCTTTCATGGAGAGACACCTGCAACCCATTTTAAGTCCCTAAAATTCAAATCATCTTCATTTATCCAACATAAAACCCTAAAATAACCCCCCCAGCCGCACTCCCCTTCCTTCCCCTCGTCCGATCAAGCTCTTCCGGTGACCGGAGCTCCGGTCAATTCCCAACTCACTCACACACACCTCTTAACCTACAAACCCTCTTTCCCTCTTTGTATCATCCTGCACACCCTCGTATCTGTGGTGGCTGGTGGGTGACGTCGAAGCAGCGGCGGCAGAATAACGGCTGCTTTATCTGTGGTGGCCGGTGGGCGACGTCGAAGCAGCGGCGGCGGCGGCGCAGTGGTGGTCGAGCAGTTCAGCGAGGACAGACAGAGAGACAGAGAGAGTCTGAGAACAGAGAGAGACGGCGGAGGTAGGTGGATGACGGCGATCGAGGGGGAGGAGGAGCGGCTGTTTGAAGGACGGTGGTGGGGTTGCAGGTAGGTGGCCGTCGGATGACGGCGATCGACGGCGAACGGTGGTGGGGTTGCAGGTAGGTGGACGACGGCGGTTTGAAGAACGGTGGTGGGGTCGCACCCACCTAACTCACACTCTGTTTGAGCTTCTAGATCCTTTCAATCTTGAAAAAATCAGATTTTTTTAATACCCATCTTATTCTTTTGTATCAAATTTTAGTGCTTTGAGGTGATTTCTAGGGTTTCAAGGGTTTTCTGGGGTTCGGTTATCATTCAACGAGTCGGGTTAGATTGGTTATGGGTTCAGGTCAACAAAGTCAACCTTGGTTAGCGGCACGGTTAACTGTGGTCAACGGCTTCGGTTCAGGTCTCGGGATTCGGGTCAGTTTTGGAACTCGGTCAGCTTCAATTTCGGGCTCGGTCGACTCAGCGAGTCCACTCGGTCAACTCAGTCAACGTCTCGACGCGAAGATTGGTAAAGATTTTACGGCGCGATTTATTTCGTTATTTTTATAGTTCTATTTATTTTCGTGAAAACGAGCTCGAACCGATTCGATCAAAGTATAGTTACGTTTTGATATAGTTGACAAAAATTGATATTGTGATTGATTATTGAATTTTGAAAATTTATAACGACAACTTGTGTTGTCGGGGGGACAAAAAACAGAGGAAACTCTGCCCATTTTTTTTGTAACGTAAAACGTAAACTTTTTAACGTAAAACGTAAAACGTAAATTTTTAATGGTAAAACGTAAACTTTTTAATGTAAAGCGTAAAACGTAAACTTTTTAACGTAAAACGTAAAAACGTAAATTTTTTAACGTAAAACGTAAACTTTTTTATCGTAAAACATAAACTTTTTAACGGAAAACGTAAAACGTAAAAAGTTTAACGTAAAACGTAAAAAGTTTAACGTAAAACGTAAAAAGTTTAACGTAAAACGTAAAAAGTTTAACGTAAAACGTAAAAAGTTTAAAAAGTTTAACGTAAAACGTAAACTTTTTTTAACGTAAACCGTAAACTTTTTTAACGTAAAATGTAAAACGTAAACTTTTATGTAACAACTATTTAACGTAAAACGTAAAACTTTTCTACGTAAATTGTAAAACGTAAAAAACCATGTGATAAAACGGCGCCTAAACAAGGGGCGTGAATACGGGCATAAAAACGCCACGAAAAAATGGGACGTAAAAAACGCCGCGTTAAAACAAACGTAAAAAACGCCGCGTTAAAAAAACGACGCTTGAAAAAGCCGAGCGTAAAAAACGGTGTGCAAAAATTACCCCGTTAAAAAACGTTGCATGAAAAAGCCGGGCGTAAAAACGGAAAACGTAATTTTTAACGTAAAACGGAAAACGTAAATTTTTTAACGCAAAACGTAAAGTTTTTAACGTAAATGACGGCGCGTTAAAAAAACGACGCTTGAAAAAGCCGGACGTAAAAAAAAAACGGCTCTTCAAAACGTTTTTTTTAAACAAATCTTAAAAAAAATTATAATAAAAATCTAATTTCAAAAAATTCTTTAACAAAAAAATCTGTTTCTTAATAAAAAATAATTAAGACAAAAAACTAATTAATGAATAGGACAAAAAAGGTAATTAAAAACTAATATATATAAAAAGACAAAAAAAAACAATTTTACTTATATACCCTTTAACAATAAAATTTTAAAAACATAATAAGACAAAAAGTTTTAATATTAATTTTAACTACTTTCAATCTCATCCATCCATCTTCTTGATCTAATGGCCAGAAAGTGGTCCTCGTGGTTCTTACAACTGGAGGTGGTTTTCATTTTAGCGGTCCCCATATGAACTATACATACAAAATCAAAGAAAATATAATATTACTCATTTTAAATGATGCGTTTATGAAGTAAGAATTTTGTTTTTTAATACAAAATAATTAGTATATTTTATTTCAAATTAATATTTTCATATTTTAAAAAGTGTTATCAAAGTAGAAGATGGAATGGGATTAGTTTATGATCTAAGATTATATATATGTATATATATAATGTTTATACATATGTTTAATATTTGTGAAAACGATAATAATAAATTATAAACATGATGAGATTTTAATTTTTTGGTTACGTTAAATAGTGATGGATATATAAATTTTTGGTTATCTCATCTTCTTTTGATAAGTTTATTTTTATTTACTAAAGTAGAGATATTATACTAAAGTATAGGTAAGTAGATAACAAATATTAATTATTAAGAATTAAGAATATTGAAGAGATATAATCATGAATATAAGATTATTTCTAATATATATTAAATTCAATCATTTAATAGTCTTTATATTAATGTACTTATTATTTATTATATTATATTATATTGTTGAGGTAGCATGATAAATCGGCACATGTCATTTTGATGAAATTCTTTATTATAAGAGAATGTCATGTGACATTAAAATTACTCTTTTATTAGTATTAGATTATTATTATTATTACTATTACTATTATTATTATTACTATTATTGTATGTTTGACATAATAGCACATTATTATATTATAAAGGGTAGTCGTGGTAAAAAGTGATTAGTTCTGCCTAATGATGAAAATCTGAAACAAATTAATATTTTTATAGTCAAAATTGTAGATAAACAGTTACAATTTTTTTGCAAACATTTCTATGATTTCTGTTGTGTTCAATTTTTTTCGACATACCGGTATAGATTTTATTAAAAACAAAGTTTTATTCTAAATAGAGTATTTTCTTTCGGATCATAACTTATACGAATGTTGAACCGGTACCTTAACGAACCGAATCGATTTCGACTAAACAATATCGGAGTCGATGTTATCAGAACCGCTACCGGTATTTGTTTTTTATCGTTTCTGACCGATGTAAGACACGTGTGAATATCTTTTTGAACATATTACGATTTTATTTTTTGAGCTTTCTCTTTCAAGTGTTATCACGGGTGTGAGTGTCTTAAGAATCCAAACCGATAACGATTGAATTTCCGCCGCGTAACGCAGTGAATTCCAATAATTGGTCATATTTACGGTGGAGGTTTTTGACCTACTACGTTTCCCACTATGGGCCTAATTGGCTGTGCACCACTTGCCACCTTCATCATAAACCCAACCCAAACAATTTAAAATTCTAAGAGTTGATAACGACGGAGTTAATTAATTCGTTTTTCTTGTACATCACCAAATTATCAATTAGTTTATTTTATGTTTTTCTTTAAATTTGATTCTAAGACGAATTAACTATTTCGTTATCTTTTTCTTTGGTTGGTTTTTTAATTAAGCAACTGTTTTTTTTTTTTTTTTAACTTTTCTACTTTAAAATTAAAAGGAAAACTTTTGTTAATCTTTTAAATTTTAAACTAGTTTTCATCAACCATGCATACATCAAGGGACGGTATTATTTACGCACAACAAAAATCTTAATGTTTGCAACTAATGGTAATATTATGATTCCGTTTGTAGTAATTTTTGGGACGGTATTATTTACGCAGAACAAAAATCTTTTGGAATAATTAAACAAACAAGTTGTTTGGTAGATATGATATTAGTAAAACTAATGAACATACTCGTCAAGTGGTCTTCATCTTTATTATTATTATTATTATCTATATCTATACTATAAAAGAAAACATTTTTGAACACTTGTCATCATATTAGGCCATGTTTTATAGATAAGTATTATTTTAGTTTAATCTTTTCTAATTAATTATAGATAACCCTCCTACTAAATATTATTTAGGTTAATTTCTTATGGATAATTATTATTTAGTTTAATCTCCTTCTCATTTATAATATTATTTATTTAACTAATAGAGTAAATTACGATTTTGGACCCTGTGGTTATATCACTTTTACTCTTTTAGCCCAATTTTTTTAACATCTGAGCCCCTAACGTCTTTTTTTCTAATCTTTTTGGCCCCTAACGTCTTTTTTCTAACCCTTTTGGCCCCTAACATTTAATGAATGGGGTTAGTGTTAGGAGTCAAAAGAGTTAGAAAAAAACGTTGGGGGATCAGATGTAAAAAAATTCTTTTTTGTGCTAAAAGAGTAAAAGTGATATAACCGTAGATGCCAAAATCGTAATTTACTCTAACTAATATTATTTATCATTTATACATTTACGAAGTTTTAAATAATGGGTTAAATTTATTGAGACTTTGTTAACAAATTTTGCTACAACAAAATAATCTATTTATATCAATCTAAATTTTTATCTATACTATACTATACTATATAATAAAACATTAATGTGTGACACATGTCGTTCATTGTATGTATTTATTTTATGATTTTCTCGCCTCACTTACAAACTTATCTTATATTAATTAAATAAATAAATGAATAATGAGTTAATATTAAATTTTATCCTACTTTAAATTTTGAATACCATTATTCTATTTTTCTAATAAAATATTATCCGAAATTGTAAATTGTTAATTTAAAACATTTTAAATAAAACAAATTATTTATCACGAAAACCGAACTTTGTATTAATATATTAAATATTTTTATTTTCACTATACAAAATTACATTTACTAACCTTTTTATTATTTGGTATATAAAATTACATTTATTTAACTCGTGTAATAAATGAGGTTTTTTAAAGATGTATTATTTTATTATTTGGTAAATAATATTACAAGTATTCAACCGGTGCAATACATGTGGTTTTAAAGATATAATTTTTTTTATTTGGTATATAAAATTACATTAATTCAACCCGTACAATATGGTTCTTATATATATATAACTTTTTTATTATTTAATATATAAAATTATTTTTATTCAACTCGTGAAATAAATGAAGTTTTTAAAGATATAATGTTTTATTATTTAGTATATAAATTTATTTACTCAACCCGTGTAATACACGGGGTTGTAACCTAATTACAGTATAAAGAAGTAACTTTTTTGTGCATTAGGAGTTGTACCTTAACTTTGGGGAGTTTTAAAAAAAAAACTTGATTTTCCACTTTTAACCCAAACATTTCATATTTTGTATTTTAACCCCTTTTATTTTTTTTTACTTTTAACTCAAAATTTTCCATCTTTTATAATTTAACACAACACTTTATTCTTTACAACTTTGGTCCCCCATACTTTTTATCTTTTGCAAGTTTTTCGTTTTATGTGTCGTTCTAAATTTTGCGAGTTAACATGTCGTACCGTGGGTGTGAGGTTCAACATTTTTTGCTCTATTTTTCCATATTTGACAGACCTGTCGCAATATGTCCATTTTTCCCTTTTGAAAAGTTCGCCACAACGGGCGGGTCCTAGATCGACTAAGTTATTATTTTCTACGTTTTACGTTTCTGGTTAATTTGCATTAGGAGTTGTACCCCTAAGTTTGGGGAGTTTTTCAAAAAAAAAAAAAATTGATTTTTCACTTTTAACCTAAACATTTCATATTTTGTATTTTAACCCCTTTTAATTTTTTACCTTTAACCCAAAGTTTTCCATCTTTTATAATTTAACACAACACTGTATTATTTACAACTTCGGTCCCCTATACTTTTTATCTTTCGCATTTTTTTCGTTTTACGTTTCGTTCTAAATTTTGCGAGTTAACATGTCGTAGCGTATATGTGAGGTTCAACGTTTTTTGCTTTTTTTTTTTTTCATATTTGACAGACCGGTCGCAACGCGTCCATTTTTTCCCATTTTGAAACGTTCGCCGCAACGGGCGGGTCCTAGATCGACTAAGTTATTATTTTCTACGCTTTACGTTTCTGGTTAATTTCTTCGCATTAACACACTGTAACGGGTGTGTGTGGTTCAACGATTTTAGTCTGCTTTTCGTTCAGTGTAATTTTTACCATTTTATCTATTTTATTTTTACTATGTTGAGAGTCTATGTCGTTGTGGCATTGGTGCTACTTGGCACGGTTTTACGAACGTTTTTAACCTATTAAATTTTTTACTAATATTTTGTTTCGGTTTACCACTATACTTCCTTTACTTAAAAACTATTTTTACGTGCATATTTTATGTACCGGTATGTATAAATATGATTTGTTCTACATTCCGACGTAAACTTTTTTTTAGACGAGTCAGGTCAAATATAATACGTTTTCGTTTAAAGAAACCATATACGTGCATATTTTTATGTACGTTTTGATATAAATTCAAGTTGTTCTACGTTTCGACGTAAACTTTTTTGGGAAATGATTCGGGTCAAATATAATATGTTTTCGTGTGTATTTTATGTATGTTTCGTAAAGTTTGTTTCGAACCGAGTGAAGTCAAAGTATGATTTCTTTTTCTCCCATTTTTTCGAAAGCTCTAATTAATCCCTTTCGATTACAAGTGCATATTTTCCTTCATACCCGTTACGTTTTCTATGTATGAGTTGGGCCACATATAATACGTTATGATTGTTCGATATGAATTTGATTTACTTTACGTTTGATCCAATCATAATGCTTATACATGTTACATTGAGTTCAACTGGATACATCGAAATGTGTCTTTTCATATGCTTAATGCATCATATAACGTTTGGACTAATCCATTCAATGTTTACGATGTACCTGCGCTGCAACGCGGGCGGGTCTTAACCCTAGTTATTCTAAATAAGCAAGCAAACCTCAACCATGTTATCGGTAATTTATCACATGAGTGTTCTATATTAAATTGATTAAGAGTTATATCGGGTGGAGATCATTTAGGAACCATCATTTATGGCGAGAATTGTGAAAACCAGTGTGAACACAACTAAAACTATTTAAAAAGCTTAAAAACACATAATTTTTTTAAAAAAATCATTAAAATCATAGGTTTTTATTAATATTTTTAATAAAAAGTCACGATTTAACTATAAAAAATAAAAATAAAAACTTTTTAGCATTTAGTTTTGTGGTTTAGCTTTAGGGTTTAGTTTTTAGCATTTAGTTTTGGGTTTAGCTTTAGTGTTTACTTTTTAGCATTTAGCTTGGGTGGGGGGGGGGGGGGTGTTTAGGATTTTGGGTGGTGTTGTGGTGAACCGTTCTTATTTGTTTTGGGTTTATCTTGGTAGGATCAAATAAAAAAATAGTTTTACCTAAGTAGGATAAAAAGAGATCTTACCCTTTTCATTAGTTAAATCAATGGACAATAAGAAAATAACCTAATTGTTGACTTTCTCTTTTTACATGCAAGACATCTGTATATCCCCCCTCATTTTGTAAATGTTCATAACTATTCTACACGGTATTTTTTTTTAAATTGCACCATAAAATCCAGTATCTTTTTATTTTTAATTTGAGTACCCTATTTGCTATTTAATATACTAAAAAACACAAAAAATGTGTTGTATTTCTATATTGTATAACATTTTTGTGCTGCATTTTTTGTACTATGTTTTTGTGCTGGATTTTTTTTTGTACTAGATTTTTTTGTACTACATTTTTTTTGTGCTAGATTATTTATGTTATATATTTTGAGAAAACAAAATGGTGAAAGTTTGTGTTTTATGACCAAAATGCCCTTCTACCCTACTTAGGAGTGCCATGTGTCATCTTTACAATCCTTTTTAGACTACATACGCAAAAGTGCAAAACCCACATTTTAATGAATCATTCCCATATATATAGTGGGGGAACAATGGGGAATCCTAATGGATCCTCCCCATATATAGGGGATGATTAATTGGAGAACACTAAAAAAGTGGCGAACTGGGAAACACACTTTAAAAATCGACTTAACATGTTAAAAATCAATTTCTTTTAAATCTTTTTTGATATTTTTCCTTATAAATACATGTAGAAACATTTTTAATAAAAAAAACAAAATACTAAAATATAAAAAAATGTTTAAATTTTTTTATTGGTATATAAAAAAATGTTTAAATACATGTAGAAGCATTTTTAATCAACTTGTAGGAGTTTTCATTTTACCCTACTTCCCGCACGAGTTGGACCACCTTTTTTTTGCACAAACGAAGATCAAAATGTTATAAACACATCTGTAAAAAAACAAAAAAAAAATTATCGAGTCGGTAGTTACGCCTGATGTAAAATTTGTTTACGGCCATAGTAAATTTTTTACATTACCAATAATTTTTTTTTACACCCAATGTAAATTTTTGCATGCGATGTTTTTATTTTTATTTTTTTGCTAGAGCAAGTGATTCTTTAAGATTTTTGAGAAAGTTTTTTCTTGAAAAAACATTTTGGAAGACCTAGTTCTCATGATTCTTACAACTCAAAGTGGTTCTCATTTTACCCTATATATATATATATATATAGGGGAAGGTTCTATGCAGAACACTAATTATTGCGAGAACACGCAGAACAAAATGAATCACTCATTTTTTCAATCCTAAAAACCTAAAAAGTAAATGAAAATGTTACAAATGTAAGATTTATCGTTTCTCACACTAGAATTTACAACAAAATATGAAAAATCTTCAGTTTTTAAATAACCTACACACATGTAGGTTATGTGTAGGCTAAATTACCTACATGTATCTAGACTATGTGTAGGGAAAAAATATATGATCGTTTTATGTATATATAATACACATATAAATAACATAAAATTCAAGAAATATGAAGCTTAAATCCCAAAATTTAGTGATTTAGAGTTGTTCTTTTTGTTATCGCAATAATTAGTGTTCTGTAATGATCCTTATCCTATATATATATATATATATATATATATATAGGGTAGGGTTCATGTGTCACGGCCCCCGACCCGGTTTTACCCGTTTCAGGAGCCGCGGGATAGAAACCCATGGTATTGTTTATTTTGGCAGCGGAAATTTTAACAGAATCTTTTAAAACTGAAAATGCCCAATTATTTTATTTCACATTTTGGGATAAACCCCATAATTTACAATAAAGGAAATTTCACGGGGAAATTCCCTGTTCATACAAAACATGTTTATTTATTTTACTGAGCCACTTTATCCAAGCTGGTAGTGCTACGCGGCACTTTTTCCTGATTCACAGTAAGTCATCTGAAACATGTTTAAAAATATTTTATCAGCGGGGAAATACTGGCGAGTCATTCAATTTGCACAAAATGACACATTGTTACAATTTACAGCATTAAGGGTTTTTATATTTGCCCCTATCTTATAATTAGCTGGTTCAACTGTCACTTGACCAAATCTATGACTGTGGACATATCACTAATTAGGCTCGCCCACCTAAAGTGATAAATCGTTAGTAGTAATGTGCACAAAACCCCCACTTACAGCCAGTAATTACAGATTAGCAAAGAATTAATCACTGCAAAGTATAACTTGAAAACATTTAGGTATTGTAAAACACTTTTGATAAAAAGAGAATGACTCACAATGCAAGTTTAATTGGACAGAACCTTGCCTACTGATTTAGCATTGTAACCTAGTTAAATAACAATGCACACGAAACTAGGTCAGTAACTTAATACAACATTTATGATAAACTCATGAAATCAAAACCCTCACGACGAATGACAAAGTATAGCTCGAATTCGGGCAGCACTTAAACATCCATCGGATCGGTTTCAATCGATCGGACATTGTATCATAGCAGTGATCGAGTTAATACCCCGTAATCGTAGCAGCGTCTCGATACCTTAACACTCATTTTTAAGCAGAATAGGGACGTTTTGAACTAAATTTTCGAGCACAGAAGCAAGCCCCATGCACGATCAATTTATAGCAGAAAATTAAGTTTGTCGCGGCCCGCGTAAACTCTAGCAACATCTTACGCGGCCCACGAGGGCCAGCCTAGCTACGGCTAGGGCTAGCGTGTCGCGCGTAGGCTCGCCACGTGTCTGACACGTGGCCTGAACACTTATCCGGAGTTCTTCAAGCTGTCACGGCCTGCGTAAGCTTCCCTTAAGTCTTACGCGTCCCGCGAGGGACCAGAAAATCTGAATTTCTTGGTTTTTGATATGGATTAGGGTTTTAGGGGTCCGGGTTTCTACTTACGGGTCGTTTTGGGACATTTTTGCAGGTCCTTACATCCTCCCCACCTTATTTAAAATCTCGTCCTCGAGATTTACTGAAATAGGTGAGGATACTTTCGTTTCATTTCCGATTCCAGTTCCCAAGAGTACTCAGGTCATCTTTTCGAATCCCACTTGACTTTGACTAGTACTAGTCTTTTATGCTTGAGAAACTTGACCTTTTTGTCTTCTATTTGAAGCGGTTTCTCCACACATTTTAACTTTTCATTTACCTCTATATCTTGAAGTGGTACTACCAGGGTTTCATCAGATAAGCATTTCTTGAGGTTGGAAACATGAAATACATCATGTACCCCGGCTAGCTCTTCTGGTAGTTGTAAGTGATAGGCAACTGGTCCTATGCGTTGGACAACTGTGAATGGTCCTTTGTACCTTGGACTTAGCTTTCCTTTCTTACCGAACCGAACTACCCTTTTACAAGGAGAAACTTTTAAGAGTACCTTGTCTCCAACTTGAAATTCTAGCGGCTTGCGTCGATTGTCTGCATAACTCTTCTAGCGATCTCGAGCTGTTTTCAATCTTTCCTTGATTTGAATTAACTTGTCGGTGGTTTCTTGTACAATCTCGGGACCTGATAATTGGCTTTCTCCTATTTCTGCCCAACAAACTGGAGTTCTACACTTTCGTCCATACAGTGCTTCGAATGGGACAACTTCGATACTTGCATGATAACTATTGTTATAGGAGAATTCAATTAAGGGTAGGTGGTTATCCCAATTTCCACCAAAATCTATTACACATGCCCTGAGCATTTCTTTCAGGGTTTGGATCGTCCTTTCACTCTGCCCGTCTATTTGGGGATGATATGTAGTACTTAAATTCAGTCGGGTCCCCATTGCTTCTTGGAAACTTGTCCAGAAATGCGAAGTGAAACGACTATCTCTATCCGATACTATGGAGAGTGGGACTCCATGTAAGGCTACTACCTCGTCTACGTACAATTTTGCTAATCTTTCCATGCTAAAGGTTTCCTTCATTGGCAGGAAATGAGCTGATTTGGTTAATCGATCCACAATTACCCAAATTGCGTTGTTACCTTTCCGGGTTTTTGGTAACTTAGTAACAAAGTCCATTGTTATTAGTTCCCATTTCCATACAGGCATTTCTAATTGTTGGAGTAACCCTGAAGGTTTCTGATGTTCTGCCTTAACTTGTGAACAAGTTAGACACTTAGATACATATCTAGCTATGTCCTTTTTCATTCCTATCCACCAAAAGTTACCTCTTAAATCTTGGTAGATCTTATTATTTCCAGGGTGCATGGTATATCTAGATTTATAGGCTTCCACTAAAATTTTATCTCTTAAATTTCCTTGCTTAGGTACCCAAATTCTTTTCTTGTGGAATCTCCAAATTCCATCAGTCCCTTGTTCTAATTCCTTTATTCGCCATTTCATTCCTTCAGCATCATCCTTGATTGCTGTCTCCTGTATATTCTTCAATTGTTCCATTAAATCTAATTGGAGATTTAATCTAAGAGCACGAACCCGTCTTTGTTTTTCATGATACTTATGACTTAGGGCATCTGTGACTACATTTGCCTTTCCCTCGTGATGTTGGATATCACAGTCATAGTCACTTAGAATTTCCATCCATCTTCTTTGCCTCATGTTTAATTCTTTTTGCCCAAATATATACCGTAAGCTCTTATGATCTGTATAAACGATAAACTTACTACCATATAGATAGTGTCTCCAAATCTTAAGGGCAAAAATTATCGCTCCTAATTCTAAGTCATGAGTCGTATAATTTTCTTCGTGCTTTTTCAATTGCCTCGAGGCATATGCAATTACCTTTTTGCGTTGCATCAGCACACAACCTAATCCTAGCTTAGAAGCGTCACAGTAAACTTCAAAATCTTTCATCCCTTCTTGTAAGGCAAGAATTGGGGCGTTTGTTAGTCTTATCTTCAAAATCCTAAAGGTCTCTTCTTGCTTAGGTCCCCATTCAAGCTTGACTGCTTTACAAGTTAACTTAGTTAATGGAACAACTATCTTAGAGAAATTCTTAATGAAGCGTCTATA
Organism: Helianthus tuberosus; assembly: GCA_030545235.1. Lineage (NCBI taxonomy): Eukaryota > Viridiplantae > Streptophyta > Magnoliopsida > Asterales > Asteraceae > Helianthus > Helianthus tuberosus. The sequence goes on from CM060420.1 coordinate 139,720,730, forward strand.
ATAAACAGCTAATCCTAGAAAACTTCTAACTTCAGTAGCTGATTGCGGGACCTTCCAATTGGTGATCGCTTCTATCTTGGAGGGATCTACGTGAATACCTTTGTGATTCACCATATGTCCTAAGAATTGCACCTCCTGTAGCCAAAATTCACACTTTGAGAATTTGGCGTAAAGCTTTTCCTTTCTTAACAAGGTTAAGAGTGCGTGTAGATGTTCACAATGCTCGCCCTGACTTTTGGAATAAATAAGTATATCGTCGATGAAGACGATTACGAATTTATCCAAATACGGTTTACAGATCCTGTTCATCATGTCCATAAATGCTGCAGGGGCATTTGTTAGTCCAAATGGCATGACTGTAAACTCGTAGTGACCATACCTAGTTCTGAAAGCGGTTTTAGGTATGTCTTCTTCTTGTACCTTCAATTGATGGTATCCGGAGCGCAAGTATATCTTAGAAAAATATCTAGCTCCCTGAAGTTGATCAAAAAGATCGTCAAACCTAGATAATGGGTATCGATTCTTAATTGTAACCTTATTCAATTCTCTATAATCGATACACATTCGCATCGACCCATCCTTCTTTTTCACAAACAACACTGGTGCTCCCCAAGGGGACGAACTAGGTTGTATGAATCCTTTACCTAGCAATTCATCTAACTGCTTTTTCAGTTCTAACATTTCAGTGGGTGCTAACCGATAGGGTGTCTTAGCTATTGGTGTAGTTCCAGGAATTAGATGAATTCTAAACTCTACTTCCCTATCTGGTGGTAATCCTGGTAGTTCTTCTGGAAATACATCCGGGTATTCTGATATTACAGAAATTTCCTTAAGTTCCTTGCCTTTAGAGTTAATGATTACTGAAATCATATACACTATTCCTTGCTTTCGTTCATTACTAGCAACTTTCATTACTGAAATAAACTTCATTGGCCTCCACAACTTATCTCCGGTAATCCTAATTATTTCTCCTGCGGGTGTATGGATTTCTATGGAGTTCTTATCGCAGAGGATTCGAGCATGGTTGGCTACTAACCAATCCATTCCTAGCACGACATCGAATCCAGCTAAATTCATAGGTAGTAGGTTTGCAGAAAATTTGTGGCCTGAAAGTTCTATCTTCCCCTCTTGAAGAACCTTATCTATGTTAATAGAATTACCATATGCTGTTTCTACCGTATAGATCTGCCTAAGTTTGGTTAAAGGTTGTTTAATTGATTGGCATAATGAAGTATTTATAAAACTTTGGTTTGCACCAGAGTCAAATAATACTTTTGCATAAACGTCGTGTACCGGAAACGTACTAGCTATTACATCGGGAATCAGATCTGCTTCCTGGGTAGTCAGCTGGAAGGCTCTTGCATTTTTCTTATTAGTTCCGTCAGCAGGTTTGGCCTTGTTATCAGCTGGCTTGACTAATTTTGGGCATTCTGGCCTGAAGTGCCTTGCTTCGCCGCAGTTGTAGCAGATCTTTGATTTCTTCTTGCATTCCTCCTCCCGATGGCCCGGGATTTTGCAGGAATTACAATTTTCTTTACATTTTCCAAAATGTTTCTTTTTGCAATTCCCGCAAAATGGCGGGGTGGAAGAGGACCCAGTTCTCTTTCTCTTAAAATTGCTATTATTACCCATACGAAAATCTTGGGTAATCTTTTGGGCCAATTCCTTTTTCCTGTTTTCTTCCCGCGTACGTACCAGCCCGTCGGTCAAGGTGTTGGCTAATTCCACCGCATCGTCAATTGTGCGGGGTCTCGCAGCTTTAACGATATCCCGAATCTCGCTAATTAAACCCCAAATATAGCGAGAAATAAGTACCGGTTCTGGCGAAGCCAAAGTTGGGACAATTCTGGCATATTCAAAGAATTTTGAAGTATACCCTTGGCAGTCGACATCCACCATTCGGTGGCTCAGGAACTTATTCGTCATTTGTTCCTTTTCATATTCGGGGCAGAATTTCCTTTCCACCAATTGCTTAAATTCTTCCCAATTCATGGCATAAGCCATGTCACCTCCCTTGGCATGCAACACCGTATTCCACCATTCTAATGCCTCTTCCTTGAAAAGTTTAGAAGCATACATGACTTTATCTTCCTCGGCGCATTTACTTATTTTAATTACTGCTTCGGTTTTCTCTAACCAACGCAGTGCAGCAGTCGCCCCTTCATTGCCTGCAAATTCAACAGGTTTACAGGCAAGAAATTCTTTATAAGTGCAACCAGGTGTTGCAACTTTCATTTCCTTAAGTATGGGGGCTTGAATCACGTTGTTGCCATTGTTGGCGCCTCCGTTAACACTGTTACTGAAATTATAGTCGCGCGTGCGTTTACTAGGGTTGGCTTGCGAAGGCTCAACAGGGCTTTTAACAGCAGCCACGATTGCCGGGATAGCATTGGCTATTCCCTGGGCAACGATATTTTCTATGTCTTGCCTATTAAGGAAATGATCCTCATTGTTTTGTTCAGATTGATTAACTTCATTGACTGGTTGGTTTTCCGCGTTTTCGATCTGAATAATTAACAATATAAATTATTGTCACAAAATAAATAACAACCAAACACAATAAAGCAATCATACATAATCATGTCAACACGTATAGCCAAAATTGTCGACTTTGCGACTTTCATATTTTTATATATATTAGTATGCATCGATACACACCCGTTATATTACAAAAGTTTTATTTGAGTTATTTTACATGATTATATTTTTATTACCTATTATTATTATTATTATTATTATTATTATTATATTATTAAACACACAACCACAGTTAATCGGCTTTTCAGAAACGACGCTCCCTCTCGTCGTATTTCCAGGTGATGTTCTCCCCCACTTCCCGAATCCGGTTGCCCGCATCCACCAGCTCCTCGCCATAACGGCGTAATTCGGCAACTTTTTCTGCGCTCATAGGTGGAAATGGTGCAGGTTCAGGATCAAACTATGGAAAATAGGCATTGGGGTTATTCATGAAATTCTGAAAGTGCCAGTCGCTTGTCCACCATTCCTCCAGCTGGCCTGTAACAGGTCGGGGGTTGACAATCGGATCTGGGATAGCAGGTTCTAAATTTATTGGAAGCTCAGATTGGGCAGGGAAATTGAAGAGATTTTCATCGGCAGGTCCGATGAGGTCACAATTCGCCAGCTTGCGATCAAGCTCCTCCCATGGTGGCATTTCCTGGGCTTGCCCGGAACTTTCCCCGATCTCCTTTCCTTTCCCTTTGTCTTTCGGATCCTCAGTCTTTTTAACCTTCTGGGCTGCTGGCTTCTTCATACGTCCCCGTTTCCAATCCAGGATTCTCTTTCTCTTCTTAGGCTTTGGTTTCTCCTGTGGCTGGGCCTGGAACATTATTGTCTCCTCAGTATCCGCCTGATAGCCGGATAGAGTCCCGGCTGTATCCATATCGTTGGTATGGATAGTAAAGTTTCGGAGTGCCTCCGATAGTTCATTCATGCTGCTAGCATACATGAAGAAACACACACAAATTTAAGTTAAAATTTTATTTATCAATTTAAATTCTCACAGAATCACAAAATGGAAATTTGAAAAATTAAGTATTTCTAAATACTTAATTAGCTTAAATAAGTGGCTCTGATACCACCTTTTTCTGTCACGGCCCCCGACCCGGTTTTACCCGTTTCAGGAGCCGCGGGACAGAAACCCGTGGTATTGTTTATTTTGGCAGCGGAAATTTTAACAGGATCTTTTAAAACTGAAAATGCCCAATTATTTTATTTCACATTTTGGGATAAACCCCATAATTTACAATAAAGGAAATTTCACGGGGAAATTCCGTATTCATACAAAACATGTTTATTTATTTTACTGAGCCACTTTATCCAAGCTGCCAGTGCTACACGGCACTTTTTTCCTGATTCACAGTAAGTCACCTGAAACATGTTTAAAAAGATTTTATCAGCGGGGAAATACTGGCGAGTCATTCAATTTGCACAAAATGACACATTGTTACAATTTACAGCATTAAGAGTTTTTATATTTGCCCCTATCTTATAATTAGCTGGTTCAGCTGTCACTCGACCGAATCTATAACTGTGGACATATCACTAATTAGGATCGCCCACCTAAAGTGATAAATTGTTAGTAGTAATGTGCACAAAACCCCCACTTACTGCCAGTAATTACAGATTAGCAAAGACTTAATCACTGCAAAGTATAACTGGAAAACATTTAGGTATTGTAAAACACTTTTGATAAAAAGAGAATGATTCACATTGTAAGTTTAATCGGACAGAACCTTGCCTACTGATTTAGCCTTGTAACCTAGTTAAATAACAATGCACACGAAACTAGGTCAGTAACTTAATACAACATTTACGATAAACTCACGAAATCAAAACCCTCACGACGAATGACAAAGTATAGCCCGAATTCGGGCAGCACTTAAACATCCATCGGATCGGTTTCAATCGATCGGACATTGTATCGTAGCAGTGATCGAGTTAATACCCCGTAATCGTAGCAGCGTCTCGATACCTTAACACTCGTTTTTAAGCAGAATAGGGACGTTTTGAACTAAATTTTCGAGTACAGAAGCAAGCCCCATGCACGATCAATTTATAGCAGAAAATTGAGTTTGTCGCGGCCCGCGTAAACTTTAGAAACATCTTACGCGGCCTGCGAGGGCCAGCCTAGCTACGGCTAGGGCTAGCGTGTCACGCGTAGGCTCGCCACGTGTCTGACACGTGGCCTGAACGCTTATCCGGAGTTCTTCAAGCTGTCGCGGCCCGTGTAAGCTTCCATTAAGTCTTACGCGGCCCGCGAGCGACCAGAAAATCTGAATTTCTTGGTTTTTTTATATGGATTAGGGTTTTAGGGGTCTGGGTTTCTACTTACGGGTCGTTTTGGGACATTTTTGCAAGTCCTTACATCATGCGAGAACCAAAAGCCTAAAAAAGCCTAAACCTCCACCCCCCACCCAAAAAAAAAAACCTAACCCTCCCCCCCACCCAAGCGAAATGCTAAAAACTAAACTATAAAGCTAAACCCTCGAAAAACCTAAAATAATTTGAAAAACACACACATTTTTTTTAATATTTTTAATAAAAATCGCTACTTTTAGTATTCAAATTTTTTATTATCGAGAAGTAGCGATTTTTATAAAAAAATATTAAAAAAAAACAATTTTTTTTGTGTGTTTCTTAGATTTGTTTAGGTATTTTTGGTTGTGTTCACACTGGTTCTCGCGGTTCTCGCAATAAAGGGTGATTCTTAATGGATCATTCTCATATATATATATATATATATAGGGGAATGTTCATTTGAGAAGAAAATTTTATTAAGAATAAAAAGAACAAAAGGGTACAATGGTAAAACACTAAATAGTTTTTTCTCATCTCATTTATTATTATGTTTAACTAAGACTATCATCCTCCACACAAAAAAAATTTGCCTACACACATCAAAAGTTATACTACACATTTCGAAATTTATCCTACATATATTGAAATTTATCCTACACAACTCGTAATTTATCCTACACGCCTCGTATTTATCCTACACTATAAATGAATTTTTTTTTATTTTTTGAGAAAAATATATATCTTAAAAATAAGTTACAAATTTAATATAATTAGTTATTAAAGATGAAACTACCAATTAATAATGTACGTAAGTTTACCAATATACCCTTATAGTTACATTAGGTACAAATATTAAATGAAGTCTAATGAAGCATTTCTATTGGTTGAAATTTCTTCTTTTTTCTTCTTATAAAGAATTTCTTCTCATTTGAACTCTCCACTATATATATATAGAGATTAAAGATCTTGTACATTAATTCAAAAGAGTAAATAAGTAATTTTCTCATTGATTCAATTAATTGATAACCTTCCATAACCGTCACCCATTATTTTAGAAATACGAATTTGTATTTTTTTTATTGTTCATCAATTATTATAACTTTGTGAAGATCGTAGAATGAAGGTTTTATAGAGTGTTATATAGCGATCGATGCAGAATGAAGGTTTTATACAGTGTTATAGTGTTACATTTTCTGGTAGCAGAACGAAGGTTTTATACAGTGTTATATAGTGTTATATTTTTTGGTAGCAGTCTATGATGATGTATAGTGTTAGATTTTCTGGTAGCAGTCTATGATAATGTTTAGTGTTATAGTGTTATATTTTCTGATAGCTGGTTTATGATAAATGATAGTGTTATATAGTGTTACATAGCGTTATATGGTGTTATATATTTCTGGTAGCAGTTACCTGTTTCCGGATTTTTAGAATGTCCAGATTTTTAGTGTTAGTTTAAAAATGGATCGTTGGAATTTAGGAGATGTTACCTTATTTGAAACATATAGAAAGACACTATTACCCCTATAATTTTCAAATAAGTTAAAATAGTTAAAACACAATTTACAATTTAGTTCGTATTGATCTCAACCATTAGATCAAAAATCTAATGGTTTAAAACACTTCTTACACTTCTCACACTTTAGTCTCTTTTTATACTATCATTACCCTACACACACACACACACACACACACACACACACACATATATATATATATATATATATATATATATTACGGTTTGGATCTTTTTATAACTTCATACAAAATAAAAACATCAAGAACTCTTAACTCTTAACAAGTACTCATTTATCCATATATAAATTAGCAACTTATATGTGCATCATAAGTTGTACATTGTGTTTTGGGCATTTTTCAAAAAAAAAAATTGATTTTTTTACTTTTAACCTAAAGGTTTTTACCTTTTGAAATTTTAACCCTACATAATTTGTTTTTTTAACTTTAACCCAAAACTTTTCATTATTTGCAATTTAACTTCACAACTTTTGTCACTTATACTTTTCATCTTTCGTAAATTTTCGTTTTACGTATAGTTCTAAAATTTTCGAGTTAATATGACGAAATGTGCATGTGTTGTTCAACGTTTTTACCTCTATTTTTCTATGTTTGACAGGTTCGTCGCAACACGCATATCCTAGGTCGAGTTAGTGTTGGTGGTCGATGACGGTTGTGTGACATTAGTACTATTTGACATCGTTTTACGCCCTGCCGCAACGCGGGGTGTGCTTTGGGGGGTTTTCAAAGAAAAAATGGTTATGCATATGGTTGTCGTAACGTTGGCTTTGGGGGTTTTCCAAAAAAAAAAATTGATTTTTTTTTTACTTTTCACCCAAAAGTAATTCATAAATTACTTTTAACCCAAAACTTTTTATCTTTTGCAATCTATTCTCATAACTTTTTTTACTTTCAACTTTGGTCCTTTATAGTTTTCATTTTCCGCAAAATTTTCGCTTTATGCATGGTTCTAAATTTTGTGACTTAACACATCGCAACGTGCGTCTTTGGTTTAACGTTTTTACGTTTCGTTCTAAATTTTGCGAGTTAACATGACGCAACGTGCGTGTGTGGGTGAACGTTTTTACATCGTCTGTTTTTTCCCGTTTGATAGGTTTAACATAACGTGCGGGTCCTAGATCGACTTAGCTATAACTAAAGAATCCCCGCCGCATTGCGGCGGGTCGCAATCCTAGTTTTAATTATTTATCATATGTATTTAATTAATTTGAGTGTGGTTTTGTCAATATTTATATGCAGTCTTTTGATTACATATATGTTATCGCAAGTTTATATATATGTAATAATCAAATTTTATTCCTTAATAATTATTTTTTACACCTACATACCAAATAACTTTACACTCACAAGCATTTGAATCCACACCATGTCTTTTGTGAAAGGAAAACATCATACCAATAGTTAGATAACTAGGACAGGGGTAATAATCAAATGTAAAATATGTGTAACAACCAATTACATCTGTGTAATAATAAATCTACTAAAATGACAAAACTACCATCAAGTAATTAATATTAAGTATATAAACTAAAGATTTTAAGGGCGAGGTTCTAGAGTGAACATTAATGTATTTGTGAACTGAGTGAACAAATCTTGACCATTGATTTACATCATCAAATCGTAAAAATAAACTAGTGTATTTTCATCACCAAATCAGCCATTGATTTACACTCATGTATACACTTATGTATTGATAATTAAGGGCTATGATTAGTTTACTAGTGTTCACTATCAAGTGGGTTGTTCACAAATGAACCTAACCTAAGATTTTAAAGTTCTTAAACTACGTGTGTATATATGTGTATATATACATGCATACACCCGTATGTATGCATGGATGTATGTATGCATGCATGTATGTATGTACCAACACACCTACGTAAACACACACGACTACACACCCTCTAATATCTACTATTAGACTCTGAACCCTCAACTTCATGGAGAGAGACACCACTTTATACATTTCCATGCCACTAATCTAGAAACTCTTTGGTGTGTGTGTCTGTATAGATATGATATTAATCTTACATAACAAAATCTTTTGTTTAAACAGGGAATGGTGATCATGACTTTAATAGTGGCATTACCAAAGTTGCTTCCACCGTCATGCGCTCACCAACAAGCCCTACTCTACCAATGTCAGGGTCCAACTAGTAGACAGTTTGGCGTATTGGTCTTAGCCCTTGGGTTCCTGTCCATAGGCACAGGTGGAATAAGACCTTGCAGTATGCCGTTTGGCGTGGATCAATTTGACCCAACTACTGATGAAGGTAGGAAAGGCATCAGTAGCTTCTTCAATTGGTATTACACCACCCTCACTGTCATCATGCTCATAGCCGTGACCCTTGTGGTCTACATCCAAGACTCGGTTAGTTGGGTCTTGGGATTCAGTATCTCAACCATGCTCATGGCTTGCTCCATTGTGTTGTTCTTTGTGGGCACTAAGATGTACATTTATGTCAAACCCGAAGGTAGTATTTTCTCTGGGATCGCGCAAACGCTTATTGCGGCTTACAAGAAACGTAATCTTGAAGTTGAAAAGGCAATACTGTATGATCCACCTATTACTAAAGGAACATATCAAGTCCCAAAGCTGCCTCTAACAAATCGGTTTAAGTAATTTTTTAGAATTCAAATACCAAACATTCTATATGATTATATGCTTATTAAGTTTAATTAATTTGTTTTTAACAATTAAACTAGGTACTTCAACAAAGCAGCTATAATATTGGATGGTGAAACAAACCTCGATGGATCTCAAGTTAGTTCTTGGAACTTGGCAAGTATACAGCAAGTTGAAGAAGTAAAATGCCTAATAAAAGTTATTCCCATATTAGTTTCGGGTATTATTTGTTTCACAACAACAATCCAACAAGGGACTTTCACTGTGTCACAAGCCCTGAAAATGGATCGTCATCTTGGTCCACACTTTCAGATACCAGCAGGGTCAATAGGTGTCATATCCTTGATCACCATCGGGATATGGCTCCCAATCTATGACAGGATCTTTGTCCCATCTATTCGAAAAAGAACAAAAATAGAAAGTGGGATTACGCTCCTCCAACGTATGGGAATTGGCATCGGTTTTTCTATCTTGGCGATGATTGTTGCTGCACTAGTTGAGAAAAAGAGACGCGATTCTGCAACTTATCACAATCGACCGGACGGGCTGGCGCCCTTATCGGTCATGTGGCTCGCACCACAACTTATCTTGATAGCATTTGCCGAGGTTTTTAACAGTCTCGGCCAATTGGAATTTTATTACAAGGAGTTCCCAGATAACATGAAAAGTGTCAGTAATGCGATGTTTTGTGTGATGGCTGGGACCGCGAATTATGTAAGTAGTGCATTAGTTACTGCGGTGCATAAAGTGACCGGAAAACATGGACGGTCAGATTGGTTAACAGCGGATATCAATGTCGGCAGAGTTGATTACTTTTATTATGTGATAGCTGGATTGGGGGTGTTGAATATGAGCTATTTTCTTTTAGTCTCATCTCAATATCAATACAAGGAAAAGATCCAAAGTACTGAAGAAGAATCTGGGTTGGATATTGAGTTAAATGCATCAAAAAAATGATATCATTTTGCTTTGTAGAACCTGGTACAAGAGTATGTATGTGTTATAATATCTAGTTGTAATAAAACCGAAGATGAATGTGGTTATAGTTATTATATAATGTATGCATATGGTGCACATTTAAGAATTGAATATGGTTATAGTTATTTTACAAGGTAATTTTGCTTATGAAAATAGTATATAATAACTTTGTAAATATTAGCTATAATGTTTATTGTGTATTATTTAAAGACTCATGTCATATGATCATATTTATATCGTTATGAATTTTAAGAAATTAAAGATTGATTGACGTTAAAAAATAACTACTGAATTATCATTTTACTATTTCCTATAGAGAAGAGTAAGATGAACTCACAACAAGTTATGAGTCGAATATGATGCTATAGACTAGATGTATCACGTGTTACAATGTTGAACAAACTTTTTTTTTTAAAAACAAAACTTCATTAAAAGAGTTAATTACTGTTTTCGTCCCTGTGATTTGTCAAAAATCACTATTTCAGTCCATTGGGTTAAAAATTGCGATTTCAGTCCCTGTAGTTTCACTTTCGTAACCATTCCAGTCCACCTCGTAACCATTTCAGTCCCTGTACTTATAGAATAAATGGATTGAAATGGTTACGAAAGTGAAACCACATGGACTGAAATGGTTACGAAAGTTAAACCACAGGGACTGAAGTCGCAATTTTTAAACTAATGGACTGAAATAGTGATTTTTGACAAACCACAGGGACGAAAACAGTAATTAACTCTCATTAAAAATATATCTTCGAACCAAACGGGCAAAGGGCCATACAAAACAGCACCCCCGACCTAAACGGGCAAAGGACAAATTTACAACATATACATAGAGTACTTACACCATTCCTTCCAACTAATATATTTACATGGAGATCTATTTTTTATCCACTCAAAACCTCTAGACTTGATCTCAACCATAATGTCTTGATGACTTCTCCTGGACTGATTGAATATCAACTCGTTTCTACTTTTCCAAATGCTCCAACACGAGATAATAATCACTCCAAGGATAATCTTTTTCTTTTTCTTCCCCACCTGAATGGAATTATGGATATCTAATAAATCTTTGAATTCAAAAGCGAAGATCGATGGGATGTTGCACCACGCGCTGACTGCCGCCATACCCTAATAGCCACCGAGCACGCAGTGAATAAATGATCCGTTGTTTCCTCATATTCCTCGCAAAAGGGACACATAACTGAATTTAAATCCACGTTTCTTCTTCTCAAATTAACTCTGGTAGCCAGCCTATCCAAGTTACCTCTCCACACCATTATATTGCATTTGAGGGGAACCCATTTGCACCATTCGAAGTTAGGGAGATTGCTATTTCCCCTGTTCGAAATTATCTCCTTTTTTCCTGCTTTAACCGAGAATCCTTCCTGATTGTTAATGTTCCACATCCACTCGTCTTTTTTATTGGACAATCTCACCATGTTTATGGCGTCTTGGCATTCCTACCATTCCTTTAGCTCTGTATCAGACTCCAGTTGTCTTGCCCAATTCCATAAGTATCCACCATTTTCATGTCTCGTGTCAATTCTATCCACGATCCTGCAATTTTTACACAAATCCAAAACGAACAAATGTGGCCATCTTTCCATGAATGTAAGATCGCCCACCCATGTGTCTATCCAAAAGCGGATCTCCTATCCATTCCCCACCTTACCCTTAATCAAACAATTTAAACCCTTTCCATTTAATTTAATTTTGGAAATCAAATTCACAATGTTCTTCCAACAACCCGCATATTTACCATTAAGAGGAAGAAAACTTTTTTGATTGATTTTACTATGACATGTGGTTTCTATTGTTTTTATTATTTATTTTATGTTTGGAAACGATTAACATGCTTATCTTTATCAGTATTTCGACGTTAATTTTTTCACGTGTTTGATACTGTAACGCCCAGATTTCCTAATCCGAAAAGTAATACTATCATACTATTATTTAACAAAATTCGGGCATGACCCGTTCGTATTATGAACAATTCCCTGTATGACCAACATGTAAAAACTTAAATACGACACAGCGGAAAATATGAACCCAAAAATTTCGTTCTTAAAAAGTCATATTAACTACATGAATACCCAATTACAAATTGTAATTCATTCATTAGAAAGGATTCACAATGTTACATTATATCAAGGCTTCATGACCTATTTAAAACAAACTATGTGACCTTTCTTTCCCGTACAATCCTTGCTCTCAACTCGATCTATGTCTTCTTCACTTCGCTAGCGGTAGAGAATACCCGTACGATACCTGAGGACACCACATACAACTTAACCATTAGACTTTAAAACATCGCATAAAATCAAACTATGTAATAGAAGTTCATAAATCATTCCATGAAGTAACTTGGAATTGTCCAAGTGTATATCTTAAATATCCTTAACCCAAATTCTTTTTCAGTTCTTCATGAACCCAACAATCTCATACCTGCATTACATTCAAAACTCAAAGCACATCATTAGTAATCGTAAGTACTCCGACGCCTTGATAACGTTCATACATATATCTTTAGCATCATATATTCATACCCACATGCATTCACACTTACGCGCATATTATCATATACGCCTATATGCAAACGTACCTTCATACATGTCTACGACCCTATCTACGCACAAACAATCATTTACGAATTTATATACACTAGCTCATGCTTACCACTTCATACACGTACACTTATGCCGAAACAACATATTCACAACTTAGCATAATATAGGCGATATACAACGACCTACGTGCCTACTAGATTCCTATATATATTTACTTAACAATTTCTTACACTAATACGAAAACAAATCCATTCTTTCACTAACCAACGACCCTTAACACCTCTTATATCCAAAACCAATCCTTAACATAGGTTATGAGACCTTGGAACACCATTTAGACAAGTCCAATGTATAAAACAATAAAATCCAACAAATAGCCTGCAGCACGGTCCCTCGCGGGCCGCGTAAGCCTTGGCTTACTTCTTCGTGGGGCGCGACAGCTCCACCGTAAGCTACGGTAGTGCCCAGCTCAAAACCCATTTTAATTACTAAAACTAGCATATCTTGACCAATTTACATCTGAAACACTTGAGGCTTGCTTCTAATTATCCGTAAAACGTTTCCCTTGCATAAATGACTAAAAACCCTTACCCGGGGGTCCTAACCATAACGAATTACGTTACATTACACGACTTATACACATAAATTCGACTCATTTGAACTTACCAATTTTCTTTCAGCTTAAATAACAACCTTCAACCTAATAAAGCATTATTAGCTTCATGCTCCTGATTAATACATGCACTTTCATGATATTTCATAACCATACGTATTAAATTTATTAAACCTACTAAAAGGTGAATCGAAATTCACTTACCTTGAGCGCCCGTTCTCGCTTTCACTTCCTTGTCTCCTCTTGACTCATTAGCTTTCTTCACTTGATTCCTTGCTAACGCGATGCATATCCTTTCATTCCATTTTATTACAACATTGTTAGTATACGTGATCATTCATCTTATCAATCAATCCGTTCCTATGTCTCATTGATTTTTATTGGGCAAATACTAACATACATATGGCATAGATCCATTATCACATCATTCATAACATAATCAATTCAACTTACCGTCATGTACGTCATATAATAATCTAGCAAATATTCACATGATCTCCTTATTCTCGCAATAGTGTTAGGAAGTCTAACCTTATTATTCATACCTTGTTGACTTTCTAAAAAGTCAACTGTCAATCATACACATTTCCAATCCGGTAAACATATAACCACTTAGTCACATTACTTTCATTAACCAATCATTCACTAACATGTATAGCTCAATTCACTGAAAATAGGTTGTTTTGGGACGGACGTTTACTGTACTTACGAGCTTGAAAAAATTACAATCTTTTTATGTGAAGTACCCCTCGGAGGGCTTATCCTTGTGTTAAATTTTTAGAGTCTAACTCTCTACCAAAAATTTATAAAAATTCATCTACTAAGCTGCAATCAGATTCGTCACTTCTGACTGCAGCTTACGGAAAAATTCATTTAAAATTGCTCGTTTATCCGATTAACGAAATTCCAATTGGAGATTTTTGAAATTACCTGAAGCTACTTACAGTAAAATTTTGATATCATAACTCAATTCTAAATTGAGTTATGACATTCGTAATGGGCTGCAAATTCTGCCAGAAAACGCAGCCTGAACCTTCGATACCGAAAAATTCATAAAACATTCAATTTTCGTCGAAAAAATGCAATTTCAGTGGGGTTTTAAAGATATTTCCTGGAATTACATTTTAGACTCAAGAAACACATGTTTTTGTCAGGTTTTTTCCATGTTACAGCCAATACAAGTCGGCTGTAAATTCTGACCAGGAGCTGTTCGAATTCAGCTTTCAATTAAAGCATGTTCATGACATCAAAACACTATTTTTTAGCAATCAAAACCCTAAAAACATCACATACATGAATTTAGCATCAACAAATCTGAATTTACTTGAATTAAGCATGATTTCAACATATACTTGTCTAGGGTTTACTCCTAAACACTACAATGTTCCTATTTCATCCATATAACAAGCATGCATCAACAATTTTTGAATTCTCTAGGTTTACTCAGAAATTCAACTAGAGATTTCTCATGAAATTTACATACCTTGTGACTCCTTTTTCAGTGGAGATCACTAATTCATACTCGGATTTCGATTTAGACTTGATTTGGACCTCCAATTTGAGAGATTTGTAAGGAGTTAGAGTTTGAAGGGGAGCCCTAGGTCGCCCCCTGTGTTTCTGTCGATCTCAACACACACAAGTGTGTGTTTGAGTTTCAATTTTTATGTTTTTATTTAATTAGTTTTGTTTTAAACGCTTTTGGCCCCTCGAGTATCATTTAGTTCTTATTTTTAGTGTTTTAACCCACTTATGAGTTACTACAAGACTTTTATCTAACTAGGTTATTATTATTCCTAGTTAACTTATTGGATTCCGGGAGTTAAAAAAACCCGTTTTATTTTAAGTCCCGTTAACTCGGGCTCCTTATGAACTTTATTTCCTCTAAAGCTTTTATTCCCTTTTTAATTTAATATTAGGTTTATTTATTTAAATCCTAATATTTATCGGGTTAATTTCACCACTAACGGTATTTTACCCGTTCATAAATATTAACGTGGTTTGATTACCAAACCTGTTTTCGGGGTGTTACAGATACCGGTGTACGATCATGATTTATTTAACTTACTATGTATTTTTCCGCTGTTACGTTTATGTTCAGAGGTTTACTGTAATGCTCGAAACGATATCGACTAAATCATCGTCATATCACCTGAAAAAGTCGTTACCCGCCGTGAAGCGTGGGCTTTTCATGACCCTAGTTATAATAAAAACAAGTATACGATCAATTTAAATATCAGCATTAACATAATTACCATTCGTCTCATCATTTACAGCACTTGTACTTGCATTTGGATTTGGATTTGGATTTGCAGGTTGCGGATTTAAAACATCCTCAATCGAAACTCTCTGATATGCAGATAATTGAGCATGATCACCGATCGGACGAGTTTCTTCAAAATCAACATATGTTCGTCCAGTGCTACTTTGTGGATCCATCGAAAAAACAATTGAATGAAACCCTAACGATGAAGAACGAAAACTGCAATTGAGAATTATGAAAAATTTGAAACTGATTCAAATGATAATTACCGGGATATTAATGTAACGAACTTCTCGCTGATTGAATGAAGAGACGAATTTGCCCTCAGATGATTGAATTCATTGTCTGATTTAACCTTATCAAATAAAAACGAAGCAGGACACGTGTACGGCCACTACTGTCGCGTACGTAATGTAGGATTAGGAGATTTGTATCCTACACTTTACCTATATATATATATATATATATATATATATATAAAAGAGGGTAAATCAAATCCCAAATTTTGGTTTTTATAAATAAAAATAGTTGGAATCATAATTTAAAGATTTGATATTATAGTTGAAATATATATACGAAAATAATTAATGACAACATAACTTGTGATTATAGTATTTAAAACACATAAACTAAATATCAAACAATTATGAAATTAGTTGTAATTGATTTATATTAAACTTAATTTAGTAAATGTATTAATAAAATCTCACCACTTCATTAATATTCATAACTATGAATTTGAATTTATTAATAATAATAATAACTGGATTTTGCCCCGCCCGCGTTGCGAGGTACTAAGCCGAATATTTCTCTCTCATAACATGTCCGTCTGTGTTTCGATTACTTGTACATACTACTCATAACACGATCTCAAAAAAATTACATTTAGTCAACAATTAAATTAAAACATTATCATACTTTTGCTTAAGAGAAAACAAAGACGATAGAAAAACAATAATTTTAAAGTGAGGGAATAATAAAAATTACACAAAGTCAAACAATTAAAACACAACACTACTATAGTTTTGTCAAAAAAAAAAAAACTAAAACTAAAGCGATGGCATGACTGTAATTTTACACTGATGTCAAAATCGTAATTTCATTAGGAAAGCAAAGGTAAACGATGGCAAAAATGTAAATTTAGATTGAGGGCAAAATTGTAATTTGGCTGGGTTGGGAAAAAACAAAACTAATGGCAAAACTGTAAATTTAAACGGGTCAAAATCGTAATTTTGAATCGAGGGCAAAATGGTAATTTTTAGTCGGGGGCAAAAGCATAATTTTATTTTGAATTGGGGGTAAAAACGTAATTTTGAACTGATGGCAAAATCGTAATTTTAAAGCGGGGATAAAATCGTAATTTGATTTAGCCTAAATCAGATGAACTATTGTTAATCAAATTTCATAAATGTTATAGAATTAATAATTAATTAATAGTTAATTAATAATGAAATCAATTAAGTAATAAAATTAAGTAATAAAAGAATAGAATAACTAAAAGTATATATAATAGTATAATAATGGTTGAATACTGTTCATGAGCAGTATGTTTTAATATGTATAATAGCTAAATATTTATGCTATACATAAAACTTATAAATAAAACATGCATTAAAAATTATTATAAATGAATACCAACGAGCCGAGTTTGAACTTGAAAAGGTACTCTTAAGCCGAGCTAGAGTTTTGAATAAAAATTATTATAAATGTATACCAAGGAGCCGAGTTTGAACTTGAAAAGGTACTCTTGAGCCGAGCTAGAGTTTTGAAATTAGAGCTCGACAAAGAGTCGAGCTCGAGTTCTCGTAGATTAAGCGAGTTTGAGCACAGCTTAACTCGTTTACACCCTAGCAATTCTCACATAATTTTAGATACACATTGAATTGACGCCGTACATACATTTCTATCTGCAGACTGTTTGTTTTTCCGAAAACGTTTCATTAAAAACGTATACGCGAGCTCTTCTTGATGCAGACTTGGCTCAACCACTTTTAAGATCTTCTAAGGTCTGTATAGGATTAAAAACCACCACCCAACACCACCACCACTACCGTCCACCACCCACCACCGTCCATCACCGCCACCATCGTCCACCACCCGCCACCACCGTACATGGTCAACTACATGGATGTCATAGACTCAAGCTTGGATGACGCTCTCCGACGGTACAACACGGGATGTGAGGCCGCTCGGGGGTAACATATGACTGACTTTGGGTCTAGCCAAGGACCCATTTAGTTTAGTTTAACTTTTATGTTTTCTAGTTTAGTTTTACTTTTCAGGAATAAACCACACTCGAAAAGATGGAGGTTACAAAGGGAACGTTAAAACCACACCCTATGCACGAAAATAAAGCCTCCCGACAACTTTTCCAGCATTACAGCAAGTTCAGCACGGGGTCGTGCCCAGCCCAACACGCCCCGTGCCCAGGCTTTGCAGAAAAATTGCCCAATTCAGGTAATTGGCCACGGGCCGTGCTCGCTGAACACGCCTCATGGCCAACCTTCTGTTTGATTATGATACTGGCGATCTGACCACGGGGCCGTGCCCGGACCACACGGGGCCGTGGCCAGACGCACAGTATTATAAAAATTTGTTTTTCGACACCGTTTACGCATTCGAATCAACCTAAAAACTTATTTTTGGGACACATTGAGGACAATGTGTAATTTAAGTGTGGGGGGATGCTAAAACCTTGAATCTCGTAAGTCCTAATAACAAGCCTTACACAAAACTCTATTGGAACCGCTAATCACCCCAATTTTTTTTCAAAAGTTTTCATTTTTTTACTTGTCTTGGTTTAATTCGAGAATAACAACTTCTAAAAATGGTTATATTTTTACAAATTTACAACCGATAGCGTCGTGATAAAAAGAACCAAATAAGAAAATTATGAAAATACATGACAAATCTAATTAATATTTTAATTATATATACTTGATCACATTATAAACCCATTTCCCACAACAAATGAGTTTTGAGCCTTTATTGAGCATACAAGCATATATCTTTAAACTAAATGCTCATTTTTCGTTTCTTGTGTGAATAGCCGCTTGGTTCTTACGACTCTAGAACTTGCCACGACGATACATTCTCGGTCCTGTAATACCCCAAAAACAAGTTTGCTAATGATACTAAATTAACCAAAAATAAACGGGTAAAATACCGTAGGTGGTAAAAGTAAACCCGGTGAATACTAGGATTTAAATAAAAAAACCTAATATTAAATAAAAGGTGAACGAATGCTATGAGAAGATAAAGATTTTAAGAGGCCCGAGTTAACGGGACTCAAAATAAAACGGGTTATAACTTCCCGAACCCATTAAGTTAACTAGGTAGAATTAACCTAGTTAGTAATGGGTAATGAAATTATAAACTATGGGTTATAGTTTCATTTGTAAATTCTTGAAACTATAGATACTAATGTTGCCAAGTAGGAAACTAGTTTTATTAAAACAAATAACAAAAACACAACACGCACACTTAGTGTGTGTGTGTGTGCGTATGGGCGACCAGGAGCAAGGGGAAAGGGTTACAAACCCTAGTTCAATAAATTCATCAAATTGAAGCTCAATCCAAGCCCTAAATCAATGCATGAACACATATAAACGATCACCTAGTCATGGGGATCGCAAGGTATGTTGAATTTTGTTATTTGGTGATACTTTGAAACTATGATGAACAATCATAATCGAAATTCTGAAATGAATAATGAACCTATGAGGGTTGTTGTGATGAAATTTTTGTCTAGAAACAAACCCTAGTTGAAAACCTTATGAATTAGTGTTACAAACTAGAGATTTGATGATTTCCCTTGTATGTGCTAAGTGGGTTTTGGCTAAATAATGAAGATGATGATATGTTTGTGCTAGAAATCATCATAATTAACAGTTAAAGCGAGATACTTAAACAAATTGCAAGTTTGAGTATTTGATTATACATGATTCGAAATGGGTTTTGAATGTTGTAGTGAAATTAGTGATTTATTTCATGAATATGGATGTTTGTAATCACGTTAACTACTAATTGATAGGTAGAACTTGATTATATTAGATGTTCGGATGAATGTCTAATGCTATGATGAAACGGGTTTTACATGTAGATGGAAACCTTTGTTTCTTGCTTAATGAATGAATAATTAGCTTTGATAATCAAGAGCTAAGTTAAATAGGTGTTAATAATAGCATGAGCTTAAACTTGAAAAGTAGTTAAAACGGTGGCGTAAGAATAATGCCTACCGGATACTTGAGAAGTGCTTAAATGAATTGTCGAGTTTCATAGTATAATCACTTATGCTAATAGGCAGTTTGACCTTTAAAAGTCAAACTGACCAAAATGAAATCAAATGGTAAATTCGGATGTAAAATCCGTAAGATGGAATAGTCATAATTAATGATGACTAATCTAATCGTCTTACGAATTATGATGATAGTTTGACGCTTGACAAGCTAGGTGGAGGTTGGAAAGGAAGCGGGTCAAACGAATCAAGTGTAAAGGAAAAGCGTGTTTCAGATGCAAGGTAAGTTAAACTTACACCCCCTTTTAATTACAATACACTTACTTGTGATGTATTGATTTTGAATTATGTTAGGTAATTGAGATACTATGCTCCGGCACAATACAATATAAGTCGGAATAAAGAAAAATGGTAAGAAACCATAAACTTCGGTAAAGAGGGTAAAAACGGTAGACTAGTCGAGTGAAGACTAATCAATAAGGATTTTGAACATCGCGTTAAGGGGTGACCTTGATGGGTAAAGTGGCTAATTAATAATCCGTATATGAGTTGACGGATAGATAAAAGATTTAAAAAGTCAACCTTTTGGTGTAAATATTAACGGGTCAAATAATTCAAGGAATGTCCTTTAAGTAATAAGAAATCATGGTGTAAACCGGAATAGGTTTAAAAGACGAGATGGTATTAAAATACCATCATATGTAGATAAATGGTCATGTCGACTAAACGGGTCAAATGGTGTGTTAATACCATTTGACAATAATAACTGACCCGAGCCAGGTATGCATATTTAGATTTATAGTTAATAGCGATATTTTGGTCAAATATTAGTGAAAGTCCTTCGTAGTAAAATAAAGGACTAAAATTGACCAAAAATCCCTTAATAGGTAAATTGGGCAAACGACCCATATGGGTTATTTAGGAACTTGTATGGTGATTATGGAATATAGGTAGATAGTTTATATGAGGAAATGTAAAGTGCAAAAAGAGAATAGCGAGTCGATGCTTAAATGCATAAAAGATCCTCTTAACGGGTCAAAACGAATTATGTACAAAACTTGGATATTGGCCACGTAATTCACAAAAGTTATGAATCCAAGATAAATATTTTGTGTTAAATACATTGTGTATGATTTATGATTAACTAGAAACAAGTTATGATTTTTAAACACAAACGGGTCAAATGCGTAGAAACTAAATATAAAGTCGAGGGCTTAGAATCCAGAAAATTGTTAATCCGGATGTTGGATTTTAACTCCATGTGATGGAGGATTAAATTACGATCGCATAGGAAAAAGAATCGCGTAAAACGGATCAATAACGAATAAGTTATGGTCGTTTCCGTAAAAACTAGTGTAGCTGGCAAAGTGCAGGTTCCAGAAACGGACCTGCTGGAAAAGGGTCTCACTCGCGCCACGCGAGGGAGCAAGGTGGTTCTAGCGCGTGGCATGACGGAGCTAGTTTCTGAAAATTGTTTTTTTTTTATTTTGCCTCGCGAACTCGTTTAAACACGTTTTAAACTACGTATGACTAATTCAATTCATGTTTTATGAATTGTAGGTATATTTACAATACCAAAGAACGATCAAGCTCAACGAAGAACCGAACACGATCAAGTTACAAGCTTCCGCACATTGTTAATCGTTATTTTTAAACGACGAATTTAGTCACATTATGTGGTATACTTGAAAATTGTAAAAGTTTTAATTAATCTGTATGTTCCAATGTACTTGTAATTATAATTACATGATTATGTTCGTAATTTATAACAAAATCCGCTTAAAAATAGTAAGGGTGTTACAGGTCCTTACCAACTTTAACCCTAATAAGTAAATGATGGGGGCATTAGGACTAACCCATTTTCCTTTCAACACCATTATTTTACATCTTTTTTATCACCTACCCAAAATCCCCCTTAGTTGATCACTTTGAGCCTAAACCTTTTCATTTCAAAACCCACAAACAAACACCATTTACCCACCAAAACCTTTTTCTTTTCAACCACTTTGTTTTAGTAAAAAGCTCGGTTATCTTGTGACATGAAAAAAAATGAAAGTCTTGCAATAAAAAAACAAGTTCCTCAAAGAAATCTTGTTTGAATATGATTAGTTTGAATAAAAGTCACAAAAACAAAAGGTTTTACGACGACCGACGTTTTTTACGCTTTTAGCCATTTTTACTAACCACTAACCAAAACCACATACCCTTAGCCCAAGCCTAACCCTTCCCCAAAGTCATTTAGATATTTGCAAAGGTTTATAGTTAAAAAGGAAGATGTTTGATCGCTTGGCAAGCATATGGTAGGAGTAAGTTCTATGCCGGTCTTGAGTGTTTCACAAAAATACATTTTCGGCCGAGTGTTGAGTGATCTCCCGTGAGGTATGCGAACTTGTATATAAATAGAATTTTAAAAAGGCATGTTATGCCCAAATAAGTAAGTTTTCTTATAAATCGTTCTAAATAAATCATGACGAATAAGATTGTAAATAAAATAAAAATAAAACCCAATAAAAGATCTTGGATTCCCGACACTCAAGATGAGCCTAAAACTTTTCTTCTACCTCTTCCATTTGGGTGTGTAAGCCACATATTAAAGAGTTTTGCTTGAGGAAAAGCAAAGATTCAAGTGTGGGGGTATTTGATGTGTGCAAAATGTAACATATAAATTACATCAAATGAGGCATAAAACTAACCTTTTTTTGTATTAATGTTGGAAAAAACGTGTTTATTTCTTCTTTTTGAATTTACAGGACCAAATGAGCTTAAACGAACAAAAGGAGCAAATAAGCAGCCAAAACCAACATAATTACAAAAATAAGGACTAAACGTGACATGTCCGACCCCTCGGCAGCATCCCCAAAGCAAAAACAAGGCAACAGAAGCCTGACCACGGGGCCGTGCCCAGCTGGGCATGGGGCGTGGTCAGGGCCCTGCACAAAAGACAAATCAGTAGAAGCTTCCACGCCCACCACGGGGGCATGCCCAGCTCAGCATGGGGCCGTGTGGGACCCTCTGCTGACACTTGCAATTAATGAAGGAAGAGAAAATGGCTGGACACGGGGCGTGCCCAGTGGGTACGGGACAGTGGCCAGAGTTCTGTGCAGGCTATAAAGATGGGTGCTTGGTTCACTTCAAAGGTATCCCTTGGCAAACCACTACTCTCCCACTTTGCCACCTATGACAACCCTCGTAATTACATGTATCCGTACGATTAATTAATATTATATTGTGCTTAATGATTGTGCAGAAACTTGACTAAATAGTCCTGAATATTTTCCTAAGTGTTAGGAATTAAAAGTGTTACAAATAAATACATAAAAGACACTATACGGAACAACCTAGCACTTCAACGAAACGTTATCTAACCGGACATTACCCGAAACACCAAAATTGTGTCAGAAACATTGTCTTATTATTTTTGGATTAGTTATGGTCCCCGAATACCCCAACAATTTATATAATGCACCATACGCATATAACACTAGACATAGCACTTAACCTCCACTAGTTACCTACTTATTATAAAAATTTACACATAACCCCCCCCCCCCATATGAATTTACGGCCCATGTATGGGACCCCATCAAGATTTTGTTTCAATATTGTATCTACATTGTTGCTTGAGTATTTGAACAAGATATTGGATGAAATCTACATAAGTATGGCTCCTAGATTTACAAGATCATTCATATCTTCACTCCATACCTTCTCAAGATCACCCCACTCTCTCACTCATCTCACTCTCTCCCTCTCGGCTCCATCAAGAACCGCCACCACCACCACCTTACAACCCTCATCCTTCCATTCCAAGCTTGTTTCAAGGTGCACAAAGGTGAATTAGAAGGTGTGGAACACTCGGATCTTGAAGGACCTCTCTAGTGTGCTTTTATTCATCACATTTTCATCTTGTTTCTTCCCTAGCTTTAAGCTAGTTGTAAGTTTCTTGTTAAACCTTGTTTACTTCACATTTTGGTGGTTAATAGATATATCATGTTGGTTTATACAAGAACATTAAAAGAACACAAACATAAATCTTGAACATAAAGATGATATATGATGAAAGGTTGTTAGTATAATGTTGTTAAATACATGCATGATCTTGATTGTTTGGTATGATGAATCTGTTAGAAAGTAACATACAACTACTAAGGATGATACGAAAGTATTTATACAATTGCTGAACATGATAAAGAAGCCCAGAAACTTGTTTTATAAAAGGGTATGTGAAAACAGAAAACTGTTTGGTGGTTACAGCCAACTTAGTCGTAACTTAACGAAAAATTAAATTTTCTTGAGTCTATAACGTGTTATTTCGAAATACGGTTCTAATGGCACTGGAATCATAATTTTTGGACTTCGTTTGCTATTTTTAAAGGGTCGTTTTTCACAGCAGCAATAGCTGCGTTTTTACTGCTGAAAATGTGTGTTATGTTTTTCATCATAACATGGAATCTGTGTAGAATTAGCTCATGAAATTTGTACTATAGATGACTACTGATGTCGTTGTAATTCTCCAACTGGAATTTTATCAATCGGACTTACGATGAATTTTAAATAAATTATTCCGTGGACTGCAGTCAGAAAGTGACGAATCTGATTGCAGTCCGGTAAATGATTTTTTATAAAATATTGGTAATGAATTGGATCCCGAGTTTTTACACAATAATATTTGGTTCGTTTAAGACCTTCTGTAAAAAGTTGGGAATTTTTGGAACAGGTTAACTATTTTATTAAAATTCCCGAAAACAGTCCAGTTTTGAATGTTAAAGCTGAAATGACATAAGTAGTAATTTGCGTGTCTAAATGTTGGGTAGGTTATCTGAGAATGATCTAACATGTTATATGTCAATGAAAGTGTTATGTTCAATTTCGTATGTTTGCTTATGAATGGGAATAGATGAGAAGTTTATATGGGCACGAACCGTTAAAGTGAGTGCATGTTATGTGGTAGATGCGTGTAGGAACTTCGTGCTTATTTGAAGTCACTAATAAACTAAGTGGTAATCATACTAGGACGTGATTAACCGACCTTGACTGTTAGCTATTTTTGAGAGTCAAACCGAGCAACCAAAGGTGAGTTCACACACTTTCTAAGGCATGGGATTCCCGGTGGTTAGGAATGGGTTAATGAATTAAAACGGAACCTACATATCCTCCTTGGGTAGGATATGTACCGCCATCCTCCATAGTTAGGATGCCAATATAAATCCTGCGTATTCTCCTTGGGTAGAATACGTACGTTCGTCCTCCTTGGGTAGGACAACAACCTTAAAACTTACTAGACAAAACTCTATCATGAAGTCCCTCATTTTTATATCGACTTAATCGTCGGGCCATTGGCGAGCGAGTCATTAGTTAATAGCGCTATTAGGGTTGACAAGCCTCAGACCGTGCCGTTCGGATGGGCGTGTACTAATGGATCTGGGCAAATTGTCAATGATGATAGAAATTGACGTAGGGCACAACTATTGTTCGTCAGTTGTCGATATGGTAACGGTCTAGTGGTTCACATGGGGAAGCCCCCACGGGTCATGGTTTGGGAAAGAAGGAATTGGTTAATCATATTTTCAACTATGTGGTAACCCCCACGGCAAGTAAGCCAGCTAAAGACAAACCATGTTTTCGAAAATAACTTAAACCAAACACCCAACTGTGAACTCGCTCAACTTTATTGTTGACTCGTTGTTACATGCCTTACAGGTCGTTAGATGCTTATGGAGCTTGCACGAGGAGGATGTCGTTGTGGGATATGGACTGTCGAGTCCCATGTTAAACTTTTAAACTTAAGAACTTATTATTTATGTTTTGGTTTTACGTCTTATGCTTCCGCTGTTTAATTTGAACTTTGTTAACTTGGTTGGGATCACCAATGATATTGTGTGGTTGAAATTTTAATTACTCTACTATATTGTTCAATATGATTGGTGGCTTGATCCTGGTCATGTCACGCCTCCAAGCGGTGATACTCCGCGTGTGGATTTTGGGGGTGTGACAGATTGGTATCAGAGCCATTGGTTATAGTGAACTTGGTTTTAAAAAAGGGGAAGAGCTTTTTGATAAAACCAGACTATAACCTGTACAGCGCTCGACGATCCACAACGACGCTTCGCTCCACGTGCAAGACTCGACACAATAGGTGGTATGAATTATGTTTATATTGTCTGTTTGATAGTCCAAATAGTGCATTAGTTAACGTGATAACTGCTATTTGAGCCTTGTGTGCTTACTCTCTTCTGTCGTCCCACGCTTACGCACTTTCGCGACACTTTTCTCACTTACGTTGCTTCGTTGTGAAGATCATGGGTGGACGTTTGAACTTGACTCAAGCCCAGCTGACGGCTCTAATCAACGAATGAGTTGCTGAGGCACTCGCAGCAGCTCCAGCAGGAGGTATAACCTGCCATTTCGACCTATCCTAGGATGTTTAGATCCTACACTCGCGAACCAACTCTTGTGCTTAACCTTATCTTTTATTCTCGCGTAACAGGTCAGCATGCTCAACCTCCCGTATGTACGTTCAAAACATTCATGGATTGCCGACCTAGTACTTTTAGCGACACAGAAGGAGCTGTAGGTCTTCTTCACTGGTTCGAGAAGATTGAGTCTGTTGTTGAGATGTGCGAATGCCCTGAAGCTCGTAGGGTGAAATTTGCTACTGGAACACTCGAAGGTGCTGCGTTAACCTGGTGGAAAGCACAGGTTCAACTGCTAGGGCTGGCGGTTGCTAATGCCACCCCATGGAATGACTTCAAAGATTTGATCAAGGAAGAGTACTGTAGTCGTGACGACATCCACAAGCTAGAGGTGGAATTTTTCAATCTGAAAATGACGGGGTCTAAAATTGAGGCGTATACGAAAAGGTCAAACGAGCTGGCCATCTTGTGTCCTACTATGGTGGACCCTCCCATCAAACGTATTGAGCTGTACCTCAAGGGTCTTGTACCAGAGATTCAGAGTCACGTGACTTCAGCTAATCTTGGCACCATTCAGCAAATCATCCGGTTGGCTCATCGTCTCACTGATCAGGCAGTTGAGCAGAACAAGCTGCCCAAGCGTATTAGCGCTACTACTACTGATGCTCCCAGTGATAACAAGCGCAAGTGGGATGGAAATTCAGGCAAGGGTTCTACTTCAGTTCAGTCTCAGTCCCAGCAGTCAAAGACTGATGACTACCAGAGTCCTGGTCAGCAATCTTATGGTTGTCAAGGACAAGGTGGATACCGAGGGAACCACCCCAAGTGCAACCGGTGCAATAAGCATCATAGCGGGCAGTGCCACAAGGGTCGTTGTCAGAGGTGCAACAAGTTTGGTCATGAAGCAAAGGATTGCAGGGGCGCACGACCAGCAAATCAGAATCACCACCAACAACAACAAGCTCCACAAAACCACCACCAGCAGCAACAG
Source organism: Helianthus tuberosus (assembly GCA_030545235.1). Taxonomy (NCBI): domain Eukaryota; kingdom Viridiplantae; phylum Streptophyta; class Magnoliopsida; order Asterales; family Asteraceae; genus Helianthus; species Helianthus tuberosus. The sequence goes on from CM060420.1 coordinate 139,747,766, forward strand.
CAACAGCAGGGCAATAAAGGATGCTTTCAGTGTGGCGCTGAGGGCCACTTTAAGAGGAACTGTCCTCAGCTGAACCAGAATCAGAACAACAACAACCAAGGAAACGGGAACAACAATGGAGGCAACAACGGGGGTAACAATAATGGCAATGGTGCCAGGGGACGTGTTTTCGTGCTGGGTCAGGGTGATGCAAGGAACGATCCTAACGTTGTGATGGGTAAGTTTCTTCTGGATGATTTCTTTGTTACTGTTTTATTCGATTCGGGTGCCGATACTAGTTACGTGTCCTTAAAAGTTAGTCAAATGCTTAAGCGCACCCCAACACTTTTGACCACCAAACACACGGTAGAGCTAGCAAATGGTAAAAGTCTCGAGGCCACACACATAGTTAAGGGTTGTAACCTCGTCCTAGCTGGTCAAACCTTCTCTATCGATCTTATTCCTATCATTCTGGGTAGTTTCGACGTTGTTATTGGGATGGATTGGTTATCTCATCAGCAAGCGGAAATTCTTTGCAACGAGAAGATTGTCCGCATCCCTCGTTCTGGTGAAGAACCCCTCATGATTCATGGCGACAAGAGTGGTGCTGTCGTAGGCATTATCTCTTTCCTTAAGGCCCAGAAGTGTTTACGAAAGGGCCACACTGCCATTCTAGCACTCGTTACTGACGCATCAATGGAAGAGAAGAGAATTGAAGACATTCCTATTGTGCGCGATTTTCCTGAGGAATTACCTGGTCTTCCGCCTCATCGACAAGTCGAGTTTCAAATCGAGCTAGCTCCTGGAGCAGCACCAATAGCTCGTGCACCTTATCGACTAGCTCTGTCAGAACTTGAAGAACTGTCCACACAATTACAAGAACTCTTGGAAAAGGGTTTCATACGTCCTAGCTCTTCACCCTGGGGAGCTCCGGTCTTGTTTGTGAAGAAGAAAGACGGTACCTTCAGAATGTGTATTGACTATCGCGAACTTAACAAGGTGACCGTGAAGAATCGTTATCCTCTCCCACGTATTGATGACTTATTCGACCAGTTGTAAGGGTCGAGTTTCTATTCCAAGATTGACATGAGATCAGGTTACCATCAACTGAGAGTCCGAGATAAGGACGTCTCCAAAACAGCATTTAGAACTCGTTATGGGCATTACGAGTTTCTGGTTATGCCTTTCGGATTGACGAATGCACCTGCGGTCTTCATGGATCTCATGAACCGAGTGTGCAAACCTTACCTGGATAAGTTTGTCATAGTTTTCATCGACGACATCCTGATCTATTCGAAGAGTCAGGAAGAACACGAGCAACACCTGAGGCTTATTTTGGAACTTCTTCGAACAGAGCAGCTGTATGCCAAATTTTCGAAATGTGACTTCTGGCTTCGCGAAGTCCACTTTCTAGGCCACGTGGTAAACAAGGATGGGATTCATGCTGATCCATCCAAGGTTGACTCGATCAAGAACTGGCCTGCACCCCGTACACCAACAGAAATCCGCCAATTCTTGGGTTTGGCAGGATATTACAGAAGGTTTATCAAGGATTTCTCAAAGATTGCGCAACCTCTCACTTCACTGACTCAGAAGGGTGTCACCTATCGTTGGGGTGATGCACAGGAATCTGCTTTTCAGCACTTAAAAGAAAGACTTTGTAGCGCGCCTATCCTCTCATTGCCTGAGGGCACAGATGATTTTGTGATTTATTGCGACGCTTCCATCCAAGGACTTGGTTGCGTGTTGATGCAACGTGACAAGGTCATTGCCTACGCATCGCACCAACTTAAAGTTCATGAAAGGAACTACACTACGCACGACTTGGAATTGGGAGCAGTTTTTTTCACACTTAAGATATGGAGACATTACCTGTACGGTACCAAGTGCACCATTTCCACCGATCACAGGAGTCTTGAGCATATCTTCAAGCAAAAGGAATTAAACATGCGACAACGTCGATGGGTCGAGCTCTTGAATGATTACGAATGTGCGATCAAGTACCATCCAGGCAAAGCCAATGTTGTGGCCGACGCCCTCAGTCGAAAGGATACTATACCAAAGCGTGTACGTGCGTTACAACTTACCATCCAATCTAGTCTTCCTGCCCAAATACGAGATGCTCAGGTTGAAGCGTTGAAGGCAGAGAACATCAGGAATGAGTCCTTACGAGGATCGAGGAAACGGTTAGAACAAAAGGAAGACGGCGCCTACTATGTAAACGGGCGCATCTAGGTGCCACTTTACGGAAACTTACGCGAACTTGTGATGGATGAAGCACACAAGTCTCGATACTCAGTACATCATGGTTCAGATAAGATGTACCACGACTTAAAGACTACATACTGGTGGCCTAGCATGAAAGCCAACATAGCAACCTACGTCAGTAAATGTTTGACTTGTGCGAGAGTCAAAATCGAGTACCAGAAACCATCAGGCCTACTCCAATAACCAGAGATCCCGACATGGAAATGGGAGCAAATTTCCATGGATTTCGTTACTGGCCTGCCTAGATCTCAACGCGGAAATGACACCATTTGGGTGATCGTGGATCGACTGACTAAGTCTGCACATTTTCTGGCTATCAAGGAAACGGATAAGTTTTCTACTCTAGCAGACGTCTACCTAAAGGAAGTAGTGTCGAGGCACGGAGTGCCAACCTCCATCATTTCTGATCGAGACTCACGTTTTACATCTGAGTTGTGGCAAGCTATGCATAAGTCCTTTGGCTCTCAATTAGATATGAGCACGGCATACCATCCACAGACGGATGGGCAATCTGAACGCACCATCCAAACCCTTGAAGACATGCTTAGGGCATGCGTAATGATTTTGGTAATGGCTTGGAAAAACACCTCCCGTTAGTGGAGTTTTCGTATAACAACAGTTACCACACTAGTATCCAGGCCGCTCCGTTCGAGGCATTGTACGGACGGAAGTGCCGATCACCTCTTTGTTGGGCAGAGGTTGGCAACAGTCAAATCACTGGCCCAGGACTTATAGTAGATACAACCGAGAGGATTTCTCAGATACGACAACGAATGGCGGCAGCTCGTGACCGTCAGAAAAGCTATGCAGATAAGCGACGAAAACCACTCGAGTTCCAGGTTGGGGATCGAGTGCTACTTAAAGTCTCACCTTGGAAAGGTGTAGTTCGTTTTGACAAACGAGGCAAACTCAATCCGCGTTATGTCGGACTGTTCGAAATCATTGAGAAAATTGGCAAAGTCGCTTACAAGTTGAATCTACATGAAGAACTCAGCGGAGTTCACAACGTATTCCACGTGTCAAATCTGAAAAAGTGTCTGTCAGATGAGACCCTCATAGTTCCCTTAAAGGAGCTCACAATCGACGACCAGTTGCGATTCGTCGAGGAACTAGTTAAAATCACAGACCGAGACGTTAAGATTCTCAAGCGTACCAGAATACCTCTTGTTCGAGTTCGTTGGAACTCCCTTCGTGGCCCAGAGTATACCTGGGAACGAGAAGACCAAATGAAACTCAAGTATCCCCAGTTGTTTAAGAAAAGTGCAACCACTACTAAGGATGAAGCTACTGCAGAATTTCGGGACGAAATTCCAAACCAACGGGGGGATGATGTGACACCCCAGGAAAACCACGCAACTTAACTAGCTTCCTCAGTAACCACGTGCTAAATTTCGGGACGAAATTTTCTTAACAGGGGGAGAATGTGACAACCCTCGTAATTACATGTATCTGTACGATTAATTAATATTATATTGTGCTTAATGATTGTGCAGAAACTTGACTAAATAGTCCTGAATATTTTCCTAAGTGTTAGGAATTAAAAGTGTTACAAATAAATACATAAAAGACACTATACGGAACAACCTAGCACTTCAACGAAACGGTATCTAACCGAACAACTGGACATTACCCGGAACACCAAAATTGTGTCAGAAACATTGTCTTATTATTTTTGGATTAGTTATGGTCCCCGAATACCCCAACACTTTATATAATGCACCATACGCATATAACACTAGACATAGCACTTAACTTCCACTAGTTACCTACTTATTATAAAAATTTACACATAACCCCCCCCCCATATGAATTTACGGCCCATGTATGGGACCCCACCAAGATTTTGTTTCAATATTTTATCTAGATTGTTGCTTGAGTATTTGAACAAGATATTGGATGAAATCTACATAAGTATGGCTCCTAGATTTACAAGATCATTCATATCTTCACTCCATACATTCTCAAGATCACCCCACTCTCTCACTTATCTCACTCTCTCACTCATCTCACTCTCTCCCTCTCGGCTCCATCAAGAACCGCCACCATCACCACCTTACAACCCTCATCCTTCCATTCCAAGCTTGTTTCAAGGTGCACAAAGGTGAATTAGAAGGTGTGGAACACTCGGATCTTGAAGGACCTCTCTAGTGTGCTTTTATTCATCACATTTTCATCTTGTTTCTTCCCTAGCTTTAAGCTAGTTGTAAGTTTCTTGTTAAACCTTGTTTACTTCATATTTTGGTGGTTAATAGATATATCATGTTGGTTTATACAAGAACATTAAAAGAACACAAACATAAATCTTGAACATAAAGATGATATATGATGAAAGGTTGTTAGTACAATGTTGTTAAATACATGCATGATCTTGATTGTTTGGTATGATGAATCTGTTAGAAAGTAACATATAACTACTAAGGATGATACGAAAGTATTAATACAATTGCTGAACATGATAAAGAAACCCAGAAACTTGTTTTATAAAAGGGTATGTGAAAACAGAAAACTGTTTGGTGTTTACAGCCAACTTCAGTTGGCTGTAACTAGGTCGTAACTTAACGAAAAATTGATTTTTCTTGAGTCTATAACGTGTTATTTTGAAATACGGTTCTAATGGCACAGGAATCATAATTTTTGGACTTCGTTTGCTATTTTTAAAGGGTCGTTTTTCACAGCAGCAAAAGCTGCGTTTTTACTGCTGAAAATGTGTGTTATGTTTTTCGTCATAACTTGAAATTTGTGTAGAATTAGCTCATGAAATTTGTACTATAGATGACCACTGATGTCGTTGTAATTCTCCAACTGGAATTTCATCAATCGGACTTACGATGAATTTTAAATAAATTATTCCGTGGACTGCAGTCAGAAAGTGACGAATCTGATTGCAGTCCGGTAAATGATTTTTTATAAAATATTGGTAATGAAATGGAACCCGAGATTTTTACACAATAATATTTGGATCGTTTAAGACCTTCTGTAAAAAGTTGAGAATTTTTGGAACAGGTTAACTATTTTATTAAAATTCTCGAAAACAGCCCAGTTTTGAATGTTAAAGCTGAAACGACATAAGTAGTAATTTGCGTGTCTAATTGTCGGGTAGGTTATCTGAGAATGATCTAACATGTTATATGTCAATGAAAGTGTTATGTGCAATGTCGTATGTTTGCTTATGAATGGGAATAGATGAGAAGTTTATATGGGCACGAACCGTTAAAGTGAGTGCATGTTATGTGGTAGATGGGTGTAGGAACTTCATGCTTATTTGAAGTCACTAATAAACTAAGTGGTAATCATACTAGGACGTGATTGACCGACCTTGACTGTTAGCTATTTTTGAGAGTCAAACCGAGCAACCAAAGGTGAGTTCACACACTTTCTAAGGCATGGGATTCCCGCTGGTTGGGAATGGGTTAATGAATTAAAACGGAACCTACATATCCTCCTTGGGTAGGATATGTACCGCCATCCTCCATAGGTAGGATGCCAATATAAATCCTGCGTATTCTCCTTGGGTAGAATACGTACGTTCGTCCTCCTTGGGTAGGACAACAACCTTAAAACTTACTAGACAAAACTCTATCATGAAGTCCCTCATTTTTATATCGACTTAATCGCCGGGCCAATGGCGAGCGGGTCATTAGTTAATAGCGCTATTAGGGTTGACAAGCCTCAGACCGTGCCGTTCGGACGGGCGTGTACTAATGGATCTCGGCAAACTGTCAATGATGATAGACATTGACGTAGGGCACAACTATTGTTCGCAGTTGTCGATATGGTAACGGTCTAGTGGTTCACATGGGGAAGCCCCCACGGGTCATGGTTTGGGAAAGAAGGAATTGGTTAATCATATTTTCAACTATGGGGTAACCCCCACGGCAAGTAAGCCAGCTAAAGACAAACCATGTTTTCGAAAATAACTTAAAACAAACACCCAACTGTGAACTCGCTCAACTTTATTGTTGACTCGTTGTTACATGCCTTACAGGTCGTTAGATGCTTATGGAGCTTGCACGAGTAGGAGGTCGTTGTGGGATATGGACTGTCGAGTCCCATGTTAAACTTTTAAACATAAGAACTTATTATTTATGTTTTGGTTTTATGTCTTATGCTTCCGCTGTTTAATTTGAACTTGGTTAACTTGGTTGAGAACACCAATTATATTGTGTGGTTGAACTTTTAATTACTCTGCTATATTGTTCAATATGATTGGTGGCTTGATCCTGGTCATGTCACGCTTCCAAGCGGTGATACTCCGCATGTGGATTTTGGGGGTGTGACACCACCACTACAACACCAACACCCACCACCATCATCCATCTTTAGTGTGTGTAGCAGCCTTGGGATCCAAGATTGATTGTAAGGGTTCTTGCCAATCAAAGGCCATGTTTGGTTAAGCCTCTTACATCACTTGGTGAAGACAAGTTTTTTATGTATTATTTTTTATTTTTAATATTTCGGCACTTTTTATTTGGGTTTGTATTAATGACGTTAATTACTAGTTTCTTATGTTGAAGGTGAATTCTTCCTATCATTTTTTCGTTGTGTCTTGAAGTTACTTTACTGTCTATATAAAGTAAAAGATTGCATCATTCATGTTTTTACGGTCTATATAAAGGCATGTTGACTACCTGGTCGGGGGTTAGGGGAATAGTTTGGTAAGGTTCTTGCCTTGTTCAGTGTATAGATCCTGCAAGGACCTGGTTCAAGCTTAGTAGGACCTCCTTCAATACCCACTAGTATTGCATGGCGGAGGTGCGAATAGCTTGAACCCCTCATATGTAAATTACTGTTAATACTTTAAACCGACGTCTTGGGATTGTATCCTTGCTGACTCAAAGCACTTAGACGAGGGTAACGTCACGTTGAAAAGAGGGGCCTACCACTTTTCGCATTATTAACTAACTTAATTATCTTTTAATATTCCGACCCTTTTGGATTATATCCCTGCTGACTCAAACCACTGGGTTGATGGTAACGTCACTTTCAAAAGAGGGGCCTACTACTATAACTAATATAATCTCTTAAAAAGTCCGAAAGTGCGAAAATCATCACAGGATACATTAAAGACGAGTCGGATCCAAGTGATTATATCTTGTCTATCTGTTTTTATTTTATTTATTTCTGCATTTTAATTTTTATTTTCATGTTTCAAACTTTTCTCAAAAAAAAAATAGATTAATTAGACGTTGAGGATAAACCGGTACTAAAAGCTCTTGTGTCCTTAGACGACCTCGGTATCTTACCAACACTATATTACGCTCACGACGGGTGCACTTGCCCAAGTGTCACACCCCGATATTTCCACGTTTGACCGATGGGCCCGGTGGGGGAGTATCGTGACGTAGTTGGTAACATTACAGTCAAACAACACAATATTTAATATGCACAGCGGAAGCAAAAGATAGATATATTTCAACCGAATATAATTGTAATATCAAGTATCACAACAGCTGAAATTAATTCACAGGTGGATCTAAAATAAATAGGAAACATTGTTCAACAGTTTTGACATCCAAGCTTGCGAGACTTATTGTGGACGCTAGGAGAAAGCCAGCCTAGTTCGCGTAGTACCTGCACTTAACCTTTTTGGGAAAATACGTCAGTTTACACTGGTAAATACATTCAACCGACTCATTTTGAAAAGTTTAATAAAAATTGATTTGAATACACGTGGCACAAACTTTTTATAACTTAGGATAATTATTTGAATATAATACTTGTAAAAGAATTACATGTTACTTATGCGTTCAGTAGCCCGATCCGTAGACCGGGTTAAAGATCAATAGACACACCACATTATTTATTTATGCACTGATGGGTGTACGCCTACACCCCGTGCTCAGGTCGTGGCCATCTCGTAAGATGATGCCAAGGATATCTGGGACATGGTCATTAACCCCCCAAAGGCTTTAAGCAAACAAAACATTTCAAAACAGGCATATCAATGATTTAACCTCTATTCGATTAAAGATTCAATGCCGGACCAAGCGGTATTTTATATACCGTACCCCAAGCCCGTATAAGGGAAAATAAGTTAAAAGTATTTACCTTTGCAAGTATCAATCACAATTAGCAAGTGCGTGTAGCTTTTACCGGTCTCCTATTCTGGAACGAAGGTTTATAATAACCTATTAGAATCTTAACGGTCTTTAGTTAAGCTTAAGCTTATACCGGTTAGTTTTAAAGAAAGATACGGTTCAAACGCACGATTAACCGAAGACCGGAATAGAACGTGATTTAGACCCGAAAAGTTTGAAGACTTGTATAATATGGGTAATCTAAATACATTCTGGATTTTGAGATAAAAACGATAAGGTTCGACCCGTTTCGGCTAATTTGTGCAAACTAGTTACATAAACCGAACCGAACACGCAAGAGGCGTAACGGGTAACCATGAGAGTCATTTACAGGTTTCCTAAGTTAATATGCCTTAAATAGGTTATGATATCAGTATGATATCTTCCATTATGCCCAAAACGAGTTTAATCCCAATTTAAGCCCCGTAGGGGTATTTTGGTCATTTTAAAGATTATAAAAGAGGTTATTTATAATTCTGAGATTCGGGTTTGAATACATCAGAAAAATAACTTATTTTAATAGGTCATATCAGTTGTGATAAGTCTTGTATGACAAAAATGGTTTTAAATATAAACTATGTGTTTAATACGCTTAAAAAGCCATTTTAAGCGATTTCCGGGTTATATCGGAAATCTGAGTTTTCTGGACAGGTTATAAAGTTCAAAATACTTCATTTATTAAATAAAATCAGTAGAAACTGGATTGGCGTCAAAATACTTTGTAGAACTCATTTTATAATCAAAAAGGGTATATTCGGTATTTACCGAATCAAGGCCATAACCTTAGGTTATGAGCAGGTTAAAAATAATTAAAAATCTTCAAAAATCCCAAAATATTATATTACATCAGTGGGTAAAAGGTTTGGTGTCGAAAATTGGATTTAGATAGGCTTTATGCTAATGACGCCGTTTAATTACTAAAAAGCGTTCTAATTACGTCATTGAGCATAACTCCTAATCTAGACCTCAAACTGATGTGAAATTTTAGGGACATGTTTATAAATCAGTAATAAAGATTATTGTCCTCTCACATATCCAAAATTCTTGTTTTATGGTCAAAAGGGCATTATGGTCAACATTAGGCAATTAACGGAGACATGTAAACGAATCGGTCAAACAACGAACCAACCACATAGGGTTATACTATCATGTAACCTGGTCCTAAGGAAGCTCTAAGGCATTTCCAAATCATACTAAATTGGGTCAGAACTGAAGTCAAAGCATAAGTCAAAGTTTTGCGACTTTCGGTTCCGAACCGGGTCTAAACAGAAATTATCGGGTCGAATATGCTTAGACATGTTCTTACACTTATTACTGAGTTATATGAGTGATAAAATAGGTTACATGCCTTCTACATTGCTAATTAAATGTTAATTCGCAAATTAAGTTTCTGTTGACTTTTTATAAACAACTTTGACCCGACATTTGATCTAGTTAGAGCGGGAATCAGAGGGTGCCTTTTAAGGGTTTAATGCCCACATAATTACCAACTTATAACTACCTTCAATTCGACTAATCACTGTACCATTAATGATTAATCGCTAAGTCAAACGTTAATTACGACGATTTGACTTTTAAGCTAATAACTAAGTAAAACTCAATTAAGGATGGTCAAGTGTACTTACCAAAGTCTAATGCACGATTAGGGATGACTTGGGTCTGCTCTTATGCTCCAGGAAGCTCCACAATTGCAGATGGAAGGTATGATCAAATGGTTGCAACATGAGGGCCTTTTATAGTGAATTTGGTTGCTCATGATCATGCCACACAAGTCTAGCATTGTTCCCAGATCATTTACAAGTGCTCCTAAGGTCTAAATGTCAGTAGAGGTCGCCCATGGAAGTGAAAATATCTGTTTAAGTCGGTTAAAACGTTCAAAACAGCCAACTGTCAACTTTCTGGTCGCTGTGCATGCCTTACGGACCGTAAGGCGCCTGTTCCAGAAGGTGAAAATTTGTTGGCCTTTCAAGCTTCGAACGGTTAACTAATGTATTACGATTTTGGACCATTATTTTCAGTATGGGGCCTCATATTTGGGTCATGAACAGTTTATACCACCATGATATGATATAAAGTTTTCTTGGATCCTTTTGAAAGTGCCGTAAATGAAGGTTGTCGTGCATATCCTTGTAGGATTCCATTCTTGTGTAATTTGAATCAAATCATTGCTAGCAATTACCGGATTTGAGTATATCGGATGCTTATAATATAGATTAGGGTCTTGGGATTTATAATTAGGTCGTTCAGAGGTATTTAATTAACATGTCGACACTTTTAAATCCTACCATACATCCTTGACTAGATCCGGATTTATAACACTTTGTCTTGCACGACACGTGTAGTTATTTTATTGGACACGAATTTTTGAGGTGTTACATCCTCGCCCCCTTAAAAGAAATCTCGACCTCGAGATTTACTGAAATAAGTGTGGGTACTTTTCTTTCATTGTGGACTCAACCTCCCATGTGTACTCGGGACCTCTACGGGGATCCCATTTTACCTTTACAATAGGCACATGCTTCCTTCGAAGCTTCTTAACCTGTCGATCCTCGATCGACACAGGTTTTTCAACAAACTTCAAGCTCTCTTCTATGTGCACATCTGTATGTGGTATGATTAGTGATTCATCAGCGAAACATTTCTTCAGATTGCAGATGTGGAATACATTGTGAATACCACTGAGCTCTTCAGGTAAGTTTAACTTATAGGCAACTGATCCAACACATTCGATGACCTCGAATGGTCCTATGTATCTCAGGCTTAACTTGCCTTTCTTACCAAATCACATCACTCCCTTCCAGGGTGATACTTTAAGTAGCACTTTATCACCTACCTCGAATTTCATAGGTTTACGCTTTAAATCTGCGTAGCTTTTCTGCCTATCCCTGGCAGCTTTCAGGCGATCGCGAATCTGGACAATCTTGTCCGTCGTTTCAAAGACTATTTCAGGTCCTGTCAGTTGGACATCTCCAACTTCCGCCCAACAAACTGGCGTTCTGCACTTTTTACCGTACAAGGCCTCGAAAGGCGCAGCCTTAATGCTGGTATGGTAGTTATTGTTATATGAGAACTCGATCAATGGCAGGTGGTTATCCCAACTACCACCTAAATCGATCACACATGCACGAAGCATGTCTTCCAAAGTTTGGATTGTACGCTCACTCTGGTCTTCTGTCTGAGGATGGTAAGCCGTACTAAAATTTAAGCGCGTGCCCAGAGATTGTTGGAAACTCTTCCAAAAATGTGACGTGTATCTAGTATCTCTGTCAGAGATAATAGACACAGGTACGCCATGTAAAGCTACAATCTTATCTACGTATAATTGGGCTAAATTGTCGGAGCTATAGGTCTCCTTAATGGGTAGGAAATGTGCTGACTTAGTCAGTCTATCTACTATTACCCATATCGTATCATTTCCTTTCCTTGTCTTCGGCAACTTGGTGATGAAATCAATTGTTACCATTTCCCACTTCCACGTGGGAAGTTCAGGCTGTTGTAGCAAACCTGACGACTTTTGATGTTCTGCTTTAACTTGCGCACACGTCAAGCATTTAGCTACATAGGCAGCTACAGACTTCTTCAAGCCTATCCACCAATAGTTTTCCTTTAGATCCTGGTACATCTTATCAGCTCCAGGATGAACGGAGTATTTAGAACTGTGGGCCTCCTGGAGGATAACATCTCGAAGTCCTCCATAAATTGGAACCCATATTCGTCCATTTAACCTCAAAATTCCGTCCTTTCCATAGGATAACTGTTCTTCAGTCACTCCTAGCTTTTCATTTGGATAGTTAGCTTCCAACACAGCTTCCTTCTGTGCAGCTAACAACCTTTCATTCAAACTGTTCTTTATCTCAATGCTCTTGGCATTGATTCGGATGGGTTTCACCCTTTCCTTTCGACTCAAGGCATCGGCGACCACATTCGCCTTTCCAGGATGGTATCTGATCTCACAGTCATAATCATTTAAGGTTTCCATCCAACGTCGTTGCCTCATGTTCAAATCCTTTTGGTTAAACAGGTGCTGGAGGCTCTTGTGATCAGAATAGATCACACACTTGATACCATATAAATAGTGCCTCCATAGCTTCAGTGCAAATACAACGACACCCAACTCCAAGTCATGGGTGGTGTAATTCTTTTCATGCACTTTTAACTGACGTGATGCATAGGCAATAACTTTGCCTTTCTGCATAAGCACACATCCCATCCCGGTGTGTGATGCATCACAATATACCACAAACTCTTCTATTCCATCAGGCAATGTCAACACCGGTGCATTGCTTAGCTTTTGCTTAAGGATATCAAAGGATTCTTGCTGCTTAGGGCCCCAATCGAACTTTATTTCCTTCCTAGTCAAAGAAGTTATGGGTGTGTTAGTTGCATTTTTAGGCACATTTTTATAGCATATTAATATTAATATTTCACCACATATCATGCATATTTCGTAGTAATACCTCATTATTTTGAAAAACACTTGTTTTTGTGGAACGGAATCTACTTTGGACGTTTTAATGTTTTTGTAGGCGTGGAGTGAAAGCGATGGATAGTCGATAGTTTTAGAAGGATTCATGTTGATAAAAGAAGCTTAAAATGGCCGTGCTTTCAAGCCATAAGAGGATGTTCGGGTTCTAAGGTTGAATATGAATCGACATATGAAAGAAATATTGCAATGATGATTCTACGAAGAAGGCTCTATGTACCACATAGAGTTAAAATAAATTAGAAAGATTGAAATTGAGATGGATATTGATGACGTTGGAGCTGGCAAGCATTTAAAGAGAATACAAGATTTAGTTGGGCTATAATTATTTTCAAAACATACAATTAAAAAGGGCAGCCCAAAAATTATGATCATGGGCCGTAAGTTTCAAGAATAAAAAAAAAACAACCTGGACGCATATTCTGGACGACTTCTTTGACGGCTGCAAATTCGAGAGAAGCAACAAATCAGATTTTGGGAAGTGATTTTGGTTTGTTAGTTTATGCTTTGTTTTGTATTTGACTTGATTGTTTTAGCCACCATGTCCGGCTAGACTCTTATAGTTTCGACATCGGGGTTTAGTTTCTTTGATTTGGTTGATAAACTTATGTGAAACGGTTATGTTAGATCCAATTATTTTAGTGGTTTGTTTGTGTGATTCTTGTTTTTAATACGGATTCAATCCGGAAAATATTAGATTGTTAGTAAACCTGATCAATTTATTAATTTTTCTAATAAAGTTCATCAAGATTTTAGTCTCTAATCAGATTTTAAGTTTTGATAAAAGGAACAAATAATATTTTGAGTTTGTCTATGAACCCAAAATTATTATAGAATCATACAATATAATTAGACACTCCGAACGGCGTGAGTGTTTGATTGTAATTGATACTTCTATTCCGCAACCCGCACGCTAAAATCCGAACGGCGTGAGTTTAGAGTAGCGGGTTGGCTCTAATCAACGAACGGCGTTTGGTTAGACATTAAATAGAGTGGAGGTCCGAACTGCGTGACGTCTAGTGTCGATACAAACTACTATTTTAAAAGGATCATTGCACCGTGACCGTTAATGATCGTAAGTCGAACCGAATCAATAAATTGCCCTGGTGTTGAAATTAGTTTTAACATCTGAATTTTCCAACCACCTTTAATTAGCTTTTCTTTTTAATTTAAAAATTATAAATTGTTTTTACATTTTAGTTAAACTAAAAACCCCCCTTTCAAAACAACAGTATCTGTGTCTAAAACGTTTTTGGCATAATCAATTAATTAATCTGTATCCCTGTGGACACGAACCTGACTTCCATTCATACTATTTTTAGTGTGTCAAGTAGGTTTATTTTATATTTATTTGCTGGATTCGACACCCAACAAATTGGCGCCGTTGCCGGGGATACGGCAAATTTAATCGTTTTATGCCAAGATCTTTGCGTACAGGTACACCACTCGAGATTGACCCGGAGATCGAGAAAACAGCAAAAAGATTAAGGAAGCAAGCAAAATAACGAAAGAAGTTAGCAAGCTCCTCATCCTCTATATCTTCACCTCCGGTCACCAACATTTGGCAGGACATACTCTTGTCAAGTGAATCAGAAACCGAAACGGAATCACAATCCCATCAAGAAACACCCACCACTCCACCACACTCACCTACCCATACCTACCAAGAACCAAACTCACCTAAACCGCAAATTCCTACTGTTACAATGGCAGCTGAACAAACCCTTAGACAGTGGGCGACTCGTGATATCCCACAACAACCACTTTGCATTAACTACCCTGCTATGGAGAACTTTGAGCTGAAATCCGGACTCATTCATCTATTACCCCTTTTCCGAGGCCTAGAGAATGAAGACCCACACAAGTTCCTCAAAGAGTTTCACGTTGTGTGCTCCGGTATGAAGCCACATAACGTCACCGAAGACCAAATCAAGCTAAGGGCATTCCCCTTTGCTCTTCAAGACTCAGCAAAAGAATGGCTATATTACCTACCACCGGGGTCGGTAACTACTTGGAATGAACTTGCAAAACTGTGTCTAGACAAATACTTCCCAGAAGTCAAAGCCTCAATCCTACGCAAGGAGATCATCGGAATCAAGCAACTAAAAAGAGAAGCCTTGCACACTTATTGGGACAGGTTTAAAAAGTTGTGTGCTCGTTGCCCACAACACGGCATAACTGATCACCAACTCCTTCAATACTTTTGTGAAGGATTGGCACCAATGGAGAGACGCTTGATAAATGCATCTAGTGGAGGGGCTCTACTCGATAAAACACCTACCCAAATTAGAGCTTTGATTACCTCCATAGCTGAAGACACCAAGCACTCAACACAGGATGAAGAGTGGTACATGGATGTTCCACGAACAGTCAAGGAAGTGAGCACTCCTCACATTGAAACTCAGCTAGCTGAGTTAACCAAAGCAGTCATGCAACTTACTAAGGACAAGAGTTCTGAGCCACCAGCTCGAGCTTGTGGAATTTGTCTACAATTTGGACATCCCACTGATATGTGTCCCACACTACAAGATGATGTTGAACAAGCACAAGCACTTGGAGGTTACCCGAGACAAAACTCAAGACAATATGAACAACCCCGGGGCAATCAGAATTGGGGACCTCCTAACATGAGTTATCAGCAAAGGCCCCCACAATATCAGCAACACCCGACCTTCCAAGGTAATCAACAACCGCAAAACTTTCAGCCTCGACAACAGCAACCCGCCCAACAACAAACGAGTAGCTCGGGAATGTCTTTGGAAGATATTGTGAAAAGTTTGGCAACCAGCACACATACGTTCCAACAGGAGACTAAAGCTAGCATCAAGAACTTGGAACAACAAATGGCTCAACTCGCTAGCTCAGTGAGTAAATTAGAGTCTTAAGGTAAATTACCCGCACAAACTGAGAATAACCCAAAGCACAACGTTAGTGCCATTACCTTAAGGAGTGGAAAGAGCTATGATGGTCCGAGTATGCAAGACGAAGAGGAAATTGTTGTTGAGAAGAAGGACCAAGATAAGGAAAAAGTACAAGAACCGGTTCGAAGTGAATTGAAATTCACTCCGATAGCTCCATTCCCGTCAAGGCTACGAAGCACAAAGAAGGAGAGGGAAGACCAAGAGATCATGGAGACATTCCGGAAGGTTGAGGTAAACATTCCACTCCTTGACGCTATAAAACAAGTCCCACGGTATGCGAAGTTCCTCAAAGAACTTTGTACATCAAAGAAGAAGCTTAAAGGTAATGAAACCGTCAAGGTAAGTGAAAATATTTCTGCAGTGTTACAAAAGAGACTACCTCCAAAGTGCAAGGATCCAGGTGTTTTCACCGTTCCTTGTAAATTGGGGAATATCACTGTGCCTAGAGCTATGTTAGACCTTGGAGCCTCTATTAACGTCCTACCATACTCGATTTTTAAAACACTTAATGTAGGACCGTTAAAGAGGACCGGGGTAGTCATTCAATTGGCCGATCGATCCATAGTACGCCCAAAAGGTGTATTAGAAGATATATTGGTACAAGTGAATGAATTAGTCTTTCCAGCTGATTTTTATGTTCTAGACATGGAGGGTGATGAAGCCCCAAATTCAAGTTCCATATTATTAGGGAGGCCATTTATGCCCTTTGTCTTTTATTTCTTATTTATTTTTAAGTTTTTGAGTCGGTTTCCATCCTACATTGAGGGCAATGTAGAGTTTAAGTGTGGGGATGGGAACTATCGTTTAGTGTCATTAGTTAGTGAGTCTTGAGTCATAAAAATCGAAAAATACAAAAAAATTAAAAAATTGAAAAATCCAAAAAAATTGAAAAAATAGAAAAATGTCTTTTGAAACAAGAAGTTTGCAAAATAAAAACGGAAAATGATAGAAAAGTTGGATTTTTGTTCGGGTTCAAATAATGATAATATGAGATAATATAATCATGCTTGTGTCTAGTTTGGGATGTGCGGGTAGGCTCGATTCGGTTCTGGGTTCCTTTGATCTAAAATATACTTAATTGTTGGTCTACTAGTGGGTTCTCATCTAGGGAGAGTGAGGAAATTGAAACCGCCAATAATAGTATAAGGGATGCCGTTATAAGCTAAGATAGTTAGAGTTTTTAGTCATTATCTCGCTGATAAAGAAAAAAATAGAATAAAAAGTGAGCTAGAAACTAAATGAAAGTAACACAGGCCTATGTAATTCGAGTTGGGGATAGCGACTCTACAGCCGGAATGCCTCTGGGATGTGTGAAATCGACTTGCCGAATAAAAGTACCGAAACCTATGTAATCTGTGATTGGGGATAGCGACTCTATAGTCGGAATACCGCTGGGTTAGGGAAAGCATCGTCTAGTCTCACGAATGGATCAAAAAAAAAAAAAGCAAGCAAAGAAAAAAAAATGGAAAAATAGATTTGATTTTAAACTCTCTTTATCTTGGTATAAAACGGTTAGGAAATAACCCAGTGGTTGTTCCTTTTGTCCTATAAGCTTGAGGAGGGATTAGGTGGACTTGCGATTCTTAGTGTGAGACCCTAGGTAGATTGACCGCACTTGAACTAAACTTGCATGATAAGGGCTGGGAATCGGGTTGGGTTTAAGTGGATCGATATACTTGCAATCGCGGCTAACATGAGTTTCGATTCTAATAAAATAACTTATACTTTGGCCCGTTCAATTAGTCCGACTATGATTCCGTTTTGCATAATTCTTTTTCGGGGACGAAAAAAGGTTAAGTGTGGGGATATTTGATGTGGGGTAAAATACACATATTTGTCATGTGTAAATTGTATAATTTTTGTTTAGTTTTTATTTGTTTTATTTAGTTTTTAGTATTATATTATATGATATTGTGTTTTGGCAGGTCCTGGTGTAAATGGAGCGAAAACGAGTAATAAATAAATAACCAGCCAGTTGAGTAGAGAGAGGCGCCAGCAATGGAATTAAAATTGCCGCATGAAGTTTGGACTGCTAAAATACCCATCAAACAAAGACAAAGAGCTGTATATATTAATTATTATTGTTGATATCTATCAAAACAAAAGAAAAGAAAGTTAAGCAATGTTTACGTGAAAAGAATGAAAGCCCAGCAGAAACATGACATTCACTATGGTGGGCCGTGATTTTGTGAAGTAATTTTAGGTAAGCATCATTAATTTGGGCCTATGAATTATTTAGAGGAGGATGTTGGCGGCTGTTGGGGGGATCCCATTATTTTTAATATAGATAACATCAGACGATTGGCGAGAGGATACGCACATCAGAGCCGCACATCATCTAGGACGAACTTGGGACGAAAATTAGGGTTCTTAAACATCTTTGGAGGTTGATTAAGGGCTGTTGAAGCATTCGGGAAGGCTAGGAATCATCGGGTGACACTTTGGAGCATTCGGAAGTGAAGAATACGGGTTTAACTTTCCTGTTTCTTTGTTTTTCGTTCGTTTTACCTTGTTACAAGATGAATTCAGATTTGATTACATTGTTTGCTATGTTTTTGAACATGTTTCTTGGCTAAACTTCTCGTACTACCTAGGTTATGACTATAGTTAAATAAAGTTTGGTTTCTTTATTCGATTTTTGTCGTGGTTGTGGATTTTTCTTGTACTGTAAAAGCTATGGATTTCTAACTTGGTGCGTATGTGTGCTTGTGATTATTTTATTATTGTTTGTTGCTTCGTTCGATTCTTGGTGACGGTCTTTATCACGGAATAGAGTCGGGCTAGGGTTTTAGGTTTTGGTGAGTGTCTATATCACATAATAAATCTTTGATCCTTTAGGGTGAAAATCGAGTAAGTAACCTTAGAAGTAATATTCGGTAATTTAATAAAATCAAGTGTGCTGCTAAACTCGTCGCGGAAAGGCTCGAGGGTATTAATAGGTCTAGGTTTGGTTATAAGTCCTTAACATTCCATAGTCTATTAAGCTAAGATTAGAACCCGTAGTCGCTTTAGACGTTCGCGCGGCAAAGTAGAGCGTCTTATATAGGCACTTTCAAGAAACTAGAGGACGGAAAAGAAATCTAGCAAACCGGTAAACGTAACAGCCTAGGTAGTGCCACAAGAATCGCCTTGAGAGTGTTCGAGGGGCTTAGTGGTGTCTTAATAGGTTTAGCAATTTAAGATCCCGGTTCCACACCACAACATTATCAGATAGAGATCCATTCTGAGTTAGCTTGCGTCTAGCCTAGGTAGTCTTCATCCATCACTGGTCAGAGTTTTCACTTGAGTTCGTGTCTAGTTCATCTAGTCTAGTTAGTTTTCATTATTTGCATTCTTAGGATTTTTAGAAACCCCCCCAATCAACAAACATTTAGTTAAGTCGTGTCAGTTTGAGTCTAGATAGAGTCATTAGCGTAATCAGTAGAGTCTCTTGGGTTCGATACTCGGACTTCCTTAGGCTATACTTCATCGACCGGTTCACTTGCCGGTCGTGTGATTTAGGGTTTAGAGAGTCTTAGTTTTATAAATTTAAAACTTAGAGAGTCTAGAATTAGGGTAATTTTAGTTGTTTTTAATTAACCCATTTTCAGCACATCAAACCACTAACTGATGAATGTTTTGAGTTGTCTAAATATGATGTTCCAGCATTAGTGTCAAATGGAAGTATTGATGAAGCATCGACAAAAGAACTTACTGAAAAGTTCAAGCTTGGGGAGAATCTAAGGGATGTCACGACCCTGATGGACAAACGGAAGAAAGCAAAGCACAAAGCACCAAAATTTAAATCACCAAGCATTATCCAAAAGCTTCTTCCGTGTATTGAGCAAGCACCGGATTAACGAAATAAGGTCCAAGTCTAGCCAAAGACGAGAAAGAAAGGCGCTTCGCGGGAGGCAACCCGTGATTTCGTATTGTTCTCTTTTGTTTTAATTCCATAAAAAAACAAAAAAAAATATAAAAACAAAAAAAAAAGAAAAAAAATTGTTTTTTTTAGTCAAAAGTTTAACCCACCGGTTGGATATTTTAAAATAATGGCCCGGCCGTGTGAAAGTGTGTTTTTATTTCAGAATGTTAACCCGGCCGTGTTAAAAATTCTATAAAAAGTGACCCGGCCGTGTTAAAATTTATCAAATTTATTCAGACCCTTGACACGGGCGTGTCAAACTCTCACCCGGCCGGGTGAACCTTCTGTGAATAAAGTGAGTTGAGGTGGTTTCAATCTATAAAAATAATAATAATAATTGATAAAACAAACTCCTTTATTCTCTCCAACATCGTACCAGACCTGCATAACCTTCTTTCCCTTTATCCCTAACCAGTATCCCCATCTCCACAATTCCCTCATCGCCATCCTCCACACATCATCATCATCCACCGGAATCACACCCTTCTGGCCGGAACCCTTGCTCACACCGCCGGTCATCACCACCACGTCGCCGGACCCTCCACCTTCCGACCTAAACCCTACCGTCGAACCGGCAACCCACCACAGTCGAACGACCGCCGCCGGCTATCACCTGCACCACCTTTCGCACACCTCCTTCTCCACACGGCTCCGAATCAGGTATGTCTCTGTCTTTCCTTTATTTCTCTTTATCGACATCCTGAAGCATCCATCATTCTGGCTCCCGTGACGGCACCCGAACAACTGTTCTTAACATCCTCAATTGAGACCTGCTACTGATTCAAACCCAGTTACTTGAATTGAACAACCCCACACACTTTGCTTTAAATTGAACTTAAATGAATTACTATTTTAGCATGGAAAGAGTTGTTAGAATTGAAATTTGGTTTGCAAAAGTTTGTTTCAATGAAATACATTTTACTGAATTGGTTTTGTTTTGCATCCAAATTGGTGGTTTGTTGCTTTGTGTTTTATCTTGGGTTTATTGAATTTGTGGTGCGTATCATGGGTTTGAGGCGAAATTCGTAAGGTATGTTACTCCATTTAGAGGAAATCAGTTTCAATGGTGTCGCCCTTGATGATTGTTGATAAACCAACCGTTGTGGAAATATGAGTGAAACGAAACGAACAACCGCAACCGCCTTTGTAGACGCCTTCCACATATTTCTCCGAGCCTCGAGGACGATGCTACATCTTAAGCTTGGGGAGGTTGTGATTTGAGGTAATTTCTATGTTCTCATTGTATCATGTATTACATAGCATTGCATTGTATTTAGGTTGTACATAGCATATTTTTTTTTCTTTGCATTGCATTTAGGTTGTATATCATGCATTAGTATTCATTTTTGAAAAAAAAAAACTAAAAAAAAGAAAAAAAAAACACATGTTTCTGTTCCGCTGAAAATGGTTTGTGAAAAATGAGAAATGATATGATTTCTGGCATGTCAAAGCTTATGCGCGAAATGGTAACTTTGGGGAAGAAAACATAGATAATTTGGGATGTGTTGATAGGCTCGGCCCTAACTTAGGAACGCCAATGTTGTATGCAATAACCTTAATTATATATATGTGTTTAGTTTCCCATCTTGATGCTTGTGGTGAAAGATTGATCCCGACCAAAAATCGGTTGAGTTGCATATCCTCTATCACACACCATGTTCCCCATATCATGACACCTCCGTAATTTCATTGAAAAAAAATAAATAAAGAGGTGAAAAATTGACCCCATAGGTTATTATAGTTAAAAAAAAAAGAGAGAAAAAGGAAGGGGTAAAAGAGCACAATGTATGCCAAAAATTTGAAAAAAAAAAATCGAAATCGAAATAAAAAAAAATATTTGAGCAAAACACTTGTTTTTGTGGAACGGAATCTACTTTGGACGTTTTAATGTTTTTGTAGGCGTGGAGTGAAAGCGATGGATAGTCGATAGTTTTAGAAGGATTCATGTTGATAAAAGAAGCTTAAAATGGCCGTGCTTTCAAGCCATAAGAGGATGTTCGGGTTCTAAGGTTGAATATGAATCGACATATGAAAGAAATATTGCAATGATGATTCTACGAAGAAGGCTCTATGTACCACATAGAGTTAAAATAAATTAGAAAGATTGAAATTGAGATGGATATTGATGACGTTGGAGCTGGCAAGCATTTAAAGAGAATACAAGATTTAGTTGGGCTATAATTATTTTCAAAACATACAATTAAAAAGGGCAGCCCAAAAATTATGATCATGGGCCGTAAGTTTCAAGAATAAAAAAAAAAACAACCTGGACGCATATTCTGGACGACTTCTTTGACGGCTGCAAATTCGAGAGAAGCAACAAATCAGATTTTGGGAAGTGATTTTGGTTTGTTAGTTTATGCTTTGTTTTGTATTTGACTTGATTGTTTTAGCCACCATGTCCGGCTAGACTCTTATAGTTTCGACATCGGGGTTTAGTTTCTTTGATTTGGTTGATAAACTTATGTGAAACGGTTATGTTAGATCCAATTATTTTAGTGGTTTGTTTGTGTGATTCTTGTTTTTAATACGGATTCAATCCGGAAAATATTAGATTGTTAGTAAACCTGATCAATTTATTAATTTTTCTAATAAAGTTCATCAAGATTTTAGTCTCTAATCAGATTTTAAGTTTTGATAAAAGGAACAAATAATATTTTGAGTTTGTCTATGAACCCAAAATTATTATAGAATCATACAATATAATTAGACACTCCGAACGGCGTGAGTGTTTGATTGTAATTGATACTTCTATTCCGCAACCCGCACGCTAAAATCCGAACGGCGTGAGTTTAGAGTAGCGGGTTGGCTCTAATCAACGAACGGCGTTTGGTTAGACATTAAATAGAGTGGAGGTCCGAACTGCGTGACGTCTAGTGTCGATACAAACTACTATTTTAAAAGGATCATTGCACCGTGACCGTTAATGATCGTAAGTCGAACCGAATCAAGAAATTGCCCTGGTGTTGAAATTAGTTTTAACATCTGAATTTTCCAACCACCTTTAATTAGCTTTTCTTTTTAATTTAAAAATTATAAATTGTTTTTACATTTTAGTTAAACTAAAAACCCCCCTTTCAAAACAACAGTATCTGTGTCTAAAACGTTTTTGGCATAATCAATTAATTAATCTGTATCCCTGTGGACACGAACCTGACTTCCATTCATACTATTTTTAGTGTGTCAAGTAGGTTTATTTTATATTTATTTGCTGGATTCGACACCCAACAGGGTGCAGCAATCCTTGAAAAATTTTCAATGAAACGCCTGTAGTATCCTGCCAATCCCAAGAAACTGCGAATTTATGTGGGCGTCTTCGGCTCTTGCCAATTCATGACAGCTTCAACCTTAGCGGGATCTACTTGGATTCCGCGTTCGCTATCCACATGTCCAAGAAATTGGACTTCACGAAGCCAAAATTCACATTTAGAGAATTTGGCATAGAGCTTCTCCTGTTGAAGTAGTGATAGAATACATCGAAGATGCTTCTCATGATCAGCTTGGTTCTTCGAGTAGATGAGGATGTCGTCAATGAAGACGATGACAAATTTGTCCAAGTAGGGCTTGCAGACGCGATTCATGAGATCCATGAATGCGGCAGGTGCATTAGTGAGCCCAAAAGGCATCACTAGGAACTCGTAATGACCATAACGAGTCCTAAAGGCAGTCTTGTGTACATCTTCATCTTTAACCTTCAATTGATGATAGCCTGACCTCAGATCGATCTTGGAGAAGTAACTTGCCCCTTGAAGCTGATACAACAGATCGTCGATCCTGGGCAACGGGTACCTATTCTTGATGGTGACCTTATTAAGCTCACGGTAATCGATGCACAGACGCATCGATCCATCCTTCTTCTTGACAAATAAGATCGGTGCTCCCCAAGGAGACGAACTAGGCCTAATGAAACCCTTGGCTAGCAATTCATCTAGTTGCGTTCTCAATTCCTTCATCTCTGTTGGTGCCAACCTATAAGGCGCCCTTGCTACTGGTGCTGCTCCAGGGATGATGTCAATTTTGAATTCCACTTGCCTATCTGGTGGTAAACCTGGTAGTTCTTCAGGAAAAACTTCAGGGTATTCAGTAATGACAGGGATGTCTTCCATCTTAGGTTTCGGCTCATCAATAGTCACTTGTGCCATGTAGATGACACAACCCTTCTTCAAGCACTTAGAGGCCTTGAGCATAGTCACTTACTCAGGCAGTCCATACTGGGTATCTCCCTGAATGGTAAGTGATTCACCAGACGGAGTCTTGATCACCACTTGCTTCTTATTGCAGACAATCTGGGCCTGGTTATGAGATAACCAGTCCATACCCAAAACTATGTCAAAACCGGCTAACTTAAAGGGAAGTAGGGACAAAGGAAAAGAGTGGTTCTTAATGGATATAACACATCCATCTAACACAGTTGAGACGGTCTCTATGGTTCCATCAGCTAATTCCACTTCATATTCCACACTTAAAGTTTTAACAGGCAATTTCAACAATTCACAAAACTTATTATCTACGAAGGACTTAGCAGCACCTGAATCAAAAAGTACTCTTGCATAGATATCATTTATAAGGAAGGTACCTGTGATCACATTGTCGTCCTGCACAGCTTCCTTCGCATCCATTCTGAAGACCCTAGCATTGGTCTTCTTTCCTTCATCAGCTTTCTTTGCATATTTTGGGCAATTTGTCTTAATGTGCCCTTTTTCGTTGCAACTGTAGCACGTTGCGTCCTTCAGTTTCTTGCACTCTAGGGTCTTATGCTCTGAAGATTTGCAAATCCCACATGGCCTCAGCTGAGACTGGGATTTCGACTCAAGTCTGCACCTCCCAAAGTGGTGCTTCTGACAAGTCTTACACTTGGGCTTATCTCCAGATTGATGCCCATCCTTCTTAGAACCTGACCCCTTCTTGTGGTCATTGTTTCCCCGGTGCTTCTTGTCAGACCGTCGTGAATTGTCATCTTCACGCTTCCTTTTCTCGGCATCTGTGTTCCTCAGCGATCTCTGCCTGACCGCGTCCAGTGTGAGGGACAAAGATATATCAGCTACAGATCTGAAAGTAGCTGGCCGTGAGGCTTTTACACTTGCCTTTATCTCTGGGGCTAAACCCCCAATGAAACGAGCTATCCTTTTGGGTTCCGGGGTCACCAGATAAGGAACCAACCTTGACATTGTATTAAAGCTCGTAAGGTAAGCTTGGCAATCCAGATTCTTCGTCACCAACGATAGGAAATCAGACTCAATCTTTTCAACCTCATGCTGGGGACAGTAGTTGTCCCTGATGAGGGCAACAAATTGCTCCCATGTCATGTTGTACAATGGGATCTTCCCAGTAGCTTGAATCAACGATCTCCACCCGGCTAAGGCCTCACCTTTGAACGATTGAGACACAAACTTTAACACATCTCTATCAGCTCACTCGCTGATATCAACCACTGTGTCCATCTCATCCAGCCATGTCATGCAGTCTATAGCCCCTTTTTCCCCAGTGAAATCCCTGGGTTTGCATGACACAAAGTATTTGTAGGAGCAACCCATATCACGGGATCCTTGATTCAGCACGACCCTTTGAGATGGGACACTTTGCTGGTTTGAAGAGTGACGATCGTCATCGTCTTTCTTTGGTTCATCCTTTTTGGAGGGTGGCGTGCTTTGAGCCTCAGAATGAGTCATAGGCTTGGAATAGGGCACTGATTGGGCTCTGCTCCGAGTACCACTTGTTTCACTATACTGCCTATCCAAGACTCTCGTAACAGCATTGTCGATTAATGTTTGGAGTTCAGCACCAGACACATTGAACCTGGTGGTGTCATTATTCTCCCTTGGCCGACTATTGATATCATCTGAGTCCGCCATGTATCTTGAACTGTTACATAAGATATCGACAATAATTTATTTGGGAGTTTATTATGGAATTGCCTTTTAGGACAATTCATTAACCATAGTAAACATAGACCACATTTGGTTAATTTGTTACTCACACTTATTTAGGGTTTTATTATAACTTATCCTAATTATCAAACAATAACAGTATTATTAGTGGCACATAAGGCCTAGTCACAGGGACATTTTTAAATCATAAGCCATGATTTCGGAGAATCAAGGCATTAAGGTTTGAACATAGTTCATTACCTTTCTCTGACAGGGAGTCGTAGACTACTACTGTCTTTTGTCTTATATGACAATGAGTATGGCCCGTAGGCACTATATTACCAATGTATGGTCAAAATATGATCATCTTAATTGATGATTTAAACCCATGATTTTTAGATCATTAAGTTAGGTTAGGAATCTTTTGAAGAATCCTTATATAAGAATGACGTGTGTGATTTTAACGAATCACGTCTGCCAGGAGCGTTAACATGTTTTCAGATGTTAATAGGGATCCGAATATTTTAAACAGGTCTTACCATCTTGGCCAAGTCTTATAATGACATGTAAGCTAGGTTATACCTTTGAGATTCTTATTTAATATATAATAGGCAGATTATTTTAAAAGGAATGATTTTGATTTATTTATTTCATGTATAATATATTTATGCATATAGTGACAAAAATGCAATTTATAATCTTAACATTCCATTAATATTTAAAAGTACACATTGCCCTAAACGGGACTTTTAACAGAACAATTCACCCACGCAGGGGCCAAACTAAAATACAAGTCCATGCAGGGACCAATTACTTAAACAGATGTTCACGCAGGGACTAAAAGACAAGTCCACGCAGGGACTAAATACACAGATAAATGTCCACGCAGGGACTTGATTGAATATAGAAAATACAACAGTACATGTGGGGATTTAATGATCCCCCTTCTTCTTCCCCTTTAGCAAGCTTGCCAGGCCTTTGAGGAATCCCCTGTTGTTCCTGCGTTCTTCCTGAAACTCATGCTCCACCCGACTTAGTCTTTGGAGGATTTCCTCCTGTTCTGGTGGGGAGAATCGTGGTGCCTGCGACTGCTGTCGAATTGGTGGTCGAGCAGGTACTTGATATCCATGAGTTGGATATCCCACTCCCCAAGGAGCTCCATACGGTCCTTCTGGATGTAGGGCGTTGTAGTTCGCCGCGACCAGGTACGGGTCGGCTTCAGCATAGTTATAATGGGTGTGAGCCGGCTGCTCAAACGGATTGTACGCCATTGAACCGGCGTATGCAGGAATCGGGTTATCAAAACCCATCGGTGGTGGCTGTGGTGCAGCTGGTGCGGAACTCACCTCAGGAATTGGGTTTGAGGGCCCACCCATTTGTGGGTCTTCCTATAGTGGCGGGTAGTGACTGCCACTGGAGTGTCCAGGGGTGCTAAAGTGGAAATCCCCTGCTCGCGCAGACATACGTGCGCCCGTTCTCCTACGCCTTGGTGGTTCTGGAGGTGCTTGATGAACTGGCGGCGGTGGAGGCGGTGGGGTGACTGCCACGAATCGTGAATCCCCAGAGGGATCTTGCTGCTGCTGCTGCTGGTGAGGTGATGAATGGTGAGAAGGTGTGAAGTACCATTCATGTTGGTTAAACCTCGCTTGGTAACTGTCTGGACCACCGTAGGGTGATCCGTGGAAAGAAGATCCATCCGAGATCTCGATGGGATGGTTGGGGGTACCGCTAGCAGGTTCGACGGGATCCGTGTCCTCGTCCATGTCCATGGCATTGTCTTCTGAGAAGTGGTCCTCTGGTCCCAATGGGTTAAAACCCACTGGTTCTTGAATATAATTCGCCGGGTTGAACCGGCCCTGAAAGACAGGAGTAGGGTCGCCGAAGGAATGGTGCGAAAAGGATCGCTGAAGAGGTATATATGAAGGTTGTGGGTTATCGGGCTCGTTTTCCACGTTTGACCGGTGGGCCCGGTGGGGGAGTATCGTGACGTAGTTGGTAACATTACAGTCAAACAACACAATATTTAATATGCATAGCGGAAGCAAAAGATAGATATATTTCAACCGAATATAATTGTAATATCAAGTATCACAATAGCTGAAATTAATTCACAGGTGGATCTAAAATAAATAGGAAACATTGTTCAACAGTTTTGACATCCAAGCTTGCGAGACTTATTGTGGACGCTAGGAGAAAGCCAGCCTAGTTCGCGTAGTACCTGCACTTAACCTTTTTGGGAAAATACGTCAGTTTACACTGGTAAATACATTCAACCGACTCATTTTGAAAAGTTTAATAAAAATTGATTTGAATACACGTGGCACAAACTTTTTATAACTTAGGATAATTATTTGAATATAATACTTGTGAAAGAATTACATGTTACTTATGCGTTCAGTAGCCCGATCCGTAGACCGGGTTAAAGATCAATAGACACACCACATTATTTATTTATGCACTGACGGGTGTACGCCTACACCCCGTGCTCAGGTCGTGGCCATCTCGTAAGATGATGCAAAGGATATCCGGGACATGGTCATTAACCCCCCAAAGGCTTTAAGCAAACAAAACATTTCAAAACAGGCATATCAATGATATAACCTCTATTCGATTAAAGATTCAATGTCGGACCAAGCGGTATTTTATATACCGTACCCCAAGCCCGTATAAGGGAAAATAAGTTAAAAGTATTTACCTTTGCAAGTATCAATCACAATTAACAAGTGCGTGTAGCTTTTACCGGTCTCCTATTCTGGAACGAAGGTTTATAATAACCTATTAGAATCCTAACGGTCTTTAGTTAAGCTTAAGCTTAGACCGGTTAGTTTTAAAGAAAGATACGGTTCAAACGCACGATTAAGCGAAGACCGGAATAGAACGTGATTTAGACCCGACAAGTTTGAAGACTTGTATAATATGGGTAATCTAAATACATTCTGGATTTTGAGATAAAAACGATAAGGTTCGACCCGTTTCGGCTAATTTGTGCAAACTAGTTACACAAACCAAACCGAACACGCAAGAGGCGTAACGGGTAACCATGAGAGTCATTTACAGGTTTCCTAAGTTAATATGCCTTAAATAGGTTATGATATCAGTAGGATATCTTCCATTATGCCCAAAACGAGTTTAATCCCAATTTAAGCCGCGTAGGGGTATTTTTGTCATTTTAAAGATTATAAAAGAGGTTATTTATAATTCTGAGATTCGGGTCTGAATACATCAGCAAAATAACTTATTTTAATAGGTCATATCAGTTGTGATAAGTCTTGTATGACAAAAATGGTTTTAAACATAAACTATGTGTTTAATACGCTTAAAAAGCCATTTTAAGCGATTTCCGGGTTATATCGGAAATCTGAGTTTTCTGGACAGGTTATAAAGTTCAAAATACTTCATTTATTAAATAAAATCAGTAGCAACTGGATTGGCGTCAAAATACTTTGTAGAACTCATTTTATAACCAAAAAGGGTATATTCGGTATTTACCGAATCAAGGCCATAACCTTAGGTTATGAGCAGGTTAAAAATAATTAAAAATCTTCAAAAATCCCAAAATATTATATTACATCAGTGGGTAAAAGGTTTGATGTCGAAAATTGGATTTAGATAGGCTTTATGCTAATGACGCCGTTTAATTACTAAAAGGCGTTCTAATTACGTCATTGAGCATAACTCCTAATCTAGACCTCAAACTGATGTGAAATTTTAGGGACATATTTATAAATCAGTAATAAAGATTATTGTCCTCTCACATATCCAAAATTCTCGTTTTATGGTCAAAAGGGCATTATGGTCAACATTAGGCAATTAACGAAGACATGTAAACGAATCGGTCAAACAACGAACCAACCACAGAGGGTTATACTATCATGTAACCTGGTCCTAAGGAAGCTCTAAGGCATTTCCAAATCATACTAAATCGGGTCAGAACTGAAGTCAAAGCAAAAGTCAAAGTTTTGCGACTTTCGGTTCCGAACCGGGTCTAAACAGAAATTATCGGGTCGAATATGCTTAGACATGTTCTTACACTTATTACTGAGTTATATGAGTGATAAAATAGGTTACATGCCTTCTACATTGCTAATTACATGTTAATTCGCAAATTAAGTTTCTGTTGACTTTTTATAAACAACTTTGACCCGACATTTGATCTAGTTAGAGCGGGAATCAGAGGGTGCCCTTTTAAGGGTTTAATGCCCACATAATTACCAACTTATAACTACCTTCAATTCAACTAATCACTGGACCATTAATGATTAATCGCTAAGTCAAACGTTAATTACGACGGTTTGACTTTTAAGCTAATAACTAAGTAAAACTCAATTAAGGATGGTCAAGTATACTTACCAAAGTCTAATGCACGATTAGGGATGACTTGGGTCTGCTCTTATGCTCCAGGAAGCTCCACAATTGCAGATGGAAGGTATGATCAAATGGTTGCAACATGAGGGCCTTTTATAGTGAATTTAGTTGCTCATGATCATGCCACACAAGTCTAGCATTGTTCCCAGATCATTTACAGGTGCTCCTAAGGTCTAAAAGTCAGTCGAGGTCGCCCATGGAAGTGAAAATATCTGTTTAAGTCGGTTAAAACGTTCAAAACAGCCAACTGTCAACTTTCTGGTCGCTGTGCATGCCTTACGGACCGTAAGGCTTGACTCTTACGGTCCGTAAGCCTGTTCCAGAAGGTGAAAATTTGTTGGCCTTTCAAGCTTCGAACGGTTAACTAATGTATTACGATTTTGGACCATTATTTTCAGTATGGGGCCTCATGTTTGGGTCATGAACAGTTTATACCACCATGATATGATATAAAGTTTTCTTGGATCCTTTTGAAAGTGCCGTAAATGAAGGTTGTCGTGCATATCCTTGTAGGATTCCATTCTTGTGTAATTTGAATCAAATCATTGCTAGCAATTACCGGATTTGAGTATATCGGATGCTTATAATATAGATTAGGGTCTTGGGATTTATAATTAGGTCGTTCAGAGGTATTTAATTAACATGTCGACGCTTTTAAATCCTACCATACATCCTTGACTAGATCCGGGTTTATAACACTTTGTCTTGCACGACACGTGTCGTTATTTTATTTGACACGAATTTTTCGAGGTGTTACACCAAGTGTGTGTTTAGTGTTAGTATAATATCGTGTTTTATAAACTTAAAACTTGACTAATGCGTAAAATGGACTCAAAATATCAATAAAATCACATCACGTTTCGCACACACCACGACGCGTTTGCGAACTTGGTTACACTCGTTGCGACAGTGACATTAACGTTGTTAAGTACATATAAGAAAACGTATTAAAAACATATTATGCCTCGCACGTTACGTCTTTATCAAATTAAAAAGAAATATTTTAAACGAAATACCCTTATTACCCCATACGTGTTGCAACGGGGCCTTACGATAACATTAACTTGTAAAATGGCACGCTTGCAAGCTTCAAAACCAATGTCGAAACGTTGTCCTAAACGCAGTTACAGCTATGAAATCGACGTGGTTGGGCAATTAAAGAGAAACATGTGAAGTTTATTAGGTTCTGTTATGGAAATCGAAATGTAGGATTAAAAAATTTGAAGTCATGAAAAATGTTTTGAGTTATAAAACAATAGTTACAAAACACAAATTCGATTTTCTTATCTGCATGTTGTGACCTAATAAAGTCAGAGTGAAAAAAGAAAGTAAAACAAAGAGTTAAATGTCATTTTAGTCCCTATGGTTTGGGTCATTTTTCCAGTTTAGTCCAAATGCTTCATTTTTCGCATGTGGATCAAAAAATGTTTCACCGTTGCCATTTTAATCCACTAGGTTAACTTAATCCATTATTTCGGTTAACGAGAAATGCAATTCGATCATTTTATATGGTCGAATTGCCCTTCTAGTTCACATATTACATATGTAATGACTGGATTGCCCTTCTCGTTTACAGAAAAAATGGACGGAGTTAACCCAGTGGACTAAAATGGCAACAGTGAAACCTTTTTGGACCCACAGAGGAAAAATGAAACCTTTGAACTAAACTGACAAAATGACCCAAACCACAGGGACTAAAATGGCATTTAACTCTAAAATAAAAGACATTTTTTGTGAGAAGTGTGAGAAGGCATAAAAATTCATATGTAGACATCATGTTTTGGATTTGAGCATAATGTTTTGGGTTGTTTTGGAAAAAAAAACACCAAACATAACAATATAAGACACAATGCAATGTGTGTGTGTGTATAGCAAAAACCACTTATTGCGAGAACCACGATAACCAACTTGAACACAACAAAGTAAACCTACCCCACCACCACCTAAAAACCTAAACACACACCCCCACCGCACCACACCACAACCCAAAAACCTAAACACCCTCAACCCACCACTACCACCAAAAACCTAAACTCCCCCCCCCCCCCCACATACCCCATAAACCTAAAAAAACCTACCCCCCCCCCCCCCACAAAAACCTAAAAAAACCTAAACCCCTACCACCACTTCCCAAAAACCTAACATCCCCCCAACCTAAATGCTAAAAACTAAACCATAAAGCTAAACCACACAACTAAATGCTAAAAAAGTTTTTTTTTTATTAAAAATTGTTAAATTCTAAGACTATATATATATATATATATATATATATAGTTTTAGAATCCTGTAAAAATGATATTTTTCGTGAGAAGTGTGAGAAGGCATAAAAATTCATATGTAGACATCATGTTTTGGACTTGGGCATAATGTTTTGGGTTGTTTTGGCAAGAAAAACACCAAACATAACAATTTAAGACACAGTGCAATGTGTGTGTGTGTGTGTGTATATAGCAAAACCCACCCTTATTGCGAGAACCACGATAATCAATGTGAACAAAACAAAATAAACCTAACCCACCACCACCTAAAAACCAAAACACCTACCCCCCACCCCACCACAACCCAAAAACCTAAACACCCCCCCCCCCACCCCCACCACCAAAAACCTAAACTCCCTCCCCTCACACACACACCCCATAAACCTAAAAAAACCTAACCCCCCCCCCCCCCCCCACTACACACACACACACCAAACCTAAACCCCTACCCCCACCTCCCAAAAACCTAAACCCACCCACCCCACCCAAGCTAAATGCTAAAAACTAAACCATTAATCTAAACCCCACAACTAAATGCTAAAAAAGTTTTTTTATTAAAAATCGCTAAATTTCGCCACTAAAAGACTACGACATATGCACATGTGCAGCAGTACTATTGTTCAATTTTTTTAATGACGAAATTTAGCGATTTTTAATAAAAAAAATGTGTGTTTTAAATTTTTTTTAGGTATTTTTGGTTGTGTTCACACTGTTTCTCGCGGTTTTCGCAATAGAGTTGGGGTTTGGCTACAAAGTCCATTTTTCCTAAAATGTGTACAAAGTCATAAAACACTACAATTTCAGTCATAAAACACACTCAAACCCCACAAATTACAGAGTGGAGATTACTAAAACACAATATTTAAACCATAACAGTCCATAAAACTTCAAACTCGTTATCGTAGAACTATGAATATAAAACACAACATGATAATCAATATAAAACACACTAATGTTAGTTATTCGATAATCAAAGCCTTATCATCCAAAACACAAAACAAAACTCACAAATATGGTGTTTTAGTAATCTTCACTATGTTATTTGTATGTTTTGAATATGTTTTATGGTTGACAGTATAGTGTTTTATGACTTTTTACACTTTGTAGGAAAAATAGATTTTGTAGCCAACTCCCACCATATCTACTAAAAGGATAGAATACAAAAAAGAAAAACCTACACAACGTTTGAACTCGAGTTGAATGCATCTTTTTGTTTAAAATATTTTTTTTTGACATTCCCCTATAAATCTTGTTTAGAAAGGAGTTGTATTCAAAATAAAGTTATTTTTTAATGTAAATTATATAAGTGTCGGTGTTGTACTAGCCTCGTAACAAATCGAACTAATCCCGATTGAACAATTTTTCAATTTTTTTAATGACGAAATTTAGCGATTTTTAATAAAAAAAAATGTGTGTTTTAATTTTTTTAGGTATTTTTGGTTGTGTTCACACTGGTTTTCGCGGTTTTCGCAATAGAGTTGGGGTTTGGCTACAAAGTCCATTTTTCCTAAAATGTGTATAAAGTCATAAAACACTATAATTTCAGTCATAAAACACACTCAAACCCCACAAATTACAGAGTGGAGATTACTAAAACACAATATTTAAACCATAACAGTCCATAAAACTTCAAACTCGTTATCGTAGAACTATGAATATAAAACACAACATGATAATCAATATAAAACACACTAATGTTAGTTATTCGATAATCAAAGCCTTATCATCCAAAACACAAAACAAAACTCACAAATATGGTGTTTTAGTAATCTTCACTATGTTATTTGTATGTTTTGAATATGTTTTATGGTTGACAGTATAGTGTTTTATGACTTTTTACACTTTGTAGGAAAAATAGATTTTGTAGCCAACTCCCACCATATCTACTAAAAGGATAGAATACAAAAAAGAAAAACCTACACAACGTTTGAACTCGAGTTGAATGCATCTTTTTGTTTAAAATATTTTTTTTTGACATTCCCCTATAAATCTTGTTTAGAAAGGAGTTGTATTCAAAATAAAGTTATTTTTTAATGTAAATTATATAAGTGTCGGTGTTGTACTAGCCTCGTAACAAATCGAACTAATCCCGACTGAACATCGGTATCGGTATTATCAGAACTGGTAACGGTATTCGTTTTTATGTTTTTCGATTGATGTAAAACACGCGTCGATATCCTTTTGAGCATTTCGCGACTTTATTTTTGGGTTATATTATTAGGTTGCTATAGCGAGTTCCAATACCATAAGGAAACAAGCCGATACCGAATACCCTCGAATCACACAAAGAATCCCACTAGTATTATTTAATTACCCTCGAAAACGACACATTTCCTATCATTAGAGCATGTGTAATGGGGCGGTATATCACGGCTAAATGGGCTATGGCGCCCCGCGCCCCATAGTGCCGCCCAACACCAATACTAGGGGCGCTATGGGGGAGAAAGAT
Organism: Helianthus tuberosus; assembly: GCA_030545235.1. Taxonomy (NCBI): domain Eukaryota; kingdom Viridiplantae; phylum Streptophyta; class Magnoliopsida; order Asterales; family Asteraceae; genus Helianthus; species Helianthus tuberosus. The sequence goes on from CM060420.1 coordinate 139,782,337, forward strand.
GGAGGTCTCGTGATGAGCATAGCGGCGCGAGGATGAAGCAAATTCAATTTTTTAACTGGATAATTACGTATGCAACAAATAACGGGAAAGTTTCGATGGTATCAAGTATACATTAGATGGAGATAAGCATTAACGCAGAGAAACGGATCAAAAAGATCGAATTTTAAGGTGTTCGGTAATCGCCGAAGAACCGGCCGGAAAAGATGGGAGGTCTTGAAAGAGATAACCCAAAAGTGGGTACTGATTGTTTTATAAAAGTATGAATTTGCAATATTTGGTCCCTGCATTTTTTTAGTATTACAAAACAGGTTTTTGAATCTTCAAAATCCTTTTTATTTTCACTATTAAAAGTGTTTTTTTTTATATAATTTAGAGATTAAATGAAAAAAATAGAAAAGTGTTTTTTTTAAATAATTAATAAAAATGAAAATTAATGATTAGGTAATTATGGGTATGAGCTTTATGACTACACGCTCTAGTAATATAACGCCCCATAAAGCCCCTCTTTGACGTAACGTATCACTTGACGCATCATGCCCCAAAAGGGGCTTTATGACTAAACATGTCCTTATCATTCATTCATAGAAAAAAAAACTATTTTACCGAGAAATAATTGTGTTATGTGCCTCATGTGAATTATAATTAGACGGTGAAGTAGAAGTGGAAAGAATATATAGTACTTGTGAGCATATGCCTTTAACAAAATAGCAAGAAGCAATTAAAGTTTTATTTGCTTCTTTGCAAGTGTTTCCCAACTCTTCTTCAAGATCAATGCCACCACCATCGTCTTTGCTGAAAAATGAAGTCGGAAAACTTCATCACCACCCCGATCCACCACAATCGAAGCCCGTCCGACGACAGCCTGGTGGTTGGAAGTCCATGCCTTATATTAATTTAGGTATGAGTATGAATATTATTAACTTCCCTTTATTAATTAAACTATGGTAACTTCTGTTTTCTTGTTTGGATACTAGTTCACTTTCATAACGTACATTCTCATCTGTCTTTTAAAAAAATATAATTTACGTGTAGGAAATGAATCTTTTGAGAGACTTGCATCAACTGGGTTGATGGCTAACTTCATGGTGTTTCTAATGACGATATTCCACATGAACCAAGTAGCAGCGTCAAACCTAATCAACATTTGGTCTGGAGTTAACAATTTTGCCCCTCTCGTCGGAGCCTTCATCTCCGATGCCTATGTTGGCAAATTTTGGGTCATCGCCTTCTCCTCCTTCGCTAGTCTTGCGGTAATTTTCATCAACTTTGCTAGCTTGTTTACATCACTGGTAATATTATCTTTTTGCAACTAATTAATGGTATAGAGGTAATATTCGAATGATGTGTGTCGTACATTTTGGGGTTTTGTTATATCAAGTATAATAATACTTCATGTTATTTATTTTGATTATATTGCTCTTCAAAAACAAATATTTTGATTATTACGTATGTATAACCAATTTGGTTGGACTTTTTGATTACTTAAAAAACGACACACTTGTTTGTTACTCTTTATTGGTCTACTATCATTTTAGCTGAAATTATTGAACATACGTCGTCTTAATTGTCTTACTTTAGCAAATTAGCAATCAAAAGTCAAATTTATTAACAATTCTTTTTTAAATATTCGTGATATATATTAGTTATTGATTGGCAACACAAATCCTATAAAACGTGTAAAACAATATATTTATGTAGATGGTACATAAGTCGTTTAAAACATGTCATGCATATGCATGTATCTAGAGGGGAGAGTTTATTGAGAATTCGGGGATTATGAGTAAAACATGTAAAAAACCCATAAAAATTATTTTTATTTAATTTTTTTCAAAACTTTTACGGAAATGATCATATTACATGGTGTACGGTAATAACTCTACACCTTAATAATTATCTTTGATCAATAAACAAAGTTTAAACTGTTATATTCGAATTAACATTAATACAAAAGCTCATATCCACACATTCTACCTTTGTTATAGTTACTTATAATTAAATAAAACATTTATATTACCTTGGTATAATGTTTTAACTAAGATGAATGTAGAATGTTAATGTTAATCTTGAATATATAACTCGTTAATACAGGGAATGCTGACTTTGACCTTAAGGGGAGGCGGGGCGGTCCGTGATGGACCTCCCACCACGCGTTATTGTATCACGCACACCGCCGCCGCCAACTTCATCACGCGTTGAATTGAAAACGCGTTGAGATGATAATGCGTTGAAAAGTTTGTTTTGCAGAGATTGTTTTGTCGTTTATCTAATTGAATTAATAGAACTTTGATGAAAAGTTCAAATTTAGCCCCTCAACTTTTGTTAGCTATTTTTAAATAGCTATTTTCTATCACTAGTGACCACCCCCACTACATTTCTATCAGTAGTGATAGAATAGTGGATGATGACATGACATGAGTTGATTGGATATTGTGAGTGATAGAATTCTATCATTAGTGACCACCCCCACTCTCCTAAGGGGAGGGGGTGGTTACTAGTGATAGGATTCTATCACTCCCACTATCCAATCAGATCATGCCATGTCAGCACCCAATATTCTATCAATAGTGATAGAAATGTAGTGGGGGTGGTATCACTAGTGATGGGATTCCAATGTACAAGTATTAATGCACAATGTACAAGATACACATTCATCACCATTGATCTTCAACGCGTTATATATATAACAAGTTATACTCCATAACTCGTTATGGAAGTGGAGGCGGCGGTGTTCCACGAGTGATAGAATCCTATCACGGTAAATAACGTCCACGCCCCGTGTGCCCTTTAGTGGCATTACCAAAGTTGCACCCACCATCATGCGCCCGGCAACTAGCCCTACTCAACCAATGTGTGGGTCCAACCACTGGACAATCTGGGTTCCTGGTCTTGGCCCTTGGGTTCTTTGCCATAGGGTCGGGTGGGATAAGGCCTTGCAGTTTGCCTTCTGGCGTGGATCAGTTTGACCCAACCAACGATGAAGGAAGGAAAAGCATCAGTAGCTTCTTCAATTGGTATTACACCACCTTAACTGTCATCATGCTCATAGCCATGACTCTTGTGGTCTACATCCAAGACAACGTCAGTTGGGTCTTGGGGTTCGGTATCCCAACCATGCTCATGGTCTGCTCCATTGTGTTGTTCTTTGTGGGTACTAGGCTCTACATTTACGTCAAACCCGGAGGTAGTATTTTCTCCGAGATTGCACAAACGCTTGTTGCGGCTTGCAAGAAGCGTAATCTTCAAGTTGAAAAGGCAATACTATATGATCCACCTATAACTGAAGAAGGAACATATCAAGTCTCAAAGTTGCCTTTAACTAATCAGTTTAGGTAATTTATTCAAATTTAAACATACACACTCCATATACTTATATCTATAGAGTTTAATTAATATATATTTGTTTTTTCATCAACTATTCTAGGTGCTTGAACAAAGTAGCGATAATATTAGATGGTGAAACAAACCCTGATGGATCTCGAGTAAGTTCTTGGAACTTGGCAAGTATACAACAAGTTGAAGAAGTAAAAAGCCTAATAAAAGTTATTCCCGTATTATTTTCGGGTGTTATTTGTTTAATAGCGATAATCCAACAAGGGACTTTTACCATGTCACAAGCCCTGAAAATGGACCGTCATCTGGGTCCACACTTTCAGATACCAGCAGGATCAATAGGTGTCATATCCATGATCACCATTGGCATATGGCTCCCTATCTACGACAGGATCCTTGTCCCGTATCTTCGAAAAAGAACAAAAATAGACAGCGGGATAACACTCCTCCAACGTATTGGAATCGGGATCGTTTTTTCTATATTGACAGTGATTGTTGCTGCATTGGTTGAGAGAAAGAGACGTCATTTCGCAACTTCTCACAACCTGCCAGACGAGCAGGCACCCTTATCGGTCATGTGGCTCGCGCCACAACTAATCTTGGCGGCGTTTGCCGAGGCGTTTAACATTCTCGGACAAATGGAATTTTACTATCAGGAGTTCCCGGATCACATGAAAAGTGTTGCTAATGCGTTTTTCGGCCTGACTATAGGGTTAGCAAGTTATGCAAGTAGTGCATTAGTTACTACCGTGCATAAGGTGACCGGAAAACATGGGCGACCAGATTGGTTAACCGCAGATATCAATGCCGGCAAAGTTGATTACTTTTATTATGTTTTTTTTTTTTTTTTTTGGAAGGCACTTTTATTATGTGATAGCTGGATTGGGGGTGTTAAATTTGGGATATTTTCTTTTAGTCGCATCTCAATATTAATATAAGGAAAAGATCCGAGATGTTGAAGAAGAATTTCAGTTGGATATCGAGTTAAATGCATCAAAAAATATGAAATAATAATTATGTCGATATTAAACACAACACTTATTGTGTCTAAATTAAACGGCATGATCATATTTTTTATATCATCTAAAATTTTGAGAAACGAGATATTTAGTTTCAATATTAAGCACCCTTGTATCATGTTTCACGTCAAATATGTCAATTTAGTTATATTTTATAATTTTAATATTTTGTTTTCTAGAGAATCATTTCATGGCAACACTAGAATGTCAAAAATATTAAATGAATATGTGTTAAAATGTCACTACAAAAAGGATATCATTTATTCACGGGCAAATGTGTCGATAAAGGTGAGTATCTAATCTGTCGATACAGGTGTGTACCAATTGGGAATTTGTCGTCGTATGTATTGATTGCCAACAAATTTTCTAATTTACCTTTTTCCTATATTTTTTATTTTGGTTTTTGCAGGATTTCTTCGATGACCACCGGCTAATTTAACGTTAGTGATATTTATTAATGTAGTAGTGTATTGCAAAAGAATAGCCTAGGTTTGAAGTTAAAAAAAAACAAATGGTTTAATTTAGTCTAAACTAAAATATGTTATGTAAAACATCAAAACAGGATCGGACCGAGGAAATCTGGCCAGTTTAAAACTTGGTGGTCTGTTTTATGGTTTACAATATTTGTATGTGTAGATGATGAATGATCGAATAAACGTTAATGTGAGAAGAGAGAATACATATGGATCACTATTCATTAATAATCTTAATCTTAATTAAAAAAATAAAAGTAAATCAAAAGTGTATAAAGAGTATTCATATCCTTTTCATTATTTCTATCTTATAATTACACTAAAAACAACTATATTTTTTTAATATTTTTAACTAAATAAAACTTATATATTTTATCATTACATTTTCTCTAACCTTCATTCACAAACACTTTTAAATATATTAAGAATTAGGGTAAATTACTTTTTGAGTCCCTGTGTTTTAGTAGTTTTAACTAGTTGAGTCCAAAAGGAAAAAGTTTAACGATCTGAGTCCCTATAAGCATTTTATTTAACCATTTGAGTTCTTTTGAGTCCAAATTTTTACATTTTGTGTCCTTTTTTGGACTCAAATCGTTATAAAATGAACAAAATTGGACTCAAAACGTTATAAAATAAATGGCTAGGGACTCAGGGTGTTAAACTTTTTGATTTTGGACTCAAGTGGTTAAAACCATTAAAAACAGGGACTCAAAAAGTAATTTACTCTAAGAATTATATAGTGAATAGTGTCTCCTCATATATACAATGAACACTAACATTTTTTCTCTCATCCACTCACAACCATTAATCGGGTTGAGTTATAGTACAAAGAAATTTAAAAATAAAAAGGGTAACAAACCATCATAGAGTGACAAATATTAAAAAAAGAATCAAGTAGAAGGGGGTAATTTTGTCCAGGAGAAATAAAAAAATATGCATATGCAAGTTAAATGCTTAAAAAATGCCCATGCGATCTTTTATATCCTTAATTGAGTACCCCGTTTTGAACGTCCGTAACTTTTTTATACGTCATTTGTTTTTTAAAAAATTATACAATAAAATCAAGCATCTTTATATTCTTAATTAATATGAGTACCCTATTGTTATACTTTAAAAAAAATTGAAAACTCAGTTATGTATTACACAATGGACATAACATAAAACAAAATGAGTATTAAACTAAAAACACAATGGAAAGTAGATCAGAAAAACGATGTTGATACGTGCACAAGTCTAGATAACTACGCATACAGATGCGTTGTTATACCATGTGAGTAATCGCTCAGATAATTGTGTTGTTAGATAACAAGACCTTGGTTTTTGTTATCTGAAAACTATTTCAGACCTGGGCGTATAAAAACACCATATACATTGTATAACAACATGGTAATACGTGCAGTGGGTCACACTTGAAATGGAAAAAAAACTTGTTATTTTTATATTAAAAAATATTAGGAAAAATTACACTTTTCGTCCTTTATGTTTGTACCTAGTTGCAATGGATGACCTTTACCTTTAATATTTACAGCCACAATCCTTTTTTTTTTAAAACATGTTACAGCTTTCGTCCTTTGCCTCAAACCCAGTTAAATAAGTTGGTTAAGTTACATCACGTGCACAGCACGTGAGGGCATTTATGTCCATTTATATCACCCAGCTACCCACCATTTAAAAGCCCCAATATCTCCCCCAAATCCCTAATTAGGGTTTCTTCCCCATTGTTACGGCTCCCATACCTGCAACTCTCTCTACGGCGCGACTGACCCAAAATTAGGGTTTGGATCTTAAATCATCTGCTCATAAACGAAGATGGTGTTATGCGATTGTGGAAGAGAAGCTGTTATCCTCACCTCTTGGACAGATAGGAACCCAGGTCGCCGTTTTTATGGGTGTCCTGATCAAGGATCGACATGTCGATTCATAGGATGGGTAGATCAGTCCAATTGCCATTCATGTGTGAACATCATCCCAGGTCTGCTACGAAACAGAAACATGTTAGAGGAGAAGGTGAAAGAACTTAAATCTGAGACAATGAAGCTGAAAAAGATGTTGATTTTGAGTTGGGTTTGCTTCATCGTGTATTTGTCCATGTAATGCAAAGCAGTCTAGATGTAATGTGGTAGTCTTGATGTAATGCAGGTTAAAGCAAGTAGTTTTTGTATGAAATGTGATATGTAAGTAGTTTTGATGTAATGCAGTACCTTTTGTATGAATATAATGAATGTAATGCAGTACATTTGGCTTCGGCAAATGATATTGTCTTTCTTTTGACCCATAACCTGTTTTGACAGTCTCTATATTGACCCAAAACCTGTTTGGACATAACCAGTTTGGTAAGCAGCACATAATTGACCTGTTTCGACAGTCTCTATTTTGACCCATAACCTGTTTGGCCATAACATGTTTGGCAAACAACACATAACCTATTTAGACACATTCAATGGCTGCAAATTGCAAACAAACAAGACAAATGACCCATTCAACTACTGTAGACAGCAAACACAATGCAACTGCTGTTTTGACCCATTCAAGTGTTGTAGACATCAAACACAATGCAAATTGCAAACAAAAACTGCCACATTGGCCTAGATAACCAAGTTATAAAAGACATGTCTTAAACATGTTCCAAACATCTAGAGTTAATACATATCCCATAAAGTACTAAGTTAGACCTTAACAAACCAAAAGTCAAAGACCATAACAAACTAAAAGTCAAAAGTTAAACCCCTGCCAACAGATCTAGTCCTTCCTTTTTTCACCTTGCCCCTTGCAAGTCGTTTGATTTTGTCCGGTGTTCCCACATTTTCCACATACACCCTTCATATTCTTCTTTGATAACCTGCCCTTCTTCTTGCTTGAGCCTTCATCCTCCATCTCCACGGCTGACCTTTTCCTAACCTTCTTTGGCCTACCCACTTGTTTGTGATGTTTTGGTGGTGTTATCTTGATAGGAACGTCACTATTCGGCCATAGAGCTTTGCCATTTATAGGGTTTATCTTGAAAGCATACACCTCTTTCCACCTGCCTATTGTGTAGACTGGATCAAACCAGCTTTCCAAAGCACCGACTCTTTGACCATTAGAAGCCATGAACCATATTGCAGCCACTGCATGTCTGCAGGGCATGCCTATCACAATCATGAACAATCAGTCACAAAACAGTTAATAATGATAAAAGTCAGTCACAAACAATTAATAATATACCTGTGATTTCCCAGCCTCTACAAGCACAAGTCTTTTTGGCCAAGTCCACTACCCTTGTGTGTCCAGGTTTACCACTCACCCCATATGTCACGACCCCCGACCCCATCCTGGCCGGAATCGGTGCCGTGAGCAGTCCAGTGGTACCGGTGATTATTTTGAAAAACATTGCAGCGGAAATTTCATCAGGACCGTGAGTTAGGAAAAATATCAGAGTTTAGAAACACCGGATTTTATTTAAATAGATGGAATAAATTCCATGTTTTACAAAGGTAGCTTTTAATAAAAACAATATTTCTTAATTTGATTTAATTAATAAAATAAGCCACTTCTTGATGCCTTTCGGTGCCGTATCCATCTTTTACTCCAATCTACTGTAATTACCTGAAACGCGTTTTAAAAAGGTTTTGTCAGCGGGAAATACTGAGTGAGTTCATTCATTTTACTAAAACGACACGTTTGTTATAATTCACAGTATTAAGAGATTACAATGTTTCTGATATCAAACCAACTACCCACAGTACTTGTCACTCGAATCTTTACGGTGACTGTGGTCATATCACCATTGGCTGCCCCAATGAATGACGAGTATCACTAATTTTAGGTTCGCCCACCTAAAGTGATAACACTGCAATACTGTGCACAATACCCCACATACCGGCTGTAATTTGGTGATTACATAAACTTAATCACTGTAATTATAACTTTGAAAATAATTTGGAGTATTGTAAAACAGTTGATAAAAAGAGAATGACTCACATTATAATCATGCAGATTCATACGGACAGAATTTAGTCTACAAATAATCCTTGATATATTGCAGATTGAGACAGGCAGAGCTTAGCCTATTTATTTAGCCTTGTAACCTAGTGCACACGAACTAGGTAAGTAACTTAATACAGCAATTACGATAACTCACGAGATCAAATTCTCACAACGAACGACAAAGTGCAATACTTCATCCATCGAATTAACGATGATCCGTCGAATTAACAACGAATGACAAAGTATAATACTTCATCCATCGAATTAACGATGATCCGTCAAATTAATGACGAATGATAAAGTATAACCCTAATGTGGGCGGCACTTAAACATTCATTGGATATATTGATCGGTCGGAAAATGAATCGTAATAGCGATCGAGTTAATACCCTGTATCGTAGCAGAATTCGAGCTAGTGTGTGTTTGGTAGTAAACGGATTATATCTCGAAGCGTAAAACCCAAATCAAACCTTAACGGTAGTCACGAGATTCGAACCTTAACGAAATTCACAAAGTATAGTCTTGTTTAGACAGCATTTTGGCATTCGTTTAACGAACTCACAAAATACAATACTTTGGCATCCGTTAGTTGGTTCATGAATCGATCGGACAGAACATCGCATCGGTGATTTTTGGTTAAAACACCAACGTATAGAGAGAAGAAGAAAAGAAATGAGCAACGAAGAATGAAATCCTAAGTTCCTATTTATAGCAAGCAAGCAAGCACCTCAACAATTCTTCTGATCGATGTGGGATTTCAATTGACATGCCTACCTACCTGCTTGACATGCCTACCTACCTGCTTGACATGCCTACCTACGTGCTTGACATGCCTACCTACCTGCTTGACATGCCTACCTACCTGCTTGACATGCCTACCTACTTGCTTGACATGCCTACCTACCTGCTTGACATGCCTACCTACCTGCTTGACATGCCTACCTACGTGCTTGACATGCCTACCTACCTGCTTGACATGCCTACCTGCCTGCTTGACATGCCTACCTGCCTGCTTGACATGCCTACCTGCCTGCTTGACATGCCTACCTGCTTGCTTGACATGCCTACCTACTTGCTTGACATGCCTACCTACCTGCTTGACATGCCTACCTACTTGCTTAGCTTAATTAATCTTGCTTAACTTAATTAATCTTGCTTAGCTTAATTAATCTTGCTTAACTTAATTAATCTTGCTTAGCTTAATTAATCTTACTTAGCTGATTAATTAGCTTAATTAATCTTGCTTAGCCGTTAATTAATCCTACTTAGCTAATAATTTTACTTAATTGCTAAATATTCTATTTTAGGATCTCCCTGGTTACGAGTTCTAATTTCTAGATACAACGGAACTCGCATTAGTGTATTAACTCCATTCAACTTTAACGATGATCACTTGGGTGTTTCAATTAGGGTTTCCTATTGGTCAAATTAAAATAAGAAATAGTATTTTTAATGAGAGTTTTTATATCAGGGGTCCGGGTTTATATTTACGGAATGTTTTTAGGACATTTTTATGTGAGTCGTTACATTCTCCCCACCTTGTTTTAAATCTCGTCCTCGAGATTTGGACTATGATATTTTCTTGGGGTTATGTTTCTTCTTTTAATAATGTATCGTGGAAATGGAATCAAAAGATATTTCGAGGGGTATGAATTTTTTGAAAATAAAGATGATTTATAGAAACAATTGGATTCAATATTCGAAATGAACTTACTTTGATCAATTGAGGGAGATTCCGAATTAATAAATATCTATTTGTGAATGGAAGTATGGAAAATGATTTGTTAATGATTATCCGAAAATCAATATTGTTTACTTAAATGGTACTGGACAATAGAGTTTAGTGTATCATAATCTGAGTACATAATTGTACCAAGAATATGACAAATGAAACGAATGACGTATGAATAGGGTTTAGTACAGGCTACAAATCTATTTGGACGCTACAAAGTGTTTGTAATGATTGAAAGAATTCAATAATTATGATGACCGAATAAATTCACCGTTTTTGAATTTGAGAGTTTCAAGGAAGCGAATCTGGATATTTCAAAAGATGAGACATTCCGATGAAATGATATAGTTTCCAAGGTGATTATGTTTAAGCCAAAAGATATATGATCTATAGATTTTTAAAATGAATGTGAAGAACTTTTTTGGAATTAATAAAATTCTTTGTCAGAAGAAAACTTACTTGATTGGTACCTAAGGAAGACTTAAGATTGACAGGTTCAAAATGAAATGAAAACATGAAAATGATTCGTCAAATATTGAATTATGATATGAGAAATTCAATGTGCTGTGATGGGTGATTTGTAAGAATACATGAAAAGACAATAAAATTAGTGTATTTTCGTCTTAATACATAATTGTATTCAGATGATTTTAATCAAAATGTTTGATTAAAGATAGGTGATATTTTGATTTACTAAATACCTTTTCCTTTTATGTTATCATAAAGTAGAATAATAAATAAATATAGATAGGTTTAAAATATCAAAACCCGTAATAATTTTGATAAAATAATGATATATGTTTTATAAATAGATTTACCCAATATCGTAGAACTCATGATTATCATTTTTTTTTTATCAAGTATGTTTAACTATAAGATTAGGGTATTTTAAATCATAAAAGTAGAATAATAAATGTTTATTTTAATATCAAGTATACTTAAATATTGGCTTGCTTAAATGACATTTGATATTTTAATATATATATACATAAAAAAATATTTCTATAAGTATTTTATAGTTGTGAAATATTAATCAAGTTGAACTTTTATTTATAATATGTCTTGTTCATGAATACTTAGACAATTATTTAGATAATTTTATTCGTCCCTTTAATTGTTTTATGAAAATATGTCTTCTCTTTACAGTACAAAGTATATATATTTCTATATATATAATATAAAAATATTTTTATATATAATTGAAATTTACTAAATAAGTATGATGACTTAATTAACTAGTCATTATCACGGCGGATATTGGTTAGTGCTGCCTTGTTTAAGCATAGGTGGCCAGTCCATGCCTAACTAAGGCTAGGCTATTCAATACATGCCCCTGATAATAACCCTAGCATTTTAAAATAATATTAACACTATTATTATTCTTACTAATAATAAAACTGATATTAGTATTACATAACTAAACATACACTTAAATGGAAAAATTTCTAATAAAAATGGTGAAACCAGCCGTCCCCAGGATCGAACCCGGGTCTAGGCCACACCCTTTCGCGCGCCTAACCAACCGAGCTAAGTGCCTAGTTTGTGAAACTTCCATTTTGGTTAAATATAAACACCTGTACAATAAATTCTATACTTCTTATTATAAGTCACTTATTTATTCTCCTTATGGTGACTAATAATAATATAGTAATACTATTAGGTAATCCCTTATGTAAGTTTTCATATATAAAATAAATTTTATATAATGTTTTTCGATTGAAGATGTTAAAATAATAATTTATCACGAAAGGCTAGATTGATGTTGTAAAAATCATTTAAGAGATACATTAAAATATGACAAGAATTTGTGTATCATTATCTTAATACATGATTTGTGTTAAGATAACTTTTATAAATATCCGTATATGATATATATAAATGAGATTAGTGCAAGTTTTAAATTTTATGAAAACGTTAGTACAAGGTGACCGTGATCAAAGAAATGATTTAGTGAAGTCGAAGACCAAATAAGCATTTTATAGTTCTAGAGAATTGAAGTGCTTGTTGGGACTTATTTTGAATATGATAGCTTCAATCCATCATATGGGAATTTGAAATGAATATGTAATGCGAACAAGTTCAAGCAATTGAACTTGGTTTAATCACAACGAGTTCATGTAATAAGAAAGTTCGGACATGGTTACAGCAAAATCATGTATGCCAAAGAAAATTGAGTTTCTCAAGAAATTTATTGACTCGATATAAAAGGGTCATCGTTTTGCATTACTGCGGTATACAGTGCCAAAAATTGAGTATAGCGAATGATATTTGAGTTTGAATAAAACAACAAATCGGAATGAAGCCCTCCAGTGGTCTTCATAAATCAAACGAACCACATGCGAAATAAACAGTGTATGTGTAACGTGTGGATTTACCAAGAAATGAAATAGATCAATATTTGCTACTATGAAAGAAATCCTTATGGTATGATGACCATTAGAGGAAGTAGCAATGCAAAAGTCTATTTACAGAGGTCAGAATTTTTAAGAATTTTATCTGGGATTTTTGTGTGATAACTGTTTGTTAAGCGATATTACCAAGGAATGTCGAATGAAATGAAATAGAGGATTTGCAAAGGTATATGACTTCTTTCATAGTGCTAATAATTATGACTCTGATTAGACTGTGCACCGATGGTTGTGAAATCTTGTTACAACGTACCTCAGCGAGATTCATGTCGTTTGTAGGATTGCGTGGCAAAGTGCTGCTTTTTTTTAGTAGTTCTTGATAGAATTAACATTGGTGTCATCGTGCCTAAATTTATATTTTTTCAAAGGTCTTGCTTTGGAAGTCGTGTGTGATAACTTTGACGTCTGTGGACATATAATTTAAGTTTCATGTGTTTTCATGTGCACTAGCACAACTTTATATGCTTCTTACTTGCGTTAATAGTTTATGGTAACGCATTGGAAATTCATATATTTTTAATGGTGTCCCAACTTAATGGGTGTTCAGTATTATTTTGTTGCACGAGTTACGAGGGAGATGATCAAACGAAAGAATGTTTGACATCGAAATTAAAGATATATGCGAGAGATTCTTGATAAAGAAATCTATATTTATTATTGACACATATACTTGTGCTTTATTCCTAATTGACTTTTTGGAATTTCTTATAGATATACATATCTATATAATCACATATTTCACATGCTGAAATAAACATACCATCTATCAGGTCAATGTTTTTAACAGATTCATATTACCAAAAAAAACCAGTCAGATATTTGGTCATAATACTATTTAGGGAAATCTTGTCACTCGTTTGACGTATTATATACCCCGTCTTACCCGGTTCGCGCCGGAGAGGTAATCTTAGTATATCCGGACAAGCTGTAGAGTCTGCTACTCTATACCCAGTCTTGCCAGAGAAAATTTTCTATTTCCCATAAATAGTATCTTTTCAAGATTTAAAAGTGCTTCTTTTATTAGGCTTTTATCTAGAATCAAGGAAATTTGTATTCCCGTAACATATCTTATTCTAGACCAATTAATATCACTAAGCAATAATTACTATTAATTCTTGCTTATTTATCATATCTTGCAATATTCTAATTACCATTCTTATGGTATATCTAAACACATCATAATTTATTCACATAAGTACTTAACTTGTCTTAAAGTTTATATTAAGGCATCTTTTCTTAAGTTCAAGTCTAAATGTTATCATGTGTGCTACCAGTTAACAGTAATCTCCTAACTCTTTTATATAAACTTAGGTATTATTATTACAACACCTAAAGGCTTGAAGCAGTGGCTCTGATACCACCTTCTGTCACGACCCCCGACCCCATCCTGGCCGGAATCGGTGCCGTGAGCAGTCCAGTGGTACCGGTGATTATTTTGAAAAACATTGCAGCGGAAATTTCATCAGGACCGTGAGTTAGGAAAAATATCAGAGTTTAGAAACACCGGATTTTATTTAAATAGATGGAATAAATTCCATGTTTTACAAAGGTAGCTTTTAATAAAAACAATATTTCTTAATTTGATTTAATTAATAAAATAAGCCACTTCTTGATGCCTTTCGGTGCCGTATCCATCTTTTACTCCAATCTACTGTAATTACCTGAAACGCGTTTTAAAAAGGTTTTGTCAGCGGGAAATACTGAGTGAGTTCATTCATTTTACTAAAACGACACGTTTGTTATAATTCACAGTATTAAGAGATTACAATGTTTCTGATATCAAACCAACTACCCACAGTACTTGTTACTCGAATCTTTACGGTGACTGTGGTCATATCACCATTGGCTGCCCCAATGAATGACGAGTATCACTAATTTTAGGTTCGCCCACCTAAAGTGATAACACTGCAATACTGTGCACAATACCCCACATACCGGCTGTAATTTGGTGATTACATAAACTTAATCACTGTAATTATAACTTTGAAAATAATTTGGAGTATTGTAAAACAGTTGATAAAAAGAGAATGACTCACATTATAATCATGCAGATTCATACGGACAGAATTTAGTCTACAAATAATCCTTGATATATTGCAGATTGAGACAGGCAGAGCTTAGCCTATTTATTTAGCCTTGTAACCTAGTGCACACGAACTAGGTAAGTAACTTAATACAGCAATTACGATAACTCACGAGATCAAATTCTCACAACGAACGACAAAGTGCAATACTTCATCCATCGAATTAACGATGATCCGTCGAATTAACAACGAATGACAAAGTATAATACTTCATCCATCGAATTAACGATGATCCGTCAAATTAATGACGAATGATAAAGTATAACCCTAATGTGGGCGGCACTTAAACATTCATTGGATATATTGATCGGTCGGAAAATGAATCGTAATAGCGATCGAGTTAATACCCTGTATCGTAGCAGAATTCGAGCTAGTGTGTGTTTGGTAGTAAACGGATTATATCTCGAAGCGTAAAACCCAAATCAAACCTTAACGGTAGTCACGAGATTCGAACCTTAACGAAATTCACAAAGTATAGTCTTGTTTAGACAGCATTTTGGCATTCGTTTAACGAACTCACAAAATACAATACTTTGGCATCCGTTAGTTGGTTCATGAATCGATCGGACAGAACATCGCATCGGTGATTTTTGGTTAAAACACCAACGTATAGAGAGAAGAAGAAAAGAAATGAGCAACGAAGAATGAAATCCTAAGTTCCTATTTATAGCAAGCAAGCAAGCACCTCAACAATTCTTCTGATCGATGTGGGATTTCAATTGACATGCCTACCTACCTGCTTGACATGCCTACCTACCTGCTTGACATGCCTACCTACGTGCTTGACATGCCTACCTACCTGCTTGACATGCCTACCTACCTGCTTGACATGCCTACCTACCTGCTTGACATGCCTACCTACCTGCTTGACATGCCTACCTGCTTGCTTGACATGCCTACCTGCTTGCTTGACATGCCTACCTACTTGTTTGACATGCCTACCTACCTGCTTGACATGCCTACCTACTTGCTTAGCTTAATTAATCTTGCTTAACTTAATTAATCTTGCTTAGCTTAATTAATCTTGCTTAACTTAATTAATCTTGCTTAGCTTAATTAATCTTACTTAGCTGATTAATTAGCTTAATTAATCTTGCTTAGCCGTTAATTAATCCTACTTAGCTAATAATTTTACTTAATTGCTAAATATTCTATTTTAGGATCTCCCTGGTTACGAGTTCTAATTTCTAGATACAACGGAACTCGCATTAGTGTATTAACTCCATTCAACTTTAACGATGATCACTTGGGTGTTTCAATTAGGGTTTCCTATTGGTCAAATTAAAATAAGAAATAGTATTTTTAATGAGAGTTTTTATATCAGGGGTCCGGGTTTATATTTACGGAATGTTTTTAGGACATTTTTATGTGAGTCGTTACACCATACAGATCCCCTCCATTCCACTGCACATGATAAAAGGCTGCATCTTTCTTAATTGTCTGAAGTTGTTCTTGTGCCCAATGTGTAATAAGACCTTCAGTCCTTTCTATAGCCCTCAACACTGTCACAATCCTCCTCATTAGGTACTCCCTGATATACTCCAAAGCAGCAATGATAGGCTTGTCCCTCCCTTCCAGTATTTTGTCATTGAAGGTTTCACACATGTTATTGAGTAGCATGTCACTTAATGCCCTACCTGTTCATTGGTTTTTATCATTAGTCAAGTGTATACCAGTTAAGACCAAGTGAGAAATGGGAACACAATGGACATACCAGAGAAATGGGACCTTGTCCAGTGAAGAGGGGGGATTTTAGACAGCCACAAGTGAGCTTTTTTGTTAAAAGTTTTCACTTCCTCCATGGAAGTTTGAAACTCAGGAATTGTTGTTTCCTTTGCACATTTCCACAATAAATCTTTGTATTGTCTACCTTTAAAGCTTCCTTTCATATTCTCATGAATATGTCTGAGACAATATATGTGCTCAGCTAATGGAAACAACTTGGAAACTGCAGGTAGCAGACCCCGTGGAAAACAGATTGTAATTAAACCTAAACCAATATCAAATCTCAGAACTGAATTTAAAACAGAATGCAAGTAAATCACTAACCTTTTACAATAGGTTGTCTTGAATCATTCAAAAAGATCAGAATTTAGGTTAGAGCTAAACTTACCATACAACTGAACAACTTCATCTCCATCCATGGTCTCTCGTATAAACCACGTTGGTGGTACTGGTTCTTGATTCATCGTCATGACCGTTCAAGTAAAATTTCTTGCTGAAGAAGATGATTGAGCAGAGCAGCAGATGAATTTGGGGATGTTATGCCATTTCGAAGACCTAGGGGAGAAGATAAGGAGTGAACTGATAAATGAGGGATTTGGGGGAGATATTGGGGCTTTTAAATGGTGGGTAGCTGGGTGATATAAATGGACATAAATGCCCTCACGTGCTGTGCACGTGTTGTAACTTAACCAACTTTTTTAACTGGGTTTGAGGCAAAGGACGAAAGCTGTAACATGTTTTCAAAAAAAAGGACTGTGGCTGTAAATATTAAAGGTAAAGGTCATCCATTACAACTAGGTACAAACATAAAGGACGAAAAGTGTAATTTTTCCAAAATATTAATATTATACACGTTTTAAAGAGAAAAAAAATGATAGGTTTTATGGTATAATTTAAAAAAAATAGTCAAGGCGTATAAAAGTTATTTAAGTTAAAAAATGGTGGAACTTAAAAATTGACTCAACAGTCATTGTCCATAAAAATCTAATATGACACGTGTCAGCCCAGATTCTTCACCAACCCCTTCGGCTATAAATACCTCTATCCTCCAAAGGTTTAAGCATCTGAATTCTCCCACTGACTCTTAACACACACTTGCTTTATTCTTAAAGCGATACTTAGTCTCACGCCGAACCCCCCCCCCCCTATCTTTCTCGTCACGAGCTCACAATGTTCTGTTTTGCATATTAGCTCTCAAGACTACATCAACTGTTTGATCTAGAAGTGATTAATAATTCACTCCTGTTGAGACTACTATCTTAAGTTCTATCTCTTGCAGATTAGAACTAATGTTTCTTATATACTGAGACCAACCCGTATATAGATCTATATATTGTCGCTAGGTGGTGTTTTTTCAGTTGTATTTTGCCTTGCAAATAGTATGTTAGTTTCCATTTTCGAAAATCGTCAACCTGTCAAAATCATTTCATATAAACCGTCGGTTCACACAAAATTACCGTCGAACCCGACCGTGAAACCTCTATGATTAATTCACCTCCATATAGATATATTATATTTAAAAGTGATATGTTGCATGATATAATCTTATCTTTCGTAGTTCAAAAGAAAATATAATCTTATCTTTCTTTTAATATTTGTGGCATGTGTAGCTCTCTTTATGGAAAGAGGCGTACATTACTTGCATTTTTGTTTGTCTTCCAAAATCCTTTAAATGTGATGTGATTGACCAAAACGTCTGAGAATGTTGAAAACGAACGATCCCTATTCAACGCATGATAAAATCATATATAAATAACCACTACACGGTTATAAGATGTCGAGATCAAGAGTTTAAATTCTACAAAGTGCCAATTAACTTTCCGTTCAAAAAAGTTAAGCAATTTATTAGAAAGGTAATTAAAAACTTTTACAATTGAACTTGATCTTCTAGAAAAAAAAAAGAGTTGTCTAATTCAAATGATTGAATGTGTATAAGTTAATTATTTTAAAGTAGCCTATGTTTTATAGATAACCGGTGACAAACAAATTTGATATCGATTGGATGTAAAGTGGCAATTTTTTTTTAATAAACCTAAGTTATATAATGAAAATTAAATAAGAACTACACTATTTATATAGTTATTTATTGGGGTAACTTTGTAGAATAGTAACCAAGTTTTAAAAGTGTTTCAATTAGGTCACTCAAGTTTCAAAAGTGTTCCAATCAGGTCACAACATTCATTTTTCTTTAAAATTGGGGTAACTTTGTAGAATAGTAACCAAGTTTTAAAAGTGTTTAAATTAGGTCACTGAAGTTTCAAAAGTGTTCCAATCAAGTCACAACATTCATTTTTCATTAAAATTAAAGGTTTTTTCGTCCATTTCATAAGTAACCATGGTGATGTGGCTTTTTGTTTCTTTTTTCCCTTTTATTTGATGCTAACTTCGAGTGATAACGTGGATTGTAACTTGTTTTTTTTTTATTTTTTAATGTAATTAGAGTGTTTTTATCTTTAATAAATATAATTTCATATATTAAAATAATCCGACCCCAACATCTTATGCTTCATTTTTTTCTTGACACACAAAAAAAACATGAATCTCTCAAATATTAAAATCTTAGGATCTTATTAGATGAAAAAGTATCTTTCCTTCAAAAGATCATACTCAAATCATATCCATAGGATTGTAAGATCTTATACTATATCTTACTTCACTTATTAGCATGGTTTCAGAAATCGGCCTAGGAGGCCGATTAATTGGCGCCTAGGCGCTAGGCGGTCACCTACTGCCTAATTTTGAGCTAGGCGGTCAATTAATCGGTCATGGTCAAAAATCTGTCAAAATCGGTCCTAGGCGGTCAAAATCGGTCCTAGTCCTAGGCGGTCAAAATAGGTCCTAGGCGGTCAAAAATCGGATTAATCGGACAATATTAGTCGGTCAAAATCGATCAAAATCGGTCCTAGGCGGTCAAAATTGGTCAAAATCGAACCATACTATCTGAAACTTGAAGTATTTATGTGAATTTTGAAGTATTATTTTTATATTATTGGGTATATATATATATAATTTTGAAAAAATACATATAAAAATCCCATTCCGATTAATCCCGATTAATCCCTAGGCTGTACCTCACCGCTCGACTAGCGCCTAGCGCCTTCTACAACATTGCTTATTAGTGATTGACAAAGCCTGTTAAAAAAGATAAAAAAATTTATGGACCAACCGGCTAAAACACTTTGTAAGAGTAAACATGAAATTATTTGACCATAATAATTCAACACCTAAAATATGAATCCTACGTAACCTAATTTTGTAATTTAAACGAAAATCTTCCATATTACATTATTAGGCTAGAGGGTGTGGGATGGAGCCCCTTGGGGGTTATAAGGACACCTCAGCGCCACCTAGGCGCCACATCAGCCAAGGGGCTTTATAACCCCCCCACTTAATTTGCTGGGTGTGGAATGGAGCCCCCTCATCATTGCCTAATTATTTGTTATTTTAAAAATCATTTAATTTTCATATATTAATTTATACCACATAATTTATATATTTTAAATAAAATGCCATAATTGAAATAATATAAATAATCGTGCACTAGACGTTCATGAGCACCTAACCGATCCCGTTCAAGAGGCGGTTGCCTGATACACGACGTAGAGGATTGGGCTTCTTCTTGCAAATTATTAATCACCTCCTGTGTCATTGCGATAACCATGTCGTCGAAACCACCATCGGATGAAGAGCTCGAAGAATCGGATGCCATTTTCTAGTTGTGATTGGTGTGTGTTTGGGTGGTAAATTTGTGATTGGTTTTTGAGATAGAGGTGTGTTTATATGGTGTAAGGTTTTTATATATATATATAGATAAAAAGTTTAATTTTTTTTAAACGTTTTCAAACGGTCACATTTGACCTTTCTGTCTCGATCCACGCAATTGCAAGCCGTTATCATGTTGGCGAGGGGTCTATAGCGCCCCGACTTAATCTTCTGGGTGTGGGTGTATAGCGCCGGGGGCGCTATAGGCGGTGACATGGCGAGGGTGGCGCCCCCCACACCCTCCGGCCTTATTGTCATTTTTAAACTTTAGATCGTTAATAAATTTGTAGTTCACGGTGTGGTCATGACCATCATGACCCTTCATGTCAGTGCCATGTCACCGACCTCTGACCTACAATTCAAAACCACTACCATAAGGGTGTGGTCATGACCTAAAACACTATCCACTTATTTATTTTAATTTATCTTTATCTAAAGAAAAAGGAAGTGATTACTTGAAAAAATGGAAAGGAGGACCATGGTTTTCATGGTTTAATCCATGCAAACAATGGTGGATTAGGGAAGGGGGTGGTATAACATTCCATTCATGTTCCTACGTGGTTAATCATTTCCCAACCATGACCCCCACATCCTTTAGCCTAAGGCTATAGGGTGTGGTCATGACCCTCATGGTCACAATGACCCTCACATCAGCGTCATGTCACCCACTTTTAATCCATCATCCAAAACTACTACCCTAAGGGTGTGGTTATGACCTAAACCACTATTTTCTTATTTTAATTTATTTTTGTGAAAATGAAAAGAAGATATTAAAAAAAAGGAAAGGAGGCTCATGGTTGCCATGGTTTAATCCATGTCAACCTTGGTGGATAATGGAAGAGGGTGGTGTAGTAATCCAATAATGGTCCTATGTGGTATTAATGACCCAAATCATGCCCAATACAACACGAATGAAAGATATTATAAAACTAGTAATAAGACCCGCGCGCGTTGCGGCGCGGGTACTTCGCAAATATCGAACGGATTAGTCCAAGTGTTATGTGATGTGTTAACCATATGAAAGTGCACGTTTTGACGTATCCGATTGAAGTCAATGTATCCTATAGTTGCATTGCGATTGGATTAAAGCGTAACGTAAATCGAATTTATATCGTACAATCATAACGTATTATACGCGACCCGACTAACTCGAATTTATATCGTCAAGCCAAAAACTCTAGAGGGGTCAAAGTGGCATTTACAAAGTTCATAAAAAGTTAAATGGTTAAAAATTGCATTTCCTAAACTTAAGGGCTAAGAAAGGGTAAAGATAAAACTTGATAAAGTTTTGGGGTAAGAAGGAAACTATAACAAAGTTGGAGCTGAAAAGGAAACTACCACAAAGTTAGGGTGTCAAAAGCAAACTATTTGTAAAATGGAGTAGTAGTTTAGGGACTAAATTTGCTATTTTATGAAACTTTGAAGGTACCAAAGTCAAGGGGCTAAAATTGCAATATCGTGAAAGTATGGGGGATGGGGAGGCAAAGCCGATGAGGTTTCCACCGACTTTGTCTTTTGACGGGTGGAAACATATAGAAAGACAAAACACGATTTGTAAAACATAGTGCGTAAAAGAGAATTACAAAAAAGTGTAAAACACAAAGGTAGACACAAAGTGTAAAACACAATGCCTAAGACATTTTCGTAAAACACAATGCATTGGCATTTGCAAAAGTAGGAGTTGTAGTCTAAGGGTTACAATTGCAATTTTTTTTTTAAAGTTGGGCGGGTGTAACATATGGAGTAATAGTACATGGGGTAAAAAAACAAATTCTAAAAAAGACAAAGTGTAAAAGTATATGGGTGGTGGCGAAAATGTGTAAAAGATGAGGGGGTGTTGGTGGAAATGTAAAATAAGAGAGTTGGTGCGTAACTATGTAAGAGCTAAGATGGTGGAAAACCAAAGTAAAGGGTTGGTGCTGGCAAAGTTTGAAAGATGAGGTTGTGGTTTTGAAAATTCATAGTAGAAGTTTTAGGGAGTAAATTTGCCATTTTATGAAACTATAAAAATTACAAAGTCAAGGGGCTAAAATGCAATATTAAAAAGAATAAGGGGCAAGGAGGAAAGCCGGTGAGGAACCCACCGACTTTCTCCTTTAAGATTGTATAGAATGTACATAAAAATATGCACGTAAAAATAGTTTTTTTAAGTAAAAAATGATATGGGTAAACAAAAGAAATTAACGAACGAATGTTGTTGAGGGAAATTTAAATTAGTAAAAAGCTAGTGGCTAAAAAAGTCAATTGTCAAAGTAGAAAAATAGTAAAGTTAGATGATGGACTAAAATTGATTACTCTAAAAGTGGAGAGGCCGTAGAAAAACTAAGGGGTTTAAAATGTAATATTGTAAAATTTAAGGGGGTAAGGAAAGCCGGTGGAAACCCCACCGACTTTCCTTTTTAAGATAGTATACAATTTGAGAAAGATCTTATGATCCCATGAGGGGTCAAGTGTGAAAAAATGCACTAAGATCTCGATGTTCACAACATATCTTTACTTATCTACATTTTTTTATGATAACGTAAATTTCTTATACCATACATTGGGAAATTATCAGCTTTGGTGTCTTGATAATTTTTCCTATATTGATTAGAGTAAATAGCCATTTTCGTCCCTGAGGTTTGGGTACATTTGTCATTTTCGTCCTAAATGACACTTTTGTACCATTTTACCCCCACGTTTGGCCATTTTTGCCATTTTCATCCAAAATGCTAACCTAGTCAATTTATACCGTCAGATGGGGTATTTTTTGAAATTTGTTAATGGTAAGGGGGTAATTTGTAACTATGTATTGAAGATATAACATTAATCATCAAAACCTAGAAAATCAAGAACATCATCTTCAAGAACATCATCATCAAAACCCAGACATCGTTCATCTTCAAACATCATCATCAAAACCCAGAAAATCAAGAACATCATCTTCAAGAACATCATCATCAAAACCCAGACATCGTTCATCTTCAAACATCATCATCAAAACCCAGAAAATCAAGAACATCATCATCAAAACCCAGACATCGTTCATCTTCAAACATCATCATCAAAACCCATAAAATCAAGAACATCATCTTCAAGAACATCTAAAACCCAGAAAATCACCATCCTCACTCACCATCCACCGCAACCACCACACGCTTCCACCGCAACCACCACCGCCTCCATTACCACCAGACATTACCATTACCATTACCATCACCCCCAACCACCATCACCCCCAACCACCATCCCGCACCAACAACCCCGCACCACCACCACACCGGCAGATCTGGACAACCACCATCTCTCACGGTGCACAGCCACGCCAACATATCTGAAACAAGCACCATCCCCCCACCACCATTCTGCACTAGAAAGAGATAGAGAGAGAGAAACAGGAGAGAGAGAGAGAGAGCCGAACGAGAGAGAAACATGAGAGAGAGAGAGGAACGTAGAGATGACGATGACGATGGTGGATCTGAGTTTCGGTAGGTGACAACCTCCTAGGGTTTCGAGCCAAGAGCTCTAGCTCCTGCGAATTTACACACTCGGATTATGTGGTGGTGCTCAGGTGGGGTGGTGCAAAGTGATGGTTGTAAGGTGGAGATGGTGGGAGGTGGTGGTTGTTAGGTGGAAATGGTGGGAGGTGATCCTTGATTGTGAGAGGGAGTTATTAAATGTGAAAGATGATGTTCAGATCTAAAATTGAAATAGGAGCATCAATGTGTATAAGATATAATTACAAGTTACCCCCTGATAATTGAAAATTTTCAAAAATACCCCATCTGACGTTATAAAGTAACTTGGTTAGGCATTTTGGATGAAAATGGCAAAAATGACCAAACGTGGGGGGCAAAATGGTTCAAAAGTGTCATTTTGGACGAAAATAGCAAATGTGCCCAAACCTCAGGGACGAAAATAGCAATTTACTCTATTGATTATATGTGAAATGTGATGTGATTTGATTTACAAATCTGAACCAAAAGTTTTCAATTGCACTAGTGTGGGGATCAACAATATATTTAAAACTTGTGCGAAAGAAAAAGCAAATAAACAGGCTAGCTGAGGCAACATTAACACAAATATTAAGACCATGTGGAGTGAGACGTGACCGCTCTGTCCACATTCCCAATCAGTGTTGCCTATTCCCCCAAGCGGGGATCACCACAGGTGTTTGGGGCTTTGACTAGGTAGTTGACCAAGTTTTTTTCTTCAAAATGTATGTAGCCGTTGGAAACCACTAGTTATAACTAATGGGAAAGCCCGCGCGATGTGGCGGGTATCCCGACTGTTATCATATTCATTTATGATATGTATTATAAATGTTAACTTTTAAGTATGAAGTTTGTTAGTTACAAAACCCAACATGTCACTCTTATCTTACAAAACGAAACATGTGAGTTATGATAAATTAACTTGAAATGCGTAACAATGGTTGGATGAAAGAACAAATATAGTATATCACCTAGGACTGAATAAAATTAACTGGAAATCAGTATCATAAATGAAACCTAAAATTAAGGTGTAATCGTTGTTGGCCTGCAGTTTGCATGGTTTGTTTCACCTGGTTTGTCTTTTAAAGTATTGTGGTAGTATCATTAATATATCAATTCATGAATTGCATAACTGACATAAAAACCAAGTGTAGGATCGTTTTCATACCCGAACGAGTCGTTCAGAAGAGTTTTTCTCAAGACGAAAGGCGGAAACAGATGTATCGAGTTCAATTCAGCTAGAATATCACTTTAAACTGTCTTTATATTGATTTCACAACGATTTACAGCGAGTAGACACTTCGGCAGCACTTCGGCTCTCTAAACCGGAATCACAGAACTAACTGAAACGAAATCAGAACAAGGATATATATAGGCTGGCTAATTCCGCTTGGAACTGTCTCAAGCGGAATCACATTCAAACGGAATTACTAATTTCATTTGAATGTGACATGACCATTTCAAGCGAAATTATAACATGTAATTTCGTTTGAAGTTGCCTCTTGTCACACCCCAAATTTCCACGTGTCACCGGTGGGCCCGGTGGGGGAGTATCGTGACGTGGTTGGCAACATAATAGTCAAACAACACAATATTTAAATGCACAGCGGAAGCAAAGTATAGATTCATTTCAACCAAACGATATTGTAATATTAAGTATCACAAGTAGTTGAATATAAATCCACAGGTAGATCAAACATAAAAGGAAACAGTGTTCAACAGTCTATGACATCCCAGCTTGCGAGGCTTATTGTGGATGCTAGGAGAAAAGCCAGCCTATTACGCGTAGTACCTGCACTTAACCTTTTTAAGAAAATACGTCAGTTTACACTGGTAAATACAATCAACCGACTCATTTTGAAAAGAGTTTAAGAAAATGCATTTAAGGCACAAGGCACAAATAATATTTTATAACTTGGGATAATTATTTGAATATAATGCTTGTAAAGGAATTACATGTTACTTATGCGTTCAGTAGCCCGGATCGAGCCGGGTTAAAGATCAATAGACACACCACATTATGTATATGAGACACTGACAGGTGTACGCCTACACCTGTGTGCTAAGGTCGTGGCCATTTCGTAAAATGATGCCAAGGATATCCGGGACATGGTCATTAACCCCCCAAAGGCTTTAAGCAAACAAAACAAATTAAACGAGACATCTCAATACTTTAACCATCATACAATTAAAGATTCAATGCCCGACCAAGCGGTATTTTATATACCGTACCCCAAGCCCGTATAGGGAAAATAAGTTAAAAGTATTTACCTGAGCAAGTATAAATCAAAATCAGCGAGTGCAGGTATCTTTTACCGGTTCTCCTAATCTGGAATGAAAGTTTAATAATAACCTATTAGAATCCTAACGGGTCTTTAGTTAAGCTTAAGCTTAGACCGGTTAGTTTTAAAGATACGGTTCGTACGCACGATTAAGCGAAGACCGGATAGAATGTGATTTAGACCCGACAAGTTTGAAGACTTGCTTAATATGGGTATATTATACCCATTCTGGATTTTGAGATAAAACCGATAAGGTTTGACCCGTTTCGGCTAATTTATGTAAACTAGTTACATAAACCGAGCCGAACGCGTATGAAGCGTAACGGGTAACCATAAGAGTCCTAAACAGGTTTCCTAAGTTAACATGCCTTAAATATGTTGTGGTATAAGTGGGATACCTTCCATTATGCCCAAAACGAGTTTAATCTCATATTAAGCCCCGTAGGGGTATTTTGGTCATTTTAAAGATTATAAAAGGAATTAATTTATCTTCTGTGATCCGGGTCTGAATAAATCAGTAAAATAGTTTATTTTAACAGGTTATAACATTTGGTTATAAGTCTTATATGCCAAAATAGTTTTAAACCCTAACTATGCGTATAATATGTGTATAAAGCCGATTTAAGCGACGTACGGGTTAAAATAGGATTCTGAGTTTCCTGATCAGTTAAACAGGTTCAAAGCACTCCATTTAATATTTAAAATCAGTAGCAATTGGATTTGCATCAAAAGGATTTGTAAAACTCATGTTATGGCCGAAAAGGGTATATTCGGTATTTACCGAATCAAGGCACTAATCCTAGCTTATGATCAGTTTAAAAATAATTAAAAATCTTCAAAAATCTCAAAATATTATATTACATCAGTGGGTGAAAGGTTTGGTGCCAAAAATTGGGTTTAGATAGGCTTTACGCTAATGACGCCGTTTAATTACTAAGAAGCTTTCTAATTACGTCATTAAGCATAACTCCTAATCTAGACCTCCAACTGATGTGAAAATTTACAGACATGTTTAATAATCAGTAACTAAGATTATTGTACTTTCACATTTCCAAAATTCTCGTTTTATGGTCATAAGGGCATTACGGTCAATATTTAGGCGATAAACGGAAACGTCGGACAATTAAGGATTTATGTGGTATAAACGCAGAGGGTTATACCCACATGTAACTAGGTCCTAATGGAACTTTAAGGCATGTCTAAACCTAACTAAACCGGGTCAGAACTGAAGTCAAAGCAAAAGTCAAACTTTTGCGTCTTTCGGTTCCGAATCGGTTCAAAACAGAAAGTTGTCGAATCAAACAAGCTTAGACAAGTTATTATACTTATTTTCAAGTTGTATGAATGATAAAATAGGTTATACGCCTTCTGTATCGTTAATTACACGATTTATGATTCTGTTGACTTTTTCGAAAGAAGTTTGACTCGACAAACAACCTGGTTAGGATTGGAATCAGTGGGTGCCCTTTTAAGGGTTTAAGGCCCACATAAATACCAACTTATAACAACTTTCGTTTCGAAAAAAACCTGGACCGTTTGTGATTTATCGCTAAGTCAAACCGTAGTTACGACGGTTTGACTTCTAGGCTATAAACTAAGCATAACTTAATTTAGAAAGGTCAAGGGCACTTACATGTCTCTAATGGATGATTAGGAAGCTTGAGAATGATCCTTATGCTCCAGAAGTTGATCAGATGATGAATGGAAGAATGTTGCAACATTATGAAGCTTATATATTGACTTTGATCATGCTAGATTGATGCCAAATGGGTCTACTAACAATCAAGGATTGATACATGTGTCTTCTATAGGCTAAATACCATTATAGGCAGCCCATTGTATCACAAAATTGCGATTTAAGTCGGTTACAACATCAACAGGCAGCTGGCTGTTATGTTTGTCACTGGTAGCTGTCACGCGGCCCGCGTAAGGATCTTAAGGATCTTACGCGGCCCGCCTTGATGTCCGGATCAGGTTAACATGTTTTCTTTTATTGCACTTTGGTCCTTGGTCCCCCGAAAGGTCGTTTTCTCATGTTTTCTTGCATTATGAGGCTTCAATATTGACATATGGGGGCTTTAGGGCTTATACCATCTTTGTTAAGTCCCCGGGTAACTTTGTGATCACCCGAAAAACCCTAATTTTCAATGTTGACGATTCTAACCCTCACACACGAATTTTATCACAACTTTCTCATACGGTAACGAAACTTGGTGAAATTTTTATGGTGCATTCTAGTGAGCATAATTAATCGTTACAAGGCTTCGGGTTTGCTAAAAGGTCACTCAGAGGTATATCTTAACATGTTGACACATTTAACCCCTGTAGTTTGTAATCTCTCACTTTCTTTCACAATTCGCTTCGTATGATCCATGATCCATTCGTTTAAGGTTATAAACATCATGTAGGGTCATTGTAAAGTATATTTATTCATTGTTGACACTTTAAACCCTTATATTCACATAGTTTCTATGTTTGTCAACTTTAGTCCTTCAAGAACATTCTTTCACACGTTCAAACCTATGACACGTGTCAACACATTATAGGACGTAAATTTTCGAGGTGTTACATCCTCACCCCCTTAAAAGAAATCTCGACCTCGAGATTTACTGAAACAAATAAGGGTATTTTTCTTTCATTGTGGACTCAACCTCCCACGTATATTCGGGACCTCTACGGGCATCCCATTTGACCTTTACAATCGGTACATGCTTCCTTCGAAGCTTCTTAACCTGTCGATCCTCGATCGACAATGGTTTTTCCACAAATTTTAAGTTCTCATCTATATGCACATCCGAGTGTGGTATGACCAGTGATTCGTCAGCGAAACACTTTTTCAGATTGCAGATGTGAAATACATTGTGAATTCCACTGAGCTCTTCTGGTAAGTTTAGCTTATAGGCAACTGACCCGACACGTTCGATAACTTCGAAAGGTCCTATGTATCTCGGGCTTAGCTTGCCTTTCTTACCAAACCGCATCACTCCTTTCCAGGGTGATACTTTAAGCAAAACTTTATCACCTACCTCGAAGTTAAAAGCTTTACGCTTTGGATCAGCGTAGCTCTTTTGCCTATCTCAGGCAGCTTTGAGACGGTCTCGAATCTGGACAATCTTGTCCGTCATTTCGAACACTATCTCTGGTCCCGATAATTGGACATCTCCAACTTCCGCCCAACAAACGGGCGTTCTACACTTTCTACCGTATAAGGCCTCGAAAGGCGCAGCCTTAATGCTGGTATGGTAGCTATTGTTGTAGGAGAACTCAATTAACGGCAGGTGGTTATCCCAACTACCACCCAAGTCAATCACACATGCAC
This sequence comes from Helianthus tuberosus, assembly GCA_030545235.1. NCBI lineage: Eukaryota > Viridiplantae > Streptophyta > Magnoliopsida > Asterales > Asteraceae > Helianthus > Helianthus tuberosus. The sequence continues at coordinate 139,811,910 of CM060420.1, forward strand.
GAAGCATGTCTTCCAACGTTTGAATAGTACGCTCACTCTGACCGTCTGTCTGAGGATGGTAAGCCGTACTAAAATTCAAACGCGTGCCCAAAGATTGTTGAAAGCTTTTCCAAAAATGTGACGTGTATCTAGTATCTCTGTCAGAGATAATATACACAGGTATGCCATGTAAGGCTACAATCTTATCAACGTATAACTGGGCTAACATGTCGGAGCTATAAGTCTCCTTGATGGGTAAGAAATGAGCTGACTTAGTCAGTCTATCAACGATCACCCATATAGTATCATTGCCTTTCTTTGTCTTAGGTAACTTGGTAATAAAATCCATAGTTACCATTTCCCATTTCCAAGTGGGAAGCTCAGGCTGTTGTAGCAAACCTGACGGCTTTTGATGTTCTGCCTTGACTTGCGCACACGTCAAGCATTTAGCTACATAGGCGGCAACAGACTTTTTCAAGCCTATCCACCAATAATTTGCCCTTAGATCCTGGTACATCTTATCAGCTCCAGGATGGACGGAATATTTAGAGCTATGGGCTTCCTGGAGGATAACATCTCGGAGTCCTCCATAAATTGGAACCCATATCCGTCCATTCAATCTAAGAATTCCATCCTTACTAAGGGTTAACTGCTCCTCAGTTACCCCTAGCTTTTCGTTAGTTTAGTTAGCTTCCAACACAGCTTCCTTCTGTGCAGCTAACACCCTTTCAATCAAATTGTTCTTTATTTCCATGCGCTTGGCATTGATTCGGATGGGTTTCACCCTTTCCTTCCGACTCAAGGCATCGGCGACTACATTCGCCTTGCCGGGATGGTATCTTATTTCACAATCATAATCATTCAGAGTTTCCATCCAACGGCGTTGCCTCACGTTCAAGTCTTTCTGATTGAACAGATGTTGAAGGCTCTTGTGATCAGAATAGATCACACATTTGATTCCATATAAGTAGTGCCTCCAAAGTTTTAGTGCGAATACAACGACACTCAATTCCAAGTCATGGGTGGTGTAATTCTTTTCGTGCACCTTTAACTGGCGTGAAGCATAGGCAATGACTTTGCCTTTCTGCATAAGCACACATCCCATCCCGGTGTGTGATGCATCACAATAAACTACAAACTCCTCTATTCCATCAGGCAATGTCAGTACTGGAGCATTGCTCAACTTCTGTTTCAGAATATCGAAGGATTCCTGCTGCTTAGGACCCCGGTCAAACTTAATCTTCTTACGTGTCAGCGAAGTCAGGGGTGCAGCAATCCTTGAGAAGTTTTCAATAAATCTCCTATAGTATCCTGCCAAGCCTAGGAAGCTACGAATTTCTGTAGGCGTCTTTGGCTCGTGCCAATTCATGACAGCTTCAACTTTAGCGGGATCTACTTGGATACCACGCTCACTAACAACATGTCCAAGAAATTGAACTGCTCGAAGCCAGAATTCACACTTCGAGAACTTGGCATAGAGCTTTTCTTTATGAAGTAGTTCCAAAATGCAATGTAGGTGCTTCTCATGGTCAGCTTGGTTCTTTGAGTAGATGAGGATATCATCGATGAAAACGATGAAAAATTTATCCATGTAAGGCTTACAAACGCGATTCATGAGATCCATAAACGCGGCTGGTGCATTAGTGAGCCCAAAAGGCATCACTAGGAACTCGTAATGACCATAACGAGTCCTAAATGCAGTCTTGTGTACGTCCTCATCTCTAACCTTCAGTTGGTGATAGCCTGACCTTAAGTCAATCTTAGAGAAGAAACTTGCCCCTTGAAGTTGATCGAACAGGTCGTCGATTCTGGGCAAAGGATACCTATTCTTGACGGTGACCTTATTAAGCTCACGGTAGTCGATGCACAGACGCATCGATCCATCCTTCTTCTTGACAAATAAGACTGGTGCTCCCCAAGGAGACGAACTAGGTTTGATGAAACCTTTGGCTAGCAAATCATCTAGCTGCGTTCTCAATTCTTTCATCTCTGTTGGTGCCAACCTATAAGGCGCCCTTGCAACTGGTGCTAATCCAGGAATAATGTCAATTCTGAATTCTACTTGCCTATCTGGTGGCAAACCAGGTAGTTCTTCAGGGAAAACTTCAGGGTATTCAGAAATGACGGGGATATCCCCAATCTTGGGCTTCGGCTCATCAATGATCACTTGTGCCATGTAGATGACACAACCCTTCTTCAAACACTTAGAGTCCTTGAGCAGAGACATTTTCTCGGGCAGCCCATACTGGGTATCTCCCTGGATAGTAAGTGATTCACCAGACGGAGTCTTGATCGTCACTTGCTTCTTATTGCAAACAATCTGGGCCTGGTTATGAGATAACCAGTCCATACCCAAAACTATGTCAAAACTGGCTAGTTTTAAAGGAAGTAAGGACAAAGGAAAAGAGTGGTTCTTAATGGATATAAAACACCCATCTAAAATGGTTGAGGTGGTTTCTATGGTGCCATCTGCTAGTTCCACCTCATACTTCACACTTAAGGTCTTAACAGGTAATTTCAACAATTCACAAAACTTATTATCTACAAACGACTTATCAGCGCCTGAATCAAATAACACTCTCGCATAAACATCATTTACGAGAAAGGTACCTGTTATCACATTGTCGTCCTTGACGGCTTCCTTAGCATCCATCCTGAAGACCCTAGCATTGGTCTTCTTAGCCTCTTCAGGCTTCTTGGCGTATTTTGGGCAATTGGTCTTAATGTGCCCCTTTTCATTGCAACCGTAGCAGGTCGCATCCTTCATCTTTTTGCAATCCAAGGTCTTGTGTTCCTTGGACTTGCACAACCCACATGCAAAAGACTTCGTTTGTGAATTTGAATTTGATTCATACCTGCATTTCCAAAAGTGCTGTCTTTTGCAGATTTTACGTGTGGGTTTTTCACCCGACTGTTGACCATCCTTCCTTGATCCTGACCCCTTCCTGTGGTCATTATTTCCCTTCTGCTTCTTGTCTGAACGTCGTGAGTTGTCGTCCTCACGCTTCCTCTTTTCGGTATTGGCGTTCCTCTGCGATCTCAGCCTGACCGCATCCAAGGTAAGGGACAAAGATATGTCCCATGCAGACCGAAAACTAGTTGGTCTGGAGGCCTTCACACTCGCCTTGATCTCTGGGGCCAAACCCCCAATGTAACGAGCTATTCGTTTGGGTTCCGGGGTTACTAAATATGGAACCAACCTTGACAAAGTGTTGAAACTGGTAAGATAGGCCTGACAGTCTAAGTTTCTCATGACCAGCGACAAGAAGTCAGCTTCAATCTTCTCAACCTCATGTTGAGGGCAGTAGTTTTCCTTGATCAGTGCCATGAACTGTTCCCAGGTCATATTATACAACGGGATTTTCCCCGTAGCTTGGATCAAAGATCTCCACCAAGCTAATGCTTCACCCTTGAAGGACTGGGACACGAACTTCACAATATCCCTTTCATCGCAACCACTGATATCCACTACCGTATCCATCTCGTCCAACCAAGTCATGCAATCTACAGCTCCTTTTCCCCAGTGAAATCACGTGGTTTGCACGAAACAAAGTACTTATAGGAGCAACCCCTATTACGAGGTTCTTGGTTCAGTACGACTCTTTGGGATGGATTACTCCTTTGATTCGAGGAGTGGTGAGAATTACTGTTGTGGGCAGTGTGGGTCCTGGAGGGTGTTCTGGAGTGTGGTGCAGATCGGGTCCTCGTATGGGTACCACTTGATCCATGGAGCTGTCTACCCATAGCTCGATTAACGGCATTATCTATCATTGCCTTTAATTCTGCACCCGCTACATTTACTCGGGCATTCTCATGCTCTCTCCCTGGGTGACTGTTGACCTCGTTTGAGTCTGCCATGTTGCTTGAACTGTTACATATTGACAATAATTTATTGGTGAGTTTATTATAGAATTGTCTTTTATGGCAATTTTATTAACCGTGGTAAACATAGACCATATATGGTTAATTTATTACTCACATTTATTTAGGATTTCTAATATAATTTATCCTAATTATAAAACAATAACAGTTTTATTAGCACATAAGGCCTAGTCACAGGGACAAATTTTTAAATTACTAGCCATGATTTCAGAGAATCAATGCATGAAGGTTTGAACAAAGTTCATTACCTTTATCAGACAGGGTCACAGACTATTACTGTCTTTTGTCTCATATGAAAATGAGAAGGGCCCGTAGGCATTCTATTACCAATGGATGGTAAAAAGAACTGATCATAATTATTGATGATTTAACCCATAATTCAGAGATCATTTAGTTGGGTTAGGAATCCTTGAAAAGATCCTTATATAATAACACGTGTGATTTTAACGAATCACGTCTGCCAGGAGTGTTAACATGTTTTCAGATGTTAACAGGGATTTGAATCTTTTTAACGGGTTTTACCATCTTGGCCAGGTCTTAAAATGACATGCGGCTAGGTTATACCTTAAGATCCTTAATTTAAAAATTAAAATAGGCAGATAGATTTTTAAAAGAAATGATTCCGATTTATTAATTTCATATATAATTTAATTATGCATAACATAGCAAAGATGAAATTTATAAATTTACATTCCATTAAAACTTAAAAGTAATACACTTTGCCCTAAACGGGACTTTTCACAGAACACTTGCCCTCGCAGGAGCTATACTGGCAATACAAGTCCTCGCAGGGACTGTTTGCAAAAATAAATGTCCACGCAGGGACTAATAAAGACAAGTCCTCGTAGGGACTAAGTACAAAGATAGATGTCCACGCAGGGACTACATACACACATAAATAAATGTCCACGCAGGGACTTGATTTAATCAAGGAAACACAATAATACATATTGGGATTTAACGATCCCGTTTCTTTTTTCCCTTAAGCAAATTTGCCAAGCCACTCATGAATCCCTCATTCTTCTTATGCTCTTTCTGGAGGTCTCTCTCAACCCTGCCCAGTCTTTGACGGAGATCCTCCTGCTCTGGCGGAGAAAACCGTGGTGGCTGATGCTGAAGTGGTGGCTGAACAGGTACTTGATACCCACGAGCTGGATGTCCCATTCCCCAAGGGGTTCCATATGGTCCCTCAGGGTTTTGGGCATAGTAGTTTAATGCCACTTGGTAAGGATCCTCAGCATAGTTATAGTTATGGTATGCTGGCTGTCCGAATGGATTGTAAGCTGCCGGAGCAGTATAAGCAGGGATAGGGTTGCCAAAACCCGGTTATGGCGGTGCAATAGGTGCCGAATTCACCTCTGATACTGGAACTGAAGGTCCACCCACCTGTGGTTCTTCATATAGCGGTGGGTAGTGGCTGCCACTAGAGTGTTGAGGGGAGCTGAAATGAAAATCCACTCCTCGTGCTGACATCCGAGCGCCAGTCCTCCTACGTCTTGGTGGTGCGGGAGGCACTAGATTAGCTGGCGGCGGTGGAGGCGGTGGCGTGACTGCCACGAAACGTGGATCCCCAGAGGGATCTTACTGCTGCTATTGCGGCTGCTGGTGAGGCTATGAATGGTAAGATGGTGTAAAGTACCACTCACACCTATCGAACCGTGCCTGATGACTATCCGGACCTTGGTATGGTGATCCGTGAAAAGATAAACCATCAGAGATCACAAAAGGATGGTTCGGGGTTCCGGTTGAAGCCTCGACGGGATCTGTGTCCTCGTCCATATCCATCGCTTGATCACCAGAAAAGTGATCCTCCGGTCCTAGTGGGTTAAAGCCCACTGGTTCTGGTAGGTATTCTGCCGGGTTAAACCGGCCCTGAAAGACAGGAGTAGGATCGCCAAAGGAATTGTGCGATGCGGATCACTGTAGCGGTATGTATGAAGGTTGCGGGTTGTTGGGCTCATTCTCGGACTGAGGCCCAAAGGAATGATGATATGGAGGAGTTGTGCTATGCGACGTAGATTGTCTGGCAGGCTCCTCATAAATCCTCCAAGGTTCTCGCGGTTTGACACTCCTTGTAGAAGAAGGAGTTCGCCGGTGCGAAGGCCCGGCCTCATGGTCGTTAGGGGCGCTGATCGGCCCTTTTCCTCGTCCTCCGTGCCTGAATCTTGGCGGCATTGTTAACCTGTTAGTATAACAAAGGTAATAACAAGGAAAAATAAAGGACAAAGTTAAAATAAATAAAAAAAACATTTTGGATTTTTCCTAAGTTCTTTGTCTAGACTCGAAGATTTAGGAATGTGCAATTGCGTCATTGAGATTAAACACAAAAGGCTAGTGTTTAATTCACTCAACGTTGGCTCTGATACCAACCTGTCACACCCCAAATTTCCACGTGTCACCGGTGGGCCCGGTGGGGGAGTATCGTGACGTGGTTGGCAACATAATAGTCAAACAACACAATATTTAAATGCACAGCGGAAGCAAAGTATAGATTCATTTCAACCAAACGATATTGTAATATTAAGTATCACAAGTAGTTGAATATAAATCCACAGGTAGATCAAACATAAAAGGAAACAGTGTTCAACAGTCTATGACATCCCAGCTTGCGAGGCTTATTGTGGATGCTAGGAGAAAAGCCAGCCTATTACGCGTAGTACCTGCACTTAACCTTTTTAAGAAAATACATCAGTTTACACTGGTAAATACAATCAACCGACTCATTTTGAAAAGAGTTTAAGAAAATGCATTTAAGGCACAAGGCACAAATAATATTTTATAACTTGGGATAATTATTTGAATATAATGCTTGTAAAGGAATTACATGTTACTTATGCGTTCAGTAGCCCGGATCGAGCCGGGTTAAAGATCAATAGACACACCACATTATGTATATGAGACACTGACAGGTGTACGCCTACACATGTGTGCTAAGGTCGTGGCCATTTCGTAAAATGATGCCAGGGATATCCGGGACATGGTCATTAACCCCCCAAAGGCTTTAAGCAAACAAAACAAATTAAACGAGACATCTCAATACTTTAACCATCATACAATTAAAGATTCAATGCCCGACCAAGCGGTATTTTATATACCGTACCCCAAGCCCGTATAGGGAAAATAAGTTAAAAGTATTTACCTGAGCAAGTATAAATCAAAATCAGCGAGTGCATGTATCTTTTACCGGTTCTCCTAATCTGGAACGAAAGTTTAATAATAACCTATTAGAATCCTAACGGGTCTTTAGTTAAGCTTAAGCTTAGACCGGTTAGTTTTAAAGATACGGTTCGTACGCACGATTAAGCGAAGACCGGATAGAATGTGATTTAGACCCGACAAGTTTGAAGACTTGCTTAATATGGGTATATTATACCCATTCTGGATTTTGAGATAAAACCGATAAGGTTTGACCCGTTTCGGCTAATTTATGTAAACTAGTTACATAAACCGAGCCGAACGCGTATGAAGCGTAACGGGTAACCATAAGAGTCCTAAACAGGTTTCCTAAGTTAACATGCCTTAAATATGTTGTGGTATAAGTGGGATACCTTCCATTATGCCCAAAACGAGTTTAATCTCATATTAAGCCCCGTAGGGGTATTTTGGTCATTTTAAAGATTATAAAAGGAATTAATTTATCTTCTGTGATCCGGGTCTGAATAAATCAGTAAAATAGTTTATTTTAACAGGTTATAACATTTGGTTATAAGTCTTATATGCCAAAATAGTTTTAAACCCTAACTATGCGTATAATATGTGTATAAAGCCGATTTAAGCGACGTACGGGTTAAAATAGGATTCTGAGTTTCCTGATCAGTTAAACAGGTTCAAAGCACTCCATTTAATATTTAAAATCAGTAGCAATTGGATTTGCATCAAAAGGATTTGTAAAACTCATGTTATGGCCGAAAAGGGTATATTCGGTATTTACCGAATCAAGGCACTAATCCTAGCTTATGATCAGTTTAAAAATAATTAAAAATCTTCAAAAATCTCAAAATATTATATTACATCAGTGGGTGAAAGGTTTGGTGCCAAAAATTGGGTTTAGATAGGCTTTACGCTAATGACGCCGTTTAATTACTAAGAAGCTTTCTAATTACGTCATTAAGCATAACTCCTAATCTAGACCTCCAACTGATGTGAAAATTTACAGACATGTTTAATAATCAGTAACTAAGATTATTGTACTTTCACATTTCCAAAATTATCGTTTTATGGTCATAAGGGCATTACGGTCAATATTTAGGCGATAAACGGAAACGTCGGACAATTAAGGATTTATGTGGTATAAACGCAGAGGGTTATACCCACATGTAACTAGGTCCTAATGGAACTTTAAGGCATGTCTAAACCTAACTAAACCGGGTCAGAACTGAAGTCAAAGCAAAAGTCAAACTTTTGCGTCTTTCGGTTCCGAATCGGTTCAAAACAGAAAGTTGTCGAATCAAACAAGCTTAGACAAGTTATTATACTTATTTTCAAGTTGTATGAATGATAAAATAGGTTACACGCCTTCTGTATCGTTAATTACACGATTTATGATTCTGTTGACTTTTTCGAAAGAAGTTTGACTCGACAAACAACCTGGTTAGGATTGGAATCAGTGGGTGCCCTTTTAAGGGTTTAAGGCCCACATAAATACCAACTTATAACAACTTTCGTTTCGAAAAAAACCTGGACCGTTTGTGATTTATCGCTAAGTCAAACCGTAGTTACGACGGTTTGACTTCTAGGCTATAAACTAAGCATAACTTAATTTAGAAAGGTCAAGGGCACTTACATGTCTCTAATGGATGATTAGGAAGCTTGAGAATGATCCTTATGCTCCAGAAGTTGATCAGATGATGAATGGAAGAATGTTGCAACATTATGAAGCTTATATATTGACTTTGATCATGCTAGATTGATGCCAAATGGGTCTACTAACAATCAAGGATTGATACATGTGTCTTCTATAGGCTAAATACCATTATAGGCAGCCCATTGTATCACAAAATTGCGATTTAAGTCGGTTACAACATCAACAGGCAGCTGGCTGTTATGTTTGTCACTGGTAGCTGTCACGCGGCCCGCGTAAGGATCTTAAGGATCTTACGCGGCCCGCCTTGATGTCCGGATCAGGTTAACATGTTTTCTTTTATTGCACTTTGGTCCTTGGTCCCCCGAAAGGTCGTTTTCTCATGTTTTCTTGCATTATGAGGCTTCAATATTGACATATGGGGGCTTTAGGGCTTATACCATCTTTGTTAAGTCCCCGGGTAACTTTGTGATCACCCGAAAAACCCTAATTTTCAATGTTGACGATTCTAACCCTCACACACGAATTTTATCACAACTTTCTCATACGGTAACGAAACTTGGTGAAATTTTTATGGTGCATTCTAGTGAGCATAATTAATCGTTACAAGGCTTCGGGTTTGCTAAAAGGTCACTCAGAGGTATATCTTAACATGTTGACACATTTAACCCCTGTAGTTTGTAATCTCTCACTTTCTTTCACAATTCGCTTCGTATGATCCATGATCCATTCGTTTAAGGTTATAAACATCATGTAGGGTCATTGTAAAGTATATTTATTCATTGTTGACACTTTAAACCCTTATATTCACATAGTTTCTATGTTTGTCAACTTTAGTCCTTCAAGAACATTCTTTCACACGTTCAAACCTATGACACGTGTCAACACATTATAGGACGTAAATTTTCGAGGTGTTACATCCTCACCCCCTTAAAAGAAATCTCGACCTCGAGATTTACTGAAACAAATAAGGGTATTTTTCTTTCATTGTGGACTCAACCTCCCACGTATATTCGGGACCTCTACGGGCATCCCATTTGACCTTTACAATCGGTACATGCTTCCTTCGAAGCTTCTTAACCTGTCGATCCTCGATCGACAATGGTTTTTCCACAAATTTTAAGTTCTCATCTATATGCACATCCGAGTGTGGTATGACCAGTGATTCGTCAGCGAAACACTTTTTCAGATTGCAGATGTGAAATACATTGTGAATTCCACTGAGCTCTTCTGGTAAGTTAGCTTATAGGCAACTGACCCGACATGTTCGATAACTTCGAAAGGTCCTATGTATCTCGGGCTTAGCTTGCCTTTCTTACCAAACCGCATCACTCCTTTCCAGGGTGATACTTTAAGCAAAACTTTATCACCTACCTCGAAGTTAAAAGCTTTACGCTTTGGATCAGCGTAGCTCTTTTGCCTATCTCAGGCAGCTTTGAGACGGTCTCGAATCTGGACAATCTTGTCCGTCATTTCGAACACTATCTCTGGTCCCGATAATTGGACATCTCCAACTTCCGCCCAACAAACGGGCGTTCTACACTTTCTACCGTATAAGGCCTCGAAAGGCGCAGCCTTAATGCTGGTATGGTAGCTATTGTTGTAGGAGAACTCAATTAACGGCAGGTGGTTATCCCAACTACCACCCAAGTCAATCACACATGCACGAAGCATGTCTTCCAACGTTTGAATAGTACGCTCACTCTGACCGTCTGTCTGAGGATGGTAAGCCGTACTAAAATTCAAACGCGTGCCCAAAGATTGTTGAAAGCTTTTCCAAAAATGTGACGTGTATCTAGTATCTCTGTCAGAGATAATATACACAGGTATGCCATGTAAGGCTACAATCTTATCAACGTATAACTGGGCTAACATGTCGGAGCTATAAGTCTCCTTGATGGGTAAGAAATGAGCTGACTTAGTCAGTCTATCAACGATCGCCCATATAGTATCATTGCCTTTCTTTGTCTTAGGTAACTTGGTAATAAAATCCATAGTTACCATTTCCCATTTCCAAGTGGGAAGCTCAGGCTGTTGTAGCAAACCTGACGGCTTTTGATGTTCTGCCTTGACTTGCGCACACGTCAAGCATTTAGCTACATAGGCGGCAACAGACTTTTTCAAGCCTATCCACCAATAATTTGCCCTTAGATCCTGGTACATCTTATCAGCTCCAGGATGGACGGAATATTTAGAGCTATGGGCTTCCTGGAGGATAACATCTCGGAGTCCTCCATAAATTGGAACCCATATCCGTCCATTCAATCTAAGAATTCCATCCTTACTAAGGGTTAACTGCTCCTCAGTTACCCCTAGCTTTTCGTTAGTTTAGTTAGCTTCCAACACAGCTTCCTTCTGTGCAGCTAACACCCTTTCAATCAAATTGTTCTTTATTTCCATGCGCTTGGCATTGATTCGGATGGGTTTCACCCTTTCCTTCCGACTCAAGGCATCGGCGACTACATTCGCCTTGCCGGGATGGTATCTTATTTCACAATCATAATCATTCAGAGTTTCCATCCAACGGCGTTGCCTCATGTTCAAGTCTTTCTGATTGAACAGATGTTGAAGGCTCTTGTGATCAGAATAGATCACACATTTGATTCCATATAAGTAGTGCCTCCAAAGTTTTAGTGCGAATACAACAGCACCCAATTCCAAGTCATGGGTGGTGTAATTCTTTTCGTGCACCTTTAACTGGCGTGAAGCATAGGCAATGACTTTGCCTTTCTGCATAAGCACACATCCCATCCCGGTGTGTGATGCATCACAATAAACTACAAACTCCTCTATTCCATCAGGCAATGTTAGTACTGGAGCATTGCTCAACTTTTGTTTCAGAATATCGAAGGATTCCTGCTGCTTAGGACCCCAGTCAAACTTAATCTTCTTACGTGTCAGCGAAGTCAGGGGTGCAGCAATCCTTGAGAAGTTTTCAATAAATCTCCTATAGTATCCTGCCAAGCCTAGGAAGCTACGAATTTCTGTAGGCGTCTTTGGTTCGTGCCAATTCATGACAGCTTCAACTTTAGCGGGATCTACTTGGATACCACGCTCACTAACAACATGTCCAAGAAATTGGACTGCTCGAAGCCAGAATTCACACTTCGAGAACTTAGCATAGAGCTTTTCTTTATGAAGTAGTTCCAAAATGCAATGTAGTTGCTTCTCATGGTCATCTTGGTTCTTTGAGTAGATGAGGATATCATCGATGAAAACGATGAAAAATTTATCCATGTAAGGCTTACAAACGCGATTCATGAGATCCATAAACGCGGCTGGTGCATTAGTGAGCCCAAAAGGCATCACTAGGAACTCGTAATGACCATAACGAGTCCTAAATGCAGTCTTGTGTACGTCCTCATCTCTAACCTTCAGTTGGTGATAGCCTGACCTTAAGTCAATCTTAGAGAAGAAACTTGCCCCTTGAAGTTGATCGAACAGTTCGTCGATTCTGGGCAAAGGATACCTATTCTTGACGGTGACCTTATTAAGCTCACGGTAGTCGATGCACAAACGCATCGATCCATCCTTCTTCTTGACAAATAAGACTGGTGCTCCCCAAGGAGACGAACTAGGTTTGATGAAACCTTTGGTTAGCAAATCATCTAGCTGCATTCTCAATTCTTTCATCTCTGTTGGTGCCAACCTATAAGGCGCCCTTGCAACTGGTGCTGATCCAGGAATAATGTCAATTCTGAATTCTACTTGCCTATCTGGTGGCAAACCAGGTAGTTCTTCAGGGAAAACTTCAGGGTATTCAGAAATGACGGGGATATCCCCAATCTTGGGCTTCGGCTCATCAATGATCACTTGTGCCATGTAGATGAAACAACCCTTCTTCAAACACTTAGAGTCCTTGAGCAGAGACATTTTCTCGGGCAGCCCATACTGGGTATCTCCCTGGATAGTAAGTGATTCACCAGACGGAGTCTTGATCGTCACTTGCTTCTTATTGCAAACAATCTGGGCCTGGTTATGAGATAACCAGTCCATACCCAAAACTATGTCAAAACCGGCTAGTTTTAAAGGAAGTAAGGACAAAGGAAAAGAGTGGTTCTTAATGGATATAAAACACCCATCTAAAATGGTTGAGGTGGTTTCTATGGTGCCATCTGCTAGTTCCACCTCATACTTCACACTTAAGGTCTTAACAGGTAATTTCAACAATTCACAAAACTTATTATCTACAAACGACTTATCAGCGCCTGAATCAAATAACACTCTCGCATAAACATCATTTACGAGAAAGGTACCTGTTATCACATTGTCGTCCTTGACGGCTTCTTTAGCATCCATCCTGAAGACCCTAGCATTGGTCTTCTTAGCCTCTTCCGGCTTCTTGGCGTATTTTGGGCAATTGGTCTTAATGTGCCCCTTTTCATTGCAACCGTAGCAGGTCGCATCCTTCATCTTTTTGCAATCCAAGGTCTTGTGTTCCTTGGACTTGCACAACCTACATGCAAAAGACTTCGTTTGTGAATTTGAATTTGATTCATACCTGCATTTCCAAAAGTGCTGTCTTTTGCAGATTTTACATGTGGGTTTTTCACCCGACTGTTGACCATCCTTCCTTGATCCTGATGATGGAGGTTGTGAAATCCGAGTGTTAACATGCGTATTTGTGGGAATTATTGTCGTTTAAGTGATAATGTGCCTTGAATATGGTAACTACGTGTGTTTGTAATCTCACAGGTAAAACGCGTAATACGCTGAAGTTAAAGTGGTTAGTGATGAAACAGAACAATCACGGATGATTAACGATATACTACATTATGCAGAGTTGTTCGGAAGGGAAATAGCTTGGATATGCAAAACTTGTTCCAGCAGGTCTTGATCGTAAGTACGGTTGATGTACGTAACCTACGGTGGACAATATTCAATATACACGTGAGACTTGGAGGTGAATAGGAATTGAGGAGCACATGACATAAATTAATTTCAATCATCATCATCACATGCTGCGTGACTTTTGAGAAGATATCAACATCACAAAGCCAACTTTGAGATACACCAACTTGAATTCACGTGAGGTTTTTTTGGTTTTAAAATAATCATCGTCATCAAAGATAAGTGGGCCGAAATCATCACAAATTGGCTTTGACGGCAAGGACTTGTGGGCCGCCAACACCAAACACAGACAAAAGGGAGGTAGAACAACTCATGTGGAGATAGTTGGGCCATACATGTTGGACTTGTGGGCCGCACATGGGCTTGACTATTGGCGGCTGACTTCCTCTTGGGGGGTGTGTGGACTTTGACTTCTCAACAATAACACCATAAGAGAAAAATATTGAGGGAGGGCAGCCACCACTTTTGGGGATCGGATCATCGAATTCGAACATCATCATTCCCACCACTAAACCAAATCGATCATGAATTCAACTCTCTTTCAAGCTATTAAAGATTGTTCGGGCGTCATGAGCGGCTAAATCTCTCGTGGACACTTCAGGTGAATGATTCTTGTGAGACACTTTTAATTCTAGTTTCTGTTTTGTATTGAGATTTGGATTTGTAGTCGGGTGACAGCCGACTATTTACGTAATTATATAATTTGTGTGACAGACAAATCCTGAGTGACAGTCAGAGTTATAATTATGTTTTGAATCCAATTATGCTTTTGTTGATTGAATGATTCCTATGTATGTTTGTTTTAATATTTATCTGATCAATTAATATTAAGATTTTGAACTGCATAAGTAATTGGTAGATGTGACAGATTTACTATTCAATCAATAGCATCCAATAAAATCAAAACTAGGTTATTAGTAATTACAGAATCTGAATCCCGGAGTGACCACATTTTTCCTATCATTGTTTTCTCATTTTCACAACACTTATTCATAAAAATTACAAAAAACAGATAAACTAGCAAATTTCATAAAGTAAGTTTAGATTAGTTAAATGGTATTACACTGACCACATGCTCCTCTGGATTCGATACCTGACTTACCCTGTCTATAGGTAATTTTAGGTTTTTGCATAGACCCGACGACAGTCTATCAAAATGGCGCCGCTGCCGGGGAGCTAGTGCGCTTAGTGTTATATCGTTTATTTGATTTTTTTATTTTTTTTTCAGTACTACTTGTAGTTTGTTACTTGTGCAGCAACTATGGAATGGGATTATGATGTTGAACCATGCTCATGTTGCTGGAGTCACAATCACTGGGCTCAAGATTGTCCACGTTCTTACCACCCGGATCATGGCTCCAGAGGATATCAAAATTACAATCAATCCGATAAAGGCGATAACGAGCAGAATCGAAAAGCAATTGAGGAAGATAAGATTTTAGAGTTATTCAAAACCCTCCTCAAGCATGTAGAGGAACTCACCCAGTCTCTCAAAGAACAACAAAATATTAATGAATCACTTAACCAGCGAATTGAACAACTAACTAATCAGTTTGACAATTTTGCAGAAAGAAAAGCTATAGTTAGCCTGGTTGAGGATGCTGGATTAGAGACAGATAGAGATCCAGGGGAACCGCTCATCCCAATTCAACTTGGGGATCTCAAGACAGATAACGCTTCATTGAATTTTGGAGTTAGTATGAGTGTTCTTCCCGGGTATATTTATGACAGGTATGATTTGGGCCCATTGCAACAGGTTAATGATCCTATGGTTTTAGCTGAATACTCACGAGGAAGGCCCCGAGGGATTTTGAAGGGATTGACTGTAAAGGTAGGCGACTTTTATTATCCTGAAGATTTTGTTGTCTTAGATCCATATACAGAGAAGGAACAACTGAGGGTGATACTTGGCAGACCATTCTTGGCCACTGCAGATGCTCAGATCTGTTGCTGGAAAGGTACAGTTGATATGACATACGGGAGCCGTAAGCTTTCTATTGACTTCCTTTCACATTCTTTTAATTATTCATTTATAAATACTTGTCCATGGTCTTTTGTTACTAACAAGAGCCATTCTCCAATGTGTGACGATGTCCCGAAAGAGATTGTTGCTATGATTGACAGGTCTAAAGATGACAAGATCGTGAAGGATAAAGAGGCCAAGTCACCTTGGTGGCTCAAATTGAGAATTAAAAAGCAATTAGCCAAGCGAAAAAAGAAGCCACCAAAGGAAGCAACCAAATCCAAGAAGAATCCCATAGAGACACGTACAGGCGAGTTATTATATTCTTTCAATGATGCAGATCCAGATAACCCGGATCATTGGGATGCCATAAGAGATGATGGATGGATGTGGGATGATAACCATGTGTTTCATACACAGGGGATACTATATGAACCACCATGAGCTTAACCAGATACGGTCTGGCTGAAGACCTTTAAACTTAGCGCTCTCGGGAGGCAGCCCGAGGATGTAGAGTATTGTATTGTATTTCGTTTTGGTTTCGTTTGGTGTGTTGTGTTTTGACAGGTTTCTACGTGTTTATCTTCATGGAGGCAATGATTCAAGTGTGGGGATGTTTTGCAACATCCCCTGTGAGACATCATAAAATCCTATATTGGATGCGTATTTTCCGGTCTTGAGCGCAACAGTTACACCGCCACAGACACTCACTTGTTTTCTAATCAGGTGCATGTGTTTATCTATCTTGTGTTTTATTTGTTTTCGTGTACTTGGTGGTGTGAAATTTTTGTGTTGGGAGTGGTTTCGTTGTGTTGAGTCGTCTAGGTGTTAGCCGTTCATGGTCTGTGGGTGGTATCTCTCGGGTTATGACTACAAATTGCACCATACATTGGGGACAATGTATCCCAAGTGTGGGGATGCGGTAACTCGAGAAAGGGTTGGTATAATTGTTGATCTTGAAATGCTTGAATTGGTTGAAATTGGAAAAAATTGAAAAATTTTGAAAATTTTTGTCTCAAGTATGTTTGAACTACATGAAAACCAACATTTTCAATTGCTAATGGGTTCCTTGCTGATATTAAACTAACTTAGATCCCTAGTCATGGTTGTCCCTTTAAGTTTCATGAGAGTTTTTCTGACAGGTTTTTAGAAAATAGTTGAGAAGAGATGTCTAACTAGGAGTAACATGCTTTAGGAATTACACATGCTACGTGTCGGCAACCCAATTTACTTTTGTTCGGTGAGATATTTGAGCCTACTTAGTGGTTAGCTGAATTACTATACATGTTCATTTGCTGAGAGTAGGCCATATGTTGCTTTGTATCAGAACTTGTGTGGTTTGATACGTGCCGAGACTGTGGTTTAGCGTAGGCACATAGATGATAAAGGCATTAGGATCCCTTCCATTGTGTTATTTGTTGATTTTTTATTCACCCACCTTAGTTAACCATGTTGAGCCTTTCACCTTTCGTTTGTTACACCTTGTTTGACCCGTTTGCCTACCAACCATGAATGACAATAGTGTGTTTAGAAGTATGTTATGAAAAAAATATTGAAAAGAAAAAAAAAGAGAAAAGAAAGAAAAAAGAAAAAAAATCATTGTTATGTTCGTGTTAAATAAATGGGTTGAAAAATAACCCAAAGTAAGTAGTTATTGTGAATAAAGTTGTCATGGTTTGGTATGTCTTCATTTGTGTTCGCCAATAAATATAAAAAGCCAAAAATATTTCCTTACCTTTACCCTTAACCCAAAACCCGAAAAGTCCTTTTGATATGTGTTACGTTATTTGATACAGTGGAGGTATGACTGCTATACAAGCTTATGATTGCAAAGTAGCATATTTGGTTTTGAGTGAAATATACACTAGCACATTACACGCTAGTCTTGATAAAACCGAGAGGAAAGATTATTGTGAGGGGCGTGTGGTATGTGTGTAGTATCATAGGCATGTTAGTTTTAGTTAGGCAAGTCTTTAGTTGTTTTAAATGCGTATCATTTACTTGTCAGATTGTCAATCTCGATTGTGTCAGTCTATGGGATGGGTATGACTTGGGATCTTAAATTGTTAATTCGGTAAGGGATTTGAAAGTGATTTGTTAATAAGGTGAGTAATGTTTGTAATGGTTGCTTGAGGACAATCAAAGTTAAGTGTGGGGATGTGATGGAGGTTGTGAAATCCGAGTGTTAACATGCGTATTTGTGGGAATTATTGTCGTTTAAGTGATAATGTGCCTTGAATATGGTAACTACGTGTGTTTGTAATCTCACAGGTAAAACGCGTAATACGCTGAAGTTAAAGTGGTTAGTGATGAAACAGAACAATCACGGATGATTAACGATATACTACATTATGCAGAGTTGTTCGGAAGGGAAATAGCTTGGATATGCAAAACTTGTTCCAGCAGGTCTTGATCGTAAGTACGGTTGATGTACGTAACCTACGGTGGACAATATTCAATATACACGTGAGACTTGGAGGTGAATAGGAATTGAGGAGCACATGACATAAATTAATTTCAATCATCATCATCACATGCTGCGTGACTTTTGAGAAGATATCAACATCACAAAGCCAACTTTGAGATACACCAACTTGAATTCACGTGAGGTTTTTTTGGTTTTAAAATAATCATCGTCATCAAAGATAAGTGGGCCGAAATCATCACAAATTGGCTTTGACGGCAAGGACTTGTGGGCCGCCAACACCAAACACAGACAAAAGGGAGGTAGAACAACTCATGTGGAGATAGTTGGGCCATACATGTTGGACTTGTGGGCCGCACATGGGCTTGACTATTGGCGGCTGACTTCCTCTTGGGGGGTGTGTGGACTTTGACTTCTCAACAATAACATCACAAGAGAAAAATATTGAGGGAGGGCAGCCGCCACTTTTAGGGATCGGATCATCGAATTCGAACATCATCATTCCCACCACTAAACCAAATCGATCATGAATTCAACTCTCTTTCAAGCTATTAAAGATTGTTCGGGCGTCATGAGCGGCTAAATCTCTCGTGGACACTTCGGGTGAATGATTCTTGTGAGACACTTTTAATTCTAGTTTCTGTTTTGTATTGAGATTTGGATTTGTAGTCGGGTGACAGCCGACTATTTACGTAATTATATAATTTGTGTGACAGACAAATCCTGAGTGACAGTCAGAGTTATAATTATGTTTTGAATCCAATTATGCTTTTGTTGATTGAATGATTCCTATGTATGTTTGTTTTAATATTTATCTGATCAATTAATATTAAGATTTTGAACTGCATAAGTAATTGGTAGATGTGACAGATTTACTATTCAATCAATAGCATCCAATAAAATCAGAACTAGGTTATTAGTAATTACAGAATCTGAATCCCGGAGTGACCACATTTTTCCTATCATTGTTTTCTCATTTTCACAACACTTATTCATAAAAATTACAAAAAACAGATAAACTAGCAAATTTCATAAAGTAAGTTTAGATTAGTTAAATGGTATTACACTGACCACATGCTCCTCTGGATTCGATACCTGACTTACCCTGTCTATAGGTAATTTTAGGTTTTTGCATAGACCCGACGACAGTATCCCTTTCATCGCAACCAAGCTAATGCTTCACCCTTGAAGGACTGGGACACGAACTTCACAATATCCCTTTCATCGCAACCACTGATATCCACTACCGTATCCATCTCGTCCAACCAAGTCATGCAATCTACAGCTCCTTTTCCCCAGTGAAATCACGGGATTTGCACGAAACGAAGTACTTATAGGAGCAACCCCTATTACGAGGTTCTTGGTTCAGTACGACTCTTTGGGATGGATTACTCCTTTGATTCGAGGAGTGGTGAGAATTACTGTTGTGGGCAGTGTGGGTCCTGGAGGGTGTTCTGGAGTGTGGTGCAGATCGGGTCCTCGTATGGGTACCACTTGATCCATGGAGCTGTCTACCCATAGCTCGATTAACGGCATTATCTATCATTGCCTTTAATTCTGCACCCGCTACATTTACTCGGGCATTCTCATGCTCTCTCCCTGGGTGACTGTTGACTTCGTTTGAGTCTGCCATGTTGCTTGAACTGTTACATATTGACAATAATTTATTGGTGAGTTTATTATAGAATTGTCTTTTATGGCAATTTTATTAACCGTGGTAAACATAGACCATATATGGTTAATTTATTACTCACATTTATTTAGGATTTCTAATATAATTTATCCTAATTATAAAACAATAACAGTTTTATTAGCACATAAGGCCTAGTCATAGGGACAAATTTTTAAATTACTAGCCATGATTTCAGAGAATCAAAGCATGAAGGTTTGAACAAAGTTCATTACCTTTATCAGACAGGGTCACAGACTATTACTGTCTTTTGTCTCATATGAAAATGAGAAGGGCCCGTAGGCATTCTATTACCAATGGATGGTAAAAAGAACTGATCATAATTATTGATGATTTAACCCATAATTCAGAGATCATTTAGTTGGGTTAGGAATCCTTGAAAAGATCCTTATATAATAACACGTGTGATTTTAACGAATCACGTCTGCCAGGAGTGTTAACATGTTTTCAGATGTTAACAGGGATTTGAATCTTTTTAACGGGTTTTACCATCTTGGCCAGGTCTTAAAATGACATGCGGCTAGGTTATACCTTAAGATCCTTAATTTAAAAATTAAAATAGGCAGATAGATTTTTAAAAGAAATGATTCCGATTTATTAATTTCATATATAATTTAATTATGCATAACATAGCAAAGATGAAATTTATAAATTTACATTCCATTAAAACTTAAAAGTAATACACTTTGCCCTAAACGGGACTTTTCACAGAACACTTGCCCTCGCAGGAGCTATACTGGCAATACAAGTCCTCGCAGGGACTGTTTGCAAAAATAAATGTCCACGCAGGGACTAATAAAGACAAGTCCTCGTAGGGACTAAGTACAAAGATAGATGTCCACGCAGGGACTACATACACACATAAATAAATGTCCACGCAGGGACTTGATTTAAACAAGGAAATACAATAATACATATTGGGATTTAACGATCCCATTTCTTCTTTCCCTTAAGCAAATTTGCCAAGCCACTCATGAATCCCTAATTCTTCTTATGCTCTTTCTGGAGGTCTCTCTCAACCCTGCCCAGTCTTTGACGGAGATCCTCCTGCTCTGGCGGGGAAAACCGTGGTGGCTGATGCTGAAGTGGTGGCTGAACAGGTACTTGATACCCACGAGCTGGATGTCCCATTCCCCAAGGGGTTCCATATGGTCCCTCAGGGTTTTCGGCATAGTAGTTTGATGCCACTTGGTAAGGATCCTCAGCATAGTTATAGTTATGGTATGCTGGCTGTCCGAATGGATTGTAAGCTGCCGGAGCAGTATAAGCAGGGATAGGGTTGCCAAAACCCGATTATGGCGGTGCAATAGGTGCCGAATTCACCTCTGATACTGGAACTGAAGGTCCACCCACCTGTGGTTCTTCATATAGCGGTGGGTAGTGGCTGCCACTAGAGTGTTGAGGGGAGCTGAAATGAAAATCCACTCCTCGTGCTGACATCCGAGCGCCAGTCCTCCTACGTCTTGGTGGTGTGGGAGGCACTAGATTAGCTGGAGGAGGTGGAGGCGGTGGCGTGACTGCCACGAAACGTGGATCCCCAGATGGATCTTGCTGCTGCTGTTGCGGCTGCTGGTGAGGCGATGAATGGTAAGATGGTGTAAAGTACCACTCACACCTATCGAACCGTGCCTGATGACTATCCGGACCTTGGTATGGTGATCCGTGAAAAGATGAACCATCAGAGATCACAAAAGGATGGTTCGGGGTTCCGGTTGAAGCCTCGACGGGATCTGTGTCCTCGTCCATATCCATCGCTTGATCACCAGAAAAGTGATCCTCCGGTCCTAGTGGGTTAAAGCCCACTGGTTCTGGTAGGTATTCTGCCGGGTTAAACCGGCCCTGAAAGACAGGAGTAGGATCGCCAAAGGAATTGTGCGATGCGGATCACTGTAGCGGTATGTATGAAGGTTGCGGGTTGTTGGGCTCATTCTCGGACTGAGGCCCAAAGGAATGATGATATGGAGGAGTTGTGCTATGCGACGTAGATTGTCTGGCAGGCTCCTCATAAATCCTCCAAGGTTCTCGCGGTTTGACACTCCTTGTAGAAGAAGGAGTTCGCCGGTGCGAAGGCCCGGCCTCATGGTCGTTAGGGGCGCTGATCGGCCCTTTTCCTCGTCCTCCGTGCCTGAATCTTGGCGGCATTGTTAACCTGTTAGTATAACAAAGGTAATAACAAGGAAAAATAAAGGACAAAGTTAAAATAAATAAAAAAAACATTTTGGATTTTTCCTAAGTTCTTTGTCTAGACTCGAAGATTTAGGAATGTGCAATTGCGTCATTGAGATTAAACACAAAAGGCTAGTGTTTAATTCACTCAACGTTGGCTCTGATACCAACCTGTCACACCCCAAATTTCCACGTGTCACCGGTGGGCCCGGTGGGGGAGTATCGTGACGTGGTTGGCAACATAATAGTCAAACAACACAATATTTAAATGCACAGCGGAAGCAAAGTATAGATTCATTTCAACCAAACGATATTGTAATATTAAGTATCACAAGTAGTTGAATATAAATCCACAGGTAGATCAAACATAAAAGGAAACACTGTTCAACAGTCTATGACATCCCAGCTTGCGAGGCTTATTGTGGATGCTAGGAGAAAAGCCAGCCTATTACGCGTAGTACCTGCACTTAACCTTTTTAAGAAAATACGTCAGTTTACACTGGTAAATACAATCAACCGACTCATTTTGAAAAGAGTTTAAGAAAATGCATTTAAGGCACAAGGCACAAATAATATTTTATAACTTGGGATAATTATTTGAATATAATGCTTGTAAAGGAATTACATGTTACTTATGCGTTCAGTAGCCCGGATCGAGCCGGGTTAAAGATCAATAGACACACCACATTATGTATATGAGACACTGACAGGTGTACGCCTACACCTGTGTGCTAAGGTCGTGGGCATTTCGTAAAATGATGCCAGGGATATCCGGGACATGGTCATTAACCCCCCAAAGGCTTTAAGCAAACAAAACAAATTAAACGAGACATCTCAATACTTTAACCATCATACAATTAAAGATTCAATGCCCGACCAAGCGGTATTTTATATACCGTACCCCAAGCCCGTATAGGGAAAATAAGTTAAAAGTATTTACCTGAGCAAGTATAAATCAAAATCAGCGAGTGCAGGTATCTTTTACCGGTTCTCCTAATCTGGAACGAAAGTTTAATAATAACCTATTAGAATCCTAACGGGTCTTTAGTTAAGCTTAAGCTTAGACCGGTTAGTTTTAAAGATACGGTTCGTACGCACGATTAAGCGAAGACCGGATAGAATGTGATTTAGACCCGACAAGTTTGAAGACTTGCTTAATATGGGTATATTATACACATTCTGGATTTTGAGATAAAACCGATAAGGTTTGACCCGTTTCGGCTAATTTATGTAAACTAGTTACATAAACCGAGCCGAACGCGTATGAAGCGTAACGGGTAACCATAAGAGTCCTAAACAGGTTTCCTAAGTTAACATGCCTTAAATATGTTGTGGTATCAGTGGGATACCTTCCATTATGCCCAAAACGAGTTTAATCTCATATTAAGCCCCGTAGGGGTATTTTGGTCATTTTAAAGATTATAAAAGGAATTAATTTATCTTCTGTGATCCGGGTCTGAATAAATCAGTAAAATAGTTTATTTTAACAGGTTATAACATTTGGTTATAAGTCTTATATGCCAAAATAGTTTTAAACCCTAACTATGCGTATAATATGCGTATAAAGCCGATTTAAGCGACGTACGGGTTAAAATAGGATTCTGAGTTTCCTGATTAGTTAAACAGGTTCAAAACACTCCATTTAATATTTAAAATCATTAGCAATTGGATTGGCATCAAAAGGATTTGTAAAACTCATGTTATGGCCGAAAAGGGTATATTCGGTATTTACCGAATCAAGGCACTAATCCTAGCTTATGATCAGTTTAAAAATAATTAAAAATCTTCAAAAATCTCAAAATATTATATTACATCAGTGGGTGAAAGGTTTGGTGCCAAAAATTGGGTTTAGATAGGCTTTACGCTAATGACGCCGTTTAATTACTAAGAAGCTTTCTAATTACGTCATTAAGCATAACTCCTAATCTAGACCTCCAACTAATGTGAAAATTTACAGACATGTTTAATAATCAGTAACTAAGATTATTGTACTTTCACATTTCCAAAATTCTCGTTTTATGGTCATAAGGGCATTACGGTCAATATTTAGGCGATAAACGGAAACGTCGGACAATTAAGGATTTATGTGGTATAAACGCAGAGGGTTATACCCACATGTAACTAGGTCCTAATGGAACTTTAAGGTATGTCTAAACCTAACTAAACTGGGTCAGAACTGAAGTCAAAGCAAAAGTCAAACTTTTGCGTCTTTCGGTTCCGAATCGGTTCAAAACAGAAAGTTGTCGAATCAAACAAGCTTAGACAAGTTATTATACTTATTTTCAAGTTGTATGAATGATAAAACAGGTTACACACTTTCTGTATCGTTAATTACACGATTTATGATTCTGTTGACTTTTTTGAAAGAAGTTTGACTCGACAAACAACCTGGTTAGGATTGGAATCAGTGGGTGCCCTTTTAAGGGTTTAAGGCCCACAAAAATACCAACTTATAACAACTTTCGTTTCGACAAAACCCTGGATCCTTTGTGATTTATCGCTAAGTCAAACCGTAGTTACGACGGTTTGACTTCTAGGCTATAAACTAAGCATAACTTAATTTAGAAAGGTCAAGGGCACTTACATGTCTCTAATGGATGATTAGGAAGCTTGAGAATGATCCTTATGCTCCAGAAGTTGATCAGATGATGAATGGAAGAATGTTGCAACATTATGAAGCTTATATATTGACTTTGATCATGCTAGATTGATGCCAAATGGGTCTACTAACAATCAAGGATTGATACATGTGTCTTCTATAGGCTAAATACCATTATAGGCAGCCCATTGTATCACAAAATTGCGATTTAAGTCGGTTACAACATCAACAGGCAGCTGGCTGTTATGTTTGTCGCTGGTAGCTGTCACGCGGCCCGCGTAAGGATCTTAAGGATCTTACGCGGCCCGCCTTGATGTCCGGATCAGGTTAACATGTTTTCTTTTATTGCACTTTGGTCCTTGGTCCCCCGAAAGGTCGTTTTCTCATGTTTTCTTGCATTATGAGGCTTCAATATTGACATATGGGGGCTTTAGGGCTTATACCATCTTTGTTAAGTCCCCGGGTAACTTTGTGATCACCCGAAAAACCCTAATTTTCAATGTTGACGATTCTAACCCTCACACATGAATTTTATCACAACTTTCTCATACGGTAACGAAACTTGGTGAAATTTTTATGGTGCATTCTAGTGAGCATAATTAATCGTTACAAGGCTTCGGGTTTGCTAAAAGGTCACTCAGAGGTATATCTTAACATGTTGACACATTTAACCCCTGTAGTTTGTAATCTCTCACTTTCTTTCACAATTCGCTTCGTATGATCCATGATCCATTCGTTTAAGGTTATAAACATCATGTAGGGTTATTGTAAAGTATATTTATTCATTGTTAACACTTTAAACCCTTATATTCACATAGTTTCTATGTTTGTCAACTTTAGTCCTTCAAGAACATTCTTTCACACGTTCAAACCTATGACACGTGTCAACACATTATAGGACGTAAATTTTCGAGGTGTTACACCTCTCACCCTATATTTGACATTTTCCTCGTATAACGTGCCCTGATCTATCTTCAAACATACAAGACTCGATACAAGACGAAGTTGACAGACGTATGCACCAACAGACTCCCCCTCGAATGTTGACGAAGTCTTCAGTGTCGAGTCTTCACATCTTCAGTCTTTATAAGTTTTCCCGAACTCTTCCAAAGTATCTAACAATGTAAAGCATCCTCAATCTCTGTCTTCTCTTTATCAACTTATCTCCCCCTCAGATGTTGATCTAATCTTTAATTCCAGAATCACAATCTGGCTCTTGAGCAAGTTCACAGGTTCAGGATTGAAACCTGGCTCTTCCTAAAAACAAACTCCTCTGGAATCGAAACCTGGCTAACCTGCACGTTCTTAACCCAGAAATAAATTTCACAAATTTAAAATTTTACAAATTTATTCTCTGCTTACCACTTGTAAACACAAATACAACATCATTTGCAAATATCAAACAAAATGATTTTACAATGTCAATTTCTGATGAACCACTTGTATGAAAAACATTTTCATTTTAAAAACAATTTTTCATCTCAAACACACTCCCCATCACAAATTGCTCAACATGTTTAGCACTTGGAATTTTGAAAATCAGCTCTTCAACACCAGTTGTCGAAAATCTTTTTGAATTTTTCAAAAATTTATGCTAAAACACACTCAAAATCTTTTTGAAATTTTGATTATAAAGACAATGCAGAAAAAAAAATATTTACAAACAATATTTTTGTGAGTTTGTGTAAGAGGATCATATCAGTTTTTGAGACAAATCACCAACACCGTTAAGCTTTAAACATTTTAAGTTCTAAACGATTCACTTAGATTGTCAGTATACTGATCCACTTAAATTTGCACACAAAGTTCAACTGTTTCGAGATACGAGATTAATGTTTTAAGCACTTAAACTTATTCGCGTGTCCCACCTCAGAATATACTCCCGTATCCAGATCCCAATATTCAGTCTTACAGGTGAGTATACGACAGATGATATATGTAAAGGGTTAAATGCGAGGACCGTGAGAGCTCAGGTCAGAACTTCCATTCAGCAGAGAGATGACGGTTTCGACTTTTGGTGTGTTCCTTTAGAGAATCTTTTGTTTCAACAGCACATGATTAACATTTTCAATGTTTCATCATTTTTTATGCTGAGGGCGACGCTATATTTCAAGCAAATGCAAAAAGTATTATACAGGGACTAGGCCATTGCTTCCGCAAAATCAGAAGTCCCGGGATAATACCCCAGATATCACTGAGTATAAAGACCTAGTATCTCAGAAAGAGGGACCTTTCAAACAAGATTTCGGGGGTTACCCATATATCCGAGAGATGTTCCCCACGATATAAGCAAGTTTGAAATTTAGATTTATATCTCGTCACAATCTACTAAATGTGCAAAAACCTACTGGCATATCATCAGTGAGACCGTTTATCACATATTGACTTTCCAATTCTTTAGCATGTTGTGATAGTCCACTGATGTACTATCATTTCCTCTTTTTCACAACAAAACTCATTTTCATTTTATCATGTTTTTGGCTTTTTCAAATTTTCAAATGTTTTTGGATTTTCTGAAATTTTTACTCCCCCTAAAATTCAAAATCATTTAAAGGAAATTTGAAAACAAACTATACAAGTAAAGTAACAACTGATATCAAATCACTTCAAATCGCCATCCACTTGGCATAAACAATCAGAACTCCCCCTTACAACAAACCATTTTCCCATTATGATTTCAAAACACTTAAGTTTGTTTTAATCAAATGGTTTTTCCGGAAAAAAAGTTTTGTTGATTTTACCACTTGTAGGAATGTGGATTCATTCATCATCTTATTTTTCAAAATACCACTTGTAGGAAACATAAATCAAGTACAACTTAATGTCCCTGACTTACCACCTGAGGATAAAACCTCTTTCAACCATTTGTCGGATTGCTTACCAACACAATACCTTTTTGTAGGTTGAAATCTCAAAATGCCGATTCCTACTCCACACTTACCAACCTGGGAGTTCCGGCAAGTCACACTTCTACAACAACAATTTTACAAAAATGATGCCGATTCATGCTCCGCGATTACCAACTTGGGAGCTCCGGCAAGTCCAGATTTTTCATTCATCATAATAGGTTCCATCCCAGTCACAAACCTGAGATGAAACATCCTTACCTGGTTTCTTCAATTTTTTCTCATAGAACTCTTTAACCCCTTTGACTTTTCTGTCAACCATTTTTCCAAAGATGTGTTTCACTTTGGGGTTAAAGGCTTTTTCAACATCAAAAACTTTCTTTTCAGAAAAAAATTGATTTGAAATCTCAATTTTACCAACCTTTTGTTTAAAATTCTCAGCCCTCAATGGTGGAAAATTGGCATCATCCATTGTAGGTACTGATGTTTCCAATTTCAACTCAACTCGTGGCTCCTCTGACTTTGTGGAATCAGATTCATCGCCTGAAAATAGCTCCTCTGATTTTATCGAATCAGAATCATTGCTAGAACTATCAACAGATTTCTTAACAACCCACTTGTGGTTATCAAGATTTGCTTTTCTTTTGTAAAACCTCTTTGAACATTCACCAACCTCAAATTTCGAATTTTTGAAAACTTTGAATAGTTCAGTTGGTGGTTCATTCTCAACAATCTTTTCTTTCAGTTTAAGAGAAACTCCCTGTTTTGTTTGTATTGCCTTTGAACAATTCCTGGCAATATGACCAATATTTTGCATTGAAAACAGGTTCTTGTTTCCTTTTTCTGAGCAACTTCCTTCTTCATTTTTTCTTGCTTCTTGGCAAGGAACTCTTTGTTTGATTGTTTCCAGAATGGGCTCTTTTGTTCTTCCTCGGCACTTGTTCCTGAAACAAACACAGTTTTTGATTTATAAATTTTTCATTTTTATAATTTTTCGGTGGAATAAATCCTAAACCTTTTCTTTTGAAATTACCGTTATGGTTTGGTTTCTTTTGAAAACCAGAACCAGAACTGTAACTCTTTTTCTTGTTTAATCTTTGTTGAACTCTTGAGGTGTAAGGATTAGGTTTTCCAGAAAGATTTACATCTTTTATTTCAGAAATATTAATTTCTATTAGTTTGAAAACCTTTTTTATCATGTCTGGTTTAACACCTCTTATTGGAAATTCCTCATCAAGATATAATTTGTCGGAATCATTCAATGGATATGCAACTTTGAATGTTTCGTCATTCAAATTAGATTTTGGTAGAAGAAATTCTTTATTGTAAACCCGTTTCTCTCTTTTGAATGTTGACTTTGACATGTCAGACTTTGACTTTGACTCTGATTTAGACTCCGACTTTGACTCCTCCATTTCATCGTTATCTAACACATGATCCACTACTTTCTTCATCAATTGAGATTGTTGATCAGTGTCAGACGATGTAAAACTGACATCAATATTTTCTGGCAAATTAACTGAAGACTCCGACTCCCACTGTAAATTTGTTGCCTTTTCGACTCTTTCTGAATTTGGATTTCTCAGAGAATATCCATTTTCAAGCGGGGGTGGACACTTGTTGTAACTGGCACTTTGTTTCTTACCAGATGTCTTCATTTCAGTATCCTTCTTCTTTTCAGAACTCTTGTCTTCAGATACTTCATCTTCCTCAAATGCCTTCATGCCTTCAACAGTTGGATAAACCCTGTCAATAACATAAGAAGTACATGAGTAACTTTTTAACACCCTATTAACTCTTTCTGTTTCAATTCTTTGAGTTTCCAGTTTCTGTTCAAGCACAACACATTTTTCAATGTAACTGTTAACACTTTTCTGCTTTGTCATGAAAGCTCCTTGAAGTGTTTTCATGGCTGTTGCTTGTTCGCTACTTGACTCATTGTACTGATTCATGGCCTTGTTCAGAACATCGTAAGATTCCTTCAACCTGTTCATGTTGTTAATCAATTCGCTGTTTTTCTTTTTCATGATCTCACAGGTTTCACAATTCACAGAAATCTTTCTTGCATCAACTTCTTCATCAACTTTGAACTTTGGAACTTCCTTTACCTTTCTCTTTATCACTGGAAATTCCTCATCATCACTGCTATCCTGCTTTTTAACTTTCTTTTCTTTCTTTTTCTTTTTAGCTTTCCCATCATCACTGTCACTCTCTTCCATCATTTTTAAATGTGCTGCCATTCTTTTCGCATAATAATCATCATCATTATCACTATCTTCAGCAACTCGAGCAACAAAGGCTTTGTGATTTGAAGTTTTGTTAGGATCATAATCATCCCAACTGAAATTTTCCCAGCTAAACCCTTCAGGTAATTTTTCATCATCTTGGTTTATTAGACATGCTTTACTATCAGCTGAAACATATTTGTCCCAACTGAAACCGTTAGACGATTCTTTATCATTTTGATTCACCAGACATACTCTCTTTGAAGACTCCTCTATTGTTTTTCTACCATGTGCCACTTGTGGTTCTTGTTGTTGTTGAGCAACTTCGTGATAGATGGCCTTCCGGTAGTAATCATTGTTGTTGAACAGATTTTGAGCTCCACTTGTTTCGCGATTAGTGCACTCCCTCTTGAAGTGTCATTTTTCCCTGCAACGAAAACAAGTAACTTTAGATTTATCAAAACCCAAATTAGAAACACATGCATCACGGAAATCATCTATTCCTGTGATCTGTTTGAATTTTTCAGCTCGTCTCAACACACTCACCAAACACCACTTAATGTCCATCGATTCCATTTCTTCAGCATCAATCTGATCGTAATCCTCTTTTGTAAGCATTGGATTCCCGATCCGACCTGCAACTAAACTTCCATAAGACTCTAAAACAGTCCCCAACAAAGACATGTGACTTTTCGCAACTTCTTCAGAATAATCCTGATCATTCTCAAGATTCAATACAATATTGCATTGTAGCTTCTTGCCATTCTTGGTTGCTGTCAAGTTTGGATCAAATGACGGATATGATGAAAAACTTGTTTTGCTATTTGACCCTTTAGAAGAACCTCCCGATGAACTCTTTGCATTGAAAGTCGTTTCAACCTTCGGTGACATGTTGGTGGTTTTATCACTGACACCACCTTTGTAATAAAGACCAATGTCTTGTTCACCGTCAAAATCTTTCATTCTTGAAATCTTTCGTTGTTCCATCTCTTGAGCTTCAATTTTTTCAATGAACTTGCTCAATGTCAGACTGCTAAACCCTTTCTTGTTCCTTAACATCATGAGATATGTGCCCCAAGTCTCATGTGGCAATGCATCAGTCAATTTTTCAATCAACTCTTCATTATCTTTTGTGATACTCAACCTCTTCATGTTTGCTAAAAGATTGCAATATCTTTCTATGATCTGCTTTGTGTTTTCATTTTTTAAACCTCGAAATAAATCGAATTCCTTTTTCAAAAGCGATTTTTTGTTCTTGACCATCTCTTGGCTTCCAACAAACTTCGATCTTAATGCTTTCCATATTGAATAAGAAGTTCCATTGTGTTGCAATAAAACCAAGATATCTTCCTTAACAGCTTGATGTAATAAACTCGTCATCATTTTCTCATCTTTGTATTTCTTTTTCTCTTCGGCACTTAGATCTTTAATTGCAATAATCTCCTCATCATCAGTCATCGGTCTTATATATTTCGTCTCAACACATTCCCAAGCATCTAAGTAGTTTGCTTGTACCCAATTCTCAAACCGTTCTTCCCAACCTTTATACTCTTCAATGTTCATAAGTTTTGGCAGTTTTTGCATTGTGCCCGTTTCATTTTCCATGGTCAAGTTCTGAGTGACACTAGCCGGAGTAGTCGGGGTAGTAGCAAATGCGTTATAAAATTCATCTTCCATGATTCGGTTTTCAAGAAATTCACAAACACTGTTTTCAGGCGAAATTAGTTTCCAAGCGGAATTACACTCTTCAAACGAAATTACTATTGGTGTGAAATAACCTTGTTCAAACGGAATCAACAGTTTCAAACAGAATCTCTTTTCAAGCGGAATACCTTTTCAAATGGGATACCTAATTCCGTGTGAACAAACACCCTTTTCAAACGAAATTCCCAATTTCGTATGAAATTTTAAACGGAATTACAACTTGAAGCGGAATAGCTGTTTTCAAACGGGATTACTCAAATGAAATACCGGTTTCATGCGGAATTAAGGACTAATTCCGTATGAAATGCTGCTGACATCATCAATATGAGCTGATTTTCAAACAGAATTACAAATTTTATCAATTTTAGATCGAATTTAGGTCCAATTTTCTCAAGGATTTGTTAAAACACAATTGCGCAGAAGATGTGAGAAATTTAGCCGATTTTAACCGTGAAAAGTTGTTAATTTTGAAAAAGAAGGTGTAGAAATCAGAATTTGCAGCTGAATTGGTAAGAACTCTTCCTTCTGAGCTCTGATACCACTTGTAGGATCGTTTTCATACCCGAACGAGTCGTTCAGAAGAGTTTTTCTCAATACGAAAGGCGGAAACAGACGTATCGAGTTCAATTCAGCTAGAATATCACTTTAAACTGTCTTTATATTGATTTGACAACGATTTACAGCGAGTAGACACTTCGGCAGCACTTCGGCTCTCTAAACCGGAATCACAGAACTAACTGAAACGAAATCAGAACAAGGATATATAGGTTGGCTAATTCCGCTTGGAACTGTCTCAAGCGGAATCACATTCAAACGGAATTACTAATTTCGTTTGAATGTGACATGACCATTTCAAGCGAAATTATAACATGTAATTTCGTTTGAAGTTGCCTCTCACCCTATATTTGACATTTTCCTCGTATAACGTGCCCTGATCTATCTTCAAACATATAAGACTCGATACAAGACGAAGTTGACAGACGTATGCACCAACACCAAGAATACAATAGTTGGTAAACGAGATAATGGAAGTGGAAATCATTACCAAACTGGACCTCATGTTTCTTTTTTCACTTAGTTATTTGTTTGTTTTTTACTACTTTAGTAGTAGGCTTGTTATTTATTTAAATTTTCAATATGGACTTCCCAGTTTGTTTGTATAAAAAAGTGATCATTTAATTTCTGGCCAAATGGCCCAAAAATGTACTAAAATGCTTAAAGATAAGAAGAAAAGGTCGTCTGAAAGTCATTGACAAATTATTTTAAATCGGGGGACCATAGTAACCACGTCGAAAAAGATAATATGATCAATTTAAATAAGGTTTGAATGTCTCCTTGATTTCGTCCATACTGGTTATCCACCGTTCATCATCCTCCCAATCGTCTTGTTCGTTAGTTTGCTGGTGAGCTAGGGTGTTTAGTAGTGTGGACATCATACCAATACATCCATGGGTCTTCTCTATTTCTTTGATTATGTTGAATGTGTGCATGGACGTTGCTAAGAAACCATTTTTTTGTTAATACAAATAATGTGGAGTGTGTATACGTTGTAAACTATATGAATAGTGAAAGTTGTTGTGGGTGTACCAGGTGGGTTGTTTTTCTTTTGATTTGTTGGTGAATCCTTTGGTTGATGACAATCACTTAAGGATGGTTCAGTGGAAGCCGTACCATTCCCTTTGTTATCATCCTTGACTTGTGGGCTTGTTGTTTCAGTGGTACCTGCGTATTATGAATGTTAATGCATGCAATACAAATTATTTGTGTACATATTTGTTTTGAAGTGTAGTGGGCGCTGTTGGTGTACCTGACTTCTCTAAAATGGAACTAAGTTATCAGCTACAGAAAACAAAATCTGTCTAACCCATTGATGATTCTAAAAGATCTGTGTAATATCTTTTATGTGATCGCAAACAGGATGGGCATTCAGAAGACCATATAGACAAAGGCTTGAGGTGGCGGTTGCATTTGGTTGTCATGTTGTCTTTTCCAGCTTAAGTGAGATGAGGCCACTTCTGATTGGTCTTAGACCACTGCAATTGAACTACTAAATGGAAGATGGTGGTCGTTGAATCCCGAAAATGGGAACGATAGTGCTAGCGGTTGTGTTAAACTGGCGAGCAAAAATGAAGGTTGTGGTTGGATTTGATGTGATAGCTCAGATGACTTCACACAATTACGGGGTTACTCCAATTCGAAGATGACGTGATTAAAAGTCGTTGAGTTAACAAGATGGTGATGTTATCCAGTCATGGAGGTTACTTTTGCCAAAAGATGCAGCA
This sequence comes from Helianthus tuberosus, assembly GCA_030545235.1. Lineage (NCBI taxonomy): Eukaryota > Viridiplantae > Streptophyta > Magnoliopsida > Asterales > Asteraceae > Helianthus > Helianthus tuberosus. Next base: position 139,845,323 of record CM060420.1, read on the forward strand.
TTTGCAGGTTTGGTTCGATGATGATTTTAGAACCATTTCAAACTGAATTGATTCACATGACGGCGTGTTTCTTTTTTATATATAAAAAAACTTTTATCAAAGTGGTTATAACGATTTATTTGATTCTCAATGATAGCCATTTAAGCAAGATCGGTTACGACACTTGATAAAATGAAACATATTATTTAAGTTACACTGCATTCAACAAAAAGAGTTAATTCCAATTATATGTTTATTTATTGATTTATTTGAGTTTTCAACTCCATGAGAAGTTTGGTTTTTATCACTTGTTATATAAATATATGTTTGAAATATTATTAATTTTATACATTTATCTGATAATCATAAAATATTAATGAGTAGTACTGAAGAAAAAATTTATACATTTATCTTAATTATAGGTTACAAAGGTGCCGAAATCACAAAAATGCTTCTAAAGTGTCTTAAATTTTTGGGAAATGCGCAAGTTTACCCCCTCTAAGGTAGCTTGACTCTCTTGTACATGTTGCTTCAAAATGTGTACACGATGTAAAATTACCAAAAGGATAAAAATCCTAGTTCTCTTAATAAGGTAGTATAGAAGTATAGATTATTTATATTTATACATATTATTAAATCAAGAAAATCCCAAAGATTACATGTCTAACCTTTAATTTAATCAATTAATTCCTTTAATTATTATAAAACTTTTATTTAATTACTTAATTTAATTCAACTAATGGAAGACATAAGTGGGCATGGATTCCATGGATGAAATGTCTAGATTGTCCTCAAAGTGTCTTAAAACTTTGGACAATGTCCAAGTTTCCCCCCTCTAAAATGACATGCTTTATTTGTACATGGTGCTTCAAGATTTGTACCTAGGCAAAATTACGAAAAAGGTAGAAAATGTGACAACCGTCAAAAATCCAGGTATCCGTACAATTAATTAATCTTGATTAGTGCTTAATGATTGTGCTGAATTACTAATAACTGCATTCTGATTCTACCTTATACTTACATGTGCATCACATATTGCATACTGTCACATCATTATTACATGCAAACCATATTGACAAAAATGATGCACAAAGCACAGTTAGCACAGTTAGTGGATAACTCAGAAAAATGTTGACAAAGTTCAGTACATAGACAGACAGTGTTTGAGACCCAGTATGGGCCAGAGACTAAGTACTACACTAGTATAGAGTGTAGGGAAGTAAGGACCACAAAACTGCATTCCTAAGTGATAGTTTAAGTGCCGGAAAGTGCCTAAAACCCACATAAAGTGCTGAATCCAGCATAAATCAACAAAAATCAGCTTTTTAACAAGCTAGTAACATGTAAAAATATGACTAAATGGTCCTGAAAGCTTTCCTAAGTGTCGGGAATTAAAAGTGTCACAAAAGGGTACATAAAGGACACTAAACGGAATAGTTTGACACTTTAACGAACCGGTATCTAACCGAACAACCGGACACTACCCGAAACACCAAAATTTTACTAGAAACATTGTTTTAATATTTCCAAGCTAGTTATGGGTCCCGAACACCCTAACACACTATATAACACATAATATGCTTAACACCTAACTAAGACCTTTAGATTTCAACTAATATCCCTAACTTACCATCACAACCCAACCAAGACCCCCCCCCCCCTTGTTATGGACGGTCACAAGGTGACCCCACACCTTGATTTCATTTGATCTTACTTGATTTGTTTAGAGATCTTGCTTTGTACTATTGAAACATATTATCCAATGGATTAACCCTAAACATGGTTATAAGATGATCACGAGCTCTTATCTTTCACACACTTCACACACCTCCATCTTTCTCCTCTCCCTCTCTTGGCTCTCGGCCGAGAATCACCCACCACACCACCACCATTGTCAAGCTTTCTTCATACAATCTCAAGTGATCCAAAGGTGTTAGGAGCTAAGATAAGAAGTTTGGAGCTTGTGGATCTTCAAGGACCTCTTCCATTTACTATTATCCATCACCTCCATCATCTTCATCTTCTAGTGTTCTTCCCTAGCCCTTGTGCTAGTAGTAAGCTTCTTGTCACTTGAATTTACTTCTCATTTTGATGGTTAAAAAGACTATGTAAGATGTTAATCACAAGAACACTAATGAACAAAAAATGAACCTTCACATAAAGCTTAAAACCATAAGAATACATATTGTTTAGTGTTGTTTTGCTTCTTGATGATTGATTAATTGTGTTTATAATGTTATACATCATATGGAACCTACTTGATTGTGATTAAACACATGATCTAGTAAGTTAAGGTGATGATCTTCTGAAAGACCAAGATGATCATACTTTATGAATACATGAACTTGAATAATAAAATTTGTTTTCATACGGGATGATGATTTAAACACAATACAAGTCTTGTAAGAAGATGATTTCCAAGATGGTTTTCTCAAGAAACTAAGTGAAGTAATAAGATTTATATAAACTTGGTTCTTACATAAACCAAACTTGTTTTTAAGGGTTAAACTGTAACACCCTTAATTTTTTTTTAATACTAATTTTATACATTTTTATACCAAAAGATATTAAATTAACATAAGTTTAATAAGTAGCATAAACCTTAGTCAATTAATGACTAAATTGGAACATTCAAAATTGTTTAAGAAATTGTTTACAACCCATGAACAAAGTCTAAGTATGATTAAAACATTGCGGAAGCTTCAAAAATCGTGTTCGGTTCTTCATCATTCGCTTGACCGCCATCCGTAAGATCCACCTTGTTACCTATGGTCAAAACCTTTAAAACATTAGTTCTGACATTGTTATATAGTACATAAATACAAGATCCAACATCAATTTTTGAATAATAAAATACTGTTTTGTTTTCTGGTTCCACCGTAACTTACGGTGTCACCGTAAGTTACGGTAGGTTCTGGAAATTCCTGGATCACCGTAAACCAGGGGTAATCTGCCGTAAACACCTGACCTCTACCGTAAGTTACGGTACTACCGTAATTTACGGTAGTTCCTGGAAATCCATAATTCGTTTGTTTTGTTCATTGCACTCAAACCCAACTCTCGAATTTCGCTTTTCTAACAAACCAATACATTAAATTCTCGTATTTCTAACATGTTATATATTAACCTATATCAAAGATCAATCCATCATATTCCGGAGCATTAACCATGCTTTACTTGATTATTCGACCCGTTGGCTCGTCTAAGGAATCCTCCCATATGACGACTACCAACGAGTTCCAACCAAATTTGACCAATCATTCAATATAGCGACTTCACCGCTTAATTCAAAACAACTCTTATTCAAAAATTCAATTACGCATTATATAATCATCAAAATCTACTTAGTGTAACGGGTCAAGTTACATACTTGTATAATTCATCAACATTGGTATCTAACCATAATTACCCATCCCCGGGCTTGTCAATCTTAGCGTATCACATCCATTCCATGGATTACGTTTTTATAACTCAATCATAATGAGTGACGTTTTAGTCACTTCAACATTTACAAATTCAACCATTGTCTGACCCGTTTGGTTGTTTAATGGGAACCACCATTTTACAACATACCAAACTTGTTCTAACCAACACTTAACCCATTTACTCATCTAGTGTTTTTTTTTTCGTCACTTCGACTAAACATCCAATTTCATACATTATTCTAAATTCAAGTCTACTAGTAAAAAAAATACATAACAAACATAGCGTAACGAAACCGTGGTTACGTACCTTCCAAGCGTTCCCTTCAAACGCGTATCGCCATTAGCTTGTCCGCTTGACATTCCGTTTTTCTTGCCTATAGAGTTCAACCATAGGTGTTTAGAACTCTCTTATAGTATATAACGCATAATTTACCACACTAATCAAATATGCGGTTTTAGTCTAAATTCTCTACATTTATCTTCTCTTAGGCATTATATCAAACACCTAATGAGCATGATTTCACACCATTCAAAAATCAAGTTCTTGAATAACTATTTAACCAAGATTTAAACATCATTTCACATGTTCATGACAAATTTTCAGATCAACAAATCTGGATTTGCTTCATAGAGCTCACATTACACTAAGATAACATTATAATCCTAGTGTTCAACATGTTTCTACAAAACCCACTTATCACCTTCAATGGTGGTTATGAGTTTCACAAGAAATAGGCAAAATTTCAACAAGTAATTGACTAGGGTTTATCCCTAGACACTATTTCATTCCAAACAACCAACATGCAACATCAAATTCGAATTCTTATGTTCATCCAGAAATTTTAGATGAGAATTTTCTACAAAATTTACATACCTTTTGATCCCTTTCACTGAGGTGATCACTAATCTATGTTCGGATTTCGATTTGGGACTGAAATTGGTCTTCAATTTGATCAATTTAGTGAAAGCTAGGGTTTGTGAGGAGCTCCTGTTGCTCCCTGCGTTTTTTTTTTTTTTTTTGATCGACCAACACACCTAAGTGTGTGTTTGGTGGAGTTTATTTTAGTTTTAATCAAATAAGTTTCAAGTTCTACACATAAGCCCTTCAACTTTTATTTAGTTTATAATTTAGGCTTTTTAATTCATTCATATGTTACTACAAAACTCATGACTAACTGGGTTATTTATTCCCTAGTTAGCTTATTCTCGTTTGTTTTGTACTTTATAATTCTAATATAAAGTTTTATAAAGTTCGGGGTGTTACAAGTCTACCCCCTTAAAGAGGTTTCGTCCCCGAAACCTTCGTTAAATAGTTCTTTGGTTTGGACCGAACTAACTTAGTTTTGTTTTTCAGACCTTATTTCTTTTAGTCAAAAGTTATCATTTGCCTCAACGCATGCATTTTCCACCTGTAAGTCCTCATGGACTTTAACTTGTGTCATGTGTTTCTTATCTTATCGCCAATTTGTCCCAATCGTCAATTGATCACTCAATAGTATGAGTTCGCCCACATGTTTACTTTATACTAACTCTATATTGACAAGGGTTTTGTATAAATCCCAACACTAATTTGACTCCATACGGACCCATCGGCTAGACTGATTAGTCACCATCACTTCATGCCCCATAGATTTCGGGTCTACCCCTCTTTGCCATAATCGAACATAGGTAAGTTTACTATCTTCAATCCCATAACTCATGCTACAACATGACTATATTATGTATCACTTTCCTTAACCGTGATCGTGTCACGTCATGTTTAAGTTTAGATAATCTTTTTGTTATCAATATCTTCTTTCTAATGTATCGTCTTACACCCATCGGTGTTAAGACCTATGTCTTTCATTATTAACTGTTTTCTAATTTGTCTCATAACACTCATTTTCGTTAAGCGTTATTCCTTACTAAAACTGAATTTCTGTTTAACGTTTATCTCTTTTAACTTATGTCAATTACCCATATCCGGGAATTGACGACAAGAATTAATTCTTATCCGCTATTATATTACGCGGGGAGTCGTATCCAGTCCTCTTACTATATCCCGAGTGACCCGAAGGTTCTTTTGCTTAGCCTCGTAGGTTATTCCTTTAGGCTTTCATCCCTTTTGGTTCATTTCTTTCTATTGTTGACGCTAGATTTATTTAGTCCTTTAAACATTTACTTTGTTTATAATTCTAAAGGTTATGATGATCCCATAGATCATCTTTACTTGTGAAGGTTTTTTTTTTTTTTAGAAATACATTCATGGCATCCCTTTTGAGCCAAAAATTCATTTATCTTCGAATTTTATTGATTCGACCGTAGTCCAAGGCTACGCCCGCTTTCTTTTGGATCATTCTTCCAACTCTATGGCTTCTTATGTCACTTTCGTGTCGATTTATTTCACTCATACCGTTATTTGATTTACGCCCCTATTCCTTTCAACCCGTTACCCGGGTTCTTTATCTTAATGTTTTTAACACTCCGGTTTTATTGATTTGCATTTTCCTTTCCATACTCTTTTACGACCTATCACACAGATTCAGTAATATTTCGCACTTCCATTATTCGTTTTGTGTTTACTTGAAATATTAGGTATTATACTTTATTCAGCCCGTCTGGTATTGCAATAGTTGAATATAACTATCGAAATTTCTGTTTTGCGAAATTTCATCTTCTTTTAGTCCTAGCTCTTAATCCGAGTCTTTTGACTTTTAATATGCGCCACCGTCTCTTGGTTTACGCATATATTCATAATCCTACCATCTATCGGTTATTTTACCGAAGTCATTATTAGAGTCATCATTCCGACATGCATTAAGATTTCATTTTGATTTATTCGGTGGTATTAGCGTAACCCGTCGCCTTTATTTCACCAATTCCTTAATTCTTCCATGTATTTTGTTTGACTTATTCTGATGAACTTTATTACTTATAATGGTCAAACTTTATCCTTGTGCCTTAACATTCTTGTTTGTTAGTTTATAATTTTAATTACCTTGATTCTTATCCCTTCCCTTGGGCTCATTACCTTAATGTAATACGCTCCCGTTATCCGGCTTCCGTTTACCTTTATTATCACACATTTTACTTATTTGATCCGAACACCGCCTTTCTTTTGTTAGCGACCCTTAGGTCTATTTCTTTTGCTAATGTCCCGAAGGCCCATTTCTCAACTCTTATTTGGTAAAACTACTGCTATTGTTATTCGGCTTTTGGGGTTTACCCGTCCTTATTCTAATACTTTCATAACGTTTATTTTACTATTCTTTTATATAATCACATCCATTGCTGTGATCATCCTTCCTCATAAAGGTTTGATTAATAATGTGTTATTTGGATGGTTACCCATACCCAAGTTTCCAAATTTGCATTTATTGATACTTTGTTATTCATAACAGCGAATAACACGTATCATCCAATTGGTTTCTTTCTCGAGGATATGTTTGGTCCGAGTCGTAATTTCTCATCTTTTAACCTTAATCCTATTGTAACTATAACAAAATCAATTCGTTTCGTTTTATTATTCCATATCATTGTATGAAATTTATCCACATCGTTTATTTATATATCAAAGTTTCTGCATATTTTATTTGGTTTGCCCAAGTCTATAACCTTGTCCTTGTCGTCTATATTATATTTTTTTTATTGAAATTTTCCGGGTTCGGGTGTTATTACACTCCTTCCCAATACGTCAGTTATTCACTTTATTAAGTTCCCGGGTTCGAGTGTACGCGCACTCCTTCCCACGACTAAATTGACCGTGATTACTTTTGCCTTGGTTTCACATGCTTACCATTGTTTATTTTCTTATGCATTTATATTTCTTTCACATAATTCACCCGTTTCACTACTCATGTATGCCCCTATGGAACTATTGTTCACACTAGTATTGAATAAAATTTATAGTGAATATAAATTTGTAATAAGTATACCTGGAACAACATCAGGTTCAGCTTTAGCCTCCGCGGCTATCGTGTGGGAAGACCTTGTCTTCTCTTTCGGGGTATCAGGCTTTAATTTCTTTACGGGTCTTGGGTCCATATCCGACTCACTCCCGTCATCTTTTTCTTGTGAGAGACTATCTTTTAATTCTGTTATCATATCCTTTACTGCTAGCAAAATTTTGGTTTGTAGTCTCTCAGCGAACTGCGGTAGACTGGCTTCTATTGCCTTTCCGACTTCCTCACAAATTTTAGCTTCCATCTCTTCAGTTAATTGAGATACTAATTCGCTCTCGGTTACACCGGACATTTCTTTCATCTGTTCGGTGACCTTCGGCACCGTATCATTATCGTTACCTTCATCAGTAGTCTTGAATCTGAATGTTTATATTAATTGTTAAACATTTCATTTTGTATCATTTGCATCTTTCGCTTTGGTTTAGCCAAGTTCACTACTTGCTTTAACCGTTCACTTTTGGTGCACTTTCCGGGTTTGAGTGAGTTAACACATTTTTCCCATGCACATTTATTCACATCTCATTTCTTACATAAGATAAAATATACTAAAATAGTAAATTAATTCTTACCGGACAATCAATCAAGCTTGAACCGAACACTTTGTTGACAACCTTAAGCTCTGATTACCAACTTGTAACACCCTTAAATTTTTATTTTTTTTAATACTAATTTTATACATTTTTATACCAAAAGATATTAAATTAACATAAGTTTTATAAGTAGCATAAACCTTAGTCAATTAATGACTATGTTGGAACATTCAAAATTGTTTAAGAAATTGTTTACAACCCATGAACAAAGTCTAAGTATGATCAAAACATTGCGGAAGCTTAAAAAACCGTGTTCGGTTCTTCATCATTCGCTTGACCGCCATCCGTAAGATCCACCTTGTTACCTATGGTCAAAACCTTTAAAACATTAGTTCTGACATTGTTATATAGTACATAAATACAAGATCCAATATCAATTTTTGAATAATAAAATACTGTTTTGTTTTCTGGTTCCACCGTAACTTACGGTGTCACCGTAAGTTACGGTAGGTTCTGGAAATTCCTGGATCACCGTAAACCAGGGGTAATCTGCCGTAAACACCTGACCTCTACCGTAAGTTATGGTACTACCGTAACTTACGGTAGTTCCTGGAAATCCATAATTCGTTTGTTTTGTTCATTGCACTCAAACCCAACTCTCGAATTTCGCTTTTCTAACAAACCAATACATTAAATTCTCGTATTTCTAACATGTTATATATTAACCTATATCAAAGATCAATCCATCATATTCTGGAGCATTAACCATGCTTTACTTGATTATTCGACCCGTTGGCTCGTCTAAGGAATCCTCCCATATGACGACTACCAACGAGTTCCAACCAAATTTGACCAATCATTCAATATAGCGACTTCACCGCTTAATTCAAAACAACTCTTATTCAAAAATTCAATTACGCATTATATAATCATCAAAATCTACTTAGTGTAACGGGTCAAGTTACATACTTGTATAATTCATCAACATTGGTATCTAACCATAATTACCCATCCCCGGGCTTGTCAATCTTAGCGTATCACATCCATTCCATGGATTACGTTTTTATAACTCAATCATAATGAGTGACGTTTTAGTCACTTCAACATTTACAAATTCAACCATTGTCTGACCCGTTTGGTTGTTTAATGGGAACCACCATTTTACAACATACCAAACTTGTTCTAACCAACACTTAACCCATTTACTCATCTAGTGTTTTTTTTTCGTCACTTCGACTAAACATCCAATTTCATACATTATTCTAAATTCAAGTCTACTAGTAAAAAAATACATAACAAACATAGCGTAACGAAACCGTGGTTACGTACCTTCCAAGCGTTCCCTGCAAACGCGTATCGCCATTAGCTTGTCCGCTTGACATTCCGTTTTTCTTGCCTATAGAGTTCAACCATAGGTGTTTAGAACTCTCTTATAGTATATAACGCATAATTTACCACACTAATCAAATATGCGGTTTTAGTCTAAATTCTCTACATTTATCTTCTCTTAGGCATTATATCAAACACCTAATGAGCATGATTTCACACCATTCAAAAATCAAGTTCTTGACTAACTATTTAACCAAGATTTAAACATCATTTCACATGTTCATGACAAATTTTCATATCAACAAATCTGGATTTGCTTCATAGAGCTCACATTACACTAAGATAACATTATAATCCTAGTGTTCAACATGTTTCTACAAAACCCACTTATCACCTTCAATGGTGGTTATGAGTTTCACAAGAAATAGGCAAAATTTCAACAAGTAATTGACTAGGGTTTATCCCTAGACACTATTTCATTCCAAACAACCAACATGCAACATCAAATTCGAATTCTTATGTTCATCCAGAAATTTTAGATGAGAATTTTCTACAAAATTTACATACCTTTTGATCCCTTTCACTGAGGTGATCAGTAATCTATGTTCGGATTTCGATTTGGGACTGAAATTGGTCTTCAATTTGATCAATTTAGTGAAAGCTAGGGTTTGTGAGGAGCTCCTGTTGCTCCCTGCGTTTTTTTTTTTTTTTTTTTGATCGACCAACACACCTAAGTGTGTGTTTGGTGGAGTTTATTTTAGTTTTAATCAACTAAGTTTCAAGTTCTACACATAAGCCCTTCAACTTTTATTTAGTTTATAATTTAGGCTTTTTAATTCATTCATATGTTACTACAAAACTCATGACTAACTGGGTTATTTATTCCCTAGTTAGCTTATTCTCGTTTGTTTTGTATTTTATAATTCTAATATAAAGTTTTATAAAGTTCGGGGTGTTACATAAACAAGTGTAGAAACACTTGTGTAACAAAAAGATTACATAAAGAAGCATTTTTAGAAAATGTGTTTGGAAGTTGTAAACACCCAACTTCTTTACAATTGAAGTTTTTAAATAAATAACCATATTTTTAAGGGTAACTAGGCTTACTAAAAACACTAGTAAGTTACTACAAGTTTTTATAAAAGTTCAAGTTCATGTTGTTATATAAATTGCATGATTTTGGCACTTGGTAAGTGTTGATTGAATTGTTGATTGTTGAGATGATTTTAAAAAGAAAATGATATGCTTTGATAGCATGGACACCTCCATTTTTAGGGGAAACTATGACAAAATTTTCTAAAAATATAAACAATTAGAAAAATATTTTCAAACAAGTATTTACAATTATATTTTAACCATGAGTTTCCATATAAACTTTGCCATAATTTTTGTTACAAAAATACAAATAATGGAGGTTGGATTTTTTTATAAATAAAAATGGATAAATATATATATTTAGAATATATATATATATATATATATACATTAAAGACATAATGTGTGTGGTTATTTGTATGCTTTGTGTAATAGTTATATTATTTTAGGACTTAAAATAATATAACACATTAAATCACCAAGAAATTACAATCCAAAATAATACAAAAAATCTCAAGGAATAAATATATAAGTTACACACATAATATTATGAAGCCGAACAAAAGAATGCAACTTACAAAATATTCCGGAAAATACTTTTATAAGTATATTTTTGGTAAATAATATTTTCAACATAAGAAATGAAAATATGATTTTTATGACTATCACCAAGTTAAATCGTATTTAGACAAGAAGGAAATGTATAATTTTTGATGATTAAAAGTATATATGTTTTCTTGGGAATTACTAGGAAATATAATATTTTTGGGAAAAATATATATTTTCTTGGATAAACTTGAACTACATTATTTTTGGATAAAAATAAGTTTATATATATTTTATAAAGTGAGACTTGAAAATATATTAATTTGGAACTACAAATAGTTTTGCCAAAAAAAAATTATGAATAATTTTTCTAAGTAATATTCCTTAAAATATATATATTTTGGAAATATATATTGGATACTTATTCCGGAATAATTAATTAGAAATTAAGTATAAGAATACTTAACAAATACAAAATACGAATATACATGTATGAAATACCCCCATCATTGGGAAGGAAATATAAGTATAAATACTTGAGAAGTATTATTACAAAAATATTGTTTAACAGTTATTCCAAAATTTACAAATATAATTTAAGTTGAAATATTAATAATTTTGACTATAATTATATAAATTGGAATAATATCAGAAACGTAACTCAAAAACGTTAATTCTAAGTCAAGTCAAGGCCCGTTCGTCTAATAGACCCTAGCACATTGTAGGTAGTCGTGTTTGCTGAAGGGATTTGAATTATGAGTACTGAAGACGCAAGACTGTGAGTTCATGTCCCCATTTTCTTTAAACTGTTTTGTTTATTAATTTCGGGGGTGAAATACATGTTACAAAAGGATTACATACAAATACAATTGATATGGTTAGCCTAGGAAAGTACAGTAGATCATGTGAATGGGTAGGCGCATACTTGAGACCATTAATCCTCGTATAAGGACCGAGGGGCATGAGTGATAGATCTATTTGGGTGTAGAGAGCCCACACCCATGAGGACCAGGGTGGCCTATAGGGTGACTATGTCTTACAGCCGGAAGCCGGTACAAATTTGCTAGGTTTGAGCCTTCCTACGCCGTCACACATACCAGTGGCCTTGCAAACCAGTGGTGATCTGTTTCCTTGTTTGCTTTCATATCGGGATTTACAAACATACATACATACATACACTGTTTACAAAGGTTTTATACATACATAAACACATGAACTCGCTCAACTTTTGTTGATGTTTTTAAACTACATGTATTTAAGGGAATTAAGTGGATCTGACGGGTGTTTGCATGTTTCAAGCTGCGTCATGAATAAAAGATGTCATCCGAAGTTGTTAGGGTTTAGGAGATGTATCTTAATCCTGGACGAGATACATGGTTCTAAACTCGGTTTTATTCAAGGTCTTTTGCTGAGTCTTCGTGAACTCTCTTTAAAACATGTTGTGGTTGTAACTTAAATTTGGAGTCTACGTTTCAGACAATTATGTTGTGGTAATTTTTAAATTTAATTTATGGATGAACATCTTATGGTTTAATCATATAGTTGTTGTTATGATTGAATGCTATGGTATTAAGAAAGTCACACCATAATCACGCTTCCGCAAAAGTCAGGGTGTGACAGCTTGGTATCAGAGCTTCGATCGTAGCGAACTAGGATTCTTTCTCGAGTCTAGACTACGATCATTAGGGCTCTCACGAAAATGTTTTCATAACATATTTTCATTGCATACACGAAACGCTCAGATCCAGGAAACAAACATTTTTACAATAAAAGACACAAATCAAATTTCAAAGAATTCGTTTATAGTTCAGTCTGAGAGACTGGGTAATTCAGTCTGAGAGACTGGGGAGTTAGTCTGAGAGACTAGTTGGGGCAGTCTGAGAGACTGGGTAATTCAGTCTGAGAGACTGGGGAGTTAGTCTGAGAGACTAGTTGGGGCAGTCTGAGAGACTGGGTGGTTCAGTTTGAGAGACTAGGGGGTTTAGTCTAAGAGACTAGGTAGTTCAGTCTGAGAGGCTGGGTGGGATAGTCTGGGAAGACTAGGATGAATACATGCTTACATTGTTACTACTTACATACTTATTTGATGATTGTTGATATATGTGCATATGTTGTGATTGTTTTGTTACAGACACCATGTCCTCATCTGAGAGTGGACTGTCAGATATTGTCAACCCTATGGCCATTGTTTTGGACGATGAGATTGTCCCAGACCCTGAGATTTTTACCTCAGACACTGAGAGTGACGATGATTTCCAGCCTTTTGCATTACCTTACTTTGGCGACGATGTACCGCACGCTGATGGTTTACCCGACGAGGATCCTTTTCTTGTTCCTATTCCTGACCAGGACCATCTCATCCTCAGACATCCCGATGATGAGCATGCTGTGGTTCCGATCCTCGCCCCTTTTCCTCTTGTGACTTTTCCTCTCGAGGATTTGCCTTTTGATGCTTTGTCTGATGATGATGTAGATCTTTTCATTGATGGTCCCCCTGATGTAGCTCAGGGAGATGGAGTTCCAGCTGATGATGTTATTGTTGTTCCACTCATTGAGATTCCTATCGTTGAGATTTCATCTGATCATTCTGGTCCGAATTCTTTCGAGTCTGTGTCATCCACCACTTTGCATGCACTAGGACTGCAGCGTTACCCCACTGATTCTGATTCTGACACAGCCCTGTCTATTGCACCTGTTATTCCACACGAATTTGATCTTGACATTGAGCCTGAGCATGAGATTGACTTTGTTCCCGACGATCAACATTTTGATGCACCCGCTGATCTCGAGCAGATACCCGCTGATCCTGAGCAGGCACTTGCTCCTGAGCCTATACCTGCCCCTGATCCTCTGCCTGATCATGACCCGGTACCTATTGATATACATGTTGTTTGTAACACCTCAAAAATTCACGTCCTATAATGTGTTGACACGTGTCACAATGTTTAAACGTGTGAAAGAAACATTATAGAAGGACTAAAGTTGACAAACGTGGAGAGTATGTGAATATACGTATTCTAAGTGTCAACCATGAATAATTATATTGTATATTAACCCTACGAGATGCTCATACCTTCAAACGAATAAATCATGGATCATACGGAGCGAAAAGTGAGTAAATACAAACTACAGGGGTTAAATGTGTCAACATGTTTAAAGATATACCTCTGAGTGACCTTTTGACAAACCCGAAGCTTTGTAAATGCTAATTATGCTCACTAGGATGTACGATTAAAATTTCATAACATTTCGTTATCGTATGAGAAAGTTATGACCAAATTCGTGTGCGAAGGGTTAAAGTGCTAACGTTGAAAATTTAGGCTTTGCGGGTTAACCGGAAGTGTTCAGAGACTTGGCAAAGTGGGTATAAGTCCTAAAGCCTATGTGGGTATAGTATAAGGGGTCAAAATGCAAGTTAAAAGCCCAATTACCCTTTCAAATTAGCCAAAGGTCAACTGCAAATCAAAAGAAATCAGAATTCAGATCTCGCAGGCCAAGGCGGCCCGCATTGGGTTCGGCCAAACATGAAGCGGGCCGCGTCCGATGCCCAGAACCGTAAAACATGGGCTGTTGTCTGCCAAGTGTTTTGTGCGCGACCTTTACCCGTTTTTCCACTTCTCCTGGCCCCTAAAACATCCCCTAAGCCTCTAGGACACCTGTTGATCGATTGTGGGAGCTTGTAGACTTGTTTGTCAAGCTCTTATGGTGAGTGATCCAACTATATAAGGCCCTTCAAGTGCAACATTCTTTCACACACCTTCTCTACATTATTGGATTGATTCTGGAGCTCAAGCTTGCTTCCTAGTGATCATATCTCGTGCATAGGACTCTTGTAAGTCTGCTAGTTCTTGTTTAGTTGAGTTTAGCTTGTTTAATTAGCTAAAAGTCAAACCGTCGTAATTACGGTTTGACTTCGAGATTAGTCAATAATGGCTCAGTCATATCTCGAATTAAAAGTAGTTATGAGTTGGTATTTAAGTGGGTAATAAAACCTCGAAAGGGTTTCCCCTGATCACCACTCTAACCAGGTCTAATGTCGGGTCAAACTTTTAATTAAAAAGTCAACATAATGCTTAAAATGTCATTTATGCATAATTAGCTATCTAGAACATATATAACCTGTTTGAACATTGTTATAACTTAGTAATTAGTGTAAGAACATGTCCAAACATGTTCAACCCGACTATTTCCTGTTTAGACCCGGTTCGGAACCGAAAGTCACATAGTTTGACTTTCACTTTGACTTTCAGTTCTGACCCGTTTAGGCATATTTTAGAAATGCCTCAGAGCTTTAATTGGACTAGGTTACATGTTAGAACAACCCTCTGTAATTATACACCTTGGTTCATTAGTTATCCAATTAATATGCATGTTTCCGTTAATTGCTCATATGTTGACCGTTATGCCCTTATTACCTTAAAACGTGATTTATGAAAATGTAAAAGTGTAGAAACCTTTGTTACTGATATATTGACTTGTATGCAAAGTTTGACATCAGTTTGACTTGTAGATTAAGAGTTATGCTCATTATCGCAAAACTAATGCTTTATGTTAATAAAATGGCGTAATTAGCGTATAGCCTAGTTAAACATACTTTTTGGTATCAAATATTTTACCCACTGATGTGATATATTATTTTGGGATTTTTAAAGATTTTTAATTAATTTTAGGCTGAGCATAACTCATAGTCGTAGGCTTAATTCGGTAATTGTCGGTTTTGCCCTTACGGGCCATAAAATGAGTTTTACACATCTAAACGACTCCAAACCTTTTGCTACTGATTAGTTATGATAAATAAATTATTTTAAGCCTTCTGGAAACATAAGAATATCATATTTAAGTATCGAACCCGGCAATGGCCTTTAATCGCCTTAATTAGCGTTTTTAGCGCATAGTATGTTTTAAAATCATATGGAACAAACCCGGGTTGATACCTACTGATATAAGGGGAAAATTATAATAATTTAACAGTAAGCAAAGGTTGATAAACTCAGACTTCAGTTTTGAGCCTTTCGGCTTATGTGAAATTACCAAAATACCCCTACGGGGCCTAGTTTGGTTAAAAATGATAAATTTCACATACATGCTTTAACCTACTGATGTAACTTAACAAATTGAGTATATTTGCTGATTACATCAGACCTGTAATTCAGGTTGTCACTTAAACTCTTTTATAAACTTCTAAATGACCAAAATACCCCTACGGGGCCTAGTTTGTGTCTAAACACGTTTCGGGCATAACGAAAGACACCTTACTGATGTCACAACATATTTGAGACATAATTAACTTAGGAAACCTGTATATAGCTCTCATGACTACCCGTCACGCTTATTACGCGTACGGTTGGGTTTATGTAACAAGTTTACATAAATTAGCCGAAACGGGTCAAACCTTAACGGTTTTATCTCAAAATCCAGAATGTGAATAATAAACCCATATTAAACAAGTCTTCAAACTTGTCGGGTCTGAATTACATTCTATCCGGTCTTCGCTTAATCGTGCGTACGAACCGTATCTTGAAACTAGCCGGTCTAAGCTTAAGCTTAATAAAAGACCCGTTAGAATTCTAATAGGTTATTATAAACCTTCGTTCCAGATTAGGAGAAACAGTAAAAGCTACGTGCATTCTGCTTATTGTGATTTATACTTGCATCAGGTAAATACTTTTAACTTATTTTCCCTATACGGGCTTGGGTTACGGTATATAGCATACCGCTTGATCGGGCATCAAATCTCCACCGTTAAAGTGGGTAGTTGAATAATTTGATCGGCTCGTTTAAACAGTCTTGTTTACTTTACAGCCTTTGGGGGGTTAATGACCATGTCCCGGATATCCTTGGCATCATCTTACGAGATGGCCACGACCTGAGCACGGGGTGTAGGCGTACACCTATCAGTGTATAACTCAATGATGTGGTGTGTCTATTGATCTTTAACCCGGACAAGATCCGGGCTACTGAACGCATAAGTAACATGTAATTCGTTCACAAGATTATAATATTAAATAATTCTCCCAAGTTATAAAAGGTTAATTTTGCCCCTGTGCATTTTAATCAAATTATAAAAGATATTTTATGCCACGTGCATCCAAATCAATTTTCTTAAACCATTTTCAAAATGAGTCAGTTAATTGTATTTACCAGTGTAAACTGACGTATTTTCCAAAAAGACTAAATGCAGGTACTATACGAAATTGGCTGGATATATACTCCTTAGCATCAATAGAAGTCTCGCAAGCTTAAGATGCCTAAAGTCTGTTGAACTATTGTTTCCATTTTATGTACGATCCTTCTGTGGATAAACTTCCGAATATTGTGACATTTGATATTACAATAATAAATTCGGTTGTATTATATTTTCAATTGCTTCCGCTGTGCATTATTAAATATTGTGTTGTTTGACTATTATGTTGCCAACCACGTCACGATACTCCCCCACCGGGCCCACCGGTGACACGTGTGGAAATCGGGGTGTGACAAGTTGGTATCAGAGCCAACACTGAGTGAATTAAACACTAGCCTTTTGTGTTTAATCTCAGTTACACAATTGCACATATCTAAACCTTCGAGTCTAGACTTATAACATAGGACAAATTCCACCTTATTCGGGTTTTTGTTTTGTCCTTTGAATTTTATATTTGTTATTATTATCTTATGCCTTATTGACAGGAACATCAAAATGCCTCCGAGATTCTTCCGAACACGAGGACGTGGAAAGGGGCCAGTCACCGCCCCCAACGATCATGAAGCTGGACCTTCACGAAGGCGAGCTCCATCCAACACTAAGAGTGACGACCCTCGGGAAAACCGAAGAAACCAGTTCGAGCCGGCCAGACGGTCGGTTTCGCATACTTCAACACCTCCTGCTCTTAATCCTTATGAACCCGATAACCCTCAACCGTCCTACATACCACTTCAGAGATCCCTATCTCATCATTCATATGGAGACCCTACACCTGTCTTTCGGGGACAGTTTAACCCGGTAGGATTCATACCAGAACCCGTAGGTTTTAACCTACTGGGTCCAGAGGACACTTTTCAGGAGATCACGCAGACGATATGGACGAGGATACGGACCCCGTCATGCCAGCAAGTGGTACTCCAAACCACCCGATAGAGATCTCGGACGGATCTTCGTTTCACGGATCACCCTATGGTGGTCCAGATAGTTTCCAAGCCTTCTTTAATCAACACCAGTGGTATTATACACCATCACACCACTCGTCATCTCATGGGCAGCATCAGCAGCAGCAGTCTCAGCAGCAGCAGGAGCCACAGCCACAGTCGCATCATCAAGATTCATCCGAGGATCACCGATTTGTGGCAGTTACGCCACCACCTCCACCGCCACCAGTTCAGCCGGCACCTCCTCAACCGCCAAGGCGTAGGAGAACCGGTGCCCGCATGTCGGTACGACCGGGGGGCTTCAATTTCAGTTCCCCACGGCAGTCAAGTGCTAGTCACTACCCGCCGCACCAGGAGGACCCGCAAATGGGTGGACCCTCCAACCCTGCTGTACTACAACCACCGCCGATGGGATTTGATAACCCAATCCCGGCATATACGAGTGGCATGGGATACAACCCGTTTGAACCCCCAACGCATCACGACTATGGGTACGCGGAGGCTGATCCGTACAAGTTAGCAGCAAACTACAACACCCAAGGACCCTATGGGGATCCATGGGGGGTGAGTTACACGACTCAGGGATACGCGATACCTCCTAGACCCATCATCCGGACTCAATCGCAGCCACCAAGATTCTCACCACCCGAACATGAAGAACTCCTGCAGAGGTTGGATCAAGTTGAACGAGTAGTTCACGAGGACCGCCGGGAGAGGCAAACATTCTTCTTGGGATTAGTGGGATTGATCAAGGGGAAGAACAAGAAGGATCGTTGAATCCTTCCACAGTTATTTTCTCCTGTATTTACTGTTGAGCCCCTGCGTGGGCGTATTTGGTATGTTTGCTTTAAGCCCCTGCGTGGGCATGCTTGTTAATTTGAACCCCTACATGGGTGTATTGTTAGTATGAGTCCCTGCGTGGACATGTGTGATATTTAGCCCCTGTGTGGGCATGTGTGTTATTTAACCCCTACATGGGTAAATTTGTAATTTGAAAGACCCGTTTAGGGCAAGTGTGTAATGCTTTGAATAAATAAATGGAATGTTTGTTTTTATAAATTTCATGATTGCCAATTGTGCATATATACTTTATAAATGAAATAAATAAATTAAAATCATTCCTTTTAAAATTAATCTGCCTATGTAATTATTTAATTAAGGATCTTAAAGTGTGAAACCTAGCCTCGTGTCAAATATAAGACCGGGCCAAAATGGTAAGACCTGTTTAAAAGATTCAAATCCCTGTTAACATCTTAAAACATGTTAACACTCCTGGAAGAAGTGATTCGTTAAAAAAATCACATGTCATTCGTATATGTATAAGGATTCTTTAGAAGATTCCAAACCCAGTTATATGATCTCTGAATCATTGGTTAAGATCACCAATTAAGATGATCATATTGTAACATACGTGGTAATACGATGCCTCCGGGCCCAGCTCACTTCCATATGAGCCAAAAGACAGTGGTAGCTATGACTCCCTGTCTGATAAGGGTAATGAACTAGGTTCAAACCCTAAAGGTCTTGACCCTCTGAAATCATAGATTATAATTTAAATTGTCCATGTGACTAAGCCTTATGTGCTAATATATATTGTTATTGTTTATAATTAGGATAAATTTTAATTGAAATCCTAAATTTATACGATTAATAAGTTAACCACATGTGGTCTCTGTTACCATGGTTAACGAGTTACCCTAAGGGGTAATTCCATAATAAACTCCCAAATAAAATATTGACCTTGTTTTCTGCAACAGTTAAATTCAAATGGCTGAATCAAATGAAGGAAATAGCCATCCAGCAGAGCCGAATGAGAACGCCCAGATTACGTTAACGGGTGCCGAGTTAAGAGCAATCATAGACGGCGCTGTTACTCAGGCTTTGGATAGAAAGTATGAGGAATACAGTGGTACTCGAAGTAGGACCCACTCTGCCACACATTCAAAGCCCAGGACACATTCTGAGGCTCATAGTAAGCCTCCTCCCAAAAAGAATGGACCCAAGAAAGATGGTGATGACCGTCAGTCCACCAACCATCAAAGTGTCCCATCTCAGCATATAGTACTGCATCAAGAGCCCAGTAACAAGGGTTGTTCCTATAGGTACTTCGTGTCTTGTAAGCCCAGGGATTTTACTGGGGAAAAAGGAGCCGTAGATTGTATGACTTGGCTAGACGAGATGGACACGGTGGTAGATATCAGCGGGTGCGCTGAAAGGGATGTAGTTAAGTTTGTGTCACAGTCCTTCAAGGGTGAGGCGTTAGCATGGTGGAGATCTCTAATGGAGGCCTCCGGAAAGATCCCATTGTATAGTATGTCGTGGGATCAATTCATTGCCCTAATCAAGGAAAATTTATGCCCTCAACATGAGGTGGAGAAGATAGAATCCGACTTTCTATCGTTGGTGATGAGGAACCTCGACTGTCAAGCTTACCTGACAAGCTTCAATACGCTGTCCCGGTTGGTCCCCTACCTGGTAACCCCGGAGCCAAAAAGAATCGCTCGCTTTATTGGTGGTTTAGAACCCGAGATCAAGGCCAGTGTAAAAGCTTCTCGGCCAGTTACCTTCAGGTCTGTAACTGACCTTTCCTTATCCCTCACTCTGGATGCGGTCCGACATAGATCGCTGAGGAATAAGGAGGCCGAGAAGAGGAAGCGTGAAGATGATGGTTCGCGAAGGTCGAATAAGAAACACCGTGGGAACGGCGATAACAAGAAGGGGTCTGAGTTGAGGAAGGATGGGCACAAGTCTGATGAGAAGCCCAGGTGTAAAGTTTGCAAGAAGCAGCACTATGGAAAGTGCAGACTGGAGTCGAGCTCTCAGACTCAGTCGAAATCTTTTGCTTGTGGGATTTGCAAGTCCACGGACCATAAAACCCTGGATTGCAAAAAGATAAAAGACGCAACGTGTTATCGTTGCAATGAGAAGGGGCACATCAAGACCAACTGCCCGAAATACAACAAGAAGCCTGAGGAGGCTAAGAAGACTAATGCCAGAGTCTTCAGAATGGACGCGAAAGAAGCTGTGCAGGACGATAATGTCATAACAGGTACATTCCTTGTAAATGATGTCTTTGCAAGAGTACTTTTTGATTCAGGCGCAGATAAGTCTTTCGTAGATCATAAGTTCTGTAAATTGTTGAATTTGCCTGTCAAAACCTTAAACGCAAACTATGAGGTAGAGTTAGCAGATGGTACCATAGAAACCGTCTCTACTGTGTTAGATGGATGTGTTATATCCATTAAGAACCATTCTTTTCCTCTGTCTCTACTTCCGTTTAAGTTAGCCGGTTTTGACATAGTTCTGGGTATGGACTGGTTATCTCATAACCAGGCCCAAATCGTCTGTAACATGAAGCAAGTAGTGATAAAGACTCCGTCTGGTGAGTCACTTACCATTCGGGGAGATACCCAGTATGGACTACCTGAGCACGTGACTATGCTCAAGGCTTCCAAGTGTTTGAAGAAGGGGTGTGTCATCTACATGGCTCAGGTGATTATTGATGAGCCCAAACCGAAGTTAGAAGACATCCCTGTCATCTCTGAATACCCAGAAGTGTTTCCTGAAGATCTACCTGGTTTACCACCAGATAGACAAGTTGAATTTAGGATCTCCCAGGAGCGGCACCAGTGGCTAGAGCGCCATACAGGTTGGCACCCACAGAAATGAAGGAGTTGCGGACGCAGCTAGATGAATTGCTGGCTAAGGGTTTCATTCGACCTAGTTCATCTCCTTGGGGAGCGCCAATCCTGTTTGTCAAGAAGAAGGATGGGTCGATGCGTCTGTGCATCGACTATCGCGAGCTTAATAAAGTCACGATCAAGAATAGATATCCATTGCCCAGGATCGACGATTTGTTCGATCAGCTTCAAGGGGCAAGTTACTTCTCAAAGATTGATCTGAGGTCAGGCTACCATCAGTTGAAGGTTAAGGATGAAGACGTTCACAAGACTGCATTTAGGACTCGTTACGGTCACTACGAGTTCTTAGTGATGCCTTTTGGGCTCACTAATGCACCAGCCGCGTTCATGGATCTCATGAATCGCGTCTGCAAGCCTTACTTAGATAAATTTGTTATCGTCTTCATCGATGACATCCTTATTTATTCTAAGAATCAAGCTGACCACGAGAAACACCTTCGTTGTATTCTCAAACTTCTACGTCAGGAGAAGCTCTACGCCAAATTCTCTAAGTGTGAATTTTGGCTACGAGAAGTCCAATTCCTTGGACACGTGGTTAGTGAGCGTGGTATCCAGGTGGATCCCGCTAAAGTTGAGGCTGTTATGAATTGGCAAGAGCCAAAGACGCCTACGGAGATTCGTAGCTTCCTGGGATTGGCAGGATATTACAGGCGTTTCATTGAAAATTTTTCAAGGATTGCTGCACCCCTAACCTCCTTAACCAAGAAGAAGGTTAAGTTTGTTTGGGGCCCTAAGCAGCAAGAATCCTTTGATATTCTGAAGCAAAAGTTGAGCAACGCCCCGGTACTGACACTGCCAGACGGAATTGAAGACTTTGTGGTTTATTGTGATGCTTCGCACACTGGCATGGGGTGTGTGCTTATGCAGAAAGGCAAGGTGATTGCCTACGCATCAAGACAACTGAAAGTGCATGAAAAGAATTACACCACCCATGACTTGGAGTTGGGTGCCGTTGTATTCGCACTGAAGCTTTGGAGGCACTATCTTTATGGTATCAAATGTGTGATTTATTCTGATCACAAGAGCCTCCAACATCTGTTTAATCAGAAGGAATTAAACATGAGGCAACGCCGTTGGATGGAAACCTTGAATGACTATGATTGTGAAATCAAGTATCATCCCGGCAAGGCGAATGTAGTCGCTGATGCCTTGAGTCGGAAAGAAAGGGTTAAACCCGTCCGAATTAACGCCAAGCGTATGGAGATAAAGAATAATTTGATGGGAAGGTTATTAGCTGCACAGAGAGAAGCTGTGTTGGAAGCTAACTATCCTAATGAAAAGTTAGGAGTAACTGAGGAGCAGTTAACTCTTAGCAAAGACGGAATCCTGCGATTAAACGGACGAATATGGGTTCCAATTTTTGGAGGACTTCGTGATGTCATCCTCCAAGAAGCCCATAGTTCCAAATACTCCGTTCATCCTGGAGCTGATAAGATGTACCAGGATCTAAAGGCAAATTATTGGTGGATAGGCTTGAAAAAGTCTGTAGCCGCCCATGTAGCAAAATGCTTGACATGTGCGCAAGTCAAAGCCGAGCATCAGAAACCGTCAGGTTTGCTACAACAGCCTGAACTTCCTACGTGGAAGTGGGAAATGGTAACTATGGATTTCATTACCAAGTTACCCAAGACAAGGAAAGGAAATGATACGATATGGGTTATAGTTGACAGACTGACTAAGTCAGCTCATTTCTTACCCATCAAGGAGACTTATAGCTCCGATATGCTAGCCCAGTTGTACGTTGATAAGATTGTAGCCTTACATGGCATACCTGTAGCTATTATCTCTGATAGAGATACTAGGTACACGTCACATTTTTGGAAAAGCTTCCAGCAATCTTTGGGCACACGTTTGAACTTTAGTACGGCTTACCATCCTCAGACAGACGGTCAGAGTGAGCGTACTATTCAAACGTTGGAAGACATGCTGCGTGCATGTGCGATCGATTTGGGAGGTAGTTGGGATAAGAATCTACCATTGATCGAATTCTCCTACAACAATAGCTACCATACCAGCATAAAGGCTGCGCCTTTTGAGGCATTATACGGTAGAAAGTGTAGATCGCCAGTTTGTTGGGCGGAAGTTGGAGAAGTCCAGTTATCAGGACCAGAGATCGTGTTCGAAACAACGGACAAGATTGTCCAGATTCGTAACAATCTCCAAGCTGCCCGGAATAGGCAGAAGAGTTACGTTGATCCAAGTCGTAAGGACTTTCACTTCGAAGTAGGTGACAAAGTCCTACTTAAAGTGTCACCCTGGAAAGGAGTGATGCGATTTGGTAAGAAAGGCAAGCTAAGCCCAAGATACATAGGACCTTTCGAGGTTATCGAACGTGTCGGGTCAGTTGCCTATAAGTTGAACTTACCAGAAGAGCTCAGTGGAATTCACAACGTGTTCCACATCTGCAATCTGAAGAAGTGTTCCGCTGACGAATCACAGGTCATGCCACATACAGATGTGCATATAGATGCGAGCTTAAAATTCGTGGAAAAACCTTTGTCGATTGAAGATCGACAGGTAAGAAAGCTTCGAAGGAAGCATATACCTTTTGTAAAGGTCAAATGGGATGCCCGTAGAGGTCCCGAGTACACGTGGGAGGTTGAATCCACGATGAAAGAAAAGTACCCTTACTTATTTCAGTAAATCTCGGGTCGAGATTTATTTTAAGGGGGTGAGGATGTAACACCTCGAAAATTCACGTCCTATAATGTGTTGACACGTGTCACAATGTTTAAACGTGTGAAAGAAACATTATAGAAGGACTAAAGTTGACAAACGTGGAAAGTATGTGAATATACGTATTCTAAGTGTCAACCGTGAATAATTATATTGTATATTAACCCTACGAGATGCTCATACCTTCAAACGAATAAATCATGGATCATACGGAGCGAAAAGTGAGTAAATACAAACTACAGGGGTTAAATGTGTCAACATGTTTAAAGATATACCTCTGAGTGACCTTTTGACAAACCCGAAGCTTTGTAAATGCTAATTATGCTCACTAGGATGTACGATTAAAATTTCATAACATTTCATTATCGTATGAGAAAGTTATGACCAAATTCGTGTGCGAAGGGTTAAAGTGCTAACGTTGAAAATTTAGGCTTTGCGGGTTAACCGGAAGTGTTCAGAGACTTGGCAAAGTGGGTATAAGTCCTAAAGCCTATGTGGGAATAGTATAAGGGGTCAAAATGCAAGTTAAAAGCCCAATTACCCTTTCAAATTAGCCAAAGGTCAACTGCAAATCAAAAGAAATCGGAATTCAGATCTCGCAGGCCAAGGCGGCCCGCATTGGGTTCGGCCAAACATGAAGCGGGCCGCGTCCGATGCCCAGAACCGTAAAACATGGGCTGTTGTCTGCCAAGTGTTTTGTGCGCGACCTTTACCCGTTTTTCCACTTCTCCTGGCCCCTAAAACATCCCCTAAGCCTCTAGGACACCTGTTGATCGATTGTGGGAGCTTGTAGACTTGTTTGTCAAGCTCTTATGGTGAGTGATCCAACTATATAAGGCCCTTCAAGTGCAACATTCTTTCACACACCTTCTCTGCATTATTGGATTGATTCTGGAGCTCAAGCTTGCTTCCTAGTGATCATATCTCGTGCATAGGACTCTTGTAAGTCTGCTAGTTCTTGTTTAGTTGAGTTTAGCTTGTTTAATTAGCTAAAAGTCAAACCGTCGTAATTACGGTTTGACTTCGAGATTAGTCAATAATGGCTCAGTCATATCTCGAATTAAAAGTAGTTATGAGTTGGTATTTAAGTGGGTAATAAAACCTCAAAAGGGTTTCCCCTGATCACCACTCTAACCAGGTCTAATGTCGGGTCAAACTTTTAATTAAAAAGTCAACATAATGCTTAAAATGTCATTTATGCATAATTAGCTATCTAGAACATATATAACCTGTTTGAACATTGTTATAACTTAGTAATTAGTGTAAGAACATGTCCAAACGTGTTCAACCCGACTATTTCCTGTTTAGACCCGGTTCGGAACCGAAAGTCACATAGTTTGACTTTCACTTTGACTTTCAGTTCTGACCCATTTAGGCATATTTTAGAAATGCCTCAGAGCTTTAATTGGACTAGGTTACATGTTAGAACAACCCTCTGTAATTATACACCTTGGTTCATTAGTTATCCAATTAATATGCATGTTTCCGTTAATTGCTCATATGTTGACCGTTATGCCCTTATTACCTTAAAACGTGATTTATGAAAATGTAAAAGTGTAGAAACCTTTGTTACTGATATATTGACTTGTATGCAAAGTTTGACATCAGTTTGACTTGTAGATTAAGAGTTATGCTCATTATCGCAAAACTAATGCTTTATGTTAATAAAATGGCGTAATTAGCGTATAGCCTAGTTAAACATACTTTTTGGTATCAAATCTTTTACCCACTGATGTGATATATTATTTTGGGATTTTTAAAGATTTTTAATTAATTTTAGGCTGAGCATAACTCATAGTCGTAGGCTTAATTCGGTAATTGTCGGTTTTGCCCTTACGGGCCATAAAATGAGTTTTACACATCTAAACGACTCCAAAACTTTTGCTACTGATTAGTTATGATAAATAAATTATTTTAAGCCTTCTGGAAACATAAGAATATCATATTTAAGTATCGAACCCGGCAATGGCCTTTAATCGCCTTAATTAGCGTTTTTAGCGCATAGTATGTTTTAAAATCATATGGAACAAACCCGGGTTGATACCTACTGATATAAGGGGAAAATTATAATAATTTAACAGTAAGCAAAGGTTGATAAACTCAGACTTCAGTTTTGAGCCTTTCGGCTTATGTGAAATTACCAAAATACCCCTACGGGGCCTAGTTTGGTTAAAAATGATAAATTTCACATACATGCTTTAACCTACTGATGTAACTTAAAAAATTGAGTATATTTGCTGATTACATCAGACCTGTAATTCAGGTTGTCACTTAAACTCTTTTATAAACTTCTAAATGACCAAAATACCCCTACGGGGCCTAGTTTGTGTCTAAACACGTTTCGGGCATAACGAAAGACACCTTACTGATGTCACAACATATTTGAGACATAATTAACTTAGGAAACCTGTATATAGCTCTCATGACTACCCGTCACGCTTATTACGCGTACGGTTGGGTTTATGTAACAAGTTTACATAAATTAGCCGAAACGGGTCAAACCTTAACGGTTTTATCTCAAAATCCAGAATGTGAATAATAAACCCATATTAAACAAGTCTTCAAACTTGTCGGGTCTGAATTACATTCTATCCGGTCTTCGCTTAATCGTGCGTACGAACCGTATCTTGAAACTAGCCGGTCTAAGCTTAAGCTTAATAAAAGACCCGTTAGAATTCTAATAGGTTATTATAAACCTTCGTTCCAGATTAGGAGAAACAGTAAAAGCTACGTGCATTCTGCTTATTGTGATTTATACTTGCATCAGGTAAATACTTTTAACTTATTTTCCCTATACGGGCTTGGGTTACGGTATATAGCATACCGCTTGATCGGGCATCAAATCTCCACCGTTAAAGTGGGTAGTTGAATAATTTGATCGGCTCGTTTAAACAGTCTTGTTTACTTTACAGCCTTTGGGGGGTTAATGACCATGTCCCGGATATCCTTGGCATCATCTTACGAGATGGCCACGACCTGAGCACGGGGTGTAGGCGTACACCTATCAGTGTATAACTCAATGATGTGGTGTGTCTATTGATCTTTAACCCGGACAAGATCCGGGCTACTGAACGCATAAGTAACATGTAATTCGTTCACAAGATTATAATATTAAATAATTCTCCCAAGTTATAAAAGGTTAATTTTGCCCCTGTGCATTTTAATCAAATTATAAAAGATATTTTATGCCACGTGCATCCAAATCAATTTTCTTAAACCATTTTCAAAATGAGTCAGTTAATTGTATTTACCAGTGTAAACTGACGTATTTTCCAAAAAGACTAAATGCAGGTACTATACGAAATTGGCTGGATATATACTCCTTAGCATCAATAGAAGTCTCGCAAGCTTAAGATGCCTAAAGTCTGTTGAACTATTGTTTCCATTTTATGTACGATCCTTCTGTGGATAAACTTCCGAATATTGTGACATTTGATATTACAATAATAAATTCGGTTGTATTATATTTTCAATTGCTTCCGCTGTGCATTATTAAATATTGTGTTGTTTGACTATTATGTTGCCAACCACGTCACGATACTCCCCCACCGGGCCCACCGGTGACACGTGTGGAAATCGGGGTGTGACATTGTTGCACCACTTGTACCCGATCCGATCCCTACACCCGCTGACCATGCCGCTTTTGCCGATCAGGTAGACCCCAGATATGCATTCACCAGCAATGGGTGGATAGAGGACGATGATGATATGCCCCCTTTCGTTGAGCCTGTTACTTCCCCACCTGCACCTACACATGCACCTGTTGACGTTGCCCCGTTTCACCCTCATGTGTCTGATATACACCGCACTGACCTGCCGATCACATTCTTGCAGGATATCCCTCTACCCCGTCCAGGGGAAGGTCTGTCCAGCCAGCAGCCTGGTCATGTTCCTCACGTGTCAGTAGCTTTTCCCATCATGCCACAGTTTACACCTCCTACTCATTTTGCTTCTGCACCGTTAGGCGAGCCACTCATATGGTTTCCGCCAAACACTATGCCGTCTCTGATCCATACCATCCCTCCCACTTTATTGGCTACACGAGGGATGAGCTACTCCTGTCCTTGCAGCTTCAGCAGGAGATTTTGTGTCGTAGAGTCATGGAGCTAGAGAGGATTCCACGTCCCCCACCTTGTACATGTCAGTCACCTTTCGCGACTCCACCTGCTCCTCTTCTGCCATACCCAGATTTTGACGTTCGATTTCTTACCATGGAGCAGCAGATTAGTTATCTGTTGCGACGCATTCATGCTCTTGAGGAGGAGTTAGCGAATGTGCGCAGTTTGCTTTTCGTTCCTCCACCATCAGTATAGCCGGTTTTTGGTTTTATGCAGGTAGCTGCTTTTGATGAGAGTGTCGCTATTGAGCCCAGCTTGCACAGCCTTTTGAATACCACTTTTTGATTTTATGACTGTTGTAGTTTGATGGATACTTTGGACAAGGGTAGTGTGACCCTGTAGTCCCTTTTGATGTGATATGATACATTTGTAGAACATGTAAAACTGTATTTGTGGTCGATGATATATGAAAGCTCAATCGCAACATTCTCATTATATACATTGTTGAATTACTTGTTTGTGTTATGATTGAGATGTCATGTGTTTACTTGTGTTGAAAAATGTTATTACATACACGTACTACATACTTATGTGCATAAGACCTGACCTATACAATCTTCTTTAGAAGATGCCTCCTCGAAGAGACAACCAGTTGCCCACAACAGAGGCTGAGCTACAAGAACGGATTTCGCGAGCGATAGCACAACACGAGGCATTACGCTCTGAACATAGCGGAGGTACCTCGGGAAGTAACCCACCTCTTGGTAATGTTTAAGTCACTAAAAGACACATTACGTTACAATTGGATATTCCATGTGCGTTCGCTAATGCTTTCTGTGAATGATGTTGCTTGTACAGGCTGTACCTATAAGCAGTTCCTAGACTGTAAGCCTCTGAATTTCGACGGCACCGGGGGTGCTGTAACTTTTGTTAGATGGACGGAGAAAACTGATTCTGTGCTAAGAATGAGCAAGTGTGCGCCGGAGCACCACGTCACCTAAATCTCTGGATTTTTCTTAGATGGAGCGCTATCATGGTGGAATCTCCAAGTTCAGACCTTGGGAGAAGAGGCTGCATATGCCATGACATGGGATGAAATGAAGGAACTCATGCGCAAGAAATACTGTTCAAGGGCCGAGATCCTGAAATTGGAAACTGAGTTCTGGAACCTCAAGATGGATGGTCCGAAGATTGCTGAATACGTGCAGAGATTTCACTACCTATCTCACGTCGTTCCTTACATGGTTGATCCGGAATTCAAGCGCATTGAGCGTTTTATTTGGGGATTGGCACCCCAAATCATGAGCATGGTGACGACTTCAAAGCCTGCAACGATCACTAAGGCTATTGATCTAAGTGTGGCACTAACTAAAGAAGCAATCAGGTTGAACAAGTTCTTGATTTCTGACCAAAAGAAGAAGGAGACTCACATTGAGTCATCAGGTGAGAACAAAAGGAAGTTCTCAAATTTTAAAAAGGGTACCAGCAGTGCTAACAAGAAGAAGGAAGCAAACGCACCAGCCGAGGTTAAGACTGGTGTTCAAAACAAAGGAAAAGGGTATATGGGTACCTTGCCCAAATGCGATGTGTGTCAGTTGCATCACAATGGACGATGCCGAGCTGGAAAGTGTAAGACGTGCGGAAAGGTTGGTCATGCCAAAGAGACATGTTGGTATGGTGCCGGTCCTGGTAATGGTGGTCTGAGAGGTAATGGCAACGGGAATGGAAATGGTAATCGTGGTGGAAATGGGTATGGAAACCGCAATCAAGGAGGAAATGGCGGTAATGGAAATCGTGGTGGTTTTGGAAATCAAGCTGGTAGTGGAAACCGTGGAGCAAACAACAACCGGGGTGGTAATGGGAATGGAAATGGTCGGGGACCAGGTTGCTTTAACTGTGGAGACGTTGGCCATTTCAAGAGAGAATGCCCAAAGATCAACCAAGCTCAGGGAAGGGTTTTCAACATCGGAGCTAGGGAAGCTCGCCAAGATCCGAACGTAGTCACGGGTACGTTCCCTATCAACCAACACTTTGCATCTGTACTGTTTGATACTGGTGCCGATTATAGTTTTGTATCCCTAGAATTTAAGAATATACTTGGGTTGGTAGCTAGTAAGCTAGATATTTCGTACTCGATAGAACTAGCTAATGGAAAGCTAGTAGAAGCGAATGAAGTCATTAGAGGTTGCGTAATAGAGCTCGGGGAGCATGAGTTTACGCTTGATCTTCTGCCAGTCGAGTTGCGAAGCTTTGACGTGGTAGTTGGAATGGATTGGTTATCAAGTAACCGAGCGGAGATCGTATGTCATGAGAAGATCATTCGCATTCCAATGGTGAATGGAGAAACGATTGTGGTGTATGGAGAAAAACATGATACGCCCCTAAGGATTATCAGCTGTTTGAAAGCTCGAAGATGTTTGCAGAAAGGATGTGTTGCCTTCTTAGCACACATTGTGGACAAGGAATCCGCTGAGCCGAAGTTGGAAGATATCCCAGTTGTAAAGGAATATCCTGAAGTCTTCCCCGAAGACTTGCCAGGATTGCCGCCGCAACGACAAGTCGAATTCCACATTGACCTAGTTCCAGGCGCCGCGCCTGTAGCTAAGGCACCTTATCGACTTGCACCCTCAGACAATGCAAGAGTTGTCGATGTAACTTCAAGAGATTTTGGACAAAGGATTTATCAGACCAAGCTTCTCGCCTTGGGGAGCTCCCGTTTTGTTTGTCAAGAAGAAAGACGGTAGTTTCCGTATGTGCATCGACTACCGAGAGCTAAACAAGTTGACCATTAAGAATCGGTATCCTTTGCCAAGGATTGATGACCTGTTTGATCAACTACAAGGTTCGAGTTTCTACTCCAAGATCGATCTTCGATCAGGTTATCACCAATTGAGAATTCAAGAGGAGAGTATTCCAAAGACGGCCTTTAGAACTCGATATGGACACTACGAGTTCCTGGTTATGCCGTTTGGTTTGACAAACGCGCCAGAAATGTTTATGGATTTAATGAATAGAGTCTGCAAGCCATATCTCGATAAATTTGTGATTGTGTTTATCGACGATACTTTGATTTATTCAAAGATGAAGGAAGAGCATGAGCAACACCTAAGAGCTATTTTAGAGCTGCTTAAGAAAGAGAAATTATACGCAAAGTTCTCAAAGTGCGAGTTCTGGTTGCGTGAGGTTCAATTCCTTGGTCACGTGGTAAACGAAGATGGAATTCATGTGGATCCCACCAAGATCGAAGCGATCAAGAATTGGGAAACTCCGAAGACGCCAACCGAGATCCGTCAGTTCTTAGGTTTAGCTGGTTATTACCGCAGATTCATTGAGGATTTTTCAAAAATCGCTCAACCTTTGACCTCCCTTACTCAGAAGGACAAGAAGTACGAATGGGGAGATAAACAAGAGGAAGCTTTTCAGTTGCTGAAGAACAAGCTTTGCGATCCACCCATCTTATCCCTACCCGAAGGCACTGACGACTTCGTGGTATATTGTGACACCTCGCGTCAGGGATTAGGATGTGTACTGATGCAGCGACAGAAGGTTATAGCTTATGCTTCGCGCCAGCTGAAGGTTCACGAGAAGAATTACACCACACATGATTTGGAATTAGGCGTTGTGGTGTTTGCATTAAAGATCTAGCAACATTACTTGTATGGCACCCGATGCACGATCTTTACTGATCACAAGAGCCTACAGCATATATTTGATCAGAAGGAGCTTAACATGAGACAACGACGATGGGTTGACTTGTTAAACGATTATGATTGTGAAATCAAGTACCACCCAGGAAAGGCGAATGTAGTAGCAGACGCCTTGAGTCAAAAAGAGAGAATCAAGCCCATAAGGGTTAGGGCTTTGGAAATGATTATACAAACGGACATCTCATTGCGCATTCGTGCCGCGTAGAAGGAAGCTCTTAAGAAGGAGAATCTTGAGGACGAATATCTCCGTGGGATGGAGAAGCAGTTAGTACCCAATAAGGAAGGAACATTGTGTTTTATGGGAAGAATTTGGGTTCCCCTCTTTGGTGGTCTTAGAGACATTATTTTTTATGAAGCTCACAAATCAAGGTACTCGATCCATCCCTGAGCAGATAAGATGTACCAGCACTTGAGGGATTTCTACTGGTGGCCGAGATTAAAAGGTGATGTTGCAACGTATGTTGGCAAATGTTTGACTTGTGCCAAGGTAAAGGCCGAATATCAGAAGCCTTCAGGTCTTCTGCAACAACCTGAAATACCCATGTGGAAATGGGAGCAGATTTCAATGGATTTTATAACGAAGTTACCAAAGACACCCAGAGGTCATGATACGATTTAGGTAATCGTAGACCGTCTAACCAAATCTGCACACTTTTTGGCGATCAAGGAGAAGGACAACACTAGCAAGCTTGCCGAGCTGTACCTCAGAGAGATAGTTGCACGTCATGGAGTGCCTATCTCGATTATATCTGATAGAGACGGAATATTTGTGTCAAGGATTTGGCAATCCTTCCAAGAAGCCTTTGGTTCTCAGTTAAATCTGAGTACTGCTTTCCATTCGAAGACAGATGGTCAGAGTGAAAGAACGATTCAAACGCTAGAAGATATGTTGCGAGCTTGTGTAATGGACTTGGGTGGCAGTTGGGACACTCACCTACCTTTGGTAGAGTTCTCATACAACAACAGCTACCATGCGAGCATTCAAGCTGCACCGTTTGAAGCTCTCTACGGACGCAAGTGTCGATCACTGTTATGCTGGGCAGATGCGGGTGATAGACAGCTTGTTGGTCCCGAATTGGTTCAAGAGATGACTGATAAGATCATACAGATCCGAGAACGCATTAAGGCGGCTCGTGATCGACAAAAGAGCTATGCGGACCAAAGGAGGAAACCTTTGGAGTTTGAAGTGGGAGACATGGTTTTACTAAAATTCTCACCTTGGAAAGGTGTAGAACGCTTTGGGAAGCGTGGAAAGTTGAACCCGCGATATATTGGACCGTTCAAAATCCTGGAGAGAATTGGTCTTGTGCCTAGAAGTTGGATCTACCCGCAGAACTAAATGGAGTCCATGATACATTTCATATATCTAATCTGAAAAAGAGTCCAACTCAAGAAACAGTTGTCATTCCTGCCGATGAAATTCACATTGACGACACACTCCACTTTACAAAAGAACATGTTGAGGTTACTGATTGGAAGGTTAACAAGACGCGTAGGAGCAGTGTCAAACTCGTCAAGGTTCGATGGAACGCGCGACACGGCCCAGAGTTCACTTGGGAGCGTAAGGATCGCATGAAAGCGAAATACCCGCATTTGTTCCCCAACTCCCCTGCAGCTAGTAGCAGAGCTAAAATTTCGGGACGAAATTTTCTTAACAGGGGGAGAATGTGACAACCGTCAAAAATCCAGGTATCCGTACAATTAATTAATCTTGATTAGTGCTTAATGACTGTGCTGAATTACTAATAACTACATTCTGATTTCTACCTTATACTTACATGTGCATCACATATTGCATACTGTCACATCATTATTACATGCAAACCATATTGACATAAATGATGCACAAAGCACAGTTAGCGGATAACTCAGAAAAATGCTGACAAAGTTCAGTACATAGACAGACAGTGTTTGAGACCCAGTATGGGCCAGAGACTAAGTACTACACTAGTATAGAGTGTAGGGAAGTAAAGACCATAAAACTGCATTCCTAAGTGATAGTTTAAGTGCCGGAAAGTGCCTAAAACCCACATAAAGTGCTGAATCCAGCATAAATCAACAAAAATCAGCTTTTTAACAAGTTAGTAACATGTAAAAATATGACTAAATGGTCCTGAAAGCTTTCCTAAGTGTCGGGAATTAAAAGTGTCACAAAAGGGTACATAAAGGACACTGAACGGTATAGTTTGACACTTTAACGAACCGGTATCTAACCGAAACACCAAAATTTTACTAGAAACATTGTTTTAATATTTCCAAGCTAGTTATGGGTCCCGAACACCCTAACACACTATATAACACATAATATGCTTTACACCTAACTAAGACCTTTAGATTTCAACTAATATCCCTAACTTACCATCACAACCCAACCAAGACCCCCCCCCCCTTGTTGTGGACGGTCACAAGGTGACCCCACACCTTGATTTCATTTGATCTTACTTGATTTGTTTAGAGATCTTGCTTTGTACTATTGAAACATATTATCCAATGGATTAACCCTAAACATGGTTATAAGATGATCACGAGCTCTTATCTTTCACACACTTCACACACCTCCATCTTTCTCCTCTCCCTCTCTTGGCTCTCGGCCGAGAATCACCCACCACACCACCACCATTGTCAAGCTTTCTTCATACAATCTCAAGTGATCCAAAGGTGTTAGGAGCTAAGATAAGAAGTTTGGAGCTTGTGGATCTTCAAGGACCTCTTCCATTTGTTATTATCCATCACCTCCATCATCTTCATCTTCTAGTGTTCTTCCCTAGCCCTTGTGCTAGTAGTAAGCTTCTTGTCACTTGAATTTACTTCTCATTTTGATGGTTAAAAAGACTATGTAAGATGTTAATCACAAGAACACTAATGAATAAAAAGATGAACCTTCACATAAAGCTTAAAACCATTAGAATAAATATTGTTTAGTGTTGTTTTGCTTCTTGATGATTGATTATTTGTGTTTATGATGTTAGACATCATATGGAACCTACTAGATTGTGATTAAACACATGATCTAGTAAGTTAAGGTGATGATCTTGTGAAAGACCAAGATGATCATACTTTATGAATACATGAACTTGAATAATAAAATTTGTTTTCATATGGGATGATGATTTAAACACAATACATGTCTTGTAAGAAGATGATTTCCAAGATGGTTTTCTCAAGAAACTAAGTGAAGTAATAAGATTTATATAAACTTGGTTCTTACATAAACCAAACTTGTTTTTAAGGGTTAAACAAGTGTACAAACACTTGTGTAACAAAAAGATTACATAAAGAAGCATTTTTAGAAAATGTGTTTGGAAGTTGTAAACACCCAACTTCTTTACAAATGAAGTTTTTAAATAAATAACCATATTTTTAAGGGTAACTAGGCTTACTAAAAACACTAG
This sequence comes from Helianthus tuberosus, assembly GCA_030545235.1. Lineage (NCBI taxonomy): Eukaryota > Viridiplantae > Streptophyta > Magnoliopsida > Asterales > Asteraceae > Helianthus > Helianthus tuberosus. Next base: position 139,880,827 of record CM060420.1, read on the forward strand.
TAAGTTACTACAAGTTTTTATAAAAGTTCAAGTTCACGTTGTTATATAAATTGCATGATTTTGGCACTTGGTAAGTGTTGATTGAATTGTTGATTGTTGAGATGATTTTAAAAAGAAAATGATATGCTTTGATAGCATGGACACCTTCATTTTTAGGGGAAACTATGGCAAAATTTTCTAAAAATATAAACACTTAGAAAAATATTTTCAAACAAGTATTTACAAGTATATTTAAACCATGAGTTTCCATATAAACTTTGCCATAATTTTTGTTACAAAAATACAAATATTGGAGGTTGGATTTTTTTTATTAATAAAAATGGATAAATATATATATTTAGAATATATATATATACATATATATATATATACATTAAAGACATAATGTGTGTGGTTATTTGTATGCTTTGTGTAATAGTTATATTATTTTAGGACTTAAAATAATATAACACATTAAATCACCAAGAAATTACAATCCAAAATAATACCAAAAATCTCAAGGAATAAATATATAAGTTACACACATAATATTATGAAGCCGAACAAAAGAATGCAACTTACAAAATATTCCGGAAAATACTTTTATAAGTATATTTTTGGTAAATAATATTTTTGACATAAGAAATGAAAATATGATTTTTATGACTATCACCAAGTTAAATCATATTTAGACAAGAAGGAAATGTATAATTTTTGACGATTAAAAATATATATGTTTTCTTGGGAATTACTAGGAAATATAATATTTTTTGGAAAAATATATATTTTCTTGGATAAACTTGAACTACATTATTTTTGGATAAAAATAAGTTTATATATATTTTCTAAAGTGAGACTTGAAAATATATTAATTTGGAACTACAAATAGTTTTGCCAAAAGAAAAATTATGGATAATTTTTCTAAGTAATATTCCTTAAAATATATATATTTTGGAAATATATATTGGATACTTATTCCGGAATAATTAATTAGAAATTAAGTATAAGAATACTTGTAACTCCTCGTAAAATCACATCCAATGATGTATTGACACGTATAATAAACCCTAATGAAGTCAAACATGGAATTTAAGGGATTTATTTTTCGAAAAAATCGAAAACTTTGATTATGAAAGGACTGGAAGTGTTAGCATACCTAAAATAAGTTTCTAAATAACCTCTCACGATATTTATGTACACAAATGAGCCACTTGGCGATCGAGTGTAGCCATTTGCTGAATTAATTGAAAGTTTGCGCAATGAAGGGTTAAAAGCGTCAACATGTTCATTCTTACCTCTGAGTGACCTTTTAACAAACCGGGAGCTTCATGATATTTAATTATACTCTCGGGAATGCCAAACATTGGCCGTCTAAAGTCTTTATGCTTATAAGTAAGGTTACGCGCAACTTTGCAAGTTAGAGGGACTAAAAGTGTCAATATGTTTAATTATACCTCTGAATGACCTTTTAGCGAACCCGAACCATCGTGATGTTTAATAATACTTTCAAGAATGCCTAATATGGATTAAATGAGGCTTCAATGCTATTAAATGATGAGATGCGCAAGTTTGCGCAATAGAGGGACCTAAAGCGTCAACTTTTGAACCCACGCCTCTCGGTGACCAGTTAAGCAAACGGGAGTGTAGTAATATTTAATTATATGCTTGGGAATGATCATTATGGGCCATGGAAGGCTTGGATATCATTAAAGAACATTTCGCGCTACTTTGCGCCATTAAAGGACTAATTGCGTCAAACTGCTAAAGTGTGCCGATTCGTATGGTAACGGACTTTCTGGAATATAAACATGAGTTAAACATACCCTATTTATCCTTTATATAGCTTAGGTATAGGCTTAGAGGTGTTTGGTGCGCAAAAAAGATAAACTTGTAAGTCATGCAGGGACTAAAAGTGTCAAAAAGTGCACAAATTTGCATTTTCGCGCATATCTTGCATTCTGAATATACCCGGACACCCAAAAATTTATGTAAGCATTAAAATATTTTATTTTAGTGTTCGGCATGATAAAATTCCATTCGTCGCGTAGTTTGGATCGTTTTTCGCGTCCATTCGTGTTCCGTCGTAATTAGACGAACAACGTAACCGTACGACCAAACGAACCGACATCCGACATGTTTTTGAGAATTTTTCATGTCCCTCATGTTTAGGCTTCATTGTAGAGCCTTGTAAATAGCTTAACGGGCCTTAAACGTGCAAAACGTGACCTTAAAAGCTATCAGGGACTATTTCTATAATTATTCAAACTTGATTGCTGAACCAGGAACCTCAGGCGGCCCGCGTAAGAATCCTTTGAACCTTACGCGGCCTGTGTGAGCATGTCAGAGCTGCAAAAATCAGTTTACAGCCTGTTCCAGCTGTTTCCAGGTGTCGCAAGTGGTTTTTCTTCATCCTATGGGTTGTTTTGGGCGCCCATAGTTGCCAAAACAGTGGGTATGAAGTGTACGGTCCAAATCAAGGCTCGTTTATCAAGAAACGATCCTAACGGTTCTCAAAAACCTATAAATACCCCTATTGGTCTTGCTCTCATTCACACCTTGATCTGAATTGTTCTAAGTTGGAGCCTTTGTGCTTCATACCTGAACATCCTAGATCAATTCCATCCTTGCTTGGACCCTTTGTAAGTGTCCTTTCGTGCTTAGTTTAATTGTTTAGCGTTTATAGCCGAAAAGTCAAGCGTTTCGATAAACGCTTTGACTTTTAAACGGTTAAGCCATTGTTCACAACGAACATGTCTACGTGATCGTAATTAGGTAGGTATTAAACCCTCAAAAGGGCACCTCCTAATTACCACGTTTACTTAGTTAAATTGTCGGGTCAAACAAAAGTCAAACGGGTTAGTTTTAAGTAAATTCATAACTATTAATATAAGAAACTATAAAATCAGTTTTCTCACTTTAATAACTTGGTAAATATTAGTTGAACATGCCTAAGCATGATTCAACCCGACAATTCTAAGTATAGGCTCGGTTCGGAACCGAAAGTCGCAAAAGTTGACTTTTTCTTTGACTTTCAGTTCTGACCCGATTTAGCTTAGTTTAGATATGCCTTAGGATTCCTTTAGGACCAGGTTATAGGTTAGTGTAACCCTCTGAGGTTATACAACTTGGTTCCTTAGTTATCCGATTCATTGCATGTTTCCGTTATATGCTTAAATGTTGACCATTATGCCCTTTTGACCCTAAAACGAGAATTTTGAAAATATGAGAGGACAATAATCTTTATTACTGATTTATAAACTTGTCCCTAAAATTTGACATCAGTTTGAGGTCTAGATTAGGAGTTATGCTCATTAGCGTAATTAGAAAGCTTTTTATTAATTAAACGGCGTAATTAGCATATAACCTATCTAAACCCAATTTTTGATATCAAAATTTTTACCTACTGATATAAAATAATATTTTGGGATTTTTGAAGATTTTTATTTATTTTTAGGCTGAGCATAACATAGGGTTCTAAGCTTAATTCGTTAATTGTCGGTTTTGCCATTTTGGCCTATAAAATGAGTTTTACAAATCATTTTCTTACCAAACCTTTTTCTACTGATCTTATATGATAAATAAAATATTTTGAGACTTCTGGAATAATAAAATTATCAGCTTTTCTTATAAAACCCGGAAATCGCTTAAAATCGCCTTTTTACGCGTTTTTAACGCATAGTATAAGTTAAAACTATTTTTAACATATAAGGTTCGATACCTACTGATGTTTTAAGTAAATTTTCATAATTAAATAGTAGGCAAAAGTTTTAAACTCAGAATTCTACTTTTGACCTTTTAAGCTTATGTGGAATTACCAAAATGCCCATACGGTGCATAGTTTGGTTATAAATAGTAAAATTCACATATATGCTATACCCTACTGTTATAACTTATTAAATTAAGTATTTTTAATGATTATATCAGACCTAAACCTCAGATTTGTATTTAACCTCTCTTATAACCTTTAAAATGACCAAAATACCCCTACGGGGCATAAATTGGTTTAAATTCGTTTTGGGCATAATGGAAGGTATCCTACTGATATCACAACATATTTAAGGCATATTAACTTAGGAAACATGTTCATGACTATTTTGGTTACCGTTACGCACTTTTCGCGTTCGGATCGGCTTATGTAACTAGTTTGCATAAATTAGCCGAAACGGGTCAAACCTTATCATTTTTATCTCAAATCCAGAATGTGTTTAGTTTACCCTTATTACACAAGTATACAAGCTTGTCGGGTCTAAACCACATTCTAATCCGGTTCTCGCTTAATCATGCGTTTTGAACCGTATCTTCTTTTAAAACTAACCGGTCTAAGTTTAGGCTTAATTAAGACCCGTTAGGAATCTAATAGGTTATTAAAAACCTTCGTTCCAGATTTAGGAGCCCAGTAAAAGCTATCTGTACTTGCTGATTTGATATACGGCTGGGATTGAATTTATATTTAGCTCAGGTAAATAGTTTTAACTTATTTTCCCTATACGGGCTTGGGGTACGGTATATAAAATACCGCTTGGTCGGGCATTGAATTTTTAATTGTATGAAGATTAATTTATTGAGATGTCCTGTTTAAATTGTTTTGTTTTCTTAAAGCCTTTGGGGGGTTAATGACCATGTCCCGGATATCCTTGGCATCATTCAAGAAATGGCCACGACCTTAGCACGCAGGTGTAGGCGTACACCCGCTAGTGCATATATAAATAATAAGGTATAACCGCCGGTTTCGGGAATAACCCGCCGCGGGACTATATCATGGGTGTGTCTGTTAATCTCTAACCCGGCGTCAATCCGGGCTACTAAACGTATAACGAACATGTAATTCTTTTACAAGTTTATATATAAATAATTATCCCAAGTTATAAAAAGTTTTGTGCCACGTGCATTCAAATCAATTTTCTAAAAACATTTTCAAAATGAGTCAGTTAATTGTATTTACCAGTGTAAACTGACGTATTTTCCCAAAAAAAGGCTAAGTGCAAGTACTAATCGGAATAGGCTGGCTACTCCTAGCATCAATAAAGAGTCTCGCAAGCTTAGATGTTAAGATCTGTTGAACAATCATCTTTTATTGATCCGCCTGTGGATCCTTTACATTCCGTTTGTAATACTTTGATATTACTTTTGAATCGGATTGTAATATATTTATCTTTTGCTTCCGCTGTGCATTTAAATTGTGTTGTTTGTCTATGATGATATCAACTACGTCACGATACTCCCCACCGGTAATACGTGGAAATATCGGGGTGTGACAGGTTGGTATCAGAGCCAACATTGAGTGAATTAAGCACTAGCCTTTTGTGTTTAATCTCAATGACACAATAGCACATTCCTTGACCTTCTGAGTCTAGACTTAACATAGGAATACTCTCGTCTCTATTCGGAGAATTATTGCTTTCAATTCTATATATTTTAATATGTCGCCAAGCAAAGAAGCCATAATGGAAATTCTCCCCATTTGAAGCCTAGGGAAGGCCGAGCTTCGTACTGTGACTAGGATTAACGTGCAAGCAAGGAGAAGGCATTCAGAAATAAAATGAAGAAGAAACTCCTTTTGAAGTTCGTTTCCTTAGTAAGTCCTTATAAGGGCATACTTATCTTCCAGTCCCTTCATGGACAACGTCATTCTTTTCCAGCCCCGTTTAGGGCAATTCTGTACCTCTTTTAAAAATCATTGGAATGTTTTATCTAAATTTATTCATCATTGCATATGAATATAAAATATGAAATAATAACATTCCTTTTATAAGATCTACCATTATAGTAAAATGGCAAAATCTAAAAAGAACAAGACCTAGCCCATGTGTCATTTTAAGAACAGGGCCAAGATGGCAGTTCCTCAATTAGATTCAGATCCTTATTAACATCTTAATTTAGGATTGTTCTGCGTTAAATATTAAAAAGAATCTTAAAGGTACAACCTAGCCTATATGTCATTTCAGACAAGGCCAAGATAGTAGAACCTATTCAAAAGATTCAAATCCTTGTTAACATTCCTGGCAAATGTGATTCAATCACATAAATCATCCTTATACTGGATTCTTCCGAAATCCTTTCTTATTTGGTGAATTAAGCATCCATTAGGGATGTAATGCTTACGGGGCCGTATTCATTGTCATATAAGACAAAAGACAGTCGTAGCCTACAACTCCCTGTCAAGAAAAGGCATGAACAACGTTAAAGCCTAAATACCTTGATTCTACAAAATCATGGTTTATAATTTAAAGTTGCCCTTGTGACTTGGCCTTTTGTGCCATAGTTATATTTTAATTAAGTTTAGGATAATTATAATGAAAATCCTGAATAAAATAAATATCATTCCTTTCTTGCCAGTATACATGTTAAAAGAAAATCTTAAAAGGTATAACCTAGCTTGAATGTCATTAAGGACCTAGCTATGATGGTAAGACCTGTTCAAAAGAAATTCAGATCCTTATTAACATCTGAAAATATGTTAACACTCCTGACAACAGTGATGCGATAAAATCACACTTGTCATCTTCATATTAGGAATTTCCAAACCCCTTATTTAGCATAAATGATCAAGAGAAATCATGGCTAATAAACGTCGAACATGATGTACACATCAAAACATCCATTTGGATGAATACCTTCGGGCAAAGATGTATACATGAAAAAGATAGTTTTATTTCATAACTTCTTGTCAAGACAATGAACTATGAAATTTTCCGATCCAAAGGAATCATTGATTATGTTTTAAAATTTCCCTAGTGACAAGGCATCTGTGCCATCAAAAAGTCCTTTGGAACAAGCCCTTGTGCTATATAAAATGTCAGTACGACATTGACAATCATGACTTATGTCCCCTGTCTAATAAATATGAAGGATTATATTCCGTTTAAACGCCAAAGATGGTTTATTTAAAAACCTAGGCAAAACATAATCAAATAAATTTAATACTATCTATTGGCCTATATGGTTTATTTGCACCATGGCTATTTAATCATCAAACTCGACGATTCCCTATATAATTAAATAAATTATTACCACTTGGTTTGCAGCCTTCAAAGCTTCACCATGGCCGACTCATCTGAAGCTCACGATCATCCAGTTGATCAGAATAATGATGCAAGACTGAACTTAACAGGCACCGAGTTACAAGCTATGTTAGATACAGCCGTAAACAAGGCCGTTGACCGATCGTTAAAGGATCATAAGCGGAAGTGCGATAATACCCTGAATAAGGGATTCAAAAAGTGTAAGACCGGTTCAAGCTATAACCAGTCCAAGCCAAAGGAGGCAAAACCCGAATGTAAAACCTGCGGGAAGAAGCACTTCGGAAAATGTTTTTATGATCAGACGAGGGGATGTGTCATCTATAAAGAGATGGATCACAAGACCCATGAATGCAAGGACTTGAAGGACGCCACATGCTATGGTTGTGGCGAGAAGGAGCACATAAAGACCCGCTGCCCAAATAAGGCAACTAAAAGGAAATGCACTTTGGAGTCACAAGCTAGGCCTTGTGGGATTTGTAATAAGGAAGGGCACAAGACCTTGGAGTGCCATGACATAAAGGATGCAACCTGCTATGGTTGCAATGAAAAAGGGCACATCAAGACAAATTGCCCAAATAAAACCAAGAAGCCTGGGGAGGCTAAGAAGACCAAAGCTGGAAGCTCTCAAATAGATGCTCAAGAGGCTATTCAGGATGACAATGTCACAACAGGTAGTTTCTTTATCAATAACGCTCATGCTAGAGTATTATTTGATTCAGGTTCAGATAAGTCTTTCATAGACAATAGATTTTTGTAAATCATTAAATCTGCCTGTTAAAAACTCTAAGCGTTAAGTATAAAGTAGAATTAACCGATAGTACCTCAGAGACTACTTCAGCAATATTAGATGGATGTTTTATATCCATTAGGAATCATTCTTATCCGCTGTCCTTGTTTCCGTTAAAGTAGAAGGACTCGATATAGTGATAGGAATGGATTGGTCGTCTTGTAACCAAGCCCATATTATGTGTGATAAGAAGCAAGTAATTATCAAGACTCCTTATGGTGAGCTTTTGGCAATTCAAGGAGACACATGGTGCGGATTGCCTAAGCACTTGTTGAATTTGGTATTTAATACCAAAGCTCCGAGTATGGAAAACTCGGAAGAGATAAACAACAGTCGCGATGCTAGAGATGCGACAAATGTTAATGGTGCACCAAATGTGAACCTCGATGTTGATGGAGTTAATCTCCAAAACGGTAATTAACGCAGCTGTTAGAAAGACTATGAGAAAAGTCATAAAAAGGCTCAAGAAGCCGAATGCTACTTGCTCTAAAACATATGTCGCTGCTCAAGAGAAGAGCTTTATTCATACTTCAAATGCGAAGAATAACCCAAACAAAATCATACATGGCAAGGAGCTCCATTCTTTTCAGGATGTACTTAAAAGTACTTCGTCTCTTGGAAGTCAAGAGACTTCAATAGTAAAAAGAGGTCATCGATTGCGGGAAATTGTTGGATGAAGTAGAAACCATTAGGTGTATCAGCGGTTATGCTGGAAAGGACACGGTGAGGTATACATCTCAGTCATTCGATGGCAATATCCTTGATTTGTGAGGACATTAATGAAGTCCACAAGAAAGATCCTCTTATACATTATGGGATGGTCCAAGTTTTAAGGACCATATTAGAAAAACCTAATATCCGCTTCGCGAAATGGAAAAAGATGGAATAAGAATTTTCTGACTCTCACCATAAAAGTTCTAGACTGTCGACAGTATGTTACAAATTTTAATTCATTGGCTGAGATAGTACCCTATTCCATTTACCCAAAATCTAAGTGTAATGCAAATAACTATTGGTGGCTAGCATCGGCAATTAGAGGGCACATTAAGATTTCAAAGTCTGTTTATTATAAATCCATAATGGATCTACCTCAGCTACTCGCGTTTTATAGAGTAAGAAATAACCAGTCAAAGCTGAGACTGCCCTAAAAAAATTGTCAAAGATTTTGCAGCTAAGTTTAAAAGGATTAAGAATGGAGGCGGTTAACCCTCCTGATGAATGATTAGAGGCAGTTCACATTAATAATGACACCAGATAAATCCCTTATTGTGATTTTATTACTAGGAGTTACGTTTGGTCTCTCATAAGACCATAAGTTTAGCAAACTTTTAGAAATTCTCCCGTAAGAACCCCAGATATTAAGTGTAAGGAAAAACTTACAGGCAAAATCATAGGAACCATTTCTTATGTTCCTGTCAGAAGCCTTCAGTCGTAGAATTTTTGAAGTATCCTCTCTAGAGGAAGTGCGTCAACATATATAGTTGATATCTCTTTGATCTCTATCGATTACGAATACCAGACGGTATGATAAAAGGCGCCATATGAGGATTGGTGTATCTTAATATGTTCCATAGATTGCTTCCATGCCTGATCAGTATGGAGGTTTAATGCATGGGACCACAAAAATATTTCGATGGTCATATGGTACTAAAGTCAGCTAATGGTATTCAAAGAAGATATCCAGAATGGAATTGTCCAAGTAAATGTCCCAGATTAAGGAATTCGTGGACTTGTAACATAAATGTATCGCTCATTTGACACAAGCAATGATGGATGAACTAGAGCCTGAGCTTTGGAAAATCTCTGTAACCTCCTTGTATTTTGATTATCTTCTGCTAAGATTACCCTGTTTACCTCCTGAGAGGCAAGTAGAGTTAAGATTTATATCCCATTTAGGGCTGTATTATTATGGAATCTCCAAGACGGCTAGTACCATCTTTGGAAGAATCGAAACCCTGATTAAGTAAGTTTTAAAAATAGAGATTCATATGGCCTAACTCAATATTCTGAGAGTTCGGTTTAATTAAGAAAGACGGTTCATTTTGCTTATGCATTGATTACCACAACCCTAATTAGGCAACAATTAAGAATTTGCCATCAGCTGCCCAGGATCGTCGATTTGTTCGACTAACGGCAAGGATTAGTTATTCCTTAAGATTAGTTTCAAGCAGTGGTTGGAATAACCATCTCACCTTAAAATAAGTTTTTCTATAATAGTTGTCATATAAGTTTCAAGGCTGCTCCTTTGGAAACCTTGTATAGATGGAATGTTAAACATTTAATGTTAGACAGAAGATTAGTAAGTCCAATTATCAGGATCTGAAAGTTGCCTTGGAAACAACGAATAAGATCATACGAATCCATAATCATCTGTAAGATGCCAGTATTCGGCAGAAAATCAAGGATTAATGAGAGTAGCAACCCTCTTGAGTTCTTGTTGAGGAAGAAGGTTCAACAAAAGATATCACCCTGGGAGGGTGTGCCAATTTGTTAATTATCAGGCTAGTTAAACTCTGAATATATAGAATAATTCGAGGGAATCGAATGTATCAAGATCAAATAACTTATAAGCTAAAACCTATTTAAGGAGCTTGGCGGAGCTCGCAATACATTGCACACTAATGACTTAAGGATGTGTTTCACCAATAAGTCGAGAAGCACTATCACATAATAATATGTAGATTGATGATATGATGAGCAACCTGTATCGATTAAGGATCGACAGGTTAAGAAGCTCCAAAAGGATACATGTGCCAAATATAAAGGTCACTTTGGGAGCTTGGAGAGACTCCAGATAGGCTATAGAAGTTAAGTCCATTATGAGACAAAAAGAACTTCCAGCATTTTAGCAAATCTCGAGGTCGAGATTTCTTTTAAGGGGGAGAGGATGTAACACCTCGTAAAATCACCTCCAATGATGTATTGACACGTATAATAAACCCTAATGAAGTCAAACATGGAATTTAAGGGATTAATTTTTCGAAAAATCGAAAACTTTGATTATGAAAGGACTGGAAGTGTTAGCATACCTAAAATAAGTTTCTAAATAACCTCTCACGATATTTATGTACACAAATGAGCCACTTGGCGATCGAGTGTAGCCATTTGCTGAATTAATTGAAAGTTTGCGCAATGAAGGGTTAAAAGCGTCAACATGTTCATTCTTACCTCTGAGTGACCTTTGAACAAACCGGGAGCTTCATGATATTTAATTATACTCTCGAGAATGCCAAACATTGGCTGTCTAAAGTCTTTATGCTTATAAGTAAGGTTACGCGCAACTTTGCAAGTTAGAGGGACTAAAAGTGTCAATATGTTTAATTATACCTCTGAATGACCTTTTAGCGAACCCGAATCATCGTGATGTTTAATAATACTTTCAAGAATGCCTAATATGGATTAGATGAGGCTTCAATGCTATTAAATGATGAGATGCGCAAGTTTGCTCAATAGAGGGACCTAAAGCGTCAACTTTTGAATCTACGCCTCTCAGTGACCAGTTAAGCAAACGGAAGCATAGTAATATTTAAGTATATGCTTGGGAATGATCATTATGGGCCATGGAAGGCTTGGATATCATTAAACAACATTTCGCGCTACTTTGCGCCATTAAAGGACTAATTGCGTCAAACTGCTAAAGTGTGCCGATCCGTATGGTAACGGACTTTCCGGGATATAACCATGAGTTAAAAATACCCTATTTATCCTTTATATAGCTTAGGTATAGGCTTAGAGGTGTTTGGTGCGCAAAAAAAATAAACTTTTAAGTCATGTAGGGACTAAAAGTGTCAAAAAGTGCACAAGTTTGCATTTTCGCGCATATCTTGCATTCTGAATATACCCGGACACCCAAAAATTTATGTAAGCATTAAAATATTTTATTTTAGTGTTCAGCATGATAAAATTCCATTCGTCGCGTAGTTTGGATCGTTTTTCGCATCCGTTAGTGTTCCGTCGTAATTAGACGAACAACGTAACCGTACGACCAAACGAACCGACATCCGACATGTTTTTGAGCATGTTTCATGTCCCTTATGTTTAGGCTTCATTATAGAGCCTTGTAAATAGCTTAACGAGCCTTAAACGTGCCAAACGTGACCTTAAAAGCTATCAGGGACCATTTCTGTAATTATTCAAACTTGATTATTGAACCAGGAACCTCAGGCGGCCCGCGTAAGAATCCTTTGAACCTTACGCGGCCCGTGTGAGCATATCAGAGATGCAAAAATCAGTTTACAGCCTGTTCCAGCTGTTTCCAGGTGTTGCAAGTGGTTTTTCTTCATCCTATGGGTTGTTTTGGGCGCCCATAGATTGCCAAAACAGTGGGTATGAAGTGTACGGTCCAAATCAAGGCTCGTTTATCAAGAAACGATCCTAACGGTTCTCAAAAACCTATAAATACCCCTATTGGTCTTGCTCTCATTCACACCTTGATCTGAATTGTTCTAAGTTGGAGCCTTTGTGCTTCATACCTGAACATCCTAGATCAATTCCATCCTTGCTTGGACCCTTTGTAAGTGTCCTTTCGTGCTTAGTTTAATTGTTTAGCGTTTATAGCCGAAAAGTCAAGCGTTTCGATAAACGCTTTGACTTTTAAACGGTTAAGCCATTGTTCACAACGAACATGTCTACGTGATCGTAATTAGGTAGGTATTAAACCCTCAAAAGGGCACCTCCTAATTACCACGTTTACTTAGTTAAATTGTCGGGTCAAACAAAAGTCAAACGGGTTAGTTTTAAGTAAATTCATAACTATTAATATAAGAAACTATAAAATCAGTTTTCTCACTTTAATAACTTGGTAAATATTAGTTGAACATGCCTAAGCATGATTCAACCCGACAATTCTAAGTATAGGCTCGGTTCGGAACCGAAAGTCGCAAAAGTTGACTTTTTCTTTGACTTTCAGTTCTGACCCGATTTAGCTTAGTTTAGATATGCCTTAGGATTCCTTTAGGACCAGGTTATAGGTTAGTGTAACCCTCTGAGGTTATACAACTTGGTTCCTTAGTTATCCGATTCATTGCATGTTTCCGTTATATGCTTAAATGTTGACCATTATGCCCTTTTGACCCTAAAACGAGAATTTTGAAAATATGAGAGGACAATAATCTTTATTACTGATTTATAAACTTGTCCCTAAAATTTGACATCAGTTTGAGGTCTAGATTAGGAGTTATGCTCATTAGCGTAATTAGAAAGCTTTTTATTAATTAAACGGCGTAATTAGCATATAACCTATCTAAACCCAATTTTTGATATCAAAATTTTTACCTACTGATATAAAATAATATTTTGGGATTTTTGAAGATTTTTATTTATTTTTAGGCTGAGCATAACATAGGGTTCTAAGCTTAATTCGTTAATTGTCGGTTTTGCCATTTTGGCCTATAAAATGAGTTTTACAAATCATTTTCTTACCAAACCTTTTTCTACTGATCTTATATGATAAATAAAATATTTTGAGACTTCTGGAATAATAAAATTATCAGCTTTTCTTATAAAACCCGGAAATCGCTTAAAATCGCCTTTTTACGCGTTTTTAACGCATAGTATAAGTTAAAACTATTTTTAACATATAAGGTTCGATACCTACTGATGTTTTAAGTAAATTTTCATAATTAAATAGTAGGCAAAAGTTTTAAACTCAGAATTCTACTTTTGACCTTTTAAGCTTATGTGGAATTACCAAAATGCCCATACGGTGCATAGTTTGGTTATAAATAGTAAAATTCACATATATGCTATACCCTACTGTTATAACTTATTAAATTAAGTATTTTTAATGATTATATCAGACCTAAACCTCAGATTTGTATTTAACCTCTCTTATAACCTTTAAAATGACCAAAATACCCCTACGGGGCATAAATTGGTTTAAATTCGTTTTGGGCATAATGGAAGGTATCCTACTGATATCACAACATATTTAAGGCATATTAACTTAGGAAACATGTTCATGACTATTTTGGTTACCGTTACGCACTTTTCGCGTTCGGATCGGCTTATGTAACTAGTTTGCATAAATTAGCCGAAACGGGTCAAACCTTATCATTTTTATCTCAAATCCAGAATGTGTTTAGTTTACCCTTATTACACAAGTATACAAGCTTGTCGGGTCTAAACCACATTCTAATCCGGTTCTCGCTTAATCATGCGTTTTGAACCGTATCTTCTTTTAAAACTAACCGGTCTAAGTTTAGGCTTAATTAAGACCCGTTAGGAATCTAATAGGTTATTAAAAACCTTCGTTCCAGATTTAGGAGCCCAGTAAAAGCTATCTGTACTTGCTGATTTGATATACGGCTGGGATTGAATTTATATTTAGCTCAGGTAAATAGTTTTAACTTATTTTCCCTATACGGGCTTGGGGTACGGTATATAAAATACCGCTTGGTCGGGCATTGAATTTTTAATTGTATGAAGATTAATTTATTGAGATGTCCTGTTTAAATTGTTTTGTTTTCTTAAAGCCTTTGGGGGGTTAATGACCATGTCCCGGATATCCTTGGCATCATTCAAGAAATGGCCACGACCTTAGCACGCAGGTGTAGGCGTACACCCGCTAGTGCATATATAAATAATAAGGTATAACCGCCGGTTTCGGGAATAACCCGCCGCGGGACTATATCATGGGTGTGTCTGTTAATCTCTAACCCGGCGTCAATCCGGGCTACTAAACGTATAACGAACATGTAATTCTTTTACAAGTTTATATATAAATAATTATCCCAAGTTATAAAAAGTTTTGTGCCACGTGCATTCAAATCAATTTTCTAAAAACATTTTCAAAATGAGTCAGTTAATTGTATTTACCAGTGTAAACTGACGTATTTTCCCAAAAAAAGGCTAAGTGCAAGTACTAATCGGAATAGGCTGGCTACTCCTAGCATCAATAAAGAGTCTCGCAAGCTTAGATGTTAAGATCTGTTGAACAATCATCTTTTATTGATCCGCCTGTGGATCCTTTACATTCCGTTTGTAATACTTTGATATTACTTTTGAATCGGATTGTAATATATTTATCTTTTGCTTCCGCTGTGCATTTAAATTGTGTTGTTTGTCTATGATGATATCAACTACGTCACGATACTCCCCACCGGGCCCACCGGTAATACGTGGAAATATCGGGGTGTGACAATACTTAACAAATACGAATATACATGTATGAAATACCCCCATCCTTGGGAAGGAAATATAAGTATAAATACTTGAGAAGTATTATTACAAAAATATTGTTTAACAATTATTCCAAAATTTACAAATATAATTTAAGTTGAAATATTAATTATTTTGACTATAATTATATAAATTGGAATAATATCAGAAACGTACTCAAAAACGTTAATTCTAAGTCAAGTCACGGCCCGTTCGTCTAATAGACCCTAGCACATTGTAGGTAGTCGTGTTTGCTGAAGGGATTTGAATTACGAGTACTGAAGACGCAAGACTGTGAGTTCATGTCCCCATTTTCTTTAAACTGTTTTGTTTATTAATTTCGGGGGTGAAATGCATGTTACAAAAGGATTACATACAAATACAATTGGTATGGTTAGCCTAGGAAAGTACAGTAGATCATGTGAATGGGTAGGCGCAAACTTGAGACCATTAATCCTCGTATAAGGACCGAGGGGCATGAGTGATATATCTATTTGGGTGTAGCGAGCCCACACCCATGAGGACCAGGGTGGCCCATAGGGTGACTATGTCTTACAACCGGAAGCTCGGTACAAATTTGCTAGGTTTGAGCCTTCATACGCCGTCACACATACCAGTGGCCTTGCAAAACAGTGGTGATCTGTTTCCTTGTTTGCTTTCATACCGGGATTTACAAACATACATACATACACTGTTTACAAAGGTTTTATACATACATAAACACATGAACTCGCTCAACTTTTGTTGATGTTTTTAAACTACATGTATTTCAGGGAATTAAATGGATCTGACGGGTGTTTGCATGTTTCAAGCTGCGTCATGAATAAAAGATGTCATCCGAAGTTGTTAGGGTTTAGGAGATGTATCTTAATCCTGGACGAGATACATGGTTCTAAACTCGGTTTTATTCAAGGTCTTTTGTTGAGTCTTCGTGAACTCTCTTTAAAACATGTTGTGGTTATAACTTAAATTTGGAGTCTACGTTTCAGACAATTATGTTGTGGTAATTTTTAAATTTAATTTATGGATGAACATCTTATGGTTTAATCATATAGTTGTTGTTATGATTGAATGTTATGGTATTAAGAAAGTCACACCATAATCACGCTTCCGCAAAAGTCAGGGTGTGACAGAAAACACAGTTCTCTTAATATAGTATTATAGATAATTATAAAAAGCAATTCCTTAAATTCCCTTTTATTATATAAACCAACTTTTATCACCCTATAAACAGAAGCATAAAAAGGCAAGTAATTGGAAAAATAAAAAGCTTCCTCACTATGATGAATTGTGTGTTATATTTGGTAAAAACCAAGCTCAAGGTAAGAAAATCAAAACTGTGGTCAAGATGGAAGTAGAAGAGCACCAAAAAAATGGGGATTTTGATGAAATTAGCCATAACGTTGTTACCAATTCAAGTTTTCAAGTTGAAGAAACTTCAAGCAGCCGTGGTAAGAAGAGGAAACGGGCGAGACAAGATTCTTTGGTTCAGAGTTTCAATGATGCGGTTATTTTGTTTGTTGTTGGCTTAAGGAAAGTGAAGATAAAAAATTTGAACTTGATATTAAAAAAAAACTTTGATGATGCCCGAATAGCTTTCGAAAATGAAGTCTTTAACTCGATTGAAAAGGTTTAAAGCAACTGAAAAAATAAAAGATGATCAGATTATGGTGATGACATTTTGAAGCTTGTGAGGAAAGGGAGGCTGAGTAAGTTTGGCTAGGAAAATATTGGTTTAAAAATTTGTAGTTATGTTTAAGACTTGTAGTCGTATGTTGAACCACTTATGGTCGTATGTTGAACTACCTATGGTCGTATGTTGAACTTCTCGTCCTATGTTTGAAAACGTGTTAGTTCAATATGTTTCTAAGTCACAGCTTGTTAAAATTTAAAAAAGATTTTTTAATCAAATTAGTTTTTTTTTTTGGGGGGGAGGGGGGGGGGGGATACTAGTTTAATTTTAAAGATTTTATTTTAAAATATATAAATTTATGTGGGTTTTTATATTTGATAATTTTAACAGGTAATTATGTCATTTTACATAATTTAAATTCCAATTCCATTGATAGTTTAATTCAAATGAATTCTTTAAAATCCAATTCCAATTCCATTCTATTATATGAAACGAACACTACCTTAGTGTTTTATTGTCAAAAAAGATAACACTAGCAAATTACACCTGTAAAAAAGTAATAGTTACATTTTTGGGTTTTGTGATTTTTATTTTTAAACATTTACTTGGCCCTCTTAACATTTTTTTGGCTTCAAATTCTTGAAATTATGTATATAACATATAGTTTATAAGGTTTTCTCAACAGTCAACAGGAGTGGATTTTCTGTTTAT
The DNA here is from genome assembly GCA_030545235.1 of Helianthus tuberosus. NCBI lineage: Eukaryota > Viridiplantae > Streptophyta > Magnoliopsida > Asterales > Asteraceae > Helianthus > Helianthus tuberosus. Next base: position 139,898,117 of record CM060420.1, read on the forward strand.
CTTTAGCCATAGATAGATAATTCAAGTCTACTCTAACCAGTAACCACAAATACTTGTAGTTTGCACTAAATTAGATACATATACAATTACTTATGTAGTTATGTGGAGCAAGACATTCGTTGACCCAGCGATATACCACATTATCTTCTGTAAGATTATAATAATTATATACGCATATTAGGTGAATCATGTTTGTGACTTTGTGATAATATTTGCACACTGACACCATATTTACACATTTGATCAAGACCTTGGTTATGGGTAAATTTCTTCCATTCTTTTATAGCTGAATTTATTGCCATTCAAAGATTATCTCTCTCTTTCTCTATTGATCCCATATCCCGTAAACATCTTAAAAAGGTACATCAGAACTCTTAGTATCACACATGCACACCTACACCGCAGGGCCGTCTATCAGGGGTGCAGGAGGTGCCTGCGATCAGGGCCCAAATCAATATAGGGCTCAAAAATTTTTAAAAATTATATATATATATAGAGATATTTAAAAAAAATTCTGGATGTTTGTATAAATAAGGGCCTCCTAAAAGACCAAAAGTTTTTTAAATAAGGGCTTGTTTAAAAGTTTTTAAAAAATGACCCAGTTAACAAGCCCAAGTGACTAGTCTAAACAAAAATAAGGGCCTGTGTACACGGAGTTGAAGTTGATTAATACATTTTTACCGAAACACATTGACAACCCTTTTGATGTTCTAGACGAACGCAGTACTACTAATCTTAATGCTATCTTACAAGAACCATCAGACTTTTGTGTCCCATGCTTGTGCTTTCTTCGTTTCTGTTTCGACTGTGGTGTTTCATTCAAATAGTCAACCCCTTGGAGTCTTGATTAGCCTCAACAACCTCTTTATCTGCTGCAAGATTCAATCTTTTGGCCTGATCTGGTGTCAATGGCGTGAACTGCAGGGACAAACCCGTGTTTACCGTTTTCATTTCTGGTGGCGAATTGAGATCATAAAACAAGTTCAGCCTCCCAGCTGCGATTAATGCCACACACAAATCACAAGTTATTTAAATGCATTCCCTTAACGTTTTAATAAAACAAAGGAAGCATAATGATGCTTACATTCTTGGCTTAAACAGCTTTTCGCGGCAAGTCCAAGCAGATCTTTACAAGACATATTCAACATTTCCAAGTCATCCAACGAAAAGGGATTATACCTTTGACTACTTGACCCAAAACTACCCTTCCAACAACTAAAACTTTTCTTCAAGGACTGCTCTTCAAAAATAGCTTCATCAAATGGACTTTCAAGCCAATTTTTACAAATCATATCCGAATCGGGTTGACCAGTCTTAGCTGGTGTCACATAAACAACCTCATTTTGTGCAAATTTATTACACAATAAATTTTTCCCCTTTTCTACTTCACCATCAAGTATCAACCACCCCATTTTTAAACATTATTATTCTGCACAAAATAAATTTCCCCCAAATTTTATTCTTATAAAGAAGCAACCTAACTATGCATACATGTGTTGTAATGTAAGCTTAGGGAGTTTTTCAAAAAAAAAAATGGAAATTTTCCTTTTCAACCTTAGAGTTTTAATGTCTAACAATTTAAGTTTTAAGTTTAATCTTTGTTTCCTTTTTAACCCTAGACTTTTAATCTTTGATAATTTGAGTTTAAAGTTTTAATCTTTGGTAATTTAACCCTTTTGATTAATTTGATTTTTCCCTTCTAATTCAAAAGTTTCTATCTTATACGATTTAACCCCTTTGATTAATTTGATTTTTCACTACTAATTCAAAAGTTTCCATCTTTTGCAATTTAACCACTTTGATTTTTTTTTCTTATGTGTGGTAATCTTGGCTTTGGGGGTTTTTCAAACAAAAAATGGTTATGCATATGGTTGTTAAAACGTTGGCTTTTGGGGGTTTTTTAAAAAAATTGATTTTTTTACTTTTCACCTAAAAGTATTTCATAAATTACTTTTAACCCAAAACTATTTGTTTTTTTTTTTACTTTTAACACAAAACTTTTTATCTTTTGCAATATATCCTCACAAATTTTTTTTTACTTTCAGCTTTGGTCCTTTATAGCTTTTGTTTTCCGCAAATTTTTCGCTTTATGCTTCGTTCTAAATTTTGTGACTTAACACATCGCAACGTGCGTCTTTGGTTTAACGTTTTTACGTTTCGTCTATTTTTCCCCGTTTGACAGGTTCAACATGACGTGCGCGTCATAAATCGACTTAGTTATAACTAAAGAATCCCCGCCGCATTGCGGCGGGTCGTAATTCTAGTTAGAACACTATAAATTAGCAACCATTTTGTGCATATAAGTCTTGTACCCAATGCTTTGGGAGTTTTTCAAAAAAAAAATTGATATTTTTACTTTTCACCCAAAGGTATTTGCTCAATTACTTTTAACCCAAAACTATTTGTTTTCTTTACTTTTAACCCAAAACTTTTTATCTTTTACTATCTATCCTCACAACTTTTTTTACTTTCAACTTTAGTCCTTTATAGTTTTCATTTTCCGCAAATTTTCCGCTTTATGCTTCGTTCTAAATTTTGTGGGTTAGCACATCGCAACGTGCGTGCGTGGTGTAACGTTTTTACGTTTCGTTCTAAACTTTGCGAGTTAACACGACGCAACGTGCATGTGTGATTCAACGTTTTTACATCGTCCATTATTTCCCTGTTTGACAAGTTCGACATAACGTGCGGATCCTAGATCGACTTAGTTATTAATTTCCATGTTTAGCGTTTCGGTCTAATTTCTTCACATAAACACGCCGCAACTTCAGTGTTGGTGGTCGCTACGGTAATGTGGCATTGGTGCTATTTGGCATAGTTTTACGCCCCTGGGGTTTTTCAAAGAAAAAATGGTTATGCATATGGTTGTTGTAACTTTGGGTTTGAGGGTTTTTAAAAAAAAATGATTTTTTTTTCTTTTCACCAAAAAGTATTTCATAAATTACTGTTAACCTAAACTATTTGTTTTGTATTTTTAACCCAAAACTTTTTATCTTTTGCAATATATCCTCACAACTTTTTTTACTTTCAACTTTGGTCTTTTATAGTTTTCATTTTTCATTTTATGCTTCGTTCTAAATTTTGTGACTTAACACATCACACCGTGTGTCTTTGGTTTAACATTTTTACGTTTCGTTCTAAATTTTGCGAGTTAACACGACGCAACGTGCGTGTGTGGGTGAACGTTTTTACACCGTCTATTTTTTTTCCCGAGTGTGATGGATGTAAAAGAATTGAGAATAAGACATACTATTTTATGATCGGGAAAAAAAAGATAAATACTGGGAGCAAAAACGTAATTTTAAACGGAGGGCGAAACCGTAATTTTAAACTGGGAACAAAACGTGCATGTATAGTTCAACGTTTTTACCTCTATTTTCCCATGTTTGACAGGTCCGTCGCAACACACATATCCTAGGTCGAGTTAGTGTTGGTGGTCGATGACGGTTGTGTGATATTAGCACTATTGGACACCGTTTTACCCTCCGCCGCAACGCGAGGTGTGCTTTGGGTGTTTTTCAAAGAAAAAATGGTTATGCATATGGCTGTTTAACGTTTTTACCTCTATTCTTCCATGTTTGATAGGTTCCTCGCAATACGCATATCCTAGGTCGAGTTAGTGTTGGTGGTCGATGACGGTTGTTTGACATTAGTACTATTTGACACCGTTTTACGCCCTGCCGCAACGCGGAGTGTGCTTTGGGTGTTTTTCAAAGAAAAATGGTTATGCATATGGTTGTCGTAACGTTGACTTTGAGGGTTTTCCAAAAAAAATGATTTTTTTTACTTTTCACCCAAAAGTATTTCATAAATTACTTTTAACCCAAAACTATTTGTTTTTTTTACTTTTAACCCAAAACTTTTTATCTTTTACAATATATCCTCATAACCTTTTTTACTTTCAACTTTGGTCCTTTATACTTTTTATTTTCCGCAAATTTTTCGCTTTATGCTTGGTTCTAAATTTTGTGACTTAACATATTGCAACGTGCGTCTTTGGTTTAACGTTTTACGTTTCGTTCTAAATTTTGCGAGTTAACACGACGCAACGTGCGTGTATGGGTGAACGTTTTTACATCGTCTATTTTTTCCCCGTTTGACAGATTTAACATAACGTGTAAAGTAAATGGAATTCATATCGAACAATAACTTGGATTTATACGAAACGTACATAAAAATATGCACGTAAAAATGGTTTCTTTAAACGAAAACGTATTATATTTGACCTGACTCGTCTATAAAAAAAATTTACGTCGGAATGTAGAAGAAATCATATTTATACATGCCCGTACATAAAATATACACGCAAAAAATAGCTTTTAAGTAAAGGAAGTATAGGGGTTAAGTTCATCTTGCTTTGTTCTTCATTGTCGCAACGTCGTTTTCTTTTTTACCTCTCTAAATGATGCAACTACAAGCAAAGCTGCCCCCGTCAAGCGTGACTCTACCACATGTACGTACACACCGCCAGCGACTTTTGGTGCCTTTCTGTGTGATTATATAAGATCGCGTGTTATTAGTTATGCCTTCATATGTTGTGTGCTAGATATTAAGATCCAATATTTTCATCATTTTAACTCTCAACCGCGATCTTAACTCTCAATCATGATCACAAGATGCTAGAGTTAAACGAAGACGATAGAGTAGGTTTCGATGATATTTTTTGTGATGGGCCTACACCGAAATTGAGAAGACCAATATATATATTTATAACATTATTATTACTATTAACATGTGAAAGCATTGCTATAAAGTAGTCATAATGTTCCTTTCAAAAACGCTGTTTGTGCTTAGTATCCTATAAGTTATATATCCATATAGGGTTTTGTTGAATGATGGGAAAATAAAATTAGTGACAGCATATTATTTTATTAGGAAATAATATTATAATAAGTAAGATTATAGAACGTGGTTAACGATATGATCTTTTCTTTAAATCTTGCAAGATCGTATGTTCACACCGACTGTACTTTTCTAGGTTACAGTTGTACTTCTTAATATATAAACTAGGAATAAGACCCGCGCGCGTTGCCGCACGGGTACGTCGCAAACATCGAATGGATTAGTCCAAACGTTATGTGATGCGTTAATCATATGAAAACGCGTGTTTCGACATTTCCGAGGACCAAATCCAAAATTTTGGAAAACCACAGGGACTATGGGTGTACTTTATTCGTAATAATATTGTCTTGGTAATCATACTTTTTAGCAAAGGTTATGTAATCATTGCAAACAAATTAGTTATTTATATAAACGGACAAAAAGTGTCTGGGTCAACCTAACCAGACCCGGCCCGTTTCAACCCAAACCGGTCTTGACCCATTACCCAACGTGCTTGACCCACCCATTTTGTCATCATGAAATACAGATAAATAAAAATCAATTCGGGAATACGGCACATATATACCTTAGGCTTTCCTGTGCTTCCACTCGTATAGAGAAGAAAAAGTGGATCCTCTGCATCAACCCACTCAACATCGCATTTAGTAGAACATTTTGGAACAACATCCTGGAAATTTATTAAGTTAAATAAATAGTGTAAATATTTAAAAAAGGAAGCTGATGTGGCAATTAAGGGTGTAATAAAATAATTGAAGCACATATTTTATTTGGAAAAAGTTGTTTTCTACCTGCCACAAAACATCTCTTTCTTTTTGCCATTTAGTATCTTCCCTTTTCATTGCTGGTTCATTTGCATAAGTCAAACATAAACCTGTTTGTGTGCAAGAAAACAATAAACTTCAAATAAATAATAAATAATAACGAATGACTGATATCTGATATATGTATTTTGGAAACAGCATAAAAAATGTAAACATCCTACCAACATGGACTCCGTTTTGAGATGATCCCGAGAGCGCAGAATCAACAATATCCTTAAGGTTGATGACTTTTGTGCCTCGTTTAACCGCGTTACAAGTTATCACAATCTTCGGCTTGCAGTCGATAATTCTTTGTTCAAGAGATTCTGCAGAGAATCCAGCAAAAACAACCTGAAATCCAAAGGCCAATTGGTATCAAACATTTATAAAAATAGATACAAAAAAGTCAAGAAATGAAAATAGTGCTAATGATCACAAGTAATACCGAATGAACAGCTCCAATACGAGCACACGCGAGCATGGAGATTGGCAGTTCCATGAGCATAGGTAAGTAAATAATTACCGAATCGCCCTTTTTTACTCCATTTTCTTTCAAGTAATTTGCAAGCTGTCACAATTCATAAAATAAATAATTTAATCATAATTCAACAATTAGTAAAGAATCAAAATAACAAACCTGGCAAACTCTATCTAGCAGCTGATTGTAAGTCAACGAGTCATCAACACCGCGATCATTTCCTTCCCAATGAATCGCGATCTTCTCACCGTTTCCGGATTCTATATTTCTATCCAAACAGTTATAGCATATGTTGGTGATTCCACCCTTGAACCACTGATCAAATCGATATCCAAACACACAAATTAATTAACAATTTTATACAACTGCAGAGTGTAAACATGAACAATTGATCACTGATTACTGATTTGTAATTACCTCTATCTTGATATTCCCTTTAGTGATATCAAGATTCTCAGAGTTGACCTGGTGACCCCATTTCTTCTTCCAGTAGAAACCATCAGCCATTTCCGACCAAAATCCGGCCGGGTCTTCAATCGACCTCGTATACATCTCCAGATACTAAAACCAATAACAAATTCAAGAGATCAATGGTGAGGCAAACCAGGTGCACAAACAAGACTCTTGCATGCAAACCCTCAACCACTACTACAAGGGTGTGAATTTCTGACACGCCACGAACCTAACACTTTGCGGGTTTGGGTTTAGTCTAAACGGGTTCGGGTCAGTTTCAGGTTGAACCCGTGAACCCATTTAGCTAAACGGGTTGGGTTCGGGTCAACCTGGTCGGTTTGGCGGGTTGACCCGTTTAACCCATTTATGCTATATTATATTTTTTTACGTAATTGGGTCTGTATTTTACGCCATAATCATAACTTAAAAAAAATACATAAGAATTATAATTTAAATTAAATGTAACTGTATTATATACTTTGTATATTTTTGTAGTAAATTTTAATTTAAATATATTAATTAATTTGCCAAAAAAATCACAAAAAAAATTCGGGTTGAACTGGTCGTGTTCATGTCAACCCGTGAATATTCAGATCGTGTTCGGGTTCACATGTATGACACGATTTTCGGTTCGGGTTCGGGTTCGGGTTCATCTAAAATTTTGAAACTCTGGTCAGGTTGAACCTGTCAAGACATGAACACAGGGTTCGGTTGGGTTGAACCTGCCAACCCACGAACACGACCCGTTTAGCACCCTAACTATGCTACACAGCTACAGGATATCTATTAACAAACAAAATGATGACAAAATTACCTTTTCAAAATCGGGAACATGAGCCTGTTGGGCAAAATCTTGATCAGGGAAGATCCGATCAGCGTCATCGGAAGCAACAGCCTCACCGATAACAACCGCTTTACGCTTTAATACCGCTGAATTACGAGCGGGTAGATGACTGTGCCGGTTGGTGGTGGTGAGGTTGTTCGTCATCGCCGGTAGCCGTAATCGGAACCGGTTTCCGGCGTCAACAGTCGCTGTGATTGCTTTAAAGAAACCTGAACCTCTGGCCACAACCAGAAACGGGTCGGTTTTATGAGTCCAGCAGTAACCCATCCTCCTGTCAACAAGATTGCAATAATTATTAACTGCCATTTCTCACACCCTCTTTTCTATATCTGAAAACTTATTTCTTCGAGACTGTTATATGGAGAATGGTGGGTACCGTGCCCATTGTTTTAATCTTAAATCTAACCACAAACAAGAAAATCTTGTGACTCTGTTTCTTGTCTTTTTCTGTGTTTCTTTGATTATTATTATTATTATTATTATTATTATAATAATAATTTATTATATAATAATCAAAGAATTTGAAAGATGTTTAATTTACCACCGGATGAGGATAAAAAAGAGGGTTCTTTTTGCATGGAATTGGATCTCCATTGATTCTTTGGATTTCACATTTGTTTTGTTTATGCAAATTTCACAAGAACACAGCATCGGTGTCTTCATAAGTTTAAGTTACTCATCAATGTTGAATTAAAAGAAGCACATGCCAATATATATGATCACTATTATGTTATACGAGTGTTTTTTTTTTTTAACGGGAAATTTGGATCACTGACGGACCACTAGAGTATCATCGTGCCACCAGATGAACCACCCGATCATATCCATCTCCACTAGGCATAATGCCACACCAATTCAGGAGGAAACCCAATAAACATGGGAAAACCCCCCTTGTGGGAATCGAACCCAGGACCTATTGGTTCAAAAGCCTTATCCCACCACCAAGATGCCACTAGGCTATAAAGCCATGGACATGTTATACGAGTGTTGCATCGAGTTTAAAAATGAGTGGACGAATTTATTCATGTGAAAAAGATGAAATTTTTACTAAACTATAATTACGACCCGCCGCAATGCGGCGGGGATTCTTTAGTTATAACTAAGTCGATTTAGGATCCGCATGTTATGTTGAACCTGTCAAACGGGAAAAAAATAAACGATGTAAAAACGTTCACCCGCACACGAACGTTGCCGCGTCAACTCGCAAAATTTAGAACGAAACGTAAAAACGTTAAACCAAAGACGCACGTTGCGATTTGTTAAGTCACAAAATTTAGAACGAAGCATAAAGTGAAAAATTTGCGGAAAATGAAAACTATAAAGGACCAAAGTTGTAAGTAAAAAAAGTTGTGAGGATAGATTGCAAAAGATAAAAAGTTTTGGGTTAAAAGTAAAAAAAATAGTTTTGGGTTAAAAGTAATTTATGAAATATTTTTGGGTGAAAAGTAAAAAATTCATTTTTTTAAAAACCGCCAAAGCCAAGGTTACAACAACAATATGCATAACCATTTTTTCTTTGAAAAAGCACCCCCGCGTTGCGGCGGGGGGCATAAAACCGTGTCAAATAGCATCAATGTCATACCATCGCCAACGACCACCAACACTGAATTTGAGACGAAAAAATTAGACTGAAACGTAAAACATAGAAAATAATAACTAAGTCGATTTAGGACCCGCAGACGAACTTGTCAAACATGAAAAAAATAGACGATGTAAAACGTTGAACTACACACGTACATTGCATCTTATTAACTCGCAAAACTTAGAACGAAGCGTAAAACGGAACGTAAAAATGTAGAACCACACACGCACGTTGCGCCGTGTTAACTTGTAAAATTTAGAACGAAGCGTAAAACGAAAAATTTACGGAATATGAAAAGTACAGGAGACAAAAGTTGAAAGTAAAAAAGTTATTTTAAACCGAAAAGATAAAAAAAATTTGAGTTAAAAGTTATAACCCAAATAGTTTTGGGTTTAAAGTTATATATCAAATGCTTTTGGACTAAATGTATAAAATCAACTTTTTTTTTGGAAAACTCCCAAAACATAATGTACAACCGAAAAGATAAAAAAATTTTGGGTTAAAAGTTATAACCCAAATAGTTTTGGGTTTAAAGTTATATATCAAATGCTTTTGGACTAAATGTATAAAATCAACTTTTTTTTTGGAAAACTCCCAAAACATAATCTTGATTTTGATGTTGGTTTTGGGTGTCTTTTTGGATACGTATTAGATACGATGCCCGATTGATCTAGGGTTCCGTAACGGCTGTCGTAGTTCTGCCCGACGTAGTCGTTGGAATGCCGTCTCGGGGAGGGTATTACTAATATTAAAATGGGTTATTATACTAACGCGTGTGCATTTGTGTAAATTATAGATTATCACCAAGAAACCCTTACGGAAAATCTAAGACAGCAATGTGAGTAATCTCCGTTTTGCAAACAGTTTTTACAAAACCTTAACTATTTTACAATGCAATTTAGCAGTGATTTAGTCTTTGTAATTCTACGATTACTTCCGGTATGTTGGGGTTTTGTATACAAAATGTGAGTAACGTTACCATTGGACGAAGAGTTAGCCAATGTGTAATATGACCCACCAGTCAGGATTGACAGTACTGAATGAGTAATTGGGTTGATATAAACAATGTGATCGCTCTCAATACTGTTTAAATTAAATTAATGTTCCTTGATTAAACTGGGATTCACTCACCAGTATTTCCCACTGACAAATGTTTTTAAAACGCGTTTCAGGTAACACAATGTGAAAGCCAATTAGAAGCCAGCTGGACAGCACTGAAGGCTTGGAAAAGTGGCTATAAAAGTTACCTAAACAAAGAAGGCGTTTTAATAAAATGGGATTTATCCTTATAAATCAGTTTGTAATAAAAACTTGGGTTTTATCTCAACATGTTTATTTATATAAAATGTGGTATTTTACTCTGATAAAATATTTCCTAACTACGGTCCTGATGTAAATTCCGCTGCCAAATTAGACAACACGCAATACCACCGAAACTGGCTTGCGGCCGCCCGTTCCCGGGGATTTGGAATCGGGGGTTGCGACAGTCAAACGGGAAAAAAATAGACGATGTAAAAACGTTCACCCACACACGCATGTTGCATCGTGTTAACTCGCAAAATTTAGAACGAAACGCAAAAACGTTAAACCAAAGACGCACGTTGCGATGTGTTAAGCCACAAAATTTAGAACGAAGCATAAAGCAAAAAATTTGCGGAAAACAAAAACTATAAAGGACCAAAGTTGAAAGTAAAAAAAAGTTGTGAAGAGAAATTGCAAAAGATAAAAAGTTTAGTGTTAAAGGTAAAAAAACAAATAGTTTTTGGTTAAAGGTAATTTATGAAATACTTTTAGGTGAAAAGTAAAAAAATCATTTTTTTTTTGTGAAAGAACCCCAAAAGCCAAAGTTACAACAACCATATGCATAACCATTTTTTCTTGGAAAAAGCCTCCAAAGCCAAGATTACAACACGTAAGTAAAAAAAATCAATTTGGTTAAATCGCAAAAGATGGAAACTTTTGAATTAGAAGTGAAAAATATAATTAATCAAAGGGATTAAATTGTATAAGTTGGAAACTTTTGAATTAGAAGTGAAAAATCAAATTAATCAAATGGGTTAAATTACCAAAGATTAAAACTTTAAACTTAAATTGTCAAAGATTAAAACTTTAGAATTAAAAAGGAAACAAAGATTAAAACTTTAAATTAAATTGTCAAAAATTAAAACTTTAGGGTTAAAAAAGAAAATTCTATTTTTTTTTTTTGAAAAACACCCTAAGCCAAAGTTACAACACATGTATGCATAAAGATTTACACTGAACGAAAAGCAGACTAAAATCGTTGAACCACGCACACCCGTTACAGTGTGTTAATGCGAAGAAATTAATCAGAAACGTAAAACGTAGAAAATAATAACTTAGACGATCTAGGACCCGCCGGTTGCGACGAACTTTTCAAAAGGGAAAAATGGACGCGTTGCGACGGGTTTGTCAAATATGGAAAAATAGAGCAAAAAACATTGAACCTCACATGCACGCTACGACATGTTAACTCGCAAAATTTAGAACGAAACGTAAAACGAAAAACTTGCGAAAGACAAAAAAATATAGGGGACCAAAGTTGTAAATAATAAAGTGTTGTATTAAATTACAAAAGATGAAAAAGTTTGAGTTAAAAGTAAGAATTTGAAATGGGTTAAAATGTAAAAGAAAAAACTTTAAGGTTTAAAGTGAAAAATAAAGTTTTTTTTTGTTTGAAAAAGTTTCAAAGCATGATGTACAAGTCATGATGCACAAAAAAGTACCCGTCGCAACGCGTCCATTTTTCCCCCTTTTGAAAAGTTCGCCGCAACGGGCGGGTCGTAGATCGACTAAGTTATTATTTTCTACGTTTTACGTTTCTGATTAATTTCTTCGCATTAAGACACTGTAACGGGTGTGTGTGATTCAACGATTAGTCTGCTTTTCGTTCAGTGTAATTTTTATCATTTTATCTATTTTATTTTTACGATGTTGAAAGTCGATGTGGTTGTGGCATTGGTGCTACTTGGCACGGTTTTACGAACGTTTTTAACCTATTAATTTTTTTACTAATTTTTTGTTTCAGTTTACCCCTATACTTCCATTGCGCCGTAATTTGTAAGGGCCTAGCCGTATAAAGTTGATTCATTGTGTCGTAATATGTAAGACCCTAGCCGCAACGCGGCGGGTCTTACATCTAGTTAAAACAATAAATAGGTTAAAGATCTATATTATTTATAGTATAAGGAGTCAAATTGAAGTATATTATATTATTAAAAACTAAATTGTTTAATAATGTATATAGAGTGAAATTAAAACTTAAGAAAGGTAGTGTTGGACTCTGTATGTCCAAGACACATATTAAATTGATGTGGCTAGTACGTTATGATCCAAATCGAGTCATACCCAACAACAAGCTAGACAAACACTTATATTATTTATTTGTGATATGATCAAACAAATAAATATTAACACTTACAATGAAAATGTGTGTTTCGACATATCCGATTGAAGTCAATGTAACCTATATAAGCATTGTGATTGGATCAAAACGTAAAGTAAATCGAGTTTATTTCGTACAATCATAACGTATTATATGTGATCTAACTCATACATAAAAAACATAACGGGTATAAAGGAAAAATTGACACGTTTAATCAAAAAGGATTAATTAAAGCTTTTGAAAAAAATAAGAAACCACAATTTGACTCCACTCGGTTGGAAACAAAATTTACGAAACATCCAAAAAATAAGACGACAAACATATTATATTTGACCTAACTCATTTCCCAAAAAATTAACGTCCAATCGTATACCAACTTGAATTTATACCAAAACGTACATAAAATATGCACGTAACAATATTTTTTAAACGAAAACATATTGTATTTGACCTGACTCGTTTCCAGAAAAAGTTTACGTCGAAACGTAGAACAAATCGAATTTATACCGACACATACATAAATATACGCACGTAAAAAATTAGTTTTTTAAGTAAAGGAAGTACATGGATAAACTCAAAACAAACTATTAGTAAAAAACTTAATACGTTAAAAACGTTTGTAAAACCGTGTCAAGTTGCACCAATGTCACACGCTGCCAACGACCACCAACAGCGCAAAAGCTTGTAAAAATAAAATAATAAAAAGAAAAGTAAAACCAGACGAAAAAAACGATGAACCCCATACGCACGTTGTGGCGTGTTAACTCGCAAAATTTAAAACGAAACGTAAAACGAAAAATTTGCTTGTCAAATATGGAAAAATAGAGCAAAAACGTTGATCCTCACATGCACGCTACGACAAGTTAACTCGCAAAATTTTGAACGAAACGTAAAACGAAAAACTTACGAAAGATAAAAAGTATGGGGGACCAAAGTTGTAAATAATAAAGTGTTGTGTTAAATTACAAAAGTTGAAAAAGTTTGAGTTAAAAGTAAAAATTTCAAATGGGTTAAAATGTGAAAGATAAAACTTTAAGGTTGAAAGTGGAAAATCAAGTAATGGGTTAAAATGTAAAAGATAAAACTCTAAGGTTGAAAGTGGAAAATGAAGTTTTTTTTTTTTGAAAAAGCCCCCAAGCATGGGGTACAAGTTGTAACTTGTGCTTAGGGTATTTTTCAAAAAAAAAAAAACTTGACTTTTTTACTTTTAACCCAAAAGGTTTTTACCTTTTCTATTTAACCCTACATAATTTGTTTTTTAACTTTAACCCAAAACTTTTCATCATTTGCAATTTAACTTCACAACTTTTGTCACTTATATTTTTCATCTTTTGCAAATTTTCGTTTTACGTATAGTTCTAAATTTTTCGAGTTAACACGACGCAACGTGCATGTGTGGTTCAACGTTTTTACCTATATTTTTCCATGTTTGACAGGTTCGTCGCAACACGCATATCCTAGGTCGAATCAGTGTTGGTGGTCTATGACGGTTGTGTGACATTAGTAGTATTTGACACCGTTTTACGCTCCGCTGCAACGCGGGGTGTGCTTTGGGGGTTTTTCAAATAAAAAATGGAGTTAATTACATAGTTAGCCCCTGTGGTTTGCACAAAGTAACATACTTAGGTACTAATAGTTTAAAATCACATTCTAGGGTATTAACTTTTCATTTTGTAACGTTTGGAGGTATTAACGTTATTTGTAGGTTTAAAATCACATTCTATTAGTACCTAAGTATGTTATTTTGTGCAAACCAAATGGACTAACTATGTTAATACCCTAGAAGTTAATACCTCCAAACGTTACAAAATGAAAAGTTAATACCCTAGAATGTGATTTTAAACTATTAGTACCTAAGTATGTTATTTTGTGCAAACCACAGGGACTAACTATGTAATTAACTCTAAAAAATGGTTATGCATATGGTTGTCGTAATGTTGGCTTTGGGGGTTTTTTAAAAATTGATTTTTTTTACTTTTTACCCAAAAGTATTTCATAAATTACTTTTAACCCAAAACTATTGGTTTGTTTACTTTTAACCCAAAACTTTTTATCTTTTGCAATCTATCCTCATAACTTTTTTTACTTTCAACTTTTTGATGCAGTAGCACTTGTAACTTGTGTTTGGGGAGTTTTTCAAAAAAAAAAACTTAAATTTCCACTTTCAACCTAAAAGTTTTATCTTTTACATTTTAACCCCTTTTTTTTTTACTTTTAACTCTAAGTTTTCCATCTTTTATAATTTAACACAACACTTTGTTATTTACAACTTTGGTCCCCCATACTTTTTATCTTTTGCAAGTTTTTCTGGTAACCATACTGGGGGTAGGTCATTATTCTCAAAAGTATTAAGGACAGGATATTATTGGCCGACAATGAGGAAAGATGCCACAGAATATGTTCGAAGATGTGATGCATGTCAAAGACATAGTAACATACTGCATCAGCCTGCTGAACCATTATATCCTATTGTTTCCCCTTGGCCATTTATGAAGTGGGGTATGGATATAGTGGGAAAGCTTCCAAAGGCTCCAGGAGGGAAGGTTTTTATGTTGGAAATGACAGATTATTTCTCCAAATGGGTTGAAGCCGAGGCATTTGTCCAAGTCAGGGATCAAGAAGTGGTATCCTTCATAAAGAGAAATATCCTAACCAGATTCGGAGTACCAGCCGAGATAATCTGTGACAATGGTTCTCAGTTTATAAGTAAGAGGACTACTGACTTTTGCAAGAGTTGGGGAATCAAAATGATTACGTCTACCGCATCCATTTTTCCCCTTTTGAAAAGTTCGCCGCAACGGGCGTGTTGTAGATCAACTAAATTATTATTTTCTACATTTTACGTTTCTGCTTAATTTCTTCGCATTAAGACACAGTAACGGGTGTGCGTGGTTCAACGATTTTAGTCTATTTTTCGTTGGGTGTAATTTTTACCATTTTATCTATTTTATTTTTACGATGTTGAGAGTCGATGTCGTTGTGGCATTGGTGATACTTGGCACGGTTTTACGAACGTGTTTAACCTATTAAATTTTTTACTAATATTTTCTTTCGGTTTAACCCTATTCTTCCTTTACTTAAAAACTATTTTTATGTGCAAATTTTATGTACGGGTATGTATAAATATGATTTGTTCTATTTTCCGACGTAAACTTTTTTTATAAACGAGTCAGGTCAAATATAATACGTTTTCGTTTAAAGAAACCATTTTTACGTGCATATATTTACGTACGTTTTGGTATAAATGCAAGTTGTTCTACGTTTTGACGTAAACTTTTTTGGGAAATGATTTAGGTCAAATATAATATGTTTTCGTGTTTATTTTATGTATGTTTCGTAAAGTTTGTTTCGAACCGAGTGGAGTCTAATTATGGTTTCTTTTTCTCCTTTTTTTTCGAAAGCTCTAATCAATCCCTTTCGATTACATGTGCATATTTTCCTTCATACCTGTTACGTTTTCTATGTATGAGTTGGGTCACATATAATACGTTATGATTGTTCGATATGAATTCCATTTACTTTACGTTTGATCCAATCACAATGTTTATAAAGGTTACATTGAGTTATTGCGGCGGGGATTCTTTAGTTATAACTAAGTGGATCTAGGACCCGCACGTTATGTTGAAACTGTCAAACGGAGAAAAATAGACGATGTAAAAACGTTCACCCACACACGCATGTTGCGTCGTGTTAACTCGCAAAATTTAGAACGAAACATAAAAATGTTAAACCAAAGACGCACGCTGCGATGTGTTAAGTCACAAAATTTAGAACCAAGCATAAAGCGAAAAATTTACTGAAAATGAAAACTATAAAGGATCAAAGTTGAAAGTAAAAAAAGTTATGAGGATAGATTGCAAAAGATAAAAAGTTTTGGGTTAAAAGTAAAAAAAAACAAATAGTTTGGGATTGAAAGTAATTTATGAAATACTTTTGGGTGAAAAGTAAAAAAAAATATTTTTTGGAAAGCCCCCAAAGCCAACGTTACAACAACCATATCCATAACAATTTTTTCTTTGAAAACCCCCCAACGCACACCCCGCGTTGCGTCGCGACGTAAAACGATGTCAAATAGTACTAATGTCACACAACCGTCATCGACCACCAACACTGACTCGACCTAGGATATGCGTGTTGCGACGAACCTGTCAAACATGGAAAAATAGAGGTAAAAACGTTGAACCACACATGCACGTTGCGTCGTATTAACTCGAAATTTAGAACTATACGTAAAACGAA
This sequence comes from Helianthus tuberosus, assembly GCA_030545235.1. Taxonomy (NCBI): domain Eukaryota; kingdom Viridiplantae; phylum Streptophyta; class Magnoliopsida; order Asterales; family Asteraceae; genus Helianthus; species Helianthus tuberosus. The sequence goes on from CM060420.1 coordinate 139,914,758, forward strand.
AATTTGCGAAAAATGAAAAGCATAAGTGACAAAAGTTGCGAAGCTAAATTGCAAATAATGAAAAGTTTTTGGTTAAAGTTAAAAAAAAACAAATTATGTAGGGTTAAAATTGGAAAAGGTAAAAACATTTGGGTTAAAAGTAAAAAATCAAGTTTTTTTTTTTGAAAAACTCACAAAGCACAAGGTACAACTAATAATGCACAAAAAACTTGCAAAGTTATATATGGAATAATAATCCATTCAAACCCACAAAACAAGTTATTAAATTTCATGCAAATCACAACAAAAGCTTAACTTTCAACCTACACATCTTACAATACAATCAAAAAACATGTGATTAACGCCTTGAAAAGTAACGTAATTGGTGACTAACCTTGCTGATCGGAGATCAGAGAATTTTGTACGTTTTGGTTTTTTTTAGCAAAAGTATGGTAGTGTTTTGTTTTAATTGGTTGACTCGATGTAATTTCTTTTTAAGATTGTGTTAGGAGTAGTATGTACAAGTAACCGAAACACAGACTTACATGTTATGATATTGAGATGTTTGGCTTAGTGCCCCCACAACGCAGGCGAGGCAAAAACTAGTTTAAAACAAACACAATAATTTGTACTTTACAACTCTCAGTAGTAACTATATATGGAGCCAGATATTACTAGAAACTAATACAGAGGAACCGGTTTCATACCCAACCCTACCGCTAGCTTCATATCCTATGAATGGAAATCGGTTCCAACCCAGTTATACCCAATGTTTTAAAAACCGGTTCAAAACGGCCAGTTGAACCGATTAAACCGTCTGATACACCCAGTTGAACTGCTCGATATACCCTATCCAAACCGGTCAATACTTGAAAAAAAACCAGACTTAAAACCGAAACGAAACTGACCACTTCCCTCTCCAAAACCAGAACCGATTCCTTCCAACCCAGAACCAGTTTTGAAAAAAAAAAACCCGGTTTTATGCTCCTCTAGTTAGGGGTGAGCAAGAAAACCGAAATAACCGAACCGTAACCGAATAACCGAAATAACCGAACCGAAACAAAAACCGACGGTTCGGTTTTCGGATTTTTAATAACCGAAAATTTCGGTTCGGTTTTCGGATAAACCTTTTCAATAACCGAAAAAACCCGAACCGAACAGATAAGTTACAATCCATATATTTTTATTTTTAAGTTTAAATTGTTTAAGTGTTTAACCCAATGCTAGTAGAAAATGTTCATTTTATTCTTGAATGTTAAGTGTTTATAACAAAAACATTATAACTGAAATGATTTATTATTACCTATAAGATAACAAAATTTAATAAAAACTTTGAAGAAACATAAAACAAGATTAGAAGGTTAGGTTTATGTAAACAATATTAATTAAAGAGGTTAACTATAATAATTTAAATGTAAACATATAAAAAGATTGTTATAATATAAATTATACTTTTTATTTTTTGAATCTTACGTAATTTTGTTCCAAAAACCGAAATAACCAAAAAACCGAACCGAACCGACGTAAAAACCGAAAAACCGAAACCGAAAAAAACCGAAACCGAACGGTTTTTAAAACCCGAAAACCGACATTTCGGTTTCGGTTTTGATTTTACCCAAAAACCGAACCGAACCGAACCGTGCACACCCCTACCTCTAGTTATAGTCTATAGATACTATTAGTGATGTTCTTTTTGTATATGGGCCAAAAAGAAGCCCATATGTCCTAAGAAAAACCTTACTCAAAAGCCACTATTTCTTCACAGGACATCTACAGTATAAATACACTACTTTCTTCTTCTTCTTCTTCTTCTTCTTTACCATCTCTCAAACCAAACCTTTCACCACCAAAACCCTCAATCAAAACCCACCTTCACCTCCATCACCACCCAAAAAATGGACTCACCCTTAACCCCAATCCACTTCGCACTAGCAACCTTATTCGGAGCATCAGTAATGGCGATCTCAGCTTTCTACATACACAAACGCAGCGTTGATCAGGTCATCGACCGCCTCATCAAGCTCCGCCGACGCCCCTACTCTGATCACGAAGAGCTTTCGGCTTTTGAAGATATCGATGATATTGATGATACAAATTTTGTTGATGAGCTCGGAGACGACAGTGCTGCTGCTGGTGGTGGTGATTATTTGATGAGCAATATTAATAATAATAATAATAATAATCATGCGTTTGGTATGTCGTCTTCGTTGCCGAATGTCGGGTTGAATAATGACTGGGTGGGTAAACCGGTGTCGTTTGGCTCCTTGGAGAAACTTGTGTCGGATAATTTACCACCTTTGCGGATGAATCAAAGACAAGGTATGTGTTTGTGTTTATACTTTATAATAATTATTATTTTATTTTTTTTATTTGGGTATTGGTAATTAGTTAGGGTTTTTTTTATACAATAGCAGGTGATTAATTTGTAATTTTGTGGTCATAGTATGTTGCTCTGTTTTGTTTGTTTGTTTGTTAGAAGAGATAAACTTTGATTTAGATATAGGCTCAAAAGTAAGGTGTAAAGCCCTTAGGTTTTAGGATGGAGTTAAGCTATTGTTGATTGTGGATTGGATTGCAAAAGCCCTCTTTTTTTTTCCATGTGTGATCGGTTTTGTCGAATAATATCGGAAACCCTGTTCTGATTATAGTGATTGTATATATTTTTTTTTAATTTTGTATGTTTTTTTTCTTTCTTTCTGTTATTGGTAATTAGTTAGTGTTACTATTGTATTTGTGTATTTTAGAAGTTATCACTTGATTTATTATCGAATATTATGAGAAAATATTGTGATAATGCTTTTGCTAGTTGCGGAAAAATGGTTATGTGATTATAAATATTAAAGTAAAGTTTTGTGTTTGTTGTTCAGGTGAACATCACCATGATCATCAATCCGGTTCCAAGAGTAGAGTTGGTTCTTTTGGTAGAATCCATACACCACGATCACCAGCTAGCTACGCGTACGATGGAGCTGAAAATTCGGATGATGATGGGACCGAAACTGCCGTTGGGGAGGACATTCAGTACTTTGACGAGGGCGAGATCATAAGCTCTTCTGCACACGTAAATTTATCCTTTTTGACATAATAAATTTTCTTGGTTTTCTGTACATTTATCTTGCATTTGCTGGTTTCGTTTTGCAGGATATATACTCGAGCATTCAGAATGTGTCTTTGGTTCTTGCACAAGCCGAGCATGCAAACGGTAACCAATCTAATGTACACACGAAAGAATCAGCTGAAGATAACGGCATCGAGAAAACCGAACTTACTTTGGAAAACATTCCCGGTAAAGATCCCAACATAGTTTTCCCGCAACCCACTTTGATGAAAGGTATTCACAACATCCTATTTCAGTATTCTAACTTACTTGCTTCTCAATTACCGTAAGCCCGTTCAGTATTGAAATCTTTATATTTTTAAATCCAGAGTCGTTGAATCATGAAGAGGAAGAAGTTAGGAAAATGATACGCGAATGCTTAGACTTACGGGAAAAATACGTGTTCAGAGAAAAAGTTCTTCCATGGACACAATCACATGAAGCAGATAACGTTAAAAGTGACCCGTTTCAGTTCGTACCGGTTGAATCAACTAAAGTAAGTTGGCTTTACCTCTTCTAATAAATATTTTAGTGATTATACTTTATTTTATTTTTTTAATTTATTTATTCTATATTGCAACCAGCATCACTTCAGAATGGTAGATGGAGTTGTTCGTGTTTATGCAAGTGAGAACGGTAAGGCTAACATAAAAACACGATCATTTACCGATTTAAGTTAATCCCACATTGCTTAACTTTGTTAACTAGCGGGTTTAATTATTTATATTTTCAGATTCTGTTGAACTTTTCCCTGTTGCAAGTGCAACGACATTTTTCACCGACATGCATCACGTTCTCAAAATAATCTCTGTTGGAAATGTTCGTTCTGCGTGTTTTCACCGGCTAAGATTTCTCGAGGAGGTGGAGTTTTCTGATTTCCTTTAGAAAACGTGTTCACGTTATTGATTCATTTGACTTTATAATTGTGTTCTACTGTTCTTATACTAAACACCTTGCAGAAGTTCCGTCTTCATCTGTTGGTGAATGCAGATAGCGAGTTTCTAGCACAAAAAGGCGCACCCCATCGTGACTTCTACAATATTAGAAAAGTTGACACTCATGTTCATCATTCCGCTTGCATGAACCAAAAACACCTTCTCCGTTTCATTAAATCTAAATTACGAAAAGAACCGGATGAGGTGGTGATATTTCGTGATGGACAATATCTTACATTAAAAGAAGTTTTCGAGAGTTTAGACTTAACTGGGTTGGTGGAAAGTTTCTATCTTTATTATATTTTTAGGAGTAAATTGCCATTTTGGTCCCTGAGGTTTGGCCAGTTTTGCGACTTTCATCCAAAGGTTTGTTTTACCGCATCTGGATCCAAAAGGTTTAAAATTATGTCATTTTCATCTGGCCCGTTAACTCCATCCATTTTTTCGGTTAAGTCAGGGGTGTTTTCGTCTTTTTTGTTAACTTAAAGGGCAATTCAGACTTTTTCACTTCATGTAAAAAGACCGAATACGGAATACCGCTGAAAACGACCGAATTGCCCTTCAAGTCAACAAAAAAGACGAAAATACCCCTAGCTTATTGGAGAAAAATAGATGTAGCTAACGAGCCGTATGAAAATGGCAAGATTTCGAACCTTTTGGATCCAGATGCGGAAAAACAAACCTTTGGACGAAAGTCGCAAAACTGGCTAAACCTCATGGACGAAAAATGGCATTTTACTCTATTTTTAGCTTATAAGGTGTCTCTTATGACTAAAAATGGACTTCAGGTATGACCTTAATGTTGACTTATTGGATGTGCATGCCGACAAGAGTACGTTTCACCGTTTCGACAAGTTTAATCTCAAGTACAACCCTTGTGGACAGAGTCGACTCAGAGAGATCTTCTTAAAGCAAGACAATTTGATTCAAGGTCTGTCTGCTGTTTAAAGTAAACACTTCAATTTATAATTGCACGTTATAAACATATATATATATATATATATATATATATATATGATTATAAGCTCTTGTGATTTCAGGTCGTTTCTTGGGAGAATTAACGAAGCAAGTTTTATCCGATCTTGATGCAAGTAAATACCAGGTGGCGGAGTACAGGGTGTCGATATACGGAAGGAAGCAAAGCGAATGGGATCAGTTGGCGAGTTGGTTCATCAACAATTCAATTTATAGTGAAAATGCCGTTTGGCTAATTCAAGTATGTATCAATCTCTATATATATATATATTTAGATTCTTAGTGTATCTATATATGTTGATATATTTATGGAGGTCCATTTTCAGCTTCCGCGGTTATATAACATTTACAAGAGTATGGGAACAGTGACATCCTTTCAGAATATTTTGGACAATGTGTTTATTCCTCTTTTTGAAGTCACAGTTGATCCGAAATCTCATCCTCAACTCCACATTTTCCTAATGCAGGTACAGTATACTGTTTTGTTACTAATATTCTTTGATTAACTCTTAACGTAAAAAAATTTTAACAGGTTGTTGGGCTTGACCTTGTGGATGATGAAAGCAAGCCCGAAAGACGGCCCACTAAGCATATGCCAACTCCAGCTGAATGGACAAATGATTTCAATCCTGCATACTCTTATTACGCATATTACTGCTATGCGAACCTCTATACCCTTAATAAGGTTTGTATTTGTTTCTCTAAATATTTTAGATAGTTTTAGTTTTTTTAAATAAATGCATACGTAATTCATTTTTGTTTCTTCAGCTTCGTGAATCTAAAGGACTGCCAACAATTAGATTGCGGCCTCATTGTGGAGAGGTTATTACTTATTAACTTTACTTTCATTTCTCAATTTTAGTTTTTTGTTTCTTTATGGTGCTTGATTTTAATTAATGTAAATTATTTGCAGGCAGGTGATATTGACCATTTAGCAGCTGGATTTCTTCTATGCCACAATATTTCACATGGGATTAATTTACGAAAATCTCCTGTATTACAGTATTTGTACTACCTTGCTCAGGTTAGCCATTAACTCACTAAACTCACCTTTTGCAAAAGAGTTTACGCTTTATTAGTTAACGTTATGTTTCAGATCGGGTTGGCTATGTCTCCACTGAGCAATAATTCGCTTTTCCTGGACTACCATCGCAACCCGTTTCCCATGTTTTTCCAGCGTGGCATGAATGTTTCGCTCTCAACTGATGACCCGTTGCAAATTCATCTAACAAAAGAACCTTTGGTGGAGGAATACGGTGTTGCAGCCAAGGTAAGAAACACTTTTGGTTTTTTGTACCTAATTTGTGTTTTGGATGTGCCTTATTTTAGTAACCTAAGTTTTTTAATAAAATGTTTTTTGGATGTTTTATTTCGACTCATTTGATAAATTTCTTTATAATCCAATTTTATATTCTACCTTTTTGACCCGTTAGAGATACCACACCAGGCAATCAATTTTGTGTTCTTGTTCCTTTATCTTACACGATTGTTCTCCTTAGGTTTGGAAGCTAAGTTCTTGTGACCTTTGTGAGATAGCAAGAAACTCCGTTTACCAGTCTGGATTCTCACACGCAGCCAAGGTAAAAATAAGATTCACAACATTTACGCCCTCCGTTAATTTTCTCAAGCAACATGTAGAGACGGGGCAACGTTGTAAAATCTCGGTTTTCAAGTACGTTTTTATATTCATACGTGGGATGACATCTAATTGACATTGCAGGCACATTGGCTTGGAAGCAAGTACTACAAGCGAGGACCCGAAGGAAATGATATACAGAAGACAAATGTACCAAAATTGAGGATTGCATTCCGTCATCAAGTAAATTTTAACCACACTTCATTATAACTTAAATAAATTATATAATCGGTTTTTGCGTTTTTTTAGTGATAATTTTGACGGGTTTTGCAGACATGGACCGAGGAAATGCAGTACGTGTATGCAGGACGCGCAAGACTGCCTCAAGAAGTTGAGTATTAGTAGGACCGGTAAAGCATCCTCAATTCTCATCCTTAGATAAGAAAACACACAATCAAACAAACAGAAGATCTTAGGTTGTTTAGATGTCTGCTTATATTTCCGGATGAAATGTCGTTTTAAGGTTGTAATGAACTTTGTTGTTCTCCCTATGTTGAGGGCCTATGAGAATGTTTGTGTAAAATAAGGGTGAGATTAAGTAATTCAATGCACTATTAAATTAGAAACATATATTAGCATGTTACAAACTTATTTAAACCGTCCTCATACATCACGACACAATCAAGAGGTGTTATTAACAACTTGCAACTCGAAATGTTCGTCCAGGTTTATGAAGTTGTCGGTTAATAAGATTATTCCTTATAACTCTATAATCAGATTATTCCTGATGACTCTATAGTCAGACAAAGTATAACAAACCCATCAAATTTACCGTATCTTGTACGATAAATCTGACGGGTTTATTGTCATAACTCAAAAGTATCCTCCAAAAGACGATTTGGAGGAGCTTCGAACCTTGAACCGATATTGTTTCTCGCCTTCGCTAGAGTTTTGAACCACCACGACTTTCATGGTGACGTTATTAGGAGGAAGCTGTAATCGAAGCGGGTAGAGCTTTCCGTCTAACGGACTTTGAGAACACACCGTTATATTGTGTAGTCTCGTTTCTTCTTCCAACATACGAGTCAACTCGTTAACTTCGTTTCCTTTAAAGCTAATGCAAAATCCTTGTCCATTTTCGTCGCTTTCTCCAAACATGTCTGAGATCACACGGTAATGTATTGCTCGCCCTTCTTCTCTCTTAAGCGGCGAATCAATCGACTGCAAAAAACAACCACATTAAACCCTGAAATATTATATGATTAGAATATATATAAGTCACCTTTCGGTGGCTAAACATACCCCACCCTAGCGGGGTATGTTTAGCACAAGCCGTAATCTTTCTTTATACCTCTTGATTGGAGAAAGTCGGAGACTTTGACCAACTCGATGCTGGTGAGGTGGGTTCAGAAGTAAACGAATCCGAATACGGAACCAACTGCATCGATTGGTCGACGGTATCCACAATATCAATTTGCCAGATAATCCAATCTTGGGTTACGGCCCGGTGAGGTATGTCATGTGTAACTGAATTCTTCCACGGTGGAAGTCCACCGTTACCCCGCAAGTAATGCCCGTATCTCGTCTTGAGTTTCATTTGCTTCCCTTCCCCGATCGGCTCCCACTCGACAGACGAGTCTAGACGGGCTGGCGTGGACTGGAGTACCTTCTTTCCCGTTAACCCGAAAAGAAAAGGATGGTCCGAGGCGGTTAAGTATTTATCGTAGCATGATTTGAGGCGAATGATGGTGACATTATCGGGTGTGTCATCGACGAATTCGATGGTCCAACGGTTGTTCATGTTGCTTTCATTGCGGTCTTGGGAAACGGATACTTGGTCGCTGTTGGCGTGGAGGAATTTTCCGTGGTGGCTTATTAGGCGCACGACCTTGGCGTGGCGAAGGAGGTTCGTCGAGGGTGGTTCGGATTGTCGTTGGATCGAATGGGTGTGTTTGATCAACTTTATAGGGGAAGTTAATCGAAAATGTGGTAGTTTGTTTTGAAGGGAGTGACAAGCATAGGAGGTGAGTTTGTTAAGTTTGGTTTGAAGTTGGGTGTTTGTAACTGTCATGCGACCACGAAACATTTTCACCTGCATGTATGTGGGTGTTAAACTCAGAAACAAACAATGTTAATCAAACATTTAAGCTATTGTTTATGAAAATGTAATAAATGTCTAAAGTATGTAAACGAATAATTTAATTATACATATTTTTTTTATAATTGTTGTTAACGTACTGCTATAAATAATAGGAAATAGTTTATGAGATATTAGATATTTAGATAGGCTAGGAAGATAAATATTGTATGATTTGTCATGTGTATCATTTTTGTGATTCAAGTTTTAGTTTGTTGGTCCAGAATTTCAGGTCATGATTATGGAGTGTTGCAAGTGTATTAACTTAATTTAAAAGATCTAAAACTCTAATTCAGATATTAATAGATGTGCGTTATAAAAATAATACATATCTTATTATAATGACAGAAAAATGTTTAAAAAGGTCATATTTTCTAGGAAAATTGGTTTTTAATAAACCAACCTTTGTCCCGTTAGTAAATAATAATCTTACCTACGTAATTTTTTTTTAAAGGAAAACTTCATTAAAACAACAAGCACGGCCCAAAAAGGGCGGCCACGCAACTATACAAATTTACACCACTCGTCCCAAGTTACATCTTTATATTTGGACCTATTCTTAAACCAAAGAAATCCTATCGACTTAATCGCACTAACAACTTCCTCCACTTTTAAGCTTTTCTCCGCAAAAATAAGGTCGTTCCTAGCCTTCCAGATTTGCCAACAAGAGATAAGAACAATACCTTTGAAAGCCGAGAGAGCCCTACCTTTAAGACCACAAAACTTATGAAATTCCACAATGTCCCTAACCGAAAACGCCATCAGATCCTGAACTCTACACCAACGACAAATCTTCATCCACACCAACGAGGCAAAATGACAGCTTACCTACGTAATTGGTATACAATAATCCTACCTATCAACATGTTGGTACTCAATGAACTTCCGTTAATTTTTTTTAACTGAAGTTAATTTTTAAGTTTTATTTATTACACAAAAGTCCCTGTAGTTGTAATTTACTAGTTTTAACTATTTTATAAAACAAAAAAACCTCAAGGGACTGTAATTTACTAGTTTTAAAATAGTTAAAACTAGTAAATTACAACTACAGGGACTGTTTGTGTAATAAATAAAACTTAAAAACTAATTTCAGTTAAAAAAATTAACGGAAGTTCATTGAGTACCAACATGTTGATAGGTAGGATTATTGTATACCAATTACGTAGGTAAGATTATTATTTACCAACGGGACAAAGGTTGTTTTATTAAAAACCAATTTTCCTATTTTCTAAAACATTTGTTGCAATTTTTATAGGGCCCGTACTGAGGATTTAGGTGCCCCGGCCAAGCCAAAAAAATAGGCCCCTTATCCTAAGGCCTTAACAAATTAAATAATGTAAACTATTTTTTTAAATGACCATTAAAGTTATAGCAATAAACATAGAAATTAGCAAAATCATTGTATTAGAATGAGTGTATGACATACCATAATAGGCTAATAGCTAACCGAGAATCAACCTATCATATATGTCACTATAAATCAAGAATCAACCTATCACATTTTTATATTTTTTTTTTTCACTTTGAACATGTTAGATACAAAAGAAAATCGGCTAATTTTACCAAACGATCATTCGCATCTATATAGCCAGGAATTTTTAAAGATTTTGTGCCCCTTGAAGAAAGTGTGCCCCGACCGATCGCCCACATTGTCCCTCCTTAGAGCCTTCCTTATTTTTATTAGATTCGCTAACTTATACAATGTACTTCTAATTTTATTTCTCAGACTAGAACACTCAACCACTTTGAAAGATAAATATAAACCACACACTTTGTTAACACGAGTGCTCGTATCACATAGATATTATAATAAACTAAACTGTTACCGAACAAAAACTCGTCGTGCAACACAATCCCACTAACTAAACGACATACCCTTATGTTTTTGTCGTAACTTGTGATAGGATTTATCGTAACTTTTGTGGTGGGATTCACGGAAATCGAAAACATCTATACTATATAATAAAAGAAACCACTTTGTGGACACTTGTCATCATATTAAGGCATCTCATATAGATAATTATTATTTTAATTTAATTTTTTTTCTAATTAATTATAGATAACCCTCTTATTAAATATTATTTAGTTTAATATCTTATGGATAATTATTATTTAGTTTAATCTTCTCATTTATAATATTATTTAGAGAAAATTACGATTTTTCCATTATGGTTATATCACTTTTACCCTTTTAGCCCAAAAAAGAATTTTTTAGCATCTGAGTCCCCAACGTTTTCTTTTCTAACCTTTTTGGCCCATAACACTAACCCCATCCATTAAATGTTAGGGGCCAAAAGGGTTTAAAAAAGACGTTAGGGGCCAAAAGGTTAGAAAAAAAGACGTTGGGGGCTTAGATGTTAAAAAATTCATTTTTTAGGCTAAAAGGGTATAAGTGATATAACCACGGGGGCCAAAATCGTAATTTTATTATTTGATGTATAAAATTAGATTTATTCAATTCGTACAATACACAAGGTTTTTTTAAGGATATATATATATTTTTTTATTAAGTAGTACAGAAAATTACATTTATTCAAACCGTGTAATACGCATATTTTTAAAGATGTAATTTTTTTATTATTTGGTATATAAAATTACTTTTATTCAACCCGTATAATAAATGGGGTTTTTAAAGATGTATTATTTTATTACTTGGTAAACAATATTACATTTATTCAACTCGTGTAATACACGTGATTTTAAAGATATAACTTTTTTATTTGGTATATAAAATTACATTTATTTAAGCTGTACAATATTGTTTTTATAGATATAACTTTTTATTATTTAATATATAAAATTATATTTATTCAACTCGTGCAATAAAGAAGGTTTTTAAAGATATATTGTTTTATTATTTAGTATATACAATTTATTTATTCAAACCGTGTAATACGGTTATAATCTAGTATAATATTAGTACAAACAGTTCCGCAGGGTCAAATGTGGAATATATGTGTTCCACGTCAACCACCACGAACAGCGTCCAATACGCATACACTTGCTAAAATTATAAATTTGTCCCTTAACTATCATTATGTTTCGTTCTACACCCTTCAACAAATACTAACTTCACAAGTACAACCCAATCAATCGTGCCTACTATAGACGATATATATTATTTGCTTTCTCATTTTCATAATATTATTAGTTTACCATTTGTTTTAATCCTTTACGATAACCATTGTTTTTTTTTTCTTAAAACGGCAAAGTATGAAAAAAAATATAGTTATCTTGCGACAATTATATAAATTCCTTTTTTTAAACAAATGTTTATATTAAAATAAATTCAAATTTTTCTGCCGTAATTTATTGGGTGGGAGACTGTCACGTTCGGTCCATTATTCGGTAGTTCTAAGCTATCGTGAATCTGATTCTCATTATCTTCAAAACTTTGAGTTCTCGATGACCAAAAAGATCTAGTATTATAAAGGAGATATTCATTTATTTTATTTGTGTATTGAATCGCGAGAATGACTCATATATAGTCTTGATATTAGGGATATTCAAAAACCATTTGAAACCAACCGAACTGTCTAAACCGGGCGAATTCGGCCAGTTCAGGTGGGTTATGAGTAATACAATTTGATTTATGGTTTGTAAAACTGGGTTTGTGAGTTCGACTTAAGGTTTGGAACCAGCCGAATAAAACGAACCGAGATATTAACAAAAAATATAAATAGAATAATATTTTTTTTTCTTAATTCTTAAAAGGTAAAGCATTCAAACTTTTTCCCGGTGGCGAACCCAGTAATCATTTCCTGGGAACAAGGGGTTCAACCAAATTTTGAAGGGTTCGATCGGGTTTTTCGCCTATAAAATACACTAAATTTTTTAAAGGGGGACACCCACCCAAGCTTGTGCTTGGGTCCGCCCCTTTTTCCTAAAGCCTACAACTTCGTTGCACTTTCAAAGATCTTGAAACCATTGTAAGTGGTTCGATTATGCAAAAACAATATTCAAAACTGTCAAAACTAAACTGTTTTGGCCAGTTCTTGCCGATTCAGCTAGTTCAATTTAGTTTACTTAAAAACTATAGTTACTAGTTGCCCGGTTATGTGAAAACCAACCGAAACAAACTATGAACATCTCAAGCTAGTACATTGAGAGACAAAAAAAATGAAGTTATGGAGTTACATATCCGTCTAATTATCATACGTGTTCTTTTCATAACCAATATTATCTTAAGAAGTAGGAAAACCGTATAAAACACGTTTACATAGTGCATTGTTTATTTGATGAGGGAGACAAACAGGGGCGGACCTATAGCTTATTAAGAGGTGGCGTCCGCTACCCCTTGGTCGGAAAAAATTTGGAAAAATTAGTGTAAACTTTGGAAAAATTTGACGTTTTTTCGATTTCGTTATGGCTTATTTATAAAACGTTATCCCTTGGTCGGAATCCTAGATCCGCCACTGGAGACAAAGATAGTGGGAAGACGGATATGTAACCGGTTTATATATTTCACTTAAAGCAAAAAGTACAAAAATACTATGTAGCTATTATAGTTGTAAACATAATATTGATTTTGAAAAAAAAAACAATGTTCAATATTCGTATATGTATATATGTATGTATGGATGGTGTTGAATAATGAAACACTAGATTAGATACACCACCCCTACTCTACCATCCACTTGTTCTATGGGAGAAAGCACAATCACAAACAGTATGTTAAAAAAAAGTGGTTCACTCTAAAAGATGAAGCATTTTTAGAGGTGCGTATTTTAGAGGCCCACTAGTAAAGATAAAATGACCATATTTACCATCCAGTCATCCACCATTGCCGTTTGGAATTTTGACACCTTAGTGGCCATTAACTCACTCAGTGTGCACATTAGCTCCATTATATTCCACACGTTTTGACTTCACTTTGTGAAATTTTATACCTTTTTTCTAGTAATAATAATAAACGTTATTTTTCTTTATCTTTTTTTTTTATAATGAAGAGTTGACATCTGATGTCCTAACTCTATTGTAAGGTTATATTCTACGACATAATGTTGCACAATATGCTATAGAGTATACACAATTTAATTTCTAATGTAAGACCACATATCTATCATTAAATATTATGTTAAACTTTAGACCTAAAATGTTCGGCTAACATTTATATTTGTCAACTAGAGGAGGCCATATCTCTGTATTTGACTTCTGATCAAATTTATAATTTCAGTTGTTCCAAAAGTGTTTATGTTGTAATTTAACTCTTGTAATAAATTAAATGATCTTACTATTTATAAAAATATTTGAAGTATACCATAGAACTGTAGGGGAAGGTTCATTTGAGAAGAAAATTTTATTAAGAATAAAAAGAACAAAAGGGTACAATGGTAAAACACTAAATAGTTTTTTCTCATCTCATTTATTATTATATTAATTAGTCATTAAGACAATCATCCTCCACACTAAAAAAATTTGCCTACACACATCAAAATTTATCCTACACATTTCGAAATTTATCCTACACATATTGAAATTTATCCTACACAACTCGTAATTTATCCTACACGCCTCGTATTTATCCTACACTATAAATGATTTTTTTTTTTTTTGAGAAAAATATATATCTTAAAAATAAGTTACAAATTTAATATAGTTAGTTATTAAAGATGAAACTACCAATTAATGATGTATGTAAGTTTACCAATATACCCTTATAGTTACATTAAATACAAATATTAAATGAAGTCTAATGAAACATTTCTATTGGTTGAAATTTCTTCTTTTTTCTTCTTATAAAGAATTTCTTCTCATTTGAACTCTCCACTAGAACTGTAATTTTTCCTATTCAGTAACTGTTGCAAACTGATAACTTTCTAATGATCACCAATACTTCTTTAATATACCATTATTGATATCAAATATTACTCTTTTTATTTACTGAAATTATAAACACCTTTTCTTTTAAGTCAAAGTTACTATCTAAATTAATATATCTATTTTCTTCGATATAATTGTATATTATAAAAATATACACATTCACTATTTTTTTAACAATATAATTCCTAATTTTATATAGAATAAATACATCACAACCTGCAACTCATGCATGCTGGAGGATTTAACTTTCAATCTTTTAATTGTACAACAACACACCTTAATGACAGGGATATACTTAATCATTTATAAACTTTATAGCATTTTAAAATAAATAAATAATATTAAATAACCTTAAATGTAAAATTATAGTTAAAAAAAACGTACCTTCTTCATCAATTGGGCAGGGGTTGGAGGCGAGAAGCTAGAAGCGTAACGGGACATCGGCGACCGGACTTCTGGGCCGGAAACTTCATCGAACACGACCGGAAAACTCGGAACTATCGATAAACAGTTACTAACACTCTCATCCTCCACAACATCTACAGCTTCCACATCCCACAAAATCCAATTATTCGTCGAGCTAGTAAAACTTCCATCATGTGTAACCGTATTCCTCCACGGTGGCATCGCCCCGTTCGCCCTCAAATACGTCCCTACGGATGACTTGAACTTGAACTGGAACCCGTCCCTAACCGGCTGCCATTCGATAGCCAGGTCCCTCGAATTTTCGGTGACTGATTGGATTATTTTATTGCCAGTTGTGCCTAAGAGAACTGGGGTGCTGCAGGCCGTTAAGTAACGGCCGTAACAGCTTTTGAGACGGATGACGTGGTCGTTAGACTCGACATGCTCGATCAGCCACCTCGCGGCCGGTGTTGAACCCGCGGTTCGGCTTTGCCGAACCGTTTGTTGGTCGTCCCCGGCCACGAGGTACTTGTCGAGATGGCTTCTTAGTCTAACGGCCACTGCTTTCTCAAAGAATTCCATTTTTTAATTGTGGTGAGAGAATAAGTTGTGTGTGCGGTTTTGCATAATAAATATGCGTTTTTATGTTTATATATGAATTGGAGTAGAAAGGGAATTAGGAAAAATTACAGATTCCACCCTCGGCTCCTTTTTTTTGTTAAATATCTACAAAAGTTGTTTTTTTTTTCACATTACTTTTTTTTTGTCACACATGTCAATTGTTTAACCACACCAAGAGACAAAAGGTTAGGAAACTGTCTATTAGGCGTGTCGAAATAACTGATATTCTAATAAACTAATCGACTTGTTTATGAGTTGGGTGGATCGGGTTTTGAGTTTGAAAAACCGGGTAATCGGCTTACCTGTGGTGTTATCGGTTCGGTTATAGGGTGTGAAATATTAAATTTGGTTATATCGATCTAGTTTTTAAATTTGTCTACAATTAGCATAGGTATCGTAGCCGACGTGTTAAAATGCGTAAACTTGTAGAACTTAACATTGATCATTAAATGTGTTTACTTTAGTAGACTAGTGGGAAGATTGGAGGTTACTTGAAAAATACTTAACTAATATGAAACCCGAGAAAAATAACCCGAATAACACCCCTACTGCCTATACCTACCACCCGTTTAGTGGAATATTTGCAAACGAGTAAAAACCACTAGGAAGTGGAAAAAATGAGAGCATTAAACTGAGAAGCAAATTAAAAGCCATGAGGCCAAGCATTGCAACTCATAACATGCCGCTTTAGAATGCACAAAGTGTGTCATGCAACAAATATGCACGAAGTGTGCTGCACTGCACTTTGACTTTTTATCTTGTACGAAAAGGCCTTTCTTACTTTGACTTTTTATCTTGTACAAAAAGGACTTTCTAATTGCCTCCTCCCACGCTTCTTCCAAAAGCCAAAGTGTGATGAAAAAATAAACTTATTAGTTTGAAAGTTATATTTAATATACATATATTAGTGATAAATAATTAATCATATAATATTTATCCGGTTATTTATGCATATTCTGAATTCGCCGAGTAACCTGTATTAACCGAATATCCACAATATTTCTTTTTTTAAGAAAGTGTCATATCTTATTCAGTTCAGTTAGGTTTTCGGTTATGATCGTTTAAAATAAAAAATAAAACCGAATAGACTGAAAATCGAACCGTTGAAAACCCGTGTATAAAATCATCCTTAAGTTACAAATGTAAATAAGTTTACCTTAATCAATCTATCTAGAATATGTCTCAAATTATTTTAGGTGACCTAATTCTCTCTTTCCCTCACAAAACCAAATGTGCGATGACGATAGCCAATTAGAAAGCAGGACAATTTGAAAAGGCGATTTTGATGGTTTGAAAACACACTCACAAACAAAAACAAAAAAGATACAATTGAAACAAAAACAAAAAAGATACAATTGAAAGTAATGGTAATGCGTCGAGAAAAAGAGTAAGGGTGGAGAGAGATTCCTTTATATCTTTGATGTAGAATTGGAGGAAGAAATCACTCTCGGATGGGGATTTGTTGAGGTTTGTGATTAAAGTTTAATTATTGAAAATTTTTATTCTAAGCTTGTGCAAGATGAGTGAAGTTGGATAGGAGATCGATTGGGACGGATTGGGACGGTCTTCGCTAAAATCGTTAAGATTGTTCATGATGGAAGAAACACGGTTGCGATTACTTTAGGGATTTTACTTGGATCAAGTGATAGGGAGTTCAATGAATCGAATTTCGAATTACTTGAGTTATTCGAATCAAGTCCCTTCTTCTAGCGCATTGTTTTTTGTTATTCAAAAAGTGGTAGCGGCGTAGCCTGTTTCCCATTTACCATCTATCTCGATGTAAATTCATAACATACTAGTAAATGAATGGAACTAAACTTAGAATCGATTAGCTTGATTCAGCTAAAAAAATAATAACTATACAAACTTGAACGATTAAAGTCATAATTGCAATATTTAAAATACATATCTAGACTAGCGAAATGATAAAAAGGTTCAAACTAATGTGGAAAAACATCCAAACTCCAAAGTATCAAATGACAACATCAAAATTACAACTTCATAGCTGAAGACGGGGTAGCCCAATACCAAATAAAATGACTAAAACACATGAATGCTTAAAAGGTTGAAAGGTTCGAAGGTTAAAAACTCGGGAGTTAGGATAAAGCAATACATGAACAGTAAATGGTCACATCTCTGATTGCTTCACCAACTCTCCTAGCCGCAAAAGTAAGGCGAGTACACAGAACGCAGTCTTTTACCCGCAGGTCAAAAGGCTTGAACCCTCAAAAGGGTAAGTCCCCCACTGCAGACATACTTCACTAGTCAATGGTTTCTTCTTTGGGAGATAACCTTCTCTATATATATGACGCTTCCTTAAGTGTGAAAGAGACATTCTGGATCAGCTCTGATTCTACATGAATCTCTGGCCATTGTTCTTGAGTACTTGTCCTATGCAAGTCACTCTCCATCACATTCAACACACACATTCTCTTTGCTCCCACATCCGAAACTGAACACATTTCAGTGGAGGATCTCGAGCAAACAACAAAATCAAACTAGTGAACCTCTCTCCACGTCTAGCAAACGTGGGGGGACCCCACGACATGCGTTAGGCAAAATTAAACCCTTCAACCCTTTTGCCTAACCAGCCCAGCTACTATCCTTGGTCTAATATTTGTTGCATCAACAAGTTGGCGCCCACAGTGGGGCTACGCCACTAATTTTATTCAAAAAGACCTAGTAGTGTAGCTCCATTCTCTTGAAACTACCATGTCGGAAAGTGAATCTCCGGGAGAGGTGAATCAAGTTCCAAATACCTCTACCCCTAACACTAGCCAAGCTCATGTGGCTAACCAACGTCTTTCTCGACACCGGGGAGCACTCCCACGGGGACCTCATACCCCGAGTTTCTCACTTTCCAAACTCCAACTCCGTCCAGATCAGGGGTCCCATCCTCTAACGTCGGTGTCTCTAACATCCCCTCACGTGTTGAGCTCACCCCTGAATGGGTCGCCAACAATTTCCTGGAGTTGAGGTCTCTCCTCAACCAATATGTGAGTAGGGAGAGAGATAAGGGAGTGAGGATTCGTTTGGACTATGACGAACCAGAACCGTCACTATCTCCTGGACCTCCCATTCCTCCGTTTGCAAACTCACAACCCTCCGCATCTAGGGATGAGGCTGGTCCCAGCAATCCTCCTCCAAATCCTAACCCATACCTGTACACAAGGCCAAATCCAACAACATTTCCTATTTTCTCTTCCCAACCAGCTACAGCCGGTGCTCCACTTGGGCACGAGCTGACTTTAGACCAACTCCTGCAATCTCCAGTAGCAAGCCTTCCACCCTCAACAACAACTACATGGGAACAAGCTTTGTATGTGCTTCCCTTGGCACGGAGTGCCGTTATGAGCACTCCCTTGGGAGTAAACTGCCCAGCTGCACCTGGAAGCCTTCAAGGCTTCAACCTTATGCCCCCAGATGATGGCAAACTTCCCGTGGCAACACTTTATCAATCAAGTGTTGGCCACTCAAGGGAACAATAATAACAACAACAACATGGGTGCAAGGGTTAAAGAAGATTTGGCTAAGCCTTACAAGCCAAACAATCTCTCATGCTTCTCACAGCAAATAGCCGATTATGATTTTCAAACGAAGATCAAGATGCCATCCCATATCAAGACATATGATGGGACTGAGGACCCGGAAGATCACCTTCAGATCTTCACTGGTGCCGCCAGAATTGAGAAATGATCGAATGCTGAATGCTGCCTCATGTTTATGCAAACTCTCGTTGGTTCAGCCCGGATATGGTTCAACGATTTGCCTGCCAGAAGCGTTCGAAGCTTCGATGATCTAAGTAAAGGGTTTTTGGCCAATTTCTCATAGCAAAGGCGATACGTCAAAGATGCTACAGTAATCTTTCAGATAAAACAAAGGGATGACGAAAGC
The DNA here is from genome assembly GCA_030545235.1 of Helianthus tuberosus. NCBI lineage: Eukaryota > Viridiplantae > Streptophyta > Magnoliopsida > Asterales > Asteraceae > Helianthus > Helianthus tuberosus. The sequence continues at coordinate 139,934,200 of CM060420.1, forward strand.
CTTCGAGAGTTCATTGAAATATACAAGAAGGAAGGTCTCACATATGTAGGGGCAGACGAAAAAATGATAGTGGCCGGTTTTATGAACGTCATTACATCCAAATATCTCACAAGAGATTTCAACAAATCCCTGCCCAAGACCTTGGAAGAAGCTCTCGAAAGGGCTGAAGCCCATATCAGAGGAGAGGAGGCCGTAGACATTAAAGAGCAAAGAAAAAGGGGATCAAGCAGGAGAGGCAACAACCCGACTAGAAAAAGGGGAAACTTCCATTCCTATGACAGACGCCAAAAGGGTTCAGAGAAGCGAAGGCCTGAAGGTCGGAACCCTTCCAGCAGGGAAAAAGGCATGAGCTTCACACCCCTCACCAAGACCCCTCAAGAGATTCTTGCTACAGAGGAAGTAAAACAAAGCTTTCGACCTCCAAGACCTCTCCCCAAAAGCAAGAGGAATGAGAATTCCACCCAGTTCTGTGAATTTCATGAAGAAAAGGGCCACCATACTAATGATTGCTTTCAATTGAAAAAGAGGATTGAAGATGCCGTCAAATCCGGGGAACTTGCTCACTTAGTAAAGGGGGTAAGGGACAAGATGGCCGAAGGAAAGGGCAAGGAAGTTAACATGGTGGATTTTGATGGAAAGGTTCCCTACAAACGACAAAGGTTGGAAGCTTGGGAGCTTCAGTGTGTTTGTTTCCCTCCAACAGAAAAGAACCCACTTTCAAACCCTCTTGTAGTTGAAGCAACTGTGGGTGCACTACAAACAAACAAGGCATACATAGACACTGGAGCAGCCACTGAAATCATGTTCGAGAAGTTCTTCAACCGTTTAATCAATGAAGAACGTTCAAGGCTTCAACCCTCAGGAACCTCCATAAAAGGTATTGCCGACATACCCCTCAAGCCTTTTAGGGCAACTAACCCTTGATGTTCGTTTCAGCGAAGGCAAAATGGAAAGAATCCAACCCCTCACCTTCGTGGTCATCAATATACCTTCAAACTATGACGTGATCATAGGAAGGCCAGGGCAGTGTACATTCTACATGGTTGTCTCTGTTGGTCATGGCACTTTCAAGTTTCCTACCGAGAGGGGGATTGCAACCCTTCAACCTACTCAAGAGGCCTATATGGTTGAAGGGGAAAGTTCCAAGAGTGAAGAACACAAGCAAAGTCTGCTCATCAACCCTAAGTATCCTGAACAGAGGATAAGGGTTAATCCAAACCTTTCATAAGAAACTCTCTCGTACCTTGAAAAGCTGTTGGTACATTACAGTGATGTCTTTGCTTGGTGCTCGGAAGATATGATGGGCATCCATCGAAGCATTGCCGAACATGAGTTAAAAATACCACCAGATGTCAAGCCTGTTGTCCAAAAGAAACGAAGTTTGGCACCCGAAAGAAGCTTGGCTGCATGCCAAGAGGTTGAAAAGCTTGTATCAGCTGGAATTCTCCGGGAAGTCAAGTACCAATCCTGGCTGGCAAACCCAGTCATGGTTTGAAAGCCCGACAACTCTTGGAGAATGTGCATAGACTTCAAAGACTTGAATAAGGCTTGTCCTAATGATTGTTACCCATTGCCAGAAATTGATCTCAAGGTTGACTCCCTCACTGGTTACCCTTTCAAGTGTTTCCTCGATGCTTACAAGGGTTACCACCAAATTCTCATGAAGGAAGAAGATGAAGAGAAAACAGCCTTTCACACGGACAAAGGGATCTTTTGCTACCAAAAGATCCCCTTTGGTCTCAAAAACGCGGGTGCAACCTACCAACTCCTAGTTGACAAGGCTTTTGCCAGTCAAGTTGGTAGAAACATGGAAGCATATGTCGATGATTTGGTAATAAAAAACAAAACGGAATACCAAATGCTTGACGAAATCCAAGAAACATTCAAGAACCTAAGGAAGGTCAACATGAAGCTCAACCCCGAAAAATGCTCATTTGGGTTCGAGGAAGGAAAGTTTCTGGGACACATTGTGGGAAAACAAAGTATAAAAGTGTAACACCTCGAAAATTCACGTCCTATAATGTATTGACACGTGTCATAAGCTTGAACGTGTGAAAGAATACTCTAGGGTGACTAAAGTTGACAAACATGGAAAGTATGTGAATATAAGGGTTCAAAATGTCAACAATGGATAAATATACTTTGCAGTAACCCTACATGATACTCATACCTTCAAACGAATAAATCATGGATCATACGAAGCTAAATATGAAAGAAAGTGAGAGATTACAAACTACAGGGGTTAAATGTGTCAACATGTTTAAAGTATACCTCTGAGTGACCTTTTAGCAAACCCGAAGCTTTGTAACGATTAAATATGCTCACTAGAATACATGATAAAAATTTCATCAAGTTTCGTTATCGTATGAGAAAGTTATGATCAAATTCGTATGCGAGGGGTTAAAGCGTAAACGTTGAAAGTTATGGCTTTTCAGGTGATAACCAAGTTAACCAAGGGCTTAACAAACTGGGTATAAGACTTGAAGCCTTATAAGTCAAGTTGAGGGGCTCAAAATGCAAGAAACAAAGTTTGGTTGACCTTTCGAAGAGCCAAGAGCCAAGGATGCAAACTGAAAAAGTTTTAAAACCTGAAGATAGACTCCAGGCGGGCCGCGTAAGGTCTTGGCAATCCTTACGCGGGCCGCGTCAGGCCCCCAGATGCAGAAAATCGTGAAAAGTGGTTGTTCAGCCTTGGAACCGACTTATGAAGATATTTTCTCATCCATGGGCGACCCCTAAACATTTATAGGCACTTAGGGACACTTGTGGGTGATCCATGATCAGTTGTAGCCTTAGTTGTCAACAATCTAATGAGATTGAAACACTATAAAAGGGCCTTGTGTTGCAACATTGTGTTCACTCATTCCTTCTGCATTTCTGGAGCTTTTGGGAGTTCAAGAGCAGACCCTAAGCCTTCCTAATCGTGCATAGGACTTCAGTAAGTATGCTTAACCTTTCTTAGTTAAGTTTTTGCTTAGTTTTAGCTTAAAAGTCAAACCGTCGTAATTACCGTTTGACTTAGCGATTAATCATTGATGGTTCAGTGATTAGTCGAATTGAAGGTAGTTATAAGTTGGCAATTATGTGGGCATTAAACCCTTAAAAGGGCTCCCTCTGATTCCCACTCTAACTAGATCAAATGTCGGGTCAAAGTTGATTAGAAAAAGTCAACAGAATGCTAATCTTCGAATTAAAGCATAATTAACAATGCAGAAGGCGTATAACCTATTTTATCACTCATAGAACTTGGTAATAAGTATAAGAACTAGTCTAAGCTTGTTTGATCCGACAATTTTCTATTTAGACCCGGTTCGGAACCAAAAGTCGCAAAACTTTGACTTTTGCTTTGACTTCAGTTCTGACCCGATTTAGTATGATTTGGAAATGCCTTAGAGCTTCCTTAGGACCAGGCTACATGTTAGCATAACCCTCTGTGGTTGGTTCATTGATTATCTGATTCGTTTACATGTTTCCGTTAATTGCTTAAATGTTGACCAATATGCCCTTTTGACCATAAAACGAGAATTATGGATATGTGAAAAGACAATAACCTTTGTTACTGATTTATAAACATGTCCCTAAAATTTTACATCAGTTGGAGGTCTAGATTAGGAGTTATGCTCATTAGCGTAATTATAACGCCTTTTAGTAATTAAAAGGCGCAATTAGCATAAAGCCTATCTAAACCCAATTTTTGACACCAAATCTTTTACCCACTGATGTAATATAATATTTTGGGATTTTTAAAGATTTTTAATTATTTTTAACCTGCTCATAACCTAAGGTTATGGCATTAATTCGGTAAATACCGAATATACCCTTTTTGGTTATAAAATGAGTTCTACAAAGGATTTTGACACCAATCCAGTCGCTACTGATTTTATTTAATAAATGAGGTATTTTAAACTTTATAACCTTTCCAGAAAACTCAGATTTCCAGTATAACTCGGAAATCACTTAAAATGACTTTTTAAGCATATTAAACGCATAGTTTGGGTTTAAAACCATTTTATCACATAAGACTTATTACCATCTATTATGACCTATTAAAATAAGTTATTTTACTGATGTATTCAGACCCGAATCTCAGAAACTTAAATAATCTTTTTATAATCTTTAAAATGACCAAAATACCCCTACGGGGATTAAATTGTGATTAAACTCGTTTCGGGCATAATGGAAGATATCCTACTGATATCATAACATATTTAAGGCATATTAACTTAGGAAACCTGTACATGATTCATTTGGTTACTCGTTACGCACTTTTCGCGTTCGGATCGGCTTATGTAACTAGTTTGCATATATTAGCCGAAACGGGTCAAACCATATCATTTTTGTCTCAAAATCCAGAATGTGTTTAAGTTACCCATATTAAGCAAGCATACAAGCTTGTCGGGTCAAAACCACATTCTAATCCGGTCTTCGCTTTATCATGCGTTTGAACCGTATCTTTCTTTAAGACTAACCGGTCTAAGCTTAGGCTTAATTAAAGACCCGTTAGCATTCTAATTTGTTATTTATACCATCATTCCAGACTAGAGACTTCCGGTAAATTGTACCTATGCTTACTTAAGTGAATACGGCTGAGTTATTAAATTCTTGCTATTTAAGACAGGAGCTAGCTCAGGTAAATACTCTTAACTTATTTTCCCTATACGGGCTTGGGATACGGTATTATAATAATACCGCTTGGTCGGGTATTGAATGTTTAGTCGTATTGTGATTAAATTATTGAGGTAACCCGCTTTAATCTGTATTGTTTGAAATAAAAGCCTTTAGGGGTTAATGACCATGTCCCGGATATCCTTGACATCATTGTATTATAAAATGGCCACGTCTTAAGCACGGGGTGTAGGCATACACCTGAAAGTTGCTTAAGGAAAAACGGTATCTCACTCTCTTGTGGGCCTATACTTGTGGCGTGTCTGTTAATTTGACTCGGTTTCTACATCGGGCCCTGAACGTACAACGAACATGTAAATCTGTATACAAGATTATAAATATAATTGTCCCAAGTTATAAAGAGTTTGTGCCACGTGCATTCAAATCAATTTTATTAAACCTTTTCAAAATGAGTCGGTTAAGTGTATTTACCAGTGAAAACTGACGTATTTTCCAAAAGGGTTAAGTGACAGGTACTGAACGTAATTGGCTGGAAGCTCAGGGCGTTTATAAGGAATCTTGCAAGTTCTAGGTGCCTAAAGTCTGTTGAACAATGTTTATGTTTTAAGATCCGCCTGTGGATCCTTTACTTTCCGTTGTAATACTCTGATATTACGTTATATTCGGATTGTAATATAATTTATCTTTTGCTTCCGCTGTGCATTCATATATATTGTGTTGTTTGACTATGATGATATCAACTACGTCACGATACTCCCCACCGGGCCCACCGGTAATACGTGGAAAGTCGGGGTGTGACAGGTTGGTATCAGAGCCAACACTGAGTGAATTAAACACTAGTCTTTTGTGTTTAATCTCAGTTACACAGTTGCACATTCTTGAGTCTAGACAAGAACATAGGACTAATCCAAATTCGTTTTATTTTGTCCTTATTTGTTCCTTTGTTATTTTCTGATTAGCCCTTGCATGGGCAAGTCATTTTCTGTTAGAAGTCCCATTTAGGGCAACCATATACTTGTTTAATTTTTAATGGAACGATTATATTTAAAAATATCATTCCTATATTATAAGATCTACCATTATAATAAAATGGAAAAATCTAAAAAGGACAAGATCTAGCCATATGTCACATTAAGACAGGGCCAAGATGGTAGTTCCACAATTAGATTCAGATCCTTGTTAACATTTCAATTTAGGATTGTTTTGCGTTAAATATTAAAAGAGTCTTAAAGGTAAAACCTAGCCTAATTGTCATTGTAGACATGGCCAAGACGGTAAAACTTATCTAAAAGATTCCAATCCCTGTTAACATCTGTAAGTATGTTAACATTTTTGGTAAACTGTGAATCGTTAAAGTCACACAGGCCATCTTTAAAAAGGGGGTTAATCTAAATTCCCTTATTTGAAATAATCATCCCTTAGTGATGAAGTGCCTACGGGCCAAACTTGTTGTCCGATAAGACAACGACCGTGTTGGTCTCTGACCCCCGTCTAAAGATGTTGGACTACGTCCAAGCATAATAGTTTGTATGATCAATGCGATCCTGACTAATATCATCAAATGAAGATGATCATATTATAAACATCCATAAGTGATGAAATGCCTACGGGCCATACTTATTGTCCTAAGGGACAAAAGACAGTAGTAGTCTTTGACTCTCTGTCAAGAAAAGGTAATGAAATATGTTCAAACCTTAATGCCTCGATTCTCTGAAATCATGGCTTATAAATTTAAAACCGTCCTTGTGACTAGGCCTTTGCGCCACCTTAATATCCTTAATGTTTTATAACCAGGATAAATTATAATGAAAATGCTAATTAAATATAACTAACAAATTAACCAATATGGTTTATATTACCATGGTTAATAAATCGTTTAAAACGATAAAACTGTACGGGCTTCTAAATAAACCTTGCCCTTATTTTCTTTTTGTAGTAATTAAGACTACATGGCTGACTCTGACGAGATCAACAGTCATCCCTGTTTTGCTCAAAAATTACCAAGGCAATTAAGTGATCAAATTAGTAAAGTGAGGTAGTGTGCTAGAAAGTGTGTTAAAATATGCCGGTTAAGTTATTTGGAAAATCAGTATTCAGGATCGGCTCAGGATATTGAGTTGTATCTATGATCAAACTATGAGCAAAAAGTAAAGTAAATGACACGAGATGTACGAGGAAAGCCCTTGATCAATCTAGATCGCCGGCATAAAACCTCGGGAGCTGACAATCGCAGCTGCCTTGTTCTTCTTATTGCTTCAAACTTCAGGATACAGTGCAGGATATAGACCAGATCGCTAAGTGTTACAATGTTTTTGTATGAAAGTGAAAATTGCTAGAGAGCAAGTGTTAGAGTGTAGCGAGTGTAAATGTGATGTCCTATTCGATCTGGTATACCCACCTATTTATAGTTACAAAGTAGAAACTAAAATTCCTATAAATATGGGATGCTCCCGAATATTCCATAAATAGCCGCTTGGAACCAAATAAAGCGGGCTTAACGTCTTTCCTTGAACAACTTGGACCGAGTCTTCCGCGGAATGAGTCCTTGTGAACGTTGCTAGCTTCTAACCCACGTACCTGCACATAATCCGTTAGTAATCCTGAGGATACCATTCAGGATGTTACCAATATCCTAAACTAGCATCCCGGATGTAAACAGATACTATATAACCAAGATATAAATCAAGATATTTTCCAGGATATGGGCTCAGAATTTCACCCATAACAATTGTCCCCAAAAATGTTACCGTTTGTTATCCTGCACTAACGGTTACATTTTTCACGAAGACCGAGGTAATTAATAGATAAGACCAATGATGTGACCGTTTTCAACTACCCGGCCTATATTTACTCATCATACCCTATATCTTCTCATCCTCATCTCTTTTTTATTCATAATCGACAAGGAACAGGTAACATTCTCTCTCTAACTTTTATACTCATCTTCATCCTCTTTCTCCGGCGAAAAATTCAGGTGACCAAATGCCGAGGCAAACAAGATCTAGTTCAGGTGACTCGGCTCCCACATTCATCCAACAGAACTTTCTCCAAGAACCGGAGAAGGAAGTATGTACCTTCGATAGTGCCCACCTGTCGGCTTTAAAATCCTCCGGTATCTTCCCGGAAGGAACCGTATTTAGACCGTTTGACCGAGAAATCCGATCGGATATGGTCTCCAGGGAGTGGATATGCTTCAGTGCTTTCCCTTTTACCCTAGGGCTATAATTCCCCTTTCCGGACTTCATCACCGAATTCTTTAATATCACAAAAATCTCTTTCAGCCAAACCATGCCAATGCTCTGGCGTGTTTTGTCTGTTCTTGACCAGATCAAGAGAAACCACATTCCTGATCTTTCCGTCCATGATCTCCCCCTAGCTTACAAGCTTAGATGCCATGGATCATGTAGATTTCTGTTTTATTCTACTTCCGGTGACCCATTGATACTTCGTGCCACCAGGAACGAGGATGGTTGGCAATCCAAGTTTTTCTTTGTAAAAAGGAACTCAATCCCTGGTGGAATGGATTATCCGATGAAATGGTTTAAGAAGGGTAGGATTTAGGGTTTAAAGATGATCCTGCGTCTTATCCTGCTTTATATCCTGAACTGACCAATTTTATTTTTTCTGTTGTGCATGCAGCTGATTTCAGGAAGATTGCACCTCCTCTTGCTGATTCTCAAAAAAGAATAGACGCCATCAGACTCCTTTCAGAGGCAGAGAGAAGCTTCAACCCATCTCCACCAACTCCAAGCCCTCTTTCAAATGCAAACATGTCTGGTAAGGATCCTGCAAGATATCCTATACACACATGTTTTTATTTGATATTCTTAGGAGAAAAGTTTACTCCCTATGTGCAGACTCCAGCAAGGTTCCAGTCTATCTAGATCTCGACGAACTTGACAGCTATCCTACTCCAGCCACGGTCAAGAAAGAGACTCCTGCTGCTACCAGCTCCAAGCCACTCCCGGCTCCCAAGGCCAATCCAAGGACTCGTGCTTCCACAGCAAAAAAGAGGAAAGGTCTTGAAGTCAGTGCTCCAGGTTCAGAAGGGTTCTCCTATAACGAACTCAGTTTCTTTGATTCCTTAGAGCCAATGACATCCTTCCTTAACAAGGTAATATCCCGACGCATATCCTGCACATATATCCTGCACGTATATCCTAATAGGATATCCTGGTCAATATATTCTAACTCATACCTGAAATTGATGTGCAGGGCCTTCAGCATTTGCTCCACTTGTATAATGATGCCTGTGGTACTGCTGCACTCCATGAAGCCAGGATCAAACAGCTTGAAAGCACCGTTGCTGACCAAGGTGCCATTGCCGAAGCGAAGACCCGGCACTACGAGGGCATGTTGAAGAAGGTCACCCAAGATGCTGAGCTCAAACTTGCCACCGTTCAAATGGATCATGGACAAGCCATGGTCTCTTTCCGGGAGGGAATCAAGGCTTCCGCTATCGTCTCCATGCTACAAGCACGCATCAAGATGGCCTATGAGGCCAAGGAGACGGGCCTTGTTTGTCCATCTTGGCCAGTCGAATCCTGGGTGGCCAAGCTAAAGGAGCTCGGAGGCAAAGCTGTGCCACTTCCTGCTGAAGCTGGTGAGTCTTCTAAGTCAGCAGAGGTGGTGATCCAAGCCGGAGACAAGAAGGATGCTGGAGCGGATGCTGGGATGGATACTGGTGAGGATGCTGCTCAGGATGCTGGTGCTGAGAAGTCTGAGAAGGTTGGAGAAGATGCCACTGTGTGAGGGCATTCAGGTGGGCGATGATGGATATACGTGCCAAGGCCGGAGCCCACCTTTTTGAATTTGAATGTTGGTCTGTAATCCCAAAACAATTTACTTTTCTGCACTTTACTTTTCTGCACCTGAACAATTTACATTTCCTGCATGCTTTTTGAACAATACAACAGTTGGAGGTGGATGGGTCTCGGTTTGAGATGAAACCTTCAACTGTTGGGTAAATATGGTAAGGAACTATTAGTGCTCTTAGTGGATGGGCCTTGTTTTGAGGTGAAACTAAGAGCACATCTTTTGGTATGTTAATAATATAACTTCTCTTTTGACTTTATTATTGTTGTCATTGATATACAAATTTTATTCGTGAAAACTGTTTTGTTTGAACATTTTTAGGAATATATTGTAAACGTATCCTAGAAGATATCCTGAAAGATATTTTGATCAGGATATTGAAATACAACCTATAAATTGTCCAAATAAAAAGGAGAGATCATACCAGAGATTCTTAGAGAATCAATTTCAATCCTCCATTATAAGTTTGTCCCCAGTGCATACTTATAAACTTGGATCCATCCTTTGAATAGTATAATGTATGTCCCCTGTGTTCGACACAGAAACGCAAACGTATTCATACTTTGACTTGAATAAATTCCGAATACCCCAGGGCAAAACTCCTGATATCCTGAAATGAATCCTTAGCATACTTGGGATAAACCCTTAATATCTTGGGGATAAACCCTTAATATCTTGGGGATAAACCCTGACATCTGGGGATAAACCCTAAATTTCATGCACTACAGGCGAGAGTGTATAAACTCCAATTCTTAGAAAGGTGAAAACCTTTAAACCTTAGAGAGTATGAAAATACTCTTTCGTGAGAGAGGGTGATCAATCCTCATATACCTTCAGGATCCAGGATATAGCCAACAGTAACGAAATTGTCAGCCACTTTTACATGAACTGGTCCCGCTACCTTGAACTATACCTAGATAACTTGCACTCCAGGCGAGGTGTTTAAACCCAATTCGAAAGAAAGGTGAATACCTTTAAACCTTTGAAGGGATCAGGATCCCTTAATCGTGAGAGAGGGGGCCAATCCTCTAATCTTTCGAGTTATCCTGAGTACATATCCTGGAGCTATATCCTGAAACATATGCTGCAAAACAATTGTAAACTAAGGTGGGTGTTAGCTTGGCTAACACCCCTCCGATGCTTAAGTCAGTATTGGGTTCAAGATAATAAACAAATATATTTAAAATAGAATACATACCATTCCGAGATAGAAAATAAATTCTACTCTTACTTGAAATAGAGCTTTAAATGTATTGCATTCCAGGATCTTGGTAGCATATCCCCTTCCATATTCTTGAGTCGATATGCTCCTTTCCCTGCTTCTGACTCGACTTCGTATGGTCCTTCCCATTTCGGAGCTAGCTTGCCTTAGGCAGGATTAGTGGTATTTTGAAAAGCCTTTCTTAACACCCAATCACCAACTCGAAATCTCCTAGTCCTTATATTCTTATTATATGCTCTGGATATCCTTTGTTGATATGCTGCCATCCTTAGCCTTGCCGCATCTCTTTTTTCGTCTATAGCATCCAAATCTTGAAATAAGGCTTCAGGATTATGTTCAGGATCCTGTAGGATAGATCTTGCAGTAGGTATCGTCATTTCTGTTGGAATCACTGCTTCTGCTCCAAATACCAAGGAAAACGGGGTTTGGCCGGTTGCATTCTTTACCGTTGTCCTATCAGCCCACAAAACAAAGGGTAACTCTTCCGCCCATCTTCCTTTCTTGGCTCCAAGCCTCTTCTTTAAGTTATTGACTATTATCTTGTTTGAAGATTCAGCTTGTCCATTCGCTTGAGGATGTACGGGAGTAGATGTGATCATTTTGATTCCCCAACTCTTGCAAAAGTCAGTAGTCCTTTTGCTTATAAACTGGGACCCATTATCGCAAATGATCTCAGCTGGTACCCCAAACCTAGTCAGGATATTCCTCTTTATGAAGGATACTACTTCTTGGTCTCTAACTTGAACAAATGCTTCAGCCTCAACCCACTTAGAAAAATAATCCGTCATTGCTAACATAAAGACTTTTCCTCCCGGAGCTTTTGGTAACTTCCCTACTATATCCATCCCCCATTTCATGAATGGCCAAGGGGAAACTACAGGATATAATGGTTCAGCTGGTTGATGTAGTATGTTACTATGTCTTTGACATGCATCACATCTTCAAGCATATTCTGCAGCATCTTTCCTCATCGTTGGCCAATAATATCCTGTCCTTAATACTTTCGAGAACAATGATCTACCCCCAGTGTGATTACCACAATCCCCTTCATGTATATCCTGAAGTACTTCTTTGGCTTCAGGATCCACCAAGCACCTCAAATATGGTCCTGCAAGAGATTTCTTGTATAACACATCATTTATAATAGTAAATCGTGATACCTTCATCCTAAATGCCTTAGGATTTTCCTCCCCGGGAATGTGTCCTTCCTTGAGATATCTCATGATTGGAGCCGTCCAGGATTTGGGATACTTTTCAGGATACTCTGCATCAGGATCCTGAATACCTGCTACTTCTTTATCCTGAGGATTCATTGCAGGATACAAGATATGTAATATCGGTATTTGGGTCCCTTCTGGTATCCTGACCGACGATCCCAGATTTGCTAATGCATCTGCTTCAGCATTATCTTCCCTTAGTACCTGTTCAAGTGTAAAAATATCGAAATATCCTGCTGATTTTTTGAGAATATTGAGGTATTCGATTAATTTCTCACCCTTAACTGCATAGGATCCATTAAAATGGTTAGTAATTAACAAAGAGTCAACATATACTTGTAAATTTTTGATACTTATGCTCTTAGCCAACTCTAATCCTGCAATTAAAGCCTCATATTCTGCTTCATTATTAGTAGCAGGAAATTCACATCTAATAGCCTGGGGTAATATGTCCCCCTGTGGCGATTTTAGTAGTATTCCCAATCCTACTCCTCTTATATTGGATGCACCATCAGTATATAATGTCCAGGATCCTGAGGATTCTCCTAACTGTTGAACTTCTAGGTCTACCTCATCCTGAATGTCACTACTAAAATCAGCCACAAAGTCAGCTAAAGCCTGAGACTTTATGGCATTTCTAGGTTCATATACTAAATCATAAGCACTCAACTTTACTGACCATTTAGCCATCCTTCCTGACATCTCTGGTTTCCTAAGCACATTTTTGACAGGATAATTTGTTTTAACATGAATCCTATGTGTCTCAAAGTAATGTCTAAGTTTCGTTGATGCCATAACTAATGCTAGTATCAATTTTTCTAAATGAGAATATCTAGTTTCAGCATTTAACAAGCTTTTACTAACATAATAAACAGGATATTGCTGACCTTCATGGTCCTTTACAAGGATGGCACTTTCAGCATTCCCTGATACTGCGAGGTATAGGGATAATGGTTCGCCATTCTCAGGCTTCATCAGTAGAGGTGCGGTTGAAAGATATTGCTTTAAATCCTGTAGGGCCGCTCCATGCTTCTCACCCCATTCGAATTTCTTGTTTTTCTTCAGGATATCATAAAAATCTTTGCATTTTTCTGAGGATCTTGAGTTAAATCTGTTTAATGCTGCCATTCGCCCTGTTAATCGTTGAACATCCTTCATATTTGAGGGCGATTTAATATCCAAGATGGCTTTAATCTGCTCCGGGCTCGCCACTATTCCTCTTTTGGTCACCATATATCCTAGAAATTTTCCCGCCCCCACTCCAAAATGGCACTTAGCAGGATTTAGCTTCATGTTATACTGATCCAGGATATCGAATGCTCCTTTAATATCCTGGAGGTGATCCTGAGCTTTCTTTGATTTTACCACCATATCGTCAATGTACACCTCCATGGTGTCCCCCAGTTTGTCTTTGAACATCATGTTTACCAATCTTTGGTATGTTGCACCTGCATTTTTCAAACCAAAAGGCATAGTTGTATAACAATAAATACCTGTTGGTGTCATGAAGGCAGTATCCTCCTGGTCAGAAGGTTCCATTTGGATCTACTGAAATCCTGAGGATGCGTCCATGAAGGTCAACATTTCATGCCCGGCAGTGGCATCTACCATTGCATCAATGTGGGGAAGAGGAAATGGGTCTTTAGGACAAGCCTTGTTCAAGTCTGTGTAGTCTACACAAACTCTCCATTTCCCATTTTTCTTCTGTACCACAACCACGTTTGCTAGCCACCTTGGGAACTTAACCTCTCTGATCATCCTGGACTTCAATAACCTCTCAACTTCCTCTTGGATAATCGTATTCCGCTCAGGAGCAAACTTCCTTCTTTTTTTCTGAACAGGCTTGAATGATTTATCAATTCCAAGCTTGTGAGTGATAATTTCTTTGGATATGCCTGTCATATCCTCATGCTTCCATGCAAACGTCGACATCCTGCATTTCAAAAGGTTAGTTAACTGTTCTTCAATATCCTGAGGGATATTGGTTCCTACGAGCACCGAGATATCAGGATTATCCTGATCCAGGATAATTTTCTTCACATCCTGCTCCGAATCCTCCACGATATCCTGGGCCCGCATCTTTAATTGCTATGTTGTACTAGGCTTGGTTGAGGATTTCATCGAGGATGAGTAGCATTCTTTCGCCTCCTACTGATCACTATCAACTTTGACAACTCCCCAAGGGGTAGGGATCTTGATGCGTTGGTGATACGTTGATGGCACAGCCTTCATATCGTGAATCCATGGTCTTCCCAGTATGATGTTATAGCAGGATAGAGAATCCATCACACAGAAACGTTGTATCAAGTTAACTCCTTCAACGTATACTGGTAACTTTATCTCTCCCACTGTGTTTCTAGCCTCTCCACTGAACCCAACAAGCACGGGAGACTTTGAAGTGATATCCATTGGAGATACATTCATTCTCTTCAGAGTCTCTAGTTGGATTATGTTGACGGAGCTGCCATTATCAACCAATATCCTGCGTACAAAATGGTTAGCCACATATAATGTTATTACCAGAGCATCATGATGAGGATCCTGGATAGTATCCCTGTCATCAGCATCAAACGTGATCACTTTGTCAGTTGTAAGCGTAGTCATCCTGACAGGTCTGTCTCCCCTTTCGGCCTTAGCTTCTTTTGCATGTCTCTTTGCGGCCGAATACGAAGTCCCACAAATGTCGGACCCTCCTGAAATGAAGTTGATTATCTTGGCATCCACGGGAGGTGATGCTGCTCGCTCAGGATCCTTCTCAGTATCCTGACCCTTATTCTTCTTTCTTCCTAAGAGATCTTTCAGATATCCCTTGCTTAGAAGATAGCTTATTTCTTTCCTTAGAGCGATGCAATCCTCAGTTACCTGTCCGAAATCTTCGTGGAAAGCGCACCACTTTGACTTATCTTTCCAATCGGCCTTTTGTTGATTCTTTCGAGGCCACCTAGCCTTGTCTCCTAAACCCTGCATGGCATACATTAATTCAGGAATGTTAACAGAAAAGCAATACTCAGATAGTTCAGGATATTCTTCAGGATCCTCGTCTTCAATAGCATTCACTTTCTTATTTTCATTTCTACCATATGGCTTAGGCCGATATGGCTTGAATGAGGATTCAGACTTCCTGTTAGTTGACTCATAGGTGTTGGATGAGTTCATTCTCTCTTGCATCTTCCTGTTATCCTCCAATCGAATATATCTTAGGGCCCTGTTTCGAGCTTCATCCAAGTTCCTGCATGGGTTCATTACAAGATCTTGATAAAATTGAGAATTTTTTTGCAGCCCCATCTTGAAAGCTTGCACAGCTGTTGCAACATCAAGATGTGGAATGTCTAGGGATTCCCGGCTGAACTTGTTCACATAATCCCTTAGGGATTCCTGATGCCCTTGTGTTATCCTGTAAAGGTCACTTGTTAGTTTTTCAAAGCTCCTACTACAAGAAAACTGACTATTAAATAAATTTACTAAGTGAGCAAAAGATGTAATCGAATGCGGAGGAACATTCAAGAGCCATTTCAAGGCTGATCCCGTTAAGGTAGAACCAAAACCCTTGCACAAGCATGCTTCCTTGAGATCCGGAGGGATAGGGTTAATTTCCATTCTTTCCCTATACTGAGCGATATGCTCCTCAGGATCCGTAGTTCCGTCGTAAAGCTTCATGTTGGGGGTTTGAAATCTCTTTGGGATCTCAGCATCACAGATAGGATATGCAAAACGAGATATCTTGTGGCTGTCTTGGGACACTTCCGGGATCGGATGTACCACTCCAGGTACACTAGATATCATGTCCTTCAACTTTTGAAGTTCCCTAGTAAGTGTTGATGTTACACCTGTATCCTGCAAAGATCCACTATTATTAGTAGCATGAGTATTATTATTATTTGACACGTTACCCATTGGAGGATTTTGCCCATATCCTGAGCTCATCATGGTTGACATCCTGACCGAGGAGGGTATTTCAGGAGTATGATTATGAGGAAGGCTGGGCACAATATTACCCCTGTTATCCTCAGTATACACAGCTGAACTGAAGTTCAAAGTTCTGGGTTGTAATGGAGTGACAATATCCTCAGCAGATCTGCTCGAGCCAGACTTCAGGAGTTGTATTTCCCTCAATAGCATTTGGTTTGTTTCCTGTTGCTGCCTCATTTGTTCCTGCACACTTCCAAATAAGGTTAGAATTTCATCATTAGAAGCTAAAACGGGAGCAGATTCCTGAACACTGCGAGTAGGGATAATATCCTGAGGTCGTGAAGAGGCTGGCATCCTTGGAGGAGGTGGTGGAAGCACCGAACTGGTAGTAGCAGAGGTCATAGCAGACACAGTGGAGGAACTCATGTTTGATCTTGAGGCCATTGTAAATAATGCGGCAAAAATTTTTGAAAATAGAAAACCGATTAACGATTTCACAAAGATTTTTAGCAAAGAGAGCACCACTTGCCCCACGGTGGGCGCCAAATTGTTTTGGTCAAAAATTACCGAGGCAATTAAGTGATCAAATTAGTAAAGTGAGGTAGTGTGCTAGAAAGTGTGTTGAAAATATGCCGGTTAAGTTATTTGGAAAATCAGTATTCAGGATACGGCTCAGGATATTGAGTTGTATCTATGATCAAACTATGAGCAAAAAGTAAAGTAAATGACACGAGATGTACGAGGAAAGCCCTTGATCAATCTAGATCGCCGGCATAAAACCTCGGGAGCTGACAATCGCAGCTGCCTTGTTCTTCTTATTGCTTCAAACTTCAGGATACAGTGTAGGATATAGACCAGATCGCTAAGTGTTACAATGTTTTTGTATGAAAGTGAAAATTGCTAGAGAGCAAGTGTTAGAGTGTAGCGAGTGTAAATGTGATGTCCTATTCGATCTGGTATACCCACCTATTTATAGTTACAAATTAGAAACTAAAATTCCTATAAATATGGGATGCTCCCGAATATTCCATAAATAGCCGTTTGGAACCAAATAAAGCGGGCTTAACGTCTTTCCTTGAACAACTTGGACCGAGTCTTCCGCGGAATGAGTCCTTGTGAACGTTGCTAGCTTCTAACCCACGTACCTGCACATAATCCGTTAGTAATCCTGAGGATACCATTCAGGATGTTACCAATATCCTAAACCAGCATCCCGGATGTAAACAGATACTATATAACCAAGATATAAATCAAGATATTTTCCAGGATATGGGCTCAGAATTTCACCCATAACAATCCCCTGGAGAATAATGAGAATGATAAGATTAATATAACCAGAGGAGAACTTCGTACACTGATTGATACAGCTGTATCTAAAGCTGTAGAGGAGCAATTTAGGGAGTATAGTGGGACGCATAGTAAAGCCTCATCTGTACCCCACTCTAAGTTTTTCCCTAAGACTCACTCAGAGGCTCACAGCAAGCCACCCTCTAAGAAAGAGGAACCAAAGAAGGATGATGATCGACATTCATCTATTCAACACAGTGTTCCATCCAAGAGGTTAGTGTTCGATAATGAACCACGTACCAAGTCCTGTACCTATAAATACTTTGTTTCCTGCAAACCCCGGGATTTCACTGGGGAGGAAGGGGCAATTGATTGTATGACCTGGTTGGATGAAATGGACAGTTGTCGATATCAGTGGTTGTGCTGAGAGGGATGTAGTGAAGTATGTATCCCAATCGTTCAAGGGAGAGGCACTAGCATGGTGGAAGGCTCTCATTCAAGCTGCTGGGAAGATCCCACTTTACAACATGTCATGGGAACAGTTTGTTGCTCTCATTATGGAGAACTACTGCCCTCAACACGAGGTCGAAAGAATTGAATCAGATTTCTTATCATTGGTAATGACAAACTTAGATTGTCAAGCTTACCTCACCAGTTTCAATACCCTGTCCAGACTGGTTCCTTACCTAGTAATACCAGAACCCAAGAGAATTGCTAGCTTCATTGGGGGTTTAGCCCCAGAAATCAAAGCCAGTGTTAAGGCTTCAAGACCTACTACATTCAGGTCAGCGGCAGACCTGTCGCTATCTCTCACACTCGATGTGGTCAGAAACAAGGCTGCCAAAGTCTCTGAAGATGGAAAGCGTAAAAGGGAGGATGAGAATTCTCATCGCTCTGATAGGAAGAGGAACTCTGAGGATAAGAAGAGTTCCGGGTTTAAAAGAGACAGCCAGCAGTCGGTTGAGAAGACCAGGTGCGAAACCTGTAGGAAATACCACCTCGGGAAATGCAGATTTGAATCTCAGCCTCTACCGTGTGGAATTTGCAAGTCTCAGGAACATAAAACCCTGGATTGCAAGAAGCTAAAAGATGCAACCTGTTATGGTTGCAACGAGAAGGGGCATATCAAGACCAACTGCCCTAGGAATCAGAAGAAGCCCGAAGAGGCCAAGAGAACAAACGCATGAGTTTTCCAGATGAACGCCCAGAAGATGGTGCAGAATGATGACTATATAGCAGGTACCTTTCCTTATCAAGCAGTTTATATAGAAATTTATTTGATACTGGCAAATATGATTCTATAAGGAACGATAAATATTGGGAACTGTTGTCTCCGCTGATTTGGACTCCGGTCATTTAACGCGAGATAGAAATTAGCCGATGACACTATAGAAAATGCTCCTACAAATCTTAGATTGATATTTTATATCTATTAGGAATCACTCTTTTCTGATATCCTTATGGCAAGCTTTCGAGCTATCCAAATTCATCACTATAATAAAGACAGATGTGACATTTTGATCCCCTGTCAAAAAGATGATGGATTAGGACCAAACTTTAAATGCCATTAATGGTCTTTTGTGATCAAGGCTAAGTATAATTGATATATATTAAATAACGTTCATTAAGAATGTTAATGCTATATTGACCTGTATGGTTTAATGAAACCATGGTTAGTATATAAGGCCATGAGGATGAGGAATAGCAGTTGTCGGATCGCAACCAAGAAATGGATTCCTTCAGTAATAGGAACCATTTCTTCTGTTCCGGTCAGAAATCTTTAAGTCATAAAATTCTAATGTACCCTCTCTATAGATAAAGGACATTCGCATGAAATTGATATCTCTTTAATCCCTATTGATTACGAATACCAAATGGTATAACAAAACCGCCGTATGAAAATTGATGTATCTTAATAAGTTCCATAGATTGCTTCCATGCCTGATCAGTATGGAGGTTTAATGCATGGAACCACAAAGATATCCCAATGATCATATGGTACTAAAGTCAACTAATAGTTTTCAAAGAAGATATCCAGAATGAAATTGTCCAAGTAAGTGTCTCTGATTAAATCTGTGGACTCGTAACATAAATGTGTCACTCATTTGACACCAGCAAGGATGGATGAACTGGAGCCTGAGATTTGGAAAATCTCTGTAACTCCCTTGTGTCTTGTTTACCTTCTGCAAAGACTACCCTGTTTACCTCCCGAGAGGCAAGTAGAGTTAAGATTAACATCCCACTTTAGGTTGGAATGTTGTAGAACTCCATGTTGATTATGGAATAATCGAAACCCTAATTAAGTAAATTTTAAGATAAGAGATTCATATAGCCTAACTTAATATTCCGAGAGTTTGATATTGCTAAATAAGAAAGACGGTTCATTTGGCTTATGCATTCATTACCGCAACCCTATTTAGACAACGATTAAGAATCGCCATCAACTACCCAGGATCGTCGAGTTATTCAACTAGCTATAAGGATTAGCTATTCCTTAATAATAGTTTTAAGCAACGGTTGGGATAACCATCTCACCTTAAGATAAACTTTCTACAATAGTTTATATATAAGCATCAAGGCTGCTCCTTTGAAGACCTTGTATAGAGGGAATGTTAAACGTCCATTGATAGGACAATAGATTGGTAAGTCCAATTATCAGGATCTGAAAGTTGCATTAGAAACGACAAATAAGATCACGCAAATTCATAATCATCTATAAGATGCTGGTATTCGGCAGAAAATCAAGGATTAATGAAAGTACCAAACCTCCTAAATTCTTGTTAAGGAATTAGGTTCAACAAAAGATATCACCCAGGAAGGGTGTGCCAAATTTGTTAAATTATCAGGCTAGTTAAGCTCTGAATATATAGAATCATTCGAAGGAAATCGAATGTATCAAGATCAAGTAGCTTATAAGCTAAAACCTATTTAGGGAGCTTGGCGGAGCTCGCGATACATTGCACACTAGTCACCGAAGGATGTGTTTCGCCAATAAGTCAAGAAGCACTATCACATAATGATATGCAGATTTATGATGTGAGGAGCATCCAGTATCAATCGAGGATTGTCAGGTTAAGAAGCTCCAAAAAGGATACATGTACCTACTATAGAGGTCAACTTGGGAGCTTGGAGAGGCTCCAGGTATGCTAAAGAAGTTAAGTCCATTATACGACAAAAAGTACTTCCATCATTTTAACAAATCTCGAGGTCGAGATTTATTTTAAGGGGGTGAGGATGTAACACCTCGAAAATTCACGTCCTATAATGTATTGACACGTGTCATAAGCTTGAACGTGTGAAAGAATACTCTAGAGGGACTAAAGTTGACAAACATGGAAAGTATGTGAATATAAGGGTTCAAAATGTCAACAATGGATAAATATACTTTGCAGTAACCCTACATGATACTCATACCTTCAAACGAATAAATCATGGATCATACGAAGCTAAATATGAAAGAAAGTGAGAGATTACAAACTACAGGGGTTAAATGTGTCAACATGTTTAAAGTATACCTCTGAGTGACCTTTTAGCAAACCCGAAGCTTTGTAACGATTAGGCTTGTAAACGAACCAAACGTTCAGTGAACCGTTCATGTATCGTTTGGCAGGAAACTCGTTTATGTTCGTTTATTTAGTAAATAAACGAACATGAACATTTTTTTCCGTTCATATAACTAAACAAACGAACATGAACAATGTCTCGTTTGTTCATTTACGTTCATGAACGATCGTTTATGTTCATTCAGTTATGTTCGTTTGAATTCGCCGTTTATGATCGTTTATATTTGTTCGTTTATTTAATTGTTTAACTTTATATAGTACTAATATTAAATTTAAAACTAAAACTAAATTTAAAATGTACAAGTTTTTCTTTAGCATCCCATTTACATGCTTTAAGTTTCTGATTTCAAAACAATCTTTATGTGGTATTAATATATTTGATTTCTACATTCCAATTTAAAAACAATCTTTTCTGTCTTATGAATAGTTGATTAAGGTTTACTTATTTTTAGCCTTTTCTTTTTCTCTACTACACCTACACAATTCAGACTTGTTTCGTTTTTCCATAGTAGGTAAGCACTAAAAGTTGCATATGTAATTTTGGTTTAACAAGTAACGTTTTCTGACATTGTTATATACATTGAATTAGAACGAAGTTGGTGCGTTGTTGATCATAATGGTGAATTGGTGATTTCAAGATGGTGCTTTGAACTGTCTATCAGTCTATAATTTTAACGAATTTATTTACATTTGAAGTTCTTTTTTTATGATGGTTAAGTTTGGATATTCACGTTTACTTTTAATTGGTGTTTCATCATTTGTGTTCGTTAATTTATGTTTAGTTATTTTCGTTTATGTTTGCTCATTTTTGTTCGTTTAGGTTCGCTTATGTTAGATTGCGTTCGTTTACGTTCGTATACTCATTTATGTTCATGAACTGTTTGTTTACACTATTAATAAACGAACATAAACGAACATGAACATCTTCATTTTTTAAACGAACAAACACGAACAAGAAAATCCGTTCGTTAAAATGTTCATGTCTGATCGTTTGTTCGGTTAACTTTAACGAACGAACATGAACATGCCTCGTTCGTGTTCGTTCGGTTCATTTACAAGCCTAGTAACGATTAAATATGCTCACTAGAATACATGATAAAAATTTCATCAAGTTTCGATATCGTATAAGAAAGTTATGATCAAATTCGTATGCGAGGGGTTAAAGCGTAAACGTTGAAAGTTATGGCTTTTCGGGTGATAACCAAGTTAATCAATGGCTTAACAAACTGGGTATAAGACTTGAAGCCTTATAAGTCAAGTTGAGGGGCTCAAAATGCAAGAAACAAAGTTTGGTTGACCTTTCGAAGAGCCAAGAGCCAAGGATGCAAACTGAAAAAGTTTTAAAACCTGAAGATAGGCTCCAGGCGGGCCGCGTAAGGTCTTGGCAATCCTTACGCGGGCCGCGTCAGGCCCCCAGATGCAGAAAATCATGAAAAGTGGTTGTTCAGCCTTGGAACCGACTTAAGAAGATATTTTCTCATCCATGGGCGACCCCTAAACATTCCTAGGCACTTAGGGACACTTGTGCGTGATCCATGATCAGTTGTAGCCTTAGTTGTCAACAATCTAATGAGATTGAAACACTATAAAAGGGCCTTGTGTTGCAACATTGTGTTCACTCATTCCTTCTGCATTTCTGGAGCTTTTGGGAGTTCAAGAGCAGACCCTAAGCCTTCCTAATCGTGCATAGGACTTCAGTAAGTATGCTTAACCTTTCTTAGTTAAGTTTTTGCTTAGTTTTAGCTTAAAAGTCAAACCGTCGTAATTACCGTTTGACTTAGCGATTAATCATTGATGGTTCAGTGATTAGTCGAATTGAAGGTTGTTATAAGTTGGCAATTATGTGGGCATTAAACCCTTAAAAGGGCTCCCTCTTAACTTATTTTCCCTATACGGGCTTGGGATACGGTATTATAATAATACCGCTTGGTCGGGTATTGAATGTTTAGTCGTATTGTGATTAAATTATTGAGGTAACCCGCTTTAATATGTATTGTTTGAAATAAAAGCCTTTAGGGGTTAATGACCATGTCCCGGATATCCTTGACATCATTGTATTATAAAATGGCCTCGTCTTAAGCACGGGGTGTAGGCATACACCTGACAGTTGCTTAAGGAAAAACGGTATCTCACTCTCTTGTGGGCCTATACTTGTGGCGTGTCTGTTAATTTGACTTGGTTTCTACATCGGGCCCTGAACGTACAACGAACATGTAAATCTGTATACAAGATTATAAATATAATTGTCCCAAGTTATAAAGAGTTTGTGCCACGTGCATTCAAATCAATTTTATTAAACCTTTTCAAAATGAGTCGGTTGAGTGTATTTACCAGTGAAAACTGACGTATTTTCCAAAAGGGTTAAGTGACAGGTACTGAACGTAATTGGCTGGAAGCTCAGGGCGTTTATAAGGAATCTTGCAAGTTCTAGGCGCCTAAAGTCTGTTGAACAATGTTTATGTTTTAAGATCCGCCTGTGGATCCTTTACTTTCCGTTGTAATACTCTGATATTACGTTATATTCGGATTGTAATATAATTTATCTTTTGCTTCCGCTGTGCATTCATATATATTGTGTTGTTTGACTATGATGATATCAACTACGTCACGATACTCCCCACCGGGCCCACCGGTAATACGTGAAAAGTCTGGGTGTGACAGGAAAAGCCAATCTAAACAAGGTGAAAGTTGTTCTTGAAACCAAGCCACCACGAAGCAAAAAAGAGGTAGAAACCCTAAATGGGAAGCTTGTAGCCCTGAAGCATTTCACCTCAAAATTGGCTGAAAGGTCTTTACCTTTCTTCAGAACGCTCAAAGCATGCTCTGACAAGAAGGACTTCAAATGGACTGATGAGGCTGAAGAAGACTTCAACCAGATGAAGAGACACCTAGCTTCTCTACCTGACATTGCAGCCCCGGAAATGGGAGAGTTGATCCCCGTATACCTTTCAGTTGCTGAAGAAGCAATAAGTGCGGTCCTCACCATTGAACGAGACAAAGTTCAGGTACCCATTTATTTCTTCAGCAAAACTCTAAAATTGGCTGAAATCAAGTATCCTCCCGTGGAAAAACTTGCTCTAGCCCTAGTCCAAACGGCTAGAAGGCTTCGAAGGTATTTCCAAGCACACCCCATACAGGTGGTCACCGACCAACCAATAAAAAATGTACTTGAAAAACCGAAGAATTCAGTACGATTAGCCAAGTGGGCTGTTGAACTTGGTGAACATAACATCACCTATGTTCCCAGAAAAGCCATCAAAGCCCAGGTCCTGGCTGATTTCATTGTAGAATTCCCATAACAAACAACTGCTGAAGTAAACACAGCTGCCACTGAACCTTCAGACCTTAAAGCCTGGAAGCTTTTCACCGATGGGGCTTCAAGCGTTGAAGGTTCAGGGGCCGGTCTTATTCTAATCAACCCGAAAGGGTTAGAATTCACATATGCTCTTCGATTTGATTTTCAGACCACCACCAACGAAGCTGAATACGAAGCACTGATAGCTGGCTTAAGGTTAGCTAAGGAAATGAAGGTCCAAAAGCTTGAAGTCTTCATGGACTCGCTGTTGGTGTCAAGCCAAGTGAATGACAGTTATGTTTCAAAAGAACCTAACATGAAGAGGTACAAGGAAAAATCTAAAGAACTGATGAACACATTCCAAATGTGTACCATCAAGCAAATTCTCAGGTCTCAAAATAAGAAGGCTGATGCCTTGAGTAAACTCGCTTCTCTCACTTTTGCCCACCTCACCAAAAAGGTGTTGCTAGAAGTATTGAAAACTCCATCAATTGAAGAATTGGAAGTTCAAGACGTAACCACCGAAGAAGGTCCCAATTGGATGACTCCAATCAATAAATTCCTTAAAAATGGTGAATTACCTGCTGGTCAAACAGAGGCTGAAAGGGTTAAAGTCAAGTCTAGACAGTATGTGTTGCAAGGTGAAATCCTCTACAAGAAGGGTTACCTTGCACCCTTGCTGAGATGTGTTGGTCCCGAACAAAGCCAGTATTTGGTCAAAGAGGTTCATGAAGGGATATGCGGAGCCCATTTTGGAGCAAGAACGGTGGTTGCTAAATTAATGAACCTTGGGTATTTTTGGCACTCCATTCACAGAGACACCAGTGAGCAACTAAGGAAGTGTGATTCATGCCAAATTCATGCACCAGTCCCGAAAAGTCCCAAGCATGATCTTGTCCCGATAACCTCAGTATGGCCATTTTATAAATGGGGGATGGACATCGTTGGCCCATTCCCACCAGCCAAAGGTGGAGTGAAGTTATTGTTAGTAGTCATAGACTACTTCACCAAGTGGCCTGAGGTTAAACCACTTGCAAAAATTACGGGCAAGCAAGTCATTGACTTCGTTTGGGAAAACATCATTTGTCGCTATGGATTGCCGGGAGTGCTTGTTACCGATAATGGAAAGCAATTCGCTGAGAAGCCTTTCAGCGTTTGGTGCAAAGAATTCAGAATAGCTCAGGTTTTCAGCTCAGTGGCATATCCACAATCAAACGGTCAGGTTGAAAGGATGAACCGAAGCATAGTTGAAGGAATCAAAGCCAGATTGGGAAGATATGAAAGCAATTGGCTTGAAGAATTGCCAAGTGTTCTATGGGCCATACGAACAACCGAAAAAACAAGCCACAAAAGAACACCTTACAACTTGGTATTTGGATCTGAAGCCGTGATTCCAGCTGAAGTAGGAGTTGTAACACAAAGAACTGTCAACATGGATCCCGAAGCAAACCAAAAAGAGACCATGTTGAACTTACAACTCCTAGAGGAAGCCTGAGACCAAGCTGCAATCCACGAAGCCAAGTACAAACAAATGATGGAAGCCTATTACAACAAAAGAGTCAAGCACGAATGCTTCAAGACAGGAGACCTTGTGCTTAGAAACAATGAGGCTAGTAAAAAAGAGAACCAAGGAAAACTCGGCCCAAAATGGGAAGGGTTATATACCATCCTTGAGACATATAAGGGTGGATCCTATAAGCTAGCCGACTCAGAAAGGTTAAAAGCTTACAAGACATTGGAATGGAAAGACCATCAAGAGGTTCCATGTCTAATCAAGAAAGATTGGTTTGTATTTCACAAGTTGCATTTCAAGAGTTGTACTATGATCACCTTTTGTAACACAATATCTCTTGAATGAATGAAGATATTTTATCAAATTTTTCTTTCTATCCTAAAATCAGGTTGAGAACCTAGCAAAAAACTCCATGGCAAGGGCCATGTAAGGGGATGAGCTCCCAGGCCACATCGCTCAATAGATTCAAGGGTTGAATGGACCTATATAAGGGGTGAGTTCCTAAGTCAATACAACTCCATGAGACTTATAATTAAAAACAAAGTTGTCTCATTGACGGGTTCGAACAGCTTACACCAAATGTTCCTTAAGCCTTAGAAAAATTATCAAAGAGAGGCTTACGAAGTGAAATCAAACTAAGGAAAGTAATGAATAGGATAGGTGCTATGTCTTCTTGTTAAAAATACCAAGGCTAAGTGACTGCAGCACTGAACCCTTTAAGATATAAAAAACATAAAGACAACACAAACCCAACAAAGCCAATACAATAAAGATAAGAATAATCCAAGGAACAATGCAACAACACAAGTAAAAAAGTTGCACACAACCCAAAACACAAAAATACAAACCAAAGTATCAAGTCATGAAACCAAAGTAGTAGCCGGAAGCCTTGAAGGCTTCAAGCTATAAACATTCAAATAGCCAGAAGGCTTGAAGGCTTTAAGCCAACCAAACTGCCTTAGCAAAACAGGCATAAGCAAAAAAAGCATAACACAAGGAAAATAATAGAAACTTAGTAACATAATAAAAGAAGCCTTAACAGGCTTCCAAGCATCCAAACAAGTTAAAGCAAGCCTTAGTGGCTCGCAAACCTAAGATATTGTTCAAATGACCGCCCAGGTCAAACCACAACCATAAAACAGAAACCTTAAGGGTTTTCTGTAAAACCTAAAGTGTTTAACAAAGATACATAACATTGTTCAACAAAATGCTAAGAAAGCTACGAATAAGCCCTAAAAGCTTTTACTTTGCATCACTTACCACAGGCTTTGTTGCACTAGCTCCATCACCCTTAGCTTTCTTAGCCTTTTTCTTCCTCTTACCTTCCTCAACAGCCATCCCGGAGGCTTCAAGACTTGGATCCTTCGAGCCTTCACCAGCACCAGAAAAGGTATCTTCACCATCACCCGAGCAGGAACGCTTCTTTGACAAAGATTCAAGCACTTCCTTGTAGACAACCTCATCAAGCCCACGTGGTTTCAAATCCTGCAAAACAGATATGTGCTTGCCAAAACATTTTGAGACCTCACCAATGTAGGGATAAGTCAAGCGTTCCATCTCTTGAACTGAATCCTGAAAAACCTTGAGAGCTTCGGGGCGGTAGAGGGAAGATTTGTCTTGAGAATCACCAGACTGGCAAGCTTTGTAACCGGAAACATAACCCTGATGCCTCCCATGCTCCAAAAGCTTACCATAAACACCACCCAGAACACTGTTAAACTCAGCCGAATGCAGAAGGTAAGTGACAACTTGTTGAAACCCGTGTTCAATCAACCATTTGTTGTCATCAGAAAGCTGAACCCTCGAAGCCTCCAAGGCTTCCACCTGCTTCTTTAACTCACCAACCTCTGCCTCATGCTTTTGGGTTAACTCGTCAACCTTCTTGGACAAAGTTTCCCCCTTCTTCACCAAGCCTTCATTTTCTTTCTTCAAAGCGCTCACAGTAGCCTTCATCTTGTCCTTTTTCTTCGAAAATTCCTCATACTCATGCATCCTCTTACGAAAACGAGCAACTCCTTGAGGAAGCATGGCAGCAAGGTTACAAGTACTTAAAATCATACGAGACAACATCATGTCATCATACATCTCAGCAATAGTACCATGAACCAAGGGAGGAGCAATATGGCTAAACACATTCTCACAAACAGTAGCATCTTTGCAACTATCACCCAACTTCACACCCCAATCAGGTACATAAACCTGATGTGGGTCAAGACCTTCAGAACCGCTAACACTTTTACCAGATGAGTCTGCCACAACAACCCCTTTACCAACAGAATTCTTCCCAGTAATAACCAACTCCTTCTCCTTGTCAACACCTTCATCCAGGGCATGATCCACAAAAACACCAATATCATCACTCAAGTCCACATGTTCCGGAGTAGATGGTGGATAAGAAGTATTCTGACGACGATTTAAATGTCAGACAACCTTGGGAAAAATAGCCTTCTTAAAACCCTTCACATCAGGCACACCTACATAACCCGAACCCTCGAACCTCTGTTCTGAACCCTTAACCACAACATTTTCACCAGGAGTAGCCTGGACATCCCCAAATGCAACATCCGATGTATCATCGCTCTTAATGAATTCCAAAGCAGACATAACTGCAAAAAATGGACAAGTATATTTAAAGATCATAAAATGCAAGTAAAAGAGAAAAAATAAATGTATAAAAACATACCCTGTCCATCCCTCATAAGAACCGGGTCTCGATTTGGTTTATCCCACAACTTACTAATACCCAGTAACACCAAAAGTTGCTCGGGAAAAGGACGAACCCTTGAGGGACATTTCCTAATAATTTCAAGAAAACGGGAGTTTATCTCAGAAGCAGAAGGTTCGGGTTCGTTAAGAATGGCCTCAGGTCGCCTCCAAACCATTTTGAACGGAAGAATCTCATCCGAGACCCATAAAAACCGATCCTTCCAGGCACCAAGTGTGGTAACCATAGATGAAACCAAGTAAATATCGGCTTTAGACGTCTCAAATGTAAACCAATAACCGTTCTTTGCCAATCGAAAGAAACGGCGGAACGACAACAAAGTAGGGTCATAACCACACGCTCGACACAAAACCTCGAAATGTAAAACCCTAGCCAAGCCTTGTGGGTGTATTTGACCAAAAGACACACGATTGTAGGATCTTTGAATCGATCAAAATGAGACGATCAGAAGAGTTCTAGACCAAATCAGAGGCGGAATTCACTGATTTGATTTTCATTGCAGCTTGATTCACACTAAGAACTAGATTAACTGTCGATTGTATTGATTTCAGAACGTTTTACAAGCTTGGTGACTCTTCGGCAGAGCTTCGCTACCGGAATCAGAAGTTACAAATGACAACCTAAGACCTCCTATTTATAGGGAAGGCCACTTCGCACGAACCAGGACAGACCAAGTCGCACGAACTGGTCAGTTCTAACCTGTTCCCCATTTTTCTCATACTACGCGTCTTGGTTTATCTATTATATTACAAGACTCGATACAAGACGAAGTCAACAGACATATGCACCAACAAACTCCCCCTTGGATGATGACGAGTCTTCAGTGTGTCGAGTCTTCAGTCTTGATCAGTCTTCTCGCTCTCTCCAAAATGTCTTTCTCTGTAAGCATCCTCATCAATCTCTCTCTTCTTCTGTCTTCAGACTCCCCCTTTCGATAAGCTGGGATCGCAGTCTGGAAATCACAATTTGCAACTGTCACAGGTTCAGAAACGTTTACTGGCTCTCTGTAGCAATAAGATCAGGAACCTGATAACCTGCACAAACTCTACCTAAAAGTAAATTTCACAATTTTAAAAATTTAACAATTTTAGAAACCACTTGTAGATATCGTTTAACATTTCTCAAATTATCTCAAACTTTGACTTCAATTTTCAAATCTTATGTTTTGGGTATTTTTATTTATAACAATTTTATTCTCTGCTTAACCACTTGTATTCGAAAAATTTAAATTTGGTTTCAAATTAATGAACCATTTAATCATTTCTTATTTCAAAACAAACTCTCCCAACCCTGTTGTTCATCATGTTCAGCACTTGGAATTTTGAAAATTAGATTTCCAACATAAGTTGCCGAAAATAAGATGAAATAAAAACTTTTTGAATTTTAAAATTTATGCTAAAACAAATTCTTTTTGGTTTTTTTAAGATTTTCAGTGTGTAAAAATGCAATAAAGAATTATTTACAGACAATATTTTTGTGAGTTTGTGTAAGAGGATCATATCAGTTTATGACAAATAACTAGTACCGTTGAGCTTTAAACACTTTAAGATCTAAACGATTCACTTAGATTGTCAGTATACTGATCCACTTAAATTTTCACACAAAGTTCAATTGTTTCGAAGATATGAATTAGTGTTTTAAAGACTTAAACTTATTCGCGTGTTCCACCTCAGAATATACTCCCGTATCCAGACTCCTATATTCAGTCTTACAGGTGAATGTACACTAATGATATCTGTAAGGGGTAAATGCGAGACCATGAGAGCTCAGGCTATTGCTTCCGCAAAATCAGAGAGATGATGGCTCGACTTTAGGTGGGTCCCCCTTGGGGATCTTCTTTTCAACAGCACATGATTAGCATTTTTCAATGTTTCATCATTTTTTATGCTAAGGGTGGGCTTTAAGAATAAAGCAGTGCGGAGTATTATACGAGGACTAGGCTATTGCTCCCGCAAAATCAGAAGTCCTGGTATAATACCCCATATATCATCACGCACAAAGACCTAGTATGTCAGAAATAGAAAGCCCTTCAAACAAGATTTCAGGGGTTACCTATATATCCGAGAGATGTTCCCCACGAGATAAGTAAGTATTTATTTAGATTTATATCTCGAAAACAATCTACTAAGCGTGTAAAAGCCTACTGGCATATCATCAGTGAGACCGTTTATCACATTTTAACTTTCCAATTCTTTAGCGTACTGTGATTGTCTACTTATGTACTATCATTTCCTCTTTTTCACAACAAAACTCATTTTGATTTTTCGATGTTTTTGGATTTTAGATTTTATCATGTTTTTGGATTTTTCGAATTTTCAAAATTTCTAAATTTTTTACTCCCCCTAAAATCAAAAATATGTTTCAATTTTTGATTTTCCGGGAAAATTTGAAAAAGAAGCAATAAACTGTATAAATAAAATGACAAACTGATGTGAATTGCTTCAATTCTCCATCCTCTTGGCATAAGCAATCAGAACTCCCCCTGACAACAAACTATTTTCCCATTATGATTTCAAAACACTTAAGTTTGTTTTAATTAAATGGTTTTTCTGGAAAATTAGTTTTGTTGATTTCACACATCATGGGGATCCATTCATCACTTTGTTCTTTCAACCACTTGTATGAAAGTTAAATCAAGTTCAACTTAATGACCTTGATTAACCACTTGTAAAAACAATCACTTGTAGGTTTTTTTCACACAAACATTTTCCAAGAATGATGCCGATTCATGCTCCACGATTACCAACTTGGGAGCTCCGGCAAGTCAGGATTTTTAAGCAAAGAATACAGACACCCAAGCCTGACCAGCTTTGGGTGTAACCTGTTCAATTTCACTTGGCCTTTGAACATTCCTTTTTGCTTCATAAAATTCTTTTACCCCTTTGGCCCTACCATCGACCATTTTTCCAAAAATATGTTTCACTTTGCCATTAAAAGCTTTTTCTACATCAAATTCTTTCTTTTCAGAATAGAATTGATTCAAAATCTCTACTTTTCCAACCTTTTGTTTTAAATTTTCAATCCGCAATGATGGAAAGTTTGCGTCATCCATTGGCGGAACTGAATTTTCTCTTTTTAGCTCAACTTGTGGCTCCTCTGACTTTGACGAGTCAGATTCATCGCTAGAAAGTGGCTCATTTGCTTCCGAAGAAACAAATTCATCGCCAGATTTAACATCTAATTTCTTAACAACCCACTTTTGATTGTTAAGATTCACATTTCTTTTGTAAAAACATTTTGAACTCTCACCAACTTCAAATGTAGAATTTTTAAACACTTTGAATTTGTCCGTTGGTGGTTCATTTTCATCAACAATTTTTTCTTTAAGTTTAGAAAAACTTCCTGTTTTATGTTGGTTGCCATTGGACAGTTCCAGGCGATGTGACCAACTTTTTTGCATTTATAGGAAGTTCTTGTTTCCTTTTTGGTTCCAAACACAGTCTTCTCAAACTTTTGTTTTTCAGCAAGAAACTCCTTGTTAGACTGTTTCCAGAAAGCTTTTTCCTTTTCTTCTTCTGAAGAAGCACCTGAAACAAATACAATTTTTGATTTAAAATCTTTAATATTTTGATTATTTTCAACATCAAAACCCAACCCCTTCTTTTTTAAATTGTTTTTATGATTCGGTTTCTTTTGATGACCTGGACCAAAACCTTTTTTCTTGTTTAAACATTGTTGAACTCTAGAAGTATATTTAGGTTTTGAAAATCCCATTTTATATTTTATTTCTAAAAATTTTATTTTTATCAATTTAAAAATTGTTTTAATATTTTCAATTTTCACATTTTTAATTGGAAATTCCTCATCAGAATATAATTTGTCTGATTCATTCAAAGTATATGCTACTTTGAATGTTTCGTCATTCAAATTATTTTTTGACATAAGAAAATCTTTATTGTAAACCCTTTTGACCGATGATTTCGAACTGTCCACTGATGAACTTGAACTCTCAGATTCGGACTTTGACTCTGACTCGTCATCCTTATCCAACACCTGATCGACCACTTTCTTTATTAACTCAGACTCATGATCAGTGTCAGACGATGTGAATGTGACATCAATGTTGTCTGGTAACTCATCAGTTGTTTCAGACTTTAACTTTATATTGACTGCCTTTTTTACTTGTTCCGAATTTGGTTTTCTGGGAGAATAACCTTCCCATATCGGAGGCGGACACTTGTTATAATTTGCACTTTGTTTCTTACCGGTATCCATATCTTCCGACTTTTTATCTTGAAAACCTTCAAAACCTGCAACAGTCGGATAAATTCTATCAATCAGGTAATCTGAACTTGAGTAACTCATTAGCAATCGTCTGATTCTTTCATTCTCAATCTTTTCAGTCTCCAATTCCTGCTTCAACTTTGCACACTCTTCAATATAATGATTGATGGCCTTCTGCTTAGACATCATCATTGCATTCATCATTGTCAAAGCATCTTCCCTTTCTGAGTTTGTCTTTTCCAACTGGTTGACTGTTCTGTTCAACACATCATAAGATTCTTTCACGTACTTAATATCGAACAACAATTTTTCTTTCATCTCGTCTAGCTTACTATACTTCTTATCTTTCTCTTCACAATGTTTGCATGGTTCCAAACATTTCAGACAAGGTTTTGTGACCTTTACAATCTTTTCAATCACTTTAACCTCTTCACTCTGTTCATTCTTCTCTTCCTGAGCAACATTCTCACATTTTACCTCTTTCCTTTCTTTTGCTGCTTATTTCTCCTTTAGCTTCTCCAGTTTATCTGCAAAATAAAATTTGAAACTTTAACGAGATAGATGAGTTTTACCAATGTTTATTTGATTAATTTCTTCATTATCATCACTGCTATAAATTGATGATTGATTAAAGACTGGTGTCTTTTCTGAACTATCTTCTGAAGTGACAGACTCTCCATCTTGACTTTTCTCATCATTTACAAAAACATCCATCCATTCTTTCATCAACTCTGGCTCTTGAATGATCTGTGCAATAAATGCTCTAAACTTATAGTTACTTTTAGCCGGAATATATTTGTCCCAGCTAAATCCCTCTGGCAATCTTTCATCTTCTTGATCTGGAGGCATAATAATACAAGCTTTCTTCTTTCCATCTTCAATTGGAATAGCACGGGATGATGACGGTTGTTGAGCTACCTGATGGTATATTGCTTTCCGATAATATTCATTATTCCCGAATGGATTCTGAGCTCCACCTGCTTCTCGGTTGGTACATTCCCTCTTGAAATGTCCTTTTTCCCTGCACCGAACACAAGTAACTTTAGACTTATTAAAACCTAAAGTAGAAACATTAGCATCACGTAAGTCATCTCTTCCTGTAATCTGCTTAAATTTCTCAGCTCTCCTCAACACGCTTGCTAAACACCACTTAATATCCATTAGCTCCATTTCCTCAGCATCAATCTGATCGTAATCCTCTTTTGTTAACATAGGATTTCCGATTCTTCCCGCAACCAAACTCTCATATGATTCTAACACGGTAACTAGTAATGCCATATGACCTTTAGCGACTTCTTCAGAGAAATTCTGACCGTTCTGAAGATGCAACGCGATGTTACATTGTAGCACATGACCATTACCATTGTTTGAGCTTTGAGACTGATAATTTGAAGTTGAAACATTAGGATTAACACTCGGATATGAAGAAAATCCACTGTTGTTGGTTGAACTTTGATTGAGTGATCCGGATGAGTTTTCTGCGCTGAAAGCGGTTTGGATCTTCGGACTTGCTTCAACATTTTGAACATTACCTTTGAAATACATCTTGATATCTTGTTGACCACTTGAATAGTTCATTCTAGCGATCTTTTGTTGTTCAAGAACTTGTCCTTCAAGTTTTTCAATGAATTGAGCAATTGTCAATCTATCATACTCTCCGGTGTTCTTCAAAATCATAAGATATGTACCCCATTCTTTTTGAGGTAAAGCATCGGCTAATTTTTCAACCCATTCCTCACGATCTTTAGTGATATCCAACCGTGACATTGAACGCACTAGATGACAATATCTCTCGATAAGAGTCTTTGTAGTTTCACCCGGCAAACTTGAGAACAAGTCAAATTCTTTCTTTAATAGTGACTTTTTATTTCTGATCATCTCCGTACTTCCTTCGAATTTTGTACGAAGTGCTTCCCAAATCGAACGTGCACTATCATCATGTTGAAGTAATATGAAAATGTCTTCTTTCACAGCTTGTTAAAGTAAACTGATCATCATTTTTTCTGCCTTGTACATTTCTCTCTCTTTTTCCGTAAATTCAGAAATATTCTTTACAACTCCCACATTATTACGAGGTCGAACATACTTAGTTTCAATACATTCCCAAGACCTTAGATGATTTGCTTGAACCCAGTTTTCGAAACGTTCTTGCCAACTGTAATATTCTTCAATGCTCATCAGCTTTGGGGGTTTCTGCAACGTTCCTGTTTCATTTTCCATGTTTACGTTCTGAGCAACGGTAACAGGAGTACCCGAGGCAGTAGCAAACGCATTATAAAATTCGTTGTCCATGTTTCGGTATTGAAATTTCACAAAAACAGACTTTTCAAACGAACTGGTCAAAGTTTCAAACGACCTGGTAACTTATAGTTCACCCCACACGACCTGGATCACAATTTCAAACAACCTGATATACTTTCAAACGAGCTGGATCAGATTCAAACGAACAGGATTAACTTTCAAACGACCTGGACCTAAACTTCAATCTGTGCGACCAGAATTTAGTTCACACCGTGCGAACTGATGTTATTTCAACTGAACTGAACACCTCGTGTGAACTGAAGCAACTATCAAACTATCAAATGATCTGACTATGTTTCACTCAATCCGTGTGAGCTGGCTCTGATTTTCAAACGACCTGACACTCCGTACGACCTGATTTTTCAAATCGTGCGAACTGGGTACACTTTCAAACGACCTGAACAATTTTCACACGAACAGACTGAAATCCGAACGATCTGAACAGTTTTTCACGCGGTTTGGTCCATTTTATCAAGTTTTAAGTTGATTTTAGATCTGATTTTTTCAAGGATTGATTAAAACTCAGTTTTACATGTTATATGTGAAAATCAGCCCATTTTAACCGTAAATTCATTGAAATTTTGAAGAAAATGAGTAGAAAGTGAGATTTATTCATGAAAACAAGCTGAAATGGTAAGAACTCTTCCTCCTAAGCTCTGATACCACTTGTAGGATCATTGAATCGATCAAAACGAGACGACCAGAAGAGTTCTACACCAAATCAGAGGCGAAATTCATTGATTTGATCTTCATTGCAGCTTGATTCACACTAAGAACTAGATTAATTGTCGATTGTATTAATTTCAGAACGTTTTACAAGCTTGGCGACACTTCGGCAGAGCTTCGCTACCGGAATCAGAAGTTACAAATGACAACCTAAGACCTCCTATTTATAGGGAAGGCTATTTCGCACGAACCAGGACAGACCAGGTCGCACGACCTGGTGCCAGGTCGCACGGACTGGTCAGTTCGCACGAACTGGTCAGTTCTGACCTGTTTCTCGTTTTTCTCGTACTACGCATCTTGGTTTATCTATTCTATTACAAGACTCGATACAAGACGAAGTCAACAGACATATGCACCAACAACGATAATACTCTAACACGTTTAAAACAAAGTCGGAGATTAGAAAACTAAAAGTGTCGACAGTAAAGAGCAATCGAACCAGCCAGACACTGATCGATTGAGACATCCATCCCCGGAGCAACTGGTTTAAACTTTAGCCCAATTCTCCATTCCATACAAAACGTTTCAACCTCCTCTTGGGTTAAACGCGAATAACTTATGGGTAAATCTTTACGAGCACCGGTAAGTTATGATTGAAAGAAAGAAAAGCGAAAATAAAGAACTAACCTGGGCGAAGAGAAGGGAAGATATGAAGAAAACTTGAGAGAAAATGAAGGAACTTTGTGATTGTGATGATAAAAAATGAAAATAAGGCTAAAATAGGAGTTATGATTACACAGCAGTTAATTGCACTGCAAAAACCGCCGACCAATAAACTGTCACACATCAATCAAATCAGTTGTCACTTTTGAAATTCAAAAAATTCTCAACTGTCCTCAACCCTTCAAGCCTTCAAGCCTCGAAGCATTTCAGCAATGAAAATAAATGTGTAAAAGTCAGAAGTCTTTGAGCTCATTCCCAAAAACCTCTGACTTGGGGGGGCTGATGACGAGGGTAGCCCAAGACCAAATAAAATGACTAAAACACATGAATGCTTAAAAGGTTGAAAGGTTCGAAGGTTAAAAACCCGGGAGTTAGGATAAAGCAATACATGAACAGTAAATGGTCACATCTCTGATTGCTTCACCAACTCTCCTAGCCGCAAAAGTAAGGCGAGTACACAGAACGCAGTCTTTTACCCGCAGGTCAAAAGGCTTGAACCCTCAAAAGGGTAAGTCCCCCACTGCAGACATACTTCACTAGTCAATGGTTTCTTCTTTGATAGATAACCTTCTCTATATATATGACACTTCATTAAGTGTGAAAGACATTCTGGATCAGCTCTGATTCTACACGAATCTCTGGCCATTGTTCTTGAGTACTTGTCCTATGCAAGTCACTCTCCATCACATTCAACACACACATTCTCTTTGCTCCCACATCCGAAACTGAACACATTTCAGTGGAGGATCTCGAGCAAACAACAAAATCAAACTAGTGAACCTCTCTCCACATCTAGCAAACGTGGGGGGACCCCAAGACTTGCGTTAGGCAAAATTAAACCCTTCAACCCTTTTGCCTAACCAGCCCAGCTACTATCCTTGGTCTAATATTTGTTGCATCAACAATAGCATATGATCAAAATATTGTAAATCAACTTCCATATGAAGTTACTAAATTTTAAGCGTCGCCATTATCAAATTGAAGTACTAGCCCAAGAATTAGAAAGCCTAATTTTTATGCATTAATTATGTAGGGAAAAGATCAAATAGGAAGATTAATTTCGCTAGGAAGGATAGGAAGCAATAAGAGGATGACATGTGGCAACAATTAAAATAAAGAAAAAGGGTATTTTAGTTAATCTAACCCTTTCTTCTTCCTTTTCAAAACCCAGTAACTTCAAAACCCACCATTTTCAAAACCCACCATCTTCAACCATTTCTTCACTTTCTATCTCAATAATCACTACATTATAGTGCGATTTTCATCACCAATCAATGATTCAAACACCCGATCAACGTGTTCTTCATCTTTTTTGAAGAAAACCCAGTTTAATTTCATACAAAATCTCGTTTTTTTTTCCGGTGATTTTGAAGATAATCACTCGATCCGTTCGATTCGAGCGCTGATAAGTGTTTCAATCATTCAAAATTCATAAATTGTTGAAGAAATCACTTCGATCCAGGTAAGAAATTCTTTAATTTCATTTTTACGATCTGGGTTTTTGATTTAGTCATTGCGTTTTACGATTTTGGTGGGGGTCCGGGGGCAGGGCCCCCGGTAGCGGGGTCCCAGGGGCGGCAGCCCCTGGTGGGGTCCAAGGGGCAGAGCTGCCAGGTCAGCTCGGAAAATTTTTTTTCTGATTAAATTGCTGTAATAAAAATGCATCAGAAAAATTAATTTTCCAGAAATTGGCTCATTTCGAAGACAGTAATTCGTAGACAATTCAGACAGTTCACAGTCACAGACAGTTCCCAGACAGTTTTATGTGTCCATTGCGTTTTAGAAATAAGAGAGTTTTATGTGTTTTCTAGCTATTGCGTTTTAGAAAAAAAAAACACATTTTTAAGTGTTTTTAGTCATTGCGTTTTAGGTAAAACACATTTTTGAAGTGTTTTTAGTCATTGCGTTTTAGGTAAAACACAGTTTTAGGTGTTTTCAGTCCATTGCGTTTTAGAATGAGTAATTTTTAAGTGTTTTCTGGCCATTGCGTTTTACAAATAAGACATTTCTTTGTGTTTTTGGTGCATTGCGTTTTAGGTAAAACACATTTTTATGTGTTTTTTGTGCATTGCGTTTTAGGTAAAAACACATATTTTCAGTTTTTAGGCTATTGCGTTTTAGAAATAAGACATTTCTTTGTGTTTTCTGGCCATTGCGTTTTACAAATAAGTCATTTCTTTGTGTTTTTTGTGCATTGCGTTTTAGAAAAAATGTCATTTTTTAGGTTTTTTTTTCATTGCGTTTTACGATACTGGGGGTTTTTCTATTGCGTTTTACGCAACTGGGTTTTAAATATATATTTTTTTTAAATATAGCAATAGTATACTCGTTTTAAAGATAAAAAAACGCTTGTTTTTTTGGTGCAATTTTTATAAAAAAATAATGTCATATGAAAGAGTTATTAACGTTTAAAAAATGGGGGGGAGATTGGAGGAGAGAGAAACTATTGCCTTGGATTGACTAGAATGCCCATAAACAAACTCACGCGCCTTTTTTCTTCCTTTTTAATTTCCCTGATTTAATCTTAGCCCTTGATTAACTAAATGGATGGTCAAGATCACTTCCTAGCCTTCCTAGCCAAATAAACTTCCTATTGTATCTCCACCCTAATTATGTATTGATTTATATTAATATAACTATGGGTGGAGATACAATAGGAAGTTAATTTGGCTAGGAAGGCTAGGAAGTGATCTTGACCATCCATTTAGTAAATCAAGGGCTAAGATTAAATCAGGGAAATTGAAAAGAAGAAAAGAGGCGCGTGAGTTTGTTTAGGGGCATTCTAGTCAATTCAAGCCAATAGTTTCTCTCTCCTCCAATTCCCCCCATTTTTTAAACGTTAATAACTCTTTCATACGACATTATTTTTTTATAAAAATTGCACCAAAAAAACGAGCGTTTTTTTATCTTTAAAACGAGTATACTATTGCTATATTTTAAAAAAAAAATTAAAACCCAGTTGCGTAAAATGCAATAGAAAAACCCCCAGTTACGTAAAACGCAATGAAAAAAAAACCTAAAAAATGACATTTTTCTAAAACGCAATGCACCAAAAACACAAATAAATGACTTATTTATAAAACGCAATGGCCAGAAAACACAAAGAAATGTCTTATTTCTAAAACGCAATAGCCTAAAAACTCAAAAGAAAATGTACTTTCTAAAACGCAATGGACTAAAAACACATAAAAATGTGTTTTACCTAAAACACAATGCACAAAAAACACAAAGAAATTTCTTATTTGTAAAACGCAATGGCCAGAAAACACTTAAAATGTCTGTTTTCTAAAACGCAATGGACTGAAAACACATAAAAAAGTGTTTTACCTAAAACGCAATGCAC
The DNA here is from genome assembly GCA_030545235.1 of Helianthus tuberosus. Taxonomy (NCBI): domain Eukaryota; kingdom Viridiplantae; phylum Streptophyta; class Magnoliopsida; order Asterales; family Asteraceae; genus Helianthus; species Helianthus tuberosus. The sequence goes on from CM060420.1 coordinate 139,973,629, forward strand.
AAAAAACACAAAGAAATGTCTTATTTGTAAAACGCAATGGCCAGAAAACACTTAAAAATGACTCATTCTAAAACGCAATTGCTTAAAAAACAAAAGAAAGTGTTCTCTGTAAAACGCAATGGACTGAAAACACCTAAAAAGTGTTTTACCTAAAACGCAATGCACCAAAAACACTTCAAGAATGTGTTTTTCTAAAACGCAATGGCCAGAAAACACCAAAGAAAGTGAATTGTCTGTGCTGTGAACTGTCTGGACCAATGCAGTTTCCAGAGGCAATTTACAGAAAATTAATTTTTCTGATGCATTCTAGTCAACCCCACCCAGGGGCTCTGCCCCTTGGACCCCGCCAGGGGCTGCCGCCCCTGGGACCCCGCTACCAGGGGCGCTGCCCCCGGACCCCCGCCAAGATCGTAAAACGCAATGACTAAATCAAAAACCCATATCGTAAAAATGAAATTAAAGAATTTCTTACATGGATTGAAGTGATTTCTTCAACAATTGACGATTTTTGAATGATTGAAACACTTATCAGCGCTCGAATCGAACGAATCGAGTGATTATCTTCAAAATCACCTGAAAAAACGAGATTTTGTATGAAATTAAACTGAGTTTTTTCAAAAAAGCTGAAGAACACGTTGATCGGGTGTTTGAATCATTGATTGGTGATGAAAATCGCAATATAATGTAGTGATTATTGAGATAGAAAGTGAAGAAATGGTTGAAGATGGTGGGTTTTGAAAATGGTGGGTTTTGAAGTTACTGGGTTTTGAAAAGGAAGAAGAAAATGGTTGGATTGACTAAAATACCCTTTTTCTTTATTTTAAATGTTGCCACATGTCCTAATCCTATTGCTTCCTAGACTTCCTAGCCAAAATAAACTTTCTATTTGATCTTTTCCCATATAACTATTGTTGTATTATTGTGTGTGTACATATAGATTACATGGATAACTCTAGTTCAATTTTCTCATCAAATGGAATATCACAAGTTCAAAATTACATATAATAATTTGAATCAAATCAAATTCGATCATTTCGCATTTGTGATTTTCGAATCAAATCGAATATCACATATTTCAAGTTTTTCAAGTCTATTTCGAATAATAAACACCCCTACATGTGGGTGCCGCTGAAAGTGAGTTGTTATATACAAAGCTTCAGATAATCCTTTATTTTTCATTTAAACTTGACGTTTCCATTTGGCAACTTTGAATGAGCCCAGAGTTGGATCTCCCTGTAACAATAAGACCCAAATAATGTTTTTGGATTTTATTACATCTGCTAAGTCAAGCCCATCTCGATAATGCTTTTCTTTTCTTCCATAGATTTGTTTGATTCCGTTTATTTCCATTCAAACCTGTTTTGATCTCAGGCCCAGCTGATGTATATAACGGCCCATTATTATGGTTTTATCGATTCTCATTAAACGTTTGGGCCAATAGTTCATTGTGGCCTATGCTAAGAGACTTGGGCCTTCTCATGAAAAGAAAAACCAACACTGATGATATGGACAAAGTACAATAACAATTAACAAGGTTCAAATCCAAGATCATCTTTTCTATAAAAAACTTGAAGTACACTGTTTGTTAAAAAAAGGGTCCAAGAAAATTGATTACTTACACCTTTAGATATGGACATTAGCCTAAACAACCACTTTGGAATTTGTCATTTTCCATTGTAAGCCACTTGAGAATCGGTTTGTACATAACCTCGATGTTTTTGGAAGACAATGCAGCCTATCAAACTGAATGCCGTTGCTAAATGTGAAATACGAAAATTCCATTCAAAAGCCGTAGAAATCCAAAAAAAGAAATGAACTGAGAACAACATCAAGCCTCAAATGATTATGGCTTCTTATTGACCATCAAACGAAAAAGAAAAAAAAAACTAATTTAACAGAGTTGATTTTTTAGCTAAAAAGTAGAAAAAATTACACCGTTGGTCCTTGTGGTTTCTGTCAAATTTCAATGTCGGGTACTAATAGTTTTTTGTTGCAAAATCAGGTATTAATGTTCTAATTTGTTACAATGTTGAGTACTAAGGCCAAACCTTGTTATCTTTTTTTTGTTAGGAGTTAATAAAATGACTAAAATGCCCTTTAATAAATAGAGAGTCTATTTTTAATTGATTATATTTGAGTAAAATAATTTAAAGTTTTATTTATATGTAAATTTATATTTTTTATATATTTCTGTTCTATTTATATTTTTGTATAAAATTATATGGATTTGAAGTTTATTATTTATAAACTTTAGGTTTATATATAATGGGTTATATTCAAATGTGAACAGCTTCTTGAAAGTGAATTGTGTGAACTAATCTTGGACCTTGATTTGTTTAAGATGATTAAGGGTAGGATTGTAATTGTATATATAAACTATTATTAAATTTAAATCATTATATCACTAATTGATTTCAGTTACATGCACTAAGTTTAGTAATTCCAAATCTTTACATATTTTATATTTTTATAAGATTTTCATCATTATCTCTTTAACAAATCACCAGCTAATCATGCGATTTACTTCCTATCCTCACATTCGGTGTTCATCAGTTCCATAAACCCATAAAATCATCATCATCATCACGTAGTTTTTTTTTTTGCTGCAATTCTTATCGTCTTTCATCATCATCGCAGAGGAGGACCGCAAAAGTTACAGATCATCGTCGTGACCATCATATTCGCCGGAATACTCTCTCTCACAGATCTCGAATTCCATTGATTTCCTTCATACAATCAGGTTTGATCTTCCAATTTTCCTCTTAAAGATTTGTTCCTTCTTATTCAACAATTAGGATTCATAGGGTTTCCAGTTGAATTGGGTATAATTTGAAGATGGAGGGAGGTGGCGTGGTGTCAACAGAGAAACAGAGTACAGACTCCACTACGACGTCGTCTTACACCTACTGGGTCAGAGAAGTCAAACAAGATGCTGCACCACCCCCTTTTCCTAGGAAACTCACTACAGAGGATGTTTCAGCTGGGTCTGGTTCATGTACTCATTTGGGTTCTGCTTGGAATAAGGTAAATTGTTGTAGTTTGTTTTGTTTGATTGATGCTAGTTTTGATTTAACAAGATACTTGGTTTTTTTAAGAATAGTATTGATTTAACAAGATACTTGATTTTACTCTGTTTTTTGGCGATGTTATGATGTTTGTTTGGTTGATTTGTTGTAAAATCGTTGATGTATGATGTTTGGTGTGCACATTTTGTTGTAAAATCGTTAATGTATGATGTTTGGTTGGTTGATCTGTTGTAGACATTTGTACAGGGGTTTTTACTTTGTTTTTAGGCTATGGTATACTACGATGTACACATGTGTATATTTTATGCAACCTGAGTTGTACACTATGTACACATGTGTATAAGCAGTCGATACACAGGTGTACTAAAGGTTGGTTATTTGTCTACAACCTGGAATAGTGTAGACTTATATAATGCACTGTTGTGCACATGTGTACAGACTGTTGTACACAGGTGAACATACCAGTGTACACCAAGAACAAACTGTATTATCCATAAGTATTATTGTGACAATACAAGTGTCTAATTTTATGGAGCATGTGCAGGCAAATGGTGTTTGAAACCAAAGGTGGAAAAGGGCTGATGCGTTTTCAAATGGTACAGTTGTTGGCAACGAAACAGGAAAACAGAGTAATCTCTACAGCCCCAAATTCTAGAAAGGAAAAACAAATGCAGATCTTCAAGCTCCCCAAATGGATTCATCAGACAAAACTATTCGTAAAGGTGGTCGTGTTCGGGCTAAACAATCGTGATATTTTTTCTAATATTTGTTAAAGAATTTGTCAAGTTCTGATCTTTCATCGAGGGTTTAATGACCAGACTCACCAAAAAGAAGCATTTTAAATATTCATATGGCGGTGACATTCGAAGGATGGAGTCTGTTGGTACATGTCATATAATCGGGTGATTTTAGGCCTAATGTTCCGTTTTTGCCGATGTTGTACCAGTTTTAGCTGCTTGTCACAACCATGTGCTACATTTGTTTAATTCTACGTTAGTTTTCCTTAGAACTTGTTTTTGTTGTCACAAAGTAGACATTTTACTCGAGATATGTTTCTAGAACAATGAGTTTTCTCAATGTACCTTCTGTCAATTTCAAAATGATTTAAGTAAAAGTTTGTAAGACCATGTGTTAATGCTTACGTTGGTTGGTTTTGTGAACCATATATACCTGTTACCAAAACTTGATCTATACTACTACCCAGGTTTGTAAGACCGTGTGTTAATGTGTATCGACTACGTATACATATGTGTACATAGTGTACAACCCAGGTTGCAGACAATATACACGTGTACACAGTGTATTAATAAATCTTCATAACCAAGTGTATTTAATAAAAAAAAAACTAGACAAATGTCTACAACAAATCAACCAAGCAAAAATCATACCATCGCCTAAAAACAGAGTAAAAACCCGTGTATGTTACAAAACTTGACCAATACTACTACAACAACATCACAATAAAAAAAAACTATTAACAAAATCTCTCTCTTGAATGACAACGACCTGTACATAATGAAAAACCAAACAAACAATACAATGCAAAACATAAAAGTTTTAGTTTTTCTTGTTTGACTCGTTAGATATTATACATAACTTGACACGTTGTATAAGTATACGGGTCAAAACAGACACCTCTAAGATAAGTAACTTGCGAGAATCTGAAACAAATTGAACCATAACACCGCGATGTGAACAACCCTGATAACACTCGCAGTACTTTTTCTGGCACATTGACTTTTTACAGTTGTAGCCCTTTCTCTGCTTTCCAGCAACTGGCTTCACTTGATCTCCATCCTCCTGTTTTCATCCATTAATATTTAACAACCCATCAATAAGCATGCAAAGTTAATCGTATACAAGATAAGCTTATAACCCACGTACCACATTTTGGCTTGCTGGAGGCTCCACAAGACACTGAATCTTGGACCTAAACACGATCGGATTTTTCGATTCAATCAGTTCACGTGTCTCTTCAACCATATCTTCATAATCACGACTATTGGAGGCTCCAACCTGTATTGCATTGCTGCTTCAAACTCCAACCCATTCGGATGCTGAACTTCCTTTAGGTAATTAATGACAAAACAGAGTATGACCAAAACTATTAAATCAACCTTATTCTTCAAAAAAAAAAAAATTAGAGGCACCAAACGATTTTACAAAATCTCAACCTTATTAAGCACGCTATACACAGGTGTACATAAACAATTTTTCAACATCTCAACCTAATTAACCACGCTGTACACAGGTGTACATAAACGACTCTACAACAACTCAACCAAACAAACAGCCTAGAATCCCTTAAAAAACAGAGCACGCTGTACACAGGTGTACATACATAATTTTTCAAAATCTCAACCTAATTAACCACGCTGTACACATGTGTACATAAAAGATTTTAGGTTATCTCAACCAACCAAACAAACATGCCTAAACTCGAATCAAAACAAAGCATCATCCTCTAATTTGTTAAATCACCCTTATCCTTCAAAGGAATTAAACATGTACTCGAATAACTACTCATATAAACAAACCGTTGTACCAAAACATTGTGACTAAACAACTTTCTGAACACATTATTCAAACCCTAATTCCGATTTGATGTTCATAGTTCATCTATAAAACAAAAAGTAACATGCAACTACTTTCTAAAACATATAAACATTAAGACTTTACATTGTGTACCTTTAGTAGTTGAAAATCAGATGCGTTTTCCGGCGACTCGGTTGCTCCGACGAACTTGATCTGGGTTTCTATGCCGTCGCAAATTGAATGTGAGAGAGAGAAGATATGCAAGTGGGAATAAAAGGTTAATTGAAGAAAATGGAAACTATTTAGGTATGGAAACTATAAAGTTTCCAGGTTTTGAATTTTATTATATTGTGTAGTTACAAAAATACCCTTATTCATTTAATTAAATAGAAAAAATTAACAAACTAATTACCCTTATGCCATTCATTTAATATCTAAAGATGATGCAAATTAACGGTCTAGATCTGTTCACACAGTTCATTCTTGGGAGGTTGTTCACTCTAGAATCCTACCCTATATATAATATTATTTAGATTACGTTAAAAAGTTTATTTTATATCATGTTTTTATCTTCGAGAAAACACGCCAAATCTTATCTTGTTAGAAAGTAAAAAGGTATTTAAAAACACATCAATAATTGATCATTCCTTTAATTATAGACGGGAGATAACTTAATAAGGATTATATTATAAATATAGCTATTTAGTTTTTAACAACTTAGTGATTTGATCTCAAAACTATACATTTTACATATTTAATTTTCAATTACATTGTTTGTTTTTTAAGGATATTCCTCAGTTTTGCTATAAAATTGCTTAGTTTTATGATATTTTAGTTACTTAATGTTTTGCAACTTATTGAAAATCAAAACCCGACACCCTCTTTCTCTCCTTCTTATGCTTTCTTTTTGTCTTTCTTCGGAGGGTGATGGGCATCAAATTTGGTTGGTGAAGTAAGTGTAAACCACCTAAGGGAGGTAGAGGCACGCTGCGAGTAAGGGTTCTAGGGTAGCAACCTGAAGTAAGTACACCACCGCCATCCCCTAGGGTAGCTTGGGTTGTAACACTTTGCTTTTTTGTACTTTCCTTAATTGGAATGATGTAATTATACTTCTATTTTTGGAAACTTGTATTTGTATTCATTTCCGATTTTGTAATTCGAGGATTTGAAATTCCATACTTTATACATACGTATCATGCATACAAACAATCATTAAATACGTGTTTACTTGCAAACCGATTCTTGTTATACATGCAAATGCTCATACATACATTCACGATACACGAATTACACTTACATACATGTTCCATACTCGAAAACATGTTAAACCACTAAGTTTTGGCATTAATTAACAAACACATGAAAGTTCTGGGGCCAAATTGTAATAAAATGAAACTAGTTGGCCAAAAGAGGCGCCGCGGTACACTACCTCCCCCCCCCCCATTTGCCTTGGCATGACGCCAATGTGGTGAATCCACAAATTGTTGTTTCTAGTTCATGCATTGGTCACCTTCTCCTTCCCCAATCATCTTTAAACCTCATTAAACACTAAACCCTAATCCTCCATTATAAAACTAAGCCTCCATCACCTCATTTGAATTTTTCCAACTCTCCTACACTCTCAAAATACTCCTAAATCAGTTGTATTTGCAAGTTGTGGCAGAATTATCTAAGTGCCAAAGTAAGCACCTATCTCATTTTTCTTCATCTTTTCTTCTTCTTGAAAGCATATAACACTTCTAGGAGTGTTTCCACAAGTTTACCATGGTAAACTAAGGAAAGGTGGAACATCACTATTTTGAGGTCCAAACTTTTTGTTTTGAAGTTATTTATTGCAAACTTTTTCATAACTTAACTTTCTTGTATGAATCTTGTGCCTATCTTGTTCCTAAACCCATCTATGGTTATGGGGCTTGATTAAGATTGATTCTTATGAGTTTAGGGGCGCAAACACACTCTAAACTTTCTGTTTTGGCAAGGTTTTTAACAATCCACAAGTGTTGAAACCATCCAAGCTCACCATCTTCAATATTGTGAGACTTATGTTTTGGTGAAGGTGTGAAGCATGGAAGCCTTGGCTCTCCAAACTTGTTCCACCACCTCAGTTGATGTTTTACTATGTTCATCCAAATAGCTTCCAAGACTCAAAGTAACACAACCCCGCCGCACCTCCAACATTTACCATGATGGGTATGAAACACCCGGGTTGATCTTACTTGGCTACTTGGTAAAACTAGTTAATTTATAATTCTTGTTATTCATGACCAACCGGGTTATCAACTATATTGATAACCTTGTGCTTTGGTGAATCATACAATGAGGTTAATCATGCCTCCATGCTTGACTTATATGGCACTACATGATAATACATGATGGACTTATACTAAATAATATATATATATATATATAGCCAAATTCGTAATACTAATCAGGTTATGGTTAGATGTTATGAACTTAGGCTATATTATCTTTGTTCTTTATTTCTCATTTGTGATTCTAATGGGTAAGTGAGGATCCATGAAAACACATAAAATCTTAGTGTCCAAACGAGTATGTAGACGAGATATATTCTTGTGTACATAGACCTTATTATACTTGAATCCGAATCCAAACTCCCCACTAAATTCGAATACTCACACACTCTGTTTCCCCAATGTAGGGTAACTTCGGTGTTCCAAACTCAACAACTTGTCAACTCTATTTTTTGAAACTTGTATGTTGTGGGGGGTTTAACCTAACTACACCCCTGCCACGTGGGTGGTGCCCCAACATAGATAATCAACATATGTAAGCGCGAAAGAGAGACCCGTGACGGGGTTCTGCCCTACCTACGAGAGAGAAAAGCGGCTAGTTAAAGCCTCTTCTAAGCCCACCATAAGACCATTTGTTATGGTCTCAAGTCTCGATGAGGTGGTGGTGAGATCGGCATGAAACACCCCCACAAGGCGTTACTGGTGACATGAAAGGCGTGTGCATGAGGTAGTTCATGCTCGTGAGGGTAAAAAGGGTTAGTAGCCATAAGGCTCTCGACCAATCAAATCTACTCTTGTCATTTTTATTTTTAAATATATATATTTAATATTAAATTATTTTAATGATGGTAATATTAAAAGTTGTGAATCATTAATTAAATTAAAACCTTATAAATAAGCAACCACTTTGTGCTTATGTTGATTGCACTATAGGCTTGGGGAGTTTTCCAAAAAAAAAAAATGTCTTCACTCCCCCATCATATAACCCTTTTTCATCAAAAATATCTGTTGACTCTGTCTCTCACCATTCTCTTCATCTTCGCATCTGACTGGATTTCTTGGATCCTTTTCTTTTTCTACACATACGATGAGATATATATAGAGAGATATGGAGCAGAACCCCACCGCCCACCGCTTCACCACCCGACAACGGCGATGAGTGAACTCCACCGCTTCACAGTCCTACCAACCAACGACGACGCTGAGTGGAATAGTCGGTTCTCTGGTGGCTAGGGTTCCACTAGAAACCCGACAAAGGAGATGATCGGAGGTTGTCGGCTCTGCTGCGTGCTCTTGTCCTGGTTCTTCAATTTTTGGTCAGGTTTTTTCTTCGGTTTTGAGGTTTACCTATCTGATTTTGATTTTATTGTTGGGTTTCTATATGTTTTTGAGGTCGATGGAATGGTTTTCGTGGAATGTTTTTGTAATTTATCCTCAGCTTGATGTTGTTTTTGATTTATTTTGTGTGAGTTGAATGCATGTTAAAAAAGGTGGAGTGTTTTTGACTTTTCAGTCAAATTGGTCAGCTCTAGGTTTAAGATTTATGTTTTAGATGTTAGGTTTTTGAAGTAAGATTGCAAACCACATTATACTGTACGGAATGATCTATACAAATAGAAAAAAAGTGGATGTTAATTGGATGAAATGTGTAATAATGCTGCATTAGAGACATATTAGATTTGAAATGGAAATGGAAATATATGTTATAGTCAAAGAAATGTTGACTACCGGATAGATTGATTGTTTATAATTGGATTGTTGTAGATCTAATTCACATAAGTAACGGGATTTTAGATTTCATCTGGCTTGATAGTCCAATTTCCCTATTTTGAAAGGGTAAAAGAAAAGAGAAAAAACTCACAAGGTACTTCATCAACCATAGGATAAAAGATTCTTGCAGTGAGTACATACGAAAATGGATATGAACAAACAGTTCATCAAATTTTCTCTTTTATTGAGAAATTGTCAATCAATTTTCAACAGCGAACCATAGGATGGAGGTAGTAGGAGGCGTCAATCGAACCAGACAAACCAGATAAAATAGATGAACCATGAGCAGCGGAACTGTATGCGATTTAATCACAAGCAGCAGACCAAACTAGAAGCAAAAATCAGGTACAACACTACAACCTGATGTTTCAAACCCCAACCTGATAGTTTCCTTTTTCTTACAGCAAAATGTTCTTTTTGTTCGAATGTGATCAGGTACACAACATAATGGTTTTCCTTTTTTGTTCCTATTATATTTGGATTTGGTATATTAATCAGTAATTGTATATGATTAACTGTTCAGAATTATTGATGTTAGAGGTTTGTTTTCATGTTTTAGGTAACTCAATTAAAATAAACACTTAATTAAATCGTAAACACATTTAAGGCCAACACGTATTAATTAAGAGATGAGCCATCAAATATATCTTTTTTAGAATGACAAACTCACATACTCACCAAATATTACACCAATGTTCACTACGGGACTAGAACCCACACCTTACTACACTCATTAATACCATTAGGCTACCGGTTCTTTGGTAATGTTTTATATCTATTTTGCATTTTCATTTATAAATTTAGTATATTATGTTTTGTTTTATCTTTTTACACAATCATATATAAAGATATTTTTTTTTGTGATTGCTTCAGTTCTTCGTTTCCTTAGCAAACATGTTAATGCTTTCAAAGAATTCCATCAAGTACCACCCCGCAAGTTGTTGTTTCCATGTTTTTTATTTTCTTTTGAAATGATTGAATTACATAACGTGACAACAAAGGCGCCACAACTAATAAGTTCATATAATCAACCATGTGTGTATTCAATAAATATTACATAATGTGACATCAAAGATACTTTATGTAACTGATTTATGAGGTGTTATTATAATCATGAATTAATGGTGACTAGATACCTTTTGAAATGGCCATGTCATCCGGAAGTCGGCGGGGGTACATGGGTGAAGAAACACTGGTTTAATCGACCGGAATCAATTAAACCAGGGGGTTTGAATCTGCATAAAAGGGTTAGGTCTTCTCGTTTTATTCGGGGGTAACTGGTCTCCTTCTTCGAACAACAACTGCAAAACAAACAGCCGTTAGACTCGCCACAGGGAGAATGGGGGTTCTCTCTGTGACCACCCTCCGGCGTGAGAATAAGTACAGGGTTTGATAGTAAAGTGAAGTGAGAGTAACTTAAGGAATTGTACCTGAATTATCCTTTATTTATAGCCGAAGTTTGGGCGGGAAAGTTTGTTGATGGAAAGCTTAACGGAAAATACTTTTCCGTAAGCAGTTATTTCCTCCACCGTTAGCCACTAACGGATGTGTATGCACACGGATCGTTGTCATGATCAACGGCTGGAGTGATGCCACGTGGAAAGTGGGCAAGTTCTTCTTTCAATTTGGTGCCATCATCGTGACTTTGAGGAGTGCTTGGGATGATGCCACGTGGCCATTCGGTTATAACCGAATGGTTATGCACGATAAAGCCTTCTAGAAGGATTACAACTGTAATCCTATGTGGCTTTTCCTCATGCTATTTATGTTATGACAGAAAAGTTATTTTTGCCCAAGTCTGGGTGGCCCTAGCGCAGAGATTTCGTTAGGATTTTATTCTATCTGTTGTATGGGAGCTTGCGCAAGGATTTAATAGTTTCCTTTTGGCGCGTGGATGTTTAAAACTGTTTCTTTTTTAAGTTCTCTTTTAGAACCAGTGCGCGACCGCGCAAGGTTCGTTCTAAAGAGAGCTCTTTGATGAAGTTGTGGTATGGTCTCAAGCACTTGTGCAAGGTTTTTGGGACCTTACCCCATCAAGTCCCCACAGTCTAGTGTTGCTCTTATGCAAATAAGTGGAACACTGGACTATAAAAGGTGGGTGGTTTTTGTTGTAGAGTTTTTGGCACGAAAATGGAGAATCTTCTTGGGGAAGATACTCTTGCTCATGATTTCGATTTTGAAAATCTTAACTTTTGGCAGTGAAAAGGTACAGTGACGGTTGTTGACGTGTGACAGGCTGTCACTTGTCAGTTGTACGTCGTCGATCGTGGCTTACACGCGCGCGTGAAGTCGCGTTATTGTTATTCCCACTCGCCCTTGGTGCTTAGATAATCGTGTTTTCTCCGAAAAAGGTGTTATTGCGATTTTCTAGGTCATTGATGATGGTGGGTATATAAATATGTTGATTACCTTTGTTTCTCTATTCTTTGCACTTGGGTCTCCTTTGTCTTCTCCGTTAATTTCTTTGAAAAAATCTGCAACTTTCGCCTTTATGTCAACCGGAGAATATCACGAAGATTCTTCTGAAGAAATGGCAACTGGTCTTCCACCATTGAAGTGGTCGAAGGAGACTTTCGACGGTGTGGTTCGAGATTTCAAGTTCCCTGGCAGTTGGGATGCTCGATATCCTGACGAAGGTCAAACGTCGGTAGACGCTCCGGCCGGATATATTACCCTTTTTTGGGATTTTTTCTGTGCAGGCAATTTTCGATTGCCTGTAACGAAGTTCTTTCTGGATATCCTTTCGTTTTATAAGTTTCATCTTTCCCAAATACACCCTATTGGGATGGTTCGTGTTCGTCACTTCGAGTTTGCCTGCCGAGGGATGCATATTGAGCCGACAGTCGATCGCTTTCGAGTATTCCATCAAATGCGTTGTTCACAGGGCTTTTATTCTTTCGTTCAACGTGCTTCGGCAAAGAAGATCTTGTTTAGCCCCCCCCCCCCCCAAAATCTTTTCATGATTGGAAGCAAAAATTCTTCTTTATTAAAGCCGGAGTGATTCCAATGAAGATGGTTTTCAGGGGTAAAGTGGAGGTTGTAACGGAGATGATACAAACTCCTTATTCGGAGGCTTGGTACCAGGACAAAAAGGATGTTCCGTCGATTGCTCTGCCGGAAAAGGCCCTAGTTGGTGCTGCTATGAGCCTTTGCTGGCGGATGAATCGAGAGGATAAGCCGGTGTATATGGAGGGTGATAGCAGTAAGACTCTGGATTTCTTTTCTTCCCCCCCCCCCCCCCTTTTTTTTTGAATTTGCCCTTTTTCCCCTTTTGCAGTTGTCTCTTTACATGTTGTTGGTTTTAAGAGAGGTGGGAGGATGGCCACTATGCCAAAAAAGGCTGATGAGGAGCTTTGGTATCATCAAATTTTCAAGAATTTTGTTCTTCCGCGGGATGAAGATTTGTCCGCACAACCCATAACTGGCGCTGGCAATTTTACTATAATTGCAATACTATTTTTTGCTGCTTTTGCGCGTTGGATAACCTTTGCAAGTTTTTGCTTCTCCCAGTAGGTGAGTTGTCTAACCTGGGCATAGGCCCTGAAAATAAAAAACGTGCGCCAGCTTCCACTGTTGCGCCACGAAAAAATGGCGCGAAGAAGGCTTAATCTTCAAAAGCAAAAAATGTAAAAGGAGAGAAGAAAGGTACGCGCCATTCCTCTGACTCCTGGTGTGATTATGTGGTGGTGTCTGACTCGTTGGAGGGTCTTGCGTCTGCCGTTATAATGGAACCAAAGGCGGATCCTCAGGATACTGCAAACATTACTCCTTCAAATCCTGATGACCCAATAGACTTAGAGTCAAGCCCGGAGCTTTTGTTGAGGACAAAAGCGGGAAAAAGAAAACAGTCTGGGTTGATGTTGAGGCGCAACCAGCGAAGAAGGTTCAGAAGAGGAAGATTACCAAAAAGGGGTAATCTTGATGCTTTTATCGCAAAACCTCCTCCAAGTAAGCATCTTCTTTGCTTTCTTTCTATCCGTATTTATATGTTTTTGTAATACATATATTTGGTTTTTTAGAAAAGCTAACTTCTCCTGTGCATGCAGAGCCATCATCCGCGGTTAATGAGGATCTTCTGCCTTCACCCCCTCACGTCCTGATTAACGAGCAGCTAGAAAGTACTAAAGCTACTGGTGAAGATAAGGCAGAGAGGACTGCTGAGGCAGGAAACCCTGAGGTTCAAAAACCTGTTGAAGTTGTGGCGGAATCGGAGAAGGTTGTTAGCCCGGGGGCTGCGGGTGTTGATGTTGGGTATCCAAAATCTCCTGAAGTTGTGACGCGGGACCCGGAGAAAGGAAAATCTGCTCAAGATGATCCTGTGGCAACTTTTCCCACTACGGGTTTTGCCTCTACGCCTGTAAATGTCGAGAAGATCCCTGAAGACCTAAGTTCTTTTTTTTATGTTGATGAAAATTCCCCTATCCGCCCGGATGAAACTTTGGGGGATTATTACTACCGAACTTACTCAGAGAAGAATGCCTCTGAAATTCATGCTCCAGTTTGGAATTTGAAGAAGGGTGATACCTTTTCAGACTGGCGTGTGTGCCGAGATTGGTTTCAGGTAACCTTTACTCCTGGGGAGATTAAATTTCAAGAGGGGCGTCCTCATGAGCAGACCTATCACGCTTACCTTGAAGATGCTGGTACTTACACGTCTACTACGCATCGCATAAAGAATGGGCTGCCTTTGAGTTGTCCAAGAAAATTTTTTCTGAAGATGAGGCCCGAGTGGCCCGGATGAAGGCTACATTGGAAGCTGACCGGGCTAAATTTGAGAATGACCTGAAAACAGAAGAATAGTCTGTTGCTGGGTGGAATCGGAAGGCAGAGGCTGAAGTTGCTCTCCTTTCCAAAGAGCGCAAAAATTGGAGGGAGATTTGTGAGAAAGACAACAAGGAGAAGATGGGTCTCCGTAATGTTATTAATAATCTCAAAGCTGAGGTTGAGAGATTGAAAAAACAAGATGCGGAGATTGAGAAATTGAAAGAAGAAAAGGCTGAGGCTGAAGCAGCGCGTGATGAAGCACGCTCTCACAGGGAAAGAAGTGAACAGAGAGAGGTACATACCTGCGCTACTCTTGCCCTTAGAGATAAGGAGATAGAAGAACTTACTTCTTTGTTATCTGAGCAGGAACAATTTAAGGCGGAAGTTGAGGCTGCTAAAAAAGATTTAGATCTTGAACGGACTGAAAAGGCTGAGACTTCCCGCCGTCTTGCCGAGACTGAAGTTAAGTTGGAGAACTCTGAGACTGCGCGGGCAACGGCGGAGAGTGAGCTTGAACCATTGAAGAGTGACATGTTGTGGTTGAAAGAGCGCAGGATCGTAAGCGTAAGTTTATCTATCTTTGATAACATTTGGAGATGTTTGCGCGTCTTCTTACTCTTCTTTTACTTTTGTGCAGATTGCTGACTCAGTTCTTAATTCTCAAAGAATTAGATAAAACGGTTGCGCATTTGCTGGTTGTTGCGCGGAATGATGGGTATGCCCAAAGGTATGCAGAGTGTTCCCATCATGTAGTTAACGCTTTAAAGGTTGATTGGGACACTAGTAAGTCTGCTACTCATGGTGTTGATACTGAAGCTGCTCTTGGTGCTGCAAAGACTCAATTTAATACTTTGCTGCTTCCGGTCATGGATCTTATTAATGCTGCGCTACACTCTGAAGAGTTCATGACGCGATTAAGAGAAGTTTTCCCAGACAGGGAAGAAGGTGAAGACGAAGACCTAGCTTAGGTTTTCTTTGCTTTGTGGTTGTATTAACAATGGATAGTCAACTTTAGGTTTGGGATGTGGATCCCTGTCTGTAACTTTATTTTATACACTGCCGTGTATGTTTATAATTTTTTGTTAAGGCGTATGATGCGCTAGTAACTGTTATGAAACGTGTTTGAATTACAATTTTTTGCATGAGTACAATTTCTTTGATTAGGTAAGGCGAATAAAGGTGGTATAAAGCTCATGTGTGAACGTAAGGCTGGGCCTTGCGCGATGCGTGTGATCACTGACCGTTCATGAGACTTATGTTAAGATTACCATAATGTTTTTGCGCTTATCAAAAGAAATTGCATACACTTTGTAATTAACACTGAAATAATAGAACTAACTTTGCTTTGATTAATGATCAGGCTCAGAGGCCGTAGTACAAAGTTGTCTGTTTAGGATAATTAAATGGGACTTAACTTACTCATACTATAGTTCTACGCCATGGATTGGTAAGTTGAAGAACTTGACAAACATGTGAAGAGGCTATTGTATGCTACTTGCTTCTTTCGCCGCTTAGTTTTTAGCTTTCTTACTTGGGCCTTCATCGCCGCGAGTAATTTGTTTTATATCCTTCCGCACGTTCTGCAGTAAGTGGGTGAGTTCACCACTTTTGAGCGCTTTTTCGATCTCGGTACGGAGGGATATACAATTGTTTGTAGTGTGACCATTATCCTTGTGGTAGTCACAATACTGATTCGGATCTTGACCCCTCTTGTTCTTCTTTGGCGGATGGGTTTTGAACTGATAGTCCTCTGTGCTGAGCACCTCCGCCGGAGTTTTCGTTAGGGGGTCCACTGTCGTTCTCTATTCTCTTATTTTGTTTCCCTCCGTGCTGCGAGCTTGTTTATGGTTGCCCGCGCATCTTCAGATGAGTATGTTCCAGAGGTTGAGTCCCCCCAATTCTTTTTGAACTTTTTTCCGCTGCTCCCGCTCATATCTTGTGGACGATTGTGTGGTGGCGGTGGTCTGTTGGTGCTGAGGTTTTGTTCTGTATGGGCGTATACTTTGGCTGCAGCCATCAGCTTTTCCCAGCTCTTGGGTAACCCCTCCGTTCCCGAGAGAACCTTGATCATGTCATCGCAGCGGACAACATACTTGAACTATGCTCGTATCAAATGTTCGTGAACGTCACCGATCTCTAGTACTTCCTTGTTGTAACGCGTTATGAAGTCCTCTAGGCTCTCATCATCGCGCCTCCAAATGTTCATCACGTCAGCGGTGTCTCTGATAGACCTTCGCTGCTGCCTAAAATGCACTAGGAATTTTTCTCTTAAATCCACCCACGATGTTATCTTCCCGACTGGTAAGTTATCGAACCACAGTCACGCTGCACCTGTGAGAGTTTGGACGAAAAGGTGACACCACATTGGTAAGGTCCAACCTCCTACCAGGCCTGCGCTGGTAAATACACAAAGGTGATCGTCCGGATCTGTCATGCCGTTGAATTTCCAGACATTTGATGGTAGTTTCGCCTTTTCCAAGGGAGCTAAGGCGATCTCATTGACAAATTTCGAATTCTCCGCTGCCTCTGCTGGGAGGTAGATTAAGTTGTAATCGTGCTCTGCATCCGGGTTATAAACCGCGCGA
This sequence comes from Helianthus tuberosus, assembly GCA_030545235.1. Lineage (NCBI taxonomy): Eukaryota > Viridiplantae > Streptophyta > Magnoliopsida > Asterales > Asteraceae > Helianthus > Helianthus tuberosus. The sequence goes on from CM060420.1 coordinate 139,990,561, forward strand.
GGCTTATAACTTTTGTGATCCCGTTGCAGCCGGCTGAACACACTTGTATTATCACCCTCCTGGTATGTTCTGTCAAACTCGTCGGTGTAGGTGTCCCGCTTCTGGTGGGAACACGGGCCCAACCGAGAATGAACTGACTGTCTCTGATAAGATTCGTTATGATAATCTCTTCATCGGGTCTCAGAATGAGTAGACTCATACCTTGTAGGAGATCTGGAGTAAACTTCAGTGTCTTCCACGTGTACTCGCGATGGTGCGTCATGGTGCGATGCACGTGGTGCAGATGGTGCTCGTGCATGAGATGCAGGTCTTCGTGACTGAGTGGGAGGTGCAATTTGTGCACAAAGTTGTGCGTATACAGTGTTTGTTGTACCTTGGGATCTGACATACCACGAGATGGGAGTTTCACCGGGAGGTAAAATTGAACTTATCGGGATCTTGGGTTGTACTCCTGGAGTAACAGGGTCATTCGGATGATTATCGTTGTACTGGAATTCCTTATCATCCGAAGCCTCTTCCACAATCCCTTCGACTTGGGTATTGTGTGCGAAATTTGGCTGAGGGCCGGATTGATGGTTTGTCGGAGTTTCTTCCATTGAAAAACGGAGATGGAAGAGTAAATCGAAACGAGAAGATATGAATAAAATTGAGAAATTGGTGGGCGCCAATGAAGAAAAACTGGTTTAATCGACCGGAATAAATTGAAACAGGGGGTTTGAATCTGCATAAAAGGGTTAGGTCTTCTCGTTTGATTCGAGGGTAACTGATCTCCTTCTTCGAACAACAACTGCAAAACAAACAGCCGTTAGACTCGCCACGAGGAGAATGGGGGTTCTCTCCATGACCACCCTCCGGCGTGAGAATAAGTACAGGGTTTGATGAAGAAAAAGAAGTAATAGTAAAGTGAAGTGAGAGTAACTTGAGGAATTATACCTGAATTATCCTTTATTTATAGCAAAAGTTTGGGCGGGAAAGTTTGTTGATGGAAAACTTTACGGAAAATACTTTTCCATAATCGGTTATTTCCTCCACCGTTAGCCACTAACAGATATGTATGCACACGGATCGTGGTCATGATCAACGGCTAGGGTGATGCCACGTGGAAAGCGGGTAAGTGTGGATCTTCTTTCAATTTGGTGCCATCATCGTGACTTTGAGGAGTGCTTGGGATGATGCCACGTGGCCAATTGGTTATAACCGAATGGTTATGCACGATAAAGCCTTCTAGAAGGATTACAGCTGTAATCCTATGTGGCTTTTCCTCATGTTATTTCTGTTATGACAGAAATGTTATTTTTTCCAAAGTCTGAGCGGCCATAGCGCGGAGATATCGTTAGAATTTTATGCTACATGATAGGAGCCCAAGACGGGTCAAATTGAGCAACCTATTGGCCCGTCGTCAAGTCATCTTTAGTCCCTGGTTCTGAGATTCAAATCTCATGATCTGGGGCTGAATCATAACTGTTCATGGGGGTAGTTTTCTTAGGCTAAGAATGTGGGCCCACCCTTAGCTAATCATCACGCGCCCCTTCTATTTTCGAGAATCATTAATCGTCAGATATCAACGGCGGGGGTTTAATCTCCTTAATACACTTGCAGGGTGGTTTCAAATTTTGAAAAGATGGTGATGTGACAGTTTTCCCCTTTCACGTCAGTTACCCTCTTTAAAAACCTCTACCGCCCCTTTGATTTATTTTATCCTTCACTTTCTCTCCACATTTCCCCATTTTCTTTCTTCCATTGCAATTCTCCGATCTCCATATTTCCCCCTTTTCTTTCTTCCATTGCAATTCTCCCCAACTCTGCCTTGTCCCGATGACTCAGCAGAGTGCACCCTGACCGGATTGTTCTTTACACTCTGTCGTTTTCTTCTTGTGGTATTCGTTACCTACTTTCGTCTTTCAAGGTAGATCTGTTACGACACTTTAAGGTTCATTTCTCACAATTACACCTCTTGGGGTTCATGAGGGTTGTGCATTTTGAGTTGTCATGTGTGGTGGTTTCCGGGGAGCCGTCGATTCCTCTGTTCTGCATGTTTTACAAGTTGATCTCGGATGGGGACTGGTTTACCTTTGCCAAACGGAAAAGCAGCATATCCCAGCCCTGCTACTCTTTCATGCCAACTTCAACCTATCCCAAGGAGTGGAAAAGTCGGTTTATTTTCGTCTCTGCCGCCATGATGTCGGAATCGCCACCGTTGAGGGACGCTAAAGCAGCCATTGAAGACAGCATCCATGTTTTGTATGCCGATGAAATTATTCAGTGGAAACGCGTGTATGAAAATCCTACAAGGGCTTTTACTTTTCCAGAAGGGATTTTGGCTATGGGGGGATTAAGCCCCTCTTATCCAATCAGGCCCAAGGCTTTTGTGGGCAAGAAAGGTATCTATTGTTCATACCCCCTTTCTGAAAAAAATTTAAGAGTTTCATGTAGTCATCTTTAGCCCCATTTTTGGTGTAGAGATGACCTTGTGGGGTTTACTTCAGGGAGATTGCAAAGATTTCCAATTCGTAGTTGGCGACAAAGTTGAGCCGGGTCTGAGCCGAGGCGCTGAGAAGAAGGTTACTGAGGGACCTGTCCAAGCAGGGGATTCTGTTGCCAAGCAGAGGGACGAGGAAGCTTCCTCTGGTGAGAAAAGGGTCCTCTCGGTTCCCTTCAAGTGAGGATGTAACACCCCGTGTTTTCATAAGTCAAAGTCAAAGTCAAGGTCAACGACCGATTTCGCGCAACTTGACTTGTAGTGAATTTCTTTTATGTGTTTAATTTAGCTGTATTATGTGGAGTAAGTGTTGATAATTACAATAATCGACGTGTTTCAATCGCCATTTAATTGACTTACGACTGTGAACTATAGGAAGTAACAATGCGATAAGGTTAATCAACCGATAATCAAGCTGTGCTAATTAAACCGACATCGAATCATGATACGAACCGCAAATCGACTTACGAAACTTTGTTGTTATATGTGTGTGTGCCTTATGTGTTACTTGTGCGTGTTTATTTATGATGTGATATGGAGAATCAATCGAACTCGAACCCGAACCCGAATCACAATCGAACTATGATAATTAGTGGAGAAGAGACAGTGCTCGATATGAATTAGTTGGGACTGAAAGTAATTTGACTAGGAAACCCTATCGTGTCGAACCGCTTGCAATCGAAATCGAAACACCAAAAATCGTCGCGCCAAACACTTAAACCAAGTGCCATCCGGCCGGATAGCCATTGGTATCGATGCATTGCGAACTGCCTCGGGCAGTCAACCCGCAGTCATTGGTATCGATGGATCTATGTCGATAACTAACATGCTTCATTTCACTATGTGTACGTGCTGGTTATGCGTAAACGAATTCGAACTTTATATGCTACTATCAAACTTGTATGCTCACATTTACATTATATGTATTGACTTTATTTTAACGTATGTGACAGGTGCTTAGGATGCACACTTGGTAGGAATTTGAAGCTAGAATAAAGCTTTAGAGCCCAACAAATAGTTGTCTGTAGAAAATGAATCAAGGGTCTCTAGAAGCAGATAAACAATTGCTGATTATTTAAATCTGAGTTGTCGGAACAGAATATTTGCCTGGATTTTTGTCTGTAATAATTATTTTACTGTTTGAGATACGGTATGGGACGTATTATTTAAATTGAGTAGTATTGATAATTGTTATGGAAACTTCTGGACAATCTGTTTCGCTCAGTGCCATGCCCCGATGTTTCCGCCATCAGTTGGGGTGTGACAGATTGGTATCAGAGCCATAACTATAGGGAATTAGGCAGGACACGACCTAGTCCGGGTCGATGTCTTAGATACCTAGTCTATAGTTAGGAACCAACAGACCAACTTGAGTACACCCATTAGGGATTAGGTACGAGCTTATTTCTCACTATTCTCGCTTATGCTACACTATCGTTGCACTCGAATTTTCACCCACAAACAAGCAATTAAGTCGAGACTAGGTGTGAAAACCACAAACTCCCGATTCAATTGCTCGATCAATGCTGTTTTATCAACTTGTCAATGATTTCTTCATTCTTTTTCAATAACGAACGCTTGTTCAGCGGGGGGAATTATACCAAATCAGGAGTGAAATCCGTATTTTGATGAATAATCTCCTCTATTTTATCAAAACGGGAACGAAGTTGTTAAGATAGGGGTGAAACCCTAACCTTGACGACTTGTTCCGCTTTTATACAAAACTCTCACCAAAGTCTCGACGGACTCCAACGACCTGAAGTCACGAAATGACTAACGGGATGTGTGCCAGACGCCCAAGAATCGAGGCGAAGGCATAGTCCTGAAGGTTAAATGTGCACAACAGATCCTTGCGAATAGTCGAATCACTTTGGGTAGTCAAAGTCTACTAGCCGCAGACAATCTATTTCTCGATTTTTATGTGTTTTCGATTCTGAGCCTGCGACTGCTAACTCTGATGATTCGTGGATTTTATGTGCTTTGTGTGTTAACGATTTGAGATATCACTGGTTTCGATCTAACGCCTTTTTGCTTCCGCTACTCACACAACACACTACACATCGTTAACAAATCGTTGAATTATGGACGACTTTATGCTACGATATACGCTTATACTACGCTATTCTCGAACAATCAGGGACTTTGAATAATAGGTTTCTGTTTTCTGACTGCCTTGAGTGATTAAATGCGTATTTGCTTCCTTGCTTCTGTGCTTACGTGCTTAGGTGTTATGTGATTATGTGCTCCACGTGCTTATGTGTTTATGTGTTTACGTGAATGTGCGTGTTCCTGAGCTTTAGTAAGTAGTAGACGTGTGAGGTGAGATTCGAATGCTTTGTGTTGAGTCCTGTGACGATGTCTGTTGCAGACTATGTCGTCTGGATCCCGTCATCCCCTACTTTCTCGTCAAGAAAAGAGAGACAAGCGCCTTGCTGCTATCATCGCAAAAAGTGTAGCAAAGGCTATGAGTGATGTCTACGAAAATGTCAGTAAATCGTCTGAGGAGTCGAGAACCGAGGCTCCTAAAATTGCCGCCAAGACTCCCTTCAATTTCAAGCAATTCAAGTCGTGTGGGAAAAAAGAATTCACTGGCGAGGGAGGTCCTACTGCACTATTTCACTAGTTTGACTCCATTGAGGTCACTCTACGGCAGAGTGGTTGCCCCGATGACCTCCGAACTCTGAATGCTACCGGCGTTTTCCAGTCCCGTGCACTAGACTGGTGGACGGCCGAGAGGAACAAGCGAGGGAACGATGCAGCCTACGGTCTGTCATGGGACGAGCTCAAGGAAGTCATGCTGGAGGAATTCTGCCCTCCTCATGAACGTCAAAAGCTAGAGGATGAATTTTGGCACATACAGTAAAAGGATGGTGACAATGCTGCGCTCATTGCTCGCTTCAAACAGCTCAGCATCATTTGTCCCAATCAGGTCAAGACTCCAGACATGGCAATCAAGAAGTACATCCGGGCCCTGTCCGACTGCGTTGCTGATTTCGTGCAAGCGGCTAAGACTACGACGATCGAAGAAACTTATCTACTGGCCGCTGAAATCAATGAAAAACGGGTCAATGCTGGTGTCTGGGATAAAACTGCGAAACACCTGCATCAAGCTACTACCGTCACACCAACTGCTGAAACCACCACCTCGTCGAGCAACAAGAAGAAGAACAAGAGAAAGAGCAACTCCAGCAACAAGAACTGTGCGATCACTGCCGCACCGATTCAAGCTGTACCAGCCCAACAGCGTCAAGTAGCAGTGCCTGTGGCTAATGCACCGCCTGCAAAGCGTGCATACACTGGGCCACACCCGCTCTGCCCTACTTGTACCTACCACCACCCGACTGCCATTGCTTGCCGTTTTTGTGCTCATTGCAATATATACGGCCATTTTACTACCAACTGCCGTATTCGACAAGCTCCTGCTCATCAAGCTCTACTCACCGCCCCTCAGGGTCAACAAGCTCCTCCGGCACCCACGGTGAAAGCCAGAGCCTGCTTCGCATGTGGCGATCCTAACCATTTCGCCAACATGTGCCCAAACAGGGTGGTGAAACAAGAGCCCCAGCAGCAGCAGCCTCAGCAGCAACAACAGCAGCAGCAGCAACAACAGGCCGCACGCGCCAGAACTTTCAACATCAACGTGCGTCAAGCCCAAGCCGACAACAACGTGGTCAATGGTACGTTCCTTGTGAATGGTATTTATGCTTCATGTTTGTTTGATACTGGAGCCGATAATTGCTTTGTGTCGTTCGAGTTCGAGAAACTTCTTAGTCGTAAACGCTCCCAACTCTCCTCGAAATTCGATATTGAAGTCGCTACCGGAAGAACTGTCGCCGTCAATTCTGTTCTTCGTGATTGTACTCTTGAGCTCAATAGTCACATCTTTCCAATCGACCTCATTCCGATGCAACTCGGAAGTTTTGACGTCATAGTAGGCATGGACTTTCTTCACGAAAACCATGCTGAAGTTGTGTGCTTCGACAAGATGATCCGATTCTCGCTTGCGAATGGTGATTCATTGTGTGTCTACGGTGATACTACTTCGAAAGGTCTCAAGCTCATGTCATGTGTCCAAGCTAGCAAGTATCTCCGCAAGGAATACAGAGCTTTCTTGGCTAACATTGTGGTAGCGGAGAAGGAAACGAAAGAGAAGAAGGAAGTGAAGGACGTTCCAGTGGTTCGAGAATTTCCCCATGTTTTACCAGAGGATCTTCCCAGACTACCGCCAAGTCGTGATATCGACTTTCGTATCGACCTCATTCCTGGAGCCAACCCTATTGCCAAAGCTCCTTACCGACTCGCACCGTCCAAAATGCGCGAACTCTCAAACCAACTCCAGGAATTACTTGAGAAAGGCTTTATTCGCCCGAGCACCTCTCCTTGGGGCGCGCCAGTCCTTTTCGCCAAAAAGAAGGATGGGTCGTTCAGGATGTGCATCGACTATCGGGAATTGAATAAGTTAACTATCAAGAACCGATATCCCCTACCCCGTATCGACGATTTGTTTGATCAACTACAAGGTGCTACGTGCTTCTCGAAGATAGATCTACGCTCAGGATATCACCAGCTACGTATTCAAGAGGAGGATATACCCAAAACCGCATTTCGCACTCGATACGGCCACTACGTATTCGTTGTTATGCCCTTTGGTTTAACCAACGCACCTGCGGTTTTCAAGGATCTGATGAATCGCGTGTGTAAACCATATCTCGACCGTTTCGTCATCGTATTCATCGACGACGTCTTAATCTATTCAAAATCGAAAGCCGAACACGCGCAACATCTACGTTTGGTTCTCGAGCTACTCTAGGGGAACCAACTCTACGCCAAGTTCTCCAAGTGTGAATTCTAGTTGGAGGAAGTTCAGTTTCTGGGTCACATTGTCAATAGTCAAGGTATTCCCGTCGATCCTGCGAAGATTGAAGCTGTCAAGAGTTGGATTACGCTTAAGAACCCGTCTGAAGTTCGTTCTTTTCTCGGACTAGCGGGCTATTATTGACGATTTATCAAAGGATTCTCAAAGATCGTTGTGCCGCTTACCGCTCTCACGCATAAAGACAAGCCTTTTGTTTGGGAAACCGAACAAGAGTCTGCCTTTTGAACCCTCAAGCACATGCTTTGCAATGCTCCTGTTCTCACATTACCCTACGGAAACAATGATTTCATTGTCTATTGTGATGCATCAAACCTTGGTCTTGGTTGTGTCCTTATGCAACAACACAAGGTTATAGCTTACACATCTCGTCAGCTCAAAATCCACGAGAAGAACTATACACCCCATGATCTCGAGCTAGGCGCGGTTGTTTTTGCATTAAAGATTTGGCGACACTACCTGTATGGTACCAAGTGTACGATCTTCACCGATCATAGGAGCCTTCAACATATCTTTGATCAGAAGGAACTTAATATGCGTCAACGCCGATGGGTAGAACTTCTCAACGATTACGACTGTGAGATTCGTTATCACCCAGGCAAGGCGAATGTTGTTGCCGACGCACTTAGCAGACGGAGCTATCTGCTTAGCACTCGTAATGTTCAAGCCCAATACGATCTCGAAACCCTCATCCGCGAAGCTCAGCATGCGTGTTTTAACGAACGCACTCTAAAGAAGGAAAGAATCTACCACGATGGAGCCCAGCTTGTGAGCAAATCGAATGGGATATTCCACTTTCTGGACCGAATTTGGATTCCCAAACGAACCAATTTGCGACAGATCTTGATGGACGAAGCCCACAAATCCCGGTATTCTATTCATCCCGGTGCCGACAAAATGTACCAGGATCTTCCCTAAAAGTACTGGTGGCCCGGCATGAAAAGGGATATTGCTCTTTACGTCGGAAAATGCCTAACTTGTGCAAGAGTCAAGGCTGAACATCAAAGTCCCTCTGGCTTACTCGAACAACCACCGATCCCCATGTGGAAGTGGGAGAGTATAGCTATGGACCTTATAACAAAGCTACCACACACGTCATCAGGTCACGATAGCATTTGGGTTGTGGTCGACCGTTTGACTAAATCAGCTCACTTTTTGCCAATACGGGAAGACTACAAGGTAGAAGGATTAGCCCGAATCTACACCGATGAGATCATTTGTAATCATGGGACGCCTCGTGACATCATCTCTGATCGTGATGCTCGGCTTACTTCGCGACTGTGGGAAACGTTTCAAATGGCACTCGGTACATCGCTAAATCTAAGTACCGCTTTCCACCTTCAAACCGACGGTCAGAATGAAAGAACGATTCGTACTCTTGAAGATATGCTCCGTTCATGTGTCATAGACTTCGGTGGTAATTGGGATAAATACCTGCCGTTAGTTGAATTCTCGTATAACAACAGCTATCATTCCAGCATCCAAATGGCACCATTCGAGGCTTTATATGGAAGAAGATGTCGATCGCCTATTATGTGGCACGAGATCGGTCCTGAGCTATTACAAGAAACGACAGACAGAATTTTCCAAATTCGAGACAACCTGGTTAAAGCTCGGAATCGACAGAAAAGTTATGCCGATAGACGACGCAAGCTCCTTGAATTTGACGTTGGTGACTACGTACTCCTAAAGGTATCCCCTTGGAAGGGTGTGGTTCGATTCGGCAAAAAAGGAAAGCTCGCGCCTCGATATGTGGGACCTTTTAAGATTCTGGAAAGGATCGGAAAAGTCGCCTACAGACTCGAACTACCAGAGGAACTTAGTAACGTCCACCCGACTTTCCACGTGTCAAACCTCCGAAAGTGCCTAGCCGACCACGACTTACATGTTTCTCTCGATGATCTGCAAGTGAACGAAACATTACACTTTGTGGAAAAGCCTGTCGAAATCATGGACCACCAAACCAAGCAACTCAGACGCTCTCGCATTCCTATTGTGAAAATCCGATGGGAAGGCAAACGAGGCGTAGAGTTCACTTGGGAACTCGAAAGCGACATGAAGGCGAAGTACCCGCAGTTGTTTAAAGAGAAAGTCTAGGAAGAGAAAGTTCTCAAACGTGATTCACGGTGATTGTACAGCTTCCAGCCAAATTTCGGGACGAAATTCCCTAAACAAGGGGAGGGTGTAACACCCCATGTTTTCATAAGTCAAAGTCAAGGTCAAGGTCAACGACCGATTTCGCGCAACTTGACTTGTAGTGAATTTCTTTTATGTGTTTAATTTAGCTGTATTATGTGGAGTAAGTGTTGATAATTACAATAATCGACGTGTTTCAATCGCCATTTAATCGACTTACGACTGTGAACTATAGGAAGTAATAATGCAATAAGGTTAATCAATCGATAATCAAGCTGTGCTAATTAAACCGACATTGAATCGTGATACGAACCGCAACTTGACTTACGAAACTTAGTTGTTATACGTGTGTGTGTGCCTTATGTGTTACTTGTGCGTGTTTATTTATGATGTGATATGGAGAATCAATCGAACTCAATCGAAACTCGAAATCGAACTCGAACCCGAATCACAATCGAACTATGATAAGTAGTGGAGAAGAGACAGTGCTCGATATAAATTAGTTGGGACTGAAAGTAATTTGACTAGGAAACCCTATCGTGTCGAACCGCTCGCAATCGAAATCAAACACCAAAAATCATCGCGCCAAAAACTTAAACCAAGTGCCATCCGGCCGGATAGCCACAATGCCATAGGCCAGGTGCCATCCGACCGGAATGCCATCCGACCGGACAAGTCATCCGGGCGGTGTGCCATCCGACCGGATAACCCTTTCCTCTTTTGGAATCCTATAAATACCCCTGTCTTTGTCTTCCTTTCCACTTTTGGAAACTCCCTGTTCGAACCATTCGTGCTCCTCACCTTTTCTTCGATTCTCCCAATCCAGGTAAGATCTCGCCCTAAATCTTGCACTTTCTTAATCTACACGCACTCCTACACCTTTCTATCTTTTAAATCTTAACTTTTAACCGTGAAATCACTAGATTCCAGGTGTTCTAGGATGACGTCATCATGTGTTCTTCAAGAACTTCATGTTTTTACTTCAATCCATCAAGAACAACCTAGATCTAACCGATTTCCACACGATTGCACAAAGATTTTGTAAAGATCTCGACATAAGAGTGGTGAAAAAGATTGAAAGATGGTTTCCAACTTTCTTTCAACTCTTTTACACTCGATACACTCAAACCCGATAGAATCAGACTCTGTTCTAGTCTCCTACTCATCATTAGTGTTGTACTAGTCCAAGATCTGGATTCTACACACGAGACCACTGATTTCGGGTTAAGCAAGAACGACTGCCCCGAACCGGTAACTGGCCGAGCTAGGGTGATTCCTGGTCGGTTTGGTCACTTGGGTTGAGGTAGGGTTCCGTTGCTTAACACGTTGTCAAAAAATGTCTCGACAAAACGACAAGCAAACAGAATGACCAAGTGTAAGACGAACGAGACAGCCGGAGTGGAATGCTATCCGATCGGACTGCTGTCCGAACGGATAGGTCATCCGAACTGATCACGTTTTGGGACCCACACCTGAACAACCTTATCTAAAGTTTGAATATCCAACGAATTGTTATCCGATCGGACGACCATTTGACCGGATTACTCTTCGGATCATGAGATACTAAGACTTTCAAGACTTAAACAATTTTCAACATGTTCATTAACAGAGTTGCCACCCGATCGGATGGACATCCGGTCGAGTGACTCCCCTGTTGTAAACTTGCCCTCACTAAGTAATCTCATCACTAAGTTGTCGTCCGACCGGACCACTGTCCGAACGGATGACCATCCGAACGGATTGTCATCCGCACGACTAACCATCCGATCAACCAACTTGATGGATAGAGATACTTCAATGCTTACAAAATGCTACAACGAAAACTTCAAAGTCAAGCCATCATACACAAACACATCCTTCTTATAGGAAGAAACAATCCACTCAAATCGTCATCCAACCGGACAAGCTGTCCGACCGGATGACCATCCGAACGGATTGTTATCCGCACGGATTGCTGTCCGATCAGATTACCATCCGATCGAACCACTATCTGACCCTCTCACACTTTGTACCGTTTTACGCGTCACTTATCGTTATGCTATCTAACCTATTCAGGCTAACCTTACTCGCTAAGCGCTCCCTTCAATCCATTAACCACTGTGAGTATACCCGATCCCTTTTTGCTTTATGCACTTTTGGGTGTTACATACGTTACAACTATTCAAATCACATCGAACACACTACTCAATACTATTTGAACGCTAACCGTTAATGCATGTTATACGTGGCTTATGAATGCTTATTTGTTATGTTTACACATGGAATGCTGTCTACCTGCCTTAGCAACGATAGTGCTATAGTTTGGACTCAGCACCCGTTCACACGGGGGTTGTTAAGGACAATTACTTGCATGGATTACGGTGGTAATCATGCATTGCGAACTGCCTCGGGCAGTCAACCCGCAGTCATTGGTATCGATGGATCTATGTCGATAACTAACGTGCTTCATTTCACTATGTGTACGTGCTGGTTATGCGTAAACGAATTCGAACTTTATATGCTACTATCAAACTTGTATGCTCACCTTTACATTATATGTATTGACTTTATTTTAACGTATGTGACAGGTGCTTAGGATGCACACTTGGTAGGAATATGAAGCTAGAATAAAGCTTTAGATCCCAACAAATAGTTGTCTGTAGAAAACGAATCAAGGGTCTCTAGAAGCAGATAAATAATTGCTGATTATTTAAATCTGAGTTGTCGGAACAGAATATTTTCCTGGATTTTTGTCTGTAATAATTATTTTACTGTTTGAGATACGGTATGGGACGTATTATTTAAATTGAATAGTATTGGTAATTGTTATGGAAACTTCTTGTAACACCCCGTGTTTCCACAAGTCAAAGTCAAGGTCAAAGTCAACGACCGGTTATACGGATTTGACTTGTAGAAATTTCTTTATTTTATTTGTATTATGTGGAGTAAGTGTTGTTAATTACAAGTCATCGACGTGTTATTCAAACGATTTACGACTGTGAACTATAGGAAGTAACTATGCGATAAAGTTAATCAACTGACAATCAAGCTATGCTAATCAAATCGACACCGAATCGCAACTCGATCTATACTTGTTGGTTATTGTTATTCGTGTGTGTGCCTTATGTGTTACTTGTGCATGTTTAATTATGTTGTGTTGTGGTAATCAATCGAAACGCAATCGAACTCGAAATGCAATCGAACTCAATCGAAACTCGGAATCGAACTCGAACACGAATCACAATCGACTAGGAAACCCTATCGTATCGAACCGCTCGCAATCGAAATCAACTCAGCAAAAATCGTCGCGTCAAACACTTGAACTAAGCGCCATCCGGCCGGAGAGCCATCCGACCGGATAGCCCTTTTGGTCACAGGTCAAGTGCCATCCGACCAGGATGTCATCCGACCGGATGAGTCATCCGAGCGGTGTGTCATCCGATCGGATAGCCCTTTCCTCTTTTGGAATCCTATAAATACCCCTGTCATTGTCATCATTTCCATTTCTGGAAACCCTCTGTCCAAACTGTTCGTGCTCCCCACCTTTTCTTTGATTTCTCTCGATCAAGGTAAGATCTCGTCCTAAATCTTGTACTTTCTTGATCTACACGCACTCCTACACCTTTCTATCTTTTAAATCTCAACTTTTAACTGTGAAATCACTAGATTTCGGGTGTTCTAGGATGATGTCATCATGTGTTCTTCAAGAACTTCATGTTTTGACCTCAATCCACCAAGAACAACTTAGATCTAACCGATTTCCACAAAGATCTTGTAAAGATCTCGACACAAGTGTGGTGAAAGAGGATTGAAAGATGGTTTTTAACTTTCTTTCAACTCTTTTGCACTCAATGCACTCAAAACCGATAGGATCCGACCCTGATCTAGTCTTCTACTCTATCGTAGTGTTGTACTAGCTCAAGATCCAGATCCTGCCCACGAGACTACCGATTTCGGGTTAATCAAGAACAACCGTCTCGAGCCGGTAACCGGCCGGACTTGGGTGATTCCTGGTCGGGTTGGTCATCTGGGTCGAACTAGGGGTTCTGTTGGCTAACACATTGTCAAAGTGCCTCGACATAATGACAAACCATCAAAACGACCAAGTGTAGGACGAACGGAACAACCGTAACGGATTGCTATCCGACCGGATTGCTGTCCGATCGGATAGGTCATCCGAATGTATTGCCATCCGAACGGATCACACTTGGGTCCCACCTTTAAGACAATCGTATCTGAAGTTTGAGTATCGAACGAATTGCAATCCGATCGGACGACCATCTGACTGGATTACTCTTCGGATCATGAGATACTAAGACTTTAAAGACTTAAACAATTTTCAACATGTTCATTACCAGAGTTGCCACCCGATCGGATGGACATCCGATCGAGTGACACTTCTGCTTAGAGCTTGCCTTCACTAAGTAATCTCACCACTAAGTTACCGTCTGACCGGACCACCGTCCGACCGGATAACCATCCGAACGGATTGTCATCCGCACGACCCACCATCCGATTGAACGCCTTGATGGATAGAGATACTTCAATGCTTTCAAGATACTACAACGAAAACTTCAAAAGTCAAGCCATCATACACAAACACATACTTCTTATAGGAAGAAACAATCCACTCGAATCGTCATCCGACCGGACCACTGCCCGACCGGATGACCACCCGAATGGATTGTTATCCGCACGGATTGCTGTCCGATCGGATTACCATCCGATCGAACCACGATCCGACCCATTTGCAATTTGCACCACTTGACGCGTCAAACGTCACTTATCGTTATGCTATCGAATCTATTCAGGCTAACCTTACTCGCTAAGCGCTCCCTTCAATCCATTCACCGCTGTGAGTATACTCGATCCCTTTTTGCTTTACGCACTTTTGGGTGTTACATACGTTACGAATATTCAAACTACAACAATCACACTACTCAATACTATTTGAACACTAACCGTTAATGCATGTTATACATGGCTTATGAATGCTTGTTTGTTATGTTTACACATGGAATGTTGTCTACCTGCCTTAGCAACGATAGTACTATAGTTTGGACTCAGCACCCGTTCACACGGGGGTTGTTAAGGACCATTACTTGCATGGATTACGGTGCTAATCATGTATTGCGAACTGCCTCGGGCAGTCAACCCGCAGTCATTGGTATCGATGGATCTATGTCGATAACTAACGTGCTTCATTTCACTATGTGTACGTGCTGGTTATGCGTAAACGAATTCGAACTTTATATGCTATTATCAAACTTGTATGCTCACCTTTACATTTTATGTATTGACTTTATTTTAACGTATGTGAGAGGTGCTTAGGAAGTTCACACGCTTAGCATGCTGTAAACTTGAGGCTAGGAAAGGTCTAGGATGCTCTCTGTGCTGTGATGAAATCGAAGCTAGGAAAAGAGGTCCTAGAAACCAATAAATAAACCAATTATGTATGAATCTGAGTTGTCGGAACATAATATTTGCCTGGATTTTTTTCTGTAATAATTATTTTACTGTTTGAGGTACGGTATGGGACGTATTAGTTAAATTGAATGGTATTGTTAATTGTTATGGAAATTTCTGGACAATCTGTTTCGCTCAGTGCCATGCCCTGATGTTTCCGCCATCGGTTGGGGTGTGACACTTCTGGACAATTTGTTTCGCTCAGTGCCATGCCCCGATGTTTCCGCCATCAGTTGGGGTGTGACCGAGGAGTTCAAGCGATGATGATAATGACGAAGACCTGGAGAGTCGATTGGTTCGTAAGCGAAAAACAGCTCCACCCAGCAGTCCTAAGCAAGTTCATGTTCCTCGTGATATCCGGTTGAGACTCCGGAGTGCTAGTTGCCAAAAATCTTTTCCTGCCACGAGGGCTGCCTCTGAGCTTCCCCCCACTGGGGTAAAAGGTTCTTTGTCCAAACATTTGCGATCATCCAGTCTTGTGAGTGAGCCTTTGTTGGTAAGTTTTCTTTTCACCTTTAGTCTTGATCAAAGTGATGGCCTCTTAAACCCTTACTGTTTTTGGTTGGTTTTCTTTTGGTGGGTTTCTGATGATCTCTTTCATGTATTTGGAGCAGGGAAGTTCTAATGCTCCGATTGAGATTCCTACTGCCCCTTCCTCCTCTGGAGTCCGGGACAAGACTCCTGAAGTTAGCGTTGCCCGTATTACCCCAACCTTTGAGGTTTCTCCCCTCCATGCCACTAGGACCAGCAAACCTTCTCATCTGGAAGGTTTCGTCTCTCGCTCCCCCTTGGCTCCTCTTTTTGCTGATGCCCTTCTGGTCCCATACATTCCCAAGTGGAAGATCACCCAGTCTTCAGTAGTGGGGACTCCTGAGACTGCCCGAGACTTCTTGGCTCATGTTGTTCCTCCCTCCCACAGGTTTATGAATTATGCTTTGAGGGCTGGTCTCTTTGACGATCAGTATAGCATGTCTCTTTGTGAAGGTTTTTTTCCAGGGAGTTGACATGCTACAACGGGTGGATGAACTGAGCAGGAAAATGAGGGGCTTAGGAGCGATCTCCAGACTTCTCAAACCGTTGGTGCTGAGCTTCGGTGTCGGGTGGTTGATGTTGAGCGCAAGCTGCAGGAGGAGAAGGTGTGTAATCCTTCTCCTTTCCCCCCTTCTTTTTATTTATTTATTTACCTCTTCATATTTTTTGCCATTGTTCCTCAGGGAGCTGGTACCATGTTGGAGCAAAAAGAACGTGCCTGGGATAGGGAGATGGCTACTTTGGTTGAGGAAAAGGAAGAGCTGGTCGCCGAGCTGAAACATCAGAAGGAGCTTGACTCCGTGTCTCAAGAGCAGTTAGACACCATGTATGCTGAGTGGGGGATAACTTCGGATGACAACCAGAAGTTGGCTAAGGAGAAGTATTGGCTGATCACTGAAGGTTTCGGGTCCTTCCTTACTCCTGTCTCTCAGTCTGAAGAGTTTAAAAGCAATCTTGAGCAGATTTACAGGGCCTACCGGGACGTGGGATATCAAGCAGGCTTGAAGGACGGGTACGCTTACTCCGCTCAGGGTTTGGGCAGGAAGGAGGCCCCTCTTTACAACTCCAAGGCCAAGAAGCGGCTGTCTAAGTTGGACAAAGAATTCGGGGGTAAGACCCCTGCCCTTCTTGAGAAAATCCTTGAGCGCCCCTTGATGTCCATTGATGAACTTAAAGCCTTGCTGACTCCCGTTGGTCCTTCCTCTCCGAAGTCTTTGTCTGGGGATGATTCCCAGTAGTTTCAAAACATTAACTGTTTCGATATGGTTGTAACTAAACACCTATGCACCCTGAACACTGTTGACTTTTGATGTATGGGGGAGGGCCTTTGTGTTTGGGTCCTCCCAATATCTAACATATGATCTGTTAGCTATCCTTTGACTGTATGTTGTCGATTTGTTTTTGTTGTCCTTGGTGTATTGCTTTTTGCAGGTGTTCTTACCGTGAGCCAGCCCATTATCTACCTGAAGACTTTTAGTTATTTGCAGTATGATTACAAAAATTATGTTAGTCTGTTTACTAGGTTTGCTAGTGTGTTGTTTGTACATTTGCTTTTCTTTTAGGGTTAACAAGATTCCCTGTTGTATTTATGTACATTCGTTTTGCAGTTTATACAAAAAGTTCTTTGGTGCGTATGTGTTAACTCTTTTTGTAGTTTGCTTACAAAGTTTTTTTTTTGTGGTTTGTTTTGTAAACCAGGATTGTCTGTACGAGGACAGTCCTTGGACAAGTTTATAACTGCATATTATGTTTTCTAACTTGTTTGTCCGTTTTCTTTGGGCTAGCTAGGCCCTGCTTTTGCCCCACAGCCGGGCGTTCAGTGTGTTGGATACACCTTTTTACACGTGTGTTGTTTGTCATTAGGTTTGTAGTTTCTGGGCACGTCTGCCTTAATACAATACCTGTAATTTGTCAAAAGGAACAAGCGGGTTGTTCATTACCATAGGTGTAAAACGATATGTTTGAAAGAAGGATTTTCAACAATGAAAAGTCGACCAAAAACTTAAACAAGACTGATGAAATCACGGTCACAAAAAGTGATATAGAATATACTCACGTCGTAACGTGAGTTATGAGATATGAAATCAGAAAAACACGCAAAAGGTCGGGTTGGCAATAAGATATACCCGCATGACGGGGCATAAAGTGATGGCGACAAATCAGTCTAGCCGGTAAAACCTTTCAAAGTCAGATTAGTGTTACAACTTATACAAAGCACTTGTCGATATAAGATTAGCTTGAAGTAAGCATGTTGAAAATAAATATAACCGAGTGATCAGATGACAACTCGGTCAAATAAGTGACCAGAATAAGAAATACAAGCTGAAAGTAATGGCCTTACACGTGAAAGGCGCATACGCCTTAAAACCAAGAACACATTACCATACTTTTTGGCAATATTTTTTTATATGAGAGCAATGCTCAAGTAATCACCGAAACCAAGGTTCAGGTGATTCTAAACTAAGGAAGTACATGAGAAAGGTTTCGGGGACGAAACCTCTTTAAGGGAGTAGACTTGTAACACCCCAAAAACGGGTTTGGTAATCAAACCACGTTAATAGTAAAGACGGGTAAAATACCGTTAGTGGTAAAAATTAACCCGGTAAATGTTAGGATTTAAATGCATAAACCTAATACTAATTAAAAGGAGAACAAATACTTTGAGAAAACAAAGTATATAAAAGGCCCGAGTTAACGGGACTTGAAATAAAACGGACCATGATTTCCCAAACTCATTAAGTTAACTAGGAATAATTAACTTAGTTAGTAATATGTGACTATGTAATAAATAGC
Source organism: Helianthus tuberosus (assembly GCA_030545235.1). Lineage (NCBI taxonomy): Eukaryota > Viridiplantae > Streptophyta > Magnoliopsida > Asterales > Asteraceae > Helianthus > Helianthus tuberosus. Next base: position 140,008,818 of record CM060420.1, read on the forward strand.
AAGTTATAGTTTCTTTTGAGTAAGATAAAACACAAGGGACTAATGTTGCCTAGTAGGCAAACTAGTTTTAATAAAACAAATAAATAAAACACAATACACACACCAAGTGTGTGTGTGTGTGTGCGTGGAGATCGACCAGGAGAAAGCTCCATGGGAGCTCAAAACCTAATTTCAACAAATCATCAAATTGAAGCTCGATTCAAGCCCTAAATCAATGCATGAACACGTAAAAACGATCACCGAGTCATGGGGGTCATAAGGTATGTCACAAAATCTAGATTGGTTAAAGTTGAAATTCGAGACAAGTAGGTTACTTGCGAATAAATTGATGGATTATGATCCAAAGATGAAATTAGATGTTTATGTATGCCTAATTTCGTTAGATATGATGAAATTAAGAAATACTCGATGTGGATTATCAAGTGGGTTTGATGATACGATGAAGCTAATGAGATAATCATGTTTGAAACCATCATGGATGGTGGTAGTATTAGGAATGATACTTGAACAAATTATGAGTTTAAGTGTAATCTAACCTTATAGTGTAATCTAACATTAAGAAAAAGGGTAAAAATGGAATTTGGTCAAGTGTTGACTAATGTAAACCGAAGTTAAAAAGGTACTCATAGCGTAAGCCGAAATGGGCTAAATAAGTAAGAAAAGGGATCAAATGAAAGGAAAAATCCGAAATGGGTCGGATGGGCAAATTGGTAACTAAAACTATGTTTTTGCTACACATGTAAAGGTTTGGCCATATAGGCCAATCGGGTCAAATGGTGGTGGTAACACCATTTGACAATATCGACTAATGTGATTGTCGAGTCTTATGTTAACAGGAACGATTAGCAATTCGGATGATTGCGTCACCATATAATTTGTGATAATAAAAGCAAGGTATAAATCGGGTCTATTTGTTGACCCAGGCCAGGTACGCATATATAGCCTTATAGTTAAAAGTGCAATGAGGGTCAAATATTTAGTGAAGTCCTTCATCGGAAAAATGAAGGATTAAAATTGACCAAAAAGGGCCTTGTTGGGTAAACCGGGTAAACGACACCTTAGTGGTCGTTTATAAACTTATATTATAACCTTGTAACCCTTAGATGCGAATAAAAGAGGTAGACATAAACTTTTAAGGGTCAAATGCCTAAAATGAGTCGTTGCGTAAAATGACTAGTTGAAGGGTAAAATTTAGGATTTTGGGTTTCTTATGTTAAATCCACCATAAAAAATGGTTGTGGTGAAAGATAAGTAGATAACTAGTATGGAAATGTGAGGTGCGAAAGGAAAAAATAGCTAGTTGATGCTTAAATGCCTAAAAGTCCACTAAACGGGTCGAATAATTATAAAAAGGGATTTATAAGCTTTAAGCTTATAAATCTGATTTTGATATGAACAAAGATGACAACTGGGTCCGTAATTAAATTACGGACGCGTAGGAAAAAGAATCGGCTAAAACGGGAGCTCGAGTCAAAAGTTATGCTAGTTTAAAGATTGTGTTATAAAAATAGTGATGTTGGGCTGATATGCAGCTCCAGCTAACGAACTTACTGTCAAAAATGTGGCCTTGCGCTACGCCACGGCAAAACGGCATCATGGTCGCGCGACGCGACGGCGGTGGCGGGCCGCGAAGGCTAGGCCGTCATCCGTCGCGGGGCGCGACAGCCTCTGTTGCTGAAATTTTGTTTGTTTTGCAATATTTAAGCAGTAGAACTTGTATTTACGCGTTTTTAAGATGTCAAACTAACACTTAATGTGATTTTGATCATAGGTGATTGCTAAGGGTGCCTGGATGAAGATCAAGCTCGAAGAGGAACCAAACACTTTCAATATACAAGCTTCCGCACGTTGTTACATTGTCGCTTTTAATTGACGAACTTATTTATATTACACTGTACAGATAACCTTTGTAAAAGTTTTAATAAACCCACATTTTTATATGAATGTGCAAGTACAAATATAAATTTAATTGTTGATAGTTGTGAGAAAATCATTAAATAATGATAAGGGTCTTACATGCGGCCATTCGCCAACTGACTTACGGGACAGTGGCCGACGCTTTGGACGAGTACTTATAGATGTCGGCAAGAACTACGGGAATGTTTGTATCGGTTTTGCTATAATGTGGTGAAACTGTATAGCAAAAAATATTTGCGGAAACCAAACGCGTATGATGTTCAACAGTTGTACCAAGCTCATGAAGCACGGCACGAGTTTCCGGGAATGCTCGGTAGCATTTATTGTATGCATTGGGCATGGCAGAACTGCCCGAATGCGTGGCGAGGCCAATATACGCGAGGTGATCACGGCCATCCAACCTTAATACTTGAGATCGTGGCCTCACAAGATTTGCGGATTTGGCATTCTTTCTTTGGTCTCATTGGTTCACTTAACGACCTCAACGTGTTATACCAATCGGCGATCTTTAGCGATGTCGTTAATGGAACCGGTTCGGACACCAGTTTTTCAGTTTCTGGGGTTGAGTATAGACGCGGGTATTATCTTGCTGACGGAATATATCCGTCTTACTCTACAATTGTCAAGACTATTCCATATCCCGAGGACGAAAAAAGGAAAAAATTCGCTAAGCGTCAAGAAGCTGCAAGAAAAGACATCGAACGTTGTTTTGGTGTTCTACAAAAAAAATGGGCCATCATTGAACAACCGGCACGTGCGTTCACACCGAAGAGGTTGCGCCTTTGTATGTATGCTTACATTTTGCTCCATAACATGATTATTGAAGACGAAGGTCGGCGATTTGTGAGTATGATGAGAATGCATCTATTGGGAATATTGTCACGGTAGATACGGAGCAACAAGATTTAAACTCATTCTCGCTAACCAACGACTTCACGCATGCAAACCTTCAACAGGATTTGGTAGAACATGTATGGAACAACGCAAAAGGCGGGGACGGTGACGAAGACGATAGCGAGTAGTGTAATTTTTTTTAGGTTATGTAATTTTTATTTATGTTATGTAATGGATTTTATCATCTTCTTTTATGTCTTATTTTTATTTAAATTTTGAATTGTTTTATAAAGTTAAACAAATAAAAAAGTTAAACAATAAAAATTAAACAATAAAAGTTAAACAAATAAAATAAATTAAACAATAAAAATAAAATCATGCGGGGTAGGCCCATCCTCCACCCCCTCAAAATGCAAGGAGGGTCATCCTCCATAGGATGTTGATGTGGCGTCTACGTAGCGGCTCATCCCCTTAGGGTGAGCGGGGCACTTCTCGGGGAGGGGAGCGGGGAGTAAAGTCCCCGAGCGGGAACACCGCCGCCATCAAATCGGGGAGTGTAAGCGGGGAGGGGGATCGGGGCATGTTCACCGCACAACCAAACCCATTTTACCGTTGGGCAACGTTCGAAAACAATAAAAAAAATTCAATTTTAACCAATATAAATAACCAACTTAAATCTAATTTTTTTACCACACCCATTCTCAATCTTACTCTAAAAATCTTTCAAATACAACACAAAGCCAAACCGAGCAATGGAGAACCAACCCCGCGAAGCCAAGAAAAAGTCCGTCGGCTCTAACACTAAGGGACGCGGCTCGCAACCGTCTCGTGGTGGTTCGAGCGGTGCAAGTGCACAACCACAACCCCCTTTCGGATATACTTCACAACCCCCGTTTTTTTACCAACAACCTTAACACCCCTCCTTTTACAACACCCAACCACAACCCCCTTTCGGCTATTTTCAAAATTTGTTATCAATGGATCCTCAATCCCCCGCCTTCGACCCGTATGGTTTTCGTTCCCCACAAGTTCCATCTCCACGAGAAAATGTTGAACGTCCTCTACCTATTCACGAGGACGAGGAAGTAGTGCCCGAAACTCAAAATTTGGGCGACTATAAAGATGACACCGGCGACGATGAATATAATGTGGATGAAGACGCCGGCAACGAAGAAGATGACGCTTGGGAGAAAAAGGAAAAAATGGAGAGCCAAAAATAGTCAAAAGACCAAGAAGAGGCGTTGGCGAAGGCGTGGGTACATTACTCTACCAACAAAAAGAAGGGCAATCAACAAACCCGCGATGGTTTTTGGCGTAGGATTTTAGATCATTATAACGCCACCGTTGGTGGAAGTAGCCGGACCGTGCATCAAGTACGGTCTAAATGGACCCCGATGATGACGAAAATAAACTTTTTCAACGGCCTATACCAACAAGCGGTAAAAATTATATTTTATAACATATTATATTTTTTAATTTTGTTTACTAAGTTCATATGTTTTTAACACTTGTTATTTTATAATATGTAGGATCGCACACGAGGAAGCGGGTGTAGCGATCTCAACGTGATGAAAGTCGCTTTAAAGGATTTTAAAGATAGATATCCGAGCGGTTTTCAACATGTCGAGGCATGGGAGGTCGTTCGAAAACACGACAAATGGGCCCAAGTCCCATTGTTGGGTGAGAAAGGGGAAGGTTCGGCACAAAAAAGAAAGCCCGTTGACGTGGACCCTTCTATACCCGATATGAACGAAGACCCCTCGCCACAAAGAACACAACGGCGAGACAAGCGTCAAGCGACATCGTCCAAGGGCTCGGCTGAGTTGGCGGCACAATTCAAAAAGTACACCGCCATGAAAGAAGCGAAGCACGCGATTGAATTGGAGGCGATTGAATTGAGGAAGAAAAGAGAGTCGGAGGCTCGCGAACTCATAACGGAACAACGCGAGACGATGAGAAACTACGCGCACGATCGAGATATGAAAACATTCCTCAAGCCGCACGACGATGCTCCGCCAGAAATGTTGCCGTTCATCCTCGCCCGAAAGCGCGAGATCGCTAACAAGTACGGGTGGCCGTGCAATTTCTAAAATTTTTATGTAGTATTGCGATGTAATTTTTATTTTCTAGTTTGAATGTAATTTTTATTTTTAATTTAATGAAATGTCTTTTATTAAATTTTATTTAATTTTTATTAATATTTGTTTAATTTATAAACATGCATAATTACAACAAATAATAAAAAAAAAACAAGTCCCCCAAGAGAGGAGTGCCGCCATCAAATTGAGAGTGTGAGGGGAGTTAAGAGGGGAGTTGACGTGGCGCGTGCTGATTGGCCGTGCATAAGAGAGGGGACTCCCCTAAAAGAGGAGTGCCCCTTTCACCCTTAAAGATGAGGCTCTCCATACCCCTTAGTCTCATTAATTATTGCAGCATCTAGAAGGAAACCAAAAGACACGTTTGTAATAGTTAAATCTGGCCACAAAAATGTCACTCTTGACGTCATGTCTGAAATCATATCTTTAAATTTAAAATATTAGAATGTAGGGAGTGGTAGACATTTGAAAATGGTAAACTTCAAAATCAATCAATGAGAGTGTGTCATGTCATTCAATGAAAAGTGTTTAAATTATGCTCAAAATTGTTGGTAATGGTTAGACACTTCATGAATTGTTAACTATTTAAAAAAAAATTGTGTGATTGGTTGAGATGACATGGACCCCACCACACACACCCCCTCTCTCTCCTTCCCTCCCTTCACCGCTTCGGCAACCCATCACCGCTTCCCTCCCTCCACATAACGGCAAAACCCACCGGCGACGGTGTTACCGCGCGGTAAACCGGCTTTGCCGATTGGGTTTGCCGCCCACTCCGGACACCCTTATATTCTGATTTTTTGAACGCAGTGGTCTTGGAGGGGATGGTATCAAGAACCTTTTTAACACTTCTATTTTTTCAGAAAGTGTTCGAAAACCGATCCGTCAAGTATTGGAAACGTAGATGACACATGAAACAAAAAAGTGTCAAATGCAATATAACACAAATATATTATCGATATAATTCGTGTTGTGTATATAGATCCTTCTGAGGTCATGCTCAACAGGGATAAAATCAAATAAAAAGTTTATTTTGCCTAAGTAGGATGAGAAGAAATTTTAACCATTCATTTTTCAAATCAATGGTTAAGATGGAAGTGTAGAAGAAAGAATGAGTGCAACGGTATGTTAGGAAAATTCTATTTATAGACTTTCTCTCTCCACATGCAAGGCATATGCATATTTCACCCTCATTTTTTAAACGTTTATAACTTTTTTATACGACATTATTTTTTCATAAAAGTTTCACCGTAAAATCGAGCGTCTTTTTATCTTTAATTTGAGTACCATATTGCTATATAAAATATGAAGACTAAAAAACCAACTAAAATATGTTGTATAACATTTTTTGTGCTGGATTTTTGTACTATATTTTTGTGCTGAATTTTTTTATCTTAAATTTTTTTTTTCAATTTTTTGTGCTAGATTTTTTTCTACTACATTTTTTTGCTGAATTTTTTCATGCTATATTTTTTTGTACTGGATTTTTTGTGCTATATTTTTTTGTACTAGATTTTCTGTGCTAGATTTTTTTTAGTAGATTTTTTTTGTTGTATTTTTAAAAAACAAAAGGGGTGTCACATGTCATTTTCACTCCTATTTATAAAGACCGAATGTCCTTCATTCCTACTTATTAGGAGTGACACATGTCATCATCACAATCCTTCTTAGGCTACTTAGGCAAAATTCACTTTTTAGTAGATCATTCCCCTACAAATAACTTTCGTTAGAAACTTTTAAGTTATTTATTCAATTATAATACAGCACGAGAAAATTTACTACCGGTTTTTATGAAGTTTTAGATTGCATTTGATTTGATTTGTGAATGATATTAGAAAGATATATGTTAATTTGGAAAAGTTATTTGTTACATATATAATTACTGTAACTAGAATTGATGACCGCACGTTGTGGGGTCGGTTTTTTAATGTAATTTGAGCGTACTGATTTTTTTTAGTTGTTTATCGATCAAACGTAGAACAACGGAAAACATCCATATAAATACCCACAAAAACGTATTATGCATGACTCATTTTCAAAATAATATACGTCAACACGTAAATCAACTTGAATTTATACCGAAACGTACATAAAAATAAGCACTTAAAACTCAATAGGGTCAAAAGGTCATTACATCGAGTTGTAAACCAACTTGAAATTATACCAAAATGTGCATAAACCCCCAAAACGTAGACCAATCGAAAACGTAAAATAAGCACTGCAAACGTATTATATTTGGCATGGCTCATGAAACATAAAACAACTCGAATTTATAATGTCCAATGAAAATGTATTGTATTGTATTTGACATTACTCATTTTTGAAAAAAAAAATACGTCGAAACGTAAACCAACCTGAATTATACCCGACACAGACATAAAAATAATCACGTAAAATTCAAGAGAGTCAAAATGACATTTTACAAAAATTTTAAAAGTTGAAGGGTGTAACTGACAGTTTTAAAGGTTGAAAGGGGTGAGGTTAAAAAAACGAACGCATTGCGTCAGTTTAGTTTTTAAAATCTTAACATAGAAAAAAAAAACGCACTTAATGGCGATACATTCAGAAAACACGAAAAGACACGTCGTTGTATCGTTGTGGACACATATTTTAAGAAAAACATATATTAACTAAAAACTAAAATACTATTTTTAGTGAATATAATTTTTTTTTTTGAAAAGAATTTTTAGTGAATATAATAAAATGGTAAAAAAATGAAACTAATTTTTGCCATCCAAATTCCAATATTGGAGGTGACTGGCCAAAAGAAAAAAACAAATTAAAAAAAAACTAAATATTAAAATCGAGAGGTTAGGATACGGGTGATAGAATGTTAGTGTGTGGTATAGGAATAAGCAAATGGTATCGAGTAATGTTTCGGAATCGGTATTGGCATCAATTTTTTAGAAGCAATTAGATTTTGTTTACTGATATTTTGCGTTTTCGGTACTGGTAATTACCGGTTTTTACCTTTAAATACCGGTACCAACCGTACCGAGTATTTTCGATACTAGTACCTATTTTTTAGAATTTACGGTACCGGTACTGGTTCGATACCGAGCTTATCCCTAGTGTGGCACCTACCAGCTCAACCATCCCTCAATAAACGTTATTAAATCAATCGGGTCTTTACAAAATGAAAAAACTTTCGTGACCATGATAAAAAGCAAAAAAGACCCTTTAGCTAACAAAGTAACAAGTTATTCTCTTAATAATATAATAATAATATAAAATAATAATAATAATAATAATAATAATAATAATAATTGCAGTTAACTTATTTTGCCCTTAAAAAAGATACTTTCAAGAATAGCACTTCGGTTTTTGTACGCCACCAGTATCCTCGTACCCCCTTTTTTTCAAGATTTTAATTTAAAAATATGTAGTTTTTTTTACTTTTTTAGGGCTCTTTAAAGGCTTTGGTACGCATATGGTGCCCTATACGGGTCGTATAGTACGGCTATACACTTTGTACAGGGCTCAATGATCACCGGTCAATCATTGAGTTATATTCATATAAACAGACCCTTTTAACCATATGTAGTGAAACAGGTTCGGAAAATAGTTAAAAGTGAGAAACAAGATATATGACGGCTATAGATTATATTTTTCATATACTTTGGATATAAATACTTATATGTAATTATTAATAATATAATTAGTATTTATTGGGTTTGTGTTCTCCTTAACGACTAGAGATTTTGCATGTCTCTCACTCAAATAGTGGATCTGCCATGTAGCATTTGCCCTGCACAAATGCTTGTAGTAAGTATAATTATATTCTTTTAACATCTACCATTTGTTCACAAGTACGTTCGGTTCTTAACTTAAAAAATATTACGAGTTATATGAAAGTCAAATATAGCCCGGCGTTAGTTGTGTGAAATTAGAAAACCAAAATAACTTGAAGGTCCCATAATTTGAAATACACACACTTTAAAAAGGTAATAGTTTTTGTTTGGTGACCCACTAATGACATTTAGTATTTGCCCAAGAGTAATTCTATTTACACTCAAATTTTTACTAAAAGTGATGTGACATTAATAAATGAGTAAATATAAATTTATGTTTTTCTTTTATAACTTTTGATATGTAATGTTTTATTCAAAAACGAATACGGTTTTATGATGTGCTTATTTTTATCTACGTTTTGATATAAATTTTACAAAAAACGGAACATAAAATTTTATAACGACTTATAAAATGTTATATTTGATACGGCTCCGTTTTTTATAAAATTTATATCAAAACGTAGATAAAAATAAGCACATCACAAAACCATATTCGTTTTTTTTATAAAACATTATCGGAAGTTATAAAAGAAAAACACAAATTTGAATTTATTAATGTCACATCACTTGATGTAAATAGTAAAAGGGCTCGAGGCATTCTTAATCCAGAAGATGGATTAATTTTATATAAACTACCCCTTAGGATTTGGTTAATTCTATATACTAACAAACACAATCGTAAACACTTCTAATATTCAATTCGTCAGTTTTACTTGCACTATTACAATATCTTTGTTTTTTTGTTCTTTGGTTTTTGATTAGTTTACATTTATAACCCTTAACTTCAATAGACTTATCATATGACATTCTAAACACTAATATATTTTTATAAACAATTTACGTTTATACCCTGAGCTTTAGTAGATTTGTACTCCCAAACTTTAATAGAGTTATCATACAGCTTTTCAAGTTTGATAAAGTTATTATTACTATTTTTTTAAACAAATATTTGTTCTTTTATCTTTATTTTATGTATTTATTATTTATTTAAGTTATTATAACTAAGACTAACTTTTAACTCTCAACATGTTTCCCTAATCGTGTTGTTCGCTTATTTTATTATCGTTTAAATTAAAGTCTAGATGGCCTGTATTAATAATCAATATACCAAGTAACAAATCTAATTATTTTGCATATTTACCTTATTATAGTTAAAGCTATCACTAAGGGGTTGTTTGTTTACCTCTTAATAAGACTCTTAATGGTTCAGACCTCTTATTGGTTCAGCACTTAATGGTTCAGACTGTTTGTTTCACGAGCAGATGTCTGAATGGTTTAGACATTTGCCTCTGAATGGTTAAGATTTATACAGACTCTGAATGGTTAAGACCTCTAATCTGAATTGGTCAGACATTTGCCTCTGAACGGTTAAGCATTATACAGACTCTTAATGGTTCAGACCTCTTACTGGTTCAGCACTTAATGGTTCTGACCTCTTATTGATTCAGCACTTAACCATTCAGATGTTGCCAAACAGCCCCTAAGTCTCTAGACATGCTTACTTAGTTGTGTTGATTGTTTATTTTCCCGTCGTTTAGATTAAAGTTTGCATGGTCAATAATATATCATCGATATATCATGTAACAAATGCATTTTCGTCATCATCCCCTATGACTTCGCTGCAAAGCGTGGTCTCCGATACTAGTTTCTATACAAATATTTTTTTTACAAGACAGCATAATTAATTAATTATTTAGCAGAAGTCAAATCTTTTTCTTTTATTGTTTCTCTGTTCGTACGATTGTCGGCCACAAAAGTCCTAAACAAGTGCAAAATGGAATTACTCAAACCTAGAGCCTAGAGGGCAAGTTTTATCATTACATGTATTCATATTAATGATTTTTACCAAACCAAACCAAATGGAACCGATGCCAGACGAATGAAATCGGTGCCATTACCAGAGATGGTAATGTGCTGGGTATGTGAGTATGGATAATCTCGTACCCATATTCGGTTATAAAATCTTGTCTCACACTCGGGCCATTACCTGTGGGGGTATTTGGTGGGTATTTACCCGTCAGGTATCCGGTAACCGGTATACCCACAGGTATCGGATATACCCGTTGGGGTTTTCATGCATATATATTATATTTATTATTTACTTTCCTTTATAATATTATGTTTAAAAAATCTACATAAATATATATATATATATATATATATATATATATATATATATATATATATATAGGTAAAGAGTATGGTACAAATATGGTTATCGTGCATTACGTACGCGAGATTTTGAGCCATACACGTGTCCTGATTCAGTTTTTCTTTAATAAAGTTAAATCAGACAATTAATTCAATCATCTGAGGGCAAATTCGTCTCTTCATTCAATCAGCGAGATGTTCGTTACACTAATATCCCGGTAATTATCATTCGAATCAGTTTCAAATTTTTCATAATTCTCAAATTGCAGTTTTCGTTCGTATGTGTTAGGGTTTCATTCAATTGTTTTTTTTTCGATGGATCCACAGAGCAGCACTGGACGAACAGAGGTTGATCTTGAAGAAACTCGACCGATCGGTGATCATGCTCAATTATCTTCTTATCAGAGGTTTCGATTGAGGATGTATTAAATCCGCCACATGCAAATCCAAATCGAATTGCAAGTACAAGTGTTGTAAACGATTTGTTTAATGGTAATTATGTTAATTCAGATCTCTAAATTGTTCGTATACTTGTTTTTTTGTGTTTAATCATAGCAATGATTTTATATTGTTGAAGCTGTTTTTTGAAGTTTGAATGTTGATTATATTTTTGATATGAAAGTAAAATGCACAAATTCGCATCTTACTACTATTACAATTCGCATTTGATTTTATTTCTTTATGCTTTTTTCGCATGTTATTGCATTATAAATCGCATATGTAAAACAAATTAATCAAAAATATCATTTTCGCATGTTATCGTTTATACATTTCGCATGTGACTGTGTTTTTATGATGAAATTATTCAGTTATTAAGATTTCGCATGTAACTAGTCCCATATTTCGCACGTTTTTTGTTTTCTCATTTTGATTCATGTAGATGAAAGGGTCTACACTCCGGAGATTCAAGCATCAACTACACCTGTTGTTGGAATGCAATTTATCTCTATTGAACAAGCATATGCGTTTTACCAATCATATGCTAAGTCAGCGGGGTTTTCTACTCGTAAAGGTGGTGAAGTACACAGTGGTGGTATAATCAAAACTAAGTATTTTGTTTGCTCTAAAGAGGGACATAAGCCACTGTGTATTGACGATCGTTCGAAGTCAAAAAAAGCAATTTAAAATAAGGAACAGGGGGACTATTAGAACTGGATGCAAAGCTCAACTTATGATTTGCACTGTGGATGGTAGATTATATACAGTAAAGAGATTTGTTGATGGTCATAATCATAAGTTTGTATGTCAAGATGATATTCATATGTTGCCAGCTTACAGACAATTGTCAGATGTCCAGGAGGATATGGTATGGGAACTAGGCACTTTAAACCTTGGTCCTGTCAAAGCTTTCCATATAATGAGGAAACGTTATGGTGGTTTCGAGAACGTTGGTGCCACGGTTGATGATTGCAAAAATTTCAGGAAGCGAATTAACAGTTATATAGGAGAATATGATGCTGACATGGTGATTAATAGGATGACCGACAAAAAACATTATTTAGCTGATTATTCGTTTGAATATTCTGTTGATGATGACAAACGTTTAACTGGTTTGTTCTGGGCTGATGGTTTATGCAAGCTTAACTATATGGATATTGGGGATGTGATATCCTTCGATGCAACTTTCAAGACAAACAGGTTAGTGTTTGAAGACAAACATGTTTTTTTTACTATTTTCACATGTTATATGTCTTCATGAGCTGTTATATCGCATGTGTATAAGTGGTGTTGACTATATCGCATGTTATACCTTTTGTTTTCGCATGTGGTTTTTTGTAATTCGCATGTTTCAACGTGTTTTCGCATGTGTTGTTCAGGTACAAGATGGTGTTTGTCCCGTTCACTGGCATTGACAACCACTGTCGAAATGTAACACTTGGAGCTGGGTTGTTGGCATCGGAGAGCATTGAATGATATAAATGGCTTCTGAATTCATTTTTAAAGTCATTTGGACAGTAGCCAAAGGTTGTAGTGACTGATCAAGACCCTGCTATGAAACAGGAAATTGAGGAGGTTTTCCCTTTCAGCAGACACAGATTGTGCATGTGGCACATAATGAAAAAAGTGGCAGATAAGGTATAGTATGCTATATTGTCTTCTGTTAGCGTTATTTTTTTTTATATTATATATTTTTGTTATAGGTTGATATAAAAAGCATTTATTGTTGTAGGTTGGACACGAGTTGTGCAATAACGATGAGTTTAAAAGGAGGATGTGTGACACTGTATGGACTGATTCGATTGAGCCCGAAGAATTCGAGAGACAGTGGAAGTTGGTGATGATTGAGTTCGGTCTTAAAGAAAACAAATGGATCGATGATATGTTTGTGATGAGATCCATGTGGATTCCGGCTTTTTACCGACACGAGCCAATGTCGGGACTTATGAGAACAACCTCAAGATCAGAGAGTGAGAACCATTTTTTCTGCCAGGTGGCTAATTCACAACTCACTCTCGTAGAGTTTATGAATCATTTCGACGGTGCAATGGATGTCCAACGTTTTAATCATAGAAAGAACGATCATATTTCAAGATATACCGAGCCTGCTGATTGGACCGAAACTTCTTTGGAAAAAGATGCTGCTAAGATATTCACCAGGTCTATATTCTTTGATCAGCAAATAGAGATTCAGGGTACAATTTCTGAATGTATGCCGATGGACACCAAAATAGAGGGTGCACAGATCAGGATATTGTTGAAGGACTTTAAAGCCCATGGAGATGGTTTATTGGAGGTATTATAAGACATGCGAATTTATTATGTTACACATGCGATTTTAAAGTTATCCCTTTACATGTTTGTAAGACATGCGAATTTAATATGTTACACATGCGATTTTAAAACTTATTCATTTACATGTTTTTTAAGACATGCGAAATTGTCATGTTTCACATGCGAATTTAATTTTGAATATATATATATTTTTTTTCTTGGTTTTTCCTAGGTGTGGTTCAAGAACCTTGAAAATGATGTAACTGCACAATGTAGCTGTTTGCGTTTTGAGCAGTATGGGCTGCTTTACAAACACATCTATTTCCTTTTCAAGATGTTTGGTGTTAAAGAAATACCAAACAAGTATGTTACGAAGAGATGGACGAAGGATGTGGTGCCGAATGAGTTAAACGTGAAGTACAATTTAAATGTTGGTGGCAAGGATGTGCAACACAAGGCTAAACAGATTGCTCGTGAAATCATCCACACAGGGGAGTATTTGGTTAGCAATTTGATTTCGGACCTTGATCAACTTGTTTTAGTGAGGGATCAAATGATGTAGCTCAAAGAGAGAGTGGATCAGAGTCGTATAACCAAGCAACTTGATCCAAAATTTGACCGATTTTCCAAGTTAATTAGTTATCAACAACCGGTAACTAATGCTCCTCTTACTGTTCGTGTGCCGGCTGGCATAAGAAACAAAGGTCGCGGATCGCATAAAAGGATTAAATCTAAGAAGGAACAAATGATCAGCCGGATAGGGAAAAGGTCAAGGACATGTAGCGTATGCAACGAAAAAGGTCATGACATTCGGACTTGCGAGGAACTGAAAGCCACACAACAAGGTAAACAGCAAAAAAAGAAGATGAAGGGCGTCCAGATTGAAAATGTTGCCAGAGACAAAGAAAAGGAGGTTGAAGACGACGAAGAGGGAGATGAGTTTGAAAATTACAGTAGTGATGATGGATCTGAAGAAGAAGATCAGTGGGAGGAGGTTTCAGAAGATGATGAGGATGAGTAGTTTTTTTTATAAATGTACATGCGAATTATACGAAATACATGCGATTTATATTCTTCTGTTTATATCTTTTTCACATGCGATTTATAGTGTCTAAACATGCGATTTTATATGATTTTCTTTATAATAATTCTTACATGCGAATTCACTTTTATTACATGCGATTTTTTGAGTTATATTGTTTTTTTCTGTGACAAACAGAGGAACATCATTCATGCGATTTAATATTTTTTATAAGCAAGCATAATACGTGTTCTAAATATATAATACGTGTTCTAAATACATCCCCAAAATATAAAATAATTGTTATTTTCTAACACAGCCACAACCACAAAAGTATTAAAAAGATAATTTAGTTACTTGAAGAAAAGATTTTATCACGTTCAGAAGAGCTGAACTCCATCTTCTCCTTCACAGTGTTTAGAGCATCTGTCAGGAAAGAGAAGGCTAAGTCATCAGCTCTAGATTGCTCCTTTATGTGCTCCAAAGCTCTATCCTTGAAGCTTGATGGTGGTTCTTGAAGTAGGCGTTCCCATAAATCTTGATTTTTCTTGATTTGTTCAAGAATTTTACCCTGCACATCAAGAACCAGATGAGAAGAGTTGACATCAGTGCTTAGTTCTGTCAACGTGCGAGTTGACAATAGCTCTTTGATTGCAATGTTTTTTATTTGTTCTGAATCATCAGATGCCATTTTTGTTTGTCTGTTTTGGGTGTGTTTCTTTCGTCTTCTATGTATTACTTAATATGGAAGGTAGTTATATGTAGGTTTTTTTATATTAATATAGATAATTTATTATGTAGGTAGGGTGGTAAGTTTCAGTAGTAATTATTGTAAAATTGATCATTACATGTCAATTTACAGTCACATCGGTAATAAATTAAGTTTTGTTTTATATAAAATACTACTATTTTAGTTTTTAAGATGCGTTTTTTTTTTTTTTTTTTTTTTTTTTGCATTTTTAGGACAAAGTAATTTGAAAGTATTTGTTGGTGTTTTATTCATAATCGCATGTGTAACATAACAATTTCGCATGTGTTGAAAAACTTGCGAAATCGCATGTATTAAAACATAAATTCGCACATTATAAGAAATTTCAAAGATTATTAACGCTTAGTGAAATCGCATGTGTATTGATATGAATTCGCACATTATATTACACCCTAAGTGTTTTTGTCTGAATTGTCTTTTTCGCAAGTTTGTTATGTATTTCGCATATTCTTATTTGATTTTAACACGGCATCATCATCATCTTCAGGTCTGAATTTCCAAATTCATCAGAAGTTCAATTTCGCAGCATGATATGGTGAATAGGAAATTTCAGGTCTGAATTTCACACTGCATTATCATCATCTTCAGGTCTGAATTTCCAAAAATCGATCGATTTTTGAGTAATTGTTAAATTTTCGATTACCGTTTTGATTAAGAATCTTACATTTTGATTTCGAGGTTTTGTTTGCTGATTATCAGGGTTTTTTATTTCGTAATTGACGATTTTAACCTTGGCGGTTACATATATATATCTTTATTTGATTAATTTAATAGATAAACACAGGGGATTTTTGAGATGATCCGACGGCCATGGTTATAGCGTACGTAATGTAGGATTAGGCATATTGTATGATAACCGGCCTATATATATATATATATATAGGTAGAGGATCCTGTAAAAAAGGCTTAAAGTGTGAGAAGGGTAAGAAAGAATCTCAGCCATTAGATCTTTTGATCTAATGGTTGAGATCAATAAGGACCAAATTGTAAAATATTTTCATTAATTTGGACTGATTTGAAATATCTAGGGGCAATATAGTCTTTTAAACCCACTAGAAATTAGGAAATGCACATGTAACTTCCCCCCGTCTTTTTTAAACGTCAATAACTTTTTATACGTAACTTTTTTTAAAAAAAAATTACACCATAATAATGAGCGTTTTTTTATCTTTAATATGAGTACCATATTGCTATACTTATATAGAGAAAAAATATGTTTCGATAAGATGTTTAGTCAATGAATGGTGTTATATACTTGCTGAATGGTGTTATATACTTGCTGAATGGTTTATATACTTACTGAATGGTGTTATATACTTGCTGAATGGTGTTATATACTTACTGAATGGTGTTATATACTTCCTGAATGCTGAATGGTGCCATATACTTGCTGAATGGTGTTATATACTTGCTGAATGTTGAATGGTGCCATATACTTGCTGAATGGTGTTATATACTTGCTGAATGCTGAATGGTGTTATATACTTGCTGAATGGTGTTATGTACTTCCTATAATTAAGGTGGCGGTTATGGGAAGTTTTTAATTAATTGAATTAATGATAAAATTACTTGTTTACCCTTTTCAATTAATTTAGATCTAATGGCTGAGATTCTTTCTTACATTTCTCACACTTTTGGTCTTTTTTACAATAACCTTACCCTATATATATTATATTATGACAAATAAATACATATCAGTATCACCATAATGATATTTGAGATATTTATATATATTATAAAATTAATCTCAAAAATAATTTTGCATTTCATTCACAATAAATATGAATAATGTTATCAAAATATATATTTCAAATAAAAATTTATTTTACAAATAAAAAAGCTATAAGAATGAAACATTTCCAATATATACATTTACAAGGTTGGGGGAATAGTGCCATGCAGCTGTCTGGCACTCCCCTATTGTACCAACCTATTTTTATTTTAATTTTATTCCTAGCTTAAAATTACGTTTTCGCCCTTAATTCAAAATAAAATTATATTTTTGCCCTGGCTCAAAATTTACACCTTTGCCCTCAGTTCAAAAACCCATTTCTAATTATATTCCCAGTTTAAATTTACGGTTTCGTCCTCCATCTAAAATTACGTTTTTTCCCTAGCTCAAAATTACGATTTTGCCCCCAACGCAAATTTACCTTTTCGCCCACAGTTCAAAATAAAATTATGTTTTCCCCACAGCTCAAAATTATGATTTTGCTCTCAGTTTAAAATTATGATTTCGCCCCAGTTCAAAATATTTTTACGATTTTGCCCTCTATTCAAAATTAAGATTTTGCTCCATTTCAAAAATTACAATTTCTCCCCGAGTTGAAAATTATGATCTTGCCATCGTTTTACCTTTTTTTTTAATTATAGTACTGTTTTATTTTGCTTGGTTGACTCAACGTAACTTTTATTGTGTCAAGCAGTTGTCTA
This sequence comes from Helianthus tuberosus, assembly GCA_030545235.1. Taxonomy (NCBI): domain Eukaryota; kingdom Viridiplantae; phylum Streptophyta; class Magnoliopsida; order Asterales; family Asteraceae; genus Helianthus; species Helianthus tuberosus. The sequence continues at coordinate 140,026,542 of CM060420.1, forward strand.
ACGCTCGCTCATTGGTCCTGACAAATTAGTATTTTACCCCCAGCTCAAAATTACAGACCTGTTATTGTTTTAATTTTTTTAGCAAAACTATGGTAGTGTTTTCGTTTAATTGGTTGTCTCGATGCATTTTTTAGATCGTTTTATAAGTAGTATGTACAAGTAACCTAAATACATGCATACATGTTATGAAACTAAGAAATATTTGATTTACCGCCCTGCAACGCGGGCAGGCATAGGTGTAATTTTTATTCCTCAAGGCATCCCTGGTACATGCTCATTTGTCCTGAAAAATTACAATTTTGCTCTCAGTTTAAAATTATACTCTTTCTATCGTTTTAGTTTTTTTTTAGTAAAAGTATGGTAGTGTTTTTGTTTTAATTGGTTGATTCGATGTAATTTTTTTTGAGATCGTGTTATGAGTAGTATGTACAAGTAACCGAAACACAGACATACATGTTACGAGAGAGAAATATTCGGCTTATTGCCCCGCAAAGCGGGCGGGGCAAAAACTAGTTACTAACAAATATGAATAGTTAAAAGTTTGCAGGTATATATTTCGGGTAAACGGATATATATTTCGGACAATCAGGTCGGGTATCATCTAATCACATACTCGTCCCATACAGCGAAATATGTTTTTTCCATACCCATACTCGCCCCAATACCTGTCGGCTATCAGGTATACCCATCCCAAATGCTTCGGGTTTCATGTATACCCGTGAGACTCGAGTATATTTGTCATCCCTAGCCATTACATGTATTCATATTTATGGTTTTTGGTTTTGATACGAGTCGGTTTCAGTACTTTTCGATATTTTTGCAGTATCGGTACTGAAACTAATACAACTTGATGTAAAACACGTTTCAGTATTCTTTTTACATATTACAACTTTCAATATTTTTACGGTAACTAATTATTTACCAGGAGTGCAAAACAAGTACAATTACTCATTCCTAAAGGATAAGTTTTGTCATTTTCAGAAATACTGGGGGTATATGTAATTTGCTTTTGTGTATATATATATATGTGACCATGTTTGTCTTAAGTGTTCATCATCTCTTCTTGCAATGAGAAAAAAACAGTGAAATTAAGCTTCTTGGAACCCCTCCAAGTCCTTATGTGAACCGGGTTCAGTTCGTTCTCAACCTCAAGTCTATTGAGTATGAGTACATAGACGAAAATCTCGCTTGCAAAAGCGAGCTTCTGTTGACATCGAACCCGGTTTATAAGAAAGTACCGGTTCTTATCCATGCGAACAAACCACCCATTCCCGAGTCTCTTATCATAATCGAGTACCTCGATGAAATCTATTCAGATGTCCACCCAATCCTCCCCTCGGACCCTTTGGCTCGAGCTGATAACCGATTTTGGGCTAACTACATGGACACCAAGGTATGTCAATAATTGAGTGATTTGATTTTCGGAAGCATTTAACATGGTTTTTACAAGCAAACTAATGTTGTTGAACACTATAAAAAATCTCTAAAAATTTGAATTAAATTAATCATTTATTTTACCCATAATTGTGTAATGAAACAATTGTTGCATTTATTGATTACCCTACTAATACATATAATCATATATAACATTTATTCAGCAAAAAAATCCCAATGTATTTATTTTCATATTAATTACATCCATGAATTTTTTTGCTTGTACTCGGTTATAAATATTAAAACAGTCAGTAAATTAAAAGAAAAAATGATGTTTCTAGCGAGGACCGGTAGCCCTCATAAATTAGTAGGTCCAAAATAATGGTGTTGCATTATCTGATTATCACCATCTTTCGATGTCTACCCCATCTTTCATATGTTGGGATAAAATTTGAATTATTATTTTTTAGTTGTCTACGTAAGCTCTTTTATAGTTGCCTCTTTTTATTTTTCTTAAGAATGTAACTCTTTTTCTAAACCTTTTAGATTGTATTGAATTTACAGTAAGTTTATTAATAAGATGGATGTATGGTTTAAGAAATTACAAGAAATGAATTATCGTATTTCCACCTTTAAGGCGTATTTTACCTATTAATACCTATGTATTTATTTGTTTATTTATTTTTTGGAGGGCCAACATTAATGTCTACATTGATTACAGAGAATTTGATATTTTTTTTATTTGAATTTATATAAAATTGTCATATTGAGAATCTTTTCTTGTCTACATTGATTACAGAGAATTTGATATTTTTTTATTTGAATTTATATAAAATTGTCATATTGAGAATCTTTTTCTTTTGATTTTCTGTCAAAGAAAAAAAAAATTCTAGTTTAACTGAAATATAATTTCACTAAAGCTGAAGGGTAAGGGGGTGTCATCACACATCCACCTCAACAACTTTTTTATATCAATAGCACCTCTACACCATGCAATACCACAACTTAATTGAGCCCCTCTCCATACTCTACAACTTAATAATGAATATTTTAATTACCCAGTCGATTCGTATTTACGTTTATATTTATCAAAATTTTCTACAGTTTTTCCCATTGTACGAAGATTTGAGGAAAACACCTGGGAAAGAAGGAAAAGAAGCGATAAAGAAACAAATAATCGAAGGATCTCAGTTATTGGAAGAAGTATTTGTAAAACTTAGCAATGGGAAGCCTTATTTTGGTGGAGATGATGTGGGATATCTAGATGTTGTTCTTGGATGTTTTCTCGGCTGGATAAAGTTTGTTGAAAAACATAACGAATTTAAGATATTTGATGAAGCTAGAACCCCAAAACTGCTAGAATGGACAAGCCGCATGTGGTCCCATGAAGCCCTTAAGGATGTAATCCCCGGGAGCGAAACACTGATGAACTTTTATATGATGCTGATGAAGTATAGAACACCATAGAGGCTTAAATTTATCCTTATGTTCTATATCTATTTTTATAATAGGTACGTATGTGCATCCTATTTTAAGTGGTGTTTGGAATTAAGTTTGAAAATCACTTATTAACTTATTGTAGCCGATAGGTTAATAAGTCATTTGGAAAAGTCTCAAATAGTGACTTTTGAAAATGACTTAATTGACTTGTTAATTTTTAAAAAAAATGTAGTAAGTCATTTTCAAACTCCACCCAAACACCCCCTTAGTTGGGTTTGAAGTTGGTGTATCTTGTCTTTGAATAAGTAAAAGACACAATCGTGCTTTTTACTATTTGTTCCAATTATTAATATTAATATTAATTATTAATGTTTTGACTTTGTGTTCACATTTCTAAGGGTGATCGGGGCGTAAGCGGTGACCCCGAGCGGGGACCATCTTTCCCGAGCGGCAAGGTGCTGCCGACAAAGAGGGGAGCCATTTCGGGGAGGAGAGAGGAGGTGAAATCGGTGGGGATTAACCGAAGAGAGGGAGGAGAGAGGGAAGGGTTGGACCAATGAGAAATTTCCTTTTTTTTTTTTTTTTTTTTAATAAAAAACCAAGTCACCTAAGAGGGGGGTGCCGCCATCAATTTAGGGTGTTAGGGGAGTTTAAGAGGGGAGTTGACGTGGCACACGAGGATTGGTTATGCGTAAGAGAGGGGACTCCCCTGACCCCTCTTAGGGGAGTGCCCCCCTCACCCTAAAGATGTTCTCTTTAAACCGGTAGTATCACATAAATCCCAGTTTCCCTTGATATAAAAAAAAACTATGTTTATGGTTTGTCGGGTTTTAAGAGACATTTTATTATACACTTTAAAATTTGTAAATTTGCACAGGTTTGTTGACATTACGATATGCAGGGAGGTTCACGTGGATCACGATTTGGTTATGACTTATTAGGGTCCAAAATTTCAATTTATTTAGTTTTTTTTTGGTTGGATGACGTTTATTTTTATTTGAAGTAGATTGATTTAAATATGATTTTTATGTTTTACATTTCAGTGGATGGATTAAAATCGAGTTAACTGCCATTTTCGTCTCTGTGGTTTGGTCACTTTGGTCATTTCAGTCCATTTTTCAAAAATGCGCCATTTTCCTCCCCGACGTTCTGGAAATGTGTCATTTCAGTCCAAAAATCATAACCCAGTTAAGTCAGTTTGTAAATAAGGACTGATTGTGTAAATTTGTTAACATAAAGGACCATTTAAGTAATTTATTTAAGTAGAAAATTAAAGAATAAAGATTGATTTGAATATGTTGAAGGTGAGGCCTTAATCTGTCTGTAGCATTCACAAACGTATCTGGTCATACCATAAATCAAGTATAGTTTCAGCTAGATCTAGTTCGAGTCCTATTAACCTCTTAAAGCTCGGGATACTCGGAGTGGAGGTGCGGGTATGGGGGCCAGAAACGTCGATATCACTAAGTTCTTTGTGTCTAAACTGCCGGAGAAGTGTAGTTCTAAAGACATAGGGGATGTTTTCAGCAGTTTTGGAGATGTATCAGGGGTGTACGTAGCAAGAAAGAGGGACAAACTGGGTAATAGATTCGGATTCGTTTCTTTCATTGGGGTGCGAGACAAAAAGGAGCTGGAACTCAGTTTAAAAAATGTTAAGTTGGGTAATTTCAAGCTGGTGGTAAACCTGGCTAGATTCGTGGCAGAAAATAAGGATTCTTTCAGGCAGTCGGAGAAGAGCGGCTTTCCGGCTAGGGGTCCAGGTAATAATTTCAACGGTTTTAGCAAGGATAATCAGGGTAGGCCACAACCTTTCAGGTCGTTTGCCTCCAACGCTTCGGGAGCTTCTTACAAGGATTCGCTTATGGGTACTTCCAAGGGTACTGTCTTGGAGAATTTTCTGATTGAAGTGTCTCAGTTCGTTAAACCGCTGGGGGCATGGGTTGAGAAGAGTCTGATTGTTAGGGTGAAGGACCTTACTACCTTGGTTAAATTGGATTCTCTCTTGCTGGACTCAGAATGTCCTAAGGTGGAACTGAAGTATGTGGGGGGGCTGTATATGCTTTTGATTTTTGACAAACCGGAGGAGATGAACAGTTTTTTGGCTAGCAACTCGAACGTGAAAAGTTGTTTCTCCTGGGCCGAAGTATGGAATGGGCAATCCCTTCCTTTCGAACGTATCGCCTGGCTTAAAGTGTCCGGTGTTCCGCTGCACCTTTTGGACAATGAGGTTTTTGACTCCATCGGTAGAAAATTCGGTAAAGTTGTTCATGCCTCTCGCCTCTCTAATGATGACAAAGATCTTTCTTATGATATGATTGGAGTCTTAGTCGGAGACGGCAAGAGGATTACGGGAAACGTGACGTTGGTTTGGAAGGAGAAGAAGTTTGTGGTTTGGGTTGAAGAAGAAGGCAGGGTTTGGATCCCGGACTGCATCGCTGCTGGAGATTCGGGGGGTGTGCAGAAGGAGATTCCGAAGGTGGGTAGTTTTGCCGGTGAGTCCTCGTCGTCCCCTGTGGAGTTTGGTGACCCGTTGATTGACCCCTTGATCTCTCCTGCTGATGACGTGGCGGGTAGTCAGAGGGCCGGCATTGTTAATGGTGGAGAGGAAGATGAAGGGTTGGCCAATAATGCTGCTAGTAACCAGGGAGTTTTTTCGGCTTGTTGGGACCAATTTTTGGTTCCCGAGGTGGGGGTTGACGTGCATGCGTGCATGGAAGAAAGTAATGTCCCTTGTTCTTTCAATTCGAGTAGGGTGGGCCCTGCTAGTCTTAAGGGTAGAGTTGGGCCTGGTCCTGTTAAGGCCCAAAAAGGGAAGGCTGGCTCCCACAAGGCCCAAGGTGTTTTTTTGAGTAAACCGGTTGAGCCCACTTCCAAAAAAAGAAGGAGGGTGGAGGATCTTTTGGGTTCTGCAACTCAAGTGAAACAGGGGGTACCTGGTGTCTCTTGTTTTGAGCAGATTTCAAGGAATAATGGGTATGTCTCGAATGTTTTCGACCTTGATGTGGAACACACAGGTGTGGCCGATACCTCCCAGGTCGGTGCGTCTCATGATTCGGAGGGGAAGATCCAGGAAGACAAAGGGGTTTCGGATCTCCCAGTTGTGGAGGAGGTGCGGAACTGCGATGAGGATTATAGGAAGGAGACGGAGCACACTCTGAACCTAGGGGAGGTTATCGGAGCAGATCTTCATAACCACAAAGAGTTGGTGGAAAGTCTAATCAGGTGCGAAGGTTTTCAATCGGGTAAGTTATGAATCTTATGTCTATCAATATTAGGGGTATGGGGGGTGTCTCAAAACCTCAGTGGGTGAAAGAATTAAGATCGTGTAATAAGGTGGATTTTATAGCTTTTCAAGAATCACAACTGGGATCAATCAGTAAGGAAGTTATAGCGAAATTCTGGGGCGGTTTGGGTTTCGAGTGGGATTTTGTCGAAGCCACTGGCAGATCTGGGGGTCTGGTTAGTTGCTGGGATCCGAGAATTTTCCGGTTACAGGAGGTTTTTAAGGACAGGAATTATTTGATGCTCAAAGGGTCCCTGGTTGGCAGTAATAAGGATATTTCAGTTATCAACATTTACGCTCCCCAAAGTCTTGCAGGAAAAAAGAATCTCTGGAATAAGCTGCGTGATATTATGGGTTCAGGGGCGGTTCTGTGGGTGCTTCTGGGAGATTTCAATGCTGTGAGAAGCCCAGAGGAGAGGAATAATTCCAATTTTAACAGATCTTGTGCAGCAGATTTTAATGAGTTCATCAACTCTTCTGATCTGGTGGAGTATTTCATGAGAGGGAGGAGGTTTACGTACCTTACCCCTAACTCTAACAAGCTGAGCAAAATTGACCGTTTTCTGGTTTCTAGAGATTTCTTTGGATCCTGGCCGGAAGCATGTCTAAGGGCGTTTCCACGGTTACACTCTGATCACTGTCCACTTATCTTGGAAACTTCTAGGAAGAATTTCGGACCGAAACCCTTCAGGTTTTTTAATTCATGGATCAAGATGGATGGGTTCGATTGTACTGTCGGTAACGCGGCAGATTCCTTTATTCCAAATGGGGGGGACCCAGATGTGTGTCTTGCTATGAAATTCAGGCATTTAAGGGATGCTATCAAATTATGGAGAAAATCTATGGTGGAAAAAGCAAAGGAAGATGTCCTAAGGGACAAAGAAGAATTGGAAAAAGTGGATAGTTTGTGTGAATCTAGGGATCTGTCTGAAGAAGAGAGGTGGATCAAAGAGGAGTGTCTTAAAAACATCAAGGAAAGGGATTTTCTGGCTGCTATGGATCTGAGACAAAAATCGCGTTGTCGATGGGCGATGGAAGGGGATGAGAATACGGCCTTTTTCCATAGATTGATCAATAATAGAAAGAAAAGCAATGGTATCCCGGGCCTCAATATTGATGGCGTTTGGGTGGATAACCCGAAGGCAATTAAAAAGGAGGTGCTCCGTTTTTTTAGAGATCATTTCTCAGAATCGGTTAGGAATAGGCCCAAGTTGTATTGCAACAATATTAACAAGCTTTCGGAGAGGGAGTCCAATAGCATCTCGGGGCAGTTCTTGGCGTGTGAAATCAAAGAGGCGGTTTTTGAGTGCGGGGGGGATAAAGCCCCGGGCCCCGATGGTTTTAATTTCAACTTTTTGAAGCATTTTTGGGGGTTATTCGAGGCTGATTTTAGCGACGTGTTGAATCATTTTCATGCTACCGGTTCGATTAATAGGGAAGCCAGTACCTCGTTCATCACGCTTGTTCCTAAGATTAAAGATCCGGTGGGTCTCAAAGACTATAGGCCTATTAATTTGATTGGTATTATAAGCAAAGTGATCTCGAAGATTCTGGCCAATCGTATTAAGAAAGTTATTGGAAAGGTTGTGTCGGAGTCCCAGTCGGCCTTCATTAGAAACAGGTTTATCCTTGATAGCCCTCTTGTTCTCAGTGAGGTGTTATCTTGGTTGAAAAAGTCGGGTAGGAAGGCTTTTGTGCTCAAAATTGACTTTGAAAAGGCGTACGACAATGTGAATTGGGATTTTCTGGTTAGTATCATGGAGCAGATGGGATTTTCTCGTATGTGGTGTAAATGGGTGAAGGGTGTGCTTGCTTCTGCTAGATCATCGGTGTTGGTAAACGGCTCGCCTACTTTCGAATTTCAATGCCACAAAGGGTTAAGGCAAGGGATTCGTTTGCCTAATGGGGGACCGGTTATTTCTCATCTTCTTTACACGGACGACGCTTTGTTTATTGGAGAATGGGATGTGGATAACGTCAAAGTGGTGACGAGACTGTTAAGGATTTTTTATGCTTGCTCGGGCTTGAAAATCAATCTGCATAAGTCAAATCTGTTTGGAGTTGGGGTGAATGATGAGGAAGTCTCTCTAATGGCGACCGAGGTGGGTTGTTTAAAAGGTGAAATCCCTTTTAAATACTTAGGTATTCCCTTGGGTGCAAACATGAACCGCATTAAGAATTGGGACCCTATTGTCAGCATATTTCAGAATCGATTGTCCTCTTGGAAAGCGAATTCGCTATCGATCGGTGGCCGGGTCGTTGTTATCAAATCTGTCTTAGAAAGCTTACCTGTTTATTTCTTCTCGATTTTTAAAGCCCCTATTAAAGTTATTGAAAGTTTGGAAGCTTTGATGAGGAGATTCCTTTGGGGAGGCTCGGATGAAGTTAGGAAAATGCATTGGGTTGCGTGGGACTCGGTTACCCGCCCGAAAAATTTAGGTGGTCTTGGTATTTGCAAGCTTAAAGCTGTTAATGAGGCTTTGTTGCTGAAATGGGTTTGGAGATTCAGAGTTGAAGAGGAAAGCCTATGGAGGAAAGTTATTATGGCTTGTCATGGGAACAAAAGGAAGTGGTCCTATCTTCCGTGTAACTCGGCCCTTACTGGAGTTTGGAAGAATATCTCTGCTCTAGAATCGAAAGTTAAGCTCAAAGGGAATAGAATTCACAGCTTCTTCAAAGGGGTGGTGGGTAAAGGAGTTAGCATCCGGTTTTGGATTGACATATGGGCTGGTGATACCCCGCTGATGATAAAGTGGCCAAGTTTGTTTGCCATCGAGAGTGTTAAAGACTGCCGGGTTGCAGATCGGTTACCGGTTAGCAGTGGCTCAGACGCTGGGAAGTGGAGTTGGTCTAAATCTACTCTTAATGCTCTTGAATTGGCTGATTTGGAGGAATGTTGTGGCTTTCTCCGCAATTTTGCTCTTTCAGATAGACCGGATGTCTGGAGGTGGGTCCCGGATGACTCAGGCATTTTCTCTACTGCTTCGGTCAAAAGCTTGGCTGGGAACGAGGAGGTCGCGGCTGAAGTTATCGCTTGGAAGTGGAAAGGTGGTTGGTTACCCTTAAAAGTTAAGATTTTCATGTGGAGATCGTCTCTCGACCGGATCCCGACTAGATCCGCGCTTGCTAGAAGGAACATCCAGCTCGAGTCAGTGGAGTGCCCTCTTTGTGGTGAAGCCCCAGAATATGTGGATCACATTTTTACCGCTTGCGAGGTCTCGGCGTCGCTTTGGTTACGGCTTAGCGGTTGGGCAAAGACTTCGCCTATTTTTGCTTTTGATTTCAAGGATCTGCTTTCTTGCCATAAAGGGTTGGGTTTGGGTAAAAAAGCTAGAGACATAGTTCGGGGCCTCATCGTGGTGACATGTTGGTGTTTGTGGAAAGCGAGAAACGAGAAGGTTTTTTCAAATGGGAGAGGTATTGGCGATGAGATCTTCAGTGAGGTTAAATCGGTTGGTTTTCTTTGGTTAAAGTTTAGATCTCCGTATAGGGATATTGTGTGGAAAGACTGGTGTAATTATCCTATGTATATGTTGTAATTGGTGTGGTTGGTTTCGGTTTGGGCCTTGTGTTTTTGTCGGGCCCGCCGGTGTTTTAATGAAAATTTCCTTTCAAAAAAACAAATATCCTTTACCATCATTTATAATATATTCATCCACGAATATACTTTACCATCATTTCCTAAATACAACAAAAAGCAAGCGTCGATAGTAATAGTGCTTCCCATTGATTGGAGGAAAGGGGCGGCAAGGGAAATAGTGTCAGGCACCTACCTACATGGCACTTCTCTATTGGCCCAATTAATTTATGATTTTATCCTCGTTTTAAAATTACGATTTTGTCATTAGTTCAAAATTACCTATTTGCCCCTAGTTAAAAATAATATGGCTCTTTTGCTCCAAACTAAAAATTTTAAATTTTGCACTCGGTACAAAATTACGTTTTTGCCCCGTTTAAAGTTACAGTTTTGCCATTAGTTTCCAATAGGGGAATAGTGTCACACAACTTCCTGACACTTCTCCATTGGACCAGTCAGTTAATTATTTTATACTCACTTTAAAATTACGTTTTTGCCACCAGTTTAAAATTACGTTTTTGCCCCGTTTAAAATTATGCTTTTGCTCTCAGCTAAAAATTACGATTTTGCACTCGGTTCAAAATTACGATTTCGCCCGTAGCTCAAAATTACGTTTTTACCCCCCAGTTCAAAATAAAAATATGTTCTCATTAAAAATTATCATGTTGCTCCCAATTCAAAATACATTTATGATTTTGCGCCCAACTCAAAATTAAAGTTTTGCACTCACTTCAAAATAAAATTATATATTTCCTCTAACCAAAAATTATGATTGTGCCCTTAGTTCAAATTCATACAACGATATTGCCCCTGCTACAAATTTACACTCTTGCCATCACTTTAGCTTTTGTAAAATTAATATTTTACCACAGTAAAAAAAATACAACATTGCCCTTAGTTAAAAATTACAGTATTGCCATTGTTTTGGTTTTTTTTAGCATAACTATAAAAGTTTTTTTGTTTTAATCGGTTGACTCGATTTAATTGTTTTCCGTGTCAATGAGCTGCATAACACTCACTCATTAGTTCTGACAAATTACTGTTTTGCCCTGTGCTCAAATAACGGTCTTCTCATCGTTTTAGTTTTTTTCCTAGCAAAACTATATGACTGTTTCTTTAATTGGTTGAGAATTATTCAGCCATCGCCTCACAACGCGGATGGAGCATCAACTAGTTATTATTATATTATACATATGAATTTAAAGTTTGCATGAATAGTAAACTTTTTTTAATGATATTTGATTTTTTAAATCATATTTAATTCTTTTTCTTCTTAATAATATTTTAATTTTTTTACAACATATATCATGGGTTTTTTTTTCTTTTCCTTTTACCACTCTATTATGTCATATACGTTTTTAACCCGTTTATTTTTTACTAATCTGTCTTTTATTCGCTGACTTGCCTTTGTTGGCTTTCTATAACTAAATGCGTAGTTATCTTTGATTTTATAGACTTCATTGAGAATGATTCGTGTTCGAAATAAAGTATTTTTTTAGTATCAAAGGATTGTTCAAGTGCCAGTATCATAACAATATCTTATTGAACGAAACAATTACTGACAAGGTTGATACCGATATCGGTGTATACTTTAAAATATATGTCTTTGACCCAATTAGTATTTATTCTATTTAATTTGATTTTCCTTCGATGACTTGCATTCATTATCTTTTTTATAAAGCTAAATGCGCGACTGTGTTTAATATGTTTTTCACCGTTCCTGTACAAACCTTCTTGAAAAAAGAGGTTTATTCAAAATAGTGCCGCGATGAACTAAAAGTGCGTAAAGATATATCATAATTTTAAACCAAGTGCATATCTTATACTGATACCGAATCGTTACCACCTCGAATCCACTGCGTAACGAATCGAACCAATACGGACGACTTCCCGCCGCATCGCGCGGGCAAATCCTGCTAGTTTATATTATTACCAACTTTTATATTTATTTAGCGAGCACTTAATAATATGCAGATATTAACTTAAAATTAAAAAGATAAAACAAAAATAGAAATACAAATGTATAAAAAGAAAAAGCTAAAACCTTTTTTTAACGACCAACGAATCCTTCAAATGGGATTCTGGCGAAATTCACTATATCGGGATACACTCGCCTCCAAACCGGGGAAAACTCTCTCCTAGGGCTGAAACCCGTGAACACTCGCTCAAATGCACAACAATGTGGTGAGGTAAAACCCGCTTTGTTCAAGAATCGAACTATCGATCTCTGCTTAGTCTCCTATCATCACCAGGTGCCACAGAAACTAATAGGGAGAGCTGGAATCGAATTTGAGTCACTTAGAACACAATATATCTCTTTTACCACTCCACCACCAGCTTATTAGCAAAAACTAACATCTAAAACTTAATTCTTCTCTGTTCTTGTACATCTCACTAAAAAAAGTCAAACGGCCCCAATCGCTACACGGACGACTCCAATCTTGACCATTGAAAATGACCCATGAACTAGCCACACAATTCAATGTCCTTTAGTACATCACCAATGCAAGATGGTAAGGCTAGAGGGTATGGTGAAGGTCTTCCAAGAGAGGATGATCCGTTACGTAGGCGTCACGTCATAGTCCTCCCAAGGATGGTCCATCCCACAAAACTAGAGGGTATGGAGAATGGTCCTAGATGATCCTACCCCACCACTTTTATGTTTTTTTTAATCTTCTACTTTTTTTAACATTTAACAAATAAACTAACACAATATTTTCATTAATATTAAAAAATATTACATAAACTTAAAAAAAAACATAAACTTAAAAAAAACATAAACTTAAAAAATCCTAATATATTAAAATAAGCTACTAGTCTTTGTCTTCCATGTCGTCGTCGGGTTCGTTTTGGGCGTTGTTCCAAATGTACTCCACCAAGTCCGCTTGTAGGTTATGATGTGTGTACTCGTTACGTAGAGCGAACATGTTCAAATCTTGTTGTTCCCCACTAACTGGAACAGAATTTCCAGTAGACGCGTTTTCGTCGTACTCGCATATCGCTCTACCTTCGTCTTCAATGATCATGTTATGAAGGATGATACAAGCGTACATAATGTGTCGTAACCGCTTTGGTGTAGCCGAACGTGCTGGATGTTCAATGATTTGCCATTTTTTTTGTAGAACACCAAAAGCCAGTTCAATATCTTTTCTCGCACCCTCTTGATACTTCGCAAATTTTTTTCTTTTTTCATCTGTCGGGTGCGGAATAGTTTTAACGATTGTCGAGTACGTTGGGTATATTCCATCGGCTAGGTAGTGACCTCGCCTGTATTCCACCCCCGAAACCGTAAAACTTGTGTCTGGACCTGTACCCGCCACTACATCCTTAAATATCTGTGACTGGTATATGATGTTAAGGCCATTGAGCGAACCAGGTAGACCAAAAAAAGCATGCCAGATCCAGAGATCCTGTGACGTAACAGCCTCTAGAATAATAGTCGGATGTCCATGATCTCCCCTAATATACTGACCTTGCCAGGCAACTGGGCAGTTCTGCCACGGCCAGTGCATGCAATCAATGCTCCCGAGCATTCCTGGGAAACCATGTCTCTGTTCGTGTGCTTGATATAATTTTTGAACGCGTTTGCGTTCGGTTTCCGCAGGTATCTCTTGCTATACAACTTGAAAACCAATTCGCAAAACTTGTGCAAACATAGACGTGCGGTTCTTTCAGACATCCTTATATACTCGTCTAATGCATCGGATGCGTAACCGTATGCCAGATGGCGAATGGCCGACGTACATTTTTGTAAATTACTGAAACCCCTTTGGCCCCTAGCGTCGTTTCGTAGTGTAAAAGTGGGAGTGAATTATAGTCGTTATTAATAAATATAAATTCTGAATTTGAATTTTTTTTTTAAACGGTCATCTTCAAACGGTCCCCACTTTTTTTTGTCATTTTGTGCTCGTCGCAAACGTCTAGTTGGTGCCGGAGAGGACGGGGACCGGGGGGGGGGGGGGGGGGATGGTGTAGCACCCGGCGACGGTCCTCGACGGTATGGGGACGTCCCCCATACCGCATAGCCTAAATGCATTTATAAACGTGTCTAATCAGTTGTCACGTCACATTTATACAAATACATTAAAAATACATATTTTCTTTCCAATCCTACAAACATCTTTACCAATACTTATATTTTCACATTATCACCACTTTTACATTTATTTTTAATAATTAAATTATTCCTATCAATATACATTTTATTCATTTTAACATTATTTATATCGAAACTTATAAAAACAAAACATTAAACTTCTAAACATTATTTATATCGAAACTTATTTTTTTATTAAAGTAGCATTAATAAACTCAAGTTTTAAAAAAAAAAAAAAAACATTACATTTTTTTTTGTTATTTTGTCCAATTACTATGTTTGAAATGAAAATAATGGTATACAAGTCACTAAAGCTTAGACCGTGGGGTATGGTGGGGCTTGGGTTGGGGCATTTGTTGACACGTGGAATGGGAGCCCCCCACCGCCTGGTTACGTGTCTGCGGGGTATGGCGGGGCATGGGTTGGGTGCACCGCGTGGCAGAATATTCAAAAAAAAAATTACAAAAAATTTATAAAAATCACACAACATTTATAAAAAAAAACCTACAACTTCATTAAAATTTTAAAAATTACATAATCCTAAAAATTACATAATCCTAAAAATTACAAAATAACAAACCTAGAGCGTTAAATAAATTTCAAAAATGTCGATCTTGTCTAGCGCCTTTCGCTCCTTGCCTCGAAACTCTATGTTCGCCACCGCCACCCGGTCCTCGTGGCTTAACTCGCCGCTCGGAACGGCTTCGTAGTAAGCCTTGAAACGCTCGAGCTTGGGCCGTAGCTTGCTCCATTTATGTTGGCACGCGTTGAGGTTGTGGCGGTCGTTACCGACGTTATGTCGGTAGGTTGCGAAAGCGTCCGGCCAATATTTTGTTTGGCCCGGTGGCCGTCCCTTGATAGCGTCAACGACGCTTGTGACGAGAGCAAATTCTTCCTCTTGGGTCCAGGATGCCATAGCGGGTTCGTGGGATGTTGGGGTTGGGCCGTTGGGGTGACCGGTTGGGGTAGCGGGTTCGTGGGATGTTTGGGATGGACCACACGGTGGGGTTTGGGATGGACCACACGGTGGGGTTTGGGGTTATTTATAGGGGATGTTGGGGTTGGGGTGACCGCTTGGCCAAGCCAAACGGTTTAAATTTAAAATTCAAACTTTTCATATGGCCCGCTATGACATGGCAGGGTTAGCGAATGGAAGCAAGCCAGCTAGTATGTCAAGACCGTCCCACGCCCGGCTTGAAACCCAAGCCCCAAGGGCCACGCCCCACTCCAAGCACACCGGGGTGGTGGCTTGGGCGTTTTCCCCCAACCCACACCCCATACCCCAGACTTATAGTGTAGAACATATTTATGTATATCAAAATAAATTAAAACAAGAAAAGAATAAAATAAATACAAAACAAGAGTGACTATCCCTTCAAATACACCATTCCTTCCCAAAAACATTCCACTCAAATAAAAACATTTTCAATGCATTCCCTCTTAGACCATGTGTAGGGGGCAAATTTCACTCTTGGGCGTTTTGCGTCATGTGGCAGCCCAGTCAGCAATGGGGCATTATTGGGCATTTTCTAAAATGGATGTAGTGGGGATAGGGCATTATGTTTTGTAGTAAAATAAAATAAAATAAAAACATTTAAAAATCTTATTGGCCAAGCAAATGGAAGCTCAAATGTGATTGGCCAACAATCCCCCCATTCGGCGTTTTTCAAACCACGCCAAGGGGCTTTTTTTGCAAGATAACGCCCAATCACGCCCAGGGGGCAGTGAAGGGGCGTTTTTGGGCGTGATTGGGCAATTTAAAAAAAAAACACCCCACTACGCTTTGTCTTAAATGCTAAATCCACATAAACCATAAACCAGATGCAAGCTAAATGCTTTGCATTCCTCAAGTGCCACATCTTTGTCAATAAGCTCCATTATTATGGGTGTTCTTAAGACTTTGAGATTATGTTAATGAATGAAAAGTGCTGTTCACGTTCGAATGTCAGTTTTTATAATTTTAATCTAGTTTCTACAACTACTCTATTTATATCTTTGATCTCATATATGATATTCATAATTCATAAATGAATACACTTTGGATCAAGAAATTTTTTATAAACACTTGGGATATATATATATATTTATTTCACAAAAAAGATGACACAGAGGAGATTACGACGACAACAATGGCAACAACAATAATAATAGTAGTACTAAGAACAACAGCAACAGCAACAACAACAGTAGCACTAAGAATAATAATGACTACTACTATACTACTTGAAGACAAATACATTATTTACCCTCTATTAATTATCGACTTTTTTTCCTTCTCACAAAGCACTATTCAATTTTTATTGGTTTTGATTGGTCATGATTTTGATTAGTCACCATTCCATCACATTTTTTCTCTATATTTTTCTTATATTATTTAATGTGTCATATGCATATTTTTTTAATATAATCACTAGGTTAGAACCATGTGTATTACACGGGTTGAATAAATGTAATTTTATATATTAAATAATAAAAAGTTATATCTTTATGAACCTCGTATATTGTACGGGTTAAATAAATGTAATTTGATATATCAAATAATAAAAATTTTACATAGCAAATGATAAAAAAATTTATATCTTTAAAAATTTCGTGTATTACATGGGTTGAGTAAATGTAACTTTGTTGAATAAATAATAAAAAAAAATTATATTTTTAAAAACCCCGCGTTTTACATGAGTTGAATAAATATAATTTTGTATACCAAATAATAAAAAATATATATTTTTAATAAATTAGGATAGCATTTAATATTAATTTATTATTTATATATTTAATATAAGATAAGTAGGAAAGAGAGGTATTTGTTTTAAAAATATATTAAATTAATAATTTAGATTGGAGGATAATATTTTATTAAAGTATGATAAGATTTAATATTAATTTATTATTTATTTATTTAATTAATATAAGATAAGTATAGATTTGAGAATACCTTCTATGAATGACACGTATACAAAAGTTGGTTTCTTTTATTATAACTAGTTGTAAGACCCGTGTGCAAACACGTGTCGTTTCTTAGAAAACCATGCATAGCACATATTGACAGAGAGTAAAAAAATAATTAGTGCAGACTTATAAAATTGATATACACTAATGGTCAATAGGTTTATTCAACAGCAATTCCATTATGTTGATAGCAAACTGCTGTTGTCTATTAACTGTTAAAAACTTCTGTTGCTTTCCAACAGACTTTCCTAAAAAATGTTATCCATTATCTCCAACAGAGCTTGCCAGATGGATAGATAGTAAACAGATATGCATGTTAGTCAACCTATGTTAAAAAGGTCAGTCAACAGAAATTACAAAGATTAGTAAACAGATGTTAAGAGAATAATGTTATTAACAAAGAATTTAGTACTCTCATTAAAAATGAGAGCTGCAAACACAAGTCGTTTCTTAGACAAGCATACATAACACATATTAATAGAACATATAGATACGTGCATAAATATTGTACCAAAACATGTTATCTATTATAGCTAAAAGACAACTATAAACATAGATTTTCGATTAATATATCAATTACATACAATTTAACTGTTTACCAAAAAAGACAATATAAACTGTTTATAGACATACGTACTTCATAGAATTTGAATACAACTTAAAGTTCAACAAACGTTAACTACAAAAACACAATCACCTGCCTCAACAACTTTCAGCAAAACTAAATCAAGAAATCAGCAGATTTTAGAAATCAGCAGATCTTTATTCTCTCATCAACATTTTCCGGATTTGCCCTTTGAATTGGAGCTCAAAATCCAAGGAATCAGTATCATCTTCATCCCTATCAAGCTGAAGGTTAAAAAGATCTTGGAGGTCAACTATATTCAAACCAAGTGCATTCTCCCTTGATATCTTTTCAACACTACCATCAGACTTGATCAAAGTCAATTCATGTGTCTGTTTGTCAGACTTCCACTTTAGTATTTTTGGATCTGATGGGTTTCTTGGGAGAAGTTTTATTTGAGAGGAGTTTGGCGATTGAGGCCTGCTTGCCAACTTCTGAAGTGTTTGAGCAACCTAAGCTTGTAATTGCAACGAAGCATCATCAAATCCATATCGTAACTGATTTCTGATAGACTCTTTTCTGTACTCAGCATAGCTATTTTCATCTTCCTCATCCATCAATTGTTGTCTTTTTCTTTGGTTCAAGGCAGCGATGGATACATCTGCTGATGAGAACAGCTTTTTAGATGTAATGGTCTGCCGGCGTATAACAGTCGTTTCATCTTTGTGTATACTGGCTTTTTAGGAAGGGATGGATCTGTCTTTCTTCGCTCTTCTAACCTACTGTAAGCTCGATCAATAGACTGCCTAGTCCATTTTCCAATTTGTCTAGCAGTCCCAACCTTAGCTGCTACAAGTTCTGCCTTCATTCTCTTATACTTCAACACTTCATCCACTTCAACCTTTTTGTATTGTTTCCAGTTGGGAGCAGATTTTGGCATTTGAGGATCTTTATTCATCTTTTCAATTCTATTAACTTCCTCATTAAAAGCCTCAAGGGGCCAGTCTTTGAAATAAGATTTGTAGGCTTCGTAGGGCTTGGTTTCCATGATACTGTTCAAGAAATCATTTCTTAATGTCTTTTCTAGCTCAGCATTTGGTGACAGATTTGACATATTCTTACTCAGGTCTCTAGCAAAATCTTCCAACTTCTTGACTTCACCAAGCCAATGTTGCATGCGAGCTGATAAATTAATGTCTCCTAGCCCTTTACACTCTTCATTTGCCTTATCTTCTGCTTGCTCGTCCTTTAGCTTCAGATATTCATAAATATTCTTTGGAGTTTCAAATCCCTGAAGAGATGGGAAGGTTCTTTTGCATCAACAATTGTTTCAGTCGAGGTTGGCAGTGGTGATGAGGATTTTGTATTCTGCTTTTTGACAGGTGGTTTTTCTGGTGAGAGTTTTGTTTTAGGTGTATCAGAATCTGACTTCTTAGGTTCAGCAGTGGTTTTGAGTTTCGCAGCAGTGGTTGGTTTTTCTAGTGGTGATATTGGTTTAGGAAATATGAAAATAGGAGATTCGTTATCTTTCTGTGATTTTCTACTATTTGAAGTTCCAATGTTGAGCACTTCATCTTCCTCTTTTGTATGCTTCCTCTTTTGTTTTCGTTCAATCTCCTTATCTGTCTGTTTGTTAACGGAATCATCAATTCCCTTTTTCTTACCAGTATCAGATTTTCCAGGAGATTTTGCAGAAGTTTGTTTGGCAGGCTTTGGATTTTGTTTTTGCTGATTCCTTGGTGTTGGTTTGCCAAAGTATTTCATGGAATCCTTTTCCCTCTTTTCAGCATCATCTTCATCGTCTTTTTCAAACACAGGTGTAGGGGTAGTACCAGTTAACTTTGCAATGCATTCTTTTATGCCCTTGATGTCAGCCTGTGTGTCTTTGTATCTTGCTTCAACCATAACTCTAATTAGCTTCATGTGGGAATTAAGTTGAATCTCAGCCAGTTCCCTTTGAGCTGCAAGAATGGGTTGTACCGAATTCCAAAGCTCTTGGCATAACTCCTGATGAGAAGGTCGACTTTTGAAAGCATCCACCAACTGCTTCAATTGATCTTTCATATCAGCAACAGTTGTTTCCAAGTTAGATATCCTCTCCTTCAAATCCTAGTATTTTAATCCATCACCTAACTTAATAGGATCATCTTAATTCCCACCAGAAGTGGTTGTATCTGCTTATGAAAGAGGAGGTATCTCCAAATTTTCATTAGCAGATGCCCCTTGTTATTGGTTATGGGGACTTCCCTCTGCATCAGTGGTTACCTTAGTGATCTCACCCGTGGTTAACTTGAACTCACCAGTGGATACCTTGATAGACATAGCAGTGGTTGCCTTCAAGGGAGTCTGACTGATGAAACTACTGTCCAAATGTAAATCAGTGGATTTGACATTTGTAATAGCTGCTCCACTCGAAATACCATCAAGAATTTGCTGAAATTCAAGAGGTGTAGCCTCCTCAACTATTTCTGGTTTAGGTAACTGAAAAGGTTTAGACATAGCTATTGTTGAAGTTAAACTCTCAGTAAAGTGTTCGTGAGAGGGATTGCTATCACTCTGAATGTCAATAGCTTGAAGCAGTGTTACAAACTTTGGTGGAATGGAAGATGAAGGGATTGCTGTCGAAAGAGACATTGCCGCGGGAGAAGGGCTTTTAAGTATACTCTCATATGAGGGTATGACATCATATTGTGGTGTCCCTGTGAATACAACATGTTCCTTTTGTGAGGAATCATGAGAAGTTTGGTTTATGGGTTGAGATATTTCCACATGTTGTGAGGAAGTAGCAACAGTGGTTTGTAGTGACATATGTGTTGTCATGGGGTTAACCTCTGGCATCTCATCTTCCAGAGCACCCGTTTTGCTGGTTTCGGTGGGCTTTTTAGATTTTGTTTTGGTCTTTTTGAGTTTTGTTGGTGGGGGTTTCACAGCAGTGGTTGTAGTGCTGTGATCACCAAGAGCAGTGGGCTCAGCAACAGACGTTTGAGGAGCAGTTGTAGACTCATCTAAAATTTCCTCATTCCCCTTTGCTTCAGTTTTGAAAACATCTGACTCTTTAGCCATAAGGCGAGTAAAAGTTAGACTATTCATTTTAATAGCTTCACCTTTTTCAAAAGCTTTTTGAGAAACATGTTTTTGCAGGTAGTAGCTTAATAGTCTAGGAAACATAAGAAAACCAGCAGTTTTCCCCTTTTTAATAGCAGCAACTTTCCCCTTTTTAATAGCAGCAGTTTTGCCCTTTTTAATAGCAGCAATTTTGCCCTTTTTAATGTTATTTAAATTTGCAACCAAATCAGCAAACAATGCTTGGGAGTAGTTAAAATCAGTATTTGTCAAAATTGCATACCCCAATGACTGAATTTTCAAAGGTATTTCATTAAAAGAAGTAGTTTTATTTGAGAGACAGATTAAGAGAGTATGGAACAGGAATTTCATTGGCGGTGGAAAATTACCTTTAAACATAGTTTCCTGATTCAACTCTCCATCATATCCCCTCCCCATCAAGTATGTTTGAATCTCATTTTTCGGCAAAGAGGTCTTACCTGCCAAGTCGTTTACCTCAAATGTTGTTGATATGGTACTGGGGGTAATAGCAACCGATTCACCTCCGACTTTTGAAGTTATACTTACGGCCACATTGTTTTGTTCTTCAATATTCGCATTAGCCAAAAAATCGCGAAGCGTCTCTTGGAAAATGGGTGCGTCGGCGGTAAGAATGACCTTATATTTTGATGATGTAAGAACATCAATCATCGAATGATAGAGAGTATTGTTCTCGGTTTTCTCAAAAATAGCAAGGTAGTTATGCGAATTTTTCATCACCAAAGTCATGATCGGAATTGAAAGTTGCGAGAGGTTGACGAAGAAGTGTTGAAGAAGAAGGTGGAAACCGCTCTGCTGAATTTTAAACTCCAGACGAAAGTAAAACCTCTGTTTGGGGATGAAACAGTGGTTTATAAAGTGAAAAGGTGAATGCTGATGTGTCAGAAGTTAGAAAGATCTGATGGCTAACATCTGTCCATGTCACAATCTCTGCGCTGATAATGAATGACAATTGTTGCAAAAACCACTGTTGGCCAACAACAGATGTTAGGCAACATTAGTAACTCAGCAGTCCTCAGATTAAACAGAACCTATGAGAACAGAC
Source organism: Helianthus tuberosus (assembly GCA_030545235.1). NCBI lineage: Eukaryota > Viridiplantae > Streptophyta > Magnoliopsida > Asterales > Asteraceae > Helianthus > Helianthus tuberosus. The sequence continues at coordinate 140,047,973 of CM060420.1, forward strand.
AATACCCTTCAGGAATATTTGGAAACCACTGTTGGGCAACAACAGATCTTATACAACAATAGTAAGTTAGCAGTCATTTCAACAGACTTTTAATATAAACGAATAAATTGATATTAGAGTAAATTACAAGTTTTGTCCTTTATCTTTACATCAAATTTCAGGCGTTGTCCTTTAGCCAAAAAGTTGACAGGCAGTGTCCTTTATGTTGCCAAATCTTGCAAGTTTTGTCCTTTTAGCCAAACCCAGTTAGATTTTTTGGTTAAATCTAGTCATGTGCAAGGCACATGAGGGTACTATTGTAATTTCAGCATTCAAGGGGTTATTGTGTAAGATAAATTATATCAAGGGGCTATTATGTAAAAATAAAACAAAATAATTTAAGATATTATTTTTATAACCATACAATCACAATCAGACCAAATTTGCACCACTTATCACCACCATCCTCCACCTCCACCACCACCCTTCACCGCCACCACTACCTCCCTTCATCATCTACAACCACCATACAATCGGACCAAATTTGCACTTTTTCGTCCTAAAATAAAATATTTGCATCTGAAAATCCCATGTTTATTCATATCTCCCACTGTGTAAACATGCTTCCCGGATTGTTGGTTGTCTGTAGTGGTGCGGTGGTTAACGGTGGCTTGTAAATACCTTAGGGAACAACATTTCTTTGCCTTTTCTTTGTGCACTGATCACAAGAACTTCTAGTGCATCTTATAAATTCACATCTGATCGCATTTTGCTAATCTGTAAGGTATACATCTGCATCACATTTAAATTTCATTTTAGTAAACAAATATTTAGAAAAAAATCGATAAAATAATACCAATTCTCAGCACTCAGTTTCCCCAAATCATTAAATCATTTTCCTAATTTCATATTTCAAATCTGAAAACAAGTTTTCTTCAAATTTATCTAAGTATTCAAATTATTAATTTTCAATTCATCAAATTAAGCATTCAATTTCACAAAAACTCTACAAAATGTCCGATAAACAGCTTTCAATTTTTGTAATCTATAATCATTTATCCCATTAAATTAGGGCACAAATGAAGATATCAATCCAAATTTGGGGAAAAACTAAAAACCAACAACAAAATGCAAAAACCATGAAGCCAATCATAGATTAGTGACAGTACTGACCCAACGACTTGACGTTGGCCTTGATTGTACCGCTGCAACTGGCGGCCGCTGCGAGAAACGGTGGTGATGGTTGGCGCAGTAGGGTTGGGGTGGTCGGTAGGTGGGGGTGGAGGCAGTGAAGGCTGAGGTGGGGTGGGTGGCGGTGGTGAAGGTTGTGGGGTGATGGTGGTGGTGGTGGTGGTGAAGGGTTCAGAGAGATTTGAGAGAGATTGGGTTCTCATGGTGGGTTCAGAGAGAAGGAGAAACAGTTTTAATTTTTTTATTTTTGAGTTTTATAGATTCAGTCCGTCAATATTAAGTGTGTACAAAATAACCCCTGTGAAGGTGTAATGACAAGTATGCCCTTGAGTGACCAGATTTAACCAAAAAATCTAACTGGGTTTGGCTAAAAGGACAAAACTTGCAAGATTTGGCAACATAAAGGACACCGCCTGTCAACTTTTTGGCTAAAGGACAGCGCCTGAAATTTGATATAAAGATAAAGGACAAAACTTGTAATTTACTCTTGATATTAAATATCAGCAGCCATTTAATGCAAAACATTTAAAAAATAAATTTTCATGGGAAAACTATAAAATTAAATATCAAGAAACTGAAAGGACAAATTTTAAACCTCTGCCATAAAAAAATATAAAAAAAAACCTCTTCATTTAAAGACCAACAATAATCTACATGGCAAACAAAGGCTACTACCACTTCATCGGACACAAATGTTGTAAACAGTGGTAAATCAACAGTTGAGCAATAACAGATGTTCAGAACTGTTGAGCAGTGGTAAATCAACAGCGGTAAAAAACCTCTTCATTTAAAGACGTTGAGCAATAACAGATGTTCAGAACTTCTATTGTGTTAATCATTGACAATTCTTTGGAAACTGCTGTTGGGCATAACAGATGTTCGCACCAGTAGCAACTCAATAGTCGTTACAAAAAACAGGAATTGTTGAGCAATAACAGTTGAGCAATAACATATGTTCAGAACTGTTGAGCAGTGGTAAATCAACAGCGGTAAAAAACCTCTTCATTTAAAGACGTTGAGCAATAACAAATGTTCAGAACTTCTATTGTGTTAATCATTGAAAATTCTTTGGAAACTGCTGTTGGGAATAACAGATGTTAGCACCAGTAGCAACTCAACAGTCATTACAAAAAACAGGAATTATGAGAACAGACAATACCTTTAAACAGTGGATGAATCTTTTGCCAAACAGTTGTTTTCAACAGACTTTTAAAGATTTTTTGTCAATTTTTTTCAAAATACCTATTTTTTAAGAATGTTCAGAACTTCTATTGGGTTAATGGTTGACAATCCTTTGGAAACCGCTGTTGGGAATAACAGATGTTGGCAACAGTAGCAACTCAACAGTCGTTACAAAAAACAGGAATTATGAGAACAGACAATACCTTTAAACAATGGATAAATCTTTTGCCAAACAGTTGTTTTAAAAACAGCTGTTTCAACAGACTTTTAAAGATTTTTGTCTATTTTTTAAGAATGTTCAGAACTTCTATTGTCTTTCGAAACTGCTGTTGGGAATAACAGATGCTGGCAACAATAGCAACTCAACATTTACAATAGCAGGTATCAACACTAACAACTGTTGATGCTCAAATCGGTAAAAATAAAATGCTCTACAAAGATTAATAGAATTAAAATTTACATATCACATATGACGATAGATCAACAATTACATTAAGAACTGAACAACGAAATTTAATAATCTTCAACTCTTGAACAGTAGCCCTATCCTCATATACTTGATCCTCAACTTCCTTGATAAAGCGATACTTTAAATCATAAGAACCTACAGAAGGATATGATGACATTTTTAACTTGTATATTTCTTCAACTCTGATGTAAAAGAAGGATATAATGGTAGTAAAACGTGATGAAAAGCTTCTGCACTGTTTTTGAATTCCGAAGTACAGAAAGACATCACCAAAACACCTCTTCAGCTCTTGAACAGTAGCCCTATCCTCATATACTTGATCCTCAACTTGCTTGATAAACCGATACTTTAAATCATAAGAACCTACAGAAGGGTATGATGACATTTTTAACTCTTGAATGTGGAGCGAAATTCATATATGTTATTTAACTTGTATATTTCTTCAAGTCTCATGTAAAAGAAGGATATAATAATCGTAGTAAAAAGTTAAATATCAATAAACCGAAAGAACAAAAAAAAAACGATGTTCTCATAATTACCATTAACTTCTTCATTTATCATAAAGAAGTACTCCACTTTATGACTTCAGACTTCAAAAACAGTGCAGAAGAACTCCTCACTGCTCGCTCGGAAAAAAAAAAAAAGCTGAAATATATCAACACCTTAAAATAAATATTATCAACATATATCAACAGTTTAAAAGAATCCACAAACCTAAAATAACCCGCAACTGATTGTTTGAATTTTAAACAACTCTGATTAGGCTGAAATATAAACAGAGAATTAGAACAGATCAGTTCAAATTTTAAGATTCAAAATCAGAGAAAAAAACATACCCTCAACGATGTTGCAACAATGATGTTGGAAAAATTTCGTGAAGTACAAAAAGCTGTAATCGCAGATGAACAGACTGAATATGCAAAGCCGAAGTCAAAGGTGAGTGTGTGAAACAGAGCTTCCATGAAACAACGATGTTCGAACAATGATATTGGAACAAAGAACTGCATATGAAGATTAACCGGCTCAATCATGAGAGCTATGCATTTGAGTAAGAGAGATATGATCACAAATATAAAGGAGAGAGATAAATTGAAATTTGAATGTGGAGCCAAATTCATATGTAGATATGAGCGAAAGAAATTTGAATGTGGAGCCAGATAATTATATCTTATTTATAGGATTAGAATTAGAATATAGATGGTTTGAATTTTGAAAGTGGTTGAATTTTGAATGTGAGAAAATGTTTTTTGAATTTTCAATAAACATCAGTACTTTAAATTATGAATTAGGGCAGACCTTTGAGTATAAGACATTATACAAATGGGCAGACCTTTGAAAAGGTAGATGTGAGCCAACTTTGAATTTTAAAGTCTTTTAATATTAGGCATTATATGATGTAATAATGACATAAGAAAAGCCTTGTTGAACATGCTCTCCGGCTGATACATCAGCTTTTCTTATGTAATTAGGATTTCTCCTTTTATAGAAAGTATAGATAGATAGATAGTTTCCTTTTATTTGGCTTGCATATTTTAGGAATGCATAAATTTATTTTAAAGCATAAATATTATCCGATTGTAATATTTTAAATTTAATATTGTCAATAGTTTCGGTAGAATATAGCCATTTGATCACAGTTATCAATAAAAGCTGAAATTTTACTTCTGCTATTTATATACGGTCTTTCGGATTTTTAAAACTTCATTTTTGTATGGGTCTACATTTTGTGAGTTAACACGTCGTAAGACTAGAAGGTATGGGGGCCGGCTGAGGCCCGGCTAGGACCGGCGCCGGTCCCCCACACCGCCCCCCTCCATCCCACCCGTCATCCCCAGCGGCCCAAAGCCGGTCTCGCCGTGCCACTTTTGAACAATATAGCCGTTACTAACGGCTAGATTAATAAAAAAAAAAAACCCTTTTTCAATTTAAATATATCCCATTCTTTATACCATTTCTTCAATATTTCACCCATTCTTCTCCCATTCTCATCCATTTTTATAAAAAAACACTCCCATTTTTATACCAATCTTTTATAAAAAAATATCTCTTCATCCACAATGACATCTAATCCTTGGTGGTCCGGCTCTTCTTCGGATGAAGAGGAGATGTTTTTCGCAAACGCTGTGGTAAAGGCGGCGCAGATTCTTTTGGAAGATGAAGAGGACTCGTCTGAAAACGTTATTACCAGACGAATACAGGTTAACAGAGACCGCGAAGGAGCGCACGAGAAATTGGTTAACGATTATTTTTCGGATGCACCCCTTTACAACGCCGACACTTTCAAACGAAGGTTCCGAATGAGTCGTCGTTTATTCACACGGATTGCTGATGATTTGGCGGGGCTAGACCCGTTTTTCACTCAACGACCCGATGCTCGGAATTATGAAGGGTTCACCACGTTACAAAAGTTTACTGCGGCCATTCGCCAACTGGCGTACGGGACAGTGGCCGACGCGTTGGACGAGTACTTACAAATGTCGGCAAGAACCGCGTGGGAATGTTTGTATCGGTTTTGCCATAATGTGGTGAAACTGTATAGCAAAAAATATTTGCGGAAACCAAACGCGTATGATGTTCAACAGTTGTACCAAGCTTATGAAGCAAGGCACGGGTTTCCGGGAATGCTTGGTAGCATTGATTGTATGCATTGGGCGTGGCATAACTGCCCGACTGGGTGGCGAGGCCAATACACGCGAGGTGATCACGGCTATCCAACCTTAATACTTGAGGCCGTGGCGTCACAAGATTTGTGGATCTGGCATTCTTTCTTTGGGCTCCCTGGTTCACTCAACGACCTCAACGTGCTATACCAATCGACGATCTTTAGCGATGTCGTTAATGGAATCGGTCCAGACACCCGTTTTACAATTTCAGGGGTTGAGTATAGACGCGGGTATTATCTTGCTGACGGAATATATCCGTCTTGGTCTACAATTGTCAAGACTATTTCATATCCTGAGGACGAAAAAAGGAAAAAATTCGCCAAGCGTCAAGAAGGTGCAAGAAAAGACATCGAACGTTGTTTTGGTGTTTTAAAAAAAATGGGCCGTCCTTGAACAACCGGCACGTGCGTTCACACCGAAGCGGTTGCGCCTTTGCTCCATAACATGATTATTGAAGACGAAGGCCGGGCGATTTGTGAGTATGATGAGAATGCATCTTACGGGAATACTGTCCCAGTAGATCCGACGCAACAGGATTTAAACTCGTTCGCGCTAACGAACGACTTCACGCATATAAACCTTCAACAGGATTTTGGTAGAACATATTTGGAACAACGTTAACGTAGCGGACGGTGACGAAGACGAAGACGAGTAGTGTAGTTTTTTTTTTAGGAAATGTAATATTTTTTTTTATTTTTCGGAAATGTATTTTTTTTTAGGAAATGTAATATTTTTTTTATGTTATGAAATGAATTTATTTATGTTGTTTTGTGTTGTATTTGTTAATTTTTATAAAGTTTTTATTAAGTTAATAAAGTAAAACTTAGAAAATTATAAAATAATGAGGTGGGGTAGCCCCATCCTCCATCCCCCTCAAATATGAAGGATGCCCATTCCTCACGAGCCGGTGATGTGGCGCCTACGTGGCGGCCCATCCTCGTGGGGATGGGCCTCACCATACCCCTTAGTCTAACACACTTGCATGGTACAACGTTTGTACGTCCATTTTTTTTTTGTTCAGTTAAACAGTCCCGCCGTAACGTGCGGATCATAAATACTGGTTTATATAAAGAAATTACAAATTTATCATATTTTAATAAGATTATATTTACCGAGATTTTTGGATGTACTATCTTCTAAAAACTTTTTAACTTGGAATCAAATTAATGATGCTCCAAACTTTAGATGGTGGACATAGTGTACACTATAAACAAATCCTTTATTCTCACTTTCATCTTTTGAAGCACTTGAGTCATTTTCTCTCTGCTGTGGTACTGTTTCATATATGGAATATTTTCCCGCACTATAATACTTTTGAGTAAAAAACCTATGGTTTTTATTTTTGTTTCATAATTACAATATTTCTTATTGCAAGTTCGTAAACAGAACTATTCGAACATGTTGATAATTATTTCACTAAGTAAATAATACTAGTTAGAGTTAAATGCCCGGATAGTCCCTGTGGTTTGACATTTTTTTCACCTTTAGTTCCTAACTTTCTAAAATTACTTCTATAGTCCTCAACTTTTCAATTTTTGTTCCTAGATAGTCCCTGACACGGATGGAGGTTAGCTTTTAATGTTAAGTGGGTGTGAAATAACTAAAATGCCCTTATCATAAAATAAAACAAAATAAATTAAGTAAGTGTTAAATAAATATATCTTTGAATATTAATAATATTTCTTTTAAATTTTTAGTTATTAATTTGGTTAACAAGGGTATTTTTGTCATTTCACATGCACCTAACACCAAAAACTAGGGCTGTAAACGAACCGAACGAACACGAACAAGACCTTATTCGTGTTCGTTTGTTAAGAAATATATGTGTTCGCGAACCGTTCACGAACACTTATCGAACGAGATTTTATGTTCGTGTTCGTTTGTTAAGGAAATGAACTTGTTCGTGTTCGTTTGTGTTTGTTTGTTAATTTTAGGCAACGAACGTTAACGAACACAAATGAGCACAAACTAATGTTCATGAACACAAATGGAAACAAACGAACACAAACAATCGTTCATGAACAGAATATATAATACACTGACACTTATTAGATATTTAATTTGTCGGAATTTTGAAGTATTTAAATAAATCTAAAAACGAAAAACACTAATGAACTATCGAACACAAACGAACATGTTATCGAACGTTCACGAACATAAACGAACGAACACGACCTATGTTCATGTTTGTTCATTTAACTAAACGAACGAACACAAACGAACTTCCCGCCAAACGGTTCACGAACTGTTCGCCGAACGTTTGGTTCGTTTACAGCCCTACCAAAAACTAACCCCCATCCACGCCAGGGACTATCCAGGAACAAAATTCAAAAACTTGGGGACTATAGGTGTAATTTTAGAAAGTTACGGACTAAAGGTGAAAAAACGGGCAAACCACAGGGACTATCCGAGCATTTTTCTCTACTAGTTATAATGCATTTTAAACGTTGCATCTCCTTCTTTTGTCCCTTCCACAAATATAGGTAGTTTGAGTTTCTATTTTTATAATATATTAAAAAGAATATTAAGACAGTGAAAATGATTTTATATCTCTTTAAGGATACACTACATATGATATATATCACCACTTAAGAGGGATTGTTATTGTTTTCAAATTTCAACTGCTGATAACGAAGGCTAATGTTAATGAGACCAGCTAAATAGGCAAACAAAAGCCCAATCGAAAAATAACGGAATCATTCTAGGCTCTAGCAGAGCCCATAGTAGAAATATTTTTAGTAAGTGGTAACCTCTAAATCTATCGAACGAGCTTAAGCTCGAAACTGAAAAGCAGTTTTGTGAACGATATAAGCAGTGATGTTGGGAAGTTAAACGTGTCTGGTGCCTTTAACGTTTGATCTCGCCGGAGTATTTACTCAAGATTTGTGTCACTTTTTTACTTCTTTGAACTTCTTTAGTGATTTTGTTCTTCTACTATTTTTCTCTTTATATTTTATAAATCACTATACTTATGTCATGCCGTTGATAGAATATAACATAACGATGTTGGATTTATTTAATGTATCACAAACACCTCATCTTGGATATGTGTTAAGGTCCTAACAAACATATGTGTTACGCTCAAGTGCACAATGAGGACAAGATGTCTAATTTTCATACTTGTGGAGAATAGGGACAAGAAAGGCGATGAAACGTACCATTTTCCTTAAAGATTTGACGAACATGGTGATTAACAAACTCGGTTTCACCATCACCGACCTTCACCTTGCGTGCAAATTGTAAAAACACATTTAATACCAAATAAATATAGATTTAGTCTTTAATGGATAAAGCCGTAAAAAGCGAGTATCCACAAAGACAAAATAATAGGTGCCGGACCACACAAATCACAGTGAATTAAATCTAATGGATGCGAAGCACATTTTCATTCAAATCAAGAGGTAATCAAAGTCCCTTAGAAAGTTGACACGGTGAACAAGTAATAAGTTTAAGCAAAACCGAAGTAATAGACAAACATCCAAGTTTATTTAGAAGAGAATCAATGTCAAAGGCCAAATGACCCATACGATTATGCCATAACTCAACAGATGCCTTATTTTTAGAAATCGATGCCATCAATGCAAGTTGTCTATCACGTAGTGTATAAAGACCATTTTCATATATGACTTGTGTTAGGGCTTGTCTTATGTGCCAGTCCTAGATACAGTAGAAACTCGATAAATTAATACTCGATTATTTAATAAACTCTCTAAGATAATATTTTTTGCCGGTCCCGACTCGGGGATAGGGTGCTAAATTAATAATTCGCTAAAATTATAAGATAATACATTTTTTATAATTTCTTTAGACCCCATATAAAATATAAATTAATAATTCCTTATATATAGCATATTACATGAATGATTTATGAAGGTTTATTGAAAAATGACTCAATTGTCTTTTGTTGAAATCAATTTCCCATTGAATCTCGTCTCTAATTTTCCTTAGCATGGTAAGAACTTCTGGTGTTGTTTTCTCATAGTTCAACAAGAAATTGTTCAATGTGATTGCCGCTTTAATAGCTTCGTTTTGCGAAGGGGGCTCCATTGTAGAACTTTTTTCATCTTCTTCATCGATATCATCTTTATTAATTCCAATAACGCTTTCAATAATTTCTTCATCAGTCAACAACTGTGCAACTACATTTTCTTCTGGGTGAGTCAGAACATCTTCGACATCCATTGCATTGCGATAACCCAACTCTTTGATCAAATTCTGGAGTTCTTGAGTGCTTTCACCACCTTCATCTGAGTTCTCAAAAGTCATGTTATCTGTTGATCGAAGTTTACAATGACGAAAGCAGTTCGCAATTGTATTTGCACGAACATCCATAGTCCATGCTGAAATTGCAAGATTCATTGCATCTAATACATTTATTTTTGCTGGATTTGGAACCCCTAATTCATAACCCTCCAAAAGACTTCTATAAAATCGACGACGATAATGCATCTTAAAAGCTCGTATGATCCCCGCGTCACAAGGTTGAATTTTTGAAGTTGTGTTTGGTGGCAAAAAAAAATAATTCAACATTTCGTAATCCTTCAATAATTTTTGGATGAGCAGGGCAATTATCCACAATCAAGAGAATTTTTCTTCCAACCATTTTTTTTATCAAGTTGGCGAACATATTCTTCAAATAACACACCAGTCATCCAAGCTCGTTTGTTAGCACGGTACTCACAGTTCAGACTGTTCAAGTTTACATTCTTGAAGCACCTTGGTTTAGCATATTTCCCAATAATCCATAAAGGAAGTTTTTCCGAACCGTCCTCATTACAGCAAATAGCAACAGTTAGTCTTTCCTTGTCTTGTTTTTTCCCTTCAAGCTACATTGAACACAAGAAGCATAATAAGGTGGGAGATTGAAGGTTTCTTTCAAATTGGGCCGTTCATTTGATATTCATGCATTGTATACAATAATTAAGTGGAAGCTTGAAAGGTGTTTGTAAACTAAGTATTCTACTATAAATTAATAAAATATTAATTAATATATAAATTAATAATTATTAATTTATCGATTAATTAATAACTCTTTTAATTAATAAATTTTGGTGGTCCCAAGTGTATTATTTTATAGAGTTTCTACTGTAGTCTAGAAAGGTTAGGAAAACAAAACATCAACCGGATGGTCAGTATTCAATTTGCTTATGGATAAAAGGTTCTTGGTGAGTTAAGCGATAACCACGACATCCCGTAATGCTATATTATTGGAGATCATACAAGTACCCAAATGAGAAACATGCAAAGAATTATTGTTGCCAAAGGTGCCTTTATAGAATTACTAGAATATGGATTCGTCTCATGCAAATTACCCGATGAAGGCCATAGCACCCAAGTCTACATAACAATCAGGAGTACCACTAAGAACATGGCACTGAGCGTGAAAAGCTAGCCAAATGAGTGTCTTTTGAATGAGCAGTTGAGGCATAAGTGGACAAGTGTTGGCATAGTGGTCATCCTTTCGACAACGTTAGCAATGAGGTGAATGATAATAACAACCCCTACCATTGATGTTGTAGCCGCGAGATGAATTATTTGAGCAACCTCTTCCACGAAATTTAGTGACAAGCCTATTCTGTCGAGATGTGAAAGCTTCCGGAGCAGAGGCGGTGCCATTTAAAGACCACAAAAAAGTTCATGACTTTTGACTTGAGCCAATAAGTAAAGAAAAGCATGGGTGGTTTAGGAAACCTGAATAAGGGTCGAGAAGGTTTCAAATAAAGAGCCCAACCTAGACAAAAACCAATTGAACTTGTCCATTTCATCCACGGATTAATGGGCTGCAGAGGGTTGATCACAAATGGCTTTAAAGTAGGATGTCGTCGAATATTATGCACTCGTTCAACTGATGGGCGGTGGCGAGCCCTAAAACCTTAGCAACAACTTCCTTGGTTTGCGATGAATGAAACAGGATAATGGCGCATTGGTCGCTATCCAACCAGGCAGTGTATTCAGGGTTTGGGGAGTCTTTACCTTTGAGAGATACAGTGGCAACACGAGGTTGTAAAGAACCATCCACATGACCTTTTAACTTTTGATAAGATAAAAGGGGTAGTACCTAATTTTTCGAAAGAAGATTACTAGAGGATGGAAGTTTAATGGTGATCATGTGAAGGATAGTTGTCATAAGAATGGTTCCATCATAGAAAGTGGCCATGGAGAAAGGAGTTAATTTCCAAAATCGTCCCTGAGGTTTGGGCACGTTTGCCATTTTCGTCCAAAATAACACTTTTGTACCAAAATACCCCCAACGTTTGTAACTTTTTTCCGTTTTCATCCAAACCACTAACTTAGTTTATTTTTTCGGTTAAGTTAAGGATATTTGGATGAAACTGACAAATATAAAACCACAAGGATGATTTTGGCAATTTACTCAAAACCTTTTTAATTTCTTTTATTTAATTATTTTTGTTAGATATATAAAAAAAAGAATATACATGGAGTTTTTAGAAAAAAAATTAATAGTTTTGTCACATAATTTTTATAAATTTTCATCCAAATCACTAACTCAGTTTATTTTTTCTGTTAAGGTGAAGGATGTTTTAAATTTTATAAAGTAAGACAAAAATTAATTTACAGCTTCTTTATATAAATCAGTTTTATAAAGAGAAAACGTAATTGGTGTGCAACATATAACAATCGATTACAACTTTTAGTATTTATCAGTTGTAGAGATAAAAAAAATTGTAAAACGTTACATATTTTTTAAATGTATTGAGCACATAGGAAATATGTTGGTGGAAATAAAATATTTATTTAATTAAGATTATGAGAGTAACTAACTAATACTTATTCTTAGTGGCTTGAGTAAAGAACTTTTGGTTTATAGCATTATATTTACAATTTGGTGGGTAATTTTAAGGTTTGGTAACGATACGTTGTTTGATGGGGGGGGGGGGGGGGGCACTGGCTTCTGTTTTTCCTTAGGAGCGAATTTAAAAGAGTAGAAGATGAATTACAAACTTGGTACATACGATAAGATTTTTTTTATTTGATCTTTTTCAATAAGGTCACCATCATTTTAGTTTTATAAAATTTAGAGGTTTAAGCAGATTTTATTTTTATAAAACTGATCTATATAAAAATTAGAAATTAATTTCTGTCTTAGTTTATAAACATCCTTCCCCTTAATAGAAAAATTAACTTAGTTAGTGGTTTGATGAAAATTTATAAAAATTATGTGACAAAGCTATTATTTTTTTCATATAAAAATTGCATGTAGAATCTTTTTTATTATATATGTAACAAAATTAATTAAATAAAAGAAATTTAAAAGAGTTTGAGTAAATTGTCAAAATCGTCCATGTAGTTTTATTTTTGTCAGTTTCATCCAAATATCCTCAACTTAACAGAAAAAATAAACTAAGTTAGTGGTTTGGATGAAAATGGCAAAAGTTACAAACGTTGGGGGCAATTTGGTACAAAAGTGTTATTTTGGACGAAAATGGCAAACCTGCCCAAACCTTAGGGACGATTTTGGCAATTAACACTGGAGAAAGGTAGCGACCGATGATCAAATTAGGGTTAGAAAGTTTAGCGAGGAAGAAAGGAAGAAGGAAAAGAATCGATGGTATAGTTTAGGCTTAAACCATGTATTGAGGGAGTGAGGAGGAAAGGAAGAAGGAAAAGAATCGATGGTATAGTTTAGGCTTAAACCATGTATTGAGGGAATTCTCTCTACCAAATTATGGGAGAGATTGTAATATTTTTATAATGCAAAATGTACAAAATACAAGAAGAAAGATATACAAATCCTATACATTACCTAATTGACAAAAATAAGGATATTATTGTGACTTTCTTTTTGTGAACAAAAAGTCTCTATATTTTTTAGAGTAAATACACCTAAACCTCTATTTTCCACTATTTGAATCACAACATTTTGGTTGTGAAGAGGTATAGTCCCAACTCCATGCATACATGGCGTTCGGATCACACCACTTTTATCCAGCATGGCGCCTACATCAGCAGGATACATCCAGAAGCTTCTGGAAGAAATCGCAGGTGACACCAAAAAATGCTCTCCCAGACAAAAAAGACAACACGTGTCACCAGTAGACGGACACCAGCTGGACCTGCGAGATATTCCTAGGACAGGCCGACAACCACTGCTAGAATTCTCCTATCTGGACGAATAGAGATGCGCCACGTCATCCACTACTCTGAGAATGACAGAGGAGACCAAGAGGATATTCCTCTTGGTCCGACAGTTGGCATTCAGCGGCAGCTGGCAAGGCCCTCCTTCCCTCCTTCATCCTTCGGCTATAAATAGAGGACTCCTCTTTCAGGTTTAACATTCTGCTTTCTCTCTATTTCACCTACAACACACACTATTCTCCTCAGAACAGTACTTATTCTCACGCCGGAGGGTGGTCACACGGAGAACCCCCCGTATTCTCCTCCTTGTGGCGAGTCACCGGTGTTCTGTTTTGCAGCAATCCAACAGTTAGCGAGTGGAGGAAGAGATTGAACCCATACACACGAGACTATCCAGCTGGTTAACCTAGTGTTAGCCAGTGTTTCATCAGGTTGTAAGCACACACACCACCTGAATCTCCATGGACGACGATTGTTATGATTTGGTGTGATCTCTAATAAGTAATAGCCATGTATATCTAAACGCATCCAAAGTTGTGGTTGTTTGAAGTTGGGACAATTTATCTCTTTTTATTCATCCAACTGGTGCATATATGTAGCAAGGAGGGACACGGGGTTAAATGTGTTCTTTTGACGGGTCGAAGTTCTCCCAATCATTGGCGAAGCTTTATTGGGGTAGAGGTGTCACACCCCGACCACGTAAAACAACAAAACGTGGCGGAAACGTCGGGGAATGTTGTAACAGAATCATTGTTTCATAACACATGGAAATTGAAATATTGTTTTATTGATTAAAAGAGTTACAATGTCTTGACAATCAAAGAAATATAACATAAATTGTTGATGCATATTTTGTGGACACGACTCGGCTCGGTTCAACTCAGCTCAGTTCGACTTGGTTTCGACTTGAAGACACGAAGATCAAGACAAAGCTGCTTGTGTCTGTACTTTGTCTGTAATGTGTCATGATACAAAACGATGTCTTGTGTTTAGATTTGTTTATATGTGCGTTCGATGTAAGTTTGACCAGTCAACCATCCTCCGGTTTGACTTGGCCAAACAGTTAGCACATTGGTTGAAACATGCTGGTGTCGAAGGATGTCATCGAAGGATGGTTTGTATCCTTCGATGACTTCGAAAGATAATGTACTTCGATGGATACATGTGGACCTCGAAGGATATCATCCTTCGAGGTATGTATGGATCCTTCGGTGGATAGTCTGGTCGATAGATGATCCTTCGACCAGATCTCCTTATCCTTCGACCATAGCTGCTGTGTCGGGTATAAATACCCAAGTAGTGTGTTGTGTTTAGGCAGACATTGGAGACACCATAGGAGAACACTCTGCTGAAATCACACACACACGAGAGAGAGTTTACGGACTACATCTGTAAACATTGAGCTTGTAACTGGAACTTTCATACGCATTAATACAAGTGGTGTTAATCGTTGAACCTTTGTGTGTCGTGTTTTTGCGTGTTCTAACTCGGTTTGCATGCTAGCTTGGATTCCGCACTCGCTAGTGTGTTAATACAACAAGGATAAGGTTTGACCTCATCAAGAAGAGGGACCTACAAGTGGTATCAGAGCCTTGGCTCTTTTCCTTGTTAAAACCGAGTGTTTTCGGGTGTGTTTCGAGATTTAGAAGTTTATCTTTTCTGGAAATTTTCTGTTTTAAAACTTCGAAAATCATTGCATGTTGCTGAAAGTTGTTATAAAAACCGGTTTATTCTTCATTTTCACATTGTTAAAAGTTGGTTTTTATTGAAGTTTCGGCCAAAACTCGTGTTCGGAAGTGTCGGTTTTCTGGAAAATTCAAATTTTCTGGGTTTGTTCTTGGTTGTTCTTCAAATATTCAAGTGTTCTTCAAAACTTTTATGTATTTTGATCTTGTTTGACTATTTTCGAAAGTTGTTTGCATTGGGAAGGTACCCAGATCTGATTTTGGCAGAAAGAAGGGTCTGAACATACCTTCTGCCGAAAGTTGTGCACCAACCCGTCACCTTTCTCACCAACCTGTCAACTTTGTGTCAGTTGTGTCAGTTGCAATCGAAGGATATCTTTCGACATCGAAAGATCATTATCTTTCGACCCATCATTCGAAGTCAGAGACCTATCTTTCGATCAAGGGAATCTATTCGAAAGATAGTTATTCGAAAGATAAGGATATATACTCGAAAGATAAGGATCTGTCAAACTGTGAATCTTTCGAGTTAGTGAATCTTTCGAAACCATTGTTCGAGACTCAACAGGGATCTTTCGAACACTGTTGATCCTTCGAACAAGTGTCTGTCTTTCGAACCTGTGTGCATCTTTCGATCCTAATCTGTTTAAGCTTAACAGTTTGTGTTTTTCAGGACTTTCGATCAAGGATCCTTCGGCTGTTTGATTATCATTCGAAATTTTAATATAGTTTGTGAAAATTAATTTTTTTTTAAAATCAATTTTCACTTAATATATTAATTTTTATAAAATGGGAACAAACGGTGAATGGTGGACTCAATTGACCTCGACTTCACAATCATCAGTTAAACAACCTGAGCCAGAGTTCGACAAAACTGCATGGATGCGAGCTTGTGCCCCACCTCAAGCTGCAATGATAACTGCAAATCAATGGGCATTGGTCACAAATCAAAACAGCAGCATTCAATCTATGATGCAGAACGACAGTGAAACTGGTACAAGCACAAAACCGCCAAAGTTGAATCACATCAATGATTGGGGATGGTGGAAAGAAAGGCTGAAAACTTATGTTCAGGGGCAAGGTCAAGATCTATGGATGTGCTTCTTCACCGCATTTGAAAATGAGTTGGAAGTTGCAGGATCTAATCCACAAACTTACAGCACTTTGTCTGATGAAGATAAGAAGAAAATTGAGTTAGAAAAGAAGGCATTCATGATTCTCACACAAGCTCTTCACAAAGACATTTACCACCAGTTTGTTTACTGCACGACAACTAAAAGCTTGTGGGATATGCTCACGTTACGATGTGAAGGAAATGCTCAATCAAGAAAGATCAAGCAAGATTTACTGAAGAAAGAGTTTGAAGGATTCACGTGTATGGAGAATGAGACTTTGGGAGAGTTATCTACAAGGTTCCATCACTTGATGAGCGAGATGTTTGCTTTTAAAGTCAATGCCACTCCACAAGAAATAGTGAAGAGATTTGCTGATAGCTTACCAGCAAAGTGGAGCAGTTATCTTGAAATTCTCAAAGAAACTGGTGTTTTAGACACAATCACCATTTATGATTTAATTCAAAAATTGGAGAACAAGGATGTAGAAGAAAAACTGAAGGCAAAAAGAACACTCACTCCTCAAAGTCCAGAAATGTACTTTGGGATTGCAGGAGGCATCAGTGGAGAAAAACCAGCTTCTCAACACGCGAAGCTTCAAACAGCTTTCGTCTCAAACACTGGTCCATCAACAACAGAACAGTTTGATCCTTCAGCATACTTGATGTATCCAAGACCAGATGTGAAACCGACAGCTCCTCAGCAGCAACAACCGCAACAGCAAGGGTTTTATGGAAGCTCTTCAAACATTCATGCCACTTCCAATCCAAACACTGTCAGATTAGACACTTCAAATTTTTCCAAAGTCAGTGTTGAAATAGCCAAGGAGCATATGGAGATGTTGAATACCTTGGTTAGTGCTTATTGTGGATTGATCGCAGGTCAGATTGGGAATATCAATCTAACCAATGAAGATTATCAGCAAGTGGATAGAGATGAGTTTGAAATGATGGATATTAAATGGGCTCTTGCTAGTGCCATTCGAAGAGCGAAGGAGTTTATGGAAAGAACGGGGAGAACCAACTTGGAAAGCAAGAAAGACACCAAGTATGGGTTCGACAAGCAAGCTGTAACATGCTTTAACTGTGGTGAACGTGGTCATTTCAAAAGGGAATGCACAAGACCAGCTCAGCATGGAAACCAAAACCCCTTCAGAAGTCAAGGCAACCAGCAGAACCAAAACAGGAACAATGTTCGTACGTTGATACCTGTTAACAACCAAGGCCAAGCAGGGTCGTCAAATGCCAACCGGGGACTCGTGGTTCAAATAGATGAAGGTTGTGATTGGTCGCTTCAGCTGGGTGAAGGAGGAAATGGTGGAACAGCATGTTATGCTAAAGTGACTGAGAAGGTGGTAGAACCCGCGTCTGCTGGTGAATCTTCAGAAGATGAAGATAGTTCGGGTTATAGTGGGAGCACAGATGGGGAATCACTTGATGCTGATGATTTATCAAGTGATGCTTTAGATTTGAAGGTTGATGAACTCTTGGCTGAAGCTGAATTATTATGCAAGAGGAGATCTATTCTATGCCAGAAATCTGCTGGAACTTCCGAGAAGCTTGCTAAGTTCTTCTCTGAAGATGGATCTTTTTCTTTCCATTCAGCCTTTACGGCTAATGTCGACAGTTCATCAGGCCAGGTAAGTGTCGATGAACCCACTGTAGTTAACTGTGAAAATTGTGATAGTTTAAAGGTTAAATATGCTGAACAGGAAAGTAAATTTGAAGTCACACACAAACACAATCAAGAATTGATTGTTGATCTTTCTAAAGCAACTGAAGCTAACTTGTTTTTAACCAGAAATGAAAAGGAATTTAAAGCAACAATTGCGTCATTAAAACATGATGTTTCTGAATTACAAAGGGCTGTTTTGAGAAAACAACATGTTAACAATGATTTAATTGACACAATTGAAAAGCAAATGGTAGAGTTAGCTACAGCTCGGTGTGAATGTGAGACAATTAAGCAGAAATTGGAAAGCTATTCAAATTCCCGCTATGTTTTGGATCACATTATTGACGTTCAGAAGAAAAAGGGGGATAGGAAGTGTAATGGATTCAAATCATGTCCTCCCCCAATGAATCACAATTACTCCAAGTCGCCGGATGACGAGGATATGCCCCGTTTTGAACCTACTGTGCCACTCAATCTAGATGATTTTGCAGCAGGCCTAGGGTTCACAACTGGTACATCATCCTCGGATCAATCAGAATCGGAGAATGTGTCGGATGCATCATGTGTTAAGGAACAGAGTCCTCCCACTGTTGAGGATACTGATTCTTCGGATGATGAATCTGACTCATTGGATGATGAATCTATAAAAATTGTGAATCAACAGTCTAACTCGGTTACAACAGAAATTCCAATCGAGAATCACATCTTGTGTGATCCACCAGTGGAACCGAGTAAGACTGAAATGTCAAAAGGAATGGAGTCCCTTGTTTCTAGTTGTGAAGGGAATAACTTGTTGTATACGCTCAAAGGAGATGACAAGATCTACTCTAACAAAGATTTTCCAATTAAAAATGTAAATCAAGATTTAATTGAGCAAATTTTTGAAGGATGTATTGATAAGTTTTTGGGAAACAAAAGTGGCAAAGTCACCGTCACTCAATGTGATCCAATTCCGTGTGAACAAGTTAGAAAACAATACGGAAACCAAAAACAATCAACTGAGCGAAAACAACAAGTTAATTCCGAAAAAGGGAAGGTACAGGGGAAGAAAGCTCAGAACAAGAATGTTCAAGCACCTAAAGTTCAGCAGCAAAAGGTGCAAAACAAAAGAGCCCCCGTTAAGAAAAGAGAACAGAAGGTGAACTTTGTTGGATCAAAGGGTACAGATAAACTGGAAACATTTCAGAATAAATCTAACATTGATTTTGTAAAACAAGTTAGAATTTTAAAACGAAATGATCAGAATAATTACACCCAACACACCAACGGATGTGACTTAGGAACAAGTACATCTAGGTCACAAAGTTCATTGTCTGGTTCTCAGTCTGATCATCAACATGTTTCTCCGAGGTTTGTAGAGCGGAGAATGTGTTTTGAGTGTGGAACAATTGGGCATATTGTAAGATACTGCCCATACCTGCAAAAATTGAAGGCTCCCCAAGAAAACAATTACCAAAAACGATCAGTTTCCCCGAAACAAGACCCGCGTGTCTTGAAAGAAAGGGAAAAGAAGTTGAAACAAAAGAATCAAAAGGTAATTGAAAAGGCCTTAAAGGCAGAGGTCAAAGAAGAAAAACCTGTTCAAGCAAAACCTAAAACGGCAAAACCAGTAAATGCAAAAACAATTCATACAAATACTGGTAAAGAACAAACGGCTTGGAGGTCAAAACAGGTAATTCAATCAGGGGGAGCACCGCAGGTTCTTTTTCCTAATCATCGAGTGATTGAAATCACTTTTCTTGATGATCAAGGACGACCCAAGTCCACAAAGGCTTGGGTCCCTCTCTCCAACTAATTTTTGAGTGAGTGTGTAGGATATTCCAGGAGGAACTATCGATAGTCGTAAGATTGTTGATAGTGGAGTGTCCATGCACAAAATAGGCGACAGAAGAAATTGTTGCCTGTGATGGAGAGAAGAAAAGGAAAAAGAGAAACAGAAGTGTATGTTGAAAGAGTTTGAAAAGCTTCGACAAAAATGCAAAGCCTTTTACAATCAAGCTTTGATCGGGTCCCCGGGATAGATTCAAATGAAATGTATGCGCCTGCAGCACGTTTGAAGTTCAAAATCAACAAGATGAACGTGCAGTGTACATTTCTTCGTGGTGTGATTGAAGAAAATGTGTTTGTTGGACAAACCAACCGGGTGTGCGGATGCCTTGGCATGGATTCACCAACCGTACACTACTTCTCAAGAGAAAGATAAAGACCTTCGCTGGTACAATGAGGAAGACCAGCCGGACCCAAAGGTTTATGATCTTGTTGCTGTTCAGAGACTTCTCAGTAGCTACAAAGAATAGACTTTGAAATCCACACCGGGTGGATATCCAGTTTGGGAGAGCACTCAGATTCCTTGCAATGCACGAAGCAGTTGCAGGATACGGTTTTAAATTTCTAATCTCTCCTATACTTGTCGATATTTAAGCTGCTTTGTGAATTATTATCTCGTACAACACTCTTTGGCCAGACAATGTTGTCATGGTCCGCACCGCAAACCGACATGCCAACTGATTTTTCCAAAATTCGCTAAATCATTTCTGATTAAAACTTATTTTTGGTAAACGGCATTGAGGTAAAACATGAGTTAACCAACATCGGAAAATCATTTTTGTAATTATCTTTGTGACTTTTAAATTTGTCATAGTTTGTTGATTTTAGGGGGAGTAAATCCAACTTTGAAAAATCCAAAAACATCGGAAAATTTCAAAAACACAAAAACAATAGAAATACAAAAATGAGTTTCCTGGCGAGCAAAAGAGAAAATGATAGTACATCAGTGGTCTGTCTAAACCTCTTTAAACCTTAAATGAAAAACGATAAGCAGCTCTATATAAGATGTATCGGTAGGCTCACAATCATTTTAAAGTGTGCAGGGTGATATAAACTTAAATCGACTGAAGACTGGGTGGGAACCATTCATTGGCATATGGTCTTAGTACCGAAATTTCGTTTGAGAGATTGCCGAGGTTCTGAGATATTCGGTCTTTATGCTGCTTATCATCTGGGTATCATGGTTGTATCTTTTACCGAAAAATAACGGGGACGCAAGTCTAGATCTTCCATGATACTATACATACGTGTACATATTGCATACGACCTCAATAAGTGATCATCAATCACATGTCCAATCAAATAAGTGATAATATATCACAAATTCTTTCCGGGAGTCAAGTTCGTCTCTTTGCTGTACGAAAGTACTGACCTGTTCACGGACTTGCTCCTGTGCCCTCATGCATCGAAAATCAAGTTCCTCATCAATAAGTGATTTTATCACATAGGGCTTGTTTTCAATCAAAATAAGTGAGAATCTCACATCATATACGGTCAAACAGATGATAATCGGTATACTCACCGGTAAGATGAACCCTCGTGCATACCTTGATACGGGAATGTGTCGTGATGTGGATGAACACCGGTCGGTAAGTATAAATCATACCTTAACGTATCCCCTCGCCATGATTACAAATGATAAGTTGAGTTTATGTGGACAACAATACCGATAATCGTTATAGGATGCTTATCTTAATGTTAACTAAAAGAACAACAAGAGTGTTTTGACCTGACCGTACTCTGATATGATTCTCTTACCCTCGAAACTCGCAAAAAGTATGTCTGTAAATATTTATTTACTGTTTTTCAGTTTATGTATCTTTGTATATATTTTTTGTTTTCCGTCTTTATATTTGAAAAATGAAAAATTACAAAAAGATTTTAGGTGTGTTTTAATATAAACTTTATAAAATCCAAAAAGATTTTTCTTCTAGTTTATTTTTGATTGACTGATGTTGGAACTCGAGTCTATCCTACCCAAAATCCTGATCGTAAGCTGAAAACAATTGCATCTTCATAAACTGTCGAAGTTAATGAGTTCTGAAAGTTAAAGGATTAAAATGAATATTTTTCTAAACTTTCAAACTGCTGTCGGTTGGTGTTTGATTGAGATTTGATCTCATATGTGTCATTAGTTTAAATGTTAACTATATTCCAAGCGGTTGTTCTCATTATGCGTTTAGCTTTCTTGCATGTGCAGATGCTAAAGGCGAGGAGAACATGGTCGATGACAAGCTTGGAATGAAGACACGAAGTGGAGGCTCTCAAGTGATGAAAATGATCGAGTTGCCGCTGACCCTTCATCAACACCACAAGGATCTGAAGAATTGACAAGTCAAAAATTCACGAGCATGACTCAATGGAGAGTTCAATCTAAGGGGGAGTTTATTGACACACTTCCTAAATGAAAAAGGGGAGTTTGTTGATACACTTTCTACTTACGACGCGTGAAGACTTTGAAGATCCTCCGACGTGGAAGACATCGAAGTTGAATCTCTCGAATAGCGTTGAACCTCACGAGTAGCGTCCAAGGGGGAGTTTGTTGATGCATATTTTGTGGACACGACTCGGCTCGGTTCAACTCAGCTCAGTTCGACTTGGTTTCGACTTGAAGACACGAAGATCAAGACAAAGCTGCTTGTGTCTGTACTTTGTCTGTAATGTGTCATGATACAAAACGATGTCTTGTGTTTAGATTTGTTTATATGTGCGTTCGATGTAAGTTTGACCAGTCAACCATCCTCCGGTTTGACTTGGCCAAACAGTTAGCACATTGGTTGAAACATGCTGGTGTCGAAGGATGTCATCGAAGGATGGTTTGTATCCTTCGATGACTTCGAAAGATAATGTACTTCGATGGATACATGTGGACCTCGAAGGATATCATCCTTCGAGGTATGTATGGATCCTTCGGTGGATAGTCTGGTCGATAGATGATCCTTCGACCAGATCTCCTTATCCTTCGACCATAGCTGCTGTGTCGGGTATAAATACCCAAGTAGTGTGTTGTGTTTAGGCAGACATTGGAGACACCATAGGAGAACACTCTGCTGAAATCACACACACACGAGAGAGAGTTTACGGACTACATCTGTAAACATTGAGCTTGTAACTGGAACTTTCATACGCATTAATACAAGTGGTGTTAATCGTTGAACCTTTGTGTGTCGTGTTTTTGCGTGTTCTAACTCGGTTTGCATGCTAGCTTGGATTCCGCACTCGCTAGTGTGTTAATACAACAAGGATAAGGTTTGACCTCATCAAGAAGAGGGACCTACATAAATAACTAGTCTTGCATCTTTTATTGTCACTAGGGCCCAAGTCCGCCTAAGTGTATCTTGATAAATCCTATGCATCATATCCTGAAACACATGTGAAAATAGGTACGTCAGCATAAAAATGCCTGTGAGATACATAGGTTTTGTGAAAATAGAATTCATGACTTATGTTTAAGAAAATGTTTAGTCATGAACCTTGTAATTTGCTTTGTCTTGTAAATCATTTGAAAAGTGATAAATAAACCAAATGATATATATGTATAAAAGAATGATACATGGTTAAGTAAATAACCAAGTAAAATGAGTTTGTATTAGATAAGTTGTTTGTAAAACAATGTATTGTGAAAAGTATGTTATTTGTATAAAATGTTATATGTCTAAATTGAAATGATTCAAATAACGCTACGATATGTAATACCATACAAACACTTATATATAGGAAGTACCAGCGGCGTATCCACCATGCTTGTATCATATTACACACGCCTCGTTACTTAAATCACTTACTCAAACCAAACCACCAAAGTAAAATGTTTATGTATAATCAAATGTCAAAATGTTTGTGTGAAAACCATGTCTAATGTCTATGTCTAATGTAAATCATGAATTGTGTATATAAATGTCAAAATGTTTATGTCTAATGTAAATCATGAATTGTGTATATCAATGTCAAAATGTTTATGTCTAATGTAAATCATGAATTGTGTATATCAATGTCAAAATGTTTATGTCTAATGTAAATCATGAATTGTGTATATCAATGTATCATGTATGGTAAGTGAAATATATCAACTAAACCATATGTAAAATGCACGAAAACAAGGTATTGAAGTAAAACATGGTTTAAATCGAAGTTATGTTTTGTGGAACAAATGCATGCTATACTGATATAAACATCTATGCGGTATTGTGAAAATGCATACATCCAAGCCTTGTGACTGTGGTGATAGACCCCTAAACGAATTTAAAGGTCTATCTGTGTTATGTTTATCGAATTCGGTCATTCCTTCCACCCAAACAAACCTAGGGTTCAGGAATGGGAGTTGTCAAGTCCTATGGTACCACTACCTACTAACGAACGGCGTGATCAATGTTAATGAATGTATATTGTCCCATTTGAACAAACCAAATGTCATACCAAAAATGTAAGCATGTGAAAACAATGCACTAAGTATGTAATCAAATGAACATACATAGCGTGAAATGTAATGTAAAACAATGTACTAAGTATGCACACAATGGACATACATAGCATGAAATGTAATGTAAAACGATGTACTAAGTATGCACATAATGGACATACATAGCATAAAATGTAATGAAATCATGTACTATAATGTACTAATGAACATAACAAGCATATGATATGAAAGCATGGAAAGTAACAAGTAGGTACATGTGTTCCACCCCAAAACAGTTTGGAAAACAGTAAAAGAGGGGTCTATGTACTCACTTGAGATTGCTTAGTAGTCCTTGAGTAACAACCAAACAATGCTAGAGATCACGGATATCAAACGACACCTAATATAGGTAACTATGTTAATATACCGGACCTAAATCGGAGGATTGGATAGAATGAGGGTTCGTAAACCAAACGAGTATGGAGACTCATGTAACATGGTTTAACAAAGCCTAGATACTAAAATGAAACCTAACCTAAGTGCTTACGACCCATTATGACCCGTTTAGGTAGCTTATGCTACTTTAACGCGTCGTTCGCGTGAAATGCCTTCGGAACGCCTAACTAGCCCTATGATAAGTAAAATATGCCTTAACATGTCTAATATTGTTGCCAAAACAGTTTAGATATCAAAATTTATGTTACATATGCTTAATATGAATTTTGGCGTAAAAAGGGCATTTTGGTCATTTACCTAAGGCATATAAACTACCTATCATACAACAAACTAAACGTCGTGACCATAAGGTATAACCTTGGAAGGTTATTCCCTATACAACTATGGTCACCTAATGTATTTGGCCGGATCCTAATGATCGACCAAATGGGTCGGGTTCGAAAGTATAAGCGATTGTTTAGATCGCTTACCCTTACGACCCTAGACAAGCACAAAACTAAAAGTGACGAGCTAAGCATGGTAAAACATGCTTAACTAAGTTTAGAAAACAGGTTTGGTATCAAAACAAACGGTTTTGATACCTAAGAGTAGTTTGGTTACAAAACACGCAATAACACGTATTTTGGCCGAAACTACGACTCGTCACTGAGCCTAGATAACGTGGTAATCAGTAGGTATAGTCACTAGGGGCTATAACTATCGTGATTACACTCACGTTATGAAGTTCAAACGAACTTCGCATTGACCATAAACTGGTCAACGCAGAAAGTCAAACAAAGTTTGACTTTTAACGCTAAAAGTATAAAAAGAACGAAGGAACACTTACAAAGGGTCCCCGAAAGCTAAACTTGATCCAAGTAGCTCAGGTATGAAGCAATGGCTTCAACTTAGAGCTTTTAGATCAGATTTTGTGGGTTTTGAGTTGTGATGGGTTGGGTATTTATAGTAAATGGACAACCGTTAAGATCGTTTATCGAATAACGTGCTTTGATCTTGTCCATACACTTGTTGCAACCTTATGGTAACTCAAAATGGCCCCTCATGAGCAGGAAATGACAAGTGTGGGTGAGTTTTGAGTGCATAATAGCTATTAACAGCTGTTAAAACAGCTTTTGCTGATCTGAAAGGGCCTTGCGTGACGCCTAGGGGGCCTCGCATCACGCCTAGCCTCCTTTCTGCAGTTTTCAAACAGAATTGGCAGATTAGGTCCCTGCACATGTTTCAGTCCATTTTCCACACGTTTGAAGCCCGTTAAATCATTTTCAAGGCTCCACAAGGATGCCTAAACATTGTGGACATGAAACATGCTAAAAAATATGTCGGGTGTCCGTTCGTTTGGTCGTACGATCGCGATGTTCGCTTAATTACGACGGAATGCGCATAAGCGCGAAAAACGATCCAAATTGTGTGACGAATGGATTTTTCTTATGCCAAACACTAAAATAAAATATTTTAGTGTTTACATAAATTTTTGGATGTCCGGATGTATTCAGAACGTAAGTTATGCGCGAAAGTGCAGACTTGTTCACTTTTTGACGCTTTTAGTCCCTGAATGACCCAAAAGTTTATTTTAGCACACCGAACCCCTTAAAGCCTATTTCTAAGCTATGTAAAGGATATTTATAGTATGTTTAACTTATGTTCATGTTCCGGAATGTCTGTTACAGTTCAAATTGGCATACTTTTGCAGTTTGTCAACTTTAGTCCCTGTAAGCGATTTAACTTGATTTTGCCATACCAAAGCCTTCGAAACTTATTTATAAGTTATGTAAAGGTTATTTAAGGTATGTTAAGCCTATTTCACTATTCCGGAGTGTTCGTTGCATTAAACTGGTTATATTTACGCATTAGTGCGCGTATAACCTTCCAGAAAGTGATTTAAAGCTTGAAATCGAACAAAAATTGATATGTGCAAAAGATACACATATTTATACAACTCCCAAGTATGAAATAAAATATTTCATTGATACAATATTTGTTTGATGGCCGTGGAGGCACATGTGTCACAAGAGGGGTGCTACGACCCCTACCTATTTTTCGCTCGTAATGTTAATTTTTCCAAATTTTTTGTAGCGTAAAATATTGGATTTTTAAGAGTCTAACCCCACTGATTTGGATTTTGAGACGTTTAAGCTCCGCCACTACTCCCAATACAATAAATCTTTTTTAAAACCTTCTTTTAACACTTTATCACAATATAAAAATAGTATAAGAGTGAAGGAAAAATTAATTTTCCCTGTGTTTTAGGGGGTTTTAACCATTTGAGTCCAAAATCAAAATGTTTAACGCCTGAATCCTTACAACCACTTTTCTTAACCATTTGATTCCAAATTTCTAACAACATCCACCAAGTCTGTTAACTATGAGGGTAATCTGGTCATTTACACACAAAGTACAAGTCTTATATGCACATAAATACAAGAAACAATTCTTTAATGCATAAACTTTTAATATATATATATATATATATATATATATATATATGGGTAAAGAGTACTGTACAATATTGCTTATCGTACATTACGTACGCTTCAATCTCAGCCGTCAGATCATCTTCCCGCATTTTAAAATCGCATGTTGTTTTTTTATAACAATTTCGCATGTGATAATTTTTGATGAATTCGCATGTTGTTATTTTGTACCAATTTCGCATGTGATAATTTTGAAGAAATAGCATGTTGTTTTTTTATAACAATTTCGCATGTGATAATTTTTGATGAATTCGCATGTTGTTTTTTTGTACCAATTTCGCATGTGATAATTTTGATGAAATAGCATGTTGTTTTTTTATAACAATTTCGCATGTGGTAATTTTGATGAAATCGCATGTTAAAAAACCAACATGCGAAATTGTTACAAAAAAACAACATGCGAATTCAATGCGGGAAGATGATCGGACGGCTGAGATTGTAGCGTACGTAATGTACGATAAGGGCATTTGTACGTTAACCTAACCCTATATATATATATATATATAAAGGGAGCCGCTAAAATAGAAACCATCCCCAGTTGTAAGAACCACGGGAACCACTCTTAACCAATCAGAATAAAGGGTATTTTAGTCATTCACTATAAATGTCAAATCTCCATTTAAAGTCACCAGACTTTATTGCCTCTCCCATCTCTCCTCTGTCTTTATATCACTTTCCTCTCTCTCCATTTTCAATTTTGAACAGCTGTGTGAATCAAATTCCAATATTCGATTGAAATACAAGCTTACTAGACAAGATCTAGGTCCAATCTCTCATATCTCCTTTTATCTCTCATCTCTCTCTATTTCTTGAAATACTCTCACCACCATCTCTCATCTTGTTCGAAAATCTTCTGCGTAAGGGGAATCGGAGAAGGAGATCGGAGAGAGAGGGAGAGAAAGACGGTGGAGGGAGGTGGGGAGGTGTTGGTGGGGAAGACGTTGGTGGGAGGTGGCGGAAGACGGTGATAGGGATGTTTGGCATGCTCCGGTGGTGGGAGGTGTTGGTGACCAAGTCGTTGGTGGGAGGTGGTGGGAGGTGACAGAAGACGGTGATGGAGGTGGTGGTCGGTGTTTGGCATGCTCCGGTGACCAAGTCGCCGCCGGAAGTGAGGTGTTTGGCATGCTCCGGTGACCAAGTCGCTGCCGGCAGCGGGGTTGTGGTGGTGGTGGGTTTTGACGGCGACGGTGGTGACGTTTTGAGCAATGACGTGCCCTTTGTTGGGGTTTTGTGTGTTTGTTGAGTCGCCGGTAACCCCCAAATCTAGACTCGAATTTGCTTTTTTCTTCATGGGTATCTCAAAGAAATTGGGTAATGTTCTTGATATTTGGGTCTCTTTTTGGAAGATTTGAAAAGTTTAGATTTTTTTTAGCAAATGGCGTACCCTGTGTTTGGGTTTTTGCTTTGTCATTTAATTTGAAAAGTGTAGATTTTTTTGTGAGGTTTTGTTGCATGAAGTGGTTTGATACTGTTATTGATCTTTGGGTCTCTTTTTTGGGAAGATTTGAACAATGAATTATGTGGGTTCGATGTGTTGGATTTCTGGCGGTGATGATTAAAAAAAACCCCCCCGCATATTTTGATGACGATGGCGCGGCAAGGATGGTGGAGGGTAGGTTTTTGAACGTGCAACCTCACTTGCAGCCTCTGATTATCGGAAAATCTGAGTCAAACCCCGTTTTTTATCGAGATACACTTTGTTTTGATGTTGTTGGTTTTTTTATTTTTCCCCCTAGTCGATGATGATAACAATATATCTGAGACACCTCCCGAGTTTGCGATTTCTGGGTGGTTCGTTTTTGCGTAAAAACGTTTTTGTAAAAAAAAAAAAAGTTAAACCGTAAACTTTTTAACGTAAAAACGTAAAACGTAAAAAGTTTTACGTAAAACTTAAAACGTTAAACGTAAAAATTTTAACGTAAAACGTAATTTTTTTTATGTAAAACGTAAAAGGTTTAAAAAGTTTAACGTAAAACGTAAAAAGTGTAAAAACGGCATGTTAAAAAATGTGTAAAAAACGGCGCGTTAAAAAAACAACGTTCGAAAAATAGCTCGTAAAAAACGCCGCGTTAAAAAAACGACGCGTAAAAAACGGCGCGTTAAAAAAAACGACGTAAAACGGCGTGTTAAAAAAACGACGCTTGAAAAAGCCCGGCGTGCAATGTAAAACGTAAAAAGTAAAATGTAAAATGTTTAACATAAAACGTAAAAACGTTAACGTAAAAACGTAAAACGTAAAAAGTTTAACGTAAAACTTAAATTGTAAAAAGTATAAAAAATCTTTTAAAAAAATCTGAATTTAAAAATGCTTTTTAATAAAAAATTATGTTTAAAAAATAAAAAGTAATATAATAATACAAAAAACTAATAAAAAACAATAAAAACAAAAAGACAAAATAGAGTTATTTTACTAAATTACCCTTTTGCATTAAAATATTAAAGAATAAATATAATGCCCATTGCTTTACAGCCTAGTGCCATCTTGGTGGTGGGATAAGGCTTTGGGACCAATAGGTCATGGGTTCGATTCCCACAAGGGGGGTTTTCCCATATTTATTGGGTTTCCTCCTGAATTGGTGTGACATTATGCCTAGTGGAGATGGATATGATCGGGTGGTTCATCTGGTGGCACGATGATACTCCAGTGGTCCGTCAGTGATCCAAATTTGCCGTTCAAAAAAAAAAAAAAGACAAATAGTATTTAATATTATTTTTAGTTACTTTTAATCTCATCCATTGATCTTAAAGATCTAATGGCTAGAAAGTGGTTCTATTAATTCTTACAACTGGAGGTGGTTTTTATTTTAGCGGTCCCCTGTATATAAATTACGTATATATAATAAAACACACACACACCAGCACACACATTTTCTCATTCATCTTTACACACTCCTCTCTCTCTCTCTCTAAACACCATCGCACCGCCACCATCCCCACCACCGCCCCACCATCATCCCCATCACTGCCACCACCACCTCCAAACACTCACTACCACCGTCTCACCTCCACCACCAGTGCCGCCCAACTGCCACCACGATCCCACTACCTCCACCTAAAAAACACAATGGGTGAAACGAGCGCTCCTCTTTGACTCTCATATTCTTCAATAGATTCATAAGCCTCGACTGATGTGATTATTGGGGATATTTAGTAATGATTTCAGTTATGTGATTAGTGAGTGTTTTCTTTTTAATTGATGCGAATATTGGTTTTGCCTCTCTCTAAGATTCCTGTTGTTGTTTTGAAGTGCAGTTTGCATTTATCTTGGTTTCTGTTAATCAGCAAGATTAGTACAGTTCTATTTTTATGGTTTTCTGTGTCATATTATAGAGATTGTTGTTATCTCCTAGGGTTGTTGACAATGGAAGGTGAAGAACCGCTGAATGAGTTTTATGCACTAGCATAAGATCCTGTTATAGGTGAGTGTAATATTTGTTGATTTTGCAAAAAGATCCTATTATAGGTGAGTATAATATTTGTTGATTTTACTAGTGATGATGCCCTTAATGGCAGAAGAACCAACGGGAAATGAGAATGCGATGGGCATAGTAGAACCCGAAGATGCTGCAAGTAATCCTGAAGGTGACGGTGGTGTGACGGTGGTGTGGGGGTGACAGTGGAGGTGCATTGGTGGGGGTGATGGTGTTTTGTGGTGGGGAGATGGAGGCGGTTTAGAGAGAGAAAGAAAGATGAGAGAGATGCAGAATTTAGAGAAAGAGAGATATTAAGAAGAGAAAGAAGTCTAACAAAAAAATTAGTTTTTTTCTTTTTTTAACTATAAGGGTAATTTGGTCATTTAACATCAAATAACCAAAAAATTCTAACAGTGTTAAAAATTTGGACTCACATGGTTAAGCAAAGTGCCTGTAGGGACTCAGGGCGTTAAACCTTTTCATTTTGGACTAAAGTGGTTAAAAGCGCTAAAACACAGAGACTCAAAAAGTAATTTTCCCAAGAGTGAATTAAAGAAACTGAAAAAAAAATATTACGATCTATTGCCAAAACTCGATTATTGTAGATCGCCAAAGCGCTTTTACTTTTAAACCAGAAAAAAAAGTATCTGAAAAGCTTCTATTGAATTAATAACCTTTTAAAAAACCCTCGTCAACGGAGAGATGCAAAGGGATGGTTAGTTAATTCTATTTGAGCCTCTCCATGGATTGGATATTGATCCATTTCCAATTCAAACCATTTAAATCACTTATTGAATGGATCAATCGTTATTTGAATCGATCCATATTTAAAAAAAATATAATAAAAAAAAACTCTAAAACATACAAAAAAAAAAAAAGAATTCTTAAAAATATAAAAATTATAAAAAAATAAAAAAAAATTCTTAAAAGAATAATTCTAATAATTCAAAAAATTCTAAAAAAATAAAAAATTCTAAAAACTCAACTAAATAAAAAAATTCAAAAAAATATAAAAATATAAAAAATAAAAAAATATCTAAAAATTCTTAAAAGTTAACAAAATTCCTAAAAAATAAAAAGATATATAAAAAATAAGAATTCCTATAAAAACCATCTTTTATTTTTTTAGATTTTTTAGAATTGTTTTAGATTTTTTTTAATTTTTAGATTTTTTTATTTTTTTAATTTTTTTTTGGTGATTCTTTTATTTATTACTGTTTTTTGAGTTTTCTATTATATATATATATTTTTAATATGGATCAATCCGTATAATGTGTCAAAAGAATGGTACATCAGAGATGGAAACTTTATTCAACACAAATCGTTGTAACGAATACAAGTGACTCAGAACTCACATAGAAAGATAAACCGTCACACGCAGATCTTCACATGATGATCTGTATCACTCCTCAACGATCTAAACAGACTACAGATGATCTCTAACACAATGAGATGTGTGTAAAGAGTTCTGAATGAATGAACTCACAGAGTTAACACTTTCTTATATTCAACATATACAAAGATCATGGGGGAATAGTATTTCGCTGCCATTGGTCGAAATGGGCGGCCGGCATTCCCTTATTGGACCAACCGGTTTATTATTTTATATCCACCTTAAAATTACGGTTTCGCCCCAGTTTAAAATTACGCTTTTCTCCGAACTTAAAAATATAATAACCCCTTTGCCAGCAGGTCAAAATTACGATTTTGCCCTTGGTTCAAAAATTATGATTTTACCCACAGCTTATTATTTTATACCCGTTTTAAAATTATGGTTTTGCCCCCAATTTAAAATTACGTCTTCGGTCCCAATTCAAAATAAAATTATGCTTTTGCCCCATCTCAAAAATACGATTTTCCCCTCGGTTCAAAATTACGATTTCACCCTCATTTTAAAATTACTTTTTTGCCCCTAGCTAAAAATAAAATTATGGTTTTCCTCTACCTCAAAATTACGATTTTACCCTCGGTTCAAAATTATGATTTTCCCCCAGTTCAAAATAAAAAAATGACTTTAAACCCAGCTAAACCGAAAATACGATTTCGCCCTCGGTAAAAAAATTACGCTTTTACCCTCAGACAAAATTACGTATTTGCCCCAGTTCAAAATAAAATTTTGTCCCCCCGGCTCAAAATTATGATTTTGCACCAGTTTATTATTTTATACCGACTTTAAAATTACGGTTTTGCCCCCAATTTAAAATTACGTCTTTGCCCCGAGTTCAAAATAAAATTATGTTTTTTCCCCCCAGCTAAAATTTACGATTTTCCCCTCGGTTAAAAATGACGATATCACCCTCAATTCAAAATTACGTTTTTTGCCCCCAGTGCAAAATATAAATATGGTTTTCCCCTAGCTTAAAATTAGGATTTTACCCTCGGGAAAAAAATTGATTTTCTCCCAAGTAAAATAAAAATATGACTTTGTTCGCAGCTAAAAATTGTGTCAAGGAGCTGTCTAACACGTTTTTTACTTTTTCTTTTTAGCAAAACTATAGCAATGTTTTTTTAATTGGTTGAGAATTATTCGGTTATCGCCCCGCAACGCGGACGGGGCATCACCTAGTATATGACAAAGAACAAACCCTTATGGGCCTTCAACTCCTCAGCATTCTGATCTTCACTTGAGCCCATCTACATACCTTCACTTGAGCCTATCTACATTATACCAGCCTAGGGTAACACCCTAGGCCCACCCTACAAATATAACAAACAAACATGTTAGTTATGAATAATGAAATTGTAGTTACAAGGAAAGTTATAAAATGCAATTGATATTTATCTTTTTCACACACTGACCCATCTATTTAAAATTATTTGGATATAAATTGGATCACGATCCATTATGTTGGATAATGGATCGGATCATGATTCATTTAATTTGGATCATTAATAGATCGGATCATGATTCATTTAATTTGGATCATGAATAGATCGGATCATGCTCCAATCCATATCCATCCATTGACAGACCTAATTATATGTTTTACAAGAGGTTGAACAAAATGTACCTGTAAATTTAAAAGTAAGATTAGTGAGGGTGTGAGTTAGCCGTTTAATAGAAATAGTAGTATCTGAAAACCTAAAGCAATAAGTTATGGATGTGACAGGAAATGTGTCCCTTTTACATTTTGACGTGAGAATGGCTTGAGCAATAAATCGAGAAAACCTTACGTGAAACTCTAATTAGTTAATGCCTAACATTGCTATAAGGATATAACATTTCTAAAAACTCTTGTAAAATCTTGTTGCACTTTAATAAAGCCATCCACAAACTCTTGTAACCTTACGTGAAACTCTTTAATTAATGCCTAACATTACGTATTTACTTACGTGTGTGCTTATGTTTAAATATGTGTACCATGTATCTATCATCTGTTTATTCAGTGATCACATGCTTTTGATCTTGTAAGGACACGATTCATAGTAGGATCACAATTTTAAGGCTAACCAATTTACCTATTCTAATGAAACAATTTAGCTCTATTTTTTTTTTTTTTTTTTTTACGTAAAGGCAACCAGATGCCTTATTGCCCGCCATAAATCTTGCTATATCGATTCTCTTTCTTGAAAAAAAGGCATTGCGAAGTTTCCATACTTAACTATTTGTAAGTGGGTCCAAAAAAAACTATATTTAGTTATTTATAAGGGAAATTATTTAAATGCCCTCACATGACATACATTTAATAACATAACAGAGAAATTGGATGGGGTTATACTAAAGGACAATAATCCAGGGAATTTTTCAAATAATGACGACTAATGAAAGTGAAAATTTTAAGAAACCCAGTCTATAATTAATTTAGTGGAACAAAAAGAATAAAAGTTGTAATATAGTCTATACAATGATAAAATGAAAATTTTATTAACCTGATAATATCACAACCTATTGCCAAAAATCGGTTGTTTAGATGAACCCATTGCCACAAAGTTCTTTTATTGAAACAATAACCTTTTGAAAATCCTCGATTATGTTAGAAAAGGATGTGTAGCTAATCGTATGTAGAAAACTAGAGGACTGAAAGAGGTAGGACATGTGCCCTTTTTACCAACATAATGGCTGCCTTGAGCAATTAATTGAGATAACCCGTAACGTTTTGTACACAAAACTCTACGATGAGTAGTTAATCTTGTGTACTCGAGCGTGACCCAGCGCGATGGACAATCGTAGCGCCCCAAACCCTATATAAAGCTCTCATCTATATTATTTTTATACTACTCTCTCTGCCATCATTCTCTTCACTCCATATTTTTTAAAATCTCAAGATTTTACTTTAGAAAATATGTATCCTTACAACCTGGGTTTAATTCCTCCTCAATCAAGCGACGACCAGAACCAAACGAACGCTCCTAACCAACTCGTTGCTCCGGTTCCCACTCGACCAACTGCCTATGGAACCGGGTTTGTCGAGTATAGTCACAACCAAATCGGTTTCATGAACCTCTTGAACCAACCCCTCACATGGGTCCCAAATCAATACGGTTGGAATTCGAACTTCAACATGGGAGGTTACGGCTCATCACAAGATTTCGGCTCGTCACACAATGAACCCGACTTTGTCCAGCTGGAAACACAAACGGAGACACAACCGGATGAGGAGCCGGAGACACGAACAGAGACACCACCGAACCGAACCGAACCAAACCAAACCAAACGGATCAAACGGGTGTCACATAAAAAGAAATAAACAACCGAGAACCGGGCGAAAAAGAAGCATGCAAATATGAGATGATGAAGAGGAGTCCACGTTAGCCCGAGTTTGGGTCGGCGTATCAGAGGATCCTGATATTTATAAGATTTTTTATAGACTTTTTTATTTTGTATTTTTTTAATTTATCCTTATAATTCGTTTGTTAAAAATTGTACTTATTTTTCTTTTTGTATAATTTTTTTATCAAACAACCAAAATAAAATTGTGTTTTGGAAACGAATCCGAGCACTCTTTTTTGATCTCGTCGGCAGGGGGGTCAATTACCAGCTACCAGATTCTATATAAGGCAAGTGGACCGATATGAACAACAAATGCACAAGATGTCAATCAATTTATCAACGTTAAAAAACGGTTGGAAAACGACGAGAGCGATGAGGATATAATGCAGACGACTTTAATAGAATATCAAACAACACGATGGAATTTCTCATACTTGAAGGTTCGGAAGCTTCTTCGTAATAGCTCTAAATGGGCCAACGTCCCTGCGATGGGAGGAACTTCTTCTGCCATGTCGGAAAATAGTAGGTCGGCAAAGAAGTCAAAAACCTCCGATTCGGTTGAACCCGAAACGCTAACGCTCGAAACATCAACTTAAACGATGTTAATGCGTTATTTCCGGGGGGAGGAAGGGACAGATGAGCGAGAGGCGGAGCTACCACGACCACTGGTAGAAGAAGCGGTGGAAAATCGAGGCGACCGGAGTCATCATCGGGGGGATCTGACTTGAATGAAGCGTTTTCTGAGATGAACCAACGTCTTCAAGACATACGCGACCTCGGAGCTCAATGTATACAAGTAGGGGTGTAAACAAGCCCAGAGGCTCGAGAGCTACTCGTGATCGGCTCGGTTAAAAGCTCGAACGAGCCGAGCCTTAACGAGCTTGAGCCTGAAATAGAGCTCGTTTTGTTATCGAGCCCGAGCTCGAGCCTAAAATACAAAGCTTGTTTAGGCTCGCGAGCCTAAACGAGCCCATACAAAATTTTAATTTTTTTATATATAATATATTAACAATGATGATAACATTGATGAGCCTAGCTCGAGCCGAGCTTTGGCTCGTTTAAGCGATGTTGAAGTGAGCTCGAGCCGAGCTTTTAGCTCGCTTAAGGTTGTTCTCAAAATAGTTCGAGCCAAGTCGAGCCGAGCTCGAGCTTTGGGTTTTATTCCCGAGCCGAGCTCGAGCTCAAAGAAGTAGGCTCGAACCGAGCCGAGCTCGAGCTTCATAAAAACCAAACGAGTCGAGCTTGGGCTCGGCCCGGCTCGTTTACACCCCTATATACAAGAGAACCGGGAAGCAGTGCCGGCTCTAGCCTAAGTCAAGTAAAGCTGCTGCTCTGGGCCACAAATCCTAAAGGGCCTCACTTTTTTAATTTTTTTTTTTACTGGGTTAAGTTTAGGCATGTGGATTAAAAAAGTTTAACTAGGTTAGAAAGGGTTGTGGATTAAAAAGTTTAACTAGGGCAGAAAAAACTATATGACCGCTGGAAAGTTTAACTAGGGCAGAAAGGAGTTTGGATAACAAGTTTGAGCCATAGATGGAATAAGTTAGCGAAGATATTATCAAATTACATAAGGTACATTGTGATTCCTATATATAATCAAGTTGCATTTAATTATATGAAAGCCATGCTTAATCGTTTTTGAACACTTTCATGTTATTTACGCTCGTAGATAAAACAAGCAAAAATTTGTAGTGTTGATGGCAATTATCTTATAAAAGGCCTCATTTTTCGAGTTTGCTTTAGGCCTCAACAAAGGTTGAGCCGGCCCTGCCGGGAAGTGGTCGAGCTTATATGTGATAGACAATTTGAGAGAGACTTTGAGTTTTACTCGAAGCCGCACGACAACTTAATCGGAAAGACATTGGAAATGGCTCTAAAACGAAAGACGATTATCGGAAAAAAATGGACTTGGAGTTTTAGAATGTTTTTTTAATTTTGTAAAAAGGTTATTTGTTTCTTAATTTTATAAATTTAGAGATTAAATAAAAAATAAAAAAAAATAATTAAGTAATGATTAGTAGATGATTATAGGGTTTCATCCACTACACACATATTATATAACCTTCACATTTCACTTTTTTTTACCACCTGTTATAAAACCTCTTAACACCTCTTAACCGTCTAATAGGGGCTTATAACTACAAATAGCCTAACCATAAATTTAACAATGAATATATAACATGTCTGAAAAATAATTATAGGGTTTCGTCACTTTTTTTAGTATATTTTTTTGTTGTATTTCAAAAGTTCCATTCATAAATAATAATACTTCTTTTTAACATTTAGCATTTTTTGAAAAGTCTTATTCTCTTAACTCCAAAGATTATCAAGGTGGTGAGAGTGGGCATGAGAAAGTAAGAAAAGTTGCAGCTCTTGCATGGAGGGATCGGTGTTCCTGCACCCCTTTTCACCCAGTGGCGGATCCAGCCAGTTTTTTCACTGTGTTCCTTTTTCCAAATCATACAAGGTTTACACTAAAAAAAAAAACGTTTTTTTTCCAAATCGACTGGGTTCCTGGGAACCCGTAAATGATGTCTAAATCCGCCCCTGTTTTCACCGCTTGACTTCTCACTCTCTCAATAGACGAGTACTTCCCGATCTCACACGTGGAACCATTTGATGTGAGGTGGCCCTTTTCCTGATGGTGCTTTCTGTGTGGACCGGACCGTTCACCCTTACAATATCTAATCTAACTTAGGGGAGGGGGTGGTCACTAGTGACCTTTTTTTCATCACTCATAATATCAAATCATGTTCCGCTATGTCAGCAACCATTTTTCATCACTCACAACCTTTTTTAGTGGGGGTGGTCATCACTCACCACCACACCCAACAATTTCCCCCCAACCAACAATTACACTCACAAAAAAAAAACATCACGCGTTGTAAAAATAACGAAAATGGATTTCGTGGAAAATATAACGCGTTATACTATTAGGTGGGGGTGGGAATATGGAAGTTCAACGCGTGACCATTTGTTCCATGATAAAAATAACGTCGGTGCCCCCGTGGCCTTATACTAAAAGACTTTAAATAATGACACAATGATATTCTCTCCTTCAACATCATAAATTTTATTTATATTTATTTAATAAATTTCTTTTAATATTAATATTAATTAATAACCAATATATAGATATCACTTATTTTTATCTTATCTTTATCTAAAAATTAATAATTAGACCCCTTTGTTTTTTTTTACTTTTAACCCAAAGTTTTTCATCTTTTCGAATTTAATCCCAACTCTTTTTTTTTTTTTGAACGGCCAACAAACTCAATCCCGAGCACTCTCGGGGCACCCACTGGACAAACGGAGTACTCCGAGAGTAACCCGAGTCCATCACCAATTCCGGGGAAAACCCGGTAACCCACCCGCCCGTTGGCACGACGGTGAAATTACCGGTAAAACCCGTTTGGCTCAAGGATCCAACCCAGGTTTCCCTGGGTCTCCTATCACTGCCCACCAGTGCCTCACTCTGCACCAA
The DNA here is from genome assembly GCA_030545235.1 of Helianthus tuberosus. NCBI lineage: Eukaryota > Viridiplantae > Streptophyta > Magnoliopsida > Asterales > Asteraceae > Helianthus > Helianthus tuberosus. The sequence continues at coordinate 140,086,786 of CM060420.1, forward strand.
GTGGGAGTCGAACCTGCATCTCTCAAGAGAAATCCCAACTCTTTTTCATTTTCAATTTTGGTCCACCATATTTTTCATCTGTCCCAAGTTTTTTGTTTCATTCTAAATTTTGTGAGTTAACGCACCGCAACGTGCGTGTGGGTTCAACATTTTTTCGTATGTTTTTTCCTGTTTGACTGACCCGCCGCGTCACATTTATTTTTCTGCGTTTGACAAGTTCGTCCAACACGCGGGTCATGGATGGACTTAGTTATTTTTTCTATGTTTTACGTTTCGGTTTAATTTCTCAGCAACGAGCGTGCGTGATTCAAAGATTTTACGTCTGCTTTTCGCTCGGCGTTATTTTTTTCCCGTTTTTATTTATTTTCTTTTTACGAGTTTTTCCGGTGCTGGTGATCGCTGACAATGGTATAGTATTACTACTACTTAACACAGTTTTATGACAACCGTTGCAACGCATGAGCTTAATACTAGTATCATTATAAATAACTAGCTTTTTTTGACGTCGCGCGTTGCGTCGAATCCAAGCAAATGATAATGTAAAACAAACGTGATTTGAAAATAAAGTATGTTGTTTAAGAAACCAAACCATTAGAACGGTTTAGTATATCGTTGTACTTTTTATAATACCAAATAAACACTTTATTTTGAAACAACTTCGTTTTTAACAAAACTTATAATGGAAGGTCGAGGGAAAAAATCAAGCACAACTACGTACTTAAGTTTTAGAAAAAAAGTTATAAACGTAAATTATTAAAAAAGTATCAGATTATTTAATAAATTAATATGTGTTATACAAAAAGGAAAAATAATTATTAAAAATGGTAAAGGAAATATATGGTTTAAAAAAAAGAAAAAAATTAAAATATGTTATTGAAAGTAAATTTAATAATAAAATATTATAATATATTAAATAAAAGATAAAAAAACTATATATTATTTTAAAAATAAAGTTAATATTCATCGTGAATCGTTAACTCTGTGTATATAATGTTTTAAATGTAAGGCCATCCGTAGTCATAAAACCCTTTGTGGGGCGTTATGCGACACGTGTCGTGTTGCGTCACACAGGGGCTTTATGGGGCTTTATATCACTAGAGCCCGTAGTCATAAAGCTCCTACCCATCGATACCTAATTATTAATTTTCGTTTTTATTAATTAATTATAAAAACACTAACTAATTTTTGATTGGTCCAAAGTTTGAAACCATCCCCCATACCGGCGCCACCCCCTTTTTTTGTCTCATAAAGCCCTTCATAGTGGTGTTTGAGGCTTTATAGGGGCTTTATGTGAGTGCATAGCGCCCCACTACACAATGTCTAATCACTAAATTTAGGCCGGCATTACATTGTGCGAATCAAATGTCAGCCGGTTATGAAGTTTACTTTAAAAAAAACTAGTTGATGCCCCGCCCGCGTTGCGGGGCGATGGCCGGATAATTCTCAACCAATTAAAAAACAGTACTATAGTTTTGTTAGAAAGGAAAACTAAAACGCTGAAAAGATCGTAATTTTTAGTGGGGGTAAAATCGTAATTTTTAGCTAGGGCAAAACCATATTTTTATTTTGAACTGGGGGAAAAACGTAATTTTGAATTGAGGGTGAAAGCGTAATTTTGAACCGAGGGGGAAATCGTAATTTTTTTACATGCTACAATTCATTTATTACAGAAAAGACAAAAATAAAGCAAAATAAGCTGTTGTGTATATAAAACCTCATTCAAACGAAATACAGTTACTTACTGTGTGTATGAAAAGTAATATAAACGGTGCAATTACTTGCATTGCTACGTTGCTACGGGATTTGATGAGCTCGGTACGAACCGGTACGGAAAATACCGTTACCGAAATCCCCAAAAGTGGGTACCGGTACCGAATATACCTGGTACGGTACGAATCAGTACCGGTACTGGTACGACACCGGCATTTGAGGGGAAAAACAGATGAATACCGGTGTCGAACCGATACCGAAAATACACCCGGTTTGATAAAGTCGATACCGATACAGGTACCCGATACCAGCTCATTCATTAATGATGTTACTATCCATTGTCCTATATATTAAAAAACGAACAGAATGAACAGTAAACTTGATAATTGAATGAGTATAGTATTACAAATTGAATTTAATGGATAGTAACATCATTAATGATGAATACCGGTGTCGAACCGATACCGAAAACACACCCGGTTTGATAAAGTCGATACCGATACAGGTACCCGATACCAGCTCATTCATTAATGATGTTACTATCCATTAAATTCAATTTGTAATACTATACTCATTCAATTATCAAGTTTACTGTTCATTCTGTTCGCTTTTTAATATATTAATAATAATGGATAGTAACATCATTAATGAATGAGCTGGTATCGGGTACCTGTATCGGTATCGACTTTATCAAACCGGGTGTATTTTCGGTATCGGTTCGACACCGGTATTCATCATTAATGATGTTACTATCCATTAAATTCAATTTGTAATACTATACTCATTCAATTATCAAGTTTACTGTTCATTCTGTTCGTTTTTTAATATATATATATATATAGGACAATCAATTTGTAATACTATACTCATTCAATTATCAAGTTTACTGTTCATTCTGTTCGCTTTTTAATATATTAATATTAATTAATAATTAATAATTAATGGATAGTAACATCATTAATGAATGAGCTGGTATCGGGTACCTGTATTGGTATCGACTTTATCAAACCGGGTGTATTTTCGGTATCGGTTCGACACCGGTATTCATCATTAATGATGTTACTATCCATTAAATTCAATTTGTAATACTATACTCATTCAATTATCAAGTTTACTGTTCATTCTGTTCGTTTTTTAATATATAGGACAATCAATTTGTAATACTATACTCATTCAATTATCAAGTTTACTGTTCATTCTGTTCGCTTTTTAATATATTAATAATAATAATAATAATAATAATAATATTAATTAATGGATAGTAACATCATTAATGAATGAGCTGGTATCGGGTACCTGTATCGGTATCGACTTTATCAAACCGGGTGTATTTTCGGTATCGGTTCGACACCGGTATTCATCATTAATGATGTTACTATCCATTAAATTCAATTTGTAATACTATACTCATTCAATTATCAAGTTTACTGTTCATTCTGTTCGTTTTTTAATATATAGGACAATGTCAGCCTGCATTAATTGTATGAAGTTAAATAAAGAATCTTTGTTTATAAGGCTAGAGGGTGTGGGATGGAGCCCCTTGCATGTTATAAAGGACACCTCAGCGCCACCTAGACGCCACGTCAGCCAGGGGGCTTTATAACCCCCCCTTTAATTTGCAAGGTGTGGGATGGAGCCCCGTCATCATTACCTATTTTTTTTTTTTTTTTACATTTTACTTTTTTAAATTAAATGGCCATTTTATATAACTAGAAAATTAAAAAAAAAAAACCATAATTTCATCCTAAAAAAATAAAAAACATCACAAAATCATTAAAAAAATAAGAAGGTACTAGAAAAAAAAACTACATATATTTCGCCCTAATTTGATTCTTGCGAGCCTCCATAATACGTTGATCCGTCTCCGTTAGATGTGAAAAATCTTTCGCTAGAAAATCCAAGTCTTTCTGGATTAGTTTCTGCATCTTCATTTCTTGGTCCATTTCCCTGATCGAGATCATTTTGTTGAGACTTGTATGGAACTCGCCCAACTTTGACGGCTCATCCGATGACGTTGAAGTACCCTTTCCTCGTGCCGCTGCCTTACTTTTATCCCGACCCCTTGGTCGAGGCATCTATAGCGCCGTGGGCGCTATACACCCACACCGCCTGAATTAAGTTGGGGCGCTATAGGTGGCTCGCGAACATGATAACGAGCAGAAAACACACGGATCGAGGCCCCCTTTACTTTTTTGACCGTTGAACTGTCAGATTTAAAAAAAAAATTGTTTTTCAAATTCAAAGTTTATAAATACTCTTCCATTTCTCCATTTTTTCCATCTCATTTCACCCATTTTCTCTCAAATTTTTATACAATACGCTAATTTTTTTTAAACCCCTCTACAATGTTTCCCAACAACCCAAACCCATGGGACCCGAACCATACGTACTGGCAAAACAACGAGCAAGAGGACCGGTATCGCCGAGACTCGCGTACGGGTGAGGTTGGATATTACCCAATGCCACCAACAACCCCAACTTCTCCTCATCCCATCACTCAACCGATGGCTAGTTTTTTTGGGTATTATTCTCAACCCCAGTTTTTTCCCTCAAACATACCCCAACACATTCCTCAAAACATACCCGAAACCGAATCCATACCCGAAACCCAGACCGAATCCGTTCCCGAAACCCAAGTCGAACCCTCTTCTAGAAAAAAAAGAAACCATAAAAAGAAGGTTGAGTCCGAGAAACGTGCTACCAAAAAGGTCGAATATTGGACGCCTACGGAAGAGTTCGAGTTGGCAAAAGCATGGCTCGACGTATCGGAGGACGAGATTGTTGGTAAAATTTACACACCTTTACAAAAATATAGTTTTGTAAACTTATTTTTTAAATCAAACATATACCTTTGTAAATATATTTTTTTATAGGTGACGACCAAGACATAAAGGTTTTTTGGAACCGTATTCGTGACAAGTTTTTCACCGCCATGGGTCGCGGCGTATATCGACGGCCTGACTCTATTTCGGGAAAATGGGGCGCAATGAGGACGAAGATTAGCAACTTTAACAACATTCATACTAATCTCGTCAACAACACTCGAAGGAAAAGCGGTGTGAGCGATGTGGACGTGATGACCCAAGCCCACTCCGATTATAGGGTGTACCATGGTCATCACTTTACGCATGTAAATGCGTGGGAGCTTCTTCGCAAATCTCCCAAGTGGCATCTTGTGCCACCGTTCGACCCAACTCGCCCTCGGTCTAAACGGTCCAAATCAACATCCACAACGGAACCATCCGGGTCCGATGCTCGTACGACAATTAATCTTAACGACGATAATGAGGAGTTCGAACAACCAGAGGAGCTGCCTCGACCAAGGGGCCGGGATAAAAGTAAGGCAGCGGCACGAGGAAAGGGTACTTCAACGTCATCGGATGAGCCGTCAAAGTTGGGCGAGTTCCATACAAGTCTCAACAAAATGATCTCGATCAGGGAAAAGGACCAAGAAATGAAGATGCAGAAACTAATCCAGAAAGGCTTGGATTTTCTAGCGAAAGATTTTTCACATCTAACGGAGACGGATCAACGCATTATGGAGGCTCGCAAGAATCAAATTAGGGCGAAATATATGTAGTTTTTTTTTCTAGTACCTTCTTATTTTTTTTAATGATTTTGTGATGTTTTTTATTTTTTTTAGGATGAAATTATGGTTTTTTTTTTAATTTTCTAGTTATATAAAATGGCCATTTAATTAAAAAAAGTAAAATGTAAAAATAAAAAATAATTAGGTAATGATGACGGGGCTCCATCCCACACCCTGCAAATTAAAGGGGGGGGGGGGGGGGGGTATAAAGCCCCTGGCTGACGTGGCGTCTAGGTGGCGCTAAGGTGTCCTTTATAACATGCAAGGGGCTCCATCCCACACCCTCTAGCCTAATAAGGTTGTGCTATTGGAGAAAATTACAAGTAGAACTTCTTTTTGTTTTTTTAATCGGGTTATATTTGGGGAGGCATCTGACTTGAAGTTGACATACAAAAGTCCAATACAAATGCAAAATGTAATTACTCATAACTGGAAGGTAAGTATAGTCATTTTCGTAAATGTTTAAGGGGCACATGTAATTTGTTTTTGTGTATATATATGTGACCATCTTTGTCTAAGTTTGCATCATCTCTTGCAATGGGAAAAAACAGTGAAATTAAGCTTCTTGGAACCCCACCAAGTCCTTTTGTGAACCGGGTTCAATTCGTTCTCAACCTCAAGTCTATTGAGTATGTGTACATAGACGAAAATCTCGCTTGCAAAAGTGAGCTTCTGTTGACGTCCAACCCGGTTTATAAGAAAGTTCCGGTTCTTTTTCATGGAAACAAACCTCCCATTCCCGAGTCTCTTATCATAATTGAGTACCTCGATGAAATCTATCCTGATATCCATCCGATACTCCCCTCGGACCCTTTAGGTCGGGCCGATAACCGTTTTTGGGCTAACTACATCGATAACAAGGTATGTGAAAGATTGCTTGATTTTATTTTGGAATATTGGATTTTAATAATCACAACTATTTGTCGTTGGCCGTCAACAGTCCCAACTTTAAAAATAACCACTGGCAGTCCTAACTTTTAACATATTGGCCTCCAATAGAACCTGACTAACAGAACCCTATAGCTGTTAGTCTCCGGTCGCCGGAAAACATTTTTTTGCCGGAAAACTCATTTTGTGGCCGGAAAATTCAACATTTTCGTCTCGAACCTCTTTGTAACTTTGTTATGGACCTTTTGGAACCTTTTTATAGTAAAAGCCCCAATTATTAAAGTCGTCAGAAAATTCAACATTTTCGTACCAAACCTCTTTGTAACCTTAGTCGGACCTTTAGAAACATTTTTCTGGACAAAAAGGTTTTCCGGCGACCGGAGACTAATGTCATTAGGGTTATGTTAGTCATGGTCCATTGGTGGCCAATATGTCAATAGTTGAGACTGCCAGTGGTTATTTTTGAAATTGAGACTGTTGGTGACCAACGACGAATAATTGGGATTATTAAAATCCAATATTCCTTTTATTTTTGGAAGCATTTAACATGGTTTTTTTTAACCAAATGGTTCTCGCTAAACAATAAACAAAACAAATATTGGTCTAGTGATATGGTGTCCTCTTTACAAATGTAAGTTTGTGGGTTTAAATCCTTGCAAGTACAAGATAAATATGAAATAATTAAGGTCTTAAAAAAATTGCCGTTTAAAAAAAAACAAAACAAAATGTCAAAAGGTACAACATATTATGAAAAGTAACTACTTTTATGATTATCTCTCAAAATTTAGTATATTTTCCCTTTTAGATATTTGTGTTTGTTCACATTTACATAGGAATAATGGAATTTAATAATTCCAACTATTGCTTATTGACCGACAATGTTATCCACTTTAAAATTTCCCACTGCCGGTCTCATCTTTTCACATATTGACCTTCAATTGACCTTGACTAACATAACGCTAATGTTGTTAGCCTGCGGTCGCCGGAAACAAGTTTTTGGCCGAAAAACTCCATTATGACCGTAAAACTCAACTTTTTTGTCTCAAACATCTTTGTAACCTTATTACGCACCTTTAGTTAAGGGTGTGAATTTCTGACACGACCCGAAAACACGACACGAACCTAACACGAAATTCGCGGGTTTAGGTTTAGTCTAAACGGGTTCGGGTTAGTTTCAGGTTGAAACCGCGAACCCGTTTAGGTTAACGGGTTGGGTTCGGGTCAACCTAGTCGGGTTGGCGGGTTGACCCGTTTAACACATTTATATTATATTATATTTTTTTTACAATATGTTTTATATCATAAATTAAATGGGGTATGTTTTTATTCCATAATTATTACTTAAAAAGATAATTTAATATAAGATTTTATAATTCAAATATATTGTGTTATATACATTTGTGTTTTTAATTAAATTTTAATTTTAATATAGTTATTTCAGAAAAAAATAAAAAATAAAAAAATTCGGGTTGAATGGGTCGTGTTCGGGTTCATATGAATGATACGATTTTCGGGTTCGGGTCGGGTTCGAGTTCGTGTAAAATTTTCGGGTTCGGATCAGGTTGAACCCGCCAACCCGCGAACCTGACCCGTTTAGCACCCCTACCTTTAGTAACTTTTTCTAGTAAAATGCCCCAATTATTAAGGTCGTTGGAAAATCCCCTTTTTCACCGGAAAACTTCTTTTTGGCCGGAAAACTCAACTTTTTATCCGGAAAACTCAAAGTTTTCATCCCAAACTTGTTTGTAACCATAGATCGGACATTTAAGGAATCTTTTTTTCCGGCGACCGGAGACCAACGGCGTTAGCGTTCTGTTAGTCAGGGTCCATTAAAGGCCATTATGTGAAAAATGGGACTGCCAGTGTGAATTTTTGAAGTTAAAACCGTTGCCGACCAATGGGAAATAGTTAGGATTATTAAAATCCACTTTTCCCATTTACTTATATTTAAAAAATTTCTACAGTTTTTCCACTTGTTTGAGGAGCTTAGGATAACACCCGGGAAAGAAGGGAAAGAAGCAATAAAGAAACAGATAACTGAAGGATCTGAACTGTTGGAAGAAACGTTTGCGAAGTTTAGTAATGGGAAAGCTTATTTTGGTGGAGATAATGTAGGATATCTGGATGTTGTTTTAGGATGTTTCCTCGGCTGGGTAAAGTTGGTTGAAAAACATAACGAATTCAAAATATTTGATGAAGTTAGAACCCCAAAACTGCTAGAATGGACAAACCGTATATGGTCGCATGAATCCCTTAAGGATGTGATCCCCGGGAGCGAAGCCCTAATGAACTTCTATATGATGCTGATGAAGTATAAACCACCAAGAGCAGCTTAAGTTTATCTCTATGTTTTATTCATCTATTATTAAAATAGTACCTATGTGCATCCTACTTAAGTTGGGTTTAAAGTCATTGTAAGTTGAGTTTAAAGTCATTTGAGTTGGGTTTAAAGTCATTGTGTGTTATCTTAGAGTAAGTAAAGATCACAATCGTGATTTTTACTGTTCATTCCGTTTATCAATGCTTTGACTTTGTGTTCACATTGCCATCGATGATGTCTTTTTAAAGCGACAGCCTCACATAAATCCCTATTTCCCTTGTTATAAAAATATGCTTACGATTTCTCGGGGTTCAAATGAAATTTTGTTTGCCATTGAGGCTTTGGTCTAGTGGTAAAGAGAAAACACACTAGATATTTGAATAGGAGGAGATCGTGGATTCAATTTGGGAAGTGTAACGCTTAGCAGTTCAAAAAAAAAGTTTTGTTTAATATTTAAAAATTGGAATTTTGCATAGATTTTACGACTTACAAGGGTGTTCGAGAGTGGATCATGATTTTGTTGGGAATTTTTCGCATTCAAATCAGTTAGTTTTTGGATCACGATTTTGTTACGACTTTTGTTGCATTCAAATAAGTTGGTTTTTGGTTTGGATGATGTGTTTTTTAGAGTAAACTGTTATTTTTGTTCATATAGTTTAGTATTTTTTATTAGGGGTGTTCAAAAAAATCCGAATCCGAAACCGAATCCGAATTATCCGATATTCCGAATCCGAATTATCCGAAATTTCGGATATCCGAAAATTCGGATATCCGAATTCCGGATATCCGAAAATTCGGATTCGGATTCGGATAGCGATATTCAAAATTTTCGGATATTTCGGATATCCGATATCCGAAAAGTTAAATGATATAATATTTATATTATTAAATATATATGATAGATGTTGCTTGAAAACCCTAGATCTGCCCAAACGCCTTTTATCTTTTCACTCTCTGCCCCCACCTCCTAATGAACTGTGGCTTCTCCTTCGATCTTTGTATACATCGTTCCACAACCAGCTTGTTCGACCACCATAATCATCATTCGAAAACAGGTTGTCACCATTGCCGACCGCAACTAGAATCGTTCGACAACCAATCGAGATTTATGCTCTGATTATTGGTTTAGGTATTATGTATCTAAAATCAAATCACGATGCGAGATTATCAATTGTAGTATAATGTGTTTGGTAGAAAGTTGCTAGTCGCAGAGTTGTTTCATTTTGATTTACTCAAATTTATTTCCGTTGTCTTCTGCAAATTGGGTTATTGAGTGGTAATTCAATCTCAAGGCTTACTTTTTATTTCTAAATTTGATTACTATGTCTGCACATTGATAAATTGTTGATAACTATGGGTGTTTTTTCAATTTGTTGGTTTGGGAACATGGAATCTGTTCTTGTATGTGGGAACAATGTTTTTTATTTTTTTTGGTTTCGGATATCCGTTTTACTATCCGAATCCGTATCCGAACGAATTTCCGAATTTTCGGATATCCGAATTTTCGGATATGGATTCGGATAGTAAAATTAACTATCCGAAATTTCCGGATATCCGAAAATTCGGATATCCGGATATCCCAATCCGGTTTTGAACACCCCTAATTTCATCCATTTTTTAACATAGTCATCCCTAAGGATTCTATATTTTGCCATTTTCATCAACTCTATGTACAATATCTTAATGCATTGGGTACAACATATCCTGATGCGCAGGTCCGACCCTTGTAGCATCCTCCCCTATTTTTTTTCTCACACCATTTTTTCTTTTGTATGTGGTTCCATCTCATCATGCATCTTTAATTATATAACTAGGTTTGTTAACGTCGCACGTTGCAGCAAAACGGAATAAATGATAACGTCAAACAAACGCTATTGTTTAACGATTATGATAAAATACAAAGGGTAAAATAAATAAAAAAAAGGTATGAAAAATTATAGTTTATTGATAAAAGTTAGCGAACGTAAGCTATTAAAGAAATATCAAACTAAAAATAAAAGGAAATATGAATTGGAAAAGGAAAAAAGAATAAGAGTTAAATGCTTGGTTGGTCCCTGTGGTTTTCAAAAATTGCAGACTTGGTCCCAGTGGTTTACTAATTACACGCGTGGTCCCAAAAGTTGTTAAAAATGCACTCGGTTGGTCCCCAGCCCTAACATCAGTTAAAATTTTCAGTTAAGTCCATGTTAAATGACCAAAATACCCTTGCTTATTAACTCTCTTTATAATTTTTGTTTACTTTTACTTTTGACTTGGTTAAACCCATCATCATCTTCATCACCAGGTCATCTTCATCACCATCATCTTCATCACTATCATCATCTTCATCACAAACCCACACCCCATCTCTGACTCGTTCTTTTCCGGTGACGGAGATCAGAAGCGAAGATAGAGGAGAGAGACGACAAGAGAGAGAAGAGATCGGAGAAGATGGTGGAACGGAGGTAGCGCCGTCGCTCATGGCGGCGGCGGTGGAGGCACAGGCGGTGGAAAACAAGCACCAGACACGATTTCAGAATTCCAGATTTGTGACAAGAACCCTAAATCATCCCCTCCCTGGTAACCGATGTTCGTGATTTGACCCAGATCTAGGGTTTGGATGCACAAATAGGTGGTGGTTTAACCCAAATCAGGCGCGTTTTATGATTTTTTGATCAGGAGTGTGGATTTCACTAATGAGAATGTGAAATTGAGTGGATCTGGAACCTTTGCAATTCTACTTCCGAAGCATATTAACCACCAACAGCAGCTTCCGATTCATCAATTTCTTCAGAGAACAAAGAAAAAAAAGGGAAATTCACAAGTATTCAAACACTCCAATAAATCATCAAATCTCTTCGGTTGTGTTCGGTTCCAAGGGGTCTAGTCGGTGATTAAATTAACCAAATCAACTTCAATAAGTTGTCGAAATTCATAACAATTGTTGCTGTATTCAACTCACGCAATTGCCCTAGATCTGCGCAAGGTTTTCAAGAGGATTCTTGCATTGTAACAGAGGAATTCGTAATGTAAGATTCTTAAATCCTATTTATTGTATTAAATTTCAAATTTTACATCTGGGTAATTCTATTCTCCCATTAATAAGCCCAAATTATGAATCTTGAGTTTGAAGATGTTGAAATATGAGTGGTCTTCATAGTTGTTGTCAACTGTAAGCTTGGTGGGGGGTTGAAGGTGACGGTGGAGGTGGTGGTGGGTTGAAGGTGACGATGGAGGTGGTGGTGGTGGGTTGATGAAGATGATGATGGTGATGAAGATGATGCAGAGGTTATATACTGTTTTTTTTTAATTCTCAGTTTTAGGTTTTTAATTGTTTAAGGGTATTTTGGTCATTTAACATGGACTTAACTGAGAATTTTAACTGATGTTAGGGCTGGGGACCAACCGAGTGCATTTTTGACAACTTTTGGGACCACGCGTGTAATTAGTAAACCACTGGGACCAAGTCTGCAATTTTTGAAAACCACAAGGACCAACCAAGCATTTAACAAAGAAATATGAAATTAAATGATAAAGTACTAAAGAATTATGTAAGACGAATTAAAATGAGTAAATTACAAGTTTTGTCCTTTATGTTTACATCAAATTTCAGGCGCTGTCCTTTTTGCCAAAATCTTGCAGGCGGTGTCCTTTACCTTTCAAAATCTTGCACGTTTTGTCCTTTAGACCAAACCCAGTTAGATTTTTTTGTTAAATCTGGTCATGTGCCTTGCACATGAGGGTATATTTGTCATTTCACCTTCACAAGGGTTATTTTGTAAAGAACTTTTATTAAAGGGCCATTTTGTACAAAACTTAAAAATAAAACACTTTATAAACACAAACTCTCTCTTTCTTCTCTAATTTGAAACCCCTCATTCTGTCTCCTCTCTCTCTCTAACAACAAATGGAAACAACAGATGGAGGTGGCTTTTGTGGGCGATTGAAGGTGGTGTGTGGCGGTGGTGAGTTAGGGGCGTCGGGTTAGGTGCGGCGGTGGGTTAGGTGCGGTGGTGGAGGTGGTGTTAGGTGCGGTGGTGAAGGTGCGGCGATGGTGGTGGCTTAGTGACACTTTGGATGAGATTTGGGAGAAATTTGGGGGGTTTTGTTGATGGGTTTTTGTTAGGGGGTGGTGGTGGCTGGTTGTTGGAAATGGTGGACATTGATTGAAGTGAAGTGGTGGAATGTTAAAGAGTATTTGTGGGGAAGACTAAGGTGTCTGCTGCAAGTATCAATCAAATAAGGGTTGTTTTTGTTTTTCTACTGTAAGTTGAAATAAGGGCCTTTTTTTTGCTACTGTAAGTTGAAATAAGGAGTAATCTAGAAATGATTTCTAGAAGCAGAGATTCTGGGAAATTGCTGAGATTGTATGTAAATGTATGGGCTATTAGAACAAGCCCTAGAACTGATGTGTTGGAAATAGTGTTTGCGATTTGTGAGAGTGTTTGAGATTGGGTGTTTTGTTTTTTAATTTTTGGGTTGGTTGTGATTGTTGTTGTTGTGAAGATGATTGGTTGGATTATCGTCTTCCATTGTTACTAGTCAATTGCTACTAAGCTTCAGTTTTCAGTTGTTGTTCTTGGTGTAAGAACATAGGAGAGAGACACATAATTTAGAGAGAGAAAGGGTGTTGAGGGAGAGAGAAAGGTACTGGGTTTGTATATGCCATTTTTATTTTTTATTTTTTAAATTAAATAGGTGAAATTACAATAGCACCCTCATGTGCCTTGTACATGACCAAATTTAACAAAAAAATCTAACTGGGTTTGGTCTAAAGGACAAAACGTACAAGATTTTGAAAGGTAAAGGACACTGCCTGCAAGATTTTGACAAAAAGGACAGCGCCTGAAATTTGATGTAAACATAAAGGACAAAACTTGTAATTTACTCAATTAAAATATAAATGGCCATATACTATTTATGGTTTTATATCAATATATATATAACTAGTCTTAAGCCCCCGCGTTGCGGTGCAGGGGGCGTAACCGTGATACCAGCGTTGGGGCTTGGACGGGCGTAAAACCATGCTAAGTAGCAACCGAACGACGATCAAAACTTGGAAAAAAATGAATTTCTAATAGCAAGTAACTCACGTGATGTAAAACGTAGACGAAGTTAAATTTGTACCAACACGTATTAGAACCCGAGTGGCCAAATGTGACCACCAAACAACGTGCTAAGTAACAACCAAACACAAAAACATAAATGGCCAAATGTAACAACCAAACATCGTGCCAAGTAGGAAACGAACGACGGCCAAATCTGTGGAAAATCGTAAAACAAAAACTAATAAAGATAACTAAACTAAATGAACTTGGTCTAGTGGTAAATTGGTCTACCCTCCCTAGTGGAGGCATAGGTTCGATTCTCGCTTAGGCCATTTTCAAGGGACATCTGGGTGAAGGGACGAGTCGGGGCTTTATTCCCGGGTTCGAACCTGATGAGGGCAAGGGTTTACGGATTCCATCCGGTTCCCACGCATCAGGGGGGACAGTCTCATGGCGGTCGAGGAGTCAACCTTGGACATAGACCCGATCAGGATGAGTTTAATTTTTGTCGTTAAAAAAAAACTAAACTAATTTAACTTTTGTAGTAAAATTAAAAAAAAAAAAAAACAAAGTTTGTAACAAAAAGATCTTAAAATTTACTATGAAATTGTTTTTATAAAGGACCTTCCAATGTTATGAACTACATAAGATAGTATTAATATAATTATGTTTATATTTGATTTACGCTGCTAAGGTAATATGCTTGTTTAAGAAGTAGAAAAATAATAACAGGTTTTTAATTATAGATCAACTGTGCATTTTTTAATAATAATTTAGAATTAGATATTGATTGTTAATTAATTAATAATATTATTATAAAAACTAGTTATGAGGACCCGCGCCTTGCGTCGAGCCCGTAAAAGCCACGTATCCACACACTTGACGTGATGAGCGAGTTTGCATGTGGTTAGCAACCACAACAACGCATTCAGGTGAATACGGATAGCCAACCGCACACTGCAGATCGTCTTTTTGCCCGCCTGATGACCCAAATCGCAAAAAAAAAAAAAAAAAAAAACAGAAGCGACCTTTCTAGCTGGTGATCATCAAACTTTTCCTGCATAATTCATTAGCTGATTGAGCCATTCGTCTATAAAACACATATAACGGGTTAAGTATGAAACGTTTTGGGCGAAATGTGTTTATGGGTAACTTTTACCCGTATAAAAGATTGTCATTTTTACTCCAGACTGGACCGACGTGTTTGGCTAAGACTGTCCGTTAGACCATCATGACTGCAATAGAGGTTGAAGGGTAGTACAAAAAGCATCAAGAGAGATACCAAAATTGAACAGAGGGGAGTAAACTTTTCTAATTAATATGGGCGAAAGCCGTTACCCGTTTGACTCAGATTTGTCCATTAGATCGCGACTTTGATGACAGACCAAATGCGCATAAGTCAACAGTACCTCATGCATAAAAAGTTGTAACATATGATCTTTACATTCTGTGAGAGCAAAGATATTTGCCAATTACAGCCATGATCATGAGATGCAATTTGAGGTCAAAAGAAAGCAAGGAATATTTTTTCATAGCTTATGGGTAATACAACAGTAAAAGCACCCTTCCAAAAAAAAAAAAAAAAGAACAATGGGAAATGATTCTTTAAGATTTACCACTTATCTATGAATACTACACATTCATTAATTAAACTATATCTAAAATTAATATATCAATTAGTTATATCAAAACAGTCATTTAGCTTACATTTAGAGATGTTTCATGTTTGAAAAATGCTTATTTATGTAACTATAATTACTTATCTTATTTAAGTAATTACCTGTGAAGACCCACGCGTTGGGTCAGCACATAAAAGCCACGTATCCACACACTGCAGTTTGCATTTGGGTAGCAACTTGAACACCTCAATGGGGTCGTATATGGATAACCAAACTGCATACTTTTTGAGGACCCAAAGAAAAAAAGATATGTAAGAAGAAATAAATCACTAAACACAGCTAGCATACAAATATATATAAATTAATTAAGGAATTAAAAGGCCAAAAGCTGTGTTTTTGATGTAATAATTGTGTAGCATATATGATGACATAACATTAGCATATGTAATGAATTTCTAAAGTTACCATAAACATATGTTGTAAACACTTTGAGTAAATACACACATAATAACAAATGCACAACATGGGAATGTACATTTAAGATCTTAAGTAAAACTATGAGCTCAATTTTTCGTTTATTAAACAACAACAAATCTATAATATAGTTGTTCATGTTTAGGTGTCCCTACTTTCAATATTGAACCGTGGTGTCTTGTTTGTGGATTCAACACTTGAAATGCCAACTATATCCTCTATTTTTGATCATATAGTAAATATTTGGTAATAGGCTACAAATTGGACATATTTATGGATTAGTAATGAGCACTCCCATAAATGTCATGTGTTATGATCTGCACTTTTGTTATCATAAACTGCAAAATTACCTTTTGTCTATTTTTGCAAATACAAATTATTAGAGGCACACAAAATTCATGGTCATTATCTCCTATGAATTGAACCGTGTCAAGATTATTCTATTAAACAAAATCGAAAGCCAAATTTTATTTCGGGCGGAAGATAACATTAAGTTGCGAACTCCAGCTTCAAATTTCAATCTTGGTTCTTTGCATTTCGAATTGAGCAAAATAAAAAAGAACTATGAATGAAGCCCTAGATATGCAATTTATTTTCAGTGTCAGGTCCCCAAATCAAATCGCAACTACCACTAAAACTGGAAGCAGTTTTTACCTAAATCGCTTAGTGATTAGGGTTCTTCGCTTCATCTGTTTCTCTCTTTCAGCGAAAGCGCTTGGAAAGGCCCTTCGATTTATCTAATTGAATGCATTTGAAGCTTTTCAATTAGGTCAGAGATAGGAAACACCACACGTGAATGCCGCTGCGTGGACCGAGATATGGAAGGAGAGAAACAGATGATGGAGAAAGGAGAAAGAAAGCCGAGGGTTTTAGTTATTTGCTTGCAAGTATTAAAAGGATCACGTAGTAAACTTTATGTATTGAAGGGTAGTACCAAAAGCATAATGATAGATACAAAATTGAACAGTTTTTGTTTGAGTAAAGTAAATTTTCTTAATTAAGATAGGGATAATAATTTATGGGAAACTAATATCTATACTATCTATAATAAGAGATTATGAGCTGATGTAAATCTGCTTATGTGTCAACTCCTAAGCTATGCCACATGTCAATGATGATGTCATAATTCCAATTTATAAATCGATAAATCTATAAATAGTATGTAAATCTGATTTTTATTAGTGTTATCTTTAGGCGGGACAATTTAAAACATTTCAAATTTGAAAGGCCCTTTTAAACACATCTCATTTAAAGATTTTCTTTCTCTTCCATCATTCTATTGCTAAACTTTGAGTTCATTCTCACCGGCAATGTCGCCTCTTTCAGCTCTACATTCTCGTCTTCAGAATATTCCATGTTCACCTGTTGTTCCTCACCTTACAAGTATATTTACACACACACTATTCTCTATACTTAATATCATGCCCAATTCCCCATATTTTTGCCTTGATTTCTTCAGGATCTAAGAAACCCCATCATCAAAATCTCATCTTTTGCAAGACCCATCATCAACATCAAGATTTATGGTAATTTTCACTGTTTAATTCCTTTCTATGGAGTATTTTATTCAAATATACCATAAAAATTGAGAAGCAAAATGTCCCATTTTTTTTACTCCCAAGTGTTCGATCAAAAGCCACAATGAAGTTTGCATTTCTTTTTTACATTTTTTAAAGACAAAATTGCAGAAAACAACCTTTATGTATACCCCAAACTGCACTTTATACCTTTCACTATGAAATCCGCCAAAACCAACCTTTACGTTCATGTTTTGTTACACATCACAACCTTTACACCAAACCTAGTAAAAAAAGTCAGTTAAGTTGCCCCATGTGCGATGCATGTGAGGGCATATATGTCTTTTCCTTTGACCCCTTTTACAATGAATATTATATTTAAACCTTTTATTTATTTCCTTCAAAAACATCATCATCAAGAACATCATCATCTGAAACCCAGATCTTGATCAACATCAACTTCTTCATAAAAAGTCTTATAAACCCTAGAATTTCAAGACACCATGTCTCCTTTAAATCTTAATGAAATTAAGCAGGTCTTGGGTGCAAATTGTCTAACTTTTCAAGACGACCAAAACCCTTTAAACAGAATTTCGAAATTCATCATATATATAGATAGATACAAGTAAAGTATACGTATATGTGTATAGAATTAGAGATGACCTTCAACACAAAATCATCACTGACTTTTCCAGTCAACTCAATTACACAAAAACAGTTCTTCAGCAACAACAACGGAATCTGCCAACAGACGACAGGTGTGGTAGCCTCTGTAGACCTTCTGAAGCTTCATAGGGTTCATAAAAATCCCCAAATTGTGTCCAATTTTTGGCCGGAGACGGTGGCGGAATGCCGGCGGTGAGAGTGGAAAAATCCTTTGTTTATGTGTTTGTTGAATCCTCTGTTTACCAGGCCACCCCTACCTCTGTAGACCTTCAATTTTCACCAAGCCACGCCTAGGGTTCACAAAAATCGTTAATGCTAATTGAATCTTCTGTTTATGTGTTTGTTGAATCCTCTGTTTATGTGTTTGTTTTTTCAGGAAGGTTCTGGTAGTTTGGATGCTCAAATAGAGTCATTGTTGAATGTGGAGAAGCAAATGAGACTCAACGGTGATGTCGCCGGAATGAAGAAAGCAGCGATTGATATTCTGCAACTTTGCTTCGAGAATCGTGCGTGAAAGACATTGAATGATCAGATTGTTGTGTTGTCTAAGCGGTGTGGCCAATTGAAGCAGGTGAGAGTTTTGATTTGTATGTGTTGTTGAAATGGGTGGTTGTCGGTGGTGTGTAGCGCCGGCTGGCCGGAAGCCATGGCGGTGGTGGCGGTGATTGCAGAGTCTAGAGAGAGATGAGAGTGGGGTGGGGGTAGGTAAAATAATTAATATAAAAGACACATGAAAAATGGAAAATGACAAAGTGGAAGCAAATTGAGGAGGAGAAAATGGGGTCGTTTTAATTAGGGCAATTGGGTTTTGGGATGTATGGATGCAGAAGATGATAAATATTGATGTTAACAGGCAAGATGATGGGGATACATTAATTTTAATTTAATTTAGAAATAAAAGGGGTCAAAGGAAAAGACATATATGCCCTCACATGCATCGCACATGGGGCAACTTAACTGACTTTTTTGACTAGGTTTGGTGTAAAGGTTGTGATGTGTAACAAAACATGAACGTAAAGGTTGGTTTTGGCGGATTTCATAGTGAAAGGTATAAAGTGCAGTTTGGGGTATACATAAAGGTTGTTTTCTGCAATTTTGTCTTTTTTAAATTATTTCAGCTTCAATGTTGAAGATGGATCTCTAAAAGTTCAAAGAAGAGGTCTTTTGATGCACCCTGTATTTGGTTCAGTCTTTGCACCTGCAATGGTTCTACTTGCATTTGCATAATAAGAAGGTAAAGACACATTGAAATGTTTTAAAGTTTGCATTTGCATAAGAAGGTAAAGACACATTTAAATTGAATATGCAGTATGTTTGTTACTCATTTATGAAGCTGTATAGATATTTAAATGTGAAATCTGTGTTATTTTACCATTAATATTTTTTGGAAAATATTTTTTTTTGTGGGTGTTTGATTTTATTTCGCAAAAATTGTGGGTTATATCTAGATATTGGTTTTACTTTTGCAAATGACTTTGTGTAGATTAGAAACCCTAGATATTAGCATTGGGGATCTGGGTTCATGGTAAAATCAGTTTGATTGAAAGAATCTACAATTGCTGTCCATTAAGTACTGCTTGTGTACAACAATTGCTGAAGACAAAGTGCTGCTATTTAATCTACTGCCCTCAGTCAAATGCTGCTAAAGACCAAAGCCCTGCTTGGAATGAAGCAGTGGAATGTAAAAACTGCTGACATATTAAACTTGACAATTTGCCTCTAAAATGTATTTTGTTAAGGATGGCATTCTTGCAGATGTTTCATAAATCACCATCAACAGGTATTGTAATTTACATTTTCATTAATTATTTCCGGTGAGATTTTTATTATATCAATGACTTATAGTTATTCTTTTCGACAAAACGGTCTTATGGCACTTTATGATACACTGTTTAGCTAGGTAAAATCCATACTACGTGACTATATTTACAGTGGTTTATAATCGGACCGTCCGATTCATTCATCAGGTATTATTTCCTTTTCATTTTCACTACACTGATTTAGCGTTACCTGATGTTTAACAATCGAGAAAAATATGTTTCATATCATACCTGCTTTAGAGTTTTACTTGTATCGTTTAAAACAAAACCCAAAAAAAAATTGTTTCCGAGTGAAGAACCTATAACACATCAAAAATTCAGCATTTAAAACAAAACCCAAAAAATTTGGTCAGCCCAAAACCATACCTAAAATTATAATGAAACAGAAGCAAAAATAAAGTGTCATAAAAAAATTAAATCGTTTATAGTATAAATATTTAAAAAAGTTACAATTACATAAAAAAAAGAAAAGTAATCAGACACTTAAAGTCTAATAGCAAGAATGAAGAAACTTTAACTTCAACTCCATGGAGCACTGCACTTCTCGATGTATGTTATTGATCTTTCTCATGAAGTCCAGGTCTCTGTCTCCACACTCAATATTATTCGCAACACACAGGTCACGAACGGAAGTTGTCGGCATCGCCCTCAGGTCTCTTGAAACTTGGTCTCTTGTCAGCAGACCAAGTTGCAGTCCGTTAAAACATCTCTTCAACTCTTGAAGAGTACTCCTATCAGCAAAAACTTGCTCTTCGATTTCTTTAATAAAGTGTTGCTTGAAATCCTTAGATTGTGCAGAAGTATGTGACTCCATTTTAATGTATTTATAACAACTAAGGCAAAACAATAAGAGTTGCTCTTCTATTTCACTGAATGAATCTGGTTATGATGAAACAATATTTGAATTTGCAATGATATTATATAGGATATGTATCAGCCCAAAGGTCAGGTTTAAATGCAACCATTAAATAAAAATTTATATTTAAAAACCTGATACATGTAATGATTTAATAATGAAAAACGTGTATATGGTCAACATGTCTCTTCATTTACCTTATCAAACATTTTAATGTAAAACCTTTGAAAAATGATCTTTATTAGCAGACGTCTCTTCGTTTACCCTATCAAATATTTCAAACACTATAAAGGATCATGATTGCTCTACTTGAAAACATCAAGACTTTATTTTTAAAAAACCCTTCATCCTAAAACAAAACGTCCAAAACCACTTACAGTCTTTCTAAATGGCAAGCAAAACCTTCTACCACTGGTCGGATAATACCGATCTTAAAATTGAATATTCAAGATGGTCACTCCATGAACAGAGAAAAGCTGAAGAAGTCAACAAAAAAGTTGCGTTGGTAAGTGATAAATATTATAAGCAGACGTGGAGTAGCATTGCACTGCTGGATGAAGTTGTCTCTTCTCCTCCATCAGAGTTAAAGAAAAAGCAGAAGAGTTTATGACACATCTGCTGAAACAGGATCAGAAGACCTGTGATATGCTAGCAGATCTGCAAATTAAAACAAAAAATGAAATTGCATGGAAGAAGGCCAGAGAAATAGATATCCTAGGAAGTGTTAATTGTAATGTTTAGTTTTTAATATTTTTCAAACTCAGAATTTTGTAATACTATTTAATATCGAATGAAGAAGTGTTTATTGCTAGCAGAATTTTGTAAAAGTTGGATTTTGTATAGGCTTCTGTGTAGTTTGTTTGTTTTTTTTTTGTTCTATTTGGGGTGTATTTGCCCTTGAAGAGGTACCACCATCTTATTTTTCAATATCATATTATTATTATTAACCACTGAAATAGACTTTCCCCAAGAAAGTCGTTATTTGTTTGGGCCAAATAAGACTGGTCCACATCAGTGGATTCATCATAAGCAGCTGTTTGCATTACACCTTCCCCTTGAAAGTGGTTATAACATCTGATGGCCCTCATCCACTGTTTGTATACTACAACTGCTGTCCATTAAGTACTGCTTGTGTACAACAAATGCACCAGACAAAGTGCTGCTATTTAATCTACTGTCCTAAGATAAGTGTTGCTAAAGACCAAAGCCCTGCTTGGAATGAAGCAGTGGAATGTAAAAACTGCTGACATATAAAGATTGACAATTTGTGTCTAAAAAGTATTTTGTTAAGGATGGCATTCTTGCAGGTATTTCATAAATCACCATCAACAGATGTTGGAAATGATATTGTGTTTACGCAAGACAAAATCATTCAACAAAATCATTCAACATAATCTCATTAAACAGTTGCTGATTTAATAGTCTTTCAAATCATTATCATTTCCTTACCCCTAACTACTGTTGTGCTCAAACATCTGTTTTCTAAATACTGTCCACTGCTATTTATCATAAGCAACTGTTTGCATTAGACTTTCCCCTTGAAAGTGGTTATAACATCTGATGGCCCTCATCCACTGTTTGTATACTACAACTGCTGTCCATTAAGTGCTGCTTGTGTACAACAATTGCTGAAGACAAAGTGCTGCTATTTAATCTACTGCCCTCAGTCAAGTGCTGCTAAAGACCATTTCCTTACCCCTAACTACTGTTGTGATCAAACGTCTGTTTTCTAAATACTGTCCACTGCTTCATCAGTGGTTCCGTAAAATAATTGTCCTCCGTTATTCATCTTTTAATCAGTAGTTGGCACGTGGCCAATTCTTAGCCATCAGATCTTTTGTACAACAACTGATGGCCTCATCCACTGTTTGTATACTACAACTGCTATCCATTAAAGTCTGCTTGTGTACAACAACTGCTGAAGACAAAATGTTGCTATTTAATCTACTGCCCTAAGTCAAGTGCTGCTAAAGACCAAAGCCCTGTTTGGAATGAAGTAGTGGAATGAAGAAACAATTGTTTACTTTGTCTATTGTAATAGTATCAGTTGTTTGCATTTGCGCTACATTTAATATCAATTTATATCTATTGATTTGCTCAATTTATACAAACAAACACAATCATGAGGGCCTCCGATTCTAACATCTTTACCTGTGTGTTTGTTATGCTTCTCTTGTATTGAATTGGTATATTGGCAACAAATAATGTTTCTTGCGTTAGTTATGCTTTTCTTATTTTTTTAGTTAATCAGTCGACAAGTTTACTGTATACTTAACTAAAAAAGCAATTTGCGTCCCTGTGGTTTGTTTGAAACATCAACCTGAGCCCCTAAATTCATTTTTTCGTTTTTGGAGCCCCTGACCTTATGAATTCATAACAATTTGAGTCCCTCCGTCAATGTGCCGTCTGTTTGACCGTTTGAACAGGTGGTATGAGTGAAATATCAACCTGAGCCCCTAAATTCTTTTCTTGCTTTTTTGTTAAGAAATCATTGATTTAATAATTTAAATTAATTCTTTTTAAATAAATCCAATCTAATAATTAACTCTTTTTAAATAAATGCAATCTAATAATTAAAGGTATACTATATATAACAAATTATTAAAGCCTAAATTGTATATTAAATGTAAACTTTTAATACATACAATACAGAGGCAAAATGTCATACCAACTTCGTAGACTTGACGGAACTTACAGACTCGATAACAAAAGACCGTAACATACAATACAGAGACAAAACGTCATACCACCACAACCAATTGTGGATCTTTACTGACGGGTGCACTTTGGAATGTAGCAGATATGAATGAATATAACCCCAGTGTAGCTAATTGCATATCTGCCACTGGGGTTATATTCATTAATATGAATGAATATAACCCCAGTGTAGCTCTTCGATTTTCCTTGAAATTCCAGAGCTCGCTAATTACATATCTGCCACTGGGGTTGTATTCATTCATATGTAATTGATCGTTTTGATCAATCAGTTCCTTGTGTGCACCGCACCATCTTCTAGGAGGTTGTCAAGTCTTCTCGCCTTCGTAGTTGGTGTTTTGCATATCTTTACATCCGCAGCCATTCTGTACAATATTTTCACAAAAGACATCACAAACAAATCTGAACAAAGCCAAACAAATCAACCCTCTATTTTTTCAAACCAAAACAAACAAAACAAACAAACATAACAAAGCAGAACAAAAACAAAACAAACAAACAAAACAAAAACAGAACAAAAACATCACAAACAAACCTCAAAAACTGAAACCAAAATACTCCAAATCAACCCATTCACAAAAAAACTGATTATCATCATCATCATTATGCGACATTCAGATTATCATTATCAAAAACTGAAACCAAAATACCCAAATCAACCCTCTGTTTTCTCACAAATAAGTGATTATCAACATCATCATGCGGCATTCAGATATCATTATGAAAAACTGAAACCAAAGTACCCAAATCCACCTTCTGTTTTTTCACAAAAAACTGATTATCATCACCATCAACTCTTTTTTTTCACAAAAACATTTACAAAAAAACTGATTATCATCATCATCATCATGCGGCATTCAGATTATCATTATCAAAAACTATAACCAAATACCCCAAATCAACCCTCTCTTTTTTCACAAAAACATTTACAAGAAACTGATTATCATCATCATCATGCGGCATTCAGATTATCTTTATCAAAAACTGAATCCAAAATACCCAAATCAACCCTCTCTTTTTTCACAAAAACATTCACAAATAACTGATTATCATCATCATCATCATCAACCGGCATTCATATAATCATTATCAAAAACTTAAACCAAAATACCAAAATCAACCCTCTGTTTTTTTCACAAAAACATCACAAATATCAAAAACATATATAGATAAGATGATGATACAAACCTCTGTTTTGAAGATGAAGATGTATGAAGATGATGAAGACGGATGAAGATGGATGAAGATGATGATGATCGGTGTTGAGAGTTGAGAGAGAGATTTGGAGATTTTTTGAGAAGTGTGATGATGATGATGATCGGTGCATTTAATATATATTTGAGATTATGTGGATATTAAGGGATAAGGGTATTAAGGACATTTCATACATGTCTTTAACAAATCTAATCCATATTTGATAGAAGGGTTTTAACGGGCCTACAATATAAAATTAGGTCATGCTTTCATTTTAGAGAAGAAATTTTGAGTTAGTTACCTAATTTCTATATCAAAGATGAACTAAATACAAACAATTTAAATGATGTATTATAATCTATTTCGATGGTTATTAAAACTACCCGTGTGGTCACACATACTGTCTTGAATATTACTTTATAAAGATATAAAATTAAAGACCAAAATTTAAATGATATATTATAATATGTTTTTTAGTATTTGATTTCGATCATTACTAAACCTACCCGTGTGGTTACACGGGTCCTACACCTAGTACTAATAATAATTGATTGGAATATTGAAGTAATTTGTTGAAGGCTCCAATGATACAAATTACTATATTTAACTCACGTTATTATGATTATGCAAATTGATGATTGTTACTGGGTCATCAGCGTTGTCAAACTTCAAGAATATATGTTTACTTTTGGGTAGAGGATTTGTGTTCTAATTTGTTTTATAGCGTTGCTACTAGCAAATACATATATTAAAAGTGGTAACCTAAAATCATTGCTAAAATAATGTTTTGAATTGCATAGCAAATAAATGCATAAGGAGAGATAGAGTTATGTCAGTAAGCAAGAAACCATGATTGAAGGGTGAGGATGAGGATGAGGGTGAGGGTGAGGGTGAGGGTGAGTGGGGAGAAGTTGGGATGGTATGTCAACACAAAAAGACTATAGTTAATGTGAAATGACGAAATTACCACATTTCTTATAATAATGCTATGCTTTATATAAAAATGTTGGTGAAGTTTATTATAATTATTATATAATGTTCGTCTACCGTTTGAGTAATATGTTAAGAAATAGTGAAGTTTCATAGAAATATCATTTAGTAATGTGTTGGTAGCCAATGATCTCTAGATCAAATGGTGGAAGATTTGCATTTTTCTTGGGATATGCAAGTTCAACTCCAACTTGATGTAGACTGAGACATTGGTGGGCAATGATAGGAAACCCAGGGAAACCTGTGTTAGATACTTGAGCCAAACCGGTTTTACCGGTAACTTTATCGTATCGCCGTGCCTACGAACGGGTGGGTTACCGGGTTTTCCCCGGAATTGGTGGTGGACCCGGGTACTCTCGGATTACTCTGTTTGGTTCAGTTGGTGCCCCGAAAGTGCTCGGGATTGATTCTGTTGGCCGATAAAAAAAAAGTAATATGTTGGTAGTCTCGCATAATGATAACATTATGTAACGGTTTAATCCTGATCCACATAAAGTGGGGCAACTAGATTAGATGCCATAACAATATCAATAAGGATGACGCATAATTGTGTCTTAATTGCACAATAACCTCATAAATTCGTATATGTCACGTCTTAATTTGTAAGCCCCGAGCCGCATCGCGGCGGGGACTTGCATCTAGTTCTAATTAATTTTAATCAAACTAAATTAGGTATATTTCTTTAAAATCTTACCAAATATACTGAATTCACCTTATGTAAATAATGTAATATTTGGTGGAATTTTGTCATTTTACAAATATTATATCTAAAATTGTTTTCAAACATAGGTACCCATAATATCGATACTTACCTTATAAACATTCATAGAATTGATAAGATTTGCATGTTTCCTGTTAAACACACAAATTAGACTATATAAATCCGATTACACTACCCATTCCTGCATCATTTTGCATTCCGATAATACAGATTCCAAAGCCAACGTTTTCATATTAAATATTCTTAATGTTTTCTTAATAACTAATTAATACATTTAATATAGTACTAGTGGGGAACCCGCGCGTTGCGGCGGAGTCGATAATAAGGGGCGAGAATATTATTCAAACCTTAAAACGACAAAAAACCATAAGGAAAGCCTGGCGATCGGTTTCCAAGGGGAGCTTCTTACCATTCAAAATAGATAAATAATGATAAAGGTTACTACGATCGAAGTGCCGCCACCTGATAGTGACGCATGTGACTATTTTTAAAGGAAAGATCAAAATATCAAGAGTAGATAGTGACCTCCCTCAACCTGACCCAACCCATTACCCGATCTGCTGTCATGACCTATGACTGAATTGTTGCGGAAAATATAACAGGATACTATAACTTTATACAATTATAAGAAATCACTAAAGAGATAGGCAAACTAATAACATGCTAATTCAAGACATGTGAAAACTTGGTATAATGTACTTTATATCTAAAAAATGAAGACCGTAGCAGCAGACAACCAAAACTTCTTTGCAGCAGACAACCGAAACTTCTTTAAACAATAAAAGATATTTTTTAATAACCAGGTCTGAGTATTCCAAAACAGGAAGCTGTTGCACTATGTTCGGGTGGCACAACTTCTTCCGTAACGCTAGTTACTTTAGAAATATGCATGATCTGCGGTCATGCATAGAGGCTCATCGCTGACCCCGGAGTTCACAAAAATATCAAAACTGCAGCGAACGAAACAGGAATAACGATCTGCGGATGACCAGTTTTTAGCGAACGAACCGACTTAAGCTAATAGACTATAATTCTGCGGGTGTAAACAGTGAATGGATCTGTTATCAAATGATCATTTCAGCACCAGCAAATTTACGTTTCTATTTTTACCTAAATTTGCGAATAACTCCTATTCGAGTTCAGTTAACGGACAAATAGGTTTGTACTTTATTAGATACATGTTTCCTCTCATTTATAAAGTTCAAAAGTGATTTTTTTTTGTAATTTACATATATCTTTTTGGTCCAATTATGTTACCTATCCTATAATGATGCAGTCCATACCCATAGCATATGACCACCAACTAACCATAATGTACCTTTTTCTTTCAGTAGCAGCAACCAGCTAAGAATCTAGACAAAAAGTATAACCATCAAGCAATTTGGCTGCTCTCATAAGTGTTCCTTTTGTATTTATAATATCATCTCAAGTGTATTTCTAATATAAAAAAAAATTGTTATTGAATTAAGAAATAATCTATAATTATATTTAACTCATTATTTGTTTATCTGAAGTTAACTATTTTGGCAAAAAGTGTTGTCACGTATTAAAATAAAAAAAAATCATTTTTTTTACTTGGTAAACATGTTTGATTCCTTCATTTTGTAACCTCAAGTATATATTCTTGGATAAGGTGGGGATGTAGAACATTTTCCAAAATGGAGTTTGAGATTATGGCTTCAAACGAGTTGATATTTTATTGAGTTCGAGTTCAAACAAGTCGATATTTACCGAGTCAAGCTCGTGTTAGTAAGGTCTTAGCTTGAGCTTCATGTATTACATAGGAGCATACATAATTATAGATAGATATGTTATCTTTGGGTCTTATTGTTTTCAAACTGCTTTTTGACCCACTCTTTTATCTCTTTTATGTAATTTTATTTAATTTTAAATGTGTTTTTTTAATTATTCGAGCCTATCTCAAAGCTACATTAGAATAGGTTTGTCGGACTATAGAGTCAAGCTCTGCTCAAGTTCAGAGCATCCACAACACTCAAAGCATCCACGACGCTGTTGATGTGCTAGCGTTTGGATTTCCAAACCTCCCACATTGTGGCTCTCGTCAGCACCACTCATCCACAATTCCAAAACTCTTTCAAACAAACAGGTCTGCGGATGGATCTGTTATCAAATGATCATTTCAGCACCAGCAAATTTACGTTTCTATTTTTATCGAAATCTGCGAATAACTACTATTCGAGTTCAGTTAACGGACAAATTTTGATGCAAACTTTCAGCAAACAATTCTGCACGCTTATGGACTGATGTAACGTCGGCAAATGCTGCGTACGAAACTGGTTTTAACGGTTTCTGCGAATAACGATCTGCGGATGAGCAGTTTTTAGCGAACGAACCGACTTAAGCTAATAGCTCTAATTCTGCGGGTGTTAACAGTGAATGGATCTGTTATCAAATGATCATTTCAGCACCAGCAAATTTACGTTTCTATTTTTAGCGAAAGCTGCGAATAACTCCTAATCGAGTTGAGTTAACGGACAAATTTTGATGCAAACTTTCAGCAAACAATTGTGCACACTTATGGAGTGATGTAACGTCGGCAAATTCTGCGGTGACAAATATACGAATCTGCGGCGAATGATAACAGAAATCTAAGTGATTTTAATTTGCGCGGAATCTGCAGATTCATAACTCAGATTTTACACATTCTGCAGATCTGTATTAATGTGTAAGAAATTCAAATATATATTGTCTCTTTCAGTACAAATATATGATGTAAATAACATACTTTGACCACTGTTTGACTAAAGATGAGACCATATTTGTTGAGGTACCCAGTCATTGCGATGAGTGCGGCAAACCATGTAAGGGTATCCCATGCCACAGCTTCACCTAAGCATTCCTTCCATGTTACGACTCCGGTTATAAGGAGGACGGATAGTCCAAGCATGGCAGCCGTAACGGCATCAACGTTAAACATTCCACCAAACATCCACAGACCAACCTAATTCAACGATCAAAACGAGAAGGTTTCATCACTTTAACTTACAAATTCAAGAAACATAGTTCTCAAGACGCTTTCTTTCAAGATCAACAATATTGAGTCTAGGGTCTAAAAGAACTTGCAGCTCTAAACCTTAAAAAGTTAATCTTATCAACTACTATTGGTAATGAAACAATATTCACATTTATATATCCAGTTCCAAAACTAACCAATGCAACCAATTCACTAACTTAAGTGTTCTACCATAAAGCTAGACTATTGTCAATATAACAAAACTGTATACAAGTTCAGTTATCATACCGTAAGAAGCAAAGTGTGAACATGGCAGTGAACATGTTCACTGCCAATAGTTGTATTCGCACTACTTTTATACAAGTTCACTGCCAAAGTGTGTGTGTGTTTGAAGGTGTAAGTGTGTGTGGGAGAAGCATACACATTCTGAAGGTTCTTTGAAGACCCATTTGTGACACTTATCAGAAGCAACTTTTCCCATTAATCTGCACTCAATAAAACCATCCATCATCAGAAAAAAAAATAACAAAAGAAAATCAATAAATTTAATATTTTTTTTTATTTTTATGTTTGAAAACTCTACTATTCTTGATCATTCATAGATTACAAATCTTAAAATTGATAACAAACACCTACCAACTACCCACCCTTCTCCATAATTATACAACTGAATTGACATTTTGCTGAAGGATTTTCTAACAGGATCTTCCCCTGCTGCATCCATTTCTTCTAAAGAATCCGCCATTCGTCCTCTGCAAAACCCGTCTTCCCACATCAGCATCCTGCAATAAACCACGGCAAATCATAAATCACATAAATTAATCGCATAACATGTAACATCCAACCTCTCGTCCCACCAATATTGTCTGTTTTGCCTACCAGGAGCTCATAAACCACGGTTAATCAAACATAAAACACACAAACTAATCACATAACATGTCAATATGTACCGTGTACGTCCCATGTTGTCCCACCAATGCCTCTAACTCGTCTGAAAAATCACAGAAAACAAACCCCGTTTGAGTAAAGATCAACATATAACAACATAATGGTTTGATATGATTAAGAAAGTAATATACGGGCGAGGTCGAATGGTCCAGAAAACAGAGTAAGTCCAGTCAAAACTGACTCTTCTCCTTTCACCCTCAAACCACAGACATAATCAACTGAAATCGGTTACACAGCATGAATGAAATCACAACAATAACAAACAAAATCAAACGACGAACGGGATAGATTGCGATAAAGGAGAAACGATTACCGTGAAGGGATGGGGAGACGAAATCTGTATCCCAGCGGCTGTAGTCACGAGATGTAACCCTAGACATGGCTGGAGCTATTAAAGGAGAAAAGACTCAGTTGTAGAAATTGATGATCACATTGAATAAATTTGATTGCGATGGAGAAAACTTACAACCTTAGGCCATCCGTAGTCATAAAGCCCCTTGTGGGGCGTTATGCGACACGTGTCGTGCCACGTCACACAGGGGCTTTATGGGGCGTTATATCACTTGAGCCCGTAGTCATAACGCCCCTACCCATCATTACCTACCTATTAATTTTCAATTTTATTAATTAATTATAAAAACCTAACTATTTTGTGATTGGTCAGAATTTGAAAATGAAAGCCCATGGCGCCGCTATCTCCATCGCGCCTGTCACCAAATTCTCCCCCATAGCGCCGCCCGTCGCGGTGTGCGGGGCGCTATGGGGCTTTATATTTGAAAAATCTGGGCTGATAGCGCCCCATTACACAAGCTCTTAGAGTGATCCTCCATCAAGAGATCGAGAAGTACAAAGCCGATCAGCTCCTCTCCCCATCATAAGCAAGCGACAGATGGGATTCTGGATGTGTTGAAATACCAACATTACCCCCTTTGGCGTCTTAAACTTGAGTGGAAATTCCAAATTCTATGGCTTTAAGCACCTTGTACATGTTGCTTTAAAATTGATACGTGTGGCAAAATTACCATTTTGTACATCACTTTTCCTTTTTAATATATTATAGATATGCACTCTTAAAAACATTTAGAAACATGATTGTATAGTTATATATATATATATATATATATATATATATATATATATATATATATATATATATAGTTAGGTTCATTTGTGAACAACCCCCTTGATTGCGAACACTAGTGAACTAATCGTAAGCCTTGATTATCAATACACAAGTGTAAATAAATGGCTAGAATTTGATGATGTAAATTAAGGGCCATGATTTGTTCACTCAGTTCACAAATACACTAGTGTTCACTCTAGAACTCCACCATATATATATAGGGTAAGGTTCATACGAGAACCACCCTTATTGCGAGAATCGTGAGAACCAATGTGAACACAAAATAAAATCTAAAAAAAATAAAAAAAAACACTCAAAATTTTTTTTAATATTTAAAAAAATCGCTATATTTCGTTACCATAATTTTTTTTTTCGAGTAACAGTTATCCATGCACATGTGTGTATGTATCATTACTTCGACAAATTCGGTAATACGTTATCAGGAATAGACAATTGCACTTTAATTTACAATACCATTAGTAATACACTACTTTTTACATTACCAATATTCAAAATGCACATGTGCATCATTAGGTATAACCATGATATAACGTGTTTTGGTACAAAAAGTTTGTGATTTTGAATGAAGAAGTAGGCCCATATACATGTTTTTTGGTTAGTTATATCTAGTGGTTGATGGTTTGGTTATAGTTGTCAATTTTTGATGTAATATGTTGATTGGATGATATAAATGGCGTTTACATACATGTAATAAAGTGAAAATATTGTTAATGGTATTGTATTATGGATGGTAGGAGGTAATGGTATTGTATTATGGATGGTAGGAGGCAATGGTAGTGTATTATGGATGATATGATAGATGAAAGGGAAAGTGTATTCGAAGTAGTGTACGAAAACACCTTATTTCATGTTAATACATATAAATGCACATGTGCATTTCTAATATTGGTAATGTAAAAAGTAGTGTATTACATATGGTAGTGTAAATGAAAGCGTAATTGTCTAATATGTGTAATGAATTACGGAATTTGTCAAAGAAATGGCAAAAATGCACATGTGCATGCTTGTGTATTATGGATGGAATGATAGATCAAAGAGAAAGTAGTGTACCAAAACACCTTATTTCATGTTGATACATATAGATGCACATGTGCATTTCTAACATTGTTAACGTAAAAAGTAGTGTATTACACGTGGTAGTGTAAATGAAAGTGCAATTGACTATTATTTAAAATGAATTACGGAATTTGACAAAGAAATGATACATATGCACATGTGCATGGATAACTGTTACTCGAATTTTTTTTTTAACAAAATATAGCTTTTTTTTCCAAAAAAAATAGTAAAAAAAAATTTGGGTGTTTTTTAGATTTTTTTAGGAATTACTGTTTGTGTTCACACTGGTTCTCGCGGTTCTCGCAATAAAGGGTGGTTCCTAACGGATCTTTGTCCTATATATATATATAGGGGAGGGTTATCTTGAGAACGCTAAATATTGCGAGAACCGTGAGAACGAATGAAAAAAAACAATCAAAACCAATTTTTTTTAATATAAACCTCATTGTAATTGAGATACAACATCAAATAAATGAATTTACAAGATCAAATAATTCATTTCTCCTTTCAGAATCACTCTTTTTAGTTTTTTTACACATGTGTAAATATAACATATTTACACATGTATAAATGGCAAACTTACGCAGGTGTAAATTTTCTTTATTTACGAATTCACGTAAATTTAAACGTGTAAATTAAATTTCTAACATTGTATTCAAATAATATTGATAAGTGTAGAAAAACATTTCAAATTTGAATTGTTTTTGACCAAGTTCTCGCGGTTTTTTCATTTGTTCTCACGGTTTTCACAATATTTAGCGTTCTCATTTAAACCCTCCCCTATATATATATATATATAGAGAGAGAGAAACGGGATTAGATGAAAACGCTCAAAAGTGTGAGAACGGTGAGAATGCTTTCTGGCCCAACATGTGTCACGCCGCTTAGAAAATGGCGGAGGGGTTTTTTTGTCCTTTCATCTTCTGCTTTTCCAGTTCCGCTTTTCCCAATATTGTTTTAATTTTTGTGGTTTAGGATTTTTGGCGTTAACCAAATTCAATATTTTATGGTGTTTAATGGTTTCACTGTATTAACATTTTGGCATTCATGGCGTTTATTCAAATCGTATGCCATTGGAACCCCATGGGGTCAGGAAATCTATCTGAATGGCGTTTTCCAAGGCGTTTTAAACAAGATGCCCCATTGTTCTATTATTTTTTATAAACATTTTGGCGTTTGTGTTATCTTGGCGTTTTACTATTGTTAGATTATATTTCTGATGGATCTGAGTTTGGTTTTGATTGTGTTTTCACGTTTGAATTAAGATGAAGATGGATGAGTTGTGCAGCGGAATTAAGATGGAGACAAACTTTACGCATAATCAAACGAGAGAATTTCTTTAATCAAAACATTTTCCACAAAGAACCGAAAGATTGAATTTATTTCAATAACGATTACAATGCGATGATTGAATGCAAACTCCCCCTCAGCCAGAGCTCAGTGTTTGTTCGTGCAGGAAAATAATTTTGCAAAGAGCTAATAGAACAGTATAGAGCACTATTCTATTTATAGGCACTAGCAAACCACTGAGCATCTAAGCTGACGTCACCATGAAAGTGACATCTAACCTCCTAACAAACTCTAACATCTGATCAATACAAACACTGTTATGCTAACTACTGCTATTACATTTCATTACATAAAAGACATCTAAATAACTGCTGCATCCTTCCACTGCTGTGAACCCAGCAGTACTTGTCCGGATCAGCAGTGCTTGACTCAAGGCAGTAGATTGAACAACATTGCTTTAGTCTTTCATCAGGCCTTTACTTGATCAGCAGTTTGTAGGTCAGCAGTTTGCACGATCAGTGGATAGGAGGTCAGCAGATGTTGGAACCACTTTCAAGGGGAGAGACTTGTATGTAACATCTGCTTATTCTGGATCCTCTGCTCTGATCCAGTTTTGGCTTTAATTATCTGTTCCTTTGGTAGGGTTCAATCCCAACAATCTCCCCTGGAACAGATAATGCCAAAACTCTTCATTATTGTGGAACTTTATTGCCTCATCAACAATTCCCTAATCTGACCTTTAAGTTGTAACTCAAAGTCTAGGGCATCTGTGTCATCTTCATCCCTACAAAGTGGAAGATCAAGGAGATCCTGCATATCTTCAAGACTTAGGCCAAGTGCTTGTTCCCTTGATATTTTCTTCACTTCTCCATCAGACCTGAACATAGTCAATACATGGGTCTGTTTGTCAGTTTCCCACTTTAGTACTTTTAAGCCTGGTGGGTTTCTTGGGAGATTTTTATTAGAATAGGTGTTTGGTGAAGCTGGCCTATTGATGACTGTCTGAGCAGTACTTGCAGGTTGATCCAATCCAAGAGTTTCTACAATCATTTTCTTGATGCCTTCTTTTACAAGGGCATCTCCTTCTATGAGTTCTTGAATGGTTTCAGCACCCGACTGTTTGTGTGGCCTTCTTTTATAGATGGCTGCACCAGCTGGAGCATTGGCTCTCCTGATTTGCAGCTTTGATGGTCTTTTTGAAACCTCTGCTTTAGGATAGTCAGGTTTTTGTGGAACTGTGGGATCTTTCTTCCTTAATTCCTCCAACCTTTTGTAGGTGGCACTGACTGTATCTTCTTTCCATCTTGCCACTTGATGTTTAGACCCATAATCAGCAGCAACTAACTCCTCTTTCATTCTCTTCAGCTCAAGTGATTTTTCAGGCACATTCTTTTTGTACTTTGACCAATCAGGAGGAGTGTGTTTGACCTTTTTGTTTATCATTTCTTGAATCCTGACTGCTTGTTGTTCAAGCTCAGGAATGGTCCACTCCTTGTACATGTGCTTCTCTCCCTTGTATTTCTTAGTTGCCATAATGCTTTCAATATAGTCTTTTCTCAGAGTTTCATCTGCTCTTTCTGAGATTTGCTGACAAACATTTTTTGCAAACTCTCTAAAGATCTGACTTGTGTGAGCAAGTATTGATAATTCTGCTGAATTTCTCTATCAGATTTCCCATGTGTATTTCTTTTTGAGATATCCTCTGCTTGCTTAGCCTTGATTTTCAAATATTCTTCAATGTTGTTAGGCCTGGGATATCCTTCAACAGATGGCAGTTTCCTTTTAGCAGGGTTATCCTCATAGTAGAAAGATTTGATTTCTTCTCTGACTGCTATAAGTTCAAGAGGGAATTGAACACCTGTAGGAGCTAAGGGCTTTTGAATTTGAGCTGATGAGAGAGGAACAGGTTTGGGTATTGCAACAAGTGATAAAGATTTTGAAGATGTTGGTGGTGGTGATGGTGAATCATCATCTAGTATGAAGATCCTTCTCCTTTTTCTTGTAGGAGAGGCAGATGATGTTTTGGGTGGATCAGTGGTGGTGATTTGAGTGGCAGTGGTTTGTGATTGACTAACAGTTGTTGACACAACTGGTGTTTCAACCACTGTTGTCATTACAACAGATGTTGTAACACCTGTTGTCTTCTGTTTTTTAGCAGGAGATGATGGTGGTGATGTTGTTTTTGGTGGTGATGGTGGTGGTGGTAAAGCAGTGGTTGTGGCGTGTGTTGAAGTGGTGTGTGTTGAAGTGGTAACAGATGTTGAAACCTCTGAAGTACCAGCAGTAGTTGATACATCAGGAGTTACAACAACTGTTTGGATGGAGGATTGATGCCGGGGGCTTTTGGATGGTGGTTTTGAAGTTTGTTTTGTGAGTCTGGATGGTATGGACTTAGGTTTCCTCACTTTTGTAGTGAGATTTCTTTTTGGCACAGGATTTTGAACATCCTTTAGCCCAGAACAACCCTGCGCATTCAGCTCCATGTAAGCTCTTTTCTCCGCATTCCACCTTGAAATATCCTTTGCCACTCTATCCCTTTTTACACTTGCTACTCCTTCATCAAGTGCTTCTTGGGTAGCATCAACCTTTTTGCTACCATCTGGCAAAAGAATTTTTCTGGTCATAGCATCCTTTTCTGGTTCAATGTAAAGACCATCATCTATTCCCTTCCTTATCCACTCCTGAATTTTCTCCCCCTTTTTGGCATTATCTGGGGGGTAATTTATCAATGAAGAGAACAGTTGGAGGAGCAGTGCCAGTGGTTTGCAATAAATGGGCCTTGAGAGCCTTGATGTCTGCTTGTGTGTTCTTAAACCTAGACTCCATGATGTTTTTCAGCTTTTGTACATGTATTTCATGTTGCTGATCAGCCATTTGTTTTTGTTGTTGGAGAAAAGGTTGAAATAGGTTCCAGAGCTCATTTGTAGCAGGTGCTTGTGATGGAGCAGGTGCTTGAGGTGGAACAACAGTGGATTGCATCTTTTGTACTTTCAACAACTGTTGTAGCATGTCTTTGATATCTGCAACAGTTGTATCCAGTTTGTCAACTCATTCCGTCAATTCCAGATATTTTAAACCATCACCCAATTTAAAGGGATCGTCTGATTTCCCACTAGCAGTGGTTTTATCAGTGGTTGAGGTAGGGAGTGTACTCCAAACATTAACCACTGATGCCCCTTTTGCTTGGTACTGGGGTCTTCTTCCTTCAACACTTGACAACCTTTTGATGTTGCCAGTGGATAAAACAAATCCACTGGTGGTTGGCAGAGGTACTATGTAAGGAATTGCCTCCAAGGAAGTCTTATTGATGTAACCACTGTCCAAATGTAAACCAGTGGGTTCAACATTTGTAGTGGCTGCTTCACTTGGATTACCACTAAGAGTTACTTGTAATTCAAGGGGTGTAACCTCCTCAGGTTGTGTTGGTGGGTTAGCAAAGATTGATACATCAGACCCAGTCATTTGTTGAGGCATGTTCTCATTGATAGGTGATTGAGAAGGACTGGTTAGTGCCTGGTTCAAATCAATTGCATCCAACAAAAGTTTAGTTGGTGGGGGAATTGTGGATGTGATGTTTGGTGTAGAAAGAGAATTTGCCACGGGCATTGGACTGTGGATGACGGAAACGAGTGATTCCAGAGCATCATATTGTGTAGTCCCTATGTGTAACAACTCTCATCAAAAGTTATATTTATTTACCTAAATTGTCCAATAGGAAACCCTAATTGAGACACCCAAGTGATTCTACACAAACCCTAAAATTTTCAGAATCAGGATTAGGGCCCCTAAAACTCAGGGGGGGTAAAACCCTAGTTACGATTATCTAAATAACTCTCTGTCAAATTCGAATTTTGAGAAACTGTCGACTCAGCAAGCCTACCCATGCACGTAGCTACCCTATGAAACTAGGTTAGCAGTCGCGTAGCGCGACGACTATAGGGGTACCCAGTCGCGCTACGCCACTGGGTCAAATTTTCAGTATAAATACTAGAGGTTGGGACTTGATTCTGGGCACTGAAACGACGTAAAAATTCAAAGTATACGCTGAGTTATAGCAGAAACACTATCAAAACACACACGATCACTAATTGCTGCCGCAATTCAGGGTAATAACTCGATCGCCGCTACGATTCAATGTCCGATCGATTAAACTATCCAATGGATGTTTAAGTGCTGCCCACATTAGGGTTTATGCTTTGTCATTCGTCGTTAAATCGATGGATGTTTAAGTATCGCACTTTGTCATTCGTTGTGAAGGTTTCAATCTCGTGAGTTATCGTAAATGCTGTATTAAGTTACTAACCTAGTTTGTGTGCCTGATTATTTAAACTAGGTTATCAAGGCTAATCAGTAGGCTAAGCTCTGTTCAAAATTAAATCTGCAATGTGAGTCATTCTCTTTTTATCAAATCTATTTACAAAAGCATGTTTATTTTAAAGTTATAATTACGGGGATTAAGTCTTTGTAATCACCAAGTTACAGCCGGTATGTGGGGTTTTGTATACATTACTTGATAATCGTCACCATTGGGGCAACCAATGGGGGATATAACCATAGTCACAGATCCGGTCGAGTGACAAATACCGTGGGTAGTTGGTTTGATATCAGGAACATTGTAATCGCTCTTAATACTGTAAATTATAACAAAAGCGTCGTTTTATTAAAAAGAATGATTCACTCAGTATTTCCCGCTGACAAAACCTTTTTTCAAACATGTTTCAGGTGATCTGTTGTGATTCAGGAAAAAGTGCCGTGGAGCATTATCAGCTTAAGGAAGTGGCTCAGTATAAAATAAAGAAACATGTTTTGTAAAATACAAGATTTCTTTGTGAAATCTCAAGATTGTAAATTATCAGGTTTTATTCCGAATTGTGAAACAAAATAAATCGGGAAATATTTCAGTTTTTAAAAGATTCTGAATAAACTTCCGCTGTTAAATAAATACCACGGGATTTTCTGTCCCGCGACTCCTGAAACGGGTTAAACCGGGTCGGGGGCCGTGACAGACAAAGGTGGTATCAGAGCCACTGATCTAAGCCTATTAAGTATTTAGAAATACTTAATTTTACTAATTGACAATTATGTGATTATGTGTTTTATTAACTGATTATTTGTTAATTACAATATGGGTAAACAAAAGCTGTCAAATATCTATCTTAAACTAGATAGGTCATCCAACGAGAAGGGAAGTTCATCCCAAACAAAACCTTATGTAATTCCTGAAGAAGGAATATTTGTGAGAAAGGCACATTACGAGAAACCACTTTCTCCTAATAAAAGAAGTTTGATTATTAGGAAAAGTCAGGAAGAAATAAGGAAAAATCGAGAGAAGAAGATTAAACAGGAAACTCAGGAATTAACCAGTAAAACACCCTGGGAGGACAAATTAGATGAGAAATGGGCAGATCTTTATATGCTAGCCACAGTAGCAGAAAATGCAAATCTCTAAATACTCTAACTCAAGTTTTAGCACCTTTATTTATCTACAAACCAGAAACCTTACTCAGTAAATAAATAAGTTCACAGTAAATAGTAGTATATTTTACTTGTCAGTTGTTTTATGTATGGTATGCAATAATATTTAAGGGTTATCTATGAAATTTTGTTATTTTATTTTAACATTTGGTATATATTTTGCATATATGCTGAACAGCATGAATGAGATATCTGAAGCTTTAGAAAATCTTAACCTCTATCCCGTTAAGATAGAAGTTTCCAAGGAATTCACCGGTTACTTCGCTGATAAAGAAGAACCCATAGAATTTCAATCCAAACCACTGGCAAAACCTAAACCCAAGAAAAGAAGCAGATTTGTGGGCTGGAGGCGTGTACGTAGGAAAAAGCCAGCAACAAGAAAGGTTACAAAAACTGAAGAACCAAAAGACAAAGGAAAAGGGGTAGAAATTGAGGAAAATGTTAATCAAGTAGAGATAGAAGCTGGGAAGAATTTTAAGCAAACAGAAAGAGAAGTCAGAGAAAGTTCTAGACAGAAACAGAAAATGACTCCCTGGGAAGTTTTAGATCATAAACTAGTAATGAGTGACCTCATCGGACCTGCCGATGGAAACCTTGAACCAGCTAATCCAAACCTTATATTTACTGAAGAAGATCTTTTTAACTACCCACTAGAAGCTCCAATTCCAATCAATCTGGAACCTGCTATTCCAGATCCTATTGTCCAACCTCAACCACTACCAGTAGAATTAGATGAATGGTGGAAAACTGATTGGCAATACCAAAATCTTTTAAACAACCCTGATACATTTTTCCCACAAGTTGACCCAGAACCTCCACTATACCCAACTATGAGCCCGGAGAATCTGACTGAACTTCGTCTCTGGGGCGAAGAGTTAATTAATGCAGGAAATAGGATTAGGGATGTGGGAGAAAGAGTTACTTGGAAGTACGACGAAAGGGAGCGTCGATTTTAAGAAATTAGCTGACCAGATAATGGGAGTTTGCAGGAATATTTGTTTAATAAATAATCATAAGAACCAGTATGTGTAATAACTTAACAATAAAACGTTGTATGATAATCGTGTGTACGAGGCATAATATCATATATAGAAATGAAACTTGGGAAATCGATAATTTTTTCTATACATGTTAATGTGATTATATAGAAATGAAACTTGGGAAACCGAAGCAGTAATTGCAATAAGTAAATGTGCTAAAGATGATCAGGTCATGTATGCATCAAATCTCTTCAAGGAAGGAGCACTCGAATGGTGGAACACTGTGTTACAATCAAAAGGAAGAATAATAGCTTATGCCATGAATTGGGAAGAATTTAAGGGTCTTGTAGAAAGAAAATTCTATCCCGAGTATGAAAAGGAACAAATGACAAATAAGTTTCTAAATCATCGGATGATGAGTGTAGATTGTCGCGGTTATACTTCAACATTCTTTGAATATGCTAGAGTGGTACCAACACTGTCTTCGCCAGAACCGATACTCATTTCTCGCTACATTTGGGGACTGATTAGTGAAATCCGCAATATCGTCAAAGCTGCGAGACCTCGCACTATTGATGATGCTGTGGAATTAGCTAACACCCTAACTGACGAACTGGTACGTACACAAGATGAAAACAAGAAGAAAGAATTGGCTCAGAAAATTACCCAAGGATTTCGTGCGGGTAAAAATAGTAATTTTAAGAGAAGAGGAACTGGGCAATTCTCAACTCCGTCATTCTGCAGGAAATGCAAGAAGAAACATTATGGAAGATGTGATATAACCTGCAATTTTTGCAAAACTGTAGGACATCGTGAAGAAAACTGCAGAAAGAAAACAATAGTCTGCTATAACTGTGGAGAAAATGGACATTTTAAAACAGAATGTCCTAAATTGGGCAAACCAGCAGACAACAAAACCAAGGAAACCGACGGAACTGTTAAGAAGAATGCCAGGGCATTTCAGCTGACCACTCAAGAAGCAGAACTCATCCCAGATGTGATAGCGGGTACGTTCTTAGTTCACAACGTATACGCAAAAGTATTATTTGACTCTGGTGCAAACCAAAGTTTTATAAATACTTCATTCTGTCAAGCTCTTAATTTACCTTTAACCAATATTAGGCAGATTTTTACAGTCGAAACGGCAGACGGAAATTCAGTTAAAATAGATAAAGTTTTGCAGGAAGGAAATATAGAACTTTTAGGACATAAATTCTCTGCAAAACTATTGCCAATGAATTTAGTTGAATTTGATGTTGTATTAGGAATGGATTGGTTAGTAGCCAACCATGTTCGAATCCTTTGTGATCAGAATTCCATATAAATTCAATCACCCACCGGAGAAGTAATTAGGATTACAGGAGATAAACCACGTAAGCCCATGAAGTTCATATCAGTAATGAAAGTTGCTAATTATGAACGAAAACAAGGAATAGTATATATGATTTCAGTAATCATTAGTACTAAGGGTAAAGAACTTAAGGAAATTCCTGTAGTCTCCGAATATCCGGATGTATTTCCAGAAGAGTTACCGGGATTACCCCCAGATAGGGAAGTAGAATTTAGGATTCATCTAATTCCAGGAACTACACCGATAGCCAAGGCACCTTATCGGTTAGCACCCACAGAAATGTTAGAACTGAAAAAGCAATTAGATGAATTACTAAGTAAAGGATTCATACAACCTAGTTCATCCCCTTGGGGAGCGCCAGTGTTGTTTGTAAAGAAGAAGGATGGTTCAATGAGAATGTGTATCGATTATAGAGAATTGAATAAGGTTACAATTAAGAATCGATACCCATTACCTAGGATTGATGATCTATTCGATCAACTTCAAGGAGCTAGATATTTTTCTAAGATAGATTTACGCTCCGGATATCATCAATTGAAGGTACAAGAAGAAGACATACCTAAAACTGCTTTCAGAACTAGGTATGGTCATTACGAGTTTACAGTCATGCCCTTTGGGTTAACGAATGCACCTGCAGCATTCATGGACATGATGAATAGGATCTGTAAACCATATTTGGATAAATTTGTAATTGTTTTTATAGACAATATACTTATTTATTCCAAAAGTCAGACGGAGCATTGTGACCACCTTCATGCACTCTTAACTTTGTTAAGAAAAGAAAAGCTTTATGCCAAATTCTCAAAGTGTGAATTTTGGTTAAAGGAAGTACAATTCCTAGGACACATGGTGAATCACGAAGGTATTCACGTAGATCCTGCTAAGATAGAGGCAATTACCAATTGGAAGGTTCCACAAACAGCAATGGAAATTAGAAGTTTTATAGGTTTAGCTGGGTACTATAGACGGTTTATTAAGGATTTTTCCAAGATAATCGTACCATTAACTAAGTTAACCTGTAAAGCAGTTAAGTTTGAATGGGGATCAAAGCAAGAAGAAGCCTTTAGAATATTAAAGCAGAAATTAACAAATGCACCAATCTTAGCATTACCAGAAGGAACTGAAGGTTTTGAAGTATATTGTGATGCTTCAAAACTAGGATATGGATGTGTGCTTATGCAACGCAAAAAGGTGATTGCATATGCTTCAAGGCAATTGAAAAAGCACGAAGAAAATTATACGACTCATGATTTAGAATTAGGAGCCGTAATTTTTGCCCTTAAGATTTGGAGACATTATCTGTATGGAAGTAAATTTACTGTTTATACAGATCATAAAATTTTAAGATATATATTTGGGCAAAAAGAGTTAAACATGAGGCAAAGGAGATGGATGAAAATCCTAAGTGACTACGACTGTGATATTCAGTATCACGAAGGAAAGGCGAATGTAGTTGCAGATGCCTTAAGTCGTAAGTATTATGAGAAACAATGACGGGTTCGTGCTCTCAGATTAAATTTACAAATAGATTTAATGGAACAATTGAAGAATGTTCAAGCTACAGCAATCAAGGATGATGCTGAAGGAATGAAAGGACGAATAAAGTAATTAGAACAAGGAGCAGATGAAATTTGGAGATTCCACAAAAGTAGAATTTGGGTACCTAAGCAAGGAGACTTAAGACCTAAGATTTTAGAAGAAGCCCATAAATCTAGGTATACTATGCACCCAGGAAACAATAAGATGTACCAAGATTTAAGAAAGAACTTCTGGTGGATAGGAATGAAAAAGGATATAGCACGATATGTTTCTAAATGTCTTACTTGTTCACAAGTTAAGGCAGAACATCAGAAACCTTCAGGGTTACTACAACAATTAGAAATGCCAGTATGGAAATGGGAACTTATAACAATGGATTTTGTTACTAAGTTACCCAAAACCAGAAAAGGTAATAATGCGATTTGGGTAATTGTGGATCGATTAACCAAATCTGCTCACTTTCTACCAATGAAAGAAGCCTTTAGTATGGAAAGGTTGGCAAAATTATATGT
The DNA here is from genome assembly GCA_030545235.1 of Helianthus tuberosus. Lineage (NCBI taxonomy): Eukaryota > Viridiplantae > Streptophyta > Magnoliopsida > Asterales > Asteraceae > Helianthus > Helianthus tuberosus. The sequence goes on from CM060420.1 coordinate 140,130,161, forward strand.
AGATGAAGTTGTATCCTTACATGGAGTTCCACTCTCCATTGTTTCGGATAGGGATAGTCGTTTTACTTCTCATTTCTGGAAAAGCTTCCAGCAAGCTATGGGAACTCGACTCAATCTAAGTACTGCATATCATCCCCAAACAGACGGACAAAGTGAAAGGACGATCCAAACTCTAGAAGACATGCTCCGAGCATGTGTAATAGATTTTGGTGGAAATTGGGATGATCATTTACCATTAAATGAATTCTCCTATAACAATAGCTATCATTCAAGTATTGAAACCGCCCCATTTGAAGCACTGTACGGAAGAAAGTGCAGAACACCAGTTTGTTGGGCAGAAATAGGAGAAAGTCAATTGTCAGGTCCTGAAATAGTGCAAGAGACGACTGATAAGATTACTCAAATCAAGGAAAGACTGAAGACGGCTCGCGATCGTCAGAAGAGTTATGCAGATAATCGGCTCAAGCCACTTGAATTCCAAGTAGGAGACAAAGTATTATTAAAAGTTTCTCCTTGGAAAGGAGTAGTTAGATTCAGAAATAAAGGAAAGCTAAGTCCAAGGTACGTATGACCATTTTCAGTGATTCAACGTATAGGACCAGTTGCTTATCGTTTACAACTACCAGAAGAATTAGCAGGAGTACATGATGTATTTCATGTATCCAATCTCAAGAAATGCTTATCAGATGAATCACTGGTAGTACCTCTTCGAGATATAGAGGTAAACGAAAAGTTAAAATTTGTTGAGAAACCTCTTCAAATTGAGGATCGAAAGATCAAGTTTCTCAAACACAAACGACTAGTTTTAGTCAAAGTCAGATGGGATTCAAAGAGAGGAGCTGAATATACTTGGGAGCTGGAATCGGAAATGAAACGAAAGTATCCTCACTTATTCCAGTAAATCTCGAGGACGAGATTTCTATTAAGGTGGGAAGAATGTAACAACTCTCATCAAAAGTTATATTTATTTAATTAAATTGTCCAATAGGAAACCCTAATTGAGACACCCAAGTGATTCTACACAAACCCTAAAATTTTCAGAATTTTCAGAATCAGGATTAGGGCCCCTAAAACTCAGGGGGGTAAAACCCTAGTTACGATTATCTAAATAACTCTCTGTCAAATTCGAATTTTGAGAAACTGTCGACTCAGCAAGCCTACCCATGCACGTAGCTACCCTATGAAACTAGGTTAGCAGTCGCGTAGCGCGACGACTATAGGGGTACCCAGTCGCGCTACGCCACTGGGTCAAATTTTCAGTATAAATACTAGAGGTTGGGACTTGATTCTGGGCACTGAAACGACGTAAAAATTCGAAGTATACGCTGAGTTATAGCAGAAACACTATCAAAACACACATGATCACTAATTGCTGCCGCAATTCAGGGTAATAACTCGATCGCTGCTACGATTCAATGTCCGATCGATTAAACTATCCAATGGATGTTTAAGTGCTGCCCACATTAGGGTTTATGCTTTGTCATTCGTCGTTAAATCGATGGATGTTTAAGTATCGCACTTTGTCATTCGTTGTGAAGGTTTCAATCTCGTGAGTTATCGTAAATGCTGTATTAAGTTACTAACCTAGTTTGTGTGCCTGATTATTTAAACTAGGTTATCAAGGCTAATCAGTAGGCTAAGCTCTGTTCAAAATTAAATCTGCAATGTGAGTCATTCTCTTTTTATCAAATCTATTTACAAAAGCATGTTTATTTTAAAGTTATAATTACGGGGATTAAGTCTTTGTAATCACCAAGTTACAGCCGGTATGTGGGGTTTTGTATACATTACTTGATAATCGTCACCATTGGGGCAGCCAATGGGGGATATGACCATAGTCACAGATCCGGTCGAGTGACAAATACCGTGGGTAGTTGGTTTGATATCAGGAACATTGTAATCGCTCTTAATACTGTAAATTATAAAAAAATCGTCGTTTTATTAAAAAGAATGATTCACTCAGTATTTCCCGTTGACAAAACCTTTTTCAAACATGTTTCAGGTGATCTGTTGTGATTCAGGAAAAAGTGCCGTGGAGCACTATCAGCTTAAGGAAGTGGCTCAGTATAAAATAAAGAAACATGTTTTGTAAAATAAAAGATTTCTTTGTGAAATCTCAAGATTGTAAATTATCAGGTTTTATTCCGAATTGTGAAACAAAATAAATCGGGAAATATTTCAGTTTTTAAAAGATCCTGAATAAACTTTCGCTGTTAAATAAATACCACGGGATTTTCTGTCCCGCGACTCCTGAAACGGGTTAAACCGGGTCGGGGGCCGTGACACTATGTGTACAACCTGTTCTTTTTGAGAAGAAGCAGGAGGAGTTTCGGTTATGGGTTGAGATATTTGTACCAACTGCTGTGAGGAAAAAACAGCAGTAGTTTCTAGTGACTTTTGTGCTATCACTGGCAGTTGCTCTGGTATCTCATCCTCCAGAGTTGCCTTTTTGATGGGTTTGGGGGGTTTTTGAGTTTTTCTTTTTGTTGGCTTTTTGGTGATTGTAGGTGTGGGTTTCAAAGCAGTTGTTTTGCTACTTTGATCACCTTGAGCAGTGGGCTCAGCAGCAGATACCTGAGGAGCAGTGGTAGCTGCTAAATTCTGCTCAGGCACCTCTGCTTGTGTTTTGCAAGGTGTTGACATTCTTGTAAAAGTTTCAGAAGTTAAGTTGTGCATTTGTAAAGAGTCACCTTGGTTTATAGCAGAAATATCATCCTTACTGAATTTCTTTTCAAAATAATAACTTAGAAATCTTGGAAACAGTAAGAATGATTTTGTTTCAACATTTTTAACCAGATCATTAAAAATTTCCCGGGAATAATTAAAATTTTCTTCTTGGAGAATAGCATATCCTAGATTTTGAATTTTTAATGGTATTTCATTAAAAGCAGTGGTTTTGTTTGAAACACACATTAGAAGGGTATGAAATAAAAACCTTGTTGCAGAAGGGAAGTAACCTTTTTGTAAGGTGTCCTTTTTCACTTCTGCATTATACCCTCTTTCCATAAAATCATTTTTTAACTCTTTTTGGGAAAAGTAATTTTACCTTCCTGATCGTCTAGTTGAAAGACCTCTGAGATGGATTGTGGTGTAATCTTGACGGCTTTACCCTTTAGAGAAGAGTTGATGGCTTTTACAGTGTCTCCTTGTTTTTCAAGGGTTGCATTCTTCCAAAACTCTCTTTGGGTTGTCAAGTAAATTGGTGCATCCGCTGTTAACAAAGTTTTGTACTTTGATGCAGATATGGTAGCAATGATGGAATCGAAAGCATCTGTAGTGCTGGGTTTTGTGAGGAGACCCAGAAGATTGTGAGATGGTTTGTGTGGAATTTCAGTGGGTTTAGCCTTTTGAGAGGCTTCTTTCGAAGATGATTTGGAAGTGGGTTTTGCAGATAATTTCGATTTTGTCATTTTGAAGATGATGATCGAAGAAGATGGTGAAGAGATTTGATGAAATGAGAAGAAGAAACTGTTTTGAGAAGAGAATTTTTAAGAATTCAATTCGACAGTAAAACCCTGTTTTGGGTTGTGAAAAAGGGGGCTTATAGAGAAAAAGTGAATGCTGACGTGGCAGCGGTTACAAAAGTACTGATCACTATGTACTGCCCACATGCCAACCCCTGATGAAATGAAGGACAATACTTTTGTGAAAGTTACTGATGAAGGCAGTGGTTACAACAGTGGATAGCATATCAGTGGATAAGACACTGCTTTTGAACAACAGAGTTTATCAAGGAAATGAGAGAACAGGGGATGGCTTTCAGCAGTGGACAGACATTTTGAAGTAGAGCAGACTTTTGAACAAGCAGTGGTTATGGCAGACTTTTAAGGATTATAATGAAACCTTCATTTTTAACTATTTTTAAGGATGGATTTTTGATTTTCTGAAAACATTTTAATGCTTTTATTCATAGAAAAATAGATGTTGCTTGTTATTCCATGTTTAGCATGCCAATCCTAGAGACCAAACTTTCAAAGGTGGCTGTATCTAATGCTTTTGTGAGCACATCTGCCAGCTGGTCTTTAGTTGGAACATGATGCAGAGAAATCAAACCTTTTTCATAGCAATCCCTCACAAAGTGATGTCTGATGTCGATGTGTTTGGTGGTTGAATGGGAGACTAGATTTTTGATGATATTTTCTACTGCCTGACTATCCAACATGAGTGGTGTCTTTAGGGCAGTGATACCAAAATCCAGCAACTGATTTTGAAGCCACAGGAGTTGGGCTGTACAGCTTGCAGCAGCAATGTATTCAGCTTCAGCAGTGGATGTTGAAACAGTTGCTTGCTTTTTTGCTTTGCCAAGAAACTAAGCAATCACCTAGAAACTGGCACCCTCCTGATGTGGACTTCCTTGTTGTGTTACATCCAGCAAAGTCACTGTCTGAAAATCCTGAAAGCTTGATATTCCCATTAGCTGGATACCAGATACCAAGTGTGGGAGCACCTTTTATGTATCTGAATATTCTTTTTACAGCAATAAGGTTGGATTTTCTAGGAGCTGATTGACTTCTTGCACAGACACATGTTGCAAACATGATGTCTGGTCTAGATGCAGTTAGGTACAGTAAAGACCCAATCATGCTTCTATAAAGTGTTTGGTCAATCAGCTCATCTTTTTCATCAGACATGACAAGCTTATTTGTTGCCATGGGTGTGCTGCATGGTTTACAATCATTCAAATCAAATTTATTTAAAAGTTCTTTAGCATATTTGCTTTGATGAATGAAAGTTCCATTTTGCATTTGGTGAACTTGGAGACCAAGAAAGCATTGCAGTTCACCCATTGCACTCATTTCAAACTCAGCTGTCATGAGTTCCCTAAACTCTTCACACATTTTATTACATGTGCTTCCAAAAATAATGTCATCCACATAAATTTGGACAATCATTAAATCCTTTCCTCTTCATTTTAGAAACAGTGTTTTATCAATGGTACCTCTTTTGAAACCATTTGAAAGTAGAAAGGTGGAAAGAGTTTCATACCAGGCCCTGGGTGCTTGTTTCAGGCCATACAAGGCTTTGTTTAGCCTGTAGACATGATCTGGATAAAATGGATCCTCAAAACCTGGAGGTTGACAGACATACACCTCTTCTTGAATTGTACCATAGAGGAAAGCACTTTTGATATCCATTTGAAACACCTTCATGTTGTGGTTGACAGCAAAGGCCAGGAACAGTCTTATAGCTTCCAATCTTGCTACAGGGGCAAAAGTTTCATCATAGTCAATCCCCTCTTCCTGTCTGTAACCTTGAACCACAAGCCTGGCTTTATTCTTGACAACAATACCCCTTTCATCCGTTTTGTTTTTGAAGACCCACTTTGTGCCAATGGGACTTACATCTTCTGGTAGTGGTACAAGCTCCCATACTTGTTGTCTTTTAAGCTGTTGGAGCTTTTCTTGCATAGCTTCTACCCAGCTGTTGTCTTTCAGTGCCTCTTGGTACTTGACTGGCTGATGGAGTGATAGAAAACCAACAAAAAGACAAATGTTTTGGGTTTGGCTTCTTGTGAGCACCCCTTCATTGATGTTGCCAATGATTTGATCAGGTGGATGAGATCTCAAGAAGATTAAATCTCCTTGGTATGGAATGATGGCATTTGTTGGTGAAGGCTGCAAATGTGTATCATCTGAGCTAACCACTGCTGGTGACTTTGATGATCCACAGTAGCTTCAAAAGGTGGTGGAATGGGAGGCAATGGTGAGGATACATGCTGACTTTTATCCACTGTTTGAGGACTTTTATCAGCAGTGTTTGATCATGTGGAAGCAGTGGTGGATGGGCTACTTTGGTCAACAACTATTGAGGTAGCAGTGGTTGAGCTTTGGCAGCTGTTTTGTACAACTGATGTTTTTCCCATTGTAGCAGACTTTTGTTGAGGATTGATGATCTCATACCCATAGTCTGATGATGAATCCTCTGATGGATCTGCACTGTTAGTCTTGACAGCAGTATTTTCAAAAGTGAATTTATCAAGATCAAACAAATCAGCAGGATTTGCTGGGATTTTCATTGATGAAAATTCATTGAATTTTACATTCAAAGTCTCCTCCACTGCTTTGGTCCGTGTATTAAACACTTTGTAGGCCTTGGCAGTGGTTGAGTATCCCAGGTGATAACCACAATCTATTTTGGCTGCAAATTTTGAGATGGAATCTTTTAAGTTCAAAATAAAGCATGGGCAGCCAAAGACTTTAAAATATGAGATAAGTGGTTTGATTTTATACAGAATTTCATAAGCAGTCTTTTTGTGCCTGGGGTTTATTAAAACTCTGTTTTGGACATAGCAAGCAGTGTTTACTGCCTCTGCCCAAAAAGTTAATGGCAAACCTGAATCTGCAAGCATGGTTCTGGCAGCCTCAATCAAAGTTCTGTTCTTTCTTTCAACTACCCCATTTTGCTCTGGTGTTCTAGGGATGCTGTACTGCCTTACAATCCCTTTCTTCACACAGAAGGCATCCAACTCCTTGTTTTTGAATTCTGTGCCATTGTCACCCCTGAAGACTTTTACTGGAAGGTCAAATTGCTTTTCAACCTGTGTCACAAAGTCTTGCAAAATGCATGCAGTCTCATCTTTTGAGTGTAAAAAGAAAGTCCATGTAAACCTAGAGAAGTCATCAACAATAACCAAACAATATCTTTTCTTCTTGAGACTCATGACTTGAACTGGGCCAAACAAATCCATGTGCAACATTTGCAAACACTGGGTTGTTTTGGACTCTTCAATGGACTTAAAAGAGCTTTTATGCTGTTTTCCTTTTAAACAAGAAACACAGTGCTCAGGACATGAAAACAATTTTTGTGGCAAGCCTCTTACAAGGCCATTTTTTGAAATTTCTGTGATTGTCTTGAGATTTGTGTGCCCCAGTCTTCTGTGCCAAAGTACTGTCTCTTTGTTAGAGGCAGCTGAGAACAGACAGGCATCAGCTCTGGGACACTCTTTTGACATATCAACAACATAAACATTGCCACTTCTTTGAGCAACAAGTTTTGTTTTTCCAGTTTTTATTATTGCTTCAATCTTATCAACCATTTCTGGTCCAACAATCCTACAACACTCCTTTGTGAAGAATGACCCATACCCCTTATCACTCATTTGTGAGACACTAGGAGGTTGAATTTCAGATTGTCTATCGGATTGACATTTTCAAATTTTACATTTCCAGACTGCACTGTACCAGATCCCAGAACTTTCCCTTTACTATTATTCCCAAAGGATATATCACCCCCTCCATGAATTTTGAAGTCTTTGAGTAGGGCTTTACATCCTGTCATGTGCCAGGAGCCTCCACTATCTACATACCAAAGACTATCTAAGCATGCAGAAGCTCCCTGCACATGAAGTAAAAGGATTAGTTCATTAGGGTTTCCAAAGCCAATAAGTCTTTCGATGGGGTCTCAACAATTTCTGGGATGGATGCAAATGTATGGACAGTGGTTAGATCAGAGGTTTGGACAGTTTTAGGACTGTTTCTCTCTAACCACTGTTGTGGGTTTTAACCAATCACCTGTTGGTACCCAAAAGGATGCCTGTTCACTCTGGGTTTAGAGGGCCTTTTGTAGGTCTCATGAACATGTGGAATCCTTTGGTTAGATGATTGTTCCTTGCCTTTTCTGAACTGATTGGCAGGGGGTGAATCAGTAACTTGAACATCTCTTTTGACAGATGTTTGGTTCAGCTGTTTGAACTGGCACAAACAGTGGTTGGTTCTTGGTGAATTTGACAGATGATGTTGATGGACTCAAGGATGTTTTAGCAGTGTATTCATTCTTTTTCACATCAAAGTTTTTGAGATACACACATGCTTGAGTTTTGTGGTTTGTTTTACCACAGACGATGCAGCTTTCAGCAGGAACAATGACACTTGTTTTGTTTAGATCGTATGCTTTTAAATGAAAACAGTCTTTTGTTAGATGATTTCTTTTCTCACAAAATTCTCAAAACAAGTTATTGATCTTTTCTCTCTTCTTTCTCTTCTCAGACTCCTTTGCAACAGAGTTTTTAACCTCTGTTGGGATGCCCTTAAGAGGGATGACTTTTGCTTTTGGAGCTTTAACACCGTCAGTGGTTGTAAAATCCATGGGCTTGAAATTTTCAAGAATGTTACACTCATCAGACCATGTGGGTTTAAACTGATATTTCTCAATCTCCTCAAAAGTAGAGGATCCCATTGGTCTGTCAAGTGTGATTTTGTTACCAAGTTTATCAGTGATTTTCATTTCTTGGCCATTCTTGTTTGTGGGGATGAACTCAGTGGTTACATCAGTGGTTTGAACAGATTTTTCAAAAGCAGTGTTTTCATCATCATGTTTTCTATAACCAACACCAAATTTCACATTGCTTTTAATCTGTTTTTCAAGCATAACCTCATACCCTTTGCATGATTCCACCCATTTTTCACAGGTGATCTGGGTGGACTCCAACTCCTTTTTGCAAACTTGGTATTTTTCTACCATAGTTTGGAGTTGAGTTTTGGTTATGCTCTGTTCTTCTTTAAGACTGCTGATCTCTTTCTCTTTTTTCAGTCAATTTGTTTTTAAGTTCTTTTAAAGACCATTCAAATTTGACTTCATCAGTTAAGATTTTATCCCTAAGGTTCTCATTTACCTCTTTGATGTTAGCAAGAGCAATAATGCAATTGTCTGAACACAGTTTTTCAAGAACTTGAGGTGATACCTTGGCAGCAGCCATCATGGCACAATCACATTGATGAGTTTCTTCATCATCAGCTCTTACTTCTTTCTCACCTTCTCTCTTCTCTTCCTCTTCTTCTTTGTCCTCTTTGGACCAGGGGTCTGTCAGTGGTTCAATCAGGGTTTCTGAATTTTCTCCCAGCAGCAATTCACCAGCAACTGCATTAACAACTGCTTCAGTCACCTCATTCAATGTTTTAGCACTTAGCTGTTCACCTTCAGTTTCTACCCCCTCTGGTATTGACTCTGTAACACCCTTCTAATTACTACTTGAATTTAGAAATTAGAATACAATTTTATGTAAAAGATGTCCAAACTATATCATAAGTTTCATAGATAAAGTTTATAGGTAGCAAAAGCTTAGTCAACTAACGACTGATTCAAACATTCATAAGTTAAATAGCAAAAAGATTAAATTTCCAAAAACATTGTCTATTTAGATAACGCGGAAGCTTCAAAAGTTGTGTTTGGTTCTTCAACATGCTTGATTGTCGTCCACATCCTTACAAAACCTGAAAACTAAATATTTTTATCAAATCTTAGTGTTAAAATTCTTAAGAATATTACATACTCGAAATTATGCTAAAAAACGAATTCAATTAACGAGAATATACCAAATTCAACAAATGATACAGGACTCTACCGTAACTTACGGTAGACACCGTAAGTTACGGTAGATCCTGGAAATATTGGTCTACCGTAAATCAGTAGAATCCTGCCGTAACCTTTTGGCCTCTACCGTAAATTACGGTACCACTGTAATTTACGGTAGTTCCTGAAAGGTTATGTTTTGTCTTCTTTATTTATTTCAGCCAAATCCAACTTCTTGGATCTTTCGTTTTAACAAAACAACACACTAAATTCTTGTATTTTGATATGTCAATTATTAATCGATAATAAAAGACCAATCAATCATATTACGAAGCAATATCCATGCTTTAATTTATTATTCGACCCGTTTGGCTCATCTACGGAATCTTCCAATATGATGACTACCAACGAGATCTTATCCATCCTTGATCCATTATTCAATTTAGCGAACATCATCGCTTTTAAATTTTACACAACTTCTATTCTACAATACGACTATATGAAATTTAACAAAATTTCACTTAAGTAACGGTCAAGTTACATACCTTCAAAAAAAGCCTTTCAAACGCGATTCGCCACCTGCTTGTCCACTTGACCCTCCTGCGTCCTTTCCTATAGAGTTCATTTATAACATGTTTAGAACTCCCTTTAAACCATATATCGCGTAGTAAACCGAAACATCAAAATTACGTGTATCAACTTTGAATTTCAGTTTTAAGCCTTCTTTGAGGCATTTTCACAAACACTTTAAGGGCAGATTTTTACATGATTATATAGCAAGTCTCTAGCTTATCATTTAACCCAAATTTCACATCAATCAACCCATTTTACATAATTGTTAGCTTCTAAAATTCTGAAGTCAATTCACAATTGTCAAATTACACTAGAACAACACCCAATTTCCTAGTGTTTATCAAATTATCCATAACCCACTAATCACCTACAATGGTGTTCATAGATTTTCACTAAAAATTCACATGATTTCAACTTGTATTTGTTTAGGGTTTGTCCCTAGACACTATATTGTTCATAATCCATCATAAAACAAACATGCAACCATAAATCTCAGATTTCCCAATTTCATGAGAATTTCAAACAGAGAATTAACACCAAATTTTACATACCTTGTAACCCCCTTGTGATGAGGATCACTAATCTATGTTCGGACTTTGATTTGGACTGGGTTTGATCCTTTAATTTAGAGATTTTATGCTGAACTAGGGTTTTGATGGAGCTTGGGGTCGCCCCTGCTCTGGTCGATCTCCACCAAACACAGACAAATGTGTTTGTGTTTTATTTATTTAGATTTTATTAATATTAGTTTCATTTTGAACACATTTGGTCCCTAAACTTTCCTTTGGTTCTAATTTTAGCGTTTTAACCCATTTGTAGGTTACTACAAGGCTTTCACCTAACTATGTTATTTTAAATCCTAGTTAGTTAAGTAGTTTATTTATCAACTTTATATTTAAAATAAAAAATTTGCATTTTTCGGGGTGTTACAAATCCACCCCCCTTAAGAGGGTTTCGTCCCCGAAACCAAAGTACGTACCAAATAACGTAGGGTAGAGACGTCGCATCTCTTCTTCGGACTCCCACGTAGTGTCCGAGCCCTTTCTATGCTCCCACTTGATCTTGACTTGATCGATTTGTTTATTTTGCAAGTGCTTAATCTTCCGATCTAAAATTTCTATGGGCCTTACAATATAATTCAAGCGATCATCCACTTCGATATCATCATAATGAATATAAGTTGTCTCATCCGCTAGACATTTCCAAAGATGTGACACATGAAATGTGCTATGGATCCCGCTTAGTTCCTCCGGTAGTTCAAGGCGGTAAGCTACCCTTCCTACCCGTTCTACAATCGCAAACGGCCCGATAAACCTCGGGCTTAATTTTCCTCTTTTTCTAAACCTGATAACCCCCTTCCATGGGGATACTTTGAGCATGACCTTGTCGCCAACCTGGAATTCGATTGGCCTATTCCTTTTGTCAGCATACGCCTTTTTTCTATCTTGAGCCGCTTTCAAGTGTGCCCGAACCACATCAATCTTTTCATTAGTGGCTCGTACTATATCTTGGTGGGCGAGTTCACGTGGACCCACTTCACCCCAACATACCCGGGGTTTGGCATTTCCTACCATAGAGCATTTCGTACGGTGCCATCTTAATACTAGCATGGTAGCTGTTGTTATACGAAAATTCGACCAATGGTAGGTAAACATCCCAACTTCCTCCAAAGTCGATTATACACGCCCGTAGCATGTCCTCTAATGTTTGTATTGTTCTTTCACTATGTCCATCTGTCTGAGGATGATACGCAGTGCTAATGAACAATTTGGTTCCCATTTGCTCTTGGAAATCTTGCCAGAAATTTAAAGTGAACCGGGTATCCCTATCAGACACGATGGATACCGGTACTCCATGACGTGCTATTATCTCATTAGTGTAAACTTCTGACATCTTTTCTGACGTATAAGTCTCACGAATCGGAATGAAGTGAGCATTTTTTGTCAATTTATCCACCACTACCCATATGGCATCGAAACCGCGGTTTGTCTTTGGTAGTTTGGTTAATAGGTCCATCGTAATATGTTCCCATTTCCAAACCGGAATTTCCAACGGTTGGAGTTTACCATATGGCTTTTGGTGCTCCGCCTTGACTTGTAAACATGTCAAGCATTTTTCCACATACTTCACCACATCTCTTTTCATTCCGGGCCACCAATAGTTTTGCTTTAAGTCGTTATACATTTTGGTCGCTCCCGGATGGATGGAATAACGGGACTTGTGAGCCTCATCTAATAGAAGCTTTTTAACTCCACATGTGTTAGGAACCCAAATTCTATTGAAACGTGTTTTTAAACCATGGTTGCCTACTTCGAGATCTTTAACTTGTCCAACAATCCTTTTCTTTCTCCAGTTTTTTGTCTTTACTGCTTCATCTTGTGCCTCTCGGATTCGTTCATGTAAGCCCGAGGTCACAATGAGCTGCAATGATTGTACTCGTATTAGGACATAATCTTCCTTTCTGCTTAGGGCATCCGCCACCACGTTTGCCCTTCCGGGGTGATAGTGTATTTTACAGTCGAAATCTTTCACCGTTTCTAACCATCGCCTTTGTCGCATATTTAACTCCTTCTGATCGAAGAAGTATTTTAAGCTTTTGTGATCGGTGAATATGGTGCACTTTACTCCATATAAATAGTGCCTCCATATTTTTAATGCAAATACCACCACAGCCAACTCGAGATCATGCGTGGGATATTTCTTCTCGTGTATCTTCAATTGCCTCGAGGCATAAGCTATAACTTTGCCCCGTTGCATCAAAACACATCCGAGCCCCAATAGTGAAGCATCCGAATAAACCACCAAGTCTTCGACCCCGTCCGGCAAGGTTAGTACCAGAGCTTGAGTTAATTTCTCTTTTAGCGTTTGAAACACTCTTTCTTGATCGCCACCCCAAATGAACTTTTCTTCCTTCCGGGTCAGCTTTGTTAGCGGCGACGCAATCTTGGAGAAATCTTGGATGAATCTCCTATAGTATCCCGCAAGCCCCAAAAAGCTTCTAATTTCCGAAGGGTTCCTCAGGGGATTCCATTTCGACACAGCCTCGACCTTTGACGGATCTACCAATACTCCATCGGCACTTATGATGTGGCCGAGAAATTGCACTTCTCGTAGCCAAAAGGCACACTTAGAGAATTTCTCATACAACCTCTCTCGTCTAAGTGTCTCTAACACCTCTTGTAAGTGGTGCGCATGCTCAGCTTCACTTTTCGAATACACCAAAATATCATCGATAAACACGATGACCGATTTATCTAGCATTGGCTTGCAAACCCGGTTCATGAGGTCCATGAAAGCCGCGGGTGCATTTGTCAGCCCAAATGACATCACGAGGAATTCGTAATGCCCGTATCGCGTGCGGAAAGCCGTCTTCAGCACATCTTCCTCCTTGACCTTTAGTTGGTGATACCCCGATCTAAGGTCAATTTTCGAAAACCAGTTTGCACCTTGCAGTTGGTCGAATAGATCATCTATTCTAGGAAGCGGGTATCGATTCTTTATCGTGAGTTTATTTAACTCCCGATAATCGATACACATACGCATGCTTCCGTCTTTCTTTTTCACAAACAGTACCGGTGCGCCCCAAGGAGACACACTCGGCCTTATGAATCCTTTGTTAAGCAGGTCTTGAATCTGGGACATCAACTCTTGTAATTCTGACGGCGCGAGTCGGTACGGTGCTCTAGCTACGGGTTTTGTGCCCGGAATCAATTCGATTCCGAACTCTACCTCTCGTTCGGGCGGTATCCCCGGTAAATCTTCCGGAAATACATCTTCAAAGTCCCGTACAACCGGTACATCTCCAATCTTCAATGATTCTTTCTCGGGCTCATTCGCGTATATCATAAACGCCTTACATCCTTGCTTCATAAGCTTGTGTGCTTTCAACATCGAGCATATTATGGGGTTACCTCCTTTTTCGCCATAGATAGTGACGTGTTTCCCGCTCGGAGATGTTAACTTTATCTCCTTACGAAAACACACGACCTTCGCGTGGTGTTGAGATAGCCAATCCATCCCAACAACTACTTGAAATTCCCCATTGACATCGGGATTAGGTCTATCAAGTATTCTTCATCGTCAATGCTTAATTTGCAGCCTCGACAAACATCACAAACGATAAAACTTTTGTTGTCCCCTATTTCAACTTCTAAGGGCATAGATAATTTCGTCAATACAAATGAAGGATGTCGAATAAATCCATGCGAAATGAAGGATTTATTCGCACCCGTATCAAACAATACACGTGCAGGAATTGAGTTAATCGTGAATATACCTGAGACCACGTCGGGTTCTATCTTTGCTTCAGCCGCGGTAAGTTGGAAGGACCTAGCCTTCGCCTTTGGAGCTTCCGTTGGAGACTCTGTTGTGTCTCTCTTTCCAACCAAATCGGGGCATTCAGACTTTTTGTGGCCGGGTTGATATCATTTGTAACAAACGGAAACTTTTCCGGGACATAGCGATGCAGTGTGCCCCGTCTTCCCACATACCGGACACGGCTTGTCTTTGAAGCGGCACTCACCTTTGTGCCCCTTTCCACATACTTTGCAACTTGGCGACCCACCTTTGGTCTCCACTTTCTTCCCTGATTCAGCAGTTCTAGCTTTCTTTGTAGGGCTTGGATTCACATCCTGTGTCCTTCGCTCACCCATTTCAACTTGTTTCTTTAACTCGATTTCCCGCTCCCTGGCGGTGTTGATTGTCACACCCTCAAAATACCACCTAGGGAGTGTCCCTGTTAGGCGTGTGACCCACTAGCAACGAGCCACCAATTACATTGAATCCATAAGTTTAAAATAAAGTTTCATCATTTAATATTAAAATCCAAACATAAGTTATTCGAAACCAGCAAATTCAGCGGAAGCGTTAACGTATCACAATATAAACATTTTCCAAACAAATGTAAGAACCAATGTTCAATAAATAAAACCAATCGGTGTGAACCATGACCACTCATGCCCTCCAGCCAGCAAGTTCCTGTTCCAAGATACCTAACGACCTGCGAGCATGTAACAAGTGTATCAGACAAAGCTGGCGAGTTCACAGTTTAAGAAAACGTTTGTTACCAGTTGTATGTAAAACAGTTCAATAACCAATGCAAGTAATATTGTTAATATCTCAATTCCGAACAAGACGGCTCCTGATGTACATGACTGCCCTATCCCACGTACTCCTATCTAGTACTGGGCCCGACTGGGTCATTAGTTCACATCCGTCCTATCCAGGAGCGGTGTGAGGGTGCCAAACCTAAGTAGCGCTACCAACTAATACCCGAATAAGGGACTTACAAAAATGATAGGTGAGAATATTAACCAATATACCTGTTTTTACCCAAACCACCGACTGTCCCCAACCACTGAGACGCATGCTCGAATGTAGTGAACTCACCTTTGATTTGCTCGGATTGTTAATTTACTTTACCGGTTCCCAGTTGGTCAACCAAACCCTATCGTGGTTACCAAGAATAGTCAGTTTCACAATCACGTATCCAATTCACGTATCTAGTCACACGTATTGCTCAAGTAGTAAACAACCAACCATAGAGATCACGTATGTCATACAAGCATTCTGGTCATAATATTTTCACGATACAAGTTCACATAATGCATCATTCACATTCGGATCACAAGTGGTTTCATATCACCAGCATTACCGACTAAACAACACTCGACAACACAATGCACTATTTGAATTTAAGGTGCGGCCCGCTATCATGCCCAGCCCAAACATGCGAGGCCCAACATATAACAAGATCCTACATTAGTCACACACATCGCCCACTGGACTGGCCCACCTCTCCGGCCCGACAAGAATAGCGAAATGGACTTGGCTGGTGACCCGAGGTCACGCAGCCGTCCACATGCTTATGGATCCGCGGCCCTTTCCTATTCCCGTTACCCGGTATGCGGCTGGCCCAATTACTCAGTTTGTTTCTAATTGTTTCGCATTTGGTCTAGGGTCCCGATCATGTTTACATGTTTTTGTACTTACAAACAATCAAACAACTTCACAACTCAAACAACTATTTCACACACTTATCCATTCAATCAGACAACTATTTCAACTTCTTTGACTTAGGTTAACAGTTCAATGATCTCGTGAGAATTATGTAAACAACACCAACTATTAACATGTTAACTAGGATCCTGGATCATCGGCCCAACTACCTCTAATATTGCTTAACATATCCTCAACCATGTTTTCCATAATCATCGAATCCTCCTTAAATCATACTATCTCTAATCTTTAGTAATTAACAGTATTCTAATCATCAACATAATCAAGAACGCTATTTAAGTTGCGCAAGACTCTAATCACCTCCTAACAATTTCGAAAACAAGGACATCATACAACCAGTTTATTATTACAAGATCTAATCCAACAATCATTCACCCCTTATGTATCTTAACATTATTGCTATTGGACCGATGATATATATATTTAATAAAAGTTCTGACCAATCACCCACTATTATATAAACCTTCACATGTATATGTCAGACATTCTTTGAATTAAATCTTCTATTGAATCTCAATCAATTAATAGGCTAAACTGATTGGACCCAATATTTTGCAAACTCCTTTAATTGGACCTCTTTTGATCTTTCACATGCATACCAATCATTCCTAAATTCAGTAATCATAACCCACTTTCAAATCAAATTGATCATCATCATAATGTTACTCGATAATTATCAATGGTTATCATTCTATTCAGTTTCACCAACCAATTATCATACTCATTATTATAAAATACAATCTTTATCAAAACCCTTATCTCCATGTCTCGTTAATTGCTAGCCATATTTACATGATCAGCCATTTTCAACATGTGATTTATCAAAGTCCTAATTCATATTCATTATTTTATTTTCAATATCAATTACATCATATAAACGATTCACATGCCCTATACTCTGATCATCGATCAAATCACGAAGAATGTTCCGAACTAGCCGATTATAATAGGTATTTACCAGCTCCATATGATTAGACTAACATTGATTTATCATACCATTCATGTACAATTAACACTACTATAAACACAACCACGTAAGTACATTTAGACACAATTAACACACTCACCTGTGGGGAATTTAGGAAGTGGAGACCTCGAGTGAGAGCTTCGGAACGGGCATGACCGAGTGGGGCGCCTAACAGCCATCACCTGTTGCCGTCGACATGTAGAAGGGAGGAAGGACTAGGGTTTGCTAACTTTGTGAGATATGAGAATCACGCACACCCTTATGTGCGCTGGTTTTCAAGTAAGTGGGCCAGGCCCTCTTGCGTTTCACTTCGGCTCAAGGAAGCTGGGCCGAGGGCCCAAGTGCACAAATGTTTGATTGTGAAAAGGAAATGTGCGGTTATCATCATATGTTACGAGCACTTGCGCTAATCCCGATATACAATAACAAGTATACAATAGCATGCTCAATGGTTCCCATAACAATCGCTAGTTCACAGTGTACGGCAGAACATGTATAAAAATGATACGTGTATAAAGAGCCTTGGAATTCCGAGTTGTCACATTGATGATTTCTGTGAGAGTTTCATATTTTGAGGGAGTCATAAACTCCAGTATTCAGCACTCAGCATGTTGTAATAGTAGTATATCTTCTGCTCTTCCGTGGTGACCAACTCGTCACAGAATCTCAGCTTATCCATGAAAATGCCCGTGATTTTATCAATTGATTCTCCCTTTTGTCTTAACTGGATAAATTCCTCTTTGATCCTGTTAATAACTGTTTTGGGACTATGGTGTTTAAGGAACGGCACCTTAAACTCCTCCCAAGTCATGACCCTTGCCGCTTCGGCTCCTATTTCCTTCTTTTTATTGTCCCACCAATCTTTGGCTTGACCCCTCAATTGACCCGTTCCGTAAGCAACAAAGTCACCTACATCACAATGGGTCCGTTCAAACACTCCTTCAACGTCACTTATCTATCTTTGGTAGATTATCGGGTCAACTTCCCCGTTATAGATTGGCGGTTTGCACGCCATAAATTCTTTATATGAGCACCCTTTACGATCTCCCGTTTTCTCCTTCATAAGGTTGACACTATCCTCCAACCTTTTAACTCGCTCTTCAACAAGCGACAACACCGTGCTTTGAATTTTGTCTATAAACCCGGATAGACTACCTTCAATTGCCTTCCCTACTTCTTCGGCAATTATTTCTTTCATTTGTTCGGTGCTTGTTTGCACCGGATTATCATCGTTTCCATCTGACATCTTGAAACTGAAATGTTTACATTTAAACGTTAAACATTTCATTTATAACATTACTTCATTTGTTTCGGTTTAGCCAAGTTCCCAACTTGCTTTAACCGTTCACATTCGGTGCACTTTCCGGGTTTGAGTGTGTTAACACGCTCTTCCCATGCACATCAATTCATTTCTTACATAATATAATCTGTTAAAACAATAAGTTAATTCTTACCGGACGATCGATCAAGCTTGAACCGAACACTTGTTGATAACCTTAAGCTCTGATTACCAACTTGTAACACCCTTCTAATTACTACTTGAATTTAGAAATTAGAATACAATTTTATGTAAAAGATGTCCAAACTATATCATAAGTTTCATAGATAAAGTTTATAGGTAGCAAAACCTTAGTCAACTAACGACTGATTCAAACATTCATAAGTTAGATAGCAAAAAGATTACATTTCCAAAAACATTGTCTATTTAGATAACGCGGAAGCTTCAAAAGTTGTGTTCGGTTCTTCAACATGCTTGATTGTCGTCCACATCCTTACAAAACCTGAAAACTAAAGATTTTTATCAAATCTTAGTGTTAAAATTCTTAAGAATATTACATAATCAAAATTATGCTAAAAAACGAATTCAATTAACGAGAATATACCAAATTCAACAAATGATACAGGACTCTACCGTAACTTACGGTAGACACCGTAAGTTACGGTAGATCCTGGAAATATTGGTCTACCGTAAATCAGTAGAATCCTACCATAACCTTTTGGCCTCTACCGTAAATTACGGTACCACCGTAATTTACGTTAGTTCCTGAAAGGTTATGTTTGGTCTTCTTTATTTATTTCAGCCAAATCCAACTTCTTGGATCTTTCGTTTTAACAAAACAACACACTAAATTCTTGTATTTTGATATGTCAATTATTAATCGATAATAAAAGACCAATCAATCATATTACGAAGCAATATCCATGCTTTAATTTATTATTCGACCCGTTTGGCTCATCTACGGAATCTTCCAATATGATGACTACCAACGAGATCTTATCCATCCTTGATCCATTATTCAATTTAGCGAACATCATCGCTTTTAAATTTTACACAACTTCTATTCTACAATACGACTATATGAAATTTAACAAAATTTCACTTAAGTAACGGTCAAGTTACATACCTTCAAAGTAAGCCTTTCAAACGCGATTCGCCACCTGCTTGTCCACTTGACGCTCCTGCGTCCTTTCCTATTGAGTTCATTTATAACATGTTTAGAACTCCATTTAAACCATATATCGCGTAGTAAACCGAAACATCAAAATTACGTGTATCAACTTTGAATTTCAGTTTTAAGCCTTCTTTGAGGCATTTTCACAAACACTTTAAGGGCAGATTTTTACATGATTATATAGCAAGTCTCTAGCTTATCATTTAACCCAAATTTCACATCAATCAACCCATTTTACATAATTGTTAGCTTCTAAAATTCTGAAGTCAATTCACAATTGTCAAATTACACTAGAACAACACCCAATTTCCTAGTGTTTATCAAATTATCCATAACCCACTAATCACCTACAATGGTGTTCATAGATTTTCACTAAAAATTCACATGATTTCAACTTGTATTTGTCTAGGGTTTGTCCCTAGACACTATATTGTTCCTAATCCATCATAAAACAAACATGCAACCATAAATCTCATATTTCCCAATTTCATGAGAATTTCAAACAGAGAATTAACACCAAATTTTACATACCTTGTAACCCCCTTGTGATGAGGATCACTAATATATGTTCGGATTTTGATTTGGACTGGGTTTGATCCTTCAATTTAGAGATTTTATGTTGAACTAGGGTTTTGATGGAGCTTGGGGTCGCCCCTGTTCTGGTCGATCTCCACCAAACACAGACAAATGTGTGTGTGTTTTATTTATTTAGATTTTATTAATATTAGTTTCATTTTGAACACATTTGGTCCCTAATCTTTCCTTTGGTTCTAATTTTAGCGTTTTAACCCATTTGTAGGTTACTACAAGGCTTTCACCTAACTGGGTTATTTTAAATCCTAGTTAGTTAACTAGTTTATTTATCAACTTTATATTTAAAATAAATAATTTGCATTTTTCGGGGTGTTACAGACTCTAATACCATCAAACAAAATTCATCATTAGAAGGTTCATTAAAAGCATAGAGTGCAAAATTTTCATCACTAAGCTCATCAAGCATGCTGCTCCAGTCAACAAAGCCTTGAGTGAAGAAGCTTTGCTGATCTGGTTGTACTACTGCTGGAGCAGCTGTTTGAGGTGCAACAGGTTGCACTTGTGCCTGAGGGACAGGGGTTTGAACGTACTGAATTTGTGGAACAGTGGTTTGGACATAATGCACAGGCACAGGGGTTGCAGCATAGTGAGCAGTGTTAACATGGGCTGCAGGGGTATATTGGGTATAGTGAACAGTGCTTTGATTTTGTGGTCTAGGGTTTAAGCTGGGATGAGTGATTATAGGACCAGTAGTTTGACTCCTGCATTCCCTAGCAAAATGACCTAGCCTATTGCACTTGTAACACTTGATTTTCGATTTATCCAACCCAACGCTTAAATTCCCATGTAACCCTGGGAATTTTCTCCCTGTTCTTTTGTAGAACTTGCTTGTTCTTACACTAAGCAAAACCAATTGATGCAGGATGTCCATCTCTTCTAAGTCGGTGGGATCAAAGTGTTGCAAATCATTGAGTTCAAAGCACAAATTATCTGACATCTGGTTCTCACAATTTGCAGTAAAAGCATAATTTGCAGAGTGAGGATCAGGGTTGTTAAAATTTCCACCAGCAGTTATATCAATAAAGTGATCATAACCCTGATCCTTACCACTGCTACCAGATTCTTCCTGACTAAAAAGAGTTGTGCTACCGAAAGAATAATCATCAGTAACTTTGCCAGACTCTTGCAACTTCTTTTTCTGGTTCAACTCCCTTTCATAGGTCAGGAGTCTACCATGAAGTTGGGTCAGGGTCAGATCCTTGAACTCAGCAGAGTTTCTAGTAACAAAAGCTATGGTGTCCCATTTTTCTGGTAGTGATCTAAGTAACCTGCTATTTTGAGTTGTATTTGGAAAAGTTACTTTAACAAGCCTTAGTTCACTAATAAGACAACTGAATCGCTCAAACTGCTGAGTCAATGATTCACCCTTGATGTGACAAAATGTTTCATACTGCTGATTCAGAATTTCCCTATTGTTTTCAATGACTTCTTCTGTCCCCCCAAACTGTTCCTTCAATGCATCCCATAGCTCTTTAGCACTGTTACAATGTAACAGTCCAGCATAGATCTCATTAGGTAATGCAGATGCTATGATGCTAAATGCTTTGGCATCGAGTTCGAACTTCTGAAAATCAGTTTCAGTATAGTTTTCAGATGGTTTAGGAACGGACTTCTTTGCATCCTCAGCACCTGGCACCATAGGAACATGGGGACCAAAAACAACAGACCTCCAACATCCAGTGTTCTGTTGAGCAAGGATGTGACCCATCCTTCTCTCCCAGATGTTGTATTCATTACGTTTAAGCATGGGTGGTTTAAAAAGCGAGCCAATGTTATTTTTATCATCTTGTGATTGTGACGTCATCCTGGTTGTTTTACAGGCACTGATTAATCAACTTTAATGGTGATTAAACCGTACTCTGTTTTTCAACAAACCGAACAAACTATCGATATCAACGATTATGAGCTGAACTATTTATGTCAAAATGATTGTTAAATCAAATTTGACTGTCCAGGCTCTGATACCAACTGATGGATCTGAGTTTGGTTTTGATTGTGTTTTCACGTTTGAATTAAGATGAAGATGGATGAGTTGTGCAGCGGAATTAAGATGGAAACAAACTTTACACACAATCAAACGAGAGAATTGCTTTAATCAAAACATTTTCCACAAAGAACCGAAAGATTGAATTTATTTCAATAACGATTACAATGCGATGATTGAATGCCAACTCCCCCTCAGCCAGAGCTCAGTGTTTGTTCGTGCAGGAAAACAATTTTGCAAAGAGCTAATAGAACAGTACAGAGCACTGTTCTATTTATAGGCACTAGCAAACCACTGAGCATCTAAGCTGACGTCACCATGAAAGTGACATCTAACCTCCTAACAAACTCTAACCTCTGATCAATACAAACACTGCTATGCTAACTACTGCTATTACATTTCATTACATAAAAGACATCTAAATAACTGCTGCATCCTTCCACTGCTGTGAACCCAGCAGTACTTGTCCGGATCAGCTGTGCTTGACTCAAGGCAGTAGATTGAACAGCATAGCTTTAGTCTTTCATCAGGCCTTTACTTGATCAGCAGTTTGTAGGTCAGTAGTTTGCACGATCAGTGGATAGGAGGTCAGCAGATGTTGAAACCACTTTCAAGGGGAGAGACTTGTATGTAACATCTGCTTATTCTGGATCCTCTGCTCTGATCCAGTTTTGGCTTTAATTATCTGTTCCTTTGGTAGGGTTCAATCCCAACAATTTCAACCAGAGGAAAAAAAATACAAGCGAAGAAAATAAATTAAAAATCCTAATCGGATCTCTCTTCCCAATCTTCACTGTCACCAGTCTCTCTCTTATTTAATAGTACTAGAACTGTCACCAAATATATGGCATTTTATGTAAAACTTAACAAACCCATTGGTTTGATTTTTTTGCCAGCTCGTCTGTTGAACTGACCTTTTTGTGAATGTTTGGGGATATAGATATATGACGTGTGAGTGGATTTTTCGCTTTTTCTTTATCTTGATCTTCATCTTTATAATCAACCCACTCTTCAGTGTCATTGATCTCTTCTCATCATCCAAACTTTCTTCAAGAACAAAAAAATACAAAATGCCATATGACTGGCATCTGTATCATTTTCTTGAATTTTTGTCCATCTCATGCAGCAAAATCTTTCTAAGTTACTCCCTTCTGATAATATTTCATTCAGTGAAACTTCACGAAGAACAATTATGAATATCAAATAAAGCATATTAGCAATCTTTGATTTTTTTATTTTTTGGCGTTTTCAGTGAGCGGTATTTAGTAGTATTGGCGTTTGTTTTTTTTTTGTTTGATCAAATGAAAGTTGCTGAGTCCTATCATTTTATAGGATGTCTTTTTGGCGCCTAAGTTAGGCGGTGCATTATTATAATAAAGTATTCGTCTTTTCAGTTACTGTTTGTAATTAATGTTTTTGATAAGCTTTATCTTTGAAGTCTATAACACGTCCCATCTTTCAAGTTTGGCGTTTTAGATTCTAGTATAATAAAATTTTCCTATCTTCAGTATTACTGATTTGTATTTTCTGTTTCTAGTTATATTTTCAAGTTTGCTTTTTATTTTTTATTTTTTTGGGGTTTTTTATAACACTTTTTCAAAGTAATTTTATTATAGTTTGGGAGTTTGGCGTTTAAACAAGCATTTTGGCTGTTTTGGCGTTTTTATTATATAAGGCGTTTTTATTATATAACAATCAACGGAAAAGGAAAATAAAAAAAAAGAATACATAAACAATTGATCTTCCAAATCTTCACTGTCACCAGTCTCTTTCTTCTTTTTTGAATCATGTTAACTGGTTGGTTCGACTTTCGTATGATTCATTTTGTTTTTTTGTTTTTTAAGTAGTTTTTTTGTGTGGCTGTTTGGAAGCACACAGTCTGACATCAGCATCTTTTTTTTGAAGATTTGTCCATCTCATGCAGCAAAATGTTATTGAGTTTAGACCCTTCAGCCAACAATCTTGAATTTCCCAATGAACGATGTTTGATTTTTTTAACTTTTTGGCGTTTTACTGATAAAAAGAACGCCACGAAATAAGAGCACCTTAAACCTCAAAATTTGATCATGCTAAAATCAATAATGTTTTGTTGTATGAGATGGACAACATTGTTAATCCTCGGTTAAGAAAGATAACTGACAATGTTGTCCACCCCATAGCTAAACTTTATTGACAACAAAGCTCAATAATGTTTTTGTATGTTTTGCCGTTATAAATTGGATGGAAGTTGAGGATTAGTCAATAACATTTTACTAAATGAATTGGACAACATCCTCACTTAAGGATTTTCTCCATTTCATTGAGCGAAATCTTACAGACAACCAAACTGAATTTCAAAAAAAACGTTTTGGGTTAGAAGGTATTTGATGTTTGGGTTTTTTTCCGTTTCTAATGCGAATGGGATATATGAAATATGGCGTTTAGGTTTTTGTGTGTGTTTTTAATTGAAGGTCTGAGATGTCGTATATATAGGATTTTTTAGCGGTTTTTTAGGCGGGATTTTACTCTAATTAAGTTTGGCGTTTTATATATAATGGCGTTTTTAGTGGGAATGGTCTGTGATTTTCGTTTTTGGCGTTTTATTTCATGAGATGGCGTTTTGTGTGGAGAAGTCAAAAGACCCTTCTACCCTTAATGAATCGCGTCCACTTAATAAAATTGATGTTATTTATGTAAAATTTCTATTTTATCATATAAGAGTTACATGTTTAAATTTATTAACCACTAGTAACTAGTTTTTTTTTTTAAATAATTATTCGACCCAAATAGTTTTAAAAACTATTTTATATATATTTGGTTGGAATGTTATACTAATTAATTGGCTTGTATATGTGTGACATTTCTATTTTCTATATTAAAATAAAATATATATAAAACTTATATTATTAAACGGGTAGATTATGGGTAAGTTGACTATTAGAAATATGGAGTATCTAGACGGGCCTAGGAACCGTTTAATAATTAAATTATAAAAATACATTATATTTGGACTTACTCTGTTTTTAATGAAACTTGGTTCAAAATATAGATAAGATTATTCTCGTTCTAATGACATATTCATTGTATTATAAAACGTTATATTTTAGAAGTTATAAGCGCCAAATCAGTGAAGCAGTTAAATTAATTATATTATAATATATATATTGAATAAAACAATAAAATAATAATAAACTTTACAATTGAAAAGGTGCACGTGTGGAAGTGTGTGTGTGCAAAAAAAATCAAAAGAAACATTTAAACCAAATGAGTGTACGTGTATGTTTATTTAATTATGATCGGATACGTGGATCTTTCCTTGGCTTCGAAGATTGAAAACTTTTAGTATAAGGGTACACGGGGTGGAACCGTGATACAATTGTATCACTCGTTGAACACCGTGGAACACCGCCCCGCCTAATTCTATCACTCGTGGTCAAGTATAACGAGTTATGGTGGTAACGCGTTGAAGTTGGAGGAGTGATAGGGTATGACTTGTACATTGTGCATTAATACTTGTATATTGGAATCCCATCACTAGTGATACCACCCCCCTACATTTCTATCACTAGTGATAGAAATTTGGTTGATGACATGGCATGATTTTATTGGACAATGGGAGTGATAGAATCTATCACTAGTGAACCACCCCTCCTCCCCTAAATAAGATAACGTGCACACAATCAAAATTTGTTCAGTCATTTTTTCTTTCTTCCTCTCACTATCTCGACTCTTTCTCTGTCTCTATTTTTATTTTTCTTTAAATATTAAATCTATAATAATAAAGCCCTGCCCCGTTTTAAGTGTTTTAACTCCCGATCACTGATACCCTTTCCGATTGATCTGGAGCCCCATAACGCATGTCAAGGCTCTGCCCGACTAAGTTCGTTGGGGTTTTGTCTCGTGACGTAGGGATAAGGTTGAATTAGGGTTACTATACTTAACACGAGTGCATATATATATATATATATATATATATTTTAAATAGCTCGGGAGTTATACCCAAGATTTATACCAGGAGGCTTCTAGTTGAATCCTGAAGTTACAAGATGAGTCCATTCTCTTTTCTCACAGTTTGTGAGTCATTCTCCTTTTTATCACCTTTTTGTGATACAATTATATTTAAAAATGCTTTCTAAAATCCTAAATGTTTACCAGTTATAATTACAGTGATTAAATTTTTATATTCTGTAATAACTGCCGGTATGGAAGGTTTTATACATTACTTGACTCTCGTTACTATTGGCCAAAAAGTTAGCCAATAGTAACATGACCACAATCACAGGGGGAATTGTGTCCCGTAGCCATAGCCTATAACTAATATTATTTTAACATTAAATCATTAATAAATTTAATGTATGATTGGGATAAATCTAAATGGTGTGTATATAAAATAGAGCTTTATTAATCATTATTACAATATATATTAAAGAAAATACATTTAATAAACCTAAATTACTATTTACATTATAAAATAATGTTTAGTCCATAAATGTATACCATAATAAAATAGTCAAAAATAATATATTCTACTATACTAAGATTATATTTTTAGTCTTAGTCACGTTAATATATTAAATAATAATATTACAATTATTTAATTAATATATTATATTTGATAAGTTATAGCTATTAGTTTGACAGAAAATTATATATATTTCATTTTCTGGGCTAAGTGTTTTTGTGTCATAGAAAATATAATTGACAAAGTAATGTCATGGGACACTACTAAGTCCAGAGTCACTAGTTGAGAGAATGATCAACAGTGATATGACCAGAGTCACTAGTTGAGAGAATGATCAACAGTGACATGACCAAAGGCACTAGCTGAGAGAATGATCAACAGTGATATGACCAGAAATATGACCAGAGTCACTAGTTGAGAGAATGATCAACAGTGACATGACCAAAGGCACTAGTTGAGAGAATGATCAACAGTGTTATGACCAGAGTCACTAGTTGAAAAAATGATCAACAGTGATATGACCAGAGTCACTAGTTGAAAGAATGATCAACAGTGATTTGACCACCGTCACGGGAACCGCCTAGTGACCGATACCTTTAAATAATAATAAGATATACGATATATCTATTACTTGATAAACTTCACTACTGGACGAAAGTGAGCCAATAAGTGATATGACCACCGTCACGTCGGAACTGCCACCATGTGACAAATGCTGATTGAATTGGGTAAATATAAACAAATATAAAAACCCTTAATGCTGTAAAGTATAACAATATATTTTTATAAAAATGGAATGAACTCGCCTGTATTTATTACTGATAAAATGTTTTCCAAACATGTTTCAGGTAATTTGCCGTAAAGATAATATAAGCCAGCTATGGAGCACTGAAGGCTTAAATAAAGTGGCTATAAATATCTGAATAAAAGAAAAAAATTTGTGTTTTATTTATTTGGGTTTATCCCTATAACAACAATTGAATTGAATATGAGTTTTTGCCCTTTTTAAAAGTTCGGTGTTTTACAAACTCTGAAATCATTTCCTAACTACGATCTTGATGAAAAATTTTCCGCTGCGTATTTAATAAACACCGATACCATCTGACTGGCTCGCGGCACCCGCTCCCAGGGTGGGGTCGGGGGCTGTGACAGAAGGTGGTATCAGAGCCACTTGTTTAAGCTATTTAGGTCTTCTTTTAATACCTAATCTGAAACAATAAAGTTAGGAAATTAATACAAAGTAACATATGTGTTATTTTTGTAGATTTAAATATATGAATTTATATATACAGATATGCACATATGATTCCTAGAAGTATTGTTTTGTTTTCATTATTCTGTGATATTAATAATTGAAAATGTTTGTCATTCAGATGTCGAATGAAGTATCACATAATCCAGAAGTTCATGCTAATAATGAAAATCCTTTAGATAAAAATGCTATAGAAAATCTAATAGCCCAAGGAATAGCTAATGCTTTACCTTTAATAATTAAAGCTGTTAAAAACCCCGTAGAACCCACCAAAGCTGTGAGTAGCAAGCATACTCGTAATGACAGTTTTAGCAATAGTGTCAATGGAGACAATGATGATATTATCAAATCCCCATTTCCCAAGAAAATGAAGGCGATGACTCTCGGATGTACCTACAAAGAATTTCTAGCTTGTAAACCAACTGAGTTCGCAGGCAGTGAAGGAGCCACGACTGCTCTGCGAAGGTTGGAAAAGACGGAAGTTGTTCTTAAAATCAACAAATGTGCCGAAGAAGATAAGGTGATGTATGTTTCCAATCTCTTTAAAGAAGAAGCCTTAGAATGGTGGAATACAATTCTTCAGGCAAAAGGAAGTGACATGGCTTATGCCATGAACTGAGAAAAATTCAAGGAAATGGCAGAAAGGAAATTTTGTCCCCCTTATGAAAAGGAACGAATGGCTAACGGGTTCCTAAATCATAAAATGATAAATGTGAATTGTCGTAAATATACGACAACGTTCTTTGAATATGCAAGACTGGTACGAACTCTGGCTTCGCCAGAACCCGTACTAATTTCTCGTTATATTTGGGGATTAGTTAGAGAAATCCGAGACATGGTCAAGGCTGCTAGACCGCAGACTATTGAAGAAACAATTGAACTAGCTAACATCCTGACAGATGGACTAATCCGCATAAGAGAAGAAAACAAGAAGAAAGAGTTAGCCCAGAAAATTTCTCAAGAATTCAAGAAGGAAGAAACTGAACCGTCATTGGAGTAACCTACCTGCAGAAGTTGTAACAAAAAGCATTCAGGAAGATGCCGTTTTAGGAGAACACCCTACTATGACTTCTGCAAGATGACCGGGCATATAGAGGAAGAGTGTAGAAGGAAAACTAATATTTGTTTCAATTGCGGAGAAACAGGACACATCAAACCATATTGCCCGAAACTAACTAAAGCACCCGACAACTAGGCAAAAACAACAGACGGAGCTAACAAGAACGCGCGAGCATTCGTACTTACTACGCAGGAAGCAGAAATGATTCCAGACGTAATCGCTGATATTTAATATCTAAGTTAAGTTATTATTTGACTCTAGTATATGTAAAAATTTATAAATAAATGCATTCTGTCAAATACTTCATCTATTCAGAACCATAATATTGTTTGGTCTTCACTTTCCTTGAATTATTTAAATTGGTTACGACACCTTGCGGTGGCATTTTCGTTAACTTGAAACTTGCGCTAATCTCATTTGCCCACCTAATGTACGGATTTATTTTCTGTTGGCTCATTTAGTCTTAATACAATTATGTGTTAAGATAAGAGTACACAAGTTCGTATTATATTCTGGTGTACCTCTAAAGATTCTTTCATCATTGATCGAAAATTCTACGATATTCATTTGGTCTTTTGATGCGTATTCTAGTGTTATATATATTAGGTGTATATTTTAAGCCCCTTTAACACTTTTTAGTCAAGTTTTAAATTTATAAAACACGATATTTACTAACACTAGACACACATATGGGCAAGTGCACCCATCGTGAGCGTAGTATAGTGTTGGTAAGATACCGAGGTCGTCCAAGGACACGAGCTTTTAGTACCGGTTTATCCTCAACGTCTAATCAAATCAAAAATGCTTTTAGTACCGGTTTATCCTCAACGTCTAGAAAAATGTTTTAAACTAAGAAAAATAAAAACTAACTAAAATGCTGAAAAATAAAAATAAAAATAAAACAGATAGACAAGATGAATCACTTGGTTCCGACTCGTATCTAGTGTAACCTTTGATTATTTCCGCACTTTTGCACTATTTTAAGAGATTATCTTAGTTATTGTAGTAGGCCACTCTTTCGAAGGTGACGTTACCCTCACCCCAGTAGTTTGAGTCAGCAAGGATACAATCCTAAAAGGGTGGATTATTGGAAGATAATTAATTAAGTTATTAATGCAAATTATGGTAGGCCCCTCTTTTGGAGGTGACGTTACCCTCGACTAAGTAGTCTGAGTCAGCAGGGATACAGTCCTAAATAGTCGGGTTATAGTATTAATAGTAGTTAACTTATGAGGGGGTCAAAGAGTTTGAACCCCCGCCATCCAATACCGTTAAGTATTGAAGGAGGTCCTACTAAATTTGACCCAGGTCCATTGCAGGACCTCTAAACGCTGAACAATGGCAAGACCTTTACCAAACCGTTCCCTTAACCCCCGACCAGGTAGCCAACATACCTCCATATAGACCGTGGAGATATGAATGGTGAAAATCTTTTATTTTATATAGACAGTAAAATAATGCCAAGACACCACAGACAAACGATAAGGAAAGATCACCTTCAACATAAGCAACTAGTTATTAAAGTCATTAATACAAAACCAAGTAAAAAGTGAAAAAAGATTAGAAATAAAAAGTATTACACTAGACACTTTGTCTTCACCAAGTGATGTAAGAGACTTAGGCAAACATGGCCTTGATTGTCAAGAACTCTTACGATCAATCTTGGATCCCGAGACGACTCACACACTCTACGATGGACAATGGATGATGGTGGTGGATGGTGGTGTTATGGTGGTGGTGGGTGGTGGGTGAAGTGTGAGAGAGGTGGTGTGCCAATGGATGGTTTGAGCTTGAGCCAATCACTTCTATTTATAGGCTGAACAGAAGCTCGGGCACGGCCCCGTGTCCACATCCTTCTCTTTCTTCATTTAATGCAGTTTTGTCTTTTTAGTTGACCACGCCCCCGTGTCCGCTGAGCACGACCCCGTGGTGCAGAAGAATCTTTGTACTATGCAGATTTGCTAGATTGTGCGAATCTTATAGTTGACCACGGCCCCGTGTCCGCTGAGCACGGCCCCGTGGTGGGCAATAGAAGCTTCTACCACTTTGTCTTTTCTGCTGACACTTGGGCACGCCCCCGTGCTGGCTGAGCACGGGGCGTGTTCAGTCTTCTGTTGTCTTGTTTTGCTTGGGAAGATGCTGTCGTGGGGTCGGGCATGTCACGTCTTGTTCCTTTTCTTGTATTTATGTTAGATTTTGATGTCTTTTTGCTTCTTTTGTTAATTTGAGCTCATTTAATCCTGAAAATACAAAAGGAAGACAAAAGCATAATTTTTCCAACATTAGTACTAAAAAAGGGTTAGTTTTATACCTCAATTGATGAAATTTATATGTTGCATTTTTAACACATCATCTTTCATCATCAATTGAAAATCCTATAAGATTTATTTGAAATGAATATCCAAATTTACTTCATTAAAGCTTTCAGTTGATTACACGGTGAATTTGTTCAGTCACCGTAATTATTAAACTATTTCAATCGTTACGACACCTTGCGGCGTCGGTATAAACTTGTACCTTGGACTAATCATAATCATACGAATCATTCAAAACACGTATGTCTTTCATTTGACTCGTCATTAAAAATAGTCTTAATGCAATTATGTATTAAGACAATGATACACTAAACTCTGTTGTATTTCGGCGTATCCTTGCAATTCAATAAATGTCAACACATTAATTTTTCTCATATCATGGTTTGATAGTTGACAAATTATTTTCGTGCTTCTATTTCATTTTGAGCTTGTTGATTCTAAATCTTCCTCAGTTGATAATCAAAGTAAGTTTCCTTTGACAATGAATTCTGTTGTTTCTAATAGTCATTCACAAATTGTAAACATTCGATTTAGATATCTATTGATCATAAATCTCTTTTGGCTTGAACCTAATCACCTTGGAAATTATATCATTTCACCTCGTTCGTTTGACATCGATTCCTATAAATAATTCAGTTGAACCATTGAGCCCTGTTTATTGTAAAACCCATATTCATTAGAACATGTCTTGATTCTGTGTCATTTACCTTAATATTGTTCTTATCGACTAAGACGTGACATAACATTAAGAAGACATCGTAACCTAAATCTCGAGGACGAGATTTAAAACAAGGTGGGGAGGATGTAACATTTCTATTTTATCATATAAGAGTTACAGGTTGTTTAAATTTATTAACCACTAGTAACTAGTTTTATTTTTTTAAATAATTATTCGACCCAAATAGTTTTAAAAACTATTTTATATATATTTGGTTGGAATGTTATACTAATTAATTGGCTTGTATATGTGTGACATTTCTAATTTCTATATTAAAATAAAGTATATAAAAGTTATATTATTAAACGGGTAGATTATGGGTAGGTTGACTATTAGAAATATGAAGTATCTATACGGGCCTATGAACCGTTTAATAATTAAATTATAAAAATACATTATATTTGGACTTACTCCGTTTTTAATGAAACTTGGTTCAAAATATAGATAAGATTATTCTCGTTCTAATGACATATTCATTGTATTATAAAACGTTATATTTTAGAAGTTATAAGCGCTAAATCAGTGAAGCAGTTAAATTAATTATAATATATATATATTGAATAAAACAATAAAATAATAATAAACTTTATAATTGAAAAGGTGCACGAGTGGAAGTGTGTGTGCAAAAAAAAAAAAAAAAAAATCAAAAGAAACATTTAAACCAAATGAGTGTACGTGTATGTTTATTTAATTATGATCGGATACGTGGATCTTTCCTTGGCTTCGAAGATTGAAAACTTTTAGTATAAATAAGATAACTTGCACACAATCAAAATTTGTTCAGTCATTTTTTTCTTTCTTCCTCTCGCTATCTCGACTCTTTCTCCATCTCTAGTTTTCTTTTTCTTTAAATATTAAATCTATAATAATAAAGCATGCCCCGTTTTAAGTGTTTTAACTCCCGATCACTGATACCCTTTCCGATTGATCTGGGCCCCATAACGCATGTCAAGGCTCTGCCCGACTAAGTTCGTTGGGGTTCTGTCTCGTGACGTAGGGATAAGGTTGAATTAGGGTTACTATACTTAACACGAGTGCATATATATATATATATAAATAGCTCGGGAGTTATACCCAAGATTTATACCAGGAGGCTTTCTAGTTGAATCCTAAAGTTACAAGGTGAGTCTATTCTCTTTTCTCATAGTTTGTGAGTCATTCTCCTTTTATATCATCTTTTTGTGATACAATTATATTTAAAAATGCTTTCCAAAATCCTAAATGTTTACGAGTTATACTTACAGTGATTAAATTTTTATATTCTGTAATAAATGCCGGCATGGAAGGTTTTATACATTACTTGACTCTCGTTACTATTGGCCAAAAAGTTAGCCAATAGTAACATGACCACAATCACAGGGGGAATTGTGCCCAGTAGCCATAGCCTATAGCTAATATTATTTTAACATTAAATCATTAATAAATTTAATGTATGATTGAGATAAATCTAAATGGTGTGTATATAAAATAGAGCTTTATTAATCATTATTACAATATATATTAAAGAAAATATATTTAATAAACCTAAATTACTATTTACATTATAAAATAATATTTAGTCCATAAATGTATACCATAATAAAATAGTCAAAAATAATATATTCTTCTATACTAAGATTATATTTTTAGTCTTAGTCACGTTAATATATTAAATAATAATATTACAATTATTTAATTAATATATTATATTTGATAAGTTATAGCTATTAGTTTGACAGAAAATGATATATATTTCATTTTCTGGGCTAAGTGTTTTTGTGTCATAGAAAATATAATTGACAAAGTAATGTCACGGGACACTACTAAGTCCAGAGTCACTAGTTGAGAGAATGATCAACAGTGATATGACCAGAAATATGACCAGAGTCACTAGTTGAGAGAATGATCAACAGTGACATGACCAAAGGCACTAGCTGAGAGAATGATCAACAGTGATATGACCAGAAATATGACCAGAGTCACTAGTTGAGAGAATGATCAACAGTGACATGACCAAAGGCACTAGTTGAGAGAATGATCAACAGTGTTATGACCAGAGTCACTAGTTGAAAGAATGATCAACAGTGATATGACCAGAGTCACTAGTTGAAAGAATGATCAATAGTGATTTAACCACCGTCAAAGGAACCGCCTAGTGACCGATACCTTTAAATAATAATAAGATATACGATATATCTATTACTTGATAAACTTCACTACTGGAAGAAAGTGAGCCAATAAGTGATATGACCACCGCCACATCGGAACTGCCACCATGTGACCAATACTGATTGAATTGGGTAAATATAAACAAATATAAAAACCCTTAATGCTGTAAAGTATAACAATATATTTTTATAAAAATGGAATGAACTCGCCAGTATTTATTTGTCACACCCCTTTCTAAGGCGGAAGCACGAGGTGTGATCATGAAAGGTTCTCATTGCATACGAATGGTAAACATACTACATGCTCGTAAAAATAACTTCAAATGCCAATAACATTACGTAACTGAAAACATAGGTTAAGTGTTTACATCACAAGACAGCATATTGTCTGAAAAGTTTACAACTTTATTCAAAGATAAACATAAACAACATCCAAGAGCAAGAGTATGACCGCGCGCACATCCACTTTAGTTACCTGAAATACATGTGAGTTTTTGGAAAATCGTCAACATAATGTTGGTGTGAATTCATGCAGTTTTTGTATTGAACGTTTGTATACTTTGTATGAAAACATGGTATGTAATTTGTATAAATCAAGTATTCATGTATGTATCGAGATTGTTAATGGGTTGCAAGGCCATTAACATGTGACACGACATAGGAAGCATCCAAACCATAGGCATTTTTCTAGTTGTCGATTCACAACTGAGACATAAAAGCACTACTTGGTACTAGTTATCACCAAGAGTGTGGCTGCCCGAAAACCCATTAGATCTAACCTTTTGTTCTGCGGTCTTAGTATGTACACGATTAATGGTGCTTCTGGTACCCTATTCGTGACACAATTTCAAGTATCATTCCTTAGTTCTTGTATCCATCATACCTTAACACATGTATTTTCCCCAAGTTTAAAAGTATGTAAAAGATTTAAAAGTGGGATATGAACTCACTTTTCTGTAAACATTTAGTAACATGTACTTCACCCCCGAAGTTATAAAACTGAAAACAGTTAAAAGAAAAGGGGGAGCATGAACTCACAACTTTGTGTTTCTTGCGCCGTAAACTTCACCGGGTTTACTTATATAGCGTCGTGACCTATATGTGTTTTTTTTATTAACGTTAGTCACTAGACTTGTATCGCACAAGTACAAGTCACCATCTTTTATGTATGTGTTCTTGGTTGTTAAAAATAATTTATATTTTTAACTATGTATCTTACTTATACCATTTTCTCAAAAATAAATATAAGTATCTTTGTATTTTTCACCCGAGTTATGTATTTTCGTCCAAAACTTCATTTTAAGTTCGTAACTTGTCCAAGTTACATAATCTATTAAGAAATATATTTTCATAAATATTTTCTCTTGTGTTTGTCTATGTATGTTGTATGTGTATTTTGTATCTTTACTCCTTAGGAGTATTTAGTGTATTTTCAAGTCTTAATACACTTATTACATATAATACATACTACATACACTTAGCACAAAATTTGGTAATCAATAAATATATATATTTTTCTCAACAATATACATACTTAATATCAACTTTTATCTTGAAGAAATCATCATTTCTTAATCTTGAAGTTTACATAAAAATTTAGGGAAACCTTGGTAAATGCTTTTAGGTAAATATTTAGGGAATAAGTTTCACCAAAACTTATATTTTTCTAAGTGTCAAAATTCTATAGAAATTTTGACATAGTTTCCCTAAAAATGGAGGTTTCCCATGTTTTCAAAATATGTGTTTATTTTCTTTTAAAATCATCACAACAATCATCAACTTATTTAACACTTACTGAGTGTCAAAATCAAGTAAATTACACTACATCATGAACTTGAAGTTTTTTTAAAAACTTGTAGTAACTTACCATGTTATTTAGTAGGTTTAGTTACCCTTAAAAACATGGTTATTTGTTTGTAAATCACTTTATTAAAAGATTTAGTCATTTACAACTTGTAAGATGATTTTTCTAAAAATCTTTCTTTTGTATTTTTCTTGTTACAATCATGTTCCTAGCCTTGTTTAAACACTAAAAATATGATTAGTTTATTTAGAAACCATGACTTTGTAAATCTTGTAAATAAACTTGGTTTCTTGGGAAAATTATTTTTGTAATCATCTATTTACAAGATTTGTATTTTGTTTAAATCATATTTAAATAAGAAAACCAATTTCATCATTTAAGTTCATGAAGACATAAAGCATGATGATCTTGGTCTTTCACAAGATCACCACTTTAACTTACTAGATCATGTGTTTAATAACAATCTAGTAGGTTTCTTATGATGTCTAACATCACTAACACAAATCATCATTCATCAAGAAGCAAATCATCATCGTTTACATGTATTCTTATGTATTTAAGCTTATGTTAAAGTATCATGATCATGTTCTTTTGTGTTCTTGAGATTAACAATATTCATCATCTTTTAACCATCAAAATATGAAGTAACAAGTTACAAGGAGCTTACTACTAGCACAAGGGCTAGGGAAGAACACAAGAGGTTGAAGATGACAAATGGGTTGGATAAAAGCAAATGGAGAAGGTTCTTCAAGATCCACAAGCTCTAAACCTCCTTAAACACCTTGTTGCACCTTAGGTTAAGCTTGGAATGGATGAACTTGATTAAAGAATGATGGTGGTGTAGGGTGGTGGTCACGGTCGAGAGTGGGAGGGAGGAGAGGAGGAAGATGATGGTGTGTAGTGTGTGTAAGAATGAATGGGCTAAGTCTACTTATAACCATGCCATATCTTCCCAAGATCTTCACTATATCTTATGTAATCTAATGAGATCAAGCAAGATCATAGGCAATCTCATGAGATCAAGTAAGATCTTTGATGGGGGCCACCATGACCGTCCACTATATAGGGGGGGGGGGGGGTAAAGTGTAATTTCCAATTCTAATTGTTAGGTTTCAAGTGTAAAGTTTAGGGACTTACCGTGTTATTATGTTATAAGAGGTGTTATGGTGTTCGGGAATCATAACTAGCTCAGAAACATTAAAACAATGTTTCTAGTAATATTTTGATGTTTCGGGTAATGTCCGGTTGTTCGGTTAGATACCGGTTCGTTAAAGTGCTAAATTGCACCGTTTAGTGTCCTTTAAGTATCCTTTTGTGACCCTTTCAATTCCCGATACTTAGGAGGGTATTCTGGATAACAAAACATGAATTCTGCATGATATTTATGTGTTAAAAAGCTGATTATAGCTGATTTGTGCAGAATTCTGCATTTAAGGTGCGTTTCGGGTGCTTTTTAGTGCATATTCTAGCTTTCGGAAAGTCTATATGTTAACCCTTGTATATACTCTTGGGTTTCAATGTATTTTAGACTTTGGACCTACACCTAGGCCCCAGTTCTATTGTCTGACTGCTTTCTGCAGAATTGTTGACACAATGTGTCTTACCGGTGAGTTTACTAGTATTTCTGACGCAACGTTATCATTAATGCATAAAGCAATATTTGTAGTATAAAAACGTGCATGAATTCACAAGTATAGCATGTAATTTAGATAATGTTGACATTTAAGCACATAATTGCAGTTATCACGTATTAATTAAATTGTACGGAAATTACCGGTTTTGTGCCAGTTGTCACATTATTACTGATAAAATGTTTTCCAAACATGTTTAAGGTAATTTGCTGTAAAGATAATATAAGTCAGCTATGGAGCACTGAAGACTTAAATAAAGTGGCTACAAATATCTGAATAAAAGAAAAAAATTTATGTTTTATTTATTTGGGTTTATCCCTATAACAACAATTGAATTGAATATGAGTTTTTGTCCT
This sequence comes from Helianthus tuberosus, assembly GCA_030545235.1. Classification (NCBI taxonomy): domain Eukaryota; kingdom Viridiplantae; phylum Streptophyta; class Magnoliopsida; order Asterales; family Asteraceae; genus Helianthus; species Helianthus tuberosus. The sequence goes on from CM060420.1 coordinate 140,167,762, forward strand.
TTTTAAAAGTTCGGTGTTTTACAAACTCTGAAATCATTTCCTAACTACGATCCTGATGAAAAATTTTCCGTTGCGTATTTAATAAACACAGATACCATCTGACTGGCTCGCGACACCCGCTCCCAGGGTGGGGTCGGGGGCTGTGACAATTTACGAAAACGCCACCGCGCCAATTTAGTCCATAGATTGTTTTGATCGGACGATCGATAAGCGTTTTCACCGTTTTCACACTTTTCACCGTTTTCTCTAAATCCCAACCCTATATATATATATATATATATATATATATATATATATATATTAAAAATCTAAAAAATCTTAATTCGAATCAAATGATAAAATATGTAAGTAATTTAATAATAATAATTAAATACAATAAAAACGTCATGATACTTTCAATTTAAGGTGATGATTGTTTTTTTAATTGGTTAAAAACGAATTTGAAGTTATTGGTTACAAAACTCCGGCAAGTAGAATTATTAAAGTAATAGGCTTTCAATTTATATTTCAAACCAGAAAAATATATTTCCTTCATTTACTTATCTTTTCGGTTTTGTTACATCTATAGTACGATACTTCGTTGTATTTTAATCTTCAACTTCTGATTTCCATAATAAGTTTATGCGTATAGTTTCTTTATTATGAGTAACGTAATTTTTTTTTTCTAAAAGTAAGAAACATATCATTTTTCAACACCGCGAAATTCGCGGGTATTATCACTAGTATTTGTATACATATAATGTTTTGAGTTTGTGTTCACATTTCTAAAGATGTCTCTTTAAACCGGTAGTATCACATAAATCCCAGTTTCCCTTGATATAAAAAAAAAAAAAAAAAAAACCCTATGTTTATGGTTTGTCGGGTTTTAAAAGACATTTTATTATACACTTTAAAATTTGTAAATTTGCACAGGTTTGTTGACATTACAATATGCAGGGAGGTTCACGTGGATCACGATTTGGTTAGGGTCCATAATTTCAAATTATTTAGTTTATTTGGTTGGATGACGTTTATTTTTATTTGAAGTAGATTGATTTAATTATGATTTTTTATGTTTTACATTTCAGTGGATGGATTAAAATCGATTGATTTGAATATGTTGAAGGTGAGGCCTTAATCTGTAGCATTCACAAACGCATCTGGTCATACCACAAATTAACATCCACGAATATCCTTTACCATCATTTATATTATTACCAATTTTTATATTTATTTAGCGAGCACTTAATAATATGCAGATATTAACTTAAAATTAAAAAAGATAAAACTAAAACAGAAATACAAATGTATTAAAAGAAAAGGCTAAAATCTTTTTTTTTAAACAGAAATACAAATGTATTAAAAGAAAAGGCTAAAATCTTTTTTTTAACGGCCAACGAATTATTCAAATGGGCTTTTGGCGAAATTCACCGTATCGGGATACACTCGCCTCCAAACTGAGGAAAACTCTCACCTAGGGCTGAAGCCTGTGAACACTCGCCCGAAGACACAACAGTGTGATGATGTAAAACCCGCTTCGCTCAAGAATCGAACTATCGATCTCTGCTTAGTCTCCTATCATCACCGGATGCTACAGAAACTAATAGGGAGAGCAGGAATCAAACCTGAGTCATTTAGAACACAAGATCCCTCTCTTACCACTTCACCACCACCTTATTAGCAAAGACTAGCATCTAAAACTCAATTCTTCTCTGTTCTTGTACATCTCACTAAAAAAAGTCTAATGGCCCCACCTGCTACACAGACGACTCCAATCTTGACCATTCAAAACGACCCATGAACTAGCCACAAAATACACTAATGCAAGGTGGTAAATGCATTTATAAATGTGTCTAATCAGCTGCCACGTCAAATTTATACAAATACCCTAAAAATACATATTTTCTTTCCAATCCTACAAACATCTTTACACATACTTATATTTTCACATTATCACGACTTTTACATTTATTTTTAATAATTAAGTTATTTCTATCAATATACATTTTTTTATTTTAACATTATTTATATCGAAACTTATTTTTTATTAAAGTAGCATTAATAAACTCGAGTTTTTAAAATAAAACATTACAACTTTTTTTTTGTTATTTTGTCCAATTACTATGTTTGAGATGAAAAAAATGATATACAAGTCACTAAAGCTTATAGTGTACAACATATTTATGTATATCAAAATAAATTAAAACAAGAAAAGAATAAAATAAATACAAAACAAGGGCCACTATCCCATCAAATGCACCATTATTCCCCAACAACATTTCACTCAAATAAAAACATTTTCAATGCATTCCCTCTTAATGCTAAATCCACATAAGCCAGATGCAAGCTAAATGCTTTGTATTCATCAAGTGACACATCCCACATAAGCCAGATGCAAGCTAAATGCTTTGTATTCGTCAAGTGACACATCTTTGTCAATAAGCTCCATTATTATGGGTGTTCTTAAGACTTTGAGATTATGATAATTAATGAAAAGTGCTTGTCCACGTTCACGTTCACGTTCGAATGTCAGTTTTTATAATTTTAGGGGCTGTTTGTTTCCCTCTTAATGAGACTTTTAATGGTTCAGACCTCTTACTGATTTAGCACTTAATTGTTCAGACTGTTTGTTTCACGAGCAGATGCCTGATGGTTCAGACATTTGCCTCTGAATGGTTAAGATTTATACAGAGTCTGAATGGTTAAGATCTCTAATCTGAATTGGTCAGAAATTTGCCTCTGAACGGTTAAGCATTATACAGGCTCTTAATGGTTCAGACCTCTTACTGATTCAGCACTTAACCATTCATGTGTTGCCAAACAGCCCCTTACTCTAGTTTCTACAACAACTCTATTTATTTCTTTGATCTCATATATGATATTCATAATTCATAAATGAACACACTTTGAATCAAGAATTTTTTTTATAAACATCATTGAGTAAACTGTCATTTTGGTCCCTGAGGTTCGGTTACTTTTGTCATTTTAGTCCAAATCTCAAACCTTTTATATATGGGTCCTTGTGGTTTATGTTTTATTGCCATTTTGGTTCAAAAATGAAATCAGATCATATTTCTCAAATTAAATCATGCTATTTTGTCCTTTTCCTCAGGGCAAAATGGTCATTTTATGTTTAAACCCTAATGTCTCTTTCACTTCACTCAGAATCCCCCCACCCAAACCGCTATACGAGAGATGCAGCACTGATGAAACGAGGTTTCCCATCAAACAAAGATTCAAAAAGCACCAAACATGTCCAGGATGATGAAAATCACAACCCTAGCTTCTCAACTCCTCCTCCTCCTATGAAAAAAGCTAAATCCCTCAAAGAAATGATAAAATCAAGCGCAGAGAAGAACCCCCCTTTTGAAAATGTTCCATTCCAAAACAAAGAATCCCTACGGCCACATAATCTGTTTGCAAGAAGAGATATATTGAACCAGGTGACTGAGTTCTGCAACGAATTGAAGCGATTGGTGATGAGGACGAAAGCCGATGGGGATAAAGAGATTGGAAAGAAACAGGAAATAGGACTTTTGCAGGAAACTCAAAGGATGCCATTGTTGGAGAAATATGAAGGAAGTGACAATCATAACAATGTCAGGGAGAAGCTTACAAAGAAAAAAATAATCAGGGAGTCCGAGAACAGTCTGGGAATCAGTCTAAAACCATTCGAATTCCACTAAACACACATCAATTTCATCGATTAATTCCAATTTTTCATCTAATCTGAACCATTCAACTTCATCGAGTGTAACGTTGTTCGATCATATTTTTATGTGTTCGTCTTCAACCAGAGAGTTCGATCGGAAGTTGTTGCAGCCGCACGAGGTGAAATTCTGCCACCACTTTTTCGATTTAGATCCACTGCCACCACTGTTGTTACCACCAACATCAAGTAACTCAACGCTATAAGTTTCGAAATTCTGCCGTCAATAAACGGAATAAAATTGCAGCGAGTTATGATAGAGGAGACGATTTAGTTCCATGGAATGAATGTGGAAGAGGGTGGAGATTGGTTGTAGGCGGTGGTTACTGGTGAACGAAGAGGTGGGGGTGGAGAAGAGGTGGAGGCTGTTGTTCTGATTAGAGAGAAAGAGGTATTATGGTGGGTTTATATATTTCTTTAATGACCATTTTGCCCCCTAAGAAAATGAGAAAAAAATCAGGGTTTTTTGAGAAATGTGAGCTGACTTTGCTTTTGGACCAAAATGGCAAAAAAAAAATTTTGAAACCACAGGGACCCAGATGTAGAAGGTTTGAAATTTGAACTAAAGTGGCAAAACTGCACAAACCTCAGGGATCAAAATGGCAGTTTACTCCTTGGGATATATATTTATTTATTTCACAAAAAAAGACGACAACGACACAGAGGAGATTACGACGACAACGGAAACAAGAACAACAATAATAATAGTAGTAGTACTAATAACAACAGCAACAACAACAGTACTACTAAGAATAATAATAACTACTACTATACTACTTGAAAACAAATACATTATTCACCCTCTATTAATTACCAACTTTTTTTTCCATCTTACAAAGCACTATGCAATTTTTATTGGTTTTGATTGGTCATGATTTTGATTAGTCACCATTCCACCACCTTTTCCTCTTTGTATTTTGGGATTATTACATATATCTCCTTCCTAAGATCTTTAATTACATATTTACCCAAATTTTAAAATTAATTACATATTTCCCCTCTTTCTTACAAAATGACCCATTTACCCTTTTTTATAATTCATTTTCTAAAAACCAACCAACCCAGACATTTACATTTGATTATCATCAATACCCAACACAAATAAACCCACAACCCAAATCCTCTCTCTAATAATCTACCGTCATCATCCAGCACGACCGACACCGCCGCCATCACCAGCACACCGCCATTCTGGCATGTTGACAAATTCGTTTGTTTTGCAATACACTGCTTTCGCTTCCTCCTCTCCTCATCTGCCTCCGCTCCCAATATCTCAAATTCTCCTGCTGTTGTTGACAAAATTAATAGCAATAGCAATTCAAATAACAATTGTTTTGTTAATGCATCTTGTAGTGGTAATAAACTAATAATATTGAGTTTCTGGGCACTTATATTTGCCACCTCATAAACAGCACCAACAAATGAAATCACAGGTTGGTGTCTCGCATATCCGATTCAAGCCCTCGGCTCACCATATAAGTTTTTATTTAATTACATTTGTTTTCTGTAATTGTAATTTGGAAATGTAGTTGTTTTTTTAAAGAGTATGCTTGAGTCTAGTTAATTATATGACTATGTTGTATAAATTGACAATGATTATGAGTTTTATCTGTTTGGTGTGGAGGTTTTTTTAAGTGTTATTATTTGTTGGGTGTTGAATCATTAAGGTTAGCCGACAAACGTAGACTAATATAAACAATTTTGAAATTGTTTAATTGTGGAATCAATCCTATGAATTTACAAAATTCATTATTTTTTGTAGTCATATTTTGACTAAATTTTTTAGATTGAAAAATCATTTGTTTCGATAGTTGTTAATCGATTTCTTTTTGTGTTTGTTTATAAACATCATTTTTTATTTTCTTTTAAAATCTTAGTTTTATGTTTGAATAAAATTCTTTTTAAGATTTTAAGGAGAGATATGAAATATCACTCTTGAAGTAATTTAACAGTTTGAAATAAAATTTTATACCTTTTTTCTTCTTGTATCTTCTTCTTGATCGTTTCTAATTTTTCTGCAAGGGACCAATCCAACCCTTATTTTCCCTAACGGCCTCCTGCCTTAGCGGTACTTCAACGGGCTCCAGGACTCCAGGTTTTACAGAATAAAAACTTTCATGATAAAAGATAAAAGATAGAGGTTTACAAAGGAGTTTTTATTTCATAAATGTCCTCCCGAAGGAGAACTTCTTGATATTTACATAATCTCCTTAAAGGAGTTACTACTCCATACTAGTACACATAACTAGAAAATGAAAAAATTGATCGAATGATCAAAGTTGAAAAAAGAAAGGTGGGTGGTTGAGAGTTGTTGAGAGAATTTGAATTCTCAAGTAGGTAAGGGATGATTGAACGGGGGATAAGGGATCTCTAAAACTAATGAATTCAACTTCTTTATATAGCAGAAGTGAATTTTACAAAAGGTCTAAAATACCCTTAAGTGTTCGTCATGCATGACGTTTTTTAGTCGACAAACCCATGTGTTGGGTCCAGCTCTCGCGTGTCGTCTTCTGAAAAGTAGTTGTCTTTAATAGAGAGACCACTTTTGTCAGAATTTTCTTCGGTGGAAGATTCTTTACAACTCATGCACTGATGGCTTTCCTGTGCTCTTTGCATTATTTTACAGAGTCTTTGTTTGGTAGTAGGACTCACATCAACTTTGTTGAAGATAATGCGTTGCTCCATTTTTTTCTAAAGCTTCCTTCTCGTGCTTTGGTAGTGGAGTTCCACTGACACTTGTGATGATGCAGTGGTTGCTGCAATAATTTACTTTATTAAAGCTTTTTTCTTTAATATTTTGAAGATTATTCAGGATTTTTAAGAATCCTTTAACCCTTATTTCCACCCAATTTTCGAAATCTTCTTGCTCCTCATTCATAACTTTTGAGGGGTTGACGGTTCTTGCTTTCGCGAGCCCGATTTCTATATGATGGTAACTTTGGGAAGAAGTTCCTTGGTACCAATCTGGAAGTGTAGAGTTACACTTTATGAAGATGTTTGCGTCTTTTGCTGCTGCAATCTTCTTTCGAAAGTTTTTAATAGATTTCTTTATTCCTTCCGGAAACATGCCGATTTCAAGCAAATTTGGAGATGGATATATGAACTTTATTAGACCAGCAGAAAATGCTAGTGAAACAAGTTCTGGACTTGCGCCTGGACAAAAGACTAAAAGACTTTTAGTAGCCTTATCTTCTGTATAGACATGTTCAAACTCGAAATCATCTTGACTAAGAGCTCTTGTTTTAGACCAAATTCCTCTGAATTCGTCCAAAGATATAATAGCTTCTTCTTCTTTCTCTTCTTTTATTGTTGATCTTGAGAAAGTGTTTTTGAATTCAATGATTCTTTCTTTTTTCTTGGGCTTCAATGGATCAGGAATAATTGTTACCTTTAAAGGTATTCCTTTCTTCCCAAGATTTGTTGAATATCGGGTAGCTTCTTGTTGGGCTTGCGCTAACGACCCAAATTTTTTGAAAGGATAGTCGGTTTTATCAATGTAATTTTTTACTATACCCCAATCTTCATATATTCCTCTGTGGTCACCATCGAAAATAACATAAAATCTTGAATTATGCTTTTCTGGAATTTGTGTGACTTGTGAGTAACTTGGTCTGAGAGAGACCTGTTCAGTTTTTGGCAAACTGTCAGCCATCAAGGGATTTGATGTGCCTTTACCAGAGCCGTTTGCTACTGGGCTAGATGAAGATTTTAGTTATTCATTTACTTTATAATTGCTTTTTTCCAAAGCAACATGAATCAACGGACTTGATTTTTCTTTACCTTTAGCCGTTTGTAAAGGAATAGATTCAGATTGTATTCTTTCGGAATCCTGTTCTGAACTAACAGTTGTGTCTAGACTTTCGTCGTAGAGAGCTATTTTTTCTTGAATAGCTTTTAATTTTATTAAAAGAATTTTTTCTTTTAGGCGTAAAGCCTTTAACTCTTCCATTTTTCAAAAATATGCCTTTCTTTTTGTAAGTGTAAATGAAAGTGATGAATTTTTTGAATGAAGAAATGCCTTCTATTTATAGTAGCAAGAATGACAGTGACATTTTTGCTTAAGATTTCTGAAAATCTCGTGTCAAGCTATCAGTTAACACATTTTTGGCCCTCTTACCGTGTCTGTTATTTGACAAGACGACCCTGTTTATTATTTCCAAAAATATCTTTGTTTTCAGAAAATAAATAATTTTTGAATAAACAAATTTCAAAAATTCGTTTTGTTTATTTTTATCCCCCCAACTGAAGGAGTGGTTGGACTTCATTCTGAGTCTTCTGTAGAAGAATCGGATAATATTTCTAATGCATATACTTGTGTATAGCCATCAAAAATATTTTCATAAGGAAAATATCCTTTAGTTTCCGCTTTCGAAATAATTTTTCATTTTTCCGGAAACTTTTGTCTGTTGGGACATTCGTTTGCATAGTGTCTTTCTTCAGAACATATCCAGCAACGACATTTTTTCTTCCCTTGAGGACAAACCTTAGGTTTCTCTTTTGAAAAGTATTTTCCAGGAGAAAACTTTCTTTTCTTGGTTTTCCAAAAACGTTTTTTAGTTTTTGTTTGATATTTATTTTTATATTTCTTTTTGAAATAATTTTCATCTTTTACTGGTTCACAACCAAAAGTTAATTGTGGTAACTCAGTAAGTTTTTTGCAACAGCTTTTGTTAAAACTTTTTAGCTGTTTTTGTTTATCAGAAAAATCACAGTAAACCGCAATTTCTTCTTTGACAATTCTAGTTGCAAACCCAAGAGAATGCATCGTAAACTGATTCTTTTCTTTGTTCCATCGTTCTTTGGCTTTTTCTCCAACGATAGGAATCTTCATTAAGTAAGCCTCAATCCAAGAGTGGAATTCACCTGTACTTAACTTGTATAGATTTGTTTCATAAAGACAAGTAAAATCGTCTAACAAACAAATATCACAAATTTGTGCTTTTGCAAGATTTTGTCTTGCTTTTTCTAGCAATTTTTGATTTTCATGGTCTTTATTTGTTATAAGGTCGAGACCTAAAAACATCATGTATATTGCATTTATGATTTGATCAAAAAGATCTTCACCATGTAAATTTTCATCCCAAGTTGTCCCTTTGATGAAATTTTGTATAATTCCTGCAGACTTATGTTCTAATAATAATAACAAAGCCTTAGCATGAGAGAACTCTTCTGAATTAGTCTGAATGATTAAACTGATCTCAGTGTTCCATTTATCAATTACCTCTTTTCTTTTGTCGAGGTTGAAGATACAATCAATTTTAATAGTATTAATAGTAGTTGCACTACCATTGCCATTACTATTAGAATCAGGTATACCTTTATCATACGGCATGGAGAATTCCGTATTTTTTCTACGCCTGTTACCTTTGCTAGTAGAGGCATTGTAAGTTCTTTGTCTCGGAGACATTTCAACATCTGAAGAACTTTCTTCAGTATCGGGTTCTTCTTTCTTTACCGGAAAGGTTCTTGGTTCTTCATTCTTTAAAACAAAGACCTGTTCTTCTTTATTTTCAGAAAAATATCTTTCGTTTAAGATTTTATTTTCAGAAAACTTTTGTTCACATTCTTTGTCATCTAAAGAAATGAGACTAACAATTTCTATTATTTGTTCAACTGGAAGGTTATCCAATTGTTCATCTAAAATTTGTTCCAATTTTTGAGTGATGGAACTCATTTTATCCACAAGATAAAATAATCTTGTTATCTTTTAGATTTTGAATTTCTTCTTCCATAAAAGAATTTTTTCTTTTTAAATCAGTTAATTCAAAAAGTTTGTCAGAAGGATGAATACTCCAATCCGAATGTAATTCCACAATTCTTTGATTATTTCTTTCTAAATAGAAATAATGCATAGAAATTTTTTGATTTATGTCTCTAAAAGAGTTTCTCAATTGTCCTTTATTGGTCATTTTGAAGTTGATCCAAAAGGCCATGTTAATGCATTAGGACATTTAGAACTTCCTAAAGATGGATTTCCAACGTTGAAGTTTGGAAATGAATACTTTTGAAAGCTTTTTTCATCATCAATTTTTTTCTTTTTGCCTTTCGGGCATAAGAGTTTTTGAATCCATTTTTTCATCAATTTTGTCTGAAACATCTTTGATGATTTTTGCGGCAGTTGCCTCAAGATTTTCATTGGTAGATAGACTATCCAACTTTCTTATTAAATCTTTAACAAGTTCCTCTAATTTCAAAAGAGTAGTCATGTTACAGATATAATTGCTTTTTTAGCTCTAAGCTTAATAATTTTTTGCTTGGAAGCAAAAATGTTTTCCTTAACAATCTTTATATTAAGAATTTTTGTTTTATGACTTAACATAAAAATTTCTTTAATTTGATTTATTCTCATAAATCCAAATTGTATATCAGCCTCTTCATAGGTGATTTGTTGATCAAGATATTGTAAATAATTTAAAATTGGATTTGAAGACATTACTCTCCAATAATTCCTTTTAAAACTCTACCATATCCATCTATTCGCTCTGACATAGAACGAATTAATTGTTCAGTATTACTTGAATCTCCTATTTGTAAAGAGTTTCCAGCATAACTGTGTCTGGGTTTTGATACTAAAACCTGTTTATTTCGTGCAATATCAATTGCCCAATTTTCTTGTAATTGTGATGGCTTAGCGAATTTGCTGCCTTCAACAATTCCAATTTCAGAAAATATATCTTCAAGAGTTATATTTTCATTTTCCTTATACTCGATTGAATGAGTACTATTGATTAAAGCATAAGAGATTAAATAATTAATCGTAAATACCTTATTACCTGGTTCCATAAGATCAGTCCTTTCACACTGATGTATAAAACTCAAAGTTTTGTCGAAATCTTTTGAATCTCGATGTAAAGCAAATTTAGGATAGACAGTAAACATAAATTTACCATAAGCTAAATTTCCTTGAATTGCTCCAAGAAGAGCATCTTGCCTATTGATAATTCTATTATCAACGAGTGCCATTTTTATAGGAAAATTAATTCCGTCTCTGAACTGAGCTTTAAGGAGGATTTTAACCGATCCTATGTGTACCATATTGAGAGACTTCCTCAACTCTGGTTTAATATGCAAAAGCTTTTTTGCCATTTCACCATTTGTTAAGAGTGGCAAATAAACTTCACCTGCTGTATTTTTTATGTCAACTGAAAGTTCTTCAGTGTTAAAACAATAAAATATTTTATTTTTTTCTAGAAAAGGCTCTAGAAACTAAACTTTGTAAAGTTTTTGGTTGATTAAAAACCTGTTTAGTGTCAAGCTTGAATTTAAGCTTACTAATTTTTGTTAGTTGATCAGAATTAATCATGTAATCTGATACAAAACCTTTTTCGTTTTCACTAAAGTTTAAAACTTCAGTTATTTCTTCAGATTCATCAGAATCATTTTTAAAAAGATTGTTATTTTCCATTAATTTATGAAATAAAACACATCTTATTTTTTAAAAAGAGCACATGGCTCTGATACCACTAAGCGGAGGTACTTCAGAATTTTTGACAAATTCGACTAAAGGGTTCATTAAGTCCTTTAGAGGTTTTGTGGTCGGGTTAAGACTCATCATTTTTTGTAGATTAAAAATCCTTTGTGTAGATTTGAAAATCATTTTTTGTAGACGGTATTTTAGCAAAAGCTATGATACCAACTGGCCCAACTAACAGGCTATAGAATATAAATTCATTAAATGAATCTTTTTGAAAAAGATGCACAGTATTTCTTTTCTTTTTAGTCGATTAAAAAGAAAAAGATGAATAGTACTTTGAATATAATATTCTAAAGATTTCTTTAAAAATAATCTTTCATTATTATTAATCGATTATTTAAAATAATCGATTGATAACTTAGATTTCAATTTATTGCATATAAAATTCATAACTTGAAATTCAATTTATTGAATTCAATCGATCGAATTCTTAAAATTCAATTTATTGAATATAAAATTCATATTAGAATTATTAATCGATTTAAACCAATGTGCTCTTATAAATTGACAATGATTACGAGTTTTATTTGTTTGGTGTGGAGGTTTTTTTAAGTGTTATTATTTGTTGGGTGTTGAATCATTAAGGGTAAAATAGTAATTTAATAAGACTAATTTTAATGAAATGGGTAAATATGTAATATATTTGGTTTAAGAGGGGGAATATGTAATTGATTTTTATAGTTGGGTAAATATGTAATAAACAACCTTAGTAGGGGGATATATGTAAATGACCCCTTTGAAATATAACATTTTGTACAAACGCATACATTGGAAGAAAATTTGACTGACATTAGTATTTATTAGGATGTTCAAAGCAATTGCATTTATATTTTTTACATTCCCGTTACCTATGAACAGGGGTGGTTAACTGCGTTGTGTCTATGATGTCTTTAAAGGAATAACATATATACTTCATATGTATTCATTCTCAATCTGCATCAACGAAGCACAAATTGCAATTCATATTCATCTAAAAATAATAATACGCGGGCTTCAACCAAAACCATATTATTTACTTTGAAATGAAATGTTTTGTACAAACGCATATATTGGAAATTATGAAGTAAATAAACCTAAAGACAACAATCACTATTGGATTAAAAAAAACATAACTGAACTATAACAGTAAAGTTTGTACTGTTAGTTGTTTTGACCTGAACCCGTTTCACTTTGTACTCAACCCACCTGACCCGCACATTTTTTTTTCAACTACAATTTGCAAGAATGGCCAATTTTCTACAAAAGTGTGAAGCGCACCGGTCTATTTCACCTTCACGTTCCATAATTTGTCCAAAAATGCTCATTCTAACAAAGCTCATATATGTTTAGTTGCAACAAAAGTTAAAAACATTTCTAGCATATATCATACAAACCTCTTAGGTAGTGTTTGGTATGCAGGAATGAGAGGTGGAATGGAATGAGTGATTACGAGGGAATGAAGAAAAGAGTGTTTGGTTGGTCAATGGAATGGAATCACCCATTCCAAAAGGCATTCCATTCCCTCAAAATCATTCCTTCCACCCCCCATGTTTTTTTTCCATTCCATCCCCTCTTGTACCATTCTTCAACAACACCACAACCCACAACCTTAGCCACAACCCATCACCACCACCACCCAACACCGACGCCATCACCGCCACCCGCCACCACCTCACCCCGACAGCCACCGTCGCCGTCGCCACCCACTCGCCACCGTTATCACCCACAGCTGCGACCAACCGCCTACGCCACTCGCCGCCGCCCACCACCACCATCGTCAACGCCACCACCACCGCCACAACCAACTGCCGCCGCCGCCACCAACCGCCACCTTTGCTGCCACCCACCACCAACGACCACCTTGTCGCCACCACCACTCGTCGTCACAGCCGCACCGCCACTCGCCGCCACCACCACCACCACCCATCGCCGCCGTTGACACCCACCACCGCCACCTATAACCACCCATAATCACTACCACCGACCACCACCACCACTCACCGCTAATTTTATTACTCCATTTTTCTTGTCTACCGAACAATACACAATAATAATTCATTCCATTCACATGGTAACCAAACAAGACATGGAATGGTAATGATCCATTGCATTCCCTCGTCCATTCCATTACCTCGTTCATTCCATTCCTTCGTCCATTCCATTACCTCATACCAAACAGACCCTTAGTTTAGAAGCAACGCTTCCATTTGCCATAAACGGGTAGACTAAAATCCGCTCATTTTCAGTGGAACAAAATCCCCAAAGGCGTAAAAGATTGCGATGAACAGCCAAACTTATGGTTTCAACTTCAGTTTGAAACTGAACTTCACCCCCAAAATTATTGTCATCTTTTAACTTTTTAACCGCCACGATTGTGCCATCTATCAACAATCCTTTGTAAACAATTCCAAATCCGCCTTTACCTAAAATATTTTTTACATGGAAGTTATCGGTTGCAGCCCGGAGTTCCTTAAATGTAAATCTTCTCAAATGGCCCAAGCAAATTTCAGGATCATATTGATCTGTTTACATAAATCAAATTAATATCAAATGAAAAAAAAAAGAGTAAAATGTCATTTTCGTTCGTGAGGTTTGGCCAATTTTGCAACTTTCGTACAAAGGTTTGTTTTCTGCATCTGGATCCAAAAGGTTTGAAATCTTACCATCTTCATCCGGCTCGTTAACTCCATCCATTTTTCTCTGTTAAATCAATGGTATTTCCGTCTTTTTGGGATGAAACAAGATTTCAAACCTTTTGGATCAAAATGCGGAAAAACAAACCTTTTGACGAAAGTCGCAAAACTGGCCAAACCTTTGAGACGAAAATGACATTATTTTAAGTCTTTTTTTAGTAACCAGTTTGTCAAGATATCAATTCATCTATCGTATCATTTCAGCAACCTATTTTTCTAATAAAATGATTTGGTAGGTTTTAACTTTTAAACATAAATATATATCTATAATAAAACTGATTTTTGGAGGATACATGTAAGACTACCTAACTAAGTTTTTGTAAATAAGACATTAATCACTCACTTACCATTAACATCAAAGAATATTTGTTTATTTTTACGAATACGCCACCAAATGACAAACACAACAACCAGGATTAGTAGTAATACAGCACCAAAGCTTGTGCCAAGGGCAATAGCTAGACGACAACTTTTATCGACAGATGAAGATTCACCTGTTAAATCAAACATTAATATATCAGAAAACCATATTTGTGCTTGATGACGGGGGTAGCTCAAGACTAAATAAAATGATTAAATATGTAAACGCTCAAAAGGTTAAACGGTTCAACGGTTGAAAAGCTGTGAGTTGGGAAAAGCAATGCGGAAACAGTGGCCGGTCACATCTGGAGATCGCTTCACCAACCCGCAGCCGCAGAAGCAAAGCAGGTCTGCACAATGCACACTATTATCCGGGGGACAAAAGCCTTCAACCCCCGAAAGGGGAAACCCTCCACTGCAAGCAAGGTTACTAGTCTAACACATTCCACTTCGGGAGATGTCTTCCCTTATAAATTGACACTTCATTTACCTCAGAAGACATCTCCTGACCAGCGCTGATTCCCTAATCCCTGGTCGTTCACATCGAGTGCTTGTTTCACACAAGTCACTCCCTTTCACATCCAACACACACATTCCCTTTGCTTCCACTTCCGAATCTGAGTACAATTCAGAGGAGGATCCATAGCAAAGAACATCAATAAACTAGTAAACCTCCTTCCACGTCTCGCAAACGTGGGGGGACCCCACGACCTGCGTTAGGCAAGGTTGAACCCTTCAACCATTCTACCTGGCCAGTCCAGCTACCACCGTTGGTCTTGTATTTGTTGTATCAACAAGTTGGCGCCCACCGTGGGGCTACGCCGCTATTTCTTCTAAAAAAAAAAGACCTAGTAGTGTAGCTCTATTCACTTAAAATCACCATGTCTGAAAGTGGATCCCCGGAAGAAGTAAATCAGATTCCAAACGCTTCCACTCCGGGTAGTAGTCAAGCTCACGTGGCTATACCAACTTCTTTCTCAACTCCGGGGAGCACACCCGAGTTCCTCAATTTCAACACACCAACTCCGTCCAGATCCGGAGTTCCATCTCCCAATATCGGTGTCTCTGATGCCCCATCATGTGTTGAACTCACCCCTGAAGGGGTTGCCAACAATTTCCTTGTGCTAAGGTCCCTTCTCAACCAACATGTGAGTAGAGAAAGAGAAAAGGGAGTGAGGATTCGTTTAGACTATGATGAACCTAAACCAACATTGTCCCCTGGGCCACCTCCCCCTCTTTTTGCAACAAGAAGTGAGGCTGGTCCCAGTAACCTTTCAAACCCTCACCCTTATCTGTCCACTATGACAAATCCTACGGTGCATCCTATCTTCTCTTCCCAACCAATTACTAGTGGTGCTCCTCTGGGACATGAGCTAACTCTTGACCAGCTCCTACAATCCCCGGTGACAAGCTATCCAGCATCTACTACAACTACATGGGAGCAAGCTCTGTCCGTGCTCCCCTTAGCACGAAGTGCTGTTATGAGTGCTCCCCTCGGGATAAACTGCTCCGTTGGCCCAGGAAGCCTTCAAGGCTTCAACCCTATGCCCAACATGATGACCCAGATGATGGCCAACTTCCCATGGCAACACTTCATCAATCAAGTGCTTGCCACTCAGGGAAACAACGGCAATAGCAGTAATGTGGATGCAAGGACTGAAGAAGACTTGGCTAAACCATACAAGCCAAGTAACCTTTCATGCTTTTCAAGGCAGATAGCCGATTATGATTTCCAGTCAAAGATCAAAATGCCAGCCCACATCAGAACATATGATGGGACTGAAGATCCTGAGGACCACCTTCAGATCTTCACCGGTGCAGCTCGGATAGAGAAATGGTCCAACGCTGAGTGTTGCCTAATGTTCATGCAAACTCTTGTTGGATCCGCCAGGATCTGGTTCAACGATTTACCTGCTCAAAGTGTTCGAAGCTTTGACGATCTCAGCAAGGGTTTCCTGGCCAATTTCTCCCAACAAAGACGATATGTCAAAGATGCAACAGTGATCTTTCAGATAAAACAACGTGATGATGAAAGTCTCCGTGCTTTCATTGAACGATACAAGAAGGAAGGTCTGACTTATGTAGGGGCCGATGAGAAAATGAGGGTGGCTGGCTTCATGAATGCCATCACCTCTAAGTACCTTACAAGGGATTTCAACAAATCTCTACCCAAGACCTTAGAAGAAGCTCTTGAAAGGGCTGAAGCCCACATCCGGGGAGAGCAGGCAGTAGACATTAAGGAACAAAGAAAAAGAGGGTCCGGCTGGAGAAGCAACAGTCCAGCCAGAAAAAGAGGGAACTTCAACTCCTATGACCGGCGGTCAAAGGGTTCAGACCCTCGAAGGTCTGAAGGTCGGAACCTTTCAAGCAGGGAAAAAGGCATAAGTTTCACACCCCTCACAAAGACCCCTCAAGAAATCCTTGCAACAGAAGAAGTTAAACAAAACTTTCGGCCTCCCAGACCCCTCCCCAAAAGCAGGAAAAACGAGAACTCCACCCAATACTGCGAGTTTCATGAAGAAAAGGGTCACCACACCAATGATTGCTTCCAAATCAAGAAAAGAATAGAAGAAGCTGTTAAGTCCGGAGAACTCGCTCATTTGGTAAAGGGAGTCCGGGACAAAATGGCTGAAGGAAAGGGTAAGGAAGTCAATATGGTAGATTTCGATGGAAAGGTTCCTCACAAGAGGTAGAGGTTGGAAGCTTGGGAGCTTCAGTGTGTCTGTTTCCCCCTACGGAGAATGACCCTCTCTCTAGCCCTCTCGTGGTAGAAGCTACCGTGGGAACGTTGCAAACATGCAAGGCATACATAGACACGGGGGCAGCCACTGAAATCATGTTCGAAAATTTCTTCAACCGATTGAGCAATGAAGAACGTTCGAGGCTTCAACCCTCTGGAACCTCCATAAAAGGTATCGCTGACATACCCCTCAAGCCTTTAGGGCAACTGACACTTAATGTTCGTTTCAGTGAAGGTTTAAAAGAAAGAACCCAACCACTCACCTTTGTGGTTATCAACATCCCCTCAAGCTATGATGTGATCATCGGAAGACCAGGACGGTGTGCATTTTACATGGCCGTGTCTGTTGGCCATGGCACAGTCAAATTTCCCACCGAAAGGGGCATAGCAACCCTTCAACCATCTCAGGAAGCCTACATGGTTGAAGGTGAAAGTTCAAACAGTGAAGAAGATAGGCAAAGGTTGGTTATAAACCCTAAATACCCTGAACAAAAGAATAAGGGTCAACCCAGACCTTTCTCAAGAGACCCTTTCATACCTTGAAAAATTGCTAACACACTACAGCGATGTATTCGCTTGGTGTCCTGAAGATATGACCGGGATCCCCCGGGACATTGCCGAGCATGAGTTGAGAATACCACCAGAGGTCAAGCCTGTGGTCCAGAAGAAAAGAAGCTTGGCACCAGAGAGAAGTCTGACAGCCTGCCAAGAGGTTGAAAAGCTTGTGTCAGCCGGCATTCTCCGAGAAGTCAAGTACCAGTCATGGGTTGCAAACCCGGTTATGGTCAAGAAACCAGACAACTCTTGGAGGATGTGCATAGACTTTAAGGATCTTAATAAAGCTTGTCCTAAGGATTGCTATCCACTACCAGAAATTGATCTCAAAGTTGACTCCCTCACCGGATACTCGTTCAAATGCTTTCTTGATGCATACAAAGGTTATCACCAAATCCTCATGAAGGAAGAAGATGAGGAAAAAACAGCCTTTCACACGGACAGAGGGATCTTTTGTTATCAAAAGATGCCTTTTGGTCTCAAAAATGCCGGAGCAACCTACCAACGACTCGTTGACAAAGCCTTTGCAGGCCAAATCGGTAAAAACATGGAGGCATATGTCGACGACTTGGTGATCAAAAGAAAGACGGAGTATCAAATGCTCGATGACATCCAAGAAACTTTCAAGAACCTTAGAAAAGTCAACATGAAGCTCAATCCTGAAAAATGTTCGTTTGGATTTGAGGAAGGAAAATTCTTGGGTCACATTGTTGGAAAGCAAAGTATCAGAGCCAACCCAAACAAGGTGAAAGCAGTCCTTGAAACCAAGCCACCAAAGACCAAAAAGGAGGTTGAAAGCTTGAACGGGAAGCTTGCAGCCTTGAAGCGTTTTACCTCGAAGTTGGCCGAAAGATCTCTGCCCTTCTACAAAACGCTCAAAAACTGCTCAGATAAGAAGGATTTCAAATGGACTGAAGAAGCTGAAGAAGCTTTTAACCAGATGAAGCAACATCTAGCTTCCCTACCAGACATTGCGGCACCAAAAACTGGGGAGTTAATATCGGTGTACCTCGCAATCACGGACGAGGCCATCAGTGCAGTCCTCACCATTGAGCGAGACAAGGCCCAGGTACCCGTTTATTTTTTCAGCAAAACTTTAAAATTAGCTGAAACGAAATACCCTCCCCTTGAAAAACTTGCCTTAGCCTTAGTTCAAACAGCTAGAAGGCTTCGAAGGTATTTCCAAGCACACCCCATACAAGTGGTCACCGACCAACCTATTAAGAGTGTGCTTGAAAAACCTGAAAACTCGGGGCGATTAGCCAAATGGGCCATAGAACTAGGTGAACATAACATCACCTATGTCCCAAGGAAAGCTATCAAGGCTCAAGTCTTGGCCGATTTCATTGTGGAAGTCCCAAACCAAACAGTCACTGAAGTAAACACTGCCACCACTGAACCTTCCAACCCTGAAGCCTGGAAGCTTTTTACCGACGGGGCTTCAAGCGTTGAAGGGTCAGGGGCTGGATTAATTTTGATCAACCCAAAAGGTTTGGAATTCACATATGCTCTTCGTTTTGATTTTCATACCACCAATAACGAGGCTGAATACGAAGCACTAATAGCCGGCCTAAGGCTGGCCAAAGAAATGAAGGTTGAAAAGCTTGAAGTGTTCACGGATTCGTTGCTGGTCTCAAGCCAAGTGAATGACAGCTACATAGCTAAAGAGCCCAACATGAAAAAATATAGAGAAAAATCCAAGGAACTGATGAGTACCTTCCAAGCATGCAACATCAAACAGATCCCCATATCTCAAAACAAAAAGGCCGATGCCCTAAGTAAGCTTGCATCTCTCACTTTTGCCCACCTCACCAAGAAGGTACTGGTAGAAGTGTTGAAGGCCCCATCCATTAATGAATTGGAGGTTCAAGATGTGGTTACCGAAGAAGAACCAAACTGGATGAATCCCATAAGAAAGTTCCTCAAAAATGGTGAATTACCCAATGATCAAGTGGAAGCCAAAAGGGTTAAAATCAAGGCAAGGCAATACATACTACAAGGAGAAACCCTTTACAAAAAGGGTTACCTTGCTCCCTTGCTAAGATGTGTCGGTCCCGAGCAAAGTAAATATTTGATCAAGGAAATTCATGAAGGTGTATGCGGAGCTCACTTTGGAGCTAGGTCGGTAGTTGCAAAGCTCATGAACCTCGGATATTTCTGGCCTTCAATGCATCGCGACACAGCCGAAGAATTGAAGAAATGTGATGCCTGCCAGATCCATGCACCAATCCCAAAAAGTCCCAAGCATGATTT
Organism: Helianthus tuberosus; assembly: GCA_030545235.1. Classification (NCBI taxonomy): domain Eukaryota; kingdom Viridiplantae; phylum Streptophyta; class Magnoliopsida; order Asterales; family Asteraceae; genus Helianthus; species Helianthus tuberosus. The sequence continues at coordinate 140,187,504 of CM060420.1, forward strand.
AGTCCCAATAACCTCGGCTTGGCCATTCCATAAGTGGGGAATGGACATTGTTGGTCCATTTCCCCCAAGCAAAGGGGGAGTGAAATTCCTACTGGTGGCGGTAGACTATTTCACCAAGTGGCCCGAGGTCAAGCCACTTGCCAAGATCACAGGAAAGCAAGTCATTGACTTTGTCTGGGAAAACATCATTTGCCGTTATGGATTGCCAGGAGTACTTGTCACCGACAACGGAAGGCAATTTGCTGAGAAGCCTTTCAGCGTTTGGTGCAAAGAATACAAAATCGATCAGGTTTTCAGCTCGGTGGCTTATCCCCAATCAAACGGGCAGGTTGAGAGAACAAATAGAAGCATAGTGGAAGGCATAAAGACAAGATTGGGAAGATACGAAAGCAACTGGCTTGAAGAATTGCCTAGTGTCCTATGGGCAATTAGAACAACAGAAAAAACAAGCCATAAGAAAACACCTTACAGCTTGGTATTTGGATCCGAAGCTGTGATCCCTGCCGAAATAGGAGTTGTAACCCAAAGAATTGTCAACATGGATCCCGAAACAAACCAAAAAGAGACCATGTTGAATTTACAACTCCTAGAGGAAGCAGGAGATCAAGCCGCAATTCAAGAAGCCAAATACAAGCAACAAATGGAAGCTTACTACAACAAAAAAGTCAAAAACGAACGTTTCAAGCCAGGGGACCTGGTTCTCAGAAACAACGAAGCCAGCAAGAAAGAAAATCAAGGAAAGCTTGGCCCAAAATGGGAGGGCCCATACACCATCCTTGAAGCACACAAAGGTGGATCCTACAAGCTGGCTGATTCAGAAGGCAAAAGGCTTCCAAGGCATTGGAACGGCAAAACACTGAAAAGGTTCCATGTTTAAACGAAAAGTTTGGTTTGTATCAAAATGTATTTCAAGCAGGATTATAAATACCTTTTGTAAAAAGCAAGTATTGCTTTAATGAATGAAGTTGTTTTTATCAAACTTGTCTTTCTATCCCAAAATCAGGTTGAGAACCTAGCAAAAAACTCCATGGCAAGGGCCATGTAAGGGGATGAGCTCCCAGGCCACATCGCTCAATAGGTTCAAGGGTTGAATGAGCCTATATAAGGGGTGAGTTCCTAAATCAATACAACTCCATGAGACTTGTTAAGAAAAAATAAAATTGTCTCATAGACGGGTATAAGCAGCCTACACCAAATGCTCCCTAAGCCTTAGAAATATAGTCTACAAAAAGGCTAAAAAACCAAAAGAAATAATTAAAAGGATAGGTGCCATCTCTTCTTGTTAAAAATGCCAAGGCTAAGTGTCTGCAGCACTGAACCCTTTTAGGTATAAAAAACATAAGGGCAGCACAAACCCGACAAAGACAAAGTTACAAAAGAACAAAGCAAATCGAAAAAGAACAAAGTCAATTGGACAAAAATCACAAAGGTACAAACCAAGCCAGGACGCAAAACCAAGAAGCCTTCAAGGCTTCAAGCCACCCGGGCAATACCTCGAAACCTTAAAGGCTTCAACCTATTAACAGACAGCCAAAAGGCTTGGACGGTTAAAAGCCAAATGAACTGCCTTGACCAAAAAGGCACACGCATAAAACCATAATAAATGGAAAATAGCTAAAACATAACATCATATAAAAGAAAGCCCCAAAAAGACTTTCAAACATAAGTTAGAGCAAGTCCTAATAACTTGCAAGCTTAAACTACTGTTCCAGCGGCCACAAAGGCCTTAAAACACAACAAACAGGAATCTTAAGGGTTCCTAATAACCTAATATTGTTCAAGTTAACATTACAAAACATAAATTGTTTTCAGTGCTAAGAAAGCTACGAATCAAGCATCAACAGATTTGGAAACTCCAGAACCTTCGCCCTTGGCCTTCTTTGTTTTCTTCAACTTTTTAGTCTTCACACCTCCATCACCACCAACCGCTGAAGCCTCCAAGCTTGCATCCTTAGGAACATCCGGTTGACCTGAATGGGTATCGTCACTATCACCCGAATAAGACCTCTTCCTTGAAAGAGATCCCAGGATTTCAGCACAGACCTTCTCATTTAAGCCCTCCGGCTTCAAACCCTGCAACACAGCAAGAGGCTTACCAAAGCAACCAGAAACTTGATGGATGTAAGGATAAGTCAGCTTCTCCATTTGCTCAACGGAGCCTTTAAAAACATCAGATGCCTCGGGCCGAAACAGAGGTGACTTCTCCAAAGGATGACCGGACTCATGGAGCTTATAACCTGCAATAAGACCTTGGTGTTTTCCTAAATTGAGCAGTTTAGTATAAACATCGCCAAGGGCAGAATTAAACTCTTTGGAGTGCAGCAGATAGGTAACCACTTGATGGAAACCCTGCTCAATGAGCCATTGGTTATCCCCAGTAGCCTGAGCAACTGAAGCCTTCAACCTCTCTTTCTCCTTACCAAAAGCCTGTTGCTGAACAAACAAAGCTTCCCGGTCAGCCCTAAGTTTCAACCTATCAGCCTCGAAGCTCTTTTTCAAATCACCCATCTCAATCTCATGCATCTTTTTCAGATCACTAACCTTCTTCTCCCATGCTGCTTCCTTCTCGGCAAAACCAGCTATCTCCTTCTTCATCCCAGCCATGGAGGATTTCATTTTATCCTTCTTCTTGGAGAATTCTTCATATTCGTGCATTCTTTGACGAAAACGGGCAATGCCTTGAGGAAGCATGGCAGCAAGGTTGCAAGTACTCAAAATCATACGGGACAGCATCAGGTCATCATCCATTCCAGCAATAGTCTCGTGCACTGAGGGAGGAGCAATGTGACTCAGAACATCCTCACAAACAGCAGCATCTTTGAAACTGTCATCATTCTTCACCGACCAAGTAGGCACATAAATCCCTTCCGGATCCAACCCTTCAACGTCCTTGCTCGAAGATTCCTGAACAGGAGTGGCAACAACCTTCTTGCCGGAAACCTTTTTACCATGAACAACCAATTCCTTATCCTTCTCAGCACCTGCTTCAACACCTTGATCTTCCGAAACTTCAATGTCATCACTCAAATCCACCGGTTCAGTAGAAGTGGATTGAGGACCAGCCTTCAACAACCGACGAGAAGATCGACGAGTTGAAGACTTGGGAACATTGGTCTTAGAAAAACCCTTGGCAGTAGCAGCACTAACGTAACCTGAGCCCTCAAACCTTTGATCAGCAGTCCTAACCACAACATTCTCACCAGGAACAGACGGAGCATCCTAAAAAACAACATCAGAAGTATCGTCGCTCTTAATAAAATCCAAAGCAGACATGACTGCAAAAAACAACAACACATAAGTCATAGATTAAGAAAAACATAAAGAGGACAAAAAAGGAAAATGCATACCCATGCCACTCCTCATAAGAACTGGATCCCGATCAACATTCCCCTAAATTTTACTAACCCCTAATAGAACTAGTAAGTGTTCAGGAAAGGGACGAACCCTCGAAGGGCACCCCCGGATGGCATTGAGAAAAACAGCATTCAATTCAGACTCGGAAGGTTCTGGATCATTGAGAACAGCATCCGGATTCCTCCACACCATTTTAAATGGGAGAATAGTATCGGAAACCCAGAAAAAGCGGTCTTTCCAAGCCCCAAGCGTAGTAACCATCGACGAAATAAGGCAGGTATCAACTTTGGTTGTTTCAAAAGTAAACCAATCGCCATTCTTAGCCAAGCGAAAAAACCGGCGAAAGAGTAAAAGGGAAGGATCATACCCAAGAGCACGACACAAAACCTCAAAATGCAAAACCCTAGCCATCCCCTTTGGATGAACTTGCCCAAAAGAAACCCGATAATACTCCAACAAGTTCAAAACAAAAAACGAAAAGGGATAACGAAGGTTCGAGAACTCAAAATGACTACAATAAAGGGCAATCGAACCAGAAGGTGGTTTATCAATGGGAACATCACAAGCAGGGGCAGTGGGGTTAAACTTCCTATCAATACCATATTCCATACAAAATAAATCTACCTCCTCTTGTGTTAACCGGGAAAAAGATCTTGCTAAGTCCTTACGAGCACCCATTTTTGAAAACAGAAAATGAAGAATGCAAGATGTAAAGAAACCGGAACTAACCTTAGAAGAAGGAGAAAATGGCGAGACACTTGAAAAAATTATGAAACAAATGGATAAGTTTGGAAATATAAAATAAGTATAAGCCTACAATAGGGGTAATAATGGCAAAACAGTAACTCCTGCGAAAACCGCCACCCTATCAACTGCCATCCATCAATCAAATCAATTGTCAGTTATTTAAAATTCAAATTCAAAACATTAACTGCCTTCAACCTTTCAAGCCTTCAAGCAACGAACCCTCGAAACCTTCAGGCAATAAAATACGTACATAAAAGTCAGAAGTCTTTGAGCTTATCACCCAAAAACCTCTGACTTGGGGGGCTGATGACGGGGGTAGCTCAAGACTAAATAAAATGATTAAATATGTAAACGCTCAAAAGGTTAAACGGTTCAACGGTTGAAAAGCTGTGAGTTGGGAAAAGCAATGCGGAAACAGTGGCCGGTCACATCTGGAGATCGCTTCACCAACCCGCAGCCGCAAAAGCAAAGCAGGTCTGCACAATGCACACTATTATCCGGGGGACAAAAGCCTTCAACCCCCGAAAGGGGAAACCCTCCACTGCAAGCAAGGTTACTAGTCTAACACATTCCACTTCGGGAGATGTCTTCCCTTATAAATTGACACTTCATTTACCTCAGAAGACATCTCCTGACCAGCGCTGATTCCCTAATCCCTGGTCGTTCACATCGAGTGCTTGTTTCACACAAGTCACTCCCTTTCACATCCAACACACACATTCCCTTTGCTTCCACTTCCGAATCTGAGTACAATTCAGAGGAGGATCCATAGCAAAGAACATCAATAAACTAGTAAACCTCCTTCCACGTCTCGCAAACGTGGGGGGACCCCACGACCTGCGTTAGGCAAGGTTGAACCCTTCAACCATTCTGCCTGGCCAGTCCAGCTACCACCGTTGGTCTTGTATTTGTTGTATCAACAGTGCTGTAGATGAGATGGTAATTACGGCCCGTTTACATTTAAATGGACCGATTCAGGTTATTTCTACGTCTCTACGTCTAACGGGTTGAATGGGTACAGTCAAAAGATTTAGGTAAAAAGAAAGCGGGTCAAGTGGGTTGAGGGTCTCCCAAAGTATATTTGTAATGCATACAACCTGTTTAATCGCTTTGATTAAAAAAACGCTAGAATGTTATTGTCTTTGTGAGCACTTTCAATACAAACAATTCATAACTTTTCTAAGAAGGATTGATTTCATGTGTAGTCCTATATTTTCAAAATTTCATAATATCGTATTTACCGTTTTAAAACACTGTCTAGAAGTATCATATTTACACATTCCAAACAAAATAAAATCAATTACTTAATAACAAACAGGGAAACAATATTACTATTGTGAATCAATCATCTACACCTATAACTCTCTTCATTTATTTAGTGAAAACAGGCTGCCATAAGTAACTGTTTTGATTTTATTCATTACACAATAGATAAATATAGTATTTTTACAGTTTTGAAAGTCAGCCCATTTTGACATGTTACTCGACCAATGTAAAACAAACATATAACATGAAAAGGGTGTTTATGGGATACCGTTTGGTGGGAAAGCGAGAGGCTCCGGATAAACAACTGAGCAACCATTTTCAGAATTATGCTCACAGAGTAAAGGGTTTCCTATAATTCTGATTCAAAAAAAGAGCTTTAGATTGAGGCATGATATGAGATGATTAAAAAAATTGATTACTGTAAAAGGTGAAAAGAAAACTCACTTGAATGTTCTTGCTGATATTTTAGGTAATAAACCACTAAGATTGTTATATGACAGGTCTCTACAGAAGAAAGTGATCATTTTTAAATACAATAAGAATAGTATAACCAAACAATTTTTTTAAAAAATATGTCTTGTTAGATGAGTAGTTGCTTTTCTATTCAAATTCATAGATTAATCTTCAAATTAACAAAGAGTAAAATGCTATTTTCGTCCCTGAGATTTAGCCAGTTGTGCGACTTTCGTCCAAAGGTTTGCGACTTTGAATGAAAGTCGCAAAACTGGTCAAACTCAGGGACGAAAATGGCATTTTACTCTAAAACAAAAAATAAATAAATAAAAATTTAAGGCAAGTTGACATACACAAGTGTGAGGCTTCCAAGTTCAGATAATTAATGAGGAACCGGTCCAGTAAGGCTGTTGTTGTTGAGCCGTCTAGCTTGAGCATTAACATTAATTGTATTTAGACAATTTCGTAAAAAAATTCTCACTTATTGGCTGATGATGTCCATTTGAAATCAAAATCGGTCTTCGAAAAGTTTCACCAACATACGAAAACGTTTCAGCGCTACAAACACTAATTTCTAAATAGATTTAAAAAGATGCAGTGGTAAATAAAAATCAAAAATTGAAATCAACATATGAACATAATGTGTCGATGAAATCAACATACCTAGGCGTTACCCTATAGTCCTTGCCTTGCACCACAAGCATCACAAGACCACCGTTAGACAAAACCCTAAATCAACACATCTCGCTGTCACCATCAACATCTTCCTCTATCGAAGCACCGCCACCAGATGATCTTTGGGAAACGATTGAAAATGAGTACCGATTAAGATGGTATAACGATAAAACCCTAAATCTGGAATATAAGGAAGATTACTCATATAGGTGAAAATCAAAACCATATAACAAAACAACATGAAATCTGATATCAAATCCCTTTTGTTCTTTAGTTTTTCCTCTAAAAATGGCTGCAAAGGGGCTTTAATCTGAAAAAATTATCAAAAACTTTTAAAGATTAAGAAACCATAAAACCTGAATTATTAAAGCATTAGAAATAAGCACGTCTCAACGACAATTACTAATCAAAATCAAAACAATATAAACACAACAAATGAATTATCGCTGAAGATTGAAGGTACCTGAATTAAAGTAATGCTCACAATCATATTCCCATACAACGATTTGCTAACTATCATCTTCCTAGTAAAGAAAATGCGTTAAATCGATATTACAATATCATAAATCAAGTTAAACATGTTTCTTACAGCTTGAGAAGTTTCTTATGGAGATGAAAATGCAGCAAATCCAAAACAACAGTTTGAATGTTTGATATATCAGAAATGCAGCCAAAAGAGCTAATCGGATCAGCAGTTATTCAAAGATTGTTAAACGGGTCAATTGGGTGAATAACATTACTCTGTTAAAAGCAGGTTGGTAATCAACGGTAGCTCCATACTTATCACCCTGAAATTGAGCTCATTAAAGCAGAAATACCTCATAAGATTTAATTTCACAACACAATGGATACCTTATAACTAACTGATTGTGCAAAAGAAGATTTCTAAGTGTGTAGAGTTACCTAAGGCTATCGGAATTCCCTTCGCTCGTCGGAAAGATGCTACAATCAGGCTCAGAGTTTACACAAAAACGAAATCACCATGGCTGCAAGGGAGGTTGCAGATGAATATCTACCATCCTTCAACCCTGCCAAGCCAAGGTGCCATATTCAACAATATTTAATCAGAACTTCAAACTCATCATAGCCTTGTCGAAAACTCTAATATAGCAAAAGGGGGAACAGAAGAAACACAGAAGGAAGGACACAAGGTTAATCAAACCACAGTAATCGTGTCCGTATCATCTCAGTTCTAGGCCATACCCTTTTCTATTCATCATCTGAAGGTGAAAATCAAAATCATATAAACAAACAACATGATATCAGCTTTTAAATCCCTAACAAAATGAAATCGTGTGTCAAAAAACAATAACAAACAGAGAATCTAAAATCGGTATTCAAATAACATTCATTCACTCAATCAATACATAACAAAACCATCGATGATTCATTCAATCAATCATAAAAGAAGAAGATATCGGAATCAATACCATCGATGATCACTATTGACTATTCAAGATTGATTATACCTCTTCGCACAGGATCGACTGAAACGGTCAGAATCGCCAATTAGGGTTTCAGAGTAATGGTTTGAACGATTATGAGAGAATGAGAGAGAGAGAGAGAGAGAGAGAGAGAGAGAGAGAGAGAGAGAGAGAGGGAGAGTATAGAAGAAGCGTATGTGAGAAGCTTCTCCAATCCGGCGCTAAGAGATATGCCACGTGGTCTGCTGATTTGGCTTAAACCATAGGGTGACATGTGTCCCCCAATGGTTTGCTTTATTATATATATAGATATAGATATAGACTAGGTTATAACCCGGGAATACTCCCGGGTTGTGAATCTTTATATCTAAAAAATAAATATACATCTATATATGTTAATTAATAAAAATATATCATATAGTTGTGAATCTTTATAACCCGGGAACTTTCCGGGCAGGAAAAATCAATTTATAATCTAATTATGTCATTAAATAAATTAAAAGACATATTTTCAAACGTTATTAAGTGTTTAAATAAATAAGTTAAAATTTGGTGTCAATACTATGCGGTACCAATGTTGAAATTAAAAGACATGTTTTCAAATGTTATTTGCCGTAAAATAACACTTTTTTCCATTGTGCGCCTCCTTCCTTTTCTTTACATGTGCACCTCTATGCTATGCGATACGGTACCGGTTAAGCCAAAGCACTTATGAAGAAATGAGTTGAGCCAAACCACTTTCTTTACCATAATCCCAAAGAAATAAAGGCACTTATGTTTTTACCTTTTTTAACCGAAACCCGATTACCAAACCTGACCCAAAGCCACCTAAACCAAGTATTTAACACAATTGTACATGAAGCCACATATGACCTAAGTAAAAACATAACAAAAACTTTCCACATCATTTAAGAAGCATGCTTTCAGTTTGAGAAAATCAACAAAAACGTTATTAAGCATCGCTATTATAAAACCATTTATGATAGGAGTAAGTAATCATCACCCAAAACCCATTAAACCCATTCAAAACATTAAAACGTGAACTTTTAAAACTCACCTATAACGTTCGAACTCAAATTTTGTACGTACACCATGATTCAACCTCGAAACCGAACCCAAATCACATGCCGTGGATGTCTCGTTTTCCATTCTGTTCTAGTGCTAATACCCGCGAATTTCGCGGTGTTGAAAAATGATATGTTTGTTAATTTTAGAAAGAAAAAAATTACGTTATTGATCATAAAGAAACTGTACGCGTGAACTTATTATGGAAATCTGAAGTTGAAGATTAAAATACAATGAAGCATCGTACTATAGATGTAACAAAACCGAAAAGATAAGTAAACGAATGAAATACGTTTTTCTGGTTTAAAATATAAATTGAAAGCCTATTACTCTAATACTTTTACTTGCTGGATCTTCGTAACCAATAACCTCGAATTCGTTTTTGACCAATTGAAAAAACAATCATCACCTAACGAAATATGTCGGCTTCAATTATATCATGCCATCCAACAACATCAACTACATAGATACAACTTGATTGTTTGAGCATTAAAGTTGATTTATGTAATCAGTTTAAATAGTTTAAAATGAGTCAGCAAAGAAGCTCAAACATACACATACTTCTAATGTCAATTCATTACCTTCATAAAATTACCCTTTCATTGAAAAATGAGTTGCTTTCCACAACTACAAATAAAGAAATTGATTTGGTCTTTGATTTGCTACAATTTTTGTGGAACAACGAACAATTGAGATTAAAATTTGCGTAAAATATTCAGATTTGCTTGCTTAATCCATTACTAACATTACACAATGAAAAAAATTATTCCATTTTTTAAGATCAAGTTCTTCCACGGATACCAACCAACAAAGGAACATGTAAATGTAAACGCATTACATCATCTTTTAGACTTGTACCTTTAGGCTCCATTACATCATCTGAAACTGGATAACCGAACCCGACCCAATGCCACTGACCCGAGAAACTATCCTACCCGAATTAGTCTAACCTGATGAATGATAAACCCAAACCCGAACCCGATTGAAGTTAAATAGTTATGGGATTCGGATGCACCCGAAAAAACCCAAGAAACTTTCGATATTGTATTCCATTTGAAACTTATCAAATCTTATTAATTTTGTTGACATTACATTCAACGACCAAAAATGAAAGCAACAATTAAATAATAGTAATTCAAATTCCCATGAATCCTATAACTTGAATACTTTGATATGCATCACCAATTTAAGTCAAATCCCAAATATAATATCCATTTATAGCATATCCCAATTTATATATTATGATATATTGATTCATATGTCTCCATATACAAAATCATAGTCATACTCATATCCTATATATTATTAATAAATATTTTTAACAATTTAAAAACTAATAATAATGTCTAATGGCATTGAACACAACACATCATGTATATGTATGTAAACCATCAGCATACCACCATGACCCATGCCTTATGTCTTTGTTCAGCAAACACAACTCTAGACATCCCTTTTGCATCCCAAATATAGCCCAATAAACCCTTATAAATTGTTAGAATAACACCCTTTCTTAGCCCATTTTCTAACCCGAAACCGGATCTAACCCGACCCGATAAACCCGAACCAAAGTGTAAATATTACGGAGTCCACGAGTCAGCTAAAAGTGACGTGCATATTGTTCAAAATTATTCTTTATTTGAAACAATTTTACAACAAAAACACAGTGCATTTACTAAACTAAGGATTCTGACAATTAGATGCAATTAGCACACGAGGTGGATAAAAATACATAACATAAATGATTAAGAAACGTTAACCTTGACTGTAACTTTTATTTGTGTCAGTCTTTTCAAGAATATCACATCCGGTAAGTGCAATAGGAATACTTTCTATAGATGGACTTTCAAAACTCATTTATAGATCCCCATAAGTAGCTCTCTTTTTTTATAAGTAAGCATCAAAATCATTTCCTTTGGTAGCAGTGACAACCCTGTAAAGGAACAATGGAAAAATAATCTCAAGAATAAGGTTTATTGTTAATGTTGACTGCTAGAAATCATCCAACAAATGGAAGACATTCTCTAGAAAACAATCATAACATACTATAGATAACGTTATAAATTGTAGATAACTTTTAACAGATAAATAAGTACTAAACAAAGAAAGAAACAAAAGGAAATTGCATCACAACATAAAAGAGTTATAATTGCACTTGTGCTTCAGTCCTGTGATGGGTATCTGTTGCACGTACACGTTTAGTTAAGCCTTCCGCCTCTTTAACCCGTCAAAAGAAAAGTCTCAAATAGAATTAAAATTACGTACGTGGCTACACTACGTTTGAAACTACTCGAGGTTTTTTTACAGAAATCATCTGCTAATTAAGAGCTACCCAATTGTTGACAGTAGAAGAAACTCATTCGATTTTTGATCCGTTTAAAATGTCAGCCTAAAGGCCTAAATATACATAAATAACAAAGAAAACTCAGTTCGATGAACAAAAAATCAACAATAAAATGAAGATATGAGGTGTGTGATTTAATGATTCAAGACGGCCTATTGTAACACAATAAGCCAGGTGTAATAACAAAACATGACACACACACCATGTAAACTGATTCATATAAGTTACATCGAGTCAGTTTGAATTCCTTAGATTCGGTTCAAAAAGCATATTCAGTTTCAATTCCTTAGATAAAAAGGAAAACCACTTTTACTCGAATAGATTTTATATTTTGAGAAATGAAATCAGTGCGAAAAAAAAAGAAGCAAGATTAAACTTTGGTTTAGAACAATGCTAATGAATTTTGTTCAACTAAAAAGCAAATGGAGATGTCACTGTTTAAACACATGTAAGATAGCATAACATACCTTTTGATACACTTCCTCTTGCATGTCTTTTCCATTTGGGTCCTTCATAGCTTTTTCTGTAACCAGAAAAAAAAAACCCAGGGTCATATAGGCTATTATTGTCAAAAGATTAATATTCCCACTAACAGAGCCGCAATTCATGATCGTAAAATTAGTAAACATATATTATCCCACTTCAATTGCTTTATCATTTAGAGTAACATTAGTGCTATTCAATTGGCAACACAAGCATGATTACACAAAAAAAAAACGTAAACACGCTCTTGACTTTGATTTGTAATATATAATCAGTGCAATAAAAAGCTAAAATAAACTTTGGTTTAGAATAATGATGGATATTTGTTCAACTCAAAAACATAGTGTGATCTCAGGCATGGTTTTAAAAAACGCTTGAGGCGTGCGCCTCAAGGTGCGCCTCGAGGCGAAACGACCAAAAAACGAATCCGAGGCGCTCCTCATGGTGTTTTTAATGTATATGCGCCTCAGCGCGCCTCAGAGGGGCTGAGGCGCGAAGAAAGCTGCGCCTCAGGGGATTTTGATAGGTGTTTTTGATGTTTTTGACTTTTTGTGTCAATTTCAAGCATTTCATGTCTTATTTAAGTGTGTTTTTGATGATTTTGATGAATCTAATGATGAAATTAGTTAGTATTATTATTTTATAATATATATAATTTTTATATTTATTTATTAATACCGCCTCGGCCTTACGCCTCGTTTCGCCTCGAGACTTGCGCCTTGTGAGGTGAAGGGAAAACGCCTCGAAACTCGTTTCCGTTCTTTTAAACCTTGATCTCAGGTGCTTTCACTACTGTAAGAGAAATGTAAGATAATATACAACACCTGTTGATACACTTCTTTTTGCCAATCTCCATTTGCTGATGAATCTAATGGTGTTGAGGAGTTTACACTATTATAAAAAATAGCAGCGTTTGACTTTGACCGCATTGGATTTAGTAATCTAGTCTCCATACTCAGCATCATAAAACATATGTGCTATCATCGGTGATCCAATCTGCCCAAACATTGAACTAAAATATCCTAAATACCAGATTCACCCGACCCGTTTAAACCAAATACCGATATAACCATTTTAAGGTGTAAACAAACCTGTTCTTTTTCAGCAAGCAGGACTTCAATTGTAGCAAGTGAAGATTCTAGAAACTATGATAATTTTAACGAAACTTCTTCCTGAAAATATATAAACAAAAACTTAGTGAATTTGAGGATTTAAAATATAAAAAAACTACAACTTTTCTTTGGTGAATTTTTCAAGCTTGTCTTTCGTCTCTAACTTTTGCTTTTCCTACTGCACATATAAATCAAAGAACATTATTTTAATTCAAAATGTTTAAAATAATTGAAAAGAATTAAAAAAAAAATAGTCTATAATTGAACAAATCAAAGAATATCACCTCTATCATCAGTCCGGACAAATCCAGAAAACATGCTGATACTCTTCTTCACCATGATCATTGTCAAACATATGCATCACAGTCAACAAATCAGGTAAAAATAATATATTAAAAATCATATTGTGTACTAACCAACAGTTGAATAATCGGGAATGAGGTTGTGTTTGAAAGGGGATATTCAGAGGATCCATGAACTTAAGAAAGAGAAATGGATGCTTAGATAAGAGGTGGTGTAATGTTGAGTTGGTGTTTGAAGCTTTATATTGTATGTTTTAAAAACTGAATGGTTTCAAATTCCAAAAATAACGGAATTAATTTTGTTAACCCCCACTAAGTAAAACTGTTTCCATATATCTTATAATCAATGTATGATTATGCTGAGATCAAATCTCAGCCGTCTAAAATAGGAAAATCATTAAGAACGTGGTCAATCCGCATGATGGGAAGAGAGGCCAGTTACCAAAAATATCGGACATAATTTAGTAACCCTCATAACAATTCGAATTCAAATCCCAAAAATATCACAATTTTTTATGGAAGTTATAATTGCCCAACTGACAATGAAAATGGAATGTTAAATTCAAAAAACTTCCATAGGTATAACTTATTTCATAAGGGAAGGTTGACAATTAACTATTAACTATCATCGTTTATATCTATATCTATATTGAATTAATTAATTGATTAACACCAATTAATCAATACCTATATAGAAAATTAGTAAGTTACAAAAGAATAGAAACTATAAAAACACAAAATCTCGCTAATTAATACTCTAACAACCCCAAAAATTAGTAAATTATAGGATAAATATGGAATTTAGTATACCAATGCATATTTGAATGGCAGTATACCCATTTCCATCCATTTAACTAACCTGAAATCTGAATTACACCGACCCGATAACCCCAAAGCCCGAATATAAAATGGTTTGTTTTTCAACTTATATTCCCACCATTGACAACACGAATAAAACGACCCGGTAAACCCGATAAAAAAAAAAACTCGAAGAGCACCCTACTTAAAAAAAATTGAACCATTTTGTGCGAAAACGGACATATATAAATCTGATGAAAATAACCATGGATAAAAAATGAAGATGTATAATAGCATGTTAAACAAACGTAGTTTTGGGAAATAAAATAAAAATTTCAAATATGATGCTTTCTTATTGAAACAGAACATATAGAAATCAAAATGAAACAAACCAAAAACCTATAGAAATGAACAATTAAAATATGAATTAGCACATAGCAAGATATTAACTTTAAAAAGTGGTAGAAGACCTTATTGAGTTCTGCAACAACATCCATCTGACTAATTAAAATATGAATTAGCATATAACTACTTGATGCATATACTGCACCAAACAAACACGAAAATGAAGTAAAGCATTCACACATTTCTAACATTTTTTCCTTACTTGTACTTGCTCCTTTCAAATTATATAGCACATAGCTGACTTATTTTATCGAAAATGTGAAAACTGTGCGTCTTTCTTTGTACACATATTTTATAAGTTGTATCTTATGCATGAGCAGTTGTACATCTTTCTTTGTACTAACATCAGATTTCATAACTTCATCAAACTTCCAGATTTCAATACAAATAACTTCAAAACCCTAAAATCTTTAATTTCAATTTAAACATACAAAATTAACTATAAAGTACAGTTTATGCTTACAGTGATAGAAGAACCATTGTTAAGAACGCGTTAACCTCTCAAAAGGTCAACGATGCCGATGAGAGTGCGAGCGTGTGGTGGATCTAACGGGCTTAGTGAACGGAGATCCGGACGGAAGTGATGAAAACGCCATGATGTTTTCAAAACATTTAACTATAATGTTTTCCCTAAATAGAAGGCAATTCATTGTTGTTGGTATTCCCTGAGAATCATCATCACCAAAACTTTCAACGTTATGTTATAAATTGTCAACAACTTTAAACTTTAAGACACTTTGACCCATTAAACCTACAGTTTTAATTTAATTTTACTTGTTCGTGTACATACACTCATCAGTCTTTGGCCCATTTTCCATATCAAAAGTTCAAAAATGTTACAAAGAATATAATAAAAAAGACATATAACATCAATACCTTTATTATCTTCCAATAATCCAAATCCGATTCATCTACAACCCAAAAAAACCAATGTTATGAACTAATAGAAAACGCTACTTGATGAGAACATAATCATTATATGATGTACATAATCGCCTTCAGTTTATAGTAAAAACCCACTTAAACACAACCTAAAAATCAATACCTATGCTTTGTAAAAAAATGATAAAGAAGAACATAACCTGGAAATCAATACTACATATTCAACACCAAATCAGACCCAATCCGTAAACACAATGGTGAAAAAAAAAATCTGAAAAAGACCCAGTAACAACGATTTACATATTGAAGCAAAAACGGTACAACATCAAGACCGACAAATCAAGACCCATATAAACGAACAACGACACAATACATCCTAATCAGAATATTATTAGTTTGTCCAACTGAGAAAAACTAAGATAATAAATGCCGTAATTCACTTTACCATATACCACACATCATTACAACTTACATCAAAATCTACAGTTTCTAGCAACATATACCAACAAAATACATACCTAAATCACAACAGAGAACGCTACAACCTTCAACGCAAAATCAAAATCAAAATCTATTCACAAATCAATCGTAATCGATACCAACGCAACAACACACATCGTCACAAACCCTAACACTCCAAGTATCATCAAACATAAGGCAAAATCAATCATTCGACAGAAACACGCATATAAGATTGGATGAATGAGAAAGCAGAACCACCATCATCGGTGAACTTTACCAGTAGGATAATCAGAAAGCATCAGCGGCGATGAATCATGGTCGGCATATCAAACCACCATCGCTTGAATCCAACTATGTTACCTCTGATTGCCAAAAAAATGAAAGCGGCGATGAAGTTTTTGGTTAGGGCTTACAGGGAGAATAGGAAAGAAAGTTGTCTCTGTGGATTTTATATATATCTGAAAACACGGGTATCGAATGACCCGAACAAAAATGGATCCCGCGTGGATTAAAGATTTTGTGTATTGAGAATGGATTCCCTCCTAAACTCAAAATCCACCTCCACCATATCTTGCCACATCATCAAAAATGGTCAAAATCACATGCCACCTAGCCCAAATCCATCTCATCTTCCTATACTATTAAATAAAAATCTTTTTTGGACACTTGTCACTTTATGATGCCTTCTTATCTTATTTTCCTATTTATCTCTCATATAAAATAATAGATATTATAATATATATTTATTTGGATTCTTTTATTAATAGATATTATACTATATTATATTATTTGATACATTTACATTAGTTGTAGATAATTATTAATTAAATTTGAATTTATACGTTTATCTCTAACTATATTAATTAATATTATATTATTATTACAGTGAGGAGGCACGAGAGAGTGACACGTGTACAAAAAGATTTTCATTTATTAGTATAGGAAGATAATAATAATAATAATAATAATAATAATAATAATAATAATAATAATAATAATTTTAAACAATAAGTTAAGTAAATCAAATTTAGATAAGAATAAACAAATATTTTTTTATATAATTATAAAATTATATCTGTGTGAATTTAGATAAGAATACAAGGAATAAAAAATTATTTTTTCTATATAATCATTAAATTATATCCGTGTGAATTTAGGTAAGAATAAAAAATATATAGTTTTCGATATTATTACAATAAAAATATATTTTTTTTCAGTATATTTAGTCCCTTCAGTTATTTGCTTATGTGTGTTTACTTTTGAATTTCTACACGTTGGCTGGATGATGGCTTTATGAATTGTTTTCTTGAAAAACCATTTTTAATTTTTTTTCCTTTTTTTCTTCTAATTTTCAATAGTCTAATCACTACAACGAACAATTAATTAACCTTAATCACAAAACAGTAAACATGTTTTTCTCTGTCAAATTCAAATCCGACGTTTTTATTCTATGGTAAAAATTTGAGTTACTATATGTTTCGACGTAAATTTAGTTTAAAAATGAGTTGGGTCAATTGTAGTCTATACTTGAAGGGGTATGGTCCCAAATATCGCGTCAGCACGACCGCGAATGACCATTACCCTCATTAAAAACCTCCAACAGCAATTAAACTCTCCAGTGTCCGCGTGGACACACGCGAACACTGCGGTCCAATCTGTCCATTGATGAGAAGACTTACCTTAGGGACGGAAACTAATGTTATGCATAGCGATGCGGCCTCGCACCGCATCCTATGAACATTTTCGTCACGACAAGGGATCTGGACAACAGTAACAGTCACTCGACAGGCGATGCGGCACAACGCCGCATCCCGCGCAAATCATGGATGGAACAACCAATGCGGGAACAACATCAATGACCGCAAGCAGCGATGCAGCTTGGCACCGCATCACCACAGTATCCGACAGGTCTGACACACCTACAAATAGCTGTGCGATGTCAGACTAGCTACTCAACTACCCTCCTTCACTCCTCGGCTATAAATACTCACCCCAAACCAGGTTTGAGGGATCACTTCTCAACTCTCTCAATACTACTACTATCATACTTTGCTTCCCAAGCAAATTACTGATTCTCACGCCAGAGAGTGGTAACAAGGAGCACCCCCACCCCATCCTCCTTGTTACGAGTCACGGTTTGTTTCCTTTTGCAGGAAACCCATCACCAGACGATCCAGCCAGCGATCCTCGGAAAGAAGGGATTAACCCTCTTGACGAGATCAGTGAGTTAACCTTACCCGGTTAACCATTGTTTCATCATTGGCGCCCACCGCTACTCTTAGCACTTTTTCCAATCATCCTTTTCTTTCCAAAGATGTCTGAGCGTCAAAACAACACTACCGGGGATAACCTAAACCCCGCAAACCAAGGGCCTGCGGGAACCATTCCCCTAGCCCCAAATGCCCAACACATTGGCACGTCAACGCAAGGGGGCGCATCCCTTACGTTTGGACACGATCTGTCACAATACGCTGCCGTCATACCTCCAGGCATGAGCCCTCATACCTGGTATGACCAACAAGCAGCCCTTCTGGCCGCAACGTACAACAGAGCTTGCGCCGACGAACAAGGAGGTATCGGACCTACCCCGATACCACGTACACCTGCCGGTCGTATTTTACGATACGACGACAGGGCCCCCACACATCCAGCCTCCAGAAGCAGGCAAGAGGACCGCGACTCCTCCTATTGTGATGTCCGCACAATCAATGAGGACGATTCCTCGTACGGATCCCGCCGCAGGGACTCCGTACATAGCCGTTTAGGCTCTCAAGAAGAAAGAAGGCGGCAGTCTACAACGCGCCGCAACACTAACATTCATAGTCGTTTGGGACCACAGTCCCACCATGAAGGGTATGGCCATACTGATCCAGATGACAGTACATACCGCGGGGAGTCCCATTCCACCAACAGTAGACCGGGCGGACGCAACTATGTTCCTCCCACTCAACCCCGCAACACATACCTCCGCGCTGCAAAGCGCAACCAGGGCAAACCTTATAGGCCGAAATCTGCGGCCGAAAACTCTAAGTTTGTCCCGGAGATCGCCAACGCCGATGTCACCACCACAAAATTCCCATTAAACATTGGGAAATACAACGGCTCGACCGACCCAGATGATCACAACAACATCTTCGTCGGTGCTGGGTGCAACGGTAAGTGGGACGAACCTACCTGGTGCCATTTTTTCCCACAGACCCTAACAGGTCTGGCCAGGGCATGGTTCGATTCTCTGCCACCAGGGTCACTGACCTCATTCGAGGACTTACAAGAAAAGTTCCTCGCGCACTTTAGCCAGCAACGACGCCATGAACGTGATTCAATGGACGTCATGAACATCTGGCGCAGAGACAACGAATCGCTTGACGCATTCGTCGTCCGTTACAATAAAGAGATCCTAGAGATAGGCGACGTTGACAACCAGATGGCACGTAACCATTTCATTGTTGCAGTCAAAGACGAACAAATGGTAATGAATATTTCCGGCGGCAACGGCTTGCCTAAGAAGTGGGAAGATGTCATGGCTAAGGTCAAAACATATGCCCAAACTCAGCGGTCCCTCAGACCGCACATGTCAAAGGCACAACCCCTAGCGGAAGGCCATTCTTCCCGCCAAGAGCCCAAGCGCAGCAATAAGCGCAACAGGGACACATGGAATCGCAGCAGCGATCCCAAGCCATATGTCCCCCGGAACAACCAGCCCGACGCAAGGGCTACAATCAACGCCCAACGAGAAAACCGGGCGTCAAAAAAAGAGTCTCGGGACCGCAGCTGGACCGAGATCAACCAGTCGCCAAGCGACGTTCTCCTCACGGATGCACAATTCCTGAGACCGGCCCAACCAATGAAGTCCAAAAAGAATCAAGATCCCGCACTTTTCTGCGAGTATCACAAGGACTCGGGCCACACCACGAACAACTGCATCAGTCTCCGACTGGAGATTGAGCGAGCCCTAAAGGAGGGGAATCTGCAACACCTGTTGACAAGCGCACAAAAGGCTACCAAGCGCATCACTCCCCACAACGAGGGCACCTCCACGGGTAAAAGGGCCATGTACGTGGCCTCTACCCACATGATCAATGGAGGAAAAGGAAGACCGCGTAAGGCGGCAAGAAGACCGGACAATGACTGGAAGGACGAGCAAGTCGTCTTTCCAAAAGTCCGAGGCGGACCGCGCGATAGGCGCGCCGTAGTTATCACTGGGCACCTAGCTCACTACTGCACCGAGCGATTGTTCATCGACCCGGGCAGTACGTCCGATATTATATACGAGCAATGCTTCAACCAGTTCGATCAAGAAGACAAAGATCGACTGCAGCCAGCGGACTACCCGTTGGCCGGGTTTTCAGGGGAAACCGTGGTCCCCCTGGGACAAATTACCTTCCCTGTGCGCCTCACCAACGGAAGGCACACAAGGACGGAAGAGGTGAACTCCATGGTTTTACCTCACACCTCAAAGTATGACGTAATTCTCGGGAGGGAGTCCCAAGGCGACTTCAACATGATAACATCTGTCCCCCACTCTGCCATCGGTTTTCCAACCGAAACGGGGATCGCGATAATATACGCCCAAAGAGAAGTCATGTCTACGGACGAACTGCGTCCGACAAAGGTAGCAAGGCCAACCCCCAACACTCAACCAGAAAAGTGGGTCCTTAATGCAAGACACCCAGAGCAAACGGTCACGTTGGGCCACGCCTTGACACCTACTATCAGAGCGCGCCTGAAGCAACTCCTCTTCAGAAACCAAGATATTTTCGCGTGGACACCCGCAGATATGACAGGGGTACCACGCGAAATTGCGCAACACTTCTTGAATACCATGCCAGGTATCAAGCCCGTGATCCAAGGCCAACGCCACCTCGGATCAGCAAAAAACGCGGCGATGGAAGAGCAGGTACAAGAACTGCTCTCCGCAGGCATCCTGCGGGAAGTGAAATACCAGACTTGGCTGTCCAACCCAGTTATGGTAGAAAAACCAAGCGGGGGCTGGCGCATGTGTGTCGATTACAAAGACCTCAATAAGGCCTGCCCCAAGGATTGTTACGCACTTCCAGAGATCGACGAAAAGGTCGATAACCTCGCACCATTTCGATGGAAGTGCTTCCTCGATTGTTACAAAGGCTATCACCAAGTACAGATGGCAATCGACGATGAAGACAAAACGGCATTCCGCACTCCTATCGGGAATTACTGCTACACCAAAATGCCGTTCGGGTTGCGCAACGCGGGCGCAACCTATCAAAAGTTGATGAACGACACCTTTCGCGGTCAAATCAGCAAAAGTGTCGAAATCTATATGGACGACCTGGTCGTCATGAGCATGGAGGAAAACACCATGCTCGACGACATCGAAAGAACATTCCAAACTCTGCGAAGCGTTAACATGAAGCTCAACCCAGGGAAATGCTCGTTTGGAATGGAAGAAGGCAAATTCCTTGGATTCATCGTAACCAAAGATGGATTCAAGGTGAACCCGGAAAAAGTTCAGGCGATCGAGCGCATGCCATCGCCTTCTACGATGAAGGAAATGCAACGACTAGCCGGCAGACTAGCCGCACTCAACAGATTCTTAGCCAACCATGCAGCTAAGTCTTACCCGTTCATCAAGACCCTGCGGAGCTGTCTAAAAAAGGAACAATTCCAATGGACCGCAGAGGCCGAAAAAGCTTTCCGGGAAATGAAAGAGTGTTTGATCCAACTCCCAACTTTAACCGCACCACGAAAAGATGAACTGCTTATCTTATACCTGTCTGCCGCAGACAACGCGGTAGGCACGGTACTTATAGTGGAGCGGGAAGGAGTCCAAACACCCATCTACTATATCAGCAAAATGCTCAACGACCCAGAGACAAGGTACTCCATCATGGAAAAATTGGTACTGGCACTAGTGCACGCAATGAGACGTTTACGACGTTACTTTGCAAACCACGTCATCACAGTGTTAACCAACTATAGGATCGGCCCGATCCTATCAAAACCCGACATCTCTGGGAGATTAGCAAAATGGGCAATCGAGCTGGGCGCGCTTTCACTGAACTATAAGCCGCGCCCCGCAATCAAAGGCCAGGTCTTGGCTGACTTCGTTGCTGAAATACCAGCAAACCGTATCCAAGAATGCGAAGAAGAACAAAACCCTGTATCACAACCATCCTCCACAGAAACCTGGGCACTATTTACAGATGGTGCATCCAACGAAGATGGTTCTGGCGCAGGTTTGCGACTTGTCAGCCCTGATGGCCAAGAGCTAACCTACGCAATACGCCTCGATTTCGAAAGCACGAATAACGAAGCGGAGTATGAGGCTCTACTGGCAGGGTTGCGTTTAGCAATTAAACTCGACGTCAAACATTTGGAAGCACACGTCGATTCACTACTAGTTGCAGGGCAGATACGCGGTGACTATGCCGCAAAGGGGGATACCATGATCCTCTATCTCGAACAAGCCCTGCAACTGAAGTCAAAGTTTACCTCCTTCAATATTCGCCACATCAACAGGAGTGAAAATAAACCCGCGGACGCACTATCAAAACTTGCGTCCACCAGCTTCCAACACCTGGCAAAAGAGGTACGCATCGAAGTCCTGCAAAATCCTTCGGTACCCCTACGCCAAGTCAATGTCATCCAATACGGTACAACATCCTGGATGACCCCACTCATTGCATACTTACAATCAGGTGTTACTCCCGAAAGCAAAGCAGAGGCACGCAAGTTGCAATACAAAGCGTGACATTACCAAATGGTAGACGGTATCTTATACCGTAAATCATACCTAGGGCCACTCCTACGATGCGTCAACCCCCAAGATGCCACATACCTTATCAAAGAAATTCACGAGGGGATATGTGGCATACACGCAGGACCACGCATGGTGGTGGCCAAAATCATGAACGCCGGGTACTATTGGCCGGGCATGCACCTGGACGCAGTCAAAGTCTTACGCAAATGTTTCAATTGTCAGCGACATGCTCCCAAGACCTTGCGTCCCAAGAACAACTTGATCCCCGTCACCACCGCATGGCCATTCCAAAAATGGGCAATCGATGTGGTGGGACCATTTCCAGACGCACCAGGAGCAGTGAAATTTATCATAGTAGCTGTTGATTACTTTACAAAATGGGTAGAAGCAAAGCCACTTGCATCAACCACCGCTATGATAACAAGGAAATTCGTGTGGGAACATATCATCTGCCGTTTCGGTCTACCAATGTGCATCGTCACCGACAACGGTACCAACTTCCCTGCCGACGACTTTCAAAAATGGCTAAAAGAGCTAAACATTGAACACATATTCTCCTCAGTGGCGCATCCGCAAGGGAACGGCCAAGTCGAGAGTATCAATAAAAGCTTAGTCGAAGGCATCAAAGCACGGTTAGGAACAGCCAGACGCGGCTGGGTTGATGAACTCCCAAGTATTTTATGGGCTCACAGGACAAGCCCAAAAACAAGCAACGACGAGACCCCCTTCAGCCCGGTCTATGGTACTGAAGCGGTGATCCCCGCGGAAGTAGGCCTCCCCTCACCTAGAATGTTGGCCATCAACAAGATGGACAACAATGAGGAACGCAGGGTTGACTTAGACCTCTTGGAAGAAAGGCGCGAAAACGCTGCCATCAACGAGGCCAAGTACAAAACCAAGTTGGAAAAGTACTACAATGCACGCGTTCGCATTTGTACTTTCAACCCTGGAGACTACGTCCTTCGTGACAACGAAGCATCCAACGCAGAACGCCCAGGGAAACTTGCCCCCAAGTGGGAAGGACCGTACCTCATCTAAGAGGTCCTGGGCAAAGGCGCGTACAAACTACAAACATTAGAAGGCGAAACTATCGCACACACATGTAACGCACAGCAACTTCGACGCTGTTATATGTAAGCCATGTTTTCTGCATGTAATCTATCAGGCCGCAGGCCATTTGCAAATAAATAAATAGACGATTCAATGCAATATTGTTTATTTATTTCTATTACAAATGCGTGTTCCACTATGAGGTATACACAAAAACAGATTAGCAAAATCTTCATTCGTGATACCCACACAGAATGGTAACCACACGCAACTATTGTAATAGGCCAGCAATGGCAATACTGTTTGTCTAACAAGAAACAAATCTTCATACTTGCATATCACCTAGATATGCAAAAGGCAATTACAGATTTAGTATTACTCACAGTAACACTAAACGCGTACAAATTCAAACATGCAAGTAGTAAAAACACTTGTAAAAATTGAAACAACAATTCTTTATATTCAAAAAATTCCTGCACCTGTGCGGTGCACAAGGAATTTACATAAAGTTTTGTAACATTTACATAAGGAAACAAAAGAGGCACGCAGGCCAATCTAATCTTCCTTCGTACCACTGGGGCCCGCACCATCCGTGCCCTCAACATCTGGTTTTTCCTCATCCTCTTCGTCTTCACCAGCGTATAAGACTCGCAAGCGGTCCACATAATCCTCCGCTTCTAGACACTTTTCAAGTTCTTCAAGATCTGTGAGGGTTGTATCATTAAACTCCTGAATCGCAGCAGTAAGAAGCGCTTCAGTATCCACATCCTTGAACCCGGATCGCTCATCAGTATATCCGCCCTCGGTTACAAGATTCATATGAGCAATACAGCGATTATAGCCAGCTTTAAAACCAGCATCACGGGCGCGATCCCTGATCTCGTTAACACCTGCTACGGTCTCGGGTGCGTCAAGAATGGCAGTAACAATCTGCGAAACATGAATACAATGGTTATCAAAGGCAAACCTACAACAAAAATAACAAGGCAACGGATACTTACATGCCCGATCCCGTGCATACGCATCCATTCATGATCAGCCTTGAGCAACTCAAGTGAAGAAGCGTGGCTATCCCTAGCCTCTTCAGCCTCTCTTGCCCGCACTTCAGCTTCAGCAGCACGGGCAGAGACTTCCTCAATAGTGACCCCCCGGGTCCGCACTTCAGCCTTTTAACAAGAAGTCATAAGTATACAAAAATAATCAACATACTTATGAGACGCAATTTCAAAGTTAGGAAAAACTTATACCTGAAGGTCCAAGATAGTTTTGCTTAACTTGGTGCGGTCAACATTTGCCCCTTCAAGAGCTTTTGCAGCACGAACCTTCGCCTCCTTGGCCTCTTCCAGAGCCTTGGCAAGACGAACCTCTGCTTCCTTGGCCCCTTGGGCAGCCGCAACGGCCTCAGCTTTCTCTTTAGCCAACGCAGAAATTGCTGCCTTGGCATTGATAAGCTCCTGACGAACATGAAAGAGAGTTTCATTCTGTTTACCCCAAGATTCTTTCCAAGTCTTGCGCTCATCAGATAGCGTCTTGCGCTCATCAGAAAGGGTTTCTTTCCAACGCTTACGCTCATCAGACAGCAGTTTTGCAAGAGTACGAACCTGTTTAAGCTCAGCAGTTGCAGCCCACTCTTCAGTCTGCTTATGCTTCTCAAACGCAGCTCTATCCCTCTCAAGCTGCTCTCTATTCCTCTCAAGCTGCTCTGCACCCTCACGTGTAGCCTTCACCAACTCCTCGGCCTCGGCCCGTAAACGCGCATTCTCCTCCCCCTTGCGCCCCAGCACCTTGCACTTTTCCATAACGGCATTTGCCATTATGGAGCTCCCCACAAGCATGGAGGAGAGTTGGTTCATCTGGACCTCAGTCGGTAAAGAACGGGCCCGGTTTACCTCAAAAGGAGTGCCCAAACCACTCAAAACCTCCCTACAAGCGGAGGGATCAGCGGAAATGTCATCCCCTTGCATCACAGACCACGGAGGGCGGTGGTAAGACATGGCCCGGTCTTCTGTGTAGGAGCGATAATAATACTCCAATTCAGACTCTTCAGGCTGAATAGGAGTCTCTACAAAACCCGCACCACCAGAAACGGAACCGGAAGCCTTCTCGGCAGCAGGAGACTTTGGCTTTCCAGTATCACCAAACTTCAAATCCAGATCAACAGTATCCTCTGGGGTGATAACATTATCACTCGAATCAACTGTGTCATAGATTTGAGCCGCGGGACGCTTTCCAGTGTCCACCCCCCGCACAGAGGCTTCAGGAGTAACAACCTTATGAAC
The DNA here is from genome assembly GCA_030545235.1 of Helianthus tuberosus. Taxonomy (NCBI): domain Eukaryota; kingdom Viridiplantae; phylum Streptophyta; class Magnoliopsida; order Asterales; family Asteraceae; genus Helianthus; species Helianthus tuberosus. The sequence continues at coordinate 140,213,344 of CM060420.1, forward strand.
CCCCGCACCCGCAGCAGTGTCATGCGGATGAGGGGGAGGAGGAGCATCAAAGTGGAAGAACCCTTCATCTTGCGGTTCTGAAATCAACACAGAAATACTTTAACGTACAAGTATAAGCACAAAATACTTGTTAAAGTCATGCATCACATACCAGAAACAACCGCAGGCTTCCTTGGTACAACAAAAGCCTTGCGCCTGGTCTGAATCTTCGGCTTCTTTCCCCCACCAGCATCACCAGCTTCCTCCGCTTTCCTCTTCTTCTCATCACCGGGTTTTGAACCCGCAGTGGTTCCACCGGTGGCCGCACCAGCACCTGGAACACCCAAGCCCTCAAGGGTGTCAGATACTACCACGTAATCGGTATATCTGCGGAAATGAGAACGAGAGATACCTGCTGCTTGCTTCACTAAAGGCGGAACAACAGAAACATCAGGTTTCTTCACACTGCGACCCCGCCCAGGTTTATCCGCATGCTTTTTCTCCGCATGTTTTTTGGGGGCACCCTTTGACTCAAATTTACCAAGGTTCCCAAGTGTACCTGCGTATAGAATATCAGCAACAAACTTTGTAAAGCAATAAAGAAGGTTATGAATAATACCTTTGCCCTGCGGCAGGGGTGCGGTCATCACCTCGCGTGAAGCAACGCGGAAGAGAGGGACAATCGTCAAGTTAAAACCTTTACCTTCCGCAGTCGGAATAAGATCAACCTTGCCAGTAAACGTTGGATCAAATATCTTCCACACTTCCACAATTTCTGATAATACATATCCAAATTAATAACAAACACGGGAATAACGCAACCGCAAAAGAGTGGTAACACTTACCACCAGTTTTCTCCCGCACCACAGGCATGAAATTCCTCTTGGGCCGGGTCAACATCATCCGCAACACCCACAACTCATTGTTGGTCAGCTGCCTATGCTCAATGGGTTTCAGCCTTGAGAACCACTCCGTAGTCTCCGCAGTAGGCATAGCAATATCCTCCGCAGGGATAGGCTCATTGACGTTCCGCATAGTCATGTCCGCAACAACTGCGGCAGCCTTAACGTAGAAGAATTTACACTTCCACTTCGTAATACCCTTCGGAGGGGTCATCAATTTGAGGCTTCCATACCGTTCTCTAAAGGAAAAGAAACCGGTGTTCACCGTCAACTGGTAAAACCCCCGGAAGTTTTCAACGGTAACCGGCAGACCAAGAGCACGAAAAGTTGATTCAAAATGCCTAATACGGATCATCCCAAAAGGACTCATCTGGGAGATATGGATCTTGTAATATTCCAAGACCTGAGCAACAAAAACTTTTAATGGTAAACGAAGGTTACCATCAGTAAAACACTCGGCCCACATGGTGATGTGACCGGCCGGAGCACAGGCACCAGTATCACCAGTTTGGGGATAAGCAGCCCCATACTCGTGAGGCATCTCAATCTTGGCCATCAGTTGGTCGAAAGAAGCTCTCGACCACTTCAAGGGTGGCAGGCCACCACCAGGAACACTGCCACCATCATCTTCTTCTTCCCCGGCCACCGGAGAAGAGGCTTCAGGGTTTTCACCCTCCACATTATGTGGGTTAGATGGATCAGCCATTCAGAAATATGTAGAACAGAAGTTTCGAGTTAAACAAAAACTCAGAAAACTCAGAAGATCACCGGAATAAAAGACAGATTGATCGGAGAAGATGAAGGGAATGCTATCTCTCTCACCAGAAATTTTTCGAAAAATTTGAACAGTGAGGAGAAACCAAACGGCTTCCCCTTTATATACTCATCGCAATAAATGCGATACAGTAACCGCCTCAACACGTTCAAAATAGGCGAGTTACAAGACGACACATGTTCAGCGACCTTTCCGCTGACGGTTATCACGCGCGCGTGGCCGCCCACGCGCCTGACAGAGAAGACTTTTTCACTCCCTGCTACAGTGCAGTTATGACCTCGGTCAGTGCAAACGTCTTTTCAAATCAGCACATGTCAGAATCCTACCAACTTCAACAACCCACACGTGCAATCGTGACGTAGGCAACAGAAAGCGACAACCTTATCCAAACACAAGCGGCATGCGGTTTCTCTGGTTTACCGCACCATAACCCATACCGTATTTTACATACCCCTCAAAAAAGGCAAAAATATATATCCTTAAATTATATAAAGGGGTATAAGTCATAACCGCACATACCCACGAGCACACGTGGAATATGCGGAGATGACACACACCAACCCGCACAGGTGTGTCAGATACTCAGAACCAGCATGGTTCTTTGGACTGCGAAAACCGCTTCACAGGATGCGGTAAACCGCACTCCATGAAAGCTTCTTCAAGCTTCAAAACCCTCATTTCCGGTTCACAACCACAGAGGGAACGCAAACAGCTTCTCCTTAAGGAAAAGGACAAGTATGCTGAGCAACCGCACATCAGCAACCCTGTCCCCTGAACCTTCAAGAGCCACATCCAGGCTACAAGACTTCTAGAAGCGAGTTCTTTGCTGCAAACCGCAACCATTCTTGCGTAGTTACTGCAAACCACAACTATGCGAACGGTAGCTACGGAAGAGCCACAACTAAGCCACCACGCGGAAGAGCAAAGCTATTTCAAGAAAAACTGCTTTCCAACTAAGCGTGAAGGAAAGTGGCTACAAAACGAATGCGGAAGAGTTTCAACCAACTTCCCAAGTATCTAAGACGATCTCTTCCGGCAACGCTACTTACAGGGAAACTACGTTCCACCAAAGCGTGAAGGAAAGTGGCTCCAGAACAGCGGTAACAAGTCTGCCTATGACTAGTTACCCACCTATGGACCGCATAGAATAAACAATGGTGGGCACAACCTTGCCTATGACCATGTTTATCTGCCCATAGTCCAGATTCACATTGTTCGACCAAACACGGCCAACAATGACGCAAATACCCCACGATCCTCAAAGAAACATGGCAAACGAGGTTCGGCAACGAGGTAACCGCAAAGAACACGCGGTTACTAGAGAGCTACACCTCTGAGGACGTGCGGTTACTTGAGAGATAAACCGCAGAAGACGCGCGGTTACTAGAAAGCTTAACTGGAGAACACGAACACCCCACAAAACAGGGATCATCGTTACATGTCCAGTGGCTGAACATAGAGCTTGAGCAAAGTACTTACAACTTTGCACCAGCTGACGCAGAGGTTCCAACTAGACTGAAGAAGACATCTTCAGTCACGATCTCAAAGGTTGGTTCGAACCCTGCTAATACCTTCAGTCACCGTCTCAAAGGTTGGTCCGAAACACCAACAGGTGGCTGATGATATCAGAAAAAGGTAGACCAAGAGTCAAGTCCTTGGCTGAGAATTCCGCATCAGACGGAACTTGCTCACCATGCACCCTTTTCAAAGGAAGAAACAATCTACTAGAAAGGGCCTACTACTTAAAGAAGGTGCCATCTGCATGGCACAAACTTAACCTTCTAGACAACATAGTCCAGTATCCCTCCCACATGCGACTCGCATACGGAAGGAACACTAGACTGGGGGGACTTGAAGGGGTATGGTCCCAAATATCGCGTCAGCACGACCGCGAATGACCATTACCCTCATTAAAAACCTCCAACAGCAATTAAACTCTCCAGTGTCCGCGTGGACACACGCGAACACTGCGGTCCAATCTGTCCATTGATGAGAAGACTTACCTTAGGGACGGAAACTAATGTTACGCATAGCGATGCGGCCTCGCACCGCATCCTATGAACATTTTCGTCACGACAAGGGATCTTGACAACAGTAACAGTCACTCGACAGGCGATGCGGCACAACGCCGCATCCCGCGCAAATCATGGATGGAACAACCAATGCGGGAACAACATCAATGACCGCAAGCAGCGATGCAGCTTGGCACCGCATCCTGCCTACAAGGCAAGTGGGTCTGACACCACAGTGCAAGTGGCACTGGGAACAGTCGCCTACCAGCCCACGTATGAACAACAGTCTGACACCACAGCAGGACGTGGCATCACCACAGTATCCGACAGGTCTGACACACCTGCAAATAGCTGTGCGATGTCAGACTAGCTACTCAACTACCCTCCTTCACTCCTCGGCTATAAATACTCACCCCAAACCAGGTTTGAGGGATCACTTCTCAACTCTCTCAATACTACTACTATCATACTTTGCTTCCCAAGCAAATTACTGATTCTCATGCCGGAGAGTGGTAACAAGGAGCACCCCCCACCCCATCCTCCTTGTTACGAGTCACGGTTTGTTTCCTTTTGCAGGAAACCCATCACCAGACGATCCAGCCAGCGATCCTCGGAAAGAAGGGATTAACCCTCTTGACGAGATCAGTGAGTTAACCTTACCCGGTTAACCATTGTTTCATCAATACTTTATCACGCCACGTGTTTATTTTATTGACGTTTTGATTTGTCTACATTTCGACGTAAATTTTGTGTGGAAACAAGTCGAGTCAAATATAATACAATTTCATTATTCGGAATAATTTACTTTTCAACGTAAATTTAGTTTGGAAACAAGTATGGTTGATTGTACTCTATAATTTATCACGTTGTGTAAAGCGCCGCCGCAACGCGCGGCGGGTAAAAACCTAGTTTATATATATATATATAGATATAGATGTGTCATATGCGTAATTTTCTTAATATAATCATTCCTCTTATTTGGCTTGCATATTTTAGGAATGCATAAATCTAACGTATAATAAAAGACTCCAAATAATGCCACATGGCATTTTCTCCTTCAACTTATTAAATATTAATAATATTATTAGTATATTTAATAAGGAAAAAAGGTATTGAACTAATTTAAAATCTTATCGTCTTACTATATCTAATAAGTTAATATTAAATTTGAATTAATTTAAGTATTAATAATATTGATAACTAAACTATATATTCTATATATTAACACGTTAACAATAAAAATAACATTATTAGTATATATCTAATATCTAATAAATTATTAATATCTTTTGAATTAATATGAATATCTTATATCTGATTTTTTTTACTTTCAACGTTGGTCCCTCATACTTTTCATCTTTCGCAAGTTTTCTTTTACGTTTCATTCTAAATTTTGTGAGTTTACACGCCGCAACGTGCCTGTGAGATTCAACGTTTTTTCGTCTATTTTTTTCCGTTTGACAGGCTCGTCGCAAGGCGCGTATTTCTTCTCGTTTGACATGTTCATTGTGACATGCGGGTCCTACATCGACTTAGTTATTTCTTATATGTTTTACGTTTCGGACTAATTTGTTTGCATTAACCGATTAACACGCGCAATGGGTGTGTGTGGTTTAATGATTTTACGTCTGCTTTTCGTTCGGTTTTATTTTTTCCCTTTTTTATTTATTTTGTTTTTACAAACTTTTCCAATGTTAGTGGTCGCTAATAGTGTTGTGGCATTGTTGCTACTTGGTACGGTTTTACGCTTTCGCCGCAACGCGGGGGTCTTAATACTAGTTTATTTTAAAGCATAAATATTATCCGATTGTAATATTTTAAATTTAATCTTCTACATCTCAATAGTTTCGGTAGAATATAGCCATTGGATCACAGTCATCAATAAAAAGCTGAAATTTTACTTATGTTATTTATATACAATCTTTCGGATTTTTAAAACTTCATTTTTGTATAGGTCTACATTTTGTGAGTTAACACGTCGTAACGCACTTGCATGGTTTAACGCTTGTACGTCCATTTTTTTGTTCAGTTAAAAAGTCCCGTCGTAACGTGCGGATCCTAAATACTCGTTTATATAAAGAAATTACAAATTTATCATATTTTAATAAGATTATATTTACCAAGATTTTTGGATGTAATATCTTCTAAAAACTTTTTAACTTGGAATCAATACCAAGATTTTTGGATGTAATATCTTCTAAAAACGTTTTAACTTGGAATCAAATTAATGATGCTCCAAACTTTAGATGGTGGACATAGTGTACACATAATCTCTCTATAGGTAATCCACTATAAACAAATCCTTTATTCTCACTTTCATCTTTTGAAGCACTTGAGTCATTTTCTCTCTGCTGTGGTACTGTTTCATATATGGAGTAAAAAAAAAACAATGGTTTTTATTTTATGTTTCATAATTGGGTTAATGGATTTAAACACCCCCAACTATGCCTATTTGGCCGATGGCACTCTCAACTTTCACTTTGGCTCAGAACACTCCCAACTTAACACATCGATTGTCATGGCACCCCTTCGTTAAATATTCACTAACCAGGTTACTAAAATTGGCCTATGTGGCAATTTAATCTGATGTGGCATTCCTACGTGTCATACATTAACTGATGTGGATAACCCCTCATTCGTGAAGTTTATAATCCCCAAAACACACCATCACTTCACTCAAACCAAGTTAAGAACATATCAGAAGCTCTCAAGTTCATCAATGGCGATCAAACCCTAATCGATCAGAGGTACGTTTTCTCTCAATATATTGGTATTGTTCACTGATTGCACTGATGGAGATTATCGATGTGATGCTATGGTATGGTGGAACATTGGATTTTAGTTTTGATCAACCTCAATATGTTGGAGGTGAATCAAAGTTGATACGTATGGATGTTGATCACATTGCATACTTTGAGTTGTTAGAGTATGCAATGGATTCTGGGTGTTATGAAAGTAGGGATTTTTACATGTATGGATTAAACTCTGATACTGGTGAATTCAAGTGGTTTGGGGATGATAATGATGTTTTGGAGATTGCATTGAAGGCTCTAACATGGTTTGAACCATTCATGGAGGTCTTTATTCAAGTCGCTCCAATTAGCCATGAACAAGGAGTCCAATTCATGTCCCAGCCCAGTAAACCCAAAGCCCAATCTTATTCACCACCCAGTAAACCACAAGCCCAATCCAGTTCCCAACCCATTAAACGAAGAGGCCGGCCCAAAAAACTTGTAACCCAGTCCAAAAAGAAAGTAGTCCATGTCAGTAGAGTGAGTAGGGCATCTGACAAAAGTGGTAACCCTCCTGTACTTGAAGTCCCTAGATCTGAATCCATTGCCTCAGGAAAGGAGGCTGTTGCTGATAAACCAGTTGGTTTGAATAATCAGCCTAGTGTACAAGAGGCTACATGGGCATTTGATTTGGATGAGGAGTCTATTGTTCAAGAGGGTATATCGAAAGAAACAGATGGTTTGCAAAAGAAGCCTATTGGAGAAGAGGTTTTAGTGGAAGAAAGGAGTGGTTTTGATAAGCAGAGTGCAGATGAAGATGACAGTGAAGACAGTGACTATAAAGCTGAATTAAATGGGACAGAAGAGTCAAGTTCAGATGAAGATGAAGGTTTTCTTGATGATAGTAATGAAGATGAGGTTCATGATGAAATAGCTTTCTCAGATTCAGACAGAGAAGATGCTGAATGGAGACAGTCACAAGATGCCATTAAACGAGCTAATAAGGATGAACTTGAAGCTAAAAAGAAGTTAGTTGAACAGTGTACTAAACCTTCTGAAAAAGAAGGTAAGTTGAGTGAGTCTAATGATGCAGGGTGTGCACATGTAGAGGGTTACAGTAGTTACGAGGAATCTGATGGTGATGTTGCTACTCCTGGTGAGAGTGAGGATGATGATATAAGAGGTAAGAAGTACAAAGAAACTGCTCCAAGTGTAAATGAACACACCAACTGGAAAAAGTTTACATGGAAAGTTGGAATAAGGTTTGCATCAAGGGATCGTTTTAAGGAGGCAGTGAGAAGGTATGCTGTGACTAGCGGAAGGAATCTGATCATTGCAAAGAGTGATAATAAGGAAGAAGGTCGTTTAGCTGTGAAGTGTGTACCAGGGTGTCCCTTCTATCTATATTGTTCACTAAACAAAGCCAAAGAGTGTTACATGATTAAAAGTGTGAAGAACAAACACAACTGCCAGAGAAACATGATCAAGAATAGACAGCTAACTGCCAAGTTCTTAGGGGATGAGTTCCTTCCTTTGTTTAAGGCCAAGCCAAATTGGTCTGCTAAGAAGATTCAAGCAGCAGTTAAACAGAAGTTTAAGGTAATTATAACTAAGTGGTTAGCTTACAAGGCTAAATCAAGTGCACACAAGAAGCTTCATGGTTCAATGAGAGATCATTACAGTAAAATTGGTTCTTACCTGGAAGTTCTAAAGAAAGCAAATCCATCATCAACCTTTAGGTTAGAAACTGCTCCACCAGGTTTCATTAACCTAGATCCAGAGGCCACATGTGAAACATTCTTTAGACTGTTTGTTTGTTTTGATGGAGTCAGAAAAGGTTTTTTAGCAGGATGCAGGAAGGTATTGTGCTTAGATGGGTGTTTTCTTAAAACATTCCTTGGAGGGATGTTGTTAACAGCTGTGGGAAGGGATGGTAATGACCAAATGTTTCCTTTGGCATGGGCAGTAGTTGAAGGGGAAAATAATGAGAGTTGGGAATGGTTTATGGATGAGCTTAGGCAGTGTTTGGGAGTAACTGATGATGGTGAATCATGGACTTTTATATCTGACCAGCAAAAGGTAGAACTCCCTAACCAATAATTAGCTTATTCATCACTTATATGTGACACTGTTGTATTGGTTTTGCAGGGTCTGTTGAATGCTGTTGCAATGGTATGGCCAAAGGCAGAGCATAGAAACTGTGCAAGATACATCTATGCTAACTGGCACAAGACATACAAAGATGAAGAGTTAAAGGAGCTATATTGGAAATCAACTAGGGCCTATTGTGAAGCTGATTACTTGCAAGCCATTGAAGAGATGAGGAGCATAAACCCTGATGCAGTAGAGGCCTTACTCAAGCAAAATCCCAATTGGTTCAACAGGTGCTATTTGAACACTCACACAAAATGTGATGTTATAGTAAACAACATGGCTGAAACTTTTAATGGCTTTATCATCAATGCAAGGTCAAAACACATTATACACATGTTAGAGGACATAAGGATTCAGGTCATGAGTAGGCTGGTTACTAAAAGAAGAGAAATGAGTGCCAGGGATGTTGTTATATGCCCTAAAATCTAAGAAAAGCTTGATTTTTCAAAACAGGCTGCATATAGATGTGAGGTGTATCCCTCATCATACCATGTGTTTCAAGTCAGGGATTTTGATGATGTTTCAGTTGATCTAGATAAAAGAACATGCACATGTAGGAAATGGGATTTGAGGGGGTATCCATGTAAACATGTTTGTGCAGTAGCTGGGTTTTTGCATAAAAATGCAGACGAGTATGTTGATGTGTGTTACCACAAAGACACATACATGAAGGCTTATGAATTCTCAATCCCTCCAATACCTAGTGAAAGGTATTGGCCCAAGATTCACCACCCTATGGATCCACCACCAATAAGATCTCAACCTGGGAGGCCTAAGAAGAATAGAAAGAGGGCTCCTCATGAGGATCCAAATAGACCAGGGAAACTTACCAAGCATGGGGTGATAATGACTTGTGGTAATTGTGGGGGTAGAGGTCACAACAAGAGAAAATGTACTGAACAAGGAAATCAGCAATCTACTGCAGGTGAATTACTTGTTTTAGTGACAGTCTGCTGTCTATATTGTAGGCTTTAACTACTTCTGTTTTGTATGTTGTAGGGTCTGCTAAAAAGAGACAGAAGGGAACAAAAAAGTCAAGCCAGAAGTCAACTCAGCAATCTGCTCTACTACCTTCACAAGGAACAACTGAGCAATCTACTCCAGTACCTTCACAAGGAACAACTCAGCAATCTACCCAGGAGAGAAGCAAAATTTCCAGCCAGAAGTCAGCTAAAAAGTCAACTGTCAAGTCAACTGTCAAATGGAAAGGGAACATACAAGGCAGCAGTTAAAAAGTCATAGTTTGACTTTTTTGTGATAAATGGACATGTTTGACTTTTTTGTGGTCTTTATGACCTTTTTGTGTTGTTGGCTGTTTGGACAACTTTAAGTTATGTAATAACTCTCTAGGATAACTTGTGGTGATGTTATAACTCTTTAGGGTAACTTTTGGTAATGTTATAACTGTTGGTTATGTAATGGTATAAGTCTTGTTTATGGTCTTTATGCATTTTGGTTGATTGGTCATTATACTATGCAGTTTTGGTCATTATATAGTGCAGATTTGGTCATTACAGCTTGGACAACATACACAGATTTGGACACTTGCAGTTTGGACACTTGCAGTTTGACCCATATGCATTGTGCAGTTTGGACACTTGCAGTTTTGACCCATATGCATTGTGCAGTTTGGACACTTGCAGTTTTGACCCATATGCATTGTGCAGTTTTGGACACTTGCAGCTTTGACCCATATGCATTGTGCAGTTTTGGACACTTGCAGTTTTGACCCATATGCAGATGTGCAGCTATATGTGCAGACCCATTAGAGGTATGTTTCTTATTATATCATGACCTTTGACATTTGTTGGTCAAATTAAAGTTTGGATATGTTGACTAATCTGGTAATATCAATACATGTGCAGATATATACAATCAAGGAGTAGGATTTTGCATTAAATTCCATCAAAAGTCAAAAGTGTACAATTACAACAAGAACACAGTTCATACTACCTAAACATATACAACACTATGCTAATGCCAATAAACAAGGTTAACACATGTTGCTTGTTCCATTTCGACTCTGTTCCAGATATCTTTGCTTTCAACCACCTATTCTCTTCTACTAAGACCATGTTTTCATATTTCAGGTCTTCTGAACTGAACCTGCACTGGGATGCATGTTGGTTGAACATTTTGTCGACATCTTCTTTCCATAAGAAGAACTTGCAGTCTGATCTCTGCAAAAGCCAACAACACCTCTGTTAATCAATCAATTCAATTCAAGAAAAATACTTGGAGTTAAGGTGGAACATACCGGCCAATGAGAGCATCCATAGAATTGTTGACCTTGCCGCACACTTTTCCGTCCAACAACTCGAACAACTGCTACAACATCATGATGGCAGTACACATTACCCTCCAAATCAACCTTAAACAATTTAGGGTTTCTGGAGACTGTGGATGAAGACGTAGAAGAGGAGCTCATTTTGATTCAAGATTAGGGCTTGTTCTTCATGAAAATCGACCGGATCGTATGTTGATGATGGCTTTGCTCCAAGGTGCGTCTGATTTCTCTATGAGTTAGGATTAGGGTTTACAGAATGAGTTTGTTACTGACTGGGGGTTTTAAAGATGGTGAATGAGTATACTTGACACGTAGGAATGCCACATCAGATTAAATTGCCACATAGGCCAATTTTAGTAACCTGGTTAGTGAATATTTAACGAAGGGGTGCCATGACAATCGATGTGTTAAGTTGGGAGTGTTCTGAGCCAAAGTGAAAGTTGAGAGTGCCATCGGCCAAATGGGCATAGTTGGGGGTGTTTAAATCCATTAACCCTTCATAATTACAATATTTCTTATTGCAAGTTCGTAAACAGAACTATTCGAACATGTTGATAATTATTTTACTAAGTAAATAATACTAGTTATAATCCGAATTAATCCATTTAAAACGTTGCATCTCCTTCTTTTGTCCCTTCCACCAACATAGGTAGTTTGAGTTTCTAATTTTTTAATATATTAAAAAGAATATCAAGACTGTGAAAATGGTTTTATATCTCTTAAGGATACACTACATGTGATATATATATATATATATCACCACTTAAGAGAGATTGTTATTGACCCCCCATTTGTGGCCCAATAGTAGGAGACTTGGGTTTTCCAATGAAGACTCAAGTTCAATTCTCACTTGTGTTATATTGGGATGGATATAATAACCCTTGGCGTATGCTCAGTGGTTAGGCAATGATGGTGACAAACCCATCGAGGGGGGTTCGATCCTGAGCCGCATCCCGGTTTTCATCCAGCTGTTACTTCAGCGAGGCAACTCATGTGGAGGCGGTACGGTTTCCGGAGGAACGCCGTAACCAATTCTGACCAACCTAGCGCGAACCCGGTTAAAACAACATAGGCTGGGCAGATCTTGACTAGGGCCGCCGTTTAGGCGGTGTAACATTTGATCCGGCGCCATAACGGGATTCGACACCCAAGTTTGATACCGGACTTCTCGAATGATCCCGGGATCTAGGAGACTCTTTACATCTTTTGCAATTGCCTTGGCTCGATCCGGCGCCATATGCCTTTTTCTTTGTGCTATTGGTTTGATTGATTCTTTTACGTTCAGGTGATGCTGTGCCATAGACCTAGGGACCCCTTGCATATCGGAGTGCTTCCATGCGAAGACATCGATCGAGTTGCTTAATAACTCCCATAGGAGCTTCTTTGTTCATTTTGGGAGTTGAGCACTGATGGCTACTTGCTGTTCGGGGAAGTCCGGATTGATCGCCTAGAGTTCTGTAGGCACTTCGAACTTTTTGGAGCTCGTTTCCGCTGCATGTCTCATTTCGGCTACGAATGAGTTTGATTTCGAAAGGATAGTGGCGACCCCGGCTTCGGTGGGGAATTTAATGGCGCCGTGTATCGTCGAGCTGATTGCACCGAGAGCTCGTAATCTGGGTCGCCCGAGTATTATGTTATGTGACGAATGAGTACCAACAACCAAAAAGGTTAGTTGGACGGTTCTGCTTTTGTCACCGTCTTTGAATGTGGTTGGAAGGGTGATCTGACCTATCGGACGAACCACCTCTCCCGAAAAACTGATTAGAGGGGTAGATACTTCGATTAGTCTTCTCTTCGTTTGGGGGTTCAGCTGCTGGAAACACTGTAAGTACATTATCTCAAAGGCGCTTCCTCCATCTACATAGATTCATCGGACTAGGTGTCCGGCGACGACGACCGATATCGTGATTGGTCCTTCTCGAGCATCATCTGGATCGATCGGAGGGAAGTATGTTGGTTGGTGCATCCAAGCTGCCATATGTTGGCTTGATTGCTTTACCCCTCTTGGCTCGGTAGACTGAATCATATTGATTCCGGCCTCGGTGTTTGGATTATCGATCGCTGCTGCAGATTTCTTCCCATCTTTTACTTCTTTCACGAGATGAGAGAGTTTGCCGGATCGTACAGCCTTTTCGATCTCTTGCTTCAAAGCCCAACATTCATCAGTTGTATGCCCCTTGTCTCGGTGATATTCACAATACTTCTTGGAGTGCTTATCCGAGGTAGGTCGTTGCTTCGACGGTGTACGAAACCGGGTGGTTTCCGTACTAAGGATTTCACTTGGCGATTTCGTTAGCTCGGAGAAGGTGTTAAAACGCACGTTTCCAGTTCGGAAACTGCTTCGATCTGATTTCTGATACGGACCCCGACTTCTGTTCCAGTTGTTGCTTCTATCTTTTGGTGGTGACGCATTCCGTCTCCACGATGTGGTTCGAGCCTTGGCATTTCTTGCTGCTGTTTCGCTCGGTTGACCGCAGGCACTCTTTCCCCGAACGAAGGCTCGAGCTCGTTCCATAAGTATCTCCATGGTTTTTGGGAGATCTTCGTGGAGCTTTTCCACAAGCTGGTTGTTCCGAACTCCGTGACAAAATCCAGAAACTCGGAGCTGGTCAACTGCTCCACTTATCTGCATGCTTTATCGATTGAAGTAATCGATGAAATCTTCTACGGATTCTCCGTCGCGGCGCTTTATATGGTGAACTTCGGTAATGTCTTTCTTACAGCGTCGCTGCTGGCAAAAGTTTTGCAAAAATATACGCTGGAAATCTTCAAAGTGATCAATCGATCCTTCTGGCAACCCATCAAATCAAACTCTTGCCAATCCGGTGAGAGTTTGAGCGAACATGTGACACCAAGCCGGCATGGACCATTGTTCGACCTTAGCCGCTCCGGCGAATGCGAACATGTGGTCGTCCGGGTCGGACGTGCCATCATAGAATTTCAATGTGGGGGGCATCTTTAACTTGGCCGGGAGTGGGGCATTAACAATCCGTAATGTGAACTTCGACTGAGAAGTCATAGACGTGGGATGATACGGCATGATCAGCTTCTGATCCTGAGGGTTTAGACCCATAGATCCCTGGCGAAACAGGTCGTTGAGACCGTTATTCATTGGAGCACTCGTAAACGAGGAAAATTGTGCAACACATGTTATGGGAGTGGAGATTATAGGACTTACCATAGATCCAGAGGTGAAGGCTCCAACGGAGACGGGATTAGCCCCTGGATAAACACTGCTGAACAAGTTCGTGCGGAGGCTCTGCAACATTTCTTCTCGTTGTTGCTGCTGTTGTAGCTGCCGTAGTAAATCAGCGTTCCGCAGGAGGAAAGCGTTGTCGAAAGTAGGCAATGGTGTAGCGACTGGAGCGGTAACCGAAAGCGTGGTGACAGAACTCGCAATCACATAACTTGCAGCTGGAGGTGCCGACGCTGATCCTATCGAAGCCGCTGCGGCGGCAACTGCTGTTGAGGCAGCTGTGGATGCAGCATTTCCTTCCCAGACGTCGTTGTAAGACGGGAAAGTGTTTGTTGAAGTAGCTGTTGTGGACTCCATGACTTGGAATAAACAGAATTAGCGAAGTGGATTAAGTGAATTCGAGGGGATGACGCCACTGAAGACTCAAAACCAGTTGTTCCGACCTGGTTAGAGCAGAGCTTCAGATGACCTAGCGAAAACCTGCAAGATCACAAGGAAAAGCACACCGTTAGCCTCGTCACAGGGAGGGGGGCTCTCTGTGACCAAGCTCGGGCGTGAGAATAAGTATTTGTGAGGAGAAAAAAGGTCAGGGAGAGAGAGAGGGGAGTTTAGAGAGAGAAAGTAGTGATTACCCTTTGCTTGGAGTCTTAGCAGGGTATTTATAGTTTTTGGGTGTGCTGACGTGGCGAGTTAGTTAGGGTCGGACCAGTCATTGTCAGGGCAGTTAAAGCTGTGGGCCCCCAGTTAGTTATGGCGTACCAACGTGTTCCGTTGTTCCGTCTACAGCGTGAGGTGCGATCCGACCTTTAAGTGCTATAGTTCGGTTCTATGTTTGCTGATGATTCGGTCTGACCAAAGACGTATCCTCATCAGTCACTAAAAAAGAAACTCACCGTTAAAAAAGAATAAGAGAAATTGTTATTCTTTTCAAATTTCAATGCTGATAAGGAAGGCCAATGTTAATGAGACCAGCTAAAAAGGCAAACAAAAGCCCAATCGAAAAATAACGGAATCATTCTAGGCTCTAGTAGAGCACATAGTAGAAATATTTTTAGTAAGTGGTAACCTCTAAATCTATTGAACGAGCTCAAGCTCGAAACTGAAAAGCAGTTTTGTGAACTATATGAGCAGTGATGTTGGGAAGTTAAACGTGTCTAGTGCCTTTAACGTTTGATCTCGCGGGAGTATTTACTCAAGATTTGTGTCACTTTTTTACTTCTTTGAACTTCTTTAGTGATTTATTCTTCTACTATTTTTCTTCTCTTTTTATTTTATGAATCACTATACTTATGTCATGCCGTGGATAGAATATAACATAACGAAGTAGGATTTATTTAATGTATCACAAACACCTCATCTTGGATATGTGTCAAGGTCCTAACAAACATATGTGTTACGCTCAAGTGCACAATGAGGACAAGATGTCTAATTTTTATACTTGTGGAGTATAGGGACAAGAAAGGCGATGAAACGTACAATTTTCCTTAAAGATTTGACGAACATGATGATTAACAAACTCGGTTTCACCATCACCGACCTTCACCTTGTGTGCAAACTGTAAAAACACCTTTAATACCAAATAAATATAGATTTAGTCTTTAATGGATAAAGCCATAAAAAGCGAGTATCCACAAAGACAAAATAATAGGTGCCGGACCACACAAATCACAGTGAATTAAATCTAATGGATACGAAGCACATTTTCATTCAAATTAGGAGGTAATCAAAGTACCTTAGAAAGTTGACACGGTGAACAAAATAATAAGTTTAAGAAAAACCGAAGTAATAGACGTACCAAGTTTATTTAGAAGAGAATCAATGTCAAAGGCCAAATGACCCATACGATTATGTGCCAGTCCTAAATAGTCTAGAAAGGTTGGGAAAACAAAACATCAACCGGATGGTCAGTATTCAATTTGCTTATGGATAAAAGGTTCTTGGTGAGTTAAGCGATAACCACGACATCTCGTAATGCTATATTATTGGAGATCATACAAGTACCCAAATGAGAAACATGCAAAGAATTATTGTTGCCAAAGGTGACTTTATAGAATTACTAGAATATGGATTCGTCTCATGTAAATTACCCGATGAAGGAGTCATATGGGCCATAGCACCCAAGTCTACATACCAATCAGGAGTACCACTAAGAACATGGCACTGAGCATGAAAAGCTAGCCAAATGAGTGTCTTTTGAATGAGCAGTTGAGGCATAAGTGGACAAGTGTTGGCATAGTGGTCATCCTTTCGACAATGTTGGCAATGAGGTGAATGATAATAACAACCCCTACCATTGATGTTGGAGCCGCGAGACGAATTGTTTGAGCAACCTCTTCCACGAAATTTAGTGACAAGCCTATTCTCTCGAGCTCTTAAAGCTTCCGGAGCAATGGCGGTGCCATTTAAAGACCACAAAAAAGTTCATGACTTTCGAGTTGAGCCAATAAGTCAAGAAAAGCAGGGGTGGTTTGGAAAACCTGAATAAGGGTCGAGAAGGTTTCAAATAAAGAGCCCAACCTAGACAAAAACCAATTGAACTTGTCTATTTCATCCACGGATTAATGGACTGCAGAGAGTTGATCACAAATCGCTTTAAAGTAGGACGTCGTCGAATATTATGCACTTGTTCAACTGATGGGCGGTGGAGAGCCCTAAAACCTTAAATTCAAAGGTTTATTATTGGGAAAATTATGAAAATGTCTGTTGACCAAACATGTTTTCAAATTTGTCACGCTCCTGCGTCCTTGGAGCGGTGCATCATGCCCGGGATGCGTCCTTCAAGCACGGGATGCGTTCTTATAACGAAACCCAATAAAAAATGGACACGTGGCCACGGGATGCGTCCTTCAAGCACGGGATGTGTCCTTCAAACACGGAATACGTCCTTGAACCATGGGATGAGTCGGGCAAGTTTCTAATGCGTCTCTCTCTCTTCTCTTTCTCTCTCCTCTTTCTCTCTCTTTTCTCTTTCTCTGTTTCTCTCTTCTCTTTGTGACGATGATTTTATGAGTGTTAATGGTGGTAAGATACATTTAATCACAAATTATGTTTTAGTTTTAAATGAGTGGTCTCCCTCTAAGTGGTGGTATATGTGCAGAATTTACCCCATCAAGAGGCAATACGCCGGTCCACCATAACTTCTCAGCAGGCCACAATAAACCTCCGGTTGCTGTTTCCCCAAACCAGCCATCTCCACATGGGCAAGAAAAGAAAATGAGACTTTCTGATCTTTTCAATGATAGTGTAAGAGAAAACTATGATTCTGATAATGAGGATGATGGTGAGGCAATGAAAAATGGGGTGAACTCAAAGAATGAAAGCCCTCTTGTACGTGGCGATGAAGTGGCGCCAAACGGTGGTAACGTGTTGAAAACAAATAGGGAGAGATTCGGGAGTTGTTTTCCAAGTTTGCTTTCTTCTAGCCGTAGCTCGTTAATGAACGGAAGGAAGATGATGAGCTTTAGCCTATAAGAGAGATAAAGAGAAGAGAGAGAGGAGAGAGAGAAGAGAGAGAGAGAGAAAAGGGAGAGAGAAAGAGAAGAGAGAGAGAGAGGAGAGAGAAAGAGACGCACTAGAATTTGGAGTGGGATGCGTCTCGGCCCACATGTAAAACGCCACGTGTCCAATTTTTATTTAGTGTTTAAAGGGTCTCTATATGGACGCATCCAAGCTGGAAGAGTCTCTCCAAAGACGCATGAGGGTGACAAATTTGAAAACAGGTTTGGTCAACAGACATTTTTCGTAATTTCCCCTTTATTATTTCTTTTGGGCTAAAGTATCCTTTTTTGTCAGGGGTATCCTCGTATTTGTTTAGGGGTATCCTCTGTATAAAACTGACAAAAAAATACACTATTGATACGAAGTTGAGCCGTAGCCCGTGCTATAGCTCGTTGAATGCTAGTTCCGCCCTTGAACCAACCCCTCACATGGGTCCAAAATCAATACGGTTGGAATTCGAACTTCAACATGGGAGGTTACGGCTCATCACAAGGTTTTGGCTCGTCACACAGCGAGCCCAACTTTGTCCCGGAAACACAAACAGAAACACAAACGGATGAGGAGCCGGAGACACGAACGGAGACACCACCGAACCGAACCAAACCAAACCAAACGAAACAAGCGAATGTCACATAAAAAGAAAGAAACAACCGAGAATCGGGGCGAAAAAGAAGCATGCAAATATGTGATGATGAAGAGGAGTCCACGTTAGCCCGAGCTTGGGTCGACGTATTAGAGGATCCCGATATTTGTAAGATTTTTATAGACTTTTTTATTTTGTATTTTTTAATTTATCCTTAGAATTTGTTTGTTAAGAGTGTACTTATTTTTTTTAATCATTTTTTAGCAAACAACCAAAATAAAGTTGTGTTTTGGAAACGAATCCGAGCACTCTTTTTTGATCTCGTCGGCAGGGGGGTTAATTACCGGCTACCAGATTCTATATCGGGCAAGTGGACCGATATGAAGAACAAATGCATAAGATTTCAATCAATTTATCAACTTTAAAAAACAGTTGGAAAAGCGGCGAGAGCAATGAAGATATAATGTAGTCGACTTTAATAGAATATCAAACAGCACGAGGGAATTTCTCATACTTGAAGGTTTGGAAGCTTCTTCGTAATAGCTCTAAAGGGGCTAACGTCTCAACGATAGGAGGAACTTCTTTGGCCAGGTCGGAAAATAGTAGGTCGGCAAAGAAGTCAAAAACCTCTAAGTCGGTTGAACCCGAAACGCCAATGTCTGACGTTCGAAACATCAAATTAAACGATGTTAATGCGTTATTTCCGGGGGAGGAAGGAACGGATGAGCGAGAGGCGGAGCTACCACGACCACCCGGTAGAAGAAGCGGTGGAAAATCGAGACGACCGGAGTCATTGGGGGGATCTGACTTGAATGAAACGTTATCCGAGATGAACCAACGCCTTAAAGACATACGCTACCTCGAAGCTCAACGTATACAAGAGAACCGGGAAGTGGTCGAGCTTATGAGTCATAGACTATTTGAGAGAGAATTTGAGTTTTACTCGAAGACGCACGACAACTTAATCGGAAAGGCGTTGGAAATGGCTCTAAAACGAAAGACGATTATCGAAAAAAAATGAACTTTGAGTTTTAGAATGTTTTTTTAATTTTATTATAATTTTTTTTTATTTAATAAAAGGTTATTTGTTTTTTAATTTTATAAATTTAGATATTAAATAAAAAAATAAAAAAAATAATTGAATAATGACTGGTAGAAGATTACGAGGGGCTTCATCCACTACACACAAATGTTATATAACCCTCAAATTTTACTTTTTTTACCATTTATTATAAAACCTCTTAACCGTCTAATTAAATAGGGGGTAGCCTAACCATAAATTTAACGTGAATATATAACATGTCTGAAAAATAATTACTTTCGTCACTTTTTTTTATATATATTTTTTTTGCTGTTTTTCAAAAGTTCCATCCATAAATAATACTTCCTTTTAACATTTAGCATTTGTTGAAAAGTCTTGTTCTCTTGCATGTCGTGGCAGATTCAGAATTCTCTTTAATTCTCACTATTTTTTTTCTAAATTTTATAAGGTTCTCGATAATTTTTTCATTTTTTCCAAACGCACAGAGTTTATGAAAACTCACAAATGTGAGTTGGATCCGCCCCTACTTGGAGGGATCATCGGTGTTCCCACACCTCCTGCACCCCCTTTTCACCGCTTGACTTCTCACTTTTTCAATCGAGGACTTCCCGATCCTCCAACCTTAGGGTGTACGGGGCACAAGCGGGGAGGGGGATCGGTGACCCCAGTCCCCGATCGGGAACACCACCGCCGTCACCGCGGGGACCCAAATCGGGGAGGGGTTTCGGTATTGTTTCACCGCATGAAGGAGAGAGGAGATGGTGGGCCACCCTCATTTTCAACCAATCAATTATTTTTTTTTTTTAATAAAAAAACAAGTCACTTAAGAGGGAGTGCCGCCATCAAATTGGGGTGTGAAGGGAGTTTAAGAGGAGAGTTGACGTGGCATAACCTGATTAGGTGTGCGTAAGAGAGGGGACTCCCCTAAGGGGAGTGCCCCTCTCACCCTTATTCCCGATCTCACACGTGCAACAATTTGATGTAAGGTGGCCCTCTTTCCTGATGCTGCTTTATATTATTAAATTTAGGCCGGCATTGCCTTGTGATTTGTGAGAGTCAAATGTCAGCCGGCATTAATTGTATGAATTCAAATAAAGAACCTTTGTATTTCTTTGAGTTAATTCTCATTTTATTCCCTGAGGTTTGTCTAAATTTGTCATTTTAGTCCAAATAGTTTTTTTTCGCTTCTGGGTCCCTGACTTTTCTCTTTTGTTGCCATTTTGATCACATACCCAAACTCCATCCAAAAACCCTATTTTTAACCAGGGGTATTTTGGGATTTTCATTTTAAATCTTTTCAATTGCCATTTTGATATAATTCTAAAAAATCAAAAAAATTCTAAAAAATCAAAAAATTCTAAAAAATAAAAAAAATCATAAAATAAAAAAAATTCTAAAAATAAAAAAAATTCTAAAAAAAATCTAAAAAATCCAAAAAATTCTAAAAAATAAAAAAAATCATAAAAATAAAAAAAATAAAAAAAATTAGAAAATCAAAACAATTCTAAATAATAAAAAAAATTAAAATCATAAAAAATCAAAAAAATTCTAAAAAATCAAAAAAATCTGCAATGATTCTGCAACCGAAATTGTTTTTAACAAATTCTGCAACAATTTGTGCAACGTATCGATTTAGCAGCGAGTTAATCTGTCCCAAATTGCTTTGTTTCGACGAACGGACTATGATACTGCAGTGAATAGCATAGAGAAACCAAATACCAATCTGATCTGAATTTTAGTGCAAATCCAATTATGAATGTTGATGAACAAAATTTTTTCAAAGAATATAACTGATTCTGCACTAATTAAAGTCTGCAAATGAACCAATGCTCGATTCTGCGGATAAAACTATCTGAGGACAAATTTCAATTTGTTTCGGCGTACGAACCGGATTACAGCAAATGAAGTAAAAAACTAGCGGATGTCGTTGTTATACAGTTTCTGCAAATAGATGTCAAATCTGATTCGTGATTAACAGCCTTTAATTCTGCACAGATTCACAACAAACAAACACATTTCAGCGAATGCAGATTCTGCAAGTATTCTTTAATTCTGCAGTGCAAACCAACTTAAGCAAATGAATCGACTTCAGCGTACAGACTCGAATTAATTCTGCGAATGGAGTCGTTTATGAGTTTATCGAATGGACTGATAACAACCAGCTGATTCAGATATGCAGATAATTTTTAAATCTAGGTTCGCAACCGAATAGATAAAACTTGAAAATATATTCGTGACCACTCATTCACTCAACAAAATAGATAAAACTTGAAAATATATTCGTCTGGACGAGGAATATATCGTCATTTTTTGAATTTGAAACTTTAAAATTTGTTTGTTTGAGTTTTTAGATTTTTCTTTTTTTTTAGATTTTTTTTTTATTTTTGAGAATTTTATGATTTTTTTAGAATTTTTAGAATTTTTTTTATTTTTTAGAATTTTTATGATTTTTTAGAATTTTTTATTTTTAGAATTTTTTTATTTTTATGATTTTTTTATTTTTTAGATTTTTTTGGATTTTTAGAGTTTTTTATTTTATTTTTTGGATTTTTTATTTTTTAGAATTTTTTGATTTTTAGATTTTTTTTTTTTATTTTTATGATTTTTTATTGTTTTTTAGAGTTTTTTGGATTTTTTAGATTTGGATCAAAATTGCAATTGAAAAGATTTAAAATGAAAATTACCAAAATACCCTTGGTTAAAAATGGGGTTTTTGGATGGAGTTAGGGTATGTGATTAAAATGGCAACAAAAGGGAAAAGTCAGGGACATAGAGGCGAAAAAAATTATTTGGACTAAAATGGCAAATTTGGACAAACCTCGGGGACTAAAATGGCAATTAACTCTATTTCTTTATAACTAGTTGATGCCCCGCCCGCGTTGAGGGGCGATGGCTAAATAATGAGCGAGTGTTAGTTAGCTCATTAACACGAAAAACAATTAAATCGAGTCAACCAATTAAAACAAAACACTTTTATAGTTTTGATAAAAAAAAAAAAAAAACTAAAACAATGACAATATTGTAATTTTTAACCGAGGGAAAGTTGTATTTTTTGACTGGGGTAAAATCGTAATTTGCCAAAAGCTAAAGTAAAGACAGAACTGTAAATTTGAACCGTGGGCAAAATTGTAAATTTTGACAGGGGCGAATTCGTAATTTTGAACTTGGGATAACAACGTAATATAAATTTGAACTAAGGGCGCAAGCGTAATTTTAAGCTGGAGGCAAAAGCACAATTCTATTTTGAACCGAGCGCAAAATCGTAATTTTGAGTTGGGGGCGAAAACATAATTTTATTTTGAACTGGGGAAAAAACGTAATTTTGAAATGAGGGCGAAATCACAATTTTTTAAACGGGGAAAATTCACATTTTTTAATAGAGGGCAAAATCGTAATTTTTAGCTGTGGGCAAAAACAAAATTTTATTTTGAACTGGGGGCGAAAAGGTAATTCTGAGCTGAGGGCAAAACCACAATTTTATTTTGAATGGAGGGAAAAATCATAATTTAGAGCTGGGGACAAAAGCGTAATTTTATTTTGAGCTGGGGACAAAACCGTAATTTTAAAGAGGGACAAAAACTTGATTTTAGAATGGATATAAAATAGTAAACTGGTTGGTCCAATAGGAGAGTGCCAGGCAAAGTCGTAATTTTGATTTGAGGGTAAGATCGTAATTTTGAGATGGGGACAAAAAGCGTGATTTTATTTTGAGCTGGGGGCTAAAACGTAATTTTAAAATAGATATAAAACAGTAAACTGGTTGGTCCAATGGGTGAGTGCCAGACAAAGTCGTAATTTTGATTTGAGGGTAAGATCGTAATTTTGAGATGGGGACAAAAAGCGTAATTTTATTTTGAGCTGGGGGCTAAAACGTAATTTTAAAATGAATATAAAACAATAAACGTGTTGGTGCAGTGGGAAAGTGCAAGGCAGCTGCCTGACACTATTCCCCTAACTTGGATAATGTATATGTAGGATAATGTATATGTAGGATAATAAGGTTGTGCTATTGCAGAAAATTACAATTAGAACTTCTTTTTGTTTTGTTTTTTTAATCGGGTTATATTTGGGGAGGCATCTGACAGATTCTGACTTGAAGTTAACAAACATACAAAAATGTAAAGGTAAGTATTGTCAATTTCGTAAATGTTTAAGGGGCACATGTAATTTGTTTTTGTGTATATACATGTGACCATCTTTGTCCAAGTTTGCATCATCTCTTCTTGCAATGGGAAAAAACAGTGAAATTAAGCTTCTTGGAACCCCTCCAAGTCCTTATGTGAACCGGGTTCAATTCGTTCTCAACCTCAAGTCTATTGAGTATGAGTACATAGACGAAAATCTCGCTTGCAAAAGTGAGCTTCTGTTGACATCCAACCCGGTTTATAAGAAAGTTCCGGTTCTTTTTCATGGAAACAAACCTCCCATTCTTGAGTCTCTTATCATAATCGAGTACCTCGATGAAATCTATCCTGATATCCATCCGATACTCCCCTCGGACCCTTTAGGTCGGGCCGATAACCATTTTTGGGCTAACTACCTCGATAACAAGGTATGTGAAAGATTGCTTGATTTTATTTTTGGAAGCATTTAACATGGGTTTTTTAAGGAATATTTGATTTTAATAATTTCAATTATTCGTTGTTTGCCGCCTAGGGGTGCAAACGAGTCGAGCCTGAGCCCGATCTCGACCAGGCTCGAGCTCGTTTAACATATGAAAGCTCGAGCTCGGCTTGAATGTAATTTTTCAAGCTCGACTCGTTTAGTATTTATTAATTAATTTATATTGGTTATAATTATTATTATACATATAATTTAGTTATTTTTTTATATTTGTACAAATGGTAATTATTATTATATAAATATATGTTTTATATATTAATAAAAAATGTATAAACAAAAAGCTCGTTTAGGCTCGCGAGCCGACTCGAGCTCGATAAGCGAAGCTCGGGCTCGGCTCGTTTACTGAATGAGCTTGTTTTTAGGCTCGGGCTTGAGCTTGAGCTCGTTTAAGCTCAGCTCGTTCGAGCTTTTTTTCGAGCCGAGCTCGAGTAGCTCGCGAGTAGCTCGGCTCGTTTGCACCCCTATTGCCGCCAACAGTCCCAACTTAAAAAATAACCACCGGCAGTCCTAACTATTAACATATTGGCCACCAATGGACCCTGGCTAACAGAACCGGCCGTTAGTCTCTCGGTTGCCGGAAAAACGTTTTTGGCCGGAAAACCCATTTTTGGCCGGAAAACTCAAGATTTTTGTCCCAAACCTCTTTATGACCTTATTACGGACCTTTAGGAAGTTTTTTCTAGTAAAAGCCGCAATTATTGAAGTCGTCGGAAAACTTCTTTTTGGCCGGAAAACTCAACATTTTCGTCCCAAACCTCTTTGTAATATTAGATCGGACCTTTAGAAACCTTTTTCTGGCCAAAAACGGTTTTCCGGCGACTGGAGACTAACGGCGTTAAGGTTCTGTTAGTCATGGTCCATTAGCGACCAATATGTCAATAGTTGGGACTATCAGTGGTTATTTTTAAGATTGGGACGCTTGGTGGTCAAAGACGAATAGTTAAGATTATTAAAATCTAATAAACAAAACAAATATTGATATAGTGGTATGGTGTCTTTCTTACTAGTGTAAGGTTGTCGGTCAAATCCTTGGAAGCACAAGGTAAATGTGAAATAATTAAGGTATTAAAAAAATTAGCCTTCAAAAAAAATGTCAGAAGGTACAACATACTAAGACAATACGTAATGGGGCGGCATGTGAGGGCGGTATGCCCCATAGCGCCGCCATAACCCCCCGCACACCAAAACGAGGGGCGCCATGTTTCAGAAATTTGGGGGAGGCGGTATAATTATCACGGGGTTATGGGGGAATCTTTTAAAATTTGGACCAATCAAATTTAAGCAAGGTTTTTTATAATTAATTAATAAAATTGAAAATTAATAATTAGGTAATGATGAGTAGGGGCGTTATGACTACGGGCTCAAGTGATATAACGCCCCATAAAGCCCCTGTGTGACGTGGCACGACACGTGTCGCATAACGCCCCACAATGGGCTTTATGACTACAGATGACCTAAGAAAAGTAACTACTTTTATGAGTATCTCTTAATTAATTTAGTATATTTTCCATTTTAAATATTTGTGTTTGTTCACATTTACATATATTTAAAAAATTTCTACAGTTTTTCCCCTTGTTTGAGGAGCTTAGGACAACACCGGGAAAAGAAGGAAAAGAAGCAATAAAGAAACAGATAACTGAAGGATCTGAACTGTTGGAAGAAACGTTTGTGAAGTTTAGTAATGGGAAAGCTTATTTTGGTGGAGATAATGTAGGATATCTGGATGTTGCTTTAGGATGTTTTCTCGGTTGGGCAAAGTTCGTTGAAAAACATAACGAATTCAAAATATTTGATGAAGTTAGAACCCCAAAACTGCTAGAATGGACAAATCGTATATGGTCGCATGAATCCCTTAAGGATGTGATCCCTGGGAGCGAAGCCCTGATGAACTTCTATATGATGCTGATGAAGCATAAACCACCAAGAGCAGCTTAAGTTTATCTCTTTATGTTTTCTCCATCTATAATTAAAATAGTACCTATGTGCATCCTATTTAAGTTGGGTTTAAAGTCATTGTAAGTTGAGTTTAAAGTCATTTAAGTTGGGTTTAAAGTCATTGTGTGTTATCTTAGAGTAAGTAAAGATGACAATCGTGATTTTTACTGTTTATTCCATTTATCAATGTTTTTGACTTTGTGTTCACATTGCTATCGATGATGTCTTTTTAAAGCGACAGTCTCACATAAATCCATATTTTCTTTGTTATAAAAATATGCTTACGATTTCTCGGGGTTCAAATGCAATTTTGTTTGCTATTGAGGCTTTGGCCTAATCGTAGTGTTTAGATGGAGGAGATCGTGGATTCAATACTTGGAAAGTGTAACATTTAGTCATTCAAAAAAATACAATTTTGTTTAATATTTAAAAATTGGAATTTTGCATAGATTTTACCAATGTTTTAAAAACCGGTAAATACCGGCCGGTTATACCGGTATTACCGTTTTCAGATGTAAATCCGGTACGAAACACCCCGGTAAATAAGTGAAACGACATAAGGTTTGTATCGGCGGTAAAATCCGGTATACCGGTTTGAAATTTAATACATACCGGTATCGGCTCAGGGTTATTTTAGTTTGGGTTGTTACTTATTTTTATTATATATGTTACTTATCTAACGTAATTTTTATATATTATGATTATTCGTAACTAAAAATTCTTATTTAATATTGTATGAAACTAAAATAGTTGATGTATTCAACACTCAAATGCCTTAAACATATCGTACAATTTCATTTAAAAGAGCTTGTTGGAAAATTAAATGATTTTCGATTATCTTTTGGATTATTTTTTATTATGGATTTACTTTTGAATCATCTTAAACTATGTAATTATGCATTTTTGGATTGACTTTTGAGTTGATGTTGTAATTTATAAAATTATAGAGCTAACTAG
This sequence comes from Helianthus tuberosus, assembly GCA_030545235.1. Classification (NCBI taxonomy): domain Eukaryota; kingdom Viridiplantae; phylum Streptophyta; class Magnoliopsida; order Asterales; family Asteraceae; genus Helianthus; species Helianthus tuberosus. Next base: position 140,240,019 of record CM060420.1, read on the forward strand.
TTAACCCGGTTGAACCGATCGGTACAACCCGGTTCAACCGGTTGAACCATTTTTTCGTCTAATCCGGTTTGATTTAAAAACCGGTTTTTAAAACATTGGATTTTACGACTTGCAACTTGCAAGGATGTTCGAGAATGAATCATGATTTTGTTTGTTGGGAATTTTTCGCATTCAAATTAGTTAGTTTTTGGATCACGATTTTGTTAGGACTTTTTTGCGTTCAAATAAGTTTGTTTTTGGTTTGGATGATGTGTTTTTTTAGAGTAAATTGTCATTTTTGTTCCTATAGTTTAGTATTTTTTATAATTTCATCCAATTTTTAACATGGTCATCCCTAAGGATTCTATATTTTGCCATTTTCATCAACTCTTGATGTACGATATCTTAATGCATAGGGTACAAAATATTCTGATGCGCAAGTTCGACCCTTGTAGCATCCTCCCCTATTTTTTTTCACACCAATTTTTTCTTTTGTATGTGGTTCCATCTCATCATGCACTTTAATTATATAACTACGTTTGTTGACGTCGCACGTTGCATCAAAACGGAACAAATGATAACGTCAAACAAACGCTATTGTTTAAGGATTATGATCAAATACAAAGGGTAAAATAAATAAAAAGATATGAAAAATTATAGTCATTGATAAAAGTTAGTGAACGTAAGATATTAAAGAAATATCAAACTAAAAATAAAAGGAAATACGCATTGGAAAAGGGAAAAAGAATAATTAAAGAAATATGAAATTAAATTAAATGATAAAGTACTAAAAATTATGTAAAACGAATTAAAATATAAATAGCCATGTACTATTTATGGCCTTATAACAATCTATTATATATAATAAATGAAAGGTGATTTGGGCCACGTGTCAGTAAATTAGGGCTTCTTTTCCCGCCCAACAGTGCCATCCATTTTTCCTTTTATAATCTCTCCTCTCATCTTTGTTTAGAAACGCCTAGGGTTCCTTCTCTCTCTATATTCAGGCGATTCAGTGCCCCGTCCTCTTTTTTTCCTTTATCATCTCTTCAGATTAGATTTTGGCCTACATCCTTCAATTATTGAGATCATTCTTTCCATCCAAACCCTAATCTTCTTCCAGACGCCACCATAAAATCTTCTTTTGTTCATCGATTATCTTCATTCAAAAGGTTTGTTCTTCTTTTTTTTATTGAAATACTTTCATGATTTCCTGTTATTTATACTAATCCTTTGTGTTTTGGGTCTTTTCATGTAACCATTGCTAGGGTTTCGTTCGAGAGTTAGATCAAGAGATGGGGCGCCGGCTAATGGTTCTGCGGTGTTTCTCTTACAAGATTCTTTCATCTTGAGGTTTGATTTGTATGTTTATAGATCTGTGTTGATTTTTCTTAAAGGTTATGATATGAGTACAACATCTGTTGATTATTGATCTGTGAATATGTTCACCGATTATTCTTTTTGATTGTTTGGTTAATTTTTGTTGATATGTGGTTTGCCATGATCATGGTATGTGTTTTTGTTTTTGATTTTTACTAAAGTTTTGTTATCTGAGTTGTGACTAAATGATGATTGTGAATGATCTGTGACAGATGATAATGATAATGATGATGATTGTTCTACGGTTGTTTCTAGTATCATTGTTCCAACATTGTTTAAGGTATGTGTTTTTTGCTACTCCAGTTTTGAAATTTTGAGTTTTTAATTTTGAAGTAATATACTCTAATTCTCGCTTTATATTTCAGTCTAATCACAGTTGTTTGAAATTTATACAATCTGCTGCGGGTTATTATAGGTTTGTATTCAAAGAAGCATAAAGTTTAATTAAACACAAAGAAAGATTATTAAATTTACAGTTAAAATAATTTTTGCTTATGACTAAACTAAATGATGATTATAATTGACTTGGGCAGAAGATGATGATGTAGAACCCACAGTAGTTCCTACTAAACGCAAGAAAAAATCTGCTACTGTTGTAAGATAAGATTTTATGTTACTAGAGTAATGGTCTTTCCTACCTTTTTTGTATTAAAAGAAGCATAAAGTTTGGTTTAAAGCAGCTCTTTATGAACAAAGTTAAGGATTAAGTATATGAGGACAAGTCTACTCTTCAACAACTGAAGAAGTGTTTTCATGTACTGCATCTTGGTCTGTTCACTTGAGATCAGGTTTCTATAAATCCTGATGTTAATGCATTGAGTACTTCCGTGGAGTTCATGGCGATTGTCGGAGATATACATTGATGGAGTTTAAAAGCTAAAAGCACTAAATTTTAAGCTAAAAGCTCTAAATTTTTGCTGTTAGGTTCGTAAATTTCTTGGTGTTGTTCTTAGATTTTAAATTTCGTTGTAATTTCTTAGATTTTAAATTTCGTAAATTTCTTGGTGTTGTTCTTAGATTTTAAATTTCGTTGTAAATTTCTTGCCCATAAACAGATGTTTGCCCTTAAACATATGTTTTGCCTTAAACAGATGTTTCGCTTTCTATATCAGATATTTTTACTTAAACAAATGTTTGACCTTAAACAGATGTTTGCCCATAAACAGATGTTTGGCTCTAAACCAAACATCTGTTTAAGGTCAACATCTATTTAACTATTGGTCCCTGTTGTGCTTTTGTTTAAGGTTAACATCTCTTTATGGCCAAACATCTGTTTATGGCCAAACTTCTGTTTATGGGCAAACATTTGTTTAAGGTCAAACTTCTGTTTAAGTCCAGACAACTGATATATAAGGCGAAACATATGTTTCTTCAATCTTCATGTTGACCATTGACTGACCAAACATCAGTGTTTAAAAAACTGTTGGGTATCCACTGATAGGAAAAAATAGCCACTGCTCACTTTTTTATTGTTGACATCTATTGATATTGACCATCAGCGGTTTTCCTAAAAAAACAACCACTGCTCACATTTTTATTATTGATGTTGTTAATTAGTGATAGATTGAAATTATCAAATAAAAACTAGAATTACAATGAAATTACCATTTTACCTAATCGTTACATTCCAATGAGGTAAGATTTCCTCCAACATTGTTTTCATTATAAAATTTAAAGTTAAATTAAAAATTAAAAAAAATTCTTGATGACTATTTGTTGTAAATCAAATCAGTAATTAATGTTAATTTCTTGAGCTTTGGACATTTAAGATTTCCTCCAACATTGTTTTCATTATAAAATTTAAAGTTAAATTAAAAAAAAAATTATCTCTTAAAAATTAGAAAAGTCATCTTGACAATTGCTTTCAAATCAGATCACTAATTATTGATAATATCAGTAATTTTGAAATTCAAAATATTCAAAATGGTAATTTAAAATTGACCTTCTCTCTCTTTATTTTCCTACTTTGCATATCAATTCAAATATTTAATATTTAATAGTTTAATAAAGCAGAATATAAGGATATACACTACTATCGATTACCAATAAACATCAGTTCCCAATAAATAAGATATAATTATCAGTTCCCACATTCAAAATTCAAAATTCAAACCGTATATTCTAATCCTATAAATAAGATATAATTATTTGCTATCACATTCAAATCTCGCTCGCTCATATATGTGAGCGTATCTCTCTCTCTCTCAAATGCATCTTTCTCGTGATTCAGCCGCTAATCTCCGATTACACTTCTTTGCTCGAATGTTTGTTGATTATGTTTACATGTTATCGTTCCAGTATCATTGTTCCAACATCGTCGTTTCAATGAAGCTTCCCATCACACATCAACCTTTTAATATCGATGTTGCAGTATCATTGTTGCAACATCGTGAAAAGTTGCGTTGTTCGATTTTCGTTAAATTGAAATTCAGGTTTTCTTGCGTCAGGTTTGTCATTGGGACTTCTTCTTTTATAGAAAGTATGGATAGATTCGTGCAATATCGTGAAAATTCAGATGTGCTACAACAATTTAGAAGAGACCTTTGCATTTTAGGTTTGTTTCTTATTTGTGTTGTCAGTAATATAGAGTGCGGTGATAGAGACGTGCAGTTCATGGCGATGCTGAAGGACATACATCGAGAGGTTCAGCAATCGATGGAGTTGAAACTAAAGTTTCTTAATTCTTGCTGTTATTCTTGGATTTGAACTTTAATATTGTTCAGTATGTCATGTAATTATTGGACTTTTAGTTTTAAGGTCATGAATAAATGAATAAATTTAAGTTTATGAATCTATGTTGTATTTTATTTTTATTTATTATTTAGTGTTTGAGTAAGATTTAGATTATGTTGATGTTGACTTGTGTCTGAACATCTGTTTGGTAAGTCAACAGAGGTTTAATAGTGTCAATGAGTCCTCTCAAATGAATAGACGGACACTTGCTTCCTCTCAAAGGGTTATGTTGTGGTTATAACAGCTGATCATGCTGAGGACTGTTATAATTAACCACTGCTCCTTATAAAGACTGATGTACTTAAAGACTGATGAGGCATATCCACTGTTGAAGACAAAGCCATGTTAAAGACAAGCACTTATGTACCTAAAACCTGATCAACGAAAGGAAAACCACTGCTCAGTAGCAGCAAGTGCTTCAGCATCTACAGCGGATTCAACTTTAGTATTTATGTATCAGTGTTTCTTTTGTAATAGTGTTTAGTGTAGCAGTGGTTCGCTATATTTTATCTCTCGAGACAAACCCTATACAAACTCAAAGACGAACCACTGCCCAACAACAACAGTGGTTCAACATCAACAGCAGATATTCTACCTTTGTTTATGTTAACATTATTTATATGTAACAGTATTTATCACATCAGCGTTTTATACTCTGTTAGATTGTTAGATTTCATATCACTGAGATGTTTATATGTAACGGTATTTATCACATCACCCCACTGCTCCTTATAAAGACTGATGTACTTAAAGACTGATGAGGCCTATCCACTGTTGAGGACAAATGGCGTTTTTAGATTAGGATGGTGTGTGCTATCTAATGGCGTTTTTAGATTAGGATGGTGTGTGCTATTGTATGGCGTTTTATTTCATGAGATGGCGTTTTTGGTAGAGAAGTCTAAAGACCATTTTACCCTTAATGAAGCGCGTCCACTTAATAGAATTGGTGTTATTTACAAAAATGTCACCGCGTCAATCTAGTCCATAGATTGTTTTGATCGGACGATCCATAACCGTTCTCACAGTTTTCACTGTTTTCTCTAAATCCTGAACCTATATATATATATATATAATGTTTTTTTTCTCCCGTTACTATATTTACTTCTAAATAAAAGTTCTTAGTATCTTCTTCTACGGATTAATAGACATAAACCATGTGTTAGATATATTTTTAAGAATGAATATAGTGAATATTAGTACTGTACTGGTACCATAACAATTTGAATTGGTGCCAAATTAAATTTATGTCACGTCCCTATCATAACGCGCGGGCTAAATCTTGTAGTTATATTACAAATAGGAATGAAAAAACTACTTTTCATATAAAACAAATTATAATAAATTTTATATTGAATATAAAAAAATATACAACAACGTATTTACATTTTTATAGTTAATATCAAAACTTAGGTGCAAAAATAAAATGCATTCTAAATACATGATAAGAAAGAAAGCTCTTTCTTGTTTGTTTATTTGTTTGTTAGGAAAAGCATACTTTCTAGGAACTAAGCTATATATCTCAGTCATCAACTACGACCATCTATCTACAATGCCCCTGAAATGACATTGTCCGAGCCTACTTTTTTGGGATAAACGTATCAAAGCACATCACGCATTTTAAAAACCAAGCTCTGAATCACTTGGGCTTTAGTTGTAATAAAGAGACGTAATTACGTTGTAAAGTGTAACATTGTGGCTAAGTTCATATTTCACACACTAATATAAGTCCTTTAACCGTATTTGCCCTTGCTTTAGCGTCCATGTTTTCTAAGTCAAATTATGAATACCATGGCAAAAGCAAATGTTGAGGTTTACATAGACAACAAACTGTGGAGATTGTCATATGAGCCCAATTTCATCTTTATGGACACAAGATATTACTTCAACAGCCAATTAATGCTAGGGCTTACTCTAATTCAAACACGATATCATCATCATCATCATCATCGAGGCTCTCAAGTGAACCTAGGTTCAACATCATCGAGGCTCTCAGATGAACCTAGGTTCAACAGCATCGAGCACTTATCGAGGCAAGGTATCAGCTTTAGAAAACAGGCCATTTAACCTATAATGGTAACCAGATACATTCAACCATCCTCGCTCAAATGGATCTATACGCATCATCAATTCATCGCAGCCCAAACTAAAATTTAAAAACAATATCGGGACTGAGATTCGCCCTTGACACCCACAGATGTTAGGGTTTACAAACAGCCAGGGACAACTGGTCAACCGGAAAGGGTCGCTGGCAATGGATGGGTTACCCCAGCTGGGAAGCCTTGGTGACAACAACTCGTCGCCAACCAAGGCAATCGTTGACGTAAAGGACCGCAGGTAATGCCGACACAATCCTCGTAACCCCCCCCCCCCCAACATTTCAATCTCAATTTTCTTTCTCTAAGAAATCGAACAGTTCTCTCTCTAATGGAGTGAAGGGTGCGAGTGTAGGGCTGAAATGAAAAGGGAGGGGGGGGAGTAAAGGAAACAATCTACGATGGTGAAAAACTAAAAGTTACAAAAGTAACTGACTTAAACCCCTGTTACAATTTGATATATAATAATGTATATTAAGAAACGGGATCAGGAGAAAACGCTCAAAAGTGTGAGAACGGTGAGAACGCATCCTGGCCCAACACGTGGTGCACGATATAATTAGGGCGTATGGGCATTTTTTGTCATTTTATCTTCCGCTTTTCATAATATTGATTTATTTTTGGGGTTTAAGATTTTTTGGCGTTAACCAAATTCAATATTTATATGGCGTTTTAATGGTTTCATTGTATTAACATTTTGGCGTTTATGGCATTTTATGGTGTTTTTCAAATCGTATGCCATTGGAACCCCAAGGGGTCAGAATATCTCTTTGAATGGCTTCATCCATACTAAGTATGGCCATGACTTTTTAGGATGACGCCCCATTGTTTGTTCTTAGATTCAAAGGCGTTTTAGACAAGATGGCCCATTGTTCTATTATTTTTTATATACCTTTGGCGTTTGTGGTATATTGGCGTTTTACAATCGGAAAATTATATTACAATCACAGGGGAAAAAATAGAAGCAAAAAAAATAAATTAAAAATCCTAATCGGATCTCTCTTCACAATCTTCACTGTCATCAGTCTCTCTCTTCTTTAATACTACAAGAACTGTCACCAAACATATGGTGTTTTATGTAAAACTTAACAAACCCATCGGTTTAATTATTTTGCCTGCTCGTCTGTTGAAGTGGCTTTTGTGGATGTTTGGGGACATAGATCTATGACGTGTGGGTGGGTTTTTTGCTTTGATCTTCAACTTGATCTTCATCTTTATAATCATCTCACTCTTCAGTGTCATTGATCTCTTCTCCTCATCCAAGCCTTCTTCAAGAACAAAGAACACAAAATGACATATGACTGTCATTAGTATCTTTTTCTTGAAGATTTGTCTATCTCATGCAGCAAAATCTTACTGAGTTACTACCCTCACCTAACAATCCATTCAGTGAACCTTCACGAAGAACAATACTGAATATCCAAGAAAGCATATTAGCCATCTTTGAATTTTTAATTTTTTGGCGTTTTACAGTGAGTGGTATTTAGTAGTATTGGCGTTTGTTTTTTTTTCGGTTTGATCAAATGGAAGTTGCTGAGAGGTATCATTTTATGGGATGCCTTTTGGCGCGTAGGTTAGGCGGTGCATTATTATAATAAAGTATTCGTCGTTTCAATTACTGTTTGTAATTAGTGTTTTTGATAAGCTTTATCTCTGAAGTCTGTAACACGCCCCATCTTTCAAGTTTGGCGTTTTAGACTCTAATATAATAAATTTTCCGTCTCTTAAGTTTTACTGTTTTGTAGTTACTATTTGTAGTTACCTTTTCAAGTTTGGTTTTTATTTTTTTTATTTTGGGTTTTTTATAATACTTGTCCAAAGTAATTTTATTATAGTTTGGGAGTTTTTGGGGCGTTTTACGGCATGATAGCATTTTAACAAGCATTTGGCTGTCAGACGTTTTTATTATATATGACGTTGTTATTATATAACAATCAACTGAAAAAGAAAATTAAAATATATATATATATATATATATATATATATATATATATAAACAATTGATCTTCCAAATCTTCACTGTCACCAGTCTCTTTCTTCTTTTTTGAATCATCTTCACTGGCTGTTTCGACTTTCGTATGATTTATTTTGATTTTTTTTGAAGTAGTTTTTTTTGTCGCCGTTTGGAAGCACACAGTCTAAAATCGGCATCTTTTTCTTGAAGATTTGTCCATCTCATGCAGCAAAATGTTATTGAGTTTACACCCTTCAGCCAACAATCTTGAATTTCCAATGAACGATGTTTGATTTTTTTTTTTTTTTTTTTTTTGGCATTTTACCGAGAAAAAGAACGCCACTAAATAAAAACACCTTAAAACTCTAAATTTGATCATGCTAAATCAATAATGTTTTGATGTATGATAATGGACAACATTGTTAATCCTCAGTTAAGAAAGATGCCTGACAATGTTGTCCACATCATACAGCTAAACTTTATTGACAACAAACCTTAATAATGTTTTTATATGTTTTGGCGTTATAAACTGGATGGAAGTTGAGGATAAAGTCAATAAGATTTTACTCAATAAAATGGACAATATCCTCACTTAAGGATTTTTGTCCATTACATTGAGCGAAACCTTAGAGACAACCAAACTGAATTTCAAATAAACGTTTTGGTTTAGATGATATTTGATGTTTGGGTGTTTTGGCGTTTCTAAGACGAATGGTATATTTTAAATATGGCGTTTGGGGTTTTGTGTGTTTCTAATTGAAGGTCTGAGATGTTGTATTAATAGGATGTTTTTAGCGGGTTTTTTTAGGCGGGATTTTATTATAATTAAGTTTGGCGTTTTATATCTAATGGCGTTTTTAGATTAGGATGGTGAGTGCTATTGTATGGCGTTTTATTTCATGAGATGACGTTTTGTGTGGAGAAGTCAAAAGACTTTTTTACCCTTAATGAAGCGCGTCCACGTAATAAAATTGATGTTATTTACGAAAACGCCACATCGCCAATCTAGTCCATAGATTGTTTTGATTGGACGATCCATAAGCGTTCTCACAGTTCTCACACTTTCCACCGTTTTCTCTAAATCCTGGCCCTGTATATTAAAGTAATACCAAAATGTATATAAAAGAAATACCTAAATGCATAAATAATAAGAAAAACACATGTCAATTTTTTATGGCTATTATAAAAAAATATAATTTTTAAAGAAGTGGGCATTGGGGTGATGATTCATTTGCCAAAAAACTATTTATTTATTCACGTTATCATATATATATATAGAAACGGAATCAGGAGAAAACGCTTGAAAGTGTGAAAACGGTGAGAACGGATCCTAGCTGAACACGTGGAGCGCGATATAATCAAGGCGGGCGGGCTTTTTTGTCATTTTATCTTTTTTTCAATACATTTCTCACAACACCGTTCTCATTTTTGGCGTATAGGATTTTTTAGCGTGTAGTTAGAAACAATAACTACTTGACGTTTTATTGTTTTTAGATCTGCCTCGATGAATTAATTGTTTTTGTGTTAGAAAGTAAATATTTTGGCGTTTATGGCGTTCCCAAATTCATTAAAATGAATTGATAATTCAAACATCTTGGCGTCCATGGTGTTCCCAAATTCATTGTATACCTTTAATAATTCAATCATTACAATTTTTTGGCCTTTTTGTAGACCTGACAACTTGAATTAATCCCTTATATCTTATAAAGGTAAATATCTTGGCATTCATGGCGTTCTTAAATTCATTATAATTCATTAATAATTCAAAACACTACAACTAAGATGAAATCAAACTAAACTAATAGTCTTCTGTTGATGGTATTACATCAGAGATGTACCCATCGCTTTGGTCATTACTTTTTTTCAGACTCATCATCATCATCTTGTTCACTGGCGTATAACGCCATAACCTCGTTTAGTCTTTGTTGCATCCTATATTTAAATATCATCACAACCCTGGATGTTGCATCGTTCGAAGGTGATAAATCACATAGTTGTTCAAAAAGGTGTATTCTATCTATGTTCAGCACTTTGTCCATCATGAATAATCCACCCCGTGTTGGTAAGTCACTTTCACCGTTCTTGATTGTTCATCCAAACTCCAACTGCTAACTGTTAGTATATCAGTATCGTCATCATCATCATCATCATCTGCTGGAAATTTTCTCTTCAATCTTCTTATTACCGTTTGAATCCTTTCACAATTTGTCACACCCTGATATTTCCACGTATTACCGGTGGGTCCGGTGGGGAGTATCGTGACGTAGTTGATATCATCATAGTCAATTAATCACGGTTTAAATGCACAGCGGAAGTCTAAAAGTAATTTATAACATAAAATTTTTTTACACAACGGATTGTAAGATGGATCCACAGGCGGATCAAAAGAAAAGAAGTATTGTTCAACAGACTTAAAGTGATAAAAGCTTGCAAGACTCTTTATTTAATCACTCAGGAGTTCCAACCCATTACGCTTAGTACCGGCACTTAACCTTTTGAAAATACGTCAGTTTACACTGTTAATACAATTAACCGACTCTTTTTGAAAACATTTATAAAACTTATTTATATGCACAAGGCATAAAATCTTTTATAACTTGGGACAATTATTTTAAAATAATCTTGTATACAGATTTACATGTTTGTCGTCCATTCAGGACCCGGTTAGAAGAGCCGGATTAGATTAATTGACACGCCACAAGTATATGCCCACAAGAGAGTGAGATACCGTTTATACATACGCAACTGTCAGGTGTATGCCTACACCCCGTGCTTAAGCTGTGGCCCTTTCTAATAAATGAGCCGATGATATCCAGGACATGGTCATTAACCACCTAAAGGCATTGCATCAAACAAAACAGATTAAAACGGGTTATGTAAATGTATTAATCACAATCCGATTTAAATAACTACATACCCGACCAAGCGGTATTATTATAATACCGTATCCCAAGCCCGTATAACGGAAAATAAGTTAAAAGTATTTACCTGAGCAAATTATAATTTTAATCTCAGTCGTAATACAATCAGTAAGTGCAAATAGCTTTTACTGGGCTCCTAGATCTGGAACGAAGGTTTTAATAACCTATTAGATTCCTAACGGGTCTTACTTAAGTTTAAACTTAGACCGGTTAGTTTTAATGAAAGGTTTACGGTTCAAAATGCACGATTAAGCGAAGACCGGATTAGAATGTGATTTAGACCCAAAAAGTATGAATACTTGTATAATATGGGTAAACTAAACACACTCTGAATTTTGAAGTTAAAATGATAAGGTTTGGCCCGTTTCGGTTAATTTATGCAAACTAGTTACATAAACCGTATCGAACGCGAATATGCATAACGGGTAACCAAATGAGTCATGTATAGGTTTCACAAGTTAATATGCTTAAAATATGTTATGATATCAGTAGGATACCTTCCATTATGCCCAAAACAAATTTAAAACCAAATTAAGCCCTGTAAGGGTATTTTGGTCATTTTAAAGTTTATAAAAGAGGTTAAATAGAAATCTGAGGTTCTGGTCTAAAATAATCAGTAAAAATATTTATTTTAGTAAGTTATATCAGTAAGATATCATATATATGTGAAACTTATCATTTATGACCAAACTATGCACCGAATGGGCATTTTGGTCATTTCACATATGCAATAAGGGTCAAATCTGGAAATCTGAGTTCAAAAATTTTACTTAATATTTAAGTATAAAAATGTATTCATAACATCAGTAGGTAACAAGTCTTAGCTTCTAAATATGGTTTTAAACCATACTATGCGCCTAAATCGCATAAAAGTCGGTATTTGACGATATTCGGGTTAATTAAGGAAATCTGAGATTTTGATCAGCCTCTACTGTTTAAAATAATTTATTTGATGTATAAAATCAGTAGCAAAAGGTTTGATACGTAAAGGATGTGTAAAACTCTTTTTATTAGCAAAAAAGGCAAAACCGTCAATTACCGAGTCTATGCAAAAACCCTATGTTATGATCAGTTTAAAATTTAACAAAAATTTCCAAAAATCCCTAAATATTATATCTTAACAGTAGGTGGCAAGTTTGGTGTCAAAATTTGGGTTTAAATGGGTTTTATGCCAAAAATGCCAATTAATTAATAAAGCGCTTTCATTTTACAATATCACGCATAACTCCTATTTTAGACCATAATCTGATGTCAAAATTTTAGGACATACTTAAATATCAGTAATAAAGGTTTTTGTCCTCTCACATTTTCAAATATCTCGTTTTAATATCAAAAGGGTATAATGGTCAACTTTTAAGCATTTAACGGAAACATGAAATGAACTAGGATTTCTATGGAACCAAGTTGTATAACCTCAGAGGGTTATACTAACCTATAATATTATCCTAAAGGAACCTTAAGGCATATCTAAACTAAGCTAAATCGGGTCAGAACTGAAAGTCAAAGCAAAAGTCTACTTTTGCGACTTTCGGTTCCGAACCGAGCCTAAACTCAGAATTGTCGGGTTGAACATGCTTAGGCATGTTCTTATATTATTTACCAAGTTATTTTAATTTTAAAACATGTTCCATAACCTCTGCATTGTTAGTTATGAATTTATTTGTAAAAATTGACCCGTTTGACTTTTTATTTTAAAGTTTGACCCGAAAATTGACCAAGTAAAAGTGATAATTAGTAGGTGCCCTTTACCTACATAATTACCAACTCATAGCCACCTTCAATTCGAATAATGGCTGGACCGTTTGTGATTTATCACAAAGTCAAAGCTTAATTACAATAACTTTGACTTTCGGTCACTAAACTAATAAAACTTGAACTTAGGAAGCTAAGAACACTTACTAGGGTACTTATCATGAGTTTGGAACTTTAGAAAACTTCCTTGAGCTCCAGGAGGCTCCAAAGAGCGAGTTTTAAGTGAAATATTCAAGTGTGCAAATGTACAAGTGCAAACAAAGGGCCTTATATAGGATTTTTCACTTCATATGATCACTCCACATGTCCCTACATTGATCCCAGATGTTACCAGGTGTCCCTAGTGCATGAAAAACCATTTGCTCAATCCCTGGTATCGAATACAAGCATGCAAAGGCGGTGGAACTGACTGAACCTGCAGCTATGCAGGTTTTCTGCATTTGGCAGTCTCACGCGGGCCACGTAAGACTTTTAAGGAGTCTACGCGGGCCGCGACAATGGGTAATTCTGGTAACAAGTTTGCAAACTTTGCAATTTCAGTCCCTGGTCCATTTTAAGTTTATTTAACTTCTATTTATTGCACTTATGTAACACCCCGTGTTTTCGAGAAGTCAAGGTCAAAAGTCAACGACCGATTTCGCGCAACCGACTAATAATAGACTTCTTTTATTTTAGCTATTATGTGGAGTAAGTGTCTATAATTACAATAATCGACGTATGATTATCGCTATTCAATCGACCTACGACTGTGAACTATAGGAAGTAACAATGCGATAAAGTTAACTAAACGATAATCAAACTATGCTAATCGACATCGAATCGAATCGCAACTCAAACTACGCATTTTAATTATTTTTATACGTGTGAGTGTGCTTTATGTGTTACCTGTGCATGTTTTATTTATGTTATGTTGTGGTAATCAATCGAAACGCAATCGAACTCGAAATGCAATCGAACTTAATCGACACCGAACTCGAACTCAACCGAAATCGAACTATGATAATTAGTGGAGAAGAGACAGCGCGAGATATGAGTGGTTGGGATTAAAAGTAATTTGACTAGAAAACTCTATCGTGTCGCATCGCTCACAATCAAAATCGAATCAGCAAAAATCGTCTCATCTAACACACGAACTAAGTGCCATCCGGCCGGATAGCCATCCGACCGGGCTGCCACTTGGTTGTGGTGCCAGGTCGTCATCCGACCGAGATGACATCCGACCGGATAGTCACCCGGGCGGGATGCCATCCGACCGACCCACACTTTCCCCTTTTGGAATCCTATAAATACCCATGTCACTCTCAAACTTTCTACTTTTGGAAACTCTCATCCGACCAGCACGCTCTCCTCACCTTTTCTTTGATTTCTCTCGATTCCGGTAAGATCTCTCCCTAAATCTTGTACTTTCTTGACCTACACGCACTCCTATACCTTTCTACCTTTTGAATCTTAACTTTTAACCGTGAAAGCACTAGATTTGAGGTGTTCTAGGATGACGTCATCACGAGTTCTTGAAGAACTTCATGTTTTGACTTCAATCCACCAAGAACAACTTAGATCTAACCGATTTCCACACGAATACACAAAGATCTTTCATAGATCTAAACACCTTATGGTGAAAAAGGATTGAAAGATGGATTTTAGCCTTCTTTCAACTCTTTTACACTCAATGCATTCAAAACCGGTAGAATCGGACCTTGTTCTAGTCTCCTACTCATTCTTGGGGTTGTGCTAGTCCAAGATCTGGATTCTCCTCACGAGACCACCGATTTTGGGTTAAACAAAAACAACCGCCTTGAACCGGTTAACTGGTTGAACTAGGGTGATTCCTGGTCGATCAGGTCACTTGGGACAAGAAGGGGTTCCGTTGGTTAACACATTGTCAAATCATCTCGATAAAACTACAAACAAACAAAACGACCAAGTGTAAGACAGACGGAGTAACCGGGACGGAGTGTTATCCGACCGGACTACTATCCGAGCGGATAAGCCACCCGAACGGATTGTTGTCCGAACGAATAACACCGTGGGTCCCACACCTCATCAGCGCTATCTGAAGTTTGAGTATCGAACGAATTGCCATCCGATCGGACTACCATCTGACCGGATTACTCTTCGGATCATGAGATACTAGGACTTTAAAGACTTAAACAATTTTCAACATCTTCATTAACAGGGTTGCCACCCGGTCGGATGGACATCCGACCGAGTGACTCTTCTGCTATGAATTGTTTCCACTAAGTAACCTCATCACTAAGGTCGCCCTCCGACCGGACTACCGTCCGACCGGATGACAATCCGAATAGATTGTTGTCCGCACGATTTACCGTCCGATCGACCGACTTGAAGGATAGAGATACTTTAATGTTTTCAAATGCTGCAATGAAAACTTCAAAAGACAAGCCATCATACACATACACAAACACATTCATCTCATAGGAAGAAACAATCCACTCGAATAGTCATCCGACTGGACTACCGTCCGACCGGATGACCATCCGAACGGATTGCCATCCGCACAGACAAGCCGTCCGATCGGATTACCATCCGACCGAACTGCTATCCGACCCATTCACACTTTGTATCGTTTTACGCGTCACTTATCGTTATGCTATCAATCCATTCAGGCTAACTTTACTCGCTAAGCGCTCCCTTCAATCCATCAACCGTTGTGAGTATACTCGATCCATTTTTGCTTTACGCACTTTTGGGTGTTACATACGTTATGAATATTCAAACTAGAACAATCACACTACTCAATACTATTTGAACTCTAACTGTTAATGCATGTTATACGTGGCTTATGAATGCTTGTTTGTTATGTTTACACATGGAATGCTATCTACCTGCCTTAGCAACGATAGTACTATGGTTTGGACTCAGCACCCGCTCGCGGGGGTTGTTAAGGACAATTACTTGCATGGATTACAATGGTAATCATGTATTGCGAACTGCATCTGGCAGTCAACCCGCAGTCATTGGTATCGATGGATCTATGTCGATAACTAACATGCTTCATTTCACTATGTGTACGTGCTGGTTATGCGTAAACGAATTCGAACTTTATATGCTATTATCAAACTTGTATGCTCACCTTTACATTATATATATTGACTTTATTTTAACGTATGTGACAGGTGTTTAGGATGCACACTTGGTAGGAAATCGAAGCTAGAATAAAGCTCTAGAGCCCAACAAATAGTTGTCTGTATAAATTAAATCAAGGGTCTCTAGAAGAAGATAAACAATTGCTCTATTTTGAAATCTGAGTTGTCAGAATAGAATTATTTTCCTGGATTTTGTCTGTAATAATTTGTTTACCTTTTGAGACATGGTATGGGACATGTTACTTTAAATTGATTGGTAATGATAATTGTTATGGAAACTTCTGGACAATCTGTTTCGCTCAGTGCCATGCCCTGATGTTTCCGCCATCGGTTGGGGTGTGACAGATTGGTATCAGAGCCATAACTATAGGGAATTAGGCAAGACACGACCTAGTCCGGGTCGATGTCTCAGAGTCCTAGTCTATAGTTAGGAACCAACAGACCGACTTGTGCATATCCGGTAGGGATCATGTATGAGATTATCTCTCGATATTCTCGCTTATGCTACACTATCACTGCACTCGAATTTTCAACTATGAAAGAGTAACTAAGTCAAGATTAGGTGTGAAAACCGCAAACTCTCGACTGAATTTGCTAATCAACCCGTATTCTATTTACAAACAAGGAGAATTATGCCAAATCAGGAGTGAAATCCGTATTTTGATGAATAATCTCCTCTATTTTATTAAAAACAGGAACGAAGTTGTTAAGCTAGGGGTGAAACCCTAACCTTGACGACTTGTTTTGCTCATTTTACAAAACTCTCACCAAAGTCTCGACGGACTCCAATGACCTGAAGTCACGATACGACTAACGGGATGCGTGCCCAACACCCAAGAATCGAGGCAAAGGCACTGCCCTGAAGGTCAAATGTGCACAACAAGTCCTTGTAAATAGTCGAATCACTTTGGGTAGTCGAAGTCTAATAGCCGCATACGATCTATTTCTCGATTTTTATGTGTTTCGATTCTGAGCCCGCAACTGCTGACTCTGATGATTCGTCGATTTTATGTGCTTGTATGTGTGTTTACCTGTTATGTGTTTAAATTTTGGAGATTTACTCGATTTTTGCTTTCACTTCAATCGACACACACGACTCGCACTGCATCTCTATCTCAATGCGCTGACAAATCGCTGAACTATAGACGACCTTATGCTATTTTATACGCTTATACTATACTAGACGTATTAATCGCGATCGCAATTTAGACCTTAGATGATAGATGCAGTCAGAATACCCTCCCCGTGTCCCGATATGCATCTTGTGACTAAATGTGTATGTGCTTCTGTGCTTATGTGTTCTACGTGCATATGTGCTACTGTGTTTTTGTGAATCGGTAATTATGTGACTACGTGTTTACGTGATGTATGTGTTCCTGAGCTTTAGTAAACGTTAGATGTGTGAGGTGAGATTCGAATACGTTGTGTTGAGTCCTGTGACGATGTCTGTTGCAGACAATGTCATCTGGATCCCGTCACCCACTTTCTCGTCAAGAGAAGAGAGACAAACACCTTGCTGCTATCATCGCCAAGCAGGTAGCAAAGGCCGTAAGTGATGTCTACGAGAACGTCAGCAAATCGTCTGAGGAGTCGAGAACCGAAGCTCCTAAAGCTGCTACTAAGACTACTTTCAATTTCAAGCAATTCAAGTCTTGTGGGCCAAAGGAATTCACTGGCGAGGAATACCCTACAGCATTGTTCCAATGGTTTGATTCCATCGAGGTTACTCTGCGACAGAGCGGTTGCCCCGACTATCTTTGTACTCTGAATGCTACCGGCGTCTTCCAGTCCCGCGCATTAGACTGGTGGACGGCCGAGAGAAACAAGCGGGGAAACGATGCAGCCTACGGTCTATCGTGGGACGAACTCAAGGAGGTCATGCTGGAAGAATTCTGCCCTCCTCATGAATGCCAAAAGTTAGAAGATGAATTCTGGCACATAGAGCAGAGGGAAGGTAACAACGCTGCTCTCACTGCTCGTTTCAAGCAGCTCAGGATCATCTGCCCTGACCAAGTCAAGTCTCCGGAGATCACAATCAAGAAGTATATCCGAGCTTTTCCCGACTGCGTTGCAGATTTCGTGCAAGCGGCTAAGACTAAGACGATCGAAGAGACTTACCTACTGGCCGCCGAAATCAATGACAAGAGGGTCAAGGCTGGTTTCTGGGATAAAACTTCGAAGCACCAGCATAAAGCTACCACCGCCCCGCCAATTGCTGAAACCACCACCTCGTCAAGCAACAAGAGGAAGAATAAGAGAAAGAACAGCTCCAGCAACAAGAACTGTGCGATCACTGCTGCACCAATTCAAGTTGTACCAGTCCAACAACGTAAAGTAGCGGTGCCTATGGCTAATGCATCGCTTGCCAAGCGTGCATACACTGGGCCACACCCGCTTTGCCCTACTTGTAGCTACCACCACCCGACTACCATCGCTTACCGTTTCTGTGTTCATTGCAATATGTACGACCATTTCACTACCAACTGCCGTGCTCGACAAGCTCCTGCTCATCAAGCTCTACTCACCGCCCCTCAGGGTCAACAAGCTCCTCTGGCACCCGCGGTCAACGCCAGAGTCTGCTTCGCATGTGGCGATCCTAGCCATTTTGCCAACATGTGCCCAAACAGGGTCGTGAAACAAGAGCCCCAGCAGCAGCAGCCTCAGCAGCAGCAGCAGCAACAAGCAGCACGCGCACGAACTTTCAACATCAACGTGCGTCAAGCCCAAGCCGACAATAACGTGGTCAATGGTACGTTCCTTGTAAATGGTATTTATGCTTCATGTTTGTTTGATACTGGAGCCGATAATTGCTCTGTGTCGTTCGAATTCGAGAAACTCCTTAGTCGTAAGCGCTCTCATCTCTCCTCGACGTTCAAAGTTGAAGTCGCTACGGGAAGAACTGTCACCTTTAATTCTATACTTCGTGATTGTACTCTCGAGCTCAACAATCACATCTTTCCAATCGACCTTTTTCCGATGCAACTTGGAAGTTTCGATGTCATAATAGGCATGGACTTTCTTCGTGAAAACCATGCTGAAGTGGTGTGCTTCGACAAGATGATTCGATTCTCGCTCGTGAATGGTGATTTATTATGTGTCTACGGTGAAACTACTTTGAAAGGTCTCAAGCTCATGTCTTGTGTCCAAGCTAGCAAGTATCTCCGCAAGGAATACAGAGCTTTCTTGGCTAACATTGTAGTAGCGGAGAAGGAAAAGAAAGAGAAGAAGGAAGTAAAAGACGTTCCTGTGGTCCGAGAATTCCCTAACGTTTTTCCAGAGGATCTTCCCGGACTACCACCAAGCCGTGATATCGACTTTCGTATCGACCTCATTCCTGGAGCCAACCCTATTGCCAAAGCTCCCTACCGACTCGCGCCGTCCGAAATGCGTGAACTTTCAAACCAACTCTAGGAATTACTTGAGAAAGGCTTCATTCGCCCGAGCACCTCTCCTTGGGGCGCGCCGGTCCTTTTCGTAAAAAAGAAGGATGGGTCGTTCAGGATGTGCATCGATTATCGGGAATTGAATAAGTTAACTATCAAGAACCGCTATCCCCTACCTCGCATCGATGATTTGTTTGACCAACTACAAGGTGCTACATGCTTCTCGAAGATCGATCTACGCTCAGGATATCACCAACTACGCATTCAAGAGGAGGATATACCCAAAACCGCGTTTCGTACCCGATACGGCTACTACGAATTCGTTGTTATGCCCTTTGGTCTAACCAACGCACCTGCGGTTTTCATGGATCTGATGAATCGCGTGTGTAAACCATATCTCGACCATTTCGTCATCGTATTCATCGATGATGTCTTGATCTATTCCAAATCGAAAACCGAACACGCGCAACATCTACGTTTGGTTCTCGAGCTACTCCAGGGGAATCAACTCTACGCCAAGTTCTCCAAGTGTGAATTCTGGTTGGAGGAGGTTCAGTTTCTGGGTCACATTGTTAATAGTCAAGGTATTCATGTCGACCCCGCGAAGATTGAAGCCGTTAAGAGCTGGATTACACCTAAGAACCCATCTGAAGTCCGTTCTTTTCTCGGACTGGTGGGCTATTACCGACGATTTATCAAAGGATTCTCAAAGATCGCAGTACCACTTACCACTCTCACGCATAAAGAAAAACCTTTTGTTTGGAGAACCAAACAGGAGTCTGCTTTCCAAACCCTTAAACACATGCTTTGCAATGCTCCCGTTCTCACATTGCCCGACGGAAACAATAATTTCATTGTCTATTGTGATGCTTCCAACCTTGGTCTTGGTTGTGTCCTTATGCAGCGGGAAAAGGTTATAGCTTACGCATCTCGTCAGCTCAAAATCCACGAGAAGAACTATACAACCCATGACCTCGAGCTAGGCGCAGTTGTTTTTGCGTTAAAGATTTGGCGACACTACCTGTACGGTACTAAGTGTACGATCTTCACCGATCATAGGAGCCTACAACATATCTTTAATTAGAAGGAACTTAATATGCGTCAACGCCGATGGGTAGAACTTCTCAACGATTATGACTGTGAGATTCGTTATCACCAAGACAAAGCAAATGTTGTTGCCGACGCACTCAGCAGACGGAGCTATCTGCTTAGCACTCGTAATGTTCAAGCCCAATACGATCTCGAATCCCTCATCCGGAAAGCTCAGCACGCGTGTTTTAACGAACGCACTCTGAAGAAAGAAATAATCTACCACGATGGAGCCCATCTTGTGAGCAAGTCGAATGGGATATTCCACTTTCTGGACCGAATTTGGATCCCTAAACGGACCGATTTGCGGCAGATTCTGATGGACGAAGCCCACAAATCCCGGTATTCTATTCACCCCGGTGCCGACAAAATGTACCAGGACCTTCGTTATAAGTACTGGTGGCCGGGCATGAAAAGGGATATTGCTCTTTATGTTGGAAAGTGCTTGACCTGTGCGAGAGTCAAGGCTGAACATCAAAGACCCTCTGGCTTACTCGAACAACCACCAATCCCCATGTGGAAGTGGGAGAGTATAGCTATGGACTTCATAACAAAGCTACCACACACGTCATCAGGTCACGACAGCATTTGGGTTGTGGTTGACCGTTTGACTAAATTAGCTCACTTTTTGCCAATACAAGAAGACTACAAGGTAGAACGATTAGCCCAAATCTACACCGACGAGATCATTTGTAATCATGGGACGCCTCGCGACATCATCTCTGATCGTGATGCTCGGTTTACCTCGTGACTGTGGGAAACGTTTCAAATGGCACTCGGTACATCGCTCAATCTAAGTACCGCTTTCCACCCCCAAACCGACGGTCAGACTGAAAGAACGATTCATACTCTTGAAGACATGCTCCATTCGTGTGTCATAGACTTCGGTGGTAATTGGGATAAATACCTGCTGTTAGTCGAATTCTCGTATAACAACAGCTATCATTCCAGCATTCAAATGGCACCATTCGAGGCTTTATACGGAAGAAGATGTCGATCGCCTATTGTGTGGCACGAGATCGGCCATTCGCAATTAACCGGTCCCGAGCTATTACAAGAAATGACAGACATAATTTTCCAAATTCGAGACAACCTGGTAAAAGCTCGGAATCGACAGAAAAGTTATGCCGATAGACGACGCAAGCCCCTTGAATTTGACGTTGGTGACTACGTACTCCTAAAGGTATCACCTTGGAAGGGTGTGGTCCGAATCGGCAAGAAAGGGAAGCTCGCGCCTCGATATGTTGGACCTTTTAAGATTCTTGAAAGGATCAGAAAAGTCGCCTACAGACTCGAACTACCGGAGGAACTTAGTAATGTCCACCCGACTTTCCACGTGTCAAACCTCCGAAAGTGCCTAGCCGACCACGACTTACATGTTCCTCTCGATGACCTCCAGGTGAACGAAACACTACACTTCATGGAGACGCCTGTCGAAATCATGGACCGCCAAACCAAGCAACTCAGGCGCTCACGCATTCCTATTGTGAAAGTCCGATGGGAAGGCAAATGGGGCGCAGAGTTCACTTGGGAACTCGAAAGCGACATGAAGGCAAGGTACCCGCAGTTATTCAAGGAGAAAGTCTAGAGAGAGAAAGTGATTCACGGTGTTGTACAACTTTCAGCCTAATTTCGGGACGAAATTCCCTAAACTAGGGGAGGCTGTAACACCCCGTGTTTTTGAGAAGTCAAGGTCAAAATCAACGACCGATTTCGTGCAACCGACTAATAATAGACTTCTTTTATTTTAGCTATTATGTGGAGTAAGTGTCTATAATTACAATAATCGACGTATGATTATCGCTATTCAATCGACCTACGAATGTGTACTATAGGAAGTAACAATGCGATAAAGTTAACTAAACGATAATCAAACTATGCTAATCGACATCGAATCGAATCGCAACTCGAACTACGCATTTTAATTATTGTTATACGTGTGAGTGTGCTTTATGTGTTATCCGTGCATGTTTTATTTATGTTATGTTGTGGTAATCAATCGAAACGCAATCGAACTCGAAATGCAATCGAACTTAATCGACACCGAACTCGAACTCAACCGAAATCGAACTATGATAATTAGTGGAGAAGAGACAGCGCGAGATATGAGTGGTTGGGATTAAAAGTAATTTGACTAGAAAACTCTATCGTGTCGCATCGCTCGCAATCGAAATCGAATCAGCAAAAATCGTCTCGTCGAACACACGAACAAAGTGCCATCCGACCGGGCTCCCACTTTGTTGTGGTGCCAGGTCGTCATCTGACCGAGATGAAATCCGACCGGATAGTCACCCTGGCGGGATGCCATCCGACCGACCCACACTTTCCCCTTTTGGAATCCTATAAATACCCATGTCACTCTCAAACATTCTACTTTTGGAAACTCTCGTCCGACCAGCACGCTCTCCTCACCTTTTCTTCGATTTCTCTCGATTCCGGTAAGATCTCTCCCTAAATCTTGTACTTTCTTGACCTACACGCACTCCTATACCTTTCTACCTTTTGAATCTTAACTTTTAACCGTGAAATCACTAGATTTGAGGTGTTCTAGGATGACGTCATCATGAGTTCTTGAAGAACTTCATGTTTTGACTTCAATCCACCAAGAACAACTTAGATCTAACCGATTTCCACACGAATACACAAAGATCTTTCATAGATCTAAACACCTTATGGTGAAAAAGGATTGAAAGATGGATTTTAGCCTTCTTTCAACTCTTTTACACTCAATGCATTCAAAACCGGTAGAATCGGACCTTGTTCTAGTCTCCTACTCATTCTTGGGGTTGTGCTAGTCCAAGATCTGGATTCTCCTCACGAGACCACCGATTTTGGGTTAAACAAAAACAACCGCCTTGAACCGGTTAACTGGTTGAACTAGGGTGATTCCTGGTCGATCAAGTCACTTGGGACAAGAAGGGGTTCCGTTGGTTATCACATTGTCAAATCATCTCGATAAAACTACAAACAAACAAAACAACCAAGTGTAAGACAGACGGAGTAACCGGGACGGAGTGTTATCCGACCGGACTACTATCCGAGCGGATAAGCCACCCGAACGGATTGCTGTCCGAACGAATAACACCGTGGGTCCCACACCTCATCAGCGCTATCTGAAGTTTGAGTATCGAACGAATTGCCATCCGATCGGACTACCATCCGACCGGATTACTCTTCGGATCATGAGATACTAGGACTTTAAAGACTTAAACAATTTTCAACATCTTCATTAACAGGGTTGCCACCCGGTCGGATGGACATCCGACCAAGTGACTCTTCTGCTATGAATTGTTTCCACTAAGTAACCTCATCACTAAGGTCGCCCTCCGACCGGACTACCGTCCGACCGACTTGAAGGATATAGATACTTCAATGTTTTCAAATGCTGCAACGAAAACTTCAAAAGACAAGCCATCATACACAAACACATTCGTCTCATAGGAAGAAACAATCCACTCGAATAGTCATCCGACTGGACTACCGTCCGACCGGATGACCATCCGAACGGATTGCCATCCGCACAGACAAGCCGTCCGATCGGATTACCATCCGACCGAACTACTATCCGACCCATTCACACTTTATATCGTTTTACTCATCACTTATCGTTATGCATCTGGCAGTCAACCCGCAGTCATTGGTATCGATGGATCTATGTCGATAACTAACGTGCTTCATTTCACTTTGTGTACGTGCTGGTTATGCGTAAACGAATTCAAACTTTATATGCTATTATCAAACTTGTATGCTCACCATTACATTATATGTATTGACTTTATTTTAACGTATGTGACAGGTGTTTAGGATGCACACTTGGTAGGAAATCAAAGCTAGAATAAAGCTCTAGAGCCCAACAAATAGTTGTCTGTAGAAATTAAATCAAGGGTCTCTAGAAGAAGCTAAACAATTGCTCTATTTTGAAATCTGAGTTGTCGGAATAGAATTATTTGCCTGGATTTTTTCTGTAATAATTTGTTTACCTTTTGAGACATGGTATGGGACATGTTACTTTAAATTGATTGGTAATGATAATTGTTATGGAAACTTCTGGACAATCTGTTTCGCTCAGTGCCATGCCTCGATGTTTCCGCCATCGTTTGGGGTGTGACAACTTAGGACCCCCATAGTTAACTATTTTGGGCCTTGGGTCATAAACTAACTCCGTTAAGCTCTCGGTTAGATGTAAGATCACCCGAAAAGTCTTGTTTTCATCGAAACTCCACAAAATTAATATCCAATATTCTTTGAGAGAAAAATATATAATTATTACAATGTTTTTGGGTTCGTTAAAAGGTCACTCAGAGGTAACATTTAACATGTTGACACTCTTAACCCCTATGTTTTGTAAGATCCTTAATTTAAGCACAAACGACTTCCAATGTTCGACAAATTATTTATTAAAGAATACGAACGTCGTATTAGGTCAATCAGAGGCACAAGAATGGCATGTTGACACTTTGGATCCTTTTACTAACATACTTACATTGCTTGACAATTTTAGTCCCTCTAGATCAATCCATTACATGCGTCTTTATTATATTGGTCGCGATTCTGCGAGGTGTTACATCCTCACCCCCTTAAAAGAAATATCGACCTCGAGATTTACTGAAATAAATGAGGGTACTTCTGCTTTGTCATAGATTCAACCTCCCACGTGTATTTTGGGCCTCTTCGGGCATCCCATTTTACCTTTACAATCGGCACATGCTTCTTTCGAAGCTTCTTAACCTGTCGATCCTTGACCGACAAAGGTTTTTCAACGAACTTCAAGCTCTCATCTATCTGCACGTCCTTATGTGACATTGCTAGAGATTCATCGGCTAGACATTTCTTTAAGTTGCAGATGTGGAACACATTATGTATTCCACTGAGCTCTTCTGGCAGATTTAACTTGTAAGCCACAGTTCTGACACATTCGATGATCTCGAATGGTCCTATGTATCTTGGGCTAAGCTTCCCCTTTTTGCCAAAACGCATCACCCCTTTCCAGGGTGACACCTTGAGTAGCACTTTATCACCTACCTCGAATTTTAGAAGTTTACGCCTTTTATCCGCATAACTTTTCTGCCTATCCCTGGAAGCTTTGAGACGATCACGGATCTGTACGATCTTATCTGTCATCTCCAGGACTATATCAGGTCCTGATAGTTGGACATCTCCAACTTCTGCCCAACAAACTGGCGTCCTACACTTTCTTTCGTACAAAGTTTCGAAAGATGCTGCTTGAGTACTCGAATGATAACTATTATTGTACGAGAATTCAATTAAGGGAAGGGTCATCCCAACTTCCACCCAAATCTATAACACAAGCCCGTAACATATCCTCAAGCGTTTGAATCGTACGCTCGCTTTGACCATCCGTTTGAGGATGATAAGCAGTGCTGAAATTTAGTCAAGTGCCTAAAGATTGCTGAAATCTTTTCCAAAATTGCGATGTGTATCTCGTATCCCTATCAGAGATGATAGACACTGGCACTCCGTGAAGAGATACAATCTCATCCACGTACAGCTGAGCTAGCTTGTCGGAGCTGTGAGTTTCTTTAATCGGCAAGAAGTGGGCTGACTTAGTCAACCTATCGACTATAACCCAAATAGTATCATTTCCGTGCTTTGTCTTTGGTAACTTAGTGATAAAATCCATGGTTACCATTTCCCATTTCTAGGTGGGAAGTTCAGGCCTGTTGAAGCAAACTTGACGGCTTCTGATGCTCTGCTTTAACTTGTGCGCATGTCAGACATTTAGCCACATAAGTGGCTATAGATTTCTTCAAACCTATCCACTAATAATTTGCCTTTAAATCCTGGTACATCTTATCACTGCCAGGATGAACATAATATTTGGAGCTATGGGCTTCTTGAAGAATCACATCCCTAAGTCCTCTATAGATTGGAACCCATATTCGACCATTCAATCTTAGGATTCCATCCTTGCCATACGATAACTGTTCAGCAGGTATGCCCGGCTTCTCATTCGGATAGTTAGCTTCTAATACGGCTCCCTTTTAAGCGGCTAACAACCTTTCATTCAAGCTGTTCTTTAATTCAATGCTCTTGGCATTGATTCTAATAGGCTTAACCCTTTCTTTTCTGCTCAGGGCATCGGTGACTGCATTCGCCTTGCCTGGATGATATCAGATTTCACAATCATAATCATTCAGTGTCTCCATCCATCGACGTTGTCTCATGTTAAGATCCTTCTGGTTAAACATATGCTGAAGGCTTTTATGATCAGAATAGATCACACACTTAGTCCCATAAAGGTAATGCCTCCAAAGCTTCAGTGCAAATACAACGGCACCCAACTCCAAATCGTGGGTGGTGTAATTCTTTTCGTGCACCTTTAATTGACAGGAAGCATATGCAATAACTTTGCACTTCTGCATAAGCACACATCCCATACCTGTGTGCGATGCGTGGCAATAAACCACAAATTCTTCAATTCCTTCTGGCAATGTCAATACAGGTGCATTGCTTAACTTCTGTTTAAGAATATCAAAGGACTCTTGCTGTTTTGGACCCCAGTCAAACTTGACATTCTTGCGAGTTAATGATGTTAAGGGTGCAGCAATCCTTGAAAAGTTCCCAATGAAACGTCGATAATATCCTGCTAGACCCAAGAAGCTGCGTATCTCTGTAGGAGTTTTAGGCTCTTGCCAATTCATAATTGCTTCAATCTTAGCGGGATCCACCTGGATACCCCGCTCGCTCACCACATGTCCAAGAAATTGGACTTCACGAAGCCAAAATTCACACTTTGAAAATCTGGCGTAGAGCTTTTCTTGCTGTAGAAGATTAAGGATACACCGAAGAAGTCTTTCATGGTCGGCTTGACTCTTCGAGTAAATAAGAACGTCATCAATGAAGACAATGACAAACTTGTCCAAGTATGGCTTGCAAACGCGATTCATGAGATCCATGAAAGCTGCAGGTGCATTAGTGAGCCTGAAAGGCATCACTAAGAACTCATAGTGTCCATATCAAGTTCTGAATGCAGTCTTGTGCACGTCTTCGTCTCTTACCTTCAACTGGTGGTAACCTGACCTTAGATCGATCTTTGAAAAATAACTCGCTCCTTGAAGCTGGTCGAATAAATCATCGATCCTGGGTAAGGATATCTGTTCTTGATTGTTATTTTATTCAGCTCGCGATAATCGATGCATAGACGCATCGAGCCATCCTTCTTTTTCACAAACAGAATCGGTGCTCCACAAGGGGACGACCTAGGTCAAATAAAACCCTTTACCAATAAATCATCCAACTGAGTCCTTAACTCTTTCATCTCAGTTAGTGCCAACCGATAAGGTTCTCTTGCAATTGGTGCAGCTCCAGGAATGATATCGATTCTGAACTCCACTTGCCTATCTGGTGGTAAACCAGGTAGTTCTTCAGGGAATACTTCTGGATATTCAGAAATAACGTGGATCTCTTTATTCTTGGGCTTTGGTTCATCAATGGTTACCTGTGCCATATAAATGACACAACCTTTCTTCATACACCTCGACGCCTTAAGCATGGACACTTGCTTAGGTATCCGTACTGCGTTTCTCCTTGTATTGTTAACGGCTCACCATAGGGAGTCTTGATAACCACTTGCTTCTTATCACATACGATTTGGGCTTGGTTATGAGATAATCAATCCATGCCAATCACTATGTCAAATCCTGCTAATTTTAACGGAAGCAAAGAGAGCGGAAAAGAGTGGTTCCTAATGGATATAAAACATCCATTTAGAACTGTTGAAGCAGTCTCTATAGTACCATCTGCCAATTCTACTTCATACTTTATGCTTAGAGTTTTAACAGGCAAATTTAACAATTTACAAAATTTATTGTCTACAAAAGACTTGTCTGCACCCGCATCAAACAAAACTCTAGCATAAACATCATTGATAAGAAAGGTACCTGTTATCACATTATCGTTCTGAACCGCTTCCTGTGCATTCATCTGGAAGACCCGAGCATTGGTCTTCTTAGCCTCTTCAGGCTTCTTTGCAAACTTTGGGCAGTTGGTCTTGATATGCCCCTTCTCGTTGCAACCATAACAGGTTGCATCTTTTAACTTCTTGCAATCCAAGGTCTTATGTTCCTTGGACTTGCAGATCCCACATCCAAAAGTCTTTGATTGCGACTGCGCTTTTGATTCCAACCTGCACTTTCCAAAATGATGCTTCTGACATGTTTTACATTTGGGTTTCTCACCCGACTGCTGGCTATCCTTTTTGAATCCTGAACTCTTCTTGTGATCTGAGTTCCCTTTATGTTTCTTATCAGAATGGCGTGAGTTCTCCTCCTCACGTTTCCTCTTCCCCTCATCGGAATTCTTAAGCGATCTCTGCTTGACCGCATCGAGAGTAAGAGATAACGACAAATTAACCACTGACCTGAATGTGGTAGGTCTAGATGCTTTCACACTTGCTTTAATTTTTGGAGCTAGACCTCCAATAAAACGAGCTATACGTTTTGGTTCCGGTGTGACCAAGTAAGGAACTAATCGAGACATGGTGTTGAAACTGGTAAGGTATGGCTGACAATCCAAGTTCTTCATGACCAAGGTCAAGAAGTCAGTTTCAATCCTTTCCACCTCATGCTGAGGACATAAATTATCTTTGATCAACGCAACAAACTGATCCCAAGACATGTTGTAAAGTGGGATCTTTCCTGTAGCTTGGATTAAGGACCTCCACCAAGCTAAAGCTTCGCCTTTAAAAGATTGTGAAACAAACTTCACAATGTCCTGTTTTGGCACAACCACTAATATCAACCACTGTATCCATCTCATCGAGCCACGTCATGCAATCAATGGCTCCTTTCTCCCCTGTGAAGTCCCTGGGTTTGCAGGAGACAAAATACTTATAAGAACATGTCTTAACATGTGGCTCTTGACTGAGCACAATCTTCTTAGACGGGACACTCCTTTGATTTGATGAGTGATGGGAATCGTCTCTGTGTGATGCGTGTGACTTAGATGGTGGCTTTGAATGAGCTACTGATAGGGTCCTGCTACGAGTACCACTAGATTCCTTGAACTGTCTATCCATAGCCCGTGTGACAACATTATCAATCATGGCTTGCAGATCTGCACCAGCTACATTAATCCTGGTGGTATCATTATTCTCTCGAGGGTGACTGTTAACTTCTTCTGATTCAACCATGTAGCTTGATTGCTACAATAAAATGATGATAATAATTTATTCAGAAATCTTGTTATGGTATTGTCATTGTGACAATTCATTAACCATGGTAAATACAAACCATATTGGTTATTTTATTTAGTTATATTCATTATAATTTAACCCTATATATAAATCATTAGAGATATTGGAGTGGCACAAAAGGCTTAGTCACAAGGACAGTTTTAAAATGCAATAGCCATGATTTAAAATCAGGGCATTAATGTTTGAACATAATTCATTACCTTTTCTTGACGGGGAGTCATAGACTACAACTGTCTTTTGTCTTATTTGACAATTATTATGGCCCGTAGGCACTTCATCACTAATGGATGTTTTAATTAAATCGAGGAAATGAATTGGAAGAATCAAATATAAGGATGACTTATTTGATTTTATCGAATCACATTTGCCAGGGGTGCTAACACGTTTTCAGATGTTAACAAGGATTTGAATCTTAAAAAGGTTTTACCATCTGGGCCATGTCTAAAATGACATATAGGCTAGGTTATACCTTTAAGATTTTCTTTCGATATTTATTGGCAGATTAATTAAAAAGGAATGACATTTTTGATTTGTTTCATATAATATATTCATATATATAATGACAAATGAATTTTTAAATTAAAGCATTCCATAAATAAATAAAGAGAAGTACATATTTGCTCTAAACGAGACTTTTCCATAAATAACTTGCCCACACATGGGGCTAAAACAACAATACAAGTCCTCGCAGGGACCAAATACATAAATAAATGTCCACACAGGGACTTAATTGAATATACAAATTACAACACAAATAAATAAGGAATTTTCAAAAATTCCTCTTCTTCTTCCCCTTGATCAGATTTGACAAACCCTTAAGCAGACCCCGGCGGCTTCTACGCTCCTCTTGCACCTCCCGCTCCACCTGGTTAAACCTCTGAAGGATTTTCTGCTGTTGCGGTGGTTGGATCAGTGGCGGCTGCGGCGGCTGCTGCTGCGGAGGTTGAGGAGGTGGCGGGTATTGGTACCCATATGCTTGGTACCCAGATTGGTAGGAAGCTGCGAATGGTCCTTCAGGATGAAGAGCATTATAGTTGGCCGCCTCGAGGTACGGGTCGACGGCAGGGGCATTGTAATAGTTGTAGCCAGGATAAGCTGGCTGCTCAAAAGGGTTATATGCCGCTGCACTGGCGTAAGAAGGAATTGGGTTATCATAACCCATTGGTGGTGGTGGTGCGACTGGAGCTGAGTCGATTTCTGGGTTTGAAGGCCCACCCATATGCGGGTCTTCATACAGTGGCGGGTAGTGACTGCCACAGGAGTGTTGGGGGGTACTGAAGTGAAATCCCCCTCGCACGGACATCCGTGCTCCTGTTCTCCTTCGCCTCGGTGGTTCTGGAGGCGGCTGCTGTTCTGGCGGCGGCGGTGGCGGTGGCGTAACCGCCTGGAAACGCGAATCCTCAGAGTGATCCTGCTGCTGCTGTTGAGGTGGGTTGAAAGGGGAGTAAACTCCCAGTGGTATGTGGGCCACCTTTCTTGAAAGCTGTCTGGGCCCCGGTATAGCGAACCATGAAAAGATGATCCGTCAGAAATCTCGATGGGATGCGTCGGCGTCCCAGTTGGCATCTCCGGATCTGGAACTTCATCCATCTCCATATCCTGCATCTCAGGATAGTGGTCGTCTGGCCCCAAAAGGTTTGGACCCTCGAGTTCTGGAATTTGGTTCATAGGATTGAACCTGCTTTGAAAGTACGGGGTCTTGAAAGGTGTGGTGTGAACTTGACCGTTGCAGCGGGATGAAGGAGTGGTGTGAGCCACTGTGCTCCTCGTCTTGATGTGGTCCAAAAGAGTGATGATAAGACGGGGAGGAGCTGAGGGAGACTGAACATCTCGCTGGCTCTAGATAAGTCCTCCAATCCTCCTGGGGACTTGAGCTGAAATTTGCTGAAGGAGTTCGCCGGTGTGATGGCCTGGCCTCGTGGTTATTCGGAGCAATGATTGGCGCCTTACC
The DNA here is from genome assembly GCA_030545235.1 of Helianthus tuberosus. Taxonomy (NCBI): domain Eukaryota; kingdom Viridiplantae; phylum Streptophyta; class Magnoliopsida; order Asterales; family Asteraceae; genus Helianthus; species Helianthus tuberosus. Next base: position 140,271,575 of record CM060420.1, read on the forward strand.
TCATCCACCTCTTCCTCTGAATCGTGGCGGCATTGTCTTTTGTACCTGCTAAAACAAACAAAAGGGAACCAACAAAAGAAAACAATAAGATTAGGATTAGTCCTAAGTCATTTGACTAGACTCTAAAGTCAAGGAATGTGCAAACTGTGTCATTGAGATTAAACACACAAAAGGCTGGTGTTTAATTCACTCAATGTTGGCTCTGATACCAACCTGTCACACCCCGATATTTCCACGTATTACCGATGGGCCCAGTGCGGAGTATCGTGACATAGTTGATATCACCATAGTCAATTAATCACAGTTTAAATGCATAGCGGAAGTCTAAAAGTAATTTATACAAACCGAGTTTAAAGTAACATAATTTTTTTTACACAACGGATTGTAAGATGGATCCACAGGCAGATCAAAACAAAAGAAGTATTGTTCAACAGACTTAAAGTGATAAAAGCTTGCAAGACTCTTTATTTAATCACTCAGGAGTTCTAGCATATTACGCTTAGTACCTGCACTTAACCTTTTGAAAATACGTCAGTTTACACTGGTAAATACAATTAACCGACTCTTTTTGAAAACATTAATAAAATTTATTTAGATGCACAAGGCATAAATTTTTTTATAACTTGGGACAATTATTTAAAAATAATCTTGTATACAGATTTACATGTTTGTCGTCCATTCAGGACCCGGTTAGAAGAGTGGGATTAGATTAATTGACACGCCACAAGTATATGCCCACAAGAGAGTGAGATACCGTTTATACATACGCAACTGTCAGGTGTATGCCTACACCCCGTGCTTAAGCTGTGGCCATTACTAATAAATGAGCCGAGGATATCCAGGACATGGTCATTAACCCCCCAAAGGCATTGCATCAAACAAAACAGATTAAAACGGGTTATGTAAATGTATTAATCACAATCCGATTTAAATAACAACATACCCGACCAAGCGGTATTATTATAATACCATATCCCAAGCCCGTATAACGAAAAATAAGTTAAAAGTATTTACCTGAGCAAATTATAATTTTAATCTCAGCCGTAATACAATCAGCAAGTGCAAATAGCTTTTACTGGGCTCCTAGATCTAGAACGAAGGTTTTAATAACCTATTAGATTCCTAACGGGTCTTACTTAAGTTTAAACTTAGACCGGTTAGTTTTAATGAAAGGTTTACGGTTCAAAACGCACGATTAAGCGAAGACCGGATTAGAATGTGATTTAGACCCAACAAGTATGAATACTTGTATAATATGGGTAAACTAAACACACTCTGGATTTTGAAGTAAAAATGAAAAGGTTTGACCCGTTTCGGTTAATTTATGCAAACTAGTTACATAAACCGTACCGAATGCGAATATGCATAACGGGTAACCAAATGAGTCATGTACAGGTTTCACAAGTAATTATGCTTAAAATATGTTATGATATCAGTAGGATACCTTCCATTATGCCCAAAACGAATTTAAAACCAAATTAAGACCCGTAAGGGTATTTTGGTCATTTTAAAGTTTATAAAAGAGGTTAAATAGCAATCTGAGGTTCTGGTCTAAAATAATCAGTAAAAAAACTTATTTTAGTAAGTTATATCAGTAAGATATCATATATATGTGCTATAAGGGTCAAATCTGGAAATCTGAGTTCAAAACTTTTACTTACTGTTTAAGTATAAAAATTTATTCATAACATCAGTAGGTAACAAGTCTTAGGTGCTAAATATGGTTTTAAACCATACTATGCGCCTAAATCGCATAAAAGTCGGTATTTGACGATATTCGGGTTAATTAAGGAAATCTGAGATTTTGATTAGCCTCTATTGTTTAAAATAATTTATTTGATGTATAAAATCAGTAGCAAAAGGTTTGATATGTAAAGGATGTGTAAAGCTCTTTTTATTAGAAAAAAGGACATAACCGTCAATTACCGAGTCTATGCAAGAACCCTATGTTATGATCAGTTTAAAATTTAAAAAAAAATTCCAAAAATCCCTAAATATTATATCTTAACAGTAGGTGGCAAGTTTGGTGTCAAAATTTGGGTTTAAATGGGTTTTATGCCAAAAATGCCAATTAATTAATAAAAAGCTTTCATTTTACGATATCGCGCATAACTCCTATTTTAGACCATAATCTGATGTCAAACTTTTAGGAAATACTTAAATATCAGTAATAAAGGTTTTTGTCCTCTCACATTTTCAAAAATATTGTTTTAATATCAAAAGGGCATAATGGTCAACTTTTAAGCATTTAACGGAAAAATGCAATGAACTAGGATTTCTATGGAATTAAGTTGTATAACCTCAGAGGGTTATACTAACCTATAAAATGGTCCTAAAGGAACCCTAAGGCATATCTAAACTAAGCTAAATCAGGTCAGAACTGAAAGTCAAAGCAAAAGTCTACTTTTGCGACTTTCGGTTCCGAACCAAGCCTAAACTCAGAATTGTCGGGTTGAACATGCTTAGGCATGTTCTTATATTATTTACCAAGTTATTTTAATATTAAAACATGTTCCATAACCTCTGCAATGTTAGTTATGAAATTATTTGTAAAAATTGACATGTTTGACTTTTTATTATAAAGTTTGACCCGACAATTGACCAAGTAAAAGTGATAATCAGTAGGTGCCATTTTAAGGGTTTATTACCTACATAATTACCAACTCATAGCCACCTTCAATTCGAATAATGGCTGGACCGTTTGTGATTTATCACAAAGTCAAAGATTAATTACGATAACTTTGAATTTCGGTCATTAAACTAATAAAACTTGAACTTAGGAAGCTAAGAACACTTACTAGGGTACTTAGCACGAGTTTGGAACTTTAGAAAACTTCCTTGAGCTCCAGGAGGCTCCAAAGAGTGAGTTTTGAGTGAAATATTCAAGTGTGCAAATGAACAAGTGCAGACAAAGGGCCTTATATAGGATTTTTCACTTCATATGATCACTCCACATGTCCCTACATTGATCCCAGATGTTACCAGGTGTCCCTAGTGCATGAAAAACGATTTGCTCAGGCCCTGGTATCGAATACAAGCATGCAAAGGCAGTGGAACTGACTGAACCTGCAGATGTGCAGGTTTTCTGCATCTGGCAGTCTCACGCGGGCCGCGTAAGACTCTTAAGGAGTCTACGCGGGCCGCGACAATGGGTAATTCCGGTAACAAGTTTCCAAACTTTGCAATTTCAGTCCCTGGTCCATTTTAAGTTTATTTAACTTCTATTTATTGCACTTAGGACCCCCATAGTTAACTATTTAGGGCCTTGGGTCATAAACTAACTCCGTTAAGCTCCCGGTTAGATGTAAGATCACCCAAAAAGTCTTGTTTTCATCGAAACTCCACAAAATTAATATCCAATATTCTTTGAGAGCAAAATATATAATTATTACAATGTTTTTGGGTTCGTTAAAAGGTCACTCAGAGGTAACATTTAACATGTTGACACTTTTAACCCCTATGTTTTGTAAGATCCTTAATTTAAGCACAAACGACTTCCAATATTCGACAAATTATTCATTAAAGAATACGAACGTCGTATGAGGTCAATCAGAGGCACAAGAATGGCATGTTGACACTTTGGATCCTTTTACTAACATACTTACATTGCTTGACAATTTTAGTCCCTCCAGATCAAACCATTACACGTTTAAAGTCCATGACATGTGTCTTTATTATATTGGTCGTGATTCTGCGAGGTGTTACACAATTGTTGGCCCTTGGAACCCCCAAGGGCCAGAATATCCCTCTAAACGGATTCATCCATTCTAAGTATGGCCTTGATGGTATTGACCTTCACCCTTCTCCTGTCAGAGAACTTTAGGACGAAACGTCTCTCCGACCTCTCAAAACTCCATGCAATAACTAGAGCCATTTTTTAAAGTTAGATGGCATTCTAGACAATGTGTGGCTTGTTTAGACAATCTATAGAGTGATAAGTTGTTTTGCTGTTCTACTTATATAATGACCTTTTTTGGCGCGATATATATATATATATATTTGGAGCTAAAAAACAATAGTAATTATTTTTTATGTGTATTTTTTGTATCTTTTGTCGTGCGATGTAGGATGCAGACCTATAATATGACAGATAATTATGGCGTTTTGAAAATATAAAAAATTCAATTTCCATGGTGTGGTTTTTAATATAATAAATGTTAGCAATAAAGTTTCCGTCGTTTCATTTATTGTTTGTAGTTACTTTTTTTTTGAACGGCCAACAAACTCAATCCGAGCACTCTCGGGGCACCCACTGGACAAACGAAGTACTCCGAGAGTAACCCGAGTCCACCACCAATTCCAGGGAAAACCCGGTAACCCACCCGCCCGTAGGCACGACGGTGAAGTTACCGGTAAAACCCGTTTGGCTCAAGGATCCAACCCAGGTTTCCTTGGGTCTCCTATCATTTCCCACCAGTGCCTCACTCTGCACCAAGTGGGAGTCGAACCTGCATCTCTCAAGAGAAATGCAAACCCTCCACCACTTGATCTAGAGATCATTGGCTATTGTTTGTAGTTACTGTTTGTTCAGCTTTTATCTGTTAAGGCTGTAACATGTCCCATCTTTTAGGTTTTGGCGTTTTGTATTTAATGGCGTTAGATAAAGATGGCAAAATAAAACTTTTTTAAGATACTCTTTTGTTCTATTCTCCTGCACATTATTTTATACATTTTTAGTAAATTTTTGGAGTTTTTTAATAATACTTGTTTAAAGTAAATTTATTATAGTTTTGGCGTTTGGCGTTTATGGCATCTTGGCATTTCATAAGCAATTTACAGAAATAATGTATTTATTAGCGAAAAATTAGATAACAAACCACATAGAAAAACACAAAAAAATAGAAAAGAAAAAAAATAAAAATCCTAATCCAATTTCTCATCCAAATCTTCACTGTCATCGGTCTCTTCTTCTTGAATTTTTTGTGCCTTGAACCTTTGAATACCTTAGATAGATGCCAATTTTCCTACACATCTGAAACGCCCGGCTCTAGACGAAGCTGGTCAGTCAGTAAAATATGGCGTTTTGATTTTTGGTGTGATCTATTGCTGTTAATTGTTGAAGTGGTTTTGTGGATTTTGGAGACATAGATCGATGTTGTATGTGTGGATGCTATTTTCTGGGTGTGATTGTGAGTGGGTTTTTCGCTTGGTTGATCTTTGGTCGTCATCTTCATATTCATCCCACTCTTCGTCATTTAATAATGGAGTCCAAAATAGCATTTACACTGGCTTCGGTCTCTTCTTCTCATCGAAACCTTCTTCAAGAACAAAGCATACAAAATGACATATCACTGTCATCGGTCTCTTTTTCTTGAAGAGTTGTCCATCTCATTAAGCAAATCTTACTGAGTTACCCCCCTCACCTAAGAATCCGTTAAGTGAAACTTCATGCAGAACATTACTGAATATCCAAGATACGACTTTTGCCATATGTGGTTTTTTTTAACTTTTTTGGCGTTTCAAAGTGAGTGGTATTTAGGAAATATGGCGTTTTTTTGTTTTGTTGTGATCAATCGAAGGTCCTAAGACGTTTGTTTATATAAGGTGTTTTTGGCGCGTAGTTTAGGCAAGATCTTATTATAATAAATGTTAGTAGTAAAGCATCTGTCATTTCAGTTACTGTTTGTTCAGCTTTATCTATTAAGGCTGTAACACGTCCCCTCTTTCAAGTTTGGCGTTTTGTATTTAATGCCGTTTTGATAAAGATGATAAAATACACTAATTAACTTTTGGTGTTTGGCCTTTGTGGCATTTTTGCGTTTTATAACTAATGAGAGAAATATTGTGTTTTATTATCTGAAAAGTACATAATAAACACATAAAAAATTACACAAAAGAAAAAAAAAAGAAAAGAAAAGAAAATTAAAACTCCTCGTTAGAAGGGACTTTGTTTGAGAAGTATCCATCACTCCCCTTGTTTTCTTCTTCGGATTCTTCTTCCGGTTTCTCATCCAAGTCATCACTTTCACTTTCATTGTCCTCTTGTTCTAAAGATTTTGAAGCCTCCATTTGAACATGTCCTGCAACAACGCCAATTTTATGTTCATGTCTGTGCTCAAACATGTTGAGTTGTGTAACTCCTCTAGGAACCCAAGACCCTGCTTGGTCATGATGTTTTCAAGCATGTAGTCTTCTTGTTCTTTGTTGTCACATATAACGGTGACCATGTCTGTGTCTTCATCAAAACACCATGATCTGATGACTGGGTCCATTTTTGCATTTGCCTTGTTTGGTCCAAATTTTCTGGTTAATCTTCTTATAACCGTATGTGTTTCATCACAATGGTTATCAAGAGGGACGCCAAGTGCTAGGATCCCCCTCTGTACTTCTTCTTTCATGTTCAATATGGCTCTGATTGTTTTAACAAACACTCTTCTTTTGTTGTTAAAATGGATCAAAAATCTTCTAATTCTGAGGGTGTATCTTCATGAAACGATGGTTGCCATTTTTCTTCCTTTCAGCGTTTTTTTTTTATTTTAAATTTGGCGTTTTGGTTAAAGATTGTCACACCCCAACCGATAGCGGAAACATCGGAGTGAGACGAACAAGATTGCTCAAAGACTTCATAACATTATGTGACAATAAATTAATTCAAAACCAATTTCATTGCAATCATAAATTGTCAAGTACATTACAAGAAATTCACATTACAACATTAAAATGACAAATACAATAAGTTTAACATAACAAAATAACCAAATCTAGTAATTCATGTGTGTTTCTAAGTCGTCCTACTAGATTCGTCATGAGCATCATCATCAACATGTAACATGTTAAAAATAATGGTTCAACGCATAAGCATTAGCGAGTACGCAAGTTTGTAAATACATAGCATAAGTATAAAAAGAATTTACTTGAATCCAACATAGCAAATCGTATACAAGGTTATCTAGCATGCAATATTAAGTGTCAAACCCAAGTGTCCACAAGAATTATATGCATCCCTCGCCACAAAAGTGGCGAGACCGTTTATGAATAATAAGCTTAACAATACCCTGCCGGGCGGCGTGCACTCCTGTAGTGCTATATATGTTAAGTTTGGGCTAGCTAAGTTAATGACAAAAAGCTTGTATGTATCTAGCATGAACCTAAGCATAACAATAAGCATGTATAACGGATTGAGAGATTAAAGTATGTTTGTGTGTGTTTATGTATTTTGTAAGCTAACATGTTACAACCCCAATTGTGTAAAAAGGAAAATGGATCAAGTATCCTCACGGTTTTGCAAGCTTCCACTTGGTAATTACGTGAAGAGTTGGTTGTTTGATGAGGATGGAACACCAAGTCACCCTACAAGGGTAAACAAAGGTGTGTAATTCAAGGGATTAAGAATGAATAAAAGGATTCGGACTTGGAAATTAAATATCAAAAAGTATGTTTAAGTGAAAGTAATATCCAAGTTCTAAGATTTTGTTTATGAAACCATAATTAATGGTTTTATAGGTCCCAAATTGCCCATTGGAATCATAACAAAACTCTAGGATCTTTGATATGATAGCTTAGGTTTATGATGGTTAATCATGGTTTGATTAACACCACAAACTCAGCCATGTTTTTATATAAGTATATATAGTTTATATAGTACTAATACATCCTAAAACTAAGTCCAATTAAGCATTGTCATATAGTATCATGTATATCAAGCATGGAGGTTAGAAAACCTCATTATTAGATTCACCACTACACACACCATCTTAAAGATGGTGGGGGGGGGGGGGTCATGAATAACAATAAAGTAAATCTAATCTAATCAAGTCATAAAAGTGTTCAAATGAAGGAGTGGAACTTAGTTTGGAAAGCCAAAGCATCCATTTGTTCACACTTCATAAGTCACAAGTTCATTATATAGAAGAAAATAAGTGAGTGTTTGAACTCATAACTTTGATGGTAATCACCCTAATACAAACCCACAATCATAGACTTGATTGAGAGCTTGATGGAAACAAGATTCCATCAAGTTATCAACATAAAAATGAAAATACAAAGAAATAAAAATGAGCAGAAAGTTTACTACACTTTGGGCCTAAAAAATGGTGAGGTTTCACCTTAGTTTGCACAAGCAAACTTGTGAAAACCTTCCTAGAGGTTGTCCAAGTGTTGTAGAAGAAAGAACAAGAAGAAATTAGAAGGAGAAGTGAGTTAAAACTCACTTTTAATTGCTGGAACTTTCCGATGTGTTTGCTGAAAACTCAGCTGAGTTTAGGGAGTATTTTGAGTGTGTTTAAGGATTGTAAAAGTGGTAAAATGGCTGGAAATAAGTGGGTATTTATAGAGAGTAATTAGGGTTTGGGGTGGTTGAGCATTGAATGTAAGTTAGGTGGTTTAAACATTAAAAAAAAACAATTAAATCAGCCCACATGTTCCGATCGCAACTGATGCTGCATTTAACTTCTTTTATATTTTTTTGATAAAAATAAGATAGTTATTGTAATGTTTTAATGTGTTACATGATATAATATAATGTTATAAGGTATGCTTAACATGTAACAAGGTCCAAATTGTATAATAAACATGTTCTAAGGCACCAAATATGTGATAAATAAACAAGATTGCAAGTATGTTTAAATGATTCAATGATTAAAACAAGTATACGATCACGAATTATGTATTGTGAGAAGTAGTTGCACATAAACAATGATTTAAGGTCACGTATTCACTTTGTTTGCAAGTTAAAACTACATTTACAAGATTCACGAATAAGACATCAAATGTATACGAAAAAGCGGAGCATTACAAAGATGGCATTTTTAGTATGATCAATGGAAGTGATGATGGAAGCGATGGTAACGTCGTATATATAATAATTTTTTGGCGCGTAGTTAGGAGGGATTTTTTTGTAATAAATGTTAATAATTAACTTTCTGTTACTGTTTGTTCCATCTATCTGTTAAATCTGCAACACGTTTTATCATTAAGGTTTGGCGTTTTGTATTAATGACGTTTTGCTCATTAGTTTGGCGTTTTGAATTAGAGCAGTAAAAAGACCCTTTTACCCTTAATGAAGCACGTCCAAGTAATAAAGTTGATGTTATTTACGAAAACGCCACCGCGTCATTCTACTCCATAGATTGTTTTGATCCAACGGATGAGGGATGTTCTCACCGTTTTCACACTTTTAGGCGTTTTCCCTAAATCCTACCCCTATGTGTGTGTATATATATACAGATATATATAACATATATAATTTATTAACAGATATATATATCTGATAATAAATTTAGAAAAATATATGTTAATAAATTTAGAAAAAAATTAGCATGTACCCCCTCTGATATGGTATCAGAGCAAAGGCTTTCTTAAAATCTAAAAGACTGAGACAAGCTCCATATTTTATTAGTTGTTTATGCCAAAAAACACTTGTAGAGAACTCTCTCAGGTGAAGATTATGGGAAATGTTTATTGCTTTGGTAACAAATTAGATGTGGTTCTGTAATTTTGTACAATAACTGTTAGATTAGTTTTCTATTTAATTTTAAAACTGGAATATAGGAAAATCTAACAGAAACTAAGGATAGGAATTAAAGCTAAGGAGTCGGAATTTATTAAACCATAGAGTTCACTCAATCATCTTCGCCATTAAAAAAATTTGAATTCTTGAATTTAGAATCTACTGAAAAACCCAGCCTTAAAAATATTAATACAGAAAACTATAATTTATTTGCAGAATCAAAGATAATTGTAAACATGTTGGTACACTTTATGTGGACGCGACTCGGTTCGGTTCGACTCGGTTCGGTTCGACACGGTTAGGTTCGGCTCAAGCCCGACATCGCGACATTCCTCCGTCGTGCGCCCCAGAGTTCGACACGAGAAGCACGGAGAGTCGCGAACCGTTCCCGCCAACACATCATCATGACATCACCATGATGATGTCATGATGACATCATGATGATGTCATGTGTGTAGATAACATTTACATGAAATATATGTGACGAAGGTTGTGAAATCAATTAAGGAAGGTTAACCTTCCTCATGAACATACATGGGGAACCTTTCAAGGTTCGTGAAGATAATGTGTGGGGAACTTTAACCTTCCCCACTCATTCCTTCATCACATGAAGGTTCGTCTAAGAGGGCAGTATATATAACAAAGTTGTTTATCAGTTTAGTTCATGAGAGCATAGTGAAACCAGAGAGTTTATCGTCAAACATTGTGTGTATATGTTTGATATTGTTCTCGTCCTTTTAATCCAAGTGAATCTTTGATTATCTGTTGTGTTACTCGAGTTACATTGTTTGGTTTGCACCGTCTCGGGGATTCCGCACCCGCGATTGTGTTTGTGATAAACAAGGATAGGTTACGTATCGGATCCTCCGGGAAAAACGGACCTACAAGTGGTATCAGAGCTTTGGCTCTTTTCCTTGTTTAAAACCGAACATTTTTAGTGTTTTATCAAGTTGTTTAATCGTTTTTTCAAGAAAAAGGTTCTTGATGATATTCATATTTTCTGGAAAATATCTTGAAAAATCATTGAAATATCTTGTTGGTTTGCTTTAAGCTTGTTTAAAAACCCTGTCTATTGCATATTCATATATTAAAAGTTTGGTTTTTATTGAAAGTATAAGCAAAATTTAGTTTCAGAAAATTTCTCCGGTGAAAGTTGGCCGAAATCTTCAAGTCTGTTCTTCAGATCTTCAAGTTGTTCATCATTTCTTCAAACTGTTCTTGAAAGTTTATGAGTGTTTGATCTGTTTTGAAGGTTGAATTAAAGTGATAGTGTGTTTATTAATATTAAAAGGCAAGTGTTTGAAAATTGTGTACTGTGATGATGGATATTGAAAATGAAGTTTCGTAAATCAGAAGTAAGGTGTGGGTTGAAATAGAGTTACCAACTATGTCAGAGGAATTATAATATATTTGATTTGCTTTTCAAAAATATCTAACAGCTGATATCATTTGTTAACCTTCGCCAGCTCTTTAACCTTCCTCACTTTTAAACCTTCCTCACCTTTAACCTTCCTCATCACTTTAACCTTCCTCGTTACTTCAACCTTCCTCACTTTAACCTTCCTCATCACTTTAACCTTCCTCGTTACCTCAACCTTCCTCAGCACTTTAACCTTCCTCAGCACTTTAACCTTCTCCAACTCTTTAACTTTCCTCACTTTTAAACCTTCCTCACCTTTAACCTTCCTCAGCACTTTAACCTTCCTCAGCACTTTAACCTTCTCCAGCTCTTTAACCTTCCTCACTTTTAAACCTTCCTCACCTTTAACCTTCCTCATCACTTTAACCTTCCTCGTTACTTCAACCTTCCTCACTTTAACCTTCCTCATCACCTCAACCTTCCTCACCTCAACCTTCCTCACCTCAACCTTCCTCACCTCTAACTTCGTCAGACTCACTTCAACCTTCCTCACCTCAACCTTCCTCACCTCAACCTTCCTCATCTTAACCTTCTACACAACAACCTTCGTTAAAATAAAAAACGAGCCTTCGTCATACACATCCTTCGTCACACCTTATACCTTCGTCGCACTCTCTTAATCTTCGCCACCTCAATCTTCGTCGCGTTAACACAGTAGCTTTACAAAAGTGTTCTAACTTTGTGTTTTCAAGTGTTTAATCAGGTACAGTTCTTCTGATATCAAATATGAGTAGTACAAGTCCATGGGATTGGAGTACGGACCCACGACCAGGTCAAAATCAAAATCAGACTTCGTTGGCCGCATTATTAATAAATGCCATACCTCAACCCCCTCCACATCAGACTTCGATGGCCGAATATTTAATGAATTCTATACCCCAACCTCCACCTCAAGTTACCACTACTCAACCACATTTCAATCAAAGTGCTTATCTTTGGCCCCTAAACCCCAACCTCAACCTCAAGTTTCCACAACACAACCTCAATTCGATCCAAGTGTCAATTGTGGTCCGGACATACAGTTGGGAAACGGTGATCAAACAAGAACTGCGTTTTATGCTGAAATTGTCAAGAATGTCAATGATGGTGAATCTTCAGGAAAAGATGACAGTTCAGGATATAGTGGCACTGATGAAGATAGCTCAGGTGTGAGTGATTACAGTTAAGAATCAGATGTGAAGGAAGGAGTGGATTCTGAAGCTGATAGTTTGTCGAATGATGCTAAGGAGAAATCTGACTTGATCAAGAAAGCTGATGCTACATCAGAAGAAATGGAGAAGATTCTCACTGAAGATGGATCTTTCTCTTCTCAGGCTGCCTTTATGGCTAATGTCACAGCTTCTAGAAGTCAGGTAAAATCTGAAACTTCTAGCATATGTAGTGATTGTGCTGATATGAAACATGAATGTGCTGAATTAAAACGTGAATCTGAAACGGTTCATAGTCACAATCAGAGTTTGGTTATTGAACTGTCAAAGTGCAAAGAGGCAAATATGGCTTTAGTTAGAAACGAAAAGGATTTTAAATCTGTGATTGAAACCTTAAAGAAAAGTGTTTCCGAAGTGACCAAAATTGTTTATCATAAACAAATTAGTATTAACGATTACATTAACATCGTTGAGGAAACCAAAAAGGAGCTAGCCATTGCCAAATGTGAGCATGAAGTGATCAAGCTCAAATTGGAGAGTTACTCAAACTCCAGATATGTGCTTGATCACATCATTGACGTTCAACAACTAAAGGGTAATGTTAAAGGCGTTGGTTATAGGAAGTGTCCACCTCCATTGAGGGGCAACTATACCAAGATGCCCGATGAGGAGGAAATGTCGCGTTTTGAGCCAACTGTACCTCTTGATTATGAGGAAGTTACAACTGGCTTAGGGTTTAAAACGGACAATTCATCAGAGGGCTCATCTGATTGAAAGGAAAAGTCATCAAGTACTTCAAATCAAAGTCCTCCAACCATTGAGGACTATGATTCTTCGGATGATGAGTCAGATGTGAGTGATGAGGATAAATCTCTTGACGATAGAAAAGGAGTAGAAGTGCCTTTTGAGAATCACATTCTGTGTGATCCTCCTACTCCTGCTGTGCAATCAACTGGTGCTAAACAAGAGATAGATCCTATCACTGAGACAACATCTACCATTAAAAGTGATAACGTGTTGTACACTTTAGTCGGTGATGACAAAATTTATTCAAACACAGCTTTTCCAATTAAAAACGTCAATCAATCTTTGATTGATAAAGTGTTTGAAGATACTACCAGTAAGTTTTTGGAAAAGGGGATCCCGAGAGTTTCAGTAACTCAGTGTGATCCGATTCCAAAAGCTGAAGTTAGAAGAAAATTTGAAAATCGAAAATCACCAACGAAGCAACAACCTATCGCTTTTAAGGGTAAACAACAACAACAACAAGCTCAAAAGTCTAAAGGATCACAACCGAAGGTTGAGACCAAAGGAGCTCGTTTCAAGAAGAAAAACAATGATGTTAAATTTGTAGCATCCAAGGGTACTGACAAGGTGGAGACTTTTGAAAATAAATCAAACACCGATTTTGTTCAAAAAGCCAGAATTTTAAAGCGTAACGCTCAAAAGAATTACACCCAACACACAAACGGGTATGATGAAGGAACAAGTACCTCTGGGTCTACAGGTTCAACACGTGAAAGTCAAACCGGATCTCCCAAGTTTGTTGAGAGGAGATCGTGTTTCAAATGCGGGGAGTTTGTCCACATTATTAGAAATTGCACAAACTCTTCGAAACCAAATTTTGTAGAAAGGGCCCCTTCTGAACAAGGTCATCAACAACGTCGTCCCGTTTCACCAAAACATGATAAAAGAACTGTTAATGAAAAAGAAACGAAACAACGACGTCAAGACATCAAAGCTGTTGAAAAAGCTTTAAAATCTGAAGACAAATCGGTCAACAGGGAACCAAGTACACCACAATCATTAAAACCAGAAGTTTCAAAATCTGTTTACAGAACTCAATCTGGTAAACAAAAACAAACTTGGAAACCTAAGACGGGTGAAAGTTTAGGGGGAGGTGCTGTGTTTGAAAATCATCAGGAAATTGAAATTACATTTCTTGATTCTCAGGGGCAACCCAAGTCTGTGAAGGCTTGGGTCCCCCTCTCCATTTAATCTCTGAGTGAGTGTGCAGGATGTTCCAGGAGGAACTTTCGATAGTCATAGGATTATTGATAGTGGAATGTTCATGCACAAGATCGGCGACAAAGAAATTGTTGCCTTTGATGGAGAGAAAAAGAAAAGAAGACAGAATTGTCTGTCGAAAGAAATTGAAAAGCTTTGACAAATTGAAAATCATTCCAAAGTTTGATTGTTCAAGGCTTTAATCGGGTCCCCAGGATAGATTCAATCAAAATGTACGCACCTGCAGCACGTCTGAAGTTCAAAATCAACTAGATGAACGTGCAGTGTACATTTCTTCACGGTGTGATTGAAGAAAATGTGTTTGTTGAACAAACCAACCGGGTGTGCGGATGCCTTGGCGTGGATTGAACAACCGCACACTACTTCTCAAAGAGAAAGACAAAGACCCTCGCTGGTGCAATGTGGAAGACCAGCCGGACCCAGAGGTCTATGATCTTATTGCTGTCAAGAGATTTCTCAGTAGCTACAAAATTGACTTTGAAATCCAAAACGGGTGGATATCCAGTTTGGGAGAGCACCCAGATTCCTAGCAATGCATGAAGCAGTTGCAGGATACGGTTTCAAATTTCTAACCTCTCCTATGAATTATATCATCTCGTACAGCACCCTTTGGCCAGACACGTTGAACTCGAATATCACCTCACACGTGATCGTTTCAATATGAAACTCATCAATGTTGTCATGGTCCGCACCGATTACCGTCATGCCAACTGATTTTTCCAAAAATTCGATAAATCATTTCTGATTAAAATTAATTTTGGTAAATGGCATTGAGGTAAAACATGAGTTAACCGACATCGGAAAATCGTTTTTGTAAATATCTTTGTGTCTTTTCAATTTATCTTAGTTTGTCGATTTTAGGGGGAGTAAATCCAAAATTTGAAAATTCAAAAACAGTGAAAATTTTCAAAACGCAAAAACATTGGAAAAACAAAAATGAGTTTCCTGGCGAGAAAAAGAGAAAATGATAGTAAATCAGTGGTCTGTCGAAACCTCTTTAAACTGAAATGCAAAATGAAAAATGTTAAGCAGCTCTATATAAGATGTATTGGTAGGCTCACAAATCATATTAAAGTGTGCATGGTGATATAAATCTTAAATCGACTGAAGACCAGGTGGGAACCACACATTGGCATATGGTCTTAGTACCGAAATTTCGTTTGATTGATTGCCGAGGTTCTGAGATATTCGGTCTTTATGCTGTTTATCATCTGGGTATCATGGTTGTTTCTTTTACCGAAATATAACGGAGACGAAGTCTAGATCTTCCATGATACTATACATACGTGTACATATTGCATTCGACCTCAATAAGTGATCAACAATCACATGTCCAAACAAAACAAGTGGTAATATATCACATTTATCCGGGAGTCAAGTTCGTCTCTTTGCTATACGAAAGTACTGACCTGTTCATGGACTTGCTCCTGTGCCCTCATGCATCTGAAAATCAAGTTCCTCATCAATAAGTGATTCTATCACATAGGGCTTGTTTTCAAATCAAAATAAGTGAGTTTCTCACATCTTTTATACGGTCAAACAGATGATAAACGGTATACTCACCGGTAAGATGAACTCTCATGCATACCTTGATACGAGAATGTGTCGTGTGTGGATGAACACCGGTCGGTAAGTATAAATCATACCTTAACGTATCCCCTCACCATGATTACATTTGATAAGTTGAGCTTATGTGGACAACAATACTGATAATTGTTATAGGATGCTTATCTAAATGTTAACTAATTGAACAAAAAGAACGTTTTGGCGTGACCGTACACTGATATGATTCTCTTACCCTCGAAACTCGCAAAAAGAATGTCTGTAAACATTTGTTTACTGCTTTCGGTTTCTGTATTTCAGTATATATTTATTTATTGCTTTCCGTCCTTACATTTGAAAAATGAAAAATTCCAAAAAGATTTTAGGTGTGTTTTAATCTAAACTTTATAAAAGCCAAAAAGATTTTGCTTATAGTTTATTTTTGATTGATCGATGTTGGAACTCGAGTCTATCCTACCCAAAATCCTGATTGTAAGCTGGAAAACAATTGCATCTTCATAAACAGTCGAAGTTAACAAGTTTTGAAAGTAAGGGATTAAAATTGATCATTTTCTAAACTTTCAAACTGTTGTCGGTCGGTGTTTTAAATGAGAGTTGGTCTCATATGTGTCATTTGTTTAATTTGTCTAAATTCCAAGCGGTTGTTCTCGTTACGTGTTTAGCTTTCTTGTATGTGCAGATGCGACATAAGAATCAGCTAAAGGTGAAGAGAACGTGTCAGATGACAAGCCGTAAAGTGAAGACACGACATTGATGCAATCAGAAGATCAAGATGATCGGGTTGCAGTTGATCACTCATCAACACCACAAGGATCTAAAGTTTTGAAGTTCAAAAGATTCACGAGCATCATTCAAGGGGGAGTTTGTTGATACACTCCCTGACTGTGGCACGTGAAGACCTTTGAAGATCCTCCGACATGAAAGACATGGAAGACGAACCATCACGAGTAGCGTCCAAGGGGGAGTTTGTTGGTACACTTTATGTGGACGCGACTCGGTTCGGTTCGACATGGTTAGGTTCGGCTCAAGCCTGACATCGCTACATTCCTCCGTCGTGCGCCCCAGAGTTCGACACGCGAAGCACGGAGAGTCACGAACCGTTCCCGCCAATACATCATCATGACATTACCATGATGATGTCATGATGATGTCACGATGACATCATGATGATGTCATGTGTGTAGATAACATTTACATGAAATATATGTGACGAAGGTTGTGAAATCAATTGAGGAAGGTTAACCTTCCTCATGAACATACATGGGGAACCTTTCAAGGTTCGTGAAGATAATGTGTGGGGAACTTTAACCTTCCCCACTCATTCCTTCGTCACAGGAAGGTTCGTCTAAGAGGGCAGTATATATAACAAAGTTGTTTATCAGTTTAGTTCATGAGAGCATAGTGAAACCAGGGAGTTTATCGTCAAACACTGTGTGTATATGTTTGATATTGTTCTCGTCCTTTTAATCCAAGTGAATCTTTGATTATCTGTTGTGTTACTCGAGTTACATTATTTGGTTTGCACCGTCTCGGGGATTCCGCACCCGCGATTGTGTTTGTGATAAATAAGGATAGGTTACGTATCGGATCATCCGGGAAAAACGGACCTACAAAACATAATCTACATACAGAAAACCCACATTTAAACGCTTTAACTGATCTAGTAATAAATATTGGTTGTAATCTACAGAAAGATTCAATAATTATTAAATAGTTACTTGAAAAGATTGCAACATATACAGAGGAATTTAAAAAATATTCACAAAATTTAGATTATATAAAGGAACAAAACAACCAAATAATTAAAGAACTAAAGAAAATTTGTTTAGAAAAGCAAACAGAAAATACACAAAATAGTAATATACAAATAGAAGTAGATAAAATTACCGACGCCATAAACAAATTTAACATTGACGACATAAAAATTATTAAAAAACCAACACCATATAAACATTGGCAACCCCGAAAATGAACAACCAATTTTCAGGAAGAAGTAGATCTATACAAGAAGCTAGAAATTCAACAAGTAGTATACAAGATATAATTACATCTGAAACATTTTTAAATTGAATACTTAGACGTGGATCAGGGTCTAATAGTAATAAACAAATAGTACAAATAGAAGAAGAAATAGATGTAGACAGAAATATGGATCTGTATAATTGATGTGTGTAAAATGCAACATATAAATTACATCAAATGAGGCATAAAACTAACCCTTTTTAAGTACTAATATTGGAAAAAGAGTGTTTTTTGTCTTCCTTTTGTATTTTCAGGATTAAATGAGCTCAAAAACAGAAAAGAAGCAAAAAGACAGCTAAATCCAACATAAATACAAGAAAAGGAACATTAGTGGACTGCCCGACCCCTCAACGGCACCTCCCAAAGCAAAGTAGAGAGATCAGAAGACTGAACACGCCCCGTGCTCAGCCAGCACGGGGCCGTGCCCAAGAAGCAGCAGAAAAGACAAATCTATAGAAGCTTCTATTGCCCACCACGGGCCGTGCTCAGCGGACACGGGGCCGTGTCGAAAGTACAGCAGGCGCATTTATTGTAATTGCGAATTACAATTAATGAGGAGAGAGATTGTCAGACGGACACGGGGCCGTGCCCAGCGGACACGGGGCCGTGTCCAGCTCTCTGTTCAGCCTATAAATAGGAGTGCTTGGATTCATTTCATCTCATCCCTTGGCACACCACCTCTCTCACACTTTATCCACCACCCACCACCATCACAACACCATCATCCACCACCATCATCCATTGTCCATCGTAGAGTGTGTGAGTCGTCTCGGGATCCAAGATTGATCGTAAGAGTTCTTGACAATCAAGGCCATGTTTGCCTAAGTCTCTTACATCACTTGGTGAAGACAAAGTGTCTAGTTTAATACTTTTTATTTCTAATCTTTTGCACTTTTTATTTGGTTTTGTATTAATGACTTTAATAACTAGTTACTTATGTTGAAGGTGATCTTTCCTTATCGTTTGTCCGTGGTGTCTTGGCATTATTTTACTGTCTATATAAAATAAAGGATTTTCACCATTCATATCTCCACGGTCTATATGAAGGTATGTTGGCTACCTGGTAGGGGGTTAAGGGAACGGTTTGGTAAAGGTCTTGCCATTGTTCAGCGTTTAGAGGTCCTGCAATGGACCTGGGTCAAATTTAATAGGACCTCCTTCAATATTTCACGGTATTGGATGGCGGGGGTCCAAACTCTTTGATCCCCTCATAAGTTAACTACTATTAATACTATAACCCGGCTATTTAGGACTGTATCCCTGCTGACTCAGACTACTTAGCCGAGGGTAACGTCACCGCCAAAAGCGGGGCCTACCACAATACTGCATTAATAACTTAATTCATTATCTTCCAATAATCCACCCCTTTAGGATTGTATCCCTGCTGACTCAAACTACTGGGGTGAGGGTAACGTCACCTTCAAAAGAGGGGCCTACTACAATAACTAAGATAATCTCTTAATTATGTGCAAAAGTGCGGAAATAATCAAAGGTTATACTAGATACGAGTCGGAACCAAGTGATTCATCTTGTCTATCTGTTTTATTTTTATTTTTATTTTCAGCATTTTAGTTAGTTTTTAATTTTCTTAGTTTAAAACATTTTTCTAAACTTTTATTTTGGTTAGACGTTGAGGATAAACCGGTACTAAAAGCTCTTGTGTCCTTGGACGACCTCGGTATCTTACCAACGCTATACTACACTCAACGATGGGTGCACTTGCCCATATGTGTGTTTAGTGTTAGTGAAATATCGTGTTTTATAAATTTAAAACTTGGCTAAAATAAGTGTTAAAAAGGGCTTAAAATATACACCTAAAATATACGACACTTCACACGCATCAAGTTTTTGGCGCCGTTGCCGGGGACACAAGGATTTTAAGAAAGTTAGGAATCAACGGCCTAATCGTTTTTTTTTATTTTTTTGGTTTTTTCTTAGTTTTTCAGCTTCTGCAGAGCTCAGCACGGGTCGTGCCCGCTGAACACGCCCCCGTGCTCAATCATTGGAACTGGCAATCCTGTTTTACATCAGACAGTAAGCTGAACACGGGGCCGTGCCCACTCAACACGCCCCCGTGCCCAAGTTTCAGTTACTGAAAACAGAACCGTTAGATCCCGACGGTTGGTAATTTCTGACATAAACATGAGTGATAGTAATTATTTTTACTTTCAGCACTCTTATGGTACGTGGTGTCAATTATGTGGTGGCGAACATGAAGAAGTAGAATGCTACTTCCTAAATTATAGGCCCCACTACATGGACCCACCAACTTCTCACAACCTTAAGAGGGGCGAAAGTAAAAATAAGCACTATTTCTCCCTCGAATGCGCCCAGCCAGATATTCTAGGGGAAATGCTCCTTGATGAGTTATTTCAACTAGAAAAGCTAGTTCAGAATTGGTTAGAAGAGCTTAGGAAGGATTTTATTGATCCACCCCAAGACGATAACCATGAAGAATTGTTGGAACCGCATTCCGACAACCTCGTTGCTCCCGAAGATACCTTCGTTCCTAGCAAAGACTCGGACGATAGTCGTCCCTGTGTCGATTGTGCCGTGAAGGACTCTCCATCGACTTCGTTCGGTGCATACATAGACCTGAGCGATTCGACATACACCTTCTTTAACAAGAGCCCGGGAAAGGGTTGGACTTGTCCACCTAGAATAAAAATAGGAATTACCCTCACCGACAACCTCTTGCGTTCTCGCCTTAGTCTAGGACAACTAAGGTATCTTAGGCACTTTGGGGTTGTTCCAACCAGTCAGGAGCCACCCGATACTAACAAGTTCCTTAAAAAACTAGACAACTTCATAAAACAGTCCCTAGACACGGGGCCGTGCCCAGCCAACACGCCCCCGTGTCCATCGAAAGATTCCATTCTGATCAGTACGTCAGAATACGGACAAACTGTGTCAGAACTCCACCTGCACACGGGGCCGTGCCCACTGAACACGGGGCCGTGTCCAGGATGCTGTCATTTTCTATAAATGCAGCCAAGAATTCTGCACATTTGGACCAACTTGGGACAGAGATTTGCAGGAATCTTCTCTCAAACTATCCTAGGTAAGTCTAAAAGAAGGTTCCAACAACCCATCTTGTCCTTTCCTCTTTTAGCCATTTCCTTCTTCTTCATCTTTCTCCAAGAGCTACCATTGAAAGTTTGGAATTCCTCCAACTCTATGGTAGGAATAAATGAGTTTTGTTCAAGGAATCTTGGTAAAAACATGTTATGAAACATTGTTTTAAGTTATTAATAGCTAAAAAGGCCCCACAAGTTCAGAAAATAACTTAAAAATCCAAGTTTCCTTGTTCCAAAACTCTGCAGAAAGATGAACACGGGGCCGTGTCCGGTCACTGTTTCATTAAATAAACTATTTTTAGTTTATTTTTTGTAGGATGTCGAGTGAAAACAGCGAAACATCTTCTGTGCATTCGTCAAACAGCCGAAGAGGAAGAAGACCCTCCATTGAAGCTACACTTGTGCACTGTGTGATAGCATTAAGGGAGGCTCTCGACGAAATGACTTCAGTAGAGGAGGTCCTAATCGACCGTATTAACGATCTTACGATGGGACTTGAAAGCAGCTTCCAAGAAATTAACCTCTTGCACCAGAGGTTAAATATTCTGGTAGCACCTCCAATGGAACCAGTCCTTCCTCAACAGGATTGGAACCTGGCACTCGGAATCAACAACCCTACCGGGTGGGAAGACTTTCCGGCGGAACCTCCCGTGGAACACCAACAAGAGATCCCGGTGGAAGTTGAAACTCCTCAAACTAATGCCGATGAGCCTTCTTTTCTCCTTCCAAGGGAGGTGGAAGAATGGCTCGCCGACATTTGAGGAGAACCGCACGCGGACGAAGGAGTTCAAAAAGGCCTTGTTTAACCAAGATTAATTCTTGGAAATTTTGCTAATTAAAATAAAGTAAAGGCTAGGACTCCATGGTTTGTTATTTCTTTGTTTTATCTAGTCTAATTTAGTACTATGTAAGTTCTCTCTATGATGAAATGAAATGATGGTTTTAAGGTTTGGATGGTTTGTAATGAATAAAACACACTCATGGTGGTAAATGATGAAAAGGGGAACGAGAAAAATGAACCCATGCACAAGAACAAGGCAACCCGACAATTATCACCATTTCAGAAGGTTCAACACGGGCCGTGCCCAACCAACACGGCCCCGTGCTGAGCACCCTGCAGAAAAACGCCCAGTTCAGGTACCTGGACACGGGCCGTGTTCACCCAACACGCCCCCGTGTCCAGACTTCTGTTTCTCTTATTTTAATTTTGTTACTGGCACTTGAACACGGGGCCGTGCCCGGATAACACGGGGCCGTGTTCAGTGCCCAGTAACACAAATTTTTGCTTTTTAAACACTATTTTACACATCTAATCAACCTAAAAAATTATTTTTGGGACACATTGAGGACAATGTGTAATTTAAGTGTGGGGGGGATGCTAAAACCTTGAATTTTGCAAGTCCTAAATACAAGCCTTACACAAAACTCTATTGGAACCGCTAATCACCCCAAATTTTTTCAAAAATTTCATTTTTTTACTTGTCTAAGGTTTAACTCGGGAAATTCAAGTTCTCAAAAAGGTTATATTTTTACGAATTTACAACCGATAGCGTAGTGATAAAAAGAACCAACATAAGAAAATTATGAAAAGGCATAGCAAACTTATTTAAAATTTGATTATATATACTTGATCACATAAAAACCCATTCCCACAAAAGTGAGTTTTGAGCCTTTATTGAGCACACAACTACATATCATTTGACTAAATGCTCATTTTTCGTTTCTTGTGTGAATAGCCGCTTGGTTCTTACGACTCTAGAACTTGCCATGAGAATACATTCCCGGTCCTTATCAACTTAAACCCGAGTAAGTAAATGATGGAGGCATTAGGACTAGCCCTTTTTATTTCTACACCATTATTTTTCTTTTTCTTTTACCACCTACCCAAAAAAAATCCCCCTAGTTAGCCCCTTTGAGCCTAAACCTTTTCGTTTCATCACCCAAACAAAAACCCTTTTACCCACCAAAACCTTTTTCATTTTTAACCCTTTATTTTAGTAACAAGTTCGGTTGTTCGTAAAAAAAAAAAAAAAAAAAAGTGATAATGATGAAGCAAAAAGAAAATAAACAAACAAGTTAATAAAAAATAACTTAGTTTGAATAAAAGCTTCATCAAAATAAAAAGTTGCAAAAATACGAAAACCGACACTTGTTACGCTTTTAGCCCTTTTTCTACTAACCACTAACCCAACCACCTACCTTTAACCCTAGCCTAACCCTTAACCCACAAAGTCCTCTTGATATCTACAAAGGTATAAAAGTTAAAAAGAAGGAGGATTGATTTCTTGGCAAGCCTATGGTAGGAATAAGTTCCATGCCGCTCTCGAGTGATTCACTAAAAATACACCTTCGGCCGAGTGTGAGTGATTTCCCCGTGAGGTATGTGAACTTGTATATAAATAGAATTTTAAAAAGGCATGTTATGCCCAAATAAGTAATTTCTTTTATAAAAAGTTCTAAATAAATCATTACGAATAGGAGTGTAAATAAATAAAAATAAAACCCAAAAAGATCTTGGAAATCCCGACACTCTACGACAAGCCCAAAACCTTCTCTTCTACCTATTCCATTTGGGAGTGTAAGCCACATATTAAAGAGTTTTGCTTGAGGACAAGCAAAAGTTCAAGTGTGGGGGTATTTGATGTGTGTAAAATGCAACATATAAATTACATCAAATGAGGCATAAAACTAACCCTTTTTAAGTACTAATATTGGAAAAAGAGTGTTTTTTGTCTTCCTTTTGTATTTTCAGGATTAAATGAGCTCAAAAACAGAAAAGAAGCAAAAAGACAGCTAAATCCAACATAAATACAAGAAAAGGAACATTAGTGGACTGCCCGACCCCTCAACGGCACCTCCCAAAGCAAAGTAGAGAGATCAGAAGACTGAACACGCCCCGTGCTCAGCCAGCACGGGGTCGTGCCCAAGAAGCAGCAGAAAAGACAAATCTATAGAAGCTTCTATTGCCCACCACGGGCCGTGCTCAGCGGACACGGGGCCGTGTCGAAAGTACAGCAGGCGCATTTATTGTAATTGCGAATTACAATTAATGAGGAGAGAGATTGTCAGACGGACACGGGGCCGTGCCCAGCGGACACGGGGCCGTGTCCAGCTCTCTGTTCAGCCTATAAATAGGAGTGCTTGGATTCATTTCATCTCATCCCTTGGCACACCACCTCTCTCACACTTCATCCACCACCCACCACCATCACAACACCATCATCCACCACCATCATCCATTGTCCATTGTAGAGTGTGTGAGTCGTCTCGGGATCCAAGATTGATCGTAAGAGTTCTTGACAATCAAGGCCATGTTTGCCTAAGTCTCTTACATCACTTGGTGAAGACAAAGTGTCTAGTTTAATACTTTTTATTTCTAATCTTTTGCATTTTTTATTTGGTTTTGTATTAATGACTTTAATAACTAGTTACTTATGTTGAAGGTGATCTTTCCTTATCGTTTGTCCGTGGTGTCTTGGCATTATTTTACTGTCTATATAAAATAAAGGATTTTCACCATTCATATCTCCACGGTCTATATGGAGGTATGTTGGCTACCTGGTAGGGGGTTAAGGGAACGGTTTGGTAAAGGTCTTGCCATTGTTCAGCGTTTAGAGGTCCTGCAATGGACCTGGGTCAAATTTAATAGGACCTCCTTCAATACTTCACGGTATTGGATGGCGGGGGTCCAAACTCTTTGATCCCCTCATAAGTTAACTACTATTAATACTATAACCCGGCTATTTAGGACTGTATCCCTGCTGACTCAGACTACTTGGCCGAGGGTAACGTCACCGCCAAAAGCGGGGCCTACCACAATACTGCATTAATAACTTAATTCATTATCTTCCAATAATCCACCCCTTTAGGATTGTATCCCTGCTGACTCAAACTACTGGGGTGAGGGTAACGTCACCTTCAAAAGAGGGGCCTACTACAATAACTAAGATAATCTCTTAATTATGTGCAAAAGTGCGGAAATAATCAAAGGTTATACTAGATACGAGTCGGAACCAAGTGATTCATCTTGTCTATCTGTTTTATTTTTATTTTTATTTTCAGCATTTTAGTTGTTGTATTTACATTAAATATCCCAGTTTTGTATAATATTCTTGGGTTTAATATGTCTAATTGGTGTTGATTATTGATGCGTGTGAAGTGTCGTATATTTTAGGTGTATATTTTAAGCCCTTTTTAACACTTATTTTAGCCAAGTTTTAAATTTATAAAACACGATATTTCACTAACACTAAACACACATATGGGCAAGTGCACCCATCGTTGAGTGTAGTATAGCGTTGGTAAGATACCGAGGTCGTCCAAGGACACAAGAGCTTTTAGTACCGGTTTATCCTCAACGTCTAACCAAAATAAAAGTTTAGAAAAATGTTTTAAACTAAGAAAATTAAAAACTATTCCTGAATTGTTACTAGCCTTTTCTAGTACTCCTATACTTATAACTATATTGTTTCCATCGTAATTCTCATATCCTTTTGTTTGTAAAGCTATTTTAATATTCTGCAAATCTCTTATGTCTTTTAATATTCCTGGTGTGGAATAAAATATGGCTGTATTTTGGCTTAAGTCAACTTCCATTCCTGATATTATTGCTTTTTTCATTTCTATTTTCCAACTTTTATCTAATATTAGTGCTAAAAGTTTAGTTCCTAAATTTTTTCGCCCTAAAGCTTTAATGCCTATGACAATTAATCCTGTATGTACAAAATGTTTACCAGATTGTCTAATTCTTTGTATAGTCTCTGGTGATAATAAATCTATAGTCACTGTTTTATCTAGTACTCTAAAGCTACAAGGTAAACATAGATGGGATAGTTAAAACAGTAGCATCAAAATCAATACAAATGATAGAACCAACTAAAATAGGCCCCGAACAATTAACAGGTTTAGAATGGAATATAAATGATCTTCAAGAAAATGAAAAAACAGTTTTAGTTCCAAAAAGAAGTTTTATATATGAAGGATCAGATGGTAAGCAGAGTTTAAGATTTACAGATTTTAAAGAAACTACAAACAAAGAAAATAATGAAAATACTATGGAATATAGTTTTATAAATATAGAACAACTAGAAGAGGATGAAGTAGACCCAATATATGATACAGAAATTGAAGAAGAAATAAATACAGATTTCTTAAAATTTAAAGAAGAGTATATGGATTACACTCTAATAGACTATGAAGACGAAAAGTTAACAAGTTTTAAAACAGAAGAAACTAATAAAACAATAGAACAAATAATAGATAGAAAATTTACATAACTAAATATACAAGAAGAAGTAGACAATATAATAATAGAATGTATAACAGACCTAGGAATGACCCATGAAGAAAGCTATAAAAAATTACAAGAATTCTATAATTTGCCATTAGTAGAAAGTATTTTACAAGGAAAAACAATGCTAGTAGATTTTTATAAACATGAACAAGCCTTTATGGTTATGAAAGAAGAATTAAAAAGACCTAGAATGGAATGGAGTGGAGATTCAAGTAACGGAACTTCACATGAAACCATAGGAAGAGAACCCTGGACACAACCATCAATAAATTACAGTCAAGAATCAACATTAAGAGGAAGAGGTAGCATGTTACCAATAGGACAAACATACAGTGGGAATATGTTGTTATTAGAACAACAAAAACCCCAACTATGGATAGATGAAATATTAACATGGGAACAAACAGTAGTTAGAATGTGGGAAACAAATAAAAAAGATAGTATGGACATGTTTTCCTATCTAGAAACTACACTAGGACCAATAGCCCTAGGAATCTGGCAAAGTAAAAAAGCATAAGATTCAGCAGAAATTAATAATTTAAAAGCTTTAGGAGACAATCCTTATAATTTCACATCACAAATCAGAACCCTTATTTTAGGAGTTGATCCAGCAAAAAATAATAGCCTAATACAGGATACAGCTGTTAGAAATCTAGAACAATTAAGTATAGCTGATATGAAATACATAAATGAATTTACATTAGATTTTACAAAATTGCTATCACAAACAGGAAAAGCAATGGATGATAATCTATGTGATAAATATTTTATAAAACTACCAGGAGATTTAGGAAAAAATATACATGAGTCATGGAAGACAAGATATGGAGAACACTACAATCTTGGAATAGGACCTAGAATAACTTATACATTTGGAATTTTAGAAGATAAATGTAAGGAAGTAGCTTTACAAGAACAATTAAAAAGAAATGCATATGCATTCTGTAAAACGGCAATATACACACCCCAAGCCTATGGTTTTTATGATAGAAAGAAAAATATAAGAAAAAGTACTACTTATAACAAAAATTACAAAGCAAATTATAACAAAAACAAATATGTTAGAAAACCTCAAACAAGAAGATGTAAATGTTTCATATGTAGAGAAGAACAACATTTAGC
The DNA here is from genome assembly GCA_030545235.1 of Helianthus tuberosus. Lineage (NCBI taxonomy): Eukaryota > Viridiplantae > Streptophyta > Magnoliopsida > Asterales > Asteraceae > Helianthus > Helianthus tuberosus. The sequence goes on from CM060420.1 coordinate 140,298,696, forward strand.
TAACAAATGTCCTAATAAAAATAAGAATATAGAAAGGGCTAGCTTAGTAGAACAGTTACACGATTATGAAATAGAATCTATTAAAACAGATAATGAGTCAGTCTATAGCATATACAGTGAAGACGAAAAGCCAATTACTAAAGTCACTTACACATACATGAAAATATAGAAGAATGTCAACATATTTGGGTACATCAAAGAGGTAATAATTATATAAAATGCTCTAATTGTGGATATTATCCTAGTATAGAAAAAAGGTCACGATGTAATATGTAGGATCGTTTTGTGACCCAAACGAGTCGATCAGAAGAGATTTAATCCGTTTCAGATGCGGAAAATAAGAAACGGACGTTGAAACAGCTTGCGTATCACTTTAAACACTGATTATATTGATTTACTATCGATTACAATCAGTCTTCACACCGGCAGCACCTCGGTATGGAATCTAGTCTCTCTACTTGTCTAACCTGGTCTGTCCGCTTGAAAATGGCAATACATGTCACATATATATAGGCTAGCTTGATCGCTTGAAATGAACATGCACATGTTCAAGCGATCAGCCATGTTCAAGCGGTCAAACTCATTCAAGTAATTACAAGCGAACACAACAAAAAAACATTTCAAGCTAACATGCTGTTTGTCGTATATGAAATACAATTTCATTTCATATGTTATTCCATGATGTAATGGATAATATCATGTGTGTGATGTCATCATTAGATATGATGACATCATCCTTGATTAGAACTGCAATGTAACCGAGACTCGATATAAGACGAAGACGACAGATGTGTGCACCAACAGACTCCCCCTCAGATGTTGACGAGTCTTAAGTGTCGAGTCTTCGATTGTCAATCTACAATCTTTATCGGTCTACCATCTTCCTCTGAAGTATTTGTCATTGCAAGAAACCTCATTCTCTATCTTTATCATCAACAAACTCCTCTCTCTCGAATGTTGAATATCATGGTGTCTTCAGACTCCCCCTCTCAATCTGCTGGGATCGTAGTCTGGAATTCACTTTCCACAGGTTCTTAGATCGTAACCTGGCACTTCATCACCCTCAGGTTTCGGAACCTGGCTAACCTGCATAAACTCTACCCAAAAATAAATTTTCTGATAACCATTTTGTGAATAAGATTTTCAAGTCTAATTTACCACTTGCAGGAATAACATTTATATTGCAAAACTTTTCTCATTTCATTTCAACAACCTTCAAACACTTTCACCCAAACCATTTGTTCATCATATTTAGCACTCGGAATTTTGAAAATCAGCTTTCCAAAATCAGTTGTCGGAAATCTTTTTGGATTTCTCAAAATTTATGCTAAAACACACTAAAATCTTTTTGAATTTTTGAAAGAAAATAAATGCAGAAATGAAATATTTACAGACAATATTTTTGTGAGTTTGTGCAAGAGAATCATATCAGTTTCTGAGACAAATCACCAACACCGTTAAGCTTCATTTCATTTTAAGTTCTAAACGATTCACCTAGATTGTCAGTATACTGGTCCACTTAAATTTTCACACAAAGTTCAACTGCTTCGAGATACGAAATTAATGTTTTAAGTACTTAAACTCAATCGCGTGTTCCACCTCAGAATATACTCCCGTATCCAGATCCCAATATTCAGTCTTACAGGTGAGTATACTACAATGATATCTGTACATAAATTAGGTAATGCGAGGGCCGAGGGATCTCAGGTCGATACATCCGTATACGCAGAGAGATATCAGCTTCGACTTTGGTATGTCCCCTTTAGAGGATCTTTTAGCTACAACAGCAGCAACTATCAATTTTATTGTTTCATCAGCATGCTGAGGGTTTATGCTATGTTTCAAGCATTTGCGGAAAATATTATCCAAGGACTAGGTCAGAACCATCGTTCAGCAGAAGTCCCGGAATAATACCCCAGACATCATTGAGTATAAAAACCTAGTATATCAGAATATGAGACCTTTCAAACGAGATTTCGGGGGTTACCCATATATCCGAGAGATGTTTCCCCACGATATAAGCAAGTTTGAAATTTAGGTTTATATCTCGTCACAATCTACTAAATGTGCAAAAACCTACTAACACATCATCAGTGAGACCGTTTATCACTTTTTATCTTACCAATTCTTTAGCATGTTGTGACAGTCCACTGATGTACTATCATTTCCTCTTTTATGACACAAAAACTCATTTTTCATTTTATCATGTTTTTGTCTTTTTCAAATTTTCTAATGTTTTTGGATTTTCTGAAAATTTTCTACTCCCCCTAAAATGCAAATACATTTTAGGAAATTTGAAAACAAACTGTACAAGTAACATGACAACTGATATCGAATCACTTCAATTCGCCATCCACTTGGAATAAACAATCAGAACTCCCCCTCACAACAAACTATTTTCCTATTGTGAAATCAAAACACTTAAGTTTGTTTAATCAAAATGGTTTTTCCGGAAAATAAGTTTTGTTGATTGATTTTAACCAATTGTAGGTTTGGGGATAAACTCATCATTTTGTTTTTCAACCACTTGTAGGAAATCAGATACAACTTAATGTCCCTGATTTACCACTTGTAAGATCAATCCAATTCAACTTTTGAACCACTTGTAAAAATCACAAACATACACCTTAAACCTGTTTTTCAACCAATTTACCATCTGTTGGGTGAATTCTCAAGGTGCCGATTCCTACTCCACGCCTACAAACCTGGGAGTTCCGGCAAGTCCTGCAAAACTTTTCAAACACAAATTAAAAAGGATGCCGATTCATGATCCACGATTACCAACTTGGGATCTCCGGCAAGTCAGGTTTTTCATTTAAACAGATTCACCCAAGCCTGACGGTCCTTGGGTGATTTTGAATTCTTGTTCAACAATGATGGAAAGTTTGCCTCATCCATTGTTAGACTAGAACTCTCACTTTTTACCTCAACAACTGGCTCTTCTGGCTTTACCACACCAGATTCATTGCCTGAACTTGGCTTGTCTGACTTTGATGAGCCAGATTCATCGCCGACATGTGGCTCCTTTGTTTCAGAAGAAACAGATTCATTGCCACAAACTTTCTTCTTCTTCTTTTCCTCTTTCGTCCTCAGATTTGTATCCGATGTATTCGTATTGCTTGACTTTGCCATCGAGGAAGTCGATTCATCAGAACTCTTATTTTTACCAACAGATGAACCCGAAGACAAGATCTTCTCTAGATACTCTCTAGCCTTCTTTCTCTTCTTCCTCAGTCTGTCTTTCTGCCCCTGAGAAAGTTTCACTTTCGTTTCTTGAACTTTAGGTTCTTGAACCTTCTGTTCTTTGGGCTTGACATTGACTGATTTCTTTGCCATCTTCTGAGAATTAACCCTCAATCTTTCATTTGATCTCCTTGGGCAATCTCTGACAATGTGACCTCTGATGTTGCAGTTAAAGCATCTCCTCGTCTCATAACTCCAACCTTGGCAGTTAACAGCAATGTGTCCTTGATAACCATATCGGTAACACACTCTGTTATCGTACCAATCACCATTTTCAGTCCAAACATTCAGATCATAGCACTGTTTGGCTTGGTGATAATCCTTGCTCCTCTTGTTTACTGGATTTGACTTTTGAGCACTGTGGTCAAACCTGCACCACTTATTGCCAACAATTTTTGAATTTTCATTTTTTACTTTTTGTAATTTTTTATTTCGATTGGATGATTGATCTGATGAACTTTTATTTTCTTTTTGAACATTTTTCAAATTTTTATCTTTTTGTTTCTGTTCCACTTTCTTCTTCAAAGGTTTTTGCATAGAGCATTCACCATTTTCAGTCGATTGCAGAACAGTTTCTTGAAACTTTTCTTTTAATTTCAAAAACAATTTTTGTTTTTCAATTTTATCTTTTTTATCATCAGATTTCTCATCACAATCTTCAACTTTGACATTGTCAAAGTTTGTGACATTGTCACTTATTGGAACTGAATTAACAGGTTTTGGGCAGGGAATAGCTGAAGTATTCACAAAAACCTTCAACTTTTCTTCCCATTCCCTTATTTTACCTTCTAACTCTTTGATTTTCTTTTGAGCACATTCTGCTTCCTTTTCAAGTCGAATAATCTTTTCAAGATGAGAATTGTTTGCAATTTGTTTTTCAATATTATTTTTACCAAACATATCTCTCTCATCTTCTAAAATTTTTATTTGACTTTGAAAAACTTTTTCAATCTTTGATTTTTCATTTTCTAAATCTTTTTCTTTTTCTTTCAAAATTTTATTTTCTAATGTCAAACTGTCCAAACCACTCAACAGTTTGACATTTTCAGATTTCAACTTCTCAAAATTTTCCTGCAAAACAAGAATCTGTTTATCATCAAATTGCTTCTCATCTTTCAACTTCTTGATATCCAATGTCAATCTTTCCACATCCTTCAATAGTTTGCCATTGTCAGCTTCAAGTGTATCACATTTAGAGCAACCTGAGTCAGAACTTGAAGATTCAATCTTCACAGATTCTTCATTCTTTTGAACTTGCTCTGTCTCCATCTTGTATGTTCCTGCACAAAAGATTTTAACAAAGTCAAGAGGATTCATATTCTCATCAATATAACAGCCCCTCTTCATATCGTATTTCATAACATCTTTTGCACTAAGACACACACAGACTCTTTTGTTCAGTTCTACAACCACATCCAAACTTAATTTTTTCAAATTATTTTCTATCCTATTCAACAACCCTTTCTTTTTTTCTTCATTATCATTCATATGTGTTGTAAGTTTACTGATGAATTTACTTAAAGATAATTTTGAAAAACTATAATTCTTTCTTAGATTTTCCAAAAAATCATCCCATTCAGCTGGTAATCCATTAGCAAACTTTGATATTATTTCAGCTTCTGATATCATTATCTTGTTTTCTTTCAAATGGTCAATCAAACAATCAAATCGCTTCTCCAGATCATCTAATTTTTCATCTTTCTTACACAGAAAACAATCGAACCGGTTAACCCAAACATTCTTGGACAAACCTTGATAATGACTACTGAAATACCCTCGATACCAGTTATTTATCCTTTCAAGATCATGGTTTTCTTTTTCATCAAAATACGCTTCCATTTTTTCAAAACAATCTGTTTAAACAAGATACCAATCACTTAAATCTGATTATGCCGAGAATTTTAAATCCCACAACTGTTATGATTTGACCAATTAATCTACTCAAGAAACGGTGCTTTTGTTTTGACTTGAAACTAATGTAGCCGACAAAACAAAGATTATCCACCAATATGATTGGGCCGCAATCTTTTAATCACGTGACGGGCCTAACTTTTGTTCACAAGCAAACCAGTGATAACAACTTCTTTTGTTGTTGAATAAAGATTGAGCCTCAAAGTCCACTAACTCCAAATCTGATTGGACCTATCTATAATGCATCAAATGAATTCATGAAATCACAAGATGTGGTCGACAATTTCTGTTGTTTTTATGTGATCGAAAATCACATGCAAGTCACTGACAAAAGCTGATATATCCACTAAACTGACAAAAATATATGATTACTTTTCCAATTTAAGAGAATCGAGACACTTTATGTGACCCCAATTTACATGCACTGACACACAACCACATGATCTCTTGTTTCAACAAACTGACACCTCGTAAAAATTAATCGCAACTCGATGGACTATTCAAGCGGTCAGATGTTATCAATCAATGTGTACAAGCGGTCAAGCGTTTTCAAGCGAGCAAACGTTTTCAAGCTAGCAGACAATTTCAAGCTGTCAGACGATGTATTTTCAAGCGATTGAACGATTTCAAGCGGACAAATGATGTTATGTTCGCTTGAACCGATGATGATGTCAGCAACTACGAATCACTTTCAAGCGAGTAGACCAATTTGAACCAGATTTAAGTCGTTTTTAAAGCTGAAACTTTACAGGATTTGTTTAAACATGATTACGCACAATGTGTGAAAGTTTGAGCCGTTTTTATCCGTGAAAAATTTTTAAAATTGAAAAAGAATGGTGTAGAAATCAGAAAAAGTGATGAAAAACAGGCTGTTTAGGCAAGATCTCTTCCTCCTGAGCTCTGATACCACTTGTAGGATCGTTTTGTGACCCAAACGAGTCGATCAGAAGAGATTTAATCCGTTTCAGATGCGGAAAATAAGAAACGGACGTTGAAACAGCTTGCGTATCACTTTAAACACTGATTATATTGATTTACTATCGATTACAATCAGTCTTCACACCGGCAGCACCTCGGTATGGAATCTAGTCTCTCTACTTGTCTAACCTGGTCTGTCCGCTTGAAAATGGCAATACATGTCACATATATATAGGCTAGCTTGATCGCTTGAAATGAACATGCACATGTTCAAGCGATCAGCCATGTTCAAGCGGTCAAACTCATTCAAGTAATTACAAGCGAACACAACAAAAAAACATTTCAAGCTAACATGCTGTTTGTCGTATATGAAATACAATTTCATTTCATATGTTATTCCATGATGTAATGGATAATATCATGTGTGTGATGTCATCATTAGATATGATGACATCATCCTTGATTAGAACTGCAATGTAACCGAGACTCGATATAAGACGAAGATGACAGATGTGTGCACCAACATAATATATGCTTTCAGGAAATATGTTGCATTTGTATAAAGAAATTACATAACATAGATATAGGTACTACATAAAAAACTATAGATACAAGTCCCAACATAATTATAGAAAGATTAAACAAGTTAGAATTAGCAACTGAATTACACAGTCTAAAGTTAAGAGATATAGACAATAGAATTATAGAACTAGAAAGGAAGATAGGAGCTAAAATAACAAAAGAGCTAAGTCAAATGTCTACAGAAGTACCTGAAGAACAAGTATTTATACAAACTCAAGGGTCTATGAATATGGTCTATATACAATGTCGCTTACGGCTTGATAATAATAGATTTTTAGACTTAACAACATTAGTTGTTACAGGAGCTACTAAGAGTCTAATATCACATAGTCTAGTACCAAAACAATACCATAAGGAATTAAAATATAAAGTAGTAAGTAGAACAACTGAGAATAGATTAGTTGAAATAACACTACTTAGAACCTGTAGGAATACAGTTTTTAGATTTTTCAAACAATTATAGCATGAAGTACGACATACCACAAGTGAATATATACCCAGCATATATATAGTCAAAAGACTTTGTGCTAGGATTAAATTTTATATTTTCTTTAAATGGTTCTGGTACAGTGAATAGAAACTTTAATACACTCAGTAAACAAATCTATACAATCCCAACAACAAGGTATAATAATATATCAAAAATTGCACAGAAGCGTGGTGGTCAAGGAAGTTTAGAATTTTTAAGGCAACAAAAAAGAAGTAATCTAATAGAAAACGAAACTATAAAATTGTTAACAGACTTTTTAAGTCATGAAGTAGAAAAAGGAAAAGATATTACAAAAAGTATAAATCACCCTATGATCTTACACTTAGAAAAAATTGGTCTTATAGGTGAAGATATCACAAAATCACATATGGACTACATGGGTAAATTTAAACTAAAAAATCCAGATATTACTATAAGAACCGCTAATGTAGAATATAGTCCCTTAGACAAAGAAGAGTTTAGAAAACAAATACCTGAAATGATTAGCCAGGGATTAATTAAAAAATCAGAAAGTCCTCACAGATCAGCAGCCTTTATAGTAAGAAACCATAGTGAAATAAAAAGAGGTAAAGCAAGAATAATATACAATTATAAAAGACTAAACGATAATACAATAGATGATGTATATAATATTCCCAATAAAGACACTTTATTAAATCTTATACAGAAAAAGAAATTTTTTTCAAAATTTGATAGCTTTTACATGCTCAAAATTTTTTCAATATAATATTCCCAATAATTTCAGTATATAATCAGTTAAAACTTGAAGAAAGTTTTAAACCATGGACAGCTTTTACATGCTCAGAAGGACAATTTGAATGGAATGTTCTTAGCTTTGGGCTAAAAAACGCTCCTTCAATATTTCAAAGGTTTATGGACAATATTTTCTTAAAATATGACTTTTGTTTAGTATATATTGATGATATACTCGTAGCAAGCCAAACAGTACAAGAACATGAAAAACATTTACAACAGGTATTTGAAGAAATAAAAAAGAATGGAATAGTAGTTTCTAAACGGAAAGTGGAATTATTTAAAAGAAAAATATCTTTCCTAGGATTAGAAATAGGTAACGGAAAAATAGAATTAAAGTCACATATCTCTACAAAAATACTTGATTTCCCAGAAAAATTTGAAAACTTAAAACAAATACAAGCCTTTCTGAGACTGGTCAATTATGCTAGAAAATTTGTTCCAAATTTATCAAAATTAGTAGGGCCTTTATACAGTAAAACAACAAAAAATGGCCAAAGGTACTTTAATTCAGAAGATATAAAACTAGTTAAGGAAATTAAAATGACAATTAAAAATATTAAACCACTAGAATTACCACTTGTTACAGATTACATAATTATTAAGACAGATGGATGCAAAGAGGGATGGGGAGCAGTTCTTCTCTGCAAACCAAATAAATATAGCCCTAAGCAAGAAGAGAAATTTTGTGCTTATGCAAGCGGTAATTTTCAAAACAAAACAAGTTGGACTAGTATCGATTTTGAAATACAAGCATTGATATATGCATTAGAAAAATTCAAACTTTTTCTTCACAAAGAGTTTACAGTAAGAACTGATTGTGAAGCCATTGTAAAATTTATAAAAAATGATCAAACCAAAAAGATAAATAGGACCCGATGGGTTAGTTTACAAAACATTATCCAAGGAAGTGGATATTACATAAATTTTGAACATATTAAAGGAAAAAATAATGGGATAGCTGATATGTTATCCCGTAATATTAACAGATTGTTGCTTTTAGATGGACAGAAAAAAGATAAAGGAAAGGCAATACTTACACATCCTACACAGCCTATAAAATCCTCTCCGATGAATACATCATCCGAAGAAGAGAAAACAGAGAAACTCATGAGCCAGTCAATACAAGCTGCAAGAACACAGAATCTTAGACAATTGCCTGCAACACTAACAGATCTCAACAGTATCACACAGTTTTACAACCCAAGTCAATCAAAGACTACAAATGTTCGTCCTCCAAAAAACAGACATTTTACACAAAGAGCAAGCTCTCAGTCACAAAATACACAAAACGCGGTCATTACCTTTGGAAATTATGCATTGCAAAGATGTGATGATCCCAATACAAAGTTTCGTTCAACTATGGGGATGAAACTAACAGAAAAGCAACAATGTTTACTAGATAACCTTTGGCATATTCAAACTATGCCTCAGGCCTCAACCTTTAAAGTCCAGGTGTTAAATGCATTAAGCATTTATTTTTATGAACAAAGCAGTAAAACACCTGAGAAACAACAAAAGCCTAAGTTTACCCACTATGTCATATTTCGAGGTACTAAAATTGGTATTTTTAATAAATGGGAAACTATGGCAAGCATATCCAATGCCCCAATCCAATTTACAAAGGCTTTACAGATTTTCAAAAAGCTATAGAACAGCAAGAGAACATTTTGGGGTAAGTGGCTTTTACATAGAACCTGAAGAGGTTCAAACATGGCAAAAATTAAGCCAGAACAAATAATTAAAAATCAAGAGAAACTGATCACTGAGTTACAAGATCAGCTTGTACAACAAGGAAAAATACACATTCTATACAAGAAAAGTTTGAAAATAGCCTTTTAAAACAAAAAGTTAGTATTCTCAAAACAAAATATAAACAGGTGTTACAGAGGCTTCAGAAAAAAGAAACAAATACAGTCTTAAACAGAAGCTATGATTCCTTCAAAGAAAGAATGATTGATACACAATGGTGGAAGTGTATTCAACCAGTTACAGACAAGTTTCCAGAATTCAAAACCTTGGTTTCACAGAAAGTTTGTGCAGAATTCCCAATAATTCTATGCGAATTGCAAAAACAGCTAGTAGATATGGCATTTACACAAGATGCTGAGAAACATGGCTTCAGAATTGTTGAAAGAACAGATCAAGAAGGTAGAGGGACTGGATTGTTGCTGATCCAAATCTACCCACCTACAAAATTAACAGATGATCAGATTATTCAATTTTACCATAATGGTATGATTGATTATATGGAAATAAAGACAGATGTTAGAACAACAAATCTTTTAAATAAAATGGGAGAAAAGATGGTAATTATAGCAGGCAATATTGCTATTAGGGCATTATGTCCTACAATTTCCTGCAAAATATTCTCTTCTTTCCCATATACAGATGCTTATACATATAGGCCAGCTAAGAAGAGGATTTTTATCAAAGATACTCCTTACATATATTCTTTAAAAGACAAATTTATAAACCACAATATAGACTTTGGTAAATTACCATGGCTAGAGGATGAGAGTAAACAAACTACAGAAGCCCTAAACAGTTTTATCAAAACACATAAAAAACCCCCAGAAATTCCTAAGTGTTTGAACTGGGCAGACTTCAAATTATCAGGTGAAGGGCATTATGTTCAGATTTACACACCCTTCAAATGGAGTATGTTACTACCATTTGTGGGAGAAGGAGAATCCCTTGAAATTGATCACATAATCAATTTGGACGGTTTAGATACCGAAGACCAGGAACCAGACTCAGACCCAGGAAGCCCATAGTCCATAGATTCAACACACGGAGATTTCTAAAAAGAAATGATGAAAGCATGGACCTTAAGAGACAGGTGTACACATCATTTCTAGATAACCATGATTGCAGTTGACAAAGAACACATTATTGTAGATAATTCCTATCGTCTTTTTATGTCTTTTATTTGTATCCGTTTATTTCTCTGACATTAGAGCTGTATGTACAGTGTTTCATTTGTAGGATAGCTTTTCTTTTTGCCTATATAAGGCATAGAATGCACTTGTAAAAAATCATCCTAGAATTCAATAAAAATTTCTTGCATTCTCAATCATCCTTATGGCACACTAAAATTCTCTCCGTCACTCCTTAGCCTAACCTCCTAGCTCCTTAGTTTCAATCATTGTTCTTCAAATTATGTACCAAAAAAAGAGTCTTTTTTACCTTTTGTTACCCTTTGTTCAATCCGCTGTGCATAAATATCAAGGTTTGCTCGAGCTTCTACCTTCACGTTCAGGAGCCATTTTCTTGTAACACTGTTTGCTCGAGCTTCTATGTGGCACCCGGGGAAATTCCACAATCATCCTGATCTGACACTTCGCCGCTTTTGGACTACTTATCAAATTCCGGGACGAAATTTCTTTCAAGTTGGGGATGATGTGACAACCTGAGATTCCAAGACCTTTCCTTTACGCGTCATCTGTTTTACAATCCCGTTTTACATTTCGTTGTACGTTGTATCGCGTATATTATTTTAAAATGATTTCAATTTAAGTTAGTTATTTGGTGAGTTAATGATTGGGCATTTAAATAAAAACCTATTATAATAAAATTAGTGCTCGACGAAAAATGGTACACGTGGGCTCGACGAAAGATGGACCCGACGAAGAATGGAGTTTCGTCGCCCATTGATGTTTCGTCGACACCTCGCCGAGATGGGCTTTTGGCCCATGTAAGGCCTAATCATGACTCGGATATATATTTACGTTATATTCACATATTGTACACGGAGTTTTTATTTAGCGAAACCCTAGTATCCCCTCCTCCTCTCTAATACCGACGGCAACCTTACATTCACTCAAAGCTTTCCCCTCTCACCGATTCAAGTACTGTCATTCCTTTTCGATTCTCCGGTGAGTGCGACAACACCTGTTTTAATATGTATTGCTTGTTCTAGGTTATGTATAAACTGTTGATTGCTTATTGGCAATGTCAATCATGAATTTGTATAGTTTTAAAGAGGTAGTTGGAGTATCTTGTTTGATGATTGTTATGTGTTGACTGTGATCTATTGTGAATATGGGGATTTGCTAGAAACTAAACCCTTATGCTATGCTAATTAGGGTTTTGATGTTGTATTGCTAATCAATTAGACTAGAACATGCAGGACGAGAACTCTATAATTTGTATTCATTCATGTTCACTACTTAGAGTCGATGTTTCTGTTTGATGTTTGTATGTTATATTATCTGTTGTTTATGAATATGTGATACGAATACGGACATGACGATGATTTGGTAATCTAGAGTTCATGGCTAAGTTTGGTGTTGGTGATTGATAGGGTTCATGAGATTATTGTCAGTTGGATTGGATGATGTTAAGAACTGTCATGTCTAGGGCTGTGAATCTTGAAACTGTTGTGTATGGCGACGAAACTCCGCTCCCCAAGAATTTACCCCGTCGACGAAATACCTTAGTGTTTCGTCACCCATTATATCGACGAATAACCTTAGTGTTTCGTCGACCAGTCTCTCGACGAACAATGGGGTTCTTCGTCGGCCTGTCTATCGACGAACAATGGTACTTCATCGTTAACTTAGACCCGACGAAGGATGATCTTTCGTCAAGTGCGATCTTTCGTCAATGAGGATTCTTCGTCGGGAACAAGACAAATAGAACTGAGATTAGTACTTGTATAATAATGTGGGATTTTGTTGATGAAACCCTATCACTGCCTGTTAAGGATATAGATATTGACTGAGGAAAACATGGTTTGGTTGTCATGAGTAGTACACTTAACTGTTAAGTACCATTGTGAAACGTACATGTGAATTGTGGAATTGTATGAGTTTGAATAACTGCTATGTTGCTGGAATGCACACCATGATTATAACTTAAACGTGAACCATGCGAATGTAAACTGATTACGCATACATGAATACCGTAGGCTGTGACTGTTTAAGTGTGAGCAAGTAACTAGTCATACCGAGCAAACCAAGGTGAGTTCACTTCCCTCAAAACAAGCATGCGTCCGGTGGGGACAATCAAACTGATAAAACTTGTTAACGGATTTTCGTAAACCCATATCCTCGTAGGGGATATGAGGCGGCTTTCAAATACCCACATCCTTGTAGGGGATGTGAGGCGGATTTCACAAACGCATATTCTTGCAGGGAATATGCAACGGTTTTCAGTAAACGTTGATGTTGGATAATACACTCACTTCTATCACCTAAGTCCCATCATACTACCGGGTTAGTTGCTTGTAGAGCAACGGGGTTATTAGTTGATAGCGCTATTATGTTTGGCACCCTCACGACGTACCTGGATAGGACGGGCGTGAACTAATAACTTTAAATCATGACCAATGTTTGATAGAGCATTGGAGAAGGGCAAAAGGGCCGTCTGCGGTATCGAGTTATTATTAACATAACATAACATATCATAAGTCACTACTTGGTATTAAACGGTTAAAACAAACTGTGAACTCACCAGCGTTGTCTGATACACTTTTTTGCATGCTTGCAGGTCCGTAAGTTCTTGGATTGGAACTTGCTATCTGGGAGTGCTGGAGTGGTCATGGGTCGCAACTCTTGGATATTTATTCTTGGTTTAGCACATTGTTTTGAAACACTTGAACAACGAATAATCTTATGCTTCCGCTGAATGTTTACTTTGGTTTTAACGTATGGTTTGAAACTATGTTATGAATGAATGGAATGTTTTATTTAAATACTTATTATAGTTCAATGTGGTTAGTGTCTGGATCCTGGTACGTCACACACCTCGCGGGGTTTCCGCATGTGGTATTTTGGGGGTGTGACATTCTACCTTCACGTTCAGGAGCCATTTTCCTGTAACCCACTGTAAGAAAATTTTTATTACCTCCCTTTTTTTACTTTTACTGTAAAAAAATGATACATATTTTATGGTAATAATATATATATATATTACTGTTATATATAACTGATATATATATATATATATATATATATATATCAGTTATATATAACAGTAATATATATATATATATATATACAGATATATATAACAAATAAAATTTATTATCAGATAAAATTTATTAACAGATATATATATCTGTTAATAAATTTTATCTGTTATATATATCTGTGTATATATATATATATATATTATTACCATAAAATATGTATCATTTTTTTTACAGTAAAAGTAAAAAAGGGAGGTAATAAAATTTTTCTTACAGTGGGTTACAAGAAAATGGCTCCTGAACGTGAAGGTAGAAGCTCGAGCAAACAGTGATATATATATATATATATAGTCTTAGGATCCTATAAAAAGGACATTTTTTCGTGAGAAGTGTGAGAAGGCATAGAAATCGATATGTAGGCATCATATTTTGGACTTAGGCATGATGTTTTGGGTTGTTATGGCAAGAAAAATACCAAACATAACAATTTAAAACACAATGCAATGAATTCTTGGCTTAAAACTTAAAACACCATGTCAAGAACGTTAAGTAGTGTGTTTTAAGCATGGTTTTCGTAACCGGTTCGGACCGGCCGGTTCAACCGGTCCAACCGGTCCAACCGGGGTTCGGTCCCTCAGCCGATCCGGTTTGGCTATTTTCAGCAAATGTCAAAAATTCGGCCGGTTCGATTCGATCTCCGGTTCGCGGTTCAACCGGTTCGGGCGGTTCAACCTGCAAGTTGAGAAAAAACATGTGTATTGTCACCAAATATTACAGGGAAGAAATAACAAATCAAATCCAAAAGTCAAAACAAGAACGGATCATAAGTAGTGATGGTTAATTTCAACAATATTTGACGAAAACCTAACCTGATCCTTGACAATAACTTTGATACTATCATCGGATGCGGAGATCTTGTTGTTTGTCCATTGTTGTTGAAGCTGAAGGGTTTTTCTTTGAGCGAGAATGGAACAGATTTGTGGTTTGATTTTGTGAAAGAGATATGAAAGCTGAAAAGTTGAAGGGTTGTTGAAGTTGAAGGGTTTTTCTTCGAGATTCTGCTTCAATCACAAACATAGCAACAAGGAGTGGTGGTATATGTAGGACCCACATGTGTTAAGTCATTTCTTTTTTTTTCTTTCTTTGAACACCGTGTCAAGTTATTTCAAAGTTGGATTTTTATTTAAATATATTATAAATATATTATTTATTACGTCATCCGGTTTGTAAATCCGGTCCGACCGGTCGAACCGGTCCGACCAATGAACCAGTAAGGCGTCCGGTTTGATGTCCGATCCGGTTCTGAAAACATTGGTTTTAAGAGTTAAGTAATGTGTTTTAGTTGTGTTTTAAATTCCACTCCCATAAAGCGTTGCATTGTGTTTTAAATTGTTACGTTTGGTGTTTTTCTTGCCATAACAACCCAAAACATCATTTTTAAGTCCAAAATATGATGTCTATATGTCAATTCCTATGCCTTCTCACACTTCTCACGAAAAAGATCATTTTTACAGGAACCTCACCCATATATATAGTGAAAGTATAAAATACAATATTGCTTACCGTACGAGTGTACGCTGTGACATTACGCACGTTGTAAAATTCAAAACCCTAATCACACGTGTTATACTTAGGTAATGAAGCATGTTATAATTATGTAATGAAACATGTTATGGTTTTCAACATGCTCGATTATGTCATTTCAACATACGTGATTATGGTTTTCAACATGCGTGATTAGGGTTTTGAGTTTTACAACGTGCGTAATTTCACAGCGTACGCTCATACGTTAAGGAATATTGTACGTTAACCGGACTCTCTCTCTCTCTCTCTCTCTCTATATATATATATATATATATATAGGGGTTGGTTAACCTACAATTTGTGTTAATGTACGTTGCGTACGATATTGAGTTGCAACATGCAAACTTCATTTTTCACATGCAATTTTTTATAACATGCTATTTTTTTCATTTATACAACATGCTCTTTTTTCAGTTTCAACATACGACTTTTTAGTTTTTTCAACATGTGATTTTTTATATTTTACAACATGCGAATTTTTAGTTATAAAGTTTATAACGTGTGAACTTGAAATCTCGTACGCTCGTACTTGTACATTACACTTTCACTATATATATATATATATATATATATACACATAACATAAATAAAAAGATTATTTTCGGTTATACCTACATGTACACGAGTATACGTTATTAGGTAAAGGGGTCGGGGGATATCACCAAATCTCATACTCGGTCTCATACCCGATTACCCGACCTTGGCCTAAGGGTGGTCGGGGTGGTCTTGTGATAGCCACTCGTGAAGAGTGATAGCACACCGCCGCAAGTGTGCTATCACTTGTAGATAGGAGGAAACTCGTGATGCACATCGCAAGTGGATATGAGTGTGTGATGGTGGAATTGTTTGAGAAATATAGCATATTTAGGTGGGGCTCATAACTAAATAAAAAAAACAAAGTTTTACATATAAATACACTAAATCTTTACTCACTTTATACACTTCAATTCACATCTCAACTCTAAAAATCCTCTACCCTTTTATATTTTATAGTTTTAGAGTAATACATATTGGGGATATAGAAAAAGTGTTTGGAATTTTTCGCCGACTCGTCTAGTTCATCGGAATCTACGGGTTGTGTTTTGGAATTTTTTTGAAAATTTGCCTGGGCTGGCGGAGCTTGAAGATACGTGACACTCGAAGAAAAAATGTTCGTCGCGATCGGGAAGAGTTATTTTTAAAGATTGTGGGAGATATCCAATTTCTCGATTCCGACGAAGAATAGCTTTTTATTTTAGTTTTTTAAGTATCGATACTTGTTTTTCTTGTTGGTTGTATCTTTTTTTAATTTAATGCATTTTATAGATGTTGGTTTTTATTTGTTTAATTTTATAACTTATTTGTTTAATTAAAAAAATTAGAAAAAAGAGTGAGTGATAAGTGATGCCACCCTTTGTGTAATAGAGTGAATTGTGATGGACTCTGATTGAGAGGGGTGTCAATTGGTGATTGAGTGTGGTGTGTGATGGATTTTGATGAGTGATGACCACCCCTTCCATCCTAATATAGTAATACCCCAGTGTTAACTGGACCGTCGCATGACGGATCATGCCCAAGGAAGAGACATTATCTTCACTAACCACTACACATTTTCTAAATATTTTGGGTTTCAGGTTTATCAATCGGGTTGGCTTGAATTGACATTCGTAGATAGGTCATGTAGCCGATATTGTTAATTTAGTATAATAAAAAAACAAAAGAAAATAATTTCCTTATCACAACTCTAATTAAATAAAGATGACACCTCAGTAATTACTTCACCTAAGCCATTTTTCAAATAATGTGTAACATCAAAATCAAAAGAATTAATAAATAAAACTGTCACTAAATATTTTGGGTTTCAGGTTTCAACAAGCAGCGTACGAAAAAAGTTACATTTAAGGTGATTGTCATAAATCATAAACTTTCATTATCACAATAGTAACTGGTGAGTGGGTTGAGTTTCAATCGCCACCCATAAACCTTCTTTATACAACAAATCTTATTAAGGAGGGGCAGATATAGTGTGTGTTGGGTTTCAACCGAAACCAATCAGGGGAGCGGATCCAGCCCACATTTGTAGGTTCTCAGGAACCCAGTGTGTTTGGAAAGAACAAAAAAAAATTAGTGAGAACTTTGTAGAATTTAGAAGAAAAAAAAGTAGTGAGAATTAAAAAGAATTTACAAAAAGGAACCAATTATAATAAAATTATGTATGCGCCACTCAAAACAATAAACCTTCTTTGTACAATACACATAATAGCAATCTGAACAACATCAAGTATTTTTTGACATCGACCCTTATGAAAGCTTTTTGTAACCAATGACACCAAAAAAATTTTAATTTATAATGTTTTTAGCTTTACACATTGTACTTGTAAGAAAATAAATAAACAAAATGTTATTCTCATTTAACCTAACAAATATAATCTATTTGAGTATTAAACCCATGGAAGAGGATCATAACAAAACTAAATATAAAAGAGAAAATTAAAAAAACTAAAAAAACACACCAATTTTTTTACATTTTTTTTTATTAAAAATCGTTATTTTTAATGTATAAAAAACATTTTTTCAAAAAAAAAAAAAAAGAAAGAAAAATAGTAGTGCACATGTGCATTGTATGTATATGTTGCACATACAATTTAGTCTTAAGGTTTAGGTTTTGGGTATCCTTTAGCTTTTAGAGTTTGGTTTTTTGGGTTTTAGATTTAGGGTTTAGTTTTTAGGTGTGTGTGTGTGTGTGAGGGGGGGGGGGGGGTTAGGTTTTTGGAGGGAGGGTGGGTTTAAGTTTTTGGGGGGTGGCGATATGGGGGTGGGTTAGTGGGTTTGGGTTTCTTCGTATTAATGCACATGTGCATTACTATTTATTTATTTATTTAAAAAAAAGCTTTTTTATACATTAAAAATAGTGAAATTTTGTTGAAAAATTAAAAAAATAATAAAACTTTTGGTTTGTTTTTAGTTTTTTTTATTATTATTATAGTTTTCACATTTATGCTAGTTTTCTCAATCCATCTCCTTAAACCCATTACCCAATCATAATCTCTCTTTAAGTGCGCCCGAATATATATATATATATATATATATATATTTGTAGTTTTTTAGTTTTCTCATTTATGCTAGTTTTCTCAATCCATCTCCTTAAACCCATTGCCCAATCATAATCTCTCTTTAAGTGCACCAGAATATAAAAAGCCCGTTTCTCATTTACCCGATTGCTTCATGTTTAAGTACAACTTGTTCTTGGGGAAGCTTACTTGATTAGAGTTAGATTTAGGGCTGTAATTGAGACGAACGAATACGAACAAGGCCATTTTCGTGTTCGTTTGTTAAGAAAATTAACATGTTCGTGAACTGTTCACGAACGCATACCGAACATAAGTTTATGTTCGTGTTCGTTCGTTATGGAAATTCAGTTGTTCACGCACAGTTCGTGAACACTGGTCTCGAACACAAACGAACGCAAGCAAATAAAAAGAACGCAAGCATTCATTTAATTTGAAAATAATAAAATAAAAACATTGTTATCCTTAAACATTGGATATAAGTAGTTTAATACAACCATTAAATGATAAAACAAAACATAAGAAGTCTGCGATACCACCAAACGATGAATCATGTTTAACTAACTTAAACATACTTATCCCAAAAAATGTCTTAGAATGTCAAAATTTTAGCTAACTCATAAAAACGGGTTTCAAGTTTTCAGTATGTTATATAAAAGGTTTATTATTATTATTATTATTATTATTATTATTATCAAACGAACACGAACGAACGTAACCGCACATATTACCGAACGTTCACGAACGCAGTCGAACGAACGAGACTTGTGTTCGTGTCTATTATTATTATTATTATTATTATCAAACGAACACGAACGAACGTAACCGCACATATTACCGAACGTTCACGAACGCAGTCGAACAAACGAGACTTGTGTTCGTGTCTGTTCACTAAGCTAACCGAACGAAAATTTTTGTTCGTGTTCGTTCGTTAAGCTAATCGAACAAACATAAACGAATTTTCCGCCAAACAGTTCACGAACTGTTCGTTGAACGTTCGGTTCATTTACAGCTAGTTAGATTTTTCAACTATTAATGAAACTTATTACCTGTTGAATGTCTTAACTTGATTTTCAATTCGGGGTTTCATATGGATGTAAATTAAGTTTCGTAAGTTATCTTATGTAAGTTTTTTTATTCTCTTAATAAAATGTATAATCGTGTTGGGTTGTTTCATAATTTGTGGGCGGATTTCTTTAAGTTCGATAATTACGTGATCTATATACTCAGGTTTCCTGTCAACCATCATTTAGCTTTGCTATTTAGGTCATCCGTAGTCATAAAGCCCATTTGTGGCCGTTATGCGACACGTGTCATGTCAAGTCACACAGGGGCTTTATAAGACGTTATGTCACTTGAGGCCGTAGTCATAAAGCCCCTACCTCATCATTACTCAATTAATTAATTTTCAATATTTTTAGTTAATTTCTAACTTTTTAAAATTAAAAACCATTACATTAAATAAAAAAACATTACAATAAAATAAAAAAAACATTAAAAAAAACATTACACTAAAAAAACAATACATTTATTCTTCGTCTTCAACGTCGTTCTCTCATTCTTCCTCTTCGTTTTCTCCAGCATCCAAACCTACGTCTTCAAAGTTCCCGGCTTCGAATTCCTCAACGTCTTCTTCCTCGGAATCTTCTTCGTCGTCATCATTGTGTCGCATTGAGCGAATCGCCCAAGCATGCTCGACCAAATCCGCCTTCAACGCGTTATGTATATCCTTAGATCGCAATAGTTGAGCATTTACGAGTCTCTCTTCCATTGTTGCTTGGGTTCATTCAACTAAATCTTCTGGAATATAGTTTTGGCATATCGCTTTTCCATCATCCTCTATGATCATATTATGCATAATGATGCAAGCATACATGGTCATTCGTATTCTATCCTTATGCCACATACGACAAGGATTTCTGATAAAATGCCATCGTTGTTGTAGAACCCCAAAACACCTCTCGATGTCCATTCTCGAAGACTCTTGTAGTTTTTTAAAATGCTTTCTTTTCTCATCGAACGTTTTAGAAAACGTTTTAACAATAATCAAATACTCCGCGCATATACCATCGCCCAGATAGTAGCCATGCTCGTAATCATTCCCGTTTGCATGAAAACCGGTCTTTGGTATCGTTCCAGAAATGTAGCTCTCTAATAATGGTGAAGCCTCTAAGGTATTAATGTCGTTCATACACCCGGCTACACCAAAGAAAGCCGACCAAATCCAAAGGTCGTATGACGCAACCGCTTGTAAAACCAAAATTGGCCCTTTCTGGTCACCCCGTGTATGTTGACCTCACCATGCGGTTGGACAATTATACCAACGCTATTGAGAACAATCCAAGCTACCAATCATGCCGGGTATTCCATGCTTTTCTAGATAAACCTCATATATTTGTAGAAGGTCGTTTCAAGTGGAATTTCTCAAATAACGTTTTCCATAAAACTGGCATATACCTAAAATTTAATTTAATATATAAAAGTTTTACTAGTGATTTACTTAAAAATAAAAGTGATTAAAAATACCATAGCAAAATTGTTCCACGCAATCTCGTGTTGTTTTCTCCCCCATCTTCAAGTACTCGTCGTTGATTTCGTACGTGTTTCCGTAGGCTAATACGCGTAAAGCGGAAGTGACCTTTTGAATGGAGGTGAAGCCTAAATATCCTCGCGCGTCCATTCTTTGCTAAAGAAATCATACTTATCTTCCAAATCATTATTAATGCGCAAAGATAACCTTTGGCTCATCCGAAACCGCCGTCTAAAAACATTGGGTCCGTGAACCGATGTAGGATCAAAATAGTCTTTCATCAAATGCTCGTTCGCGGCTTCACGATCTCGCAAGATATAGGTGTGCCTCAAAATGGGGCGTGGCGGAGGAGTAGGCCGAACGTGCTCTATGGCTTGTATCACGAGAGTACATGCACTCGTAACCGCTTCTTTCTCTTCCGTGATTTCTTCGGGTGAAAAAAATCTTCGGTAAATATCGGTGAACGAATCTTCCAATGGGGAACCCATTTTTTTTAGAATAGGGTGGGAGTAGTTTCTATACTTTTATAAAAAAAATATAGAGAATAATGGAATGAGTTGTGTTGAAATGTAAAAAAATGGGAGACGTGGGATGTATTTATAGATTGGAAATTGAAAAAAAAATTCAAATTTGTCTGATTTTGAAAACCAAACACACATAGCGCCGCTATGTGTATGGCGCCACCCTCCAAACAAACCCCCATAGCGCCACCCATCGTGATGTTCGGGGCGCTATCATTAAAAAAAAAGCACAAATCACGTCCCACTACAGGGGTCTTACTTTAAAAGTTCTTATAATTGATTTGCTTATTGGTATTATTCTTAGGTATGTTGAGTTTCTAGTTGAATAACAAGCTAGATACCATAACCTTAACCTTAAGTGTTATTTTGTTAGTTTATTACTTAATTGTTAAGTGTTAACTTGTTAGTTGTTAAGTTTATGCAATATGAAATAAACAAATGTATAATGTGAAGTTAAGAACCAAATAAACTAGTTATGTAAGGAGTTGTATCTTGCTAAAACACCCCCGTCCAGCCACTTAAAGAGCCTGTATCTGGCGGCCTGAACGGCTGACGGTGATACTGGCTGAGTCTAGACGACAACCTCACGTGGGACTTCTAAGGCGATAAATGAAACGGGTCGGGTTACACCGTTATGGCCCATTTTTTCAGTCTCAAAGAACCGGTACCGTGCACTTATTTTTTCAGTATCTGGCGCCCCGACAGGCTGACGGGGAAACTGGCCGGGTCCAGACGACAACTTAACGTGGGACTCCTAAGGCGATAAATGAAACAGGCCGGGTTACACCGCTATGGCCCGTTTTTTGAGTCTCAAAGAACCTGTATCGTGCACCTTTTTTTACCTAAAACAGCTTTACACCGTTATAACCAACTTAACATAAACTTAAAAGAGTTAAATGCCCGGATAGTCCTGTGGTTTGGCCTTTTTTCATATTTAGTCCCTAACTTTCTAAAATTACAGCTATAGTCCTCAACTTTTTCAATTTCGTTCCCGGATGGTCCCTAGCGCGGATGAAGGTTAGTCTTTTCAGTTAAGTGTGTGTGAAATGACCTAAATACCCATACTTTTAAAAAATAAACTTCAAATCAATAACCAACTTCAATCCAAACACACCTCTTCTTCCCATTCATCTTCAATCCAAACACACATCTTCTTCCTAATTCTTCACCATCTCCACCTTTCACCACCACCATCCACCTTTCACCACCGTACCCCACCCTTCACTCCGAATTGCCGCTACGGATCAGATGACGATTTCATAAACATAAAACCCAAAAAAATAATAATGGTATTGATTTCTGGAAACCTGACACAAAAGCTTTGAAAAAAGAATCAGAAGAAAACGGAAGTTGAAGCAGATTATTATCGCCGGTTAAGAGATTCGGTTGTCTTTTTCGGTGAGCTGAAAAAATGCTTCAGTTTTTATCGGTCGTGTTTTAATTGTTGTTTCTTTGTTAATTAATTAATGATAAATTGATAATCCCTGCAAATCTTCTTTTATGCACGCCTGTATCGTATGTTAATAATGTCGAGTACTAAAATAATGCATTATTTGACCGTCGGGAAATGATGACAGGGCCGGAGAAGATCCGGTGACATTAATGTTCTCAACAACAATGGGAAGAAGAGGTGTGTTTGGATTGAAGGTGGTTATTGATTTAAAGTTTATTTTTTAATAGTAAGGGTATTTAGGTCATTTCACACCCACTTAACTGAAAAGACTAACCTTCATCCGCGCCAGGAACCATTCGGGAACGAAACTGAAAAAGTTAGGGACTATAGCTGTAATTTTAGAAAGTTAAGGACTAAAGATGAAAAAGACCAAAACACAGAGACTATCCAAGCATTTAACTCAACTTAAAAATAACAACATAAACTTAAAAATAACGACATAACAACATAAACTTAACGTAAACGGAAAAAAACATGACAATTCAAAATAATAAGTTAAAGTTCATCTTCAGATTTGATTCTTCAAAATTCGCCAAACCGACAAGTGTTCAAAGTCCTCATCGTATTTGTCAGCGTACTCAAGGTAGGCATCTGTAAGGAGATCGTCTTCAGAAATGTCATTATTGGGATTTTCAACATTGTTAAAAATCGAAGAAAATAATGAACATCTATAGCGGAGTAAACAACCGTTTATCTTCACTTGATCCACGTCACGATTCGTCTCAAGAACATGGAGACAAAACTGAATGAATACTCCGTTTCAAAATGTGTCGTTCATGCTAGGATACGAACCAACTAAGTGAGTTCATAAGGGGGTTTGGATATGGGGAGGTAGCAATCTTTGTTACATGTGTTAACCGGTTTTGAAAAGTTAGTTTGTTAAGCCAAGCTCAATATTAGTTACTTAACCGAACTAAACTAGTTATGTAGTTATGTTTGGCTCCATAAATAGGTGATTTGTAGTTCATTTTGTGAGTTGGGAAAAGAAATACATAAATGATAAAATATATAATTCCCATATTTCTTTTGTTTTTCTCATTTAAAACAACTAAGAAGTTTCCCTAAACGTTGATCAAACCGGTTCATACCATGTGTAATACATAAAACAAAACGTAGTTTCTTTAAATTTCAATGTCAAGTTATAATTTGGATGATCGTTACTTATCATTCTTTTGTTGTAGTCCTTTCTCTAAAAATGATCAAAGTTTAGTTGTTAGTTGGACCTACACGGCTACACAATAACCAAGTTGCTAGCCCATTTTGACCTTTGGGCTACATATATCTAACCACTGAGTTGGACCTACAGGCTACACAGCTACATCTTTTGGGCTTGGGTTATGTCCATAATAATCTTGAGTCTTTTTGCTTTTCTTTTGGATATGGTTGCATAATGATTGTGAATATAATATAATGAGGTGGAGCCCTAAATGTGTGTTTCTTTTGCTTATTATGATGTGGGGGAGTTGGTATGTGTTGGTGGCTTCATATGTGCCTCTCATTACAAAATAACCCCAATTATATGCACAAAATCTTGAACAATTCATCATGATCGCAACTAAAAAAGCCAGTTTATCGTATTAATATTCTAGTCTTTTAGTGGTTTCTAATTAAAAATTGAGATCATAGTTATATATTATATTAAATACAAACAAATAAAATGATATGTGAGATTCCCTTTAGTGGATTATATTCTCCAAGCTATAATCTTATCTAAAGCAATGAAAAGGGAAAATATTGGAGAATCGTATTCTTCCTCCATCTCCATTTTTTTCACTTTGTACAATCCACAATCCATCATGTACAAATTTTGCTACATAAGCTATAATATTAGTAATTATAAGTAGAGTACTCCAAGAACCTTATAAGAGTGATGTAGACAGTTATGTAACGTCTTATGTATTACCGTTTCTATAGTTTTTACTTTGTTGGTTTTGCTAAACATCCCAAATAAGAGTAATATAAATAGTTAATTACTTGAGTGAGATCATAAACTTGAAGAACTCCATCTTGTGTTCCAGATTCTTACATAACTATTGTTGTTAAGTAGGTTTTATTTAAGGTTTTCTTTAGAATCAAAGTATTTATCAACATAAAGAATCGGGCATAATTTATTTTAGACTATGAGAGGATGGCCTTTAATAAATGTAGAACAAAAGCATCAAATTCTTTACCCAGAAAAGCACCACAAACCTACAAAATAAATCCCAAGACCCCATCCATGAAAACATACAATCAAATATATATAGAAATTCTAATATATTAATAGGGGAATGCTAAAATGAGAACCACCTCGAGTTGTAAGAACCGTGAGAACTACAAGGTAGGGGGCGCGGTGGACCAAATTTTTTTTTCATAGACGTAGATGCATGTATATAAACACCATTTGTAAAAAAAAAAAAATGTCGTGTGTGTAGTTTTGAGCGCCACAAGTTTGTGTTTACGGGACCCGTAAATCTGGTCGGAAATTTTACGGGTCCCGTAAACACAAACTTGTGTTGCTCAAAACTACACCCACGACATTTTTTTAAAATTTTTTTTTTTTACAAATGTTGTTTTTATACATGCATCTACGTTTCTGAAAAAAAAAAATGGTCCACCAAGGCCCGGATCAAAAAGTTCTCGTGGTTCTTACAACTCGAGGTGGTTCTCATTTTAGCGTGATCCTATATTAATAACATCTAAGTTATATAGAAATGTTGAATAAAGAACAAATTTGAAGTAAATAAACATGATAATAGACTACACACAGTCTATATTTCTCCCCCTTGCTATCGGCACCAAGCAATAGCATAAGTGTTGTTATGATTTTGTATCGGTCTACCTGTCATTAGTCTATAATCGTCTCTGTTTCCGTTTTTTGAAAAAAATGATTCTCAACCTAAAAATGATTTCGTATTTTAGGTGCCTATAAATACATGCATATATACTTAGGGGACTGGGGGCGGTTGCCTTTTGTCCGTGATAGAGCCTCTTCCATGAGTGATAGTTTTCAACAACCCACCGCCACCAACTTTTTCAACGAGTGATGATATACTTGCGTGCATGGTTGTAAAACAAGGTTTCCAAGGCCGAGTAGTCGCTACAAGGTAGGCTGCCGAGACGACTTTCTTCAACTCCGACTAATTACTCGGAATCGATTAAATGCGGTCAACATTGGCCAAAATCGGATCTAATAGGTCAACTTGGGCCGAGTTTGACTTAAAATAAAATAAAACATAATTTCTATTCTTATCATATTAAAGAATGAATATCAATGTCACGTGTTTTGTTATAAATATTATTAAATTTATGTTATTTGACACATATTTAATTTCTGAAAACTAATTTCTTTATAATTTGGCATGTTCGAGTACTCCCCGTGTACTCTCCGCCTAGGCCGAGTACTCTCAACTCCCCGGTCGACCGACTAGGGACCGCCTAGCGACTTTTGCAACCATGCTTGCGTGATAAACTTCACGTGTTATGGGGTATTGAGTGATAAATGGATGTGAGGGGGTGTGAGGGTTTATTGTTGGGTGTTGTGAGTGATGACCATTGTCACTAAAAAAAGTTGTGAGTGATGTAAAAATGGTTGATGACATTGGCGGAACTTGATTGAGTGTTGTGAGTGATGAGTGATGACCACTCCCACCCCTTATGAGGAGAGATCAAATAAGAAACTATAAATCTAAGAATGGTAAGCAAAAATCAAGACAATTTATCAAGTTAAATCAACAGCTAAATGAAAGAGAATTGTCACATGTACTAAATGACATTCTTTAATGGTTAGAAAAAGGGCAAAAGGGGGAAAATAACTTTTATCTAGTTTTTTTTATATAAATAACTTCTATACATTTTTTTTTTTTTTAAATTATAACCTAAAATCTTTCATTATTTATATCTAATTTGAGTATAGTATTGTTATCCTATACAACGACCACAGTCATATATTTCACAATTTTATATAACGTTTGTGTCAACCTGCTGGGTATTCTGAGTCAGGTTTTTTATATTTTCTTGGAAGTATACACATAAAGCTTGTTAGTTGGAACTCATAACATCTCATGAATTTCACAATTTTATATTAACCAGGCCATGCACTTATATATGCATCCATAGCACCTCATTAACCCAAAACATTCCCTCCCCGTCTCAATTGATAAAATATAGGTGCTTGTGGTGCATTATGTCCACTAAAATGTCACTCACCACCAACATTCCATCCTCTTTAACAACAAAACTTACCATAATTTCTATTTTGGTATTCCTTTCCTCCTCCTTCACCTCCTCCTCCCAAACGTGCAAAAGCACGTGCGGCCCGATACCGGTTAAATACCCTTTTGGCACCGCATCGGGCTGCGGAGACCCTCGGTTCCAAACCCGAGTAACATGCACTAACCAACATCTCACCTTCATCACACACACCGGATGCTACCCGATCACCGACATTGACTACTCTAACCAAATCATCTACATAACCGACCCCTCGATGTCGACGTGCGCTTGCACCCAACCGAGCAAAGGTTTTAGTCTCGACTGGGACGCGCCATTTAGCTTCCATGACAATACCGTTTTCGCCCTACTCAATTGCGACGTCTCATCATCGCCAATATTTAAATCCGATAGAAATAACAACTCGGTTTCTCCGGTTTGTGATACCGGAAGTGGGAGTCGGGTTTGTGAACATCTAAACTCGTGTCAAGCGGTTAGTAGACTCGGTGTCCCTGTGTCCACTTGTTGTGTCTACACTCCTGTGGACCTCGGGCCATCCTTCGAGATGGACTTGCAAAAGTTGAACTGCGATTCGTACTCGGGTTTGTATGGGTTCGATGAACATCTGGATGATCCCGAAGGTTGGAAATATGGCGTCGCTATAAAGTATAAATTTAATTTTAACAATGAATATCCACCAATGTGTGATGATTGTGAGAAAAGCAATGGAGTTTGTGGGTACGGTGAACCGTATAATGCATTTGTATGTAATTGCCGTAGTGGTATTAATACCACACGGGACTGTTCATTTGAAGCCACGTGGAACGGTTCTTCCAGATTTCTTCCTATTAGCGACGGTATGTATTATGTCACCATATCTCTTTTGTGACGGGTGTACGTTTTAACGTGTTATGTCTATGTGCAGCGGGTTTGTGGATATACATGTTGGCGGCGTGGCTAGTGACATGGATGATGGCGTAGATTGCGAGTGCGAATCGATACTGGGAAGTCATGAGTAGGTTAACTGAATGTACTTTTAGTGACTGCTTTCGTATGTTTTTTCGTAGTAATTGTTGCTTAATTCATGTGACGTTTTTTATGATGACAATGTGACGCTTTGTTTAGCCTGAAAGTATTGCAACTATGTGACTACAAGTGTTCAAAACTAATAACATAAAAATATAATTAAAAAGTTGTGAATTGTGATCATCCAAAACGGAACAGAATATGAATATGGTTCTATTCCTACTGTACAAAAGACTGAGTTCGGGCCACTTTTTCTTAATCATATTTGTTAGAGCTAGGGATGAGCAAATCAGACCCGGTACCGGTACCGAATTTACCGAACCGGGTACCTTTTCGGTACCGACTTTTAACATTTTCAGTACCGGTACCGGTATTTACCCTTAAATACCGGTACCGAACCGTACCGAACCGGGTATATTCGGTACCGGTACCAGTACCCACTTTTAGGGATTTTCGGTACCGGTTCTTTCGGTACCGGACGGTACCGAGCTCATCCCTAGTTAGAGCCTTTTACCGAATTACTCACTTTTTTTTCCAACACCTCATATTGAATTGTGTTTAAAATATCTACCCTCCTTTAATCACTTCACTTTATGACGAAGTTGTAACTATAAAATTAACTTTAATAAAATACTCACAAATGAGCAAAATATATTACATTGCCGTCGTGATGATCCCGCTAGAAAAACTGTAGAGAAAAATGTACGGATAGTCCCTGTGGTTTCCTCAGATTTCACCTATAGTCCCTACGTTTTTAAACGTAGAAATGTACACGACACAATGATAATTATAACATAGGTCTATTGAGTATAAGAGTAAAACTAAATACGTGTAAATTAATCATAAATATTATAAAACTAGTGGGATTAGGGGAGGGGGGTGGTTACTAGTGATAGGATTCTATCACTCCCACTATCCAATCAAATCATGGCATGTCAGCACCCAATATTCTATCACTAGTGATAGAAATGTAGTGGGGGTGGTATCACTAGTGATAAAAAAAGCCAACTTCAATTAATTAATGGGTCCAAGGTACAGGTGTCAAACATACAACATTTGTCAAAAATGCAGAACAAATGAAGATTGAAGTTTCACGCGTTATGTGTATGAAGCGTTCAATATATAACGCGTTGAATTTATACCGGCGGCGGTGTTACGTTTGGGTTTAACGCGTGATGGATGGTCCATAACGGACCACCCCGCCTAGCCTTACGAGTGCGATACCAGTACTCGGCATAGCAATCGACATGTATATTATATCAATTGAAAATCATAAAAACAAAAATTACTTGGAAGTTAACTTAAGATAAACTAAAGATATATAATTAATTAACATACTAACTTTGGGATTATAATTCTTTTTTGCTTAAATTTTGTTAAAAAATAAATAAAACGGATAATAAACTGAAAACAAAACAAAAGAAAAAACAAACAAATAACAAAACCATAAAAAATAAAATAAAACGGATAATAAACTGAAAACAAAACAAAAGAAAAAACAAACAAATAACAAAACCATAACAATGGACAGCGGGAGCCGGGGCTCTGAACCCGGGGTGCTTGGGCAAGGGCTGAAGCATGCGACCACTTGACACCTAATCAGTCTGTTTAGAAGTTGGTTGGTCTTTTTTTACGTACTTTTTTTCAAAGTTTTTGTATATAGGGCATGTTTGGGTAAGCTTTTTAAAACAACTTATTGACTTATTGGCTTCTTGGAAAAGTCAGGATTTTGTGACTTATTGACTTATTGGCTTTTTCCTCTCACATACACCCTCTTTGTCAAACATCATTTTAGAGCTTATGACTTTTCAAAAAGCCAATAAGTCAATAAGTTGTTTCAAAAAGCTTACCCAAACATGCCCATAAACACATAAAGTTGTTCTGATGAAAAAAAAAAAAAAAAAAACTCATTTCCAAAATATATAAATTATATTTTCGATATTTTTTTTATTAAGAACGAAATTTGTTGTAAACGGCCGTTCAATGAGAATACGATAATAATGCAACAGGTTGTTGACAAAATGACAACGATATGCCAACAAAGTGAGTTTATAAGGGGGTTTGGAGTAGCAGCAGGAAATATTTTTATTGTAAGTTGTTGTACGTTTGTTGTTAACTAATTGTTATATCTTATTGTAATCGGTATTAAAGTAATAGAACCACTAAAATATATTACATGTTATAAATAACAAAACATTTATGTAATAATTATATTGTTTCTTCATAAAAAATACGTTTATAAAATATTATATATATAATGGTTAGGATCATTAGATCTTATAAAGAAAAATTATAGGAAATATGCAGGGTGTAGACTGTAGAGTAAAAACAGTTAAAACATAAACCTCTTAGTGACATATACTAATAACCCAGTAGACCAGTGATCTTATTTGTTTTATACTGGGCTAGCAAACTTTCTTTGTGTAAAAGAGTTTTGAAAAGTTCGTTGCACAAAATGAACTAGTTTGTTAAGCCAAAGTCAATATTAGTTACATTTTTTTTTGAAAGGTCAATACTAGTTACATAACTTAATTAAATCAGTTAGGTAGTTACGTTTCGGCTCTAAACTACTTGTAATTCATTTAAGGGAAAAAAAGGTTTTCAGACGCGAATCAAACCGTGTCCGGTAGTCCCAGTAAAAGTGGCAAGAAAAAAAGACCCGCCTAACAGGTTACCCAACAGGCCAAACGGGTCGCTGAAAATCACACAACAATTAAGGAGTTTAACCGGCCCACTTGCAGCAACCATTTACTGGCCACCTGTCACGATCACCCTCACTGACTCAAACAGAACCCGCTTGGCTCGTTGTTTTCTTCTAAAATGGCACGTTAACCAACCCGCCCATTTTCCTACATCTAAACAATATATACCAAACCAAAAAGAAATGGATCAGTTTTATTTTGATTCAAGAGAGGTAATCAGATTCTATTTCAACGAAACCCGATTAAATACTCCTACAAATGCAAACCCAATTCGACAATTGTGTGTGCGCTGCAGTAGCAAATCAAAACATATTGGGTAATGATAAATGGGCCCAGCTAAACTTAATCTGTCTGCATAATAACCATCTAAAAGAATCTGCACACAGTTACTAGTCACTCGAAGAGCTGGAAAAATCAGTTGAATCGTGCACGCATGCATTAAAATCGTTAACAACTTTGGGATCACTAAAGTGGTTAAGCTTGACCTATGTTCTAACTTCTAAGCAGTTTTATCCTATGAGCTGTGCACACGAATGTTTAGAAGCAACATATCCCAAAAGAAGATAATAGGATGAAAAAAGAAATAAAATCATTTTTAGATGTTAATCATCAGATATCTAGTTGGAAGCTTACATATCGACAAACTTATCAAACCGACTCTTGATTTACCGCCAACATGTGATATCTCATGCGATCAATACCATTTAACCTTACACAACATAAGATCTGCTCTGGCAATTCCTCGGCTTTGTTACCCTGATTCACAGTAAAAAAAGTCCCCGGTTTTATACGTTGAACTGTAGATACATGGAAAAAAAAACAAGAAAACGTGTAATCATGGACAATAACTTGCCTGAATTGTGAGGCCGACATCCAAAATGCAGTTCTTTAGTCGATCTTGGAATGCTTCAAACCCTTTCCTGGAGATGTAACTAAATCTATGCATATCCAAATCAATCTCAAAGTAATTCTCTCCCTGTAAAACAGCATTTATGCGGTTTAAAAAATATTTTTAAAATTTACTTTGAAAAATAACAAGCAGAAACTCACTTGGTAGAATTCATGTTGTGGACGTGAAAGCACAGGCTTTTCATTATAAGCATGCATAAGTTTCCTCTCGGGTGCATTCAACTGAAGGTCCTCAACGTTTACAACCCGACCCAATATTTTCAACCTTTCGCGAAATGGTACTAGTGTATCAACAGGGAAACCTTTGACTTTTTCAATTTCATCATCCAAAATCCTCTGTTCACACAAAAAAACAATATCGAATAAGTACACATTAAGGGGTAACACATTATACATATGAAGATAGACAGACAGATAGTAGATTCGTACCCTCATGTTATCTTGAAACTGGCTTGAAAGCTCCTTTGAGTAACCATCGGAAAGTCTGAAGTACAAAACGATATTCATTCCTTCACCGTCTATTTCTCCTTGGAAGAACGCAGCAGGATACAACGGAACCTTTAGAATGACCATTGATAAAGTTTCATGAGATTAAAAGTACAAGATTTAATAAAGAAAATGCACAAAAATGTCATTTTTTTAAGTTAAAGATACCTGTACATTTACAACAAGAATAGAAGGTAGTTCTCCGGAAGAACTAACGGCAGGGAGCTCAACAAACCGAGCAATGTGATCAATTTTCCTTTGAGATAAGAACACGTCAACACCAAACGGATAATACGCTGCATAATTAGGAGCATGTTCCTTCTTTTTATCCCTGTAAACATTCAATATCGCGATCATAAAGCTACAAGCAAACACCGACTACACGTCTATACAACCACATTAACATGTCATTACCTCAAATAATTCTCCGCGCGTACCCTGAAAGTCTTCGGTTCAATATGTGACCAAGAATCAAGCACTGTCTTATCCACCGGACAGAACGGGACTTGCGAACCAGCTATCGGTCTTTGCAGCTGCATCTTCGAAGAAACTAGAAAAAAGTTCAAATTTTAGTCGATTTTCTATATCCATAAATCATATGTACATGCTAGTTTATTAGTTACTCACAGATATTGGCATTAGGATGCCCATCTTTCCACTTAAATGAAAGTTTATGTACAGGCTTCTTGCGTGCACTCGATGGGCTAGAACTTAAAGATGTTCGTTTCTCAACCGAAGGAACCGTGGCCGCAAGACAAGGTAGACAATTGCTGGGAATAACTCCGCAGTCTAACAAACCATCTTCTCTTCCGGTACTCTCGTCTACAGAAGAAGATATCTCATCAAGGTATACGGGCCGGATTTCGTTAGGGCCTCTGGGGTTCGTTTCTTCTGGAAGGGCTGTACTTCTACGACTCTCTCCGTCTCCATGAGTGACATCCCTGAGAGAAGCAATGCTTGCCCTTGAAGCACCTTCTGAGCCGTTTAAAGACACTACATCTGCATGTATATTGGTTCTTAATTATACATAAGATAATTACAAGAATATAAAAGTTAAGAATAACGATATGATTTACATCACAAAAATACAAAGAAATATATTACCCTATGAATTATCTTTACATTTTACACTAACAAATGATTTATTCTTAACAGTTACCGTTTTTTCGCTTTGTAGTGTTAATTTTACCAAAAGTTTCTGAATTTTTTTAGTGTAAAATATTGGATTTTGAGATATGCCAATGATCGGTAGCTCACTATGACAACATTTTGGTACTCTCGGTTTTCTGCTGTTTATAGCCTGTTGTCTAAATTTTTATATACTTGTATGTCTAAACGTCATTTTCGAGCCGCATCCTCTTTGAAAGCAGCTTCTTCATCTCCTAGGATAAATGCAAGTGCAGTAAGCCTTGCCTACATCGCACCAGCAGATGAGCGATATTTTACGGGGTACGGTTATTGGTCAGATACAACTAAAAACTATTTTATCTACACTTTATTAAAAATGAATAACATAACATACCATCAAGAACACTTTGGAAATCTTCTTCACTACAGTCAGATTCAAGAACTGCTGCAGAATCATACCAAGACTCATCAGTGCTCCCTGCTATTACATTCAAAAGTATCAAAATGTTAACATAATAAAAATGTAGTCCATTCTAGAAGCAGATAGATACATAGAGTATCTCTATAATTAGTAACAAACTGAATATTCAAGAACTCCACCGCTGGAAAGTTTTGCCCAAAAAGAATACGGAACTAAAAAAAAAAAAATCTAAAAATTCCAACACATAATTTACACATTCACACAAATGCTTCTTCATCTTAAAACTCAGATTATAAACACATAATCATTTCTCCAGATATAACTTTACACACCAATTAGTTAAGTACAACATTTAAACATAATTAAAAAAAAAATAGATCTAAACCCTCAATTAATACAACAGTCTGCAATTTCCATACATACATATGTAGAGAGAGAAACAAGAAAAAGAAGAGAGAGAAAGTATAAACCGCGAAAAGTAGGATTAGCGATAGACCGATCGGAGGGGTTAGACTTCAATTGATCGGAGAAACGAGTGGAAACACGACGACTGAAGCCTTTCTTCCGTCGCCGGAACTTTCTTTTCGATGAGACACAACTCTCCGGCGTGGACAAGCAAGCCCCCATCGTATCCACACAACAAACTATTCAACACACATTTAAAACAAACGTGTCAGCAAAGATATATATATATATATAACAACCGCTTCAAGTCTTCCTTTTATCTAAAATCAAACACACGCTCTCTCTTTATCTATCTATACATACATATGTATGTATGTATGTATGTATGTATGTATATAATAGAATATATAGATACAGGGTATATGTATAACGGGGGGTGTGTTGGTGAGATATTTGGTGAGAGGAAGGGAGGTGAGAAGTGGAGAAAGTCAAATAAGAAGGCGAAAATGAAGAAGAGAAGAGTAGAGGAGACGTATTGTTTTCACAACCCCAGAAGCGTAGGTGTGGGTGGGGCCTACAGAGGGTGTACAATAAGCACGGCCACCTGGACAACTGAATTAATTTCCTGGGAAATGTAAACGTGTGTCTCCTGTCTTTCTTGTACAATTAACTCTTCCCTTCACGTATTCCCAATATTTTTTCATTTTTATTTTTTCTTTTTAATCATTTATCTTTACCCACTTGTAAATACATATATTTGGTACATTTTTGTTTTACTATTAGTTTTAGAATGGTGAGAGCATTCGTTTATGTGAGTTTCACTTTCATGTGATCTATATTAAATAAAGTGATTCTTACTGATTGTAATCGGAGAACAAAGCGAAAAAATTATTATTTATCAGTAAATTTAGAGAAAACTTTATCACTCTTTATAATTTTTTAATATTTTGGAAAGTGTTTGTAAGCGAAACAGAAAGAGAAAAAAAAATAATAATAAAAATATAGAAAAAATATTATTTAATTGAAAGTAGAAAGAAAAAGTAGTGATTTTTATCATAATTATAAAGATGAAGATAAAAAATCAAGGGTGAAGATCAAATAGGAAGTTTATTTTTGCTAGGAATGATAGGAAGCAATAGCATTAAGACATGTGGCAAAATTTAAAATAAAGAGGAAGGGTATTTTAGTCAATCTTATCCTTTCTTCTTCCTTCTTGTTCCCAGTAACATCAAAACCCACCATCTTCAACCATTTCTTTACTTTCTATCTCAATAATCACTACATTATAGTGCGATTTTCGTCACCAATCAATTATTCAAACACCCGATCAACGTGTTCTTCAGCTTTTTTGAAGAAAACCCAGTTTAATTTCATACAAAATCTCATTTTTTCCGGTGATTTTGAAGATAATCACCCGATCCCTTCGATTCGATCGCTGATAAGTGTTTCAATCATTCAAATTTCGTCAATCGTTGAAGAAATCGGCTTCGATCCATGTAAGAAATTCTTTAATTTCATTTTTACGATCTGGGTTTTTGATTAAGTCATTGCGTTTTACGATCTTGGCTGGGGTCCAAGGGGCAGCGCCACTGGTAGTAGGGTCCAAGGGGCGGCAGCCCCTGGCGGGGTCCAAGGGGCAGAGCCCCTGGCTGGGGTCGAGCTTTATGTGTCCAATGCATCAGAAAATTTAATTTTCCAGAAATTGGCTCATTCGAAGACAGTAATTCGTAGACAATTCAGACAATTTTTGATTTGCTACTCTCTGGTTCAGACAATTTACAGACAGTTCACAGACAGTTTTATGTATCCATTGCGTTTTAGAAATAAGAGAGTTTTATGTGTTTTTTAGCCATTGCGTTTTAGAAAAAACACATTTTTAACTGTTTTTAGTCATTGCATTTTAGGTAAAACACATTTTTGAAGTGTTTTTAGTCATTGCGTTTTAGGTAAAACACATTTTTAGGTGTTTTCAGTCCATTGGGTTTTAGAGAGAACACTTTCTTTTGTTTTTTAGGCCATTGCGTTTTAGAAATGAGACATTTTTAAGTGTTTTCTGGCCATTGCGTTTTATAAATAAGACATTTCTTTGTGTTTTTTGTGCATTGCGTTTTAGGTAAAACACATTTTTATGTGTTTTCAGTCTATTCCGTTTTAGAAAACAGACATTTTAAGTGTTTTCTGGCCATTGCGTTTTAGAAATAAGACATTTCTTTGTGTTTTTTATGTATTGCGTTTTAGGTAAAACACATTTTTATGTGTTTTCAGTCCATTACGTTTTAGAAAACAGACATTTTAAGTGTTTTCTGGCCATTGCGTTTTAGAAAATAAGACATTTTTTGTGTTTTTATGCATTGTTTATGTGTTTTCAGTCCATTGCGTTTTAGAAAGTACACTTTCTTTTGTGTTTTTTATGCATT
The DNA here is from genome assembly GCA_030545235.1 of Helianthus tuberosus. Classification (NCBI taxonomy): domain Eukaryota; kingdom Viridiplantae; phylum Streptophyta; class Magnoliopsida; order Asterales; family Asteraceae; genus Helianthus; species Helianthus tuberosus. The sequence continues at coordinate 140,335,327 of CM060420.1, forward strand.
GTTTATGTGTTTTCAGTCCATTGCGTTTTAGAAAGTACACTTTCTTTTGTGTTTTTAGGCTATTGCGTTTTAGAAATAAGACATTTCTTTGTGTTTTCTGGCCATTGCGTTTTACAAATAAGACATTTCTTTGTGTTTTTGGTGCATTGCATTTTAGAAAAATGTCATTTTTTAAGTTTTTTTTTCATTGCGTTTTACGCAACTGGGTTTTAGAAAAAAAATTCGAAAATATAGCAATAGTATACTCGTTTTAAAGATAAAAAAACTCTCGTTTTTTTGGTGCAATTTTTATAAAAAAATAATGTCGTATGAAAGAGTTATTAACGTTTAAAAAATGGGGGGGGGGGGATTGGAGGAGAGAGAAACTATTGCATTGGATTGACTAGAATATCCCTAAACAAACTCACGCACCTTTTTTCTTCCCTTCAATTTCCCTCATTTAATCTTAGCCCTTGATTAACTAAATGGATGGTCAAGATTACTTCCTAGCCTTCTTAGCCAAATAAACTTCCTATTATATCCTTTTATAATTTTATTATTTAATGTTGGTTACATATCGCGCTGGATAAAAACCTGGCTAAAAACGTTAAATGTATAAGCTTCTTTAATTAGTTCGGTTAGTTTTACATAAGGGAAGCATTAGCTAGGTTAACTATGTTAGTTAATTGGAATTATAAGTTAAGGGGTTGTTTTTGTACACAATAGAAACTATTAATCAACTAACTAAGTTAGTTTGTTAATAATAAAATCCGGTTAGCTTAGTTAAGGAAGTAGAGGGACTATAGTGTAAGTTCTAAAACTTGTATAGAAATGAAAATTTAAAAAGAGTGGAAGCGGCGGGATTGGAACCCTACCCCTTCGGCTAATCATAGACGCGTGCAACCAACTGAGCTACCTATTGATTGGTGTTATAACCCGATATGTTTTACTTAAAACCCAACCCATAACCCAAAAGCCCCTTGTCTTCTTCGTTGTGTTGTTACTTCTCTACCTAAACCCACATGAGTTTCGTCAAACCCGACCCGGTTGATTGACGTCGTTTAAGCATCCAAAAGTCATTATTCTTGGTACAAACGATATAGGGATTTGGAGAGACCGATTATATATTGTTTAAGTCGCTTCTATCATACCACCGTTAATACAATTAAACCCCATTTAATTTTCTATAACCCCCATTGAAGATATCAAGCACATAATGGCTTTTGACGACTTGGCTAACCATAAACCTTGAAATCAGGTCCATCAGAAACCTCTGCTCAAACCAAGCAAAATCACCATTGAAAATTTCATGTTTTATCAAACACACATCACGAATTTAACCAGGGAAGATTAATCTAGGGCTCATATATTCCAACTGCGATATCTCCTTCAATTCTTGACCAAATCAGGTTATTTCAGAGCCTAAACTTGTTAATCTTTCGTGCTCTACAAAACCCCACTATCTGTGATAGAGGGCACTATGAATACGAATTTAATTTTTTATAATCTAGGGCTCTTAGTTCATTGAATTTGGGGCTTCTGATCCTAGACTAGTGTTTTTGTGAAATTGAACTTATGCTACTGATCTTTATCATGTTAGGTTGTTTTGGTGAAATTTTGGGATTTTTTAGATATCATTTAGATTTTATATGAATTCTACATGTTTTAATCATTTGGAAAAAAAAATCAATTAAAGATACAAATTTCACAAATAATTTTTATAAATATTTTTACTGTTTTTTACAGATCATATAAATGCTATGGAACTTTATAAAAATTTTCTATAGTTTTTGGTAATTATTTGTAGCTAAAGGATTTAATAAAATTGTTAAGCAAATAAATTCTCTTATAAAACTTATTAGTGTAAATAATAATATGTGATAATCATTAAATCTTTAAAATTATCATATGAATTTAATTAATTTATATAATTTTTTGGCAATTACATGTTTAAGTATTCCAGAAATACAAATTTTGATTTAGTTATTATTTTGAATAAATATTTCATATAATTCAAGTGCCTTAGTAGAAGAACCCAATTTCCTAGAATTATTATTTTATTTATATTTGTAATTAGGATATTTGTTATGTATTTTACAGTGATTGTTCATTTGAGTTTCCATATTCGTGCGGTACCATTTTAGTGGATTAATTATTCGCAAATAGTGAGTGAATTCTATTCCCCGTGTTTACATAAACTTTACGGGTGTATCATTGTGAGACAAATTTTCTTAAACATTTTAATCATTTACCAACCATGCAATGCTAGTGTGTATATGTATTACATGTATTATTTGGTTGCTGTGTTGGTTATTGAATTTAAGCAAGCAAGCATATTTTGGATCCACGACTGACCTTTCCTCATGAATATAGGATGTTGGTATGGCCACCTCATTAGTCACGACCTTTTTAGGTGTGGGACACAAGCAATTGGCTTGGTGTAATTGTTCATGATTCGTTGTCTTAGCATTCATAATATATGTTTACGCATGAAGTTCCATGTTTATTTTTGTTTAATTAATTTGTAAATTTAATTTTAGATAACTTGGATTTACTCACCAGCTCATTGTAGTTGACCCAGAAGTTTTTACACGTGATGTAACAACCCTCAAAAACGCCCTAGAACAAGCCTTGATTAAAACCCTAAACGTTTACGATGAAAACCGAAACAAAAAATCAAATAAAAATGAATTTTTATTCTGTCGCGGGTCGCGACCAACGAAGGAAGGTCTCTCGCGGGGCGCGAGAGACTTATTTCTATATGGACACGTTAATGGACACGTGTCGTTACACGTGTCAAGACTACTTGATGACTCAGCCAACCTAAACTCCCTCGCGGGCGCGAAGGAAAAGCTAGGGGGCGTCGCGGGGCGCGACCCGCCCTTCGATCAGCCCTATAAAAGGAGTCGAGAGCCTTAGTTAGTCTTGTTCAATTCTTTTCTTTCTCTCAGCCTCTATTATAGTAAAATAGTAGCTCGATATTATACCCCTAAAACCCCGAAACTCTGCTCCTTATCAGGGTAATAACTCTAATCACGGATACGGTATTATATCCGATTGATTGAAACTGATCCAACGGATGTTTAAGTGCTGCATGTATACGGCTATACTTTGTCATTCGCTGTGAGTTTTGATCTTGTGATTATCGTTAAAGTTGAATTGGGTTAATACGCTAATACGAGTTCCATTGTATCTAGAATTAGATCTCATAATCAGGAAGCTGTTAAACTAGAATACTTAACAGTTAAGTTAACTTAGTAATTAAGAAAAACTTAATGGTTATGTAAAACTTAGCAGATAAGAAAACATAGCAGTTAAGAAAACTTAGCGGTTAAGGAAAACTTAATAGCTAAGGAAACTTAACAGTTAAGCAAGCTAACTAAGCTAATTAATCAGCTAATTAAGTTAATTAATTAATCGGCTAAGTAAATTACTTAATTAAACAGTTAAGGATAAGTAATCAGTTAAATAACTAAGTGAGATAATCCGTTAAAGAGCCAAGTAAACTTGATAGCTAAAACAATTAAGTAAACTTAATATATAAGTAAACTTAATAGGTAAGTAAACTTAAGCAGTAAGAAAAACTAAATAAATAAAAGGAAACTTAATAATTAAGAAAACTTCCTAGCTAAGAAAGGAATCTGCCTCACCTATAAATAGGAGCCTAGGATTTCATTCTTCCTTGCTCATTTCTTTTCTTCTTCTCTTTATACGTTGGTGTTCTAACCATTAATCACCGATGCAATATTCTGTCCGATCGATTTGGGAACCAACTAACGAATGCCAAAGTGCTGTCTAAATAAGACTATGCTTTGTGAATTTCGTGAAGGTTCTGATCTCGTGACCATCGTTAGGTTTGATGTGGTTTTACACTAATACGTATTCCACTCTGTTAAACTAAATGTTTAACTATCAGAAAACTTTGGTCCATAAACCTACTATCAAACAAGATGTATAATCATCAGAAGACTTAGAATCAAGATGCTTGTTTAATCAAGACTATATGCTAACAAGGTGAGTCATTCTGTTTTTTTTATCAAAGTTGCTTTATAAACCCCTAAATGTTTTCCAGTTATAATTACAGGGATTAAGTCTTTGCTGTAACAACCCACACTTTCGTGTGTTGTTACTACTCGTTATACTCATTAGGCCTAGCACCAGAGATTCGGATCATAATGTACCTATATCGCATACATCGCTATATCGCAATATTTTCGCCTACTATCGCATATTTTATCACTATCACGTCACATTTGCACTTGCTGACAACCACGGAGATGTCGAGTGGGGACCTATTCTACCCGACAGCCGTGATGTGTCGCAGTGCAACTCAGTACTCGAAACACACAATAACATTCACGATGACATCGAGAAAGGACCTATTCTACCCTCCCCGATGACCGTGAAGCGTCGTAAGCAATCGCATATTCGAAATGAAACCCGGATAATTGTATCGCAACTTTAAAATATGGATATGTAAATACGGCCCCAAGTGATTAAATAGATATATAACAATGATAATAATAATTAAATATAGGAAACGCGTACCCAAAACTATCACAACGCTGAATTTCCCCGCACCGAAGAGTCAACCGGAATGGCTATCCGAACGGATAGGCCATCCGAACGGATAGGCCATCCGAACGGATAGGCCATCCGAACGGATTGCCATCCGAACGGATTGCCATCCGAACGGATTGCCATCCGAACGGATGGGCCATCCGAACGGATGGGCCATCCGAACGGATGACCATCCGACCCTGCACACCCAACCTCCTCTCCTCCTCCTTGCCTATAAATTCCCCTCAGTCACATCAAGAACACTTGATGTGACTGCTGCTATTCGACCAGAAGCTCTTGGACCCCTTTTCTCTCGATTCCTCGCCATTCCGGTAATATTTCAACCTAAATCTTGTACTTCTCTGATCTACACTTGATTCTACACCTTTCTATCTTTTAAAACTCAACTTTTAACCGTGAAATCTACTGACTTGAGGTGTTCTAAGATGATGTCACCAAGAGTTCATATGAACTTCAAGGTGTGACCTCATTTCACCATGAACAACTCAGATCTGGGTGATTTCCACATGTTTTCATAACATTCTCACCTAAAAATCTATGTATCTAATCAAAGTACTGTGCGATTTCGGGTTAAACATGAGAAACCGTCAAGAACTGCCAGATCTGATGGAACGGGGTGGTTCCCGGCCGTTAGAACGGGTCGGAACTGATGAAATTACATTTGTTTAAACACGATATCACACCATCTCAGTAAAGCCACGAGTATTCCTTCCAAAAACCATCAAGAACAGTTGATCGGGACGTTGGAACGAACTGTTGTCCACCAGCCGGACAGGTCATCCGACCGGACAGCATGCCATCTGACCGGACAACATGCCATCCGACCGGACAACATGCCATCCGACCGGACAACATGCCATCCGACCGGACAACATCCCATCCGACCGGACAACATCCCATCCGACCGGACAACATCTCATCTGACCGGACAACATGACACCCGACCGGACAACATGCCATCCGACCGGACAACATCCCATCCGACCGGACAACATGCCATCCGACCGGATAACATGCCATCCGACCGGACAACATCTCATCCGACCGGACAACATGTCACCCGACCGGATAACATGCCATCCGACCGGATTATAGTCATTACAACAAGATTTCCGTTTAGCACACCATCGCTTACGCTACCGTTCCATGTTTATGATAACTCAGGCGCACTCTAAATCAATCCAATCAAATTGTGTCCTCGCTAAATACGCACTGTGAGTATACTCGAACCCCTTTTAATCGCATTTTGGGTGTAACATACGTTCCTAATCAACGAAACTTATTAAACGAATTATCTGATCAAACTATTTATCACTTGCGAATGACTGTTATGCATAGTTATACGTGATGCTAGTTACATACACGTTAGGACTCATACTCGCGAGGTCCCGCCTTAACTAGTATAGTACTATAGCACCCGACGGGGTCTAGTTAGGATGAATAGCAATCGCGGTCGAAGCTCGAGTGACTTAGCTATAGTATCTGTCTTTATGCATGTATGTTGAGGTATCCCGTTTATGTATTTGGTAATTCGCAGCACTTTTTACTACTTTTACGATACTCTATCAAAACTTGTATACTCGCCAATACTTTTTGTATTGACGTTGTTTTAACGTATGTTGCAGGATAGATCGCTATCTACATCAAATCAAGCTAGGAAGTCTAGAAACTCGCCTAAAATCTAGGTTGTCGGGTTTGTATTGTTCGAGAGGACAAGAAATCTGTGATAACTTACGTGATTGTATTATTGTTAGTATGGGATAACAATTGTAATAAATATTATCGCAATATAGTTGTTATGGATTCTCTTGAGCAATCTGATTCGCCTAGTGCCGCGCCCCGATGATTCCGCCATCGGTTGGGGTGTGACAGATTGGTATCAGAGCCATAACTATAGGGAATTAGGCAAGACTCGACCTATTCCGGGTCGACGTCTTAGAAATTAACCTAGTCTATAGTCTAAGCACCAACAGGCCGACTCGTACAAGCCCAGTAGGGTTTGTATTGGGCCTACTTGATACTCTCGATCGAAATTGCTAAAAACTGCAACTTTGTGTGAACACCGCGTACCACAGCTTCACACGAAGAAGCCTTTCCTAAGGCTGAAATACTACTTAGCCTTTCCTAAGGCTGACACAATACACTTGTTTTCGAAAATACTCGCATAACGAAACCGAGTGATCCAGTCAAGACCAGGTGTGAAAACCAAGAACTCTCGATGAGATCACCCCCTCAGCGCATTTTTCTAGCACGAGAACCTTTCATCGAGTTAGGAGTAACATCCACATCTCGACGAAAGTCTCCATTTCGAAATCTAGTGGAACTCACGAATTTATTCAAAGAGCATAACCACAATTAGGAACGAAGTTGTTAAGTCAGGGGTGAAACTCGTACCTTAATGAACCGTTCCACTCTTTAAAATGGTTTTCAAAAAGCTCTCACCAAGGACTCGACCATGACAATGACTCAAGCCACGCGATGACTAGAAGGAAAAATGCCATGAGCTGCATCCCAGTGGAAGCATGAAGTCTTCTAGGTCAACACGCGTGCACTAACTTGTTAAACATAGTTGAGTTACCTTGGATAGTCAACGCCTAAACACCCGAGGCACTCCAGTTATTTTACAAAGACTACGACTCGCCGGTTTTACGTACGATAAACTTGGTTACGCTTTATGTGTTTATCTTACAACCTATCAATTCTCGCTCCCTGTATTTACAAAACGCACAACTCGCACAACCATCACAATCTAAAACAAAGACCGAACGTTCGCAACAAAACTAATGCCAAATTACTCGCTTACACTCTCGCTCACTACCTCTCATCGCGTCCTCGCGTATTCTACATCGATATGTATATAAGTGTAAACTACAACTAACTATATCTAAATACAAACAAATCATTGTGTGAGAACCTAGGAATGTCGTGTCTCCTATGTGGCTCCTATGTGAAATCTATTTATATTGCACGATACAAGTTTTGATCGTGCTCAATCGCATCGCAAACTAAAAAATCATTATGATCGAATCTCATTCCAAATCACTCTCTGTCTAGATGCCTTCCAACGACTCTACCTCGAGACGAACAGCTAGGAGAAGAGCCAAACAAAGTGCCGATAAGAGGATTGCCTCATTTGTGACCAAGGAAGTGGTTAAGCTCATTCCTCGAATTGCCACTCAAGTGCACTCTCTCAGCAACTCTCGAGCCTCGGAAGACTCCAGGACGGACGTGCCGCAATCTGCTTTTCTCTACAAACACTTCAAAGCCTGTGACCCGATGGAATTCACGGGGGAAGGAGGTGTGACTCAACTACTCCAGTGGTTCGATTCTATCGAAGTTACCCTTCGTCAAAGTGGGTGTCCCGATAGTTTCCGTACTACTTGCGCTACTGGAGTATTTCAATCATGAGCACTCGACTGGTGGACCGCCGAACGTAACAAACGTGGGATCTCCGCAGCTTACGTTCTCTCTTGGGATGAGCTGAAAGAGCTCATGAAAAAGAATACTGCCCTCCCCACGAAGTTCAAAAGCTAGAAAGTGAATTTTGGGAAATCAAGCAAGACGGAAGTGACAATGCTGGCTACACCGCAAGGTTCAAGCAGCTTAGCGTAATCTGCCCAAGTCAAGTCAACACTTCAGAAAAAGCCATTCATAAGTACATTCGCGGCTTGCCTGAGTGTGTGGGTGATTTTGTCGAAGCTGCACGACCTGCTACCATCGAAGAGACCTACCGTTTAGCCGCAGAGATCAACGACAAACGAGTCTTGGACGGATCCTTCTCCAAGAATCCTGTCAAACAAGCTCATCAAGCAATCATCATCGATTCATCCGGTGTTTCTTCCAATGATTCTACCGATGATTCTTCTGAAGATTCCACCGATGATGCCTCCAGCAAATCATCAGACGAATCCGCCGACGGCACCGCATCACCTCAGGAAGCTCAGCCCAGCCACAAAAGAAAGACCATGAGCCCAGACTCTTCAACAACTGGAATAGCACAACCAGAACCTCTCCGACCAGTTCCAGTTCAATCGAAATGCGCCTACAACGGAACTCATCCCCTGTGTTTCACGTGTACGTATCATCACCCGCCAGAAGCTAACTGTCGCTACTGCGCAAATTGCAACTGGTATGGACATTTTACCCAGAACTGCCGCACAGGACCGCAACCTTGAGAAACTTCAGCAACAACCGCAGACTCTGCAGAAGTTCTCCACAGCAACGTTACTTTGCTTCTAATGTTGTTGTAATAATACGACTTATCGCCATCGATCTCCTCTATGTGTGGAACTTATTTTATCTATCGTCGCATGTGGATTCTATTTCTCCCTTATACTTGCACACTGTCTAAATGCTAGCACTATGTACTATATAATGTATTTTACCCCTATTATGCGTTCTTGAGATAAGATACGATAAATGTGCAAGAATCAAATTAATCACGGGTACACACGGGGATTATTTTGGTTAGTGAACGGAGATCGTAGTGAGTTTCAATGATGCCTTAACGTGCAGGGCATGGTTAAGCGTGGTGGATACGCCGCTGGTACTTCCTATATATAAGCATCTTGACCATGTCTGACGAAGTGTGACACCTATTCACGGAGCAGAGGCGCATGGTTGAAACACGACGGTGTTTCGCTATGCCAACCGAAGTTTTGTGAAGAAAGTGTCATGTGGAGTTGGAACGTAGACCTATTATACTATTGATAGATTCGACACACTAAACTATACAATCGCAAGGCGTAACAATCTCAATCGCAACTCAAGGCGTGTAATCGACAGACTTTTCGTAAGTCAACACGCTTACAATCGCATTATCCCTAGAATCTATCTCGCAAATCGCAATCGTATTATGTGTCTCGCGCTATCGCTTATTGTGTGGTTGAAATCGCAATCGCATATCGTGTGTATCACGCAATCTCTACCGCTGGTTATCGCTTGTTGTGTGAATCGCTATGATCTCGTTTAATCGCTTATGCGTGTGTGTCACTTGTTATGTATCGCTTATTGCGCGTATATCGCTCTATCGCTTACCGCTACTGTGTATCGCATACTGAGAATCGCGTATCGTGAATCGCTTGAAGAGTATCGCACATCACTCGCCGCCTTTTGCCATAACGCTTCTCGCACCTATCTCATCGCTTTGATATCTTCATCGCCTATCGCCATCGACATTTGTGTTATATGTGTTATCTGCGTCATGTTAGCACACACGACCTCGCTTCACGAGACGAAACTAATAGGGCTAAGACATGGTGGTGTTTTAGCCGTAACAGCAGACTTTCGTGGAAAAAGGCCATGTGGGCTAATGTTAGTTAAAATTGTAGTGTTGTTAAACCCAATCGAATGGCATGTCTCCATCGCTTGCAACACATCGACTGTCACTTATCACTCGACGATTGTCGCTTTCACTTGACGTTATCGCTCATCGCTTTACGCTTATCGCTTATCGCTTATCACTTTTCACTTATCGTCACCGCTTTCTCTTATCATGTAGGTTGTGATATTGATCGATTATTACCTCACTTGTATCGCTGAACTGAGATTCGAAAACGACTTCATCGCTCAGTTCGCCCTTTCGAGACTTAATCCAACCCTTCCCGTTTGGATCAAGTCATCGCAATTCTGTCTGTACTATGTCGACACGGATGACACTGCCTCACGAGACGGAAGCCATATGAATAAAACATGGTGGATACGCCGCTGGTACTTCCTATATATAAGTGTTTTAACCATATTGTGGAACTTTCGTGGGAAAGTGCCATGCGGGGCCGACCCTAAATTAAATTTTCGATATAATTAAAAAGGCTTTGTTTACGCAAATTTTAAAAACCGACCTTTTCTTACAAAACCTTTCTAAGAACTAATCAAAACCTTTGTGCAAAACAAGATTTTCTTGAGACATTGGTGTGACAGTCAACTCAAGTCAACGCCGTGTGGTGAGAAAATTTCGTAAAGCGAGTTTTAATCACTTTGAAATCTTTTAGTAACCTAACGAAACCCTTCTCATCGTGCGGGTGTGAACATCGCTACAGTTAACGCCGCACCGCAAGAAGATTTTCTTAAACAAGTTTGTCCAAATTAATCGACTTTTCAAAAAGTCCAAAACGCTTTAGAATCGCATTCTTGTGAGTGTTATCGTCTTTTAATCATACGGATCGCCTTAACTCGTCGCTCTCGTTAGTCTTCGCAATGCCCCCGCATGTGTATACTCAATCGATCGCTCGCTGACTCGTCGCTTTTAATCGCTACCTTCGTCCGCATCAACTCTCGCGACCCTTCTTGTGGATTAATTTCAGGACGAAATTTCCTAAAGCAGGGGAGACTGTAACAACCCACACTTACATGCGTTGTTACTACTCGTTATACTCATTATGCCTAGCACCAGAGATTCAGATCATAATGTACCTATATCGCATACATCGCTATATCGCAATATTTTCGCCTACTATCGCATATTTTATCACTATCACGTCACATTTGCACTTGCTGACAACCACGGAGATGTCGAGAAAGGACTTATTCTACCCTCCTTGACAGTCGTGATGTGTCACAGTGTAACTCAGTACTCGAAACACACAATAACATTCACGATGACATCGAGAAAGGACCTATTCTACCCTCCCCGATGACCGTGAAGCGTCGTAAGCAATCGCATATTCGAAATGAAACCCGGATAATTGTATCGCAACTTTAAAATATGGATACGTAAACACGGCCCCAAGTGATTAAATAGATATATAACAATGATAATAATAATTAAATATAGGAAACGCGTACCCAAAACTATCACAACGCTGAATTTCCCCGCACCGAAGAGCCAACCGGAATGGCTATCCGAACGGATAGGCCATCCGAACGGATTGCCATCCGAATGGATGGGCCATCCGAACGGATGACCATCCGACCCTGCACACCCAACCTCCTCTCCTCCTCCTTGCCTATAAATACCCCTCAGTCACATCAAGAACACCTGATCGGGACGTTGGAACGAACTGTTGTCCACCAGTCGGACAGGTCATCCGACCGGATAGCATGCCATCCGACCGGACAACATGCCATCCGACCGGACAACATACCATCCGACCGGACAACATGCCATCTGACCGGACAACATGACACCCGACCGGACAACATGACATCCGACCGGACAACATGCCATCCGACCGGACAACATGCCATCCGACCGGACAACATCTCATCCGACCGGACAACATGTCACCCGACCGGATAACATGCCATCCGACCGGACAACATGCCATCCGACCGGACAACATGCCATCCGACCGGACAACATCTCATCCGACCGGACAACATGTCACCCGACCGGATAACATGCCATCCGACCGAATATCAGTCATTACGAAAAGATTTCCGTTTAGCACACCATCGCTTACGCTACCGTTCCATGTTTATGATAACTCAGGCGCACTCTAAATCCATCCAATCAAATTGTGTCCCGCTAAATACGCACTGTGAGTATACTCGAACCCCTTTTAATCGTATTTTGGGTGTAACATACTTTCCTAATCAACCGAACTTATCAAACGAATTATCCGATCAAACTATTTATCACTTGCGAATGACTGTTATGCATAGTTATACGTGATGCTAGTTACATACGCGTTAGGACTCATACTCACGAGGTCCCTCCTTAACTAGTATAGTACTATAGCATCAGACGAGGTCTAGTTAGGATGAATAGCAATCGCGGTCGAAGCTCGAGTGACTTAGCTGTAGTATCTGTCTTTATGCATGTATGTTGAGGTATCCCGTTTATGTATTTGGTAATTCGCAGCACTTTTTACTACTTTTATGTTACTCTATCAAAACTTGTATACTCGCTAATACTTTTTGTATTGACGTTGTTTTAACATATGTTGCAGGTTAGATCGCTATCTACATCAAATCAAGCTAGGAAGTCTAGAAACTCGCCTAAAATCTAGGTTGTCGGATTTGTATTGTTCGAGAGGACAAGAAATCTGTGATAACTTACGTGATTGTATTATTGTTAGTATGGGATAACAATTGTAATAAATATTATCGCAATATAGTTGTTATGGATTCTCTTGAGCAATCTGATTCGCCTAGTGCCGCGCCCCGATGATTCCGCCATCGGTTGGGGTGTGACATTTGCGTATCTTTAATTACTGGCAGTAAGTGGGGTATTGTGCACATTACTGTTGTTTTATCACTCTTAGGTGGGCGAGCCTAATTAGTGATACACATCATTATTGGCTTACAAGACCCAATAGTGATATGACCACAGTCATAGATCCGGTCGAGTGACAACTGGACCAGCTAATTATAAGATAGGGGCAATTGTAATCGCTCTTAATACTGTAAATTATAACAAATGTGTTTTTGTACAAAAATGAATGAACTCACCAGTATTTCCTGCTGACCAAATGTTTTTTAAACGCGTTTCAGGTTATTACAGTAGATTGGAATAAGAATGATGATACGGCACCGAAAGGCTTAAAGAAGTGGCTTATTTTATCAATTAAATTAAGAAAACATTGTTTCATATATTCGGGTTTATCCCATATTAAAGCTACATTTGTAAAACATGGGTTTATTCCCATCTGTTTAATAAATAAAATCTGGTGTTTCTAAACTCTGGTATTTTCCTAACTCACGGTCCTGATGAAATTTTCCGCTGCAATATTTTCAAAATAACCACTAGTACCACTTGACTGCTCGCAGCTCCCGTCCAGGGTGTGGTCAGGGGTCGTGACACGTGATACATGTAGTGAGAACTAAATGTTAGACTGGATCAAGATCACATAGTGGCATTTGCATTAGAAATTAATATGAAATGTGTGAAATTTTAATTATGATGTGTTTAATTACGAAAATTTAATAGTGTCATAAGCTTTGGACAATCATCATGCCCCGATCACCAATCTGCTGCTGGTCGGGGTGTGACAAATTAGTATCAGAGCCAATGACTATAGGGATTTAGGTTTATGTTATTAGACTATAACCCTTAGACAAAGCCTATAGCTTGATTAGGTGCCTTAGGTGCTTTATTTGCTTAATTGTTTATTTTGTCCTAGCTTACACATGTTTAAAATTTTCCAAATGTCACACACATATACATGTGAGCACTTTTAGATGTTATATGCTAAATGTTATGTGTCTTGCATGATAATACGTGATTTATTACTCTTCTATAGTATACTTTAAATGTTACACTTGCACATACTATACTATATAAATACTAAAGCTATATTATTTCCATTTCTATTTCCATAAGTAACCAATCATTTTGATTTTCAAATGATTCCATTTATTCATGGATTTTTCTTTTATTTATTTCATTTTAAGAATTGGAATTTCAATTGAGTTTTCAATCTCGTCAAAGTGACCTCACGGGACGGACATGTAGCAACTAAAAGGGTTAAGTATCGGTAGTCGGGACATCCAGTCTAGGCTGGCATGCGCATAAATCCCGAGGGTGATGTGACCGTGTCGTCCCGATCAGTCAAAAACCCAATTAAACCTAGGTAGCTAGGGTAAGTCGGGTATCGTATCCACGAAGAGCATGTGGTCAGTATTGCACAACCCGTTCGATTAGTTAGACTATTTACAAATAATGTACAAAGTGATTATGAAGATTGCTAATATTATTTGTTTGTTTGGTTTTGAAAATAAATCGGATTGAACCGATAAATTGATGTTATTCTTAAAACAATGTGTGATTAACTAAGATTGTAAACTAAACTAAAAAGTTGAAACAAGAAATTAGAATACGGATCACACCCGATTTGATAATTGCAAGACCTAGGGTTCCTACATGTTTTAACTTGATTCAATTGCATATAATGATTAATGGATTACTATCACGGAACTTAGGTGCCAATTGCTATCTACGTCATAGACAACGGACCACAATGCACTTCATTACCTCAGACATGTAAATCCCAACCTAAGATAAGGCATAATTGCGTATAACCATTTCGCAAAGTCATAATGTCACGGCCCCCGTCCCGATGTGACCCGGTCTAGGAGCCGTGGGACAGAAACCCGTGGCATTTATTATTTGATTTGACAGCGGAAGTTTAACAGGATCTTTTGAAACTTGAAAATGCCCAATTATTTTATTTCATAACTTGGGACAAACCCCATAATTTACAGTAAAGGAAATTTCACGAGGAAATCCCTTGTTTTACAAAACATGTTTATTTATTTTATTGAGCCACCACTTCATGCTTGTTAATGCTCCGTAGCACGTTTTCCTTGATTCACAGTAAGTAACCTGAAACATGTTTTGAAAATATTTTATCAGCGGGGAAATACTAGCGAGTCATTCAGGTTAAATAAAATGACACATTAGTTATAAATTACAGCATAAGAGCGATTACAATGGCTACTATCTTATTTTTATCTGGCGCCGTGTCACACCCTGGTGACGATGGTCATACCACTATTGGGTCATTTCACCCAAGTAGTGATGATTATCACTGTTAGGTTTGTTAACCTAACCGTGAGAAATTAGTAATGTGCACAATACCCCACTTGCCAGTGATTCAAGATAACCACGACTTAATCCCTGTAACTATAACTTTTGAAAATAATTTAAGTATTGTAAAACATTGTTGATAAAAAGAGAATGACTCACATTGCAAGTTTAGACGGGCAGAGTTTAGCCTACTGATAAGCCTGATAACCTAATTTAAATAACAATGCACACGAAACTAGGTCAGTAACTTAATACAACATTTATGATAAACTCACGAAATCAAAACCCTCACGACGAATGACAAAGTATAGCCCAAATACGGGCAGCACTTAAACATCCATCGGATCGGTTTCAATCGATCGGACATTGTATCGTAGCAGTGATCGAGTTAATACCCTGTACTCGTAGCAGCGTTTCCCTACGTGAAAGTGTGATTTTTAGCAGTTTCTTTCGTTTTTGAATGAAACTTTCGAGCACAGAAGCAAGTCCCATGCACCCGCAATTTATAGCAGAAAAATGGGTTTTACGCGGCCCGCGTAAACCCTCACAAGACTTCTACGCGGCCCGCGAGAGCCCCTAGTCTACGTGTAGGGCTTGTGTGTCACGAGTAGGGTTGCCACGTGTGCGACATGTGGCTTAAACGCTTATCCGGAGATTTTATAAGTTGTCGCGGCCCGCGTAGCCTTACCTTATGGCTCACGCGGATCTGATTTTCTTGGTTTTTCATGCACATTAGGGTTTTAGGGGTCCGGGTTTTCACTTACGGGTCGGTTAAGGACAATTTTGCAGGTCCTTACATCCTCCCCACCTTATTTAAAATCTCGTCATCGAGATTTACTAAAATAAGTGAGGATGCTTTTGCTTGATTTCTGATTCCAGCTCCCAGGTGTATTTGGGTCCTCTTTTTGAATCCCACTTGACCTTGACCAGTACCAATCTTTTTTGTTTGAGAAACTTAATCTTTCTGTCTTCTATTTGAAGCGGTTTCTCCACGAACTTCAACTTTTCGTTCACCTGTATGTCTTGAAGAGGGACTACTAGCGATTCGTCAGATAGACATTTCTTGAGGTTAGATACATGAAATACATCATGCACTCCTGCTAGCTCTTCTGGTAGTTGCAAGTGATAGGCGACCGGTCCTATTCGCTGGATTACTGGGAATGGTCCTATGTACCTTGGACTTATCTTTCCTTTCTTACCGAACCGAACTATTCCTTTCCAAGGAGAAACTTTCAAGAGTACCTTGTCTCCAACTTGAAATTCTAACGGCTTACGTCGATTGTCTGCATAACTTTTCTGGCGATCTCGAGCCGTCTTTAGTATTTCCTTGATTTGAGTGATCTTGTCGGGGGTTTCTTGCACAATCTCGGGACCTGATAGTTGGCTTTCTCCTATTTCTGCCCAGCAAACTGGAGTTCTACACTTTCGTCCATACAATGCTTCGAACGGGGCAGCTTTGATGCTCGAATGATAACTATTGTTATAGGAGAATTCAATTAAAGTTAAATGGTTGTCCCAGTTTCCTCCAAAATCTTTCACACATGCTCTGAGCATGTCTTCCAGGTTTTGGATCGTCCTTTCACTTTGTCCATCCGTTTGGGGATGATATGCAGTACTTAAATTCAATCGTGTCCCCATTGCTTCTTGGAAACTTGTCCAGAAATGTGAAGTGAAACGACTATCTCTATCCGATACAATAGAGAGTGGAACTCCATGTAAGGATACCACCTCGTCTACGTATAACTTGGCTAATCTTTCCATACTGAAAGTTTCCTTCATAGGCAGGAAATGAGCTGATTTGGTTAATCGATCCACAATTACCCAAATTGCGTCGTTACCTTTTATAGTTTTGGGCAACTTAGTAACAAAATCCATGGTTATTAGTTCCCATTTCCGAACAGGCATTTCTAATTGTTGGAGTAACCCTGAAGGTTTCTGGTGTTCTGCCTTAACTTATGAACACGTTAGACACTTAGATACATATCTAGCTATATCCTTTTTCATTCCTATCCACCAGAAATTATTTCTTAAATCTTGGTACATCTTATTATTACCAGGATGCATGGTATACCTTGATTTATGGGCTTCCTCTAAAATCTTATTTCTTAAGTCTCCTTGTTTAGGTACCCAAATCCTTTTCTTGTGGAATCTCCAAATTCCATCATTTCCTTGTTCTAATTCTTTTATTCTTCCCTTCATTCATTCAGCATCATCCTTGATTGCTGTTTCTTGAATGTGTTTCAGTTGTTCCATTAGATCTAATTGTAAACTTAATCTAAGAGCACGAACTCGTCGTTGTTTCTCATGATACTTATGACTTAAGGCATCTGCTACTACATTTGCCTTTCCTTCGTGATATTGTATATCACAGTCGTAATCACTTAGAATTTCCATCCATCTTCTTTGCCTGATGTTTAATTCTTTTTGCCCAAATATGTATCTTAAACTCTTATGATCCGTATAGACTGTAAACTTACTGCCATACAGATAGTGTCTCCAAATCTTAAGGGAAAAAATTATTGCTCCCAATTCTAAGTCATGAGTCGTATAATTTTCCTCATGCTTCTTCAATTGCCTTGAGGCATACACAATTACCTTCCTGCGTTGCATTAGCACACATCCTAATCCTAGCTTAGAAGCATCACAGTAAACTTCAAAATTTTCTGTCCCTTCTGGTAAGGCAAGAATTGGGGCATTTGTTAACCTTTGCTTTAAAATCTTAAAAGCCTCTTCTTTCTTAGATCCCCATTCAAACTTCACTGCTTTACAGGTTAGCTTAGTTAATGGAACAGCTATCTTAGAAAAATCCTTAATAAACCGTCTATAGTATCCGGCTAACCCTAGAAAACTTCTAACTTCCATAGCTGATTGCGGGACCTTCCATTTGGTGATCACTTCTATTTTGGAGGGATCTACGTGAATGCCTTCGTGATTCACCATGTGTCGTAAAAATTGCACCTCCTGTAACCAAAATTCACACTTCGAGAATTTGGCGTAAAGCTTCTCTTTTCTTAACAAAGTTAAGAGTGTATGTAGGTGCTCACAATGTTCCTCCTAACTTTTGGAATAAATGAGTATATCGTCGATAAAGACAATTACAAATTTATCCAAGTACGGTTTACAGATCCTATTCATCATGTCCATAAATGCTGCAGGTGCATTTGTTAGTCCAAAGGGCATGACTGTAAACTCGTAATGACCATACCTAGTTCTGAAAGCAGTTTTAGGTATGTCTTCCTCTTGTACTTTTAATTGATGATACCCGGAGAGTAAATCTATCTTAGAAAAATATCTAGCTCCCTGAAGTTGATCGAAAAGATCATCAATCCTAGGTAATGGGTATCGATTCTTAATTGTAACCTTATTCAATTCCCTGTAATCGATACACATTCGCATCGACCCATTTTTCTTTTTCACAAACAACACGGGTGCTCCCCAAGGGGATGAACTAGGTTGTATAAATCATTTGCTTAACAATTCATCTAACTGCTTTTTCAATTCCAACATTTCAGTGGGTGCTAACCGATAAGGTGCCCTGGCTATCGGTGTAGTTCCCGGAATTAGATGAATTTTAAATTCTACTTCCCTATCGGGTGGTAATCCACGTAGTTCTTCTAGGAATATATCCAGGTATTCTGATACTACTAGAATTTCCTTAAGTTCCTTACCTTTCGTGTGAATGATTACCGAAATCATATACACTATTCCTTGTCTTTTTGAATAACTGGCCATTTTCATTACGGAAATGAATTTCATTGGCTTACGTGGCTTATCTCCTGTAATCATCATTATTTCTCCTGTGGGTGTATGAATTTCTATGGAATTCTTATCACAGAGGATTCGAGTATGGTTAGCTACTAACCAATCCATTCCTAACACCATATCGAATCCAGCTAAATTCATAGGTAACAGGGTTGCAGAAAATTTATGGCCTAAGAGTTCTATCTTTCCTCTTTGCAAAACCTTATCTATGTGAACAGAATTACCATCTGCGGTTTCTACTGTAAAAATTTATCTAAGGTTGGTTAAGGGTAGGTTAAAAGCTTGGCAGAATGAAGTGTTTATAAAACTTTGGTTTGCCCCAGAGTCAAATAACACTTTTGCATACACGTCGTGAAATAGAAACGTACCAGCTATCACATCTGGGATGAGTTCTGCTTCTTGGGTAGTCAACTGGAATGCTCTCGCATTCTTTTTGGTAGTTCCTTCTGCAGGTTTGACTTTGTTGTCAGCTGGTTTGACTAATTTGGGATAGTCTGGTCTAAAATGTCCAGCTTCTCCACAGTTGAAGCAGATTGTTGATTTCTTTCTCCTGCAATCTTCATCTTGATGCCCTAGAATTTTGCAGAAATTGCAATATCCTTTGAATCTTCCAAAATGCTTTCTTTTACAGGTACCGCAGAATGGAGTAGTGGAAGGTTGCCCAGTTCCATTTTTCTTGAAATTACTACTATTACCCACACGGAATCCTTGGGTAATCTTTTGGGCCACTTCCTTTTTCCGGTTTTCTTCTCGCGTACGTACCAGTCCATCGGTCAAGGTATTGGCTAATTCCACCGCATCGTCAATTGTGCGGGGTCTCGCAGCTTTGACGATATCACGAATCTCGCTAATTAAACCCCAAATATAGCGAGAAATAAGTACCGGTTCTGGCGAAGCCAGGGTAGGTACAATTCTAGCATACTCGAAGAATGTCGAAGTATACCCTCGACAGTCTACATCCACCATCCAGTGGTTCAGGAACTTATTTGTCATTTGTTCCTTTTCATATTCGGGACAAAATTTTCTTTCTACTAGTCTCTTAAATTCTTCCCAATTCATGGCATAAGCCACATCACTTCCCTTGGCTTGTAGTACCGTGTTCCACCATTCTAGTGCCCCTTCGTTAAAAAGATGCGACGCGTACATGACCTTGTCTTCCTCGGCACATTTACTTATTTTAATTTCTGCTTCGGTTTTCTCTAACCAACACAGTGCAGCAGTCGCCCCTTCATTGCCTGCAAATTCGATTGGTTTACAGGCAAGAAATTCCTTGTAAGTGCAACCAGGCGTTGCAGCTTTCATTTTCTTAAGAAATGGGGCTTGCATCACATCATCATTATTATTATTGTTGCCGCCTCCATTTATACTATTACTGAAATTGTCGCCGTGAGTACGTTTGCTGGGAGTAGTTGGTTGAGGTTCAACTGGATTTCGGGCAGCAGCAAGGATTGCTGGAATAGCATTTGCTATTCCCTGGGCAACGATGTTTTCTATATCTTGCCTATTAAGAAAGTGATCCTCATTGTTTTGCTCAGATGGGTTTACTTCGTTAACTGGTTCATTAACAGCGTGTTCCATCTGTTAATTAACAATATATATGTTATTGGCACAAAATAAATAACAACCAAACATAGTAAAGCAATCACATATAAGTATGTCAACACGTATAGCCAAAATTGTCGACTCAGCGACGTTGATATTTTTATATATTAGTATGCATCCATACACGCCAGTTATATTACAAAAGTTTTATTTTAAGTTATTTTACATGATTATATTTTTATTAATATTTATTATTATTTTATTATTATTAAACACGTAACCACACAACCACATACGATCCCTGTCAGCTGGCACTTCAGAAACGGCGTTCCCTCTCGTCGTATTTCCATGATATCCTCTCCCCCACTTCCCGGATTCTATTTCCTGCATCCACCTGCTCCTCGCCATAGTGGCGGAGTTCAGCCAAGTTTTCTGTGCTCATAGGTGGGTTTGGTGCAGGCTTAGGGTCAAACTGGGGGAAAAAGGTGTTAGGGTTATTCAAGAGATTCTGAAATTGCCAATCACTTGTCCACTATTCCTCCAGCTCTCCGGGTAGAAGTTGGTGGTTGACAATGGGATCTGGGATAGCAGGTTCCAAATTAACTGGAAGTTGTGATTCAATTGGGTAATTGAAGAGGTCTTCATTGGCAGGTCCAATGAGGTCACAATTTTCCAGTTTGCGATCCAACTCTTTCCATGGTGGCATTTCCTGGGCTTGCCCTGAACTTTCCCCTATCTCTTTTCCCTTGCCTTTGTCTTTTGGTTCCTCAGTCTTTTTAATCCTTTGGGCAGCTGGCTTCTTCCTCCGTGTGCGTCTCCATCCTATGATTCTCCTTCTTTTCTTCGTCTTGGGTTTCTCATGGGCTTGAGCCTGGAATTCCATAGGTTCTTCAGTGTCGGCCAGATAATCGAATAAGTCTCTGGAAACTTCCATACCAGCAGAATAGATATTGAGATTCTGAAGAGCTTCAGACAACTCATTCATGCTGTTTAGCAGATATAGAGAAAACACAAAATTCTACTTAGAAAGTTATATATTTAAATTTTGACAGAATCACAAAGTGGCAATTTGAGAAATTAAGTATTTTTAAATACTTAATTGGCTTAAACCAGTGGCTCTGATACCACCTTTTTCTGTCACGGCCCCCGTCCCGATGTGACCCGGTCCAGGAGCCGCGGGACAGAAACCCGTGGTATTTATTATTTGATTTGACAGCGGAAGTTTAACAGGATCTTTTGAAACTTGAAAATACCCAATTATTTTATTTCATAACTTGGGACAAACCCCACAATTTACAGTAAAGGAAATTTCATGAGGAAATCCCTTGTTTTACAAAACATGTTTATTTATTTTATTGAGCCACCACTTCAAGCTTGTTAGTGCTCCGTAGCACGTTTTCCTTGATTCACAGTAAGTCACCTGAAACATGTTTTGAAAATATTTTATCAGCGGGGAAATACCGGCGAGTCATTCAGGTTAAATAAAATGACACATTAGTTATAAATTACAGCATAAGAGCGATTACAATGGCTACTATCTTATTTTTATCTGGCACCGTGTCACACCCTAGTGACGATGGTCATACAACTATTGGGTCCTTTCACCCAAGTAGTGATGATTATCACTGTTAGGTTTGTTAACCTAACCCGTGATAAATTAGTAATGTGCACAATACCCCACTTGCCAGTGATTCAAGATAACCACGACTTAATCCCTGTAACTATAACTTTTGAAAATAGTTTAAGTATTGTAAAACATTGTTGATAAAAAGAGAATGACTCACATTGCAAGTTTAGACGGGCAGAGGTTAGCCTACTGATAAGCCTGATAACCTAATTTAAATAACAATGCACACGAAACTAGGTCAGTAACTTAATACAACATTTACGATAAACTCACGAAATCAAAACCCTCACGACGAATGGCAAAGTATAGCCCAAATACGGACAGCACTTAAACATCCATCGGATCGGTTTCAATCGATCGGACATTGTATCGTAGCAGTGATCGAGTTAATACCCTGTACTCGTAGCAGCGTTTCCCTACGTGAAAGTGTGATTTTTAGCAGTTTCTTTCGTTTTTGATTGAAACTTTCGAGCACAGAAGCAAGTCCCATGCACCCGCAATTTATAGCAGAAAAATGGGTTTTACGCGGCCTGCGTAAACCCTCACAAGACTTTTACGCGGCCCGCGAGAGCCCCTAGTCTACGTGTAGGGCTTGTGTGTCACGAGTAGGGTTGCCACGTGTGCGACACGTGGCTTAAACGCTTATCCGGCGATTTTATAAGTTGTCGCGGCCCGCGTAGCCTTACCTTGTGGCTTACGCTGCCCGCGTAGCCTTACCTTATGGCTTACGCAGCCCGCGTGAAAACCAAAAATCTAATTTTCTTGGGTTTTCATGCACATTAGGGTTTCAGGGGTCCGGGTTTTCACTTACGGGTCGTTTAAGGACAATTTTGCAGGTCCTTAGACAATACTTTATCATCGTTCGACAATTTCCGAATTCGAAACAAATGCAAGACAATTATCAGAGGTTTCAAATACTAAATAATTTGTCACAAAATCAAATCAAAATACAACTGCATAAACCCTAGAAATCTTACAAAAATCTACACCCGGGTGAAACCAAAGAGACTAGCCGCTCATGGTTGAACGAACGTGATCACCGAACGACGAACACGAGCACCACACCATGATCTTTGAGTCTTGTAAGAATTATGGAGATTAGGGTTTGAAGGTGAAGGTGGAAGGATGAAGATGATGGTGGAATCGATTAGGTTAGAGATGATGGAGAAAGATTAGGTTTTAGGTTAGAGATGAAGGTTAGGAATGAAGTAGGTGATGGATTAGATGTTTTGGAATGGGTTAGATGATGTTTAGATGATCCCTCATGGTGTTTTTATCATTCACAACTCGTAACCCCCAAAACTTGGTCAAAGATGGTTTTAATTCGTCCCAACAACTAAGAAACTCAAATTTCATGATAGCAGAAACTAGGGGGCGTCGCCGACGCCATTTAGGGCGTCCCCGACGGCCCCTGGATGTTCCAAGTTCGCCCGACGCGCTAATCCACTGCCTACGAACATTTTTGCCGACGGAGGGTTCTGGAGGGCGTCGCCGACGCCCCCCCCCCCCCTATGCGTCGATGACGCCTCCTGGTTTTGAAGGTTTCATGCGAAAACTGTTTTCTTCATAACTTCTTCATTATAGATGTAATACCTGCGTCCCTAGACTTTTGGATATTGTCAATTTAGCCCCTAAACTATGTAGTCATTGATACTTTTGATACTTGGAAAATGCTATGCTATATACTAGATACTTGGAATGGCTAATTCTAGATGCTTGGAATGTCTAAATCTAAATACTTGGAATGCCTAATACTAGATACTTGGAATGTCTAAATCAAGATACTCGATACTTTGGTGCTTGACTCTTGAGGCTTGTGAAACTTGAGACTTGGTTAAACGAGGGACTGGAGTCTTGTCACTGGCGGAAACTATGAAACTTTGAAATCTTTTGTGTTATTGCTATAATCTAGTTATACTATTACCCAATAAATACACAACGCGACGCTTGATCTAACGCATGAAACGAATCAAAGACGGAAACGCAGAAAGGATGGATTGGCCGAGTGGCAATCCGATCGGATGACCACCCGATCGGATGGCCACTCGACCGAGTTGCCAACCGATCCGTGCATACCGCCTCTCTTCCCCTCTCACTCACACTATAAATAGGCCTGTCACATCAATTCTCACTGATGTGACAGCCTCACTCGACCCAGACGCACACACTCCTCTTTTCCTCCATTTCTTGGCGATTTCGGTACGTTTTACACTAGATTCTTGTACATCTTTGATCTACACACAATTCTCTACATGATTCTCCTTTGAAATCTCACTTTTCACCATGAAATCTCTAAGATTTGAGCTCTTGAGGGTGACGTCATCAAGGTGGTTTGAACAAACTGATGAATGATGTCATTTTGATCAAGATCTAGCCCAGATCTAAGGAATTTCATAAGTTTTTATACTAAATCCTTACTAAAACTGTATTTTACAGCTAAAAACCTATGTTTATCTTCATCTTTTCTTAAACTTTTACATAAGACGGTGAGATTCGGATCTAAACGGATTGTAGACTTGATTATTAGTCTGGAGTCGGCTTGGAAAGGGATTGTTACCGGAGAAGATAACCGGAGTACGGATTCTGACTTAAATATCATCACGAACTGACGACTGAACATACCGGGTGAACACCGATGTGTTTACCATTGTCTTAATAAGTACCATAACGTCACTGGTTAATCAGAAACTTAGAAACTTTACAAGTTAGGAACGGGACAAGGACAACCCAATCGAGTGGCAATCCAATCGGATAGCCATCCGATCGAACTGCCATCCGATCGAGTGACACCTGCCCCATAAACCCTAAACACTTGGATATTTGAAACTATGATCGTCGAGTGGCAATCCGATCGGATAGCCATCTGATCGAACTGCCATCCGATCAAGTGTCATCACTTTAAACATATTTGAAACTTTAAATCTTTGATCGTCGAATGGCAACCCAATCGGATAACCATCCGATCGAACTGCCATCCGATTGAAGCGACAACGAGCTTTTGAACCTTCCAACACTTGGGTCGAATGGCAACCCGATCGGATAGCCATCCGATCGAGTGGCCATCCGTCACACACCTACACAAGTCCTCCCAATCGGGTGGCAATCCGATCGGATAGCCATCCGATCGAATAGCCATCCGATCAGGATGACTGATCCGACACTTTGCGCAATCTCGCTACTCTATCCGATTCTTATCTGTTATAATCTAATCAGGCTAACTCTAAAGAGCTCCCTTTGATCCAATAACAGTAGATCTGTTAAGCAATCACTGTGAGTATACTCGATCCCTTTTTGTTTTAAACTTTGAGATGTAACATGTATTCTACTAAACTACGATACTTGAAACTGTTGCAAGCTAAACTCTATCCTACGTGTATGTGAAACTTGTGATTCTTGTATTCTATTTGTGCTATGTGGACGTTTAACCCAGGGTGTGTAGTTCCGCCTTAACAATAGTAGCGCTATAGGAGATGCACCTCCCCATTATTCTCGGGGGTATTGTTAGGAGGATTCTAGTTTTCCTTGAGACTTGGGAAAACAACAAAGCATCGGGATACTTGGACTATCAATTGTTGGACTGCGAACACTAGCATGGCTGAAACTATTTTGTTACACTTACATAAGGATATGAGTTGTTTTATTCTATTATGCTATTACACAAACTTGTATACTCGCCGGTACATTTTTGTACTGACTATTATTTTAATACATGTTGCAGGCTGATAGGTGCTGGAACTATGGAAAAACAAGCTAGGGTTGATGCTAGAAACTCGCTTAGTTAAATTCTAGAATGTGAAACAATGACTATTGTGGTTGTATTTGGTACTGATGGTTATGTGGATGTTTAGACAATCTTGCATGTAGTTTACTTATTCTATATCGAAATTATTAGCGTTATGGAATCTCATGAGCAATCTGAATGCTTAGTGCTCGCACCCCAATGTTTCCGCCATCGGTTGGGGTGTGATAGATTGGTATCAGAGCCATAACTATAGGGAATTAGGATAAGTAGGAATACTTGCCCTAGTCTATAGTTCTAGGAATCTTGATTCTTATCTGTTGTTTAAGACTTATGCATTCTACCGTAACTGCTTCCTAGCAGCACACTTTCCCTACTAAGTTTACAACGCCTTTCCTAAGGCTGACACATATACACTTAATACTTTGAAAACACTGTTAACCAGTGTTTGTATTTTGCACGAGGTTTGCCCTCAAGACAGGAGTGACATCCGAACCCTGATGGAAAATCTCCATACTACTCTAGTAGGTCTTGTCTGCGGATAAGTACCAACGCTATTAGGGTACGATGTTGTCAAGTTAGAGGTGAAACTCAGACCTTGATGACTAGTCCCACCCTTTGATGTTTTCATGTCTCACCAAAGTCTCGAAACTTCCATTCAATTAGGAACGTGAAATGACCAAAAGGACGAATATCGTAGGCCTAACATCCATGACGTATTTGTCTAAGTAAGTCAAGACACGTTACCTCAATTCGAAAGGGGTTTCGAATCACTTTGGTTAGTCACCGTTCCTCTACCCGGAACACTATATGTTTTATAAGCCTATCTTTTATGTTATCTCGAATTTTACATGTGGTTTTAAACTTGATTCTTCGTTTATCTTGATTCTTTGTTTATTTTGAGACTTTTTACACAACTCGCACGCATGTCCGCAATCTAAAACATTAATTCCAATCTTTCAGGATCAAACTAAATTTACAAAGCTTATCTATGGTGATAATCTCGTTGGTAAATCTATGTGCTATTGTGGCCGTAAGACACTAGATGTAACATGGCATGGAAATACGAGGGAAAAGTTTCGTGTCCGAAACATGGTGGATACGCCGCTGGTACTTCCTATATATAAGTGTTTCCCACATGTTACCAACTTTCGTACCAAGTGCCATGCGAAACTTAGTGTCTGTGGATCGGTAATGAAGTTGTTGAATTCTAAATCTATGAAAGAACTATTTGTGTAATCTATGTAAAACCTATGTGAAATCTATTGTGTAATCTAGTGAAATCTATGTGCAAACTACGTATGTGTGGTTTTTGAGAAACGAAATACGAAACGTAGCCCAGCGCCGAAGACGAGGCAGACGTGGCATGTCCGAAGCATGGTGGATACGCCACTGGTACTTCCTATATATAAGTGTTTCTGGCATGTTACCGAACCCTTGTACCACGCGCCAAGTGAAGTTCGTAGTTTTGTAGGCTCGGGTTGAAGTTGTGAAATCTATTTGGGTTAATCTATGTTGTTGAAACTATTTGGTCAATCTATGTGGAGATCTTGTGATGAATTCTAATGTTGTGGTTAACGAAGCATGACACCAATGACGAGACGGACGTGGCATGATTGAAGCATGGTGGATACGCCGCTGGTACTTCCTATATATAAGTTCTTCCGTCATGTTGCTGAACTTTCGTATCACGTGCCATGCGGGATTTCGTTGTTCGTGGATTGTTAACACTAATCTATTGAAATCTATGGAAAACTATGAAATCTATTGAAGTCTATGTGAATCTATGATAATGATGATGAGTGTGTTTTGCGACACGTAACATGACCCCGAGTACAAGGTCGAACCGATTATGCCTGAAGCGTGGTGGATACGCCGCTGGTACTTCCTATATATAAGCGTTTGTGACATGTCACCAAACTTCGTACAAAGTGCCATGCGAAGGTCGTGGGTTGCGGTATCTATGTGAATCTTGAGTCTTAGTCTATCGTATGTGAATCTATATTAATCTAGACTTATATGATCCTCTTGTTGGATCTTTAGGATGTCTTCTCGAAAGCTCTCCGACACTCTCAAGAGATCCAGGGAAAAGTCTCAGAAAAAGATGATGTCCTTCATGGCCGACCAGATCGCTCGAGTTGCCAAAGATTGTCTCTGAGATCCAAGGATCGAACACTCCGCCCTCTTCTGTAGACTCTAAGACGGAGAAAGAAAAGTCTACCAAGTTCAGCTATAAACACTTTGTCTCTTGCAACCCAAAGTCTTTTACGGGCAGTGATGGGGTGACTGCTATGCTCGAGTGGTTTGACAGCATCGAGGTTACCTTCAATAACAGCGAGTGCCCGGAACATCTAAATACTTGGAGTGCAACGGGAATGTTTCAAGGCAGAGCGTTAGAGTGGTGGAAAATGAGAGAAACATCCGATCGAATGAAGAAGCCTATGCTTTCCCATGGGCTGAGGTGCGAGAATTAATGATGCTTGAATTCTGCCCTCCTCATGAACAATTGAAGCTTGAAGAAGAGTTTTGGCACTTGAAGTAGATTGGTGATGATAATCTGGCTTATACTACCCATTTCAAGCAGCCCAGCTTGATTGTTCCTCAATTGGTTTCTACTCCTAAGCGAATGATAACCAAGTACCTCAATGGTCTACCTCCTGCTATGCGTGATTCTATTGAAGCAACTCAACTCGGAAATATTGAGGAAGTCTACCGTCTTGCAGCCAGTCTCAACAACAATCGTGTTCGTGATAAGCAGTTTGCTAACCCTGCTCCCACCAAGTCTGCACACCAAGTTACCCAACAGTCAAGTGGCAACAAGAATAAGAGGCAAAAATCTCAAGGTTCAGGATGCAATGCTATTGTTCCTGCTGTAAACCCTGCTGCTAAACCTGCTCTTGCTGCTGCTGCTCCTGAAGTCAAGAAGCAGTACTCTGGGTCTTACCCCAAGTGTACGACTTGCAATTTTCATCACCCTACTACCTTGGCATGTCGTTTGTGTACCAACTGCAATCGTTATGGTCACACGACTCCCTATCATCAAACTAATCCTGCTCAACCTGCTCAACAACCTCCAGCTCAGGCAGCTCAACCAGCTCTCCCCGCCCCTCTGCAGAATCCAGGACCAGTCAACGCTGTACGAGCATGCTTTCAGTGCGGAGACACTACTCATCTACAAAATCGTTGCCCCTAGCTGAACCAAGAACAACAAGCAGCTGCTCATGGACGAGCATTCAACCTCAACGCTAACCAGGCTCGCAACAACAACGATGTGGTGAATGGTATGTTTCTCGTCAATAACCTTTATGCTTCCATCTTATTTGATACTGGTGCCGACATAAGCTTTGTGTCCATAGAATTTGAATCTTTGTTAAACTGTGCACGCTCTATGTTACCTAAGTCGTTTTCGGTAGAGATTGCCGATGGAAAGACTATTCTAGTTGATTGTATTCTCCGTGGTTGTTCCTTGATTCTTAACGACCACGTGTTTACTGTTGATCTAATACCCATGCAATTGGGTAGCTTTGATGTCATTATCGGTATGGATTGGTTGTGTAAGAACCATGTCGAGATTGCTTATCACGAGAAGTTTGTTCGTCTACTTCTACCGTCTGGTGATATCTTGCATGTCTATGGAGACTGACCTTCGAAAGGGCTAAGGCTGATGTCATGCACTCAAGCGAGCAGATGCTTATGTAAATAGAACCTTGCTTTCTTGGCCCACGTGGTGGAACAAAAGAGCAAGGGGAAGAACATAAGCGATGTTCCAATGGTGCGTGATTTCCCTGATGTCTTTCCTGAAGATCTACCTAGTCTTCCACCTCCTAGAACCGTCAATTTTCGTATTGATCTCATACCTGGTGCGACTCCCGTCGCCAAGGCCCCGTATCGTCTTGCACCTTCCGAGATGCAAGAGCTATCTAGTCAGCTTCAGGAACTACTCGACAAGGGATTTATTCGCCCAAGTACCTCCCCGTGGGGTGCTCCCGTGCTGTTCGTTATGAAGAAAGATGGTTCGTTCCATATGTGTATCGACTACCGCGAACTTAATAAGCTTAGCATTAAGAATTGTTATCCTCTCCCCCGGATCGATTATCTATTTGACCAACTACAAGGCGCGTCATGTTTCTCAAAAATTGATCTTCATTCTGGTTATCATCAGCTTCGAGTTCTCGAAGATGATGTACCCAAAACCGCATTTTGTACTCGTTATGGACACTACGAGTTCGTGGTCATGCCTTTTGGATTGACCAGTGTTCATGGATCTCATAAATCGCGTGTGTAAGCCCTATTTGGATCCTTTTGTGATAGTCTTTATTGATGATATTCTCATTTATTCTAAAACTAAACCTGATCATGCTCGACATTTACGCTTGATGCTTGAACTCTTACGTGGTAAACGTCTGTATGCTAAATTTTCTAAGTGTGAGTTCTGGATTAATGAAGTACAATTTCTTGGTCATATCGTTAGTAAGCAAGGTATTCATGTTGACCCGTCTAAAATCAAAGCTGTGAAGAATTGGAGTACACCTAAATCGGCATCTGAGATTCGTTCCTTTCTAGGATTGGCGGGTTATTACCGCCGATTCATCTCAGACTTCTCTAAGATAGCTGTTCCCCTCACTTCGTTAACTCAGAAAGAGAGACCTTTTGCTTGGGGTCCCGAGCAAGAGGAATCTTTTCAAACTCTTAAGACTCTTTTGTGTAATGCCCCTGTTCTTACTCTTCCTGATGGGAATGATGATTTCGTGGTGTATTGCGATGCCTCGAACCATGGCTTGGGCTGTGTGCTCATGCAGCGAGACAAGGTTATCGCTTATGCCTCCCGTCAACTCAAAGTACATGAGAAAAACTATACTACTCACGATCTGGAGCTTGGTGCAGTTGTGTTTGCGTTAAAGATATGGCGACACTACCTGTATGGTACTAAGTGTGTGGTTTTCACTGACCATAGGAGCCTTCAACATATTTTTGACCAAAAAGAACTGAACATGCGACAGAGACGTTGGGTGGAATTGCTTAACGACTACGACTACGAAATTCGCTATCATCCTGGCAAGGTGAATGTAGTGGCCGATGCTCTTAGACGTAAAACTCATATGAATACTATTCGTATTTCTAATGATCTCCATGCGTGTATTCGTGACGCCCAGTATTCGTCAGCTAATGAAGGAAGTCTAGAAGTGGAAATCCAAGGCGCTAAGATTGAACAACTCGAAACAAAACCTGATGGACTCCAATACTACCTCAATCGCATCTGGGTACCTGACCGCGATAACCTCCGTGAGCTCAATATGAATGAGGCTCACAAATCCCGTTACTCTATTCATCCGGGCGCTGATAAGATGTACCGTGATTTGCGTGCAACTTATTGGTGGCCCGACATGAAGAGGGACATTGCTGTATATATTTCTAAATGCCTTACTTGTACGAAGGTTAAGGCTGAACATCAGCGTCCTTCAGGACTTTTAGAACAACCCGAAATCCCAGTTTGGAAATGGGACAGCATCGCTATGGACTTTATTACCAAGCTACCTCGAACACCTTCTGGTCATGATAGTATCTGGGTGATCATTGATCGTTTGACCAAATCAGCACACTTTCTTCCTATTCGTGAAGATTATCAAGTGGAGAAACTTGCTCGAATCTATTCTGATGAGATTATATGCCATCATGGCTTACCTCTTGACATAACCTCGGACCGTGATGGTCGTTTTACTTCACGTCTTTGGCAAACCTTTCAATCCGCTATGGGTTCTCATTTGAATCTTAGCACGGCTTTTCATCCTTAAACGGATGGACAGACTGAGCGCACTATTCAGACCCTAGAGGATATGATCCATTCTTGTTTCATCGACTTTGGTGGTAACTGGGATGTACATTTACCATTGATTGAGTTCTCGTACAACAACAACTATCATTCCAGTATTCAGATGGCTCCTTTCGAAGCTTTGTATGGCCGCAAGTGCCGATCTCCTCTCAGCTGGCATGAGATTGGTGACAAGCAGTTTACTGGCCTTGAAATCATTCAAGAGACAACGGATAAGATTCTTCAAATCCATGATAACTTGATCAAGGCTAGGAGCAGACAGAAGAGCTATGCTGATAACAGGCGGAAGCCCCTGGAATTTGATGTTGGTGACCGAGTTCTTCTCAAGGTATCCCCCTGGAAGGGAGTAGTTTGTTTTGGTAAGAAGGGAAAGCTCGCTCCTCGCTATGTGGGTCCTTTCAAGATACTCGAAAGGATTGGCAAGGTTGCGTACAGACTCGACCTGCCACAGGAACTAAACAATGTGCATCCAGTATTCCACGTATCCAATCTACGTAAATGCCTATCCGATGAGGGATTACAGGTTCCCCTTGAAGACTTGCAAATAAATGAAGTTGTACACTTTGTGGAGAAACTGGTTGAAATCATGGATTAGGGCGTCAAGCGACTGAGGCGCAGAAAAATTCCCATAGTCA
Source organism: Helianthus tuberosus (assembly GCA_030545235.1). NCBI lineage: Eukaryota > Viridiplantae > Streptophyta > Magnoliopsida > Asterales > Asteraceae > Helianthus > Helianthus tuberosus. Next base: position 140,367,490 of record CM060420.1, read on the forward strand.
AGGTTCGATGGGAAGGAAAACGTGGCGCCGAATTCACTTGGGAACTGAAAAGTGAGATGAAGGCCAAGTATCCGTAGCTCTTTGAGTAGTCTTCTTCCTAGATTTCAGGGATGAAATCTCCTAAAGGAGGGGAGACTGTAAAACCTGCGTCCCTAGACTTTTGGATATTGTCAATTTAGCCCCTAAACTATGTAGTCATTGATACTTTTGATACTTGGTAAATGCTATGCTATATACTAGATACTTGGAATGGCTAATTCTATATGCTTGGAATGTCTAAATCTAAATACTTGGAATGCCTAATACTAGATACTTGGAATGTCTAAATCAAGATACTCGATACTTTGGTGCTTGACTCTTGAGGCTCGTGAAACTTGAGACTTGGTTGAACGAGGGACTGGAGTCTTGTTACTGGCGGAAACTATGAAACTCTGAAATCTTTTGTGTTATTGCTATAATCTAGTTATACTATTACCCAATAAATACGCAATGCAACGCTTGATCTAACGCATGAAACGAATCAAAGACGGAAACACGGAAAGGATGGATTGACCGAGTGGCAATCCGATCGGATGACCACCCGATCGAGTTGCCACCCGATCCGTGCATACCGCCTCTCTTCCCCTCTCACTCACACTATAAATAGGCCTGTCATATCAATTCTCACTGATGTGACAGCCTCACTCGACCCAGACGCACGCACTCCTCTTTTCCTGCATTTCTTGGCGAGTTCGGTACGTTTTACACTAAATTCTTATACATCTTTGATCTACACACAATTCCCTACATGATTCTCCTTTGAAATCTCACTTTTCACCATGAAATCTCTAAGAATTGAGCTCTTGAGGGTGACGTCATCAAGGTGGTTTGAACAAACTGATGAATGATGTCATTTTGATCAAGATCTAGCTCAGATCTAAGGAATTTCATAAGTTTTTACACTAAACCCTTACTAAAACTATATTTTACAACTAAAAACCTATGTTTATCTTCATCTTTTCTTAAACTTTTACATAAGACGGTGACATCCGGATTTAAACGGACTGTAGACTTGATTATTAGTCTAGAGTCGGCTTGGAAAGGGATTGCTACCAGAGAAGATGACCGGAGTACGGATTCTAACATAAATATCATCACGAACTGACGAATGAACGGACTGGGGTGATTACCGCCCGATCGATCGGCTGAACACCGATGTGTTTACCATTGTCTCAATACGTACCATAACGTCCCTGGTTAATCAGAAACTTAGAAACTTTACAAGTTAGGAACGGGACAAGGACAGCCCGATCGAGTGGCAATCTGATCGGATAGCCATCCGATCGAACTGCCATCCGATCGAGTGACACCTGCCCCATAAACCCTAAACACTTGGATATTTGAAACTATGATCGTCGAATGGCCATCCGATCGAACTGCCATCCGATCAAGTGTCACCACTTTAAACATATTTGAAACTTTAAATCTTTGAACGTCGAATGGCAACCCGATCGGATAGCCATCCGATCGAAATGCCATCCGATTGAAGCGACAACGAGCTTTTGAACCTTCCAACACTTGGGTCGAATGGCAACCCAATCGGATAGCCATCCGATCGAGTGGCCATCCGTCACACACTTACACTAGTCCTCCCAATCAGGTGGCAATCCGATCAGATAGCCATCCGATTGAACAACCATCCGATCAGGATGACTGATCCGACAGTTTGCGCAATCTCGCTACTCCATCCGATTCTTATCTGTTATAATCTAATCAGGCTATATCTAAATAGCTCCCTTTGATCCAATAACAGTAGATCTGTTAAGCAATCACTGTGAGTATACTCGATCCCTTTTTGTTTTAAACTTTGGGATGTAACATGTATTCTACTAAACTACGATACTTGAAACTGTTGCGAGCTAAACTCTATTCTACGTGCATGTGAAACTTGTGATTCTTGTATTCTATTTGTGCTATGTGGACGTTTAATCCAGGGTGTGTAGTTTCTCCTTAACAATAGTAGCGCTATAGGAGATGCACCTCCCCATTATTCTCGGGTGTATTGTTAGGAGGATTCTAGTTTTCCTTGAGACTTGGGAAAACAACAAAGCATCGGGATACTTGAGCTATCACTTGTTGGACTGCGAACACTAGCACGGCTGAAACTATTTTGTTACACTTACATAAGGATATGAGTTGTTTTATTCTATTATGCTATTACACAAACTTGTATACTCGCCGGTACATTTTTGTACTGACTATTATTTTAATACATGTTGCAGGTTGATAGATGCTAGAACTATGGAAAAACAAGCTAAGGTTGATGCTAGAAACTCGCTTAGTTAAATTCTAGAATTTGAAACAATGACTATTGTGGTTGTATTTGGTACTGATGGTTATGTGGATGTTTAGACAATCTTGCATGTAATTTACTTAATCTATATCGAAATTATTAACGTTATGGAATCTCATGAGCAATCTGAACGCTTAGTGCTCGCACCCCGATGTTTCCGCCATCGGTTGTGGTGTGACAATAGCTCCGTTTTACTCACCGTTTTCTCCCACATACTCGTAATTTAGCCCTCTATCATGCCATCTTCCAATATCTTCTTTTTAAATCCATTAACATCCCCCCAAAACACATCCAATCTTCGTGGTTAACCCAATTTTGTTCATTTCACATCCCCGGTTGACCCGACTCGCGTCCCGGTGCTCCGTTTAGCTCCCGATTAGCTCCTTAAACTCTTTTAGACATGTAAAACACAAATCCCATTAAAATTAGGCTATTCAAGATTAAAAGTTATGTAAAAACATCAACTTATGCATAAACGATCACCGGTTTTCAACCACGTATTAGAGGGACCAGTTTGCCTACCTAGGGACTGACGATGATAGTACCACAACTTGTTATGCCAAAGCATGTCACATCAAACGTCGCCTGAGTTAACCACACTTTGATAAGTCAGCGTGTCCATGTTAATTCATGGACACCATCTCACCATCATTTCATATCACCCCAACTTGAGTCATTTATCATTTCACGATTTTTCTTTAGGTTAGGTGTACGTCAATAGGTAAACATATGTGGACCATACAAAAGCTCGGTAATTGTGGGGGCCAATGTGGTTACGAAAGTGATGCTTGGAAGGCATACCAAGCCTTATGATGTGCCAAATCTAGGAATTTTCAATATTTCGTTTTTGAAATATCATTTTATCATAAGGTTTATGCTTTTAGAGATGTTATTGTTCAGTTTATAAGTCGACCGCTTTTCTCTAAATTCTCAAACCGATTGCATTAATCCTTGTACATGTCTACTAGACGTCTTCATACTTGAAAGTGTGCTGGAAATTTCGGTCGTCGTATGGTGGCCCACATCACGGAAGAAATACCTGATGTCATCCCAAACATTGTGGTTCAAGTCCAAAATTCCCCCTAAACAATCAAGGGGTTGAGAATCAGGAGAACCATGATAGTGCTAATTCTTCTAGGTGTTCCTACGAACACTTCAAGTCGTGCGACCCTCCCAAAAAGGAAGGTATGGAGGGTGCTACTGCTCTTCTCCGATGGTTTGAAGAAATGAAGAGTACTTTTATAAATTGCGATTGTCCTAATAATCGCAAGGTTCGATATGCAACTGGCATTTATTGGAGAATGCATTAACTTGGTGGAATGGCGAGAAAAATACTCGTGGTGCTAAAGTCGCAGTGGCTTAACTTGGGAGCAAATTAAAGAGATAATGACTCAATAGTTTGTCCATGAATTAAAAATTTGGAGGATGATTTTGGACCTTGAAACAAGAAAGTGTTGAGAGAAAGGTATAACAACCCACCTAAAAACCTTTAACATGCCCTAAACTACCTATAATATACCCTATATACGAAAAACGGACCTAATATACCTTTATATTAATAAAAATCAATTAAAAACAACTATACCAAGTCCTCGCGGGGCGCGACCCAGTCAAGCAAGGATAGTCGCGGGCCGCGACAAGGTGCTACCAGGCCGCACCAGGTTGCGCCACGTGTCCCTGGTGTGTTATGTCTAGACCGTTGATTCACCATAGCTAGGACCTACCCTAGGTCTCTCGCGGGCCACGTAAGATTTAGAGCAGGTGCTCGCGGGCCGCGAGCCGCTATAAAAGGAGTGTTCGAGTTCAGTAATTCTCGTTCAAAAATTTCTTTCTCTCTCAATCTATAATAGCTAAAACTCTCGGGTATTTTACCCCTAAAAAGCGAAGCCCTGCCTCTTTGTATGTATTATAACCCCCGGTTACGTATAAGTTAGTATACCTGATTGATCTAGAGCTCAAAACGCATGTCAAGGCTCTGCCTGACTTAGTCGTTGGAGTTCTGTCTCGAGGGTATGGCTAATGTAAATTGGGTTATCTTACTAACACGTGTGCATTGTTTAAATTTTAATAGATTATAACCAGGAAGTCACCATAAAGCAGTAATATTATCTAAAAACAGCAAAGTGAGTCATTCTCTTTTTCTACCAAACTGTTTACCAAAACCTCAATTGTTTTAAATTATGTTAACAGTGATTTAGTCTATGTATTCTACAATTACTATCGGTATGTTGGGGTTTTGTATACATTACTTGTTACTACACTATGAGTAGTAGCATGACCACAAGTCAGGATTGGCAGTACCTTGGGTGGTAATTGGGTAGATATAAACTTTGTAATCGCTTTCAATCTTGTAAAGATATAAAAGCTTGTTTTGATTAAATTGGGATGCACTCGCCAGTATTTATTGCTGATAAAACGTTTTAAAATGCGTTTTAGGTAACTTAATGTGAAGCTAATAGAAGCCAGCTGGAGAGCACTGAAGGCTTGGAAGAGTGGCTATAAAAGTTACCTAAATAAGAAAGAAGTTTTATTTCATTAAGTTAGGGTTTATCCCTATAAACGTATTATAATGGAAACTTGGGTTTTTCCCATGTAATTACTATTTATAAAAATGTGGTGTTTTAACTCTGATAAACTATTTCCTAACTACGGTCCTGATGTTTAATTTCCGCTGCTAAATGAATAAACATCGATACCACTAATCTGGATCTCACGACTCCCGCTCCCGGGGTATGGGTCGGGGGTTACGACAGAGAGTGGTATCAGAGCTACAACCCCTAGTTTAAGCCACGGAAGTGTTCTGCTGACACCAAGATTTTATCAATTATGTTAGGAAATAATCTATGTGATTAGGTGTATATATGTATATTATTGTTTTGTGTTATTTGACAATATGTTAGTTTACAGTTTGAGTGAAGGAACTTCATCATAGCCTACTCCTTCGGGGTATTCTGCTAGCAAGGTACGTCTGACGCTTACTGTCACCTAGCTAGTTCTCCCAAGAGTGAAGGAACTTCATCATAGCATACTCCTTCGGGGTATTCTGCTGATATAGAAGAAGGAATTTTTATCTTTAAGGTGCAATCTGAGGAACCATTCCCTTCGAAAAAGAGAGGATGGTTTAGTAGGGGAGCACATGAGAGGAGAAAGCGAATGAGAAAATTGCAACAACAAAGAGCGTTAGCAGCAGCCAATAGGGAAGTAAATGCCCAAACCTAGGAAGCAGTTAATAGATAGTTGGCAAACTTTCATATGCTAGCCACCACTGCAGCAGATCCAAACCTTGATCAAATAATTGCACCACAACCATTGCCATTATTCCCAACCCAACCAATGGAGATAGAACTTAACCAAGGAAACCAATTCCCCATACCAGCATTTGACCCTAACGAGATACCTAGAATCCCAGCACCTAATCCTCTAGCGTATGATCCATGGGAAGATGACCATAGGGAATATCAGGAACTCTATCCACAGGGAGAACCGATACCAAATCCCATAGCACAGTATACCGACCTTAATCCTTTAGATCCGTATTGGAATGCCGACCAGTAGATTCAGAATGTGTTAAACAACCCGTAGAGCCTATACCTCAATACCCTGACCCAGTACCAGCACCACTGCCATCCATGAGTGAAGAAAATGTGCAGGAACTCCGCACATTTGGTGAGGAATTAGTGGAAGTAGGAGAGAGGATATGACAAATAGGAGAAAAGCTCGTGTCGAAATATGACGAGCGAGAAATGCAGTTCTGGATGAACAACCCCTAGTAATAATAATACTAATAATAGTATATATATATATATATGTGTGTGTGTGTGTGTAGTTTGAAAATATATATATATATATACATATATACATATGTATATATATATAGGGAGCCGCTAAAATGAAAACCACCTCCAGTTGTAAGAACCGCGAGAACCACTCTCAGCCAATCAGAATATGCCAAGATAAAGGGTATTATAGTCATTTCCACACACTGTCATATATGTCTCTGTCTGTCTCTGTCCTCTGTCAAACCAATTCATTCATTCATCTCTCATCTATCTCTCTCTCTCTCTTAAACCCTCTGATCTCTCATCATCGTTCACCCCCAAATCATCTCAAGAAATCAAAATCAAATGTTCATCATCTTCATCTGAGTACACAGATCAAGTTACCGGCACCACACCCCTTGTACCCCCTCCTTCTCCGGCAACGGTGGCGGCTGAGGCTCGACAAGGACAGACAGAGAGACAAAGAGAGTCTGAGAACTGAGAGAGACGACGGAGGTATGTGGACGACGGCCATCGAGGGGGAGGAGGAGCGGCTGTTTGAAGAACGGTGGTGGGTTTGCACGTAGGTGGTGGGTTTGTAGGGGGAGCAGGAGCGGCTGTTTGAAGAACAAGGAGGAGGAGCGGCTGTTTTGAAGAACGATGGTAGGTTTGCAGGTAGGTGGCCGACGGATGACGGCGATCGACGGCGAACGGTGGTGGGGTTGCAGGTAGGTGGACGACGGCGGTTTGAAGAACGGTGGTGGGGTCGCACCCACCTAACTCACACTCTGTTTGAGCTTCAAGATCCTTTCAATCTTGAAAAAATCAGATTTTTTTAATACCCATCTTATTCTTTTGTATCAATTTTTAGTGCTTTGAGGTGATTTCTAGGGTTTCAAGGGTTTTCTGGGGTTTGGTTATCGTTCAACGAGTCGGGTTAGATTGGTTATGGGTTCAGGTCAACAAGTCAACCTTGGTCAGCGGCTCGGTTAACTGTGGTCAACGGCTTTGGGTCAGGTCACGGGATTCGGGTCAGTTTTGGAACTCGGTCAGCTTCAATTTCGGGCTTGGTCGACTCAGCGAGTCAACTCGGTCAACTCAGTCAACGTCTCGACGCGAAGATTGGTAAAGATTTTACGGCGCGATTTATTTTCATTATTTTTATAGTTCTATTTATTTTCGTGAAAACGAGCTCGAACCGATTCGAACAAAGTATATTTACGTTTTGACATAGTTGACAAAAAATTGATATTGTGATTGATTATTGAATTTTGAAAATTATAACGACAACTTGTGTTGTCGGGGCGACCAAAAACAGAGGAAACTCTGCCCATTTTTTTTGTAACGTAAAACGTAAACTTTTTTAATGTAAAACGTAAATTTTTAAATGTAAAACGTAAACTTTTTAATGTAAAGCGTAAAACGTAAACTTTTTAACGTAAAACGTAAATTTTTTTAACGTAAAATGTAAACTTTTTAACGTAAAATGTAAAACGTAAACCTTTTAACGTAAAACGTAAACTTTTTAACGTAAAACATAAAACGTAAACTTTTTAACGTAAAACGTAAAAAGTTTAACTTAAAACGTAAAAATTTTAAAAAGTTTAGCGTAAAACGTAAAGTTTTTTAACGTAAAATGTAAAACGTAAACTTTTATGTAACAACTATTTAACGTAAAACGTAAAACTTTTCTACGTAAATTGTAAAACGTAAAAAACCGTGTGATAAAACGGCGCCTAAACAAGGGGCGTGAATACGGGCATAAAAACGCCACGAAAAAAATGGGACATAAAAAACGCCGCGTTAAAAAGGACGTAAAAAACGTCGCGTTAAAAAAACAACGCTTGAAAAAGCCGAGCGTAAAAAACGGCGTGCAAAAACGACCCGTTAAAAAATGATGCGTGAAAAAACCGGGCGTAAAAACGGAAAACGTAATTTTTTAACGTAAAATGGAAAACGTAAATTTTTTAACCCAAAACGTAAAGTTTTTAACGTAAATGACGGCGCGTTAAAAAACCGACTCTTGAAAAAGCCGGGCGTAAAAAAAAGCGTCTCTTCAAAACATTTTTTTAACAAATCTTAAAAAAAATTATAATAAAAATCTAATTGCAAAAAATTCTTTAACAAAAAAATTTGTTTCTTAATAAAAAAATAATTAAGAGAAAAAAGTAATTAATGAATATGACAAAAAGGCAATTAAATATAATATATATAAAAAGACAAAAAAATTAATTTTACTTAAATACCCTTTTGAATTAAAATATTAAAGACACAATAAGACAAAAAATACTTAATATTATTTTTAAATACTTTTAATCTCATCCATCCATCATCTTGATCTAATGGCTAGAAAGTGGTTCGTGCGGTTCTTACAACTGGATGTGGTTCTCATTTTAGTGGTCCCCTATATATATATATATACACACATATATATATATATATATATATATATACACATATATATATATATATACACATATATATATATATACATATATATATATATATATATTAACAAAAATAGATAACTTAATATCTATCGATGCATAACTATTAGTATGTTTAAATTTCAGTTGTAGGTTGTAACATATATATAGGGGAAGGTTTAAATGAAAACCACTAGTTATTGTGAAAACTCGAAAACTAATTAAAAAAGCCAAAAAAACAGACCAACAATTTTTTTTTTTTGCATAATAATTTTCGCAGGTTTTTTTGTATAAAAAAAATTTCAATTTTTTTTTTGTGTAGTGCACATGTGTAATACTAAACATGTGTATGTGTACTACAATTTTTTTTTTTTTGAAAAAAAGTTTTTTTTTCATATATAAAAACCAGCGATTTTTATAAAAAATTTGAAAAAAAAAATTTGTGTGTTTTTTGGCTTTTTTTAGTTAGTTTTCGAGTTTTCACAATAAAAGTGGTTTTCATTTGAACCATCCCATATATATATATATATATATATATATATATATATATATATATATATATATATAGGGGAAGGTTCATTGGGGAACACTAAAAAAGTGGGGAACAGTAGGGAACCGACTCAAACGAACTCCGATTTGACTCATTCCAGCGGCGTTGGAACCGGCTCGTCGAACAATAACTAAGATCTCTTAACCCTAAATCCTAACTCCTAAACTGTAACACCTAGAAAATTTACGTCCAATAAAGTACTGACACGTGTCATGGACTTTGAATATGTGAAAACATACTTTAGAGGGACTAAAGTTGACAAACAGTGAAACTATGTGAAAATAAGGGTCCAAAGTGTCAACAATGGATGAATAGGCTCTAAAATAACCCTACATGATGTTAAACGGATAAATCATGGATCATACGAAGCGGAAAATGAAAGAAAGTGAGGAATTACAAACTACAGGGGTTAAAAGTGTCAACATGTTGAAAGTATACCTCTGAGTGATCTTTTGGCAAACCCGAAGCTTTGTAATGATAAAATATACTCACCTGAATATGTGATAAAAATTTCATCAAGTTTCGTTATCATATGAGAAAGTTGTGATCAAAACCATGCACGAAGGGTTAATTGCGTTAACGTTAAATTTCGAGACTTTTCGGGTAAGCACAAAGTTAACCGAGGACTTTACCATGTTTGTAAAAGTCCCAAGGCCCTTGAAAATAATATTTGAGGGTCTAATGAGCAAGATAAATCGCCAAAACCACGTTCCAAAGGACCAAGGACTGAAATGCAAAACAAAGAAACAAAACTTTGTCATCTGATAAGGCTAGCGCACCGCTACATCAGAAGCATAACGGTGCGCTAGGCCCGTATATGGGCAATATTAACGACAGCTGCCAGTTTCATGTCTGATTTCGAGTTGTTAACAGCTGTACTCGATACCATGGGCTCTCCAATGGGTTTATATGCATACAAGGGCCCTTGGACACTTCTCACAACATCACTAAACATCTGTGGCAGCTTCTAATCAGATCAAAATGGTCATAAAAGGAACTTGAAGTGTAGCAACTTATGTTCTTGCATGTTCAAAATTCACAAGATCAATTCCTGGAGCTCTCTGGACGTCAAGACATCTTCCTAGTGTTATCTAAGCTTTGTTAGGACTCTTGTAAGTGTTCATAACCTTCTCTAATCAGTTCTAGCTTAGTTTATTAACCGAAAGTCAATCCATCGTAATTTCTGTTTGACTTTGTGATTAAACGAAAATGGCTCAGTCTTTTCTCAAATTGAAAGTACCTACAAGTTGGTATTTATGTGGGTAACAAACCCTCAAAAGGGTATTTTCAGATTCCCACTCTAAGTATGTTGATTGTCGAGTCAAAGCTTTTCTTAAAAAGTCAACAGGATGTGTTTTTGCAAATTTAAGGATGATTAACAATGAAGGCTACATGCAACCTATTTGATCATCAAAATAACTTTGTAATTAATGTAAGAACATGTTTCAACATGATCATCTCGACAATTTCCAGTTTAAACCCGAATCGGAACCGAAAGTCACATAAATTGACTTTTTCTTTGACTATCAGTTCTGATCCGTACATGCATGTTTGAGATCTGCATTAGAGCTTATTTTGGACCAATTTTTATATAAGTTTAACTCTCTGAGATTTTACAACTTGGTTCAACACTTATCCGATTCATATGCATGTTTCCGATTTATGCTTAAAGTTGACTATTTTGCCCTTTTTGCTATAAAACGTGATTTTTGAAAAAGTGAAAGAGTAGAAACATTTGTCACTGATTTATAAACTTGCACCTAAAATTTGATATCAGTTTGAGGTCTAGATTAAGAGTTATGCTCAATATCGTAATTTGAAAGCTTTATGTTACTTAAACGGCGTAATTAGCATATAACCTAGTTAAACCCACTTTTTGATATCAAACTTTTTACCCACTAATGTTATATAATATTTTGGGATTTTTAAAGATTTTTATTAAATTTTTGGCTGAGCATAACATAGGTCTTTAAGCTAAATTCGGTAAATACCGATTTTGCCCTTTTAAGCCATAAAATGAGTTTTACAAATCCTTTTGACCCCAAACCTTTTTCTACTGATTTTATTTGTTAAATAAATTATTTTGAGCATTCTGGAAATATAAAAATATTAGCTTTCTTTTAAAAACCCGGAAACGGCTCTAAATCGTCTCTTTAAGCGTTTTTAACGCATAGTATGTACTATAACCATATTAAACATATAAGGTTGATACCTACTGATGTTTTTAGCATATTTTTATAAAAAAAAACAGTAAGTACAAGTTTATAAACTCAGGTTTCCAGTTTTGACATTTTTAGCCCTTGTCAAATTACCAAAATACCTCTAAGGTGCATAGTTTGGTTTTAAATGATAATTTTCACATATGGGTCATACCCTACTGTTATAACGTGTTAAATTAAGTATATTTACTGTATAAATCAGACCCATAACTCAGATTTACAAATAAACTCTTTTATAATCTTTTAAATGACCAAAATGCCCTTATGAGGCATAATTTGTGTTTAAATCCGTTTTAGGCATAATAGAAAATATCTTACTGATATTATAACATATTTAAAGCATAATAACGTAGGAAACTTGCATATGATTCATTTGGTTACTCGTTACGCACTTTTCGCGTTCGGATCGACGTATGTAACTAGTTTGCATATATTAGCCGAAACGGGTCAAACCATATCCTTTTTGTCTCAAAATCCAGAATGTGTTTAGTATACCCATATTATACAAGTCTTCAAACTTGTCGGGTCTAAATCACATTCCATCCGGTCTTCGCCTTATCATGCGTTTGAACCGTATCTTTCTGTAAGACTAACCGGTCTAAGCTTAGGCTTAATTAAAGACCCGTTAGCATTCTAATTGGTTATTTATACCATCATTCCAGACTAGAGCCTTCCGGTAAATGGTACCTACGCTTACTTAAGAGAATACGGCTGAGTTATTGAATTCTTGCTATTTAAGTCAGGAGCTAGCTCAGGTAAATACTCTTAACTTATTTTCCCTATACGGGCTTGGGATACGGTATAATAATACCGCTTGGTCGGGTATTGAATATTTAGTCGGATTGTGATTAAATTATTGAGGTAACCCGGTTTAATCTGTGTTGTTTGAAATAAAGACCTTTAGGGGTTAATGACCATGTCCCGGATATCCCTGACATCATTGTATTATAAAATGGCCACGTCTTAAGTACGGGGTGTAGGCATACACCTGACAGTTACTTAAGTAATAACGCTATCTCACTTCCATGTGGGCCTATACTTGTGGTGTGTCTGTTAATCTGACTCGGTTTCTACATCGGGCCCTAAATGTATAACGAACATGTAAATCTGTATACAAGATTATAACTATAATTGTCCCAAGTTTTAAAGAGTTTGTGCCTTGTGCATTCATGTAACACCTCGAAAATTTCAGGTTCAATAATAAAACGACACGTGTCATGTCAGACAAAACGCGTTGTAAACCCGGATTTAATAAAGATGATTCGGCAGGATTTAAAGTGACGTCATGTTAAACTGTTACCTCTGAACGACCGTCATGTTAAACTGTTACCTCTGAATGACCTTATTTATAAATCCCAAGACCCGATAAAATGTTATACACATCTTTTATACCCTCAATACAGAATTTTGTCTACAATAATGAATCTTGGAAAGCATGATTTGATCCCAAGAAGAAAAAGAATGATAAACCGTTGTTTTCGGGACTTGTAAGATCATTCTATTGCAACAAAGGTTCATGGTGGGGTAATGTACAGGAGTAGACACTTATTAGAGGCCCCTCCATGTAAAAGAATGGCTAAAAATCGTGCAAGTGGATTACATGTTCGAAACACCAACAAACAACAAGGAATCAGCCTCTGGGAAGAGGTAGCGTACCGCTACAAGTGTAGCGTAACGGTGCGCTACCACGTTAAGTCAACTGGCCACATATTGCGGGCTAGCGCACCGCTACATATGTAGCGTAACGGTGCGCTAGCTGATGCCCAGCATCAGAAAACGGGCTGCAACCTGTTTCTCGCGATTATGACCGATTTAACTGGTTTTTATCATTATTTAAAGACCCCTAAACGACCCTAGAGCACTAGGACACTTGTTGAATGATTGTGGTCAGCTCTAGAGTTGGTTGTCAACCAATTGTGGTGAGCCATTGCACTATAAAAGGAACCCAAGATCACAACATTCTTCACACTTGCATTTGATCTTTGGAGCATCCTGGAGCTAAGGAACTCTCCCTTCTGATCAAAATTCGTGCATTGGACTATTGTAAGTCTCCTAGTTCTTATTTGGTTGTGTTTAGCTTAGTTAATTAGCTAAAAGTCAAACCGTCGTAATTACGGTTTGACTTCGAGATTAGTCACTAATGACTCAGTCTTAACTCGAATTAAAAGTAGTTTTAGAATGGTATTTATGTGGGTAATAAAACCCCAAAAGGGTTTCCCCTGATCACCATCCTAAGCAGGTCAAATGTCGGGTCAAACATTTGCTTAAAAAGTCAACATATTGCTTAAAATGTCATTTATGCATAATTAGCTATCTAGAACATTTGTAACCTGTTTGAACATTTTTATAACTTAGAAATAAGTGTAAGAACATGTCCCAACATGTTCAACCCGACTATTTCCTGTTTAGACCCGGTTCGGAACCGAAAGTCACATAGTTTGACTTTTCGGTTGACTTTCAGTTCTGACCCGTTTGGGCATATTTTAGAAGTGCCTCAGAGCTTAAATTGGATTAGGATACATTTTAGAACAACCCTCTGTGATCATACACCTTGGTTCACTAGTTATCCAATTATTATGCAAGTTTCCGTTAAATGCTCATACGTGGACCGTTATGCCCTTATTACCTTAAATCATGATTTATGAAAATGTAAAAGTGTAGAAACCTTAGTTACTGATATAAAGACTTGTTTGCAAAGTTTGACATCAGTTTGACTTGTAGATTAAGAGTTATGCTCATTGTCGCTAAAATTAAGGCTTTATGTTAACAACATGGCGTAATTAGCGTAAAGCCTAGTTAAACATACTTTTTGATATCAAATATTTTACCCACTGATGTTATATATTATTTTGGGATTTTTAAAGATTTTTAATTAATTTTAGGTCGAGCATAACTAGTAGTCGTAGGCTTAATCCGGTAATTGTCGGTTTTGCCCTTACGGGCCATAAAATGAGTTTTACACATCTAAACGATTCCAAACCTTTTGCTACTGATTAATTATGATAAATAAATTATATTAAGCCTTCTGGAAATATAAAAATATCAGATTTAGGTATAGAACCCGGAAATGGCTTTTAATCGCCATAATTAGCATTTTTGGCGCATAGTATGTCTTAGAATCACATTGGACATACCCGGGTCGATACCTACTGATATATGAGGCAAATTATGATAATTTAACAGTAAGCAAAGGTTGATAAACTCAGACTTCGTTTTTTGAGCTTTTCGGTTTATGTGAAATTACCAAAATACCCCTACGGGGCGTAGTTTGGTTAAATATGATAAATTTCACATATATGCCTTAGCCTACTGTTATAACCCATCAAAATGAGTATGTTTGCTGTTTACATCAGACCTGTAACTCAGTTGAACATATAAACGCTTTTACAAACTTTAAAATGACCAAACTACCCCTACGGGGCATAGTTTGTGTTTAAATTAGTTCGGGGCATAACGAAAGACATCCTACTGATGTTACAACATAATTGAAGCATATTAACTTAGGAAACCTGTATATGGCTCTTACGGATACCCGTTCCGCATACTACGCGTTTGGCTCGGTCTATGTAACAAGTTTACATAAATTAGCCGAAACGGGTCAAACCTTATCGGTTTTATCTCAAAATCCAGAGTGTGACTAATAAACCCATATTAAACAAGTCTTCAGACTTGTCGGGTCTGAATCACATTCTATCCGGTCTTCGCTTAATCGTGCGTACGAACCGTATCTTTGAAACTAGCCGGTCTAAGCTTAAGCATAATTAAAGACCCGCTAGGATTCTAATAGGTTATATTTAACCTTCGTTCCAGATTAGGAGAAACAGTAAAAGCTACCTGCTATTTGATTATTGTGACTATACTTTGCATCAAGGTAAATACTTTTAACTTATTTTCCCTATACGGGCTTGGGTTACGGTACATAGCGTACCGCTTGATCGAGCATCAAATCTTCCACGCTTAGTGGTTAATTGAATAATTTGATCGGCTCATTTTAAACAGATGTGTTTACTTTACAGCCTTTGGGGGGTTAATGACCATGTCTCGGATATCCTCGGCATTATCTTACGAGATAGCCACGACCTGAGCACGGGGTGTAGGCGTACTCCCGTGTATAACTCACTTAAAGTGGTGTGTCTATTGATCTTTAACCCGGAATACGTTCCGGGCTACTGAACGCCTAAGTAACATGTAAATCGTTCACAAGATTATAATATTAAATAATTCTCCCAAGTTAATAAAAATGTTTATGCCATGTGCATCCAAACCAATTTTCAATCATTTATAAAATGAGTCAGTTGAATGTATTTACCAGTGTAAACTGACGTATTTTCCCAAAAAGATTAAATGCAGGTACTAGGCGAAATAGGCTGGGATTCTCCTAAGCATCATTAGAAGTCTCGCAAACTTAAGATGCCGAAGTCTGTTGAACCTTAAACAATGTTTTTAATTCGATCCTACTGTGGATAAACACCGGATAATTTGTGACTTTGTTTACAATAAATAAATTCGGTTGTATCTTATTTTAAATTTGCTTCCGCTGTGCATTATTATATTGTGTTGTTTGACTATTACGTTGCCAACCATGACGTCACGATACTCCCCCACCGGGCCCACCGGTGACACGTGGAAATCGGGGTGTGACAGGTTGGTATCAGAGCCAACACTGAGTGAATTAAACACTAGCCTTTTGTGTTTAATCTCAGTTACACAATTGCACATATCTAAACTTTTGAGTCTAGACTTATAACATAGGACAAATTCCACTATTGATTGTGTTGTCCTTTATTTAAATTTGCATATATCTTTGTATTGTTATCTCATGCTTCACTGACAGGAATATCGATAATGCCGCCAAGATTCTTCCGAACAAGAGGACGCGGAAAGGGGCCGGCAGCCGCCCCCAATGACCATGAGGCAGGACCATCCAATACACGGGCTCCGACTGCTACGGAAAGCGAAGACCCTCGCCGAAACCGGCGAAACCATGTTGAACCGGCCAGACGGTCGGTTTCGCATAGCTCGACACCGCCCGCACTTAACCCGTATGAACCTCACAACCCACAGCCTTCATATGTACCACTACAAAGGTCTCTGTCCCATCATTCCTATGGGGACCCCACACCTATCTTTAGAGGCCAATTTAATCCGGCCGACTACCTGCCAGAACCAGTGGGTTTCAACCCACTAGGGCCAGACGACCATTTCTCTGGTGATCAAGCTGACGACATGGACGAGGATACGGACCCCGCCATGCCTGCGAGTGGCACTCCGAACCACCCGATAGAGATTTCGGACGGATCTTCGTTTCACGGATCGCCCTATGGTGGTCCAGATAGCTTCCAAGCTTTATTTGACCAACACCAATGGTACTATACGCCTTCACACCACTCGTCGTCACATGGGCAGCATCAACAGCAGCATTCTCTGCAGCGCCAGGAGCCACAACCACAGCCGCATCATCAAGATTCTTCAGAGGATCATCGATTTGTGGCAGTTACGCCACCACCTCCACCGCCACCAGTTCAGCCAGCACCTCCTCAACCGCCAAGGCGTAGGAGAACCGGTGCTCGCATATCTGTGCGACCGGGGGGCTTCACTTTCGATTCCCCACGACAGTCTAGTGCTAGTCACTACCCGCCGCACTATGAGGACCCACAAATGGGTGGGCCTTCGCAGCCAGCTTTTCAACAGCCACCGCACATGGGTTTTGATAACCAAATCCCAGCGTACACGGGTCCAAGTAATCACAACCCGTTTGAACCACCAGCTTACCACAACTACGGATACGCTGAGGCAGATCCTTATACGGAAGCAGCAAATTATAACGCCCTCAATGCCCAAGGACCCTACGGAGATCCATGGGGGGTAAGCTACCCGAATCAGGGGTACCCAATACCTCCCAGGCCTATCATTAGAACGCAGTCGCAGCCGCCACGATTTTCTCCCCCAGAACGGGAGGAAATTCTACATAGGTTGCAGCAGGTGGAACGGGAAGCACACGAGGATCGTAGGGAAAGGCAAACATTCTTCCAAGGACTGATGGGTCTGATCAAGGGGAAGAACAAGAAGGATCGTTGAATTCTTCCATCGCTGATGTATAAGCCCCTGCGTGGGAGTAGTTGATTGTTAAGCCCCTGCGTGGGCATGCTTGTTTGTTTAAACCCCTAAGTGGGTGTGTGTGGTTTGAATAAGTAGTCCCTGCGTGGACATGTATTATATTTAGCCCCTTCATGGGCATGTGTGTTATTTAACCCCTGCGAGGGTAAGTACCTGTTTAAACCCTATGAGGGTAAGTTTGAATTTGGAAGACCCGTTTAGGGCAAATGTGTAATATTCTAAATAAATTAATGGAGTGTTATTTTTATAAATTTCATGGTTGCCAATTGTGCATAAATAAATTATAAATGAAATAAATAAATTAAAATCATTCCTTTTAATCTGCCTAAGTAATTATTTAATTAAGAATCTTATAGTGTGAAACCTAGCCACGTGTCAAATATAAGACCGGGCCAAAATGGTGAGACCTGTTTAAAAGATTCAAATCCCTGTTAACATCTTAAAACATGTTAACACTCCTGGCAGAAGTGATTCGTTAAAAATCACATGTCATTCTTAAATGAATGAGGATTCTTTAGAAGATTCCTAATCCAGTTTAATGATCTCTGAATCCTGGATTTACATCATCAATTAAGATGATCATATTTAACCATACGTGGTAATATAGTGCCTACGGGCCTTGCTCATTTCTACATGAGCCAAAAGACAGTGGTAGCTATAACTCCCTGTCTAATAAAGGTAATGAACTAGGTTCAAACCTCAAAAGTCTTGATTCTCTGAAATCATAGCTTATAAGTTAAATTGTCCATGTGACCAAGCCTTACGTGCTAATATATATTATTATTGTTTATGTTTAGGATGAATTTTAATTGAAATCCTAAATTAATACGATTAATAAGTTAACCAAATATGGTCTCTGTTTACCATGGTTAACGAATTACCCTAAGAGGTAATTCCATAATAAAATCCCAAAATAAAATATTGTTCTTGTTTTCTGCAACAGTTCAATACAAATGGCTAACTCTAATGAAGTCAATAGTCATCCTGTGGAGCCGAATGAGAACGCCCAGATTACATTAACGGGTGCTGAACTAAAAGCAATCATAGACGGCGCCATCACTCAAGCTTTGGATAGACAGTACGAAGAATACAGTAGTACCCGGAGTAGGACCCACTCTGTGTCACATTCAAAGCCAAGGACAAATTTTGAGGCTCATAACAAGCCTCCTCCCAAAAAGGATGAACCAAAGAAAAACGGTGATGATCGCCAGTCCACCAACCACCAAAGTAATCCATCTCAGCAGTTAGTACTGCATCAGGGACACCGTAACAAGGGTTGCACATATAAATACTTTGTGTCTTGTAAACCCAGGGATTTTACGGGGGAGAAAGGAGCGGTAGACTGCATGACGTGGCTGGATGAAATGGACACGGTCGTGGACATCAGCGGATGCGCTGAAGGTGATGTGGTTAAATTTGTCTCACAGTCCTTCAAAGGTGAGGCGTTAGCTTGGTGGAGATCTCTGATGGAGGCCTCAGGAAAGATCCCGTTGTATAGCATAACGTGGGATCAATTTATTGCCCTGATCAAAGAAAATTTCTGCCCTCAACACGAGGTGGAAAAGATAGAATATGATTTTCTATCACTGGTGATGAAGAATCTCGATTGTCAAGCTTATCTGACGAGCTTCAATACACTATCCCGGTTGGTACCTTATCTGGTAACCCCGGAGCCTAAAAGGATCGCTCGTTTTATTGGAGGTTTAGAACCCGAAATCAAGGCCAGTGTTAAAGCTTCTCGGCCAGTTACCTTCAGGTCTGTAACTGACCTTTCCTTATCCCTCACACTGGATGCGGTCCGGCAGAGATCGCTGAGGAATAAGGATGCTGAGAAGAGAAAGCGAGAAGATGATGGTTCGCGTAGGTCGAACAAGAAACACCGAGGGAGCGGTGATCACAAGAAGGGATCGGATTCGAAGAAAGATGGGCGTCGTTCTGGAGAGAAGCCCACATGCAAAACTTGCAAGAAACAGCACTTTGGAAAGTGCAGACTCGAATCAAACTCGAATAACGATTCAAGGTCTTTTGCTTGTGGTTTGTGCAAATCCAAGGAACACAAAACCTTGGATTGCAAGAAGATGAAAGATGCAACGTGCTACCGTTGCAATGAAAAGGGCCACATAAAGACTAACTGCCCAAAGTACAACAAGAAGCCTGAGGAGGCTAAGAAGACTAATGCCAGAGTCTTCAGGATGGATGCGAAGGAGGCTGTGCAGGATGATAACGTCATAACAGGTACTTTCCTTGTCAATGATATTTTTGCAAGAGTACTTCTTGATTCAGGCGCAGATAAGTCCTTCGTAGATCATAAATTTTGTAAATTGTTAAATTTACCTGTCAAAACCCTAAAAGTGAACTATGAGGTAGAGTTAGCAGATGGTACCATAGAAACCGTCTCTAATGTGTTAGATGGATGTGTTATATCCATTAAGAACCATTCTTTTCCTCTGTCCCTACTTCCGTTTAAATTAGCTGGTTTTGACATAGTTCTGGGTATGGACTGGTTATCTCATAACCAGGCCCAAATCGTCTGTAACCAGAAACAGGTGGTAATAAAGACTCCGTCTGGTGAATCACTTACCATTCGGGGAGATACCCAGTACGGACTGCCTGAGCACGTGACTATGCTCAAGGCTTCAAAATGTTTGAAGAAGGGGTGTGTCATCTACATGGCACAGGTGATTATTGATGAGCCCAAACCAAAGTTAGAAGACATCCCTGTCATCTCAGAATACCCAGAAGTGTTTCCTGAAGATCTACCTGGCCTACCACCAGATAGACAAGTCGAGTTCAGGATCGATATCATCCCCGGAGCGGCACCAATTGCTAGAGCTCCATACCGATTGGCACCCACGGAAATGAAGGAGTTGCGGACGCAGCTAGATGAATTGCTGGCTAAGGGTTTCATTAGACCTAGTTCATCTCCTTGGGGAGCGCCAATCCTGTTTGTCAAGAAGAAGGATGGGTCGATGCGCCTGTGCATCGACTATCGTGAGCTTAATAAAGTCACGATCAAGAATAGGTATCCTCTGCCCAGAATCGACGATCTGTTCGATCAATTGCAAGGGGCGAGTTACTTCTCAAAGATAGATTTGAGGTCTGGCTACCATCAGCTGAAGGTCAAAGATGAAGACGTAGACAAGACTGCATTTAGGACTCGTTACGGTCACTACGAGTTCCTAGTGATGCCTTTTGGGCTCACCAATGCACCGGCTGCGTTCATGGATCTCATGAATCGCGTTTGCAAGCCGCACTTAGATAAATTCGTCATCGTTTTCATCGACGACATTCTCATTTATTCTAAGAACAAAGCTGACCACGAGAAACATCTTCGATGTATTCTCAAACTTCTGCATAAGGAGAAGCTCTATGCCAAATTCTCCAAGTGTGAATTTTGGCTTAGGGAAGTCCAATTTCTGGGACATGTGGTCAGTGAGCGTGGTATCCAGGTGGATCCCGCTAAGGTTGAAGCAGTAATGAACTGGCAAGAGCCAAAGACGCCAACAGAAATTCGTAGCTTCCTGGGATTAGCAGGATATTACCGGCGTTTCATTGAAAATTTTTCAAGGATTGCTGCACCCCTAACCTCCTTAACTAAGAAGAAAGTTAAGTTTGTTTGGGGCCCTAAGCAGCAAGAATCCTTTGATATTCTGAAGCAAAAGCTGAGCAACGCCCCAGTACTGACATTGCCAGAAGGAATTGAAGAATTTGTGGTTTATTGCGATGCTTCGCATACTGGCATGGGGTGTGTGCTTATGCAGAAAGGCAAGGTTATTGCCTATGCATCACGACAGTTAAAGGTGCACGAAAAGAATTACACCACCCATGACTTGGAATTGGGTGCCGTTGTGTTCGCACTAAAACTGTGGAGGCATTATCTTTATGGAATCAAGTTTGTGATCTTTTCTGATCACAAGGGCCTCCAGCATCTGTTTAACCAGAAAGAATTAAACATGAGGCAACGCCGTTGGATGGAAACTTTAAATGATTATGATTGTGAAATCAAATACCATCCCGGCAAAGCGAATGTAGTCGCTGACGCCTTGAGCAGAAAGGAAAGGGTTAAACCCATTCGAATTAACGCCAGGCGTATGGAGATAAAGAACAGTTTGATAGAAAGGGTGTTAGCTGCACAGAAGGAAGCTGTGTTGGAAGCTAACTATCCTAATGAAAAGTTAGGAGTAACTGAGGAGCAGTTGACTCTTAGCAAGGACGGAATCTTACGGTTAAACGGACGAATATGGGTTCCAATTTTTGGAGGACTTCGTGATGTCATCCTCCAAGAAGCCCATAGTTCCAAATACTCCGTTCATCCTGGAGCTGACAAGATGTACCAGGATTTAAAGGCAAATTATTGGTGGATAGGCTTGAAAAAGTCTGTAGCCGCCCATGTAGCAAAATGCTTGACATGTGCGCAAGTCAAAGCCGAGCATCAGAAACCGTCAGGTTTGCTACAACAGCCTGAACTTCCTACGTGGAAGTGGGAAATGGTAACTATGGACTTTATTACCAAGTTACCCAAGACAAGGAAAGGCAATGATACAATATGGGTTATAGTTGACAGACTGACTAAGTCAGCTCATTTCTTACCCATCAAGGAGACTTATAGCTCCGACATGTTAGCCCAGTTATACGTTGATAAGATTGTAGCCCTACATGGCATACCTGTAGCTATTATCTCTGACCGGGATACTAGGTACACGTCACACTTTTGGAAGAGTTTCCAACAATCTTTGGGCACACGTTTGAACTTCAGTACGGCTTACCATCCTCAGACTGACGGTCAGAGTGAGCGTACAATTCAAACGTTAGAAGACATGCTACGTGCATGTGCGATCGAATTGGAAGGTAGCTGGGATAAGAACCTACCATTGATCGAATTCTCCTACAACAATAGCTACCATACCAGCATAAAGGCTGCGCCTTTCGAGGCATTATACGGTAGAAAGTGTAGATCGCCAGTTTGTTGGGCGGAAGTTGGAGAAGTCCAGTTATCAGGACCAGAGATCGTATTCGAAACGACGGACAAGATTGTCCAGATTCGTAAAAATCTCCAAGCTGCCCGGGATAGGCAGAAGAATTACGCGGATCCAAGTCGTAAGGATTTTCACTTCGAAGTGGGTGAAAAAGTCCTACTTAAAGTGTCACCCTGGAAAGGAGTGATGCGGTTTGGAAAGAAAGGCAAACTAAGCCCGAGATACATAGGACCTTTCGAGGTTATCGAACGTGTCGGGTCAGTTGCCTATAAGTTGAACTTACCAGAAAAGCTCAGTGGAATTCACAATGTGTTCCACATCTGCAATCTAAAGAAATGTTCCGCTGACGAATCACATGTCATGCCGCATACAGATGTGCATATTGATGAGAGCTTGAAATTCGTGGAAAAACCTGTGTCGATTGAAGATCGACAGGTAAGAAAGCTTCGGAGAAAGCATATACCTTTTGTAAAGGTCAAATGGGATGCCCGTAGAGGTCCCGATTTCACGTGGGAGGTTGAATCCACGATGAAAGAAAAGTACCCTTACTTGTTTCAGAAAATCTCGGGTCGAGATTTATTTAAGGGGGTGAGGATGTAACACCTCGAAAATTTCGGGTTCAATAATAAAACGACACGTGTCATGTCAGACAAAACGCGTTGTAAACCCGGATTTAATAAAGATGATTCGGCAGGATTTAAAGTGACGTCATGTTAAATTGTTACCTCTGAACGACCGTCATGTTAAACTGTTACCTCTGAATGACCTTATTTATAAATCCCAAGACCCGATAAAATGTTATACACATCTTTTATACCCTCAATACAGAATTTTGTCTACAATAATGAATCTTGGAAAGCATGATTTGATCCCAAGAAGAAAAAGAATGATAAACCGTTGTTTTCGGGACTTGTAAGATCATTCTATTGCAACAAAGGTTCATGGTGGGGTAATGTACAGGAGTAGACACTTATTAGAGGCCCCTCCATGTAAAAGAATGGCTAAAAATCGTGCAAGTGGATTACATGTTCGAAACACCAACAAACAACAAGGAATCAGCCTCTGGGAAGAGGTAGCGCACCGCTACAAGTGTAGCGTAACGGTGCGCTACCACGTTAAGTCAACTGGCCACATATTGCGGGCTAGCGCACCGCTACATATGTAGCGTAACGGTGCGCTAGCTGATGCCCAGCATCAGAAAACGGGCTGCAACCTGTTTCTCGCGATTATGACCGATTTAACTGGTTTTTATCATTATTTAAAGACCCCTAAACGACCCTAGAGCACTAGGACACTTGTTGAATGATTGTGGTCAGCTCTAGAGTTGGTTGTCAACCAATTGTGGTGAGCCATTGCACTATAAAAGGAACCCAAGATCACAACATTCTTCACACTTGCATTTGATCTTTGGAGCATCCTGGAGCTAAGGAACTCTCCCTTCTGATCAAAATTCGTGCATTGGACTATTGTAAGTCTCCTAGTTCTTATTTGGTTGTGTTTAGCTTAGTTAATTAGCTAAAAGTCAAACCGTCGTAATTACGGTTTGACTTCGAGATTAGTCACTAATGACTCAGTCTTATCTCGAATTAAAAGTAGTTTTAGAATGGTATTTATGTGGGTAATAAAACCCCAAAAGGGTTTCCCCTGATCACCATCCTAAGCAGGTCAAATGTCGGGTCAAACATTTGCTTAAAAAGTCAACATATTGCTTAAAATGTCATTTATGCATAATTAGCTATCTAGAACATTTGTAACCTGTTTGAACATTGTTATAACTTAGAAATAAGTGTAAGAACATGTCCCAACATGTTCAACCCGACTATTTCCTGTTTAGACCCGGTTCGGAACCGAAAGTCACATAGTTTTACTTTTCGGTTGACTTTCAGTTCTGACCCGTTTGGGCATATTTTAGAAGTGCCTCAGAGCTTAAATTGGATTAGGATACATTTTAGAACAACCCTCTGTGATCATACACCTTGGTTCACTAGTTATCCAATTATTATGCAAGTTTCCGTTAAATGCTCATACGTGGACCGTTATGCCCTTATTACCTTAAATCATGATTTATGAAAATGTAAAAGTGTAGAAACCTTAGTTACTGATATAAAGACTTGTTTGCAAAGTTTGACATCAGTTTGACTTGTAGATTAAGAGTTATGCTCATTGTCGCTAAAATTAAGGCTTTATGTTAACAACATGGCGTAATTAGCGTAAAGCCTAGTTAAACATACTTTTTGATATCAAATATTTTACCCACTGATGTTATATATTATTTTGGGATTTTTAAAGATTTTTAATTAATTTTAGGTCGAGCATAACTAGTAGTCGTAGGCTTAATCCGGTAATTGTCGGTTTTGCCCTTACGGGCCATAAAATGAGTTTTACACATCTAAACGATTCCAAACCTTTTGCTACTGATTAATTATGATAAATAAATTATATTAAGCCTTCTGGAAATATAAAAATATCAGATTTAGGTATAGAACCCGGAAATGGCTTTTAATCGCCATAATTAGCATTTTTGGCGCATAGTATGTCTTAGAATCACATTGGACATACCTGGGTCGATACCTACTGATATATGAGGCAAATTATGATAATTTAACAGTAAGCAAAGGTTGATAAACTCAGACTTCGTTTTTTGAGCTTTTCGGTTTATGTGAAATTACCAAAATACCCCTACGGGGCGTAGTTTGGTTAAATATGATAAATTTCACATATATGCCTTAGCCTACTGTTATAACCCATCAAAATGAGTATGTTTGCTGTTTACATCAGACCTGTAACTCAGTTGAACATATAAACGCTTTTACAAACTTTAAAATGACCAAACTACCCCTACGGGGCATAGTTTGTGTTTAAATTAGTTCGGGGCATAACGAAAGACATCCTACTGATGTTACAACATAATTGAAGCATATTAACTTAGGAAACCTGTATATGGCTCTTACGGATACCCGTTCCGCATACTACGCGTTTGGCTCGGTCTATGTAACAAGTTTACATAAATTAGCCGAAACGGGTCAAACCTTATCGGTTTTATCTCAAAATCCAGAGTGTGACTAATAAACCCATATTAAACAAGTCTTCAGACTTGTCGGGTCTGAATCACATTCTATCCGGTCTTCGCTTAATCGTGCGTACGAACCGTATCTTTGAAACTAGCCGGTCTAAGCTTAAGCATAATTAAAGACCCGCTAGGAATCTAATAGGTTATATTTAACCTTCATTCCAGATTAGGAGAAACAGTAAAAGCTACCTGCTATTTGATTATTGTGACTATACTTTGCATCAAGGTAAATACTTTTAACTTATTTTCCCTATACGGGCTTGGGTTACGGTACACAGCGTACCGCTTGATCGAGCATCAAATCTTCCACGCTTAGTGGTTAATTGAATAATTTGATCGGCTCGTTTTAAACAGATGTGTTTACTTTACAGCCTTTGGGGGGTTAATGACCATGTCCCGGATATCCTCGGCATTATCTTACGAGATAGCCACGACCTGAGCACGGGGTGTAGGCGTACTCCCGTGTATAACTCACTTAAAGTGGTGTGTCTATTGATCTTTAACCCGGAATACGTTCCGGGCTACTGAACGCCTAAGTAACATGTAAATCGTTCACAAGATTATAATATTAAATAATTCTCCCAAGTTAATAAAAATGTTTATGCCATGTGCATCCAAACCAATTTTCAATCATTTATAAAATGAGTCAATTGAATGTATTTACCAGTGTAAACTGACGTATTTTCCCAAAAAGATTAAATGCAGGTACTAGGCGAAATAGGCTGGGATTCTCCTAAGCATCATTAGAAGTCTCGCAAACTTAAGATGCCGAAGTCTGTTGAACCATAAACAATGTTTTTAATTCGATCCTACTGTGGATAAACACCGGATAATTTGTGACTTTGTTTACAATAAATAAATTCGGTTGTATCTTATTTTAAATTTGCTTCCGCTGTGCATTATTATATTGTGTTGTTTGACTATTACGTTGCCAACCATGACGTCACGATACTCCCCCACCGGGCCCACCGGTGACACGTGGAAATCGGGGTGTGACAATTCAAATCAATTTTATTAAACATTTTCAAAATGAGTCGGTTGAGTGTATTTACCAGTGAAAACTGACGTATTTTCCAAAAGGGTTAAGTGACAGGTACTGGACGTAATTGGCTGGAAGCTCAGGGCGTTAATAAGGAATCTTGCAAGTTCTAGGCGTCTAAAGTCTGTTGAATAATGTTTATGTTTTAAGATCCGCCTGTGGATCCTTTACTTTCCATTGTAATACTGGATATTACTTTATATTCGGATTGTAATATATTATCTTCTGCTTCCGCTGTGCATTCATATATATTATGTTGTTTGACTATGATGATATCAACTACGTCACTATACTCCCCACCGGGCCCACCGGTGACACGTGGAAAGTCGGGGTGTGACATAAACTCTAAACCCTAAAGCTAAAAAATAACGCTAAAACCTAAGCTAAATCGTAAAATACAAACTGTAAACCCTAAAAGGTAAACCCTAAAGGCTAAATGATGTGCGTGAAGTGTGTATATAAGTTTAAGTATATTTTAAGCCCTTTTACACTTTTTTAGCCAAGTTTTAAATTTATAAAACACGATATTTACTAACACTAAACACACATATGGGCAAGTGCACCCATCGTGAGCGTAGTATAGTGTTGGTAAGATACCGAGGTCGTCCAAGGACACAAGAGCTTTTAGTACCGGTTTATCCTCAACGTCTAATCAAATCAAAAAGTTAGAAAAAGGTTTTGAACTAGAAAAATAAAAGCTAACTAAAATGCTGAAAATAAAAGTAAAAACAGATAGACAAGATGAATCACTTGGTTCCGACTCGTGTTTAGTGTAACCTTTGATTATTTCCGCACTTTTGCACTATTTAAGAGATTATCTTAGTTATTGTAGTAGGCCCCTCTTTTGGAGGTGACGTTACCCTCAACCCATTAGTTTGAGTCAGCAAGGATACAATCCTAAAGGGTCGGATTATTGAAAGATAATTAATTAAGCTATTAATGCAAATTATGGTAGGCCCCTCTTTTGAAGGTGACGTTACCCTCAGCTAAGTAGTCTGAGTCAGCAGGGATACAGTCCTAAATAGCCGGGTTATAGTATTAATAGTAGCTTACATATGAGGGGATCAAAGACTTTGGACCCCCGCCATCCAATACCGTTAAGTATTGAAGTAGGTCCTACTAAATTTGACCCAGGTCCTTGCAGGATCTATACACTGAACAAGGCAAGACTTTTACCAAACCGTTCCCTTAACCCCCGACCAGGTAGCCAACATACCTCCTTCTAGACCGTGGAGATATGAATGGTGAAAATCTTTTATTTTATATAGACAGTAAAATAATGCCAAGACACCACGGACAAACGATAAGGAAAAATCACCTTCAACATAAGAAACTAGTTATTAAAGTCATTAATACATAACCAAGTAAAAAGTGCGAAAAAGATTAAAAATAAAAACTATTACACTAGACACTTTGTCTTCACCAAGTGATGTAAGAGACTTAGGCAAACATGGCCTTGATTGTCAAGAACTCTTACGATCAATCTTGGATCCCGAGACGACTCACACACTCTATGATGAACAATGGATGATGGTGGTGGATGATGGTGTTATGGTGGTGGTGGGTGGTGGGTGAAGTGTGAGAGAGGTGGTGTGCCAAGGGATGGTTTGAGCTTGAGCCAAGCACTCCTATTTATAGGCTGAACAGAAGCTCGGGCACGACCCCGTGTCCACATCCTTCTCTTTCTTCATTTATTGCAGCTTGTCTGTATTAGTTGACCACGCCCCCGTGTCGGCTGAGCACGACCCCGTGTGCAGAAGCATATCTGTACTATCAAGATTTGCCTGGATTTCGCGAATCTTATAGTTGACCACGGCCCCGTTCCCGCTGAGCACGGCCCCGTGGTGGGCAACGGAAGCTTCTACCACTTTGTCTTTTCTGCTGACACTTGGGCACGCCCCCGTGCTCACTGAGCACGGGGCGTGTTCAGTCTTCTGTCTTCTTGTTTTGCTTGGGAAGATGCTGTCGTGGGGTCGGGCATGTCACGTTTGTTCCTTTTCTTATATTTATGCTAGATTTAGCTGCCTTTTTGCTTCTTTTGTTAATTTGAGCTCATTTAATCCTGAAAATACAAAAGGAAGACAAAAGCACACTTTTTCCAACATTAGTACTAAAAAGGGTTAGTTTTATGCCACAATTGATGTAATTTATATGTTGCATTTTGCACACATCAAATACCTCCACACTTGAATCTTTGCTTGTCCTCAAGCAAAACTCTTTATAATGTGGCTTTACACTCCCAAATGGAATGGGTAGAAGAGAAAGTTTTTGGGCTTGTCATAGAGTGTCGGGATTTCCAAGATTCTTTATTAAGTTTTATTTTTATTTATTTGTAATCCTATTCGTCATGATTGATTTAAAACTTTTCATAAGATAAATTACTTATTAGGGCATAACATGCCTCTTTAAAATTCCATTTATATACAAGTTCACATACCTCACGGGGATCACTCAACACTCGGCCGAAAATGTATTTTAGTGGATCACTCGAGAGCGGCATGGAACTTACTCCTACCATAGGCTTGCCAAGCAATCAATCCTTCTCCTTTTTAACTATATACCTTTGTAAATATCAAGAGGACTTTTGGGTGAAGGGTTAGGCTTGGGTTAAAGGTAGGTGGTTGGGTTAGTGGTTAGTGAAAGGGCGAAAAGCGTAACAAGCGTCGGTTTTCGTAAGACTTTTTATTTTTGTAACTTTTATTTTGATGAAGCTTTTATTCAAACAAAGTTATTTTTGATGAACTTGTTTGTTTTTTTTAGGAAAAGTCACACGTAAAACCGAGCTAGATACTAAAACAAAGGGTTAAAAATAAAAAGGGTTTTGGTGGGTAAAAGGGTGTTTGGTTTGGGTTATGAAATGAAAAGGTTTAGGCTCAAAGGGGCTAACTAGGGGGATTTTGGGTAGGTGATAAAAAAAATAATGGTGTAGAAATAAAAAGGGTTAGTCCTAATGGCTCCATCATTTACTTACTCGGGTTTAAGTTGGTAAGGACCGGGAATGTATCGTCGTGGCAAGTTCTATAGTCGTAAGAACCAAGCGGCTATTCACACAAGAAACGAAAAATGAGCATTTAGTTTAATGAAATGTATTTGTATGCTCAATAAAGGCTCAAACTCACTTTTGTGGGAATGGGTTTTTATGTGATCAAGTATATATAATCAAATTTTAACTAAGCTTGCCATGCCTTTTCATAATTTTCTTATGTTGGTTCTTTTTATCACGATGCTATCGGTTGTAAATTTATAAAAATATAACTTTTTTTTAGAATTTGAAATTCCCAAGTTAAACCTAGACAAGTAAAAAAATAAAAATTTTTGAAAAAATTTGGGGTGATTAGCGGTTCCAATAGAGTTTTATGTAAGGCTTGTAATTAGGACTTGCAAGATTCAAGGTTTTAGCTTCCCCCCACACTTAAATTACACATTGTCCTCAATGTGTCCCAAAAATAAGTTTTTAGGTTGATTGAATGTGTAAAAAGGCGTGAAAAAGCAAAATTTGTGTTACTGGTTGCCTGGACACGGCCCCGTGTCTGATGGACACGACCCCGTGTTCAGATGCCAGTAACGAAAACTTACAGAAGGTGGACACGTGGGCGTGTTGACTGGACACGACCCCGTGTCTGTCAAAGTCTGCAGAAATAAAACAAACATCAGGTTTGGGGGAGTGGGCACGGCGTGTCGGCTGGACACGTCCCCGTGTGGACAATCTGCAGGGGTGAAAAACAGGTTTCTTTCTTCGGTTTTCCTGTCCTGGCTTTAGTAGCACTAATGTTTAGTGCTCCAAGCCTCGTATGTACCTGCTTAATCAATAAACACCATACCACACCATAGCAAACATCCTAATTTACCAAGTTCAACATCCATGTCAACAAAGTTAAAAGAAAAAGGAAAAATAAGTGCAGAAAATTAAAAGAAAGTAAATTTTTCAATACTCGGCACGCAGGCCGCAAATTGTTCAAGATAAAAGGTTAACCTGGGGAATCACCAACCAACCGCTTCTTCCTCTGCTCCTCCCGCCTAATCCATGTCCTCGTCCTCATCATCATCATCTCCACCATGCCGAGCAATGTACACCCGGATATTTCCAATATCATCTTGGATATCGGATATGTTTCTCTCGATCGCTCCAACCCGGTTGTACGTGTTTCTTGCCATATTATAGGTGTTCCTGGTGCATATGAGGTTTTCCTGCAATAAATCATGTAAACTTTGAAAGTTAGGAAAACCGCCTCCTTGTGAGGAGGACTGGCCTGGATCACCATGGGGCTGGTACTGGTACTGATGATGTTGTGGAGCATGGAGAACAATTGCCTCTTGCGGGTTCCATGCGTGTCCCTGCATCCTTTGAAAGCTAACTGTCCTGTCTTCAGCTTCATATATTAAGTTCATGGAACGGCAGATGTGTATATCCACCCTTGCTGACCATGGGCTCCTCTCAAAGGACCTAGGTATGTTGGTGAAGTGCTTGAAAAGACGGTATATCCACCCTCCAAAGAAGATAGGGGTCGGTGGACTAGCAAGCTTGTTCAAATGCATGTTTCGGAGTAGCAGGAACGGAACATCGAGGGACCTGCGGTTATGGATGCAATGGAGGACGATCAAATCCCTCAATCCTACAACACCGCCGCTGTCATGCCTTTGGCTAAGAGAGTATCCGAGGAGCCTATGGATGTATCGGTATAGCGGGTCCCTCAACTTTGTACTCTTAGTGCTGCTTGGATTATAGTGCCCTTCACCAATCTGGGCCCATGCAACTTGGCGGTCATTTTCATCCATTTCTCGCATCCCTCCGGTATTTTCCTCGTTACCCGCGTCTTCTTCCGTATACAACCCAACAATCGACCCGAACTGTGCCATTGAAATCGAATATCTAGTTCCACCACATCGGAATGCTACCCCATCATTGTCAAATGGGTCGCATCTTGAGTTGAACGTGAAGGTGCTATAGAATTCCAAAGTGCACTCGTGGACGGAATGAAGACGAGTTGTTAAAGCGACTCTTAATGGGCCGGTGACGAGGTTGTTGAACCGGTTAATCTGATTCACCATGGTTAACAGTTCCGTGCATGCTTGCCTCGGGTATTCTTCCGGTCTTGTTTGAAGTATGTCATATCTTGCCCTAGCATCAAGCTCGTTGGCGTTAAACCTTGTGAACTTCTTTGCCATCTGAAAGAATACACCAAAAGTTAGCACGAAACAGAAAAGTTTTTGGATAAAACTGCGAACAGTGGGCTGGACACGACCCCGTGTTCAGCGGACACGGCCCCGTGTCCAGGCGTCTGTTATACCAAAATTCCATTTTTCGTCCCGGTTTCGAAAACTTGAAAATTTTTGGTCCAATAGGTGCGGTTTTCCTCGAAAATGAAACCCCAAGTGTCGTTTTTCCCAAAATAACCCGTTTACCCATTCAATTTTATCTTTTTCGGTTCAAAAACAAGGGTTTGGGGTTTTTATGAGAAATCGGGCGAATCTATGAACAATACAAGTGGATTTACTTCCCAAAACATTAATCTAACTAAATGCAAACAAATTTAGGCAAAAATTTGAGGTTCGATCCGGATGAAGTTCAAGAACCCTAGATTTTTCCCCAAATTTGTGATGTTTAATCTACATGCAAGTGCTTAATCTAACTACTAATGGTGATAGAGTCATACCTTGGTTTTGTTAGAATGATAGGAGACGTCGAAAATCTGCGAAAAATCGCCTGGAACCAGAGCGTTTTTGGGGAAACGGGGCGTGTGGAATGAAGTAACTGTTATGAAAAAGGGAATATATCCCGACAGTAGCGCGGACACGGCCCCGTGTCCAACGGACACGGCCCCGTGCCGAGCAAAGTTTTGAATTTTTTTAGTGCTCGTGTGAGTGCCCTTGTTTTCCCAAAACTTGGTTAGAAGACTTACCGATTTAGATGTCATCCCGTTTGTTCGTAACTTACCAGGTATGATGTCGATGTTTTCATTCTCCGGCCGTTTGAAGCGAGATCTCTTCTTCTTCATCCTCAATAAATCCCTGATAGAGTTTCAGCCGTTGGCCATTGACTTTGAATGGAAGTCCATTCCGAGATTTAATTTCTACTGCACCGTGTGGGAAAATATGGGTGATGGAAAAAGGTCCTGACCACCTAGACTTTAATTTACCAGGAAACAATCGAAGTCGTGAATTAAACAAAAGAAATAGATCTCCTACTCGAAATTCATTAGGTTTAATATGTTTGTCATGCAAAATTTTCATTCTTTCCTTATAAATTTCGGAGTTTGAGTATGCATAATTCCTAAGTTCGTCTAATTCGTTTAATTGACAAAATCGATTTTTACCAACAAATTCTAAATCTAAGTTTACATTTTTAATTGCCCAGTAGGCTTTGTGTGCAATTTCTACTGGCAAGTGACAACTTTTTCCATAGACTAGCTTATATGGGGTTGTACCTATTGTTGTTTTATAAGCGGTTCGAAAATCCCATAAAGCATCATCTAATTTATCTGCCCATTCCTTTTTATTTAACCCCACAGTTTTTTCAAGTATTCATTTTAAACCTCTATTAGTCACTTCAGCTTGTCCGTTTGTTTGAGGGTGATATGTTGTTGAGACCCAGTGATAGACCCCATATCTTGTTAAATTTTTTTTCAAGTTGATGGTTGCAAAAATGGGTACCTCTATCACTTATTAATGCTTTAGGTGTGCCAAAACGAGAGAATAGTTTTTTCAGAAATCTTACCATGACTCTTCCATCATTTGTTGGAAGTGCCTCGGCCTCGGCCCATTTAGACAAGTAATCTACTGCCACAAGTATATATTTGTTTCCTTTTGATGGTGGAAAAGGTCCCATAAAGTCGAGTCCCCACACATCAAAAATTTCACAAACAAGAATGCCATTTTGTGGCATTTCGTTTTTGGAAGAAATATTACCTGTTCTTTGGCAAGCATCACATGTCTTGACAAGACTTTGGGCGTCTTTGTAAATGGTTGGCCAATAAAATCCTGAATCAAATACCTTTCGTGCGGTACTAGCGGCACCATGATGCCTTCCGTATGGACCTTCATGACAATGGCGGAGAATTCTTCGTGCTTCGCTACCATGTACGCATCGTCGGATGAGTTAGTCGGCACACATTTTGAAAAGATATGGATCTTCCCAAAAATAGTGTTTCACATTAGCAAAGAATTTCTTTCTTTGATGATGTGGCTAACCTTTTGCAACTATACCGCTAGCTAGGTAGTTAGCATAGTCGGCGTACCATGGTTCTTCCTTGTATTCCACCATTTCCAGGGATTCAGTTGGGAATTTTTTGTTTATTTGCTCGTCCCTGGTTGCCTCCAAAGCTGGGTCTTCTAAGCGCGAAAGATGATTTGCTGCAGTATTCTCTGCTCCTCTTTTGTCTTTGATTTCAATATCAAATTCTTGGAGGAGTAGAATCCACCGAATCAAACGTGGTTTTGCATCCTGCTTTTTGAAGAGATATCGAATGGCTGCATGATCTGTATAGACTATAGTTTTAGAAAGAACAAGATAAGAATGAAATTTATCAAAAGCAAATACCACAGCTAGTAATTCTTTTTCAATTGTTGTGTAATTTTCTTGTGCATCGTTAAGTGTTTTACTAGCATAATAAATTGGGTGGAAATGCTATTCTTTTCTTTGGCCCAAGACAGCTCCAACTGCAAAGTCACTAGCATCACACATGATTTCGAAAGGAAATTTCCAATCAGGCGCTATCATGATAGGTGCATTGACTAACATTTCCTTTAGGGTTAGAAATGTTTGGTTGCAATCCGTGTCAAAGATAAAAGGGGCATCTTTTTCAAGTAATTTTGTTAGAGGCCTTGAAATTTTAGAAAAGTCTTTGATAAACCACCTATAAAATCCGGCATGCCCTAGGAAACTTCTGATAGCTCTAACGGAGGATGGGGGTGGTAATCTAGATATGGTGTCAATTTTGGCTCTATCCACCTCCATTCCTTCACTTGAGATTTTGTGACCGAGTACTATTCCCTCTGTTACCATGAAATGGTATTTTTCCCAGGTAAGGGCGAGGTTAGTTTCCTCACATCGGGATAGCATTCATTCAAGGTTATCGAGGCATTGGTCGTATGAATCCCCAAAGATAGAAAAGTCGTCCATGAAGACTTCCATTGTCTTTTCTATCATGTCATGAAAGATGGCTACCATGCAACGTTGGAATGTTGCGGGGGCATTACATAGACCAAACGGCATGCGTCGATAAGCAAAAGTTCCATAGGGGCATGTGAAAGTTGTCTTTTCTTGGTCTTCGGGTGCTATCGGGATTTGAAAGTAACCTGAAAAACAATCCAAGAAACAGTAAAATTTATGACCGGATAATCTTTCTAACATTTGATCAATGAAGGGTAACGAAAAGTGATCTTTTCTTGTTGCTTCATTTAATCGTCTATAATCTATACATACTCTCCATCCTGTGACGGTTCTTGTTGGTATTATTTCATTTTTTCGTTAGTTATCACCGTCATACCTCCTTTCTTTGGAACTACTTGGACGGGACTTACCCAAGGGCTATCGGAGATAGGATAGATAAGTCCGGCGTCAAGTAATTTGATGACTTCGTTTTTAACCACTTCTTGAACATTTGGATTCACTCGACGTTGTGGTTGTATTACCGATTTGTAGTCATCATTCATTAAAATTTTGTGTGTGCACATGGAAGGACTTATTCCTTTAATATCTACAAGCTTCCAAGCGATCGCATTTTTGTGTTTTTTCAAAAGGCTAATTAATTTTTCTTTTTCTAAGCTATCTAATTTAGACGAAATAATTACAGGTAATTTACCATCTTTGTCTAGAAAAGCATATTCCAAACCTTTTGGAAGTTCTTTGACCTCAAGTGGTGGGTCTTTAGGAGACTCCTTATTTGATTGCTCATTTTGATCAAGAACTTTAAAAGTTTGTTCTATGGCGACCTCTTCTTCAACAAAGTGGTCGATCTTTTCACTTGTATCGGGTGGTTCATCTTCATCTTTAATTAGGGGGTCATTATTGCCGAATGGATATTTCATTGACTGCTCGAGATCGACACTCTTTTTAAATGCCCCTAATTGAAGAGGTAGATTGTTGTACTTCCGGTTTTTCAAAGCTTCGTGAGTTTTTACAAATGGTCGTCCCAACATTAGAGGAGCGTCATCGTGGATGACAAAGTCGGTTGGGATTACCATTTGATTTGCTTGAACCAAGACATCCTCAACTACACCGATTGATTTTATTACTCTTCGATTGGATAGAAAAATGGGTATTTGAAGTGGAGAAAAATCACTAATACTTAATTTTTCGAAAATGTAGTTAGGCATTATGTTAACACAAAGATCTTTATCAATTGTGACATTACTAATAAACGATTTTTGAAAGAAACATGGAACCGGTGTAATGTTAATTTCAAATGGGTCTTCTTTTATTAGTGAGGTTTGATCAATAATTAACTTAACACTTACCGTTTCGTCAATTTTAGTGTTAGTGTTTAACTCTTTTAAGAACTTAGCATGAGTAGGAACTAAACAATGATTTTCAAAAGAAGGTGACAAGAGATTAATTTCTTCAAAATTAGACTCTTCTTGAATTTTAACGTTGACGGACTCACCTTTTTCGTTGTTTAACTCATGTGTCGGTTCTTCACTTATTTGTTCTTCCATTTTTACACTTTCAGTTATCTCTTCTTTATTTAATTCTTCTCTTGCGCGGGACTCCTCTTCCCTTGCGCGAGATTCTTTTATATAACGATCGATAACTCTAAGGTGTTCTAATATCCTATCGGTCACTTCGGTTATAGAAAAAGGATCGGGATTTTCAAAGCTTGAATCCGGTTGTTCGATCATTTGTTCCTCATAATACCCATATGAAGTAGATGGTTCACACCATTGTTCTTCATTGTAAGCATATGATGGATAAGGGTCGTAATTTTGTTCTTCATAGTACTCATAT
Source organism: Helianthus tuberosus (assembly GCA_030545235.1). Taxonomy (NCBI): domain Eukaryota; kingdom Viridiplantae; phylum Streptophyta; class Magnoliopsida; order Asterales; family Asteraceae; genus Helianthus; species Helianthus tuberosus. The sequence continues at coordinate 140,403,920 of CM060420.1, forward strand.
GAGGTGGGTTGTTCACGCCATGGCTCCTCATAGTAAGCATACGAAGGTGGTGGCTCTTGGTTCCTCAAAGTATGAGTATGGAGGCTCATACCTTGGTTCATCAAAATACGAGTATGAGGGATGAGGTTCATACCTTTGGTCTTCATAGGATGTGTATGAAGTTGATGGCTCGTACCTGGGCTCCTCATAGTAGGTATATTAAGTGGATGGTTGATATGAGTTACAATATTGAACCGAGTGCGGGTCACCACAATTAGTGCAATAGTTATTCCTATAATCATCCCCCTCATAGGTGTAGTTGTAACCTCCTGAGTATTGATCCATGAGAATCACTCAGCAGACCACAACCAAGTATCGAGATCAGAAAACAAAAAAATAAAAACGGATACAGAGGCTGGACACGGCCCCGTGTACAGAATCTGTATCTGGGCGTTTTAATTAAACTTACTGATCTAGTTGAGCACGGGGCGTGTTCAGTGAGCACGGCCCGTGTTCAGACTACTGTATCTGGGTGTTTATGAAAAATATGCAGCACGGCCCCGTGTTCAGCGAGCACGGCCCGTGTTCAACCTACTGTAAATGCAAAACTAAACTAAAATGCAGAAAAATGTGCGCGCGTTTTGAAAAAGTTTTGAAAAAACTGATTAGGCCGTCGATTTTAAGCTTTCTTAAAATCCTTGTGTCCCCGGCAACGGCGTTAAAAACTTGATGTGCGTGAAGTGTGTATATAAGTTTAAGTATATTTTAAGCCCTTTTACATTTTTTTAGCCAAGTTTTAAATTTATAGAACAAGATATTTACTAACACTAAACACACATATGGGCAAGTGCACCCATCGTGAGCGTAGTATAGTGTTGGTAAGATACCGAGGTCGTCCAAGGACACAAGAGCTTTTAGTACCGGTTTATCCTCAACGTCTAATCAAATCAAAAAGTTAGAAAAAGGTTTTAAACTAGAAAAATAAAAGCTAACTAAAATGCTGAAAATAAAAATAAAAGTAAAAACAGATAGATAAGATGAATCACTTGGTTCTGACTCGTGTTTAGTGTAACCTTTGATTATTTCCGCACTTTTGCACTATTTAAGAGATTATCTTAGTTATTGTAGTAGGTCCCTCTTTTGGAGGTGACGTTACCCTCAACCCAGTAGTTTGAGTCAGCAAGGATACAATCCTAAAGGGTCGGATTATTGAAAGATAATTAATTAAGTTATTAATGCAAATTATGGTAGGCCCCTCTTTTGAAGGTGACGTTACCCTCGGCTAAGTAGTCTGAGTCAGCAGGGATATAGTCCTAAATAGCTGGGTTATAGTATTAATAGTAGCTTACATATGAGGGGATCAAAGACTTTGGACCCCCGCCATCCAATACCGTTAAGTATTGAAGGAGGTCCTACTAAATTTGACCCAGGTCCTTGCAGGATCTATACACTGAACAAGGCAAGACTTTTACCAAACCGTTCCCTTAACCCCCGACCAGGTAGCCAACATACCTCCATATAGACCGTGGAGATATGAATGGTGAAAATTCTATTTTATATAGACAGTAAAATAATGCCAAGACACCACGGACAAACGATAAGGAAAAATCACCTTCAACATAAGAAACTAGTTATTAAAGTCATTAATACATAACCAAGTAAAAAGTGCGAAAATATTAAAAATAAAAAGTATTACACTAGACACTTTGTCTTCACCAAGTGATGTAAGAGACTTAGGCAAACATGGCCTTGATTGTCAAGAACTCTTACGATCAATCTTGGATCCCGAGACGACTCACACACTCTATGATGGACAATGGATGATGGTGGTGGATGATGGTGTTATGGTGGTGGTGGGTGGTGGGTGAAGTGTGAGAGAGGTGGTGTGTCAAGGGATGGTTTGAGCTTGAGCCAAGCACTCCTATTTATAGGCTGAACAGAAGCTCGGGCACGGCCCCGTGTCCACATCCTTCTATTTCTTCATTTATTGCAGCTTGTCTGTATTAGTTGACCACACCCCCGTGTCCGCTGAGCCCGACCCCGTGTGCAGAAGCATATCTGTACTATCAAGATTTGCCTGGATTTCGCGAATCTTATAGTTGACCACGGCCCCCTGCCCGCTGAGCACGGCCCCGTGGTGGGCAATGGAAGCTTCTACCACTTTGTCTTTTTTGCTGACACTTGGGCACGCCCCCGTGCTCACTGAGCACGGGGAGTGTTCAGTCTTTTGTCTTCTTGTTTTGCTTGGGAAGATGCTGTCGTGGGGTCGGGCATGTCACGTTTGTTCCTTTTCTTGTATTTATGCTAGATTTAGCTGCCTTTTTGCTTCTTTTGTTAATTTGAGCTCATTTAATCCTGAAAATACAAAAGGAAGACAAAAGCACACTTTTTTCAACATTAGTACTAAAAAAGGGTTAGTTTTATGCCACAATTGATGTAATTTATATGTTGCATTTTGCACACATCAAATACCCCACACTTGAATCTTTGCTTGTCCTCAAGCAAAACTCTTTATAATGTGGCTTTACACTCCCAAATGGAATGGGTAGAAGAGAAAGTTTTTGGGCTTGTCATAGAGTGTCGGGATTTCCAAGATTCTTTATTAAGTTTTATTTTTATTTATTTACAATCCTATTCATCATGATTTATTTAAAACTTTTCATAAGATAAATTACTTATTAGGGCATAACATGCCTCTTTAAAATTCCATTTATATACAAGTTCACATACCTCACGGGGATCACTCAACACTCGGCCGAAAATGTATTTTAGTGGATCACTCGAGAGCGGCATGGAACTTACTCCTACCATAGGCTTGCCAAGCAATCAATCCTTCTCCTTTTTAACTATATACCTTTGTAAATATCAAGAGGACTTTTGGGTGAAGGGTTAGGCTTGGGTTAAAGGTAGGTGGTTGGGTTAGTGGTTAGTGAAAGGGCGAAAAGCGTAACAAGCGTCGGTTTTCATAAGACTTTTTATTTTTGTAACTTTTATTTTGATGAAGCTTTTATTCAAACAAAGTTATTTTTTATGAACTTGTTTGTTTTTTTTTAGGAAAAGTCACACGTAAAACCGAGCTAGATACTAAAACAAAGGGTTAAAATAAAAAGGGTTTTGGTGGGTAAAAGAGTGTTTGGTTTGGGTTATGAAATGAAAAGGTTTAGGCTCAAAGGGGCTAACTAGGGGGATTTTGGGTAGGTGATAAAAAAATAATGGTGTAGAAATAAAAAGGGTTAGTCTTAATGCCTCCATCATTTACTTACTCGGGTTTAAGTTGGTAAGGACCGGGAATGTATCGTCGTGGCAAGTTCTAGAGTCGTAAGAACCAAGCGGCTATTCACACAAGAAACGAAAAATGAGCATTTAGTTTAATGATATGTATTTGTATGCTCAATAAATGCTCAATGAGCATTTAGTTTAATGATATGTATCTGTAGAACTAGCCAATACCTTGACTGATGAATTGGTACGTACGCAAGAAGAAAATCAGAGAAAGAACCTAGCCTAAAGACTTACCCAAGAATTTCGTAATACCTACCTTGGGAATAGTACATGTTCTACTTCTGCACCTTACTATAAGTACTGCAAAAAGAAGCATTTAGGAAAAGGTTCAATATACTGCAACTTCTGCAAAATATATGGACACAAGGAAGAAGATTGCAGGAAGAAACCTAGCAATAAGCTATGCTTCAACTGTGGAGATACTGGGCATATCAAGCCGAACTGTCCGAAACTAGCTCTAGCAACAAACAGCAAAACTACCAAGAATGCCAAAGCATTTGTTCTGACAGCTGAAGAAGCCAAGATGATTCCGGATGTGATTGTCGATACATTTTTAGTTAATGATATTTTTTCTAAAGTATTATTTGACTCTGATGCAAACCAAAGTTTTATTAATACTTCGTTCTGCAAACTTCTAAATCGAATATTAACTAAACTTCAACAAGAATGTCTGGTAGAGATGGAAAATGGAGAATCCATTAAGATTACTGAAATCTTACAGGGAGCAAGAATAGAAATTTTAAAGCATAATTTTATTGCTAACCTTTACCCAATGAATCTGGCTGGATTTGATATCGTATTAGGAATGGATTGGTTGGTAGCCAATCATGCCAGCATTCTATGTGATCAAAAGTCGGTACAAGTGTGACAACCCGTGATTTACGGCACCTAATTACGTGATTAAAACGTGATTAACGCAATAATAAATAGTGATTACAGCATAAATCAACTTAATTAGGCCTTTGGAGTGCCTAGGAATGCTTATCCGACTCTACAGTACGCGTATGAAGATTCGCGTGGAATCTGCGGAACAGCAAATGACAACGGACTGATACCGTACGAAATACTGACGACACCGACAAATATGGATGTTACACGAATATTTTATGCTCATGGAGTTTGGGTCGCGATATCGGGTCTCGTAGAAATTACGGGCCGCTTACACATAAGACGGGCATGTGGGCCCCGGGCCCAAGCCCAAAACTCACAAGCCCAAACTTGCACATAATATATTAGATCGTCCTTTAAAAATCTTATCAAAATCTTATTAAGATTTACGGAAATCTAAACAAGATTCTCATAATCTTGCAAAATCTCTTCAAAGGATTTTGATTCAAAGAACAAAACTTGCAACCTGAAGGTAACTTGATTATACAATAGACATAAAATACACTATGATCTATAAAACCCTTGCCTGCCTTTCCTCTCTCACTCACTCGAACATATGTACAGAACACAAACAACCTTCTGACTTTCATACATACCCACACAAAAACAAAGACATCACATTCAAACAATACACACACACGGAACCGAGCACTCACCCATCCCCTTTCCTCTCGATGGTCGGCAGCGGATGAAGATGAGCCGCCACTCACGGCGGCGGCGGTGGCTCTGATCGACGGCAACACCCACCCCCATATCCCTCGTCTCTTTCATCCTGTCCGACGAGCAGAATCAACCGGCCACCACCACTTTCGGGTGGTGGCGCGCGGCGGTGACCCGACAGAGAAACGGAGAGAGAGAGAGGCTGAGAAGAGAGAAACCGGCGGTCGGCTCGATTACCCGGCGGTTGGTTCGTTTATCCGGTGGTCAATGACAAAAGTCCGGCGGTCCAAGACTTTATCCGACAAGTTTCCGGTAATAATTGGTTCCCCCTTTCTTCCCTTCTTCTCTTCTCTGATTGTTGAAGATGTTCGGTTCGTTCGTGTCCAGATCGTGTTCAGGTTATGTTTGGCTCGGACTTGGTGATGGTTCGGAGTGGGCATGGTTCGAGCTGAGGTTCGGGTTCCGGTTCAGTCGACAAGTCAGCAGGTCACTCGTCATGGATTCAGATTCGGTTCGGTTGACTCAGTCAGTGAGTCGACTCAATCAAGACTCGTCTCAGGTCAACAAGTTCAACTCGGTCAAACTCGGTTAACCGAGTCAACTCAGTCAACTCAGAGAGTCAACTCAGCCGGTCAACCCGGTTGACTCGGTCAACTGAGTTAGCGTTTCGACATGAGGATTTGGTAAACGGCACAATTTATTATGTTATATTTTTATATAATTTTAATATTACGTGACTAACGAGCTCGAACCGAACAAATTAACGAAAAGTGATAGTTAAAAAATACTTGGATTTATTTAGTATCTCGTTTATATAAATTGATATTGAATCTTGATTGAATTTTGTTAAAATAACGACAACTTGTGTTGTCGGGGCGTTCAAAAAACAGAGGAAACTCTGCCCGTTTTTCGAGAGAATCCGTAAAACAAAACACGTTTTTAATATAAAGACACTTTATATACAAGTGTATAATATTTTCGACGACACTTTACAAACATACAAAAACGGCAAATCTTTATAAAATAAATATAGTTTATATATTTATTTTCGATAGCAAACAAAACAAATCCTTTTATAAATAAATATAGTGTTATATATTTATTTCGGATATCGAACAACACGGATTCGCTTTTATAAAATAAATATAGTATATATTTATTTTAAACATGCAACGACTCGATGAAATTTTTATAAATATAACTTTTATATTTATTTCAAACGCCGAAACAGCATATACGTATATTTTGGAAAATATATACAAGACGCAACATATATAATACAAGTTTATTATATATTACTTTCATACGAATATTCATACATAAACAAACGACTTCTCGGAACTTAACAAGTTTAACTTAATCATTTTTATTAAGTTAACAACTTATCGTCGAATCGTTCAGTTAACGATTCGGTAGAGCTCGGTAACACGTAGATTTGTTACCGCATTAATTAGAAACTTATAAGATATTCCGTGCTAGGAATATTATAGAACGCACGCTAGCAAGTCAAGTCTTGGAAACGACATCACGAAGTCGTAAATTAGCTAGCTTTGCACAGGAATATTCAGGCGAGTTCATAACCCCCACTTTTTACTGTTTTACATTTTTGTAAATGTTTTCGGGGTGGAAAGACATGCACGTTTTGCAAAAATATACAAAGTTTTGAACAAACGCAAAACTCGTATTTCTAGATCATATTACGAAGGGATTTCGGGGAACTCAAATGATTTACGAAAGGTTTATACTAAACATACCGGTTTTTACAAAACAAATGCTTATTTTCGAAATGTGAATGATATTCGGCCAGGGTGACCAGGAATTTGGTCAGGGTGACCAGGGATTTGGTCAGGGTGACCAGGGATTTATTTTATACATGGTATGGTTAGCGTAAGGAGGGTTACTACTTAGATCATGTGAGTGGGTAGGAGCAACATGAGGCCATTAGTCCTCATGGTAGGACCGAGGGACAGGAGCGGTAGATCTATCTGGGTGTAGCGAGCCCAGCCCCAGGCCAAACTAGAAACGGACCTCGGGGTGACTTTGTGCCCGACGCATAAATCTGCTAGGTTTGAGTCTCCCTACTTGCACTTCACACATATCAGTGGCCTTGCAAACCATTGGTGGTCTCTTTTTCCTTATTTGCTACATACCAGGGACATATATACTTACGAAACTACTTGTTCATACAAATTAAAATACCATGTTTTATACAAAATTCAAAGCACATGATTATGCGGGTAAGGAGTCAAAGTCAGGGTGGGCATTGACGGTTATATGAACATTACAAATACAAGGCTTTACAAATACATGGTTTTATGAACATAACGTGTTACAAACACAACGTTTCCATATAACTTGGCAAGAAAATGATTTTTAAATCCATTTTCTCAATACTATTTCAAAAACCGGTTATTCCAAAGATTTATTTCAAATCTTTCACAATACCAAAGATTTATTTCAAACCTTTCACAACTCAAAAGATTTATCTCAAATCTTTTACGAACAAACTATGAACTCGCTTAACTTTATGTTGACTTTTTCGCATGTTTCTTTCTCAGGTTGCTTTACGAAGTCAAGGCACGGTTGGAATAGGAGAACCATTGGAGACTCGAGTACTTAGTGGGCGTTCAGTTTCTAGAAAGTCTTAGCTTTTTGCTTCCGCTGTGCAATGAAGATACCAGTCCAGTCACGCCAACGCTCTGATATTTCGGGGTGTGACAACAAGTAAGTTCACCAAAGGGTGACAAGATCACAATTAATGGAGATAAGCCATCCTGGTCCACAAAATTCATATTTGTGATGAAAACAGCAAGCTATGCAAGGAAAGGATCATTAGTATATTTGATTTCCATAATCATTAACACTAAAGGAAAAGAATTGAAAGATATTCCCGTAGTATCTAAGTTCTCAGATGTTTTTCTAGAAGAATTACCCGGATTACTGCCAGATAGAGAAGTTAAATTCAAAATTCACCTAATACCAGGGACAGCACCGATTGCCAAGGCACCTTACCGTTTAGCACCAGCAGAGATGCAAGAACTGAAGAAACAATTGGACGAACTTCTGGAAAAGGGTTCTTATAGCCTAGTTCATCACCATGGGGAGCACCAATCTTGTTTGTCAAGAAGAAGGATGGATTAATGCGTATGTGCATTGATTACTGAGAATTGAACAAGGTTACGATTAAAAATCGGTACCCACTACCGAGAATCGATGATCTGTTTGATCAACTTCAAGGAGCTCGATTCTTTTCTAAGATCGACTTACGCTCAGGATATCATCAACTGAAAGTACAGGAAGAGGACATTCCTAAAACTGCTTTCAGAACAAGGTACGACCATTATGAATTTACAGTCATGCCATTTGGTTTAATCAATACCCCAGCCGCATTTATGGACATGATGAACATAATATGTAGACCATATCTGGATAAATTCATAGTTGTCTTTATAGATGATATTCTTATTTACTCTAAGAGTTAAGAAGATCATGCAGAGCATTTATTTATACTTCTAAGTTTGCTGAGAAAAGAAAAACTTTATGCTAAATTTTCGGAATGCGAATTTTGGTTAGAGGAAGTGCAATTCCTTGGACACTTGGTTAATCATGAAGGAATTCATGTAGACCCCACAAAAATCGAGGCGATTACTAAGTGGAAAGTCCCTGAATCAACGACGGATGTGAGAACTTTTCTTGGACTAGCAGGTTATTATAGACGTTTTATTCAAGATTTTTCTAGAATAGCCATTCCCTTGACGAAACTGACCTGCAAATCAGTTAAGTTTGAATGGGGACCAAAACAGGAAGAAACATTTATGATTTTAAAGCAAAACTTAACCAACGCACCTATACTCGCGTTACTAGAAGGAACTGAAGACTTGATAGTCTATTGTGACGCTTCGAAGTTAGGTTATGGATGTGTATTGATGCAACGTCAAAAGGTTATAGCCTATGCCTCTAAACAACTTAAGAATCATGAAGAGAATTATACAACCCATGATCTAGAGTTAGGAGCCATTATTTTCGCCCTTAAAATCTGGAGACATTATCTTTATGGTAGCAAGTTTACTATTTTCACCGATCATAAGAGTCTAAGATATGTTTTTGGGCAAAAGGAGTTAAATATGAGACAGAGACGTTGGATAGAGATTCTCAGTGATTATGATTGTGATATCCAATATCATGTAGAAAATGCTAATGTAGTAGCTGATGCTTTAAGTCGAAAGTATCATGAAAAGCCAAGACGACTACGTTCTCTTAAATTAAATCTGCAGATAGATTTAAACGAGCAAATTAGAGAAATGCAGGGAACAGTAATTAAGGATAATGCTGAAAAATTAAAAGGAATGATTAAGGAATTAGAACAAGGAACAGATGGAATTTGGAGATTCCATAAGAAAAGAATCTGGATACCCAAACAAGGAAACCTACTCCACCGAATTTTCGAAGAAGCCCATAAGTCTAAGTATACGATACATCCTGGTAATGATAAAATGTATCAAGAGTTAAGAAAGAATTTCTGGTGGATAGGAATGAAAAAGGATATAGCAACCTATGTTGCCAAATGTCTAACCTTTTCACAGGTTAAAGCCGAACATCAGAAACCCTCAGGTTTATTGCAGCAACTAGAAATGCCAATATGGAAATGGGAGTTGATAACAATGGACTTTGTTACTAAATTACCCAAGACACGAAAAAGTAATGATGCAGTCTGGGAGATTGTAGACAGATTAACCAAATCTGCTTATTTCTTACCTATAAAGGAAACTTTCAGTATGTAAAAATTAGCCAAGTTATATGTAAATGAAATAGTTTCATTACATGGAATTCCTTTATCTATTATTTCTGATAGAGATAGCCGTTTTACTTCTCATTTTTGGACTAGTTTCCAAAAAGCAATGGGAACCAAGTTAAAACTAAGCATAGCTTATCATCCTCAAACGGATGGACAAAGTGAAAGGACAATTCAGACAATGGAGGATATGCTTAGAGCTTGTGTAATTAATTTCGGAGGAAATTGGGACGATCATTTACCATTAATAGAATTTTCCTACAATAACAACTATCATACCAGTATCAATGCCGCACCATTTGAAGCACTTTATGGACGAAAGTGCCGAACTCCAGTCTGTTGGGCAGAAATTGGAGAAAAAACAATTGTCTGGACCAGAGATAGTACAAGAAACAACGGACAAGATTATTTAAGTCAAGGAAAGACTAAAAGTGGCACGAGATCGTCAAAAGAGTTATGTTGATAACAGGCGAAAACCGTTGGAATTTCAAGTAAGAGATAAGGTATTATTAAAAGTTTCTCCATGGAAAGGAGTAGTCAGATTCCTAAAAAGGGGAAAGCTAAGCCCCAGGTATGTCGGACCTGTTGAGATTATTAGAAGAATAGGACCAGTAGCTTACCAGCTACAACTGCTAGAGGAAATGGTAGGAATACATGATGTATTTCATGTATGCAATCTCAAGAAGTGCTTAGTAGATGAATCATTAATGGTACCTCTTAAGGACATAGAGGTAAATGAGAAACTTAAGTTTGTAGAGAAACCATTGTAGATTGAAGATAGAAAGATCAAGCATCTCAAACATAAGAGATTAGTTCTAGTCAAAGTAAAATGGGATTCCAAGAGAGGACCAGAGTACACTTGGGAGCTCGAAGAAGAGATGCAAAGGAAATATACACACCTGTTCCAGTAGATCTCAAGGACGAGATCTAAAACAAGGCGGGGATGATATAACAACCCTCCTAAAAACCTTTAACATGCCCTAAACTGCCTATAATATACCCTATATACAAAAAACAGACCTAATATACCTTTATATAAATAAAAATCAATTAAAAACAACTATACCAAGTCCTCGCGGGACGCGACCCAGTCAAGCTAGGACTGTCGCGGGCCGCGACAAGGTGGCACCAGGCCGCACCAAGTTGCGCCATATGTCCCTGGCATGTTAAGTCTAGACCGTTGATTCACCATAGCTAGGACCTACCCTAGGTCTCGCGCGGGCCGCATAAGATTTAGAGCAGGTGCTCGCGGGCCGCGAGCCGCTATAAAAGGAGTGTTCGAGTTCAGTAATTCTCATTCAAAAATTTCTTTCTCTCTCAATCTATAATAGCTAAAACTCTCGGGTATTTTACCCCTAAAAAGCGAAGCCCTGCCTCGTTGTAAGTATTATAACCCCCGGTTATGTATAAGTTAGTATGCCCGATTGATCTAGAGCTCAAAACGCATGTCAAGGCTCTGCCTGACTTAGTCGTTGGAGTTCTGTCTCGAGGGTATGGCTAATGTAAATTGGGTTATCTTACTAACACGTGTGCATTGTTTAAATTTTAATAGATTATAATCAGGAAGTCACCAGAAAGCAGTAGTATTATCTAAAAACAGCAAAGTGAGTCATTCTTTTTTTCTACCAAACTGTTTACCAAAACCTCAATTGTTTTAAATCATGGTAACAGTGATTAAGTCTATGTATTCTACAATTACTGTCGGTATGTTGGGGTTTTGTATACATTACTTGTTACTACACTGTGAGTAGTAGCATGACCACAAGTCATGATTGGTAGTACCGTGGGTGGTAATTGGGTATATATAAACATTGTAATCGCTCTCAATACTGTAAAGATATAAATGCTTGTTTTGATTAAACTGGGATGCACTCGCCAGTATTTCTTGCTGATAAAACTTTTTAAAACGCGTTTCAGGTAACTTAATGTGAAGCTAATAGAAGCCAGCTGAAGAGCACTGAAGGCTTGGAAGAGTGGCTATAAAAGTTACCTAAATAAGAAAGAAGTTTTATTTCAATAAGTTAGGGTTTATCTCTATAAACGTATTATAATGGAAACTTGGGTTTTTTCCCATGTAATTATTATTTATAAAAATATGGTGTTTTAACTCTAATAAACTATTTTCTAACTACAGTCCTGATGTTTAATTTTCGCTGCCAAATGAATAAACACCGATACCACTAATCTGTATCTCGCGACACCCTCTCACAGGGTAGGGGTCGGGGGTTGCTTCACATGGCCTACAATAAGCAGTTCCATAAGCTAAGGCAGATAGTTCCATGTATGTTCACTCCTCTTACTCGACTTATAGAGAAGTACATTGGGGGTCTCCCTGCAATCATCAAAGACACAGTGGAAGGCAGTAACCCTGCCACCCTTGAAGCGGTTATGCATCTAGCTGGGCAACTTACAGAAAATAGTGTTAAGTCAGGTGATCTTAAATGAAAGGGGTACAAAGGTACAATTGACAAAGCTCCAGTTAAGGAGTCAAAGGAGACGAAGGAAACAAAGGCTGAGTCGTCTACCCGTTTCAACAAAAAAGAAGCGTTAGGATAACAATAAAAACTATGTTGTAACCACAACTGACTCTCCCATACCAGCCACTCCAATAACTGAAGTCGCACGCATTGCTTACCCAAATAAGAAACCCTACTCTAGTCCTTTTCCTAAATGTAACCGTTGTTATTATCAACATCAATAAATATTTAGACTATAATTAAGTTATGGCAGATAGCGTACATGCAAACTGGCGGTTCACAAAGAGTTATTTGATTAAAAGAGTTGTGAATCGAAACTAAACAACAAATTAAATTTGATAAACTTGTACTCAAATAAATAAACTAAATTCAAGATTCAAGATTGTAAGCAAGTCTAGTGAAAAGTGAACGGTTACGAGCTATAAGGTTTCTGGTCGTTTAATTGAGAACAACACTTGTATTAAGATTTATGGAACCATAGTTTGTACAAATTAATCTAGCACACCACGAGAACAAAGTATGTTTCCTAAATCACCGTCGGTACTTTTTTTTTGAACGGCTAACGAATCCTTTAAATGAGTTACTACCGAAAGTCACTACATCAGGATACACTGGCCTCCGAACCGTAGAAAACCCTCACATAGTGCCGAAGCCCGTTAGCACTCGCCCAAAAGCACGACAATGTGGTGAGGTAAAACCCGCACAATTCAAATATCGAACTTAAATGGTGATCAGGGTTGGAATCGAGCATGGGTCACTTGGAACATCAGGTCTCTCTCTTACTACTTCACCACCTACTCATTGGCGTCTTAATATCTGTACTATTTAAAAGATTATGATATTGGGAATGAATTCGTGCCTTTCATTGATAATTCTCAACCCTTTAAATAGGGTGTAATACAAGGATAATACAGAATATAATTCAAATATAATGCGTATCTTCTACAATCTTCTACAAACATGTTTATCTCTAATATATAATATTTTCACAAATATATAAGGTTACGTTATTTAATACTATTTAGACTAAATAAAATTAACTAAATTACAATATAGTGTCTTCATATTGTAACAAAAACGAATCATAAAAAAAAATGTATGAAGTGTAAACTCATAATTTATGTTCAAAAATCAACCAGGGATGGTTGTAAACCATAAAACCCTAGTATATGAACGTGATTAAAAGAGACTAGTCACCATAAGCATGATGGGGATCATCTAATTGATTAAAGGTAACAACTTCTTAGTCTTCAAAAGATCCTATTGAAGGCTTGGGGCAACACATGTCGGCTATGGAATACCGTGCTATCCTTAGATACCGACTGATGATTCCTTTGTTCCCAGTTGACGAGCCATGTCCGGTATGCCGCAAAGCGTGTTTGGATTCTTTCGACGAGCACGTGATCCACTGTAAAGAGCTACCAGGGTTTAAATACCGGCATGATTGGGTGAGAGATGTGTTATGTGATGTTCTTAAGCGGGCCGGGATCTCTGCCAAAAAGGAGGCTCCAGTAAATTTCCTGACTGACCCCTTAGAGGGGAGGTCCACTTTACGCCCGGCGGACATCCTTGTGTTTGGATGGGAAGGGGGGAAACACGCTTGTGTAGATCTAACTGGAGTCTCCCCACTTGTCGGGCTCAAGGACAAGGGCTTAGTCGTAGGGCAAGCGGTGCTCAAGGCAGAGGCGAGCAAAGTGGCAAAACATGAGAAAGCCTGCCTGGAGAATCAACATGTGTTTGTCCCGTTTGCGTTTGATACCTTTGGTGGTCTCGCTCCTGACGCTGTGCGACTTTTGAATCGGGTCCAAAAAGTCGTTAATAGTAATTCTTCGTCGCTAAATGATTCAAACTTTGTATTTAGTAGAATTGGTTTTTCTATTCAAAAGGGGGTGGCGGCGCAACTTGTTGCCCGACTACCTGCCATTGCTTTGTAATTGTCCTTTTTCGTGTGGAATGATATTGAAAATTTATTTAAAAAAAAATAGTGGAAAAATTAATTGTTAATAGTATATCGAGTTTTTTATGTAGAGTCGGTGGATATGAAAGTAAAATGTGATCAACAAGTTGTAACAATATGATATTTGAACACTAGATCAAAGGCTTTTGTTTTATAGTTGGGTAACCAACACAATATTTAATTGAACACGAATCAGTTGGCGTTAAGCATTTATTCATTTACCATCAACAATAACTATTTCGGTATAAAACTCCTTTAGTTCTAACCTAATTACTACAAATGACTAGCATGTCAGTAGTAACTCAGTTACTGCGTATCACCCTAGTTATTCACAGTTAGGTGCTGTTTGTTTTTGCAGACATAAATTGTCTGCAAGCTGATTTCATCTGTTTTCATGTCTGCAACTGAAGATGTGGTCTGAAGCTCTTCAAGCTGAAAATATAAGACTGTTTGTTTTTATAAATTGATATCGTCTATACATACTACATGAACTTTGTTTTTATAAATTGATACCGTGTGTACCTTTTGTAAATCAAGATTCAAGAATCAACCTTTTGTCTTCTAACTTCTAATTCTATTTTGGACTATATGATCTCACAACATTATGGTTTTCAGGATCAAACGATCCATACACATACCCATTACATAAACATAAATCAAAATACAATCATGTACACAAATACACACATTTAAATGAATAATAATTTAACTAGAAAATCTAACCTTTGGTGTTTTAATTCTATCTTGGCCTGTATACACACATACCCATTACACAAACATATATCAAAATACAATCTTGTACACAGATAAATGAACTAGAAGTAGAAAACCCTAACCTTCCAAGCTTCTTTCCTTTTCTTGAAAATGCAAACATTCTGGGTCAACTCAATGAAACCAAACACAGCAAAATTATGGGTTTTGAAGAGCAAAGCTACATCTATTCAAGTAACAACTACCACCTGCAAAAAAAAAAAAAACCCAAAAAAATTAGGGCTTTTGGAGCAAAATGAGCAGTGAAAAATGAAGAGAAATCGAAACTAACAGAGCAAAGGGAGATCGAAGAGAGAGAGAGAGAGAGATCGCAGATGAGGATGATCGATGATGACGATGATGATGTTGAAGGTTGATGGCAGCCGCGACGGTGGTGGTGGCCGACTGAGGTGAAGATGATGATGAACAGGAGTTGTTCTTACGGCAGTGGTGGTGGTTATTATTGTTGTGAGGTTGTTGTTCTTGAATGGGGATTTTGATTTGGGGAAAACATGGTGAAGATGATGATGAACAAGCTGGTTTTTGAGTTTTAGAACTTGTGAAGATGTTTGAAGAAAGGGGGATAGCTTTTTTTTTAAGCTCAAAAAAGCAATTTTCAGATCTGTTTGAAAGAAAAAAACAAACAGTCTTCAAGGGTGATGTCTGCGCGCCTGCAGACATCAGCTCCCTTGAAGATGTTTGAAGAAAAAACAAACACCCCCTTAGTGTTGACAACCTAGGTACTACTGATAACAGTTGTTGCCAATTGCGTAGCTTACTATTAATCGTAGTTGCTACCGACAACATATTTACATTAGTCATAATTGATACCAATTTCTATTTTTTTTTTAACGGCCAACAAAATTTTATTTCATCTATTAGGGCCAACAACGTGTTAACCCACACCAAATACATTCGCCAATTACAAACACCAAATACTACAATCAACTAACATTTTCTAGAAAGCTCAAAATTACACCATTCCTCCCACGTTATATCCTTTAATTTCGATCGGCTTCCAATCCACGTGAAACCCAAATGCTTAATTTCGCTTATTAGCCGGGCCAGATATATGTCTTTATCATTAAAGATCAGATTATTCCTGCTCCGCCATATAACCCATATTGCCACTTGCATAACCGCATACACTAGTTTCTTCCACTTCATGTTTCCACGGACGTTTTTGTGCCATTCCAGCAGGTCATTTACACGAAAGGCAAAAATACTCGACATTCTGCACCAAGCCGAGATAAAATTCCATACATTTTGTGCCAATTCACAGCCAATAAAAAGATGATCCACATCCTCCTCTTCTCGGTTACAGATTCTGCAAACAGTTGGGCCGCTCCATACGTTCCTTCGTGCTAAAGCCACCAACGTTGGCAGCCTTTCAATTGATAACCTCCATGCCAAGAAATTTGCTTTTAAAGGAATCCAATTATTCCATAAGAAATTGTTCCCCAAATTAGCGAATCTTGCCATTTGTAAGCAATTTTTCATACTCTTAACTGAAAACTGACCTGAAGGATCCAAATCCCACCTCCATTTATCCTTGCCGTGACCTACAACAGCCGAACAAAGAAGCTGAGTCAAATTCTGAATTGCCTCCACTTCTTCAACCGATTCTGGTTGCCGATCCCAGCAAAATTCGAGTATCATCGTTCCATTCTCCATCTTCATTCGGTCTGCCACCATTACGTTCTTCTGCCTTTCTAGAGTGTACAGAGCAGGGAACCTGCATTGCAACGTTCCGCCATCAAGCCACTGTTCTTTCCAGAATAAGACAGAATCACCAGCCCCTGGAACTGCCCGAAAGTATTCTATTAAGTTTATCCCTTGTTCCTCCATTTCCTTAGACACACTGAAAACTTGTTTCCATGGTCCAGGAATCGCTAACTTCCTCGGTATCGGGTTCCATGTTCTCTCACTGTTATGAATGCTCCAAATAACCTTCCGCCATAAGCTATCCACTTTGAACCTCCACCACCATTTTGCAAGCATAGCAAGATTTGCATCTTTTAGCGAACCTACCCCAACCCCTCCTAATTATTTAGGCGTTATCACATTATCCCATGCTACCATACACAATTTCTTTTTTTCTGGTGTTACCCCCCAAAGAAACTCCCTCCTCAGTCGTTCCAATTGATCAATTACACCGGAAGGTGCCTTGTAGAGTGAGAAATAATACGTCGGGAGGGCATTAAGTACAGATTTTATCAAGGTCAACCTGCCACCGAAAGAAAGTATTTTTGTTTTCCATAACGCAAGTCTCTTCTTAAAAACTTCCACCACCGGCTGCCAATTCTTTATCAAATTCATATTTGCGCCCACTTGAAGGCCCAAATGTTTGAATGGAAAGCTTCCAACCCTACAACCCAACGAATCTGCAATATGTTGAACATCATCGGTGCTCACGTTTACCCCGTATACACTACTTTTCACAAGATTCACCTTCAGCCCCGATGCTAAGTAAAAACAGCGTAATAACCTTGTAAGATTGTAAACAGTCGATGCCGACCAATTTCCGATAAAGATCACATCATCCGCGTACAGGAAATGAGAAATACTCGAACTTTGATTAGCAAGCCGGACTCCTTCATAGATTCCGATTGTACATGCCCTCTTCATCACCCCAGATAATGCTTCCATTGCAATTATGAACAAGAAAGGTGACAACGGATCTCCTTGTCTAAGCCCCCTATAACACGCGAACTCTTGTGTTGGTGACCCATTAACTAACACCGACGCTCTTGCATTTATAATCGTGGCCATAACCCAATGAATGTACTTTGCCGGAAACATCATCTGCTCCAGAATAGATTCCAAAAACCTCCAATTTAACGAATCATAGGCCTTTTCTATGTCCGCTTTAAACACAAAGCCTTCCTTTTTCTTCAACCTCATCCATGGAATCAATTCGTTCAATATTAAAGGGCCATCCAAAATACTCCTTCCTGCTAAAAACGTTGTTTGTTCCTCCGAGATCAGCTTGTCTATTACTAATTTTAACCGATTCGCCAATACTTTAGATATTACCTTGTTTATGCACCCAATGAGACTAATAGGCCTATAATCCCCCAGTCTGTCCGGGTCTTTACATTTTGGTATCAACGCAATAAACGATGACGTACACCCATTAGAGATGGAGCCGTTCGTCACAAATTCATCGAAAACTTTGACGAAATCAGCCTGCAATGACTCCCAACATCTCCTAATAAACCTAAAATTTACCCCGTCTGGTCCCGGTGCCTTATCCCCTTCGCAATCCCAAACCGCATTCTTGATTTCCAACAACGAGAACGGTGATTCCAACATCTCAGCATCATTTCCATTAATCCTCTTCAGATTCGGACAAATAAGCCCTGGTCTATCGTACATCGGCTCCTGAAATTTATTTACAAAGAAAGCACATATAGAATCTTTGATAAGTGGTGGTGCCGTCTCCCATACACCATTTATCATTAGACCATTAATCCTATTGGAACTCTGATTTGCGTTTACAATATTGTGAAAATATGCTGAATTCTCATCCCCTTCCACCGCCCACTTCACCCTAGACCTCTGTTTCAAGTCCATTATTTTTATCCGATCCATCTCCATAATAATCTTTTTGCACTCAGCTCTAGTAGCTAACTCGTTTATAGTCAGCAACCTGTCCTCGGCTTGGACTTCCAGGGCTTCCAACATCTCAATTTTTTCTTTATAAATCGCCTCTTTTTCCTCTTTTAACGCCCACACACGTTCCTTCAACCTGAATTTTATCCATTTTAATTTAACTGCCAAGCCTAGACCAGCAGGCCCATCAAAAACAAAGCTTCCCAGTGCATGCTTCACAAAATCCATAATTCCAAGCATCATCAGCCAAGAGTTAAAAATTCTGGTTAGGCTGGGACCATAATCTTGAGCCGCGACAGACAACAATATCGGACAATGGTCCGAAACCATATTTGAAAGTGCCACCACGGAGGCATTTGGCCATTTACTCCTGAAATCTCTACACACCAAATATCGATCAAGCTTACTTTTATGTACACCATTATCTGCATGATATGTAAACTTACGCCCCCCCCCCCCCATTTGGTACTCAACTAAGTCAGCCGAATCAATAAATTGATTAAAAAACCTTGCGTTCAGTGGTACAAATTCAGAATTAAGCCTTTCACTTGGTTCCCTTACATCATTAAAGTCCCCGCCAAACACCCACATACCTTGCAAAGATTGTTTAAGGATAACCAGCTCCTCCCACAATGCCCTTCGCTCAATCGGGTCGTTATACGCATAAATATTAACAATATTAAGGCATTCCCCAGTATGCTTTAAGCTCCCTTGCACTAGTATGAATCTTTGGTTCCTGACGACATCATTGCACTCGAACACGGTTGGATCCCACAAACTTACCAGACCCCCAGACCTACCAACTGCTTCTACACTTGCCATATCATATCTCGATCTCCCCCAAAATTTACTGAAGGAAAATTCAGATATACCCCCCAATTTTGTTTCCTGAATTGCTAAGAAATGAACACAATGGGACGTTTTTAAGCCTCTAATCCAATCCGTTTTCCTCTGGTCCCTAACCCCCCTTAAATTAACAGTCAAAAAATTCATGGCAAACCGTTTTTTTCACCAACAATTAGCTCACTGACCTGCTTGTCAAAGCCTCCTAATTGGAATCCAAGTGCCGCCCCAATCTCCATTGTTTCAACTGTTTCTTTTCGGATCCCATCTTCACACCTTATTTACGAACCTCTCATTTCCGGGTCCTTGCCGTTTACCGGGTCTTGCTGCTTAGACCGCCCATCGTCAATTTCATCACAAACCCCTTGATTACCAGGTACATCAGCAGAATCATCTGTACGATCTAGGTTGTTCCCCTCCACTCCATAGAAAACCCCCACAGGTGTATTCAAGTCTAGAGGCACCGAATCCAATCTATTAGGTTGATTAAAGGATTTATGAGTGGGCCCCTGAGTCGATCCCAAAGATGGTGGGCTACGTACTCCTCTATTTCTTTTACCCAAATTAGTTATTGGAGTTGGGCCTTCATCGCCAGAATTTAACTTGGGCTGCCCATACACCATATCAGACACCTCACTAGAGGGCCCATTACCCATGCCATATTTTACTTGTGAATTGTTTACTTTATTTAATTCCACATCATGATTATCCGTTGCACGCGCCGACTCACAACTTTCCCCATGCATTTTTTGGTTACCCATGCAAGCATTGATATTAGAGACCTCATGAATTACCGTAGACTCTTTACCTTCCGGAACCGATTCAAATTCCACCGGAATTGCATCCGATGCCGGATTCTGCTCACAGGCCTGAACCTCCCCATCCGAAGACACATTTGGCCGGATTTCTCCATCCTCGAAATCCTCGACATCTTCCAGATCCTCATCCGAATCTAATTCCGTACCCGACTCGAAGTCACTATCATCCATCACGGAAACGTTTTCCGGGTTCTGTATACACTGCTCCACCGATTCCGAAGCCCAAGCTAAAATACTTTTTCCATTCCACTTAATTACGACAGCCTCCTCAATTTTTGATTTTTGCGTAGTAAGGACCATGACGGACCCGGTCGAGTTATCCTCATCATTCCATGAAAAGGATGACTGTGTTATTACATTTCCAAACAAGCCACCAATCTTGTCAAACAAAGTGTTATCTCTGATGATAAACGGCACGCCGGAGATATTCAGCTTTACTATCCGGTTAAACGGGATGTCTTCACCGTTCCAGAGAGAGAAGTTTGAAAAAATATTATTAAAGTAGTTGGCATGCAGCTCCATGCACCCAGAGGCAGATGCCTTGTCCTTGCAAATTAACATATACGTCAAGCCACCAACATACGATAGACCAATATCTGCTAGGCCTTCTTCTTCCAATGACCTTCTAACTTTACTAGCAGACATGACCACCTTAGTTTCCCCTATAACAGATCTTCCAATACAATGGAGGGGATACAAAGATCCCTTCCCTTCCACACTAACAACTTTTGCACCCTGACCTTGTACCTCCCTATTTCCTTTAAGAAGATCAGCATAGGATCTCCCCTCTTGGACAAAAGACGGACCAGCCTGGCCGTAGTTTGAAGGTTGCTTCTCAGCACCAGGTTGCTTCTTATTATCTTCATAACTGCCCTTAGGTCTCCAAGCACTCTTCCCCGGAAAAACCGAAGCATAGTTGATCTTTTTGTGGTCCTTGTCGAACTTGGCTAATGCAACAGTTACCTTCATGCCAAACATCTTTATCATATTCAACTTCGTTAGAGTCTCCTTCATGTCTACCACACCCACAAAACGTACAAAGCCAAAACATCTTCCACTGGCATCCCGTTTCCGAGCCACATACGCGTCTGAGATGAAACCAAACGGCTGAAAAGATCGCCATAGTATATTCCTTGTAACCCGGTCCGAGATATTCTGAACTAAGAATGTCCATTCAACACCATCACCTCTGTTTTTACGATTCTTCCGGTTTTGCACATTGGACCATGGACCACCATCATCGTAAACCCCCTCCCTTTCCATCTGCAATACCTTTACTAATACCACGAAAACCAAAGCAGCGAATGGATGATACAAGAAACCGAATAGGGTGAACGGTTAGATCTAGATGGCTACCATGAACCGATCGATTAAACCCCCCACACTATACAGAATCAAGCATACATCGTCGAGCAAACTTTACGAATTCCGGGCGGCGAGAGAGGAAGAGAGAAGGCTCGTAGGGTTGGATCGTTTTCTTTTTAACATTAATCTACACTAGCAGTGACATGATACCAATTTCTATTGATGGTCATTTTTTTATTTTCTACTGATGAATGAACCAATCAACCAAATGAGATTAGAAGCAATTTTAAAATGCTTTCAAGTTTCAACATAGCAATAAGATTTTTTGATCGTCGTGGGCACTCCTTGCTAAACCCCACTGGTTGAAGCAATTTCTAAATGCTTTCAAGTTTCAACATAGTAATAAGATTTTTTGACTGTCATGGGCACTCCTTGCTAAACCCCACTGCTGCCAGATATCATGATAGTTATGCACAATTGTGCACTTCACACCATGTAACTCGTATTAATTAATGTTTATGATTTAACTTTGGTTATAAGTAAATCTAACTAACTAAAATGGCTTGACTAAAATCACTAACATGTTGAACCGCAAAATAGGTTAAACCTTTTCTAAACCCTAACGTTAAGCTTGTTCGAGGAAAAGAGGAGTTACCAAAAATCATACAATCAATTGTTGGTCGGAAAACTCAATTATCTCATCATCATAGAGCCTAGCTTTTATTCTGATGCATATGTAACTAGCCAAATTAATCAAGCTACAAGTGATAGTCAATGAACCATAAGAAGAATGCCGTGATATCCATCCTTAAGACACAAGAGAGAAGCACAAAGACAATGTCCACTATTATGAAAATAAACATCATGTAAAATGAAGCTAATATTATTATTGCACGTGTGAATGCTAGTGATTTTAGGCAAGCAATTACTTTCATGTTTGGTATATTTCGTGCACTACAAATCCCCACATAACACGAAATAATAATAAATAGGTTGAATATTAAGTTTTTTTTGTATCCATAAAAAAATAAGAAATCATAAAAATTTGAAGTGTGAGATATTGGATAGTGACGTGGGCCCGATATAGTACAATGCAGTTTTACTGTTATTGTGTGAGTTGTTGTTGTCTCAGCTGTCTGTCACAAAAAACCTTTTAAAAAATAATTCTGTTTTCGAGAAAAACAAATTTACAACCGTTGATTGCATTTAACACTTATTGAATTATCATTTATGTCACTAATGAAAACCAAAATCTGTGAATACAATGTTATAATATAACTTTTTATTTGTGAAAATGAAAAGTGCATTTATATTTACAGTTTACAGAAACTATTTATTCACTTTAAATATATTTAAAAATATAAACGTCGTGTATACAAGAATTATTATTCAATACTAGTTGATTTTCCATCCGCGCGTTGCGGTGGGGACCCAATAACTGCAAAACGCGTGTCAGTAATGACAAGCAGATACCGAATATCAAAACATAAATAAAAATGACGTGGTAAGGATAGTCACCATGTCCTAAAAAAACGATTTTAAATAACCTAATATATAATAATAGGACCCACACGTTGGAAATTCGGTTGTTTTCAGTTCAGTTATTACGGTGCTAACACGTTAAATTGTAGATGAGCCCGGTACCGGTAACGGCACCGAAAGTACCGATCTGAAAAATCTCGAAATTAGGTACCGGGTACGGTATGGTATTTGAAGGTAAAAATCAATAAATACAGGTATGGTGCTAGACCGGTGTCGAACCAAAAGTAACGATTCTGAAAACGCCAAAAGGTGGGTACCAAATTGGTACCGAAAATGATTTGGTATAGTAAATTTGGTACCGATACGATATCAGTTTGATTACAGTATTTGATACGATTTGCTCATCAATAATCTAAATATCCAAGTTAATTTTACATACTACAATTCATTCATTACAGAAAAAAGACAAAAAAGAAAGCAAAATAAGTTGTTGTGTATATAAAACCTCATTCAAACGAAATACATTTTACTTACTGTGTGTATAAAAAGTAATCTAAACAGTGCAATTACTTGCATTGCTACGTTGCTACAGGATTTGATGAGCTCGGTACCAACCGGTATCGAAAATACCGTTACCGAAATCTCCAAAAGTGGGTACAGGTACCGAATATGCCGGTTACGGTACGGTTCAGTACCGGTCGGTACTGGTACGACACCGGTATTTAAGGGTAAAAACCTGTGAATACCGGTGCCAAACCGGTAACGAAAATACACCCGGTTTGGTAAATTTGATATCGGTACCGGTACCCGATACCATTTACTCATCACTTAGTAATGTTACTGTTCATTCACTTCAAATTTTAATATATAGGGGTGATGTTACTGTTAAATTGGTACCGAAAATGAGTTGGTATAGTAAATTTGGTACCGATACGATATCGGTTTGATTACAGTATTTGATACGATTTGCTCATCAATAATCTAAATATCCAAGTTAATTTTACATGCTACAATTCATTCATTACAGAAAAAGACAAAAAAGAAAGCAAAATAAGTTGTTGTGTATATAAAACCTCATTCAAACGAAATACATTTTACTTACTATGTGTATGAAAAGTAATCTAAACAGTGCAATTACTTGCATTGCTACGTTGCTACAGGATTTGATGAGCTCGGTACCAACCGGTATCGAAAATACCGTTACCGAAATCTCCAAAAGTGGGTACAGGTACCGAATATGCCGGTTACGGTACGGTTCAGTACCGGTCGGTACTGATACGTCATCGGTATTTAAGGGTAAAAACCTGTGAATACCAGTGCCTAACCGGTAACGAAAATACACCCGGTTTGTTAAATTTGATATCGGTACCGGTACCCGATACCATTTACTCATCACTTAGTAATGTTATACAGGGTGATGTTACTGTTCATTCATTTCAAATTTTAATATATAGGGTAATTATGAGGGATATTATAGTTATCCGAAGAGTAAAAGATTTCACAATAAGACCGGTGGGTATGGGGAGGATAGTCTCTTTAGATACTACTCGTCACGTAGGGGCCACGTAATCACGGGAGGAGGATAGTCTCTTTGGGGACTACCCAAGGGTGTGAGGACTAGCCAAGACTACCCAACCATTAATAATATATTAATATATATATATATATATATATATATATATATATATATATATAGGGGAAGGTTAAAATGAGAACCACCTCGAGTTGTAAGAACCCGCGAGAACCACCCCCGCGGGGGGGCGTTGACCACTATTTTTTTTTACAACTAGATGTGTATATTTTAACAACCTACGTAAAGTTTGGGTTTAAACGGCACGCCCGAGGGGGTAGTTTTTTACGCCCAAAGTTTGGGTTTTTTTATTTTTCTTTTTTTTTTAACCAAACTTTGGGCGTAAAAAACTACCCCCTCGGGCGCGCCGTTTAAACCCAAACTTTACGTAGGTTGTTAAAATATACACATCTAGTTGTAAAAAAAAAATCGTGGTCAACGCCCCCCCGCGGGGGTGGTTCTCGCGGGTTCTTACAACTCGAGGTGGTTCTCATTTTAACTTATTCCTATATATATATATATATATATATAAAGGCCCTATAAGTAGCTTTGCTATTTGTGGGATATACTGGGTATGGTTGTTGTTGTTGTTGTATATATATATAAAGGAGGAGAGAGAAGTCAGATGGGAGGCCCACTGGGGGGCCCACCGCTTAGCCCTGACTCCATCGTCACAATTGTGAAGGAAGTGCCCCTTGGGGGCGGTGTGTGACTAGCCTAAGGGGGGGGGGGGGGGGGGGGGACGGCTATGTGCCGATCCCGTACCCATTGGTCTAACTTTATTGCATATAAGTTATTTTAAACAAGCTTCAACAACTTGAATCTACAAAATTTAGCCAGCAAGTTCCTACTGGCTAGTAATATTATTTGATTTTAGTTATACATTGTGAGTAGATATCTTTGTTGTAATAACTAGCGTGTATAAATATTTATTTACACCTAATAAAATTCCTCCGTCGAATATATGGAATCTGCCGGCCAAATGTTTGGGTGCTTGGTTTTTTATTGGGTGGATTAAAACCAAAATATTAGTCCATTTTTTTTTAATGTAATCTATATATGATAAAATTAAAAGTGAATGAACACTGATGATTTTTTTTTTATATTGAATAATTCCTTATATTCATTTATTAGACTATGGGGTATGGAGCGAGGGTTGGGTACAAATGCCCAAGTCACCACCCCGGGTGGGCTTGGGTTTCGGTGTGGCCTTTTGGGCAGGAGTTTCATCCGTGGCCGCCTCTCATTGGCTGGGTTGGCTAGGCTATAGCGGCTAGGTTTAAATTTTAAAAAATAACCGTTTGGCTAAATAATACCTTATATTCATTTATTAGACTATGGGGTATGAGACGAGGGTTGGGGCGTTGGTTGGGTACAAATGCCCAAGTCACCACCCCGGGTGGACTTGGGTTTCGGTGTGGCCTCTTGGGCGGGAGTTTCATCCATGGACGGCTCTCATTGGCTGGGTTGGCTAGGCCATAGCGGCTAGGTTTAAATTTTAAAAAATAACCGTTTGGCCAAGCCAAACGGTTCACCCAAGTCATTATAAAACCCCCCAACTCCACCGCCTGTCCACATCGCTACCCCAAACCTTCACTCCACCTACCCGAACCCGCTACCCACACTTGATACCGGCACAACGCGATGAAGGGCCGCCAACCCGGTGAGACCTGTTACTGGCCGGAAGCTTTCGCTAGCTACCGGCACAACGTGGGGAACGACCGGCACAATTTAAACGCGTGCCAACACAAGTGGCGCGAGCTACGACCAAGCTCGACCGTTTTAAAGCCTACTACGATAGCGTCCCGGGCGGTGATATAAGTCACGAAGACCGGGTGGCGGTGGCCAACATCCAGTTCCGGGGCAAGGAGCGGAAGCCGTTTGACAAGCTCGCCCTGTTCGAAATCTACCTAACGCTTTAGGCTTTTTTTTGTAATCCTTTTTTTTAGAATTTTGTAATTTTTAGGAACTTTTAATAATAATTTTAGGCTTTTTTTTTAATTCTGTGTGTATTTTTTTATTTTAGGTTTTTTTTTAAATTTTTATAAAACTGGCCAATCCACGCAGGCTAGCCACACCCCGCCATACCGACCCAACACGTCACTTACCAGCGGGGGGCTCGAAGTCCACGTGTCAACCCATGCCACAAACCCCCGCCCCACCATACCCCACGGTCGAAAACACCAATGACTTTCACGCAACGCGCGTCATTTACAAACACTAGTTATTATTGTATAAACGTAATGCCATAACCAACAGGAGGTTCAATGATGGTTATGTGGCTGAATATAAGGATGTTTAGAGATGCCCTTGTTCAAGTTCGTACTTAGACCAGAAGGTATGGGGCTCGTCCCCAGCCTCGTCCTCCCGCCACCGCCCCAAACATTCCACCCCCCAGCCCCGTCGCCGCCCCAGCCCGTCAACTTCGTCCTCCCCCAGCCGATCTCGCCGGGCCTCATCCCCTCACACACACCTATACATACATACATACATACATATATATATATAAAGGGGTTCATCCCCCACCCCCCTTAGGTCCCATCCCCTTCAAACCCCTCCTACGTGGCGGTGATGTGGCGGCCCATCCCTTGGGGATGAGGCTCTCCATACCCACCAGCCTTAGGGTGAGAGGGTTGGTCATCTCTTGAGGGTAACTTATCATCAATGATTTCTTGTCATGTCAACTTTCCTTTTGCCCTTAATCACAAGGGATGGTTCACTCAAACTATTTTTTTCAAAAAAAAAAATTATTATTGGTTGGAAGAGAGTGGGGCCCACTATATACCCTCTCTCTCCTCTTCCCTCTTCTCCCCTTGTGCGGGAACCATTCACCTAAATCAACCTAATTTAGCGTGAGGGAAGGATATGCGGCAATGTTGCCGCGCGGTGAAAGCCTACCATGCACCCTTCCTCGCACCCACCCTTTTCAACCTTAGGAATCTATGGGAATGAAGTTTGTGAAAAAACACTTGCAAACACCTAAAATTGAGCATGTCTTAAAGTGTGTATGTATATATATATATATAAATATAATAAAATTCGGTTTATTTTTTATAGGATTTTATCTATATTTAAGGGTTTTTTTACATATTTTCACCTACTAACCTGGTTTATTACGTATTTCCTCAAACACAAACAAAAACAAAAAAACAATTGTATTTTTCCTCTTTCTAACTCATATACATTACATATTTCCACTTTTTATTATAATTACTCTTAAAATGACCATTTTACCCTTAATAAACTATTAAATGAATATAGATTTTTCCCCTTTATAATATCATCAATCATTTCATTGCTGTGAAGTTTATTATAAATGTTTGGATTTTTTAAATATAAGTGAGACAAATAAAACATATACAAATCTAAGTTATTAGTTAGTAATTATTGTTTTTTAAATTAATTTAAAGTATGAGGTAATAGTGAAAAAAACCTCACTAAATAATATAACCTAGTTTCACACTTATACAATTTAGAGCAAATTGCAATTTGTGTCTCTATGGTTTGGTGGCGGGATCAACCTCAGTCCCTCAACATTTTTTCCCCACATGTGTAATGATGTTTTCAAAATCTAACAATTTGCATCCCAACCTTTAACACCGTTAGCATATTCCGCCTAATACTTAATGGGAGGGGACATTTTGGTCTTTTCACCCGTCTAAAACCCTAATCCCCCAATATATTAAGTTTGTAGCATAATGAGTCCCTTAGCTTTACCACATACTTTTCCATCACCACTCTTCACCGAACACCACCACCACTCTCCCTCTAGAACACCACACCACTTTCTCATTGGAACATTTGCACCGCTCTACCACCTGCGCACTTGCACCACTCCATCACCAAACGCATGCACCCACTCCGATCGTAAACTAACCACCCACTCTGATGTTAACCACCACTCCAATTCATAACCCGACACTCATCTCCGTCTTCACCCACCACTCTGATCGTAACCCGACGCCCACCAACCCCAAAAGTAAACACAAGAACAATCGTTTTTTCACTTCAATTTTACTTGATTTTGGTTAATGTAGTTTACTTCAGAAGTGAAATAGAACATGACACAACTTTTCTTGAACATTTGTACCCTGCATTAGGGTCAACAGTACTGGTACCCACCTCGTATTGCACTTGAAGGTGGTACTTGTTAGGGCTGGTTTTAATTCCTTATGGATCAGTGATCCTTCTGTGTATCAAGGATATGTTATCATTAAAATGTGTAGCGGGTACTGGAAGGATCAAGGATCTTTAGTTCTTATAACGGTTTCTAGTAATTGTCTTCGATATGTTGTTATAGTTTGATGCAGGTAAATAGATGGACTTGGTCAAGCTGGAATCTCGTGGAATATGCTTGGAATTAGGCAATTGCAAAAGAGGCATTAGCCGTTGTGGGCGATCGTGGGAGCTCCCTTGTTTTTTGTTTAGTTAGTTAGTGGATAGTTTCCAATTATAATAAGGTGATATTGAGCTTATTAGACACAAGTAGCAACCCGCACACTTTGCAATATTCGAAAACTCTCTCTCAAACACACACTAGCATTTACTTGTATTGAGCTCAATCATCATCCGAAGTTGTATTGATTTGTACATTATTTGTTCAATATAGTTGGTGATCGGTAGTTTCCATCACCCGAAGTTTTTTGTGCCGGAGATCTTCTAAAGATCAAGGGTTTTTCCCTCGTATAAATCACGGTGTTCATTACCATTTACATTTCATATTCGATTATATCATTGTTTAACACCAAAGCACTGTACCTCACAAATCAAATTTGATTGCATTATCCTTAAATTGATTTTTGACCAAAACAGTACTGAGGTTCTTGAACAACATGAAATTCCAATTCCACTTAGAACGAGGAAGAGACAATGGAATCTAGTAGTACTGATGCCTAATTATCTAATTATGGGTAAATGCTTTTGTGTAATCTGATATCTAATTATGTGTTAGATAAACAAGACAGGTTTTTTAGACTCGCCAATAAAATACTAATTTGTTGTTTATTTACCTTTCACATATACATTATACATACAAACCTTTATTTCTTTATAAACATTAATTTAAGCCATCTAATAATCATGGGCTTTGACCTTAAAGGGTGACACAATGATAAGCTAACGTTGAATATTTCTAGCAAAGGTTTTATATTTGAATCGAGCTTCAACTTGTTTTCTTTCTTTAATGTTTTTGAAATATATAAATTGTGTTTTCACGAAATTATTCCATATATAAATAAGCAAACTTTTTGTGCATAACAACTTGTAACTTATGCTTTGAGAGTTTTTTTTTTTAAAAAAAACTTTATTTTTTACTTTTCACCCAAAGGTTTTTACCTTTTGCAATTTTAACCCTACATAATTTGTTTTTTAACTTTAACTCAAAACTCTTCGTTATTTGCAATTTAACTCTACAACTTTTGTCACTTACACTTTTCATCTTTGGCAAATTTTCGGTTTATGTATAGTTCTAATTCATTATTTGCAATTTAACTCTACAACTTTTGTCACTTACACTTTTCATCTTTGGCAAATTTTCAGTTTATGTATAGTTCTAAATTTTTCGAGTTAATACGACGCAACGTACGAATGTGGTTCAACTTTTTTATGTTTTGTTTCAAATTTTGCAAGTTAACACGGCGCAACGTGCATTTGTGGTTCAACTTTTTTACCTATATTTTTTCATGTTTGACTGGTTCGTCGCAACACGCAGATCCTAGGTCGAGTCAGTGTTGGTGGTCGATAACGGTTGTGTGACATTAGTACTATTTAACACCGTTTTACGTCCCGCTGCAACACGGGGTGTGCTTTGAGGGTTTTCCAAAGAAAAAATGGTTATGCATATAGTTTTCGTAACCTAGGCTTTGCGGGTTTTCCAAAAAAAAAATGATTTTCTTTTACTTTTCATTCTAAAGTATTTCATAAATTACTTTTAACCCAAAACTATTTGTTTTTTTACTTTTAACCCAAAACTTTTTATCTTTTGCAATCTATTCTCACAACTTTTTTTACTTTCAACTTTGGTCCTTTATAGTTTTCATTTTCTGCAAATTTTTCGCTTTATGCTTGGTTCTAAATTTTGTAACTTAACACATCACAACGTGCGTCTTTGATTTAACGTTTTTATGTTTCGTTCTAAATTTTCCGACTTAACACGATGCAACGTGCGTGTGTGGGTGAACGTTTTTACATCGTCTATTTTCCCCTGTTTGATAGGTTTAACATAACGTGGCGGGTCCTAGATCGACCGTGTCTTTGGTTTAACCTTTTTTACGTTTTGTTCTAAATTTTGCGAGTTAACACGACGCAACGTGCGTCTGTGGGTGAACGTTTTTACATCGTCTATTTCTTCCCCGTTTGACAGGTTTAACATAACGTGCGGGTCGTAGATCAACTTAGTTATAACTAAAGAATCCCCGCCGTATTGCGGCGGGTCTCAATCCTAGTTCAAAAAAAAAAGCAAAAGAAGGAAGAGAGGTGCAGGTCACGAAGTTATGGCCATCTAACCAACTAATTATGGTAGTTTGATTTTGTTAATTATTTTGAAGATGTATGCAAATTGTGTTTAATTTCAAATATACATATATTAAAAGCTGTGTAAGTCGGGCCTGGCGAAACTTGAGATTTCCGACCGTGGGTCGAAAACATATATACCAAAATATTCTATAAAACCAGGGGGTCAAAAACGTATATACCCAAAAATTTCTATACGAAAAGTATATACTCCCCACTACTGAACGAAAAGTTCGGGGGGTCGGCCGCCCCCTCCCGCCCCTATTATCCTACGCCCAAGGCCTCAACCCCATACCTTCTGTATATGCGATCGTACACCTAATCGGTTCTCGTGTGTAAATTTGTTAGTAGTAGATAATGAAGAAGAAGGCAGAAAGATCATGAGATGTTGGGCCAAAAAAGCAGGCCAGCGTCGGACATTGTTGAGGCAAGAGAAGAGAGAGCATGCTTTGGCCTACTTCGTGTCTGATTTAATTAAGGCAACTTTCTGATTGAAACGTTTATTTTAATGCCCATGCATGTATATAAAAATATTGCATTTAAAAGCATGTATTTAATTTTAACAAACTTAACATTTTTGAATATTTATTGTGCATGTTTTGATATAAGGAGATTGTGAACTACACGATGGGTGATTGCGTTATGATTAGTAAAGATGAATATAACAAATATTGTTAACATTTCTAAGGACATTGTGTAAAATGCTTTCGCAATTCATCAGGTAAATATTGTTAACATTTCTAAGCACGAAAACACAAAGAAAAAACTCGTTCAATCGTTGAACTGATTTAGGAGATGGTTTTTCTTTTTTTTTCATTGGTTTTTTTTTTTTTTTTTTTGCAAATAAAGAAAAATGCGTCTTTAAACCTTACAAGTCATTTTGAAGATTAATAATTTTCGAATTTTGTATGAGAAATGGAGTTAAAGCTTATATTCGATATTGGGGTGTCAAACACATCGAATTAACAGATTGTTAAATCTAGTTTGATGATATTTCTGCCTCCTCATTCTTTTCCTTCCTACTATATATAAACTTTATGTTATGTGTATTACGAAAAAAAAGTTTTTTCAGCTTAGGGAGCAGCCATTTCCTAAAATATATATAAGTTTTACTCTTATCCCACCCTTTATATACTCTACTTTATGAGTAAGATATATATATAAAAAAAATTATATTTATTTTTTTAATTTTTTTTTTGGCTTCGAAAAGTAGCGATTTTTTTATAAAAAATATAAAAAAAAAATTGTGTGATTTTTAGCTATTTTTAGGCATTTTTGGTTATGTTAAAAAAACCTAACCCCCCCCCCCCCCCCACCCCACCCCCCGAAGCTAAAATGCTAAAAGCTAAACCCCAAAAAACCTAAAAAAATCTAAATTTTTTTTAATATTTTTTATGTTAAAATCGCTACTTTTAGTAGCAAAAAAAATTTTTTAATTTTTTTTTAATTTTTTTTTTTGGCTTCGAAAAGTAGCGATTTTTTTTATAAAAAATATTAAAAAAAATTGTGTGATTTTTAGCTATTTTTATGCATTTTTGGTTATGTTCACATTGGTTTTCGCGGTTCTCGCAATAAGAGGTGGTTCCTAACGGATCTTTGTCCTATATATATATATATATATATATATATATATATTTGAACGGCAAATTTTGGATCACTGACGGAGTACTGGAATATTATCGTGCCACTAGCGGAACCACCCGATCATATCCATCTCCACTAGGCATAATGCGTATACACCAATTCAGGAGGAAACCCAATAAATATGGGAGACCCCTTTTGTGGGAATCGAACCAAGGATCTATTGGTCCCAAAGCCTTATCCCACCCCCAAGATACCACTAGACTATAAAGCCATGGGCTTATGACTAAGATATTAACCGCAACATTCGTTTGTTTATCTCTATTATTGTTGGAGGATAAAGAAACTAGATG
This sequence comes from Helianthus tuberosus, assembly GCA_030545235.1. Taxonomy (NCBI): domain Eukaryota; kingdom Viridiplantae; phylum Streptophyta; class Magnoliopsida; order Asterales; family Asteraceae; genus Helianthus; species Helianthus tuberosus. The sequence goes on from CM060420.1 coordinate 140,436,782, forward strand.
AAAATGATCGGAGAATGTGGAAATGAAAATAATTAGCAAAATTAATGAATAAAGTTGTTAAAGAAAAGAGTTGGTAAAGAGAAAATAAACAAATAGTTTCACTTTAAATAGTTAAAATGATTTTTAATGGCAAATTACTTCTCATTCATCACCAAAAATTCATAATTAATACAAGCAAAATACTAGACCGAAACATTATATAAACTACACCCGTTAGCTATCGCCAACTAACATTAAACTATTACTCACTCATGTTAAAAAAAACAAATTTTACTACTCTACATTCCTCAATTTTGCCAGGTTTTTCACCCATAGAAACGTCATTGCTTGAACTTCCCGAAGACATTTTCAATTTTAACACGTTTGTCGGCAAAGATTTGCTCGTTTCTTGCGTTCAAGATTTCCCAGAGGTAGAGTGATATAAGAATCAAAATCCAAAACATCCAAACTTTAGATGTTAACTTACACATTCAAAATCTAAAGTGTTAATAGGTTAACCCATTAATTAAACGAGACGTGAGCCCTTTATTAAATTGATCATGTTTGGATTGAGTAGTTTAACAAACAACAGTCCAAAACTTTATTATTTTTGTGTTGTGTTGAAATCGTATTAGAAATTGCCGCCCCTATTTGAATGGTAAAACATTCTTTGGTACGTACTTTAATACTTTATATGTGTAAGAGAAGTGTATGATAGGGATGGCAATCGAAGCCTAACCCGATGGGTAAATACGAAACCCGACACACCTAGGACGGGTTTGGGGTCGGTTAATCGGGTTTGGGACTAGTTTTATTTTTTCACGGGTTTGTGATGGGTTTGGGATTTGACGATATACCCGTTTACCTGACCCAAATACCCGATAAAGTAAACCCGTTTACCCGATTGTATACCTGATATAATTTCTTTTATATTTTTAAATATGTAAATATATAATACATCCTTTATTCTATACACATAGGTATTTTATCTCGTATACATTATAGTTATTTGATATATTTCTTTAACGATAATATTAAATGTAACTGATTAGTAGTTACCCGATGGGTTTTGAGTCGGGTATACCCAACGGGTAAACTTTTTAAAATTAATGGGTTACCCGAACCCGCGGGTATACCCGATACCCGATAGTTATTTACCCGCTAGAAACCCGACGGGTTTTGGTACGGGTTTGGGACAAGCTTATCTAATCAGGTTTGGGGTTGGGATTACCTAAACTCGACCCATTGCCATCCATGTGTATGCTATAAAGTGAACATCGACATTCTAAGTATTTATTTGTGTGTCTTGTGTATTATGTTATAAGAGCCACAAATGAGCAGAAAAACTAGTTACAAACTCGTAAATATAGCTACAAGTAAATTAAGAGTAGGCGGAGTGGGTGATAGAAACCTGTTTCTCCCGTCCCGAAGTTGAGGGATAATGTTCCCGCACCCTGCTCCTCTTCATCTCATTGGTGCCTTTTCTTCTATGTGTTTTCTTCAATTTAGGATGGTGTTCCCGTTATTGCTTCCCGCAATTGCATTGCTTTACCTCTATTCTCTACCCATTAGCTTCCACGTTAGCCTTTTCGCATCCCGTCCAACTCCATACTCAAGAGTCAAGCCACTCTGTCCCCCCCCCCCCCCCCCCCCCCCCCCCAAGGTTATTACTTATGCGGTATGCCACAAGCTCACATACAAGGTGCATGTAAGTTATGCTAAAAACATAAAAATGATAAGTACATTAATTGCTATTTAACGAAATTATTGTATACTTCTTGTATAAGTCACATACATTCAAAAGACTACAATGTCGATATTAATATTTTAAAAGACTTTAGCTACAAACAAGATTTTGGGTTAAACCATATTATTTTCTGTCTCCAAGATCATAAAATTCATCCACTTTTGTCTTGCTTTTTGGTACATTATATATACCTCGTTGTAATAAATTAAAAGAAACAGATTCGTTTTATTTTTATATTTATTTTGCCTAGAAGAGTGTGGTAATAATATAATAATCGTAACATACATCATTAAATGAGTTAGTGGGTATCTTTTTCAGATTCGAGTCGAAGTAAATGATGCCCAAAAGATCCATTCACCCCCTCATTTCCATCCTCACAATTTAATTTTTTAAGGAGATGTAAGATGTTGATGTTTGTATGCCTTTATTCTTTAGTTTCAAAGTATAAAATCTTTTTCTATTGTTATTTTGGCTTTTGTTTATTGGGAACCAATGAGGCAAGCGAATTCGTTAACTGTCTCATCACTAGAATTTGTTATATTATACCTAGTGGAAACCATCATAAGAGAATGCGTAGCGGTAAGGTGAATAATGTTCATACCCTTAGGTGTTTTCAATCATGTGGCAGTACAGTCAGCAAGAGGTATTATTGGGCGTTTTTCTAAAATGGGTGTAGTGGAGAAGTGGGCATTATGATAAAATTGTGTAAAGAATTAAATTAAAAATAAAAAACCAAAAAAAACCTATTGGAAGATTAAATAAAAGTGAAAAAGGAAGATAAAATTTGATTGGCCAAGACAACTTGTTCCAATCGTGATTTTAAACACGCCTACGGGGATTTTTGCCGGATCACGCCGGATCCCGCCGGCGGGGGTGGTTGGGCGGCGTTTTTGGGCGTGTTTGGGAGGGATCACGCCGGAGATGATGCCTACTACGGGTGGTCTAAGAAAACTTATAAGATACTATAAAACTCAGAGAAAACTATTTTTAAACAAAATTATTTTTATTTCTTCAATTTTTTATATGTTATTAATATTTTCAAAACCAAAAAGAATAAAAGAAATTATATGTAGTTCTCAAGATGGATATATGTAGCTTCGTGAATTACATATAGTGGTATGGGATCAAATACAAACTCCTATGTTTGTAAGAACCATAAGAACCAATACATAAATGACAAGTGTTATTTAATTAAAAATTAGTTTAGGGGTTATTTAGACATTTTGACCCTATTTTGTTATAACTAATTAAAATTAATTATCAAAATATCCCTAAATCCATGTAGATTAATTGAAACCAAAATTTAAATTTTTGTAACATATTCAGATCAAACCAACCTGCAGGAACCACCAATACAAAAAACATAAGCACACCCACATAAACGACATTAACACAATCAAAAAAGGAACTTCCATTATTAGCACTCTCATTTCAATAAAAAAAAAGTAACTTCCATTATCAACGACCTTAGCACAATAAAAAAACGACATTAGCATAACGTAAGACCATCCACATTATCAGCATTCTCGTTTCAATCAAAAAAGGAACTTCCATTATCAACGACATTAGCACAATCAAAAAACGACATTAGCACAATCAAATAACGACATTAGCACAATCAAAAAACGACATTAGCACAATAAAAAACGACATTAGCACAATCAAATAACGACATTAGCACAATCAAATAACGACATTAGCACTCTCTTAACACCACCGTCTGGGCATCCGACGGTAACACCAACAAACAACATTAGCACAATAAACAACACATACTGTTACATACTAGCACAATTTCATATTTTTGTTTTAATTTTGTAAATAACATATACTATTACATAACTAATAGAAAACAAATTTATTTGTAAATAGGCTCCCAATAACAACACAAAAGGAAAAAAAATAACAACACATAAGAAATACATAATAAAATAAGAACATACGTATAGATTTAAAATTAACACGATACATTTTTATATTAGCACATTCCAACTAAGTAACCAGCACAATTATAAAACATCTTTTTGTAACTTTTTTAAAAGTCATTTTTATAAATAAAAATAGTATAGCAATATTGTTCTATACTAGCACAATTTCATTTTTTTTTTATAAACAACACACACTGTTACATACTAGCACAATTTTTTTTAATTTTATAAACACATACTAGCACAATTTCATAATTATTACATAATTAGCACATTTTTTTTATTAATTTTATAAACAACACATACTGTTACATACTAGCACAATTTCATATTTTTGTTTTAATTTTGTAAATAACACATACTATTACATAACTAGTAGAAACCAAATTTATTTATAAATAGGCTCCCAATAACAACACAAAAGGAAAAAAAAATAACAACACATAAGAAATACATAATAAAATAAGAACATACGTATAGATTTAAAACTAACACGATACATTTTTATATTAACACATTCCAACTACGTAACCAGCACAATTATAAAACATCTTTTTGTAACTTTTTTAAAATTCATTTTTATAAATAAAAAAAAAGTATAGCAATATGGTACTTATATTAAAGATAAAAAAAAACTTGATTTTATGGTATAACTTTTTTTCCAAAGTTAATGAAACATATAAAAGTTATTTTAGTTTAAAAAACTTGGTGGAATTCGTATTTTATGGGAAATGACTAAATGACTAAAATACCCTAACTTGATAGGATTAATTATTAATTATAGGGGTTTTATTTAATGTCAACCTTTAATTTAAACTATCAATGGCTCAGATCTGTTCTTACGGTTCTTACAGTTAGCACTGTTTGTAGAGGATCTCAACCCTACATATAGTTTTCAAGTTTATAGTGGTTTTCTCATGTGTATATAAACCTATGTTTTTTAAGGGTAAAATATACTTTTCGTCATTTATGTTTGTATCGAATTGCAATGGATAGCATTTAATTTCAATAATTACAATCACAATCCTTTAATTGCAAAACCCATTACAAATTATCTCATTTAACCCTAACCTAATTAAAATTGTAAGTTAAGTTTTTTGATATGAGGGTAGTTTTGTAATTTTACCTTTTTACTTAAAAATATATTAAATTACTTACCCCTCCCACCTCTTCCCCCACACCCATTATCCACCTGCAACCCACTTTGCACCCACCTCACCCCACTCAACCATCTTCTTCATCCCTCTTCTTCAAATGCAGGTTTCAATATTAAAAATTAACCCCTGATGAAATTCTTTTGGGGAAAATAGGGGTAAGTGGATCTATTATAGGTTTCATTTGTAGATCGTGACGATTCACAATCTTGAGGATGACCTGCAAATTGTCGTCTATACTAAATGGATTTGTTCTTTAGATGATTTACTGAAGTGTCGTCTGTATCCGGTCGGTTTTGATTCTGAAACTGATTCGATGATTCCGTATCTTGTAATTTTGATTTCCATCTGCCGGTTCTAGTTGGTCTTTTTGTTTAAACATTGTTTTTTTTTGTATCGTGTATCTGATTCCTTTAGGATTCAAATAATGGAATAGATTTTGATTTTGATTCTACAGCAGATGTCGTTCATATCTAGTCGGTTTTTACAACCTGCAAACGGTGACTTTCAAAGAGAGTGAGAAAGATGAACTCGGATGTAGGTCTTCTATAGCTGTTGTGTTGCCGAAATTAACTGGAGGCGACGGAGACAAACGCTAGCAGGGGTTTTAGAGAGAGAGAGAGAGTTGAAAGTGTGTGATATTTTCTTGTTTTTTCCTTTTCTATTTAATATATTTTAAGTAAAAAGGTAAAATTACAAAGCTACCCTCATGTCAATAAACTTAACTTAAAATTTTAACTAGGTTAGGCCTAAAGGACGTAAGGTGTAATGAGTTTTGCAAATAAAGGATTGTGACTGTAATTAGTGAAGTTAAAAACTATCAATTGCAATTCGATACAAACATAAAGGACAAAAAATGTAACTTACCCTTTTTTTAAGAAAACATGAGTTGGACCTACTAGTTCATGTTGTAAGTTTGTGATATTCACAATATTCTCATAACTTACATGGAATCACATCCTCTGGTGTAAGATCTCGATCTCGCCCATATCATCCTTTCCTTCACATTTTTTTTCCACAGTACATCACCATAGGTGACAAATCTGAACCCAAAAATCCATCACAATCTCTTCATCCGGTCTACACCGTAACCAACATCCAACATAAAGTTCGTGTTCTTGATGATGTAGAAGTTTCATACCCGACCTGGGTCAAACTCTTTATGCTTCACGCCACCGGGTACGATGTGGTTGACCACATTGACGGTTCACCGGCACCTGAAAACACCTCCGAAAATTACCCGTCGTGGAAGAAGATTGACGCCGTTGTTTTACAATGGATTTATGACATCCTCACCAACAACCTTCTTGTTCGTGTTTTAAAAGAAAAATCAATAGCTTTAGAAGCATGGCTACGAGTCAAGAACCTGTTTCTTAATAACAAGGGTTGTCGAGCCGCGGCTTTACAACATGAACTCACTAACTTGACACTTACCGCCATGCCTAATCTTTATGCTTACTGTCAGCGTATCCGTGAACTTGCCAATCAACTCACCATTGTTGATTACCCCATCAACAACACCCAACGCATATTGTACCTCGTCCATGGCTTGCCCCGTGAGTACGACACTGCTACCTCGATCCTTAACCAATCTCTCCCAACTTGGGATGAAGCTTGCAATTAATTGCAATCGGAGGTCCATCGTATTGCCGCTTGTGACACACTTTCACCATCACCTATTGTTGTGGCTGCTTTGACTCAACAATCTGGTTCTTCCAATCGGGCCAGCAACTCCAACAATTCACAAAATACCAGGCGGCCCAATAACAGAAACAACAATAGGCCCAATCGGAACCAATAACACAATGCCAACAATAATCGTGGCCCAAACCAAAACAATCAAAACCCACAATAGGCCCATCCCTCTTACTATCCACCTTACTGCCCCCCCTGTTCTGGACCCCCTCCATGCCCCTACCCGACACTAGGATGGGCTCAGTGTCGCAACCCCCGACCCCTTGCCCCGGGATGCGGGCAGTCGCGAGCTACTCAGGGCAGTGGTATCGGTGTTTATTCAATTTGGCAGCGGAATTTACATCAGGACTGTAGTTAGGAAATATTTTATCAGAGTAAAACACCACATTTTTAGAAATAATAAACACATGGGAAAAACCCAAGTTTCCATTTATAATATGTTTATAGGGATAAATCCTAATTTATTGAAATCAAACTTCTGCTTTATTTAGGTAACTTTTATAGCCACTTTTCCAAGCCTTCAGTGCTCTCCAACTGGCTTCTATTTTGGCTTTCACATTTTATTACCTAAAACGCGTTTAAAACATTTTTGTAAGTGGAAAATACTGGTGAGTGAATCCCAGTTTAATCAAAACAGGTTTTATCATTTTACAGCGTTGAGGGCAATCCAACAATTACACTTGTTTATATCTACTTTAATTACCACCCACGGTACTATCAATCCTGACTTGTGGTCATGCTACTACTCACAATGTAGTAACAAGTTATGTATACAAAACCCCAACATACCGACGATAATTGTAGATTTACAAATACTCAATCAGTGTGAATTGTAATTTAAATAATTGAGGTTTTATAAAAACAGTTTACAAAAAGAAGGATTACTCACATTGCTAATTTAGGTATTTCCTTGTAACTTCCTAGTTATAATCTATTAATTTAAACAATGCACACGCGTTAGTATAATAACCCAAATTTTACATTAACTATGCCCTCCCCGAGACATAACTCCAACGACTGAGTCAGGCAGAGCCTCGACATGCGTTACGGAGCACTAGATCAATCGGGCAGCGTAACTAATATGTAACTGGGGGTTATAATACTTACATCGAGACAGAGCTTCGCTATTTAGTGGGTATAATGCCCGAGAATTATTTCTATTATTTCATAAATTGAGAAAGAGATTCGAGTTTTGAACGATTTGGCAAATGAGCTCGAACTCCCTATATATAGGGCCTGATCGGTGGTTCCTGGTGGCCCACGAGAGAAACAAGAAAGGGCTTCGCGGCCCACGAGCGAGGTGGAGTAGGATCTAGGGTTGCTGAGTTGACCCACTAGCCTCGACACGCCTCCTGCCACGTGGCGGCACCGGATGGCGTCTGGTGGCCAAGCTGTCGCGCCCCGCGACTGAGGTAGCCAAGGGGGTTGCGCCCCGCGAGCGCTCCCTAAGTTTTGTTATATTTGATTTTTGTAAAATTTAAGGTATTTTGGGCCTATTTTTCGTATACGGAGTGTATTTTAGGACGTATGGGACATGTTTAAGGGTTTCAGGAGAGTTGTTATATCCTCCCCACCTTGTTTTAGAACTCGTCCTCGAGGTCTACTGGAACAGGTGTGGATATTTCCTCTGCATCTCTGATTCAAGCTCCCAAGTGCATTTTGGTCATCTCTTGGAATCCCATTTTATTTTGACTAGATGTAATCTCTTGTGTTTGAGATTCTTGATCTTTCTGTCTTCAATCTGTAGTGGTTTCTCTGCAAACTTAAGCTTCTCATTTACCTCTATGTCTTTAAGAGGTACCACTAACGATTCATCTGCTAAGCATTTCTTGAGATTACATACATGGAATACATCATGTATTCTTGCCATTTCCTCTGGCAGTTGTAGCTGGTAAGCTACGGGTCTTATCCTTCTAATAATCTCAAAGGGTCCAACATACCTGGGGCTTAGCTTTCCTCTTTTGATGAATCTAACTACTCCTTTCCATGGTGAAACTTTTAATAATACTTTGTCTCCTACTTGAAATTCCAACAGTTTTCGCATGTTATCAGCATAACTCTTTTGACGATCGTGTGCTGCTTTTAATCTTTCCTTGACTTGAATGATCTTGTCCATTGTTTCTTGCACTATCTCTGGTCCAGATAGTTGCTTTTCTCCAATTTTTACCCAACAGACTAGGGTTCGGCACTTTCGTCTATAAAGTGCTTCAAATGGTGCAACATTAATATTGGTATGATAGCTGTTATTGTAAGAAAATTCTATTAATGGTAAATGATCGTCCCAATTTCCTCCGAAACCAATTACACAAGCTCTAAGCATATCTTCCATTGTCTGAATAGTTCTTTCGCTTTGTTCGTCTATTTGAGTATGATAAGCTATGCTTAGATTTAACTTGGTTCCCGTTGCTTTTTGGAAACTAGTCCAAAAATGAGAAGTAAAACGACTATCTCTATCAGACACAATAGATAATGGAATTCCATGTAATGAAACTATTTCATTTACATATAACTTGGCTAATTGTTCCATACTGAAAGTTTCTTTCATCGGTAAGAAATTAGCAGACTTGGTTAATCTGTCTACAATCACCCAGATTGTATCATTACCTTTTCTTGTCTTGGGTAATTTGGTAACAAAATCCATTGTTATCAATTCCCATTTCCATACATGCATTTCCAATTGTAGCAATAAACCTGAGGGTTTCTGATGTTCAGCTTTAACTTGTGAACAGGTTAAACACTTGGCAACATAAGCTGCTATATCCTTTTTCATTCCTATCCACCAGAAATTCTTTCTTAAGTCTTGATACATTTTATCACTTCTAGGATGTATTGTATACTTAGACTTATGGGATTCTTCTAAAATTCGGTGGTGTAGGTTTCCTTGTTTAGGTATCCAAATTCTTTTCTTATGGAGTCTCCAAATTCCATCTGTTCCTTGTTCTGATTTCTTAATCATTCCCTTTAATTTCTCAGTGTCGTCCTTGATTACTGATTCTTGTATTGCTCTAATTTGCTCATTTAAATCTATCTGCAGACTTAATATGAGATAACGTACTTTTCTTGGCTTATCATGATACTTTCAACTTAAAGCATCAGCTACTACATTAGCTTTTCCTGCATGATACTAGATACTACAGTCATAATCACTAAGGATTTCCATCCTACGTCTCTGTCTCATATTGAACTCTTTTTGGCCAAAAACATATCTTAAACTCTTATGATCGGTGAAAATGGTAAACTTACTACCGTAAAGGTAATGTCTCCAAATCTTAAGGGCAAAAATTATGACTCCTAATTCTAGATCATGGGTTGTATAATTCTCTTCATGATTCTTAAGTTGTCTAGAGGCATAGGCTATAATATTTTGACATTGCATCAATACACATCCATAACCTAACCTAGAAGCATCACAATAGACTACAAAGTCTTCAATTCTTTCTGGTAATGCTAGTATGGGTGCGTTGGTTAATCTTTGCTTAAGGATTCTAAAGGCTTCTTCCTGTTTTGGTCCCCATTCAAACTTAACTGATTTACAGGTTAACTTTGTTAAAGGAATGGCTATTCTAGAGAAATCTCGGAAAAACCATCTATAATAACCTGCCAGTCCAAGAAAACTTCTCACCTCCATTGGTGATTCAGGGACTTTCCATTTAGTAATTGCCTCGATCTTTGTGGGATCCACATGAATTCCTTCATGATTAACTAAATGTCGAAGGAATTGTACTTCTTGTAACCAAAATTCACATTTTGAAAATTTAGCATAAAGCTTTTCTTTTCTCAGTAAATTTAGAAGTGTATGCAGATGCGCTGCATGTTCCTCTTTACTCTTAGAGTTAATGAGAATATCATCTATAAAGACAATTATGAATTTATCCAGATATGGTTTACATATTCTGTTCATCATGTCCATAAATGCGGCTGGGCATTGTTTAAACCAAATGGCATGACGGTAAATTCATAATGACCATACCTTGTTCTGAAGGCAGTTTTAGGAATGTCCTCTTCCTGTACTTCCAGTTGATGATATCTTGAGTGTAAATCGATCTTAGAAAAGAATCGAGCTCCTTGTAGTTGATCAAATAGATCATCGATTCTCGGTAATGGGTACCGATTTTAATTGTGACCTTATTCAACTCTCGATAATCAATGCACATACGCATTGATCCGTCTTTCTTCTTAACAAACAAGATTGGTGCTCCCCAAGGTAATGAACTTGGTTGTATGAAACCTTTCTCCAGAAGTTCCTCCAACTGTTTCTTTAATTCTTGCATTTCTACTGGCGCCAAACGGTAAGGTGCCTTGGCAATCGGTGCTATCCCTGGTAGTAGGTGAATTCTGAATTCGACTTCCCTATCTGGCGGTAGTCCGGGTAGCTCTTCAGGAAAAACATCTGAGAATTGAGATACTACGGGAATATCTTTCAATTCTTCGCCTTTAGTGTTAATGATTATGGAGATCATATACACTAGTGATCCTTTCCTTGCATAACTTACGGTTTTCATTACAAAGATGAATTTTGTAGATCTAGTTGGATTATCTCCTTTAATTATGATCTTTTCGTCTTTTGGTGAATTTACTTGTATTGACTTTTGATCACATAAAATACTGGCTCGATTCGCTATTAACCAATCCATTCCTAACACAATATCAAATCCAGCTAGGTTCATTGGGTAAAGATTAGCAGTAAAATTATGATTTAGAATTTCTATTCTTGCTCCCTGCAAGATTTCATTGATCTTAATGGATTCTCCAATTGCCGTCTCCACTAGGCATTCTTGTTGAAGTTTAGTTAATGGTTGATTGAGCAATTTGCAAAACGAAGTATTAATTAAACTTTGGTTCGCACCAGAGTCAAATAATACTTAAGCAAAAACATCATTAACTAAAAACGTACTGGCAATCACATCCGGAATCATCATGGCTTCATCTGCTGTTAGAACAAAAGCTCTATAATTCTTAGTAGTCTTGTTGTTCATGGATGAAGCTAGTTTCAGATAGTTCGGTTTAATATGCCTTTTTTTCTCCACAATTGAAGCATACTCCATTGCTGGGTTTCTTCCTACAGTCTTCTTCCTTGTGTCCCGGTATCTTGCAGAAGTTGCAGTATGTGGAACATCTTCCCGAATGTTTCTTCTTGCAAGACTTACAGTAAGGTGCAGAAGTAGAACCTATGTTCTTCCCACGGTTGGAATTACCGTAGCGAAATTCCTGGGTAAGCTTCTGGACTAGGTTCTTCCTCTGGTTTTCTTCTTGCGTACGTACCAATTCATCAGTCAAGGTATTTGCTAGTTCTACAGCTTCTTCTATGGTTTGTGGTCTAGCTGCCTTGATTACATGTCTAATCTCACTGATTAATCCCCAGATGTAACGGGAGATTAATAATGGTTCTTGTGAGGCGAGGATTGGCACTATTCTAGCATATTTGAAGAATATGGTAGTGTAACCTTTACAGTCTATTCCAGTCATTCTAAGGTTTAAGAACTTATTAGCAATTTGTTCTTTTTCATTGGGAGGACAGAATTTCCTTTCGACCATGTTCTTAAACTCAGTTCATTCCATATTATAGACTCTGTCACTTCACCTAGACTGGAGAATAGTATTCCACCATTCTAAGGCTGCATTCTTAAAAAGATTGGAAGCAAACATGATTTTGTCTTCCTCTGCGCACTTGCTTATTTTTAAGACGGCCTCTGTCTTTTCTATCCACCGTAGAGCTGTAATGGCTCCTTCATTTCCAGAGTATTCTATTGGTTTGCAAGACAAGAATTCTTTGTAAGAACAACCATATGACATGGTTCTTCTTCTTTTTGGAATAGGCAATTGAAGTAACGGTCCATTGTTTACGCTGTGACTGGGTTCAGTAGGTGGTCGTTTACTTCCACTATTACTTTTATTATTTTCCGCTTCTTTAATAGTCTGGATAATATATGTCATAGCATCTCTAATTCCTTGGGTTACTATGTGTTGAATGGCACTGTTATTTATTTGGTTATCATTATTCTGGTTTTCCTGATTTTCTTTGTTGTCCATCTGAATTTACAAAAATTATCAGGTATTAATATCACAGAATAAGATCTAATGCCAACAGTTACACAAACAAACACATTGGTCAAAACCGTCGAGCATTGCGACATTTACTCTATTATATATATATATATATATATATATATATATAGGGTGAGGTTCCTCTACAAAGTGTGTTTTTTATACAAAGTGTAGGAAGTATTTTGTGCCATTGGATGTGTTTGATCAATGATTGAGATTAGTTGGGTGACATTTTTGTAATATTTGTGTTTTAATTATTGATTCATTTAATGGGCAAGGGGCATTGTAGTCATTAATCATGTTTTAAATAAAGAAACTATCATTAGTTCCTTTATTCTAGCCATTTCTTCATTAATTACCCATCAATCTCTAAAATTATGGATCTAGACATCCAAACTAAAGAAGATTCATTCCAACATGATTCAAGAATATTCAAACAATGGAGAACAAAAACACTATAATCTATTCCAAAAAAATGTTCATACGTTTTTTTTGTTTGCAATCTAATATGTTTATACTAGTGTGGTTATACGGAATGCAAGCTTGTATAATGGTGTGTTATACATAATTTAAGTTGTTTATATTCGTGTGTTATACTGGAGATCGAAGCTGTTTATACTGGTGTTTTATACGGAATCTAAGTTGTTTATACTAGCGTGTTATACTGGCGATCAAAGTTGTTTATACTGGTGTGTTATACGAAATCTAAGGTGTTTATACTAGTGTGTTATACTAGCAACGGAAGATGTTTATACTGGTGTATATATGGAATGTAAGTTGTTTATATTGGTGTGTTATACGGAATGTAAGTTATTTATATTGGTGTATTATACAGAATCTAAACTATTTATACCGGTGTGTTATACAGAAATGTAAGTTGTTTGCACTTGTAACTGATAAAACACAACGTGAATAAACTAATAACTGCTAAAACGCAACGTCAAGAATTTGTTCATGAGTGATCGCATGTCATGTTAATTTGTTCAGTATACGTTCTTTGTATTATAAGTAACCGACAATTTTGAATTCGTAAAAGATATATTGTTTCCTTAAAAATATCCTTATTTTGTTTAAGAAATAAATCTTCCATAAATAAGTTAATTATTCAATTACCTTTATGCCCTTTAATATAAAATCTCTAAATGCCACATGTCACCCTTAAAACACTTCCTACACTTTGTAGGAAAAATGGACTTTGTAGCCAACTCTCACCCTATATATATATATATATATATATATATATATATATATATATATATATATATATATATATATATATATGGGAAGGTTCATTTGAGAAGAAATATAATCTACAAAACCTAAACATATCAAAATTTTCCTACATATACCCTACACATTATAGAATTTTATCCTACACAGTCGAAATTTATCCTACACACCTCGAAATATATCATACACAACTCGTAATTTATCCTACACAACTAGTAATTTATTCTACACTTTAAATTAAATTGTTTTTTTTTAATTTAGAAAAAGTATATATTTTGAAAAGGAGTTACAAATTTAGTTTAGCTAGTTATTAAAGGGGAAGAATACAAATTAATGATTTAAATGATTTATGTAAGTTTACCAATATACCCTTATATTAAAATTAAATACATATATTAAATGAAGTTAAATAAAGCATTCTTATTAGTTGAAACTTCTTCTTTTTTTTCTTACAAAAAAATTCTTCACATTTGAACCCTCCACTATATATATATATATATATATACATATATATATGCATCTATTACAAATTGTAACTAGAATTTAAAACGTACTACTAGTTATGCATCAATAAGTATTAGATTATCTATTTTAGTTGTTTTTTTTTTCAAACTACTCGTATATATATATATAGGGTAAGGTTATTGTAAAAAAGACCAAAAGTGTGAGAAAGGTAAGAAAGAATCTCAGCCATTAGATCTAAATTAATTGAAAATGGTAAACAAGTAATTTTATCATTAATTCAATTAATTAAAAACTTCCCATAACCACCACCTTAATTGTAGGAAATATATAACATCATTCAACAAGTATATAACATCATTCAGTAAGTATATAACACCATTCAGCAAGTATATAACACCATTCAACATTCAGCAAGTATATAACACCATTCAGTAAGTATATAACACCATTCAACAAGTATATAACACCATTCAGCAAGTATATAACACCATTCAGCAAGTATATAACACCATTCATTGACTAAACATCTGATCGAAACATATTTTTTTCTCTATATAAGTATAGCAATATGATACTCATATTAAAGATAAAAAAACGCTCGTTATTATAGTGTAATTTTTTTTAAAAAAGTTACGTATAAAAACTTATTGACGTTTAAAAAAGACGGGGGGAAGTTACATGTGCATTACCTAATTTCTAGTGGGTTTAAAAGACTATATTGGCCCTAGATATTTCAAATCAGTCCAAATTAATGAAAATATTTTACAATTTGGTCCTTATTGATCTCAACCATTAGATCAAAAGATCTAATGGCTGAGATTCTTTCTTACCCTTCTCACACTTTAGGCCTTTTTTACAGGATCCTCTACCTATATATATATATATTATTTCTAGGGGTTCATCCAGTACTGCATATTTCGCTCATCGTACTTCCAAACGAGCTTTTTCCCTATTTTCCTTATTCTCTCTCTGCCACACCCCAACCGATGGCGGAAACATCGGGGCGCGACACTAAGCGTTCAGATTTCTCACAAGTTTCCATAACACTAAAGTTTCAATAGTGATTAATTGATTTCATGCAAAATTTGTCTAAACATCACACAACAGTCAAGTTCACAAAATATCAAGTACAATCATCTAACATTGTTTTAAAGCTTCTAAATTTACTAAGATGTGTTTCTAAGCAGCATCCTAACATGTTTCTTGGTTCCCCGGCTACTATCAACCTGCAACATGTATTAAAATATATCAACAAGAATGTTGGCGAGTATACAAGTTTGAGTACATAGTTGTATAATAATTTAAAATGTTCCAAGACTCATATCCAGCAATAAACATATATAATAAGTTTCACCATGCTATTAAATGCAGTCCATGTTTCCAATGCATTAACCGCTTTCCCAAGACTCAAGGAAAGCAAAGAAATGTCTCCTCCTAACAATACCCCAAAGACTAACGGGGAGGTGCATTACCCCTATAGCGCTACCATTGTTAAGGCGGAACTACACACAAGGATTAAACGTTTTCATAGCATAAAAGTCTCAAGTCTTAAGTTTCCAAGTATCAAGTTTCGTGTTTACAGCGGATAGAGTAAGTTTCAAATAGTTTCATGTGTCAAGTGTCAAGTTGATATAGAATACATATTGCATCCCAAAAATGTTTAAAACAAAAAGGGATCGAGTATACTCACAGTGGGTGCTAAGTATCGACACCGACTATTGGATTGAAGGGAGCGCTGGAGCTAGCCTGATTATAGCTTAACAGTATGAGCGTTGAACGGAAGATTGAATCGTGCAAAGTGTCGGACAGGTTTCCCGATCGGATGGCCATCCGGACGGATGGTCATTCGGTCGGATGACCTGTTGGATTAGATGGACCCCCATCTAATCGGATGGTCATCAGGTCAGATGGCCATTCGATCGAAGGGTTATTCGTTCAGTAGATGTGTTTTGCAAATTGTTTTGACTTTTGAAGTTTTCATTGTAGTATAAGATCAAGTCATTCGAACGAATGGTCATCCGACCATCCGGACGGATGACCGTTCGGTCAGACGACTGTTCGAGTGAAAGTTTAATAGTTTCAAGTTCTGATTCAAAATAGTTTAAGTGTTGAAGGCTACGGGGAAAAGTCGTTCGGTCGGATGGCCGTTCGATCGGAGGGTCGTCCGATCGAAGGGTCATTCGGCTGTTACGATTTCGTTCCTTTGAAACCTTCGTAGATTCCCAAGTTTGAGTTTAACGGATATGATGGGGTAACGTATCGAGACAACAGAAACCCACCAAGGTTCAGCTTGTGTCACAACCCCCGACCCCTACCCGGGGGCGGGCGGCCGCGAGCCTCAGAGCGGGTGGTATCGATGTATATTAATTTGGCAGCGGAATACATCAGGACATTAGTTAGGAAATATTTTTATCAGAGTAAAACACCAAACTTTTATAAGAATAATTTATGGGAATAAAACCCAAGTTCATTTGACAATACATTATTTAAGGATAAACCCTAATTATTGAAAACAAAATGTCTTGTTTATTTAGGTAACTTTTATAGACACTATTCCAAGCCTTTCAGTGCTTTCCAGCTGACTTCTATTGGGCTTTCATATTACGTTACCTGAAACGCGTTTTGAAAACATTTTGTCAGCAAGAAATACTGGTGAGTGCATCCCAGTTTAATCAAAATAGTTTTAACATTTAACAGAATTAAGGGCAACCCGCAATTACATTTGTTTATATCTAATCAATTACTCAATCAGTACTGTCAAACCTTGACTTGTGGGTCATATTATCCATTGACTAACTCTTTGTCCAATGATAACGTGTTTCCATATTTTGTATACAAAACCCCAAAATACCGGTAGTAATTGTAGAATCACAAATACTCAATTACTGTTAAGTGTACATTAAAACATTTGAGGTTTTGGTAAACATTTTGACTCACAAAAAGATTTATAAAAAGAGAATGTACTCACATTGCAAGTTTAGATAATACTAAGGCTTTCTGAGAATCTCCTGGTTATTATCTATTAAATCAAATAATGCACATGTGTTAGTAAAATAACCCAATTCAATTTAACCGTACAACTCGAGACAGAATTCCAATGACTGAGTCGGGCAGAGCCGACATGCATTACGGAAATTCTAAATCAATCGAGTGTACACACGAGACAGAATTCCAATGATTGAATCGGGCAGAGCCGACATGCATTACGGAATCCTAAATTGATCGTGCAGGGAAATAGTAGGGTTACAGTACTTACAACGAGATAAAACTTCGCTAAATAGTGGTTATTATGCTCGGGCAGAAATTCTACTATTAGAGAATTTGAGAGAGAAAATAAAACTGAACGATTGACAAATGAACCCTGATCCCCCCCCCCCCCCTTTATAGGCTAGCCGAGGGGTCTGTTGTCACACCCCAACCGATGGCGGAAACATCGGGATGAGACGAACAAATCGCTCAAAAGCATCATAACACTATTGTGACAATATAAATTAATCATGATTTCGTAAATGACTAGAACCAAATGCACTGTTTCAATAAAGACAAATTGTAGCATCTTAACATGATAATGTTTATTATTCAAATGAGTTTCTAAGTCCATCCTAACTTGATTTCTTCATCACTTCGTCTATCAACCTGCAACATGTATTAAAATAACATCAACAAAAATGTCGGCGAGTATACAAGTTTGATACATAGCATAAAGTAGAATAAAAAGTTTAAGTACTCATATCCAACATGAACAACATGATCCAAGTTACTACTTTGCCTTTCCCAATAGACTAGCGGGAGGTTAACTTGTTCAACATTATTCAACATCATTCAACATCGTTCAATATCGTTCAACTTAACGATACCCCAAGACTCAAGGGCATTGAGATTAACACGTTCAACTTGCATAGCATATGAGATTAACAAGCATCAAATTGTTTCATGTTTAAGTGTGATAAAAACAAGATTCAAGCGTTGCGTGTTTTTTATATAGAATACATGTTGCACCCAAAAGTGATAAAATAAAAATGGGATCGAGTATACTCACATTGGTTGCGTTGCGATTTCTTCTAAGTAACGCACGAGTATGATTGGGAAAATCCAAGAGAATGAACAAGAGCGATTAACCGAACGATGATAAGTTCTGACGTAGCTCTGACGAGTTACATTAATCCCGGTGACACCTCATAACTCCGGCTAGGCCTTCAAACTCCAGCAACGTGCAAATGATATGCGAAAGGTGATAGATCAACGAGGGAGGGGTTGTTTGTGTGAACTTGTAGGATATGATGAAGGTGATATATATACTAATTCGAAAACATGTTTGATTCTCGATTGGAAATGGTTGAAAACTTCCAAAAAAGAATAAGGGATTATGAAACCACGTAGAATCATGAATGGAATTGAGTATAGATACGTGATTGGAAATTAAATATAGAAACGCGGAATCGTATAAATCATTGAAAAATCAGTGAGAGTGAAAAAGGAAACATGTAACTGTACGTGTATTGGCGGCAATTGATAAAAAGGGAAACGCGGAGGTGGGTGTTCAATCCCGGCTAATCAGGAAATCAAAGACAAGGAAAATGGTTGCTGTTTTGGTCAACTGTGTCGGCGGCAAAAGGAGAGTCTTAAAAGGCTGACTTTTGTGCGTGTATATAAGGAAAGTGGGTGGAAAGATGGTAACAAATCAGTAAGTGGTGGAGTGGTTAGACGGGTGTTTGGTTTCGGTGGAGACCCGGGTTCTAGTCCCGTTTCCATCATTATTTTTTTTTGTTAAATAAAGTTTTAAAATATTACAAATAACACCCTTATTAATTAAAAACTTGGTTAACTTAGAAAGGTTAACTTGGTTAGTTATACTAACTGGATTAACTTATATTACTTTAAACTAACTTTGAATTCTAACTAGTTTAAATTTTTTTATAAAAACAACCAAAACTTTTTATCGTAATATTAATTTAATAAAATAAATAAATAACCATTTTTATAAACGAATTAAATTTAGAATCAAAATCTTTTAACGATTATTTATTTCGCGAAAATTTCCGTTGGTTCAAGGTTAGGATTCAGATTTTTAAAACGGTTTAGATTTTGAAACGGGTCGATTTGGACGGATGTTACAGTCTCCCCTACTTTAGGAGATTTCGTCCTTGAAATCTTAGAAGAAGACTTCTAAGGATTCAAAAGAGATGATAGAATGGATGAGACTCGATCACAATGTTTTCTTTAGGAAAATTGTTTTCATGAAGGCATCGCATAGCATCTAGCTTCACAAAGCATGTAAAAGGTTCAATTAGTTTCACATAGCATAATCATGAGTTTCACATAGTGTCACATGTAAAATGAAAGCGTCGTAAATTTAGTTTGTTCACGAGAGATTATTATTATTTGTTTTAGATTGCGAAGAAGGTGCGATTCGTGTCTCCAAGCTTGAAATGAAAGTAACGTTCAAATATAAAATTTCATTGAGAACGAAGAAGAGTTGGTAACTACCTCCGAGGCAAGGAAATCACCCCAGCTCATTGGTGAAGTTGAAAAGTGAGCGGGGCTAATCGTCAAGGTAAGGAAATCACTCATGTCTTGATGATAAGCTTCCATTTTTGGGAATATGAGTATTAGCATAAAAATTTAGAACAATCCACATGACATACTTAGTTAACAAGATTAATGTATCATTGGCATGTGAATAAACTGGTCAACCCATCGTATACCGCAATTGAATGACTTAACATGACCTCTCGTTCACGGGTGGTGTGCTACTCCTATAGCACTACGCATAGTGCTATACATGTTAAGGTGTGGCTTCTTATGAAGCTAATAACAAGTTTATCACATAAGAATCACCCAGTGACACGAATCCAGTATAACATATTAGCATGCATGTATTAGATTGTTGTGAAATAAATTCCGAATTTTGAAAAGGGAATGTTTGAATTGTATTGCGCCTCCAAGATTGAAATGATATATCTTACAAATGTAAAACACATTAAAATTGAGATAGCATCAAAAGAGATTTAACATAAAATGTGGATTGTCACGGAACGTAACATAAGAATATTCCAAAGTAACTCGAAGTCCTTTTCGAATTAAGGAAACGTGCTTTGGCCTAATAGACAAATACTCTCATCAAGAAGCGACTAACGGTATTTATCCTTCCAGTTACTACACGTCCTTAATCGATCGTGAAAATTGAAACTTTGGCGAGATTGAAAATCGAAGAGTGGGACTAGTTAACAAGATGTGAGTTTCACCTCTAACTTGATAACATCGAACCCTAGTGTGGTTGGCACTTATCCAAAGATAAGGATCTACTAGAATATGAAATGGAAATTTTCCTCCAAGGTTTGGATATCACTCCTAACTTGAGGGTAGATTTCGTGCAAAATTCAAAGTATAGTTGAGTGAAAGTCATCACCAAATGTGGGAATCACCCCTATTTTGGTGAATCGTTTCGATTTGTTGTAAGAGTGTCTTCAAAGCTTCCAAGTGTGTATTGTGTTAGCCTTAGGAAAGGCATGTATGTTAAAAGACCAAAGAGAATAGAGGGAAGCAAATAAGATAGAAGGGAAGTTGTTTTAAACAACACATAAGGATAAAGCTCCTAAACTATAGACTAGGTAAAGGCATTCCTATATTTCCTAATTCCCTATAGTTATGGCTCTGATACCAATCTGGTATCAGAGTATTCCTACTATAGGCTAGGTAAAAGTATGGCAATCTTCCTAATTCCCTATAGTTATGGCTCTGATACCAATCTGTCACACCCCAAGCGAAGGCGGAAACATCGGGATGAGATGAACAAATCGCTCAAAAGCATCATAACACTATTATGACAATATAAATTAATCATGATTTCATAAATGACTAGAACCAAATACACTGTTTCAAATAAAGACAAATTGTAGCATCTTAACATGATAATGTTTATTATTCAAATGAGTTTCTAAGTCCATCCTAACTTGATTTCTTCATCACTTCGTCTATCAACCTGCAACATGTAATAAAATAACATCAACAAAAATGTTGGCGAGTATACAAGTTTGATACATAGCATAAAGTAGAATAAAAAGTTTAAGTAATCATATCCAACATGAACAACATGATCCAAGTTACTACTTTGCCTTTCCTAATAGACTAGCGGGAGGTTAACTCGTTCAACATCGTTCAACTTAACAATACCCCACGACTCAAGGGCATTGAGATTAACACGTTCAACTTGCATAGCATATGAGATTAACAAGCAACAAATTGTTTCATGTTTAAGTGTGATAAAAACAAGATTCAAGCGTTGCGTGTTTTTGATATAGAATACATGTTGCATGGGATCGAGTATACTCACATTGGTTGCGTTGCGATTTCTTGTAAGTAACGCACGAGTATGATTGGGAAAATCCAAGAGAATGAACAAGAGCGATTAACCGAACGATGATAAGTTTCGACGTAGCTCCGACGAGTTATGTTAATCCCGGCGACACCTCGTAACTCCGTCTAGGCCTTCAAACTCCGGCAATGTGCAGACGATATGCGAAAGGTAGGGCTGTCCAAACTGCTCGACGATCGAAGATCGCTCGACGATCGCTCGAAAAATGCTCGAAAAATGTTCATTCGATTCCCGCTCAGTTTGTAAATGAGCCGATCGGATCGGTTCGATTCAAATTCAATCTGAGCATGAGCAAAGCTCCGCTCGCTCGTCGATCGCTCGGTTTCGCTCGAATTATTTTTATTAATAATTAATATATATATTATAGATTTTATAGATTAAAAACCCAAAAAAATATAATAGCCCAAAAAAATTAAAAGCCCAAATAATATTAGCCCAACTTAATATTTAATATAAAAATCTAACCCTAAATCTATTTTCTAAAACAGAATTCAGTCATCACTCATCAGTCGTATCATCTTCAAATTCATATCGCCGCTAAGTGTCTCCTACTCTCACTCTCCCTCTCCGGTCCACAGTCACACTCACACACATCATCGATTCATCGGACAATCAAACAAGTGAGCCGCTCCTGTGTTCATTCTGCAACAGGTCATCTGATGGACAATCAGCACACATCGTCGATTCATCGATTCAGTTTAAATATCATCGATTCATCGGACAATAACACACATCGCACTAAATGACATGTTTTAATTAAGTTAGAATTTGTTTTTGTTGAACGAAGCCTTATCATTCAATCGAGCGAAAACGATCCGCTCGATTTTTTTTAGGATTTGATAAAAACCGAGCGAAACCGAGCCGATCGATTCAAATTCAATCCGAGCATGAGCATCACTTTTGCGCTCGGTTTTACAAATTTGATCCGCCCGGATCGGGTCGGTTGTAATTCAATCCGAGCATGAGCAGACCCTCGATCGGATCGGATCGGCTCATGAACACCCCTAGCGAAAGGTGATAGATCAACGAGGGAGTGGTTGTTTGTGTGAACTTGTAGGATATGATGAAGGTGATATATATACTAATTCGAAAACATGTTTGATTCTCGATTGGAAATGGTTGAAAACTTCCAAAAAAGAATAAGGGATTATGAAACCACGTAGAAACGCGAAATCGTATAAATCATCAAAAAATCAGTGAGAGTGAAAAAGGAAACATGTAACTGTACGCTAATTGGCGACAATTGATAAAAAGGGAAACGCGGAGGTGGGTGTTCAATCCCGGCTAATCAGGAAATCAAAGACAAGGAAAATGGTTGCTGTTTTGGTCAACTGTTTCGGTGGCAAAATGAGAGTCTTAAAAGGCCGACTTTTGCGCGTGTATATAAGGATAATGGGTGGAAAAATGGTAACAAATCAGTAAGTGGTGGAGTGGTTAGACGGGTGTTTGGTTTCGGTGGAGACCCGGGTTCTAGTCCCGTTTCCATCATTTATTTTTTTGTTAAATAAAGTTTTAAAATATTACAAATAACACCCTTACTAATTAAAAACTTGGTTAACTTAGAAAGGTTAACTTGGTTAGTTAAACTAACTGGATTAACTTATATTACTTTAAAATAACTTTGAATTCTAACTAGTTTTTAATTTTTTATAAAAGCAACCAAAACTTTTTATCGTAATATTAATTTAATAAAATAAATAAATAACCATTATTATAAACGAATTAAATTTAGAATCAAAATCTTTTAACGATTATTTATTTCGGGAAAATTTTCGTTGGTTCAAGGTTAGGATTCGGATTTTAAAACGGTTCGGATTTTGAAACAGGTCGATTTGGACGGATGTTACATCTGTCGCGCCCCACGACAGCCAAGGCTCAGGCCTTCATGGCCCGCGAGAGCCTGAAAAGGCGGCCATAGGCTTACCGAGTCATCTCGTAGGCTTACTGAGTCAGGTGCCACGTGGCACCATGACTTTTCCGACACACAAGAGCAGTCGCAGCCCGCAACAGACCAGGGTGGTCTCCGTCGCGCCCCGCGAGCGACTGTTGGATCTTGTTTTTGTTGTTTTTTACAAGTATAGGGTCATTCCGGTTCTCGCGTATGGGGTATATTTAGGGACATTTAAGGTGTCCAAAATATTTTAGGAGGGTTGTTATATCCTTTCCACCTTGTTTTGGATCTCGTCCTCGAGATCTACTGTAACAGGTGTGGGTATTTCCTTTGCATTTCTGATTCGAGTTCCCAAGTGTATTCTGGTCCTCTTTTGGAATCCCATTTCACTTTGACCAGAACTAATCTCTTATTTTTGAGATTCTTGATCTTTCTATCTTCAATCTGAATGGGTTTCTTGATAAACTTGAGTTTTTCATTTACCTCTATATCCTTAAGAGGTATCACAAGTGATTCGTCCGCTAAACACTTTTTGAGATTTCATACATGAAATACATCATGTATTCCTGCCATTTCCTCTGGTAGTTGTAGCTAATAAGCTACATGTCCTATTCTTCTAATAATCTCAAAAGGTCCAACATACCTAGGGCTAAGTTTCCCTCTTTTAATGAATCTGACTACTCCTTTCCATGGAGAAACTTTTAATAATACTTTATCTCCTACTTGAATTTCCAATGGTTTTCGTCTGTTATCAGCATAACTCTTTTGACGATCTCATGCTGCTTTTAGTCTTTCCTTGACTTGAATGATTTTATCTGTTGTTTCTTGTACTACCTCTGGTCCGGATAATTGTTTTTCTCCAATCTCTGCCCAACAGACTGGAGTTCTGCACCTTCGTCCATACAGTGCTTCAAATGGTGAAGCATTAATGCTAGTATAATAGCTGTAATTGTAGGAAAATTCTATTAATGGTAAGTGATCGTCCCAATTTCCTCCGAAATCAATTACACAGGCTCTAAGCATATCCTCCATAGTCTGGATTGTCCTTTCGCTTTGTCCATCCATTTGTAGATGATAAGCTGTGCTTTTAACCTGGTTCCCATTGTTTTTTGGAAACTTGTCAAAAAATGAGAAGTAAAACGACTATCTCTATCGGATACGATAGATAAATGAATCCCATGTAATGAAACTACTTCATTTACATATAGATTGGCTAACTGTTCCATACTGAAGGTTTCCTTCATGGGTAAGAAATGAGCAAATTTGGTTAATCTGTCTACAATCACCCAGATTGTATCATTTCCTTTTCTTGTCTTGGGTAATTTAGTAACAAAATCCATTGTTATCAAATCCCATTTCCATATGGGCATTTCTAACTGTTGCAGTAATCCTGAGGGTTTTTGATGCTCAGCTTTAACTTGAGAACAAGTTAGACATTTAGCAACATAATTAGCTATATCATTTTTCATTCCTATCCACCAGAAATTCCTTCGTAGATCTTGATACATCTTATCACTTTTAGGATGTATCGTCTACTTAGATTTATGAGCTTCTTCTAGAATTCTATGACGCATGTTTCCTTGTTTAGGTATCCATATCCTTTTTCTTATGGAACTTCCAAATTCCATCTGTTCCTTGTTCTAATTACTTAATCATTCCTTTCAATTTTTCAGCATCGTCCTTGATTGCTGAATCTTGCACTTCTCTAATTTGTTCATTTAAATCTACTTGTAAATTTAATTTGAGAGAACGTACTCGCTTTGGTTTTTCATGATACTTTCGACTTAAAGCATCTGCTACTACAATGGCTTTCCCAGCATGATACTGGATATCACATTCATAATTACTAAGAACTTCCATCCAGCGTCTTTGTCTCATATTTAATTCTTTTTTCCCTAAAATATATCTTAAACTTTTATGATCAGTGAAGACAACAAATTTATTTCCATATAAATAGTGTCTCCAAATCTTAAGGGCAAAAACTATGTCTCCTAATTCTAGATCATGGGTGGTGCAATTCTCTTCATGTTTCTTAAGTTGTCTAGAGGCATAGGCTATAATCTTTTGACGCTGCATCAACACACATCCATACCCTAACTTAGATGCATCACAGTATACTATAAAGTCTTCAGTTCCTTCTGGTAATGCAAGTATGGGTGCGTTGGTTAACTTCTGCTTAAGGATCTTAAAATCTTCCTCCTGTTTTGGTCCCCATTCAAACTTAACTGATTTTCAGGTCAGTTTAGTTAATGGAATGGCTATTCTAGAGACATCGCGGATAAACTGTCTATAATATCCTGCCAGTCCAAGAAAACTTCGTACTTCTGTTGGTGATTCAGGGACTTTCCAATTAGTAATCGCCTCGATCTTTGTGGGATCCACATGAATTCCTTCATGATTAACCAGATGTCCAAGGAATTGTACTTCTTGTAACCAAAATTCACATTTTGAGAATTTAGCATAAAGCTTATCTTTTCTCAACAATGTGAGGAGTGTATGCAGATGGGCTGCATGGTCCTCTTTACTGTTAGAGTAAATTAAAATATCATCTATAAAGACAATTATGAATTTATCCAGGTATGGTTTACATATCCTATTCATCATGTCCATAAATGCGGTTGGGGCATTGGTTAAACCAAATGGCATGACAGTAAATTCATATTGATCGTATCTCGTTCTGAAAGCAATTTTAGGAATATCCTCTTCCTGTACTTTCAGTTGATGATATTCAGAGCGTAAATCGATCTTAGAAAAGAATCGAGCTCCTTGAAGTTGATCGAACAGGTCATCGATTCTCGGTAGTGGGTACCGATTCTTAATCGTGACTTTGTTCAATTCTCGATAATTAATGCACATATGCATCGATCCATCTTTCTTTTTAACGAACAACACCAGTGCTCCCCATAGTGATGAACTTGGTTGTATAAAACCTTTGTTAAGAAGTTCGTCCAATTGCTTCTTCAGCTCCTGCATTTCCGTTGGTGCTAATCGATATGGTGCTTTGGCAACTGGTGCCGTCCCTGGTATTAGGTGAATCCTAAATTCAACTTCTCTGTCAGGCGGTAATCCTGGTAACTCTTCTGGAAAAACGTCTGTGAATTTAGATATTACAGGAATATCTTTTAATTCTTTTCCTTTAGTATTAATGATTACAGAAATCATATATACTATTCCTCCCTTCCTTTCATAACTTGCGGCTTTCATCACAGAGATGAATTTTGTCGATCTATTTGGCTTATCTCCTTTAATTGTGATCTTTTCATCACTTGGTGTACTTACTTGTACTAACTTTTGATCACATAAAATACTGGCACGATTGGCTACCAACCAATCCATTCCTAATACAACATCGAAACCAGTCAGATTCATTGGGTAAAGGTTAGCAACGAAATGATGGTTTAGGATTTCTATTCTTGCTCCCTGCAAGATTTCACTTATCTTAACAGATTCTCCATTGGCCGTTTCTACCAGACAGTCTTGTTGAAGTTTGACTAAGGGTTGGTCAAGAAATTGGTAGAAAGAAGTATTGATAAAACTTTGGTTTACACCAGAGTCAAACAATACCTTGGCAAATATGTCATTAACTAAAAACGTACCGGCGACCACATCCGGAATCATCTTGGCTTCCTCAGCTGTCAGAAAAAAGGCTCTGGCATTCTTCTTAGGTGCTTCTGTTGTCTTAGTCTTGTTGGGCATGGCTAGAGCTAGCTTCGGACAGTTTGGTCTAATGTGTCCCTTTTCTCCACAATTAAAGAATATCCCATTACTGGGTTTCTTCCTACAGTCTTCTTCCTTGTGTCCACAGATTTTGCAAAAGTTGCAATACGTAGAGCATCTTCCAGAATGCTTTCTTTTGCAGTTCTTACAGTAGGGTGCAGAAGAACCTGTTCCTTTTCCACGATAGCTCTAGCCATGCCCGAAAGTTGCAATATGTAGACCCCACCCCAACCCTCACGAGGGCGGTTTAAGGGTTAGAACCAGATTTCTTTATTTTTAAGTTAAGGTGGGCCGCGTGAACCCCACCTCAACCTTACGCGGGCCGCTAGAGACCCAAAATGTGGCGCAGCCCGGTGCGGCCACGTGGCCCAACAGATGTCGAGCCTACATAGTGATCCGGATGGGCTATATGTTGACCTGGAGTCAACGCGGGCCGCGTAGGCCCTTCCCTTATGTTACGCGGGCCGCGACAAAGCCAAACTCAGCAACTATAAATAGAATGTATCGGATCTTCAGTCTGTTCGTCCCATTTTCTTTTCTCAATCACAATTTCTGAATTATAGGCTTTATACTCGGGTAATATACCCCCTAAATAGCGAAGTTCTGCTCCGTTGTAAGTATTATAACCCCTGGATACGTATTAGATATGCTGCCCGATTAATCTAGGGTTCTGTAATGGCTGTCGTGGTTCTGCTCGACGTAGTCATTGGAATGCCGTCTCGGGGAGGGTATTACTAATGTTAAAATGGGTTATTAATACTAACGCGTGTACATTTGTGTAAATTATAGATTATCAGCAGGAAACCCTTACGGAAAATCTAAGACAACAATGTGAGTTGAGCCGCTTTTTGTTAACTGTATTTACAAAACCTTAAATACTTTTCCATGCAAATAACAATTATTGAGTATTTGTAAGAATACAATTATGATGAGTATGTTGGGGTTTTGTATACAAAATTTGTTACCACCTGGTCAAGGAGTAACATGTCCACAAGTCGGGTTCGACAGTACCATGGATGTTAATTGTGATGTCTTGGAAACAAATATAATTGCGGGATCGCCCTCAATACTGTACAATGGGATTTTTATTAAACTTGATTAAACTGGGATTCACTCACCAGTATTTTCCACTGACAAATGTTTTTAAAACGCGTTTCAGGTAACAAACTGTGAAAGCCAAATAGAAGGCACCTGGACAGCACTGAAGGCTTGAAAAAGTGGCAATAAAGTTACCTAAAAATAAAATAGATGTTTTTATTAAATAAATAGGATGTATTCCTATGAAAAAGCATGTACTATGAACTTGGGTTAATCCCATATGTTTAATTTTGTATAAATGGTGGTATTTTACTCTGATCAAATATTTCCTAACTACGGTCCCGATGAAAAATTCCACTGCCAAATTAGACAATATGCGATACCACCGAAACTGGCTCGCGGCCGCCCGTTCCCGGGAACCAGGGATCGGGGGTTGCGACAGGAGGTGGTATCAAAGCTAAGCCACTGATTCAGCCACAGAGGTGTTCTGCTGACATCAAAATGTATAATGTTAGGAAATAAATTACGAAAATACGTGCATAACTGTATTTATTGTTATGTGTTATTTGACTATCTGTTAGTTTACAGTATGAGCGACCAAGGACCAACTGATGCGTACCATCAATTGTCTGGTTCGCCTAGAAGCGAAGGCACCTCCTCTTCTCAGCCTGCCCTCTCAAGGTACTCTGCTGATACGGAAGAAGGAATCTTTGTGTTTAAGGCTCAGTCAGAAGAGCCATTTCCTCAGAAAAAGAGGGGATGGTTCAGTAGAGGGGCACACGAGCATAGGAAGCGTATGAAAATGTTACAAGATCAGAGGGTACTAGCCGTAGCCAAGAGAGAGACAGATGCCTATGCCCATGATATGATAAATAGGGGTATAGCCAATATTCACATCCTAGCAACCACTGCAGCTGACCCAAATTTGGAGCAAATAATAGCACCCCAACCACAACTGCCAATCCCTGACCAACCCATGGAGATAGAAAACCCTGAAAACCAAGTAGAGATGCATGACTTCAATCCGGAGGAAATACCTAGGGTACCTGCACCAAACCCCCTAGACCCAAATTACGATCCCTGGTGGGATGATGTTAGGGACTATGTGCAACGTTACCCGATACATGAAGACACACCCATGCAGAACGTATGAGTCTACCTAGGTTTGGATCCTTTAGATCCCTATTTCCACGATGAATACATTAGGGAAATCTTAGAAGATCATTACCAATTCCAGGCACCACACCCCCACACCAGGAACCCGCACCCCAGATTCCGAACCCAGTCCTAAAACCTGCACCCCCATTGAGTGCAGAAAACGTACAAGAACTTAGGACTTTTGGGAAGGAAATTTTAGAAAGCAGTGAGAGAATGAGACAGGTGGGAGAGCGACTCGTCTAGAAGTACGACGAGCGCAATATGCATTTTTGGATGAATCCATATCCATGAATGTGAGGATGGTAAAACGGTAATAGTAATAATAATAATAATAATAATAATAATAATAATAATAATAAAATAAAATATGTGTGTACGGATGCCTACTATTATTTATTTCAGTTGGTATTGTAATTTTATTTCAGTACTGGTGTGTAATAGATATATAGTAGATGAATAGAGTAAAGTCGCAATGATCGTCGCTTTTGGCAAAAATGCGTGTCATGTGATTGACTATATTAAATATTATTTTGTGATATTAATACGGGGTAAATGTTTAAAATTCAGATGGCCGATGAAGGAAATCATGGAAATCTGAATAACGATAACCAGAGTAACATTAACGTGGTTAATGAGAATCCGAGCATCAATAACAATGGAAACCAAATGGATAATAGTGCCGTTCAACACATAGTGGCATAAGGAATCATAGATGCAATGCCATTTATTATTCAAACGATTCAAGAAGCGAATAATAAAAGTAAACATAGCAGTAAGCGACCAATTGAACCAGAACACAGCGTGAACAATGGACCTGTACTTCAAGTGCCCATTCCCAAAAGAAGAAGAACCGCGTTTTACGGTTGTTCTTACAAGGAATTCTGGTCCTACAAACCAATAGAATTCTCGGGCAATGAAGGACCCATTGCAGCTCTACGCTGGATAGAAAAGACTGAGGCTGTTTTGAAAATAAGCAAGTGTGCTGAAGAAGACAAAATAATGTTTGCTTCTAATCTATTTAAGAACTCAACCTTAGAATGGTGGAACACTATCCTCCAATCAAGAGGAAGTGATAGGGTTTACAACATGGAATGGGAAGAATTTAAGAATATGGTAGAAAGGAAATTTTGCCCTCCCAATGAAAAGGAACATATAGCCAATAAGTTCCTAAACTTAAGAATGACAGGGGTAGATAGTAAGGGTTATACTACCACATTCTTTGAATATGCTAGAATAGTATCAACCCTTGCATCACCTGAACCAGTGTTAATCTCCTGTTACATCTGGGGATTAATCGGAGAGATTAGACATGTAGTCAAGGCAGCTAGACCTCAAACTATAGAAGAAGCTGTAGAACTAGCAAATACCTTGACAGATGAATTAATCCGTACTAGAGAAGAAGAACAGAGGAGAAACCTAACCCAAAGGCTTACTCAAGAATTCCGTTCTGGGAATTACAACCGTAGGAATATGGGTTCTACCTCTGCACCATTCTGCAAGGTCTGCAAGAAAAAGCATTCGGGAAAATGCTCTACTCTTTGCAATTTCTGCAAGATGCCAGGACACAAGGAAGAAGATTGCAGGAGAAAATCCAGTAATGGACTATGCTACAATTGTGGAGAAAAAGGTCACATTAAGACAAACTGTCCAAAATTGGCTCCAGCTGTGAACAACAGGAACACTAAAAATGCTAGAGCATTTGTTTTGACTGCAGATGAAGCCAAGATGATTCCAGACGTGATAGCTGGTACGTTTTTAGTTAATGATGTTTTTGCTAAAGTATTATTTGACTCTGGTGCAAACCAAAGTTTTATTAATACTTCATTTTGCAAACTTCTAAATCAGTCATTAACTAAACTACCACAAGAATGTCTATTAGAGACAGCTAATGGAGAAACTGTTAGGATTTCTGAAATCTTGCAGGGAGCAAGAATAGAAATTTTAAATCAAAAGTTTATAGCAAACCTTTATCCCATGAATCTGGCAGGATTTGATATCATTTTAGGAATGGATTGGTTAATAGCCAATAAAGCCAGTATTTTATGTGATCAAAAGTCAATTCAAGTAAATTCACCAAAAGGTAAAACGATCACAATTAAAGGAGATAAGCCCTCTAGGTCCACAAAATTCATCTCTGTGATGAAAACTGCAAGTTATATAAGAAAAGGTTCTATAGTGTATTTGATTTTCATAATCACTAACACTAAAGGAAAAGAATAAAAAGACATTTCAGTAGTGTCTCAGTTTTCAGATGTATTTCCAGAAGAATTACCAGGACTACCACCAGACAGAGAAGTTGAATTCAGAATTCATCTACTATCAGGAACAACACCAATTACCAAAGCACCTTACCGTTTGGCACCCGCCGAAATGCAGGAATTGAAGAAACAATTAGATGAATTGCTGGAAAAAGGATTCATACAGCCAAGTTCGTCGCCATGGGGAGCGCCGATACTGTTCGTTAAAAAGAAGGACGGATCAATGCGTATGTGCATTGATTACCGTGAATTGAACAAAGTCACGATTAAGAATCGGTACCCATTACCGAGAATCGATGATCTGTTCGATCAACTGCAAGGAGCTCGATTTTTCTCTAAAATCGATTTAAGGTCAGGATATCATCAATTAAAGGTACAGGAAGAGGACATTCCTAAGACCGCTTTCAGAACAAGGTATGGTCATTATGAATTTACTGTCATGCCATTTGGTTTAACCAATGCCCCAGCTGCATTTATGGAGATGATGAACCGAATATGTAAGCCATATTTGGATAAATTCATAATTGTTTTTATAGATGATATTCTAATTTACTCTAAGAGTAAAGAGGATCATGCAAAGCACTTACACGCACTTTTAAGTCTATTAAGAAAGGAAAAGCTTTATGCAAAATTTTCAAAATGAGAGTTTTGGTTAGAATAGGTACAATTTCTTGGACACCTAGTTAATCATGAAGGAATTCATATGGATCCAACAAAAATCGAGGCAATTACTAAATGAAAGACCCCTAAATCACCAACCGAGATTAGAAGTTTCCTAGGATTGGCTGGTTATTATAGAAGATTTATTCAAGATTTTTCTAGAATAGCCATTCCTTTAACTAAGTTAACCTGTAAATCCATTAAGTTTGAATGGGGACCAAAACAAGAAGAAGCTTTTAGAATTCTTAAGCAAAGATTAACCAATACACCCATATTAGCGTTACCAGAAGGAACTGAAGACTTTGTAGTCTATTGTGACGCTTCTAAATTAGGTTATGGATGTGTATTAATGCAACGCCAAAAGGTTATAGCTTACGCATCTAAACAACTTAAGAATCATGAAGAGAATTATTCAACCCATGATCTAGAACTAGGAGCTATAATTTTTGCCCTTAAGATTTGGAGACATTACTTTTATGGTAGTAAGTTTACCATATTCACCGATCATAAAAGTTTAAGGTATGTTTTCGGGCAAAATGAGTTGAATATGAGACAAAGACGTTAGATGGAGATGCTTAGTGATTATGATTGTGATATCCAGTATCATGAAGGAAAGCAAATGTAGTGGCAGATGCTTTAAGTCAAAAGTATCATGAAAAGCCAAAAAGGGTACGTTCTCTTAAATTAAATCTACAAGTAGATTTAAATGATCAAATCAGAAAAGTACAAGAATCAGTAATCAAGGATGATGCTGAAAAATTAAAAGGTATGATTAAGGAATTAGAACAAGGAACACATAGAATTTGGAGATTCCATAAAAAGAGAATGTGGATACCTAAATTAGGAAACCTACGTCATCGTATATTAGAAGAAGCCCATAAGTCTAAGTATACGATGCACCCAGGAAATGATAAAATGTACCAGGATTTAAGGAAAAATTTCTGGTGGATAGGAATGAAGAAAGACATAGCAGCCTATGTTTCTAAATGTTTAACTTGTTCACAAGTTAAAGCTAAACACCAGAAACCCTCAGGTTTGTTACAACAATTAGAAATGCCAGTGTGGAAATGGGAATTGATAACAATGGATTTCATCACTAAATTACCTAAAACAAGGAAGGGTAATGATACAATCTGGGTGATTGTAGATAGGCTAACCAAATCAGCTCATTTCCTACCAATGAAGGAAACTTTCAGTATGGAACAGTTAGCTAAATTGTATGTAAATGAAATTGTTTCATTACATGGAATTCCTTTATCAATTGTTTCTGATAGGGATAGTCGATTTACCTCTCATTTTTGGTCAAGTTTCCAAAAAGCCATGGGAACCAAGTTAAATCTGAGCACAGCTTATCATCCTCAAACAGACGAACAAAGCGAAAGGACAATTCAAACAATGGAGGACATGCTTAGAGCTTGTGTAATTGATTTTGGAGGAAATTGGGATGATCACCTACCTTTAATAGAATTTTCTTATAATAATAGTTATCACACAAGTATCAATGCTGCACCATTCGAAGCACTTTATGGACGAAAGTGCCGAACCCCAGTCTGTTGGGCAAAAATTGGGGAAAAGCAACTATCTGGACCTGAGATAGTACAAGAAACAACCGACAAGATTATTCAAGTCAAGGAACGACTAAAAGCAGCACGTGATCGACAGAAAAGCTATGCCGATAACCGATGCAAGCCATTGGAATTTCAAGTAGGAGACAAAGTATTGTTAAAAGTCTCTCCTTGGAAAGGAATAGTAAGATTCATTAAAAGAGGAAAGCTAAGTCCCAGGTATATTGGACCTTTTGAGATTATTAGAAGAATAGGACCTGTAGCCTATCAGCTACAACTGCCAGAGGAAATGGCAGGAATACATGATGTATTTCATGTATCCAATCTCAAGAAATGCTTAGCTGATGAATCGCTAATGATACCTCTTAAGGATATAGAGGTAAATGAACAACTTAAGTTTGTAGAAAGGCCTCTACAGATTGAAGACAGGAAAGTCAAGAACCTCAAGCAGAAGAGATTAGTTCTGGTCAAAGTGAAGTGGGACTCCAAAAGAGGACCTGAGTACACATGGGAGCTTGAATCTGAAATGCAAAAGAAATATCCACACTTGTTCCAGTAGATCTCGAGGACGAGCTCTAAAACAAGGTGGGGAGGATATAACAACCCTCAATAAGACCGACACCCTCGATTATTTTTCCGACACCCTAATATATTTTAAAATATCCCAATATGTCCAAAAATACACCCCATACGTGAAAACGGGCCCCAAATATGTTAAATAGTGTTAAAAATAATTAAAAATTGAATTTTTGGGCTGAGGCGGGCCGCATAGACCCCACCCCAACCCTCATGCGGGCGGTTTAAGGGTTAGAACCAGATTTCTTTATTTTTAAGTTAAGGCAGGCCACGTGAACCCCACCTCAACCTTACGCGGGCCGCTAGAGACCCAAAATGTGGCGCAGCCCGGTGCGGCCACGTGGCCCAACACATGTCGAGCCTACATAGTGATCCGGATGGGCTATACGTTGACCTGGAGTCAACGAGGGCCGCGTAGGCCCTTCCCTTATGTTACGCGGGCCGCGACAAAGCCAAACTCAACAACTATAAATAGAATGCATCGGATCTTCAGTCTGTTCGTCCCATTTTCTTTTCTCAATCACAATTTCTGAATTATAGGCTTTATACTCGGGTAATATACCTCCCTAAATAGCGAAGTTCTGCTCTGTTGTAAGTATTATAACCCCTGGATACGTATTAGATACGCTGCCCGATTGATCTAGGGTTCCGTAATGGCTGTCGTGGTTCTGCCCGACGTAGTCATTGGAATGCCGTCTCGGGGAGGGTATTACTATTAAAATGGGTTATTAATTCTAACGCGTGTACATTTGTGTAAATTATAGATTATCACCAGGAAACCCTTATGGAAAATCTAAGACAGCAATGTGAGTTGATCCGCTTTTTGTTAACTGTTTTTACAAAACCTTAAATACTTTTCCATGCAAATAACAGTTATTGAGTATTTGTAAGAATACAATTAT
Organism: Helianthus tuberosus; assembly: GCA_030545235.1. Taxonomy (NCBI): domain Eukaryota; kingdom Viridiplantae; phylum Streptophyta; class Magnoliopsida; order Asterales; family Asteraceae; genus Helianthus; species Helianthus tuberosus. The sequence continues at coordinate 140,472,165 of CM060420.1, forward strand.
GATGAGTATGTTGGGGTTTTGTATACAAAATTTGTTACCACCTGGTCAAGGAGTAACATGTCCACAATTCGGGTTCGACAGTACCATGGATGTTAATTCTGATGTCTAGGAAACAAATATAATTGCGGGATCGCCCTCAATACTGTACAATGGGATTTTTATTAAACTTGATTAAACTGGGATTCACTCACCAGTATTTCCCACTGACAAATGTTTTTAAAACGCGTTTCAGGTAACAAACTGTGAAAGCCAAAGAGAAGCCACCTGGACAGCACTGAAGGCTTGGAAAAGTGGCAATAAAGTTACCTAAAAATAAAATAGATGTTTTTATTAAATAAATAGGATTTATTCCTATGAAAAAGCATGTACAATGAACTTGGGTTAATCCCATATGTTTAATGTTATATAAATGATGGTATTTTACTCTGATCAAATATTTCCTAACTACGCTCCTGATGAAAAATTCCGCTGCCAAATTAGACAATACGCGATACCACCGAAACTGGCTCACGGCCGCCCGTTCCCGGGAACCAGGGATCGGGGGTTGCGACAAGCTGCCTTAACTACATGTCTAATCTCACTGATTATCCCCAAATATGACGGGAGATTAATACTAGTTCGGGTGAGGCTAAGGATGGTACTATCCTTGCATATTCGAAGAAAATGGTAGTGTAACCTTTGCAGTCTATTCCAGTCATTCTGAGATTTAGGAACTTATTGGCGATTTGTTCCTTCTCATTAGGAGGACAAAATTTTCTTTCAACTATTTCTTTAAAATTGATCCATTCCATATTATAAACTCTGTCACTTCCCTTAGACTAGAGAATAGTATTCCACCATTCTAAGGCTGCATTTTTTAAAAGATTTGAAGTAAACATAATCTTATCTTCGTCTGCGCATTTACTTATTTTTATGACTGCTTCTGTCTTTTCTATCCAACATAAGGATGCAATGGCTCCTTCATTGCCGGAGAATTCTATTGGTTTGCAGGCCAAGAATTCTTTGAAAGAACAACCATATGGAGCGGTTCTTCTTCTTTTAGGAATTGGAGCTTGGATGATAGGTCCATTGTCATTATTCACACTGTGACTTGGTTCAGTGTGTTGACGTTTACTGCTATTTGCATATTTATCTTCTTCTTGAACAGTCTTGCTAATATAAGGCATGGCATCAATAATTCCTTGTGCCACTATATGTTGAATGGCACTATTATCTATTTGGTTTCTGTTATTCTCATTATTCTGATTTTCCTGATTTACTTCGTTCGACATCTGAATTGTAAACATTTATCAGGTATTATTTATCACATAATAGAATTGAATACAATTATTTATACACAATCACATGAACAAGTTGGTTAAAAACGTTGATCATTGCGACATTTACTCTTTTTCATATATATATATATATATATATATATATATATATATATATATATGTTAGGGGTGGATTTCTGAATGATCAGTGATCCTTAATTGCTGTTGGGCTAAGTGATCCTCACTTCTGTTTGAATTGGTGATCATCAGAAGTGTTTCAGGATTATGGATCATCATTAGGATCCTTGTACTAATGATTGTCTACTTTGAATTCGAAATTGTTTTGCAAGAGTATGAGCTTGGACTTGACGATATTCCTGGAGCATATTCTATGTTTATTCCGCACGTGCCTGGCCAAAAGTGGACGTTATGGAGTCGTGGAGGACTTGCACCATTTGCGGAATGTTAGTGTAGATTTATTCCATTTTTAAAGGGGTAGCAAGCTAATTAGAAAACACTTTGGCTATTTTTGGCTACACACACACTCTTACAACTGCTCTCACCAGTTCTTGTTAATTCACTTAGCGATTACACACTTTTCTACACAATACACTATAGTGATCCTTGTACTTAGCTCGCTATCATCCGAAGTTGTAATACATTTCTTGTTTAATTTGAGTTGGTGATCGGTAGTTTCCATCACCCGAGGTTTTTTATGCCGGAGATCATTCATTGATTAAGGGCTTTTTCCTCGTATAAATCTTTGTGTCACTTGTTCATTACATTTTAGAGTGATCCTCATTGTTGTTCATCAATTCAAGCATCATACCTCACAACAGAAAGTTTGGTTACATTGTCATTGCTTGATTTTTGACCAAAACAGTTTGGCGCCCACCGTGGGGCAATTGGTGCTTCATTCCTAAAAAGATTTGTATTTTCGTGGTCATTTCGGTTCTCTACAACCAAGCAGATGGCTTCCTCAGCGAAGAATACTTGAAGTTTGATGCCCTCATTCAGTTCTTCACAAGGCGTTCCTCCATTGCCTCCACCACCTTCTGGATCCCAGAAGAATGCTGAGAATGCTGCGAAGAAACAAACCCCCATTTTCCAAAAACCACCTACCTCTTCTGTTTCAACTAATCCTACTACTAATGATCTTTATGCTCTGATTTTGCAGATGAGGAATCATGCACAAGAGCAGGACAAAACCAACGAAATGATCCTCCGGGAGATCGATGAGATCAAGAAACAGAAGAAATCAGTGGAGGATCACTCCCCTATGATGCCAAGATCGATGAACTTCGACACTCCAGTCATAATGTCTCAGCACTCAGCAGCTCCGGACGTGCAATACTTGGGCGAATTACCAGGAAGGCGTTACGGAACAGCAACTATGAGTCAGGAATTTGGCTCTTACTTCCAGCCTCAGGGATCCTCTTCTCAACCATCAGGATCCTCCTCTCAGCATCAGGGATACTTCACGTCAGGAGGATATTTGGAAATGCATGCAGTACAGGGATCCTCCCAGGTCCAGGGATCCTCCCAGGTCCAAGGATCCTCCCAGGTCCAAGGATCCTCCCAGGTCCAAGGATCCTCTCAGGTCCAAGGATCCTCCCATGTTCAAGGATCCTTCCCGGTCCAAGGATCCTCCCCTGCCCCAGGATCCTCTCTGGTCCCAGGATCCTCTCTGGTCCTAGGATCCTCTCTGGTTCCAGGATCCTTTCAGGTTCAAGGATCATCTCAACTTCAAGGATCCAACGTCCTTCAGGATCAAGGATTCTTGAGAAGTATGCAGCCTCAGAGCTCGGACGTTCATCAAGGAGACTTCATACCAATGCAGACCATTGCTCCCTCTGGTCCTTCAATCATGCCAGAGTCTCGTCAATATGGATTCACATCCTCAATTCCGAACACGAATCCTGTGGGAGGTAACATTTTTAATAATTCATATAACACTAACCATGGCTTAATGCAGGATACAGGTATTAATCAGGTTATGGCTAGAGAGCTACAGAAACTTAAAGATATGATATCCAGTGTACCGGGAGTGGTAAAACCCATTCCTGAAATCGCAGATGGTAGCCATAGGATATCTCGTTTTGCAGCACCCTTATGTGATGCTGAGATACCCAAAAGGTTCCAGATACCATCTATGAAGCTGTATGATGGTTCAACGGATCCAGAAGAGCATGTAGCTCAGTACAGGGAGAGGATGGAGATCAATCCAATTCCTGAAAGGTTAAAAGAAGCATGTCTTTGCAAAGGGTTTGGATCCACACTTACAGGATCTGCTAATTTAGTTAACTTGTTCAATAGTCAATTCTCTTGTAGTAGAAAGTTTGAACGATTAACTAGTGATCTATATAGGGTAACACAAGGTCAAAATGAATCACTTAGAGATTATATCACTAAATTTAGTAAAGAATCCTTGGATATCCCTAACCTGGATATTGCTACGGCTGTAGAAGCCTTTAAAATGGGATTACTTAGGGATTTATTATTCTATGATGATCTTGTCATGACACCTTGCAGGAATCTTGATGAAGTAAGGACCAGGGCCCTTAGGTTCATCCGCCTAGAGGATGACAAAAGGATCCAGGATAGACTGACAGGATCCTCAAAACAGGATAAACAAGGATCCTACTTCAGGAACAACAAATCCAAGTCCTACAACAGATCTGATCACCAGAATGTGCATGCAGTGGAACAAGAAGAGGATGATGAGGATTATCCTCCTATTTCTGAATACTGTTTACTGTTTTTCTGAATACTGTTTTTCTGTTGATAACAATGAACAAGCTAGATGGCCAAGGAAAAGTGATAAACCAGCTGCTACAAAGGACAAGTCCAAGTGGTGTGCGTATCATGAGGATTTTGGGCATCTCACTGAAGAGTGTATTGCACTTAGAAAGGAAATTGGTTACTTGTTGAGCAAGGGGCATTTAAAAGAGCTTTTGGGACGAAAGAAGTCAAGGGTCCAGGATCCTGAAAGGATCCCGGAAAGGGCTCCTGCTCCTCCAGCAGATGCACAAGTCATAAATTTCATATCCGGTGGATCAGACATCTGTGGTACCTCCTTTTCAGCAGCAAAAAGACACGCTAAGGAAACCAAGATGGATAATGGAGATAGACCCGTCCGAACCTCCGTTGTCACTCAGGATAAAGTCATAACTTTTGATGAGGATGATCGTATTGACGTCCAGGATCCTCATCATGATGGTCTTGTAATTACATTGTTTATTTCTAACCACTTTGTTCGCAGGATCCTTATAGATGGAGGAAGCTCTGTGAACATCATTCAGCTTGATGTTCTCAAGAAGATGAACATCCCGGAGTCTGATATTATCCCAAGATCCTCAGTGCTTGTGGGATTCAGTGGAGAAACTAAGAATACATTGGGGGACATCAAACTCCCAATCTATATTGAAGGATTGCATTCTTATCAAAAGTTTAGTGTTATAGATTGTTTATCATGTTGTAATGTTATCCTTGGTAGGCCATGAATACATGATATGAAGGCAGTCCCCTCCACCTATCATCAATGTGTAAAGCTTCCAAGTCCTTGGGGAGTGGTAAAAATTGAGAGTGATCAACATGAGGCTAAAAACTGCTATACCTCATCAATGAAGCCAGCCTCAAGGCCAAGGGAGCAATAGCAATTAAAGTATCCTTCAAGATATGTCTTGGAGGCAAGAGAACAGGATTTGAAAGAAATCCTCATGGATCCTGATGATCCTGAATCCAAGATCTTCGTAGGATCAGGGATCCTTAGCAACATCGAACAGGAGCTAGTATCCTTCCTTAAGAGAAGGAAATCCACCTTTGCGTTGGGACATGAAGACATGACAGGTATATCTAAGGATATAATTACTCACAAACTTGGCATTGACAGGTCATTCAAGCCCATCCATCAAAAGAGGAGGAAGTTTGCACCTGAAAGGAATGCTATTATCCAGGAGGAGGTAGATAAGCTACTTCGGGCAGGTATGATCAGAGAGGTTAAGTATCCAAGATGGTTAGCCAATGTGGTCGTTGTTCAAAAGAAAAATGGAAAGTGGAGGGTATGTGTCGATTTTACCGATTTAAACAAGGCATATCCCAAGGATCCTTTCCCATTACCCCACATTGACTCCATGGTGGATGCTACCGCGGGTCATGAGTTGTTGACTTTTATGGATGCTTCATCTGGATTTCAACAAATTCAGATGGAACCATCTGATCAAGAGGACACAGCCTTTATGACCCCAACTGGTATATACTGTTATATTGCTATGCCATTTGGATTAAAGGATGCAGGTGCTACTTATCAAAGGCTAGTCAATATGATGTTCAAGGAACAAATTGGACACACTATGGAAGTCTATATTGATGACATGGTGGTTAAGTCCAAGAAAGCTGAGGATCACTTTAAAGACTTGGAGGAGGCATTCAATATCCTTGATAAATTTAATATGAAACTTAATCCTTCCAAGTGTCATTTTGGTGTTAAGGCAGGTAAATTCTTAGGGTATATGGTGACAAAGAGGGGCATTGAAGCAAGTACAGAGCAAATCAAGGCTATTGTGAATATCAAATCTCCTGCCAATGCTAAGGATGTACAAAGATTGACAGGCAGGATCGCAGCCTTGAACAGATTCATATCCAAATCCTCAGAAAAGTGCAAGGAATTCTATGACATCCTGAGGAAGAACAAGAAATTCGAATGGACTGAGAAGCATGAAAATGCCCTCAAAGCTCTTAAGGATTACCTATCCTCAGCCCCAGCCTTGATGAAACCAGAAAAAGATGTGTTATCCTTATACTTGGCGGTATCCTCAAAAGCAGTAAGAGCGATCCTCCTTAAGGATCACCAAGGTACACAACATCCTGTTTATTATGTAAGTAAGAGCTTACTTGACGCTGAATCCAGGTATTCACATTTAGAAAAACTTATCCTTGCATTAATAATAGCATCTACCAAATTAAGACATTATTTTGAGACTCATGCCATTATTGTTAAAACTAATTTTCCTATTAAGAATGTTCTCAGGAAACCTGAAATGTCAGGAAGGATGGCTAAGTGGGCGGTAAAGCTGAGTGCATATGATATAAGATATGAACCAAGGACTGCCATCAAATCCCAAGCCTTACCTGACTTTGTGGCAGATTTTAGTAGTGACTTGCAAAACGAAGCTGAGTTAGAAGTCCAACAGCTTGAAGAAACTAAGGATCCTTGGATACTCTTTACTGATGGAGCCTCTAATGTAAAAGGAACAGGGCTTGGAATACTACTAAAATCGCCACAGGGGGACACAATACCCCACTCCATAGCTTGTGAATTTCAAACTACCAACAATGAGGCTGAGTATGAAGCCTTGATAGCTGGTTTGCAAATTGCTAAGCATATGAGGACCAGGTATCTTGAGGTACATGTAGATTCTTTACTGATTACTAATCACTTTAATGGATCCTATGCTGTTAAAGGTGAAAAGCTAATCAAATATTTGGAGATAGTCAAAGAATTGGCACTCTCTTTTGTATCCTTTAGTTTGACACAAGTACCAAGGGAAGAGAATGCAGAAGCTGATGCATTAGCCAATCTAGGATCATCTTTGAAGATCCCTGAGGATATCAAGATCCCTATTATCCATATCTTGACCCCTGCTATCGAGGATCATGTAGCTATGGAGATAGGAGAAGATTCTACGGTCATCCCTAGTGATGATACTCAATCTCATTCAGGATCATGGATCCTCCCAATCATGAGATACATACAACATGGAGAAATTCCTACAGGAGAAAACCCAAGGGCTTTCAAAGCTAAGGTATCTCAATTTACAATATTAAATAATATGTTGTATAAACGATCTCTTGCAGGACCATATCTAAGATGCATTGAGGATCCTGAAATCCAAGAAGTCCTAAAGGATTTCCATGAAGGAGATTGCGGAAACCACACTGGGGGCAGGGCATTATTCTCAAGGATCCTGAGGACAGGATACTATTGGCCCACTATGAAGAAGGATGCTGTGGAGTATGCCAAGAAGTGTGATCCTTGTCAGAGGCATAGTAATATCCTTCACCAACCAGCAGAGCTCTTGCATCCTATATCCTCTTCTTGGCCATTTATGAGATGGGGAATGGATATAGTTGGAAAGCTTCCTAAGGCACCTGGTGGAAAAGTATTCATGCTTGCTATGACTGATTACTTCTCTAAGTGGATAGAGGCTGAAGCCTTTGCTCAAGTCAGAGAAAAGGAAGTTATATCCTTTATTAAAAGAAACATTATTACTAGATTTGGTATCCCTTCTGAGATTATTTGTGATAATGGATCCCAATTTATTGGGAATAGAACCACTAACTTTTGTGACAGTTGGGGGATTAAGATGATAACATCAACACCAGTCCACCCACAAGCTAATGGTCAGGCAGAATCATCCAACAAGATCATCATCAACAATTTGAAGAAGAAGCTTGGATCCAAGAAAGGAAAATGGGCAGAAGAACTACCTTATGTGCTTTGGGATGATAGGACAACTCCCAAGAATGCTACAGGCCAAACTCCATTTTCTTTGGTATTTGGGGCAGAATCAGTGATCCCTACAGAGATGGTGGTTCCAACTGCAAGAACAAGCATTCGTGATCCTGAAGAAAATGCTGAAAACTTGGTTCAAGACTTGGATACTATAGAAGAAATCAGGGATTTGGCAAGAATAAGGATGGCCAGTTATCAACAAAGTATGGCTGGAGCTTACAACAAAAATGTCAGGATCAGGAAATTCCAAGTTGGTGATATGGTATTAAGGAAAGCATTTCAAAATACCACCAATCCTGCTGATGGAAAGCTAGCACCAAAGTGGGAAGGCCCCTATTTGATTGAAGCTGAAACAGGAAAGGGGGCATATCGATTGCTAACAATGGAAGGTGATTTGCTACCAAGAGCTTGGAATGCTGTCCATTTGAAGAAATATTTCATGTGATCAGGATCCATGATCGTTACCAGACAAGTATCCTATAAGGATCCTTACAGGGCAGAGGATCCTCATTTTGGTAACATTCTAATCTCAGACTATTTCATTCTTTTATTCTCTTACATAAGGATAAGGATCCTGTATCCTTTATCCTCCTTTCACTTGATTCTGAGTTTTGAAGGTTCAGGTATCCTTAACTAAGTATTGAGTATCCACAGAAGTATCCAGTTATTTGGGCTTGACCCCAGTTATTTGGGCTTGACCCCAGTTTGGGTCTGTCCCCAGTTTCGCCAGTAGCGCACGATGATCCTGGTATAGTTCATGGCAATGGGACCAGTACTCGCTTTAGGGGCTGACAATTTCATTGTACTGGCTATATTCAGGATCCTACGTATAATGGTAGACGTACCATACATCCGTTCCTAAGGTTTCTAACGTTTTCACGTTAGCTAAGGTTTTGGCATTTTCATGTCACTAAGTTTGGATAGTCGCCAGTGAGGGCCATACTCCAGTTTACACATGATCCTTTGGGCTTGTCCCCAGTTATCCTTTGGGCTTATCCCCAGCGATCCTTTAGGCTTGTCCCCAGTTATCCTTTGGGCTTGTCCCCAGTTATCCTTTGGGCTTGTCCCCAGTTATCCTTTGGGCTTGTCCTCAGTATATTGGGCTTGTCCCCAGAATTGTTGGGCTTGTCCCCAGTTACTAACTTTCATCTTATATTGGCTTAGTCCCAAGTTATATCTTATTTCAGGTTTGTGAAGATAAATGACCAAGGATCCTTGATCCTCACCTCCTACGAAGGTTTGTCTTTTGGGTTATCCTGATTATAAGTGTTAAAGGATAGGATCCTAACTTGGATCCCCAGGTATGGTCCTTAACTATTTTGTTCATCTGAATAACCCTTATCCTTTGACAACTGAATTTGTGATCTTTAAACTATACAACTTTTTAAAGCTTATCGACTATAGAATATGTGATCCTTGATCATATCCTAAAATTTTTTAAGGATATTTGTTCAATATTTCTTTATTTGATAAGTTTAAACAGAATGAACATCACAACAGTTGGAAAGTAAAATACTAACAAGGATATCAACACAGGATAAGCCAAAAAGTTAAAGTTATTTTATTCACAAAAGTTTAAACCCTTTAAGGTTGTCAAAATTGCCAACCCACGTTTCTACCAGCAAAACGTGGCCCGTCCACATGGGTTGGCAAAGGGTGTCCATTGTTCATAGGTCTAACAAGTGCAGGAAATTAAAGACGGAAAGATAACGAGTGGCTTCATCCCCCAAACAGAGGATCCATCCACCACCCATTATCCTACCTATTGTTCAAAGGATCATCCATGATCCTCAACCCTAATTGCTATTGTTTAAGTACAGACCAACCATTGTTCATCAAAACATCATCAAAATAAAAACCATAACCAAACTAAAAAATGGGCTCCGGCTACGTCTAGAAATGTCCTTCATCGCCCATTCATGCAGCCTATGCCTTCGCTGCATCACCATCTCCACCAGCTCCCATATCCTTCACCTGATCCTTGCCACTGCCACTAGCTTCGATTGCCAGAACCTCGTCAGCCTCATCTTCATCATCCTCCAACTCAGCCAACCTAGCCTTCCAACCCTCCATGTCCCAGCTGCTCCTATCAAAGGCAGGATCCTGAGCTTCTTGAGCCATCTTCAGCTTGGTTTTGTACATGGCAATGGCAGCAGAGATCTTAGCATCCTCAGTGATCTCGTGCTTCTCATAATCAGCATTGATCTGAGCTGTAACCATCTGAGTTTTGACATCATTGAGGTCCTTTTCAAGGGAGGCAATCTTGTGATCCTTAAGCTCCGCCACTTTTTGGAGATCAGAGTATTTCTCCTCAAGCTCCTCAACATTCCCAACATAGTCCTCGATCTCAGCAAATTTCTACAAAGAAGACAATGCAAAGATTAGAGTCAGGTGATCCTCAAGTGGATAGGATAACTAAACTGAGTCAGTGATCCTTACATCGTTAAAATACTCGAGGAATTGATGACGGATCAGAGGTAAGCCTTGAAGGTTGTCAGCTTCAGAGGTCTTTCTTTTCTTTCCACCTCTTCCCTTTGAAGTGGTAGCCTTGGGGATTACGACGGAGGGGCTAGCAGCAGACGTTTTCTTGGATCGGACGGTGTCAAGCTCAGTGACACTGAATTTGGATGCAGATTTTGATGACTTTCCAGCACCTACACACCCAAAACAGATAAGTATCCTTATCCTATTTTTATTTAACTATTTATTTAAACATTTAAATATAAAAAGAACAGGATACTTACTTGACATAATGACAGAACCTGAGGATACCTCTTGAGAATCCTGGGTGTTTGTTTTGAATGATCTTGTTGAAGGATCAAGTTTTCGGAAAGCAGCAAGTCTCTCCTTGGTGGCAGGTGAGGGTATGATATGTGAAACTGTGATAGCTGTACAAAAGAAACAGAAGCATATTAGTAATCATCATCAGAGACAAGCTTACTCAGTGATCCTTCTAAGGATCCTCTATCCTACCATGGGTGCTCCACTTCCTTGGCAGATCCTTTCCATCCGGGATAGAATCCCTTCTGACGAAGAAGAATCGCCGTTTCCAGTTGGTATCATTCTTAGTGGCTTTAAAGATGGGATGTTCTTCACCGGGTTTACGCTTGAATAGATATCGGTGGGATCCAAAGGTTGTGAGATCATACATCTCAGCCAATTCTGACATTCCCAAGTCAATTCCTTCTTGCTCAATGATCCTCTCAAGGGTATATAAGACCCTCCAGATCATTGGCATAGCTTGAATATAAGAAATGCCGGTAAGAGAGAAGAAAGACTGGGTGAATTCAGGGGAAGGATATGAGTATCCTATTGTGAAAGGTGTGACCAGGAAGGCTACCCAAGTTTTAGAAACATAATCGCTTAGAATGGTGGGGTCAAATGGCTTGAAATCAGTGTTCGCCGGAAAGCAATGTCGGATTCTGTCTATTTGTGGGTCAGTAAAGCAGCATCTTCTTTTGGCGAATCTTTGATGATCCCCTGGCTTTTAAGAGGACTGTCCTTCTTACGATCCTTAGCCGGTGAGGATCTTAGCATCATCTTGATTATGAAAATGGTGAAGAAAGAAGGAGCAGAGAAAGAAAACGTAAAGGAGGAAGAGGAAGAGAAATACCTGCTTGGTCTGCGGATATGAATTTAAAGGGAGTCTCTCTTGAATTTAAATGTGAAATGATCTCTATCCGTAACTCCTATTTATAATGATGATTTTGCAGGATAGTCACCTCAGTGACGTCATGTTCGTAACGGCTAGTCCGACTCCAACGGCTAGTTATCCGTTAATTTGTTATGGATAAGAACAAAATATAACTTATCTATTTACATAATTACTCCTTATATTTTGGGGGCAATTGTTAGGGGTGGATTTCTGAATGATCAGTGATCCTTAATTGCTGTTGGGCTAAGTGATCCTCACTTCTGTTTGAATTGGTGATCCTCAGAAGTGTTTCAGGATCAGGATCATGGATCATCATTAGGATCCTTGTACTAATGATTGTCTACTTTGAATTCGAAATTGTTTTGCAGGAGTATGAGCTTAGACTTGGTCTTGGCGATATTCCTGGAGCATATTCTATGTTTATTCCGCACGTGCCTGGCCAAAAGTGGACGTTATGGAGTCGTGGAGGACTTGCACCATTTGCTGAATGTTAGTTAGTGTAGATTTATTCCATTTTTAAAGGGGTAGCGAGCTAATTAGAAAACACTCTGGCTATTTTTGGCTACACACACACTCTTACAACTGCTCTCACCAGTTCTCGTTAATTCACTTAGCGATTACACACTTTTCTACACAATACACTATAGTGATCCTTGTACTTAGCTCGCTATCATCCGAAGTTGTAATACATTTCTTGTTTAATTTGAGTTGGTGATCGGTAGTTTCCATCACCCGATGTTTTTTATGCCGGAGATCATTCATTGATCAAGGGCTTTTTCCTCGTATAAATCTTTGTGTCACTTGTTCATTACATTTTAGAGTGATCCTCATTGTTGTTCATCAATTAAAGCATCATACCTCACAACAGAAAGTTTGGTTACATTGTCATCGCTTGATTTTTGACCAAAACAATATATATATGCATCTATTACAAATTACAACTGAAAATTAAAGATACTATGCATCCGTATATATATAGATATATTATTTTTATTATTATTATTATTTCTATAGTACAAAATTGCACGTATATCTTGTTAATTTCTAAGTTCCGTTCATCCAGTACTGCATTCAATTTCATCGTATTTCCAAATTAGTCGTTCCCCTATCTATCTGATTCTGTTCCCCTCATTTACTAAATCTTCTCCATACTGATGGAGTTCCTGTACTTGTTCTCGACTCATTGGTGGATCTAATGGTTTAGGTGGAGGTACGGGTTCCTCGTAAGGGTCTCCGCTATTCATTTCGAAAAAGGTCCTATCAATTTCTTTCCACGGATCAGGTTCCTAGAGGATGTGGAGTTGGGATTCTAGGTGATTCGTTTGGGTTAAATGCAGGTATCTGTGATTGGTTCTCTGGGTTGGATTCTAGCATCGGTTGGTCTGGGAACAAAGGTAACAGTGGCGGTTCGGCTACTCGATTTTGGTTAGTATCTACGGCTGTAGTGGCTAACATGTGGAAATTTGCCAACTGTCTATCTAATTCTTCTTCCGAAGGTGGTCTACAGGTTACTTCCTGAATTTGTGCGTTTGCCTCCCTATGGGCCCTGACTATTGCTCTCCGTTGCTGTAACTTCTTCATTCTTTTTCTCCTTTCATGAGCCCCTCTACTAAACCAACCTCTTTTCTTAGTAGTAAAAGGTTCCTTCGATTGTGCCTTAAAAACAAATATTCCCTCTTCTGTATCGGCTGAATATCCTGAGGGATCAGGCTGTCATGATGTTCCCTCATTTTTCTGTGAACTATCTAAATGACGATAAGTATCCGATGTTTCTTGATCATTCATACTGTAAACTAACATATAGTCAAAGAACACATAATTACATAAATTATTTCCTAAAACAGAATTTAAAATTTCAGTGTCAGCATAACACTTCTTTGGCTTAAATCAGTGGTTGTAGCTCTGATACCACCTTATGTCGCAACCCCGATCCCTACCCGGGAGCGGGCGGCCGCGAGCCTCAGAGCGAGTGGTATCGGTGTTTATTAATTTGGCAGCGGAATACATCAGGATCGTAGTTAGGAAATATTTTTATCAGAGTAAAACACCAAACTTTTCTAAGAATAATATATGGGAATAAAACCCAAGTTCATTTGACAATACATTATTTAGGGTTAAACCCTAATTATTGAAAACATAATGTCTTGTTTATTTAGATAACTTTTATAGCCACTATTCCAAGCCTTCAGTGCTCTCCAGCTGGCTTCTATTGGGCTTTCACATTACGTTACCTGAAATGCGTTTTGAAAACATTTTGTCAGCAAGAAATACTGGTGAGTGCATCCCAGTTTAATCAAAATAGTTTTAACATTTAACAGAATTGAGGGCAACATGCAATTACATTTGTTTATATCTAATCAATTACTCAATCAGTACTTGTTTTGGTCAAAAATCGAGCAAAGATAATGCAACCAAACTTTCTGTTGTGAGGTGTGATGCTTGAACCAATGGACAATACTAAGGTTCACTCAGGAATGTAATGAACAAGTGACACAAAGATTTATACGAGGAAACAGCCCTTGATCAAGAGTTGATCTCCGGCACAAAAAACCTCGGGTGATGGAAACTACCAGTCACCAACTGTTAGGGGTGAATTTCTGAATGATCAGTGATCCTCAATTGCTGTTGGGCTTAGTGATCCTCGCTTCTGTTTGAATTAGTGATCCTCAGAAGTGTTTCAGGATCAGGATCATGGATCATCATAAGGATCCTTGTACTAACGATTGTCTACTTTGAATTCGAAATTGTTTTTCAGGAGTATGAGCTTGGACCTGGTCTTGGCGATATTCCTGGAGCATATTCCTTGAATTATTCCGCACGTTCCTGGCTAAAAGTGGACGTTATGGAGTCGTGGGGGACTTGCACCATTTGCGGAATGTTAGTTAGTGTAGATATTTTCTATATTTAAACGGGGGTAGCGAGCTAAATAGAAACACTTTGGCTATTTTTTTGCTACACACACACTCTTGCAACTGCTCTCACTAGCTCTCGACAAAACACTTAGCGATTACACACTTTATTACACAATACACTATAGTGATCCTTGTAATTAGCTCGCTATCATCCATAGTTGTAACAGATTTCTTGTTTAATTGGAGTTGGTGATCGGTAGTTTCCATCGCCCGAGGTTTTTTATGCCGGAGATCATTCATTGATCAAGGGCTTTTTCCTCGTATAAATCTTTGTGTCACTTGTTCATTACATTTCAAAGCGATCCTTATTGTTATTCATCAATTCAAGCATCATACCTCACAACAGAAAGTTTGGTTGCATTGTCATTGCTTGATTTTTGACCAAAACAGTTTGGCGCCCACCGTGGGGCAATTGGTGCTTCATTCCTAAAAAGATTCGTATTTTTGTGGTCATTTTGGTTCGTTACAACCAAGCAGATGGCTTCCTCAGCGAAGAATACTTCAAGTTTGATGCCCTCATTCAGTTCTTCACAAGGCGTTCCTCCTTTGCCTCCACCACCTTCTGGATCCCAGAAGAATGCTGAGAATGCTGCGAAGAAACAAACCCCCATTTTCACAAAACCACCAACTTCTTCTGTTTCAACTAATCCTACTACTAATGATCTTTATGCTCTGATTTTGCAGATGAGGAATCATGCATAAGAGCAGGACAAAACCAACGAAAGGATCCTCCAGGAGATCGATGAGATCAAGAAACAGAAGAAATCAGTGGAGGATCACTCTCCTCTGATGCCAAGGTTGCTGAACTTCGACACTCCAGTCATAACTTCCCAACACTCAGCAGTTCCGGACGTGCAATACTTGGGTGAATTACCAGGAAGGCTTTATGGAACAACAACAATGAGTCAGGCATTTGGCTCTCACTACCAGCCTCAGGGATCCTATTTTCAGCCATCAGGATCCTCTTCTCAGCATCAGGGATACTTCACGTCAGGATGATATTTGGGAATGCATGCAGTTCATGGATCCTCCCAGGTCCAAGGATCCTCCCAGGTCCAAGGATCCTCCCAGGTCCCAGGATCCTCTCTGGTTCCAGTATCCTTTCAGGTTCAAGGATCACCTCACCTTCAAGGATCCAACATCTTTCAGGATCAAGGATTCTGGAGAAGTATGCAGCCTCAGAGCTCGGACGTTCATCAAGGAGACTTCATACCAATGTAGACCATTGCTTCCTCTGGTCCTTCGATCATGCCAGAGTCTCGTCAATATGGATTCACATCCGCAATTCCAAACATGAATCCTCCGGGAGGTAACACTTTTAATAATTCATATAACACTAACCATGGCTCTATGCAGGATATAGGTATCAATCAGGCCATGGCTAGGGAGCTACAGAAGCTTAAGGATATGATATCTAGTGTACCAGGAGTGGTTAAACCCATTCCTGAAATTGCAGACGGTAGCCATAGGATATCTCGTTTTGCACCACCCTTATGTGATGCTGAGATACCCCAAGAGGTTCCAGATACCATCTATGAAGCTGTATGATGGTTCAACGGATCCAGAAGAGCATGTAGCTCAGTACAGGGAGAGGATGGAGATCAATCCAATTCCTGAAAGGTTAAAAGAAGCATGTCTTTGCAAAGGGTTTGGATCCACACTTACAGGATCTGCTCTTAAATGGCTGCTAAGTCTTCCCCCTTACTCTATTACTTCATTTGCTAATTTAGTTAACTTGTTCAATAGTCAATTCTCTTGTAGTAGAAAGTTTGAACGATTAACTAGTGATCTATATAGGGTAACACAAGGTCAAAATGAATCACTTAGAGATTACATCACTAAATTTAGTAAAGAATCCTTGGATATTCCTAATTTGGATATTGCTACGGCTGTAGAAGCCTTTAAAATGGGATTGCTTAGTGATTCATTATTCTATGATGATCTTGTTATGACACCTTGCAGGAATCTTGATGAAGTAAGAACTAGGGCCCTTAGATTCATCCGCCTAGAGGATGACAAAAGGATCCAGGATAGGTTGACAGGATCCTCAAAACAGGATAAACAAGGATCCTACTTCAGGAACAACAAATCCAAGTCCTACCACAAATCTGATAACCAGAATGTGCATGCAGTGGAACAAGAAGAGGATGATGAGGATTATCCTCCTATTTCTGAATACTGTTTTTCTGTTGATAACAATGAACTAATCCCTGCAATGCAGAATCTAGGTGAGAAAGCTAGGTGGCCAAGGAAAAGTGATAAACCAGCTGCTACAAAGGATAAGTCCAAGTGGTGTGCATATCATGAGGATTTCGGGCATCTCACAGAAGAGTGTATTGCACTTAGAAAGGAAATTGGTTATTTGTTGAGCAAGGGGCATTTGAAAGAGCTTTTGGGACGAAAGAAGTCAAGGGTCCAGGATCCTGAAAGGATCCCGGAAAGGGCTCCTGCTCCTCCAGCAGATGCACAAGTCATAAGTTTCATATCCGGTGGATCAGACATCTGTGGTACATCCTTTTCAGCAGCAAAAAGACACGCTAAGGAAACCAAGGTGGATAATGGAGATAGACCCATCCGGACCTCCGTTGTCACCCAGGATAAAGTTATAACTTTTGATGAGGATGATCGTGTAGATGTCCAGGATCCTCATCATGATGGTCTTGTAATTACATTGTTTATTTCTAACCACTTTGTTCGCAGGATCCTTATAGATGGAGGAAGCTCTGTGAACATCATTCTGCTTGATGTCCTCAAGAAGATGAATATCCCGGAATCTGATATTGTCCCAAGATCCTCAGTACTTGTGGGATTCAGTGGAGAAACTAAGAATACATTGGGGGACATCAAACTCCCAATCTATATTGAAGGATTGCATTCTTATTAAAAGTTTTGTGTTATAGATTGTTTATCATGTTGTAATGTTATCCTTGGCAGGCCATGGATACATGACATGAAGGCAGTCCCATCCACCTATCATCAATGTGTAAAACTTCCAAGTCCTTGGGGAGTGGTGAAAATTGAGAGTGATCAACAAGAAGCTAAGAACTGCTATACCTCATCAATGAAGCCAGCCTCAAGACCAAGGGAGTAATAGCAATTAAAGTATCCTTCAAGAGATGTCTTGGAGGCAAGAGAACAGGATTTGAAAGAAATCCTCATGGATCCTGAGGATCCTGAATCCAAGATCTTCATAGGATCAGGGATCCTTAGCGACATCGAACAGGAGCTAGTATCCTTCCTTAAGAGAAGGAAATCCACCTTTGCCTGGGAACATGAAGACATGACAGGTATATCTAAGGATATAATTACTCACAAACTTGGCATTGACAGGTCATTCAAGCCTATCCATCAAAAGAGGAGGAAGTTTGCACCTGAAAGGAATGCTATTATCCAGGAGGAGGTAGATAAGCTACTTCGGGCAGGTATGATAAGAGAGGTTAAGTATCCAAGATGGTTAGCCAATGTGGTCGTTGTTCAAAAGAAAAATGGAAAGTGGAGGGTATGTGTCGATTTTACTGATTTAAACAAGGCATGTCCCAATGATCCTTTCCCATTACCCCACATTGACTCCATGGTGGATGCTACCGCGGGTCATGAGTTGTTGACTTTTATGGATGCTTCATCTGGATTTCAACAAATTCAGATGGAACCATCTGATCAAGAGGAAACAGCCTTTATGACCCCAATACTGTTATATTGCTATGCCATTTGGATTAAAGAATGCAGGTGCTACTTATCAAAGGCTAGTCAATATGATGTTCAAGGAACAAATTGGACACACTATGGAAGTCTATATTGATGACATGGTGGTTAAGTCCAAGAAAGCTGAGGATCACTTTAAAGACTTGGAGGAGGCATTCAATATCCTTGATAAATTTAATATGAAACTTAATCCTTCCAAGTGGCATTTTGGTGTTAAGGCAGGTAAATTCTTAGGCTATATGGTGACAAAAAGGGGCATTGAAGCAAGTCCAGAGAAAATTAAGGCTATTGTGAATATCAAATCTCCTGCCAATGCTAAGGATGTGCAAAGATTGACGGGTAGGATCGCAGCCTTGAACAGATTCATATCCAAATCCTTAGAAAAGTGTAAGGAATTCTATGACATCCTAAGGAAGAACAAGAAATTTGAATGGACTGAGAAGCATGAAAGTGCCCTTAAAGCTCTTAAAAATTACCTATCCTCAGCCCCAGCCTTGATGAAACCAGAAAAAGGAGATGTGTTATCCTTATACTTAGCGGTATCCTCAAAAGCAGTAAGTGTGGTCCTTGTTAAGGATCACCAAGGTACACAACATCCTGTTTATTATGTAAGTAAGAGCTTACTTGATGCTGAATCCAGGTATTCACATTTAGAAAAACTTATCCTTGCATTAATTATGGCATCTACTAAATTAAGACAGTATTTTGAGACTCATGCCATTGTTGTTAAGACTAATTTTCCAATTAAGAATGTTCTTAGGAAACCTGAAATGTCAGGAAGGATGGCCAAGTGGGCAGTGAAGCTAAGTGTATATGATATAAGATATGAACCAAGAACTGCCATCAAATCCCAAGCCTTAGCTGACTTTGTGGCAGATTTTAGTAGTGATTTGCAAAAGGAAGCTGAGTTAGAAGTCTAACAGCTTGAAGAAACTAAGGATCCTTGGATACTCTTCACTGATGGAGCCTCTAATGTAAAAGGAACAGGGCTTGGAATACTACTAAAATCGCCATAGGGGGACATAATACCCCACTCCATAGCTTGTGAATTTCAAAATACCAACAATGAGGCTGAGTATGAAGCCTTGATAGCTGGTTTGCAAATTGCTAAGCATATGAGGATCAGGTATCTTGAGGTACATGTAGATTCATTATTTATCACTAATCACTTTAATGGATCCTATGCTGTTAAAGGTGAAAAGCTAATCAAATATTTAGAGATAGTCAAAGAATTGGCACCCTCTTTTGTATCCTTAAGTTTGACACAGGTACCAAGGGAAGAAAATGCAGAAGCTGACGCATTAGCCAATCTAGGATCATCTTTGAAGATCCCCGAGGGTGTCAAGATCCCTATTTCCATATCCTGACCCCTGCTATTGAGGATCAGGTAGCTATGGAGATAGGAGAAGATTCTGCAGTCATCCCTAGTGATGATACTCAATCTCATTCAGGATCATGGATCCTCCCAATCATGAGATACATACAACACGGAGAAATTCCTACAATAGAAAACCCAAGGGCTTTCAAAACTAAGGTATCTCAATTTACAATATTGAATAATATGTTGTATAAACGATCTCTTGCAGGACCATATCTAAGATGCGTTGAAGATCCTGAAATCCAAGAAGTCTTAAAGGATTTCCATGAAGGAGATTGTGGGAACCACACTGGGGGCAGGGCATTATTCTCAAGGATCCTGAGGACAGGATACTATTGGCCCACTATGAAGAAGGATGCTGTGGAGTATGCCAAGAAGTGTGATCCTTGTCAAAGGCATAGTAATATTCTTCACCAACCAGCAGAGCTCTTGCATCCTATATCATCTTCCTGGCCATTCATGAGATGGGGAATGGATATAGTTGGAAAGCTTCCTAAGGCACCTGGTGGAAAAGTATTCATGCTTGCTATGACTGATTACTTCTCTAAGTGGATAGAGGCTGAAGCCTTTACTCAAGTCAGAGAAAAGGAAGTTATATCCTTTATTAAAAGAAACATTATTACTAGATTTGGTATCCCTTCTGAGATTATTTGTGATAATGGATCCCAATTTATTGGGAATAGAACTACTAACTTTTGTGACAGTTGGGGGATTAAGATGATAACATCAACACCAGTCCACCCACAAGCTAACGGTCAGGCAGAATCATCCAATAAGATCATCATCAACAATTTGAAGAAGAAGCTTGGATCCAAGAAAGGAAAATGGGCAGAAGAACTACCTTATGTGCTTTGGGCTGATAGGACAACTCCCAAGAATGCTACTGGCCAAACTCCATTTTCTTTGGTATTTGGAGCAGAATCAGTGATCCTTACAGAGATGGTAGTTCCAACTGCAAGAACAAGCATTCGTGATCCTGAAGAAAATGTTGAAAACTTGGTTCAAGACCTGGATACTATAGAGGAAATCAGGGACTTGGCAAGGATAAGGATGGCCAGTTATCAACAAAGGATTACTGGAGCTTACAACAAAAATGTCAGGATCAGGAAATTCCAAGTTGGTGATATGGTATTAAGGAAAGCATTTCAGAATACTACCAATCCTGCTGATGGAAAGCTAGCACCAAAGTGGGAAGGCCCCTATTTGATTGAAGCTGAAGCAGGAAAGGGGGCATATCGATTGCTAACAATGGAAGGTGATTTGCTACCAAGAGCTTGGAATGTTGTCCATTTGAAGAAATATTTCATGTGATCATGATCCATGATCCTTACATGAAAAGTATCCTTGAAGGATCCTTACAGAAAAGATGATCCTCATTTTGGTAACATTCTAATCTCATACTATTTCATTCTTTTATTCTCTTGTATAAGGATAAGGATCCTGCATCCTTTATCCTCCTTTTACATGATTCTGAGTTTTGAAGGTTCAGGTATCCTTGACTAAGGATTGAATATCCACAGAAGTATCCAGTTATTTGGGCTTGACCCCAGTTATTTGGGCTAGTCCCCAGTTTGGGCATGTCCCCAGTTTCGCCAGTAGCGCACGATGATCCTGGTATAGTTCATGGCAATGGGACCAGTACTCGCTTTAGGGGCTGACAATTTCATTGTACTGGCTATATTCAGGATCCTACGTATAATGGTAGACGTACCATACATCCGTTCCTAAGGTTTCTAACGTTTTCACGTTAGCTAAGGTTTTGGCATTTTCATGTCACTAAGTTTGGATAGTCGCCAGTGAGGGCCATACTCCAGTTTACACACGATCCTTTGGGCTTGTCCCCAGTTATCCTTTGGGCTTGTCCCTAGTTATCCTTTGGGCTTGTCCCCAGAATTGTTGGGCTTGTCCCCAGTTACTAACTCTCATCTTATGTGGGCTTAGTCCCAAGTTATATCCTATTTCAGGTTTGTGAAGATACATGATCAAGGATCCTTGATCCTTACCTTCAACTAAGGTTTGTATTTTGGTTATCCTGATTGTAAGTGTTAAAGGTTAGGATCCTAACTTGGATTCTCAGGTAAGATCCTTAACTATTTTGATTTTATTCATTATTTATTTAATTGACCCTTATCCTTTGACAACTGAACTTATGATCCTTAAGCTATGTTACCTTTCAGAAGTTATTGATTATGGGATATGTGATCCTTGATCATATCCTAAACTTTTAGGGGATATTTCTTAAATTTTTTCTTTACTTGATAAGTTTAAACAACATGAACATCACAACAGTTTGGAAAGTAAAATATTACAAGGATATCAACACAGGATAAGCCAAAAAGTTAAAGTTATTTTATTCACAAAAGATTAAACCCTTCAAGGTTGTCAAAATTGCCTACCCCGAGCATCTACCAGCAATACGTGGCCCGTCCGCTGGGGTAGGTAAAGGGTGTCCATCGTTAATAGGGTTTTCAAGTGCAGGAATCAAAAGACGGCAGGATCACAATGGCTTCATCCCCCAAACAGAGGATCCCTCCACCATTTGTAATCCTACCTATTGTTCAAAGGATCCATGATCCTTAGCCCTAATTACTATTGTTCAAATACAACCCATCATTGTTCAACAAGAAAACACCATAACCAAAACAAACTATCAAATAAAAAAATGGGCTCCGGCTACGTCTAAAAATGTCCTTCATCGCCCATTCATGCAGCCTATGCCTTCGCTGCATCACCAACTCCTCCAGCTCCCATATCCTTCACCTGATCCTTGCCACTGCCACTAGCTTCGATTGCCAGAACCTCGTCAGCCTCATCTTCATCATCCTCCAACTCAGCCAACCTAGCCTTCCAGCCCTCAATGTCCCAGCTGCTCCTATCAAAGGCAGGATCCTGAGCTTCTTGAGCCATCTGTAGCTTGGTCTTGTACATGGCAATGGCAGCAGAGACCTTAGCATCCTCAGTGATCTCGTGTTTCTCATAATCGGCATTGATTTGGGCTGCAACCATCTGAGTTTTGACATCATTGAGATCCTTTTCAAGGGAGGCAATCTTGTGATCCTTAAGCTCCGCCACTTTTTGGAGATCGGAGTATTTCTCCTCAAGCTCCTCAACATTCCCAACATAGTCCTCGATCTCAGTAAATTTCTACAAAGAAGACAATGCAAAGAATAGAGTCAGGTGATCCTCAAGTGGATAGGATAACTAAACTGAGTCAGTGATCCTTACATCATTAAAGTACTCGAGGAATTAATGACGGATCAGAGGTAAGCCTTGAAGGTTGTCAGCTTCAGAGGTCTTTCTTTTCTTTCCACCTCTTCCCTTTGAAGTGGTAGCCTTGGGGATTACGACGGAGGGGCTAGCAGCAGACTTTTTCTTGGATCGGACGGTGTCAAGCTCAATGACACTGAATTTGGATGCAGATCTTGATGACTTTCCAACGCCTACACACCCAAAACAGATAAGTATCCTTATCCTATTTCTATTTAACTATTTATTTAAACATTTAATTATAAAAAGAACAGGATACTTACTCGACGTAGTGACAGAACCTGAGGATACCTCTTGAGAATCCTGGGTGTTTGTTTTAAATGATCTTGTTGCAGGATCAAGTTTTCTGAAAGCAGCAAGTCTCTCCTTGGTGGCAGGTGAGGGGATAATATGTGAAACTGTGATAGCTGTACAAAAGAAACAGAAGCATATTAGTAATCATCATCAGAAAGGAGCTTACTCAGTGATCCTTCTAAGGATCCTCTATCCTACCATGGGTGCTCCACTTCCTTGGCAGATCCTTTCCATCCGGGATAGAATCCCTTCTGACAAAGAAGAATCACCGTTTCCAGTTGGTATCATTCTTAGTGGCTTTAAAGATGGGATGTTCTTCACCGGGTTTACGCTTGAATAGATATCGGTGGGATCCAAATGTTGTGAGATCATACATCTCGGCCAATTCCGACATTCCCAGGTCACTTCCTTCTTGCTCAATGATCCTCTCAAGGGTATATAAGACCCTCCAGATCATTGGCATAGCTTGAATGTAGGAGATGCCGGTGAGGGAGAAAAAAGACTGGGTGAATTCAGGGAAAGGATACGAGTATCCTATTGTGAAAGGAGTGACTGGGAAAGCTACCCAAGTTTCGGAAACGTAATCACTTAGAACGGTGGGATCAAACGATTTGAAAGTGGTGTTCCCCGGAAAGCAATGTCGGATCCTGTCTATTTGTGGATCAGTGAAGCAGCACCTTTCTTTCACCGAATCTTTAATGATCCCCTGGCTCCTAAGAGGACTGTCCTTCTTGTGATCCTTGGCCGGTGAGGATCTTAGCATCATCTTGATTATGAAGAAGGTGAAGAAAGAAGGAGCAGAGAAAGAAAACGTAAAGGAAGAAGAGGAAGAGAGATATCTGCTTGATCTTCGGATGTGAATTTAAAGGGAGTTTCTCTTGAATTTAAATGCAGATTGATCCCTATCTCTAACTCCTATTTATAATGATGATTTTGCAGGATAGTCACTTCAGTGACGTCATGCTCGTAACGGCTAGTCCGACTCCAACGGCTAGTTATCCGTTAATTTGTTACGGATAAGAACAAAATATAACTCGTTTATTTACATAATTACTCCTTATATTTTGGGGGCAATTGTTAGGGGTGAATTTCTGAATGATCAGTGATCCTCAATTGCTGTTGGGCTTAGTGATCCTCGCTTCTGTTTGAATTAGTGATCCTCAGAAGTGTTTCAGGATCAGGATCATGGATCATCATAAGGATCCTTGTACTAACGATTGTCTACTTTGAATTCGAAATTGTTTTGCAGGAGTATGAGCTTGGACCTGGTCTTAGCGATATTCCTGGAGCATATTACTTGAATTATTCCGCACGTGCCTGGCTAAAAGTGGACGTTATGGAGTCGTGGGGGACTTGCACCATTTGCGGAATGTTAGTTAGTGTAGATATTTTCTATATTTAAACGGGGTAGCGAGCTAAATAGAAACACTTTGGCTATTTTTTGGCTATACACACACTCTTGCAACTGCTCTCACTAGCTCTCGACAAAACACTTAGCGATTACACACTTTATTACACAATACACTATAGTGATCCTTGTAATTAGCTCGCTATCATCCAAAGTTGTAACAGATTTCTTGTTTAATTGGAGTTGGTGATCGGTAGTTTCCATCACCCGAGGTTTTTTATGCCGGAGATCATTCATTGATCAAGGGCTTTTTCCTCGTATAAATCTTTGTGTCACTTGTTCATTACATTTCAAAGCGATCCTTATTGTTATTCATCAATTCAAGAATCATACCTCACAACAGAAAGTTTGGTTGCATTGTCATTGCTTGATTTTTGACCAAAACACCAACTATGATTAAACAAAAGTAAGTTTACAACTCGGGATGATAACAAGCTTGTTACAAGGATCACTAGTGTGTAATGTTCAAAAATGTGTATGAAATCGCCAAGTATTGCTTGAGAGCTGACTGAGTGCTGTTACGAGTGTGTGTGTATGCCAAAATTAGCTAAGTCTTTTTTTCAAGCTTGTCATCCCCATTTTAAATTAGAAATTAACTAGTATAACTAACTATCCGCAATTTGTGCACTCTCCCCACGATCTCTATAACGTTCACAATGGTCAAGCACGTGCGGAATATTGAGGGAATATACTCCATGAACTTCGGTGAGACTAGGTCCATGCTCTCATTCCTGCAAATCAAGTTTACGTACAAGGAAGACAATTGTTAGTAGTAGGATAACAACAGTGACCCTGGATCCTGATCCTGCGACACCTGCTGAGGATCCTTAATTCAAACAGAATTGAGAATCCATGATCCTGATAGCAGTTGAGGACCCGTGATCCTTAGGATTTAGAAAATCCTCCCCTAACAGTACTGTCAAACCCTGACTTGTAGGTCATATTATCCATTGGCTAACTCGTTGTCCAATGATAACGTGTTTCCATATTTTGTATACAAAATTCCAACATACTGGCAGTAATCGTAGAATCACAAATACTCAATTACTGTTAAGTGTACATTAAAACATTTGAGGTTTTGGTAAACATTTTGACTCACAAAAGGATTTATAAAAAGAGAATGTACTCACATTGCAAGTTTAGATAATACTAAGGCTTTCTGAGAATCTCCTGGTTATTATCTATTAAATCAAATCATACACATGTGTTAGTAAAATAACCCAATTCAATTTAACCGTACAACTCGAGACAGAATTCCAATGACTGGGTCGGGCAAAGCCGTCATGTATCACGGAAATTCTAAATCAATCGGGTGTACACACGAGACAGAATTCCAATGACTGAGTCGGGCAGAGCCGACATGCATTACGGAATCCTAAGTCGATCGTGCAGGGAAATAGTAGGGTTATAGTACTTACAACGAGGCAAAGCTTCGCTAAATAGTGGTTATTATGCTCGGGCAGAAATTCTACTATCAGAGAATTTGAGAGAGAAAAGAAAACTGAACGATTGACAAATGAACCCTGACCCCCCTTTTATAGGCTGGCCGAAGGATCTGTCGCGCCCCGCGACAGCCAAGGCCCAGGCCTTCGCAGCCCGCGAGAGCCTGAAAAGGCGGCCATAGGCTTGCCGAGTCATCTCGTAGGCTTGCTGAGGCAGGTGCCACGTGGCACCATGACTTGTGCGATACACAAGAGCAGTCGCATCCCACGACAGACCAGGGTGGTCTCCGTCGCGCCCCGTGAGCGACTGCTAGATCTTGTTTTTGTTGTTTTTTTACAAGTATAGGGTCATTCCAGGTCCGGTTCTCGCGTATGGGGTATATTTAGGGACATTTAAGGTGTCCCAAATATTTTAGGTGGGTTGTTATAGCTTGTCTTTGTTGGACGGGAATCACTCCGTTCGATCAAACGACTGTTCTTGACGAAGTCTCATGTCTGATCCGTGATTTAGTCATCTCTTCGGTGGAAATTCGTTACCGGGCCGACTCCAGACTAAGGAACAAGTCCTAGGCCTGTTTTGGTCCCAGATTTCACCGGGTTTGAGTAAGTAAGTTAAGAAAAGCATGAAATCAACCGAAAACATTTAGATTTGTAAAGACTCATAGTAAAATGTGCAGAAATCTCCTAAATCTAAACTAAATCTTGAAGGAGTGACATCACATGACCAATTATACAACATGCCATGATAACGTCGTCCTCAAGAGCCCAAAACTGAGTGATTTCGTGGTGAAAAGTATGATTTTGATGGAGAATCTAGTGAAAAAAGTGTGTAAAGATGATAGTTGTACAAGAATCATGAAGAGAACTTACAAGATTTGCTTGAAAATCAAAGAAAAGTGCTTGAGAAAGTCGGAGAGCGAGCTGGTCGGAGGATCCTGTCACATCAAGTGATGTGACAGGGGTATTTATAGTGTAGAGGGAAAGAGGCGGTGCTATGTGCGGGGTCGGATGGCGGTCCGGACGAATGGCCATCCGATCGGATGGTCATCCAAATGGATTGCCATCCGATCGGATGTCCATTCGGACAGCCGATTCACGCGGGTTAGTTTTCTGATTTTGATTCGATTTTGTGAGCTAAACCAAGCGTTGCGTTGCGTATTATTGTGTAAGATTATCACACGACAAGATTATATAATTAACACAAAAGTTTCCATGTTTCAAGTCCACACGAGCTAGCTAGTAAGTGTCAACTTTCAAGTTTCAAAGTCTCAAAGTTTCTTGTCCTATAAGTATCAAGAGTAAAGAATCAAGTTTCAAGAGACAAGAATCGAGTTTCTAGTTTCAAGTATCTAGTATCAAGTTTCACCAAGTATTTAGATCCATAATGTTTAAGTATCAGGCATCAAGAGTCAAGTTTCAAGTATCAAGGAATCTTGATTCAAAGTATCATAAGATTCAAGTATCTCAAGTTTCCCAAATGTTTCACATAGTTTCACACAGTTAAGACTCGAATAGTATAGGGACTAAACTTGCCAAAAGTTAATAGTTCAGGGACACACTGTGTTACACTCTCCAAATGTGTGGAGTTCCTGCACATTTTCGGTACTCATGGGTGGTGGTGGTGGTGGTGCGGGTATTAGGTCAGGGTACGGTGGTAAAGGGTCTCCATATGGGTATGGTTTTTCTAGTATTTCCCTAACATACTGGTCGGAATCCCAATATGGATCTAGAGGTCAAGGTTGGGGTATGGTGCTAATGGGTTTGGTATGGGTTCCTCTTATGGGTAGAGTTCTCGATAATCCCTATGTTCATCATTCCACGGATCATATGCGAGGGGATTGGGTGCTGGGATTCTAGGTATTTCATCAGGGTTAAAAGCTGGTATGGGAATCGGTTCTTCTCGGTTGGGTTCTATTTCCATGGGTTGAGTTGGGAATAGTGGTAGTGGTTGTGGTGCTAGTATCCAGTCTAAGTTTGTGTCTACGGCAGTGGTAGCTATTATGTGAAAGTTGGCCAATCGCCTATTGATTATGTCTTGGGTCTGGGCATTCATCTCCCTATTTACTGCTGCTAAAGCCCTTTGTTGCTGTAATTTCCTAATTTGTTTCCTACGCTCATGTGCTCCCCGACTGAACCATCCTCTCTTTTTTGTAGGGAATGGTTCTGCGGATTGCGCCTAAAGATGAATATCCCCTCTTCGGTATCAGCTGAATACCCCGAAGGAGTAGGATGGGAGGAAGTTCCTTCATCTCTAGGAGAATTAGAGAGGTGATGATAGGCGTCAGATGGTCCTTGATCACTCATACTGTAGACTAACAAATTGTCAAATAACACAAAACAATAATATACAGATATGCACGTAATCACATAGATTATTTCCTAACAAAATTGACAAATTTTTATGTCAGCAGAACACTTCTGTGGCTGAAATCAGTGGTGTAGCTCTGATACCACCTTTCTGTCGCAACCCCCGACCCCTTGCCCCGAAAGGCGGGCGGCCGCGAGCTACTCAGAGCGGTGGTATCGGTGTTTATTCAATTTGGCAGCGAAATTTACATCAGGACCTTAGTTAGGAAATATTTTATCAGAGTAAAACACCACATTTTTAGAAATAATAAACACATGGGTAAAACCCAAGTTTCCATTTATAATATGTTTATAGAGATAAACCCTAATTTATTGAAATAAAACTTCTGCTTTATTTAGGTAACTTTTATAGCCACTTTTCCAAGCCTTCAGTGCTCTCCAGCTGGCTTCTATTTTGGCTTTCACATTTTGTTACCTGAAACGCGTTTAAAACATTTTTGTCAGTGGAAAATACTGGTGAGTGAATCCCAGTTTAATCAAAACAGGTTTTATCATTTTATAGCATTGAAGGCAATCCAGCAATTACATCTACTTTAATTACCACCCACAGTACTGTCAATCCTGACTCGTGGTCATGCTACTACTCACAGTGTAGTAACAAGTTATGTATACAAAACCCCAACATACCGACGATAATTGTAGATTTACAAATACTCAATCACTGTGAATTGTAATTTAAATAATTGAGGTTTTATAAAAATAGTTTACAAAAAGAAGGATTACTCACATTGCTAATTTAAGTATTTCCTTGTGACTTCCTGGTTTTAATCTATTAATTTAAACAATGCACACGCGTTAGTATAATAACCCAAATTTTACATTAGCTATACCCTCCCCGAGACAGAACTCCAACGACTGAGTCAGGCAGAGCCTCGACATGCGTTACGGAGCACTAGATCAATCGGGTAGCGTAACTAATACGTAGCCGAGGGTTATAATACTTACATCGAGGCAGAGCTTCTCTATTTAGTGGGTATAATGCCCGAGAATTATTTCTATTATTTCAGAAATTGAGAGAGAGATTCGAGTTTTGAACGATTTGGTAAAGGAGCTCGAACTCCCTATATATTGATCGGTGGTTCCTGGCGGCCCGTGAGAGAAACAAGAAAGGGCTTCACGGCCCGCGAGCGAGGTGGAGTAGGATCTAGGGTTGCTGAGTTAACCCACTAGCCTCGACACGCCTCCTGCCACGTGGCGGCACCGAGTGGCGTCTGGTGGCCAAGCTGTCGTGCCCCGCGACTGAGGTAGCCAAGGGGGGTCACGCCCCGCGAGCGCCCCCTAAATTTTGTTTTATTTGATTTTTGTAAAATTTAAGGTATCATGGGCCTATTTTTCGTATACGGGGTGTATTTTAGGACGTATGGGACATATTTAAGGGTTTCGGGAGAGTTGTTATACTTAGCCCCCCTCCTCAGCCCAACAGGAGCTCCTGTCAGAATTCAAGCAGGCCTGCTCAGGCCCACTACGCAGACGTGGACCCGCTTCAACGGACACAACTGGCTAATGCGGTTCAGGCTCTTTCCATTTACTCGGGAGGCGAACAGTGGACTTTTGATACATGTGCATCCCCTCAGGTGACTATAGAGTCAATAATTGTCGGCAACAGTCAAAAAGTTCCAGTTTTGGGTTCCGGGTCACATACCTTAAACATCTCTGCCAAACCCCTACACCTTAAAACAATTCTTTTCAATCCCAATATTGTTAAAAATTTAATTAGTGTGCCTCAGTTCAATATTGATAATCACACATCTATTGAATTTGATCCATTTAGTTTTTCTGTGAAGGATTTCAAGGATGGCACGATCCTGAGTCGCCACAACAGTTCGAGTGATATCTACCCACTCCCAGTGCAACCGCCACCGCTTGCAACATCTCAGACACTCCCACACCTTCTTCTCCTTTTTGGCATCCTCGACTTGGGCATCCCAGTTCACGGATACGCTAACAGTAAGCATCAAGATTAGGCACGTCAGCGAGTGTCAAGTTGCAGAGTTCATGTTGTAAAGTCGCGGCTCGAGGGCCCTTGTTATTAAGAAACAGGTTCTTAACTCACAGCCATGCTTCGTGAGCCGTTGATTTTTCTTCTAAAACACGAACAAGAAGGTCGTTGGTGAGAGTGCCGTAAATCCATTGTAAAACAACGGCGTCAATCTTCTTCCACAACGGGTAATCTTCGGAGGTGTTATCAGGTGCCGGCGAACCGTCGATGTGGTCAACCACATCGTACCCGGTGGCGTGAAGCATAAAGAGTTTGACCCAGGTCGGGTATGAAACTTCTACGCCATCAAGAACACGAACTTTATGTTGGATGTTGGTTACGGTGTAGACCGGACGAAGAGATTGTGATGGAGTTTTGTGTTCAGATTTGTTACCCATGGTGATGTACTGTGGAAAAAAATGTGAAGGTAAGGATGACATGGGCGAGATCGAGATCTTACGCCAGAGGATGTGATACCATGTAAGACCATGGGGTATGGGGCTTGGGTTGGGGGAAAACGCCCAAGCCACCACCCCGGGTGGGCTTGGGTTGGGGCGTGGCCCTTGGGGCTTGGGTTTGAAGTCGGGCGTGGGGCGGGTCTAGCAAGGTGACATGGCGAGCTCTCAATGGCCAAACCAAACTAGCCGTTGGCCAACGGCTATGTTAAAAAAATATTTTTTCACTATAAATATCACACTTCAATTCCTATGTTTTACCACATTCAACTCTCCTATAATCATCTTCTATAATCATCTTCAATTATCCTACTACAAAATGAAAAAATGCATCCTCATAACCGTGGTTATGACCCGAACAACCCGTTTGCATTCCAAGACAATAATCCTAGCCCACCACCCAATCGTCCAATGCCTCGTCCATTTTTCATACACTCCCCTATGCCCCTTGAAGCGAGTTATGCATCGTATCTCGGGAATCGTGTGTTTACTAACTTCCCACACACCGACGATTCGATACCTACCCCATTTACACAAACTCCCATCAACCTTTCACCAACCTCCATCGACCTTTCACAAACAGAAACCGTCCCCGAAACTCAACCACCCAACGATGGTCCTTCCGCCTCAATGGTTCCCAAAAAGAGAAGTCATAAGAAAAAAACTGAGGCGGAGAAAGCACTTGAAACCGTCAAACGAAAACAACAAAAATGGGTCGTTAATGAAGAACTTGCATTGGCGAGGGCTTGGTGTCAACAATCTCAACATCCAACTATAGGTATTCTTAACTATTTTGTAGCCCTTATTTTAATATTTATGGTTATTTTTTATATAACTTTGTAATATATTAAATTTTGTTTTTATTAAAATAGGAAAATCTCAACATCGAACCCATTTGTGGGAAACGGTTAGTAAAGTATTCCATGAAGAACTGGGAAGGGAGGCTTATCGTGAAAACGATAGCTTATCCTCGAAGTGGAGCGAGATAAGCGGCCAACTTACAAAATTTAGTGGTTTTTTAAATAAAGCAAAGCTAAACCCAAAAAGTGGTGAAACCGAAGCCGACATTGTGACGAATGATTTGGTTACTTTCAAAACAAATGTGGGGACCGACTTCCGTTTCATGCATTGTTGGGAGATTTGTAAGTTCCATCCAAAGTGGGCGAATATCCCCAGTGGTAGCAAATCGAACACGTCTTCCAAAAGGTCATGGGCCTCGTCCCAAGCCCAATCTGATGCACGAGATCAAGAGTTTGAGGACC
Source organism: Helianthus tuberosus (assembly GCA_030545235.1). Taxonomy (NCBI): domain Eukaryota; kingdom Viridiplantae; phylum Streptophyta; class Magnoliopsida; order Asterales; family Asteraceae; genus Helianthus; species Helianthus tuberosus. Next base: position 140,504,055 of record CM060420.1, read on the forward strand.
TTTTGGATGATTCTCCAAACCGGCCTGAATATGGAAAAGATGCCGCAAAAAGGCGCGCTCAAAAATCAAGATTGGATACGGCATCGCCTTCAGCTGGGAGTTCGGGCTCGCGTAGGGGAATATACAGCGATCAGTTGGATGACATTGCATGCAAGTTAGATACATTCAACGTATTCCAACAACAAAGGGCCGAACTTCGAAAGAGCAAAGATGCTAGAGATGCCCTGAAACAAAAACGGGATGATTTGAAATTTCTATCCCAGCCCATTGATCACCTAGAGGGTGACGAGTTGCAACTAGTCTTGGAGATGAGAGAAGAAATAAAGAACAAATATAAACGTTAGGATATTATTATGTAATTTTCTTTATTTAAAAATATTAAAAAATTGAATTTGTTGTTTTAAAAAATATTCAAATAGCCCAGCGAAGCCCACCAAACCCACGCCCCAAACCCCCGCCCCACCATACCGTCTTCAATGTGGGTCAGCCTAGCGAAGCCCCCCCAAGCCACGTGTCAACCCATGATCCAAACCCCTGCCCCACCATACCCCACAGTCTAAGTTTGTGATATTCACGATATTCTTATAACATTAACAAAGGAAAACAATCCCTATATGTAGTACAAGGATGAGAGTAATTACGGGAGTATAGTGAGGGAATTGATTGACTAAATCAATTCTTCTAAATGTAAAATATGGACATTTTTTTAACGTCCAACATAAGAATCGCCGGGTACTTCGTACGCGGCACCCATTGGCCGAAAGGTAGCCCACGGTAGCCCAACCTGCACGCACGGAGCCCCTAGCCCACCCTGCCACCAGTTCCGAGGAAAACCCGACCATGCACCCGCCCGAGAGCACGACAATGCAAAGCCGGTAAAACCCGGGTGGATCAGGAATCGAACTCGAGACCTTTCGGTCAGGAGTCTTCCCTCATTTCCGTAACCACTGAACTATAAGCCTAGGGTTGTAAAGTATGGACATTAAATGTACAATAAATAATCACCACTAATATTGCGTAAAATATTAGTATTGGTTAACACATGTATCCAATGAAGACGAAATCTTATAATGAGTTCCAGCCAAAAGTTATGATATTGTCATTGTTTTACCATATAATCAAGTGTTTAACAAATTACAAAATTCTAGTAATGCATGCGAAAGTTATTACTTTGTATGATTTTAAAACTCAACAAACATTCATATATAATCTGGAATGTTTTTTACCCTTTTTATAAACAAACATTTGTAAAAACTCAATATATAACGTGTGATACACGAGTCTTAATTAGAGGAGCACAAATCGGTTCTAGGCCCAAACCGGTGCGGGTTCGGACAGAGATAGTCAAAACCAGGTTTTGGTCAAACCCGGTCGGGTTGAAACCGATTTGTCAGGGTAAAAAAGAACCGGTTTAGTTTAAAACCTGGTTGTAACCAGTTCAGGTTCGTCTTTAGATGGGTCCAAATTATGTTCCAACCAAGTGGGTCTTAACTTGGTTTCAACCCTATAGTTCAGATCGGGTCCAAATCAGGTTCTTTAAATCGTTTTTAAAATCGGTTCTCTCAAACTAGTTTTAAAATCGGGTTTGGTTCGGATAATAACCGGTTTCCATTTTGAACCCGGTAATTTTGTTCACCTCTTGTATGAATAATGAAAACATAAATTGTATCGTTTTTTTATCTTAAACTTCTTAAAACGAGAAAAGAATTACTTTTTGTATGCTATTTCTTTAAATATATAAAGTACTAATTTGTCGATAATCACTAAAAGGTATTGTGACGACTGACGTCAGTGGTTTTGCTTTTTAATAATTGACACATAATTCTATATTTATAAGTTTACATTATTCTTTTGTTATTTTTGTGTCGATAATAGAATCTATAAGATTTATCAACATGGGAGGCCTTGATGGTGTGCGGGGAGGACCTACGCACAAGGTCCGCGATTTCGAGAGGCATGCGATTCAAAAAAATCCGATATGTATATGTTATTTGTTAGATAGTAAACACATACCACTTCCAATATAGGCCCATTTACAAATCATTTTTTATGATTTAGAATTTAGCCCAATTGGAATTAGCTTTATTGAACCTAATACTAATTTGATTTTTTTTTTAAATAATAACAAAACATAACGGAAGGGCACATTTTTCAAGCTCGAACAAGGTATGCGAATTGTCAGAGACGGCTCTGTTTATCAAGTTGGTTCTAACAATTAAGTTACTGTGTTTATATATGCATGTATGTATAAGAATAATGTATGTATAGACACATACACCAATACTTTCATATAAGTATTGTTTAAATCGTCAATTGTGGGCCAATGTAGGGCTTGTCTACGTGGTAGAGACATATGCCTTTTAGAGGTTGGGTCTCAGATTCAAATTTAGGCAAAGGTGATTAATTTAGGATTATTTAGTAATAGTGGTAGGAGCAAGCATTGTCATTAAAAAAATTGTCTACTACGGACTATTTATAATATTTAAGATTTTTGTAGGTCTCAACTCTTAACTTGCTTCTAGTTTTCTCTGGCAGCCCAAAGATAAAACACATTTAAAGTAAACGATCCAAAGCCATGGCCCAGTTACAACTACATACCATTCTATGGATATTTTAAAGAGGCATAATGTCCAATTTGGGCCTTTAAGACATGTGTTGTAAAGATATTTTCACATTGGGCCGGCCTCGTTAGCAGTATCTGGCCCGCTAATTCGACTAGTTGCGGTGTCACATTATAGTACCACCCACCAGAACTCGATCTTCGGAAACGTCGTCCCCATCACCGACTGAGGTTTGTGGGGTTTGTACACTGTGGGTGCTCTTAGTATAGTAGATCCATGTTTTTGCAGTGTCGGACACAAAAGATCCTCGCAATTGCATTGCCCTGTACATTTTTTTAAGAACAACGAACTCACAGAACCTCTAAAACTTCTCCTAGGACTACATCTTGTGATCAACGTGGGACTTGAAAGATGTAGTTATAGTGTTAAATGTGCGAATATAAAATTATACGCACAATATAAAAATTCTAGGCACAATATAAACTTTTATATTTTTTATAGTGATAAGTTTTCTCACACTTTCGCGGTAAAATTGTATATTGTTTATAAAATTTATAGTGTTAAGTCACAACCTTATATATAATAACGCATTGATTAAACGTGTTGGTTAAGAAGAAAATTTTGTTGGTTGAGAAGGGATGCGTTAAACAATGCATCTTACCAGCCACGAACGATCTTAATGGGGAAAAGTGGGATCTTGTACCTCCAAAATTGTGTTTTTAACAACAATTTTCAAAGGTAGCGTTCATTTCGTGGAATCTAATAGAACTGAAATTCACGCGGGAATTGAAATATCATTTGAAATTTAGGTGTGTTTGTTTTACAAAACGAAATGGAATATGGATGGAGTTGAAAAGTAGACACCCCCCCCCCCCCCCCCCCCCCCCCTAGGGGTGTAAACAAGCCCAAACAAAATTTATCTTTTTTTATATTATAATAATGATGATAACATTGGCGAACCAAGCTCAAGCCGAGCTTTTGCTCGTTTAAGCAATATTGAAGTGAGCTCAAGCGAAGCTCGAGCTTTGGGTTTAACTTGCGAGCCGAGCTCAAATAAGTAGGCTCGAACCGAGCCGAGCTCAAGCTTCATAAAAACATGACAAGCCGAGCTCGAGCCTAGTCTGGCTCGGGCTCGGCCTGGCTCGTTTACACCCCTACCCCTTCTTATGTTGTTCAATTCCAATCATTTTCTTGCTGAAACCAACAAAATAAAAAACTAAATCAGCATTCCAATTTCATTAAGATTCCATTTCATTTCGTGAAACGAATGTTGGCTTAATGTCTTTATAAGTGGATTGATCGGCTAGTCGCTAACCATCCTTCTTGCGGTAGGTCTTAACATCTATATATACTATAAGCCTTTTGGGTTTCGTCTAGTTGCGACTGAATTTGTTAACCTGGTTTAAGGTTAGACTAGTTTTGAGTGTGTTTTTTTTCCTTCTTAGGAAATTGTTTGGAGAATACAAAATAGACAAATTAAGTAGGTTAAGTTTTCATTTTTCTCAATCTCATCGTTCTCCTTGTTGTAACCTTCCACTTGGACCCTCTAGACCTCCAGACCTTGTTCACTGGATCTTGGCGATTTTGTTTTAACAAATATGAAGCCTTTGATTTGAATGATGAAAAAAAGCCTACGGATTAATGAATTTTTGGATAGAATGAGAGGTAAGATAGTTAAAACTTTGGGCTGTAAGGTTTAAGGCCATTGTGTTGGCATGTAACTTCTCTAGTTGAGTATCAAATGTAACATCTTAATAAATTCTTGTATTTTATATTTAAATAAATAATCTATTTATTATGTTAGACCATCCATAATGGTTAATACCGCCTAAGAGGCATTTTCCGTCACATCAGCATCATAACATCATTTTAAAAAATGTGTAAAGGTTGACGCTCCTTAATGCCATTTCGATCAATACTTTCCAATTTTTCTCTTCATTTGGCGTTTTCCTAGAAACGTCCACTCCTCTTCATGCCCCTATAGTGCCCTAACGCCCAGTGGAGCGGTGTTGGGGCGTTATCAAGCTCCTTCACGCTCCTATAATACTTATAATGCCCATTACGCATGGTCTTAGTAGGTTTTCAAGCTTGATCCGCACAATTGTCTATTCGGTTATCAGAACATTGAATTTTATATATATTGCAATTTAAAAAGGTGTTGAGTTAAGTGTGAAATCTGATATTGTATTTGCCTGGACCTCGCGCGCGGCCTAGGTTGCACTTGATTGGTCGGCGCGAGATTGAGAAAAGTTGTCAGATTAGTATAGTAAGAGTATGGTCTCGCGCTCGACCTGATTGGTCGGTGCAGGTTTTTGGGACCACATACCCCTTCAATGAACAATGTAACATTTAATATGTGATTTTGAAGTATGCTACAAGATTTATGAAATTAACATGTGCTTTAGCTGATCAATAATCCTCGAGATACGATGGATCAAACCCCTAAAGGAATCATGTTTGTCTAGCCGATTAAGGTAATTAATCACATGCTTCACATGCTACCAAGGCCCATCCTGTGTCGCGTGCTTTTTTCTATAAACATATACAAATGATTAACGAATTTATTCGATAATGGTCATGATGGCAAATTAAATATTTCCACATGCTCAAATCCGATGGATATTAAAACAAGCATCTTCAAAAGGTTGCGTGATTCTTGAACAGTTGTTACGGATTATAATTTTTTTATCTTATTAGTTTTAAGTATTATTGTTATTTTTTTTTTTTTTGGTTATTGGATTTTAATAATCCTAAGTTTCACCAGTTGGCCGATAATAATCCCAACTTTAAAAATTGCTTACAATAATCCCAACTTGTAAAACTTTGGCCGCCTTTGATCCTTTTCTAGCATATGTGCACTTAAATCAGTTAAGGAGTTTCTATGTGTAATTGAATCTGTTGAGAAAGGATCAATGGCGGCCAAACTTTTACAAGTTGAGATTATTGGAGAGAATTTTTAAAGTTGGGATTATTATTAGTCAACTGGTGAAACTTAGGATTATTAAAATCCAATAACCCTTGTTTTTTTGAGTTGAGATCCTGTACAAACACTGATAATTGTAAAAACCGTAAAAACAGATCTGAGCCATTGATAGTTTAAATTAAGGGTTGGTGTTAATTACAAATAAAACCCTTATAATTAATAATTAGTACTAACAAGTTAGGTAATTTCGTAAAATTGTTAATTTATATTAAATAATAAGATATATTATTTATGAGTATTTTAGTCCTTTAACCATTTTTCATTAAACACTATTTCCACCAAGGTCTTTTAAACTAAAATAATTTTTATATACTTCATTATCTTTTTAAAAAACCTATACCATAAAATCAAGTATTTTTTATCTTTAATATGAGTACCATATTGTTATACATTTTTTTATTTATAAAAATGACTTTTAAAAAGTTATAAAAGGGTGTTTTATAATTGTGCTAATTATGTAGTTGAAATGTGCTAGTATGAAAAATGTATTGTGTTGATTTTAAATCTATACGTATGTGCTTATTTTATTGTGTAATTCTTATGAGGATCAATGTCAAAACAACTCACCCACAATAATCCCTTTTGTGCGATAAAGTTCAATTCCATATAAAACCCCGTAGTGCGATCAGTCTCGAAGACGAACAACAGATTGAATACGAACAAGCTGAACAAGTCGTTGTGCGTTCAACCTCGAATCAAGCATCCAGTGATAATCAACAATCAGTTAAAGTTGATTTTTTTGCAGTTAAAGTGTTAATTACCATAGATGTGTGATAGATAAGTTGGTTGGTCATGTGATGACATAGTACACGGGTGTGTGCTGATTACGTGATAATTGCAATAAAATACAAACAAACACGAAAAGTAGATATAATCAGCACATCTATGTTAAATTTGAAAACCAAAAGTAGATATAATCAGCACATCTAATGTGCTGATAGTGGAGAACGATTAAGGATCTTGTGCTAATGTCGTTTATGTTGATAATGGGGAACGATTGAGGACGATGTGCTAATAATGGAGAACGATTGAGAATGTTATGCTAATTATATAGTGTAGTGTTGATTGTATATTTTTTTTTCTTTGTGGTTCCTGTAGGTTGGTTTGATCATGAAGAATTAAATAATCAAACTTTAATTTGAATTAAACTTGTATGAATTTTAGGGATATTTTAATAATTATTTTTAATTAGTTATAAATAAATAAGACTAAAATATCTAAATTACCGCTAAACTAATTTTTAATTGAGGAACAGTTGTCAATTATGTGTTGTTCTTACAATTTTTACAAATATAAGTGTTTACATTTGATCTCATTTTACTTTTATCTAATTTTACTCTAAACTAGTAAACTAAACTCAAAATTGAGAGGTTTAGTAAATTAATGAGCGCTAAGAATCCAATTACTTGCTGGGTAAAAGATAAACCTTCGATTATTAAAAGTTAATTAAAGATTTATATTTATGATATCACAACCAAATGGAGGGTTAAAGGAGGATAAATATTTTTTTAAGAATAAAAAGAATAAGTTTTAAATCAATAGAAATGCTTCATTTAATATTTATATTTTTTTAAGGGCATACTAATAAATTTATAATTTTAATTCATCTATCTACTATAATAAAAGAAACCAACTTTTGTACATGTGTCATTCATTTAAGGTATCCTCAAATCTATACTTATCTTATATTAATTAAATAAATAATAAATTAATATTAAATCTTATCATACTTTAATAAAATATTATCCTCAAATCTAAATTGTTAATTTAATATATTTTAAAAACAAATATATCTCTTTCCTACTTATCCTGTATTAAATTAAATATATAAATAATAAATTAATATTAAATGTTATACTAATTTATTAAAGGAAAATTGGTATTTAATAAACAAACCTTTGCCCAGTTGGTAAATAATAATCCAACGTACAGAATTGGTATATAATAATCCTACCTATCAACATGTTGGCACTCAATGGACCTCCGTTAGTTTTTTTTAACTGAAGTTAGTTTTTAAGTTTTATTTATTACACAAACAGTCCCTGTAGTTGTAATTTACTATGAGTTAATAGCCAAAATGGTCCCTGAGGTTAATAGCCACCCACCACCACCACCGCCGCACCGCCACCACCGCCATAGCACCGCCACCACCACCACCACCACCACCACCACCACCACCGCAACGCCACCACCACCACCACCATCGCCACCACCGTAACCATCGCCACAGCACCACCACCACCACCACCACCACCGCACCGCCACCACCACCGCACCGCCACCACCACCACCACCGCACCGCCACCACCACCGCCGCCGAACTGAGGTGCCGGAGAGGTCGCCGGTGGTGGTGGTGGCGGTGCAGTGGTGGTGGTGGTGGTGCTGTGGCGATGGTTACGGTGGTGGAGGTGCTGTGGCGATGGTGGTGGTGGTGGCGGTGCGGTGGTGGTGGTGGTGGTGGCGGTGCTGTGGCGATGGTGGCGGTGCGGTGGTGGTGGTGGTGGTGGCGGTGGGTGTCTATTAACCTCAGGGACCATTTTGGCTATTAACTCATAGTAAATTACAACTATAGGGACTGTTTGTGTAATAAATAAATAAAAAACTAACTTCAGTTAAAAAAAACTAATGGAGGTCCATTGAGTGCCAACATGTTGATAGGTAGGATTATTATATACCAATTCTGTAAGTTGGATTATTATTTACCAACTGGGCAAATGTTGGTTTATTAAATACCAATTTTCCTTTATTAAAATATAACTTTTTTTATTATTTGGTATACAAAATTATATTTATTCAACTCGTGTAAAATGCGAGGTTTTAAATTTTTAATTTTTTTATTATTTACTATACAAAGTTACATTTATATAACCCGTGTAATACACGAAGTTTTTAAAGATATAAATTTTTAACATCTGCTATGTAAAATTAGATTTATTCAACACGTGTAATACACGTGGTTTTTAAGGATATAATTTTTTTTTATTATTTGGTAGATTTTACAACCCGACTATACATAGGTTTTTTAAATATACGACGTTTTTAGTATTTATTATACAAAATTATATTTATTTGATTTGTGTAATACACATGGTTTTTAAGGATATAACTCTTTTTTAGATCTATTCAACACGTGTAATATACGGGGTTTTTAATGATGTAATTTTTTTTATCTTTTGGTAGATTTATTCAACCCGGTTATACACGGGTTCTTTAAAGATACGACGTTTTTAGTATTTCGTATACAAAATTACATTTATTTAATCTATGTAATACACATGGTTTTTAAAGATATAACTTTTTTTTATTATTTGATATATAAGATTACATTTATTTAACCCGTACAACATACGAGTTTCATAAAAATATAACTTTTTATTATTTAATATATAAAATTACATGTATTCATCCCGTGTAATACACGGGGTTCTAAACTAGTTTATTATATTCTCTTGAATTAACTACTAGTTAAACTCGTAACACATTCTTGTAATCCATTTTTAAAATATCTTTCTATACTAATAAATAAAAATTCTTTTTGACCACGTGTCATTCTCTAGTAATTTTTCATCCTTATTTTTTTATTTATCTCTTTTATTAAATAATAATAATAACAATAATATTAAACATCAATTTAACTATATCTATTTATCTCTTTTGTTATCATAATTTGAAATTGATTTCTTTTTTAACTCTAAAGTTTCAATCTTTGGCAATTTAAGTCTAAATTTCAATCTTTGGTATTTTAACCCATTTGATTAATTTGATTTTTCACTTCTAATTCAAAAGTTTTCATGTTTTGCAATTTAACCCCTTTAATTTTTTTTTTACTTTCAACACAAAACTTTTTATCTTTTGCAATTTAATCGCAACACTTTTTTTACTTTCAACTTTGGTCTCTTATATACTTTTCACCTTTCATAAGTTCTCTGTTTAACGTGTCGTTCTAAATTTCCGAGTTAACACGCCACAACGTGCGTGTGGGGTTCAACGTTTTTTCATCTATTTTTTTCATGTTTGACATGTCCGTCGCAGCGCGTCTATTTTCCCCGTTTGATAGGTCTGTCGCAACGTGCGAGTCAGCGATCAACTTAGTTATTTTTTCTCGGTTTTACACACAAGTTCGTGGTCATGTGAGAAACATTTGCATTTCATCTAACATGATATATAACTAATGAATTCCCCGCCGCATTGTGGTGGGTAGTAATTCTAGTACTCTTACAAGACAAGATAAATAGAAGGATAAATTTCAATATGTGTAAGATAAATTTCGATATTTATAGGATAAATTTCAATATTTGTAAGATATAGTGTATGATAAATTTTGATATGTGTATGATAAATTTCGATATGTGTAGGATATATGTACCATAAATTTTGATATGGTTAGATAATTTTCGAAATGTATAAGATAAAATGTTTTTTCCTAACTAACGAGAGGAGAAAAAAAATAATAAATAAGTTGTAAACTATTTATTATTTTACCATTATATTATTTCTTCCTTTTCTTCTCACGTTAAGTTTATTCTCAAATGATCCTTCTCCTCACAACCAATCACATCAAATATATATACGAGTTCAAATGATTGCCCTAAAGATTACAACCATTTTATCATTTTCAATTTTCTTGATGAATATTTTTTACTCTATTGTATTTACATAATGAAGTTAAAAACCAGTAATATGGCCCTCATGTGATGCACCACATGCCCTTTGCAAAATCAGTTTAACTCAATGTAACCTATATAAGCATTGTAATTGGATCTAAACTAAACGTAAAGTAAATCAAATTTATACTGTACAATAATAACATGTTACATGTAACCCGACTTATAATAAAATAGGATTAACTAGAGCTTTTAAAAAGAAAAAAAAGCCACAGAATGATAAAAGAAAACACATTGGGTAAAATGAGTGTTTTACAAAGTGAATGGACCATGGTCAGGAGGTGTAAACATCTACGACTTTGAGTTTTAGTATAGATATATAATATAATACTATCTTTACTTGTCGCCCGTTGCAACATGTCAAAACGTCGAGTAACTTTAATTTATACCGTGAAATTAAAACGTATTATATTCGACTCTACTCGATTCGGGACAAAATTTATTTCGAAACGTACACCAATTGGAAACATACATAAAATAAGAAAAAAAAAACGTATTAAATTTGACCTTACTTGTTTAAAAAAAAAAGAGTTTATGTCAAAACATAGACCAACTTGAATTTATGCCGACACGTACATAAGAATATGCACGTAAAAATTAGTTTTCTTAATAAAGAAACAAATGGGATAAACTTAAAACTTTAGAAACTCAAAGAGGTCAAAAATATATATTACAAAGTTTTCAAACATGACAAAGTGGTTCTTTAAAAAATAAATTAACGAAAGAAAGTTATCAAAGAAAAGTTAAATTAGCAAAAAAAATAATAGATAAAAAACATATATTATATATAGTAGAGGGGTAGATTTGAAACAATAGAAACTGGAGGATTTACTTTATAAAACGAAGTACTAGCCTAGGGGTCAAAATTGACATTTTTAAAGTTTGGGGGTAAATAAAATAGAGTAGTAACCTAGAAGTTAAATTGCCATTTTTAGAAGTTTGAGGGTAGCAAAACCGATGAGAAACCTACCGACTTTTCTTTTAAAGATAGCATACATTATGTTGTAGTGTCTCATATTTCAATAGATTGAGATACATATTACTCTCATTGAATTGTGAGTGTTCCCTTTTATTGCATGTTTTATTATTTAATCCTGAAAGGTTCTTTCTTAGTTTTTGATTTTTCTAGTAGCTATTATTGTGGTAAAATTATCATACAAAGTCTTTCAAATCTAAGAAAGGTACAAAGACATTAACATAATTTCGAGAAATATAACACAATGCTAAGAAAAAATGACACAATGAATCGGAAAAAAAGAGACAAAATGATGAAAAAAAAAAAAACACAATGCAAAATTAAAAGACATAAGAATCTAAACAAACTTTCTCAATTATATAAGGTAAAGATCCAAAAGCCAAACCTAAAATCTAAGATCGTAGAGTTTGGCGACACAGTTCCAAAGCCGCTAAAATAAGTTCAATCGGAATCCATTTGATACTCTTCCTACGACTTCCTATTTTTAAGAGACTGAATTTAAACTTTTTCCGCTATTAGGCTATAGGGTGTGGGGGTCATGATTGGGACATTATTTGCCATCTAGGAACATGAATGGAAGGCTATACCACACCCTTGATTGATCCACCATGGTTTGCATGGATTAAACCATGGCAACCATGGTTCTCGTTTCCATTTTTTAACAAATCATTTCTTTTTTTCTCTAGACAAAGATAAATTAATAAAATAAGGGGCTAGTGGTTTGGTTCATGACCACACCCTTAGGGTAGTGGTTTTGGATGGTGGATTAGAGGTGGGTTACATGGCACTAACATGGAGGGTCATGAGGGTCATGATCACACCCTATAGCCTTATTATGCACACTTCGCTAGAGAAAAAAACCTTGCAACATATAATTTGTAAGATTGAAACGCAAATGAGCACGAAATAAAAACACATGTACACTTTACATCCAAAGTCCAAACTAAAAAAATATATCTATATATGTTAATTAGCCAAGACCAATGTGGACTCTAGAAATCTATATAGTTACAGGGTTATAATCAAGAACACCAATTTTAAATTTGGATTTTGAAGAGAAACTACTTATGTGAACTAGGGTTCCAACGTTGGGTTCAACGTTGAATGTTGAGAACTATGGTTATGGAGAGGGTGTGCGGCGGTGAAAGATAGAGTAACTATATATGTGAGCATGTTATTTGGGTGGTGGCAACCATTGGTCGTTGCACTGCTAGGGTTCCAAGTTGCGGTGTCGATAGAATAATTATGTGCAACGAATGACAGTGCTTGGGCGACCCCTAGTCTCCTTGAATGGTGGTGATGAACTCGTTGTGATGGCTAGGGTGCATCATAGCTTGAAGTTCTTATTTTACTTATACATGTCTAGTTCCCGTCTTAATTTAATTGCATCCATTTTTACTTATACATGTATGATGTATATATAGTTCTAATCTTAATTGTTAGCCTCCTACTTTACTTGTACATGTCTAGTTCTAATCATAATTAATTGCATCCTATTTTACTTATACATGTCTAGACCTAATCTTAAATGTGTGCATCCTATTTTACTTATATATGTCTAGACCAAATCTTAAATACTTGCATCCTATTTTACTTATATATGTTAGACCTAATCTTAAATACTTGCATCGTATTTCACTTATATATGTCTTGTTCTAATCTTAATTAATTGCATCCTATTTTACTTATACATTATCACATGGTGAGTTAGTCATCTGTGAGGCTGCTGTGTCACACACCCTCTCGGCCTTTTACACTTGTGAATATAAATATTAAAATTAAAAACTAAGTAGATATCCATATATGCTTTATATAAGCTCATACTTTTAATATTCTTACAAAAAGTTATATTAACTAGTAAATATATGTTAATTCATATATAAACATAGTATATTATTTTTAATAATTCAATAAAGAATCAAAATAGTTCCTAGTGGTTAACTTACCTATATATAATGTAAGTTTGACTTGTAGTCTATATATAACAATATTAACATTAGATGGGTATGAATTTTAGGTTAGGGGAAGTTGGAGAAGGAAAAAGGTAAAGTCCCTTTATTATGATAATAGATGTCTAACTGAAATAGATAAATATTAGGCAAGGTTTGTAATGGCTTGTCTTTTAAAGTACCTTTCATCTCCTTCACCATCACTTGTATATTATTGAATTATTTATCATCCTATACCAAACTTGTTGGGCCCATTGTATCAAGCACTTGCTTATATTATTTATTTATTTTTTTATTTTATTTATTTTTTTATTTTTATGCTTGATGATCATATTGGTCAACAACACATTGTTGTTAAAACGAACCCTCTCAATGACCCAACACCAATATCGGTTCTTATTTTCACTAGCTTGTATGATAACACTTTAATTTATGAAAAGGAAAAATAAAAGCAAACGTTTAGCAAATTTCAACTTTATTTATATTTTGATTATTAGTCATTAAAAAATCAATACTCAAAACAAAGCACTTTTAAACTAAAATAGTTAATGAGTAAATTACTTTTAGAGTCTTTGTGTTTTACTGGTTTTAATCACCTAAAATTAAAAAAATTTAACGCCCTGAGTGCCTAACCACTTATATTATAATGTTTTGAGTTCCTATGTTTTAGTGGTTTTAACCACTTGGGTCCAGAATCAAAAGTTAAGTATTAAAAAGTTAGACTCAAAATGTTATAAAATGAGTGATTAGGGACTCAGGGCGTTAAACTTTTTTGATTTTGGACTCAAGTGGTTAAAATCACTAAAACACAGCGACTCAAAAAGTAATTTACTCATAGTTAAATTATTAGTTGTCACCTATTTAAAGGATGCATTTACTCGAGTTGTGTTTAACCGTATGGATAACCGATACTCAGTCTGATCTTACGAAAACTCTCAACGATTAATTAAAAGTCTACCCGAAAGGTGCGTGCACGTCTCAGGTCTCACATATCGGAGTTGAAGGCTATCTTCTAATGAGACTATGGTATGTTTCCAATTAAGGCCATATCAATAAGCAGGAATAATCAATCGGTTAGCCCTAGACGTCATACAAGGTTTCAATAGACAACTCGTGTTGTGATACGTGCTATAGGGGGTTTTGTGTTTGTGGAGGAGAAGTTTTTTTTCTAAAAAAAAGTTCTGTCTTGCTTGAGTGAGGGTGTTACGGGTAAGGTGTTAAAAAGGAAATTATATAATCCAATAAGCCAAGCTAACACAACTAAAGTAAGTATGATAAAACCAATAACTGGAAAAATTATTTATTACTATAATAGGTTACTCTTTTGTGTTAAAATATTTAACAATTTAACACTAAACCTTACGGTATGATCTATATTTAATTTATACATATAATATAGCCTAAGGGGTAACTTGAATGATGTTGATCGAATAATTATGAGTTTTGAATTTTTCTTTAACTATTAATTTTCAAAGTTGAAGTTCATTTTTCGTTTTAAGTCCTTTATTACCTCTTAATTTACAAACAACTTTAGGGGCTGTTTGGTAGCATCTGAATGGTCATTAAGAGGCTACCTCTTAATGGAACCATTAAGAATTTTACCAATGAGAAGTTAGAAGAATGTGAAATGTAATGATTTACCATTCAGAGGTTACCTCTTAACCATTCAGACTTGAGGTTACCTCTTATTCATTCAGAGGTTTTAAACCGTTAACAGGTAGCATCTGAATGATCATTAAGAGGCTACCAAACAGCCCCTTAATCATTAGCTCTAACCCATCAATTCCTCAATCCTCTCCGTTTGCTTACTCTCATATCGAGCTTATAAATATATAAAACTTATTTTGTTAATTGGAAATGAGAGATGTAGAAACAAAACAACTAATAAAAGGGTTTCATTTGAGTCAAAGTGATTGACTGTTTACATTATTATTCAGTCGTTGGGTATACCTTATATTTGCAAATAAATACTGATCGGCCGAAACTGTTTTGACCCAAACACGACAAAAGTTTTTATGTGTGATGAGGATACGTCCTTAGTCGGACCGAACCATCGCCAAACATAGAACCGAACCATAACACATAAAGGTCGGATCGCACCTCACACCATAGACGGAACGACCAAACACGTTGGTACGCCATAACTAACTGGACCCCACAACCATACCTGCCATGACAGCGACTGGTCCGACCCTAACTAACTCGCAACGTCAGCATACCCAAAGACTATAAATACCACACTTAGGCCTCCAAAAAAGGGTAATCGTTGTCCTCTCTCTCTAAACTCTCATCTCTCTCTCTTCCTGGCCTATTTCCTCCTCACAAATACTTATTCTCACGCCCGAGCTTGGTCACAGAGAGGCCCCCCTCCCTGTGACGAGGTTAACGATGTGCTTGTTTCCTTGTGATCTTGTAGGTTCTTGCTAGGTCATCTGAAGCTCTGCTCTAACCAGGTCGGACCAACTGGTTTTGAGTCTTCAGTGGCGCCATCCGTGGGACTCGAACCCAACCCGCCTTGACCGGCCGAACCTCCCTGGCCGGCCGAACCTCCTTGGGCGTCCGGAGCTACTGGCTCCCGAATTGGATATAGGTTCGCTTGTACGACGCTCAGGTATGGAGGATCTCCCTTCGGCGTCTTGGTGGCCCT
This sequence comes from Helianthus tuberosus, assembly GCA_030545235.1. Lineage (NCBI taxonomy): Eukaryota > Viridiplantae > Streptophyta > Magnoliopsida > Asterales > Asteraceae > Helianthus > Helianthus tuberosus. Next base: position 140,519,835 of record CM060420.1, read on the forward strand.
TACATCAAGCTCTTTGGAATCGAAAGATTTCAATCTCAAAGCATCCTTTAAACCCATAGCTGCACAAAAAAAACAACAAGTAATATCTATAGTTCGGTGCATACATAAAAAAACAAAAGACCCATAGTAAAGCAAGCTATGAATGCAAGGAGCGCCGTATCAAGTTTCAAAACACACACACACACACACACAACTAACCCTTTTTATTCCACCGAAGGGTGGGATACCACTCTGGTTCGCTCCACATCGTGCTGATCCGTCCCATGACAAGAATGTGTTCCGGAAGCTTCTGCACACGTCCTGCTTCTTTGATCAGATTCGCATATAGATCTTTATTATACTCAAAATCTTCAGGAAGAGGGGGTGGGAGGCGCGACCTTTTTAATTTCCATGTCATCTCGGACGGAATGCATCGGTCATCGACCCAGAAGAAGCGATCTTTCCAATCCTTCAAGCTGGTAGTAATCCATGAGTAACAGCAAGAACTCTTGTCCCTAACCTCGAAGGTGTACCAACTACCGGACCGATTCAACTTGTAGAAAGCCCGGAACACATCAAAATCCGGGTCGGACCCAAGACCACGACAGGACAACTCAAAATGACACACCTTGGCAAGGCCGAAGGGGTTCATTTGAGAAATATGAACCTCGTGAAACAACAGAACGCCGATCAGAAACCTCGTCAAAGGAAGACGGTAATTACAGTAGTCGAACAAACGTGTATAAATCCCTATTTTCCCCGGGGGAAAAGGATAGATTGGCGTATTCTTTTCGGGGAGAACGGGGTGTAATGACGCAAGAATTGCGTATTTATCTATGTACCATTGTAAACCATTTCTATTCAAAATATTGAAACAACCAGAAAGATTGCTCTTGTTCGCCATGCTAAAAAGAAAGGTGCTAACCTGTTTATGAACAGCTTCGTCTCAGAGGAAAGGATGGAGAAGATGAAGTAAAAAGTGAAAACAAAAAGTTACTTTTTCGCCCCTTTTTATAAGGATATACACCGCCTCACAGTGGCCAATGAGAAGGCGACACGTCATGATAACTGACGCACATCAAACGTCACGTCAGAGGAAAAGATAAAGCAACCGTCGGTTACCCAGCAAATGTCACTGCCCAAAAATTTAAAATTCAAAAAATCAACAAAACGACAAATTAGGGGATCAGCCCGCCAAAATTGCGTCGTTGTAGTTCGAAGCTTTTACTTAGGAAACGCTACGAACTAGGGGGACTTGATGAGGATACGTCCTTAGTCGGACCAAACCATCGCCAAACATAGAACTGAACCATAACACATAAAGGTCGGATCACACCTCACACCATAGACAGAACGACCAAACACGTTGGTACGCCATAACTAACTGGACCTCACAGCCATAACTGCCATGACAGCGACTGGTCCGACCCTAACTAACTCGCCACGTCAGCATACCCAAAGACTATAAATACCACACTTAGGCCTCCAAAAAAGGGTAATCGTTGTCCTCTCTCTCAAAACTCTCCTCTCTCTCTTCCTGACCTATTTCCTCCTCAAAAATACTTATTCTCACGTCCGAGCTTTGTCACAGAGAGGCCCCCCTCCCTGTGACGAGGTTAACGGTGTGCTTGTTTCCTTGTGATCTTGCAGGTTCTTGCTAGGTCATCTGAAGCTCTGCTCTAACCAGGTCGGACCAACTGGTTTTGAGTCTTCAATGTGTGACACGAAATAATACAATACAAATAAATAAATCGGTTGTATTCAAGTTTAACAATTCAACTCGTAATGTCACAAACCCAACATAATTTACATCGAAAAATCGCAAAGCCAACATAATTTACATCCTTGGTTTACTAAAAAAGCAATGATTTAATTATTCACAAAAGTATGGTTATTATCATTTATTATTCTTTTTCTGAATATCATCATTAATATTTAGAAGTATCACGAGCCATCACCACTTTAGTGGTGTGATAGAGGAATTCCAGATATGTTTCGGTCCCTTGAGACATCGGTTTCCAGCTTTATTTGAGCTTGAGGAGAAGAAAGATTGCAATATTAAAGAAAGGATATCAATAGATAGTAGGAATTCCAGATATGTTTGGCAGTGGAAGAGACCGCCGGAGGTAGGACAGGAGATCGACGAGCCGATTGGCCTTTGTAGTTCTCTTCACAGCTTGGATTTAAAGGAGGTTAAAGATAGCTGGAGTTGGTCGGGATCCTCGGACAAACAGTTTAGTGTTGGTTCGGTTAAGGCTTCGCTGATTCGTAAGATTGCTACTCCGGTGGAGTATTGCCCGAGTAGATGTAATTGGATCCCTCGAAAGTAACGTTTTTATATGGAGACTCGGTTTGAACAAGCTGGCTTCTATGGACGCGCTTAGAAAAAGAAATATTGACAGGGGTGATGGCTCTTGTGTGCTTTGTGGTGATGAGGATGAAACAGTGGAACGTTTATTCACCTCGTGCGGGATCGCGTCGACGATTTGGGCTTTAGTTAGCATGTGGTGCAAGATTCCTAATATTTTGGCTTTTTCGGTCAAGGATTTACTCGAAACGCATGAGATTATCGGGTTAAAAGGCAGGAAAAAAGAGGTGATTCAAGGTATTATTAGAATCGGATATTGGTGTATTTGGAAGGCTAGGAACGAGATTAAATTCAACAATAAAGATATGAAAGTGGAGGGGATTATTCGGGAGATCAAGTCGGTTGGATTTTTTTGGTATAATGCTAGATCGAAAGATAGTGAGGTTAGATGGGAAGAGTGGTGTAATTTTGTAAATATGTAAGTGTGTTTTGCTTGTGTGTTTGTGCCGCCTCGTCTTGAGGTTGGTGTTTGTTTTAATGAAATTATTCTTTCAAAAAAAAAAGTGGTGTGATAGAAGCTTTGTGCCTTTGAAGAGAGACCAGAGTTTAATTCCAGACATGAGGTAAATATTGGTTTAATTCCGGAGTAGTAAAAAAAAATACCGGGTAAGCGGTAATATTGAATGATCTCTCATCAAACACTATGGAATATCTAATTGTAATTCATTTTAATAAAATATATATTACAAACCACTTAATATCGTTATATAATTCTATTTATAAATAAAACAGGTTTGAATTTGAGATGTTCATAAGTTTCATGATCGAAGCTCATAAGATATGGTCCATGAACCGAAATCACCGAATAAGAATTTGAATATTATTATTTTTTGAATACTTAAAGAAACATTACATATTAATTTTACTTTAAACTAAGTGGTTTAAGTTTTTCACGAGCCAGACTCAAGCTTAAATTCCAGCTTATTAAGCATAAACGAGCTAGGATGAGCTCGCTTTTTTTACTTCAAGCCATGCTATAGATGGCTTGGTTTAGTTCGCTCATTAAGCTAACTACGAATGTTCACATAAAAAAAATCCATCTTCTAATTACAAATAACAAATCATAACGTAAATATAATTTGGAATGAAATTGAGTTAAAGTCTGGTTAATTGCTCTTAATTATATGTTATAATACCACAACTTGTAAACAAGGGCGCAACTTAAGTAGGGCGGGAGGGGGCGGCCGACTCCCCGAACTTTTCGCTAAGTAGTGGAGAGCATTTAGTTTTCGTATATAAATTTTTGGGTATATACGTTTTCGACCCCCCCCCCCCCCCCCCCGGGGAAGTCTTAAGCTTTGCCTCTGCTTGTAAACCGGTATATGTTAAAAATAAACATAAGAAAAAATTACAAGTTTTGTCCTTTATCTTTATACCACTTTTCAGGCGGTCTCATTTTTAACGAATGTTGACAGGTGGTGTCCTTTTTAACGAATGTTGACAGGCGGTGTCCTTTACTAGGTATTTTGTTGCAAGTTTAGTCCTTTACACCCAACCCAGTTAAAAAACCCCGTTAATTGTTGGGTGTAAAGGACTAAACTTGCAACAAAATACCTAGGTAAAGGACTAAACTTGCTACAAAATACCTAGTAAATGACACCGCCTGTCAACAATTAACAGGGTTTTTTAACTGGGTTGGGTGTAAATGACTAAACTTGCAACAAAATACCTAGTAAAGAATACAGACTGTCAATATTCGTTAAAAAGGACACAGCCTGAAAAGTGATATAAAGATAAACGACAAAACTTGTAATTTTTCCTAAACATAAATTCAAAAAATAATTAGATAAGCTTAAAAACAATTAAATATAGAAATGTGCGCTTTCTTAATGATGTAAACGTGTATCAAAAAGGAAAAAAGTCATGGCCATCAACTGTACTTTCGAGTTTCAGTGACCTTTCCTAAAACAGACTAAATATTATTTATATGTCAATCAAAATCAAATAAGTATGCGTCACATGTTAATCAGTAATCACACACCACTTATCATAAACATCCATTACTTTTAAATACTTTATTTTACCTAATCATCTGATTATAATATAATTCTTCAAGGTTGGAAACATCACATCCAAACACCTTATTTTCTTTGCTATACGTATGTTTTTACCCGGGATTGCTTCCCGGGCTCGGGAAACTTAGTTATATTAATTACTATTTGTTATTAATACAACCACATTACATCAACCATCTCATTCGATTCAACAACAATGTCTTCAAATCACCGGATTAGACCATGAACCCATATTAGAGATCAAACAAAAGCACAACAGGACCACATGAATAATATAATTTCCACTTTTACTTCAATGCACTTACATGATAGGGTGATTTGGGATTTTGTAAAAATGCTTGTTTTTGTACTTCTTTAGAAAATAAGATGTTGACCAAAATTCAAACAGATGTTGATCAAAAGTCAAGCAGATGTTGACCAATAGTCAATCTATTATCTGACAATTCCTTGGTTTTTACAACATGAAACACAACATCATCATGCCAAATACAATCGTATATATCTATCCATTATTCTGAATTCATTAACCCATAAATGCAGAAGAATGTCACATTTGCAATTAATAAACCAAGTTTTTACTAATTGCAGTTACTATTAGCAAAAAGAAACATTATATCATCTATATATAAAACATAAAGTGCTAATAACAGTGTTTTATCATGTTAGCCACACATAGCAACAAACCATCAAGTTAATAATTAAAAAAAAACATACAACATCACCATCAAAAAATTCATAGTTATAGTATCTGATATCAGAACATGATATTTTGCCCGAGCTCGAGGGAATAATTTGTACTCACCATCAGTAGTTTGAGCTTCAATCTTTATGCTTCATCAGTGCTTTGACTTAACAGTTGTTTACAGGATCAGCAGTTGTTGAGAAGGGCAGTACTTGGAGTATATCAGATGTTGGAGCCACTGTCAAGGGGAAAGATTGAATACAAACATCTGCTTATTCTGGATCCACTGCTCTGATCCAGTTTTAGCTTTAATCAACTGTTCCTCTGTAAGGTTCAATCCCAACAATTTCCCCCTGGAACAGATGATGCCAAAACCCTTCATTATTGTGGATCTTTATTGTCTCATCAATAATTCCCTGACTTGCCCTTTGAATTGTAATTCAAAGTCCAATGAATCTGTATCATCCTCATCCCTGCACAGTGTAAGATCAAGGAGATCTTGCAGATCTTCAACACCCAGGCCTAGTGCTTGTTCCCTTGATATTTGCTTCACTTCACCACTTGATTTGATCAAAGTCAATACCTGGGTCTGTTTGTCAGAATTTCACTTTAGTATTTTTGAATCCAGTGGGTTTCTTGGGAGAGGTTTTATTGATGAAGAGTTTGGAGATGGTGGCCTGGTAATGACTGGTTGAGCAGTACTTGTAGTTTGTGTCAATTCAATCTTTTTTGCTATCATCTGCTTAAGGCCCACTTTTACAAGGTAATCCCCTGTTGCTTTATCTGTTGTTGTTTCTGCATCCATCTGCTTTTGTTTCCTTGTTTGATAAAGGATGGCAGCAGGTGGAGCAGTGGATCTCCTGATTTGTAGCTTTTGTGGCTTAGCTGGAATCACTGCTTCAGGGTAAACAGACTTTTGAGGAACATTAGGATTTTTCTTTCTTAGTTCTTCCAACTTTTCGTAAGATGCCAAAACTCTACCTTCTTTCCACCTTGTCACCTGATTCCTTGACCCAAAATCAGCAGTAATGAGTTCTTCTTTCATTCTCTTCAGCTTTAACACCTTATCTGGTACATTTTTCATGTACTTTGACCAAACAGGAGGAGTGTGTTTCACTTTGTCTTTGTTCATCTTTTCAATTCTTTCTAACTCCTCTTTGAGCTCACAAATAGTCCATTCTTTATATTGAGCCTTTTCTGCCTTGTATTTCTTGAAAGCGATGATGTGTTCAATGTAATCTTTTCTCATGCTTTCATCATCTCTTTCTGATAGTTGCTGACAGAGATTTTTTGAAAACCTTTCCAAAGTACTGACCTGAGTGAGCAGGTATTGATAGAATCTTTGAATCTCCTTGTCAGATTTTCCTTCTGTATTTCTTTTGGAGATATCCTCTGCTTGTTGAGCCTTTAACTTCAAATATTCTTCTATGTTATTAGGCCTAGGATATCCTTGAAGAGATGGCAAACTCCTTTTAGCAGGGTCATCTTCAGAGTAGAAGGATTTGATCTCCTCTCTAACTGCTGGAAGATCTAATGGATATTGGACACCTGCAAGAGTAATGGCAGTGTTTGGATTAAAGGCTTGTGCGGAAGAGAGTGGAACAGGGTTTGGAATGGTAACAAGTGTCAATAGTTGTGAAGATGTTGGAGGTGGTGAAAAGTCATCATTGAGTATCATCCTTCTCCTTTTGGGTTTAGGAGAGGTTGGTGGTGTTTTGGTGGGTTGAGCGGTGGTGATTTGAGTAGTAGATGGCTGTCTAACAGTTGTTGAAACAACTTGTGTTTCAACCACTGTTGTCATTACAACAGATGATGTGTCATCTGATGTCTTCTGCTTTTTGGCAGGAGGTGTTGGTGGTAATGAGGATGTTTTTGGTGGTGATGTGATTTTTGGTGGTGATGGTAAGGCAGTGGATGTAGTGGTAAGGTAGTGGATGTAATGTGTGTTGAAGTGGTAGTGGTGGCAGTTGTTTGGGTAACAGATGGTGAAACCACTGAAGTACCAATAGTTGTTGATACAACAGGTGTTTTAACATCTGTTGGTTTGGAAGGTTGATGAGTGGAGCTTTTAGAAGTTTGGGGACTGTGTTTTGTAGGTCTGGATGGTATGGATTTGGGTTGGCTCACTTTTCTAGTGGGCTGTTTTCTTTTAGGCTCAGGATTTTCTCCATCCTTGGGCTCAGAAACACCCTGCTCATCCTTCTCCATAAAAACTCTTTTCTCCTGTTCAAACCTTGCTTTATCCTTTGCCTCCATATCCCTTTTTACCCTTGCTTTTGCATCAGCAATGGCATTTGTGGTTACATCAACCTTTTTAGTACCATCTGTCTTAGGGATGTCTGCAAGCATACTTGAATTATCTGGTGCAATGTACAGACCATCTTCATATCCCTTTTTCTTCAACTGCTTCATTTTCTCCCCCTTTTGGCATCAGCTGGTGGAGGATTATCAACAAATATTATTGTGGGAGGAGCAGTGCCAGTGGTGTTTAGCAAATGGGCCTTGATTGCCTTGATATCTGCCTGGGTATCTTTAAACCTTGCTTCCATAATATTTCTGATCTTTTGAACTTGTATTTCATGTTGCTGATCAGCATATTCCCTTTGTTGTTGAAGCAGAGGTTGAAATAAACTCCAAATCTCAGTGGGAGTAGGAGCAGATGATGGAGCAGATGTTGCAGCTGGTGCAGCAGTAGGTGATGTCTTTTGTGCTTTTAACAACTGTTGCAGCATGTCTTTGATTTTTGCAACAGATGTATCAAGTTTGTCTACCCTCTCCGTCAATTCTCGGTACATCAAACCATCACCCAAGATAATGGGATCATTTGATTTCCCACTGGCAGTGGTTGTATCAGTGGTTGCCTTAGGGAATGTATTCCAAAAGTCATCCATTGATGCCCCTTTTTGTTGGTACTGGGGACTTCTTTCTCCTATAGGGGTAACCAATTTTAGTGAACCAGTGAATGCTGGAAACACCCTGGATCCCAGTGAAGAAATTGCCTTCAAGGGAGTCTGACTGATGAAACTACTGCCCAAGTGTAAACCAGTGGGTTCAACACTTGTAGTAGCTGCTCCACTTGAACTACTGACAGGAAGTACTTATACTTCCTGTAGTGTAACCTCCTCAATTGTTGGTGGGTTAGCAATGATTGAGACACCAGACCCAGTCACTTGTTGGGGTATATTCTTATTAACAGGTGTTTAAGAAGAACTGGTTTGTGTTTGGGCTAGATCAAGAGCATCCAACAAAAGTTTTGTTTGTGAGGGAATTTGAGAAGTGAGGATGGGTGTAGAAAGCGAATTTACCCCGGGCAGTGGGCTGTGGATGATGGAATCAAGTGATTCCAGGGCATCATAATTTGGTGTCCCTGTTCTTACAACCTGTTCTTTTTGAGAAGAAGCAAGAGGAGTTTGAGGTTCAGGTTGAGATCTTTCTTCCAACTGCTGTGAGGAAGTAGCAGCAGTGGTTTCTGGTGACTTTTGTGTTGTCACTGGCAGTTGCTCTGGGATCTCATCTTCCAGAGTTGCCTTTGTTTTGGGTTTGGGGGGCTTTTGTGATTTTTTTCTGTTTTGGTTTTCTGGTGGTTTTAGGTGTGGGTTTCACAGCAGTTGTTTTGCTGCTGTGATCACCTTGAGCAGTGGGCTCAGCAGCAGGTGCCTGAGGAGCAGTGGTAGCTGCTAAAGTCTGCTCAGGAGCCTTTGCTTGTGTTTTGGACACTTTTGATAGCCTTGTAAATGTTTCAGGTGTAAGGCCATTTAATTGATAAGGTTTACCTTGGATAAGCACCTGAGCATTATCCTTTGCAAATTTCTTTTGAAAATAAAAGCTTAAGAACCTTGGAAATAGTAAAAATGATTTTTTTGTAACATTTTTTACCAAGTCATCAAAGATCTCCTGGGAGTAGTTAAAGTTTTCCCCATGCAGGATAGCATAACCCAGGTATTGGATCTTCAATGGAATTTCATTGAAAGCAGTGGTCTTATTAGAAACACACATTAAGAGGGTATGAAACAAAAACCTTGTGCCAGGAGGAAAACTGCCTTTTTGCAAAGTCTCTTTTTTCATTTCCTCAGCATACCCTCTTTTTAAAAAATCTGTTTGATACTCTATTTTAGGAAAAGAAGTTTTACCTTGAAGATCATCCAGTTCAAAAACTTCTGATAGAGTTTGTGGTGTGATTTTAACTTGTACACCCTTTATCGAGGAATTGATGGCTATGGGTGTTTTATCTTGGGATTCAAGTGTCGCATTCTTCCAAAATTCTCTCTGGGTTTCCAGGTAAACCGGAGCATCACAAGTCAACAAAGTTTTGTACTTTGAAGACGACAGAGCATCAATGACTGAATCGAAGGTTTCGGTGTGACTTGGTTTTGTCAAAAGACCCAAGTAGTTTTGAGAAGCTTTGAATGGGATTTCTATGGCCATTTTGAGTGAATTTGTGAGATGATGAAAACAGCGATTTGAGTATGTGTGCGAGAAGAAGACGATGATGAGTGATTTGAGAGAAATGGATGATAACTGCTTTGAGAAAGGAATTTTGAATTCGATTCGACAGTAAAAACCTTGTTTGGGGGTTTTGATCAGAGTTTTATAGGGGGAAAAGTGAATGCTGACGTGGCAGCGGTTACAAAAAGATCTGATCGCTATGTACTGTCCACGTACCAACCTCTGATGATAATGGAGGACAGTTGGTAGGAAACCACTGATGGAACAATATCAGTGGTTTGCAACGGTTAAAATAAGAACAGTGACTGACTTTAAGCTATCAGTGGATAGCCATCAGTGATTTTGAACAACAGTGATTAACAATGAAATGAGAGAACAGAGGTTGACTATCAGCAGTGGACAGCATATAACAGAACATATGTTTGAACCGAAAACAGTGATTATGGACAGACTTTTAAGGTTTATGAAAAATTTTCATTTTAACTATTTTTAAGGATGGATTTTTGATTTCCTGAAAACATTTTGATGCTTATAATTCATGAAAATTTTTCATTTTAACTATTTTTAAAGATGAAACAACAATGTCTTCAAATCACCGGATTAGATCATGAACCCATATTAGAGGTCAAACAAAAGCACAACAGGGCCACATGAATAATACCATTTCCACTTTTACTTCAATGCACTTAAATGATAGGGTGATTTGGGATTTTGTAAAAATGTTTGTTTTTGTACTTCTTTACAAAATAAGATGTTGACCAAAATTCAAACAGATGTTGACCAAAAGTCAATCAAATGTTGACCAATAGTTAAATAGATGTTGACCTTAAACAGATATTTGGTTTAAGGCCAAACATCTGTTTAAGGTCAAACATCTGTTTAAGTCTAAATATCTGATATAGAAGGCGAAACATCTGTTTAAGGCAAAACATATGTTTAAGGTCAAACATCTGTTTATGGCCAAACATCTGTTTAAGGTCAAACAACTCTTTAAGTCCAAACATCTGATATAAAAGGCCAAACATCTGTTAAAGGCCAAACATCTGTTTAACCCTGAACATATATTTAACTTAATAAGATCTACTGTCTTCTCACACTGTTTTCCTCTTAAAAACACTGTTCAACCTAACATGGGTTTCCATTAACTATTGACCAAAATGCAAACAGATGTTCAAACCACTGTTTGTTATTGTACTTCTTTACAAAATTACATAGAATTCAAGAAAACAAAACAATGACTTAAAGAACTATAATTTAACACATAATCTAATCGGGCAAAGCAATCTATTATCTGACAATTCCCTGGTTTTTACAACATGAAACACAACATCATCATCTGCAATAATCAGATGATATTAAATATACATAATAATACTTATTCAGCTTAAAATTACAACGAAATTTAAAATCTAAGAACAACACCAAGAAATTTAAGAACCTAACAGCAAATAGTTAGTGCTTTTAGCTTAAAATTTAGTGTTTTCAGCTTTAAACTCCATCAATGTATATCTTCGTCAATCGCCATGAACTCCACGGAAGTACTCAATGCATCAACATCAGGATTTATAGAAACCTAATCTCTCGTGAACAGACCAAGATGCAGTACATGAAAACACTTCTTCAGCTGTTGAAGAGTAGCCATGTCCTCATATACTTAATCCTTAACTTTGTTCATAAAGAGCTGCTTTAAACCAAACTTTATGCTTCTTTTAATACAAAAAAGGCAGGAAAGACTATTACTCTAGTAAGATAAAATCTTATCTTACAGCAGTAGCAGATCCTTTCTTGCATTTAGTAGGAACTACTGCGACTTCTACATCATCATCATCGTCTGCCCAGAGTCATATATAATCATCATTTAGTCACCAGCAAAAATTATTTTAAATGTACATTTAAAAATCTTTCTTTGTGTTTAATTTAACTTTATGCTTCTTTTAATATAAACCTATAATAACCCGCAGCAGATTGTATCAATTTCAAACAACTGTGATTAGACTGAAATATAAAGCGAGGAGTGGGGATCATACTGAAAGTGTGTTTTTCCTAGAAAGTCTAGGAAGCGATCTGGACCATCCAATGGGTGTGTTTAATGGTTGAGATCATCTTGATGGCATTTTGGTAATATGTGTTTCTTAAAAATAGGATTATTTAATTAATCAGGGGTAGATATGTCATTTAGCTTGTTTTAAATATGAAAATAATTGTCATTCCATAACCATCCCACATTTCTGTGATTTTTTTTTCTCTCTCTCTCTCTCTCCCTTTCTCTCTCTCTCTCTCTCTCTCTTCCTTCTATCCTTCATGAAGAAACACATCAAGAAAACACATCGTATTAATCTGCTTGCTAATATGCTTACTGTTAAAACACAGCGTCAAGAAATCCTCCAGCATTACCAGCATGGATGGTAAAACATAGCGTATGAATCTGCTTGCTGTTAAAACACAACTGTATGAATCTGAATGCTAAAACACAACTGTATGAATCTGCTTGTTGTTAAAACACAACTGTATAAATCCGAATGCTAAAACACAACTGTATGAATTTGCTTGCTGTTAAAACACTACTGTATGAATCTGCTTGCTGTTAAAACACAACTGTATGAATCTGCTTGCTGTTAAAACACAACTGTATGAATCTGCTTGCTGTTAAAACACAACTGTATGAATCTGAATGCTAAAACACAACTGTATGAATCTGCTTGCTGTTAAAACACAACTGTATGAATCTGAATGCTAAAACACAACTGTATGAATCTGCTTGATGTTAAAACACAACGTCAAGAACATTCTGGTGGTTTCCAGACATAATTAAAAATTGATACAGACCAGATAATAATAAACTGAAAAAGAAGTGTATTTGCCATATCGGCAATCAAGAATTGTGTTTGAAGCCATAACTATCTATCACGTAAAAAATGATTTACGAATAAAGTTGATCAAGATTGTGAAAGGAACGAATGAGAATTTGATTGATATTTACATCTGGTAGTAATTCGCAAATCATGGAGAATCAGTTACCATAAAATCGTGCATAGTTAGTTAATGAGATATAAATTCCAAAATTAAAATAAAATGTCAAATTACACAATTGCCCTTTTAGTTAAAATCCTTCAATGCCACATTCTTTGTTGACTATACAGATAGAAAAGTTCGGTTGTCCTAACCCTTTGTTGATTATACTTGCGCCCCGTGATAGTGTTGGCTAAAACACGGTGCATGTATCGATAACGAGGGTCTATGAGGTTCATGTCATTATTGTTGCCACCCCATTCTTTTGTTGAATGGCGTCGCCAATATTCTACCAATTCCGCGGAGTAAAAAGAAGTTAATGCCCTAGTGAAAATGGGTTGGTTAACTTCTTCATCTGTATATATACCCAGATGAACCGCAAATTGTGATAATGACATAGTATATGTTTGTCCACAAAGTTGAAAACTTATTGACTCATCGATAAGACTGTTATTGTATTTGAAATAAAAAGTGGACAAGAACTCATATACCAGCTCATCATATGATGGTTCTAGAATGTCGAAGAAACGCCGCCAGGGTGTATTAGGTGGTAGCAATCTTGCTAGTACGCCATTGGGATCAACCATTCCTATTTGATTCCAATCAATGCCGTTAATATTAAGAACTTCAAGATTCCTGATTTTTCGGTACCTCTCTCGAGCGGATAAATCGGCAAACCGAAGGAATGGATGAATTCCTGCTGCATTTGAGGATTCAGCATGTGCTACTGGGTAGTATGCCATTTGAATATTGGGTTTAAGTGATGAGTTTCTCCGGTGAGTGTGTGAGGGGTATGGAGTGTTGTGGTGATGTGAGAAGGTAGAACGGGTTGGTTTCTATAGCTCATGCAAATCTCGTAAAGTCCGGAATGATTTATGATGAGCCGCAAATGTGTTATCAAAAGTCTAGGTTCACACTGATCGACAAAATGGAAGCGCGTGCTTAAATTAATTACCGGGAAATCAGGAGCCGGAAAAAAAAAATCGGAGACGATAAGTTTGAAAAAGAAGGCGATGGTTGCTGTCAAGTTTTGGCGGCAAGAATTAAAAAAAAAAATTAAACGAAATAAAACTATAGAAAGGATAGGTTGTCCCTATATAGCTTATATGTTTTTATTTTTATAAATAAAAACGACTATAAGTGAAAATATATATATATATACACATATATTCCTTTTTATAAAGGAAAACTTATAGTGATGACAGATGGTCATTCGGACGGATGGTCATTCGGTCGGATGGTCATCCGGACGGATGGTCATCCGGGCGGATGGTCATCCGGTCGGATGTCCATTCGGCCCAAAGGGAAACTCATGTACGTGTATAATTGTATGTACGAGCATAAGTATAAGTTTAAGTATGAATATACGTATAAGCATGAAATGCACGAGTATAAGTATGAATATGATTATAAGTATAAGCATACAATGTATTGTTATGAATATGAATGAGAGTGTGAGTACGAATACTAATGATTAGGTATATAGTATTAATTGAAACATAACAAGGAATATGAACTTAAATTATATAAAATCATGTATACGTATAAGTGTATGAAAAGATTTAGTATGATGTGTGTATAAGAAAATGATCTCCAAAATAAATTTGAACTTAAAACGAGAGGATTGTACTACATAAGATTGATAATAGTAAAACATGGGTTTGATTAGAAGTTGGATTGTTCCAAAACGGAACTTTGACTAAACCAAAGTGGTCGAAAATTCTTTTGAATTTGGAAAAACATGCTTTGGCCTAATAGATGAAATACTCTAGCCGACAAGTCGGTTAACGGTATTCACCCTTCCAGTTACTACATGTTCCAAATCAATCGAAAATTCGAGACTCGGCGGGATTTTTGAAAATCAAGGAGTGGAACTAGTCAACAAGATGTGGGTTTCACCCCTAACTTGATAACATCGAACCATACTGTGGTTGGCACTTATCAAAAGATAAGGGTCCACTAGAATATGAAATGGAAGTCTCCTCCAAGATTTGGATATCACTCCTAGCTTGGGGGTAGATTTCGTGCAAAATGCAAAGTATTGTTGAGTGAGAGTCTTCACCAAATGTGGGAATCACCCCTATTTTGATAAACTCGTCTCGTTTTTATAATATAAGTGTTGTCAGATTTAGGAATATCAAGAAAAGCCTTAGAAAAATGTATGTTAAGGAAATAAACAATTAAGTATAAACACATAAGAAGGCTTGTCAAGAATAACACATAAGAATAGGGTGACATATATGCTTGAAAGTTTAAAGAGAATGAATAAGAAGCAAATAAGTAGCATGCATGTAGTTTCAAGCAAATCATAAGAATAAGCTCTAAAACTATAGACTACGTAAAAGCATGGCAATTCTACCTAATTCCCTATAGTTATGGCTCTGATACCAATCTGTCACACCCCAACCGATGGCGGAAACATCGGGATGAGACGAACAAATTGCTCAAAACATCATAACACTGTTGTGACAATATAACTTAAGTCCAATTTCATAAAATACTAACATTCAAATACATCGTTCAAATTTAAACAAATTGCATCAAACATTATTTATTATTGGAGTGAGTATCTAAGTCCATCCTAACTTGATTTCTTCATAATCTTGTCTATCAACCTGCAACATGTATTAAAATAAAATCAACAAAAGTTGGCGAGTATACAAGTTTGAATACATAGCATAATAGTTTAAACGTTTAAAAACTCATATCCAACATGAACATAATAAAATAGTTTCCGCCATGCTAGTTCACGTAGTCCAAGTGATAGCCCAAGTTTCCAATGCGTTAAAGTGCCTTTCCCAAGGATAGCGGGAGGTTAACATGTTACATCCTAACAATACCCCTCGAATACAAATGGGGGAGGTGCATTACTCCTATAGCGCTACTAATTGTTAGGGCGGAACTACACACAGGGATTAAACGTTCACATAGCACAAAATAGTCTCAAGTATCACAAGTTTCATGTTTCTTGTTTAAATGGATTGAGTATGATTCAAATAAGTTTCAAGTGTCAAGTGTCTTGATATAGAATACATGTTGCATCCCAAAAGTGTTTAAAACAAAAAGGGATCGAGTATACTCACCTTGATTTCTGGTAAGTCCAAACAAATATGCAAAGTGTGAGAGTTATTGGAAATAAGATTCCACGTCACTCTAATTGATAGAACATGCAACAATATGGAATATGGCATCAACAATGGGTAAAATGTGTAACTGTAATAATAGGAAACTATGTCTAATGTGTTTACACCGGTTTGACTAATTGGTAATTACGGGTTCAAACAGCCCTGTTTGGGGAAACGGGGGATGAGTATACATGGATTATTTAAGAGCAGTGTATTTTATACCCAAAAACTAAGTTATACAAATTCTGGATTAGAATTAATATTTGTATAATTAAAACAGAAAATAAATATGTATTTAACTCAAATCTACAATTCTATAATTAATTAAATAATTAGTTTAAATCAGAAAGATTAAAAATAACATTTTTAATTATTGACATGTAATATTACTGATTTACAGTAATTATTAGAGTTCTGGAATAATTTTTATATAAATAATGAGATTTAAAATAGTTAAAATATCAGTATTTGAGTTTATCAGTTTAATTATTAAAAATAATCTGAAAATAAACAAATTAGTTTCTGAATTTTTTATAAACTCAGAAAAATATGTATTTTGTTATAAAAATATTTTTGGGCAGAATTTATATAATTATATAATTAAAACTGTTAAGTTTAATTAAATGATTTAACTGATTTAATTATGTAAAATAACCTGTAAATAACCAAGCAGTGGCCTAATTTATATAAACTCAGAATAATGTATGTAATATCATAAAAATAATTTCGGACATAAATTAGATAGTTATTTAATTTAAATAAATAAAATTTAACCATATTTTCAAAGTGTAGACACTGTTTTAATTCATAAAACTATCGAAATTATATGAAATATTTACAACAATAGTATTTCTGTAAAGTTCAGCATGTAAAATAATTACTATAAAAATTTCAATAATTAACTCCTTAAAACCGATTTATTATAATTTTCTGAAATGTTAATACTGTTTTAATTTATAAAAACAGTTTTATAAATATTTTGTCTAACTTTATATTTTTAATAAATACCTCATTGTTGAAAGTATATAAGTTAAAATTTTCGGACTTTAATTAATTAGGGTCGATTTAATATGAATTAAAGAAATAAACTGATAAATAAAACAAATAAATGAAATAAAGAAGATGAACACTTATAGGGTCGATAAACTGTTCATCTTCTTCCCCAATCCCGGTCAAACCGAAAGTCAACGGACCCGATTAACGATTAAAACCAGGTTATAATTCAATTAACTTATAGGAAACATTATACATGCGTAGACATACCGATTAAACGAATAAAAATGGACCGGTATCGTCTGTAACGGTGGCTCGACTAAGTCCGGTGACTCCGGTTCCGGCGATGATTGCAAGGACGAACAGAGCTTGAATTTCGATATGTTTGTGAATTTCGAAGGTGGTGTGAGGTTCGTATAGGTTCAGGGAATCTACATAGCCCTTCAATTTAATCCGAAATCGACACATTATAGTGGAATGATTCCACTTTGGAATTTTTTATAAATTTTCGGTCAAAGGAGAGAAAATAACGAATTGGTTCGAATCATGATGTTTGGTCGGGTTGTAAAGGGTTTCGGACCGTTTCAGACTACTTTCGGTGGATTAAACATGATTAAAAATGGTTAGGATCCAAGGTGGATGATGACCGCGAACTGCAGATTTGATTTAATAAATTCAGGTTTGATATAACAGGTGTATAAATATAATTATATCTAGGATATTTACAACGATGGTGGTAGTCCAGCCGGTTATGCATGTGTGTGTGTATTTGAGGGGCGCGGGTTCGATCCGTGATGAGGCCAATTCTTTGGGTTCTTTAAAGAACCATTTTTTTTATAAGTTACATTTAGGTCCTTCAAATTGCAGTTTCCCAAAGTGACACAATAGGCCCTTATAGTTTATGATGTACTGTTTAATAGCATAAAATCAAGGTGGTTACAACCTTGAGCCTATATAAATTTCACTCATATTATCAGTTTTAAGGTATGTGAACACCTTGAGCCTATTAGGGCTGGCATATCGTGTCAACCTGACCTGTTAATACCCGAACACGATAAGACACGAACCCGAAACAGGTAAACACGAACACGACACGGTATCTTATCGTGTCAGATTTTATAAACATGAACACGAATCTTATAATAAACAGGTTACACGAAACGACCTGTTAAGACACGAAAAATTTACCAACGTATCATACAACCTGTTAAGACACGAACACGACATGTTAAGACATAAACACGACCTGTTAATACATGTTTGATATTTAACCATCATCATGTCTTAACAGGGTTTGTATAATGGTCTTAATTCTTAACAGGTCATATTGTGCCTGACATGACCTATTAAGACACGAACACGACCTGTTAAGACACGAACACGATAAGACACGAACACGAAATAGGTAAACACGAACACGACACGAAATTAAATAGGTGTTATCGTGTCGACCTGTTATAGACACAAAACTTGTTAAGGTTAAACACGAAACCTGTTAACTTCGTGTAAGTTCGTATCGTGTTCGTGTCAGAACTGTCAGCCCTAAGCCTATATAAATTTCACACTCATATTATCTTAACAGAAAATATCATATCTATATATGATAAAATCAAAACTGAATGAACAGTGTTTTGATTTTATCATATAATACTTTATATTCATTTATTAGACTATGGGGTACGGGGCGAGGGTTGGGGCATGGGTTGGGTACAAATGCCCAGTGTTTTGATTTTATCATATAATACTTTATATTCATTTATTAGACTATGGGGTATGGGGCGAGGGTTGGGGCATGGGTTGGGTACATATGCCCAAGTCACCACCTTGGGTGGGCTTTGGTTTCGGCGTGGCCCCTTGGACGGGAGTTTCAGCCTGGGTGTTGGGCATGCCTAGCGGTTCTCCGTGGCCGGCTCTCATTGGCTGGGTTGGCTAGGCCATAGCGGCTAGGTTTAAATTTTAAAAAATAACCGTTTAGCCAAGCCAAACGGTTCACCCAAGTCACTATAAAACCCCCCAACCCCATTGTCTGTCCACATCGCTACCCCAACCCTTCACTCCACCTACCCTAACCCGCTACCCACACTTGATACCGGCACAACGCGATGAAGGGCCGCCAACCCGGTGAGACCTGTTACTGGCCGAAAGCTTTCGCTAGCTACCGACACAACATGGGGAACGACCGAAAACTGAATGAACAATGTTTTTTTTTAATTCTTTATTATGTGATTTTTTTTTATATTTAGCAATAGCTTATATTCATTTATTAGACTATGGGGTATGGCGCGAGGGTTGGGGCGTGGGTTGGGTACAAATGCCCAAGTCACCACCTCGGGTGGGCTTGGGTTTCGGCGTGGCCCCTTGGGCGGGAGTTTAATAAATGAATATAAGGTATTGCTCAATAATAAATGGCCCCTTGGGCGGGACTTTAAAAAATTTAAACGGCCCGGGTGTTGGGCATGCCTAGCGGTCCTCCGTGGCCGGCTCTCATTGGCTGGGTTGGCTAGGCCATAGCGGCTAGGTTTAAATTTTAAAAAATAACCGTTTGGCCAAGCCAAACGGTTCACCCAAGTCACTATAAAACCCCCCAACCCCACTGTCTGTCCACATCGCTACCCCAACCCTTCACTCCACCTACCCGAACCCGCTACCCACACTTGATACCGGCACAACGCGATGAAGGGCCCCCAACCCGGTGAGACCCGTTACTGGCCGGAAGCTTTCGCTAGCTACCGGCACAACATGGGGAACGACCGAAAACTGAATGAACAGTGTTTTTTTTAATTCTTTATTATGTGATTTTTTTTTATATTGAGCAATACCTTATATTCATTTATTAGATTATGGGGTATGGGGCGAGGGTTGGGGTGTGGGTTGGGTACAAATGCCCAAGTCACCACCTCGGGTGGGCTTGGGTTTCGGCGTGACCCCTTGGGCGGGAGTTTCAGCCCGGGCGTTGGGCATACCTAGCGGTCCTCCGTGGCCGGCTCTCATTGGCTGGGTTGGCTAGGCCATAGCGGCTAGGTTTAAATTTTAAAAAATAACCGTTTGGCCAAGCCAAACGGTTCACCCAAGTCACTATAAAACCCCCCAACCCCACTGTCTGTCCACATCGCTACCCCAACCCTTCACTCCACCTACCCAAACCCGCTGCCCACACTTGATACCGGCACAACGTGATGAAGGGCCGCCAACTCGGTGAGACCCGTTACTGGCCGGAAGCTTTCGCTAGCTACCGGCACAACATGGGGAACGACCGGAAACTGAATGAACAGTGTTTTTTTAATTCTTTATTATGTGGTTTTTTTTATATTGAGCAATAACATATATTCATTTATTAAACTATGGGGTATGGGGCGAGGGTTAGGGCGTGGGTTGGGTACAAATGCCCAAGTCACCACCTCGGGTGGGCTTGGGTTTCGGCGTGGCCCCTTGGGCGGGAGTTTCAGTCTGGGCATTGGGCATGCCTAGCGGTCCTCCGTGGCCGGCTCTCATTGGCTGGGTTGGCTAGCATATAGCGGCTAGGTTTAAATTTAAAAAATAGCCGTTTTGCCAAGCCAAACGGTTCACCCAAGTCACTATAAAACCCCCCAACCCCACTGTCTGTCCACATCGCTACCCCAACCCTTCACTCCACCTACCCGAACCCGTTACCCACACTTGATACCGGCACAACGCGATGAAGGGCCGCCAACCCGGTGAGACCCGTTACTGGCCGGAAGCTTTCGCTAGCTACCGGCACAACGTGGGGAACGACCAGCACAATTTAAACGCGTGCCAACACAAGTGGCGCGAGCTACGACCGAAGCTCGACCGTTTTAAAGCCTACTACGATAGCGTCCCAGACGGTGATATAAGTCACGAAGACTGGGTGGCGGTGGCCAACATCAAGTTCCTGGGCAAGGAGCGGAAGCCGTTTGACAAGCTCGCCATGTTCGAAATCTACCTAACGCTTTAGGTTTTTTTTTTTTTTTAATTTTGTAATCTTTTTTTTAGAATTTTGTAATTTTTAGGTACTTTTAATAATAATTTTAGGTTTTTTTTTTAATTCTGTGTGTATTTTTTTAATTTTAGGTTTTTATTTTTTTATTTTTAGAAAACTGGCCAACCCACGCGGGCTAGCCACGCCCCGCCATACCGACCCAACACATCACTCACCAGCGGGTGGACTCGAAGTCCACGTGTCAACCTATGCCCCAAACCCCCGCCCCACCATACGCCACGATCGAAAATACCAATTCCTTTCACGCAACGCGCGTCATTGAAAAACACTAGTTTATATAAAAAGTGATGTTTACTATATACATGATTTTTTACTCTTATTTACCTAGTTGACATAAGTCACCTATGTTACCTAACTTATACATTTTAGGTTAATCACTATATTATCACTTTAGTTTATCATCTTTGTGCCTGTGACAGGAAAAAGACTTCACCTATTAATCATCCAATATTCATTCTTTAACATCAACAATCTCTTCATTGACACATCATGTCTACATTTAATCGGGTCCATCATTAATAATATGAAAGCCACTTTCAACCTACATATCACATGTGCATTCACACAATACCCTAGTTTATAGTACCATGTCTGTATTCCACACGAAAGCAATGTCGACTAGTTCAGTGGCGGATCTAGAAAATCTTCGTAGCGGTAATGTTTTATGAAAAAACGGTAATGAAATCGAAAAAACATCAATTTTTTTCCAAAATTTATACTACCGCCATAGCGCCAAGTGGTAGTAGAGGCTACCCCTTCCCCTAAGATACGTCCGCCCCTGGACTAGTTTGCATCATTGTGTACACTAAAATCATTACCAATCTACGATTTTACATCCCAACATCTTATTTTTCCTCTTTTTAACCATTGCCATTTAATTGTTATATATATATATAGTGTAAGTATATGGAGAAAACCACTTTTAGCTAGAAAACCCGGGAAACTCTAAGCTCCCGACATTTTTTTTTTGAAAAAAATAACACATGTAATATACATGTTTTTAAGACATTTGGGCCAAAAAAATCAAAAAAACGCCGAAGGTTTTTTTTTTTAAAAAAATAAACAAATTTCAGCAACTTTGCAATGTAACACGTGTTACACAAAAAATGCTGAAATTTGTTTTTTTTTTTTAAAAAAACCCCTTCGGCGCTTTTTTGTTTTTTTTGGCCCAAAAGTCTTAAAAACATGTATATTACATATGTTATTTTTTCAAAAAAAAAAATGTCGGGAGCTTAGAGTTTCCTGGGTTTTCTAGCTAAAAGTGGTTTTCTATATATCCTTTCCCTATATATATATAGGATACAGATCATTACAGAACACTAATTATTGCGAGAACAAAAAGAACAACTCTAAATCACTAAATTTTGGGATTTAAGTTTCATATTTCTTAAATTTTATGTTTCTTACATTCATATGTGTATTATATATACATAAAAAAACTCATATATTTGTCCCTACACATAGTCTACATACATGTAGGTAATTTAGCCTACACATAACCTACATGTGTGTAGGTTATTTAGAAACTGAAGATTTTTCATATTTTGTTTTAAAATCTAGTGTGAGAAACAATAAATCTTACATTTATAACATTTTCATTTAAGTTTTAGGTTTTTAGGATTGGAAAAATGAGTGATTCACTTTGTTCTGCGTGTTCTCGCAATATTTAGTGTTCTGCATTGAACCTTCCCCTATATATATATATATATATATATATATAGGATTAGTTTCAAGAGTGAACACTAGTGTAACTTGCGAACTGAGTGAACTAATCCTGGCCATACACGTGTGTAGATCAATGGCCAGGATTTGATGTTGAAATACACTAGTGTATTTTACGATTTGATGATGAGATCCTGGCCATACACATGTGTAGATCAATGGTCAGGATTTGTTCACTCAGTTTGCAAATACACTAGTGTTCACTCTAGAACCCCACCCTATATATATATATATATAGAAACGGGATCATGAGAAAACGCTCAAAAGTGTGAGAACGCATCCTGGCCCAACACATGTCCCGCGTCATAGAGAAGGGCGGAGGGGCTTTTTTGTCTTTTCATTCTTCTTTTATTTTCCCTACGCGGTATGATATTTTATGGCGTCTAAGTTTTTTTTTGGCGTTAATTGTATTTTTTAAACTTTTTTGGCGTTGAATTAATTGTTTTTGTGTCACATATATAACTTTTTGGCGTTATAGCGTTTTCTGGTTAATTTTTTGGCGTTTTTGGCCTTTTGTATAAAAATTCATTACGAGTCATTAAAATTTGCATAAGATTACAGAAGACCAATTTTTTTTGACATTTAGTGAATTTTTTGGCGTTTAATACCCCTTTTTTACAAGGTGCTTTGCCAGCAGCTGTTCTCCCAGTTTTCATACTAGCGGCGTTTTGGTGTTTGTAGTTTTTGGCGTTTTATATAATAATGTATTTTATTTATATAACAAAACAACATATTACTTTATATCAAAACAATATAAAATGAAAACAAAAATAATACAAAATGCTAATCTAATTTTTCTTCCAAATCTTCAATGTCATCAGCCTCTTCTTTTCTTGAATTTGTTTTTGGCGTTTTGAACCTTTTTGAATACTTTAGCTAGATGCCAACTTTCCTTCATAACCCTCGTTTTTTTTAGTAGTAGCTGCTTAGTGGCAACCTGTTTCTTGGTGTGATATTCTTGTTTGATGGCTTGTCATTAAAGATCAACTCTTGCTTGATGTTATTTGTAATAATGGAGTCCAAAATAGCATTTTATCCTTGTGTTGATCTGTTTATTCCATTCAAATAATCATCAAGAACATAGCTTACATGATGGCATATCAATGTCATCAGTCTCTTTTTCTTGAATATTTGTCCATCTCATTCAGCAAAATATTATTGAGTTAACCCCCTCAGAAAAAGGATGCATTTCAGTGAAAGCTTTGCCATATGTGGCTTTTTAAAGGGAGTGGTTTCTAGAGGATATGACATTTTTGTGTTTTTCTGGGTGTGTTTAATTTCATTGTGTATAGACCCTTCTCTTATAGGAGTTTTTTGGCGCGTAGTTTATGCGGGACTTTTTATTGTAATAAATGATAGTAATAAAATAACTGTCTTTTCAGTTTCTGTTTTTTTTTTATTTTCTGAGTTGATTAGCTTTTATCAGTTTTATAGGTTATTGACATCCTATCTTCTAAGTTTGGCGTTTTTTTAAATGGATGTCAAAATACAATAACGGAGTAAATAAAATTTTAAGCAAGAAATATTTTTTTGTTATTTTTGGCGGTTTGTTAAGGTTAACCATTTTTAGTATTTTTTTGGCGTTTTGCTAATAAAGATATAAATATATCATTTAATTATCTTAAAAAAAGAAAAAGAAAAGAAGATTACATTGAAGAAAAAAAAAGCGAAAAAAAATTAAAATCCTTCGTCAGAAGGTACTTTATCTGAATAGTATCCATCAGTTGTATCATCTTCTTCCTCCTTGGAGTCTTCATCTTGATCTTCATCCATGTCATCATATTCACCTTCATCGGCTTCTTGTTCCTGAAGATTTTGAAGCCTCCACCTGAACATGTCTTGCATTAACTCCAATTTTGAGTCTATTTCTGGGTTGGTACAGGTGGCGTTATGCAATTCTTCCATGAAACCCAGTCGTTGCTTTGTCATGATGTTCTATAGCCAGTAGACTTGCTGCTCTCCGCTGTCGTATGTAATCGTCACCATGTCTGTTTCATCATCAAAACGCCATGATGTCATGACAGGGTCTGGCTTCACATTTCCTTTGATTGGTCCAAATTTGCTGGTTAATGTTTTCATAAGTATATGCGTTTCATGGCATTCGTTGTCTAGCGCGATGCCAATGGATAGGATTTGCCTCTGTATCTCTTCTTCCATCTTCAGAATAGCCTAGATCGTCTTAACATACACCTTCCTTCTGTTGTCAAAATGGATGACGTATCGCCTGATTCCCAGAGTGTATCACCACGAAACGATTGTTGTCATTTTTGGCGTTTTGTTTAATTTGGTGTTTTTTGGTTAAAGGTGTTTTTTTGCAGGAAATTGATAGATTGAAGTGATTATTGAAGCTTTGTTTTTACGTTTTGTTTATATAATGATGTTTTTGGCACGTAATTTAGGAGGGAATTTCTTCTAATAAATGTTAATAACTGTAATTCAGTTATTTTGTGTTGTTTCATCTTCCTGTAATATTCAACGCGTTTTATTTTTAATTTTTGGCGTTTGTTTTTAATGGCGTTTTATTTTTTGTTTGGCGTTTTATCATATTTGGCGTTTTGGATATGAGCGGTAAAAAGACCCTTTTACCCTTAATGAAGCGCGTCACACATAATTATATTTGTGTTATTTACGAAAACGCCACCTCGCAATCTAGTCCATGGATTGTTTTGATCGGACGATCTATAAGCGTTCTCACCGTTCTCACACTTTTCACCGTTTTCTCTAAATCCTGACCCTATATATATATATATAAAGTGTATCGTACATTACGGCTTAACGTACTTCACGTACAACAATGTGCGTGATTTGTTCTATAACATGCGTGATTAATGTTTTCAATATGCGTGATTATTGTGTTTCAACATGCGTGATTTTGGATTATTGAGTTATAACGTGCGTGATTTTAAAATGAACGTTCGTAATTACCTGTCATACGTGATGTACGTTAAGCCGTAATGTACGTTAACCTTCCTCTCTCTCTCTCTATATATATATATATATATGGGACCGCTAAAATGAGAACCACCTTGAGTTGTAAGAACCGTGAGAACTACATCGTACGGGGCGAGGTGGACCAAATTTTTTTTCATAAACGTAGATGCGTGTATTATAAACACATTTGGAAAAAAAATTCAAAAAAAAAATGTCGTGTGTGTAGTTTTGAGCACCACAAGTTTGTGTTTACGGGTACCGTAAATCTTACCGGAAAATTTACGGTACCCGTAAACACAAACTTGGGGTGCTCAAAACTACACACACGACATTTTTATTTTTATTTTTTTTACAAATGTGTTTATAATACACGCATCTACGTTTATGAAAAAAAAAATTTGGTCCATCTCGCCCCGGATCAAAAAGTTCTCACGGTTCTTACAACTCGAGGTGGTTCTCATTTTAGTGGTCACTTATATATATATATATATATATATATATATATCAATGCTTCTAACCATAGTACAAACCAATGGTACTCTTTCAAGGCATCCTCCCATGCTAACTCCAACGTTTACATCAGAATCTAACCCCTACATATGTATTGTACATTGAATTGTTACCATCACTCCTTTACTAGCATACATCAAGTTTAGCATATATTATCACCTACTCCCAACCACAATGACTGTTGTATTGTTAAAATATACTTATAACATTGACTATATGGCGTTATACACAAGCACATACAATGATACAAGTCCAAAACATCAAACCACACAATGCATTTGCAAACTTACTACACTTAAGTGTAATAACAAACACATATCTAGTGTTTCTATATTTAATCCACTTCTCACATCTTAAAGAAAAAATATTTCAATGATTGTTTATTTTAATCCAAAACTTTTTATCTTTTGCAATTTAACTTTACAAAATTAGATGTTTTACTTTTAACCTAAAACTTTTCATCTTTTGTAATTTAACGTCACAGTATTTTACTTTCAACTTTGGTCCCCTATACTTTTCATATTTCGCAAGCTTTCTTTTTACTTGTCGTTCCAAATTTTGTGAGTTAACATGGCGCAATGTGTATGTGTGGTTCAACGTGTTTATGTTTCGTTTCACGTTCGTTCTAAAGATTGTTAGTTAATATGACGCAACGTGCGTGCGTGCGTGCGTGCGTGGTTCAACGTTTTTACGTCTATTTTTTTCTTGTTTGAGATGTTCTTCACAATGCGTGAGTCGTAGATCGGCTTAGTTATTCTTTTATACGTTTTACGTTTCGGTTTAATTTCATCGTATTAACACGGCGCAACTTAAGTGTTGGTGGTCGCTGGCGGTGATATGGCATTGGTGCTATTTGGTGTGATTTCACGTCCCCGCCGTAACGCACGAGTGCTTAATTCTAGTTTATATATAATTATTATTACCACTACCACGACCACCACTACTACTACAATAAGCATACTAAATACAACCAGATGAACATAAATACAATGATCCCCAAGGGACATGGTATGATGGTAAGGTATCTCTCATTCTAGAGATAAATGGTTCAAATATTGTAAGATGAATGTATAGAAGTAAACAATAAGCATACTAAATACAACCAGATGAACATAAATACAATGGTCCTCAAAGGACATGGTATGATGGTAAGGTATCTCTTAGAGATAAATGGTTCAAATATTGTAAGATGAATGTATAGAAGTAAATTAATTTGCTATTCAAGGAAAAAAAACATACACAATGACAACAAAGCATCTAAATCTAATGTTTCCATAAACGTATTATTGGTGTGGATAAAAAAAGAATTTATTGCATAGTAACAAGTGTTTTTCGAACGATTGTCACCACTTTTTTTTTTGTAACAGCTAATATTATACCCATAAATAGTTACATCTTTTAAGAATTAAATCTTGGTTTCCTGACAAAAAGTAATTCTTCTTGATCACTGGACCAAAACCTAAGTAGTTGAACTCTCACTGGTTGATTGAGCGAAATTCTTTAATCACGTTTTCTTTCCGGATAACAAAGGCCCTTGTTGATTCATTTGATGGATTCGAACCGTTATTCTAAAAAGAAAAAAAAAAAAGAAGTTGTCAATGCTATTATTTTCACTCCTTAGTGGATCATTTAAAGACGAGGAACTGATTGGCCAGCAAAAGGAGTCAAAGAAAGTATTTTTGATTAGGTTGTTTCAGTTTCCTTTCTTTGGTCAGCGATTTGCTAATCAGGTTGCTTTTTATAAGGGGAGGGGTTGGTCACTAGTGATACAATTCTATCACTACCAAGCACCAATCAACTCATGCCATGTCATCACCCAATATTCTATCACTAGTGATAGAAATGTAGTGGGGGTGGTCACTAGTGATACAATTTCATCACTCCCATTTTTTTTTAATTTTTATTTTAAAATCAGAAAATGTTTCGGTTCACTTTAAATGAAAGGTCCAATTAAAAATCATTGAGTAATGTTGTTTGTCAGCCAACGGTCCAATTCTAAAGTTCCTTTTTTGATTTTCACGCGTTATCTTTTCAACGAGTTATATAATCAATGCGTGATGAGGGGAGAGGCGGCGGTGTGCGTGATTATTCCACGCGTGATACAAGGTCCATCACGGACCGCCCCCGGTGGCCTAAAGTTTGCCTTTCTAAAAAATGTAAACATATAACTTTTTTTGTTTTCTAACTGAATCTTCTCTTTTGTCAAGTGAGTTAACCTCACATCAGTCCTAAATACGTAACAAGCTTCAATAATTTTGCTAAAGAAACAAAAAAAAATTGTGCTTCAATGCATATGAAAAACGTAAAGAGTAGTGGGCAGGGGAGTGTAAATAGTGATTTTAGGTTACTCGTATGCAATGTTTTTAAAACCGGTTTTTTATTCATATCGGGTTAGGCTCTGAAATAGTTTAATTGGTTGAAGCGGGTTGTACTAAGTGGTTCAATCGGGTTACTAGTTAAGCTTATAATTCCATAAATTACAAATTCATCTAAAAGATAATTCAATATTTTATGATAATTAAAAAAAATCAAATTTTAAGATAATGCAATCTGGTTTGAACCGGTATAACCGGATTTACCGTCGGTACATAAGACATACCGTATTTAGCTTTTACCGACCTTTATTATACCCGGCACGTGTCCAGTATCCGGTTTAACCAACCGGTTTATACCAGTATTTAAAGCATTGATAGTACAGCTGAGAAAAAAATATAAAAAATTAGAGATTTAAGATGATTATTTAAAAAGGCGGTGGACAACAAAACGCTTGACACTCCGAGAATCCTCATTCAGAAGTCACTTCTTTTCAGTTCCCGAGGTCCATTTTCACTAACGTACACTCCTGGTGGGTACAGTACGCACCCAACAACTCCCCACTGTCAAAGGAAGGAAGGAGATCACACGCAGCTTTATCCCCCCCACCCCACCCCACCCCCTTTCTCACATCTCCATATACTACATACATATACTCCCCTGTATCTATCTATATCTCCAATCTTGCCACCAGTTAGTTAGTTATAATCTGTTGTTTCAACTTTCAACCACCCAAACCAAACCCATCTAGGGTTTCAATGATTTGATTCCAATATTTCATTCCATTGGCTTCTTATCTTGCTGTCTCATGGATCCGCCGGTTATGATGAACGGCGGTGGGTTCCGGTCGGGTAATACCGGGTCTTCGCTGTGTAATTTGACGGAGATCTGGCCGTATCCGATGAATATTGGCGGTGGAAGTGGCAATGCGACGTCGTTTGGTATGGGGCAGTTAGGCGATAATCATAATAATAATAATAGCGGTGCGTTTGTTAATGATCCGATGGTTGTGGATAACAGTAAGAAGCGGCGTGAAGATGATGAGTCTTCTAAAGGTGTTTCTGTTTCTACTAGCAGCCGTAGTAATGGCAATAGCATGGTAATTAATCAATTAATTAATTATTTATTAATATTTTGTTGTGTTTTGTGTTTCGATAAATATATGTATTTGTAGGAGTTTGACAATAATAAACATGATTATAAATCTATAATTAGTAAATTTGGAATAGGTTCTTACTTTTTTTGTAAAATAAATACTGTGGGATTTTAATCAGATTGATGGTGATGGTGGTAAGCGATTGAAGTCGTTAGCGATCGAAAATGAAAACGAATTGAAGCCAGAAGCCGAAAGAAGTTCGGGTAAGAAAGCGGAAAACAGTGCTAAACCGGTTGAGCCGCCTAAACAGGATTATATTCATGTTAGAGCAAGAAGAGGTCAAGCCACTGATAGCCATAGTCTGGCAGAAAGAGTAATATTTTCAACTTTTTTCGAAATCGATTCGGATTTGATCAATTTTGCTGAATTTTGACTTTTTTGTGGGCAGGCTAGAAGGGAGAAGATTAGTGAAAGGATGAAAATTCTTCAAGATTTGGTCCCTGGATGCAATAAGGTGATTTAAATTGTTAACTCGTTGTTAATCGGTTAAAAGTTTTGTTTTTTTAGCAGAACATGTTTTAGAAGCTTATGAATCTACGAATTATGTGATTCCAGGTTATCGGGAAAGCACTGGTGCTTGATGAGATAATTAATTACATTCAATCACTACAGCAACAGGTCGAAGTAAGCATACTGTGTTGTGTTGTGTTGTGTTGTGTTGTGTTGTGTTGTGTTGTGTTGTGTTGTGTTGTGTTGTGTTGTATTATATTGTATCGTACTGTTTCATTGGATTATTGCGTCATGAGTTTTGGATTACGCTAATTAAGTTGAGTGTGACAGTTCTTATCAATGAAGCTTGAAGCTGTCACTTCAAGATCACAACCAAGTCCACAAGGGTTTCCTTCAAAAGATGTAAGTAAAAAATGTTTTGTGTTTTGAACTGTTGATCATATTTGACCCTTTGATCTAAAAGTCAATGCGGGTGTAACAGTTTGGTCAACAAGCATATGAAATGGCTGTGGTGCCATTTGGGTCACAACCCACTAGGGAGTTCAGTAGGGGGTCATCACCAGAATGGTTGCACATGCAAATTGGTGGCAGCTTTGAAAGAACATGATGGTCAAGAGCTGCTAAAACTATATCTATATCCGTATGTTTGAGTTATAAGATGAACCTATGTGGCTATGTATGTATGTATGTACGTACGTACTATTGTTGCTCATACATCTCGTAGGGTATGTGTTTTTT
The DNA here is from genome assembly GCA_030545235.1 of Helianthus tuberosus. Lineage (NCBI taxonomy): Eukaryota > Viridiplantae > Streptophyta > Magnoliopsida > Asterales > Asteraceae > Helianthus > Helianthus tuberosus. Next base: position 140,550,272 of record CM060420.1, read on the forward strand.
ACTTGCAAACAACATGATTTGTATTGAAAGTACTGTTGTACCAAGAAGATAAGAGTCATTCAAATAAAGTTCAAACCATTTTACTCCTATAATTTCAGCTTGTCAGGTACGTGTGTCCCAAACTATTATTTTGCGTTGCGTTTTTCATTGAACGTGGCGTATATCAGTACATGTCAAAAGCAGTGTCACATGATATTAGTAATTTCTATACTATCTGATACTTGTTTTCATGTGTTATCTACGTACTTTACAATATCAATTTATCGTAATTTCTATAACATCTGATACTTGTTTTCGTGTGTTATCTACGTACTTTACAATATCAGTTTATCGAATATTTTTATTTTTTAAAAAGTAACCGTCCGCCACTGTTGAGGATTTTGTTTTGTTTGGAAGAATGGAATGACTTGTTCATCAATAATTCTTTCACTTTTAAAGAATTTCATTTCATGGGCAAGAGATGTTTTTTCTTTAGCAACCCATACTATATCTTATTTTGAACACTTTAGTAACAATATTCTTTTATTTTTCTGTTTATTGTGAAATAAGTTTTTGACAATTTAACATATGATCGAAAAACAAACGTGACTTCTTTGGGGAAACTTTAAATGTTATGTACACATATAATGGACGCGTTGTTAATCTCAATCAATGCACCCTACCTACGCATCGAGTGAGGATTACAAATTCATTGGCTTAGGCCCATAAATAAACCAACTACTGCATAACATTGAACTCGAATTGAAAAATGTGGTCCATATGTTGTTTAGATTCAATTAGGATTACTTAACTAAACCGAATAACTCATATTACCTACCTTTTTTTTTACCATACAATAATAATATCTATATGTGTTATGGTTATTGCCTAAATGTCGCAAAAACAATAACATATCTTATATGTGCTATAATTCATTTCTCTTGTTCCCGGTCATTTCGCTGGTGGTGTAGTGTCGGTCTTCATCTCCACATGCTGGAGTAAAGGCGAATAGGTTATAGACAAGAGAATCACGTTCAGTGGCGGACCTAGGAAATATTTTCACGGGGTGCGAATGAGGGGTTTAACCAAATTTTCATTGGGTGTGATTGGGATTTTGCCCTATAAGATTCACAATTTTTTTTTTTCAAGGGGTGCGCCCGCTTACCAGACCTCTACCTAGGTCCGCCCCTATCCCGTTAGAAGGGATTTGCAGATACTTCAACAGTCAAATTAGTCACATGTACTGTGGTCTGTGGTTAAGTCTCGTATAAAGCAGGGCTTGGTCAAAACCTTACTGGGCCTGAGTCCTGACTAGTCACTAGTGTAACCAAAGCCCACTGGACTGGGCCCGGAAAAGGATACCATCTACACCAATTCAACTATTCAAGTATCGAAGTATTTTGTTTATCTACATTTTGTTCATCAAGAGGCCTCCCCATACCCTTCCCCGATCAATTAATCAAAACTTGGTAACTTTAGTTTTAATAATGTACTAGATTGTTGCCATAGCCGCGCGTTGCGGCGGCAACGTCTTAGCTATTTTATAGATGGCGAAACGTTATGTGATATGTTAACTATATAAAAACGCATGTTTTGACTTATCCGAACTATATCAGTATAACCTATATAAGCATTGCGGCTACAACGATGACATTAATGTGTGGCTCCTGCACATGACATTACATCACACATTACACATTTGTGACATTAACGTCATTAGACATAGATAAAAAATAGTATGTCTCGTTCACTGCGTTGTAGAGTCTTAAAAGTAATTTAGATAGCGATGTAAAGTCTTAAAAAAATTTAGACATAGATAAAAAATATAATAATGTGTCGCACATTGAGGTGTCAAGTTAGAGGTATGAGTGTCAAGTTCGAAAGTGTAGAAACCAACCTTTGTTTTTATAATATATTAAATACATAAATGTGAAATTATGTGTAAATAATTAGTTTAAGTAATAAGTATAGTTTACCAACTCTAGAGTAAAATGTGAGCATCTACCCAAAACATAAAATGTTGTGTGAGAAAAAGGAGTCAAGGATCGAACCCTTGACCTCTATTTTATCAAGTGACACAAAAACCACTGAAGCACAATGCCAATTTGGATATATGTTTACGCAAACATTATTATATATAAACAAAGGCGGTGGCTTTGATGTGATAGCCACCGACCTTTTGTAATTAAATACATAAATGTGAAATTATGTGTAAATAATTAGTTTAAGTAATAAGTATAGTTTACCAACTCTAGAGTAAAATGTGAGCATCTGCCCAAAATATAAAATGTTGTGTGAGATGAAGCACAATGCCAATTTGGATATATGTTTACGCAAACATTATTATATATAAACAAAGGCGGTGGCTTTGATGTGATAGCCACCGACCTTTTGTTTTAATATATATATAATATATAAGTGTAGGCCCATTATTTAACCCATATAATTAAAGGGGATCCATGGTTTTATTTTTTATTGCCTAAATAGTGTATATTTAAAAAGGACCCACGTTGCATTAGATATTTAAATGTGTTAATTACATGTATCTACGGTTTTATTTCTTGTTTCCTAAATCTAACTACTATAATAAAAGAAACCAACTTTTGTACACGTGTCATTCATTGAAGGTACCCTCAAATTTATATTTATCTAAATAAATAAATAATAAATTAATATTAAATCTTATCATACTTTAATAAAATATTATCCTCCAATCTAAATTGTTAATTTAATTTATATTTAAAACAAATACCTCTCTTATCTACTTATCTTATATTAAATATATAAATAATAAATTAATATTAAATGTTATCCTAATTATTTAAAAACATAATTTTTTTTTATTATTTTGTATACAAAATTATGTTTATTCAACTCGAGTAAAACACGAGGTTTTTAAGGATATAATTTTTTTTTTTATTATTTGGTAGATTTTTCAACCCGACTATACACGGGTTTTTTTTTAAAGATACGACGTTTTTAGTATTTAATATACAAAATTACATTTATTTAGGATATAATTTTTTATTATTTGGTAGATTTTTCAACCCGACTATACACGGGTTTTTTAAAGATACGACGTTTTTAGTATTTAATATACAAAAATACATTTATTTAATCTGTATAATACACATGGTTTTTAAAGATATAACTCTTTTTTATATCTATTCAACACGTGTAATATACGGGGTTTTTAAGAATGTAATTTTTTTATTATTCGGTAGATTTATTCAACCCGATTATACACGGGTTTTTTTTAAAGATACGACGTTTTTAGTATTTAGTATACAAAATTACATTTATTTAATCTGTGTAATACACATGATTTTTAAAGATATAACTTTTTTATTATTTGATATATAAAATCACAATTATTTAACCCGTACAATATAAAAGGTTCATAAAGATATAAGTTTTTATTATTTAATATATAAAATTACATTTATTCAACCCGTGTAATACACGGGGTTCTAACCTAGTAGTGTATATTTGAAAGAAAAAAAAAATCCACTCATGTGTGATTTACATATACGAAGCCTCTCTCTGATCCTTCCTTCCAAGATCTATATACCACACTCGGATGAATCATATGACACCGGCACCACTAGTTGGTTCAACTAAGTGGCGTGATCCTCTCATCCAAATTTCGGTATCATCATAGCATCAATGTGCCGCCACCACCACCTATAGAACTCAAGGGGTGTGCGTCATATTGAAACTGGACCGAATGAGTCCGGACCTAACTGAAACCCGAAGTTTCTAGAAAAGAAAACCAAAGACTAGACCGGTCTTTTCTGGTTGGGTCAGCCAAGTTGGGCCACGACCACGATTCGGTTTTTGGGTTTAAAACTCTAGATTTTGAGATGATATTTGTTGGAATAAGATTTGAGATGGTTTTGTTTGAGACAATTCACAAGACTTTCAACAATTCTGCAATTTCGAGAAAAAAAAAAAACTCATAAATAGTTGATCGAGTATTATTTATTAATAAAAAAGGAAAAAAAAAAAAAAGACGGGTCTCAAACTATTGGCATACAAGCAGTAAACCAAAGCTCTTAGGTAGACGTTAGTTTTATGATACATGTTGCAGTTTAAAATATATGAAGCTTATGTATTATTATGGGGTTATTAGCCTTAGCACAACTAGGGGTGTAAACAAGCCCCGAGACTCGAGAGATACTCGTGATCGGCTCGGTTAAAAGCTTGAACGAGCCGAGCCTGAAATAGAGCTCGTTTTGTTATCTAGCCCGAGCTCGAGCCTGAAATACAAAGCTTGTTTAGGCTCGCGAGCCTAAACGAGCCCATACAAAATTTTATTTATTTTTATATATAATCTATTAATAATGATGATAACATTGATGAGACGAGCTCGAGCCGAGCTTTGGCATGTTTAAGCGATGTTGAAGTGAGCTCGAGCCGAGCTTTTCGCTCGTTTAAGGTTGTTCTCAAAATAGTTCGAGCCGAGTCGAGCCGAGCTCGAGCTTTGGGTTTTACTCGCGAGCCGAGCTCGAGCTCAAAGAAGTAGGCTCGAACCGAGCCGGGCTCGAGCTCGAGCTTCATAAAAACCTAACGAGCCGAGCTCGAGCTCGGCCCGGCTCGTTTACACCCCTAAGCACAACATAAACACGCATACTCATGGTATACACTATATAGTATGCCTATATACACTGATATTATGTTTACAATGATGAATCAACTATGTATACTTAAAACCTTCGAGCAACAGTAAGGTTTCTTCGTCATGTGATCTAGAGCCAGAGGTCACATGTTCAAGTCATGGAAATAGTCTCTAGCAGAAATGTAGGGTAAGGATGCCGCATCCTCCCGCTAGGTTTGCTCTTTTTATAATTGAACACACGTAACTAAGGCTGTTTTTCAAACAATGATTCAAGTGGGGCAGTTTCCTCACGCTTTTCTTAGGTTTGGCCTTGACCGAGCTAGCTAAATACTGAAAATCAGGGTTGTGGAACCGAAGGACCTGGCCAGAGATTCAAATTGGTCCATAAATAGGGTTAGTCTAGTTTTAGTTTCTCATATTACTCAATTCGAGCCGGTTTATGCACACCTCTAGAGTTCACAAACATCATATCTCTCTTGTTTTACTTCGCCTTTTACGGCAAGTGTTCCATCATATATAAGGCTCGCATCGAATCACGTGTTTTGCTACTCTTCTCTTCCATATGTTCAACGGTTTTGTTTTGATGTAAACATATTAAAAATTTCTGATAATGGTTTGATTCACAAGCTTACCTACAAATGTAAAAATCATAGTTGGTTTTAAAAGTTTTTTTCTTAGCCGTCCATTTTGATTGCAACCTTACAAATTTAAATATTAAATGACTATAAATGAGCAGGGGCGGACCTATTAACAAAAATCGGGTTCATAGGAACCCATTCGGTTTTTAATTTTTAGTGCAAATATATATAACAAACTGAAGAGGAACCCATAAGTAAAATATATTGGGAACCCATAAACAAAAAAGCTTTGGTTGCCCACCGGTTGGTCGGCGTTATTATTTCGTTGACACCCGGGTTCGAATCCTGTTTGAGGCTATTTTTGAACTTTTTGTTCCGTTTTTTTCTATTTCTATTTTTATTTTTTTCTTAGATGTAAAACCCATTACGGTTGCAACAAAACAGACCCATCACAAAAAACAACAGCAACCTGACGAGCAAGTGAACAACAGTCAACAACGGCGCCTCCACCCTCAGCGACCATCTTTCGCTCGCTCCGGTCGTCCTCCTCCATTCCACCCGATAGCCGTCCTCCTTCGGCCGTTCTTCACATGTGTGTTAAGTTAACCCTTTGTGGCATTGATTTTTTGAGTTCAACAGATTGTTAAATAATGTCTTTTACTTTGGCATTATTTATTTGTTTATGTCATTTTTGAGTTGAACATATAGTTAGGGAAATTTCTAGTTCTACGATGAGTGCTTGTGTTACTCATTTTAATGCTGTTATACATATTGCTTAATGGTCCAATGGTGTAAACTGAAATTAATGATGCTTTACATCATTTTTGAAACAAAACAGAGGAAATAATAATGCTTTGAGTTTGAATATATAAATCCTTGTTAACAAATATTGGTTAAGGTTGTTAGATCCTGTAAAATGTGTATGTATTGTTGTGAATATAATATTCTTGTTGAGTACCAACTGGCAAAGCAAATAGGAAGATACTTCTTGCTTCTTTTCGTTCTATTGTAATTTTAGTTAAATTATAGGTATGGGGATAGGGAACGTACTATGAATGCTCTTAGAAGATGTAATTACTGGGGATATTACATTAGGAAGGTTGGATAGATGGTGGGCTGATGGATATTTAGGGGAATCCCTTATCATAAAGGGAAAAAGTGCCTACAAACGATGTAGATTTTTCTAGTGTTTTTGGATAATTTAATGTGTGTAATAAGTTGAATGAAAATAAAGCATCCCACCTTGTTTGAGCAAAACAAAGATACTAACTTAAAGGAAGCAAGTACAAACAGAACATAACAATCATATAGATTTGTCTATTATGTTTTGAACTTTACCAGACCGAAACCATTGAACCGACCCAAAAATTTTAATGTCCGGTCTATGAAATTAAAGCATCTAAAAATAGTGAACCCATTAGAAAAAATTCCTGGATCCGCCACTGTAAATGAGTGATTAATTTATTATTGATTGGGAAAAAAAAACTTGAATAAAGACAGAAAATTAACTTAGTGCGCTATTTATGTCATATTATAGTTTCATGTTAAAAGCAAACCCTAAGTTATCGTAACAATAGCAAATGACTAATATTTCTTTTTCTTTTGGATGAGATCAAATCACCGTCTTGTTTTTAAATATAAACCTAGAAAACACAAAATCGAATTTTGCTTTAAAATCAAATCCTTCTTCATCACCTTTTTTAAGAAGATGAATAACACCATTTTAAATAATATAAAACCTCGAAAACCTAAATACTTCAAATCAAAACTTTGAAAACCTAAATTCAATTTTTCCTTATCATATTTAAATCCTTCTTTTCAATCTTTTCTGAAATAAAAGTTTCCAAATAAACTAAAATTTCCATAGACCAAAAATGCATTAACATATATCCTCACTAACATAGACCAAAAGAAAATCTAGTTTACTCCTAGTTTTGTTAAAAAAAAAAAAAACTTTTTTTTAACTATACTAGTTCTTCACTTTTATCTATATTCTAGTGATAATATGCATCCAATTTTTACCTATAGTAGTTCTTCACTTTTACCTATATTCTCGTGATAATATGCATCCACTTAACAATCATAAATGGGTGAAGTGATATTAGATTTGGGGTAAATGATATCATCACATGCTTTGTTTGTTCTTGATATGATTAGCTAAATGTGATATGAAAGTTGAAAGTCATGACCAACAAAAGTATTTGTAACTTCGTATCATATTTGTAAAATGGTATAGATCTAAACTTGAACAACACAAACACACCAGAAATAGTGACAAAACAGGTGACAAAAGTTTTATTACTTAGCCAACCCAAAAGATCCCAACCAAAACCCTAGATCTCAAGAATATGAGATCTTAACATTATAAAGTACTGATTCAACAGATTGAAGTAATCTGTTGAATACAAATCAAAGTACAAACAAAAACAAAGGATACAGATGCAGAGATCAACACGATCTCTATAACAGAAATGATCTCAACACAGAGATCTACAAAGAATGATGAACAAGTACAGAGAGAAACAAAGAGAAAACCCTAGAAATATCTCGAACAACTGAGCTCTTCTTCTCTCTCTTCTCTTATATAGCAGGTGTGAATACAAGTTCCATTTAAGCCCCTTGATCTTCATAAATTGTACACTTTAGCCCCTAAACTCATAACAAACTTCATAACTACTGAAACAACCCAATAACAAACTGAAACAGTCCAATAACAAACTGAGCCCAATAATATGCCATATTACAAATATCCCACCCAATATCAATATGTTTGAATTATGAATTATAATAATAATTTCTTTACATTTCAACATCCCCCCATAATTCATACTGCAAACATATCAAACAAACCCAACTTTTCACACAACATGTTATGTTGAGCAACACTTAATCCTTTAGTAAAAATGTCTGCTACTTGAATCTCAGTAGCAATTTTTTGTGGTTCAATTATGCCACTTGCAATATTTTCCCTTAAAAAATGCAAGTCTAATTCAAAGTGTTTTGTTCTTTCATGGAAAACAGGATTGAATGATATAGAAATGGCAGATTTACTATCACAAAACAGTTTAATAGGCAAAGTACAACTAACTTTTAACTCTTGCAAAAACATTTTTAATCCACATAACTTCACACGTGGCCGAGCACATTCCTCTGTACTCAGCCTCGGCTGTGGACCTCGAAACAACACTTTGTTTCTTACTTTTCCAGGATATAAGAGTGTCCCCAAGAAATACCCCAAATCCAGTAACAGACTTCCTAGTTAAAATACACTTTGCCCAATCAGAATCAACAAACCCTGAAAGATCAAGATTACCTGCTTTCCTGAACATAACACATTTACCTGGACATTGCTTCAGGTATCTTAATAACCTTAAAGCAATATCCAAGTGTGCTTGACATGGTTTATGCATATATTGACTTAAGAATTGAATGGAATAACTTATATCTAGACGAGTTAATGACAGATATATTAACTTGCCAATTAATTTTTGGAAACCATTCACATTTTCCAAAAACCTTTTATCTTTATCAGTTTTATTTGTAACAAGATGTGATTGTTCAATAGGTGTACCAACAGGTTTACACCCCAAATACCCAAACTCATTAAGGAGTTCAAGACAATACTTCCTTTGAGACAAACAAATAGACCCATTGGAGTATAAGACCTCTATACCAAGAAAATACTTCAGCAAACCTAAGTCTTTTATTTGGAAATTATCACTTAAACACTGTTTAACCTTTGTTATTTCAGAAAGACTATTTCCAGTAACTACAATGTCATCAACATAAACCAAAAGAATTAACAACACATCATTCTTACACATAATAAACAAAGAATGATCACATAAACTTTGCACAAAACCCATATCAATCAACACAAAAGTCAATTTCTCATTCCATTTTCTGGGGGCTTGTTTAAGTCCATAAAGAGACTTAACAAGTTTACACACCTTATTTTTATCATTATTAAAATAATCTTGTGGTAAGGACATATAAACTTCTTAAGATATAAAGGCCAACAATTGTTCACAGCAAGTTTCAACACAATTCTAATAGTCACCATCTTTACAACAGGTGAGAATGTTTCCCCAAAATCAATTCCCTCTCTTTGATTAAATGCCTTTGCTACTAACCTAGCCTTATACCTTTCAACCTCACCATTAGCTTTGTACTTTATTTTATAAACCCACTTACACCCTATGGGTTTTCTACCTTCAGGCAAATCAACAACAACCCAGGTGTTGTTCCTATAAAGAGCCTCCATTTCATTATTCATGGCTTCTATCCACCTAGGGTCTTTAATAGCCTCATTATAAGAACTAGGTTCAACAGACTTATTCAAAGATGAAACTAAACACAAATTATCAACAGACAAATTAACATAGCTAACAACTTTTTCAATACCATACTTAACTTTTCCTTCAACAACAAATTCATCAATTTTTTTGGAAAAGACACTTTTCTAGAAGATCTCCTAACAGATTGTCTCTCAGATAGGTTGGTCTCATCATGTGATCCTACAGTGTCCTCTGCCTCGCCACTATTACCCAGATAACTACTACCCAACTGCCCACTTTCATGTTGAATATTCTCAACATTTGGGGCAGTGGCAGATGTAGAGGGTGACAATGGCTGCTGATCATCACTGTAGTGATCTTGAGCACCAGTTGTACCCTCTTCATCATTGGGAACTGCAGGAACTTCAGACAACATTGTTTCAATATAATCAAAAAAGTTTACATGATTTAGATCAGTTTTATTAAACAACTCTTGACTATTAACCAGATTAGATTTAAAAGGATATACATTTTCATAAAATTTCACATCTCTAGAAAAAAACACTTTTCTATTGTCCAAACTTAGCAATTTATATCCTCTTTTAACATTAGAATAACCAATAAGAACACACTTATCAGCATGATAAGCAAACTTATCGGATTCAGATAAAACAGTACTAAAACAAAGACATCCAAAGTTCCTTAGATGAATTAAAGAGGGCTTAAAACCATACACAATTTCATAAGGACTTCTACCACCTAACACTGAAGAGGGTAACCTGTTAATTAAGTAAACAGCAGTTAAAATGCAATCAGACCAATACTTAAGAGGCAAATTACTTTGAAACATTAAAGCTCTAGCTGTGTTCAAGAGATGTCTATGTTTCCTCTCCACCACACCATTTTGTTGTGGTGTATAGGAACAAGACATTTGATGTAAAATACCTTTGTTTTTACAAAATAAACCCATTTGATTATTCACAAATTCTGTTCCATTATCACTTCTAATTGTTTTTATTTTTTTCTCAAATTGAGTTAAAATGAGTTCATAAAAGTTACATAGATTTTCAAACACTTCAGTGACAACAAGTAACACCAAACAGTTCTAGAAAAATCATCTACCACAGTTAAAAAATACTTAAACCCCTCATAACTGGTAACTTTATATGGACCCCATAAATCTAGATGGATTAACTCTCCAATAGACTTAGTTTTATGTTCACTTAATGGAAAAGGAACCCTAACTTGTTTAGCCCTATGACAAACATCACAAGGACCATGTTCAACACTTTTAACATCAAAATTCTCTTTTAACACAGCTAGCACTTGATCAGATGGATGACCTAATCTGCTATGCCACAAACTTGACTTAACAAAACTATTAAAGCAAACATTCACAGAATTACAATTTTTACCAACAAAATATAGACCACTATCTTGACTACCAGTCACCAGGATTTTCCTTGATTTGGAATCCTGTAATATACAACTGTTCTCATTAAACACAACATCAATATCATTGTCTTTGGCTAATCTATGAACAAACAACAAGTTCACATGATAACCTGGGACATAAAACACATCTTTTAAAATGATATTATCCATTAACTTGATATTACCAATTTTCAAAACTTTTACATTAGTGTTTTGGTCAAAAATCAAGCAATGATAATGCAACCAAACTTTCTGTTGTGAGGTATGATGCTTGAATCAATGAACAACACTAAGGATCACTCAGAAACGAAATGAATAAGTGATACAAAGATTTATACGAGGAAAAAGTCCTTGATCAATGAATGATCTCCGGCATAAAAAACCTCGGGTGATGGAAACTACCGATCACCAACTCAAATTAAACAAGAAATCTATTACAACTTCGGATGATAGCGAGCTAATTACAAGGATCACTATAGTGTATTGTGTAAAAAAATGTGTAATCGCCAAGTGAATTATCGAGAGTTGGTGAGAGCAGTTGCAAGAGTGTGTGTTTAGCCAAAAATAGCCAAGTGTTTTCTATTTAGCTCGCTACCCCTTTTAAAAATGGAAAATATCTAAACTAACAAACATTCCGCATTTGGTGCAAGTCCCCCACGACCTCCATAACGTCCATTTCTGCCATGCACGTGCGGAATAAATATGGAATATGCTCCAGGAATATCGCCAAGACCAAGTCCAAGCTCGTGTTCCTGCAAAACATCATCATATTCAAGGTAGACAATCGTTAGTATAAGGATCCTTAAGATGATCCATGATCCTGATCCTGCAACACTTCTGAGGATCACTAATTCAAACAGAAGTGAGGATCACTAAACCCAACAGTAATTGAGGATCACTGATCATTGGAAAATCATCCCCTAACAATTGCCCCCAAAATATAAGGAGTAATTATGTAAATAAACGAGTTATATTTTCTGTTCTTATCCGTAATGAATCAACGGATAACTAGCCGTTGTAATCGGACTAGCCGTTACCATCCTGACGTCACTGAAGTGACTATCCTGCAAGACCATCATTATAAATTGAAGTTAGAGATAGGGATCAATTCGCATTTAAATTCAAGAGAAACTCCCTTTAAATCCACATCCGAAGATCAAGCAGGTATATCTCTTCCTCTTCTCCCTTTACGTTTTCTTTCTCTGTTCATCTTCTTCTCTACCCTCATGACCAAGATGATGCTAAGATCCTCTCCGGCTAAGGATCACACAAAAGACAGTCCTCTTAAGAGCCAGGGGATCATCAAAGATTCAGCGAAAGAAAGATGCTGCTTCACTGATTCACAAATAGACAGAATCCGCCATTGTTTTCCGGCAAACACCGACTTCAAACCATTTGATCCCACCGTTCTAAGTGATTATATTTCTGAAACATGGGTAGCTTTCCCGGTCACCCCTTTCACAATAGGATACTCGTATCCTTTCCCTGAATTCACCCAGTCTTTCTTCTCCCTCACCGGCATCTCCTACATTCAAGCTATGCCAATGATCTGGAGGGTCTTATATACCCTTGAAAGGATCATTGAGCAAGAAGGAATTGCTCTGGGAATGTCAGATTTGGCAGAGATGTATGACCTCATAACATTTGGATCCCACCGATATCTACTCAAACATATACCCGGTGAAGAACACCCCATCTTCAAAGCCACTAAGAATGATACCAACTGGAAACGGCGATTCTTCTTTGTCAGAAGGGATTCTATCTCTGATGGAAAGGATCTGCCAAGGAAGTGGAGCACCCATGGTAGGATAGAGGATCCTGAGAAGGATCACCAAATGACCTTGTTTTTGTTTAAGGATCACTAACGTCCTTTTGTTTCTATCTTGCAGCTATTACTGTCGCACACCTTATCACAACACCTGCAACAAAGGAAAGGCTTGCCGCTTTCCGGAGACTTGATCCTGCAAGAAGATCATTTAAAACAAACACCCAGGATTCTCAGGAAGTATCCTCAGGTTCTGTCACTATGTCGAGTAAGTATCCTGTTTTTGTATAGTTAAATGTTTAAATAAATAGTTAAATAGAAATAGAATAAGGATACTTATCTGTTTTGGGTGTGTAGGCGCTGGAAAACCTTCAAGATCTGCCTCCAAATTCAGTGTCACTGATCTTGACACTGTCCGATCCTCAAAGAAAAAGTCTGCAGCTAGCCCCTCCGTCATAATCCCCAAGGCAACCACTTCAAAGGGAAGAGGTGGAAAGAAAAGGAAGACCTCTGAAGCTGACAACCTAGAAGGCTTGCCTCTGATCCGCCATCAGTTCCTCGAGTGCTTTGCTGATGTAAGGGTCACTGACTTAGCTTAGTTATCCTATCCACTTAAGGATCATGTGATCCTAACTTTATATTGTCTTCTTTGCAGAAATTCACCGAAATCGAGGACTATGTTGGGAATGTTGAAGAGCTTGAGGAGAAATACTCTGACCTCCAAAACGTGGCGGTGCTCAAGGATCACAAGATCGCTTCCCTCGAAAAGGATCTCAATGATGCCAAAACTCAGATGGTTGCAGCTCAGATCAATGCCGACTATGAGAAGCACGAGATCACGGAGGATGCTAAAGTCTCCGCTGCCATTGCCATGTACAAGACCAAGTTGCAGATGGCCCAAGTGATGTCTGTCGTTAGTGACATGCAAAAACCGAAATAAACTAGTAGCTAGAGTAAGTCGGATATCGAACCAAGAGAGGACTGTGGAAAGCGTCGAATGAAAAGTATTAATTAATTACTACTAAATTGGAAAATCGGTGTGATTGATTATAAGAATTATCTAAATTAACGAATAAAAATTAAGAAAAAGGTTGAGTTGTAATAAACAATGATGAGAAAAAGTGATCACTCCGGGATTCAAATTCTGTAATTACTAATAACCTAGTTCTGATTTTATTGGATGCTATTGATTGAATAGTAAATCTGTCACATCTACCAATTACCTATGCAGTTCAAAATCTTAATATTAATTGATCAGATAAATATTAAAACAAACATACATAAGAATCATTCAATCAACAAAAGCATAATTGGATTCAACACATAATTATAACTCTGACTGTCACTCAGGATTTGTCTGTCACACAAATAATATAATTATGTAAATAGTCGGCTGTCACTCAACTACAAATCCAAATCTCAATACAAAACAGAAACTAGAATTAAAAGTGTCTTACACAATCATTCACCCGAAGTGCTCACGAGTGATTTAGCCGCTCATCTCGGTTGAAATATCTTCACTGGCTCCCTACCCGGTTGAAAAACCCTTCTGCTGCCGTCGAAGATGTTAATATATATTATTGTGAATTCCCTCCTTTTTTTTTCTTTTAACCCTCACGTGATGATCCTTTTATGTTGTTGACTTTTTAGTGTGGCGGCCCAATCCCTCAAAGAAGTCTGCCGCCAAGTTCCAAGACTCCCTTGACTTTTTGTGATAATATGATCCAATCATCGGCCCAATCCCCAAAAAGAAAATCCCCAAAGTGATTGATTTTAATTGTGTTGACTTTATGTCCCAAGTTCACGTGAATGTGGCCCAATCAAAATAATCCATTAATCTCCTCATGTGTTGGCCCTGAAGATACATGTCCGAGGCCGGACATGATCCTTAGGACGAACAAGACTCCACTTGGACGGACATCCGAAACATGTCCGTTCCGTATCAAGAACCTCCGAAGACGAATCTCCATTCAAGTGCGTCTGGACAGATGATGTCATCTCAGTTGACTACTATAAATACCCCATCAAGTACAAAGCCAAGTACGATTTTCTAAACCTTCGTCCTTACTTTCTCTCTCTACTTTCTCTCTCTACCAATACTTATCCTCACGCCGGAGGGTGGTCGCAGAGGGGCCCTCCCATCTCTGCGACGAGCCTAACGGTTTTCTGTTTTGCAGGACTGTTCTTCAAGTTCTCTCACAAGACCCAAACCCTCGTTTACAGGCTCCGGCCTAAACACGATTCTTTGGTTCTTCAATTGGCGCCATCCGATTTTAAAGCTCTTAGTCCTTCACTCTGGTGAATTTCTTGAGCAAAGAACTGACAAAATGGCGGCCTCAGGTTCTGTGAATCTGGGATCTACAACTGATAGTACTCAAACTACAGCACCAGCAAGCACTGTTTCCGCAATCTCAGCTCCTCTAAGCTCGGGACCGGGAACAACTTTGCCTTTTATTCTACTTCCTACTTCGCAAGTATCTGAGTTTGATGCGGAGTTTCTCTCCAAAAATGCAAGTCTTCTACGAAGATTGAAAGCACAGCAGGCTAGAGATGAACAAATCCTCGGTTTACGAACCAGGTTGTTTCAAGAAGAAGCTCCGGTAAGAACTATGGGTCCAACGATGTTTACTCCTCCTACTTTCTCCACAGTTATTACTTCGGAAACATACAGTGGATACGTCCAGGGTTCGTCCGGACCCTCGCCAGCAATGGCTATACGAAATGAAGCACAGATGGACGTAGTTAATGATCCGGAACTCACCAAACCATATCACCCAGTTTCCATGACTGCCAAGTCAAAGTTTAGCGCCCGCATCACACATGCCAAGCTTCCTCCGAAGCTCAAAATGCCAACTACAGTAAAAAAGTATGATGGCACAACTGATCCAGATGATCATATGTTCGATTTCGACGGAGCCGCACGAGTAGAACAGTGGCCGATGCCAGCATGGTGTTTCATGTTCGCGCAAACACTAACCGGAGCTGCTCGAGTGTGGTTTGATGCGCTGAATGAGGGTGAGATCAACGATTTCGAAGAGTTCCGAAGATTATTCCTCCAAAATTTTAGCCAGCAAAGGCACTACTCCAAAGAAATCACCGAAGTTCACAACATTCGGAGAAAGGACGGAGAATCTTTGGATAGTTTCATTGACCGATTTAACCGGGAGAGTATGCAGATCAGTGGAGTAGTTGATCAGCTGAGGATCTCCGGATTCTGTCACGGAGTCCGGAACAATCAGTTGGTTGAAAAATTACACGAAAATCTCCCAAAGACAATGGAGGTACTCATGGAGCGAGCCAGAGCCTTTGCTCGGGGCAAAAACGCATGTAACCCAGCTCCGGAGTCAGATCACAAGATGTCTTCTTGGAAGAAAAACGGTGGGTCGGTGTTTGATAAAACCCCATCTGGGAATAGGGGACGTTCGCACCCCTACAGCAGGAATGACAGACCTCCACGCGGAAGAAGTTCCGGGTCAAGATTTTACAACTTATCAGATCTTTCCAAAACTCCCAGTGAAATTCTCAGTGCGGAAGGGGCAAACTTCCCTGCTCCACCAAAACTCCGAAACCCGGGTGATAAGAATTCCAAGAAATACTGTGATTACCACCATGCTCGAGGTCACAACACAGATGATTGCTGGTCCCTGAAACAAGAAATAGAAAAAGCAGTGCGATCCGGAAAGCTGTCGCATCTTGTGAAAGAAGTAAAGGAAGGAAAATCTTCGGGAAATTCGGGAGATAACCCGAACAATCAGCCAGCAATTTGTATGATCAGAAGAGCAGATAATCAAGGCATCAAGCGATCCAGCCACCACATGGCTGCTTGGATGCAGCAACCCATTGCTTTTCCTCCTATCAATCCGGAAGAAATCAAGGACGGACCAATCATAGTGTCTGCAATCATAGCAGGTCACAAGGTCCAGAGGATCTATGTTGACAGCGGAAGTGCCACTGAAATCATGTACAAGTAGTGTTTTCAACAGCTAGCTCCACAGACCAAGGCAAAATTGATTCAAGTTTCAATGCCGTTGGTAAGTTTCTCCGGCGAGGTGGTACAGCCCATAAGGCAAATTACTTTGCCAACAACGTTGGGAGACGGAAGTATGTTCCGAACAGTCAGCTTGACGTATCTGGTAGTAGAAGCAAGGTCCGTTCATAATGTTATTTTAGGGAGGCCCGGTATGTGCGCCTTCGGTATCATCAGTTCTACCATTCACGGATCGTTGAAATTCCCCACCGAAGCAGGAGTGGCAACTCTGCACTCCGAATCAACGATCTGCGTAGCCGAAATACGACAAAGCAAGGGTACCGACAGACCTCCGAACCTTCTCACAGAAGAATGGGCCATTCATCCGCATTTCCAAGAGCAAAAGATTGCAGTCGGAGCTCAACTTCCTGAGCGTACTAAAAAGAAGTTGTGGAAACTTTTGTCTAATTCTCTCGATGTGTTCGCCTGGCAAACCTCCGATATGGTGGGAGTTCCTCGGTGTCTGGCTGAACATAAGTTGAAAGTATCGCATTCGGCAAAGCCAGTAGCTCAAAGAAAAAGAAACATGGCTCCAGCCCGAAACAAAGCAATCTCTGAGGATGTGCGAAAGTTGTTAAATGCCGGAATCATCCGAGAAGTACGCTACCAGACCTGGGTTTCTAACCCAGTGATGGTAACCAAGAAAGATAAAACCTGGAGAATGTGCGTAGATTTTTCCGATTTAAACAACGCATGTCCGAAGGATTGTTATCCCTTACCAGAGATCGATCTAAAGATTGATTCCCTCTCCAGCTTCCGTCTTAAATGCTTCTTGGATGCATACAAAGGTTATCATCAGATACAGATGGCTTTGGAAGACGAAGATAAAACAGCGTTCGTAACCAATGAAGGGCTTTTTTGTTATACCAAAATGCCATTTGGATTGAAAAACGCCGAAGCCACGTATCAGAGGTTGATGGATAAGGAATTCAAGGACCAGATCGGAAGGAACTTGGAAATTTATGTGGACGACCTAGTCATAAAAAGTCAGGCCGAAGATAACATGATCGACGACATACTCGAAACCTTCACCAGGCTTCGGAGTATCAATCTTAAACTTAATCCCAAAAAATGCTCCTTCGGTCTAGAAGAGGGGAAGTTTCTCGGTGTGTGGATAACCCAGTCCGGAATCAAGGCACATCCAGACAAAATCAAAGCGGTAGTCTCCATGCAACCCCCTAAAACTGTCAAAGAAATTCAGTCGTTGAACAGGAAGCTCGTTGCTCTCCATCGTTTAGTCTCAAAGGCGGCAGATCGTTCTATTCCTTTCATGAATGTCTTAAAAAAGCGAACTGGAAAAGGTCAAATAGAATGGACACCGGAGGCTGATTCGGCGTTCCAAGAATTGAAAGTTTGTCTTGGATCCTTACCCACCCTGACCGCACCAGTCACCGGAGAAACTGTCACAGTTTACCTCTCCGCCTCTCATTTTGCCATTAGTGCAGTACTTGTGGTGCATCGGAATCAAGCACAAATTCCGGTCTACTACGTAAGCCGCATCTTGAAAGATTATGAAACCCGGTACCCGATGATCGAAAAGTTGGCACTTGCTTTGGTACATGCCTCTAGACGCCTCCGAAGATACTTCCAAGCTTTCAATATAGAAGTACAGACTGATCTCCAGATCCAACAAATTCTTAGAAAGCCAGAGGTCTCCGGACGTCTAACTAAATGGGCAATTGAACTCAGCGCTTTCGACATCACCTATCGTACCAGAGGACCGGTGAAAGGCCAGGCGGTGGCAGATTTCCTCACGGAGGTTCCGACCGGAGAAAGCACCAAAGAAAAATCCGCCCTACCAAGGGTATGGAACTTATATACGGATGGAGCCTCCAGTAAAGAAGGGTCAGGGGCAGGGATAATTCTTATAGATCCAGAAGGGATAGAGTACACTTATGCCTTACGATTCAAATTCAAAACTTCAAACAATGAAGCAGAATACGAGGCTCTCCTTGCAGGTCTCCAAACCGCGGCCAAAGCCGGCACAACCTCCGTGTTAGCACATGTTGATTCACTGTTGGTAGCCAATCAAGTCAGTGGAGAGTACGAAGCCCGAGATGATAACATGGTTCGGTATCTTCAGCAAGTAAATAGTTTAATCTCCTCTTTTGATTCTTGCAAGATAGTACACATACCGCGGAGCAAAAACAAAAAGGCCGATGCCTTGAGTAAACTCGCGTCCGTGGCATTTTGTCATCTATCCAAAGAGGTCCTAGTCGAAACCTTGCAAGCCCCGGCAATCCAACAAACGGAGTCGGTCATGTCAGTCTCCGTAGTAGTAAAATCCTGGATGACTCCGATTGTGGATTACTTGAAGGAAGGAACGCTCCCAGAAGACAAAGCTCAGGCTCGGAAGTTAAAAGTCAAAGCACTGCAGTATCAAATCCATGACGGACAACTGTACCGAAAAACCTTCTTAGGTCCGCTCTTAAAATGCTTAACGCCAGAAGAAGCCAGCTACGTCATAAGGGAAATCCACTGGGGAATATGCGGCATTCACGCCGGACCAAGGATGGTTATAGCTAAAGTGATGAATGCCGGATATTTTTGGCCGGGTATGCACCAAAGCGCAGTAAACGAACTTCAATCATGTGAAGACTGCCAGCGGCACGCTCCCATTAGCCATCGAGCCAAGAACAACCTCGTTCCGGTAACATCGGCCTGGCCTTTCCAGAAATGGGGGATTGACATTGTGGGTCCTTTCCCTGTTTCCACCGGAGGGGTAAGGTTCCTGTTAGTTGCCATTGATTATTTCACAAAATGGGTCGAGGCTAAACCCCTCCGGACCATCACAGGGGAGCAAGTGCTGAGGTTTGTCTGGGAAAACATAGTGTGCAGATACGGAATGCCGATGTGCATAGTCAGCGATAACGGGAAACAGTTCGCCAAAAAACCGTTCAAGTCATGGTGTGAAAGAATGTGTATCGAACAGAATTTTGCTTCGGTAGCCCACCCCCAAGCCAACGGGCAAGTTGAAAGAGCCAACCGCATCATTGTGGAGGGCATTAAAAAACGCTTGGGAAAAGAAGGTGTTTTATGGGCCGATGAATTGCCGCATGTCTTGTGGGCTCACCGAACGATGCCGAAGACAAGCAATAGGGAAACTCCCTTCAGCTTGACATACGGCACCGAAGCAGTCATTCCCGCTGAAGTAGGGATACCTACACCCCGCATGCAGCTAAGTCAAGAAGAAAATGAACAGGAACTCCTTCTGAACCTGGATCTAGCCAAAGAAAGGAGAGAGCTTGCGGCGATCCGAGAAGCGAAATATAAACAAGAGTTGGAAAAACATTACAACTTAAAGGTGAAGGAGGTCCGGTTCAAAGTCGGGGACTACGTCATGCGGAGTAACGAAGCGAGTTTGGTAGAAGGCTCCAGAAAAATGGCACCAAAGTGGGAAGGTCCTTACCTGATTAACACCGCAGGAAGGGACGGTGCATACACACTCAAGAAAATGGACGGAACCATCATACCACGCACATGGAACGGAGTTCACATAAAGAAATATTTTCTTTAAAAAGTTTCTTATTTTTAAATAAGACTGTAATACGGAGCTACGGCCACCGTCACTCTTTTTTATTTCCATGTAACGCGGATGGATATGCCCGCACCGAATGAGTTATAAATTCCAAAAACCGTGGAGGGTCTTACCCACGGATTGCATAAAATGTTTTTATTATGTCAATCGGAGAAGCATAAAGCTCCGGATAAGAAAATAGAATGAAATTTTCTATCTTTAACAACGTTGCAACACAAATATAATTTTCGGCCGAACTAGGGGCACTAACCCTAAAAGGAGAGGACGAACTGGCCTCGTTCGTACTTTCCTTCACTTAAAAATTATCCTAACAAAATCAAGACAAATCGGATCCGTACTTTAAAATGAACGTTCTAGAAAAATAAGAAATGTAAAACACATAACATGGACGCATGAATAAGCAAGTGTTTACATCAAAAAACTAACCGGACTTGTATAAACCGGAAGTTACAAAACTATACACAAAGGATAATTGTTCAAACATCAATAAAAACATCATTACATTCATTCAAAACAAGGTGCATGCCCCAAACTACCGGACATGTCCACCTTCCGAAAAATCTAAGTCAATTTCAAACTTCCAAGGTACATACCCCAAAGAGCCGGGCAGATCCACCTTACTTCTCCAAAAAGTCATTCACTTGCAAAACGAAGAGCTTTCTTAATTTTCGAAAGAGGCGCGTTGATAAGCTTTTGAAGATCTTCTATCACCGGAAATGTGAGAGTATCAAAACAGGCAACCACTGTTTTTAGATCCTCCGTAGCATTACGATTTAACAACGGTACATCCTTGTAGGGGGTTCTTTTCTGCAAAGCATGCACGTAGCCAGCATGCAGGCCAGAGTTGATGCCCACGGCACTCATCGCATTGTTAACTGTGGCCACGGCCGCAGTCATTTCCGCCCCCTTGTGGATGTTTTTAGCCAAAAGCTGAGCTCCCTCCGAAAGCATCCAAACCTTCGTCGCCTGAAGATCTTCCACTCTCGCTTTCAAGGAAACATTCTCCGCCCCCATTTCTTCCTCACGTCCTTTCATCTCCTCAATACGGTCCTTTAAATCAGCTTCGCCTGATTTAAGCGCATCCCGTTCTGGAAAAAGTGTTAGAAAAACAGAAGAAATAAGAAACAAGTTAAAACAAAAAAAAAAGACGTACCAGCCATCATGCTCTCATAAGCAAGACGAGCCTTATTAAGAGAATCCTCCATGTTCGCCAAAACCATCTTATGCTCTTCATCCTTCTGTTTCATCGACCCGGAAAACGCTTTAAACTCCGAAGAGATCCTATCCCTGTCTTCCGCGGCAGCAGCAGCAGTCGCTTGAGACGATTGATTCTGGGCGGTCAAGGACTTAACCTTTTCCTGTTGAGCCTGCAGATCCTGGGTTAGTTGAGTGATTTTCTTCTCCGCATCCGAAGTTTTCATAACCCTCCGTTTCAAAGAACGGGTTTCTTTTTCCAAATCCTCCTTACCCGACTCCGCCTCCACCCACCTACGATAAAGCTCCGTCACAAAGATGTTTGATTGGGCTTGGTTAGTCAGAACCGCAGCCCCTAGATCTGGATTCTTCATCCTCCGGCTCCTAGCATGATCTATCGGAGTATTTATGTTGAAAAGCATAGTCCTGGCAACCAAGGTATCCATCACCGAGTCTTTGTTTCGGATGTCCCAATCAGGAATAAACTTTTCTTCAGCAGTTGCTAGGTCAATATCCATGTCATCCGAAAACAAATCTGCATATCGAAAAAAGGAAATCAACTCAGGTCCGAACCACGATGAGGGAAGTGAAGACACTTGATCTTCCTCATCATCTATAAAACAGTCCGGACCTAAGGATGAACCCGAACGCATACCTGAAAAAGTCACCACCTTCGGCTCACTATGAGCTTTACCCTTATCTGTGTCCACCGGATTCTCCACTTCCATGCTCTCCACTTCACTATCAGGAACAAAGCCACTTGAATAGACATGAGTTGGTTTATTGCGAGCTAAGGCAGCCTCCTCCCTAGAAAACTTACCTCCGGTAAGATGTTCATCCAGTTCATCCATTATGTTACCTTCAGAGTGGGAATCCTTCTTTGCTTTCTTCGACCTTGGCAATGGAAGAGGATCAGTAGCACGAATCTTAACCGGCTCATTTTTCCTCTTACGAGAGCGAGCCTTCAAAACCACACCTGATAAATCCACACCCGACGTTACACCCTTGCTTTTTAAAGAAGAAGGCTGATATTGGAGGGCCGCATCTAAATCATGGGCTTCCGGATCATCATCCACATCATCAAGAAACGATCTCTTACCAAGGTGGGATCCGGATGAACCAGCGGTTTCCTTCATAGATTTCGGGGTAGAAGAAGCAGCCTCCGCAGCAATTTGTTCAGGCATGTCCTGAGGAATGGAAGAAGTTGCTTCGGTAACAGATGGCCCAGTCACGTTCGGATCCACCGGTGGACGGATCGGATGAGCCGAAGATGCCACCTGCTTCATCAACGGAACATCCTCCTCCCCTTGTACCTCAAAGTCAAAATCTAAAACATCCGTGTTCGGAACCTTTAAAGCATCAAGAAGAGACATCGCAGCACCTGCATTCCAAAACAAAAAGAGAGTTAGCAAAAAATATAAGTAATGGTGCCGAAGGGGACGTAAAGGGCCGTAACTTACGATCACGCTTTCGGCGAATAATCGGCCAATCCCTATCCCCTCGGGCCCAGGAAAAACTAACTCGACCTAACCAAAGGAAATGCTCGGGAAGGGGACGAATGGAAGATTTATGCTCAATCAGGGCACGAACAAGATTTTCATTATAAACAAAGTCTTCATCGAAGGACATCGTTTGATCCTTGAAACGCCACCTCATATCTTCCGGCAGACAGCGGTCATCTAGCCAGAAAAAGTTGTCCTTCCAGTTTTTTAGGCTAGACCGCTCGCCGGAGGATGGGGAAGGGACATTCTTTCGATGCGCGAATGTATACCAATCTCCAGCCGAGATGAACTCGTAAAAATATCGAAAAACATTCAGGTCCGGCTTCTGGTCTAAGGCTCGGCAAGAAATTTCGAAATGGTTAATGCGGCTAAGGCCGAAGGGATTAACCTGACAAATATGAACCCTAAAAAATTGCAGAACCCTAATAAAAAAGCGAGAGAAAGGAACCCTATAATTCGCGAAATTACAGACGCGAGTATAAAAGGGAAACTTCCCTTGACGGAACGGATATATGGCTTCCCTTTCGGAGGGAAGGACCGGGTACAGATCTAGGGGAATCCTATAATCTCTAATGAACTTATCCAACTGCCGTTGGGTAAGCATGCTCACGCTCTCCGAAAGATTCTCCTTACTAGGAACCATAACTTTAAAATAGTAAAAAGAATAAGGACGCACCTTTTTCTTTCAAGAAGAAGAAGAGATTAGAGAGGATAGACAGCAGAGAAGATGGAAGAAGAGAGGAGAAAAGGTGAAAATGAAGTGGTAAAAACCAAATTTATAGGAAAAAGTAAGTCGGTTGGGGGCCCATCATGTCAACCGTCACTTCTCACAATTCCCAACGCGGGTTCCGCTACCGTCACCAGTAGGTGACTGACGGTCAAGATAATGAAGGTCACCCACACCATTCAAAATACGCCACGTCATCAATTCAAAACCACTCCCGCGGCGACACGTCATCCGAGTAAGACAAAAAGCTTGAAGTAATAGTTTGCCAAGTCTTTACTAAAGACTTACCAAACTGGGGGACTTGAAGATACATGTCCGAGGCCGGACATGATCCTTAGGACGAACAAGACTCCACTTGGACGGACATCCGAAACATGTCCGTTCCATATCAAGAACCTCCGAAGACGAATCTCCATTCAAGTGCGTCTGGACGGATGATGTCATCTCAGTTGACTACTATAAATACCCCATCAAGTACAAAGCCAAGTACGATTTTCTGAACCTTCGTCCTTACTTTCTCTCTCTACTTTCTCTCTCTACTTTCTCTCTCTACCAATACTTATCCTCACGCCGGAGGGTGGTCGCAGAGGGGCCCTCCCATCTCTGCGACGAGCCTAACGGTTTTCTGTTTTGCAGGACTGTTCTTCAAGTTCTCTCACAAGACCCAAACCCTCGTTTACAGGCTCCGGCCTAAACACGATTCTTTGGTTCTTCAGGCCCAATCTAAAATCCACAGCCGTCAAAACCATGTGTGTGATGATGTTTGATTATTTTGTTCTTTGTGAAAACCCACAATTAATGATGATACTAATAGTTCCCTCCAATCAAAGATATCGGCTGCCATTTATATGTTGTGCCAAATCTTAGAATCTCATGATGATGTCCAACTGTGCACCCCTTTTATAACTACCGTAACCTACGAGTTGCAACGTAAGTTACGCTTTAGAGCTTCTGTTTCTTTTCTTTTGACTGCTTGTTTCAATCGTAAGCGATGGTTGTTACACCGTAACTTACGTCACATGTTTCAAGTCCATCCTTTAGCTGCATGTTAACTTTCAATAAATTAACCTCAGGTCCCTGGACTTTAATCTCTTACATTTCTCACGTATCCACGTTATTTCATGACCCGAACAACTCCCGTTTCATCACTACGCTCTCTAACTTCGCCGTATTATGCGTTTTACCTGTAAATCCACAAACTTGCGTAGTCAACATATTCAAAGCGTATAATCAACTAAACGGCCATAAACATGTAATATAACACACTTTAACATCCGGGTTTCACACACTCCATCACCAAGAAGCTTAGGATCCTGCCTTTGACAGGAGTAACTGGGACATCGAGGGCTGGAAGGCTAGGCTGGCTGAGTTGGAGGATGAAGAAGAGGCTGAAGAGGTTCTGGCAATCGAGGCTGGTGGCAGTGGCAAGGATCATGTGAAGGATACTGGAGCTGGAGGAGATGGTGATGCAGCGAAGGTGTAGGCTGCATGAATGGGCGATGAAGGACATTTCTAGACGTAGCCGGAGCCCATTTTTTTTTAGAATTTGGTAGTTTATTTTGGTTATGGTGTTTTTGTTGAACAATGATGGGTTGTAATAACTTTAGAAAACAGTTTCTAGGGTGAAGGATCATGGATCCTTAAACAATAGGCAGGATAATGGGTGGTGGATGGATCCTCTGTTTGGGGGATGAAGCCACTCGTTATCCTTCCGTCTTTTATTTCCTGCACTACCAAGACCCGTAAACAATGGACACCCTTTGCCAACCCATGTGGACGGGCCACGTTTTGCTGGTAGAAACGTGGGTTGGCAATTTTGACAACCTTAAAGGGTTTAATCTTTTGTGAATAAAATAACTTTAACTTTTTGGCTATCTCCCGTGTTACTATCCTTGTTAGTACTTTACTTTTCAATTATTGTGATGTTCATTTTGTTTAAATTTATCAAATAAAGAAATATTTAATAAATATCCTCAAAAAGTTTAGGATATGATCAAGGATCACATATCCTATAGTCGACAAGTTCTGAAAAGTAACATATTTTAAGGATCATAAGTTCAGTTGTCAAAGGATAAGGGTTACTCAAATAAATAATGAGTAAAATCAAAATAGTTAAGGATCATACCTGAGAATCCAAGTTAGGATCCTATCCTTTAACACTTATAATCAGGATAACCCAAAAGACAAACCTTAGTAGAAAGTAAGGATCAAGAATCCTTGGTCGTTTATCTCCAAAAACCTGAAATAGGATACAACTTGGGACTAAGCCAATATAAGATAAGAGTTAGTAACTGGGGACAAGCCCAACAATTCTGGGGACAAGCCCAATATACTGGGGACAAGCCCAAAGGATAACTGGGGACAAGCCCAAAGGATAACTGGGGACAAGCCCAAAGGATCGTGTGTAAACTGGAGTATGGCCCTCACTGGCGACTATCCAAACTTAGTGACATGAAAATGCCAAAGCCTTAGCTAACGTGAAAACGTTAGAAACCTTAGGAACGGATGTATGGTACGTCTACCATTATACGTAGGATCCTGAATATAGCCAGTACAACGAAATTGTCAGCCCCTAAAACTGGTCCCATTGCCATGAACTATACCAGGATCATCGTGCGCTACTGGCGAAACTGGGGACAGGCCCAAATAACTGGGGTCAAGCCCAAATAACTGGATACTTCTGTGGATACTCAATCCTTAGTTAAGGATACCTGAACCTTCAAAACTCAGAATCATGTAAAAGGAGGATAAAGGATGCAGGATCCTTACCCTTATATGAGATAATTAAAGAATGAAATAGTTAGATATCAGAATATTACCAGAAAGAGGATCATCTGTCTTATAAGGATCCTTCAAGGATACTTGTCATGTTAGGATCATGGATCCTTGTCACATGAAATATTTCTTCAAATGGACAGCATTCCAAGCTCTTGGTATCAAATAACCTTCCATTGTTAGCAATCGATATGCCCCCTTTCCTGCCTCAGCTTCAATCAAATAGGGGCCTTCCCATTTTGGTGCCAACTTTCAATCAGCATGATTGGTAGTATTCTGAAATGCTTTCCTTAATACCATATCACCAACTTGGAATTTCCTGATCCTGACATTTTTTTTGTAGGCTCCAGCCATCCTTTGTTGATAACTAGCCATCCTTATCCTTGCCAAATCCCTGATTTCTTCTATAGTATCCAAGTCTTGAACCAAGTTTTCAGCATTTTCTTCAGGATCACGAATGCTTGTTCTTGCAGTTGGAACCACCATCTCTGTAGGGATCACTGATTCTTGTAACACCTCGAAAATTCACGTCCTATAATGAGTTGACACGTGTCATATGTTTAAACATGTGAAAGAATGTTATAAAAGGATTAAAGTTGACAATCATGGAAAGTATGTGAATATACGAGTTCTAAATGTCAAAAGTGAATAAATATATTGTACATTAACCCTACATGATGCTCATATCTTCGAACGAATAAATCATGGATCATACGAAGCTAAATATGAAAGAAAGTGAGAGATTACAAACTACAGGGGTTAAATGTGTCAACATGTTTAAGTTATACCTCTGAGTGACCTTTTGACAAACCCGAAGCTTTGTAACGGTTAACTATGCTCACTAGAATGCACGATATAAATTTCATAAAGTTTCGTTATCGTATGAGAAAATTATGATCAAATTCGTGTACAAGGGGTTAAAGCGTCAACGTTGAAGTTTATGACTTTTCGGGTAACAATAAAGTTAACCGAGGACTAAACAAAGTGGGTATATGTCTTGAAGCCCTTAAACGTCAATTTGGAGGGTTCAAAGTGCAAGAAATAAAGTCGTAGCAAAGTCTTGAAGAGCCAAGGATCAAAACACAAAAATCAAAAATATAAGATTTTGTCAGAAGAGGTCTATATGCGTGCCGCGAGGGCCTGTCTGGTCCGAAAACTTTGGGTTATTGTCTTCCAATTGCAATGTAACTGACTTTAATCCGATTTTACACATCTTGCATGACCCCTAGGCAACCCCTAGACACTTAGAGACATTTGGAAGTGATCCAAGGCCATGGTTAGACTTGTGTGTCAATGATCCATGAGTTCTTGAGCACTATATAAAGGGCCAAGGCTGCAACCATTTCTTCACACCTTTCTCTTGCATTCCTGATCATTTCTGGAGCTCCAAAGCAGTCTCAAGTGATCACTAATCAAGCATAGGACTTGGGTAAGTATGCTTAACCTTTCTTAGTTAAGTTTTTGCTTAGTTTTAGCTTAAAAGTCAAACCGTCGTAATTAACGGTTGACTTAATGATTAATCACTAATGGTCCAGTGATTAGTCGAATTGAAAGTAGTTATAAGTTGGTAATTATGTGGGTAATAAACCCTTAAAAGGGTTCCCCCTGATTCCCACTCTAACTAGGTCAAATGTCGGGTCAAACTTGTTATTAAAAAGTCAACAGAATGCTTAATTTCTAATTTATGCATAATTAGCAATGTAGAACACATACAACCTATTTGATCATTAATATAACTTGGTAATTAGTATAAGAACATGTCTAAACATGTTCAACCCGACAATTTTCTGTTTTGACCCGGTTCGGAACCGATAGTCGCAAAACTTTGACTTTTGCTTCGACTTCAGTTCTGACCCGTTTAAGCATGATTTGGAATTTCCTTAGAGCTTCCTTAGGACCAGGTTACATGCTAGTATAACCCTCTGTGATTATACACCATGGTTCATTAGTTAACCAATTAATATGCATGATTCCGTTAATCGCCTATATGTTGACCATTATGCCCTTTTCACCATAAAACGTGATTTTTGGAAATGTAAAAGAGTAGAAACCTTAGTCACAGATATATAAACTTGTACCCAAAGTTTGACATCAGTTTGAGGTGTAGTTTGAGAGTTATGCTCATTAGCGTAACTTGAAAGCTTTATGTTAATTAAACGGCGTAATTAGCGTATAGCCTATTTAAACTCACTTTTTGATATCCAACTTCTTACCCACTGATGTAATATATTATTTTGGGATTTTTGAAGATTTTTAATTAATTTTAGGCTGAGCATAACTTATAGTCGTAGGCTTAATCCGGTAATTGTCGGTTTTGCCCTTACGGGCTATAAAATGAGTTTTACATATCTATTTGACTCCAAAAATTTTGCTACTGATTTTAAATGATAAATAAATTATTTTAAGCCTTCTGGAATGATAAAAATATCAGCTTTATGTATAGAACCCGGAAATGGCTTTTAATCGCCTTTTTAAGCGTTTTTAACGCATAGTATGTACTAGAACTATTTTAAACATACAAGGGTTGATACCTACTGATATTTTAGGTAAATTATAATATTTTAACAGTAAGCAAAGGTTGTTAAACTCAGACTTCAGTTTTGAGCTTTTCGGCTTATGTGAAATTACCAAAATGCCCCTACGGTGCATAGTTTGGTTATAATTGATAAATTTCACATATATACCTTACCCTACTGTTATAACTAATTAAATTGAGTATTTTTGCTGATTACATCAGACCTGTAACTCAGGTTAATACTTAAACTCTTTTATAACCTTGAAAATGACCAAACTACCCCTACGGGACATAGTTTGTGTTTAAATTCGTTTCGGGCATAATAAAAGACATCTTAATGATGTCACAACATATTTGAGGCATATTAACTTAGGAAACCTGTATATGGCTCTTATGAATACCCGTTACGCTATTTACACGTTCGGTTCGGTTTATGTAACTAGTTGCATAAATTAGCCAAAACGGGTCAAACCTTATTGGTTTTATCTCAAAATCCAGAATGTATATGAAATACCCATATTAAGAAAGTCTTCAAACTTGTCGGGTCTAAATCACATTCTATCCGGTCTTCGCTTAATCGTGCGTATGAACCGTATCTTTGAAACTAACCGGTCTAAGCTTAAGCTTAACTAAAGACCCGTTAGGATTCTAATAGGTTATTATAAACCTTCGTTCCAGATTAGGAGGACCAGTAAAAGCTACTTGCATTTGCTTATTGTGATTATTACATTGCTCAGGTAAATACTTTTAACTTATTTTCCCTATACGAGCTTGGGTTACGGTATATAAAATACCGCTTGGTCGGGCATCAAATCTTCCATCGTTTGGTGGTTAATTGAATAATTTGATCGGCCCGTTTAAATTGTTTTGTTTACTTAAAGCCTTTGGGGGGTTAATGACCATGTCTCGGATATCCTTGGCATCATTTTACGAAATGGCCACGACCTAAGCGCGGAGTGTAGGCGTACACTCGTCAATGCATAAATAGATTATGTGGTGTGTCCATTGATCTTTAACCCGGCATGATCCGGGCTACTGAACGCATAAGAAACATGTAATTCATTTACAAGATTATATATCTAAATAATTATCCCAAGTTATAAAATGTTTGTGCCATGTGCATCCAAATCAATTTTTAATCATTTTTAAAATGAGTCAGTTGATTGTATTTACCAGTGTAAACTGACGTATTTTCCCAAAAAGATTAAATGCAGGTACTAAGCGTAATAGGCTGGATTCTCTCCTTAGCATCAATAAAGAGTCTCGCAAGCTTAAGATGCCTATCGTCTGTTGAACTACTGTTTCCTATTTATTTTGATCCGTCTGGGGATAAACTTTCAACTGTTTGTGATACACGATATTACAATATTTTATTCGGTTGAAATATATCTTTCAATTGCTTCCGCTGTGCATTTAAATATTGTGTTGTTTGACTATTATGTTGCCAACCACGTCACGATACTCCCCACCGGGCCCACCGGTGACACGTGGAATTCGGGGTGTGACAGGTTGGTATCAGAGCCAACACTGAGTGAATTAAACACTAGCCTTTTGTGTTTAATCTCAGTTATACAATTGCACATTCTAAAACTTTCGAGTCTAGACAAATAACATAGGACAAACTCTACCTTGTTTTGTTTTGTTTTGTCCTTTATTTTATATATACTTGTCGTTATCTTATGTTATATTGACAGGACTAACCATGCCGCCAAGATTCTTTCGACGAAGAGGACGAGGCAAGGGGCCAATCACTGCCCCCAATGACGACGAGGCAGGACCTTCGCATATGCGAGCTCCTTCCACCACCGCGAGTGCTGACCCTAGAGAAAACCGGAGGAACCTTTTCGAACCAGCTAGACGATCAGTATCGCACAGTTCGACGCCTCCCATTCACAACTCTTATGGGCCACATTCGAAAAATGAGCCCGACAACCCTCAACCTTCTTACATACCTTTACAGCGATCCTTATCGCACCATTCCTTTGGTGACCCTACACCTGTTTTTAGGGGCCGGTTTAACCCGGCAAACTTCATGCAAGAACCAGTGGAATTTAACCCATTGGGGCCAGAGGATCATTTCTCCAGTGATCATGCAGAAGACATGGACGAGGACACGGATCCCGTCGAGCCCGCAACCGGAACTCCCAACCATCCAATCGAGGTCTCGGATGGTTCGTCTTTTCACAGATCACCCTACGGTGGTCCAGACAGCTTTCAAGCACGGTTTAACCAGTGCGAGTGGTATTTTACACCCTCGCATCATTCGTCGCCTCATCATCAGCAGCAGCAGCAGGATCCCTCTGAGGATTCACGATTCGTGGCAGTCACGCCACCGCCTCCACCGCCACCAGTTCAGCCCGCACCTCCGCAACTGCCGAGGCGTAGGAGAACCGGAAGGTGGATTTCCGCGCGAGGAGGAGATTTTCATTTTAGCTCTCCTCGACAATCAAGTGGCAGTCATTATCCGCCACTTCAAGAAGATCCACAAATGGGTGGACCTTCGAACCCAGTTGCACAGCAACCACCACCGATGGGTTTTGATAACCCGATTCCAGCATACACGGGTTCGATGACGTACAACCCGTTTGGGCCGCCGGTTCACACCAACTACAATTACGCTGAAGCCGACCCATACATGGTAGCAGCCAATTATAACGCCCTTCATCCTGAAGGACAGTATGGATCTCCTTGGGGAGTAGGGTACCCAACTCATGGGTACCAAATACCTGCTAGACCTATTATTCGGCAACAATCGCAGCCGCCAAGGTTCTCCCCACCAGAGCGTGAAGAAATTCTACAAAGGTTGGACCAGGTCGAGCGAGACTTTCACCGAGATCGCAGGGAGCGACAGACCTTCTTCCAAGGATTGACAAGCCTAATAAAAGGGAAGAGCAAGAAGGACCATTAAATCCTTCCACTGTTGTTGTAATTTTTCCTTGTATCATTTGAGCCCCTGCGTGGGCCTGTCTTGCTGTATTAGCCCCTGTATGGGTATGTATGTTTGTTTGTTTTGACCCCTGCGTGGGTCTATTTTTCTGTTAACCCCTACGAGGGTATGATGTTTGTTTAAGTCCCTGCGTGGACTAGTATGTTGTTTGATCCCTGCGTGGGTATGTTGCTTTATTAAAAAGTCCCGTTTAGGGCGATGTGTAATCTATTAATAATTAATGGAATGTTATGTTTATAAATTTCATTTTTGCTATTATCTGCATAAATATATTATATATGAAATAAATAAATCAAAAATCATTCCTTTTAATAATAATCTGCCTATTAAATATTGAATAAGAATCTCAAGAGTGAAACCTAGCCTCAGTGTCATTATAAAGACCTGGCCAAGATGGTAAGACCTGTTTAAAAGATTCGTATCCCTGTTAACATCTGAAAATATGTTAACACTCCTGGCAGACGTGATTCATTAAAATCACACACGTCATTCTTATATAAGGACTCTTCAAAAAGATTCCTAACCCAAATTAATGATCTCTGAATCATGGGTTTAAATCATCAATTAAGATGATCATATTTTGACCATACATTGGTAATATAGTGCCTACGGGCCCTGCTCATTTCTACATGAGCTAAAAGACAGTGGTAGCTATGACTCCCTGTCCGAAAAAGGTAATGAACTATGTTCAAGCCTTAAAGGCTTTGATTCTCTGAAATCATAGCTTATAATTTATAAATGTCCTTGTGACTAGGCCTTTTGTGCTATTAATAAAACTGTTATTATTTTATAATTAGGATAAATTATAATAAAATCCTAAATAAATACGATTAATAAATTAACCAAATATGGTCTATGTTTACCATGGTTAATGAATTGCCATAAAAGACAATTCCATAATAAACTCCCAAGTAAACTATTGTCCTTGTTTTCTATAACAGTTCAATTAAAATGGCTGACTCGGATGAAATTAATAGTCACCCAGTGGAGAATAATGATAACGCCCGAATTAATATAACGGGTGCTGAACTGAAAGCGTTAGTAAACGACGCAGTTACAAAGGCCTTAGAGCGGCAGTATGAAGAATATAGTGGGACTAGAAGTAGGACCCTATCTACACCGCATTCGAAGCCACCTTCCAAGAAGGAAGAACCCAAGAAAGATGATGATCGACTCTCCTCAAACCACCACAGTGCTCTATCTCAACATATTGTACTAAATCAAGAACCCCGTTGTAAGGGTTGCTCCTATAAATACTTCGTTTCATGCAAACCCCGGGATTTCACTGGGGAAAAAGGAGCCATTGACTGCATGACATGGTTAGACGAGATGGATACAGTAGTGGATATCAGCGGGTGCGCTGAGAGGGATATAGTCAAGTTTGTGTCGCAATCTTTTAAAGGCGAGGCTTTAGCCTGGTGGAGATCACTGATTCAAGCCACCGGGAAGATCCCATTGTACAACATGTCTTGGGAGCAATTCGTTGCCCTCATCAGGGACAACTACTGTCCTCAACACGAGGTCGAAAAGATTGAGTCAGATTTTCTTTCGTTGGTAATGACCAATCTAGATTGCCAAGCTTACCTCACGAGCTTTAATACCATGTCGAGGTTGGTTCCGTATTTGGTAACTCCGGAACCCAAATGAATAGCTCGTTTCATCGGGGGTTTAGCCCCGGAGATAAAGGCAAGCGTGAAGGCCTCTAGACCGACTACTTTCAGATCGGTGGCTGATATATCCTTGTCACTCACTTTGGACGCGGTCAGGCAAAGATCGCTGAGGAACAAGGATGCTGAGAAGAGAAAACGTGAAGATGATAATTCACGAAGGTCAAACAAGAAGCACCGAGGAAACGGTGACAACAAGAAGGGGTCTGAATCAAGGAAAGATGGGCATCAGTCTGGTGAGAAGCCCAAATGCAAAGTCTGCAAGAAACAACACTTTGGAAAGTGCAGACTTGAATCAAACTTGCAGACTCAGTCAAGAACTTTTGCTTGTGGGATATGCAAGTCCAAGTAACACAAGACCTTGGATTGCAAGAAGCTGAAAGATGCAACATGCTACAGTTGCAATGAAAAGGGGCACATTAAGACCAACTGCCCTAAATACGCCAAGAAGCCTGAAGAGGCCAAGAAGACCAATGCTAGGGTCTTTAGGATGGATGCGAAGGAGGCTGTGCAAGACGATAACGTGATCACAGGTACCTTTCTCATAAATGATATCTATGCAAGAGTGCTTTTTGATTCAGGCGCAGATAAATCATTTGTAGATAATAGGTTTTGCAAATTGCTTAATTTGCCTGTTAAAACCTTAAGTGTAAAATATGAAGTGGAGTTAGCAGATGGCACCATAGAAACCGTCTCAACTGTGTTAGATGGATGTGTTATATCCATTAAGAACCACTCTTTTCCCTTGTCCTTACTTCCTTTGAAGTTAGCTGGTTTTGACATCGTATTAGGCATGGACTGGTTATCTCATAACCAGGCCCAGATTGTCTGCAATAAAAAGCAAGTGGCTGTGGTGATTAAGACTCCGTCTGGTGAAGCACTTACCATTCGGGGAGATACCCAATATGGATTGCCTGAGCAAGTGACCATGCTCAAGGCCTCTAAGTGTTTGAAGAAAGGTTATGTCATCTACATGGCACAAGTGACTTTTGATGAGCCGAAACCTAAGATGGAAGACATCCCCGTCATTTCTGAATACCCTGAAGTTTTTCCGGAAGAACTACCTGGTTTACCACCAGATAGGCAAGTGGAATTTCGAATTGACATCATCCCTGGAGCAGCACCTGTTGCTAGAGCGCCTTACAGGTTGGCACCAACAGAGATGAAGGAATTGAGAACACAACTGGATGAATTGCTAGCTAAAGGTTTCATTAAACCTAGTTCGTCTCCTTGGGGAGCGCCAGTCTTGTTTGTCAAAAAGAAGGATGGATCGATGCGTCTATGCATCGATTATCGTGAACTTAATAAGGTCACAATAAAGAATAGGTATCCTTTGCCCAGGATCGACGATTTGTTCGATCAATTGCAAGGGGCAAGTTATTTCTCGAAGATTGACTTGAGGTCAGGCTACCACCAACTGAAGGTTAGAGATGAAGACGTACATAAAACTGCATTTAGGACTCGTTATGGTCATTACGAGTTCCTAGTGATGCCTTTTGGGCTCACTAATGCACCTGCCGCATTCATGGATCTCATGAATCGCGTATGCAAGCCTTACTTAGATAAATTCGTCATCGTTTTCATCGACGACATTCTTATCTACTCGAGGAACCAAGCTGACCATGAGAAACACCTTCGCTGTATTCTCAAACTCCTGCATCATGAGAAGCTCTATGCCAAATTCTCTAAATGTAAATTTTGGCTTTGAGAGGTCCAATAACTTAGACATGTGGTTAGTGAACGTGGTATCCAAGTGGATCCCACTAAGGTGGAAGCTGTTATGAACTGGCAAGAGCCAAAGACGCCTACAGAGATTCGTAGCTTCCTGGGATTGGCAGGATATTACAGGCATTTCATTGAAAATTTTTCAAGGATTGCTGCACCCCTAACTTCGTTGACTCGTAAGAAAATAAAGTTTGATTGGGGGCCTAAGCAGCAAGAATCTTTTGATATTCTGAAGCAAAAGTTGAGCAATGCTCCTGTACTGACATTTCCCGAAGGTACCGAGGAATTCGTAGTTTACTGCGATGCATCTCACACTGGCATGGGGTGTGTGCTTATGCAGAAAGGCAAGGTTATTGCCTATGCTTCACGGCAGTTGAAAGTACATGAAAAGAATTACACCACCCATGACTTGGAGTTGGGTGCCGTTGTATTTGCACTAAAACTGTGGAGGCATTATTTGTATGGTATCAAGTGTGTGATCTATTCTGATCACAAGAGCCTTCAACATCTGTTTAATCAGAAGGATTTAAACATGAGGCAGCACCGATGGATGGAGACTTTGAATGATTATGATTGTGAAATCAGATACCATCCCGGCAAGGCAAATGTGGCTGCCGATGCCTTGAGCAGAAAGGAAAGGGTGAAACCCATCCGAATCAATGCCAACAGCATTGAAATAAAGAACGGTTTGAATGAAAGGTTGTTAGCTGCACAGAAGGAAGCTGTGTTGGAAGCTAACTATCCTAATGAAAAGCTTGGGGTAACTGAGGAGCAGTTATCTCTTGGCAGGGATGGAATTCTAAGATTGAATGGACGAATATGGGTTCCAATCTATGGAGGACTTCGGGATGTTATCCTCCAGGAAGCCCATAGTTCCAAATATTCTGTTCATCCTGGAGCTGATAAGATGTACCATGATCTAAGGGCAAACTATTGGTGGATAGGCTTGAAGAAGTCTGTAGCTACCTATGTAGCTAAATGCTTGACGTGTGCGCAAGTCAAAGCAGAACATCAAAAGCCGTCTGGTTTGCTACAACAGCCTGAACTTCCTACTTGGAAGTGGGAAATGGTAACGATGGATTTCATCACCAAATTGCCGAAGACAAGGAAAGACAATGATACTATATGGGTGATTGTTGATAGACTGACTAAGTCAGCTCATTTCCTACCCATCAAGGAGACTTATAGCTCCGATATGTTGGCCTAGTTATACGTGGATAAGATTGTAGCCTTACATGGCATACCTGTGTCTATTATCTCTGACAGAGATACTAGATACACGTCACATTTTTGGAAAAGTTTCCAACAATCTTTGGGCACGCGTTTGAATTTTAGTACGGCTTACCATCCTCAGATGGACGGTCAGAGTGAGCGTACTATTCAAACCTTGGAAGACATGCTTCGAGCATGCGTGATTGATTTAGGTGGTAGTTGGGATAACCACCTGCCGTTAATCGAATTCTCCTACAACAATAGCTACCATACCAGCATTAAGGCTGCGCCTTTTGAGGCCTTATACGGTAGAAAGTGTAGAACGCCCGTTTGTTGGGCAGAAGTTGGAGATGTCCAATTATCAGGACCAGAGATAGTCTTTGAAATGACGGACAAGATTTTCCAGATTCGTGACCATCTCAAAGCTGCCCGGGATAGGCAGAAGAGCTACGCAGATCCAAAGTGTAAAGCTATGAAATTTGAAGTAGGTGACAAAGTGTTGCTTAAAGTATCACCCTGGAAGGGAGTGATGCGATTTGGTAAGAAAGGCAAATTAAGCCGGAGATACATAGTACCGTTCGAAGTCATCGAACGTGTCAGATCGGTTGCCTATAAGTTAAACTTACCAGAAGAGCTCAGTGGAATTCACAATGTGTTTCACATCTGCAATCTGAAAAAGTGTTTCACTGATGAATCACTGGTCATACCACATATAGATGTGCATATAGATGGGAGCTTGAAATTTGTGGAAAAACCATTGTCGATTGAAGATCGACAGGTTAAGAAGCTTCGAAGGAAGCATGTGCCTATTGTAAAGGTAAAATGGGATGCCCGTAGAGGTCCCGAATATACGTGGGAGGTTGAGTCCACAATGAAAGAAAAGTACACTTATTTGTTTCAGTAAATCTCGAGGTCGAGATTTCTTTTAAGGGGGTGAGGATGTAACACCTCGAAAATTCACGTCCTATAATGAGTTGACACGTGTCATATGTTTAAACGTGTGAAAGAATGTTATAAAAGGATTAAAGTTGACACTCATGGAAAGTATGTGAATATACGAGTTCTAAATGTCAACAGTGAATAAATATACTGTACATTAACCCTACATGATGCTCATATCTTTGAACGAATAAATCATGGATCATACGAAGCTAAATATGAAAGAAAGTGAGAGATTACAAACTACAGGGGTTAAATGTGTCAACATGTTTAAGTTATACCTCTGAGTGACCTTTTGACAAACCCGAAGCTTTGTAACAGTTAATTATGCTCACTAAAATGCATGATATAAATTTCATAAAGTTTCGTTATCGTATGAGAAAATTATGATCAAATTCGTGTACAAGGGGTTAAAGCGTCAACGTTGAAGTTTATGACTTTTCGGGTAACAATAAAGTTAACCGAGGACTAAACAAAGTGGGTATATGTCTTGAAGCCCTTAAACGTCAATTTGGAGGGTTCAAAGTGCAAGAAATAAAGTCGTAGCAAAGTCTTGAAGAGCCAAGGATCAAAACACAAAAATCAAAAATATAAGATTTTGTCAGAAGAGGCCTCGCGCCACGCGAAGCCCCAGGGGGGGTCTACGCGTGCCGCGAGGGCCTGTCTGGTCCGAAAACTTTGGGTTCTTGTCTTCCAATTGCAATGT
The DNA here is from genome assembly GCA_030545235.1 of Helianthus tuberosus. NCBI lineage: Eukaryota > Viridiplantae > Streptophyta > Magnoliopsida > Asterales > Asteraceae > Helianthus > Helianthus tuberosus. The sequence goes on from CM060420.1 coordinate 140,588,397, forward strand.
AACCGAATTTAATCCGATTTTCCACATCTTGCATGACCCCTAGGCCCCTAGACACTTAGAGACATTTGGAAGTGATCCAAGGCCATGGTTAGACTTGTGTGTCAATGATCCATGAGTTCTTGAGCACTATATAAAGGGCCAAGGCTGCAACCATTTCTTCACACCTTTCTCTTGCATTCCTGATCATTTCTGGAGCTCCAAATCAGGCTCAAGTGATCACTAATCAAGCATAGGACTTGGGTAAGTATGCTTAACCTTTCTTAGTTAAGTTTTTGCTTAGTTTTAGCTTAAAAGTCAAACCGTCGTAATTAACGGTTGACTTAACGATTAATCACTAATGGTCCAGTGATTAGTCGAATTGAAAGTAGTTATAAGTTGGTAATTATGTGGGTAATAAACCTTTAAAAGGGTTCCCCCTGATTCCTACTCTAACTAGGTCAAATGTCTGGTCAAACTTGTTATTAAAAAGTCAACAGAATGCTTAATTTTTAATTTATGCATAATTAGCAATGTAGAACACATACAACCTGTTTGATCATTAATATAACTTGGTAATTAGTATAAGAACATGTCTAAACATGTTCAACCCGACAGTTTTCTGTTTTGACCCGGTTCGGAACCGAAAGTCGCAAAACTTTGACTTTTGCTTCGACTTCAGTTCTGACCCGTTTAAGCATGATTTGGAATTGCCTTAGAGCTTCCTTAGGACCAGGTTACATGCTAGTATAACCCTCTATGATTATACACCATGGTTCATTAGTTAACCAATTAATATGCATGATTCCATTAATCGCCTATATGTTGACCATTATGCCCTTTGCACCATAAAACGTGATTTTTGGAAATTTAAAAGAGTAGAAACCTTAGTCACTGATATATAAACTTGTACCCAAAGTTTGACATCAGTTTGAGGTGTAGTTTGAGAGTTATGCTCATTAGCGTAAATTGAAAGCTTTATGTTAATTAAACGGCGTAATTAGCGTATAGCCTATTTAAACTCACTTTTTGATATCCAACTTCTTACCCACTGATGTAATATATTATTTTGGGATTTTTGAAGATTTTTAATTAATTTTAGGCTGAGCATAACTTATAGTCGTAGGCTTAATCCGGTAATTGTCGGTTTTGCCCTTACGGGCTATAAAATGAGTTTTACATATCTATTTGAGTCCAAACCTTTTGCTACTGATTTTAAATGATAAATAAATTATTTTAAGCCTTCTGGAATGATAAAAATATCAGCTTTATGTATAGAACCCGAAAATGGCTTTTAATCACATTTTTAAGCGTTTTTAACGCATAGTATGTACTAGAACTATTTTAAACATACAAGGGTTGATACCTACTGATATTTTAGGTAAATTATAATATTTTAACAGTAAGCAAAGGTTGTTAAACTCAGACTTCAGTTTTGAGCTTTTCGGCTTATGTGAAATTACCAAAATGCCCCTACGGTGCATAGTTTGGTTATAATTGATAAATTTCACATATATACATTACCCTACTGTTATAACTGATTAAATTGAGTATTTTTGCTGATTACATCAGACTTGTAACTCAGGTTAATACTTAAACTCTTTTATAACCTTGAAAATGACCAAACTACCCCTACGGGGCATAGTTTGTGTTTAAATTCGTTTCGGGCATAATAAAAGACATCTTACTGATGTCACAACATATTTGAGGCATATTAACTTAGGAAACCTGTATATGGCTCTCATGAATACCCGTTACGCTATTTACGCGTTCGGTTCGGTTTATGTAACTAGTTGCATAAATTAGCCAAAACGGGTCAAACCTTATCGGTTTTATCTCCAAATCCAGAATGTGTATGAAATACCCATATTAAGCAAGTCTTCAAACTTGTCGGGTCTAAATCACATTCTATCCGGTCTTCGCTTAATCGTGCGTACGAACCGTATCTTTGAAACTAACCGGTCTAAGCTTAAGCTTAACTAAAGACCCGTTAGGATTCTAATAGGTTATTATAAACCTTTGTTCCAGATTAGGAGGACCAGTAAAAGCTACTTGCATTTGCTTATTGTGATTATTACATTGCTCAGGTAAAATAATTTTAACTTATTTTCCCTATACGGGCTTGGGTTACGGTATATAAAATACCGCTTGGTCGGGCATCAAATCTTCCATCGTTTGGTGGTTAATTGAATAATTTGATCGGCCCGTTTAAATTGTTTTGTTTACTTAAAGCCTTTGGGGGGTTAATGGCCATGTCCCGGATATCCTTGGCATCATTTTACGAAATGGCCACGACCTAAGCGCGGAGTGTAGGCGTACACTCGTCAATGCATAAATAGATTATGTGGTGTGTCCATTGATCTTTAACCCAACACGATCCGGGCTACTGTACGCATAAGAAACATGTAATTCATTTACAAGATTATATATCTAAATAATTATCCCAAGTTATAAAATGTTTGTGCCATGTGCATCCAAATCAAAATTTAATCATTTTTAAAATGAGTCAGTTGATTGTATTTACCAGTGTAAACTGACGTATTTTCCCTAAAAGATTAAATGCAGGTACTAAGCGTAATAGGCTGGATTCTCTCCTTAGCATCAATAAAGAGTCTCACAAGCTTAAGATGCCTATCGTCTGTTGAACTACTGTTTCCTATTTATTTTGATCCGTCTGTGGATAAACTTTCAACTGTTTGTGATACACGATATTACAATATTTTATTCGGTTGAAATATATCTTTCAATTGCTTCCGCTGTGCATTTAAATATTGTGTTGTTTGACTATTATGTTGCCAACCACGTCACGATACTCCCCACCGGTGACACGTGGAATTCGGGGTGTGATAATTTTGCCCCAAACACCAAAGAAAATGGAGTTTGGCCAGTAGCATTCTTAGGAGTTGTCCTATCAGCCCAAAGCACATAAGGTAGTTCTTCTGCCCATTTTCCTTTCTTGGATCCAAGCTTTTTCTTCAAATTGTTGATGATGATCTTGTTGGATGATTCTGCCTGACCATTAGCTTGTGGGTGGACTGGTGTTGATGTTATCATCTTAATCCCCCAGCTGTCACAAAAGTTAGTGGTTCTATTCCCAATAAATTGGGATCCATTATCACAAACAATTTCAGAAGGGATACCAAATCTAGTAATAATGTTTCTTTTAATAAAGGATATAACTTCGTTTTCTCTGACTTGAGCAGAGGCTTCAGCCTCTATCCACTTGGAGAAGTAATCAGTCATAGCAAGCATGAATACTTTTCCACCAGGTGCCTTAGGAAGCTTACCAACTATATCCATTCCCCACCTCATAAATGGCCAAGAAGAGGATATAGGATGCAAAAGTTCTGCTGGTTGGTGAAGGATATTACTGTGTCTTTGGTAAAGGATCACACTTCTTGGCATACTCCACAGCATCCTTCTTCATAGTGGGCCAATAGTATCCTGTCCTCAGGATCCTTGAGAATAATGCCCTGCCCCCAGTGTGGTTTCCACAATCTCCTTCATGGAAATCTCTTAGGACTTCTTGGGTTTCAGGATCCTCAATGCATCTTAGATATGGTCCTGCAAGAGATCGTTTATACAACATATCATTCAATATTGTAAATTGAGATACCTTAATTTTGAAAGCCCTAGGGTTTTCTCCTGTAGGAATCTCTCCATGTTGTATGTATCTCATGATTGGGAGTATCCATGATCCTGAATGAGATTGAGTATTATCACTAGGGATGATTGTAGAATCCTCTCCTATCTCCATAGCTACATGATCCTCGATAGCAGGGGTCAGGATATGGATAATAGGAATCCTTATATCTTCCGGGATATTCAAGGATGATCCTAGATTACCTAATGCATCAACCTCTGCATTCTCTTCCCTTGGTACCTGTGTCAAACTAAAGGAAACAAAAGAGAGTGCCAATTCTTTGACTATCTCCAAATATTTGATTAGCTTTTCACCTTTAACAGCATAGGATCCATTAAAGTGATTAGTGATTAATAATGAATCTACATGTACCTCAAGATACCTGATCCTCATATGCTTTGCAATTTGCAAACCAGCTATCAATGCTTCATACTCAGCCTCATTGTTGGTAGTTTGAAATTCACAAGCTATGGAGTGGGGTATTATGTCCCCCTGTGGCTATTTTAGTAGTATTCCAAGTCCTGTTCCTTTTAGATTGGAGGCTCCATCAGTGAATAGTATCCAAGGATCCTTGGTTTCTTCAAGCTGTTGGACTTCTAACTCAGCCTCCTTTTGCAAATCACTACTAAAATCTGCCACAAAGTCAGCTAAGGCTTGGGATTTGATGGCAGTCCTTGGTTCATATCTTTTATCATATGCACTCAGCTTCACTGCCCACTTAGCCATCCTTCCTGACATTTCAGGTTTCCTGAGAACATTCTTAACTGGAAAATTAGTCTTAACAATAATGACATGAGTCTCAAAATAATGTCTTAATTTAGTAGATGCCATAATTAATGCAAGGATAAGTTTTTCTAAGTGTGAATACCTGGATTCAGCATCAAGTAAACTCTTACTTACATAATAAACAGGATGTTGTATACCTTGGTGATCCTTAACAAGGACCGCACTTACTGCTTTTGAGGATACTGCTAAGTATAAGGATAATACATCCCCCTTTTCTGGTTTCATCAAGGCAGGGGCTGAGGATAGGTAATCCTTAAGAGCTTTGAGGGCACTTTCATGCTTCTCAGTCCATTCAAATTTCTTGTTCTTCCTTAGGATGTCATAGAATTCCTTGCACTTTTCTGAGGATTTGGATATGAACCTGTTCAAGGCTGCAATCCTGCCTGTCACTCTTTGCACATCCTTAGCATTGGCAGGAGATTTGATATTCACAATAGCCTTGATTTGCTCTGGACTTGCTTCAATGCCCCTCTTTGTCACCATATAGCCTAAGAATTTACCTGCCTTAACACCAAAATGACACTTGGAAGGATTAAGTTTCATATTAAATTTATCAAGGATATTGAATGCTTCCTCCAAGTCTTTAAGGAGATCCTCAGCTTTCTTGGACTTAACTACCGTGTCATCAATATAGACTTCCATAGTGTGTCTAATTTGTTCCTTGAACATCATATTGACAAGCCTTTGGTAAGTAGCACCTGCATTCCTTAGTCCAAATGGCATAACAATATAACAATATATACCAGTTGGGGTCATAAAGGTTGTATCCTCTTGATCAGATGGTTCCATCTGAATTTGTTGAAATCCAGATGAAGCATCCATAAAAGTCAACAACTCATGACCCGCGGTAGCATCCACCATGGAGTCAATGTGGGGTAATGGGAAATGATCCTTGGGACATGCCTTGTTTAAATCAGTAAAATTGGCACATACCCTCCACTTTCCATTTTTCTTTTGAACAACAACCACATTGGCTAACCATCTTGGATACTTAACCTCTCTAATCATACCTGCCCGAAGTAGTTTATCTACCTCTTCCTGGATAATAGCATTCCTCTCAGGTGCAAACTTCCTCCTCTTTTGATGAATAGGCTTGAATGACCTGTCAATGCCAAGTTTATGAGTAATTATATCTTTAGATATACCTGTCATATCCTCATGTTTCCAGGCAAAGGTAGTTTTCCTTCTTTTAAGGAAAGATACTAGCTCCTGTTCGATTTCGCTAAGGATCCCTGACCCTATGAAGATCATAGATTCACGATCATCAGGATCCATGAGGATTTCTTTCACATCCTGCTCTCTTGCCTCCAAGACATCTCTTGAAGGATACTTTAATTGCTATTGCTCCCTTGGTCTTGAGGCTGGCTTCATTGATGAGGTATAGCAATTCTTAGCTTCTTGTTGATCACTCTCAATTTTCATTACTCCCCATGGACTTGGAAGCTTTACACATTGATGATAGGTGGATGGGACTGCCTTCATATCATGTATCCATGGCCTGCCAAGGATAACATTGCAACAAGATAAGCAATCTATAACACAAAATTTTTGATAAGAATGCAATCCTTCAATATAGATTGGGAGTTTGATGTCCCCCATTATGTTCTTGGTTTTCCCACTGAATCCCACAAGTACTGAGGATCTTGGGACAATATCAGACTCCGGGATATTCATCTTCTTGAGGACATCAAGCTAAATGATGTTCACAGAGCTTCCTCCATCTATAAGGATCCTGCGAACAAAGTGGTTATAAATAAACAATGTAATTACAAGACCATCATGATGAGGATCCTGGACATCAAGACGATGTCCTCATCAAAAGTTATGATCTTATCCTCGGTGACAGTGGACATCCGGATGGGTCTATCTCCATTATCCATCTTGGTTTCCTTGGTATGTCTCTTGGCTGCTGAAAATGAAGTACCACAAATGTCTGATCCACCGGATATGAAGTTTATAACTTGTGCATCTGCTGGAGGAGCAGGAGCCTTTTCTGGGATCCTTTCAGGATCCAGGATCCTTGACTTCTTTCCTCCCAAGAGTTCCTTCAAATGCCCCTTGCTCAACAAGTAACCAATTTCCTTTCTTAGTGCAATACACTCTTCAGTGAGATGCCCGAAATCCTCATGTTATGCACACCACTTGGACTTATCCTTTGTAGCAGCTGTTTTATCACTTTTTCTCGGCCACCTAGCTTTCTCACCTAGATTCTGCATTGCAAGGATTAGTTCATTGTTATCAACAGAAAAACAGTATTCAGAAATAGGAGGATAATCCTCATCATCCTCTTCTTGTTCCACTGCATGCACGTTCTGGTTATCAGATCTGTTGTAAGACTTTGATTTGTTGTTCCTGAAGTAGGATCCTTGCTTCTCCTGTTTTGAGGATCCTGTCAATCTATCCTGGATTCTTTTGTCATCCTCTAGGCGGATGAACCTAAAGGCCCTGGTTCTTACTTCATCAAGATTCCTTCAAGGTGTCATCACAAGATCATCATAGAATAATGAATCCCTAAGCAATCCCATTTTAAAGGCTTCTACAGCCGTAGCAATATCCAAGTTAGGAATATCTAAGGATTCTTTACTAAACTTAGTGATGTAATCTCTAAGTGATTCATTTTGACCTTGAGTTACCCTATATAAATCACTAGTTAATCGTTCAAATTTTCTACTACAAGAGAATTGACTATTAAACAAGTTAACTAGATTAGCAAATGAAGTAATAGAGTAAGGGGGAAGACTTAGCAGCCATTTAAGAGCAGATCCTGTAAGTGTGGATCCAAATCCCTTGCATAGACATGCTTCTTTTAACCTTTCAGGAATTGGATTGATCTCCATCCTCTCCCTGTATTGAGCTACATGCTCCTCTGGATCCGTTGAACCATCATACAGCTTCATAGATGGTATCTGGAACCTTTTAGGTATCTCAGCATCACATAAGGGTGGTGCAAAACGAGATATCCTATGGCTACCATCTGCAATTTCAGGAATAGGTTTAACCACTCCTGGTACACTGGATATCATATCCTTAAGCTTCTGAAGCTCCCTAGCTAGAGCCTGATTGATACATGTATCCTGCATAGAGCCATGGTTAGTGTTATATGAATTATTAAAAGTGTTACCTCCCGGAGGATTCATGTTTGGAATTGCGGATGTGAATCCATATTGACGAGACTCTGGCATGATTGAAGGACCAGAGGAAGCAATGGTCTGCATTGGTATGAAGTCTCCTTGATGAACATCCGAGCTTTGAGGCTGCATACTTCTCAAGAATCCTTGATGCTGAAAGACGTTGGATCCTTGAGGCTGAGAGGATCCTTGAACCTGAAAGGATCCTGGGACAATAGAGAATCCTTGGACCTGGGAGGATCCTTGGACCGTGTGCATTCCCAAATATCCTCCTGAGCTGAAGGATCCTTGATGCTGAATAGAGGATCCCGATGGCTGAAAATAGGATCCCTGAGGCTGGTAGTGAGAGCCAAATGCCTGACTCATTGTTGTTGTTCCATGACGTCTTCCTGGTAATTCACCCAAGTGTTGCACATCCGAAGCTGCTGAGTGCTGGGAAGTTATGGCTGGAGTGTCGAAGTTCAGCGACCTTGGCATCAGAGGGGAGTGATCCTCCACTGATTTCTTCTGTTTCTTGATCTCAGCGATCTCCCGGAGGATCCTTTCGTTGGTTTTGTCCTGCTCTTGTGCGTGATTCCTCATCTGTAAAATCAGAGCGTAAAGATCATTAGTAGTAGGATTGGTAGAAACAGAAGAAGTTGATGGTTTTTGGAAAATGGGGGTTTGTTTCTTCGCAGCATTCTCAGCATTCTTCTGGGATCCAGAAGGTGGTGGAGGCAAAGGAGGAACGCCTTGTGAAGAACTGAATGACGGTATTAAGTTTGAAGTGTTCTTCGCTGAGGAAGCCATCTGCCTGGTTGTTATGAACCGAAATGACCACAAAGGTATGAATTTTCTTAGGAATGAAGACAAATTGCCCCACGGTGGGCGCCAAACTGTTTTGGTCAAAAATCAAGCAATGATAATGCAACCAAACTTTCTGTTGTGAGGTATGATGCTTGAATCAATGAACAACACTAAGGATCACTCAGAAACGAAATGAATAAGAGACATAAATATTTATACGAGGAAAAAGACCTTGATCAATGAATGATCTCCGGAATAAAAAACCTCGGGTGATGGAAACTACCGATCACCAACTCAAATTAAACAAGAAATGTATTACAACTTCGGATGATAGCGAGTGTTAGGGGAGGATTTCCAAATGATCAGTGATCCTCAATTACTGTTGGGTTTAGTGATCCTCACTTCTGTTAGAATTGGTGATCCTCAGAAGTATTGCAGGATCAGGATCATGGATCATCTTAAGGATCCTTATACTGACGATTGTCTACTTTTAATACGATGTTGTTTTGCAGGAGTACCAGCTTGGACTTGGTCTTGGCGATATTCCTGGGGCATATTCCATGACTTATTCCGCACGTGCTTACCTGAAGTGGACGTTATGGAGTTCGTGGGGGACTTGCATAAATTGCGGAATGTTTGTTAGCTTAGATATTTTCCATTTTAAAAAGGGGTAGCGAGCTAAATAGAAAACACTTGGCTATTTTTGGCTACACACACACTAACAACTGCTCTCACCAGCTCTCGGCAATTCGCTTAGCAATTTCATACACTTTTCATACACCTTTTGCACGTTACACTATAGTGATCCTTGTAATTAGCTCGCTATCATCCGAAGTTGTAATACATTTCTTATTTAATTTGAGTTGGTGATCGGTAGTTTCCATCACCCGAGGTTTTTTATGCCGGAGATCATTCATTGATCAAGGGCCTTTTCCTCGTATAAATCTTCGTGTCACTTGTTCATTACATTTCAGAGTGATCCTTATTGTTGTTCATCAGTTCAAGCATCATACCTCACAACAGAAAGTTTGGTTGCATTATCATTGCTTGATTTTTGACCAAAATAGTTTGGCGCCCACCGTGGGGCAATTGGTGCTTCATTCCTAAGAAAATTCACACTTTTGTTGTCATTTCGGTTCATTACAACCAAGCAGATGGCTTCTTCAGCGAAGAACACTTCAAGCTTAATGCCCTCATTCAGTTCTTCACAAGGCGTTCCTCCTTTGCCTCCACCACCTTCTGGATCCCAGAAGAATGCTGAGAATGCTGCGAAGAAACAAACCCCCATTTTCCAAAAACCACCAACTTCTTCTGTTTCAACTAATCCTACTACCAATGATCTTTATGCTCTGATTTTGCAGATGAGGAATCATGCACAAGAGCAGGACAAAACCAACGAAAGGATCCTCCGGGAGATCGATGAGATCAAGAAACAGAAGAAATCAGTGGAGGATCACTCCCCTCTGATGCCAAGGTCGCTGAACTTCGACACTCCAATCATAACTTCCCAACACTTAGCAGTTCCGGTCTAGCAATACTTGGGTGAATTACCTGGAAGGCGTTATGGAACATCAACTATGAGTCAGGCATTTGGCTCTCACTTCCAGCCTCAAGGATCCTCTTCTCAACCATCAGGATCCTCTTCTCAGCATCAGGGATACTTCACGTCAGGAGGATATTTAGGAATGCATGCAGTTCAGGGATCCTCCCAGGTCCAAGGATCCTCCCAGGTCCAGGGAACATCCCAGGTCCAAGGATCCTCCCAGGTCCAAGGATCCTCCCAGGTCCAAGGATCCTCCCAGATCCAAGGATCCTTCCCGGTCCAAGGATCCTCCCTTGTCCCAGGATCCTCTCTGGTTCCAGGATCCTTTCAGGTTCAAGGATCATCTCAACTTCAAGGATCCAACGTCCTTCAGGATCAAGGATTCTTGAGAAGTATGCAGCCTCAGAGCTCGGACGTTCATGAAGGAGACTTCATTCCAATGCAGACCATTGCTCCCTCTGGTCCTTCAATCATGCCAGAGTCTCGTCAATATGGATTCACATCCGCAATTCCAAACACGAATCCTGTGGGAGGTAACACTTTTAATAATTCATATAACACTAACCATGGCTTAATGCAGGATACAGGTATTGACCAGGCTATGGCTAGAGAGCTACAGAAGCTTAAGGATATAATATCCAGTGTACCGGGAGTGGTTAAACCCATTCCTGAAATTGCAGATGGTAGCCATAGGATATCTCGTTTTGCACCACCCTTATGTGATGCTGAGATACCTAAAAGATTCCAGATACCATCTTTGAAGCTGTATGATGGTTCGACGGATCCAGAGGATCATGTAGCTCAATACAGGGAGAGGATGGAGATCAATCCAATTCCTGAAAGGTTAAAAGAAGCATGTTTATGCAAGGGATTTGGATCCACACTTACAGGATCTACTCTTAAATGGCTGCTAAGTCTTCCCCCTTACTCTATTACTTCATTTGCTAATCTAGTTAATTTGTTTAATAGTCAATTCTCTTGTAGTAGAAAATTTGAACGATTAACTAGTGATCTATATAGGGTAACACAAGGTCAAAATGAATCACTTAGAGACTACATCACTAAGTTTTGTAAAGAATCCTTAGATATTCCTAATTTGGATATTGCTACGGCTGTAGAAGCCTTTAAAATGGGATTGCTTAGGGATTCATTATTCTATGATGATCTTGTCATGACACCTTGCAGGAATCTTGATGAAGTAAGAACCAGGGCCCTTAGGTTCATCCGCCTAGAGGATGACAAAAGGATCCAGGAGAGATTGACAGGATCCTCAAAACAGGAGAAACAAGGATCCTACTTCAAGAACAACAAATCCAAGTTCTACAATAAGTCTGATAACCAGAATGTGCATTCAGTGGAACAAGAAGAGGATGATGAGGATTATCCTCCTATTTCTGAATACTGTTTTTCTGTTAATAAAAATGAACTAATCCTTGCAATGCAGAATCTAGGTGAGAAAGCTAGGTGGCCAAGGAAAAGTGATAAACCAGCCGCTACAAAGGATAAATCCAAGTGGTGTGCATATCATGAGGATTTTGGGCATCTCACTGAAGAGTGTATTGCACTGAGAAAGGAAATTGGTTACTTATTGAGCAAGGGGCATTTGAAAGAGCTTTTGGGACGAAAGAAGTCAAGGATCCAGGATCCTGAAAGGATCCCGGAAAGGGCTCCTGCTCCTCCAGCAGATGCACAAGTCATAAACTTCATATCCGGTGGATTAGACATTTGTGGTACTTCCTTTTCAGCAGCCAAGAGACATGCCAAGGAAACCAAGATGGATAATGGAGATAGACCCATCCGGACGTCCACTGTCACCAAGGATAAGATCATAACTTTTGATGAGGACGATCGTCTTGATGTCCAGGATCCTCATCATGATGGTCTTGTAATTACATTGTTTATTTCTAACCACTTTGTTCGCAGGATCCTTATAGATGGAGGAAGCTCTGTGAACATCATTCAGCTTGATGTCCTCAAGAAGATGAATATCCCGGAGTCTGATATTATCCCAAGATCCTCAGTACGTGTGGGATTCAGTGGAGAAACTAAGAATACATTGGGGGACATCAAACTCCCAATCTATATTGAAGGATTGCATTCTTATCAAAAAATTTGTGTTATAGATTGCTTATCATGTTGCAATGTTATCCTTGGCAGGCCATAGATACATGATATGAAGGCAGTTCCATCCACCTATCATCAATGTGTAAAGCTTCCAAGTCCTTGGGGAGTGGTGAAAATTGAGAGTGATCAACAAGAAGCTAAGAATTGCTATACCTCATCAATGAAGCCAGCCTCAAGACCAAGGGAGCAATAGCAATTAAAGTATCCTTCAAGAGATGTCTTGGAGGCAAGAGAGCAGGATTTGAAAGAAATTCTCATGGATCCTGATGATCCTGAATCCAAGATCTTCATAGGATCAGGGATCCTTAGCGACATTGAACAGGAGCTAGTATCCTTCCTTAAAAGAAGGAAAACTACCTTTTCCTGGAAACATGAGGATATGACAGGTATATCTAAAGATATAATTACTCATAAACTTGGCATTGACAGGTCATTCAAGCCAATTCATCAAAAGAGGAGGAAGTTTGCACCTGAAAGGAATGCTATTATACAGGAGGAGGTAGATAAGCTACTTCGAGCAGGTATGATAAGAGAGGTTAAGTATCCAAAATGGTTAGCCATTGTGGTTGTTGTTCAAAAGAAAAATGGAAAGTGGAGGGTATGTGTCGATTTTACTGATTTAAACAAGGCATGTCCCAAGGATCCTTTCCCATTACCCCACATTGACTCCATGGTGGATGCTACCGCGGGTCATGAGTTGTTGGCTTTTATGGATGCTTCATCTGGATTTCAACAAATTCAGATGGAACCATCTGATCAAGAGGATACAGCCTTTATGACCCCAACTGGTATATATTGTTATATTGCTATGCCATTTGGACTAAGGAATGCAGGTGCTACTTACCAAAGGCTTGTCAATATGATGTTCAAGGCACAAATTGGACACACTATGGAAGTCTATATTGATGACATGGTGGTTAAGTCCAAGAAAGCTGAGGATCACCTTAAAGACTTGGAGGAAGCATTCAATATCCTTGATAAATTTAATATGAAACTAAATCCTTCCAAGTGTCATTTTGGTGTTAAGGCAGGTAAATTCTTAGGATATATGGTGACAAAGAGGGGCATTGAAGCAAGTCCAGAACAAATCAAGGCTATTGTGAATATCAAATCTCCTGCCAATGCTAAGGATGTACAAAGATTGACAGGCAGGATCGCAGCCTTGAACAGATTCATATCCAAATCCTCAGAAAAGTGCAAGGAATTCTATGACATCCTGAGGAAGAACAAGAAATTTGAATGGACTGAGAAGCATGAAAATGCCCTTAAAGCTCTTAAGGATTACCTATCCTCAGCCCCAGCTTTGATGAAACCAAAAAAGGGAGACGTGTTATCCTTATACCTAGCAGTATCCTTGAAAGCAGTAAGTGCGGTCCTTGTTAAGGATCACCAAGGTACACAACATCCTGTTTATTATGTAAGTAAGAGTTTACTTGATGCTGAATCCAGGTATTCACACTTAGAAAAACTTATCCTTGCATTAATTATGGCATCTACTAAATTGAGACATTATTTTGAGACTCATGTCATTATTGTTAAGACTAATTTTTCAATTAAGAATGTTCTCAGGAAACCTGAAATGTCAGGAAGGATGGCTAAGTGGGCAGTGAAGCTGAGTGCATATGATATAAGATATGAACCAAGGACTGCCATCAAATCCCAAGCCTTAGCTGACTTTGTGGCAGATTTTAGTAGTGACTTGCAAAAGGAAGCTGAGTTAGAAGTCCAACAACTTGAAGAGACTAAGGATCCTTGGATTCTCTTCACTGATGGAGCCTCCAATGTAAAAGGAACAGGACTTGGAATACTACTAAAATCGCCACAGGGGGACATAATACCCCACTCCATAGCTTGTGAATTTCAAACTACCAACAATGAGGCTGAGTATGAAGCCTTGATAGCTGGTTTGCAAATTGCTAAGCATATGAGGATCAGGTATCTTGAGGTACATGTAGATTCATTATTAATCACTAATCACTTTAATGGATCCTATGCTGTTAAAGGTGAAAAGCTAATCAAATATTTGGTGATAGTCAAAGAATTGGCACTCTCTTTTGTATCATCTAGTTTGACACATGTACCAAGGGAAGAGAATGCAGAAGCTGATGCATTAGCCAATCTAGGATCATCTTTGAAGATCCCTGAGGATATCAAGATCCCTATTATCCATATCCTGACCCCTGCTATCGAGGATCATGTAGCTATGGAGATAGGAGAAGATTCTGCAGTCATCCCTAGTGATGATACTTAATCTCATTCAGGATCATGGATCCTCCCAATCATGAGATACATACAACATGGAGAAATTCCTACAGGAGAAAACCCAAGGGCTTTCAAAACTAAGGTATCCCAATTTACAATATTGAATAATATGTTGTATAAACGATCTCTTGCAGGACCATATCTAAGATGCATTGAGGATCCTGAAATCCAAGAAGTCTTAAAGTATTTCCATGAAGGAGATTGTGGAAACCACACTGGGGGCAGGGCATTATTCTCAAGGATCCTGAGGACATGATACTATTGGCCCACTATGAAGAAGGATGCTGTGGAGTATGCCAAGAAGTGTGATCCTTCTCAGAGGCATAGTAATATCCTTCACCAACCAGCAGAACTCTTGCATCCTATATCCTCTTCCTGGCCATTCATGAGATGGGGAATGGATATAGTTGGAAAGCTTCCTAAGGCACCTGGTGGAAAAGTATTCATGCTTGCTATGACTGATTACTTCTCTAAGTGGATAGAGGCTGAAGCCTTTGCTCAAGTCAGAGAAAAGGAAGTTATATCCTTTATTAAAAGAAACATTATTACTAGATTTGGTTTCCCTTCTGAGATTATTTGTGATAATGGATCCCAATTTATTGGGAATAGAACCACTAACTTTTGTGACAGCTGGGGGATTAAGATGATAACATCAACACCTGTCCACCCACAAGTTAATGGTCAGGCAGAAACATCCAACAAGATCATCATCAACAATTTGAAGAAGAAGCTTGGATCCAAGAAAGGAAAATGGGCAGAAGAACTACCTTATGTGCTTTGGGCTAATAGGACAACTCCCAAGAATGCTACAGGCCAAACTCCATTTTCTTTGGTATTTGGGGCAGAATCAGTGATCCCTACAGAGATGGTGGTTCCAACTGCAAGAACAAGCATTCATGATCCTGAAGAGAATACTGAAAACTTGGTTCAAGACTTGGATACTATAGAAGAAATCAGGGATTTGGCAAGGATAAGGATGGCTAGTTATCAACAAAAGATGGCTGGAGCCTACAACAAAAATGTCAGGATCAGGAAATTCCAAGTTGGTGATATGGTATTAAGGAAAGCATTTTAGAATACCACCAATCCTGCTGATGGAAAGTTGGCACCAAAATGGGAAGGTCCCTATTTGATTGAAGCTGAAGCAGGAAAGGGGGCATATCGATTGCTAACAATGGAAGGTGATTTGCTACCAAGAGCTTGGAATGCTGTCCATTTGAAGAAATATTTCATGTGATAAGGATCCATGATCCTTACATGACAAGTATCCTTGAAGGATCCTTACAGAACAGATGATCCTCATTTTGGTAACATTCTAATCTCATACTATTTCATTCTTTTATTCTCTTGTATAAGGATAAGGATCCTGCATCCTCCTTTTACATGATTCTGAGTTTTGAAGGTTCAGGTATCCTTGACTAAGGATTGAGTATCCACAGAAGTATCCAGTTATTTGGGCTTGACCCCAGTTATTTGGGCTAGTCCCTAGTTTGGGCCTGTCCCCAGTTTCGCCAGTAGCGCACGATGATCCTGGTATAGTTCATGGCAATGGGACCAGTACTCGCTTTAGGGGCTAACAATTTCATTGTACTGGCTATATTCAGGATCCTACGTATAATGGTAGACGTACCATACATCCGTTCCTAAGGTCTCTAACGTTTTCACGTTAGCTAAGGTTTTGGCATTTTCATGTCACTAAGTTTGGATAGTCGCCAGTGAGGGCCATACTCCAGTTTACATACGATCCTTTGGGCTTGTCCCCAGTATATTGGGCTTGTCCCCAGAATTGTTGGGCTTGTCCCCAATTACTAACTCTTATCTTATGTTGGCTTAGTCCCAAGTTGTATCCTATTTCAGGTTTTTGGAGATAAACGACCAAGGATCCTTGATCCTTACCTTCTAATAAGGTTTGTCTTTTGGGTTATCCTGATTATAAGTGTTAAAGGATAGGATCCTAACTTGGATTCTCAGGTATGATCCTTAACTATTTTGATTTTATTCATTATTTATTTGAATAACCCTTATCCTTTGACAACTGAACTTATGGTCCTTCAACTATATTACTTTTCAGAACTTATCGATTATGGGATATGTGATCATTGATCATATCCTGAACTTTTTGAGGATATTTCTTAATTTTTTTTTCTTTACTTGATAAGTTTAAACAAAATGAACATCACAACAGTTGGAAAGTAAAATATTAACAAGGATATCAACACAGGATAAGCCAAAAAGTTAAAGTTATTTTATTCACAAAAGATTAAACCCTTTAAGGTTGTCAAAATTGCCAACCCACGTTTCTACCTGCAAAACGTGGCCCGTCCACATGGGTTGGCAAAGGGTGTCCATTGTTCATTGGTCTAGAAAGTGCAGGAATCAAAAGACGGCAGGATCACAATGGCTTCATCCCCCAAATAGAGGATCCCTCCACCATTTGTAATCCTACCTATTGTTCGAAGGATCCATGATCCTTAGCCCTAATTACTATTGTTTAGGTACAACCCATCATTGTTCAACAAAAAACACCATAACCAAACTTAAAAAATGGGCTCCGGCTACGTCTAGAGATGTCCTTCATCGCCCATTTATGCAGCCTACACCTTCGCTGCATCACCATCTCCTCCAGCTCCAGTATCCTTCACCTGATCCTTGCCACTGCCACCAGCCTCGATTGCCAGAACCTCATCAGCCTCATCTTCATCATCCTCCAACTCAGCCAGCCTAGCCTTCCAGTCTTCCATATCCCTGTTGCTCCTGTCAAAGGCAGGATCCTGAGCTTCTTGGGCCATCTGCAACTTGGTCTTGTACATGGCAATGGCAGCAGAGACCTTAGCATCCTCAGTGATCTCGTGCTTCTCATAATCGGCATTGATCTGGGCTGCAACCATCTGAGTTTTGACATCATGGAGATCCTTTTCGAGGGAGGCAATCTTGTGATCCTTGAGCTCCGCCCCTTTTTGGAGATCAGAATATTTCTCCTCAAGCTCTTCAACATTCCCAACATAGTCCTCGATTTCGGCAAATTTCTGCAAACAAGACAATGCAAAGTTAGGATCACATGATCCTCAAATGGGCAGGATAATCAAGTTAAGTCAGTGATCCTTACATCGGTAAAGTACTCGAGGAACTGATGGCGGATCAGAGGCAAGCCTTGTAGGTTCTCAGCTTCAGAGGTCTTCCCCTTCTTTCCACCTCTTCCCTTTGAAGTGGTTGCCTTGGGGATTGTGACGGAGGGGCTAGCAGCAGACTTTTTCTTGGAGGATCGGACATTATCAAGATCAGTGACACTGAATTTGGAGGCAGATTTTGAAGATTTCCCAGCACCTACACACCCAAGACAGATAAGTATCCTTATCCTATTTCTATTTAATTATTTATATAAACATTTAACTATAAAAAAAACAGGATACTTACTTGACATCGTGACAGAACCTGAGGATACCTCTTGAGAATCCTGGGTATTTGCTTTGAATGATCTTATTTCAGGATCAAGCTTCCTAAAAGCAGCAAGCCTTTCCTTCGTGGCAGGTGTTGTAATAAGGTGTGCAACAGTAATTGCTGCAAAAAAGGAACAAAAGGGTGTTAGTGATCCTTAGACGAAAACAAGGTCGTCTGGTGATCCTTCTCGGGATCCTCTATCCTACCATGGGTGCTTCACTTCCTTGGCAGATCCTTTCCATCAGAGATAGAATCCCTTCTGACAAAGAAGAAACGCCGTTTCCAGTTGGTATCGTTCTTTGTGGCTTTGAAGATTGTAACACCCCGAAAACGGGTTTGGTAATCAAACTCCGTTAAATACTAAAAGACGGGTAAAGTACCGTTAACAGTAAAAATAACCCGGTAAATATTTGGATTTAAATTAGAAATCCTAATAATTAAATACAAGCGAATCAAAGAATTAAGGAATTGAGTTTATAAGAGCCCGAGTCAACGGGACTTAAAAAAACGGGTTTTAACTCCCGGAACCCACTAAGTTAACTAGGTAAAATTAACCTAGTTAGTAGTGGGTAATTAAATAATAAACTATGAGTTATAGTTTCATTTATGAATCTCTAAACTTGAGGGACTAAACATGGGCAACTAGAAAAGTGTTTTATTAAAACATTTATATAAAAAAAAGAAATCAAAAACACACACACACATGTGTGTACGTATGCGACCAGGAGAAGCTCCATGGGAGCTCAAACCCTAACTTCAACAAATCAACAAAATTGAAGGTCAAGATCAGCCGTAAAACGAAATCCGAACCCGGATTAGTGATCCCCATCTAAAGGAGATCATAAGGTATGTGAAAATTCATAAAAATCCTCTACTTGAAATTCTCATGAATTTGGGAAATCAGAAAATTGATGATGCATGTTTGTTAATTGTATGGAATAGGAACAATATAGTGTCTAGGAGTAAGCCCTAGACATGTATATGTTGAAATCATGCTTAGCTCAAGTTTTTGTTGATACTAAATTCATGTATGAGATGTTTTTAGGGTTTTGATTGCAAAAAAATAGTGTTATGATGTCAAGAACAAACTTAAATTGAAAGCTGAATTCAAACGATTCTTGATCAGAATTTACAGCCGATTTATATTGGCTGTAACCTGGACAAAAAGTGACAAAATCATGTGTTTCTTGAGTCTAGAATGTAATTCCAGGAAATATCTTTAAAACCCCACTGGAATCGCATTTTTTCGACGAAAATCGAGCGTTTTATGAATTTTTCTGTATCAAAGGTTCAAGCTGCGTTTTCTGGCAGAAATTGCAGCCCATCACGAATGTCATAACTCAATTTAGGAATTGAGTTATGATCTCAAATTCTTACTGTAGAAAGTTTTAATCGATTAAAAGAATCGCCAATTGGAATTTCGTCAATTGGATAAACGAGGAATTTTTAATGAATTTTTTCGTAAGCTGCAGTCAGAAGTGACGAATCTGATTGCAGCTTAGTAAATGAATTTTCACGAATTTTTGGTAAAGAGTTAGATCTTGAAATTTTAATTCAATGGCTAACCCTCCGAGAGGTACGCCACATAAAAAAATCATAATTTTTGAAGACTTGTACACTGGTTAAACAAGTCACCAAAAACAGCCAATTTTCAGTGATATGAAATGCCTAAATGAAATCGCGGCTTACTAGTTAGTATGTAAAAATTTTTGATTTTTGTTAAGAGTTCGGATGAAATATGCCTAAGTGAGTTCAATGAACCAAATGTGCATATGAATATGTTGGTAAGTCAATTGACTTTTAAAAGTCAAACTAACCAATGATAAAGTCAAATAGTAGTTTCGACATAGAAAATACGTGAGGTGGAATAGTCGTGAATTGAAATGACTAATCTAACCACCTTGTGAATGATGATAGTGTGTCGCCTAACGAGCTAGGTGGAGGCTTGGGAAAGAAGCGGTCAAACGAATCAAGCACGAGAAGAAAAGCGTATTCGGATGCGAGGTAAGTAGAGCTTACGCCCCTTTACATTATTTGCAAAGTTACTTAATTTCAAGTATAGATATGAATGCTACTAAGGGGTTGATATATGATATTCCGACACGATTCAATGAGATTCGGAATGAGGGAAAATGGTAAGAAATTATGAACTATAGTAAAAAGGGGTAAAGCGGTAAATTAGTCATCTAATGACGAATAAATAAAAACGGTTTTAAGTAAAACAAGTTCAAAGGAAAACCGGGATAGGTTTAAAAGGGGTGAAATGGTAATTAAATACCATCTCATACGGACTAATGGTCAATTAGACTAAATGGGTCAAATGATGTGGTTAACACCATTTGACAATAACATTTGAAAATCGCTTGTTGAGTTTTGTAATCACAGGAAAATAACATAAGCTTGCGTTGCTTTAACTAGAAAGATTTAAAGCAAAAAGTTATGTAAACGGGTCAATACCTTGACCCGAGCCAGGTACGCATAGTTAAGTTGCTAGATAAACATGCAAATATGGGTCAAATAATTAGCGAAAGTCCTTCGTCGTAAATGAGGGACTAAAAATGACTAAAACGCCCATGATTTGTAAATCGGGCAAATGACCCTTAGAGGTCGTTTAGATACTAGTATTATGATTATGCAACTCTTAGATATATGTAAGAGTTGTAAGTATAAACCTTGAGAGTCAAATGCCTAGGAACAGGTCAATTACGTAGAATGACTATCCAAAGGGTAAAATTTAGAATAAGGTCCGTTATGTTAAATCCACTACGAAATAGTTGTTGTGGAATATAAGAGGCTATTTAAAAAAATGGAAATACGAATTGTACAAAGAGAAATGCGAGTTTGATGCTTAAATGCATGAAAACTTCTAAACGGGTCAAAATAAAGTAGGTGGTAAAATGTTGGCTTAAGTGTAATAAAGAAAAACGTAAACCGGGTAACGGGAGCGTAAACTATATGAATAATGGATCCGGGTAATGGATGATAGCTTAGACATGTTAAGAAACGAACCCCAAGCAATTAAAATGAGTTTGGATAGGTTTGGATGCAAATTTGATGAAAAATAAACGTGCAGAGTTGACACGGGCGGGTGAACTTTTGACACGGCCGGGTGAAGGGGCTGTGAAAAATATATGTTAAGCTGACACGGCCGGGTGATCTTTTGACACGGTCGGGTGAAGGGGCTGAAAACAAAATATATAATTTCTTGTATTTAATTATTTTGTTCAAATGCCTTGATTTCTAATCCCATATAACTTGTTTAAACTTGTTATTTAACTATCAAAACTAACTTTTATGTTGGTTTTGATCATAGGTGATTGCCAAGAGTGCCCGGATGAAGATCAAGCTCGAAGAAGAACCGAACACGATAAAGTTAAAAGCTTCCGCACGACGTTTCGTCGTAACTTTAAACGACGAACTCAAATTCATTAAGTTGTATTATTTTCAAATTGTAAAAATTTTAATTATCCCGTATTATTCAACATCACGTATGTACAATTACATGTTTATTTTCGTAATTTATACGAAAACCTTTAAAATAATAACAAGGGTGTTACAAGTTGGTAATCAGAGCTCAAGGTTGTTGACAAATGTGTTCGGTTCGAGGCTTGATCGCAAATCTGGTAAGTACATGTATATCAATGGTTTAGTATGATTAAAGTGTTGAGAACAACACATATGGTTATCGTGTAATACATGTTACACCAATAAAAACGATATAGAATAGATATAGTCAACGAAATTACACGCGTTGATGCGTATAGTAGAAAAGCCTTGTATTATAATACATGCATCCCTTAATGTCGAAATTACTAACTGTTGTATATGTTTTAGTTGAACGACACTCGCATATGAAGATAGCGAGAGTTTAACAAATCGCAGATTTGACAGAGGAACGGTCCAAAGTGTAAGCTCATCAAGGACCTAAATCGCGTAACGGTCGCGAACAACGCTAATGGCAAGAGAAGCCCGTTAGGGAAAGCATTACCAGGTGTACATTTTAAATTCAATTGCACAAATAGTAATATGCAACAAATATGTAGAAATTGAAAGTTGCATATGTAGATTAAAAACTTGGAAAAACCCGAATAGAAAATGTATTCAGGATATTGTTTCCAAGAGAAACAAATAAAGGCATTACTTACATAGGGCGTGATGTGAAAACTATAAAAAGGTCATGCGTGTCATGTGTTAATCGCTTACTCTGGCCAAGTAAGTAGTGGCATATGATACCATGAACTTCTTATAGCGGACACATTTACATCCGATGTAGTAAGGACGGGGTTAATGGGACAAATTAAAAATTACCCAAATGAAACAAATGAACAAAATAGTTGATAATAATGTAAACGCACAGCTGGGTGACGGAAGCGTATTACATTAGGATAATGAGCCCGAGAGAAGGGACAAGGATTAATGTAAATGATGATATAAATGAATGATCAAAAGAAAATTCACGAAAATAAGTCATCTTGGACGAAAGGGCCATGGTGAACAAAATGGGCAAGTAAAACCAAAGTATAGATGATCCGCCGGGTCATAAAAACAAAGGTGTTGCTCACACGAAAAAGATAATCAAGGTTGTTAACTTTAGTCGTAGTAAAGCAAAGATAACGATGATAATCGTCACTCATAATTAATAAGGCTGCCAATGGTGGTGACGTAAAGAATAAAAGACGTGGTCGAATAAAAGCGACGGATTTCGTAAGATGACCAAGTAAATTGAAATGGAGTCTTAATGCATACCGGAAGGGGTGCAATGATAACGATTTTGGTAAAATACCCGGTTGATGGGTAAGGAATTAAACGCATGCGTAGACTGAGAAACAGGAACGCGAAATAGAAAGTCAAAAGACTCGGAATATGAGTCATGACTAAAAGATGACAAGAATTTTCGCAAACATAAATTTTGGTAATTATGTTCAACCATTTCAAACTTGGACGGGTCAAATAAAGAATGAAGTTTGACATTCATAAGTGATGAAAATTCACCCAAAATGAGTCAAACGAGTCAATTAAGGAATAACGCTTAATATAATAGGAAAACGCAAACCGGTGAAACCGGAAAGCTAAAACCAATAAGATAGAAGGACCCGGGTAATGGGTTGTAAAGGAGTATAAGTATGAACCGGGTAACGGTAAGCGTAGGACAAACCGACGTGTAAATGACGTTAGAAGTCGTAAAGTCGGAAAAGATAGTCCGAAAGTAAACAAATGAAACCTTAGACTACGGTCAAGGTCAACTAAAGTTCAAAAGCAAAATTAAATGATTCCAAACATAACAAATGATGCTTTAAAGCTATATATGTATAAATAGACAATTGAATAAAGACTAGAATAAAAGATGATCTACGGGATCATCATAACCTACGGGATATTAATTAGTGTAAAGGTCTACAGGGCCAAAATGACCCACGGGTCATGAATTGAAGCAAAGGGATCATAAGGGCCTCGTCTTAAAGAGATGAAAGCTTAAGGAAATAGCCTACGAGGTTAAGTGAAAGAACCTACGGGTCAATAGTGTAAGGTGAGGGAACTTGTTACGATTCCCTGCGTAAAACGAGAACGGAAAACAATAAATTTTGGGTTGTCAATTTCCTTGATATGAGTAATTGACATAGTTAAAGAGAAAAACGTTAGACTAAAATTCAGTTTTAGTAAGAAATAACATTTTTACAAATATAAATTCTGATAGGAAATTGAATAGTAAGCATGAAAGATTCAAGTCTTGACGCTGATAGGCGCAAGACGATATATATTCGAAAAGTGATCTTTTCGAAAATGAAAGGTAGATATATAAATTAAACATGATGCGACACGATCACAGTTAAGAAATGTAATGTGAAGTAGAATCGCATTATAACCAAGCGAGCGGTAAAAAGTAACTGGACTAATAAGTCTAGTTAGTGAGACCGGTGAAGGTCAGCAATTCAAATCGAGAAATTTGGTTTGCTCGTAAGCGGAGGATTCGGAGTAACTGAACCGAATAAATGAATTTGAAAACAAAAGAAATAGTTGCTAAAAGAGAAAGATTTCACTAAAGACCTTTAAACGGGTCAAGGTAGCGGATTCACAAAGAGTTCGATAATATATAAAAGCGATGGACATCGCTAAGTTAACTAAACTAGTA
Source organism: Helianthus tuberosus (assembly GCA_030545235.1). Taxonomy (NCBI): domain Eukaryota; kingdom Viridiplantae; phylum Streptophyta; class Magnoliopsida; order Asterales; family Asteraceae; genus Helianthus; species Helianthus tuberosus. The sequence continues at coordinate 140,612,213 of CM060420.1, forward strand.
GAAATAACGGAATTACGTTATTTCAAGTTACATTATGTCGTATGAGGTACGTAGATGTTCTGTAACCAAAAAGATATTACCATAATTTTTCTGGTAATACTAACAATTGGTTAAAGTATGAGTAATGCTTAAAAGATTACTCAGGTCAAACGCATTGAGTTTAGAACTCGATGAACTATGTAAGAAAGGTTTCGAGGACGAAACCTCTTTAAGGGGGTAGACTTGTAACACCCCGAAAACGGGTTTGGTAATCAAACTCCGTTAAATACTAAAAGACGGGTAAAGTACCGTTAGCAGTAAAAATAACCCGGTAAATATTTAGATTTAAATTTGAAATCCTAATAATTAAATACAAGCGAATTAAAGAATTAAGGAATTGAGTTTATAAGAGCCCGAGTCAACGAGACTTAAAAAAAACGGGTTTTAACTCCCGGAACCCACTAAGTTAACTAGGTAAAATTAACCTAGTTAGTAGTGGGTAATTAAATAATAAACTATGAGTTATAGTTTCATTTATGAATCTCTAAACTTGAGGGACTAAACATGGGCAACTAGAAAAGTGTTTTATTAAAACATTTATATAAAAAAAGAAATCGAAAACACACACACATGTGTGTACGTATGCGACCAGGAGAAGCTCCATGGGAGCTCAAACCCTAACTTCAACAAATCAACAAAATTGAAGGTGAAGATCAGCCCTAAAACGAAATCCAAACCTGGATTAGTGATCCCCATCGAAAGGAGATCATAAGGTATGTGAAAATTCATAAAAATCCTCTACTTGAAATTCTCATGAATTTGGGAAATCAGAAAATTGATGATGCATGTTTGTTAATTGTATGGAATAGGAACAATATAGTGTCTAGGAGTAAGCCCTAGACATGTATATGTTGAAATCATGCTTAGCTCAAGTTTTTGTTGATACTAAATTCATGTATGAGATGTTTTTAGGGTTTTGATTGCAAAAAAAATAGTGTTATGATGTCAAGAACAAGCTTAAATTGAAAGCTGAATTCAAACGATTCTTGATCAGAATTTACAGCCGATTTGTATTGGCTGTAACCTGGACAAAAAGTGATATAAATCATGTGTTTCTTGAGTCTAGAATGTAATTCCAGGAAATATCTTTAAAACCCCACTGGAATCGCATTTTTTCGACGAAAATCGAGCGTTTTATGAATTTTTCCGTATCAAAGGTTCAAGCTGTGTTTTCTGGCAGAAATTGCAGCCCATCACGAATGTCATAAATCAATTTAGGAATTGAGTTATGATCTCAAATTCTTACTGTAGAAAGTTTTAATCGATTAAAAGAATCGCCAATTGGAATTTCGTCAATTGGATAAACGAGGAATTTTTAATGAATTTTTCCGTAAGCTGCAGTCAGAAGTGACGAATCTGATTGCAGCTTAGTAAATTAATTTTCACGAATTTTTGGTAAAGAGTTAGATCTTGAAATTTTAACTCAAGGGCTAACCCTCCGAGAGGTACGCCACATAAAAAATCATAATTTTTGAAGACTTGTAAACAGGTTAAAAAAGTCACAAAAAACAGCCAATTTTCAGTGATATGAAATGCCTAAATGAAATCGCGGCTTACTAGTTAGTATGTAAAAATTTTTGATTTTTGTTAAGAGTTCGGATGAAATATGCCTAAGTGAGTTCAATGAACCAAATGTGCATATGAATATGTTGGTAAGTCAATTGACTTTTAAAAGTCAAACTAACCAATGATAAAGTCAAATAGTAGTTTCGACATAGAAAATACGTGAGGTGGAATAGTCGTGAATTGAAATGACTAATCTAACGACCTTGTGAATGATGATAGTTTGTCGCCTAACGAGCTAGGTGGAGGCTTGGGAAAGAAGCGGTCAAACGAATCAAGCACGAGAAGAAAAGCGTATTCGGATGCGAGGTAAGTAGAGCTTACGCCCCTTTACATTATTTGCAAAGTTACTTAATTTCAAGTATAGATATGAATGCTACTAAGGGGTTGATATATGATATTCAGACACGATTCAATGAGAGTCGGAATGAGGGAAAATGGTAAGAAATTATGAATTATAGTAAAAAGGGGTAAAGCGGTAAATTAGTCATGTAATGACGAATAATTAAAAACGGTTTTAAGTAAAACAAGTTCAAAGGAAAATCGGGATAGGTTTAAAAGGGGTGAAATGGTAATTAAATACCATCTCATACTGACAAATGGTCAATTAGACTAAATGGGTCAAATGATGTGGTTAACACCATTTGACAATAACATTTGAAAATCGCTTGTTGAGTTTTGTAATCACAGGAAAATAACATAAGCTTGTGTTGCTTTAACTAGAAAGATTTAAAGCAAAAAGTTATGTAAACGGGTCAATACCTTGACCCGAGCCAGGTACGCATAGTTAAGTTGCTAGATAAACATGCAAATATGGGTCAAATAATTAGCGAGAGTCCTTCGTCGTAAATGAGGGACTAAAAATGACCAAAACGCCCATGATTTGTAAATCGGGCAAATGACCCTTAGAGGTCGTTTAGATACTAGTATTATGATTATGCAACTCTTAGATATATGTAAGAGTTGTAAGTATAAACCTTGAGAGTCAAATGCCTAAGAACGGGTCAATTACGTAGAATGACTATCCAAAGGGTAAAATTTAGAATAACGGTCCGTTATGTTAAATCCACTACGAAATAGTTGTTGTGGAATATAAGAGGCTATTTAAAAAAATGGAAATACGAAGTGTACAAAGAGAAATGCGAGTTTGATGCTTAAATGGATGAAAACTTCTAAACGGGTCAAAATAAAGTAGGTGGTAAAATGTTGGCTTAAGTGTAATAAAGAAAAACGTAAACCGGGTAACGGGAGTGTAAACTATATGAATAATGGATCCGGGTAATGGATGATAGCTTAGACATGTTAAGAAATGAACCCTAAGCAATTAAAATGAGTTTGGATAGGTTTGGATGCAAATTTGATGAAAAATAAACGTGCAGAGTTGACACGGGCGGGTGAACTTTTGACACGGCCGGGTGAAGGGGCTGTGAAAAATATATGTTAAGCTGACACGGCCGGGTGATCTTTTGACACGGCCGGGTGAAGGGGCTGAAAACAAAATATATAATTTCTTGTATTTAATTATTTTGTTCAAATGCCTTGATTTCTAATCCCATATAACTTGTTTAAACTTGTTATTTAACTATCAAAACTAACTTTTATGTTGGTTTTGATCATAGGTGATTGCCAAGAGTGCCCGGATGAAGATCAAGCTCGAAGAAGAACCGAACACGATAAAGTTAAAAGCTTCCGCACGACGTTTCGTCGTAACTTTAAACGACGAACTCAAATTCATTAAGTTGTATTATTTTCAAATTGTAAAAGTTTTAATTATCCCGTATTATTCAACATCACGTATGTACAATTACATGTTTATTTTCGTAATTTATACGAAAACCTTTAAAATAATAACAAGGGTGTTACAAAGATGGGGAGTTCTTCACCGGGTTTACGTTTGAGTAGATATCGATGGGATCCAAATGTTACAAGGTCATACATCTCTGCCAACTCCGACATTCCAAGAGCAATCCCTTCTTGCTCAATGATCCTTTCAAGGGTATATAAGACCCTCCAGATCATTGGCATAGCTTGAATGTAGGAGATGTCGGTGAGGGAGAAGAAAGACTGGGTGAATTCAGGGAAAGGGTACGAGTATCCTATTGTGAAAGGAGTGACCGGGAAAGCTACCCATGTTTTAGAAATATAATCACTTAGAACGGTGGGGTCAAATGGCTTGAAATCGGTGTTTGCCGGAAAGCAACGGCGGATTCTGTCTATTTGTGGATCAGTGAAGCAGCACCTTTCATTCACTGAATCTTTGATGATCCCCTGGCTCTTAAGAGGACTGTCCTTCTTGTGATCCTTAGCCGGTGAGGATCTTAGCATCATCTTGATTATGAAGAAGGTAAAGAAAGAAGGAGCAGAGAAAGAAAACGTAAAGGAAGAAGAGGAAGAGAGATATCTGCTTGATCTTCGGATATGAATTTAAAGGGAGTTTCTCTTGAATTTAAATGCGGATTGATCCCTATCTCTAACTCCTATTTTTAATGATGATCTTGCAGGATAGTCTCTTCAGTGACGTCATGCTCGTAACGGCTAGTCCGATTACAACGGCTAGTTATTCGTTGATTGATTGTGGATAAGAATAGAAAATATAACTCGTTATTTACACTTTTACTCCTTATATTTTGGGGGCAATTGTTAGGGGAGGATTTCCAAATGATCAGTGATCCTCAATTACTGTTGGGTTTAGTGATCCTCACTTCTGTTAGAATTGGTGATCCTCAGAAGTATTGTAGGATCAGGATCATGGATCATCTTAAGGATCCTTATACTGACAATTGTCTACTTTGAATACGATGTTGTTTTGCAGGAGTACCAGCTTGGACTTGGTCTTGGCGATATTCCTGGGGCATATTCCATGACTTATTCCGCACGTGCTTACCTGAAGTGGACGTTATGGAGTTCGTGGGGGACTTGCATGAATTGCGGAATGTTTGTTAGCTTAGATATTTTCCATTTTTAAAAGGGGCAGCGAGCTAAATAGAAAACACTTGGCTATTTTTTGCTACACACACACTAACAACTGCTCACACCAGCTCTCGGCAATTCGCTTAGCAATTTCATACACTTTTCATACACCTTTTGCACGTTACACTATAGTGATCCTTGTAATTAGCTCGCTATCATCCGAAGTTGTAACACATTTCTTATTTAATTTGAGTTGGTGATCGGTAGTTTCCATCACCCGAGGTTTTTTATGCCGGAGATCATTCATTGATCAAGGGCTTTTTCCTCGTATAAATCTTCGTGTCACTTGTTCATTACATTTCAGAGTGATCCTTATTGTTGTTCATCAGTTCAAGCATCATACCTCACAACAGAAAGTTTGGTTGCATTATCATTGCTTGATTTTTGACCAAAACAGCGAGCTAATTACAAGGATCACTATAGTGTATTGTGTAAAAAAGTGTTTAATCGCCAAGTGAATTATCGAGAGCTGGTGAGAGCAGTTGCAAGAGTGTGTGTTTAGCCAAAAATAGCCAAGTGTTTTCTATTTAGCTCGCTACCCCTTTTAAAAATGAAAAATATCTAAACTAACAAACATTCCGCATTTGGTGCAAGTCCCCCACGACCTCCATAACGTCCATTTCTGCCATGCACGAACGGAACAAATACGGAATATGCTCCAGGAATATCGCCAAGACCAAGTCCAAGCTCGTGTTCCTGCAAAACATCATCATATTCAAGGTAGACAATCGTTAGTATAAGGATCCTTAAGATGATCCATGATCCTGATCCTGCAACACTTCTGGGGATCACTAATTCAAACAGAAGTGAGGATCACTAAACCCAACAGTAATTGAGGATCACTGATCATTGGAAAATCCTCCCCTAACAATTAGTATCATTTGTGTGACCAACTTTAAGATCAAATTCTGAAACATCAACAGTATTAAACATGTCTTTATCACTATTAACCATGTGTTGACTTGCCCCAGAGTCAACAATCCAACTAAAAACACCTCCAAAAAACATGGAACTAGAACAACTAAAAAAACTATTAATAGTACAAGACTCACCTCCTACACTTGTTGACTCCATAGCAGATTTCTCACCAACTAAACTTAACAACTTTTCTATCTGCTCAGATGTAAAAGGGAAACCAGAAGTAGACATGTTTTGGTCAAAAAACACACAAGGATAATGCAACCAAATCTGATTTTGTGAGGTATGATGCTTGGTTAATTGTATGAACGAATAGAAAATGAAATCAACGATGAACACCGAGATTTATACGAGGAAAAAGCCCTTGATCTTTAGAAGATCTCCGGCATAAAAAACCTCGGGTGATGGAAACTACCGATCACCAAATATATTGCAAAAACAATAATGATCCTTGTACAACTTCGGAAGAAAACAAGCTCAATACAATGAATTGCTAGTATAAGTGTGTGTATTTCGCTAAGTGTTTGCAGAGAATTCGAGTGTTGTGTGTTCGACCTATGCCTCAAATGAACTCGTTTTCCCTTTAAAATATAAGAAATATCCAGCAACAAACTTTCCTAAAAAGGTGGAGGTCACCCATGTTCTCCAAAAAGGTTATTTCTTCATCAAGCACGTGCCTATGAAGCATATTCCACGAGATTCCAGCAAAGACTAAGCCCATGTCGTCCATTACCTGCATATAAACATTAAAAACGTGACAATTGTTAGAAATCATAAGTTCTGTTAAGGATCCTGGATCCTCAGACTCTGGATCCTCAGTCTCCCTGCATCATCCATTAAGGATCCGTGATCCATGCCTAGTCTCAAGATAGATGATCCTTAGCATAAAATTCATGCCCTAACAATTGCCCCCAATATGGCAGTTGTGATAAGGATTCACAGCTGTCATATTTCTGTTAGAAGCGGACTAGCCGTTGCTGCTGGTAAGTAGTCGTTACACTGCCTGTCGTCACTGATAAGACCTGCTATAATCATCATTGCAAAATATAGAGTTAGAGATAACTCCTCAAGTGCCTTTACAGACAAGAAGATCCTTCTGTTCGTGGAGAATGAATCCTTCTACACCGTTCGCTATTAACCTTCCAGCACTTTAATTTCTGCATAGACACTTTAACTGTTAGATAGCCCTATCCGGCCTGGATGGATGGTCCATGGTTTTGCTGGTGAAATCCAGACCAGATGATTTTGATACATAATGAGTAGGTAACAACATTAAACTTTTTTAGCTACATTTGTTGTTGTTTCTTTCCTCTTTATTTTTCATGCATGCTTTCTATTTTCAAAGATATCATCGCCTAACAACTGGAAAGTTATTGGAATTCTGATGATAATGTTAAACTTTTAATAGAAAACTTGAAGTGTTCATACAAATGTGAATCAATGATCCTTAACTAAAAAGGATAAGAGACAACTTGCAGGTTAGACAAAGTTAGAATAAAACATACCAGAGAATCCAAGTTAGGATTCTATATCCTTGTAAATTAATACTGAATAAACAAGCTGTGAAAAGTAAAGTTTCGAGGATCTAGGATCCTTATTGTCAGAACTTGTATAACTTTAGAGCTCCAAGATCCTGTAAGAAAAACAAACTTGGGACCACGCCAAATAATTGGTAATGAACCCGTAATAACTGGGGATAAGCCCAAATAAACTGGGGACACGCCCAACAAACTGGGGACAAGCCCAAATAAACTGGGGACACGCCCAACAAACTGGGGAAAAGCTCAAATAAACTGGGGACAAGCCCAACAAACTAGGGACAAGCCCAAATAACCGGGGACAAGCCCAACAAACTGGGGACAAGCCCAAATAACTGGGGAAGCCCAAATAAACGGGTGTAAACTGGGGTCAAGCCCAAATAACTTGTGTAAACTGGAATATGGCCCAAACTGGCGACTATCCAAACGTGAGCGACATGAAAATGCCGAAACCTTAGCTAACGTGAAAACGTTAGAAACCTTAGGAACGGATGTATGATACGTCTACCATTATACGTAGGATCCTGAATACAGCCAGTACAATAAAATTGTCAGCCCCTAAAGCGGGTACTGGTCGCATTGCCTTGAACTGCACCAGGATCATCGTGCGCTGCTGGCAAAACTGGGGACAGGCCCAATCACTGGGGACTAACCCAAATAACTGGGGACAAGCCCAAAAACTAGGGACAAGCCCATAAACCTTGGGGAGTTGGCCAACCACTTTGATATTCTGTAAAATGATCACAACTCTACAAAAGCTTAAACTTTATGAAAATAGATGTTAAATGTTTAACATCTTTGACTTATGATAAGTAATAAGTGTTTTGGTAAAAAAATCAAGCTAAGATAATGCAACCAAACTTTCTGTTGTGAGGTGTGATGCTTGAATCAATGAACAATGCTAAGGATCACTCAGAAATGTAATGAACAAGTGACACAATGATTTATACGAGGAAAAAGCCCTTGATCAAGATTTGATCTCCGGCATAAAAAACCTCGGGTAATGGAAACTACCGATCACCAACTCAGATTAAACAAACAAGGTATTACAACTTTGGATGATAGCGAGCTAGTTACAAGGATCACTAGAGTGTAATGTGCAAAAAAGTATGTAATCGCCAAGAGAACTGTTGAGAGCTGATGAGAGCAGTTACGAGTGTGTGTGTGTTTAGCCAAAAATAGCCAAGTGTTCTAATCTAGCTCGCTATCCCCTTTTAAATTTGGAAAATATCTAAGCTAACTAAGTATCCGCATTTCGTGCAAGTCTTCCACGACCTCCATAACGTCCATTTCAGTCATGCACGTGCGGAATAAATATGGAATATACTCCAGGAATATCGCCAAGACCAAGTCCAAGCTCGTACTCCTGCAAAACAACATCATATTTAAAGCAGACAATCGTTAGTGTAAGGATCACTATGATGATCCATGATCCTGATCCTACAATACTTTCTGAGGATTACTAATTCAAACAGAATTGAGGATCCCTAAGCCCTACAGTAATTGAGGATCACTGATCATTGGAAAATCCTCCCCTAACAATTGCCCCCAAAATATAAGGAGTAAATTGTAAATAAACGAGTTATATTTTCTCGTTCTTATCCGTAACAAACCAACGGATATATAGCCGTTACTTTCTGACTAGCCGTTGCCATCCTGACGTCACTGAAGTGACTATCCTGCAAGATCATGATTATAAATTGAAATTAGAGATAAGGGTTAGGAGGCATTTAAATTCGTGCGTTTCATCCTTTAAATCCTCATTCGAAGACTTGATCAGGTATTTCTCTTTCCTTTCTCTCTTCATCTTCTCATTCTGTTTCTTCTTCTCTACCATCATTATGCCCAAGATGATGTTAAGATCCTCACCAGCTAAGGATCACAAAAAGGACAGTCCCTTGAAGAGCAAAAAAATCATCGAAGACTCTGCAAAGGAATGATGTTGCTTTACTGATCCACAAATAGACAGGATTCGCCATTGTTTTCCGGCGAACACCGTTTTCAAAACTTTTGATCCCACCGTCCTGAGTGACTATGTTTCTGAAACCTGGGTAGCTTTTCAGGTTACCCCATTTACAATAGGATACTCATATCCTTTTCCAGATTTCACCCAATCCTGCTTCTCTCTCACCGGCATCTCCTACATCCAAGCAATGCCAATGGTCTGGAGGGTCTTGTATACCCTTGACAGAATCATTGAACATGAAAGTATTGATCTGGGAATGTTGGAGTTTGCAGAGATGTACGACCTCGTGAGCCATGGATCTCACCGATATCTACTCAAACATAAACCTGGTGAAGAACACCCCATCTTCAAAGCCACTAAGAATGACACCAACTGGAAACGGTGATTCTTCTTTGTCAGAAGGGATTCTATCCCTGATGGAAAGGATCTGCCTAGAAAATGGACCACCCATGGTAGGATAGAGGATCCTGAGAAGGATCACAGGATAACCTTGTTTCTGCTGAGGATCACTAACATCCTTTTGTTTCTATTTTGCAGCTATTACTGTTGCACACCTTATTACAACACCTGCAACGAAGGAAAGGCTTGCTACTTTCCGGAGGCTTGATCCTGCAATAAGATCATTTCAAGCAAATACCCAGGATTCTCAAGAGGTATCCTCAGGTTCTGTTACAATGTCAAGTAAGTATCCCATTTTGTGCATAACTAAATGTTTAAATAAAAATGAAATAAGGATACTTATCTGTTTTGGATGTGTAGGTGCTGGAAAATCTTTGAAGTCTGCTACCCGTTTCAGTGTCACCGATCTCACCACTGTTGGTCCCAGGTCTGGGAAGAAAAAGGCTGCTGCTAACCCAAGTACTGCCATCCCCAATCCTACTGCTTCCAAGGGAAAGAAGAGGAAAGCCTCTGAGGCTGACAATCTAGAAGGCCTGCCTCTAATCCGCCACCAGTTCCTTGAGTACTTTGCTGATGTAAGGATCACTGACTTAGCTTAGTTATCCTGCCCACTTGAGGATCATGTGATCCTAAACTTCATATTGTCTTTTTGCAGAAATTTGCTGAAATCGAGGACTACGTAGGCAATGTTGAAGAGGTTGAGCAAAAGTGTTTGGACCTCCAAAAGATCATGCTGGCCAAGGATCAGAAGATTGCCTCCCTCAAAAATGATGTCAATCTGGTGAAGAGGGAACTTGTCCTGGCTCATATCACTGCTGATCAGCAGAAGAATGAGATCACAAATGATGCTAAAGTCTCTGCTGCCATCGCTATGTACAAAACCCAGTTACGGATGGCCCAAGAGGCTCTGGATCCTGACTTTGACAAGAGCAACTGGGACGTAGAGGGCTGGAAGGCTAGATTGGCTGAGCTGGACGATGAAGAAGAGGCTGGTGAGGTCTTAGCAATTGAGGCGAGTAGAAGTGGAAAGGATCATGCTGATGCTGATGCTGATGATGCTGGTGGTGATGCAGCCAATGTTTGAGCTGCTGAAATGGGCAATGATGGATATTTCTAGACGCGGCCGGAGCCCATTTTTTAGGACATGGTAGTAGTTTTTGTTTTGGTGATGTTTTTCTGAACAATGCTGGTTTGTAATAACTTAGACAATAGTTTCTAGGGTTGAGGATCATGGGTCCTTGGACAATAGGTAGGATAATGGGTGGTGGATAGATCCTCTGTTTGGGGGATGAAGCCACTCGTTATCCTTCCGTCTTTATTTCCTGCACTCTTATAACCCGTTAACAATGGACACCCTTTACTTACCACAGCGGACGGGCCACGTATTGCTGGTAGATGCTTGGGGGTAAGTAATTTTGACAACCTTGAAGGGTTTAACATAGCAAGCCTTTCCTTGGTAGCAGGAGCGAGTCTTCTAAAAGTAGCAAGCCTTTCCTTGGTAGCAGGAGACGGTATGAGGTGTGAAACAGTGACAGCTGCATAACATAAAATAAAAAGGGGGTTAGTAATCCTATTACAAGAGCAAGATTATCTGGTGATCCTTCTCAGGATCCTCTATCCTACCATGGGTGGACCACTTCCTTGGTAGATCCTTTCCGTTTGGAATAGAATCCCTTCTGACAAAGAAAAAACGTCGTTTCCAGTTTGTATCGTTCTTGGTGGCTTTAAAAATGGGGTGTTCTTCACCGGGTTTTCGCTTAAACAGATATCGGTGGGATCCAAAAGTCGTAAGATTATACATCTCTGCCAGTTCTGACATTCCTAAATCAATCCCTTCCTGCTCAATGATCCTTTCAAGGGTATATAACACCCTCCAGATCATCGGCATAGCCTGGATGTAGGAGATGCCGGTAAGGGAGAAAAAGGATTGGGTAAAGGCTGGAAAAGGATAGGTGTATCCTATGGTGAATGGGGTAACAGGAAAAGCTACCCATGTCTCAGAAATATAGTCGCTCAGTACAGTGGGATCGAAGGGTTTGAAAAAGGTGTTCGCCGGAAAGCAGTGCCGGATCCTATCTACTTGTGGGTCAGTAAAGCAACACCTCTCATTCGCTGAATCTTTGATGATCCCTTGACCCTTCAAGGGGCTATTCTTCTGGTGATCCTTGGCGGGGGAGGACCGGAGCATCATTCTTAACGTGATGATTGGTAAAGAAAGAAAAACAGAGTAAGAGAAGGAAAAATGGGAAAAGAGATACCTGATTGATCTTCGGATGAGAATTTAAAGGGAGTTTCTCTTGGATTTAAATGCAAATTGATCCTATCTCTAACTCCTATTTATAATGATGATTTGCAGGATAGTCACTTCAGTGACGTCAGGTTTGCAACGGCTAGTTCGATCGTAATGGCTATTTATCCGTTAGTTTGTTGCGGATAAGATCAACAAAATACAACTCGTTTATTTACAATATTACTCCTTATATTTTGGGGGCAATTGTTAGGGGAAGATTACTTAATGACCCGTGATCCTCAATTATTATCCTGCTTGGTGATCCTTACTTCTGTGTCAGTTAGTGATCCTCAGAAGTGCTTCAGGATCAGGATCATGGATCATCCTAAGGATCCTTATACTAATGATTGTCTGCTTTGAATTCGGTATTGTTTTGCAGGAGTACCAGCTTGGACTTAGTCTTGGTAACGTTCCTGGAGAATATTCCACGTTTATTCCGCACGTGCTTGACCATGGTGAACGTTATGGAGATCGTGGGGAGAAGGCATGAATTGCGGATAGTTAGTTATTTAGATATTTTACTAAATTTAAAAGGGGTAGCGAGCTAATTAGACAACACTTGGCTATTGTTTGGCTACACACACTCGTACAACTGCACTCACCAACTCTCGGCAAAACACTTAGCATTTTTCATACGTTTCTACACGATACACTATAGTGATCCTTGTACTTAGCTCGCTATCATCCGAAGTTGTAAAGGGATTATTGTTTAATTTGAGTTGGTGATCGGTAGTTTCCATCACCCGAGGTTTTTTATGCCGGAGATCATACATTGATCAAGGGCTTTTTCCTCGTATAAATCTTTGTGTCCCCTGTGCAATTCATTTCATAGTGATCCTCATTGTTGTTTACCAATTCAAGCATCATACCCCATAATAGAGAGTTTGGTTGCATTATCCTCGTCTGATCAAAACACTTAGCTAACGTGAAAACGTTAGAAACCTTAGGAACGGATGTATGGTACGTCTACCATTATACGTAGGATCCTGAATATAGCCAGTACAATGAAATTGGCAGCCCCTAAAGCGAGTACTGGTCACATTGCCATGAACTATACCAGGATCATCGTGCGCTACTGGCGAAACTGGGGACAGGCCCAAACTGGGGTCAAGCCCAAATAACTGGATACTTCTGTGGATACTCAACCCTTTGTTAATGATGCATGAACCTTCAAAACTCAGAATCAAGTGAAAGGAGGATAAAGGATGCAGGATCCTTATCTTTAAATAAGATAATTAAAGAATGGAATACTTTGAGATTAGAATATTACCAGGATGAGGATCATCTGTCCTATAAGGATCCTTCAAGGATACTTGTCAGGTAAGGATCATGGATCCTTATTACATGAAGTATTTCTTTAAGTGGACAGCATTCCAAGCTCTTGGTAGCAAGTCACCTTCCATTGTTAGCAATCGATATGCCCCCTTTCCTGCCTCAGCTTCGATCAAGTAAGGGCCTTCCCACTTTGGTGCCAACTTTCCATCAGCAGGATTGGTGGTATTCTGAAATGCTTTTCTTAACACCATATCCCCAACTTGGAATTTCCTGATCCTGACATTTTTGTTGTAAGCTCCAGCCATCCTTTGTTGATAACTGGCCATCCTTATCCTTGCCAAATCCCTGAGTTCTTCTATAGTATCCAAATCTTGAACCAAGTTTTCAGCATTTTCCTCAGGATCACGAATGCTTGTTCTTGCAGTAGGGACCACCATCTCTGTAGGGATCACTGATTCTGCCCCAAATACCAAAGAAAATGGAGTTTGGCCAGTGGCATTCTTGGGAGTTGTCCTATCAGCCCAAAGTACATAAGGTAGTTCTTCTGCCCATTTTCCTTTCTTGGATCCAAGCTTCTTCTTCAAATTGTTGATGATGATCTTGTTAGATGATTCTGCCTGACCATTAGCTTGTGGGTGGACTGGTGTTGATGTTATCATCTTAATCCCCCAGCTGTCACAAAAGTTAGTAGTTCTATTCCCAATAAATTGGGATCCATTATCACAAACAATTTCAGAAGGGATACCAAATCTAGTAATAATGTTTCTTTTAATAAAGGATATAACTTCCTTTTCTCTGACTTGAGCAAAGGCTTCAGCCTCTATCCACTTGGAGAAGTAATCAGTCATAGCAAGCATGAATACTTTTCCACCAGGCGCTTTAGGAAGCTTACCAAATATATCCATTACTCATCTCATAAATGGCCAAGAAGAGGATATAGGGTGCAAGAGTTCTGCTGGTTGGTGAAGGATATTACTGTGTCTCTGACAACAATCACATTTCTTGGCATATTCCACAGCATCCTTCTTCATAGTAGGCCAATAGTATCCTGTCCTCAGGATCCTTGAGAACAATGCTCCGCCCCCAGTGTGGTTTCCACAATCTTCTTCATGGAAATCCTTTAGGGCTTCTTGGATTTCAGGATCCTCGATGCATCTTAGATATGGACCTGCAAGAGATCGTTTATACAACATGTTATTCAATATTGTAAATTGAGATACCTTGATTTTGAAAGCCCTGGGGTTTTCTCCTGTAGGAATCTCTCCATGTTGTATGTATCTCATGATTGGAAGGATCCATGATCCTGAATAAGATTGAGTATCATCACTAGGGATGATTGCAGAATCCTCTTCTATCTCCATAGCTACATGATCCTCGATAGCAGGGGTCAGGATATGGATAATATGGATCTTGATATCCTCCGGGATCTTCAAGGATGATCCTAGATTGGCTAATGCATCAGCCTCTGCATTCTCTTCCCTCGGTACCTGTGTCAAACTAAAGGAACCAAAAGAGAGTGCCAATTCTCTGACTATCTCTAAATATTTGATTAGCTTTTCACCTTTAAAAGCATAGGATCCATTAAAGTGATTAGTAATTAATAGTGAATCTACATGTACCTCAAGATACCTGATCCTCATATGCTTAGCAATTTGCAAACCAGCTATCAAGGCTTCATACTCAGCCTCATTGTTGGTAGTTTGAAATTCACAAGCTATGGAGTGGGGTATTATGTCCCCCTGTGGCGATTTTAGTAGTATTCTGAGCCCTGTTCCTTTGACATTATAAGCACCATCAGTAAAGAGTATCCAAGGATCCTTAGTTTCTTCTAGCTGTTGGACCTCTAACTCAGCTTCCTTTTGCAAATCTGCCACAAAGTCAGCTAAGGCTTGGGATTTGATGGCAGTCCTTGGTTCATATCTTATATCATAAGCACTAAGCTTCACTGCCCACTTAGCCATCTTTCCTGACATTTCAAGTTTCCTGAGAACATTCTTAATTGGGAAATTAGTTTTAACAATAATGGCATGAGTTTCAAAATAATGTCTCAATTTAGTAGACGCCATAATTAATGCAAGGATAAGTTTTTCTATGTGTGAATACCTGGATTCAGCATCAAGCAAACTCTTACTTACATAATAGACAGGATGTTGTGTACCTTCGTGATCCTTAACAAGGACCGCACTTACTTCTTTTGAGGATACTGTTAGGTATAAGGATAACATATCCCCCTTTTTTGGTTTCATCAAGGCAGGGGCTGAGGATAGGTAATCCTTAAGAGCTTTAAGGGCACTTTCATGCTTCTCAGTCCATTCAAATTTTTTGTTCTTCCTCAGGATGTCATAGAATTCCTTGCACTTTTCTGAGGATTTGGATATGAACCTGTTCAAGGCTGCGATCCTGCCTGTCAATCTTTGCACATCCTTGGCATTTGCAGGAGATTTGATATTCACAATAGCCTTAATCTGCTCTGGACTTGCTTTAATGCCCCTCTTTGTCACCATATAGCCTAAGAATTTACCTGCTTTAACACCAAAATGACACTTGGAAGGATTTAGTTTCATATTAAATTTATCAAGGATATTGAATGCTTCCTCCAAGTCTTTAAGGTGATCCTCAGCTTTCTTGGACTTAACCACCATGTCATCTATATAGACTTCCATAGTGTGTCCAATTTGTTCCTTGAACATCATATTGACTAGCCTTTGATAAGTAGCACCTGCATTCCTTAGTCCAAATGGCATAGCAATATAACAATATATACCAGTTGGGGTCATAAAGGCTGTATCCTCTTGATCAGATGGTTCCATCTGAATTTGTTGAAATCCAGATGAAGCATCTATAAAAGTCAACAACTCATGACCCGCGGTAGCATCCACCATGGAGTCAATGTGTGGTAATGGGAAAAGATCCTTGGGACATGCCTTGTTTAAATCAGTAAAATCGACACATACCCTCCACTTTCCATTTTTTTTTGAACAACAACCACATTGGCTAACCATTTTGGATACGTCTAGAAATGTCCTTCATCCCCCATTCATGCAGCCTACACCTTCGCTGCATCACCATCTCCTCCAGCTCCGGTATCCTTCACATGATCCTTGCCACTGCCGCCAGCCTCGATCGCCAGAACCTCTTCAGCCTCTTCTTCATCCTCCAACTCAGCCAGCCTAGCCTTCCAGCCCTCCATGTCCCAGTTGCTCCTGTCAAAGGTAGGATCCTGAGCTTCTTGGGCCATCTGCAACTTGGTCTTGTACATGGCAATGGCAGCAGAGACTTTAGCATCCTCCGTGATCTCATGCTTCTCATAGTCAGCATTGATCTGGGCTGCAACCAATTGAGTTTTGGCATCACTGAGTTCCTTTTCGAGGGAGGCAATCTTGTGATCCTTGAGCACCGCCACTTTTTGGAGATCAGAGTATTTCTCCTCAAGCTCTTCGATGTTCCCAACATAGTCCTCGATTTCGGCAAATTTCTTCAAAAGAAGACAATATAAAGTTAGGATCACATGATCCTCAAGTGGGTAGGATAACTAAGCTAAGTTGGTGATCCTTACATCATTAAAGTATTCGAGGAACTGATGGCGGATCAGAGGCAAGCCTTGTAGGTTGTCAGCATCAGAGGTCTTCCTTTTCTTTCCACCTCTTCCCTTTGAAGTAGTTGCCTTGGGGATTGAGACGGAAGGGCTAGCAGCAGATTTTTTCTTTGAGGATCGGACGGTGTCAAGGTCAGTGATGCTGAATTTGGAGGCAGATTTTGAAGATTTCCCAGCACCTACACACCCAAAACAGATAAGTATCCTTATCCTATTTCTATTTAGCTATTTATTTAAACATTTAATTATGCAAAAAAACAGGATACTTACTCGACATAGTGACAGAACCTGAGGATACTTCTTGAGAATCCTGGGTGTTTGTTTTAAATGATCTTCTTGCAGGATCAAGTCTTCGGAAAGCGGCAAGCCTTTCCTTTGTTGCAGGTGTTGTGATGAGGTGTGCGACAGTAATAGCTGCAAAAAAGGAACAAAAGTACGTTAGTGATCCTAAGATGAAAGCAAGGTCATCTGGTGATCCTTATCAGGATCCTCTATCCTACCATGGGTGCTCCACTTCATTCGCAGATCCTTTCCATCAGGGATAGAATCCCTTCTGACAAAGAAGAATCGCCGTTTCCAGTTGGTGTCATTCTTAGTGACTTTGAAGATGGGGTGTTCTTCACCGGGTTTATGCTTGAGTAGATATCGGTGGGATCCAAATGTTACGAGGTCATACATCTCTGCCAACTCCGACATTCCCAGAGCAATTCCTTCTTGCTCAATGATCCTTTCAAGGGTATATAAGACCCTCCAGATCATTGGCATAGCTTGAATGTAGGAGATGCCAGTGAGGGAGAAGAAAGACTGGGTGAATTCAGGGAAAGGATATGAGTATCCTATTATGAAAGGAGTGACCGGGAACGCTACCCATGTTTCAGAAACATAATCACTTAGAATGGTGGGATCAAATGGTTTGAAATCGGTGTTTGCCGGAAAACAATGGCGGATTCTGTCTATTTGTGGATCAGTGAAGCAGCATCTTTCTTTCGCCGAATCTTTGATGATCCCCTGGCTCTTGAGAGGACTGTCTTTTGTGTGATCCTTAGCCGGAGATGATCTTAACATCATCTTGGTCATGAGGGTAGAGAAGAAGATGAACAGAGAAAGAAAACGTAAAGGGAGAAGAGGAAGAGATATACCTGCTTGATCTTCGAATGTGGATTTAAAGGGAGTTTCTCTTGAATTTAAATGCGAATTGATCCCTATCTATAACTTCAATTTATAATGATGATTTTGCAGGATTGTCACCTTAATGACGTCATGCTCGTAATGGCTAGTCCAACTACAACGGCTAGTTATCCGTTGATTCATTGCGGATAAGAACGAGAAAATATAACTCGATATTTTACATTATTACTCCTTATATTTTGGGGGCAATTGTTAGGGGAGGATTTTCAAATGATCAGTGATCCTCAATTACTATTGGGTTTAGTGATCCTCACTTCTGTTAGAATTGGTGATCCTCAGAAGTATTGCAGGATCAGGATCATGGATCATCTTAAGGATCCTTATACTAACGATTCTCTACTTTGAATATGGTGTTGTTTTGCAGGAGTACCAGCTTGGACTTGGTCTTGGCGATATTCCTGGAGCATATTCCATGAATTATTCTGCACGTGCTTACCTGAAGTGGACGTTATGGAATTCTTGGGGGACTTGCATGAATTGCGGAATGTTTGTTAGCTTAGATATTTTCCATTTTTAAAAGGGGTAGCGAGCTAAATAGAAAACACTTGGCTATTTTTGGCTACACACACACTCTTGCAACTGCTCTCACCAGCTCTCGATAATTCACTTGGCGATTACACACTTTTTTACACAATACACTATAGTGATCCTTGTAATTAGCTCGCTATCATCCGAAGTTGTAACACAGTTCTTATTTAATTTGAGTTGGTGATCGGTAGTTTCCATCACCCGAGGTTTTTTATGCCGGAGATCAAGCATTGATCAAGGGCTTTTTCCTTGTATAAATCTTTGTGTCACTTGTTCATTACATTTCAGAGTGATCTTTAGTGTTGTTCATTGATTCAAGCATCATACCTCACAACAGAAAGTTTGGTTGCATTATCATTGCTTGATTTTTGACCAAAACATTACCCTATATAGATCACTAGTTAATCGTTCAAATTTTCTACTACAAGAGAATTGGCTATTAAACAAGTTAACTAGATTAGCAAATGAAGTAATAGAGTAAGGGGAAGACTTAGCAGCCATTTAAGAGTAGATCCTGTAAGTGTGGACCCAAAACCCTTGCATAGACATGCTTCTTTTAACCTCTCAGGAATTGGATTGATCTCCATCCTCTCCCTGTATTGAGCTACATGTTCCTCTGGATCCGTTGAACCATCATATAGCTTCATAGTTGGTATTTGGAACCTCTTGGGTATCTCAGCATCACAAATAGGTGGTGCAAAGCGAGATATCCTATGGCTACCATCTGCAATTTCAGGAATGGGTTTAACCACTCCTTGTACGCTGGATATCATATCCTTGAGCTTCTGTAACTCCCTGGCCATAACCTGATTGATACATGAATCCTGCATAGAGCCATGGTTAGTGTTATAAGAATTATTGAAAGTGTTACCTCCCAAAGGATTCATATTCGGAATTCCAGATGTGAATCCATATTGACGGGACTCCGGTATGATTGAAGGACCAGAGGAAGCAATGGTCTACATTGGTATGAAGTCTCCTTGATGAACATCCGAACTTGGAGGTTGCATACTCCTTAAGAATCCTTGATCCTGAAAGATGTTGGATCCTTGAACCTGAGGGGATCCTTGAATCTGAAAGGATCCGGGGGGCTGAAAGGATCCTTGAACTTGAAAGGATCCTGGAACCATAGAGAATCCTTGGACCTGGGAGGATCCTTGAACCGCGTGCATTCCCGAATATCCTCCTGAGCTGACGAAGGATCCTTGATGCTGAAAAGAGGATCTCGATGGCTGAGAACAGGATCCTTGAGGCTGGAAGTGGGAGCCAAATGCCTGACTCATAGTTGTTGTTCTATAACGCCTTTCTGATGGAGCACTTTGATACTGAATGCCCGGAACTGCCGATTGTAGGGTAGTTGCAACTGGGGTGTCAAAATTCAGTGACCTTGGCATCAGAGGAGAGTGATCCTCCACTGATTTCTTCTGTTTCTTGATCTCAGCGATCTCCCAGAGGATCCTTTCGTTGGTTTTGTCCTGCTCTTGTGCATGATTCCTCATCTGCAAAATCAGAGTGTAAAGATCATTAGTAGTAGGATTAGAAGAAACAAAAGAAGTTGATGGTTTTGTGAAAATGGGGGTTTGTCTCTTCGCAGCATTTTCAGCATTCTTCTGGGATCCAGAAGGTGGTGGAGGCAAAGGAGGAACACCTTGTGAAGAACTCATTGCCGGCATAGAGCTTGATGTGTTCTTTGCTGAGGAAGCCATTTGCTTGGTTATAACGAACCGAAATGATCACAAAAATATGAATCTTCTTAGGAATGAAGCACCAATTGCCCCACGGTGGGCGCCAAACTGTTTTGGTCAAAAATCAAGCTAAGATAATGCAACCAAACTTTCTGTTGTGAGGTGTGATGCTTGAATCAATGAACAATGCTAAGGATCACTCGGAAATGTAATGAACAAGTGACACAATGATTTATACGAGGAAAAATCCCTTGATCAAGAGTTGATCTCCGGCATAAAAAACCCTCGGGTGATGGAAACTACCGATCACCAACTCAGATTAAACAAACAAGGTATTACAACTTTGGATGATAGCGAGCTAGTTACAAGGATCACTAGAGTGTAATGTGCAAAAAAGTATGTAATCGCCAAGAGAACTGTTGAGCGCTGATGAGAGCAGTTACGAGTGTGTGTGTTTAGCAAAAAATAGCCAAGTGTTCTAATCTAGCTCGCTATCCCCTTTTAAATTTGTAAAATATCTAAGCTAACTAAGTATCCGCATTTCGTGCAAGTCTTCCACGACCTCCATAACGTCCATTTCAGTCATGCACGTGCGGAATAAATATGGAATATGCTCCAGGAATATCGCCAAGACCAAGTCTAAGCTCGTACTCCTGCAAAACAACATCATATTCAAAGCAGACAATCGTTAGTGTAAGGATCACTATGATGATCCATATGCTGATCCTACAATACTTTCTGAGGATCACTAATTCAAACAGAATTGAGGATCCCTAAGCCCTACAGTAATTGAGGATCACTGATCATTGGAAAATCCTCCCCTAACAATAAGTATAAAATGAATGAAAATGAAAGTAATGTGTTACCAAATGTAGAATCATATATCCTTTGAGGATCCCGGATCCTTAATCAAAATACTGGTATGGCTGAGGATCCCTGATCCTTCTTACTTAAAGTATTTTTTGAGACGAACAACATTCCAAGCTCTTGGTAGGAGGTCACCATCCATTGTTAACAAATGATATGCCCCCTTTCCTGCTTCAGCTTCAATTACGTAGGGATCTTCCATTTTGATGCTAATTTGCCATCAGCCGAATTCGTAGTGTTCTGGAATGCTTTCCTTAGCACAAAATCACCGACTTGAAATCTTCTGATCCAGAAATTTTTGTTGTATGCTCCAGCTATTCTTTGTTGATAACTGGCCATCTGTCTTAAAAGTTAGTAGTTCTACTCCCAATAAATTAGGATCCATTATCACAAATAATTTCAGAAGGTATTCCAAATCTAGTAATAATGTTTCGCTTAATGAAGAATATAACTTCCTTTTCTCTAACTTGAGCAAAAGCTTGTACTTCTATCCATTTGGAAAAGTAATCAGTCATAGCAAGCATGAACATTTTCCTTCCTGGTGCTTTTGGAAGCTTGATTATCATACTCATTCCCCATCTCATGAATGGCCAAGAAGAGGATATAGGATGCAGGAGCTCTGCTGGTTAATGAAGGATATTGCTATGTCTTTGACATGCATCACATTTCTTTGCATAATCCAAAGCATCCCTCTTCATGGTAGGCCAATAGTATCCTGTTCTAAGGATCCTTGAGAATAGTGCTCTGCCCCCAGTGTGGTTTCCACAGTCTCCTTCATGAAAATCCTTTAGAACTTCTTGGATTTCAGGATCCTCGATACACCTTAGATATGGACCTGCAAGAGATATCTTATATAACATGTTATTTAGTATTGTAAATTGAGATACCTTGACTTTGAAAGCTCTAGGATTTTCTCCTGTAGGAATCTCTCCATGTTGTATATATCTCATGATTGGAAGGATCCAGGATCCTGAACTTGATTGTGCACCATCACTATGTATGATTGCAGAATCCTCTACTATCTTCATAGCTGTATGATCCTCAATTGCAGGAGTTAAAACATGGATGATGAGTATTTTCACATCCTCTGGAATCTTCAGTGATAATCCAAGATTAGCTAGAGCATCACCTTCTGCATTTTCTTCCTTGGGTACCTGTGATAGACTGAAAAAAGCAAAAGAATCTGCCAGTTTCCTGACTATTTCTAAGTACTTGATTAACTTTTCACCTTTGACAGTGTAAGAACCGTTATAATGATTAGTAATTAATAGAGAATCTACATATACTTGAAGATACATGATCCTCAGATTGTTAGCTAATTGCAAACCTACTATCAAGGCCTCATACTCTGCCTCATTATTAGTGGTTTGAAATTCACAATCAATTGATTGGGGTATAATGTCCCCCTGTGGCGATTTTAGTAGTGTGCTTTGTCCAGTTTCTTTAACATTTGAAGCTCCATCCGTGAAGAGTGTCCAAGGATCCTTGGTCTTCTCAAGTTGTTGAACTTCTAATTCAGCTTCCCTTTGTAGATCACTACTGAAATCAGCCACAAATTCAGCTATAGATTGGGACTTGATGGCAGTCTTGGGTTCATACTTAGTGTCATATGCAATAAGCTTGATTGCCCACTTTGCCATTCTACCTGGCATTTGAACTTTCCTGAGAACATTCTTGATAGGAAGGTTAGTTTTCACAATAATGGTGTGAGTTTCGAAATAATGTCTATATTTAGCGGAAGCCATAATTAAATCAAGAAATAATTTCTCTAAATGAGAATACATGGCCTCAGCATCAAGTAGAATTTTACTTACATAGTATACCGGATGTTGAGAGCCTTCATGATCCTTAACTAGGATCGCACTTACTGCTTTAGCTGAAACAGCTAAGTATAAGGATAATGATTCTCCATTTTCTGGTTTCATCAGGGCTGGTGCTGAGGATAGATAATCCTTAAGAGCCTTGAGTGCAGCTTCATGCTTATCAGTCCACTCAAACTTCTTATTCTTCCTCAATATGTGTTACCTGCCTTGAGCAATTTGTCTACATGTTCTTGGATAATAACATTTCTTTTGGGTGCGAATTTCCTCCTTTTTGATGTATTGGCTTGAAAGACTAAATCCTGCTCAATACTGTCTAGGATCCCGGATCCTATAAAAATTTTGGATTCAGGATCCTCTGGGTTCAGCATAATATCCTTGACGTCTTGCTCTCTTGACTCGATGACGTCTTGCTCCTTGGTGGCTGGTTTCATTGAAGAATGTAACAGTTCTTTGCCTCCTGCTGATCACTTTCTATCTTCACCACATCTCATAGAGTTGGGAGCTTGACACATTGATGATATGTTGAGGGGGACTGCCTTCATATCGTGTATCCATGGCCTGACAAAGATAACATTACAGCAATATAAGCAATCAATAACATAGAATTTTTTAACAGCATTCACTCCCTCTATATAAATAGGAAGTTTGATGTCCCCCAATCTATTCTTTGTCTCTCCACTGAATCCCACAAGGACAGATGATCTTAGGACAATATCAGATTCAAGGATGTTCATTTTTTTTAGGACATCCAACTGGATTATGTTCACTGAGCTTCTCCCATCAATGAGAATCCTGCGAACAAAATGGTTAGATATAAATAATGTAATAACCAAACCGTGATGACGAGGATCCTGTATGTCCACACGGTCATCCCCATCAAAGGATATGACTTTTTCCTGGGTAACAATGGAAGTTCAAACAGGTCTGTCCCCATTCTCCATCTTTGTTTCCTTTGCATGTCTCTTAGCTGCTGAGAACCTCCGGAGATGAAATGGATGATTTGAGCATCGGTTGGTGGAGGAGCTTTTCCAGGAACTTTCTCAGAATCATGGATCCTTGACTTTTTCCTTCCAAGCAATTACTTCAAGTATCCTTTGCTCAAAAGATAACCTATCTCCTTCCTTAATGCTATGCACTCATCTGTGAGATGACCAAAATCCTCATGGTAAGCACACCATTTCGATTTGTCTTTGGTAGCAGGCGGTTTGTCATTCTTCCTTGGCCACCTAACCTTGTCACCTAAATTCTGCATAGAAAGGATTAGTTCATTATTATCAGCAGAAAAACAATATTCAGAAATAGGAGGATAATCCTCATCATCTTCCTCTTGTTCCACAACATGCATATTCTGGTTGTCATGCTTGGAGTATTGCTTGGATCAATTATTCTTGAAATAGGATCCTTGTTTGTCTTGCTCTAAGGATCCTGATAACCTCTCCTGGATCCTTTTATCATCTTCTAAATGGATGAATCTAAGGGCCCTGGTTCTTACTTCATCAAGATTCCTGCAAGGGGTCATGACAAGATCATCATAGAATAGTGAATCCTTAAGTAAACCCATTTTAAAAGCTTCAACAGCAGTAGCAATATCTAAGTTAGGGATTTCTAAGGATTCTCTACTGAATTTAGTTATATAATCCCTTAATGATTCATTACAACCTTGGGTGATCCTATATAAGTCACTAGTTAATCGTTCAAACCTCCTACTACATGAGAATTGGCTATTAAACAAATTAACTAGATTAGCAAATGAAGTAATAGAGTAAGGGGGAAGACTTAGCAGCCATTTAAGAGCTGATCCTGTCAGTGTGGATCCGAAACCCTTGCATAGACATGTTTCTTTTAACCTCTCAGGAATTGGATTGATATCCATCCTTTCTCTGTATTGAGCTACATGCTCTTCTGGATCCGTTGAACCATCATATAGCTTCATGGTTGGTATTTGAAGTCTCTTCGGTATCTCTGCATCACAAATAGGTGGTGCAAAATGAGATATCTTGTGGCTTCCATCCGGAATTTCAGGAATGGGCTTAACCACTCCTGGAACGCTGGATATCATATCCTTAAGCTTTTGTAATTCTATGGCCATAGCTTGGTTAATACCTGTATCCTGCATAAAGCCATGGTTAGTAGTATAAGAATTATTCAAAGTGTTACCTCCTGGAGGATTCAGGTTTGGAATTCCAGATGTGAATCCATATTGACGGGATTCTGGTATGACTGGTGTTTTGGTCAAAAAATCAGACGAGGATAATGTAACCAAACTCTCTATTAAGGGGTATGATGCTTGAATTGGTTTATAGCAATAAGGATCACTATGAAAAATAAATAACAAGTGACACAAGGTTTATACGGGGAAAAAGCCCTTGATCAAGAGTTGATCTCCGGCACAAAAAACCCCGGGTGATGGAAACTACCGATCACCAACTCAAATTAAACAAGTAACGTGTTACAACTTCGGATGATAGCGAGCTAAATACAAGGATCACTATAGTGTAATGTGTAAAAAGTGTACGAAATTGCTAAGTGAATGAACGAGAGCTGGTGTGAGCGGTTGCAAGAGTGTGTGTAGCCAAAAATAGCAAAAGGTGTTGTCTAATTAGCTCGCTACCCCATTTAAATCTAATAAAAATCTAAATAACAAACTATCCGCAAATGGTGCAAGTCCTCCACGACTCCACAACGTCCATTTCTGACCAAGCACGTGCGGAATAGACTTAGAATATTCTCCAGAAATATTGCCAAGACCAAGTCCCAATTGATATTCCTGCAAAACAGTACCGAATTCAAAGTGAACAATCATTAGTATAAGGATCCTTAGGATGATCCATGATCCTGATCCTGAAGCACTTCTGAGGATCACCAACTGACACAGAAGTAAGGATCACCAAACAGGATAATATTTGAGGATCACGGGTCATTTAGAAATCCACCCCTAACAACTGGGGGACCAGAAGAAGTAATAGTCTGCATAGGAATGAAGTCTCCCACATGAATTTCTGAGCTTCTGGTTTGTTGACTCCTTAAGGATTCTTGATCCTGGAAGATGTTGGATCCTTGATGCACCGAAGCTGGGGGTCTTGGAGGATAATCCATAGATCCGTAAACCTGTGATGAGGATCCTTGAACCTGGAAGGAGGATCCTTGAACCTGAGAGGATCCTTGAACCTGAGAGGATCGTTGAACCTGAGAGGATCCTTGAACCTGAGAGGATCCTTGAATCGGCTGGGTCCCCATGTATCCTCCTAAACTGGTGAAGAATCCTTGATGCTGAAATGAGGATCCTGAAGGCTGGAAAAAGGATCCTTGAGCCCGAGACATTGCCGATGATCCAGAACGCATTTCTGTTGATCCACCCTGGTATTGGACACCTGGAGCTGCAGAATGCTCGGAAGTTATGACCGGAGTGTCGAAATTCAGCGACCTCGGCATCAAAGGGGAGTGATCCTCTGCTGATTTTATCAATTTCGTGAAGGATCCTGCCATTAGTTTCATCCTGTTGTTGCATGCATCCTCCCATCTGCAAAATCAAAGCATAAAAATCACTGTTAGTAAGTGTAGAGGAAGAAACAATAGTTGATTTTGTGAAAACAGGGGTTGTCTTCTTCGGAGCATTCTCAACATTCTTCTGGAATGCATGGGGAAGATGTGCAACGGTAGAATATCCTGTGATGAGGTAACCGCCGACATGGAACTTGAAGTAGTTTTTCCCTGAGAAGCCATGTGGTTGAAGGTGATGAACCGAAATGACCGAAATGAACAAAATTTCTCAGAAATGAAGCACCAATTGCCCCACGGTGGGCGCCAAACTGTTTTGGTCAAAAATCACACAAGGATAATGCAACCAAATCTGATTTTGTGAGGTATGATGCTTGGTTAATTATATGAACGAATAGAAAATGAAATCAACGATGAACACCGAGATTTATACGAGGAAAAAGCCATTGATCTTTAGAAGATCTCCGGCATAAAAAACCTCGGGTGATGGAAACTACCGATCACCAAATATATTGCAAAAACAATAATGATCCTTGTACAACTTCGGAAGAAAACAAGCTCAATACAATGAATTGCTAGTATAAGTGTGTGTATTTCGCTAAGTGTTTGCAGAGAATTCGAGTGTTGTGTGTGTGTGTTTTTTTTTGTGGTGTGTTCGACCTATGCCTCAAATGAGCTCGTTTTCCCCTTAAAAGATAAGAAATATCCAGCAATAAACTTTCCTAAAAAGGTGGAGGTCACCCATGTTCTCCAAAACAGTTATTTCTTCATCAAGCACGTGCCTATGAAGCATATTCCACGAGATTCCAGCAAAGACTAAGCCCATGTCGTCCATTACCTGCATATAAACATTAAAAACGTGACAATTGTTAGAAATCATAAGTTCTGTTAAGGATCCTGGATCCTCAGACTTTGGATCCTCAGACTCCCTGCATCATCCATTAAGGATCCGTGATCCATGCCCAGTCTCAGGATAGATGATCCTTAGCATAAAATTCATACCCTAACAAGACACACTAGCAGATGACCCAATAGTAGCATTAGATTTATTAGTTGATGTTGTTTTATTAGACACAGTGTTAGCTCTTTTCTTAAAACCTAGAGGATAACCAATTATCTCAAAGCATCTATCAAAAGTATGACCAATCATATTACAATGTGTACACTTTAAATTTGGATTAGGTCCTCTTTGATTAGATACTTTCTTCCTTGATTCAAAAGATTGATTAGACTTAGATACAAAAGATACATTCTGGCCTTTAGACCCACTACTAGACAATCTATGTGATTCCTCCCTAGAAACCACAGAAAAGGCAACCTTGACAGATGGAAATTCTTCTCTGGTTAACAAATTTAGTTCCTACTGGTTGATAAACATCATCTAATCCCATAAGAAATTTCATTAGTTTGATTAACATTGAAAAATCATTATAATCTTTAGCTGCTTTACAAGAACATGTGGGCAATTTAAGCAAAGCATCAAACTGTTTCCACATAGTAGTTAGTGTATTGTAGTAATCAGCTACAGTAGAACCATTTTGAGAAATACAATTAATCTTTTTATACAAATCATAAACCACAGAACCGTCAATCTTGTCATAGGTTTCCTTTAAGTCCTCCCAAACCTCATAAGCATATTTAGAAAACACTTGTCCTAGAAACAACTCCTCAGACACAGAATTTAGCAACAAAGTCAACACCACAGAGTTACATCTATCCCATTGACTAGCAAGCACATGATCCTCAGTGGATCTTTCACATGAACCATCAATAAAACCATACTTATTCTTCGCTTCTAAAGCCAATTTCATAGAACTAGACCAGACAGAATAATTTTCAGTACCCTTCAACTTGACACTAACAATAGTCAAAGCACTAGAATCACTAGGATGAAGATATAATGGATCTCCAATATCTAAGTTACTTATCAGAGTCTGAGTAGTACCAGAACTAGTAGGATCAGTATCAGTCATGATTACAAACAAGAAACAAACAGAAATTGCAAGTATAGATTCACAAACAGAGAATCAAACAACACAACAAACAAACAGTCAACCAAATACAAAATAGACAACAGCAAGACTGTATTAGAGGCCAGATTCCAGGGTCATCACTCTATAGGTGCCTGGACAAGCATAACACAGTTGCAAGACACAACAATGAAAAAAAATGCAAGACACAACAAAGAACAACAACACAGAGACAGACTCGATCAAGTGTCGACCCGACTAGTCCGGTAAACAAGATGCCTAGACACAACAGATATGATGCTGTAAAACGAATAAGAAAGAGACAAGAACGATCTTACAACTTTGCATTCCAAGCAAATATGAAGCTGTAACCTTCTAGGGTTACAGATCATACACAGAAGACAATATAAACTGGTTAGTTTGCTCTGAAGCCTTCTAGGGTTTCAGAGACCAACGCAACCTTCAAACACCAAGATCGAGAAGATATACACCAAGATCTACATTGTCACACTTCCCAAGATCAACAAAAAACTACAGATCTACAAAACCAAACAACAATCAATACAAATACAACAAACTCTAACAGCGGAAGACTTAGATCTGTAATCCAGAGCCTGAGATGCTCTGATATCATGTAAAATGGTATAGATCTAAACTTGAACAACACAAACACACCAGAAATAGTGACAAAACATGTGACAAAAGTTTTATTACTTAGCCAACCCAAAAGATCCCAACCAAAACCCTAGATCTCAAGAATATGAGATCTTAACAATACAAAGTACTGATTCAACAGATTGAAGTAATTTGTTGAATACAAATCAAAGTACAAACAAAAACAAAGGATACAGATGCAGAGATCAACACGATCTCTATAACAGAAATGATCTCAACACAGAGATCTACAAAGACTGATGAACAAGTACAGAGAGAAACAAAGAGAAAACCCTAGAAATATCTCAAACAACTGAGCTCTTCTTCTCTCTCTTCTCTTATATAGCAGGTGTGAATACAAGTTCCATTTAAGCCCCTTGATCTTCATAAACTGTACACTTTAGCCCCTAAACTTCATAACTACTGAAACAGCCCAATAACAAACTGAAACAGTCCAATAACAAACTGAGCCCAATAATATGCCATATTACAAATATCCGACCCAATATCAATATGTTTGAATTATGAATTATAATAAAAATTTCTTTACATTTCAACAATATTGTTAAGAGCATGTACATTCGGGATCTGCCGTTGAATACAAGAATGATATCACGTCCCATGGACAAGTGCTATCTCACCTCCCCTAATCCCGGATCACATTCACTCCTATTCTTTTCCAGTGGTCACATACATTCCATCCCCTCTTTTTGCTACATTCGCAATGTGCATAAACACCCCTCCCTCTTTCTTCCACTAATCATTTGTCAATCAACAAACACTACTCTAATTCTTTTATGGTTATAGAACAAAATTTCAAGCTTTTAAGTGAACGTTAAATTTCACTAAAAATGAAAAAAAGTAATCAAACATAAAAACCCAAACTACAATGTCAGACAGAGATGAGCTCGGAACCATACGCGTACTTAAAGTATCGATATTGAAAATCGAAAAAAATGGGTACCGGTATTGAAATTGTTTTGTACAGTACGGTACAATATTCAAAGGAAAATCAACCAAAATACCAGTATCCTACTGAACTAAAGGTACGGATCCCAAATATACAAAAACAGTGGGCACCAACTATGACCCGGTATGATATAATTCGATACCGATACTGATACAATACCATACCAGTTTAGTTTCAGTATATACCGGATACTATTTGCTCATTACCAAGTAGATACAAAACAAAACTACAAGAAGAAAAATGATATTTTTAGAGATGTATATATAAACACGAAAAAACAAGCTTCATCTCCTTTCCCCAAATTTTAGAGAGAGAAAATCCAAGGCTATGCGTTAATTTCAATCAAAATTCTCGAAATCTCCTTCACAAAATCACGAATTTCCAGATCTGAAACTTTATTATATCTCCGATCTATCAACATTCGATCGGTAAACAACAGGTGAAAATGCCGTCACACGCGGATATAGATCGGCACATAGAGCAATTGATGGATTGCAAACCGTTAACGGAATCGGAGGTGAAGACGCTATGCGATCAAGCTAGGGCTATACTTGTGGAGGAATGGAATGTGCAGCCGGTCAAGTGTCCGGTCACCGTTTGCGGTGATATCCACGGCCAGTTTTATGATCTGGTTGAGCTCTTTCGGATTGGTGGAAATCCTCCGGATACCAATTATCTATTCATGGGTGATTATGTTGGTAAGATTTTAATTATTATTATTATTTTGTGCTTTGTAATTTGTTATTATTTAGGGTTAATTGAACGTATATGATGATTAGGTTTAGGATTATATATAAGAAAATTTGTGTTTGGATTTTGTGGTTATTGTTGAGATTTGTAAAAGCTATTAATTTGGAATTTTGGTTGAGTAATGGTGATAATATATGAGTATGTAGGGGGAATTGAAGATATGACAATGAATGTACAATAATGACATTTTTTCTATACTCTAATGGTGGCTAATTGGAGGCTTTAAGTGATACTTTTAGTTTGTTCAGTGTTGTAAGAATCGCTAGGCACTAGTAGGCTGGTGGGGTACCGACTAGCGATCAATCGGGATTAATAGCGGTTAATCGGATTGATATTTTATATGTAATTTTCAGCTTTATATGTATTTTTACTAAGTAGACATGTTTTAACGCCTTCTTCGACCCATATTTCGAAGTAGATAGGATTAATTGCCGGAATTTACAGATTTTGTCCGGAATCGCTAGACTGGATTTGACCACTGTTGACTGCCTAGCGATTAATTGGCTGATTAGATGAAAATTTAGTACTTCCATTTGTATCTTTAGTGTTAGCCTGTTAGGTGTATGTTTGGAAACACATACCTGCCAATATGGTAAGCTAATAGACATTGAGTAGATCATCGTCATTCGTCAGCATGAATATTAAGGCATATAGCTGGACATTCGTGAATTAGTATTTTTGTGGTGCGAAATTAACTCGAATTAAATAAGATTGGTTACGGAAATATTAATAAGAAGCTTAGAATTGGGTTTTCTGCAGTCTCGCTGTCTTAAGGTGGGTTTTTGGTCAAACTATAATATACAGTCCAAAGAATTATTAGTGTATAGTTCAATATGAAAGTCTAAGATGCCAATATATTGCATTTTATTATTTTGCTGAAGCCTATTCTAATCAGATTATCGTCACAGATCGTGGGTATTATTCGGTGGAGACGGTCACACTCTTAGTGGCTCTGAAAGTTCGTTATAGAGATAGAATTACTATTCTTAGAGGAAATCATGAGAGTCGCCAGATCACTCAAGTGTAAGACCTTTGCCTTTAGTTATTTTACAATGCAGAAATGAACTATTATTATTAGCATTCCATCATTTTTGTCACTCATATAACCGTTGTGCTCAACTCAGATACGGCTTTT
This sequence comes from Helianthus tuberosus, assembly GCA_030545235.1. Lineage (NCBI taxonomy): Eukaryota > Viridiplantae > Streptophyta > Magnoliopsida > Asterales > Asteraceae > Helianthus > Helianthus tuberosus. Next base: position 140,643,834 of record CM060420.1, read on the forward strand.
ATGACGAATGTTTGAGAAAGTATGGAAATGCTAACGTTTGGAAGCATTTTACCGACCTCTTTGATTACCTACCTCTTACAGCACTTATTGAGAGCCAGGTTAGAATTAAATAATTAAATTACAAATTTCATGTTTATGATTGTCGTATTCATCATATGGTAAATATTAATGGCTTTTTTGCATTCTAGATTTTTTGCTTGCATGGAGGACTTTCACCGTCATTGGATACCCTAGACAATATCCGAGCATTGGACCGCATTCAAGAGGTATGGGATATGGTGGTGTACATAAAGACTTTCACTGGCTTGGAATTTTACTTATAGACATTTTTTTGTGTAGGTCCCACATGAAGGACCAATGTGTGATCTGTTATGGTCCGATCCAGATGACAGATGCGGGTGGGGAATATCTCCACGGGGGGCCGGCTACACATTTGGACAAGATATAGCATCTCAGTTTAACCATACAAACGGACTCACTCTCATCTCAAGAGCTCACCAGCTTGTCATGGAGGGTTTTAACTGGTGCCAGGTTAGTCACACCCTCATGTGTCTATATATATATAAACGAATAAAGTGCCATTTTCGTCCCGGAGGTTTGGCCAGTTTTGCGACTTTCGTTCAAAGGTTTGTTTTTCCGCATCTGGATCCAAAAGGTTTGAAATCTTGCCATTTTCATCCGGCTCGTTAACTCCATCCATTTTATGTCGGTCTTTTTTGTTAACTTAAATAGCAATTCGGTCTTCTCAGGGGTGTCTTTTTACATAAAGTGAAAAAGACTGAATTGCCCTTTAAGTTAACAAAAGAAAACGGAAATACCCCTAACTTAACGGAGAAAATGGATGGAGTTAACGAGCTAGATGAAAATGGCAAGATTTCAAACCTTTTGGATCCAGAGCGGAAAAACAAACCTTTGGACGAAAGTCGCAAAATTGGCCAAACCTCAGGGGGCGAAAATGGCATTTTACTCTAAAAAAACATATTGGATCTCACTAAACTTGTATTTGGATATGGTTGTTTGCAGGAAAAGAACGTGGTGACGGTATTTAGCGCGCCAAATTATTGTTATCGGTGTGGAAATATGGCTGCGATTCTTGAAATAGGGGAAAACATGGAGCAAAGTTTTCTTCAATTTGATCCAGCACCAAGGCAGATTGAACCGGATACTACCCGCAAAACACCGGATTATTTTTTGTAATCCAGATGGGGATTGTTTGTTTGTAATCCTTGTAGATTTTGTTAACACCATTTTTTTGTTTGGATGTGATTGCTGCTGTTGGTGTTGACAAAATGAAATGTACCAATCGGTGATTATAGGCAGCAACAATTGGCTTGGTGTATTTTATTATATTTTTGTAGATTTGTGGTTCATTTAACATATTTGAGCAATCAAATAAACTTCTAGTTTCTCTAGTAATTAGTTCTAAATATTATATATTAGTATTTGTTATTTATTCAGTTATGTTTATTGAATTTCTTACAAACCTAATGAAGCTTTGGACAAGACAGAAGCTGCTTCAGTTGTGTAGCCTGTTGGAGATATGTAGTATCTCGAATGGGAAAGATGGATGGGTTTGGTCTGTTACCGGGTGGTGTTGAGGTCGGCTTTTCAAGTAAAACAAAACTTTTGTTCCCGGATTGATCATATGATTCTGAGGCCGGTAATGTTGTGAAATGGAATAGATGGGTTCCGATTAATATCAATTATTTCATATGGAGAGCTTTGATGGATAGACTCCTTACCAGGTTTGAATTGGCTAAATGAGGGATCAACATCCCAATGTTGGCTTGTCCAGTTTGCGAGAAAGAAGAAGAATCAGTCGATCACTTATTGATGCATACACGTTTGCTAAGTTGGTGTGGTTTTTTTTTTATATGGGCGTGCTTACTTTGCCTATCGACACATACAACTCGGTGTAATTTGCCTATCGAGATATACAACTCGGAGATGGGTGTCGAAAGAAAGTTACTTTGGCTGTTTTCATGATTGCAAAATGGTTTATTTGAAGGGATAGAAACACCATTACTTTCAACAATCATGGGACTACCACGAAGAGATTAAATCTACTGGGTCTCTTTGTTCATCATAGAGCAAATTTACACAATTTAAGTTAGAAGAGATGGTGAAATTCTTGTTATATATAAGTATTAAACTGAACTAGCGAAAATAAACTCGCAAAATGTATGGAAGGTAGTTGCGCGCTGCGCTATCATAAGAATATATAGTATAACAAATACGACCAGAAATAAACTCAGCAAAATGTATGAAAGTGTTGTGAAATTTTCCAACTTACTTTTTAATGTTATGAACTTTCAGCACAACATTTGTCATTTGATATAACAAACCTATTCAGGAAATGGTTTAAAGCCCATTATGCTAGAAAATTAAACAAAACCCCCCGGCCCATGTTGTGGAAAGATTCATGTTTCGCCAAATCATGTTTGGTTTGGCGTTTTTGATATTGATGATTCTATATCAAACACATGTTACACGTATAGAGCGCGAGGGATGTTCAATACATAATAAATCGTAAGTAGAGAAGAGAGTCGAGTAAAGCGATCTACGAAACTGAGTTTGTGACATTCACTCACTTGAAACCTTTACAAAAAAACTAAACAAAACATCTGTAATATGTCCAAACCGTATATTTGTTACATCTTTTTTACTTACAAGAACAATGATTTCAAAGAATCAAACAATCTAACAATATGATTATATGTCACATTACCATGGCAAAGCCCCAGTTGAAACCTCACCCAAATTAGCCAAAACAAAGTCCCTCAAACCAGTGTCCCATACATCACAGAACTGCAGTCTCCATTCGGCCGGTTCAATGGCTTCTGTACCCAAACCGGGTGCTCGGTCCCTCGAACCTTCGTTCTGTTTATCGCTCCAATCCGCCACATAAGTAGCCACCCTTCTATAAAACTTTGCCCTAAAAACCTCCCACACTTGATACTTGTAGTGATTAATCACTGCAATACTTTGAGGCAAATCCATGTATGTGAACCCTTGCTTTAAATGGAAATGGTGCACCACATTCATTAGGGTCGCGTCTAGCGCACTGGGTCTAATGATTGACTTGTGCCTTTCCGGGCTTTTTAGCCTGCAAGTGTACCCGACCGTGACTCCTTGTTTGGGTCGGGAAGTTAAGCCCGAAGGCCCGAAACTATGGCATGATGTTCTGATCTCCCCGATTGACGACGATGTGGTGAAATTTGAAACCAGGGTTCGGAGAGCACCCGGGCCCGGGTACCCGGATATGGGGTTGTGTGGGAAGTAATAGAACTCATCTACATCCATGAAGGAAACCCAATTGCATTCGGTTTGGGCCCGAATAGCACAATGTGAGAACCCGGCTTCTTGAGTCTTGATCCACGGCCACACCCGTCTACTGATATTGTAACCCTCGCGATCAAGACTCTCGATTACGGTTTTAATGTCATCGTCACTGTTGTTATCGTAAATGAACCATTTCTCGACTCCTAGCCACGAATGGTACGTTATCCATTCACGAATTGAATGAGCTTGGTTCCACAACATCGTACACACGCAAAGCTCGTGTTTATTAACCTCCAAACTCCGTTCCGGAATGGATATCTTCGCTACGGACGGAACAACAACACGGTTAGCCCGGCCATGAACCCGCGGCATTAGGAAACTAACCGTAGCCCGAACCCCACTCGCTTTCTCCGGACGCATAACCATACTTCTCGGCAACACACACCGGACCACTTCTTGAGCTACACTCACAGCTCTTGAACTAAGCACATACTTCCCATTAACCCCCAAATCCCCAAACCCGAAATGACAAGTGAATCGGGTCGGGTCAGATTCTTTACCCTGTCTATGACTTATACCCTTCACAAACACAATAACACTGTTCCCATCCAACACAGCTTCATAGGCCAAATTCTCCCATGAGAATCGGGTCGGGTCGGATTCTTCTGCTGTATTAATAACCAAACGACGTCGTTGTAGCGCAACCGGTGATGAAAAGTTCACCGGCGGGAGAGGACACCGGACGAGCAAACGGTTATTAATATAATCATCCACCGACAATACACTCATTTTAATATCCGGATCCGGACCCGAACCCGAATTGTTAGTTTTATAAACACACTGTAACTGATTTGGAGCCCTAATTTCGGAACCTTTAGAGAGAAGTAACAGAGTATGATCAGGAAATGAAACACTAGCTTGTATCTTAATCTGAGGCAACTTGTGAAACGTGTGGAACACGCTATCGGAATCGATTTGATAACTAGAGATAGAGGATAATCTGGAGAGTGTTACGGCGTGAGGAAGCGCCACCGTGTGTCGCCGGAAAAGTACATAAAGGAAGCAAAAGAAACCGAAACAATAAAGAAGAGATCTTACTGGTGGAAAGTGGCGGAAATGTGAGAATTTTGTGGTTTTAGGAAACCGCTTCCGGTTCCGCCGTTGCTCCGGCGAGTCCATGTGGTAGTTTTGCTCCGGCGGTTGTTCGGTTGGACCGTTGGGGTTTTTTAAAAGGAATGTTTTATGAGATAGGTGTGACTATATTGTTGATAATAAATACTTTTGATTTTTAATTGATTGGTTTGAAAGGGAAATGAAATAATTGTATAATTTAATGAAAGATTCTGTTAGAATACGATAAAGTAAACAAAGAAAAAATAAAGGTGAGGAGGCGTAAAGGACCAAAAATGTGTGGTGCAATGATGAATAAGATCGTGCCACTTTCGCAAACATGGTTCGCTTGTTCCGGGTCAATTGTTGCGTATGGACGTAAAGTCGTAAACAAATGTTAATTCGCTTCCTGATTCTAAATATTTTATTGAATTGAAGTTTTGTCATACTTTTCTATATTTTTTGTTGTCGTGTTTTTTCTTTTGTTGTTTTTTGTATATTGAAAATTATTACTAGGTTATCCGTAGTTGATAAGCTCCCTAGTCCCTACGCCATATCAGTCGGTGGGACGTCAAATACCACGCCGAGCAGTTATTTTGGGGCGCCATTCCAATGGCTGGTTGAATATGGGAAAGAAGGTAGGGCCCACAAAACATCGCAACATACGACGAAAACAGGCTGAATTATTGCTCAAATATCTACGTGACGATTGTTATTTCGCAAAATATAGTGTTATTATTGTATTGTATGTATAATGAAAATACATATGGGACAATAATGATGTTATAGTTTATTTTTTTTTTTTTTTGAAAAGTAACTTTCATTAACACTAAAAAACGCAGACCCAAGCCACTCTTGGACCGCCACTCTTTTTCTTTCCGAAACCCTTAACTCTTTGTGAACAGAGAATAAATCCTTGATTGAAAACGCAAAAATGCCGGGAATTTTACACCAAGAACTCACCATATTCCAGACAATAGCAGCCGTTTGACAGGCAACAAAGACATGTTCCGTTGTTTCTTCACATGAGCTGCAGAACGAGCACAAGGAGGGATTTACCAGAACGTTCCTTCTTTTTAAAGCTTCCACTGTCGGAATTCTGTCCTGGGCCGATCTCCAAACATGAATGTTGCACTTTACAGGAACCCAATAGCACCAGTCGAGAGCAAAAACCAGGACATGCTCACTGCCTTGGACCAACTGCCTCTTAACTGATCTGACCGAGAATCTTCCGTCCGAATCAGCAGCCCACAGCCACTGATCAGGAGCTGAAGAGATGTGGAATCCGTTCAAAATATCACAAAACCTGATTAAACTGATTTTGTATCTCCGCCGAGCTTATCGGAGATCTCCAGTTCCAGCTAGGAGTCTGTTCCTCACCTTGAAACATAAACCTTTCAGCCACTTTACATTTTTTATTAGATTCCAGACTGAAAAGGCCCGGGAACCTATTTTTAAGAGGGACATCGAGGAGCCACGGATCTAACCAAAAAGACACATCTTCACCGTTGCCCACTTTCCCTTTGAAAAAATATTTTAGCGGACCCCCTCACCTTTACAATTAAAAACAACTTTAGCAATGTTGTTCCAAACACTGGGTAACGACTTCTTGTATGGTAAACATTCCTAACCCACCCTTGAGAAATGAAAAGCGTCAATAATTCTTCTCCACAAGTTGGATTTCTCCGACTTGAACCGCCACCCCCATTTGAACAATAAAGACACATTAATATCTTGCAACTTATTCAAACCAAGACCCCCTTTCTTCTTATGACACGCTACGTTCTCCCATGCGACCCAATGCATTTTCTTCTCTTCCGAAGAGCCACCCCAAAGGAACTTCTTTATCATAGATTCTCGAACTTCAATAACTTTCTTAGGAGCTTTATAAATTGAAAAATAGTAAGATGGTAGACTTTCCATTACCGATTTAATAAGCACCACCCTACCCCCGATTGAGAGAAGATGGGCCTTCCATTTAGCGAGCCTTGCCCTAAAGATGTCTATCACCGGTTGCCAATTGGCGATCCGATTCATATTAGCTCCAACTATAAGGCCAAGATACTTGAAAGGAGGGCAATTCGGTCTACAGCCCACCTCGGTGGCCAAACTCCCTAATTCCTCCGATCCCACACCAATACCGTATAAATTGGATTTATCAAGGTTAATTTTAAGGCCCGACACGATATGAAAACAACGGAGGATTCTCACAATGTTAATGACTTCGTCTTTAGACCACTCCCCCACGATGATGGCGTCGTCCGCGTACAAGAGGTGAGTAATAGTCGGCCCACCATTAGGAGTATCCAAACCTTTAATAATCTCCCCGTCTTTGGCATTAGACAACATACACGAGAGGGCCTCCATGACAACTAGAAAAAGGAACAGAGATAAAGGATCCCCTTGTCTCATGCCTTTACCACATTTAAAAGTAAAGGTAGGAGCCCCGTTAACCAAGACAGAGGAGTTAGCCGATTTTAGAATTCCTTTAGTCCATTGACAGCATTTATTGGGGAAATCCATTTGACGAAGGATGTCGATCACAAAATTGCAGTTTACATTGTCATATGCTTTCTCAAAATCGAGCTTAAGAAAGAACGCTTTGGATTTCCTCTTCTTGACCCATGATATAAGTTCGTTGATAATAAGAGGGCCATCTAAGATATACCTTCCACTCAAAAAAGCTGACTGAGATTCTGCAATCATTCCATCCAACACCCTCCTCATCCGGTTAGCTAACAGTAACACTTTGGAGATAATCTTGCTGATGACTCCAACAAGGTTGATAAGTCTGAAATGATTGAGAGAAACCGGGTCATTCACTTTGGGGACTAAAGTGATAAAGGACGCTCCACTACCAAGATTAATCTCGCCATGCTCATAGAAGCTCGCAAAAATTCTAGAAAAATCATTTTTAAAGAAATCCCAAAAGTGCTTAATAAAGTGGAAATTCATCCCGTCCGGACCAGGGGCCTTGTCATCCCCACACCCCCAAACCGCCTCTTTGATCTCGTGATCAGAAAAAGTTTTAGTTAAAAAAGCACTCTTCAATCCTGAAATCTTCTTAAAACTGCTTGAGAATTCCGGTCTAAATGGAATATCTTCTATGAATCTGTCACGAAAATAAGATAAGACTTGCTTCTTAATAGCATTCGGTTTGGTGCACCATTCTCCATTGATGTTAAGACCGTGAATCGAATTCGAAGCTTTTCTATTATTAATCAAAGCGTGGAAAAACTTTGAATTCTCATCACCGTCCAGAGCCCACTTAATGCGAGCTCTTTGATTAAGATCCAAATTCTTTCTTAAATCCACCTCTTTAATGACTTTCTTGTTTTCCGCCAAAATCCACTCTTCTTCTTCCGACAAATTCCTGAATTCCATTTCCTCTTCTAGCTTTTCAATTTCCGAAAGAGCAAGCGATTCTTTCTCCTTCTCTTTCTTTAGAAAATCATCCCTCCACAGTTTCAACCGAGATCTAATAGCTGCAAATTTAGACGAAAGACAGACATCCGGAGGATCATAAGGAACGAAATTCTCCACCACTTCCTTGACGGCTTCTTCGAAACCTGGTTTCCCAATCCAAGATCGGAAAATCCTGAACGGGCGAGGACCAAAATTGAGATCAACGAGCTCTAAAAGGATCGGACAATGATCAGAGTGCCTGCTAGGAAGAACACGGACGCAAGCTGAAGGCCATTTGTTGAAAAACTCCTGGCACACCAGAAAACGATCCAACTTGCTGAGTTTCTTCCCATTATCCCTGATGCACATAAATTTCCTGCCTTGACACGGATACTCCAAAAGACCGTTGTCAAAAATGAACCTGTTAAAGTTATATTGTCACACCCCGATATTTCACGGTTTACCGGTGGGCCCGGTGGAGAGTATCGTGACGTAGTTGATATCATCATAGTCCAACAACACAAATTTAAATGCACAGTGGAAGCAAAAGATAGATATATTTCAACCGAATATAATTGTAATATCAAGTATCACAAACAGTTGAAAATAATCCACAGGTGGATCAAAAATAAATAGGAAACATTGTTCAACAGTTTTGACATCTAAGCTTGCGAGACTTATTGTGGACGCTAGGTGAAAGCCAACCTAGTTCGCGTAGTACCTGCACTTAACCTTTTTGAGAAAATACGTCAGTTTACACTGGTAAATACAATTAATTGACTCATTTAGAAAGGGTTTAATAAAATTGATTTGAATGCACGTGGCACAAACTTTTTATAACTTGGGATAATTATTTGAATATATAAACCTGTAACAGAATTACATGTTCCTTATGCGTTCAGTAGCCCGGTTCGTGTCGGGCTAAAGATCAATAGACACACCACATAATTTATTTATGCACTGACGGGTGTACGCCTACACCCCGTGCTTAGGTCGTGGCCATTTCGTAAAATGATGCCAAAGATATCCGGGACATGGTCATTAACCCCCCAAAGGATTTAAGCAAACAAAAGAATTTAAACGGGTCATTTCAATAACTTAACCACCATACGATTAAAGATTTAATGCCCGACCAAGCGGTATTTTATATACCGTACCCCAAGCCCGTATAGGGAAAATAAGTTAAAAGTATTTACCTTTGCAAGTATCAATCACAAATAGCAAGTGCGTGTAGCTTTTACCAGGTCTCCTATTCTGGAACGAAGGTTTATAATAACCTATTAGAATCCTAACGGGTCTTTAATTAAGCCTAAACTTAGACCGGTTAGTTTTAAATAAAGATACGGTTCGAACGCACGATTAAGCGAAGACCGGAATAGAATGTGAATTAGACCCGACAAGTTTGAAGACTTGTATAATATGGGTAATCTAAACACATTATGGGTAATCTAAACACATTCTGGATTTTGAGATAAAAACGATAAGGTTTGACCCGTTTCGGCTAATTTATGCAAACTAGTTACATAAACCGAACCGAACGCGCAAGAAGCGTAACGGGTAACCATGAGAGTCATTTACAGGTTTCCTAAGTTAATATGCCTTAAACAGGTTGTGATATCAGTAGGATACCTTCGATTATGCCCAAAACGAGTTTAATCTTAATTTAAGCCCCGAATGGGTATTTTGGTCATTTTAAAGGTTATAAAAGAGATTAAATGAAATTCTGAGATTCGGGTCCGAATACATCAGTAAAATAACCTATTTTAACAGGTCATATCAGTTGGTGAGAAGTCTTATTTGACAAAATGGTTTTAAACCCATACTAGGTGTTTAATACGCGTAAAAAGCCATTTTAGGCGATTTCCGGGTTATACAGGAAATATGAGTTTTCTGATTAGGTTATAAAGTTTAAAATACTACATTTATTATATAAAATCAGTAGCAATTGGATTGGTGTCAAAATACTATGCAGAACTCATTTTATACACAAAAAGGGTATAATCGGTATTTACCGAATCAACGCCATAACCTTAGGTTATGAGCAGGTTAAAAATAATTAAAAATCTTTAAAAATCCCAAAATATTATATTACATCAGTGGGAAAAATGTTTGGTGTCAAAAATTGGGTTTAGATAGGCTTTATGCTAATGACGCCGTTAAATTACTAAAAAGCGTTCTAATTACGTCATTGAGCATAACTCCTAATCTAGACCTCAAACTGATATGAAAATTTAGGGACATGTTTATAAATCAGTAATAAAGATTATTGTCCTTTCACATTTCTTAAATTCTCGTTTTATGGTCAAAAGGGCATATTGGTCAACATTAGACAATTAACGGAAACGTGTAAACGAAACGGGCAATCAATGAACCAATCACATAGGGTTATACCAACATGTAGCCTGGTCCTAAGGAAGCTTTAAGGCATTTCTAAATCATACTAAATCGGGTCAGAACTGAAGTCAAAGCAAAAGTCAAAGTTTTGCGACTTTTGGTTCCGAACCGGGTCTAAACAGAAAATTGTCAGATCAAACAAGCTTAGACCAGTTCTTATACTTATTACCAAGTTATATGAGTGATAAAATAGGTTACACGCCTTCTACATTGTTAATTATGCGTTAATTTGCAAATTAAGTTTCTGTTGACTTTTTATAACGAACTTTGACCCGACATTTGATCTAGTTAGAGCGGGAATCAGAGGGTGCCCTTTTAAGGGTTTATTGCCCACATAATTACCAACTTATAACTACCTTTAATTTGACTAAACACTGAACCATTAGTGATTAATCGATAAGTCAAACCTTAATTACGACGGTTTGACTTTAAGCTAATAACTAAGCAAAACTCAACTAAGGAAGATCAATGTTACTTACCAAGGTCTAATACACGATTAGAGATGCTTGGGGACTGATCTTATGCTCAAGGAAGCTCCACAAATGCATATGGAAGGTGTGATCAAAATGTTGCAACATGAGGGGCCTTTTATAGTGAATTTGAGGGCTTGTGATCATGACAAATCATGCTACAACTGATCATGGATCATCCACAAGTGTCCCTAAGGTCTAAAAGCATGTAGGGGTCGCCCATGGAAGTGAAAAACGACATTTTAAGTCGGTTAAATCGTTTAAACAGGCAGCTGTCAACAATCTGGTCGCTGGGCACTCCTTACGGACCGTAAGGGGGTCCCTTACGGTCTGTAAGACCTTTATCAGAAGCAAAAATATCTTGACCTTTCAAGTTTCGAACGGGTAACTAATGTATAACGATTTTGGGACATGAATCATCAGTATGGGGCCTTTGTATCATGCTTGAATAGTTAAATCCACCCCACCATGTTGCAATGTTGTCTTGGATTTTAAAGAAAAGCCATAAACGAAGGTTTATCGTGCATATCCTCTTAGGATTCCACTCTTGCAAATATGAATCAATCATTGCTAGCATTTACCGGATTTGAGTATATCAGATGTTTATAATATATGTTAGGGTCTTGGGATTCATAATGAGGTCGTTCAGAGGTATTTAATTAACATGTCGACTCTTTTAAATCCTACCATACATCCTTGACTAGATCCGGGTTTATAACACTTTGTCTTGAACGACACGTGTCGTTATTTTATTGAACACGAATTTTCGAGGTGTTACATCCTCACCCCCTTAAAAGAAATCTCGACCTCGAGATTTACTGAAATAAATGAGGGTACTTTTCTTTCATTGTGGACTCAACCTCCCATGTGTACTCGGGGCCTCTACGGGCATCCCATTTAACCTTTACTATTGGCACATGCTTCCTTCGAAGCTTCTTAACCTGTCGATCCTCGATCGACACAGGTTTTTCAACAAACTTCAAGCTCTCTTCAATGTGCACATCTGTATGTGGTATGACTAGTGATTCATCAGCGAAACACTTCTTCAGATTGCAGATGTGGAATACATTATGAATACCACTGAGCTCTTCAGGTAATTTTAACTTATAAGCAACTGATCTGACACATTCGATGACCTCGAATGGTCCTATGTATCTCGGGCTTAACTTACCTTTCTTACCAAACCGCATTACTCCCTTCCAGGGTGATACTTTAAGCAACACTTTATCACCTACCTCGAATTTCAGAGGTTTACGCTTTAGATCTGCGTAGCTTTTCTGCCTATCTCGGGCAGCTTTCAGGCGGTCACAAATCTGGACAATCTTGTCCGTTGTTTCAAAGACTATTCCAGGTCCTGTCAATTGGACATCTCCAACTTCCGCCCAACAGACGGGAGTTCTGCACTTTCTACCGTACAAGGCCTCGAAAGGCGCAACCTTGATGCTGGTATGGTAGTTGTTGTTATAGGAGAATTCGATTAATGGTAGGTGGTTATCCCAACTACCACCTAAGTCAATCACACATGCACGAAGCATGTCCTCCAAAGTTTGGATGGTACGCTCACTCTGCCCGTCCGTCTGAGGATGGTAAGCCGTATTGAAATTTAAGCGCGTGCCCAAGGATTGTTGGAAACTTTTCCAAAAATGTGACGTGTATCTAGTGTCTCTATCAGAGATAATAGACACTGGTACGCCATGTAGAGATACAATCTTTTCTACGTACAACTGGGCTAACATGTCGGAGCTATAGGTTTCCTTAATGGGTAGGAAATGTGCTGACTTAGTCAGTCTGTCTACGATCACCCATATAGTATCATTTCCTTTCCTTGTCTTAGGTAACTTGGTGATGAAATCCATTGTCACCATTTCCCACTTCCACGTGGGAAGTTCAGGCTGTTGTAGCAAACCTGACGGCTTCTGATGTTCAGCTTTGACCTGCACACATGTCAAACATTTAGCTACATAGGTAGCTATAGACTTCTTCAAGCCTATCCACCAAAAGTTTGCTTTCAAATCCTGGTACATCTTATCAGCTCTAGGATGAACGGAGTATTTGGAACTGTGGGCTTCCTGGAGGATAACATCTCGAAGTCCTCCATAAACTGGAACCCATATTCGTCCATTCAACCTTAGGATTCCGTCCTTGCCATAGGATAACTGTTCTTCAGTTACTCCTAGCTTTTCATTAGGATAGTTAGCTTCCAACACAGCTTCCTTCTGTGCAACTAACAACCTTTCATTCAAACTGTACTTTATCTCAATGCTCTTGGCATTGATTCTTATGGGCTTCACCCTTTCCTTTCGACTCAAGGCATCGGCGACTACATTCGCCTTGCCAGGATGGTATCTTATCTCACAATCATAATCATTCAAAGTTTCCATCCAACGTCATTGCCTCATGTTCAAATCCTTTTGGTTAAACAGGTGCTGGAGGCTCTTGTGATCAGAATAGATCAAACACTTGATACCATATAAATAGTGCCTCCATAGCTTCAGTGCAAATACAACGGCACCCAACTCCAAGTCATGGGTGGTGTAATTCTTCTCATGTACCTTTAACTGACGTGAAGCATAGGCAATGACCTTGCCTTTCTGCATAAGCACACACCCCATGCCAGTGTGTGATGCGTCGCAGTAAACCACAAATTCTTCGGTACCTTCAGGCAATGTCAGTACAGGCGCATTGCTTAGCTTCTGCTTCAAAATATCGAAAGATTCTTGCTGCTTGGGTCCCCAGTTGAACTTAATATCCTTCCTAGTCAAGGAAGTTAGGGGTGCAGCAATCCTTGAAAAATTCTCAATAAAGCGCCTGTAGTATCTTGCCAATCCCAAGAAACTGCGAATTTCTGTGGGCGTCTTCGGCTCTTGCCAATTCATGACAGCTTCAACCTTAGCGGGATCTACTTGGATTCCGCGTTCACTAACCATATGTCCAAGAAATTGGACTTCACGAAGCCAAAATTCACACTTAGAGAATTTGGCGTAGAGCTTCTCCTGCTGAAGTAGTGAAAGAATACATCGAAGATGTTTCTCGTGGTCGGCCTGATTCTTTGAATAAATCAAAATGTCGTCAATGAAGAGATAACAAATTTGTCCAAGTATGGTTTGCAGACACGGTTCATGAGATCCATGAATGCCGCTGGTGCATTAGTGAGCCCAAAAGGCATCACTAGGAACTTGTAATGACCATAACAAGTCCTAAATGCAGTCTTGTGTACGTCTTCATCTCTAACCTTCAGTTGATGATAGCCTGACCTTAAGTCAATCTTAGAGAAGTAACTTTCCCCTTGAAGTTGATCGAACAGATCGTCGATCCTGGGCAATGGATACCTATTCTTAATAGTGACCTTATTAAGCTCACGGTAATCGATGCACAGACGCATCGATCCATCCTTCTTCTTGACAAATAAGATTGGTGCTCCCCAAGGAGACGAACTAGGTCTAATGAAACCTTTGGCTAGCAATTCATCCAGTTGTGTTCTCAATTCCTTCATCTCTGTTGGTGCCAACCTATAAGGTGCTCTAGCAACAGGTGCTGCTCCAGGGATGATGTCAATTCTGAATTCTACTTGTCGTAAACCAGGTAGTTCTTCAGGAAAAACTTCAGGGTATTCAGAAATGACGGGGATGTCTTCAATCTTAGGCTTCGGCTCATCAATAGTCACTTGTGCCATGTAGATGACACAACCCTTCTTCAAACACTTAGAGGCCTTGAGCATAGTCACTTGCTCAGGCAGTCCATACTGGGTATCTCCCTGAATGGTAAGTGATTCACCAGACGGAGTCTTAATCACCACTTGCTTCTTATTGCAGACAATCTGGGCCTGGTTATGAGATAACCAGTCCATGCCTAAAACTATGTCGAAACCGGCTAACTTCAGAGGAAGTAAGGACAAAGGAAAAGAGTGGTTCTTAATGGATATGAAACATCCATCTAATATGGTTGAGGCGGTTTCTAAGGTGCCATCTGCTAATTCCACCTCATACTTCACATTTAGGGTTTTAACAGGTAAATTCAGTAATTTGCAAAACTTATTATCTACAAACGATTTATCAGCGCCTGAATCAAAAAGTACTCTTGCATAGGCATCATTTATGAGGAAGGTACCTGTGATCACGTTATCGTCCTGTACAGCTTCCTTTGCATCCATGCGGAAGACCCTTGCATTGGTCTTTTTCCCTTCCTCAGTCTCCCTAGCAAGTTTTGGGCAGTTGGACTTGATATGCCCTTTTTCATTACAGTTGTAGCAGGTCGCATCCTTCAACTTTTTGCAATCCAAGGTCTTGTGTTCCTTGGACTTGCATATCCCACATGCAAAAGTCCTCGACTGTGTCTGCGAGTTTGATTCATATCTGCACTTCCCGAAGTGTTGTTTCTTGCAGATCTTACACTTGGGCTTATCTCCAGATTGATGCCATCCTTCTTAGATCCAGACCCCTTCTTGTGGTCATTGTTTCCCCTGTGCTTCTTGTCTGACCGTCGTGAATTGTCATCTTCACGCTTCCTTTTCTCGGCATCCGTGTTCCTCAACGATCTCTGTCTGACCGCGTCCAGTGTGAGGGATAAAGATATATCAGCTACAGATCTGAAAGTAGCTGGCCGAGAGGCCTTCACGCTTGCCTTTATTTCTGGGGCTAAACCCCCAATGAAACGAGCTATTCTTTTGGGTTCCGGGGTCACCAGATACGGAACCAATCTTGACATTGTGTTGAAGCTCGTAAGGTAAGCTTGGCAATCCAGATTTTTCATTACCAATGACAGAAAATCCGACTCAATCTTTTCTACCTCATGCTGAGGGCAGTAGTTCTCCCTGATGAGGGTAACAAATTGTTCCCATGTCATATTGTACAGTGGAATCTTCCCAGTAGCTTGAATCAACGATCTCCACCAGGCTAAGGCCTCACCTTTGAATGATTGAGACACAAACTTTACCACATCCTTCTCAGCGCACCCGCTGATATCAACCACGGTGTCCATCTCATCCAACCATGTCATGCATTCTATAGCTCCTTTCTCCCCAGTGAAATCCCTAGGTTTACATGAAACAAAATACTTGTAGGAGCAACCCTTATCACGGGGTCCTTGATTCAATACAATCTTTTGAGATGGAGCACTTTGCTGATTTGAGGACTGACGATCGTCATCACCTTTCTTGGGCTCTTCCTTTTGGAGGGTGGCTTGCTGTGAGCCTCAGAATGAGTCTTAGGTTTTGAGTGCGGTGCAGATAGGGTCCTGCTTCGAGTCCCGCTATATTCATTATACTGCCGCTCTATGGCTTTCGTAACAACGTTGTCTATTAACGCTTGCAGTTCAGCACCCGCTATATTAATTCGGACATCATCCTGATTCCCCCGTGGGTGACTGTTGATCTCATCCGAGTCAGCCATTGCATCTTGAACTGTTACATAAGATATTGACAATAATTTATTTGGGAGTTTATTATGGAATTGTCTTTTATGGCAATTCATTAACCATGGTAACACATGCCATATTTGGTTAATTTGTTAATCATAATTTATTTAGGATTTTTATTATAATTCATCCTTATTAGAAAACAATAATAGTTTTATTAGTAGCACAAAAGGCCTAGTCACGAGGACATTTTAAATCATAAGCCATGATTTCAGAGAATCAAGGCATTAAGATTTGAGCATAGTTTATTAACTTTTTATTATAATTCATCCTTATTAGAAAACAATAATAGTTTTATTAGTAGCACAAAAGGCCTAGTCACGAGGACATTTTAAATCATAAGCCATGATTTCAGAGAATCAAGGCATTAAGATTTGAGCATAGTTTATTAACTTTCTCTGACAAGGAGTCGTAGACTACTACTGTCTCTTGTCTTATATGACAATGAGCAGGGCCCGTAGGCACTATATTACCAATGGATGGTCAACATACGATCATCTTAATTGATGATTTAAACCCATGATTTACATATCATCAGGTTAGGATAGGAATCTTTTGAAGAATCCTATTATAAAAATGACGTGTGTGATTTTAACGAATCACGTCTGCCAGGAGCGTTAACATGTTTTCAGATGTTAATAAGGACTTGAATCTTTTAAGCAGGTCTTACCATCTTGGCCAAGTCTTATAATGACATGCAGGCTAGGATATACCTTTTAGATTCTTAGTTAATATTTAAATAGGCAGATATATATTTTTTTTAAAGGAATGATTTTGATTCATTTATTTCATGTATAATATAGTTATGCATATAATTACAAGATGAAATCTATAAACTTAACATTCCATTAACATTAAAATACACTTTGCCCTAAACGGGACTTTTAATAGACAAATTACCCATGCAGGAGTTAAACTGAAATTACAAGTCCACGCAGGGACTAAATACTCAGATAAATGTCCACGCAGGGACTTGATTGAAATAGAAAATACAACAATACATTTAGGGATTTAATGACCCCTCTTCTTTTTCCCCTTTAGTAAGCTTGCCAGGCCCTTGAGGCATCCCCGGTTGTTCATGCGTTCTTCTTGAAACTCATGTTCCACCCGACTTAATCTTTGGAGGATTTCCTCCTGTTCCGGTGGGGAAAATCGTGGTGGCTGCGACTGTTGCCGAATCGGAGGTCGTGCAGGTACTTGATATCCATGAGTTGGATATCCCACTCCCCAAGGGGCTCCATATGGTCCTTCCGGATGAAGGGCGTTGTAGTTGGCCGCTACCAAGTATGGGTCGGCTTCAGCGTAATTATAGTTGGTGTGAGCCGGCTGCTCAAATGGATTATACGC
The DNA here is from genome assembly GCA_030545235.1 of Helianthus tuberosus. Taxonomy (NCBI): domain Eukaryota; kingdom Viridiplantae; phylum Streptophyta; class Magnoliopsida; order Asterales; family Asteraceae; genus Helianthus; species Helianthus tuberosus. The sequence continues at coordinate 140,661,254 of CM060420.1, forward strand.
CGTTGAACCAGCGTATGTGGGAATTGGGTTGCTAAATCCCATTGGTGGTGGTGGTGGCGCAACTGGTGCAGAATTCACCTCAGAAACTGGGATTGAAGGCCCGCCCATTTGTGGGTCTTCATGCAGTGGTGGATAGTGGCTGCCACTGGATTGATGAGGGGTGCTAAAGTGAAAATCCCCTCCTCGCGCGGATATCCTTGCACCTGTTCTCTGACGCCTTGGTGGTTCTGGAGGTGCTTGATGAACTGGCGGCGGTGGAGGCGGTGGCGGTAACGTGACTGCCACGAAACGTGAATCCCCAGAGGGATCCTGCTGCTGCTGCTGCTGCTGGTGAGGTGATGAATGGTGAGAAGGTGTGAAGTACCATTCATGCTGGTTAAACCTCGCTTGATAACTGTCTGGATCACCGTAGGGTGATCCGTGGAAGGATGATCCATCGGAGATCTCGATGGGATGGTTGGGGGTCCCGGTTGCAGGCTCGACGGGATCCGTGTCCTCGTCCATGTCCATTGCATTGTCTCCTGAGAAGTGGTCCTCCAGTCCCAATGGGTTAAAACCCACTGGTTCTTGAATATAGTTTGCCGGGTTGAACCGGCCCTGAAAGGAGTAAGGTCGCCAAAGGACGGTGCGAAGCGGACCGCTGCAACGGTAAGAAGGAATGGCGGGAGTCTTCGGGCTCATTTTCTGAGTGCGGCCCAAAGGAATGGCGATAGGGAGGCGTTGAGCTGTGCGAGACAGACCGTCTAGCGGGCTCCAAATGGTTCCTCCAGTTTCCCTGCGGATCGGCACTCATAGTAGTAGAAGGAGTTTGCCGGTGTGAAGGCCCGGCTTCGTGATCATTGGGAGCGGTGATTGGCCCCTTACCTCTTCTTCCTCTTCTAATTCTTGGTGGCATATTTCCTGTCAACATAACAAAGATAATAACAAGAATATATATAAAATAAAAGACAAAAATAAAACAAAACAGAATTTGTCCTATGTTATTTGTCTAGACTCGAAAATTTAAGAATGTGCAATTGTGTCATTGAGATTAAACACAAAAGGCTAGTGTTTAATTCCCTCAATGTTGGCTCTGATACCAACCTGTCACACCCCGATATTTCCACGGTTTACCGGTGGGCCCGGTGGCGAGTATCGTGACGTAGTTGATATCATCATAGTCAAACAACACAAATTTAAATGCACAGCGGAAGCAAAAGATAGATATATTTCAACCGAATATAATTGTAATATCAATTATCACAAACAGTTGAAAATAATCCACAGGGGGATCAAAAATAAATAGGAAACATTGTTCAACAGTTTTGACATCCAAGCTTGCGAGACTTATTGTGGACGCTAGGAGAAAGCCAGCCTAGTTCGCGTAGTACCTGCACTTCACCTTTTTAAGAAAATACGTCAGTTTACACTGGTAAATACAATTAATTGACTCATTTAGAAAAGGTTTAATAAAATTGATTTGAATGCACGTGGCACAAACTTTTTATAACTTGGGATAATTATTTGAATATATAAACCTGTAACAGAATTACATGTTCCTTATGCGTTCAGTAGCCCGGTTCGTGCCGGGTTAAAGATCAATAGACACACCACATAATTTATTTATGCACTGACGGGTGTACGCCTACACCCCGTGCTTAGATCGTGGCCATTTCGTAAAATGATGCCAAGGATATCCGGGACATGGTCATTAACCCCCCAAAGGCTTTAAGCAAACAAAACAATTTAAACGGGTCATTTCAATAACTTAACCACCATACGATTAAAGATTTAATGCCCGACCAAGCAGTATTTTATATACCGTACCCCAATCCCGTATAGGGAAAATAAGTTAAAAGTATTTACCTTTGCAAGTATCAATCACAAATAGCAAGTGCGTGTAGCTTTTACGTTGTGACAACCCTCAAATTTACGTGTATTCCGTACAATTTGTTAATGATAATTAAAGTGCTTGACGACTGTGTGGAATTACTTAACTGATCTCTGATTACTGTGTTATACTTACATGTACTTGTTAATATACTAATAGTGTACAGAAAAGTCATTAAATAGTCTTTTGTGTTTTCCTGAGTGTTGAGAATTAAAATGATTACTAAAATATATATATATAGGATACTTTACGGATTAATTAAGCACTTTAACGGAACAACACCGAACCGAACAACCGGACTTTACCCGGAACACAAAAATATTGCCAAACACATTATCTTTATTTTTCTGAGCTAGTTAGGGTCCCCGAACACCCTAACACCCTTTATATTAAATAACACACTAATACACTAATTATATCTTTAGATCCTAACCAAATTAGTAACTAGACCCATTACAACCCAACCAAGCACACCCCCCCCCCCCAACCGGCCTTGGAACTTGTGGGACTCCATGATCTTGTGTAATTAGTTAAAGTGATCTTGCTAAGTACTTTAGGGGCATAAGGACTATTGGGTAATGCATGGTTGGATGATTTCTTTATAAACCACAAGGTAACCCAACACATCATCTTCACCTTCAAAACAACAACACTCTATCTCTCCCTCTCTTCCTTGTGTTCGGCAGCCAACAACCAGCCATCATACACCCACCTTCAAGCCATTTCCAAGTCATCTCCATACATACAAAGGTGCTACGGGTCATACGACGAAGCTTGGTGCTCTCGGAAGTTGAAAGACCTTCTCCATTCGCTATTAACCATCACTTTTCTACACTCGAACTCCTCTAGCCTTGAGCTAGTGGTAAGAACTTAGATCCGTTCATTTTTCATGTTATTTAAGTGGTTAATAGTTATTTGATGATGAGAATCCATGAAACTCTAAAGAACCTTAAACAACTCTTGAACATAAACTAGTCTAGTGATGAAATGATGTTAGAATGATGTTGTTATGATTCTTGATTGATTTTCTGATGATTTGCTGGTAATATTGATGTTTGATGTTGTTGTGGTCATTAAACATGTTAACGGAATCAATCGAACACGAACTAGAAAGCTAAAGGCTGAAAAACAGAATTTGTCCAAGCTTTTATAGCCAAATTCAGTTGGCTGTAAACAGGTCATAACTCAACGCAAAACTGATATTTTGAGTCTATAACGTGTTATTATGAAATACGGTTCTAATGGCACCGGAATCATAATTTTTAGACTTCGTTTACTATTTTTAAAGTGTCATTTTGTAACAGCAGCTAGAACTGCATTTTTCTGCTGAAAATATGTGTTTTGTTTTCTGTCATAACTTGAGTTCTGTGTAGAGTTAGATCATGAAAATTGTACTGTAGATGACCATCAATGTATTTGTAATTCTCTCACTGGAATTTCGTAAATCGGACTCTCGATGAATTTTAAATAAATTATTCCGTGGACTGTGGTCAGAAAAAGATAAATCTAAGTTCAGTCCGGAAAATGAATTTTTATAAAATATTGGTAATGAACTGGACCCCGATATTTTTACACAATAATATATGGATCGTTTAAGACATTCTGTAAAAATTTGGGAATTTTTTAAATAAGTTAACTATTTTATTAAAATGTCCGAAAACAGCCCGGTTTTGAATATTAATGCTGAAATGACATAAGTTGTAATTTGCATGTCTAAATGTCGGATAGGTTATCTGTGAATGATATAACGTGTTATATGTGTTATGTGCATTATCGTATGATTGTTTATGAGTGGGGAATGGATGGGAAACTTATATGGGCATAAACCGTTAAAGTGATGCATGTTATGTGATAGATACGTATATAAACTTTGTGCTCTATTTGAAACCACTAAATGACTAACTGGTAATCATATTAGGACGTGATTGACCAACCTTGATTGTTAGCTATTTGTGAGAGTCAAACCGAGCAACCGAGGTGAGTTCACACTTTTCTACAAAGCATGGTAAATTCCCGGTGGGAATGGGAATGGGTACAGGAATAGGGATTCCTCGTCCTTTGGGACGCGTTCAGGAATGTAAATTCCTCGTCCTTGAGACGTGTTCAGGAATGTAGATTCCTTGTCCTATTGGGACGTATTAGACTTACTGGACTAGAACTCTATCAGCGAAATCCCTCCCTTTTTGTATCGACTTAATCGCCGAGGCTATGGCGAGCGGGTCATTAGTTAATAGCGCTATTAGGTTTAACAAACCTCACACCGTGTGGGTGTGTACTAATGGACTATGGCACGTCGGTGATGATAGACACCGACGCTAGGGCACAATTGATTTTTGTTAGTAGTCGATATGATAAACGAGTCTGGTAGTTTAAAATAATGGGGTAGCTCCCCACGGCCGGAGTGCCGGGCTGGAGAGCCAGGGAAGGTGAACATGGGATGGTTAACTAATAAACGTTTTGGAACTATGGGGTGACCCCCACGCCTAGATAGCTGATTAAGATTAAACTACATTTTTTGGAAACAACTCTAAAATGGACAACCAACCGTGAACTCACTCAACTTTGTTGTTGACTCGTTGCTACATGCTTTGCAGGTCACTAGATGCTATGGAGCTTGCACATGGAGGTGGTCGTTGTGGGATGCGAACCGATATGTCCCGTACTCAATAAATAAACTTTATGAACTTATGAAACTTATGTTTTGGGACTTTAAACTTATGAACTACGAACTTATGTTTTGAAATTACGTTTTATGCTTCCGCTGTTAACCTAAAATCGGTTTACTTCCTTTTGGTCACCAATCGTATTGTGTTTGGTTTTATTTACTTAATTGTGTTGTTCAATATGATTGGTGGCTCGATCCTGGTCATGTCACGCCTCCAAGAGGTGATACTCCGCAGGGTGGATTTTGGGGGTGTGACAGATTGGTATCAGAGCCATTGGTTATAGTGAACTTGGTTTTAAAAAGGGGAAAAGCTTTTTGATAAACCAGACTATAACCTGTACAGTGTTCAACGATCCACAACGACGCTTCGCTCCATGTGCAAGACTCAACACCCTAGGTGAAATGGTTCATGCTTACACTGCCTGTCTAATGTCTACATAGTACATTGCATGCTTAGTTAGTGTAACAACTATTGCTTGAAACCCTGTGTGTTTGCTCTCTTCTGTCACTCCACACTTACGCACTTTCGCGACACCACTTCTTACTTGTGTTCTCCGTATGGTGAAGATCATGAGTGGACGAATCAACCTCACACAAGCCCACTGACGGCCTTGATCAATGAACAAGTTACTGCGGCACTTGGAGCCGCCCAAGCAGGAGGCCAGCATGCCCAGCCGCCTGTGTGCACATTCAAGACTTTTATGGACTGTCGTCCTAGTACTTTCAGTGACACTGAAGGGGCCGTTGGACTCCTCCACTGGTTCGAGAAGCTCGAGTCGGTCTTCGAAATGTGTGAATGCCCTAAGGATCATAGGGTGAAGTATGCTACTGGTACTCTTGAAGGGGTAGTGCTCACGTGGTAGAACGCTCAGGTTCAGCTGCTAGGGTTGGTTGCTGCTAATGCCACCCCATGGAACGGTTTCAAGGAACTGATCAAAGAGGAATACTGTAGTCGAGATGACATCCACAAGCTAGAGGTGGAATTTTTCAATCTGAAGATGACGGGGTCTGAGATTGAGGCGTATACGAAAAGGTCAAACGAGCTGGCCATCTTGTGCCCTACTATGGTGGACCCTCCCATCAAACGTATTGAGCTTTACCTCAAGGGCCTTGTACCAGAGATTCAAAGTCACGTGACTTCGGCTAACATGGGTACCATTCAGCAAACCATCAAGTTGGCTCACCGTCTCACCGACCAGGCAGTGGAACAAAACATACTGCCTAAGCGTATTAGTGCTACTACTACTGACGCTCCCAATGATAACAAGCGAAAATGGGATGGGAATTCCGGTAAAGGTTCTACTTCAGCTCAGTCCCAGCAGAGAAAGACAGACGAGTACAGAAGCCCCAGTCAGCAGTCTTCTGGGAATCAAGGTCAGGGTGGGTACAAGGGAAATCACCCTAAGTGCAACCGATGTAATTTGCACCACAGCGGACCATGTGGTAAAGGCAACTGTCATCGATGCAACAAACCTGGTCACATTGCAAGAGATTGCAGGAGTCAGCGTCCGGCGAATCAGAATCGACAGCAACAGCAAGCCTGATGTGTGCAAAATGCAACATATAAATTACATCAATTGTGGCATAAAACTAACCCTTTTTTAGTACTAATGTTGGAAAAAGTGTGCTTTTGTCTTCCTTTTGTATTTTCAGGATTAAATGAGCTCAAATTAACAAAAGAAGCAAAAAGACAGCAAAATCTAACATAAATACAAGAAAAGGAACAAACATGACATGCCCGACCCCACGACAGCATCTTCCCAAGCAAAACAAGAAGACAGAAGACTGAACACGCCCCGTGCTCAGCCAGCATGGGGGCGTGCCCAAGTGTCAGCAGAAAAGACAAAGTGGTAGAAGCTTCTATTGCCCACCACGGGGCCGTGCTCAGTGGACACGGGGCCGTGGTCAACTATAAGATTCGCACAATCTAGGCAAATCTTCATAGTACAAAGATTCTTCTGCACACGGGGTCGTGCTCAGCGGACACGGGGGCGTGGTCAACTAATAAGACAAGCTGCATTAAATGAAGAAAGAGAAAGATGTGGACACGGGGCCGTGCCCACTGGACACGGGGCCGTGCCCGAGCTTCTGTTCAGCCTATAAATAGGAGTGCTTGGCTCAAGCTCAAACCATCCCTTGGCACACCACCTCTCTCACACTTCACCCACCACCCACCACCACCATAACACCATCATCCACCACCATCATCCATTGTCCATCATAGAGTGTGTGAGTCGTCTCGGGATCCAAGATTGATCGTAAGAGTTCTTGACAATCAAGGCCATGTTTGCCTAAGTCTCTTACATCACTTGGTGAAGACAAGTGTCTAGTGTAATACTTTTTATTTCTAATATTTTCGCACTTTTTACTTGGTTTTGTATTAATGACTTTAATAACTAGTTTCTTATGTTGAAGGTGATTCTTCCTTATCGTTTGTCCGTGGTGTCTTGACATTATTTTACTGTCTATATAAAATAAAAGATTTTCACCATTCATATCCCCACGGTCTATATGGAGGTATGTTGGCTACCTGGTCGGGGGTTAAGGGAACGGTTTGGTAAGAGTCTTGCCATTGTTCAGCGTTTAGAGGTCCTGCAATGGACCTGGGTCAAATTTAGTAGGACCTCCTTCAATACTTAACGGTATTGGATGGCGGGGGTCCAAACTCTTTGATCCCCTCATAAGTTAACTACTATTAATACTATAACCCGGCTATTTAGGACTGTATCCATGCTGACTCAGACTACTTAGTCGAGGGTAACGTCACCTCCAAAAGAGGGGCCTACCATAATTTGCATTAATAACTTAATTAATTATCTTTCAATAATCCGACCCTTTAGGATTGTATCTGAAGGGGTAAGGTCCCAAAAACCTCATAATAAGTGCCTGGGACCATACCACAACCTTACTTTTCAGCCTTATACCTTGCGCGGCCGCGCACTGGTCTCACAGATAAAGACTTAAAGAACAGTCAACAGTCAACACTTGAGCGCACAAAGGAAATCATAAATCCTTGCGCTTTCTCCCTTAAGACAAAGGACGAAAGTCCTGAAATAAACAATTCCGCCTAAATATCCAGACCTGGATATTATTTACTCAGACTTGGGATTTATCTGATCAGTTGTGTCCACACAATAAGGTGCCACACCAGATTACAGCAGTAATCTTCTAGAAGAAATACAATCGTGCACCACCAAGACGGTTACAACCGCCTGGACACGTGTCACCATCTCAGGCATCCCTGAGTTCACAACGAAAGCATGTAATTGGAAAGTAATCTCCACTTGATCACTTTACACGTGGCGAACCCCCAACCTTCGATCTAAGCCACGATCCGTGTGCTCTCACGTCGGATCAAGAAACTTGACGGAAGGAAATGTAACCGCTTACGGGGTTAGCATCTTTCGTCAACCTTTCACTAACGGGTTTTCCCGCCTAAAACGACTCCCGACTACAAATATGAGAAACAACCCAGGTATGAATTCAAGTTACACACACTTCTCAAATACATCTTCTTCCTCATTACCCATACTTATTCTCACACCGGAGTCGGGTCAAGGAGAGAACCCTCTTCTCCCCTTGGCGAGGCTAACGGTGCTCTTTTTTGCAGAATTATCGGAGAAGAAGATCAGTTGTAACCGAATCAGACGAGAGGAAACCCACCTTTTTATGCGGATTCAAACCCCCTAGATATCTCGGTTCCGACCATTTATCTAGTGTTTCTTCATTGGCGCCCACCGATTCCTCTGTCTTATCCGTTTTCACCTCGTTTCGATTCAGTTCCTTTTATTTTCTGTTTTTACATATGGCAGAGAATTCATTATCTCACCCATCAGGTCCTCGATCTGAGTTCGAGGGTTCTACAACCCAATGTACCCAGATTGACGGAATCATGGGAACAAACGAAAACAACAGTCATCCAGACAAAAAGAATTTCTCAGATCCAGTCATAGAGAGATCCCCAGAATATTGGTTCAACAAATGCCAGACTGCTTTAAACACAATTGTCCTGCAAATTGCCAGATCCAAGTTCCTAAACATCAGATCTGGTGAAGAAATCAACACTGTAGTATTGGACCCACCAACACCCTGTCGGGGGGACATCCAATCTAGTCGTAATATTGATACACGTCAACAATCCAGATGTAGCAGTCATCAAACAGCCAGATCAAAACAAATAAACATGATTCAAGGAGGTCCGTCACGAAGGCCAAATAAATGAAACCATGATCAACATTGGAGGGAACAACAAGTCGTGTTTCCCGTGGTTCCTGGGGGACCTCAGGAAGAGCGACCAGTAATTATCACTGGCATCTTCGGCCATTACCGAACGGATTATATGTTTATAGATCTGGGAAGCTCGATGGACATCATATACGAGCAATGCTTCAAACAGCTTGACCCAGAAGACAAAGCACGTCTAGAACCGACCGATTTTCCTCTCACCGGATTTTGCAATGAAGCTGTATTCCCATTAGGGTAAATAGCTTTTCCTGTGACTCTGTCTGATGGTGAGCATTCACGAACAGTCATAGTCAATTTCATGGTCATGCCGGCAACATCACGCCATGATGTCCTGCTCGGAAGAAGATCACAAAGAGAATTCAGCATGATCACTTCTATCCCACACGCTGCATGAGGCTTTCCAACGGAAACCGGGGTTGCAATTCTATACTCAAGCAAAGAAGTCATGTACGTAGACGACGAGCCACCGGCAAAGGTGGTCAAACCTTCAGCATCAAATGAACCGGAGAAATGGGTCCTGAACAACGAATATCCAGAGCAGACCATCCTGCTAGGACATGCCATTTCACCGGCAACACGAATACAATTAAAAGAATTGTTGTCCAACAACAAAGATATATTTGCTTGGTGCCCAGCAGACATGACTGGGGTGCCACGCGACATAGCGCAACATTGCCTGAATATCAAGCCATCAGCAGAACCTGTTGCTCAGGGAAGGCGCAGCTTTAGTGAAGAAAAAGCAAAAGCTATGGACGAACAAGTGACAGAGCTACTCGATGCGGGAATCTTGCGCGAAGTAAAATACCATACATGGGTTGCCAATCCAGTAATGGTACAGAGACATAGTGGCTGATGGAGAATGTGCGTCGACTTCAAAGACCTGAATAAAGCATGCCCAAAAGATTGCTACGCGCTTCCGAAGATAGACAAAAAAAGTCGACTCTCTAGCATCATTCAGATGGAAGTGATTTCTCGACTGTTACAAAGGTTATCATCAGGTCCAGATGAAGGAAGAAGACGAAGACAAAACTGCATTCCGCACAGATAAAGGCATCTTCTGCTACACTAAAATGCCCTTCGGCCTGCGCAACACAGGCGCAACTTACCAACGTTTGATAGACACAGTTTTCAAAGGTGCCATTGGCAAGACAATTGAGGTATACATGGATGACCTCGTCATCATGAGCCACGAAGAAGACACGATGCTCAACAATATTCAGCGCACGTTTGACTCTTTACGCAGCGTAAACTTGAAACTTAATCCAACAAAATGCTCCTTTGGCATGGAGGAGGGGAAGTTTTTAGGCTTTATAGTCACAAGAGACGGTTTTAAAGAAAATCCAGAAAAAGTGCAGGCCATCCAGTTAATGCCATCACCTGCAACAATAAAAGAAATGCAAAGACTCACCGGGCGCTTAGCAGCCTTGAACAGATTCTTGGCTAATCATGCGGCAAAATCTTATCCATTCATTAGTACACTGCGAAACTGCGCGAAGAAAACTCACTCTCAGTGGACACCTGAAGCAGAAGCAGCCTTCAAACAAATGAAGGAATGTTTAATTCAGTTACCAACGCTAACAGCACCACGAGAAAAGGAACCATTAATCTTGTACTTATCTGCTGCGGAAGTAGCAGTTGGTGCAGTATTAATGGTGGAACGGGAGAACGTTCAGACTCCAATCTACTATATCAGCAAGATGTTCACCGGTCCGGAAACTCGTTACTCAATGATAGAAAAACCGGTCCTAGCACTAGTACATGCATCACGACGCTTACGTCGATATTTTTCGGGCCACGTCATCACGGTTCTCACAAATTATCATTTAGGCCAAATCTTATCCAAACCCGATGTTGCGGGAAGATTGGCTAAATGGGCCATTGAGCTGGGAGGATACAATATCTTCTACAGGCCAAGACCAGCAATCAAAGGGCAAGTTCTAGCAGACTTTGCCACCGAAGTTCCCATCGACAAAGTTCAAGAGTGCGAGGCAATCCAGAACCCTATACCCATTTTCAACGATAGAGTCTGGACTCTACACACAGATGGAGCATCCAATGACGACGGAGTTGGCGCAGGCCTCCGATTAGTCAGTCCCGATGAGCACGAACTTACTTATGCCATACGCTTGGATTTCCGAAGCACGAACAACGAAGCTGAATATGAAGCATTCTTGGCAGGTCTCCGCTTAGCGCTCAAAATGGGGGTAAGAAACCTTGAAGCCAACGTCGATTCAAAGCTGGTGGCCGAGCAAGTTAATGGCCACTATGATGCAAAAGGAGAAGCTATGGCATTATACCTTGAACAAGCGCGGATGCTAATCAGCCAATTCCAAACGTTCAAAGTTAACCATATAAAGAGAAGCGAGAACAAACACGCAGACGCGCTAAGCAAATTGGCCGCTACTAGCTTCAAGCACTTGGCAAAAGAAGTGCGCATAGAGGTACTGTCCAATCCTTCTGTTCCTCTCAAACAAGTCACCATCATAGAGATCGGTAGTCCATCCTGGATGTCCCCGATCATCTTATACTTGCAGCATGGGAAACTCCCAGAGGAAAAAGCAGAAGCCAGGAAAATCCAGAACAAAGCAATAAACTACGAAATGGCGGACGACATTCTATACAGAAAGTCATTCATGGGACCATTACTCCGATGCGTTGACAAGACAGACACGCAATACTTAATCAGAGAAATTCATGAAGGCTTGTGCGGAATACACGCCGGACCACGTATGGTAGTAGCTAAAATAATGAGCGCAGGATATTATTGGCCAGGAATGCACGTGGACGCGGTAGAAATATTACGGAAATGCGCATCATGCCAACGCCATGCGCCAAAGACGCTCCGACCAAAGAATCCGCTAGTACCTGTAACACCTCGAAAATTCGTGTTCAATGATATAATGACACGTGTCATGTAAGACAAAAAGCGTTGTAAACCCGGAATTAATAAAGATGTTTTGGCAGGATTTAAAAGTGGCGTCATGTAAATTTTTACCTCTGAACGACCTCATTTATAAATCCCAAGACCCAAGTATATATATCTTAAACATCTAATATATCTTAAATCCATAAATGTGTTGACAACAATTGAATTCAAAGTGCATGATAGGTTCGTATGGAAATTTCTACGGTAAACCTTCTTGTTCGGCACTTTTGAAATGGATCCAAGAAAACATAACATAATGGTAGGGTATGTAACTGTTTAAGGCACATTATAGAGGCCCCAAACTGATAAAGCAAGTCCCATATTCGAAACCACGAGTTGCCCTTTCAAAACACCAAAGAACAACATGTTTTTGTGCCTGATGTCAAGCTTACGGACCTCAACATTGTTGAGGTTGAGGTCCGTAAGGTAGTGCCCAGCGACAGAAACCGGTTGTTGCCTGTTTTAAGCGCAATTTTTGACCTTTAAACGATTTTCCACATCTTTCTTGGCCCCTAAACAACCCCTAAACATCTAGGACACCTGTGGGAATGTTGTGGTCAGTGCTAGACTTAGATGTCAACACATTGTGGTGCCTTGATCACTATATAAAGCTCCAATGTGCAAATACTTTGATCATTCCTTCCTCAAACATCTTCTGATCAATTGTGGAGCACAAGAGCACTCTCCAGGCCTTCCTAATCAACCATTAGACACTTGTAAGTTTGCTAATCCTTCTTTAATAATGTTTAGCTTAGTTATTTAGCTAAAAGTCAAACCATCGTAATTACGGTTTGACTTCGAGATTAATTAATAATGGCTCAGTCAAATCTCGAATCAAAAGTAGTTATAAGTTGGTAATTATGTGGGTAATAAACCCTTAAAAGGGTTCCCCCTGATTCCCACTCTAACTAGGTCAAATGTCGGGTCAAACTTGTATTTAAAAAGTCAACAGAATGAGTAAATTACAATTTATGCATAATTAGCAATGTAGAACACATACAACCTGTTTGATCATTAATATAACTTGATAATTAGTGTAAGGACATGTCTAAACATGTTCAACCCGACAATTTCCTGTTTAGAACCGGTTCGGAACCGAAAGTCGCATAGTTTGACTTATACTTTGACTTTCAGTTCTGACCCGTTATGGTATGTTTTAGAAATTCATAAGAGCTTTATTTGGACCAGGTTACATGCTAGTATGACCCTCTGTGATTATACACCTCGGATCATTAGTTATCCAATTAATATGCATGATTCCGTTAATTACTCATATGTTGACCATTATGCCCTTTTCACCTTAAAACGTGATTTTTGGAAATATAAAAGAGTAGAAACCTTATTTACTAATATTTAAACTTGCATACAAAATTTGACATCAGTTTGAGGTGTAGGTTAAGAGTTATGCTCGTTAGCGTAAAAATTAAAGCTTTATGTTAATTAAACGGAGTATTTAGCGTATAGCCTACTTAAACATACTTTTTGATATCAAATTCTTTACCCACTGATATAATATATTATTTTGGGATTTTTAAAGATTTTTAATTAATTTTAGGTTGGGCATAACTTATAGTCGTAGGCTTAATCCGGTAATTGTTGGTTTTGCCCTTACGGGCCATAAAATGAGTATTACATATCTAAACGACTCCAAACCTTTTGCTACTGATCACATATGATAAATAAATTATTTTAAGCCTTCTGGAAATATAAAAATATCAGATTTATGTATCAAACCCGGAAATGGCCTTTAATCGCCTTTTTAAGCGTTTTTAACGCATAGTATGTGCTATAACTATATTAAACATACAAGGGTTGATACCTACTGATATTTGAGGCAAATTATAATATTTTAATAGTGAGCAAAGGTTGTTAAACTCAGACTTCAGTTTTGAGCTTTTCGGCTTATGTGAAATTACCAAAATACCCCTACGGGGCATAGTTTGGTTAAAATTGATAAATTTCACATATATACTTTACCCTACTGTTATAACTTAGTAAAATAAGTATTTTTGCTGATTACATCAGGCCTGTAACTCAGGTTGACACTGAAACTCTTTTACAACCTTTGAAATGACCAAACTACCCCTACGGGGCATAGTTTGTGATTAAATTCATTTCAGGCATAATAAAAGACATCTTACTGATGTCACAACATGTATGAAGCATATTAACTTAGGAAACCTGTAAATAGCTCTCATGAATACCCGTTACGCTTATTACGCGTTCGGTTCGGTTTATGTAACTAGTTTACATAAGCTAGCCTAAACGGGTCAAACCTTATCGGTTTTATCTCAAAATACAGAATGTGTATGAAATACCCATATTAAACAAGTCTCTGAACTTGTCGAGTCTAAATCACATTCTATCCGGTCTTCGCTTAATCGTGCGTACGAACCGTATCTTTGAAACTAACCGGTCTAAGCTTAAGCTTAACTAAAGACCCGTTAGGATTCTAATAGGTTATTATAAACCTTCGTTCCAGATTAGGAGTACCAGTAAAAGCTACTTGCGTTTGCTTGTTGTGATTTATACTTTGCTCAGGTAAATACTTTTAACTTATTTTCCCTATACGGGCTTGGGTTACGGTATATAGAATACCGCTTGATCGGGCATCAAATATTCCATCGTTGGGTGGTTAATTGAATAATTTGATCGGCTCGTTTAAACAGTCTTGTTACTTAAAGCCTTTGGGTGGTTAATGACCATGTCCTGGATATCCTTGGCATCATTTTACGAAATGGCCACGACTTAAGCGCGGGGTGTAGGCGTACACCCGTCAGTGCACAAAAGAATAATGTGGTGTGTCTATTGATCTTTAACCCGGACAAGATCCGGGCTTCTGAACGCACAAGGAACATGTAATTCGTTCACAAGATTATATATTTAAATAATTCTCCCAAGTTAAATAAAATGTTTATGCCACGTGCATCCAAACCAATTTTCAATCATTTTTAAAATGAGTCAGTTGATTGTATTTACCAGTGTAAACTGACGTATTTTCCCAAAAAGATTAAATGCAGGTACTAAGCGTAATTGGCTGGGATTTCTCCTTAGCATCATTAGAAGTTTCGCAAGCTTAAGATGCCTGAATTCTGTTGAACTATTGTTTCCATTTTGTTTCCGATCCGTCTGTGGATAAACTTCCGAATATTGTGACATTTGATATTACAATATTAAATTCGGTTGTATTATATCTTTTAAATTGCTTCCGCTGTGCATATTATATATTGTGTTGTTTGACTATTATGTTGCCAACCACGTCACGATACTCCCCACCGGGCCCACCGGTGACACGTGGAAATCGGGGTGTGACAGGTTGGTATCAGAGCCAACATTGAGTGAATTAAACACTAGCCTTTTGTGTTTAATCTCAATAACACAATTGCACATTTCTAAACTTTCCAGTCTAGACATATAACATAGGACAAATTCCACTTTGTTGTGTTGTCCTTTATTTTGCATATATTTTGTTTTGTTATCTCATGCTGTATTAACAGGATTAACAAAATGCCGCCAAGATTCTTCAGAAGAAGAGGACGAGGAAAGGGGCCAATCACCGCCCCCAATGATAATGAAGCTGGACCTTCAAATGTGCGAGCTCCATCTACCACAGAGAGTGATGATCCCCGGCAGAACCGGAGGAACCTCTTTGAGCCGGCTAGACGGTCGGTCTCACACAGTTCAACACCTCCTAACCCTTATGGGCCGCAGCCCGAGTATGAGCCCAACAACCCTCAACCCTCCTACATACCGTTACAGCGATCCTTATCGCATAACTCTTTTGGTGACCCTACACCAGTTTTTAGGGGTCGGTTTAACTCGGCGAATTATATACAAGAACCAGTGGGTTTCAACCCATTGGGACCGGAGGACCATTTTTCCGGAGATCACGCAGACGATATGGACGAGGATACAGACCCCGTCGAGCCAGCCAGTGGTACACCAAACCACCCGATAGAGATCTCTGACGGATCTTCCTTCCACGGATCACCCTATGTTGGTCCAGATAGCTTTCAAGCTATGTTTACCAGGCACGAATGGTACTATACACCTCCTCGCCATTCACCTCCTCAGCAACAGCAGCAGCAGCAACGGGATCCCTCTGAGGATCCAAGATTTGTGGCAGTCACGCCACCACCTCCACCGCCACCAGTTCAACCGGTAGCTCCGCAACCGCCAAGGCGTAGGAGATCTGGACCGCGTATGTCTACACGGGGAGGAGATTTCCATTTCAGCTCTCCTCGGCAATCAAGTGGCAGCCACTACCCGCCACATCAAGAAGATCCACAAATGGGTGGACCTTCGCACCCAGTTGCACCGCAACCACCGCCTATGGGTTTTGATAACCCAATTCCGGCATACACGGGTTCCATGGCGTATAACCCGTTTGAACAGCCAGTGCACACCAACTACAACTACGCCGAAGCCGACCCATACATGGTAGCGGCTAACTACAACACCCAAGGACCCTATGGAGATCCATGGGGAGTAGGATACCCAACTCATGGGTACCAGATACCTGCAAGACCTATTATCAGGCAACAATCGCAACCACCAAGGTTCTCTCCACCGGAGCGTGAAGAAATTCTGCAAAGGTTGGACCATGTAGAGCGAGAGTTTCACAGGGAACGAAGGGAGCGACAAACTTTCTTCCAAGGATTAACGAGCCTAATTAAAGGGAAGAGCAAGAAGGATCGCTGAATCCTTCCATTTGTTGTTGAGCCCCTGCGTGGGCCAGTCTTGTTGTATAAACCCCTGCGTGGGTATGCTTGTTTGTTTTGACCCCTGCGTGGGTCTATCTTTCTGTAAACCCCTACGAGGGTATGTTATTTGTGTAAGTCCCTGCGTGGACTATTATGTTATTCAGCCCCTGCGTGGGTATGTGTGTTATTAAGCCCCTGCGTGGGTAAGTACTTGTTTAAACCCCTGCGTGGGTAAGTTTGTTATTTGAAAAGACCCGTTTAGGGCAGCGTGTAATATTTTAATAAAGTAATGGAATGTTTGTTTTATAAATTTCATGTTTGCCATTACGTGCATAGATATATTATATATGAAATAAATAAATCAAAACTCATTCCTTTTTAATAAATATCTGCCTATGTAAATTTTTAATAAGAATCTTAAAGAGTGAAACCTAGCCTTCGGGTCATTATAAGGCCGGGCCAAGATGGTAAGACCTGTTAAAAAGATTCAAATCCCTGTTAACATCTGAAAATATGTTAACACTCCTGGCAGACGTGATTCATTAAAAATCACACACGTCATTATTATTAAAAGATTCTTCAAAAGATTCCTAACTCAATTATATGATCTCTGAATCATGGGTTTAGGTCATCAATTAAGATGATCATATGTTTACCATACGTGGTAATATAGTGCCTATGGGCCCTGCTCAAAGACAGTGGTAGCGATGACTCCCTGTCAGATAAGGTAATGAACTAGGTTCAAACCTTCATGCTTTGATTCTCTGAAATCATAGCTTATAATTTATAAACGTCCTTGTGACTAGGCCTATTGTGCCAGTATACCTTAAAAGCCTTGATTCTCTGAAATCATGGCTTATATTTTAAAATGTCCATGTGGCTAGGCCTTTTGTGCCACAAATAAAACTGTTATTGTTTTATAATTAGGATAAATTATTATAGAAATCCTAAATAAATATGATTAATAAATTAACCAAATATGGTCTCTGTTACCATGGTTAATGAATTACCCTAAGGGGCAATTCCATAATAAACTCCCAAATAAACTATTGTCCTTGTTTTCTGTAACTGTTCAATTAAAATGGCTAACTCAGACGAGATAAATAGTCATCCAGTGGAGAACATTGATAACGCCCGGATTAATTTAACGGGTGCTGAATTGAAAGCGTTGGTAGACGACGCAGTTACTAAGGCATTGGAACGGCAGTACGAAGAGTATAGTGGGACTCGTAGTAGGACCCTATCTACACAGCCTTCAAAGCCACCGTCCAAGAAGGACGAACCGAAGAAAGATGATGATCGACACTCCTCAAACCACCACAGTGCTCCATCTCAGCACATTGTACTAAACCAAGGACCCCGTGACAAGGGTTGCTCTTATAAATATTTCGTTTCCTGCAAACCCCGGGATTTCACTGGGGAGAAAGGAGCCATTGACTGTATGACGTGGCTGGATGAGATGGATACGGTTGTGGATATCAGCGGATGCGCTGAGAGGGATGTAGTCAAGTTTGTGTCGCAGTCTTTTAAGGGTGAAGCTTTAGCATGGTGGAGATCTCTGATTCAAGTCACCGGGAAAATCCCATTGTACAATATGTCATGGGATCAATTTGTTGCCCTTATCAGGGAAAATTACTGCCCTCGGCATGAGGTGGAGAAGATAGAGTCTGATTTTCTATCATTGGTGATGACAAACCTTGACTGTTAAGCTTACCTAACGAGCTTCAACACAATGTCCCGGTTGGTTCCTTATCTGGTGACCCCGGAACCAAAAAGAATAGCTCGTTTTATCGGTGGTTTAGCCCCGGAAATCAAGGCAAGCGTGAAGGCTTCTCGGCCAGCTACTTTTAGATCGGTAGCTGACATATCCTTGTCCCTCACTTTGGATGCAGTCAGGCAGAGATCGCTGAGGAATAAGGAGGCTGAGAAGAGAAAACGTGAAGATGATGGTTCACGGAGATCGAACAAGAAGCACCGTGGGAACGGTGACAACAAGAAAGGATCTGAGTCAAGGAAAGATGGGCATCATTCTGGTGAGAAGCCCAAATGCAAGATATGCAAGAAACAACACTTTGGAAAGTGCAGACTTGAGTCGAACTCACAGACTCAGTCAAAAACCTATGCTTGTGGTATATGTAAGTCCACGGATCACAAAACCTTGGATTGCAAGAAGATGAAAGACGCAACGTGCTACCGTTGCAATGAAAAGGGGCACATTAAAACCAACTGCCCTAAATACACCAAGAAGCCTGAAGAGGCCAAGAAGACTAATGCTATAGTCTTCAGAATGGACGCAAAGGAAGCGGTTCTAGACGACAACGTTATTACAGGTACCTTCCTTGTAAATGACGTCTATGCTAGAGTACTTTTTGATTCAGGCGCTGATAAGTCTTTCGTTGATAATAAGTTTTGTGAATTGCTGAAATAACCTGTCAAAACCTTAAGTGTGAATTATGAGGTGGAGTTAGCAGATGGCACACTAGAAACCGTCTCAACTGTATTAGAAGGATGTGTTATATCCATTAAGAACTATTCTTTTCCTCTGTCTCTACTTCCCTTTAAGTTGGCCGGTTTTGACATAGTTCTGGGTATGGACTGGTTATCTCATAACCAGGCCCAAATTGTCTGTAACAAGAAACAAGTGGTGATAAAGACTCCGTCTGGTGAATCACTTACCATTCGGGGAGATACCCAGTATGGACTACCTGAACAAGTGACTATGCTCAAGGCTTCAAAATGTTTAAAGAAGGGTTGTGTCATCTACATGGCACAAGTGATTATTGATGAGCCTAAACCAAAGATCGAAGACATCCCCATCATTGCTGAATACCCAGAAGTTTTTCCGGAAGAACTACCTGGTTTGCCACCAGATAGGCAAGTGGAATTCAGGATTGATATCATCCCCGGAACAGCACCAGTTGCCAGAGCACCTTATAGGTTGGCACCAACGGAGATGAAAGAATTGAGGATACAGCTAGACGAATTGCTAGCCAAGGGTTTCATTAAACCTAGTTCGTCTCCTTGGGGAGCGCCAGTCCTATTTGTCAAAAAGAAGGATGGATCGATGCGTATGTGCATCGACTATCGTGAACTTAATAAGGTCACGATAAAGAATAGGTATCCTTTACCCAGAATCGACGATTTGTTCGATCAATTGCAAGGAGCAAGTTATTTCTCAAAGATTGACTTAAGGTCAGGCTACCATCAATTGAAGGTTAGAGATGAAGACGTACATAAAACTTCATTTAGGACTCGTTATGGTCATTACGAGTTCCTAGTGATGCCTTTTGGGCTCACTAATGCACCAGCCGCGTTCATGGATCTCATGAATCGCGTTTGCAAGCCATACTTAGATAAATTCGTCATCGTTTTCATCGATGACATCCTTATCTACTCGAAGAATCAAGCTGACCATGAGAAACACCTTCGATGTATTCTCAAACTGCTACATCAGGAGAAGCTCTATGCCAAATTCTCTAAATGTGAATTTTGGCTTCGAGAAGTCCAATTCCTTGGACATGTGGTGAGTGAGCATGGTATCCAAGTGGATCCCGCTAAGGTTGAAGCAGTTATGAACTGGCAAGAGCCAAAGACGCCTACAGAGATTCGTAGCTTCCTAGGATTGGCAGGATATTACAGGCGTTTCATCGAAAATTTTTCAAGGATTGCTGCACCCCTAACTTCCTTGACTAAGAAGAAAGTAAAGTTCATTTGGGGCCCTAAGCAGCAAGAGTCCTTTGATATCCTAAAGCAGAATTTGAGCAACGCCCCTGTTCTGACATTGCCATATGGAATAGAAGATTTTGTGGTTTACTGCGATGCTTCACACACTGGCATGGGGTGTGTGCTTATGCAAAAAGGCAAGGTTATTGCCTATGCATCACGACAGTTAAAGGTGCACGAAAAGAATTACCCCACCCACGATTTGGAGTTGGGTGCCGTTGTATTCGCACTAAAACTGTGGAGGCATTATCTTTATGGAATCAAGTGTGTGATCTATTCTGATCACAAGAGCCTCCAGCATCTGTTTAATCAGAAGGAATTAAACATGAGGCAACGCCGTTGGATGGAAACTTTAAATGATTATGATTGTGAAATAAGATACCATCCCGGCAAGGCGAATGTAGTCGCCGATGCCTTGAGTCGAAAGGAGAGGGTGAAACCCATCCGAATCAATGCCAAGCGCATGGAGATAAAGAATAATTTGATGGAAAGGTTGTTAGCTGCACAGAATGAAGCTGTGCTGGAAGCTAACTATCCTAATGAAAAGTTAGGAGTAACTGAGGAGCAGTTAACTCTTAGCAAGGACGGAATTCTAAGAATGAATGGACGAATATGGGTTCCAATTTTTGGAGGACTTCGTGATGTTATCCTCCAGGAAGCCCACAGTTCCAAATACTCCGTTCATCCTGGAGCTGATAAGATGTACCAGGATCTAAGGCCAAATTATTGGTGGATAGGTTTGAAGAAGTCTGTAGCCACTCATGTAGCTAAATGCTTGACATGTGCGCAAGTCAAAGCCGAGCATCAGAAACCGTCAGGTTTGCTACAACAGCCTGAACTTCCTACTTGGAAGTGGGAAATGGTAACTATGGATTTTATTACCAAGTTACCCAAGACAAGGAAAGGAAATGATACAACATGGGTTATAGTTGATAGACTGACTAAGTCAGCACATTTCTTACCTATCAAGGAGACTTATAGCTCCGACATGTTAGCCCAGTTATACGTTGATAAGATTGTAGCCTTACATGGCATACCTGTGGCTATTATCTCTGACCGAGATACTAGATACACGTCACATTTTTGGAAAAGTTTCCAACAATCTTTGGGCACACGTTTGAATTTTAGTACGGCTTATCATCCTCAGACTGACGGTCAGAGTGAGCGTACTATTCAAACGTTGGAAGACATGCTACGTGCATGTGCGATCGATTTGGGTGGTAGTTGGGATAAGAACCTACCATTAATCGAATTCTCCTACAACAATAGCTACCATACCAGCATTAAGGCTGCGCCCTTCGAGGCATTATACGGTAGAAAGTGTAGATCGCCCGTTTGTTGGGCGGAAGTTGGAGATGTCCAATTATCAGGACCAGAGATAGTCTTTGAAACGACGGACAAGATTGTCCAGATTCGTGACCGTCTTAAAGCTGCCCGAGATAGGCAGAAGAGCTATGCAGATCCGAAGCGTAAAGCTTTTCACTTCGAAGTAGGTGACAAAGTGTTGCTAAAAGTATCACCCTGGAAGGGGGTGATGCGATTTGGTAAGAAAGGAAAGCTAAGCCCGAGATACATAGGACCTTTCGAGGTTATCGAACGTGTCGGGTCAGTTGCCTATAAGTTAAACTTACCTGAAGAGCTCAGTGGAATTCACAATGTGTTCCACATCTGCAATCTGAAGAAGTGCTTCGCTGATGAATCACTGGTAATACCGCATACAGATGTGCATATAGATGGGAGCTTAAAATTTGTGGACAAACCTTTGTCGATTGAAGATCGACAGGTAAAGAAGCTTCGAAGGAAGCATGTACCGATTGTAAAGGTCAAATGGGATGCCCGTAGAGGTCCCGAATATACGTGGGAGGTTGAATCCGCGATGAAAGAAAAGTACCCCTATTTATTTCAGTAAATCTCGGGTCGAGATTTATTTTAAGGGGGTGAGGATGTAACACCTCGAAAATTCGTGTTCAATGATATAATGACACGTGTCATGTAAGACAAAAAGCGTTGTAAACCCGGAATTAATAAAGATGTTTTGGCAGGATTTAAAAGTGGCGTCATGTAAATTTTTACCTCTGAACGACCTCATTTATAAATCCCAAGACCCAAGTATATATATCTTAAACATCTAATATATCTTAAATCCATAAATGTGTTGACAACAATTGAATTCAAAGTGCATGATAGGTTCGTATGGAAATTTCTACGGTAAACCTTCTTGTTCGGCACTTTTGAAATGGATCCAAGCAAACATAACATAATGGTAGGGTATGTAACTGTTTAAGGCACATTATAGAGGCCCCAAACTGATAAAGCAAGTCCCATATTCGAAACCACGAGTTGCCCTTTCAAAACACCAAAGAACAACATGTTTTTGTGCCTGATGTCAAGCTTACGGACCTCAACATTGTTGAGGTTGAGGTCCGTAAGGTAGTGCCCAGCGACAGAAACCGGCTGTTGCCTATTTTAAGCGCAATTTTCGACCTTTAAACGATTTTCCACATCTTTCTTGGCCCCTAAACATCTAGGACACCTGTGGGAATGTTGTGGTCAGTGCTAGACTTAGATGTCAACACATTGTGGTGCCTTGATCACTATATAAAGCTCCAATGTGCAAATACTTTGATCATTCCTTCCTCAAACATCTTCTGATCAATTGTGGAGCACAAGAGCACTCTCCAGGCCTTCCTAATCAACCATTAGACACTTGTAAGTTTGCTAATCCTTCTTTAATAATGTTTAGCTTAGTTATTTAGCTAAAAGTCAAACCATCGTAATTACGGTTTGACTTCGAGATTAATTAATAATGGCTCAGTCAAATCTCGAATCAAAAGTAGTTATAAGTTGGTAATTATGTGGGTAATAAACCCTTAAAAGGGTTCCCCCTGATTCCCACTCTAACTAGGTCAAATGTCGGGTCAAACTTGTATTTAAAAAGTCAACAGAATGTGTAAATTACAATTTATGCATAATTAGCAATGTAGAACACATACAACCTGTTTGATCATTAATATAACTTGATAATTAGTGTAAGGACATGTCTAAACATGTTCAACCCGACAATTTCCTGTTTAGAACCGGTTCGGAACCGAAAGTCGCATAGTTTGACTTATACTTTGACTTTCAGTTCTGACCCGTTATGGTATGTTTTAGAAATGCCTAAGAGCTTTATTTGGACCAGGTTACATGCTAGTATGACCCTCTATGATTATACACCTCGGATCATTAGTTATCCAATTAATATGCATGATTCCGTTAATTGCTCATATGTTGACCATTATGCCCTTTTCACCTTAAAACGTGATTTTTGGAAATATAAAAGAGTAGAAACCTTATTTACTGATATATAAACTTGCATACAAAATTTGACATCACTTTGAGGTGTAGGTTAAGAGTTATGCTCGTTAGCGTAAAAATTAAAGCTTTATGTTAATTAAACGGCGTATTTAGCGTATAGCCTACTTAAACATACTTTTTGATATCAAATTCTTTACCCAATGATATAATATATTATTTTGGGATTTTTAAAGATTTTTAATTAATTTAGGCTGAGCATAACTTATAGTCGTTGGCTTAATCCGGTAATTGTCGGTTTTGCCCTTACGGGCCATAAAATGAGTATTACATATCTAAACGACTCCAAACCTTTTTCTACTGATCACATATGATAAATAAATTATTTTAAGCCTTCTGGAAATATAAAAATATCAGATTTATGTATCAAACCCGGAAATGGCCTTTAATCGCCTTTTTAAGCGTTTTTAACGCATAGTATTTGCTATAACTATATTAAACATACAAGGGTTGATACCTACTGATATTTGAGGCAAATTATAATATTTTAATAGTGAGCAAAGGTTGTTAAACTCAGACTTCAGTTTTGAGCTTTTCGGCTTATGTGAAATTACCAAAATACCCCTACGGGGCATAGTTTGGTTAAAATTGATAAATTTCACATATATACTTTACCCTACTGTTATAACTTAGTAAAATAAGTATTTTTGCTGATTACATCAGGCCTGTAACTCAGGTTGACACTGAAACTCTTTTACAACCTTTAAAATGACCAAACTACCCCTACGGGGCATAGTTTGTGATTAAATTCATTTCGGGCATAATAAAAGACATCTTACTGATGTCACAACATGTATGAAGCATATTAACTTAGGAAACCTGTAAATAGCTCTCATGAATACCCGTTACGCTTATTACGCGTTCGGTTCGGTTTATGTAACAAGTTTACATAAGCTAGCCTAAACGGGTCAAACCTTATCGGTTTTATCTCAAAATCCAGAATGTGTATGAAATACCCATATTAAACAAGTCTCTGAACTTGTCGGGTCTAAATCACATTCTATCCGGTCTTCGCTTAATCGTGCGTACGCACCGTATCTTTGAAACTAACCGGTCTAAGCTTAAGCTTAACTAAAGACCCGTTAGGATTCTAATAGGTTATTATAAACCTTCGTTCCAGATTAGGAGTACCAGTAAAAGCTACTTGGGTTTGCTTGTTGTGATTTATACTTTGCTCAGGTAAATACTTTTAACTTATTTTCCCTATACGGGCTTGGGTTACGGTATATAGAATACCGCTTGATCGGGCATCAAATCTTCCATCGTTGGGTGGTTAATTGAATAATTTGATCGGCTCGTTTAAACAGTCTTGTTACTTAAAGCCTTTGGGGGGTTAATGACCATGTCCCGGATATCCTTGGCATCATTTTACGAAATGGCCACGACTTAAGCGCGGGGTGTAGGCGTACACCCGTCAGTGCACAAAAGAATAATGTGGTGTGTCTATTGATCTTTAACCCGGACAAGATCCGGGCTACTGAACGCACAAGGAACATGTAATTCGTTCACAAGATTATATATTTAAATAATTCTCCCAAGTTAAATAAAATGTTTATGCCACGTGCATCCAAACCAATTTTCAATCATTTTTAAAATGAGTCAGTTGATTGTATTTACCAGTGTAAACTGACGTATTTTCCCAAAAAGATTAAATGCAGGTACTAAGCGTAATTGGCTGGGATTTCTCCGTAGCATCATTAGAAGTCTCGCAAGCTTAAGATGCCTGAAGTCTGTTGAACTATTGTTTCCATTTTGTTTCCGATCCGTCTGTGGATAAACTTCCGAATATTGTGACATTTGATATTACAATATTAAATTCGGTTGTATTATATCTTTTAAATTGCTTCCGCTGTGCATATTATATATTGTGTTGTTTGACTATTACGTTGCCAACCACGTCACGATACTCCCCACCGGGCCCACCGGTGACACGTGGAAATCGGGGTGTGACAGTACCGGTCACGACTGCCTGGCCATTCCAACAGTGGGGCATCGATCTCGTTGGACCGTTCCCCGATGCGCCAGGCGCGGTAAAATTCATCATTGTAGCTGTCGACTATTTCACAAAATGGGTCGAAGCCAAAGCACTAGCCTCAACAACAGCAATGGTAATTCGCAAATTTATATGGGAACATATTATCTGTAGATTCGGATTACCATTGCGCATTATCTCAGACAATGGCACAAACTTTGCTTCAGAAGATCTTCATAAATGGTTCAAAGAAATGAAGATTGAGCACAATTTTGCTTCTGTGGCACACCCACAAGCAAACGGCCAAGTTGAAAGCGTCAACAAACAGATAGTCGACGGCATCAAAGCGCGCCTTGGCACAGCGCGCAGGGGATGGGTTGACGAACTCCCCAGCATCTTATGGGCCCATCGTACAATGCCAAAGACTAGCACGGGAGAAACTCCATTCAGCCTGGTCTACGGGTCTGAAGCGGTAATTCCAGCCGAAATTGGTCTGCCAACGCCGCGCATGTTAGCTATGGAAAGACAAAACAATAAACAAGAGCGAAGACTGGATCTAGACCTCCTCGAAGAACGGCGCGAGAATGTCGCTATCACAGAGGCCAGATACAAATACAAACTCGAAAAATATTACAATGCGCGCGTCCGCGTATGCACATTTGTTCCTGGTGATTTCGTCTTGCGCGACAATGAAGCGTCAAACGCTGAAAAACTGGGCAAATTAGCGCCAAAATGGGAAGGACCATACGTCATCAATGAGGTCCTAGGAAAAGGGGCATATACCCTAAAAAGAATTGACGGGACTCTAGTTCCACGCACCTGGAACGTGCAGCAGTTGCGCAGGTGTTACATATAGGTCAAATCATTCACAGGCAATGTATTTCCTATTTACACTTGTATTACGAGCCTCGCGCTTTATCAATACAAACATTATTTTCATGCTTGTTACTGTTTGTTACAAATTGCATGAAATTCTTTTGGTTTGCACGAAAACAAAATGGTAAATATTGTACACCTCATGATCAGTCTGAGAAAAGCACAACAAAAGCGCACATTCTGACAAACGTTCACACATGAGCACAATACCATCTCTCATTCGCTCTACCTGATCAAAGCAATTAAAACACATGCAACATATTGTAATCCAAACATACAAAAACAAACCCTACAGGGATAATAGTATACCAACATATACACATCATCAAAGGTGTAGCACAAACACTTAACAAGATCATGGCAATGATCTTCAAAAAAAAAATGTTCAGTACCAAAAAACATTAACAAAGGACGAGAACTAGCCCTAAGGTTAAAAACCTAACCA
Organism: Helianthus tuberosus; assembly: GCA_030545235.1. Classification (NCBI taxonomy): domain Eukaryota; kingdom Viridiplantae; phylum Streptophyta; class Magnoliopsida; order Asterales; family Asteraceae; genus Helianthus; species Helianthus tuberosus. The sequence goes on from CM060420.1 coordinate 140,688,033, forward strand.
GCATCGGGACCATCATCGACGGCAGGCACCTGCCCACACCGGCGAGTTTTCCGGCGTTGATATACCAACCGGCATCCTCCTTTTTGGATTAGCGGAAAGCGAGCTATCAAGCCATCAGCATCCAGCACAGTACTACCATCATCAGTGACACCTTTGTGCTGAAGAACCTTACAGCCAGAACCAACAGCCACCGGAGAAACAGGTTTGACCGGATCCTTTGCCGTAACAGCAACTAAAGGTGGTGAACTAGAAAGAAGCATGAGGCTTTCAGCAGCCTCGTAAACCCTAAAAACATCCAACAAAAAACGAGTATGGTAAGAGCGTTTCATCTTCTTTGCCAAAAATCAACAAAAAGACAAGGTGTCTTGAATGTACATATATATAGAAGAACCCAACTTCGAGAAAGGAGAAACCTAATCATCATGATTAACTGTCAGCAAAACATCACATCCAAACGGCGCTACAGGAACCAGGGCCATATCCCCATTAATGAAGTCTGACAGAGCGCCATTACGTATCCCAATATAAGAAGACAAACTCTCGCAAATACCAACTTTTACTGCCAACTGACGTCATTACACGTCAGGGTATGATTACAAAAGAACAAAAGTCATAATTTTCCTTAAAAAATTCCCCTTTTAACAAAATTAAATCTTCTCATGGAAGATTCTTTGTTTTCCGCGCCTAAAAGCATTTCCCTCTTATAAGTCCAGTGCTCCACTTGCTTGCATAAGTGCAACACTAGACTGGGGGGGCTTGAAGGGGTAAGGTCCCAAAAACCTCATAATAAGTGCCTGGGACCATACCACAACCTTACTTTTCAGCCTTATACCTTGCGCGGCCGCGCACTGGTCTCACAGATAAAGACTTAAAGAACAGTCAACAGTCAACACTTGCGCGCTCAAAGGAAATCATAAATCCTTGCGCTTTCTCCCATAAGACAAAGGACGAAAGTCCTGAAATAAACACTTCCGCCTAAATATCCAGACCTGGATATTATTTACTCAGACTTGGGATTTATCTGATCAGTTGTGTCCACACAATAAGGTGCCACACCAGATTACAGCAGTAATCTTCTAGAAGAAATACAATCGTGCACCACCAAGACGGTTACAACCGCCTGGACACGTGTCACCATCTCAGGCATCCCTGAGTTCACAACGAAAGCATGTAATTGGAAAGTAATCTCCACTTGATCACTTTACACGTGGCAAAACCCCAGCCTTCGATCTAAGCCACGATCTGTGTGCTCTCACGTCGGATCAAGAAACTTGACGGAAGGAAATGTAACCGCTTACGGGGTTAGCATCTTCCGTCAACCTTTCACTAACGGGTTTTCCCGCCTAAAACGACTCCCGGCTACAAATATGAGAAACAACCCAGGTATGAATTCAAGTTACACATACTTCTCAAATACATCTTCTTCCTCATTACCCATACTTATTCTCACACCGGAGTCGGGTCAAGGAGAGAACCCTCTTCTCCCCTTGGCGAGGCTAACGGTGCTCTTTTTTGCAGAATTATCGGAGAAGAAGATCAGTTGTAACCGAATCAGACGAGAGGAAACCTACCTTTTTATGCGGATTCAAACGCCCTAGATATCTCAGTTCCGACCATTTATCTAGTGTTTCTTCAGTATCCTTGCTGACTCAAACTACTGGGTTGAGGGTAACTTCACCTTCAAAAGAGGGGCCTACTACAATAACTAAGATAATCTCTTAAATAAGTGCAAAAGTGCGGAAATAATCAAAGGTTACACTGTACACGAGTCGGAACCAAGTGATTCATCTTGTCTATCTGTTTTTATTTTTATTTTTACTTTTCAGCATTTTAGTTAGTTTTTATTTTTCTTAGCTTAAAACATTTTTCTAAACTTTTTGATTTGATTAGACGTTGAGGATAAACCGGTACTAAAAGCACTTGTGTCCTTGGACGACCTCGGTATCTTACCAACACTATACTACGCTCACGATGGGTGCACTTGCCCATATGTGTGTTTAGTGTTAGTAAATATCGTGTTTTATAAATTTAAAACTTGGCTAAAAAAAAGTATTAAAGGGCTTAAAATATACACCTAATATATATAACACTTCACACGCATCAAAGCCCCACCAAATCAACGGCAACAACAAGGCAACAACAAAGGGTGCTTTCAATGTGGTGTTGAGGGCCATTTCAAGAAAGACTGCCCCCAGCTAAATTAGAACCAGAACAACAACAATCAGGGGAACGGAAACGGCAATGGGGGAAACAACAATGGTAATGGTGCAAGGGGTCGTGTTTTCGTGCTAGGTCAAGGTGACGCAAGGAACGATCCCAACGTTGTGATGGGTAAGTTTCTTCTGGACGACTTCTTTGTTACTGTTTTGTTTGATTCGGGCGCTGATACTAGTTATGTATCCTTAAAAGGTAGTCAAATGCTTAAGCGTACTCCAACACCTTTGAACACCAAACACATGGTAGAACTAGCTAACGGTAAAAGTCTTGAGGCCACGCACATAGTTAAGGGTTGTAACCTTGTTTTAGCTGGTCAGACTTTCTCTATCGATCTTATTCCTATCACACTTGGTAGTTTCGACGTCGTTATTGGGATGGATTGGCTATCTCATCATCAAGCGGAGATTGTTTGCAAGGAGAAAATCGTCCGCATTCCTCGTTCTGGTAAAGAGCCCCTCGTAATTCAGGGTGACAAGAGTGGTGCTGTCGTAGGCATTATCTCTCTCCTTAAGGCCCAGAAGTGTTTGCGAAAGGGCCACACTGCCATTCTGGCGCTCGTTACTGACACATCAACGGAAGAGAAGAGAATTGAAGACATTCCTATTGTGCGCGATTTTCCTGAGGTATTTCCCAAGTAATTACCTGGTCTTCCACCTCATCGACAAGTTGAGTTTCAAATCGAGCTAGCTCCTGGAGCAGCACCAATAGCTCGTGCACCTTATCGACTAGCTCCGTCAGAACTTGAAGAACTGTCCACGCAACTACAAGAACTCTTGGAAAAGGGTTTCATACGTCCTAGCTCTTCGCCATGGGGAGCTCCAGTGTTATTCGTAAAGAAGAAAGACGGTACCTTCAGAATGTGTATTGACTACCGCGAACTCAACAAGGTGACCGTGAAGAATCGTTATCCTCTTCCACGTATTGACGACTTGTTCGACCAGTTGCAAGGGTCGAGTTATTACTCTAAGATTGATTTGAGATCGGGATACCATCAGTTGAGAGTCCGAGAGGAGGACGTCTCCAAAACAGCATTCAGAACTCGCTACGGCCATTACGAGTTTCTAGTTATGCCTTTCGGATTGACAAATGCACCTGCGGTCTTCATGGATCTCATGAACCGAGTGTGCAAGCCTTACCTGGATAAGTTTATCATTGTATTCATCGACGACATCCTGATCTATTCTAAGAGTCAGAAGGAACACGGGCAGCATCTATGACTTATGCTGGAACTTCTTCGAGCAGAGCAGTTGTATGCCAAGTTTTCGAAATGTGACTTCTGGCTTCGCGAAGTCCCCTTTCTAGGCCACGTAGTAAACAAGGATGGGATTCATGTTGATCCATCCAAGGTTGACTCGATCAAGAACTGGCATGCACCCCGCACACCAACAGAAATCCGCCAATTCTTGGGTTTGGCAGGATATTACAGAAGGTTTATCAAGGATTTCTCAAAGATTGCGCAACCTCTCACTTCACTGACTCAGAAGGGTGTCACCTATCATTGGGGTGATGCACAGGAGTCTGCATTTCAGCACTTGAAGGATAGACTTTGTAGTGCGCCTATCCTCTCATTGCCTGAAGGCACTGAAGATTTTGTGGTTTATTGCGACGCTTCCATCCAAGGACTTGGTTGCGTGTTGATGCAACGTGACAAGGTCATTGCCTACGCATCGCGCCAACTTAAGGTTCATGAAAGGAACTACACTACGCACGACTTGGAGTTGGGAGCAGTTGTTTTCGCGCTTAAGATATGGAGACATTACCTGTACGGTACCAAATGCACCATTTACACCGATCACAGGAGTCTCGAGCATATCTTCAAGCAAAAGGAGTTAAACATGCGTCAACGCCGATGGGTTGAGCTCTTGAACGATTATGAATGCGCTATCAAATACCATCCAGGCAAGGCTAATGTTGTGGCCGACGCCCTCAGTCGAAAGGATACTATACCTAAGCGTGTACGTGCGTTATAGCTTACCATTCACTCTAGCCTTCCCGCTCAGATTCACGATGCTCAGGTTGAAGCATTGAAAGCAGAGAACATCAGGGCTGAATCCTTACGAGGATCGAGGCAATGGCTAGAACAAAAGGAAAATGGCGCCTACTATGTTAATGGACGCATCTGGGTTCCACTGTATGGAGACCTACGCGAGCTTGTGATGGATGAAGTACATAAGTCTCGTTATTCGGTACACCCTGGTTCGGACAAGATGTACCACGACCTCAAGACTACGTATTGGTGGCCTGGCATGAAAGCCCACATAGCAACCTATGTTAGTAAGTGGTTGACTTGTGCGAGAGTCAAGACTGAATATCATAAACCATCAGGCCTACTTCAACAACCAGAGATACCTAAATAGAAGTGGGAGCAAATTTCCATGGATTTCGTTACTGGCCTGCCCAGATCTCAACGCGGAAACGATACCATTTGGGTGATCGTGGATCGACTGACCAAGTCTGCACATTTTCTGGCTATCAAAGAAACGGATAAGTTTTCTACTCTTGCAGACATTTACCTAAAGGAAGTGGTGTCAAGGCACGGAGTGCCAACCTCTATCATATCTGATCGTGACGCGCGTTTTACTTCTGAATTGTGGCAAGCTATGCACAAGTCCTTTGGCTCACGTTTAGATATGAGCACCGCTTATCACTCATAGACGGATGGACAATCTGAACGCACCATCCAGACCCTTGAAGACATGCTTCGAGCATGTGTAATCGACTTCGGAAATGGCTGGGAAAAACACCTCCCGCTAGTGGAGTTTTCATATAACAACAGTTACCACACCAACATCCAGGCTGCTCCGTTTGAGGCATTATACGGACGCAAATGCCGATCACCTCTCTGTTGGGCAGAAGTTGGTGACAGCCAAATCACTGGCCCAGAACTTGTGGTAGATACCACCGAGAGAATTGCTCAGATACGACAGCGAATGGCGGCAGCTCGTGATCGTCAGAAAAGCTATGCTGATAAGGGAAGAAAACCACTCGAGTTCCAGGTTGGGGATCGAGTGCTA